>CM071940.1:46718846-49226346 GCA_036784905.1 Acrossocheilus fasciatus
TATATTCTCGGAGGAACCAGAGAGATCTTTACTTTCAGTTTGGCGGGAGAGTGCATCTGCTTTGGTATTCTTGGTACCGGGTCGATAGGTCACAGTGAAGTGGAAACGTGTGAAGAACAGTGCCCATCTGGCCTGTCTGGGATTTAATCGTTTGGCTGAACGCAGGTATTCAAGGTTCTTGTGGTCGGTGAGTACAAGGAATGGGAGTGCAGTCCCCCTCCAGCCAATGTCGCCACTCCTCCAATGCCAGTTTCATGGCCAGTAGTTCGCGATTGCCCACATCATAATTCCGTTCAGCGGGAGAGAGTTTGCGGGAAAAGAAGGCACAAGGGTATAATTTAGCAGGCTCACCATGGCGTTGGGATAACACGGCTCCCACCCCTGTATTTGAAGCGTCGACCTCCACAGTGAATTGACGGTCTGGGTCAGGGTGTCGAAGAATGGGTGCGGAGGTAAAGCGAGTCTTTAGTTCTTTAAATGATCGGAGAGCCTCGGGTGTCCATACCAAGCGAGAGGTGTTGCGTTTGGTCATGGTGGTGAGCGGAGAAGCGATGGAACTGAAGTTTCTGATGAAGCGTCGGTAGAAGTTATCAAATCCCAGGAAGCGTTGTAATTCCTTTACCATCTGAGGCTGTGGCCAGTCGATTACTGCCTGAACTTTTTTGTCATCCATAGCGACCCCGTCTTGACTGATTATGTAACCGAGGAATGAGGTGTTGGTCTGGTGGAACTCACATTTCTCTGCCTTTACGTAAAGCTGGTGTTGTAGTAGTCGCTTGAGGACTGATCGGACGTGTCGTACGTGTTCCTCTTGGGTATCTGAGTAGATCGAGATGTCGTCAATGTATACGATTACCCATCTGTCTAACATGTCACGGAAGATGTCATTCATAAAGGCTTGGAAAACTGAGGGACTGTTAGCAAGCCCGAAGGGCATAACCAAGTACTCGTAGTGCCCACTAGTGGTGGAGAAGGCTGTTTTCCACTCGTCCCCCTCACGGATGCGGATCAGATTGTAGGCGTTCCGTAAGTCGAGCTTGGTGTAGTATCTTGCCCGCCGCAGTTGTTCGAGGGCTGAAGGGACGAGTGGTAGTGGGTAACGGAACTTCACAGTGATTTCATTTAATCCTCGATAGTCTATGCATGGTCTGAGGCCCCCATCCTTCTTCTTTACGAAGAAGAACCCGGCGGATGCAGGAGAGGTGGACGGTCTGATGAATCCCTTGGCTAATTCTTCCTGGATGTAATTCTTCATGGACTCTGATTCTGGTTGGGACAGAGGGAAAATCCTTCCCTTGGGTGGTGTAGTCCCTGGCAGGAGATCGATTGCGCAATCGACTGAGCGGTGAGGCTTTCTTTTTGCTGAAGACTTCTACGAGATCTGTATATTCAGAGGGTAGTTTGAGAGTGTCGGCAAGAGGTGTCGTGGTTGTGTTGGCCTGTTTAGTGATTTTGGAAAGACAGCGTTCTTGACATGCTGGTCCCCATTCTGTAATCTGCCCCTCTCTCCAGGATACTTGAGGATCGTGGGTTCGAAGCCAGGGGAGGCCGAGAATCAATGGATGGTTAGGTGACTGTATAACATAGAACTGAATCTGTTCTGAGTGCAGGGTTCCGATGTGCAGCGTGATGGTTTCGGTGAGGCGGAGAATCTTTCCTTTGCCCAGAGGACGACCATCTAGCGCCTCCACTGCCAGAGAGGAATTACAGGGGGTTAGTTTCAGGTGATGTTGGTTGACAAATACACTGTCTATGAAGTTTCCCGCTGCTCCTGAGTCTAGAAGAGCCGTAGTTTGAATTACTTGGTCCTGAGAAATCAGTTCAACGGGTAGTTTAATACTAGAGGCTGAGTTGAGCGAGAGAGTAATGTCACTCACCGAGCGTGGATCCGATGATGGCCGAACGGGACAAGTGTTCTTCATATGGCCGGCTTGGCCGCAGTACAGACAGAGTTGATTGTGTATGCGGCGTTCCCTCTCCTCGGGAGTGAGGTGAGTGTACCCTAGTTGCATCGGTTCAATAGCGTTGTGAGATTTGGGTGGTGAGCGTGATGCAGATCGTACGGTGCGTCGAGAACGAATCAGATTGTCTATGTGGATGGAAAGTTCTATGAATTGACTCAGGGTCCTCCCCTCGTCTCGACATGCCAGCTCAGATTGTAATTCAGTGTTTAGTCCTTTCCTAAACAGCAGTTTCAAGGTATCCTCTACCCATGTGGTTTGTGCCGCTAGGGTGCGGAATAAAAGTGCATACTCAACCGCAGTTCTCCTGCCCTGTGAGAGTGTTAGAAGTTGCTCACCCGCATTTCCTTTCTCCGTGGAATGTTGAAACACCTCCTTGAAGTGTTGGAGGAATGAATCAAAGGTGGGGAAGGTTGAACCATCGGTCCTCCATACCGCAGTAGCCCAGTCCAGAGCCTTGCCGGTGAGTAACGAGCATACAAAGGCGATGCGACTGGATTCAGTGGGGTAAAGTGTGGGTTGTTGGCTGACGAAGAGCGAGCATTGCAACAGGAAGCCTTTGCATTTAGTGGTGTCACCGTCAAATTTCTCAGGAAGGGCGAGCCTCGGGTTAACGGAGTGAGTTTGCATGGCCGGAGGGTTGTTCGGAATAGGTGGCGGATCGACAGCGGCTTGAGGTTGAGCCATGCGCAAACCTTGCAGTGCTGTGACAAGCTCCTCGGTGAGTGTGGTGAGTCGGTGCAGCTGATGTTGGTGTAGAGCAAGTTGCGAGGCTTGAGCCGTGAGTTCGGTTGTCAGCTGTGTGAATGCTGCTGGATCGCTGTTTGGCGAAGTCTTCTGTTGTGAATCATCAGACAGATCGGGATCCATTTGCAGCTTTATTAGAATAGTCAGGCAGAACAGGGTAATAGACCAGCAATGGTAACAGCGTAGGCAAGGCAGAGATGTAATCGGGAGAAACAGGCAGAATAATCAGGGCAAGCGGCAATCAATCAGAGTCCAGGGAAACAGTCCGAGTCAGGGCAACCAGAGAGGGATCACAGAGTTGATAAACAAGGCAGAGATAATAACAGGAAAACAAACACGGGTAGTAACGCTCAGCGATGACAGCCAGGGCAAATCAAGACTTTGCAAAGTGTGTGTGGAAGTGTGCTGCTTTTGTATGGGTGTGTAAATGAGGTGCAGGTGTGGCAAGGTGATTAGGCCCAGGTATGAGGGATGATGGTAAATTGAGTCCGAATTGAGGTTAATATTCAGGAGATGGTTCCCTCTGGTGGCCGAGAGGGAATGGTGCGGGAGCTTCGATTGTAACACCCATGAACAACTTTCTCGTGAGATCCCATCCCCCACGACATCAAACTACCGCGAGATGCAGCCTTGCCTTGAGCTGCACGCAGGGTGGATCCCGTGAGATTTCATTCAGCATTTCCCATCCCCCACGCAGCACACACTGCATCGCGCCGATGCCATTACTACTGACTGACTTGTCATGTTTCATTTAATGTCGTCAGCATTGTGGGCTGCATTTGCATTTGTGAGCTAGATCTCAAACAGTAGATCATTTATCATTGTTATATCGTCATATAGCCCAGTAAAACTGCTCAGTGTTAAGGATTAAGCCATTATAGAGATAACAGATTAACTTACTATAAAGCTGCTTTGAAACGATGTACTGTGAATGCTATACAAATAAATAACTTTACTTGAATTAGTCAAGTTGAATATTCCTTACTTTTAGAGATGCCGAACAAGGATACAAGAGAACAAATAAATGAATAAGCTTAATACGTACAAGCAAGTGACCAGGTGTCAACAAGCTGCCGCACATAACATTTCCATACATGATTTTTTTCTTTATTTGTGGTGCGAGTGCTTACAGTTTTATGTACATCACTGTATCTATAATAAAATAAATCTATAGATATCAATTATAAGGCCACATTTTATTTTAGTTGTTTACCATACTGACTTTCAGTTTAATTTTCACCTGAGTTCCATAGTGAATGTAGACATTTTTATAATATTTTATAAGACTCAACAGATCGCGTTGGAATGATTAACGATTACTGTATCATTAATTGCCATATAGACCTTGACAATCCCTGTCTCAATGTTCATACTATCCATCCTAAATAGTACGTGAGATTACAGTAAGTGTGTCCCAAAGCATAGTATGTTGAAAAGAGTATGCCAAAAGTCCCCGGATGGTCTACTATTTCAGGTCGATTTTTGAAGTGTGGATCCGTGCACACTCTAATGGCTAAAATTGCCCACAATCCATTGCGCTTTGGCGAAGGATTCGGCCCAGATCTACAAACACGAATAAAAAGCGTTAGAAAAACTACAAACGTGGCAGATGCGCAGTTCGACAGTTAGGTATAGAGGTTTACAAAAAGGGGTTTGAGTTACTATTAATCAACATTTAAACAGGTAAAAACTTTGTTTATGGTTATCCGTGTAATATTTCATCTGCAACAGCAATTTGAACTTTTATAAACATCCATTTTGGTCGTTAACTTTTAAATGCACCATTATGCAGAAAATATGAGCAGAATTCTCGCCATGAAAGAGAACCGACTGGCAGATCAACAAGCTACTTTTTTCTCTCCAATACCGTATGAAATGAAATGTGAAGGATGTTAACAGTGACGATGATTGACAGGCCAGTTTACAGTGACAGGGTGCGTGTAACAGATGCGACAGAATGGTCCGTTAAAGACGCAGTTGTGGGACGTGATAGTATGTCCCAAAGCTTGCCTACTCTTCTACTACACACTCAAAAGTGTGTACTTTTTCTTCACCAAAAGAGTACATACTTTAAGGGCATAGTATAAGTAGGCACATCGGGACACAGCATATGTCTGCATGAAATACCTCTGCTTTTTCAGCTTTCCATCACGGAAAAAGCATTTTTTTCACTCCAGCTGTGAGAAGGGCTATGGCAATTGATGATACAGTAAGCCTTAACCACTCCAACACGATCTTAATTAAAATAATATAAACATAAAATAACATAAAACGTCTACATTCAATACTGTCCAGTCTCTGCTCTAGCTCCTGTGTCCTAAATTCCCAGAACGCATTGCCACTGTGACAACACATTCCTATTCTCTATTGATATGAATCTTTTGACATTGCACATTTATTCCAAGTTAAAGCTGTAGTGTGGATCATTGTCAGTATTTGACTAAATAGTTGGCTAAATCAAGTTCAAAACTCTATTTAATCGTACTTTTAGAGATGAAGTAGAATATCGAAGAATAATGTAGAATCAAAAACCAGACTGGAGCACTTGAATGAGCTGTAAAGCTGCAACAGAACACACACACACACACACGGGTGTGACAGATGTCCAGGACATTTTTTAGATTTTGGCAACAAAATGCACAGAATATAAATGCATAACAATGTGAAGGGGTAGACATAACCACACACACACACACAGAGAGAGAGAGACATTTCTGCAAATTTATGTAACAATTTGCAAAAGCAGGTCAATTCAGAAGACACCAGACAACAAATTCTTTAATATATTTTAGAATGTTTAAATATATATTCACAAAATATATATAATAAAATTGCAAGGAGAAGGTGAAACCTGAAGAAAAATTGACTTGAAACTGAACTGAAAATGAATGAGTCCCTATGGACCTCTGCTGGATATATGTGGTCATTGCACTTTCTTTCTTTAACTGTACAGTCGTGGCCAAAAGTTTTGAGAATAACATAAATATTAGTTTTCACAAAGTTTGCTGCTAAACTGCTTTTAGATATTGGTTTCAGTTGTTTCTGTGATGTACTGAAATATAATTACAAGCACTTCATACGTTTCAAAGGCTTTTATCGACAATTACATGACATTTATACAAAGAGTCAGTATTTGCAGTGTTGGCCGTTCTTTTTCAGGACCTCTGCAATTCGACTGGGCATGCTCTCAATCAACTTCTGGGCCAAATCCTGACTGATAGCAACCCATTCTTTCATAATCACTTCTTGGAGTTTGTCAGAATTAGTGGGTTTTTGTTTGTCCACCCGCCTCTTGAGGATTGACCACAAGTTCTCAATGGGATTAAGATCTGGGGAGTTTCCAGGCCATGGACCCAAAATTTCAACGTTCTGGTCCCCGAGCCACTTAGTTATCACTTTTGCCTTATGGCACGGTGCTCCATCGTGCTGGAAAATGCATTGTTCTTCACCAAACTGTTGTTGGATTGTTGGAAGAAGTTGCTGTTGGAGGGTGTTTTGGTACCATTCTTTATTCATGGCTGTGTTTTTGGGCAGAATTGTGAGTGAGCCCACTCCCTTGGATGAGAAGCAACCCCACACATGAATGGTCTCAGGATGCTTTACTGTTGGCATGACACAGGACTGATGGTAGCGCTCACCTTTTCTTCTCCTGACAAGCCTTTTTCCAGATGCCCCAAACAATCGGAAAGGGGCTTCATCGGAGAATATGACTTTGCCCCAGTCCTCAGCAGTCCATTCACGATACTTTCTGCAGAAGATCAATCTGTCCCTGATGTTTTTTTTGGAGAGAAGTGGCTTCTTTGCTGGCCTTCTTGACACCAGGCCATCCTCCAAAAGTCTTGGGCTCACTGTGCGTGCAGATGCACTCACACCTGCCCGCTGCCATTCCTGAGCAAGCTCTGCACTGGAGGTCCCCTGATCCCACAGCTGAATCAACTTTAGGAGACCAAAGTTTCGAGAATGACACAAAAACATCCTCCGAGAGCAACTTCTCCCAACCATCCAAGAACAGTTTGGTGACGAACAATGCCTTTTCCAGCATGATGGAGCACCTTGCCATAAGGCAAAAGTGATAAGTAAGTGGCCTGGGGAACAAAACATTGAAATTTTGGGTCAATGACCAGGAAACTCCCCAGAACATAATCCCATTGAGAACTTGCAGTCAATCCTCAAGAGGCGGGTGGACAAACAAAAACCCACAAATTCTGACAAACTCCCCGCATTGATTATGTAAGAATGGGCTGCCATCAGTCAGGATGTGGCCCAGAATCTGATTGACAGCATGCCAGGACGAATTGCAGAGGTCTTGAAAAAGAAGGGTCAACACAGCAAATATTGAGTCTTTGCTTAAACTTAATGTAAGTGTCAATGAAAGCCATTGGCACTTATGAAATGCTTGTAATTTTACTTCAGTATACCATAGTAACATCTGACAAAAAGATCTAAAAACACTGAAGCAGCAGACTTTGTGAAAATTAATATTTATGACATTCTCAAAACTTTTGGCCACAACTGTAATTCCTAAAGTTTTTATTCTAACCTGCAGATGGCAGTATGCTATCCCTAACACATGGGCCAATATCTAGAAACCATTTGTATTTAATTTAGGTCATCATTTAAGTGACTTTTTTTCATAAAAAATAAATTTTTCACAAGCCAATTTATGGCATAAAATAGCATAAATGTATAGTTGAGAAGTAAATAAAAAAAATGATATATAGTTTGTCATATAAAAAAAAAGAAGTATATTTTCTTATCCAATCGCTCTGTAAAAGTTTGGAGTCTATCTGACCCCAAGGACATTTAACGTAAACCCTACTCGAGGGGCGAATTAAACTTTCCATCTACTGAAGATCTCTTTACAGCAGTGTAATGAAAGAAAACTTTTATCAAAGCTCATTGTTGTATTTTACTGTATCTGCACCTGTATATGTATGTTGTATACTGTAATTGACGTGCTGAAGTACACATAATAGAAATACCTTAAAAGACCCTGTAAAATGATTCCTGATTCAGGTTTTTGTAGTCTGTATATTTGTGTCATGAGCTAAAGTTTGATTATGACACTAGATAACATGTTTTGGTAACACTTTATAAGTATACAGTAAGTCAAGTCACCTTTAGGGGCAGTCATATAACCAGCACTCTCTCCACCCTCAATACCACAACTGAGGTGCCCTTGAGCAAGGCACCGAACACCCAACTGCTCCCCGGGCGCTGCAGCATTGGCTGCCCACTGCTCTGGGTGTGTTCATGGTGTGTGTGTATGTATGTGTGTGTGTGTGTGTGTGTGTGTGTGTGTGTGTGTGTGTGTGTGTGTGTGTGTACTTGCAAGGGTTAAATGCAGAGCACAAATTCCAAGTATGGGTCACCATACTTGGCCACACACCACTTCCCTCTCCTTTACAATATACATGTATCACTACATCGAGAGCCAGTAATGAGAATGATGTGCAGTTTAGCAGAACTACACGACTAACCAGAGTCTGACTAAACCAAAGCTGGAGCTGGAGCTGGAGCTGAAGCGGATTCAAGGACTGATGTGGTGCTTCACAAATATCACTGTCTGCAATAAAACACCATTGGTTTAATTTCTGATGTCATGTAATGGTTTTATATCACAGATTTAATGGTTGTACATTTTGAGGTTGCATGTGCATTAAGCATTCATTATGTTTAATGCATCTTTGTTCTTTCTTTCAGCTCATTGTGTGACAGAATCACTCTCCATTTTCCACTGTTTCTGAAGTGAATTCAGACTATAAAAGAACAACCATCAGCTCCCAGACACCATCATCTACTGATGAACATCTTCAAGCCAGAGTCTGATCCAGGTAAGGTCATGTGTATATTGGTTAATGTAGCTTTGGGGGGGTTTCTTTCAGGTCCTTGTCTGAGCCACTTCTCATTTTAGGGGTTGTGTTCAATAATAAGGCGATCAGCTCAAACATCTGTCTTGTAATTGTCATTGTCATTATGATTGCAGTTTAGGTCATGTTATCTCATGTATGAGTTCATATGGTGTTAACTATATTTGTATTTATGGTATCGCTGATGGTTAATCAGACTAATTAATTAAAAGTCTGTGCAATTTCAGTTTTACTATCAGCACTGAGTGGAATAAAGACACAGATTTCTGTTTCCTAAAGAAAACATCAGAGTTCACAAAGCAGCAAAATAATTAAGAAAGTCAGAGCATTTGTGCTTTCTCTTAGTGTTTGCAGGTTTATTATTTGACCGAGGAAGTGAAAAACAAACTAGAAAACATTTTTAGTGTTTTTAGCGTACTCAGCTACCTGAGCCAAAAAAAAAAAAAAAATTCACTCAAACTACCCTTTTTGACTACTATCTGTTTATTTTATTTGTCATTACTCGTCTTAATTCAGTGTATGTTACTGTTGCTCAATAAACACCATTCACTGCAGCTTCCCCAGTCGTCTTGATCCTTACATGACTGTACTCACCCATACAGAAGTTACATGTATCTAAATATATTTAATAAAATATATTTCAATCTATTTAAATATCTTAAACTCAAATAGAAGAAAATATATTTTATACAATATATGTAAATATGTTTTGAAATATATATTAAAAATATATTTAAATATTTGATTTTAGCCGCTTTTTAATATTTTTCACATATATTAAATATATGTAAATATTTTTATCGGAAATATTTACATATATGTATTTCCTTTATATGTAAATACATTTAGATATCAGACTATGTAAATATATTAACTTGCAATATATGTCCATATATTAATTTCTAATATTTGTTAACATATTACATGTCTGTACATGCAAATATATTAGATTTCTATAAATGCAAATATATTTTAAAACATTAAAATATTCAATTAAATTAACTTAAACTTTTCATAGAATATATTCCCATTTACTCAAACTTAACGTAAATAAATTAAATCTCCACACATGTAAATGTTTTCATTATCGAGATTATAATTTGTCCCTTCATAATAAATAGAATACAAACAACATTTGGACACTGAAAAACTGGAAAACTTTCCAGACAAAGTAATTTAAAAACAGCGACAATATAAATTGACATTAATATAAAGAGTACATTTATAAACACCAGTTCAGCATGAACCAACAAAATTATGAATGCTTATGATGTTTCTGGCACATAAATGAAAGATCATCCTTCTGTAATCATCCAGGGTCAAAACATTATGCAAGTCTTACTGTGCGTTCACACCAGACACGACTTGCGCAAATAAATCGCGCTATTCGCGCGTAGTTGGATGCTTGAACATTTTGAGTTTACTCGCTTCATTCGCAGAGGCGAATTCGCGTCATGGGAGGGGCTTCTGCCTGGCGAACGGCTCCAGTCTCGTTGCGAAATGGCTGACATGGATCAAATACGGCAAATAAGCTCAATTTAGCTAGCTTGTAGTCTCAATATGTATATATATATATATATATATATATATATATATATATATATATATATATAGCTCAAATTGTATAAAGAGCGTTTTTTACAACTTACCAGATTGTCCGACCTCCTCACTCACTTGCTTCCAAGCAAAATCCTTTTTATTCCTGTTTGTGTAAAAGTACGAAAATGTAGGCTATCATACAGCTCTGGGTGTCCACAAACAGCGATGATTATTTTGTCCTCCATTGTTGTTTGGGATTTCCTCCGTTCGCTACGTCGTAATCATGTCACTACTAGAGCAAGCTCCTGATTGGTTAACGTGGCACGAATTTTCGCCAAAGTTCAGATTTTTAAACCCGTGCATCAAACGCCCAAAATGCTCAATTCGCGCCGCATGATTTCTATTCGCGTTTTTGCATTGACTTAACATATAAAGCACTCGCGCTTAACGCTTCATTCGCGTCTGGTGTGAACGCACCTTTAGTAGGCATTCAACACACTGTATTGAAATATTTAAAGGAGTCACATGACGTTTTTCAAATTTTCCTTTCTCTTTGAAGTGTTACAAGCTGATTGTGCATAGATAAGATCCCTGAAGTTGCAAAGACTAAAGTCTCAAAATCAAAGAGATATTCTTTATCAAAGTTAAGACTCTGCCACGCCCCCCTACTTCAAACACGCCCCCACGTCTATGTCATGGTGTGGAAATATTTGCGTAATGCTGCCTAAATGTTCACGCAAAGAAAGAAGGCGTGGTTTCAGTAACCGCAGTAGTGTTGATACAGCCATGTCGGGGAGACACATAATCGCGGCTTGTGAACTGCAAACACATACAAGCTTTCATCACTGTGTCCGTCACGTGACTCTGTTCCCCTCTCGGGCTTAAACTGATGGTAAAACTAAGGACATTATTAACTGTCTTTATTTTAATTTTGAAAGCTGAAGCTCACGATTATGGAAAGGGGCGTTACATTTCCGACTCTGCTTGTGGTGTTCGACCAATCACAATGCTCTGTGCTAGCTGGCCAATCAGAGCAGACTGTGCTTGTCAGAAGGAGGGGCTTTGTAGAAAACGAAGCGTTTGAGAGAGGCGGGGCATAGAGGACCTACAATAATGTACAGTATTTAAAAAATAATCATAGCTGCAGGAACATATTTTATCTGGGGGGTGGGGCTTGATGTGGCAGGGCGGGGCCACAGTGGGGGATTTCTGGCAAAATCCTATAAACAGCCCAAACTCTTATAGATTAACATACAAATGAAGATGTAGCCTATATGCGAACCAATAACCTATAGGGGAGCATGGGGCACAAAGTAACGAGGGGTTAGTTGTAACACGTTTTTTAGATATTTCCACACATGCTAGCATAACCAAATTTACAGTATTTACTAGTTACCATATCAACATTATATAGAGAAAAAAAGTGCGCCAAAATTCAAAAGTCTTTTGAAGATATCACTGAACATTTATTTTACCATAAACCAGAAATTTCATTTTACTAATTAAATTTTTCATCTCAGTTTTTATTATTAATTTAAAATGAGACAAATCTTTTATTATTTTAATCTCCAAACTGTTATTTATCAGTTTAGATCGTTTTTTAATGCCTTGATAACTAGCAGAAGACACTAACCGCTTTTAAATTAAAGTTGCCCAGATGGGGTAAGTTGTAATACTGCGTTACAATCTGCCCTGCCGTGCTATTCTATGACATTAGCGATGCAATTCACACTATTTACTTTAATACATTTTAATGAGAAACGACAAGAAACAGGTGAATAATGACTGACAATCATTGGTTAATGCTCAGAAATAATTATTTCAAGACATGTAAAGCATTTTGGCTCGTTTATGTGGGCCGTCCCAGGCATGGTTGCAATATGTTCATTGTCAAACTCAAAAATTACTTTTAATTATTAAAAAACGCCATTATTTTATTTAAAATAAATAATTATTTTATTTTATTGACAAAATATTTTAGTTTGTCTTGTATATTTTTTTCATAAGATCAGATAACATTTTAGGGTGTCATATGGTCATGTTACAACGTGGCCCTCAGCTGTTACAATGTACCCCACCTATGGGACACGTTGTCACATTTCACTTCCAATCTTTGATGGTAAATAAAGAAAAACGTATACACTGTATTTATGAAACAAAGCGACATATTTGTACTAGACAAGTGTGAAATTACTGTGGATAAAAAAATTATACTCTGAACACAAAGTGGATTTACACAATTTGAGAAAGTCAAAAAGTGTTACTTTGTGCCCCGCTCTCCCCTATATTTGTGCTTTTGTGATTTTAGTTCAAGAATTTTTTTTTTTATATTTATATTACTTAAGGGGATTTTATTAAATATTAACATTGCTGATACGCAAAAGTTTTGGTTAATGCACTTTATCGAATTCTCTCATCAGAAACATCAAAGTGCATATGTAGCCTACCTACGTGCGATGTAAGAGATTAATTAATCAAACACTGCAGACAACATCATTGATTATAGCTTATAGTTTTTTTTAGAGTGCTTACACTCACGCTTCAGTAATATTCCTTGATAATGTAAGTGTTCTTTGTTCGCTGTATAATCTGTTCGTTGCTTGAATAATAGTGGACATACGCGTTATAATTAAACTTAAAATGTCTTTTATTAAACGTGATCAGATTAAATTCAAATTCAAATAAATAATTTTTTAACATTAAAGCATGTCAACATATTCTGTTACACTAAATACACAAAATAATGATCTTTAAAAAAAGCATCATATGACCCCTTTAAGAGCCATCATTAACTGCAGAATTTCTCAACTAATCACATGCTCCTCGATTGAACCTGAATCAAGCATTGTAATACATCAGCTAATCAGGCCCTTAACCAACCCACTTCCAATAATTCATTGGAAATCATGCAAAAAAAAAAAAAAAAAAACCTTGCAGGTTACATTGTTATGCCAGTAGGTGGGAGCAAGAGATTGTCTTAATGAGTTAGTTAACCAATGAAAGAATACTATGACAAATATATCACTTTATGGATATACAACAAATGTGGGGGGAATTATGATTCACACTGGTGAACTTCTGAATAGATGCATTATGATGCATTAGATGCAAACCAAGTTTAATGAATCTCACACTTAAAGGAACACTCCACTTTTTTTGGAAATAGGCTCATTCTCCAACTCCCCCAGAGTTAATAAGTTGAGTTTTACCGTTTTTGAATCCATTCAGCCGATCTCCGGGTCTGGCGATAGCACTTTTAGCATAGCTTAGCATAGATCATTGAATCCGATTAGACCAGTAGCATCGCATTCAAAAATGACCAAAGAGTTTCGATATTTGTCCTATTTAAAACTTGACTCTTCTGTAGTTATATCGTGTACTAAGACCGGCGGAAAATGAAAAGTTGCGATTTTCTAGTCTGATTTGGCTAGGAACTATACTCTCATTCCGGCGTAATAATCAAGGAACTTTGCTGCCGTACCATGGCGCAGTGATATTACGCAGCGCCTGAAAGTAGTCCCCAGCTATATTATAACTAGGTACCTAGCTGGGGACTACTTTCAGGCGCTGCGTAATATCACTGCTCGTTTCCGTGGAAACTCCCTCCGCTCCAGTTTAAATGCGCCTCGAATGTTCGAACACGCACGCCCATCAAAAATATGAAAGTTACGCAGCGTTTACATAATAGTACATAAAATTAGAAAATTGTCCTGAAACTTGATAACATTTTTTAAGTGGATAGTAGGCCTAAATTGAATGAGAATATAGGATCTATAATATAATATAATATAATATAATAGTATAACTGTTCAGATTATTATTCAAACTAATGATAGTTACATATCTGATTTTTGGGTGGGTTTTCATCTACGATGAATTATCCTACTTAATAAAATAAGGCAGCCACAAAACTCTTTTTCTGAACTTGTATTCCTTTCAATTGAAATTATAGTAGAAAAGTAATACATATTTTGCACCAAACACAATATCAACAAAACACCCTTTGCTCATCTGAGATCAAAATCTGCCCCATCTCGATCACACTATGAATAAAGTTCTTTTGGGTGAAAGCATTATATGTGCAAAAACCAAAGAGACCAGTCTTATCTGTAATTATGTTAGTTACTGAAGGAGTCCAATGGAGATGATAACTGAAGTCAACGTTGTCCTTGAAGCATGGTTATAATCCGTATTGTAGAGCGTCAAAGCAGTCCTTACAACAAACCCACGGCAGGGCACCAAACAGGCCGACTTTAGTCCTTGCCAACGCCAGCAAACGAAGATCCAAGTTCACTCCACATCGCTGACATATGCTTTAAGCATAACGGAAAAGACCCTTTTACCAACAGAAAATTACCTCAATTATTAACCAATTAACCACAGAAAAAAAGATACCAAAGAGGTTTGTTTTACAAAATGGCTAATCAGAAATAACTTTCATAAATAAATGGATGTAACAAAAGTAACCACACTCACAGTTGAGAATAAAACAAATGTTTCTCAACAAGGGCCTTCCCCAAATGCAGTAAACCAGCCCAAACGCTGCTACTCTGCACATTGGCACACTACCAAATGATAGCCATACTTTCTTCTTCCATTAAACTACTACATTTATCCATACTCACAAAAAAGGTTAAGGCTGCTCCCTACAAGTGAGGAATAAAACTGCAGCTGCACTCAACTAGTAACAGGCTGAAGACTGGTACAATAGCTTTAAAAATCGTAAACGTAGTGAAGAAGCAAAATGCATTGCTGCATTGCAAAAACACATCGATTTAAAAATTCCTATGAGGCATGAATATAATTTCACAAATTGCCAATGTAAACACACACACAAAACATGTGCGTTATATGTATTTTTTAAATATATTTTCAACATATATTTCGATATATTTAACAGTGCTTCACATATGTATGTGAATATATTACCTTTCCATATGGGCAGGTAGTTCACTTCGCAATTCACTCAAACTACCCTTTTTGAATACCATCTGTTTATTTTATTTGTCATTACTCTTCTTATTTCAGCGTATGTTACAACTGTTGCTCAGTAAACAGCATTCACTGCAGCTTCCCCAGTCGTCTTGATCCTCACATCACAGTAAGATCTCACTATTCAATTTAGAAATGTTACAGTTAATCTTGCTACTAAATGGACTAAAAGTTTACTCACTTTTGTTTGTATCTGAACGATGTTCTCCATCAGATCAACAGCGTTTGGATGTGTTTTTACGGTGTGGAGTTGATGGAAACTGTGACGCTGAACGTTCTCCTTTGACTTCTCTGTGGAACAAGAAACACAAACCAACTGGACAAGTTCTGTCATAAATGTAAGTTGTTCAGTATTTATTGCTTGTTTATTGAACTATTTTATTACAGCAGTGTCACACGAGCAGTTGAGCTGAAGTACTGAATATTCAGAACAACATTCTTATGATATTGTTTAAATAAAAGTTTATGGACAGAGATTTCAGTGTTTATTTTTAAAGTTAACCCTAGTAAAACAAAACAACAAAAAAAAAGTAATATTTAAAATAAATTTATTTCATACTAAGTGTAGATCAAATCTATTAATATTTTTTACGAGACGTACTGATATAAAAATGATAATTAAACTTTATTTGGTGTCCTACTTACACATTTCTTAATATTAAGCCTGAAATGTGTTCTAAATGGTTAGTTCACACAAAAATTTTAATTCTGTCATCATTCGTTAACCCTCATGTCGTTCCAAACCTGCAAGACTTTCTTCACATTCAGAACACAACTGAAGATATATTTAATGAAATCTGAGAGATTTCTGTCCCTCCGCTGACAGTCAACACAGAGTTCATAAAGAAACCCAGATGAATTGAGCGGTTCAGTCTGCATCTTCTGAAGAGACTCGATCGATTTATACGCTGAACAGATTTAATTCAGGCTTTTATTCACAGATAAACATGAATCAGCACACAGTAGTCACAGCAAACAGAAGCTCAAGCGCACTTGTGTCAGAATCAGTGAGGATCATTCTTGTGTTTCGCAGCACGTTTGAGATCCGGAAGAACCAATGAGCTTCTGTTTATGTTTGCTGATCAGTGCAAATATGTGATTAAAAGCCTAAATTAAATCTGTTCACCAGATAAAGTGATCAAATCTCTTCAGATAATTTGGACTAAACTTCTCCATTCATATGAATTAGTTTAATGAAGTTTTTCAAGCGTGAAACTGGTCGTTGCGTTGACTGTCAGCGGAGGGACAGAAATCTCAGAATTCATTAAAAATATCTTTATTTGTGTTCAGAAGATGAACAATTTTTTCAGGTTTGAAACAGCATGAGGTGAATAAATGATGACACAGTGTTAATTTCTGGGTGAACTATCCCTGTAACATCACACACGCCACATTTGAATGGCAACATTTAGACAGAAGAAACATGTCAGACCATCTATTTTTACAAATAATACAATTTTATAATGAGAAATAAAAGCATTTCTTACTAATAACTGGTTTGTTATTCAATGTTTCCTCTCAGGAGTTTGTGAAACAATGGCACAACATAACATCAGCATCAATGACTCAACTGGATCAGATGATGATTCACGTTACTGGGAGTTGAGGAAATTACAAACGAATAACTATAATGCAGAACTTGTATTTGTCTGTGTCCTTTCAGTCGTTGAGATTCCAGTCATGATCTTAACTCTGATCGCCTTGTGTTTCCTCGTCAAATCTCGGCCTGCTGCTTCAGTTTTTGTTAGTCATTTGATACTTTCAGATCTCATACAGGTCATTTGTATGTTAATAGGAACAGCAGAGTGGACACAGGAACTGTATACTGCATATGACTATTCTATGATTGTGGGTCTGTATTTTATGGCATGTGTTGCTTCTGAACGATATCTTCTGGTTTCTCATCCTATCTGGTACAGATCTCACCAGTCACTCAAACTCTCCTGTTTTATTTCTGTGATCATCTGGTTTGTGCCTCTGATCATTGCAAAAGTGAAACCCCCTCGTATATTTTTTGAAGATCTAGACTGGTGTATAGTATGTTTAATTCCCTACCCCATCATCATTCTCTGTTTTGTTGGCACTTGTCGAGGTCTTTCTCACGCAATATCACTGACTGCTCTTCAGCGCAAATTAATTTTGGGCAGTTTGTTCCTGGTGCTGATGACTTACACACTCCTCATTCTGCCTTTTGTGATTATGTTATTAATTCAACCTTTTTTGTCCAATGACAATATTGTTTTTGAGAAATGTTTCTACTGTGCTGAAATGCTCATGTATCTGAATCCACTTGCTGACTGTGTGCTGTATCTGTTCATGAGGCCTGATATTCGTAGTAAGCTGAAGTCTGTTCGCTGCTGTTGTAGACGTCAGAGATCGAATCACAACCAGGACGAACACTCTGTAGTGAATCCACAGAGCAGCTGCTGTACTGTAGTGTGCTGTATTTCAGCTCAAGAGCCTGCATCTCATTCACTGAACACCTGGAGCTCAGTTTAACCTGCTGATAAATATAGAGCTGAAAAACACTGAGCTATATTTAATTGAAGTCAATATAATTAATAATATATGATAATATAGTATAATATAATTAAATAATTAGTCAATTGAATTTTATTAAAAAAAACAAAATAAAAAAAAAAGATGAAAAGAAATGTGTTTCTAATTCAGTAATTTATCATATGATGGAGAGGAGGGCTGTGACTGGTCATAATCTAGAGGAGCAAATCTTCACATTTTTAAAGATCTGTTGATATTGTAGCCATGGATCAGTGCTGTACCGCTGCTCACCTGCTCATTAAATCAGAGCACATGTGCAAATAAATCACACTGTCTGCATGCCATCATTTATATACAGTACTGATTCCCCCCGTAGACTAATAGATATATAGTGTGAAGTAGTTTAGTGTTATGATATTTTATGTACAGTGGGGGGGGGGGGGGGGATTATTTGATCCCCTGCTGATTTTGTATGTTTGACAAAGAAATGATCAGTCTATCATTTTAATGGTAGGTTTATTTTAACAGTGAGAGACAGAATAATAACAAAAAAATCCAGAAAAACAGTGTACATGCAAAAATTTGCATGTACACAGTTTGGATTAAATGAAAGTACAGCCAAATTTTATCTTCTGTATAGACTTTACAAAAAGATACCATTCATTTAAATGACTTCATGTTATTATCTAACATCAGCTTGAGTGAGTGAACAATATATTTTTACAACATTAATTAATGTTTGTGAATGTTATTTAATACAAACCCTTGATCATTCATGTTTGTTCAATGTGCATTAAATAATTTTAACAGATTGAACTTTTGATTTTATGTATTAGTAAATTTTGAAATGAACCCTAAGAAGAATAATTGCTATGTAACTATTGTTTATTGATAGGTCATGTTATCTAACAAACGGAATCTTATTGTAAAGTGTTTTAATGCTAGAGTTCCCATCTATTTGATATACACTTGTCTTAAAATATATGTAATCTTATCTAAATTCATTATAAAAGCTGAGGTTTGTTATTTACTGAAAAATTATATTTTAGCTGGGGTCAATGATCTAATGCTGCATTTGGTCAGACTCAGCCCATTGCTTTGCTTAAGTATACTATATTTTCCTTTTACAGCTGCAGGCAGAGGCAGATCATGAAACACACCAGCAAACCCTAAAACAGACATCAGTGTACAGTTGTTTTTCAGCGGCAGCAGTAATATTACAACTTTTGGCTGAAACTTGTTTACTGTTTTTCATACTTTTATTACTTGTGGAAAAACTTGAAACAATTTTAAATAAGAATGGCATTGATATTTGTACAGTTTATTTTTGTTTAGCGTTAATAAAAACAATGTGTTTTTAATTTGCATGTGTTTTGCTTTGGTACCAAGAACCGTGGATTTTCACTGGTATTGGTACCGAACAGTGTTGGGTGTAACGCGTTACTGTAACTAAATTACTTATCCACTGAAAAAATAAAGTAAGGGATTACTGTTCATTTTCAGGTAATTTAATTACAGTTACTTATAAAGTACTTGCGTTACATACACTAAATAATTCCAGTTCTAAAATCAGTATTGAATTTGCAATCTAAATTTACCATCTACATATAAAATTGAAAGCAGCGGCGTTAACCCTCCGCGCCGGTTCGTTCACTTTCAGATTTTCCTGATTCACAGAGAAACCTTAAATACTCAGATACATGTAAGTAGGGTTGCCAACCGTCCCGTATTAGCCGAGACCGTGCTGCCGCGACTGAGAGCGGCTCGATGGTGTTTAGTGTCCCACAGCAGCAGCGAGAGCAAGTGACTTCAGCACAGCTGAAGAGTTCTGCGTTCAAATGCATGCAATAGGCTAAAGCTTGCCTGTTCGTTTTTGTGAAGCACTCCTGTTCAAGACTAGATGGCAGAAAGCGCATCATATTTGTTTTCTTTATTTGATAAAAGCACAACGTTTTGTTGATATTGTGAGTGCACACAAATAAAAGTAGACCCTTTACAGTTCCAAATGATGTATTACGCTTACCTTTATCAGAAAAAAAAATGACGGCGTAGGCTATTTTAAGTTGTTTCCACTGAAAAAAAAATGCAAGTGTTTGAGCTGGTGCCTCCATGTCCTGCAGAGCACGCTTTAGCTTCTACTCTCCGCACAAACTTGGATATAGGTTAGCGCACATTATTATTATAGCACAGGTTTAACATTTAAACCTTGTTATATGCTTGAACTGTTTTAGTATATCTATAGATTTTATTTTAGGCAAGTCGTGATGATTAGAGAAGGCTAAATTGATCAAACATAGGCTATGAGCTCACTCTATGCCGCTGGCCGCTTGGTCTTTATACATTCTATAAAACTTATATTTAACGAACAAAAATACTCCAAACCTTTTTCTAAATAAACTTAATAAAAAATATTTTATTCAAAAATGAAACGAAATATAATCATTTTGCCATTACATACAAAACTGAACTATTTTAATAGCCGAAACAGTAGTATAAGCTGTTTTGGGAGAAGGGGGAAAAAAAGACGGGCTCGGGTCGGACTCGGGGCCGGTAATTCTGATAAGCTGTCGGACACAGGCCGGACCATCAGAGCCTAAATTTGAGGCCCGTGCAGAGCTCTACTCGCACCATGTATTGAACATGGCACCTACTGACTAATTTACTATTTTTTGTTCCCTGTCATTTTGCTTTATTTGATGTTTGATTCATCGTGAGTTCCCTCTTATGTCACACTCTGGGGTTCCCTTAGGCATTTATGCACATGCGCACTTTTCAAAAACGGCACTTACAAAAATACATAATTAAAATGCATTTTATATTTAGACAGAATGGAAGATACAGATAGTACTGCATGTTAGCTTGCTTGCTGTGCCCAAGAGCATATTTATTTGTCTATATGTCTATTAATGTCTATATGTCAATAACTAAATAACTATAAAGATAATACAAGTTATGTGTTCAAAGTCATGTTCAGTTAAACAGACAAACATTAAAGGGTAAGTTTGGTGAATGTAAATCCACTTTATACTGTCACAAAGTCTGTAATATGTAAACAAAAAATACTCGGATAATGCAAAATATTATTTGGCTGACAAATAAATGGGTTTATCTCATGGAACTCAGAAAGATTAAACCTTGTTCGTTCACATATATTACCATCATAGTAACAATACAAAGTGGGTTGAAAATCACTCAACGTATGCTTTAAGGCACATGTGTCAATTACAAACACGGCCCGCCACACCTTTTAATCAGGCCCGCCAACAAATTCTGGTAATCAATTCAATGTGGCCCGTGAGCTGTTTAAGTCTGTCACAATTACAACATTGAGACACAGGTGATGCTGTTAGAGATGTTCGGGGTGTGGGGGTCTACAGTGGTAAGAGGTCCACAGTTTTTTTCGGGTGGTAACTTGTGTGCAATCGGTGATTGTGTGTGATTGCTGATGCTCGCGAAAGCGTGCAATCGCTTTAGTATGCGCGGCGTTTTTTTTCCGGTTTCACTTTCGAAATCGCTGGTTCAGCAGGAGGGGAGAGGATGGAAAGGGGGGCACAGTAAGTCGTTATAACCGTATAATGCTTATTTTAGGTTTCAGACATTTAAATGCACATAAGTAGCCTATAAGCGAAAATACATTTATAGTTTGTTAAAATACACACCGATTTCTATGAAAGCGGCAATAACGATCCTTACAAATATCTGGCAACATGTTTTATTGATATCGTATACACATTGTGCAGATAACTATAAAGTTTACTCTTATGTCTTTCGGGAGGAGAGGATTTCACATTCGGCGCGGACTAAGGGTCAAATCTTTGAAAACCTGCCACCACTAAAGGCAGCTGCCACAAAACCTGCCACAGCTTACCTTGTTTTATTCCTCTCTTTAAATTCATAATGGAGCGCGCAATGTCGGAAACATCGTGCCTGCCACTTAGCATCAAACCTGCCACAGCATCTCTCACTGTTAACACTTCGATTGATCCAAGTAAGCAAAAAGACAATTCTTCACTAATTATTTGCCACCTTACTTATTCCTTCCTTTAATGGAGCGGACCGAATAAGCATCGCACCTGCCACAACTTAGCGTCAAACCTGCCACAACATGCCACAAGCAAACAGACAGAGCAAATCAAGTCTTATTTACCTATTTTCCATCGCGTGGCGTGGAGAAATGTTGTGGCAGTCGCGACACTTCGGTGCTGCGCGCTTCATTATGGATTAAAAGAGAAGGTAAGGTAACAAATAGGTAAATAAGTTTAGAATTGCACTGTCTGTTTGCTGTGCATCAACCGAGGTGTAAACAGTCATAGGTGTTGTGGCAGGTGTGATGCTTCCGACACACACGCTCCTTTATGGATTCAAAGAGAAGAATAAAACGAGGTATAGATCAACTAACACAGTCATTATAAACGTGTTTTAAACTACCAAATACATTTACTTACACAAATATGAGAATCGGAATATCAGATATTTCATAATATAGTGAACAGTTTGTGGAGTATATTTAATAAAAAAGGAAAAACTAAGTTAAAGCGATGTCACTATTGTGGCTGCGGTCTGTCACAGGACAAGCATGACGCGTCGCCATGGAAACATTAAGGTGATACATTCTAAATTAAATAACGGTCGCTTAAAATAACTCACAGCTAGTATATTATAAACACACGGCTAGCAATGGCTAAAAAAAGAAAAGTGGACAGCGAATATAGACAATTCCAACAAAGATGGGAAACTGAATATTTCTTCTGTGAATACAAAGAGAAGCCAATGTGTCTCATATGTCAAGAGTCACTCGCGGTTTTCAAGGAGTATAATCTTAGAAGGCATTTCGAAACGAAACATGATCAGTATGGAAACATGGACATGGAACTGTGGCTGCTAAAAGTCAAAGAACTAAAACACAAACTTCAGCTACAGCAAAACATGTTTACTCGTATTGACAGTCAAAGTGAGGGAGCTGTGAAGGCAAGCTTCATAATTGCAGAGGAGATAGCGAGAACATGCAGGCCGTTCACAGAGGGGGAATTTATTAAAAACTGTATCGAAAAGGTATGTGGCGTTGTGTGCCCAGACAAAAAGCAAGCCTTTGCTAACATCAGCCTTTCCCCAAACACTATGGCTAGTCGGGTGGATGAGCTAGGCTCCGACTTACAGATCCAGCTTAAAGAAAAAGCTAAGGACATTATTGCATATTCCTTGGCTACTGATGAAAGTGCAGACAGGACGGACACTGCACAGCTCTCGATATTCATTCGAGGGGTAGATTCTCAGTTCTCCGTTACTGAAGAACTTTTGGATTTAAGAGTGATTCACGGGAAAACATCTGGACAGGACATTTTCTCACAAGTTGAGCAGTGCGTCAATGACACAGATTTGCAGTGGAATAAACTTGTTGCGCTGACAACTGACGGTGCACCTGGGATGTGCGGAGGGATCCGTGGTTTGGTCGGTTTGGTTCGAGAAAAGGTGAGGCACACGGGAGAAAACCTCACAGCCTACCACTGCATCATTCACCAGGAGGCCCTCTGTGGAAAGGTATTGGGCATGGGACATGTAATGACAGTTGTGAACAAAATAGTAAACTTTATTTGTTCACGGGGATTGAATCACAGGAAATTCAGAGCACTTTTAGAGGAGGAAAACTGAGGTCCGCTGGCTTAGTCAGGGTAAAGTGTTGCGAAGGTTTTATGATACCCGTATTGAGATTGCTCGTTTCATGGAAAGCAAACAAAAGGTCATCCCTGAGCTTGAGGATGAAAAATGGCTCAGTGACTTGTCATTTTTGTGTGACATAACACTCTTAATGTTAAACTCCAGGGCCGAAAGCAGTTGATCACTGAAATGCGAGACTCCGTAAAGGCGTTTCAAATGAAACTGCGTCTGTGGGAGAGGCAGATGCGCCAAGGCAACCTGTCGCACTTTCCTATTTGTCAGTCAGTGACACAGTCGCCATCCCGTTCCCGACAGAAGTGTATGCTGACAAATTGAACACACTGAAAGTGGAATTCAGCAGGAGATTCGCTGATTTTGAAACACAGAAATTCGACCTTGACCTGTTCGTGAATCCATTTGCAGCTGATGCTGACGCTGCGCCTGAGCACTTGGAGTTGGAACTCATCGAACTTCAATGTAACACTCATCTAAAGACCCAGTTCGAGACAGTTGGGGAAGCTGAGTTCGCACCTCTGCTTCCTGCATCAATTCCACAGCTTCGCCTTCACGCTGCACGCGTCATGTCTATGTTCGGAAGCACCTACTCCTGCGAGCAGATGTTCTCCATAATGAAGCTGACTAAGACATCCCACAGATCTCGCCTCACGGACCAGCATCTTCTCTCTGTAATGAAAGTGGCCATGGCAAAGGACATTAACCCTAGAATAGACAAAATCATTTCCAAGAAAAGATGCAGAGTGTCTGGTAAGAATTAAAAAAAATAAATAAATAAAGCCAATTTGCTTAAGTTTGGCACAAGCCCGCAGCAAGTGCCCTTTCAGGTTCAAGCTGTCTTTTCAAAGTAAGAGCTATACTAAAATAAGCTATACAATTTCAGATTCCATTTGTTATCTACCATTTATCTATAATAGCCTATATTTGTTAGGCTACATGTTTTGCTTTATCAAACAGTTTTTTCTGAATGTTTCAGTTGTTTAATACTGTTTTGTTTAACTGACAGTTGGCATTATCCTCAGAGCATTTGTCCTTTTCAAGTAAAAGTTTTCTTTTCAAAGTAATAGCTTCCAAAATAAGCCAAATAATACAATACTAGATATAATTTGTTTTCTATACCTACCATGTGGTATTTATATAATTTTTTGACTATTTTGCTTTATCAAACAGTTTTCCTGAAATTGAAATTGTTGTATTTAAAGTACTGTTTTATACTACTGTTTCATGCAGTTATGCTGGTCAGAGACCTTATTTCTTGTTTTGATAAAGATAAAAAAGTTTGCTGTGACATTCATTTGTTCCAAATGTGTTACAACTCAAAACTAAAATTAAAACCTTGTTGTTTTGATAAATGTGGTTTAATGAATTGTGAGGTTTATTTTATATATATATATATATATATATATATATATATATATCACACACACACACACACACACACACACACACACACACACACACACACACATGTATATGATAGTCAAATTATATGTTTGGGGGCAGGGGGCAAAATACATTACCCAAGAGTCAAGTCAGTTATTCAACAGTCATAATTACTGACGTTAACACTCAGGGAAAATGTGTAATGGATGCCTCGCAGATACAAAAATAATGTTTCATGTTTTGATTAAAAGTTATCATTAAACATCAGAAAAATCCACAACATCCACAACAAAAGAATTCACAACATTTTTTTACAACAGTGCTCTCATTATAACGTTAGGCTATACGACAGTAGTTAGGCCTATTAATGTTCTGCATTTGAGCTGCGCGTGCTGAATATGACCAGTAGAATGAAGGTTTTTAAATCAATGGCATTTAACTCATAATTTTTTTCCAATCTTCTATTGTCCAATTTTGGTGAGCCTGTGCGTTCTTAGCTGACAGGAGTGGCACCCGGTGTGGTCTTCTGCTGCTGTAGCCCATCTGCTTCATGGTTTGATGTGTTGCGCGTTCAGAGATGGTATTCTGCATACCTTGGTTGTAACGAGTGGTTAGTTGAGTTACTGTTGCCTTTCTATCATCTCTAACCAGTCTGCCCATTCTCCTCTGACCTCTGACATCAACAAGGCATTTTCGTCCACGCAACTGCCGCTCGCTGGATATTCTCTCTTTCTCAGACCATTTTCTGTAAACCCTAGAGATGGTTGTGCGTGAAGATCCCAGTAGATCAGCAGTTTTTGAAATACTCAGACCAGCCCGTCTGGCACCAACAACCATTCCACGTTCAAAGTCACTTAAATCCCCTTTATTCCCCATTCTGATGCTCGGTTTGAACTCCAGCAAGTCGTCTTCACCACATCTAGATGTCTAAATGCATTGAGTTGCTGCCATGTGATTGGCTGATTAGCAATTTGTGTTACCAAGCAATTGAACAGGTGTACCTAATAAAGTGGCCGGTGAGTGTATATATATACACACACACACACACACATACATACATATATATATATATATACTTTCAGGCGCTACGTAATATCACTGCGCCATGGTACGGCAGCAAAGTTCCTTGATTATTACGCCGGAATGAGAGTATAGTTCCTAGCCAAATCGGCCTAGAAAATCGCAACTTTTCATTTTCTGCCGGTCTTAGTACACGATATAACTACAGAAGAGTCGAGTTTTAAATAGGACAAATATCGAAACTCTTTGGTCATTTTTGAACGCGATGCTACTGCTCTAATCGGATTCAATGATCTATGCTAAGCTATGCTAAAAGTGCTATCGCCAGACCCAGAGATCAGCTGAATGGATTCAAAAACGGTAAAACTCAACTTATTAACTCTGGGGGAGTTGGAGAATGAGCCTATTTCCAAAAAAAGTGGAGTGTTCCTTTAAGAAAAAAAAGTCACCTACATCTGGGATGGCCTAAGGGTCAGTAAATTAATGCAAATTTTCATTTTTGAGTGAACTATCCCTTTAAAGCTCCAGCTGACAAACATTACATCTGTAATATAACTGCAAAATTCAGTTTAAACTTTAATGAACTAAGAAAAACCTAAACAAGCTAAACAAAATGTTAGCAAACAAACATTTACAAATATTACTACTGTTCACAATTACATCTTTAAAATGAGGCAGGAGTCACAAAAAAAAAAAAAATGAACCAGGTGTTACAGTAGGGCTGGGCGGTATATTGAGTTTGTATGATATATCGATATAATCTTTATAAGCGATACAGTATTAAGCAATACCATTAATATCAATATAAGTAGCTTGATACGAGCGCATCTGAAAAAAATATCTAGGGAGGACACAGACTGAGCTGCTGCGGAGAAAGTGCATAATACAATTTGTTCTACATGTATCAGGCTTTAAATGAAAGGCTTTAAAAAAATCGTAAGATATAGTAGCCTATAGTTTATAGTTTTAGTTTAAAGCGGCTTTTTACATCTTTGAAAGAAGTCTCTTATACTCACAACTCAAAAAACAGTTAAAAAAATAACATTGTGAAATGATATTACAATTCAAGAGAACTGTTTTTTATTATTATTTGAATCTGTTAAAATTGTAATGTATTGCTGTGATCAAAGCTGAATTTAACATCATTACTCCGGTCTTCAGTGTCACATGATACTTAAAAAATAAATCTGATTTTCTGCTCAAGAAACATTTCTGATTATTAACAATATTTAAAAAACTGCTGATAAACATTTTAGTGTAAACATTTTTTTTTCTTTCAGGATTCATTGTTAAATAGACTCCAGACCTTTAAATGGTATTGTACAATACTGTTCTAATGTTTACTGTCAGTGAGGTTTTTTAATAAATTCATTTTTATTCAGCAAGGATGCATTAAGTTGATGAGAAGTTAGAGTAAATATTTTTGTTTCAAATAAACACTATTTATTTTAAACTTTGTTCATTAAGGAATCCTGAATAATACAAACAAAACACAAAACAAAATACGAATCAGGAATAATTCCTGAGCAGCAAATCAGCATATTAGAATGATTTCTGAATAATCATCATGTAAAACTG
The DNA here is from genome assembly GCA_036784905.1 of Acrossocheilus fasciatus. Classification (NCBI taxonomy): domain Eukaryota; kingdom Metazoa; phylum Chordata; class Actinopteri; order Cypriniformes; family Cyprinidae; genus Acrossocheilus; species Acrossocheilus fasciatus. The sequence continues at coordinate 46,746,106 of CM071940.1, forward strand.
AAGAGTAATGATTCTGAAAATTCATCTTTGATCACAGAAATAAAATACATTTTAACATCACTCACTCGTGTTTGGATGTCAAAACCTTCTTAAAATAACTTTAATAAAGAATTGTAAAAGATGCATGGTGATATGCATTTTTTCACTAAATATTTGCATATATGAGGTGATTTATTGAGCTTTCTCATGCAGCTTACCTGTGTTTCCCACATCTCTGTCAGCAGCTTCCTTCAGAAATTTAGATGTCTTGGAGCTTCTCTTCTGTTGTAGAAGTGTTACCCCTGAAACCACAGAACAATTTTTATCAATAATTGTTTGCCATTAAATATCAAATCACGTTTTAACTAGATTCAGTTAATACATGCCCCTTTAAGTGACGTCACCGATTAACAGTAAAGTTACAGCATATATTTTAGGCTAAACAAATTTGTCTAATTCCAATGACCCGTTGACAAAACCTTTACAAAGCTATTAAAATCTCCCAACTACACATAAATGTGATGAAAAGTCAAAACTTTGATAAATCAGAGCTCAATATACAGAGTTAGCATACATCGTCTGAAAACAGTTGAGATGCTAACGGACTTTTTCGAAGACACTAAACCGTCTTTATGAAGTAAATATTCAACAGAAGCGTTTCAATTACAAGAAAGAAAAGTGTCAGGAACAGTTGTATGTAATATTTTTGTGATTTTAGGGACTAAACTCACCTGAAAACGGTGAAAACAGCAGCAAGAGACTCAGTGTTGCAGCTGTCAGTTGGAGAGTTGCCGCCCCGTTTCCATGGTAACTCCCTCGCTGCAGCGTTTGAATGACTCGGAGCACGCTCAAAACACATCACAGTCATGCACCATTTAAATAAACATTATATAGAACATAAACAACAACAACAAAAAAATATTTAATTTTGAATTTTAATCGTTTTGTAGTTATGACTCATTCATACATAGGTGTAAACTGCAATCCACAAGTGATAGAGGGACAAAGTAGCACTTTTATTTTTATTTAACTTTTATAGATTTTTTTTTGTTATTTTTTACTAGATTTTGTATTGTTGTTTTTACGATCATTCAAACTATTTCTTTAATTTAAAAATGTGCTTGCAGTTTTTTATACTATACTTTTGTTAATTATAAATCTCACTATTTTTATTCAGTGCTTCAGATTCCTTTTAACTATAAAAATGTAATGTATAAATGTTATATATATATATATATATATATATATATAATTTATAAAACAAAGATGTCATGTAAGAGCTCAGTAGAAACATGGGACAGAACCGCTTGCCACTGGTGCACCGACGGGGGCCCAGCCGCAGCAAACCGCTGGTGGCATGCCGCCCAAAAAACGCTGGTAGACCGCCAAGTCATTGTTTGCTGGGTAGTAACACCCAACACTGAGGGTGAGTAAATTATGGGGTTATTTTTTGGGGGTGAAATATTCCTTTAACATTTCAAGCGTGAAAACGGTTTGGAATCCATTGTGAACACATGATGAAAGCAGGCATTTGTAACTGTTGTTCCAGGTTGTGTATGACAGTGTTAAACCAGTGGCTCTCAAACAGCAGCTGGAAAACATCAGCATTGCGACTGAGAAAGCTGTTAGCTGTTTACATTCTATACATTTAGTAGTGAGATCATTTTAAAAAAAAAATGAAGCTACGTCTCTGTTTGAAGTCCTACAACAATCATGACAGACAATTATCAATTAAATGAACTTATATCAACCTCTCAAGAAAATATCAGAAAATGTGTGAAATGTCTATAATTTACTTTGAATCCTTACAAATATATTGTTTGATCTGAAATATTTATATTTAATTATTTATTCAAATTATATGTTGACTATAAAAAATATGTATAAATACTTCATACACTAAAAAAGAAAAAAAGCGGTTTGTAGTATGGATGCTTGTTGTTTACAGAAATGTAAATGTGAATGTTATTTTTTGTCTCCCACATGTGAAACCACAGTGGTAAAAACAGTGTAAAGTGGAAAATGATCTCATGCATGTAAATTTGAAGAAAAAAAAACTCTTCCTTATCACAACAACACTTATAATTTTGATGAACATCTAGATGAACATGATGCAAATGATACAAATTTGGATATTCATATTAAACGGCAAGCTGGTTAAGTTGTGTAAGAACTGGAGACCTGTGCTCAAATGAAGATGTTAATGTAATAATCCATGCTATGAAATGGACAATAGGCAGACTGAAGTTGCTGAAACAAGTCATTCACTGCAAGATGAGCATGTACCTGTCGAGAAACTATATTCTCTGATCATTTAGAAAAAAAGGGTAAATTAGAGATGGGTTGACAGTTTTCTCAGTGATTATAATCCATGCCAGGTTTCTTCCTTTAGGGGTTATGGCTAAAAGAGAAGGTAAACAACACTTAACCAGATATGTGGGAATAGGATCTAACTGACAAGCTGTAGCCTTGATTTTTGAACACACTTATTTCATCAACTGTAGGTAAATCAAAACTAGAAAAGTGATAATCTTTCCACCTGAAAAGAAAAACATGCACTACAAGCCACATTGTTATGTCATGACATTTTGATGTAAAAAATGCATTAAAAATTGTCAAAGTAATCACATAAAAACAGTAGAATCATTTTAATGAATGATAATTTAATGCTATTCTTTACTTCCTTTACTTTTTAATAGTGGTAAAACCAGCACGTTAAATGTTCTCAGACATGTAAGTCTAGTGTTGAGTTAAGTCTGAGGATGTGTGTGTGTGTGTGTGTGTGTGTGTGTGTGTGTGTGTGTGTGTGTGTGTGTGTGTGTGTGTGTGTGTGTTTGGCCAAAATTACCCAGAAAAGAAAATTTGCGAAAGATTACTCAATCATAGAAGAATGCAGACATATTTAAAGATGCTCTTCTTTACTTCTTCATCTTTTTATTTACTCCCACGTGTGAATCCACAGTGATAAAACCAGCATGAGAATGGCAAATGATCTCACACATGTAAGTCTAGTGTTGAGTTAAGTCTGAGGATGTGGGTGTGTGTGTGGCAAAAATTACCCAGAAAAAAAAAATTGCGAAAGATTTCTCAATCATAGAAGAATGGAGACACATTTAAAGATGCTCTTCTTTACTTCTTCATCTTTTTCTTTACTCCCACATGTGAATCCACAGTGGTAAACCAGCATGAGAATGGAAAATGATCTCACACATAATAAAATAATAATAATACTAAACAACTCTTTCTTATCTCAACAAACTTATTTATACTTATATATAAAGTACCTTATATCGGTAAGCTATCTGTGCATCAAAATGGTCTAATTTGTTTATCATTTGTATGAATGTATCGGTTTGGTCAGCCAAAAAAAATGCAAATTACATGAAATGCTGCAAATCTTTATTAATAATTATTAATAATAATTCAATTTATTTAAAGATCTTTAAAGATCACAATGGCAAATGTGTGTGTGTGTGTGTGTGTGTGTGTGTGTGTGTGTGTGAGAGAGAGAGAGAGAGAGAGAGAGAGAGTGAGAGACAGAGAGAGAATGACTTGACTTTTAGGTCTTCTTAATTCAATAAAAACTTAAGAGACCTATATTTAAAAAATAATAATAATAAATATAGCTGCAAGCAGCAATTTCCAGGGTTCAAGCTCATTAAGGCCTTTAAGTTGGTATGCTTTTAGAAAATAAGAAGTTTTACAGATAGCTTAGAAGGAGAGCAAGAAAATGACACATTTTCATCAATATTGAATACAGAAAGTGCAGGTAAAGAGACCTAATTAGAAATACAGAGGGATACAAGACTGCAACATACAATAAGAAAGGAGAAATATTGCAGCCAAGGAGAGTACCTAAACAAATTCAGAATGACTGGCCAAAAGCTGAAATTATAGGGATCCAATATAAAAATCCCAGTAATAAGAAGAGAGGAAGAGACCTGATAAAATAATGAGATAGGAAGATTGTGAATATTTTAACTATAGATAAGTGAGGATGACTAGTCAAGTCACCTCCTGCTGCGTGAATTGCTAAACAGGAGAGAATAGAAATCAGTTAAACAGATCATATTCCAGGAAAGTTATTAATGTAATAGAAAAATAGTTAGGGAGCTGGAGACAGTGAGCTATAGTGTGATTAGAATCAGAAACATCTGAAAGCTGGGGCAGTGCAGAAACGAGCAACCAGCTAGGTAACTAGTTATAATATAGCTGGGGACTACTTTCAGGCGCTGCGTAATATCACTGCGCCTGCTGCGGCCATGTTACGGCAGCAAAGTTCCTTGATTATTACACCGGAATGAGAGTATAGTTCCTAGCCAAATCGGCCTAGAAAAATCGCAACTTTTCATTTCCCGCCGGTCTTAGTACACGATATAACTACAGAAGAGTCAAGTTTTAAATAGGAAAACTATCGAAACTCTTTGATCGTTTTTGAACGCGATGCTACTGGTCTAATAGGATTCAATGATCTATGCTAAGCTATGCTAAAAGTGCTATCGCCAGATCCGGAGATCGGCTGAATGGATTCAAAAACGGTAAAACTCAACTTATTAACTCTGGGGGAGTTGGAGAATGAGCCTATTTCCAAAAAAAGTGGAGTGTTCCTTTAATTCCACCAGTAAGTGGTGGCAAATTACTGCTTTATCAGAGAAGTGTTCATTGAACTGATTCATTCAAAACTGATTCGTCCATGAACAAGCAAGAATGGGCCACTGAATCACTCAACCGATTCGTTCAAATACCTGGATTCATTCAGTGTGTTGCTTAGAGAAGTTCGTAACTCTAGCTGTGGGCTGAACGGAACTGTTGGCAGCCGCGCTGAAAATCATCTTAGGTTACGTATGTAACCCCAGTTCCCCGAGGGAACGACCCAGCAAACACAGAACATTCCCCTAACGTTCCCATTTGGTTCCCAGTTGGTTATTTTTTTGGGAACCAATTAAGAATGTTCAGAATTAGGTAATTTTTTTTAATAACCTAAAGAGAACGTTCCCAGAACGTTCCCTGCAGGTAAATTTTTTGTTTAATTTTACAACCTAAAAAGAACGTTCCCAGAACGTTCCCTGCAGGTTATTTTTAGTTGTCATAACCATGTAAACTAATTAAAACTTTGCAGATTTTTGGGATTATTCTAATGCTGAAATGTGTATTTTTTTTTAATGTCAAGTCAAGTCAAGTCAAGTCACCTTTATTTATATAGCGCTTTTACCAATACAGATTGTGTCAAAGCACTTAACAGTATCAAATTGGAGGACAGAGTGTCAGTAATATATAATAAGATTAAACACTCAATTTTCAGTAAAAGGCATTTCATTATTGAATTCAGAGATGTCATTGTCTAGCTCAGTTTAGTTTAAATAGTATCTGTGCAATCAAATCGTCGATAATCGCTAGAAATTAGGTGTCCCCAACTGAGCAAGCCAGAGGGGACAGCGGCAAGGAACCAAAACTTCCTCTGAGACAGAATGGAGAAAAAAACCTTGGGAGAAACCAGACTCAGTCAGGGGGCCAGTTCTCCTCTGACCAGACGAAACCCGCAGTTCAAAAATTTAATCATAAACAAACTATTTTTGCAGAATTTCATGTCTGCAATAAGCTTTTAATAAAGTGTAGACATCAAAGGAGTCAAATCGTAGTGATAGTAGTGATAATATAATTCCAATTTTATAGCTGAAATTAAGCCGAGGTTGAGCATAGTCTGAAAAGCATACCATAAACACTGGGTTTGTTTGTATGTTTCTTTACAGCCGCCTCTGATCTGCACGCGCGTCCAACACACGTTTCCCCAGCACGCGCTTTTCTCCTGTGTTCCATATAAAGCCACGCACTCGCATTTAAAAATTAACGGTCATTTTGTTTCACTGACTAACACTCGTTTATTGATCTCTTTATTGAATAATTACTTATAATTATTAAATATTCGAGAGTAAATATTGTGATTTCAGGGAGATTTGACAAGTAATTGAAGAGAACATGATAATAACCACGTTTTTGTTTACGGACCAAAAGAGAGAAGCACGTACATCATCGTTAATTCAGTGGTAAGAAATGAATGTAATATCAAAGTCAAATAAATGTTATTAATTTTTAATGTCTGTAAAAATAAAATTCGCATTCTTAAAACCCAATATTTTGTTGAAGTCATTGTTATTTGGTGCTTAAGAAACGTAACATCTGGGTTATTATATGGTACACGGTAGTTATAATAAAGAAATCTTATATTAACAGATAATTCGGTCTCATTCAATGCTCCTTATGATTATCTTTAAATGATTAAACAATAGTTTGAAATAAGACATATGGTTTGTAGTACTGATTATTGAGGTCCATATCTGTCCGTCTTCCATGCCGCTTATACTCTACTCGGGACGGGAGTGCTGGATGATTACTGACAGCAGCGGTATCGGAGTAAAGAGGTTAGGAGAACGTTCTGGGAACCTTAAGAGAACTTTCTGGGAACTTTCTAGGAACGTAAATAGAATGTTCCCTTTGGGTTAGGGGAACGTTCCGGGAACCTAACGAGAACCTTCCAGGAACGTTCTCGCAACGTTCCTAGAACGTTCCCAGAAGGTTCCCGGAACGTTGCCCTAACCTAAAGGGAATGTTCTATTTACGTTAAGAAAACTTTCCTGGCTAACCAATAGGGAACGTTCTGGGAACAAAAAACTAACATTCCTGGAACGTTCTGGGAACCAAAAACTAACGTTCCTGGAATGTTCTGGGAACCGAAAATTGTTAGCTGGGGAGACGCTGTTGATGCAGTTCTTATCTGGGCAAATTCGACTGATTGTGACATTATGGTCCTGTCAGAAACGTGGCTGAAATCATCAGTTACGAACAATATGATTCATACTGACGGATATAATGTTTTTAGGACAAATCGTGCTAAAAAAGGAGGGGGAGTTGCTATCTATGTCAAAACGGCACTCAATTGTACCTGGATAGAGTCTATCAGCAAGCCAAAATGTTTTGAACTGTCCGTGATTGTTACATTTCTCCAGCAGTGCTCATTTTATAGTAATGGGATGCTATCGTCCACCATCGGCATCTCGTGAAGCTTTAACACTGTTGTCGGACTATATGAAATTGTTTTCAGACAATGACTTTGTATTGCTGGGAGACTTGAACTGGGACTGGTTAACTAAATCTTCAAAATCATTTAAGGATATTTGCGATGCATTAAATTTGTCACAATTAATTAATTGTCCAACTAGGTTGAATTCAAAACACATGGATAAGTCTACATTACTTGACGTTATACTTACAAATTCTCCATATAAGTATTCTTCTGTTGGAATATTTAGTAATGATGTTAGTAATCATTGTACAGTTGCCTGTGTCAGAAATTGTAAACTACCTAAATATAAGTCTAAGTTTATTTGTAGGAGAAATTATAAACATTTTAGCGAGCAAGCATTTTTACATGATCTGTATAATAGTGAAGTTTTTCATGTGTGTGATATGGCTGATGTTGATCTGGCATGGAATTATTTTAAGACAAATTGTTTAGCTCTAATTAATAAGCATGCACCTCTAAGAAGATTTAGAATTTGTGGTAAAGACAATCCATGGTTCAATACATCTGTTTCTTCTTCTATCAGAGAAAGAAATATTGCTTGGTCCAAGGCTAAAATAACTAATAGTGCTAGTGATTGGGAACAATATAGGGTACTAAGGAATAAATGTACTTAAATGATTAAAAATGCAAAAAGTGAGTATTATCTTAGTATGATAAATAAAAATTTTAAAGATCCTAGTAAATTTTGGAAGCTGATAAAATCATCAACTGGGTCTATGTTGGTCCCAGCAGCTCCTGATTTACTAAGGGTAAATAATGAAGAAATTAAGGATAAATATAATATAGTAGAAGCTTTTAATACACATTTTACTTATATAAGTTCTATTATTTCATCTGGTTTTTCTGTAGATGTGAATGGTAAGGATGATATGACCATCTCTTCAAGTTGTATAAGAAATGTTTTTAATTTTCTACCTATTTCCCCGTCTCAGGTTCATAAAGCCTTGATATGTCTTGATTGTAAAAAGTCTGCTGGCCCTGATCAAATAGAGCCTTACTTTTTAAAAATATCTGCAGACTTAATAGCGAGACCTATTGCTTCTATTTTTAATTTAAGTTTAAGTAGTGGTTTGATACCAAATTCTTAGAAGTCAGCAATTATTCGGCCATTATTGAAGGGTGGAGATTCTATTGTATTGGATAATTATCGGCCTATTTCAAAATTGTCTGTTACAGCTAAGGTGTTTGAATCTATGGTAAATGAACAGTTAAAGTACTATTTGTCAACTAATAATATTTTGTGTCAAACTCCTTTTATGTCAAACTCCAAATGTGGTAAGTGAAGTCTCGTTTGTTGTCGTGGGTATCGCGGGAATTTCCCAGTTTCGCTTGGCTAAGTAGTGAGGCGTGGTCAGCTGACTTCTATAAGGAATAATTAAGGCTAGTTTATTACTGGATTCTATACCGCGGCAGCGGTCGCGGCAGCCCTCGTGTGAAGACCGACGAGTGTAAAGACGATCGACTCTACCTTGCGCGACTCCACCGAGCAAGAACACCGACAAGGCACTTGAGTATTGCTCTTTCCCCTTTCCTTACTTTTTACACTACTTGTTCGCATTTACTTATTTTAGTCAATTGTACACACTATGTGCTTTCAAATCTCCACCATTACTACTAACACTCGGAAGGCACGTACTGTACGTTGGAGGCAGGCTAATCCTACTAACCTACGGCCTGTCCCTCGGTCTTCTAATACTTTACTCTCTATTCCAATTGGTCTCTGGAACTGCCAGTCTGCTGTAAACAAAGCAGACTTCATTCCTTCTATTGCTACTCATTCCGGTCTCAACCTCATGGCCCTAACTGAGACTTGGATCAAACCTCAGGACACTGCCACTCCTGCAGCACTCTCCACTAACTTCACTTTCTCCCACACCCCTCGCACACTTGGGAGGGGTGGAGGCACGGGCCTCCTTATTTCAAATGAATGGAAATTTGATCTTCTACCATCTCTTACAGGCAACAGCTCATTTGAATCTCATGCAGTTACTATCACACACCCTGCTAAAATCCACGTTGTAGTTGTGTATCGTCCCCCAGGTCAACTGGGAAACTTCTTGGACGAGCTGGATGTATTACTGTCAAACTTTCCTGAGGATGGCACTCCTCTGGTACTGGTTGGCGACTTCAACATCCACCTAGAAAAACCCCAGGCTGCTGACTTCAACACCCTTCTCACTTCATTTGATCTCAAGCGAGTGACTACTATGGCTACTCACAAATCAGGTAACCATCTGGACCTCATCTATACACGCTACTGCTCCACTGACAACACGTTAGTTACTCCACTACACACCTCAGACCACTTCCTCATCACTTCTAACCTCACACTAACTCCGGTCATAACACACACTCCCCCACAGGTCACCTTTCGCCGTAACCTACGCTCGCTTTCTCCCTCTTGCCTCTCCTCATTGGTTACATCTGCACTTCCTTCACCCTCTCAGCTTTCAGCACTGGAAGCAAACAGTGCTACTGACACTCTTTGCTCCACTCTTACATCTTGCTTAGACAACTTTTGCCCCCTTTCATCCAGACCAGCACGCTCTACCCCCTCTGCCCCCTGGCTGTCTGATGTTCTCCGTGAACATCGCACTAAACTAAGGGCTGCAGAGAGGAAATGGCACAAATCAAAAAACTCTACTGACCTTAGTGCGTATCAGTCACTCCTCTCTTCCTTCTCTGCAAACGTATCCACGGCTAAAACGAATTACTACCACAACAAAATCAACAATTGTTCTGACTCTCGCACACTTTTCAAAACTTTCTCTTCTCTTCTCTGTCCTCCTCCCCCTCCTCCATCAACTCTTACAGCTGATGACTTTGCAATTTTCTTCACAAATAAAACAAAAACCATTAGTGACCAATTCCTCCCACCACAAACTGATAACTTCATACCGACTAATACACACTCCCTCACCTCCTTCTCTCCTCTCTCTGAGACGGAAGTTTCAAAGCTCATCCTTTCTAATCATCCCACTACTTGTCCGCTAGATCCTATCCCCACTCACCTCCTTCAGGCCATTTCTTCTTCGGTCATACCTACGCTTACTCACATTATCAACACCTCTCTTCACACTGGTACATTTCCAACAGCTTTTAAGCAGGCTCGGGTAACCCCACTGCTTAAAAAACCCTCTTTAAATCCAGTACTTTTAGAACACTACAGACCGGTATCCCTTCTTCCATTCATTGCAAAGACACTTGAGCGAGTTGTGTTCAACCAACTCTCTGTGTTTCTTGCACAGAACAATCTTCTGGACAGCAACCAATCGGGCTTCAGAAGCGGCCACTCTACTGAGACTGCCCTACTCTCAGTTACAGAGGCCCTGAGACTTGCAAGAGCGGCTTCCAAATCCTCTGTACTCATCTTATTGGACCTGTCTGCGGCTTTTGACACAGTTAACCATCAGATCCTCCTGTCCACTCTCAGAAAGATGGGCATCTCGGGAACCGCGCTCCTGTGGTTTGAGTCTTACCTCTCAGGTGGGTCCTTCAGGGTATCTTGGAGGGGTGAGGTTTCAAAGTCACAACTTCTTGCTACTGGAGTTCCTCAAGGCTCAGTGCTAGGACCACTTCTCTTCTCCATCTACATGTCGTCATTAGGATCGGTCATTCAGAAGCATGGCTTTTCTTATCACTGCTATGCTGATGACACTCAACTCTACTTCTCATTCCAACCAGATGATCCGACGGTAGCTGCTCGCATTGCAGCCTGTTTGAGCGACATTTCTAACTGGATGAAAGTCCATCACCTTCAGCTCAACCTTGCCAAGACAGAACTGCTTGTGTTCTCAGCCAATCCGTCACTTCACAACAACTTCTCTATACAGATAGGTTCGTCAACCATAACTCCCTCCATGACGGCCAGGAACCTTGGAGTTGTGATCGACGATCAGTTAAGCTTCACAGACCATATTGCTACAACGTCCCGGTCCTGCAGATTTGCCTTATATAACATTAGGAAGATTAGACCCTTCCTGTCGGAGCATGCCGCACAGCTCCTTGTCCAAGCTCTTGTTCTCTCCAGACTGGACTACTGCAATGTTCTCTTGGCGGGCCTTCCCACATCTACTATCAAGCCTCTGCAACTGATCCAGAATGCAGCAGCCAGAGTGGTCTTTAATGAACCAAAGAAAGCTCATGTTACCCCTCTCTTCATCAGGTTACACAGGTTACCAATAGCCGCTTGCATTAAATTCAAGTCACTGATGTTTGCCTACAAGACAACAACTAGCACTGCACCAATATATCTAAACTCACTTGTTCAAACTTATGCACCCTCCAGAAGCTTGCAGTCTGCAAGTGAACGACGCCTTGTGGTGCCATCACAAAGAGGTACCAAATCTCTCTCGCGGACCTTTTCCTGGACTGTGCCCAGCTGGTGGAATGACCTCCCGATCTTAATTCGAACAGCTGAGTCTTTAGCCATTTTCAAAAATCATCTAAAGACGCATCTTTTTCGCCAGCACCTGACCAACTAATACTAACACTTTCCTATTCCATCTATTTATTTAAAAAAAAAAAAAAAAAAACCCTAGCTATATGTACTGTGCTGTGCTAACTGAAACTTGTCATGGCACTTGTATACTGCTGCACTCTCGATGGTCTAACTGCTTCTATTGTTCTCATATTGTACGTCGCTTTGGATAAAAGCGTCTGCCAAATGTTTAAATGTAAATGTAAATGTAAACTCAATCAGGTTTTAGACAAGGACATAATACTGTAACTGCTACAATATCCGTTACTAATGACATAATAACTGCATTGGATGATAAAAAAATCATGCGCTGCACTTTTTATTGATTTATCAAAAGCATTTGATTCTGTGAATCATGCTCTTTTGTTGCAAAGGCTTAAATGTGTAGGTTTTAGTGATATAGCGTTGAAGTGGTTTTCTAATTATTTGACTGGAAGGACTCAGTGTGTGTCCATAGATAATTATGTTTCTGCTCCTTTAATAGTGAAGACAGGTGTTCCTCAAGGATCAATTTTGGGGCCGATTTTATTCTCTATTTATATAAATGAACTTGGTAAAGGAATTGAGCCAGCAAATGTACATTTTTATGCAGATGACACTATTCTTTACACTATGGCTCCATCCTTAAAAGTGGCAATGGACTCTTTACAGAATGTTTTTAATTCACTTCAGACTTCTCTTGGTAACTTAAAATTAGTGTTAAATACAAAAAAAAAACTAAATGCATGATTTTTACACGGTCCAGATTACCATTAAATGATTTTATGATTCAAACTTTAAATGGTACACAGATTGAAAGGGTTGTATCCTATAAATATCTTGGTATCTGGCTCGATGATAAGCTGACTTTCAGTTCTCATATCGATAGTCTTTTAAATAAATTGAGACCAACGATTGGCTTTTATTTTCGTCTAAAAAAATGCTTCTCCTTTGTTGCTCGAAAACGTTTAGTAGAAAGTACTCTTTTATCAGTATTGGACTATGGTGATATAATTTATATGCATGCATCTCTGAATGTTTTGAAGAAATTGGATGTAGTTTATCATGCTGCTTTACGATTTGTCTCTAGTACAAGTGTCCGTACACATCACTGTAATTTATATGAAATGACAAATTGGACTTCCTTGTGCGCAAGGAGAAAAAAAACATATGTTGATTTTTATTTTTAAAGCTTTAGTGGGTAAATTACCACAGTATGTATCTAGTTTGTTGACATACTGCACAAATATTTATAATACCAGATCAAGAGAGAAACTTTTACTTAAGATGCCGATTTTTTTATACAGAGATGGGTCATTCTGCTTTTTCTAATTATGCTCCATGTGTGTGGAATGAGCTTCAAGGCAAATTACATATGGAATATGTACCATCTATTGCTACATTTAAAAATATTTTAAAGTCTGTTTATATAGAACAGTGTACATGTTTTAATAACTGACGAGGATTTGCATTGTTGTTTAGAAAATTGTGATTTATGTTTGTTCATTGTGTGGTGATGTCTATCTCTTTGTAAATTTTTGTCCTTTGTCCATCTTGACCAGGACTCCCTGGTAGAAGAGATATTGTATCTCAATGGGACTTTCCTGGTTAAATAAATAAATATATAGAAAAAATAAAAAATATAAAAGCACATGCGGTGCAAACCGGCGTCAGCCTCTGGAACGAAGCAAGCGCTGGCAGGGATGCCAGAAGTGTGGCATCGGGACGCAGCGTCTTGTTCCCTCCAGGAACTGGGGTTACATACATAACCTAAGATGTTCCTCTTCAGGAACTCAAGCTGCGTCCGAAGACGCTAGGGGAACGAGATATCCACGCTGCCAGACTTCCCAATCCCTGCCCAATGTGTATCCCTGCAGAGCACATCTAGGGCGAGGGGACGGAAGAGCCTGGAGTGGCCCCATGTCCAGGCCATAAAACCTGACAAAGGTCAGGGGTGTAGACCATCCCGCAGCGTTACAGATGTCCCGAATTGGGACACCTGCGAGGGAGGCCTTGGAGGCCGCCACACTCCTAGCAGAGTGAGCCCTGACTCCCATCGGCGAGGGGAGGTCAGAGGACTCGTAGGCAATGTTAATGGCATCCACTATCCACCAACTGAGGGTCTGCTTAGAAGCAGGGAGACCTCTTTTAGGGGGACCATAGCAAACAAGCAACTGATTCTCCCTTCTCCACAAAGGGAGGAGAACTAAAGACCTGCAGTACAACCGGCTGTGGTGTGACAGAGGGAACTTTGGGGACGTACCCTACACGAGGGTACAAAAAGGCTTTGGCCATGCTGGACGCAAAGTCCAAATGAGTAGGGGCCACTGACAGGGCCTGCAAATCCCCAACTCTCTTCAGAGAAGAAATCGCCAGAAGAAGATGTCTTCAGGGTAAGATGGCGATCAGATATCTCCTCAATAGGCTCAAACGGGAGGCCTGCAGAGAGCATCCAACACCAAAGCCAGGTCCCAGGGAGGAATCCGGGACCGTACTGGGGGCTTTAGCCTCAGTGCACCACGGCGTGGTAGGCCGAAATCGCCGCCACATAAACCTTCAAGGTGGAGTGGGTTAACCCTGCAGAGAATCGAGCCTGCAGGAACTCCAGCACTGTACCAACCGGGCAGTTAACTGGGTCGAGCTGGCGATCTCTGCACCATGAAGTGAAGAGTCTCCACTTCAGGGCGTACAGTTTCCTCGTAGAGGGAGCTCTGGATTGGAGGATGGTCTCCACAACCTCGGTTAAGAGACCGGAAGCTATGAGCTGTGCCCCTTCAGGGGCCACACCCACAACTTCCATAACTCCGAGCGGGGGTGCACTAAGGTGCCTCCTGCCTGTGAGAGGAGATCCCTCCTGACAGGAATCTCCCATGGAGAACCATCGAGGAGAGAAATCAGGTCCGAGAACCATACTCGGCCTGGCCAGAACGGGGCTACTAGCAAGAGCCGGACCCCGTCCCGGCGCACACTCTCCAGAACTCCGGGGAGTAGAGTAATCGGGGGAAAGGCGTACAGACGAAGCCTTGGCCACGTCTGTACCATGGCATCCAGCCCCAGTGGAGCTGGATGAACTAGAGAGTACCAGAAGGGACATTGCGCTGTCTCCTGAGTAGCGAAGAGGTCCACCTGAGCCTGGCCAAACACTCCTCAGATCTGCTTCACCACCTCGGTGTGAAGCATCCATTCCCCAGGCCACAGCCCCTGTCTCAACAGGATGTCTGCTCCCACATTGAGATGCCCAGGGATGTAAACTGCCCTCAGTGAGAGGAGTTTTCCCTGGGACCGCACAAGGATCTGGTGTGCCAGCCTGTACAGGGGTGCGACCGCAGACCTCCTTGGTGGTGGATATAAGAGACCATCGCTGTGTTGTTGGTGCTCACCAACACATGGTGACCTCTTAGGTCTGAGAGAAAGTGTTTCAGAGCCTGAAACACAGCCAGCATCTACTGCCGGTGGATGTGGCAGGCAAGATGTCGTCTGCTCCACAGACCGCGGGCAGGGTGGCCATTCATGACCGCTCCCTAACCGGTGAGGGACGCGTCCGTCGCTAGCATTACACAGCGACATGGAGCTCCCAGCACCGGGCCCTGTGACAAGAACCAAGGTTGTCTCCACATGACTAAGGCACATAGACACTGCCGCGTGACCTTGATCATGCGAAGCGGGTTTCCCCTCGGGGAAAACTCCTTGGTCTTGAGCCACCACTGTAGGGGTCTCATGTACAGCAGGCCAAGAGGTATCACGTTGGACGCAGCTGCCATCAGACCTAGCAGTCTCTGAAACTGCTTCACAGTGAGTGACTGGCCTTCCTTCACTCCCCTGACTTCTGTGAGGATCGACTCGATCCAAGCAGGGGACATACGTGCCTGCGTTGTGGTCGAATCCCACACCACACCAAGATAAGTGGTTCTCTGTAATGGAGAAAGTGCGCTCTTCTTGGCGTTCAGTCTTAATCCCAACACTTTCATATGAGCGAGAACAACATCTCGATGTCGAGCCGCCCTTCGCTCTGAACGAGCGAGAATCAACCAATCGTTGATACAATTGAGTATGCGGATGCCTCGTAGCCGCAGCAGAGCTAACGCGGCGTCCACACACTTGGTAAAAGTGCGGGGTGAGAGTGCTAGGCCGAAGGGAAGAACCCGATACTGGTAACCTCAGGAACCTCCTGTGAGTAGGAAGGATGGAGACATGGAAGTATGCGTCCTTTAGTTCGATCGTGACAAACCAGTCCTCGGACCTGATTTGTGACACGACCTGTCTGAGTGTGAGCATCTTGAACTTCAGTCTGCTGACTAAGCGGTTCAATTGACGCAGGTCTAAAATGGGACGCAATCCTCCATCCTTCTTGGGAACTATGAAGTACCGGCTGTAGAACCCGGACTCTCTTTCTTGAGGAGGGACCACCTCGATGGCCACCTTCCTTAAGAGAGTATTTACTTCTCATTCCATTACCAGAGCCTGCTCGGGATCCACCAGAGTGGAATTCACCCCGTTGAATCGAGGCGGAAGAGAACCAGTGTTGGGTGTAACGCATTACTAAGTAACGCGTTACTGTAATTAAATTACTTATCCACTGAAAAAGTAAAGTAAGGGATTACTGTTCATTTTTAGGTAATTTAATTACAGTTACTTATAAAGTACTTGCGTTACATACACTAAATAATTTCAGTTCTAAAATCAGTATTGAATTTGCAATCTAAATTTACCTTCTAAAGATAAAATTGAAAGCAGCGGTGTTAACCCTCCGCGCCGGTTCATTCACTTTCAGATTTTCCTGATTCACAGAGAAACCTTAAATACTCCAATACATGTAAGTAGGGTTGCCAACCGTCCCGTATTAGCCGAGACCGTGCTGCCGCGACTGAGAGCGGCTCGATGGTGTTTAGTGTCCCGCAATAGCAGCGAGAGCAAGTGACTTCAGCGCAGCTGAAGAGTTCTGCGTTCAAATGGACGCAATAGGCTGAAGCTTGCCACAAAGCCCCAGCAAACATGATCATGAATGTGTCCGCGGGAAATAGTAAGGACCTATTTGAATTATTTACAAATAAACTAATGTTTTCTGAGTCCGTCTCGCAAGGATGAAGTTGCTGATCCTGACTCGCCGTCTCCCCATTAGACGCGCCTTTAGAGAGAAATGCATCTTTATTGATTATGATTATAATAAAAGTTTTTGTTTTTTTTTGTTACGTGATAATTTAAAGCTTTAAAGATATATTTGTCATGTCTGTGAGGCATGTATTCACTCAGTATCGGTTAGTTTTTGTTAAACGCTCCTGTTCAAGATGAGACAGCAGAAAGCTCATCATGTTTGTTTTCTTTGTTTAATAAAAGGTTTTGTTGATATTGTGAGTGCACACAAATAAAAGTAGACCCTTTACAGTTCCGAATGATGTATTACTCTTACCTTTATCAGAAAAAAAAAATGACGGCGTAGGTTATTTTAAGTTGTTTCCACTGAAAAAAAAATGCAAGTGTTTGAGCTGGTGCCTCCATGTCCTGCAGAGCGCGCTTTAGCTTCCACTCTCCACACAAACTTGAATATAGGTTAGCGCACATTATTATTATAGTACAGGTTTAACATTTAAACCTTGTTATATGTGTGAACTGTTTTAGTATATGTATAGATTTTATTTTAGGCAAGTCGTGATGAATTGAGAAGGCTAAATTGATCAAACATAGGCTATGATCAGCTCACTGTATGCCGCTGGCTGCTTGGTCATTATACATTATATAAAACTTATATTTAACGAACAAAAATACTCCAAACGTTTTTCTAAATTAACTCAATAAAAATAAAAAAAAGAAACAAAATATAATCATTTTGCCATTACATACAGAACTATTTTAATAGTCGAAACAGTAGTATAAGCTGTTTTGGGAGAAGGGGGAAAAAAAGACGGGCTCGGGTCGGACTTGGGCCGGTAATTCTGATAAGCTGTCGGACACAGGCCGGACAATCAGAGCCTAAATTTGAAGCCCGTGCAGAGCTCTACTCGCACTATCGCCAATTCCGTCCGTGTTTTGACTTCAGTAAATCAGTTTTGGTGAATACAAACAACGTGATTATTTTTCATGAGTCCAACATCCCGCCGCGCAAGAGACATGATCAGTAAGATGTCTTTCACTATTGTAATGTTGTTAAATAGAGAAATACATTTTAAATTTATAAGTAGGCTAACTAATAGCATAATTCTTAACCTTATTCTTGAAACACAAAATGACCAATAAAAAGGTGTCAAGCAGTAAAAGCAGCCCATATAAATCCATAAGCAATCTTTAATTGAAAAATATGCATTGTGTGTGTGCGTGTATACACGGTCACTCACCCAACGCAAACGCCCACACCTAGATAGACTTAAAAAAAAAAATTTTAAATCAAGATTCATCTAATTTTCATCATTTTTGAAAGAAGACCTGCTATGAGGAATTTACCTCATAAGAACAGCGTGATCTGACATGGCTTTATTCAGCAGAGAAGATCATTCCTACATTGGTTAACGTGTTATTTTTACATAAACCTGTATGGATTTTACCAGTTGGGCTTTTCCTGAACATCTTACCAAACTGAAGTGTATTGTTTAACTTTTAAGCTTTTTTGTTATTCAGATATTTTGCAGAGTATTTATATTTTGTTAACCAAAGAAGGTTAACCTTTTTTATAAAAATGTTTAAGTATTAAAGTTGTGTTTAAGCTAAAAGGCTAAACTATTCTATGTCTGACTCAAATTGAAAGAATAAACAGTTTAATTTCTATTAAGGTTTATAGGGATTTTAAGATGTAGCCTAATTAGTGATTTGAATAATTAAGTTACTTTTCAGACAGAGTAATCAGTAAAGTAATTTAAATACAATACTGATGATGTAATTATTAACTGTAGTTAATTACTTTTTGAAAGTAACTTACCCAACACTGAAGATAACTGAACTGGATTCAGTAGCCTCTTTCTATAGTGTGCAGGACCCACTGAGACACATAGTCTGGGACACATAGACATAGACCCACTGAGACACATAAGCGAAATAGTCTACTAAGGGAACCAGTCTCTCGAGACTGGCCTCTGGTGTAATCGGAACGACCGAACTAGCTGCTCCAGAGACTCCCGAAGGGGTTGGCGAACATCTCAGCTCCGCTACGTGTCCAGGTGGAAAGAACTGAGACATATGCTCGCTGGAGACCGCTGTGCCCTGGAACACCGTACGTGGCAGGGTTGGCAGATCGATCTCCTGAGGGTACCGGGGCGAGGCGAGCACCGAGTACTGCGGTGATCGCCGTCCTTCCCCAGCGGGGGCTACCCTCATAAGCCCTGGGCCACTGACCTCAGGGCTTCTTGGCCGAAGACCTCTTCGCCTGAAGAACGGTCCGCAGATCCAGTTTAGGCTGTAAGGTCTTCGACCGAGAGCCCTTCTTATCGCCCTGGCCCCGATGTTTTCTTGGGGAGGCACGGGCGGCGATGGTCTCTTTCTGAACTTCCCTGTATGAGGAGCCAGCACGCGGCAGGGGCTGCTCTCGCCCAGCAGCCCCTTGAGCTAGAGAGCGGCGAGGGAGAAACTGCTGGAACGGCGCCAGCGGGGCGTCCAGGAGGACAGGGTCAACCAGAGATGCCTCTCCACTGCCACCAAAGCTACCATAGACCGCCCAATGGCACGGGCGGTCTCCTTGGTGGCACGGAGAGACAAATTAGCGGTTTTGCGGAGTTCGGTGATATGCGCTAAATCCCTCGCCCTCGTCTAACTCTTTGAGCAGGTCAGCCACATACCCCTTGCCCACCATCGTCGACGAAGTGCACAACGGCTTGGTGGGCAGGGTCTGAGCCTTCAGAGACGATGCCGCACTAGAGGACAGATAACTCGCAAGTGTCTGTTCAACGCGTGGCATCACTCTGTAACCGCACTCACTCGTCCCCATCACATTACCGTAGAAATCCAAAGAGGGGACGAAGAGGCGGGCCGAGAAAGGTTTTCCCCACGACTTTGACACCTCAGTGTGAAGGTCGGGGAAAAAAGGCAGACTCCAATGTGGAGATGGAGTCTTAAACCGCAGAAAGCGCTCATCCAACTTTCCTTTCTTGCGGTTTGACATGACACTCGGCCGGCCAAACAAGATTTAATTTGAGGGAGGGTCTCGTAGTGCGGGCACTCAGCCCCCTCGAGAGCCGCCTCCGCATGTCTCGCTCCCAAGCAAACCACAACACTGTGACACAACACAACACAAGCTTGTACTGTGATTTGCTCTCATCGCCCTTGTGTCTAGCCTTGAACTGGCTCTTAGACATACTGAGATACAAGACAGACAACACCAAATAGGACTGACAACACACAGAGCGCTAGCTGAATGACAGAAAGCTGACGCCGGTTTGCACCGCACATGCTTTTATACCAGCTGGTCATTACGTCACCTCGCCCGTGACGTCTCGCCCATCCATTGGACAAATTTCATTTGTATTCAGAGGCGGTTACGCTGAGGGCGTCAGCTCGAGTTCCTGAAGAGGAAATTACTATACCGTATGTTATAAGTATAAAAACTCATACTAGGGCCATTTTGACAACGTCTTGGATTTGGGTTCAAGAGAAATATCACTATTCGATAAAACACTGGTTTCTGTGGTACAATTCCATATATATTGATTTACACAGAGGGATACTTGACACTAAAGCATTGTTTTGAGAGACAAACGCCAGTGAAATTAAAGTTTGACGTCATTAATTACAAACAGGAGATGAATAATTTATTATTAATTTAATTTAATGACAGACCTAAGCTGAATTTTAAGACTAATGCTGTTTTCAACTAACGAACAAGCTTACATACCTTTCCTTTATGAAGTGGTGACGTCCTGGCTTTGCAAATGCATACAGATTCGATTCGAAGTGTGTTAATCCAAATATTGCGAGATTCTCTTGCTCCCTGTATTTGGTGAGATGTGTTCCTGTGCTCATGCAGTGTCATGAACTGCGCAGACTCTGATCACTTCTGCTGCTGGTTCAGTGTCTCAAGTCCAAGTCAAGTGTCACGGGGTGACGTGAAGCGGAACTATTTTTGCCTAATGTTGTTTCCCTGTGGGAGAGATTTTGATGTAACACCAGTTCCGGTTCCGGGTCCTGCCATGGAAACAGTCTGGCCGGGCTTAGAAAATGAGAAATGAGCGTCAGCTGTGTAACGAGCGGAGATTGAGCAGCGAGAGAGGCAGGTATTCGCGAGGGGGATTATAAAAGGACATGTTTGCATGGAGAGGGGAATGGACCCACTCTGGGAGAAACACTGAGATCACACAGAGCGGAGAGAGACTGCACATTAGAAAGAAGGAGCCTTAAATCAGTGGTTTGATATATCTGGATCCATAAAGGGAGATAATATTAACCGAGGAAGAGAGGTAGTGGATCTATGTTACTTCGTTAAGCAGCTGATTGTCATCTGTAATTCTTATTAGGAAATTTAATGCCTTCAGTACGCACTGTATACAACAGTTTGGTGAAACTGTCCTGGAGGTTATTGAAAGCTGGTTTGAAGCCTCTAATGCCAGTTGTGTGTTCATAGTACACTTCTCACACAGTTTTGGATGTACCATTTTGTCAATTGAGAGGAGGGAGTCGGCTGGGACTGCGAGTGGAGACCTTATTCACTGTGAGTTGCAGTGCTTGGTGTGAAGTGAACACGTGTGACCATTCGAAGTGATTGATGCATGCACAGGTGTGGATATTATACTTTTGTGTCTGCCCGTGTCCCCAGCTGGCACACTCGTTGGTCTCGAGTGCCGAATTGAAACTAACTAACTGCCGTGTGTTGAGTGTATGCCGTATGGGAGTGCAGCTCCATCCTGTCTGATTTGAAGAGGATTTGTTGACTATCCATGCACTGCTCTTTGACTCCCTGACTGGAGGAACAGGAAGCATTATCTGTTCATTGAGCTGTTCACACTGAAGGAGAGTCCTGGCGCTGTCCGAAGAGGAATCGCTGTTCGAACTCCTTTCCAGGAGTGTGTATTTCTTACCAGTGTTTGCTCCATTACCTACCTCCGGCTGTGGGACCTTCTTACGCAGCCTGACGAAGAAGAGGGTTGGATCAGCCTATGCTTTTTAGTTCAAGATTTAGCCTATTTTAACTCAATAAAATACAACGTTTAATACTGACTACCCTGTGTGGTGTCTTTGGGTAATTCCTCGAGGTGGTACGCTCAATAGGGGTGGTGTGAGACACGGGAGGAGGCCACCCCGGCCTGTGACAAGTCATTTTCTTTAGTCAAGCAAGTCACAAGTCCTTAAACCTGCGACTCAAGTCATGTGACAAGCCCCCCACCTCTGAAAAAAATATTCAGCTGAAACGATAACTGGCAACGATACTATTCATTAGAGAATATAAAGAAAGAAGTTTAACTTTCCAAGAAGGGGAGAGTATGTAGAAAAGTATTGCCATTATTTGGACTAAAAATGGATTAAAAACATTAATTAATTGAAAATTAAGTAATGATAGATAAACTCATTGATGCCAGAATATCTTCTAGAAGGGGAGAGGAAGCCCATTGTTAGAAGATCATGACAAACAGAAACAGGCTTTAGTAACAGTTGAGTGAATGACTTTAGCTGAAACACAGATTCCAGTCTGTGTGGATGAAGCTGAGGAGAGATTGATGACGGAGCAGAGGCACACGAGAGATAGAGAAACAAGATGAAGAAGAATCAGCCAGAAATAATGCAAAGATGAAGAAGATCCTGCCTATGGAAATCAATTCTAACTGTAAATATAGCAGGATTTTGGCTTCTATTTCATTTTGATAAGCAGTTAACTAGTAATTCAGAAAACTATTAAATAATGTGGAGCAAATAAGTTGTGAGGAAAGGACTGAGTGATGCTCAACAGCCCAAGACCCAGAAAAGAGCAACGTAGAGTCATTTACTGAGTAACTCGTTATATGCACATTTTATTTGACTGGCTTTTATCTGAAGGATATTTAGATGTAAGAATTTGTTTGAGAAAAAAAAAAAAGTTACACAAATCACTGGGGAATATTGTAGAACAAATATGGCCTTAAGTGCAAAGTAATAATAATAAGAATAATTTAACTGTTACTTAAAATTCAGTAAAGAAAAGAAATACAGTAAGTAATTAATGTGATCATTTAAATTACTTGGTTTGACAAGAAATACTGCATTTAAACAAAGAATATAGATATAAAAAATGGTTCACTCCTATTACTACACAGCAAAATCTCCAGTGTTGAAATCCTAGTGTTAGGACTTTTAGAGTAAAGTGTTAAAGTTGTGGTGTTGAACTTTAGGGGATTAACACTAGCTAGTGTAAACAGCGCCCTCTGGTCGGTGTCAATACGCAGAGAAATTCTTATAACACTCTGAGTGTTATTAGTCACATCCGGGACATTTGCTCATGTGCGCGCCTGACCCATCTGGAATATTTTTCACAGACGCCATGTTCTTAGACTCGCGATGCGGAGCATAATGAGGACGGAAAACCGCTAAATTAAGTGTTTACTCACAATATGTGTTTTGTAATATCATATTGATTTATAGCGATATTTGTGTGACGTGTACTCCTAAACTTTTTCTCAGAGCGATATTTTCCTTCACTTTGATGCGGAGAAGACGGGGAAATTGGTTTTATCAAGGAAAACACCAAAAGTAAGTGTTTAACCTTATTTACATTTTGTATTTTATAAAATTAATATTACTTTATGACAATATTTTGATGCTGTGCGCGCCTAAACGTTTCTCACAGATGCATTTGAATGGCTATGCATTGACACGGAAGCCGCTTTTTACAGGGGAAACATAAGAAGTAAGTGCTAACGTTACCTCATTTAAAATTTGTTTTATTACATCACATATTGATTAATAGCGGTATTTATGTGTTGTGCGCTCTAAACCTTTCTCAGAGAGACATGTTCTTTCACTGGCGATGCTGAGCAGATGGGGAAGTTGGTCTTCTCAATTAAGGAAAACACTGAGTGAGTTAAATTGTTCGTCATTCAAAGTGATTTTGTGCCCTCACAAGTCTTGGAATATGACACATGAGTCACATGAACTACTTTAGACACTTTATTATCTTTAATTTAAAGCATGAACGTGTTTTGTGTTGAGCAAATGTGAATCGTATAGGTTTGGAATTACAATTTTATGTTAACTGTTCCTTTAATATTGTTACAGATGGTTCATGCTGGTTTAACAGAAACATCGAATTGAGATGATGTGCTTGAAGAGTATGAAGCCACCAATACATTAAGTGGGATGAGGAGAGCTTTGTTAGGACACATACCAGAGACATGGGTAAGCCACAATTGCATATTTTAATTTTATTGATTGTCATGCTTAATTTTTTGATTATTAAACAATAATAATAATAAAGAGTCTGATCTCCTAAAAATGTTTCTTAAATGCATCAAATGTAAGTTTTTGGTATGCTTGCATTATTTATTTTATGTGCTGTCCCATTTAGGTGCATTCATTTTGGTAGGAGTCCAACCATAAGTGAACAGTAAATGTTTACTTATACTCATGCCTTTCCACAGATGCCATGTATGACAGTTTCCTCTGTTGATTATTCAAAATATCTATTTTTTGTGTTCCTCAGAAGACAGAAGGTCTTACAGGTGTGGAACCACATGAGTATAAATAATTGATGACAGAATTTTCAGTTTTGGGTTAACTATTCTTATATTGTAAGTGATACTTGTCCCTGACATTTCACCTGATAAATGGATGTGAAATAATCCTTTTTGTTTTTTCTCCTATTTTACCGGAGCACTTTTGTGGTGCTGGGAGTTGGGTATCTTGCCTGGCTGAAAACTGCAGAGAAACACATCTCGTCTTGCTGAAAACTAAAACTAAAAATTGGTCCGCTTATTCACGTCTTGTGTATGAGATTCGAGGCTAAACATAATTTTTTTTAAACAATCAATTCAAATTTTTAAAAACCTTACAAAAATATTGGTTAATATGCATCAATCGCACATGGCTTTGCATGTTAAATGATTTACAAGGTGCTGCAAACATTTTTCAGTGTTTGCACTGCAGGACCTATTTTATTATCAACCATTTGATAAGCAGTATTCTTACAATTCTGATGACCGAAATGGATATATTGTGCCTTCTTGCTACTTATTCTAAAAGTGAACTGTCATGTTGTGAAGTGTTGACATGTTAATAAACAACGACTTTGAGAGCTGCAGTGTAATTGTGATTATTATATTTTTTCTAAAGTAAAATCTGCTTACCTGTGACAAAATGGGCTTTTAAAAAAAATTAATTTAAAAGGTTTAACTTTTTTTTTTTTTTTTTTTTTTTTAATCTTCTGGCAGCTTTTTTTTTTTTTTACTTTCAACACAGAGGAGAGTTTTGTAATGCTAACTCAATACACTGGAGTTAAAATATCAAGAGTTAAAATCTATCTTAAAGGTGTTAAATTGTAACTCTTTACACTGGTGTTAAGGAAAAATCAACACTCTGTGGTGTGGACCAGAGTTGTTTTTTAACTCTACACCGTGTAAATATGACTCATTCATAGAGTTAAACAAGTAGCTCTATGAAGAGTGTTAATGTAACTCTGAAAAGATTGGGACAATATGTACACTTTTTTTGGAGTTGATTTTAACTCTGTTAGAGTTGAATTAACACTCTCATAATTTTGCTGTGTAGAATGGAGAAATTGCAACACTCAACAGAGCAGAATATATCCTCCTGAGTAAAAGAGTCAGTCGCTGGTTGGTAAAGCAGTTGCATCACTGCAGAAGACGTTAGAAGCTCCGGCTTCCAGAGAAACCTAAAACTTGTGCTTAGGACAATACATGATGTGCATTGGCTGGTCTAGACTGAAAGATTAGATGTTTTTTAACACTACGTGAGGATAAGAAACAACATTAATGGGACAGTTTATGTCAGAATAGTTGCTGATTTGAAATGTTATTAATTATGTAACTGTTTAATTATGTTTTTGAGATTTCAGGATTCCTCCATCCAGAGAGATAAGACTTGGTCTCAGATGCCTGAAATGACTGCTGGGAGGTGTTGAATTGTGTCCGCAGACGTTCCTTGAAAGGGACTATGATTTAACATTGAAGTTAATGGAAACTAAAGAATTCATATAATTATAAAAGTCTCAAGAAAGTATTAGGTAGATATACAAACAATACAGAAAAACTATTTCACAACTTACACTGTCACATACTTCATTATTATTACTAACTAAAACCTAAAACACATGATAGTAAACTAATAGTGATAGTAAACATTATTTAATAATTATATTTAATAACATGCATTTCTTCCAGGTCTCCACTGGTACCCGCTTTCTTGTTTTTTACTCATTATCATATTTATGCTGCTGTGCTGTACTTAACCCTTTCTGCTTGTCCATATCATTACATATATGCAGTCTCACATGCTATTAAAGCTTGTATTTGTCTTATTTCTGTTAAAAACTTTAATCTTTTCTAAAAATACCACATTAGCATCCAATTAATAAAGCTACTCTTTAAAAAATTTTTACCATTTAAATTTCAAATAAAGACCACACTTTCCTCAGTTTTTTTTAACCAGTTAACATGTATCTGTAATACATACATACATTATTAGTTATTTTATTATTATTATTATTATTAAAAATGTCTTCAATATTTTCATTGTCCAAACCCTTTTTTTGGTTAAATCATAGCTCCTTATCTTTTAACTCTCTCCCCATATTCCATGTCACTTTGTCAAGTTTCTATTGTTCTGTGTCTATATCAATAATGTTGCTTTATTGAGGTCTCATAACACCTACTCTCCTGGGTGTAGGATGAACCTTGTATATGCTTTTATCAAAAAATATCCTTCTCCCTTCCATAACATTTCTGCTAATTTGCAGATTCCAGAAAACCTCAGAAGCCTTTAAAGGCCATTCTGATTTTGGCACACTTGATGTTTTTCACATTATTCAAGAATTTCACCCATGCAAACAGTGTTTCTGTATTGTTTGTATATCTACCTAATAGCTCATAACTACCTAATACTTTCTTGAGACTTTTATAATTATATGAATTCTTTAGTTTCCATTAACTTCAATGTTAAATCATAGTCCCTTTCAAGGAACGTCTGCGGACACAATTCAACACCTCCCAGCAGTCATTGCAGGCATCTGAGACCAAGTCTTATCTCTCTGGATGGAGGAATCCTGAAATCTCAAAAACATAATTAAACAGTTACATAATTAATAACATATTTCAAATCAGCAACTATTCTGACATAAACTGTCCCATTAATGTTGCTTCTTATCCTCACGTAGTGTTAAAAAACATCTAATCTTTCAGGCTAGACCAGCCAATGCACATCATGTATTGTCCTAAGCACAAGTTTTAGGTTTCTCTGGAAGCCGGAGCTTCTAACGTCTTCTGCAGTGATGCAACTGCTTTACCAACCAGCGACTGACTCTTTTACTCAGAAGAAGGAAATATTCTGCTCTGTTGAGTGTTGCAATTTCTGCATTCTAGTAATAGGAGTGAACCATTTTTTATATCTATATTCTTTGTTTAAATGCAGTATTTCTTGTCAAACCAAGTAATTAAATGATCACATTAATAACTTACAGTATTTATTTTCTTTACTGATTTTTAAGTAACAGTTAACTTATTCTTATTATTATTACCTTGCACTTAAGGCCATATTTGTTCTACAATATTCCCCAGTAATTTGTGTAACTTGTTTGTTTGTTTTTTTCAAACAAATTCTTGCATCTAAATATCCTTCAGATAAAAGCCAATCAAATAAAATGTGCATATAACGAGTTACTCAGTAAATGACTCTGCGTTGCTCTTTTCTGGGTCTTGGGCTGTTGGGCATCACTCAGTCCTTTCCTCACAACTTATTTGCTCCACATTATTTAATAGTTTTCTGAATTACTAGTTAACTGCTGATCAAAATGAAATAAAAGCCAAAATCCTGCTATATTTACAGGTAGAATTGATTTCCATAGGCAGGATCTTCTTCATCTTTGCATTATTTCTGGCTCGTTCTCCTGTATCTTGTTTCTCCATCTCTCGTGTGCCTCTGCTCCGTCATCAGTCTCTCCTCCGCTTCATCCACACAGACTGGAATCCGTGTTTCAGCTAAAGTCATTCACTCAACTGTTACTAAAGCCTGTTTCTGTTTGTCAAGATCTTCTAACAATGGGCTTCCTCTCCCCTTCTAGAAGATATTCTGGCATCAATGAGTTTATCTATCATTACTTATTAATGTTTTTAATCCATTCGTCCAAATAATGGCAATACTTTTCTACATACTCTCCCCTTCTTGGAAAGTTAAACTTCTTTCTTTATCTTCTCTAATGAATAGTATCGTTGCCAGTTATCTTTTCAGCTGAATATTTTTTTCTTATTGAGCTGAAACATTTCGTTTTCAGGGCGACGGTCGGGCTAGTTTGTTTGGTGTGTTCCACTCGTCGGCGGTAGTTTGCCCGATTCAGCATGTTGAATTGCGTCGGGGCCGTCAGTGCGAGTGAGAACTCTGATTGGATGTTCAGTTTAGCGAAGGCGTCAGTGCCCTAGAATTAAAGCGCAATTAAAACAAGCGTGTTCATGAAGGCGGTACAGACAGACGGCTGTTTAAATGTTACTTGATCTTTCCAACCCGATCTCATGAAAGTGTGTATAATAGTACGCCAAATAAAAACGAAAACTCGTGGTATTGATACGCAAAAATGGACTTTAGCATGTCGATGCTACGTGACAACCCAGGTAGCCCTTTCGCTCTCTGCGTGCTTGCTGGCCTCTAGCTCCGCTATTGGGCTTTACTCTGCGCTGTGCTGTGTTGTGTTGTGTTGTGTTGTGTTCGTGGGTGGAGGTAGAGAGGAGAAGCGGACACAGCGGGGTTCAGGATCGTGGCTTGACCGTTTCCACAGCACGGCATCTATAGTGTTGATAACATGAACTGACTTAAGTTTTAATCTAGTAAAGTACATTTCAATGCACATTCAATTCAATAACAACCTCTCGCTGCTTATATTATCATGCATAGCTTTGCATCAGCCACCCCGTATTAATCACACTCCAAAGAGAGAACAAAAAAAAAAACATTTTAACTCTCCATATTACTCTGCATTTAGGTCTTTAGCAGTTTAGAACACAAAATATCTCAATAGACAGTACTTTAGAGCGATAACAACTAAGCAGTGGCGGCTCCAGGATTTTTTTGTTGGGGGTGCTAAGGGGGGGGCTTAACAGTTCAGAGGGGGTGCTAAAAAACTAATTAAATTGAGAGAAAGTAATGAATGCTTAACTTTAGCTATCAGGTTTTTTTTATATACAGCGGCTTTGAAAAAAGCATATTTAACTTTTTTCCTGTGGTATTAAACTTGCCACTGTTATTAGTAATAACTTCTAATGCCAACTGCCAAATATGACACTTACAAAGTAATATAATTTATGAATGAACATAGAAAAGAAAGAAAGTTTTTTTTTTTTTCATTGTTTTGTTTCATTTTATTTATTTATTTATTTAACACATATCTAGTCATTTCCACACGGGCACACATTGCGGGTGATAACCTCCCCGTGCTGATTTGCATCGTATCATGCATGTGTAGATAGCCAGAGATATTGTCAAAAGCATAAAAAAATTGGCAGTATTAAGAGGATTTAGCATTTCCAATTAATGTAGGCCTGTTACATTCTTATTATTATTAGGCCAATTATTATTATTATTATTATTAGATTACTTTTATTATTAAATTACATGAAATTATTGCCCCGCAATAATTTCATAGCACATCACCGCATCCTCATTGAAAAAAGTTTTTTTTTTTCTTTCTAAAACAGGTCTATTAATTTATACAATTAATTATAGGCCTTTAATTATTATTATTAACACCGCAGGCATGAAAATTCAGAGCAGCTTTATTTCATGCACCGATTTTCAAAAACAACCTGTTTAACACGAAATACATTTCGTCTCATGTTTTTCACTTGACGAGCCACAAGAGAAATATTAAGGGAATAATTTAAGACAGTTATATGCCGTTATCAGCATTTGTTAAAGTAGATTCATCTCTCGTTGCCTCAGAGAGAATATGCGCCGTTAATGCAGTGTTAACCGTCAGGGTTTTTTTACTTTCACTTTCTCTATAGTGAATTGACTTTCACCGTCTTGCGCAAACTTTGCCCGTTGCTTGCTTGAGTTGCTTGACCCCTCCCTCATATTATTAATTGTTTATAGGCCACATATTAGGCACCTTTATTTTAGGTTTTTAATATTTATTTTTCAATTTTAGTGAGAGTGACACCACAGTTACAAAAACAGGAAAATCTTTTGGAAATCCTTGGTGGGGCTGTGCCGGGGCTAAGCACGTTTCTGATGGGGCTATAGCTTTAAATTGAAATTTCCACTACTATTAACACGTCTTATAGTGTTGATAACATGAACTGAAGAAAAGATGGCGCACTACACCTATCAACACTACGGTACACCACGAGGCTCAAACAGGCTAAAAATACTTGAATCTGCTGTAACACAACTGTGTCATAGCGACATCTTGTGGACAACACAAAACCAGCCTCAAGGAGGAAGAGCATCTTCATTGTCCCTTCCTGCAAAGACTCTAGACATTCACACATTCACACAAACCGAACTGAGGCAAACACATTTAACTTTCACTTGGACTTCAGTATACATATACATACTCATACTGACTGCTTTTTTTTCTTTGGTTATTGTTGAACAATGTGCTTTGTGTTAAATTGGTGTTAGATAATGCCTCCACGGCAGAAAGATCAAGTCCCGGACGCCAGATCCTGTCAGAAAATGTCTGTTTTGTCTGCTAACAGAACAACTAGTAAGCAAAGTTTTCTAAAACCCAAAGCCTGTTAACAGCAAGCCGCGTCCGGTCCCCAAAACTGTATAACAGTCTTCAATCAGCCAGGAAGTTGACTGAGCAAAGCCAGAGAAGAGCAGAAGCAGGAGACGAAGTGATGATGATGATAAATAAAGGAGCAGAGTTTATTGAATAATCTTAGTTGTGTATGTTTCAGTGCTCAGACTTCGTCTGACGAACACAAATCCAACAAGTGTTATTATTCCACAAGTCATAGCAATGGGAAATTACTGCTTCACAACATTGTGCCATAAACCATGAGTTTCTATTAACATTCTCTCATCTCTTATTCATGAAAACAAACATCCATTGAAACCACACTTCATAAGACTAAATAACAATCGAAAAATAATCTAAAAAACAATAATTATATGCATGACTAATTGATTAATGAATCAATGAAATGAGTATATATATAGTTGAAATGATATAATTAAATATAATAATTAAAAGACTGAATGAATCAATAAGAAATAATTGATGAATAAAAGAAAGACAGTAAAAACAAAACACAAACATATTGTTGCTCTCTTGAAGAAAAACAAACACACATTGCATTTGAAGATTCTTGGGTCCTTCAGATCTCAACAAGTTCCAAAGTCAAAAGGTTTCAGGTATTACAAGTATATGGACAAAAAACTAATAACAAGCTTAACAATATGTAACCCTATGTAAAAAAGAAAAGAAAAAAGATCCTATGACGAATAGCGTTAAAACATTTATTTTAGTTTATTGTTTTGTTTATTCATTTGAATGTGCATTGTCCATTCATTTCTACATCGGGGATGATGTTTAATAACTTTCTATACTTTTACAGTTCTTTGTACCTATGTGTACAAAGATGTAGTGTAATGTAGCGTAAAAGTTTGTTAGAAATGCACATGTGAAAAACGTGGTGTGTACAATCGTTTAAACATGTCTTATGTTTAGTGATTGGATGCTTAATAGCTTAAACCCGCCTCCCAAATAGGTGAATGTAACGCTATTGGGTAATGAAGAGGTGGGGCTGAGAAGCTGGAGGAGAAGAGAAAAAAAAGCGTTATAAGAAGGGAGTCATGAATGAAAAACTGACGATATAGGAGAGAAAAAAGTTTGTTTTTTTTGTTTAAAATGAAGTTTATTAGTTATTGGACTGTTGTATACTGTTAGCTCACAATATGGGTTAACATTGCGTTTCTTAGAGTTATCCTCAAAAGACTCGACGCTGACTGAGTGAACGCGCGCTAGTGATGATGTCTTCACCGCGAGGCAGGATCAATAGGGCCTTTCGCACCGCAGGAACCTTTTTATAGTACCCGAACTAATTGTGGAACTACCCACTTTTTGGCGTGTTCACACCGCAGGAACTAGGAAAGGTTTTAGTTCCAGGAACTCCGTTTGGAGGAACTAAATTAGCTCCTACTTCAGAGTAGGGTCTAAATCAGTTCTAGGAACTATCCGATTGGCTAAACGTGTTCGAAAATGCCCTCACTCGCCATGATTTGAAACACCGTGTAAACACTGTATCACACTGAGAGCATTTATAAACTGCATTTACCTGAAGACTTCATCTACGGCGTTTTGTGCTTCTATTAGCCTCAATGAAATGTAGCATTGCAAGTTGTCGTTGGAGATTCGACGTCCTCCTTTCCGTTCTTTCAATCGCTTGACGCATATGTAGAAATTCCATGTCCATAATTGTGAAACCCGCGAGTCATAACAAAAACACAGCTCCGATCACAGCATCTTCCATCCTCCTGTTGTTAACGTTGTTCTTTGTTTAATGTTGTTGAACGCCACGTACAAATGACGTCGCTATTGACCGGCTTACGTCACTTCCTAGTACCCACTGTCGGTGCAAATGGAACCCTTTAAATGGTACTGGGAAATGGCTCGTGCAGAATCGTCCCAGTACTTTAGTACTGTACTTTTAGTTCTGGAACTAAAGCAGTGCGAAAGGCCCTAATGGCAGATCATCAAAAAAGCGTTGAACTATCGGTGCATTCCAAACGTGATATATCGGCCTCGGAAGGGCATACTGAAGGGTCGTTCCAAACCGAAGTGCTCAAAACTGTCCACTTCAAAGGGCCCTTTGGAATGAAGGATTTCGAAGGGTACAACCGATGGACACTTCGGGCTCCCATGATCCTTTGCGCTGATTCTTTCCATGAAGACGGCGCCATGTGGGCACGGGATGATGACGCAGAAGGGCACTTTAAGAAACAGTTGTTTGGTCCCCTACACCCTTCAACCCTCACTCCGGAGAGTAAACCCTTTGAAGGGATTAGGGCACAGGGATGAGCCCTTCCGAATGGAACGCAGGGTATATACTACATCTTTGTGTTGGGGTTCAAACCTCAGCGAGGTTTGCCTGTGGATAGCTCAGAATCTGAACCCTTCAGATTGAAGCCTGCCGCCAAATACAAAGTTGTAGTGAACAGTCAAACTGGCATTCCAAGGACCAGTTTATGGCAGGGCCCCTCTCTAACTGCCGGCGTGGAGGGAGATGTGCCCCACTGTGATTGGATCGTGGTGGAGGAACATAAAAAGATGTTCAGAACCATCAGATAAGATGCCGAGACAACTGCCAGACACCTCCAACAGGACAGGAAGGGAGACCTTCTGCATCCACGACCACCTAAGAGAGGACTTCTCATTGGACTACGGGTTGACCCACACCATCACACCCAATCCTAAGGTTTAGGAAATGACTACCATAAAAATTCCTCCAGATCTCTGGATGCAACAGCAGTGGCTGAAACAAAGAAAGGCCACACAGATCTATCCAAATCCATTCATACCCATGTTTGGAGACCTTAAATGGATGCAAACTTCAAGGAATTCACTTCATCCTCGGATGAAGTACAGTTTATGTTGATGGCCATTGACTGTTAACACAACAGTTCACAGGAGCAGGCCTATTAACATATTATGGTATGAATAAGTGATAGTTCAACAGTTTCCTATCATGTTTGGACTCTTTTTGCTCCTTATGATGCTGATAATAGTTTGAAAGAGGTTTGGTAAAGAAATATTGCATGGGTGAAATGTTAAAGACACTGTTTAACTTTGTACTCCACTGTATGCAAATGAGTTCCACACTAGGGCGGGCAACATCATGGCCACCTTGGACACAAGCGGCCAATCACATTCCTGGAACGGAGAGGCGCCAGATTCCAATCTCCTCCTCATCAAAAAGAGATAAAGGTACCTTCCCAAAAGACACTCCTTGTTCTGAGTCTGAGTCCTGTTACCGGGAAGACAGCAACAGGAACACTCCCCGTTTCTAAGTCTTTCATCTAGAGAGACACTAACAGAAACACCAAAGTTCTGAGTCTCTGATACATCCAGAGAGACAGTAGCAGATACGACGTTCTGAGTCTCTGGCCTGACGAGGAAAGAGATTTCAAGACAGCTAAGGTTTAACTCAGCCCCTGAGCAAACCTTTCTTATCGGATTTGGCTACCCTTCAGTTGCAAAGGACCCAGCAGTGACGGACCCCGTCTGATTCTTGCCGCTCCGAAAGCAGCACAACCCAGTCCGCACAGGACCTCCGAAGTGGCAGACACTGCAATGAAACCCACGGCTCCTCAACGACGCAGCCAGGCTGCAAAGGACCCCGTGAAGACCCATCTGACCCAGCTGCCCGGTCCATGCTCTAAGGACCCTTTGTGGCACAACAGCAGTTCAGCATCCTCCAGGTCAGTGCATTGACAGCTACCGGAACGCAACTCTGTGCCCTCCCCACTGCACGCAGTCTGCATCACCAGTGGAAGACGTCTCTACCCCCGGACTGATCACCCGCCTGTGGAACGTAATTATAAACTTACCAAAGCTCTTTCCTAAAGACCTTGGCTTAGTTTATACCTGCAGCCTATGTTTCTCTAACCTGTTTAGATAACATTTACTTGTGGTCAGCATTACAAATAATAGCTATATTATTTGTTCAGAGATAAATAAGCAGTTATTTATCATTAATTCCACCAGAGCCATTAAGTGGTTCCCATAAGCAACATTTCCATAGAAATCTATTCCATTGCTACATTCAGCTCAACAGCATTGCATTCAGCCATTCTGTATTCATTCCATTTATTTGTTTCTGCGATTCATATTTAGTATTTTCCTTCATATTTAGTTGTCTATTATTCTCTATTAGCAGTGCATATTCACTTATTGGTATCATCACTAGTTGTTGTATTTACTCTTGCATATCTATTGTTAATAAATTTCATTTATCTTATTACAATTGTGTCTTCTTTGTGTTGATGATCCAAGGCTCTACTAGCTAGCTAAACCACCAATCTTTCAAATAAATCAGCTGATCAGCTCCCTCCAATGTGTGCAATTCAAATGATTGAACAGCTTGTGGGAAACACGCCCACATTGCCAAATTACCAGTCTTTGACTGGTGCACTAAACTAAGTGAGGGGGGAATTGGTCATCTGATATACTCATAACCGCACCTTGAGTGACGTGTGACCCAAAATCACAACATCTTAGGTGACGTGAGTCCTACACACTACAAAGTTCAGGACCTCTACAATATTCTGATTCGAACAGAGTGGTCCTGACTGAAATAATCTATCAAAGCAAGCAAACTCTATTTAGCCTATTTATGTGTAGCCTACTGCATATGGAGAACTGTTGATTCTGTCATTTACATGTTAACACTTTATGATAAGTGGTACACATCTTTAGAAAATTAAATGACAATTATACAATACCAACTTTTAAAGTTGACCAAAATCTACTTGTCTCCTTTAAATTTGATACATTTAAAATTTGCCTTGGGTAGATCAAAATAGATCGTAATAAATGTGAATTTATATCAATACATAAATTAACAAGGTAAGGTTTAAAGGTTTTTATTAATAATTAGCCTGCTTTAATCAATGCAAGCATTTTACAGGCTGCAGCGAGCCCTACTTGGAAATGGGCGGACCATAAAAAGAAAAATATAGGGTGGAATTTTTAAACCAAAACATAAGAAATAAATTGAAGACGTCACCCTGGAAGTGGACACACGAGAAGTCATCAGCATTTTCTTAAAAAACTTTACAGGATTCGTGCATTCTGAAAGAGGAAAAAAAAACAAGTTGTCAGCAATGAAGCGGATTGTAGAGAGTCTTACAAGGTGGACAAGGGAGTATCTTGTGTTAATGCAGAAGCGACAAAAGTGGGGTAAAACATGTCAAAACTTGAACGTAGGGGATTTAGTGCTTGTAATGGATGAAAATGCTCCCAGAAGTTCATGGCACTTGGGACATGTAAGAAAAGCAATATCAGACTCCAAAGGATTTGTACGACGTGTATGTGTCAAGACGCACAAGTGAGCTGGACCACCCAGTTAACAAGCTATGCCTTCTGCTAGAAGGAATTTAACTCTGATTCTTTTGAGTGGAAAACTTTGACTTTTAACTTTCACATACACTATGCACCACACCTGCTCATAACCTAAAGTGTTCGGGCGAAGGATGCACACACAACTCTCTACCTTAAAAAAAAAAAAAAAAAAAGAGGAGGGGGGGGGGGGGGGGCGTATGGACATTATTTTATTCCAAAAGCTCATTGATATAGTGAAACTGCAATGAACTCTATGTACTGGCTGTGGTTATGAACCATAAATAATTTATATTGATTGTAAATGTTTGATCATGGCTACTTATGATATGTTACTGTAATTGATTGTAAGATAACAATTAGGGGCCGGTATGTTTTAGCGATTTAATAAAGTGTTTTTATTTTACATTACGTTTAAATATTATTTGTGTTTTTAGTTCAGTTCAATCTGTTAATTAAGAAAGAAAATTGTAAGCGTCATAAGTGTAAGGGTTTTGGACTGTCTTGTGTGTGTTTTCTCCCCTAGATTGCCTTAGTTGTTTCCAGGTGTGTCTCGTTTTTCCCTGATTGTCATGTGTTTAAAAGCCCTGTCTGTTCAGTTCATGTTTGTTGGTTCTACTTTGTTGCTACGTGTGAGTGTGTGCTTCGCCCATTGTGGATTATCTCCCATGGAGGGCTCCTGTTCCTGCTCCCCGAAAGTGGCCTCCAGAGTCGGCTCTTTTTTTCCTTTTCTTTATTTGACAAAAATGTAAAACATAATACAAAAAAGTCCAAAAAGACAAGTTCATACACATTTCAAAACTGTCAAGGATAAAATACACAAAGTCTTCGGCTTATTTCCATTGTGGTCCTCGGTATTTAAAAAAATGGACGAACAAATCATAAATGGAGTGCAATCCACATCAAGTTCAGAAACACCACACAAACTTCAAAACATCAATGATAAAATAACCATTTTTTAACTTCCCTTCTAAAAATACTATCAACTTGTACCTCTTGGATACACCCAGGTAATGTATTCCATGCAACAGAGCTAGTATATAAAAAAGACTTTCTTCTCATTTCACTCTTAAACCTACAAGGATAAATATCATTACTACTCGCCCTTGTAGAATGACAGTGAACCTCTCTTACAAATACATAACATTATATTTTATCTTTAATATCTTAAACACCATCACTAGTTTTAAAAGTTACCCTTTTTTCGACTTTTAAAAAAACTCATTTTCCTATAATGTTCATCTCGCAAATGCATCAGTGGATGTACTTTCAAAATAACCCTACACAACTTATTTTGAGCAGTCTGCAATTTATTTTTTTTAAATACCGCTATACCAAAAAACTGCAGCATAATCAAAGTGTGACAACATTTTTAGAGTTTCAGTATCTAAAAAAGCCTGTCTTGCTAAAAATTTTATTCGATTACAAATATTTGAGTGAGCTAACGCAGCCATCTTTT
The DNA here is from genome assembly GCA_036784905.1 of Acrossocheilus fasciatus. NCBI lineage: Eukaryota > Metazoa > Chordata > Actinopteri > Cypriniformes > Cyprinidae > Acrossocheilus > Acrossocheilus fasciatus. Next base: position 46,783,253 of record CM071940.1, read on the forward strand.
CTACTGTCCAAAACACAACCCAAATATTTTACTTCTCGTTTAGGTGTAATAATTTGATATCCAACCTTTACCTCTAATCCAAAACATATTTTCAATTTAGCAGCCAAGCCAAATAATATAACTTCAGTTTTCCCCAAATGTAAAGACAGTTTATTATGGCCAAACCACTTGGAGACCCTTTCAATCTCTCTACTTAATTCAATTTCAATATCTTCCTTTCTCTCATGAGAGACAATTATTGCTGCATCATCTGCCTATAATAAAAGTTTATTTGAACAGGCCATTTTTAAATCATTAATATATAATATAAAAAGTAAAGGACCTAATACACTCCCTTGCAGAACCCCATATGAAATTGTCAAACAATCTGAAAACACCCCATTTAAATCTACTATTTGATACCCATTTTCAAGGTAAGACTTTATCCATTTACAGGCCATATTACTAAAACCCATCGCTTTTACTTTTAAAAGCAGAATACTGTGATCGACTGTATCAAACGCTTTTTGCAGATCTAACAGTACCATCCCACTTAACTTCCCTTTATCCATCTCTTTCCTTATTTAATCCGTTAAATATAAAATAGTTGTCTCAGTGGAGTGTTTTCTCCTAAAACCAAATTTAAACTCATACAATATATTATGTTTAAGAAGATTTCAAGCAAGATTCTTTTTATTCCTGTTTCTGTAAAAGTACGAAGATGTATCACACAACGATGATGATTTTGTCCTCGATTGTTGTTTCGGATTTCTGCCTCCGTTCGCTATGTCGTAATCACCCTACTAGAGCAAGCTCCTGATTGGTTAACGCGGCGTGAATATTTGCCAAAGTTCAGATTTTTCAACTCGCATTACGCGCGTCAAACGCTCTATTAGCGTCTTTGCATTGACTTAACATGCAAATCACTCACGCTCAACGCTTCATTCGTGTCTGGTGTGAACGCACTGTAGAACCTGGTCGAAAGGACACACACATATAATCTCAACTCAGCACATTCCAAAGAGTTTACATTCCAAAGAGTTTACCCTCCATCACCGATTGGTAAAATTGACAAATGACCAGCACAAAGCCCAATTCTCTGACTAGCGTCCTGCCATAGACTCGTAAACCACGATAAGTTTGAGGATGAAATGACCGCGCTACATCTGCATGGATTTAAGAACAAAGAACTGTTTATTTGGAGAGGTTCTGGAGTCAGAGCGCTCGCGATACTGCTACCCCACTTACCATAAACTACGCTTCTGATAAACACAAACGATTGACTTATAGCTGACTGATAGCTTCGTCTGAGCTAAGAAAATCACCAGAGCTACACAATGTGAAACTCCTAATGACCTCAAGACCTCATCTTTGTTCTCCCGCCTTCCAAAGGAATGCGCTCTTTTTCTCTTCTTGTGCAAAGAACACCCAATCTCTTATGGACTTTGCCAAAAGGACAATCAGTAAAAACTGCTGTTATTAAAGCAATATACTCAAGAGACAATATATATTAATGTGGTATTTTATGCCTTTTTAGCTTGCTGTGGTTATTAGGATTTAGGATATTTTAATCTATGCCTTAACCCGTTTAGTAGGTAAAAATAGTGTAGGTATTGGGTATGACAAATACCTTATGTTTGATATTAAATTAAAGCTTATTTCTATAGCAATAATGTGATAAGGATAAATGTTGACTTTTAGCATCATAAGGCATGATTATAACACTATAGAAATCTGCTAGGATATTTCCTCCATGTGACACAATACAGTGTGCTTAGCTGTAGGTAGGTTTTGGTCCCAATAAAGTGGCTTTCATCAAATGAAATATGATCATTTACACTCAATATGTTATTGCATACTGTTTTATAATGTACTACAGTACTGAAGTATAAATGTAACTACACACCTTTTGCTAAAGAAGATTTAGTGTAAACAGAATTTATTATTATTTGCACTTAATAGAATATAGCCTATCACTTTTTCCAATTAGTGCCAAAAACATAATTGTTCAGTTAAAGACCGATCAGTGTTGATTCAGTTCTGAAAAATAGCCTATGTAGAGTTATTCAATTATGAAATTAGTTCAATTGGGCAATATAGCATTGTTTACTAATATGAAGCCTTTGTAAAAAGAATGGGTAGCACATTTGTTTCTAAGGTAACAACCTTGACAGCTGAGCTGAATTAATATTCAGTGTTTGTCATGTGACAATTAAGCATACTCCTCTGAAACATTTGTTGCTTATTGTATACCGTTTCACACACTATTCTTTAAAAAATAGTAGGCAGTGTGCACTGTGTACTGGGCAGTGTAGCATCAGAACGAGTCAGACAAAACTAAGATTCGATCAGAGCATCGAAACATGAGGAGCTGAAATTCCAGGAGAACAGGACAACGTCGTAAAGATTCCTATCTCTGACTTCTGGAGCAAGCCAGAATAGCCTCTTCCAGAACAGCTTACAACATTAAGACAAAAGAACACTTATTGATAAGGAAGGAGATCGTCAAATTTGGGGTAAATAGTCAAGATTAATGGTCAAAGAGATGGCCATCACATGGCGTTCCACAAGAGAAATCACAAGCTTCTTTAGATTGACTTCTCCCCCACACATAGAAGAGAAAGAATCAGACTGAAATTCCTCTGGCCAAAGAACCTTTCTTTTTGGTCTCCACAGAACTACACAGAGACTTTCTTTTTCATATGCACATAAAACCATCCTAAAGGACATCGCTAGGCATAACACTATATTATGTATGTAACCACATATTAGACTATCATGTTTTAAGCACATATTATGTATGTCTTTATAATAACTATTGAATGACTTTAAGGTTAGTCGTGTTTGGTATGTATGAGTTTGACATTTCTAGCTTGAAACGTTTCTTTCAATTAATTGTGTGTCAAATGTATCATATTCTGGTTATAGAAATCATGTCCAAAAGTATACTTTGCAAGAGTGTGTAAAATTCAGACCATGTGACTGATAACAGGCTGATTTATGATGGAAGGAACAACCCTAGCTAAGATAATAGCCTATCTAATTGGTCAAGACACCAGATGGGATGTGTCCCAAAAAGCCGAGTTTAAGAACTCAGGACACCATCAAATCTCTCTTCTCTTTTTCGTCTCTCGTCCCTTCTTCTCGCCACAGCGTTTTGACGCTGCTTTTTAGCGCTCTTTGAGCGTGCTCTGGCCTACAGGCCAGTTGCTACTTAACACCACGATGAGAAGAAAAACCACCTAGTCTCGTTACTCGTTTTATTCTTTTACTTTAGTTTCTTTTCTTTCCGTTGAGTCTTGTGTTTAACTGCACCCGCTTCAAACTTCAACCAGCAACGGACTCCAAGACCATCCTCAGCTAACGCCCAACCATTGGCTTCCCAAGACAAGACTACTGAACTCCCAGCCAATCACCAACTCGGGAAAACCCCTTTCCTGCAACGATGACGACAGAAATGAATCCCTGTAACACAAAGGCAACGCAAGCAAGTACCTCCAGGTCTAACTGAATTGGTGCATTTAATATAAATTTTAGCCTCATTGAGAAACTCAACGCGAGGGTTAATTAAGTGATTGATGGTTTGTTCAGGTCTATGCGATAGCACATATTGCTATAAACTTGGGATTTCACATTCTCATTCTCTAAACTCATCCTTTCTCTTGTGAACAAGCAGGTGGGTGTCAAGTGCGATGATGCCTCTGTGCTGTGAGTGCTGTCTCTCCTCCTCTTCCTTGGTCGTGGATCCGTGCTCGGTGCAAAGTCCTGTGCTCAAGGGTGTGCCGCTCGGTCATACGCTGCTGTCTGAGGAAACAACCAGAGAAAGGCGTTAGCTCTTGACTCATGGAGAGTGAACTCACATGTGGCTTGGTTCGGCGTGGCTTTAAGCGGTGGCTGCTGATGAGTCCCAGCTGTGACCGAGCGGCCGGTAATGAGGGAGTGCAGGTGTTCCTGATCCGTTTCCAGGACGACGCTGATGAGTGATCGGGACGCTCGTCACAATATATATAGAAATTACAGAAAAAAATTAAAACAACTATAATGCCAACAGACAGGTTCCTTTTGAGAACCTGTGTGCTTTAATAAAAACAAAGGGAAGCGTTAAAATATGCCTTACAATATTAACAGTCACAGACTCCAATAAACTTAAGTAAATAAATTTATTTACAATGTGTCCAAGCTCTACAACGTGACAGTCATTCCCGTTGTGTCTGCATAGCACTTTGACGGATACAACTGCAGAAGGACTTGCTGAGGTCCATCCACAAGAATTCTGTGCTGATCTTTAGTCATCCCAGAATATCTTAAACATACAAAATACAGAAAAATGTTAAAACAACACTATAAATACAAATAAATAATCTTGACAGAGAAAGTCAAATGTCATTGCTAGCTTACGTTTCAATTACCAAAACCATATTTTACAATCCAGAAAAGGCTTTTAAATTACATAACACAGGAAATTAGAACAAAACAACAGAAAAGCAAATTTTACACATTTGTGATTATCATCACAGGGCTTTTTATACAAGATATATGCCATTATTATACCTTCAATTTTTTTAACCGACCGTATTTTCACGCAACGTTGCCATGGGTTCCGGTGCGGTACTGTAACTGAAAGAAGAGTTTGAACCGTTAGAACCTCATCTGAAGCAAGATTATGTCAGACAAATGCACGCTCTCCAAACAAACTCTGAGAGGTGCTCGTTCGTTTCACTTTCAACGTGCAGAAAAATGACAGTTCGAGCAGCAATCTTGTTTATTTCCCCTAATTTTAATCGTCCATAAGGTCATTTTTTAAAATTCCCGCCATTCTAAATCCACACAGTTGTTCGTCGCGCTCTGTCTCGTGCTCTGTTCGAACCCTGATAGCACACGTACATCTAGGAGACGTCTATTTGACGTCTGCATTTACATCTGCAAGACGTATTTTTTAGAGTGTTTGCTCATCTGCAAGACGTCTATTGGACGTCTCCTTTTAGATGTCAAATAGACGTCTATTAGATGTCTTTAAGATGTTTATGATTTAGAATGTATGTAAAACTGACATCTTACAGACGTCTGTCAGACGTTTGTAGACAGCAGATGCTTTCCAGATCAACAGATTTTTAACAGACATCTTGCAGACGTACGTGTGCTATCTGGGAACGGTCTCTAATGCAGCACTGGGCTCAAATAATACATACCAAACAGTATATTCTCCAGATAAATTCAGCTCAGTATAGCATGGGATAATATTTAGTTTAATAATTATATGAAAAATACTGTGGAACTGCGTGTATTTTGAGGCTTTAGAGGAGTGTCGCGAAACTAACGCTGGTATCCATTTAACTACAAAATGCGATGCTTTAAACCATACTTGTACTATTCTTAGACAACATAGGTAATTCTACACGTTAAATCAATAAATACAAATATTTACTTACCAAAAGTGTTGGTGTGAAAACATTTTCAAGCTCTGTGGAGAAGCTCATCAAGATGGCTGACCAACGTCTTCTGTCTGCAAGTCTTCACGTGATCTCGCGATAAGTGGCGTGATATCGTTATTAAATTGATTCAACACATTTTTTTAAGTTGAGGGGGCAAATGGCTAGTTCTGTCAACTTAACGAACTAGTTAAACTTAAAATTTTAAGTTGAATGAACAAACTAATGAACTGAAAGTTGAGTCAACTTTAAAACATTAATTGAAACAACTAAATTGCAAAATTCTTTTTTACAGTGTAGACTCCTTATTAAGGTGATGATACAAAAGGCAATTTTTGAGCAATGTTGCTGTCAACGGGCAACCAGGTAGAAACACAGGGCCCATGACCGATCTAAATTATCCAGATAAAAATTTGTTGCCCATTCTCAATAGGAAAGTGACCAAGCAACATCGCTTGGCAAAATTGCCCAGCCACATTGCTCAAAAAGGTGCCCCGTGTATCACCATGTGTACCAAAAATCTGTCATATTTTTATGTTAATATGCACTGTATTGTCAAAAGTATTCATTCTAATGAACAGGTTTGACTACTTTAGTAATTTCCATGAGTACAAATCTTAATGTTAAAGCATGATATTCTAGGGAATTGTTTGCTTCTAATTTTATATCAACAGTTGGACAGGACCCTTTTCTATTCTAACATGACAATGCCTCTGTGTACAGGGTCTGCGTTTAAAGTCACACCAGAGGTGTTCAGCTGTGATTAGAACTTTGCTTCTGCGGACCAGTTTTTTTTTTTTTTTTCCAGTTTTTCCAAATTCAATCCTTGATTCAAATTTCTCAAGCTTAATTGATTTAAAAAGAGAAGAATTAATGACTATTTTTGTTCGAAGACTACATATAAAATGGCTACCAAAATAAATGTTGGTAACTGCAGTTTGACTAAAAGTAATGACTAAAAGTTGACAAAAATGCAATGACTTTTCGTCGACTTAAACTAGACTAAAACTATGAAAGACTAAAATGACTAAAATGTGACTAAGACTATTAAGCATTTTCATCTCAAGATAAAGACTAAGACTAAATAAAAAATGCCTGCCAAAATTAACACTGCTTTAAAGTTGTCCAAATGAAGTTCTTAGCAATGCATATAACTAATCAAAAATTCAGTTTTAATATATTAACGGTAGGAAATTTACAAAATGTCTTAAAATGGAACATGCCCTTTACTTAATATCCTAATGATTTTTGGCATAAAAGAAAAAATTATAATTTTGCCCCATATAATGTATGTTTGGCTATTGCTACAAATACACCATGTTCCACATTATTATGCAAGTAACATATCAGTAGGATTTCATTTAAAATAAATATTCAAGTTTTAGTTTTTTCAAAGAAAGTGTTTGTTTTATTTCTCATGTTTTAAAGGGATAGTTCACACAAAAATGAAAATTCTGTCATCATTTACTCACCCTCAAGTAGTTCCAAACCTGTATGAATGTCTTTGTTCTGCTGAACACAAAGGAAGATATTCTGAAGAAGGTGGGAAACAGAGCAGTTCTGGGGCACCATTGACTTCCATAGTATTTTTTTTCCTACTATGGAAGTCAATGGTGCCCCAGAACAGCCTGGTTACAAACTTTCTTCAAAATATCTTCCTTTGTGTTCGGCAGAACAATGACATTCATACAGGTTTGGAACTACTTGAGGGTGAGTAAATGACAGCATTTTCATGTTTGGGTGAACTATCCCTTTAAAATAGCTGGCATCAATCTTAAGACAGGTTAGTTCATTAGTTTGCCAGGTGATCTTAGTTAAAGGGAAACCTACTTAAAGAGGTTGTTCCACATTATTAAGCAAGTTTGTTCTCATGCAATATGAGGAGAAAGAAAGATCTTTCTGAAGATGAAAAGTGTGAAATAGTGCAAAAACTGAAAAGAGATCATCAAACTGTCAAAAGATTTGTGAGTGATTCACAACACAGAAGAATTTGATCAGACAAAGGCTTATTAAGAAAGGTTTCTGTCAGACAAATTAATGTTATTAAATGGGCAGCTATAAAAACAGGTATTTGAAGCTGCTGGCGTCCCAAGATCCTCTCGATCCAGAATTCTTCAGAGGCTGGCATTTGTGCGTAAAGCTGCATTTCGACCACCCCTAACCAAAACTCACAAAGAGAAACGTTTGCAATGGGCTCAGAATTACATGAAGACTAATTTTCAAACAATTTTATTCCCTAGCGAATGCCGTGCTACACTTGATGGTCCAGATGGATGGAGTTCTGGATGGGTGGTGAATGGCCACCCTGTTCCAACAAGACTGAGACGTCAGCAAGGAGGTGGTGGAGGGATGATTTGGGCTGGAATATTGGGAAGTGAGATGGTTGGTCAGAATGACCTCTGCAAGATGTGTGGAGTTCCTAACAGACCATTTTCTGCTATGGTATAGAAAGAAGAATCGTGCCTTCCAAAATAAAATGATTTTCATGCAGGATAACGCACCATCCCATGCTGCCAAAAACACCTTGATTGCTATGGGCATAAAAGGAGAAAAAAATCATGGTGTGGCCACCATCATCCCCTGACCTCAATCCTGTTGAGAACCTGTGGAGCATCCTTAAAATGAAGATCTATGAGGGTGAGCGGCAGAATACCTCCAAACAACAGCTCTGGGAGGCAATACTGGCATCCTCAAACGAAATACTGTCAGAAACTGTACATGAACTTACAAGTTCAATGGATGAGAAAATTGTTAAAGTCATCTCCAAGAAGGGTGCGCATATTAATATGTAACTTGAACTGTAAATAGTTTTTTTTTTTTTGTTGACATTATCAGTTCTTTCGCATGTAATAACATTGTCATTGTAAAATAATAGTTAAGAATAAAATTAATCATTAATCATACTGACTGATTTGGAAAAACAAACAAAAATGGCATGTGCATAATTTGGAATACGGTGTATACCCATGCTACTTATGATTGGTAGAAGAAATGTGGAATAGGTGACATTTTCAATGAATTAACTTTGCTTTTCTTTTCCTTAGTATGCATTATATTGCAGAATATTTAGAAGAATCATTGGTTGGAATTGTAGCAGAGTGCTGGACATTTGAAAATGATGGGGCATAACCTTCTACAAGTCCAACCCACATAAATAATACAATCTTGAAAGTTTAAATTTTCCCAATTAGGTAACAGTTAACTTTTGACTTTCTTTACAAATTGTAGCAACAATATAGTTACTGGCCCCCGAACAATCAGACAAAACGGGCAAAAAAAGAAGTCCCTGACGAAGAGACATGGATCACAAGTTTGCCAAAACTGGTAAAGTTCAATATATGGCAGGATATTTTCAGATTATTACTGAAATAAATTGCGATGACATTTTGATTTACTAATTCCATTAACATTTCATCCCTAGATGATTTCGAGAGGGCATTAAAGTGGAGTAAAAATGCTGAATTGTATTCCTCTGTAGAAAGCGACACTGGCAATAACTTCAAGAGGCCAACCAGAAAACAAGCAGATGCAAAGACAGCAGCGACGGTATGAGAACATTACAAGCCCAGCAAAATTGCTAAAAATGAAAAGCATGTCATATTAAAGGGACAGCCCACACGGAAATAACCTATATAAACATATATGTTTTAATATAGGTTTTGATATAGGTTTTTAATATATGTGACTTATAAAATTGGTCGTTTTCCTATATTATATGGACATATATGTGCGCATACATGTACCTATATAGGTACATATATGCATGTATATATGTGTGCATATATGCACGTATATGTCCACCTATATGTTTAGCTATATATTAGTAAAATTATTAAAATCCACAGCTGCTAGACAACATAAATAAAAGCCCAAAATGTAGAAATTTACATTTTTTTTAATTTACTTACGAACAATCAAATAGTACAAGAACAAAAATAAGACAAAAATTTATCTTGATGATCTTCTCAGCTCCGTGATCTTCGAATTGATAGATGTGCCTGTCTGCCCTCGGGTGGCTGCTGGCCACTTCTTCAATGTAGCATCTAGAGAAGACAAAAATAATAAGACAGTATAATAATAATAATAATAATAATATAGTGCTTCATCAGGAACCCAAAGTGCTTATAGTACAGCTGCGATTGGACACATATTTTGGATAAAGGGCTGATCATAATAAAAAATGTGTCATGTAAACACGTCAATTGGAAGATTCTGATTGGATTCTGCCAAATCTGAAAGAAATTATAATTGGAAACATCAGCCCCCCCCCCCCCCCCCCCCCCCCCTTTTTTTTTTTTGCGGCATCGTTCTTTCATATGCACATGTCTGTCATGGGGACTGCATTGTTAACAGTCACACGGTCAATCATGTGCATCCAAAGCAGAGAAAATTCATGGATAAGAAAAATTTAGCCACTCCCGCGTTTTTTGGTTTGCTTGAAACACAAGTGAAGTACAACTTCTGCAGTTGTTTTAGGGAAATTAAGACCGCTCTGTGGTTTTATAGCATTTTTCTGCACCCAACAGTACCCAAAATACTTCACAATGGCCTCCCATTGACCCATTCACACACATTCCACCGGCGAGCTGCCATGCTATGTTTACTCGAAGAGCAGTAAGATATGCACTAAAATCAAGCAAATAAATTACCGGTATATACAAAATAAGGCACAAACACAGGACAGAAGTGATTAAGGGTGAAGGAGGGGTGAATATTATTATTTATTAAAACTTCAGACAACAACAATTAGTGCCATGAGGTTATTTGCAACACTATATGTTCTACAAAATAGAGGACTACACACCTTACAGCGCAATACCCCAGAAATGTGGCTCTAGAAGAGGAAAGGTAGGATTAAGAAGTGAGCAAGCAATGAATTAGTATTATAGGTCCCAAGCAGATACAGTAACAACAATGGGTGCCCTACCTTATGCAGTCTCCATTGATGCCTAATAAACATTGATACAAGTAGGCTATGGTTAAAGTGGTGAACTTATAAAGTCTTAAAAGTTTTGTTTTCCCTTCTCAACGCATTATGCATTTACTCACCAATAATGGCTGCCTTTTTAATTTGGTCAAGGGCGACCAGCTGCTTTTAAGGGGGGTAAAATGAAGGTGGAGAAAGCAATAGTTTTTTTATATACACATCACGTTTTTCTTGAGGTGCAAGGAAATACAAAACTGCCAAGTAAAAAAGCGATGGTATCAAACCGCACACAAACATAATTTATTCCACAGAATATGACTGACTTGTTTTTGGATAGAAGAGATTAGGAACATGTTGTTTTGTACCATTCAGGTTGCTTTTCAGCAAAGTCTCCAAGTCGAAGGAGCCCAGCAGCAGATTCCGCACCGTGGCAGTAGCAGAGGTGGCAAGGCGGGCTGCTCTCCACGCTTCTGCCTGGCAAAACACCCCAGAGCCCTTTATAACTTAAATCTGAAAAATAATTTCACATCACAATATTAATTTATTGGCAACTTTTAGAAACTTTTTCATGTTTCATATTGATTCTTATGCTTATCTTCCCAATAGTTAATAGGTTTTTTATGTATAAATGCAGATTATTGATAAAGATATGAAACAAAGTAATCATTGCCCTAAACGTTATTAAAGGAGAGAAGGAGGAGGACAGGGTGGGGGGAAAGGAGGAGGTTGGATGGAGAGTAGGGAAGGAGAAAAGACAGTGGGTGGAGAGGAGCGAAGGGGGGCAGGAGGAAAGGATGATTGTCACTTATAACACTAATTGGCTCCTACAAAGCACACAGTTTAAGCACACCTGTGTTTTCGCTGAGGTTTCAGCTGTTGCTGCAGTCTTGTTAGAGAAGAAAAACATAGTTAAACTCTTCAACAATTTTATGCATATGGGGCAAGTAAATTACATATTACCACTAACTATCCCAACATATAAATCCCTATAGCTCAGTTGGAGCCTTAAGTAAAATAAGTACAAAAAAATCTGAGGTATAAAAGGGTTACACACACCTGTGGTGTCTCTCGAAAGCGCTCAGTCACCATGGGACTCTCTTTAAAGGGCTCGGTCTCCTCTCTGGAGTCTTAGAGAAGAAAGAAACATAGTAAAACTCTTCAACAATTTTTATTCATCCAAGCAAGCCACTATAGATTCTTATTTACAGGGGGGCTTGGAAAACATTAAACATGTCAATAAATTAAAGTTACATGCAAAAGTAATCAGCCAAACATCATAAAAATCCATATAGCTCTGTTTGAGTAACAAGTAAACTAAATAAATAAACAAAAATGCAAGGGAGAAAAATACTCGCCAGATGCATTTCTCCAAAAGTCGAGGAGGAATCTAGATCCTCCACAGGAGTCCTTCCAGTCTTGTTCATAGAAGAAAAATATAGTTATTCTCTTCAATAAATTAAAGTGCAAATACATCAATTAACACTATCAATCAGCCCAACATCACAAGTCTCTACAGCTCTGCTTGAGAAACAACTTAAAAAGCAATGAAAATCAGAGGAAGTTACCTTTTGAGCAATCGGTCTTTGTCAGGTGACGTCACACTCGTGGAACACGAAGTGCATTATGGGCGCAGCCGCCATTTGTAAGGTATCATTGCTGGTGTGTTCTGTTGGGAGAATTGTGTTGTTCATTTAAAAATAATTCTGTGATAAAATGGTACGTTCTTGTTAATGGCCCAGGGGTTGAGTGGTGTGTCATTCAGCCGTTGCGAGTGCAAAACCTGTAGACAACAACTTACTTGGGCTGCAAAGGTATAATATACCAGAGGGTACTATAATAATATACACTATTAAATTTTACATACATTGATTTAGTTCATTGATATGTCAGACAATTTGTTTCACGACGCTGACTTATTTTATTGGAACAATGTTTCTGCTTTATTGTGTTAGGTATTGGTTTGTGTAATTAATACAATAAAGAAAAAATGCATGAAAAGAGGGTAGTATTCAAATTTATTTGACACGTTCAAACTAAACAAACCATCCTTTTACACTTAACATGACATTATTACATAATAATCATTACAGAAAACATACCTTTGCTGTTACTACTGTGTTGTCGCAGTAGTAACAGTTAACCACAATTCTTAGCGAATAATAAGAATAATGGAAATTGCATGTAAACGGGAGTAAGAGCTTGCTCTTGACATGTAAACATCAAAATGCGATTAAGTCCTTACTCTGATTATTGGAAATAATCACAATATTCGTGCGCATGTAAACGCAGTCCAGCATTTTTGCTTCTCCATGTTTGTGAGTTATATTTACGTCGTATCTAAATATTTATCTTATTAGTTATCTTAGAGTTATCTCATTTACTTTTACTCCTATAATCTCTTTAATTCTCAGTCAGTAGCGCGATACCTCAAAAATGGCGGCGTGGTGACGTCACACACAACAAAACCACGTGTCTGACAAAGACCGATAATGGCGAGGACACCGGCCAGGGTTTGCAGCCTTTTCGCCATTCCACCAGCTTCTCGGTTTTATCAGTCCTTTCAAGAAAATTAACTGAAAAATTACGGACACAGTCGAGGGCCAAAATACTATGGGCCCCTCTATCCTCACCCTCAGTCCATTCAAGTAGGACATAGCGGATATCCAATGCTGATATCGCCATTTTTACTCCCAGCCGCTATCTTTCGGCGTGAATGCCGCATGCGGCCGATCGGAGTGGAGAAATGCTTGCGAGTATAAATAACGTTAAGGAAATAAGACGCAATTAAAGAAAAGCAATAGATATGGATGATGATGATGATTACGTGAATGTATTTTCCATGGAATTTTTTTTTTTTTTTTTTTTTGCTACGTTTAGACTGTAATGACCTTTCAGCCATATTCATCTAGAAACTGCATTAAGACAATACAGAAAACATTGCATTTTGCATTGCATTTGGTGGATGTAATGGTGGATGTGTATGAGCTGTAATGTGAATCTGGAAGTGACTTGAAATTGGAAAAAAGGCTTGATTGACAAAATAAAAAAACGACAAACCATTTTGTTATACATTTCCTTCTTTTCCACTATCTTCATACAAGAAAGAATTGACCTTGTAAATGTTTCAGGAAAACATGTAGACATCATAGCTTTCCATCTCCTCTCACTTATTTGCCATAGTTAAATTCCATAACATACCAATTTCACGTGTTCGCACATACATAAGTTTTTGGCATTTTTTTTTTTTTTAGTTAGTTCTTAGTTATTGCCTTGATAATAGAAAATATGAGCTAGGCATCATGTATGACAGTTGCCAAAGTGAGATATGAGCTACAAAATGACCTGCCATGAGCTATATAGGAGACATATCTTGTATGTACATATAGGGCTTATATGTGGATATAAAGAAGCAATACAGGAGACCTATGTGGCCTGTATATGCACATATATGCACCTCAGTTTTGCCTATATGTGGCATATATACGCATATATGCAGCATATATATTATCATATATGTGCATATATACTGCATATAGGTTTCATATATGCGCATATATCCTCATATAGGTTCTTTCCATGTGGGAGTTCACCCCAAAGTTAAAATTCTGTCATCATTTACTCACCTTAAAGTTGTTCTAAACCTGTATGAGTTACTTTATGAGTTACTTTGTTCTGGTGAACACAGAATATGATGTTTTAGAGAATGTTAGTAATTAAACATTTGCTGGACTTCACTGACTTTCAAAGTATGAAAAAAAAACATACTATGGGAGTCGATGGGGACCAGAAACTGTGGCCAACATTCTTCAAAATATCTTCTTTTGTATTCAGCAGAACAAAAAAACTCACACTGGTTTGTAACAACTGGAAGGTGAGAAGACTGATGATTTTTAACTACCACTGAAACTGAAAGATCGGCATTTACAAAGACGTGCTTAACATAAGATGCCTGGATTCACCTAAAAGTGAGGAATCGCTGAATCTACATCAGAACGGGGCGTCCCTCGATACAATCGACTAGTGCTGATTACACTTTGGAAAAAAGACATTGGTTAAGTTTGTTGTTTTTTACTTTTTTTCATGATTTTTTTTTTTACTTTTCTGTAATTTAAACTTAACTTGAATAAATTCACTAAATAACTAAATAAATTCAACCTTCTTATATTTCTGTAAGTAATGTTCAAACTAATATTGTGTAATGTTCAATAATTTAGTTTATAGTTTAAATGTTTAATTTCTTATTTGTTCTTCTTAGTAACACTTTAATAATTAGCTTGATTGTAGATGGTTTATTTGTGTAATTCCTGGCTCTGAATGATAAATTCCTAACTGCACAATAACTTAGTCTGATCATTTCATACCTCCCCACCACACATACATTTATAGATAAACCCTTAATGCTGAAGAAACCTGAAGTATTAGGAGTTAAAGTATTAAAGCTAACAGACAGGTCAAAAATAACAATGAATGCTGCGGTTGATTTACCTCAGAAGTCAGATGTGGAGGCTGGGAATAACATCACATCCAAGTGGGTCTCGTTCCTCTACAGAAGTCAGAAAAACAGGTGTGTGTTTGACTTGAAGCAGCGCCGTGCAGACCGAGCGGTGTTTGTAGAGCTGCTCAAGTTCAGAGGCCAAGCGGGCCGCATTTAAACTACGTCAAATGTGAAGGGCCACAAATTATAATTTGCATCATCAGATTATTTAAGAGAATATTTGCAGATTTACTGATTAAAAAAAAAAAAAAATAAGAGTAAAAAGTTTGTTTTGCTATATTGATGCAAAAAATACTTTCATACATAAAATTAGCACTCAAATGCTAAAACTCAAAACATTCTTGAGCAAATATAGTTAACAAATTTCTTTAGAAAGAAGTGTTATTTTTCATATTTATATTAACTATATTTTATCAATATTTTATTTTTAAAATAGATATCACTGTTCTCCCACCATGATTCTGAAAAAACAGACAACTAAACAAAATAACGTAATTTTCTAGAGTTTATATAAAAAATGGCTGCAGTCTATTTATAAAATACAATATTCAATGAATTGATAAAAAAGAAGTTCAACCAACTGATTCATAACTCATAACTCATGACTTGCTCATAAAGACTTTACTTCACTCAATGTTTTTCTCAGAATCTCAGTTTAAGTCACTGTCTCCAGCTGCTGGTGTCACGGTGTAACTGATACGATCTTTATTTGAAGCACCGTCACTTTCAAAAAGGTGTTTTGTCTTTCACTAAAGTGCGGAAGAGTTTGAACAAAGCTTGAGAATATTTGTTTTAAAAATTTCTTGTTTTTATTATTATTATTACAATTTTTTTAATTCCTTATTTTTATTGTTGTGATCAATATTATATTTTTTTATGACTATTTTACTTTGTTTTATGTAAAGCACTTTTACCATTGTGTATGAAATGTGTTATATAAATAAACTTGCCTTGCCTTGCTTATTCTATTTTGATCGCTTCTGTAGTGTTTATATCCGACCTATAACCTTTTATTCCAGTACTTCTGTGATTATTTGAATGTCTGTAACACAGAAATGACGATACAAAAGACTTTGTAAAGATGTTTCATATACAGTAGCCTATGTAAACTGTATACAGTACGTAAACTGCTCTCTCTGGATCAGCGGCAGCACGAGCGCAGTTTTGAACGTCACAGTGTGATTAATGCTTTAATAGACATATGAATCCTGTCAGTTATGAACAAGATTGCGTGGGTGATTGAATCTGTTCGCGATCTGGCTATTTATTTAAATATCCTACAGTATACGACAGTAAACATAGCACTGCGCTGCATCTTGTAACTGGAGACACATACACCATAGCAACATGTTTGCAGATAGAGGCTGGGCAAGAATGAGTGTATGACTCAATAATGACACGGGAATATAACAGAAGCTTTAAAATAATAAAAATGATAGTATTTATAGCTTTTTCTTACGTTTCACGTTGGGAGCAACCATCTTCAATTCTCAACTTCATGTTGAGCAAAGCGCAAAAGTTGAGAGAAGAAACCCACATGAAACTCTGAATATCCTCCGATGAGAAAAACTGCATGCAGCATAAATCCAGTCTTTCCCAACCTGGGTGCCTTGTAAAGTCCGTGATCTGTATCAGGGGCGTCATGCACTCATTATTTTTGAGGGGGCACGAATGTTTTATTTATTTTTTCCTTTTTTTCCCCAAAACATTCCCAAATGCATCAACTATATCACGAAATATCTCGATTCTCACCTTTATAGATTATGTTAGTTGTTCTGTGGCGGGCGATGGTCAAAATAGCCTAATAATGTAGTCTATTAACTTTGCAAAAACCTGTCTGTTCATATAAAAATATATAAAAACATAAAAATATGTTATGGCATTACAAGTAACAAATACGGGTGTCATGCCATAACATATTTTTAATACGACTGCCTTTATATTTAATGTGAATTTAACATTGAAAGTTAATGTGAATAAAAACATTGTAAGTTAGGCAACTTATCATAACACTTTCATTGTACAGAAAGAGATCAAAGATCATTATCAAAGCAGTCATTCTTGAGAAGTGGGACAAAACAGGGTGCAAAATTGAAAAAATAAAACTTTGTACTCAGACAACTGACACTACATTTATGTATATTATATGTACTAAGATACTGAGCTATGCTTTGATACAACCCCCCAACTTTTCTCTTATTTTAACAAAATGTGCTTTTTACCTTGGACTGTGTGATATAACTTCAACTTTATCTTTAACAGCATTCAAGATGTTTTTAACATTTCAAAACACATTGTCATGTTAGCAGACAGATTACACTTTTACATGACAGAGGTGACAGACCTGACGGTGGTGATGAAAACCTGAATTTGTAGTCTTTTTAACTATCAAATAAATTTAATCAATTACTGTATTAAAACAAACACAACAAACAGTGAATATGTTACTGTTTTTAAAGCTTTTATTCAAGAGTCACATTTAAGTATTTTGATATGTCATTGGAACAAAAAATCTGACGGTGGTGGCATCTTAGTTAGGCACAAAGGGTAGTACTAAATATTTTGTCCAGTGCTAATGTTAATTTTAGCTGGATTATAGTGGGTAATTAAATTCTCTTCTTTATCAGATTTGACAGTGAAGCAGAAGGCGTTGAGAGTCATACAGAAGGTAAGCTGGACTCCGGATATAATTACCAGCACATTATCTCACTTTTGTTTAAATTGCTCAGGTCCATGATTTGGTCAGATGTACTGAGCAGAAAGATATACAGGCAAGCCAGTTTTTAGCCCCGTTTCCACCGCAGGAACTTTCCCCAGGAACTAGGGACTTTGGGTACTCCGTATTAAAATCGTGATCTCTATTTGAGACAATTTAAAAAAATCACGCAGCTCTAATCAGTAGTCTATAGTGTTTTTGTTTCTGTGTTTTTATTAACAAGCTTATTATAACCTGCACGTTGACAGAAATATATTTGCAGAGAGCTGTGTAGTGGAAATTAATGCTCTGTACCATACTAATGAAAACATGGTCCCTGACATTAATGTTGGCTTGGATGCTTCCTTTTTCCTCAAGCCATGTCATCTGATCAAGAACAAAACGTAGCTCCTACTGCCTCCACTGTCCTTACAAAACTGCAGGAGAAGAGGGATTTAATAAACAGGAGAGATCAGCTGAGAACACAGCTGGATCCACTGATGTTGGAGTCATCTGCTGCTCCTCCCCCTGCTCCATCAACATCTAGTAATGCCCCTCATCATAGCTACAGTAAGTTACATTTTTGTTAACAACAATTTGTGCTTTTCAAAGTATGTATTTATTTCAACAAAAGCCTGTTAAATTAGAAAATAAAAGTTGAGAAATTGGTAAGTTTAATACAGAGAGACAAATTTATTTATTTTTTAGAGAAACCAGAAAAGCAGAAGAGGACATTGACATCCTCTTCATCCTCTACATCGTCCTCCTCCTCCTCATCCTCTTCTTTTGAGAGGAAAAAAAGAGAAAACCGGAAAAAAATGTACTGAAAGACCATTTGGAAAGAGAAGTAAAAAAAAATGTAGAAGTTACAAAGTCGTTAAGGATGAAATCCTAAGTATTCTTAAAGCTTTGATATACATAAAATAATAATGAAATGCAACCTATGACAGTGAATATCCCTTACTGACAGGCAGAGATTCATGTGTATCGTATTTAAAAAAGACTCGAGTAAAGCAACTGTCCAATATCTGCACTGTAAAAAGTGAACCTGTTACTTTAATATACTGTACATAGTTAGGAAACTAGTAATCGAACTGATTCGTATTAAAGTTGGATATGATTATAAGTTATATTGCATAAAAAAAAATGTTTTTGTAAAATATTTTTAAAATGTAAAATGTTTTCCGTGAGTTCTTTTGCCTCAGAACCTGATGTTTTCATATCGTAGAAACACCTGTGTATCACCAATTATATACATTACACAATGCACCCTAAACATTGTAATTATTATTGTACCATTCATTTATAATGTGACTGTTGACAAACAAGGTACAGGAACACAAATTGCTGTAGTGTAATTGGCTAAATTGTGTTTGGAAAATGTAATTACACTTATTTGAAATGTACTTTACTAGAGATGATTTTAACTTGTATTTGACGTTTTGAAAAATGGGGAAGTGGTCAAATTATAGATCTTGGAGAAGGGCCATGGACAGAGAAATAAAACCTAACTTTTCATGTTCTTTTTCTTTCTATCAGCTAAGATTGCTACTCTAAAAGCAGAGCTATCCTTACTTAAGGTTGAATGCGACTACTTAAATAAGGGAATTGACAACCCTTACGAAAATTAACCATGGTTTTACTATAGTAAAACTGTAGTTAACCATGACTGTAGTACCCGTGGTTTTTTGGTGCGATCCATGGTTTTAAAAAACCATGGTTCTGATACCATGGTTTTACTACAGTTATATTGTAGTAATACTATAGTAAAACTGTAGTAAACCATGACTGTAGTACCCGTGGTTTTTTGGTGCGATCCATGGTTTTAAAAACCATGGTTCAAGTACCACAAATTAACTATGGTTGTATTACCATAGTTTAACCATGGTTTTACTAAAGTACCTCAAATTACATTTAAGCCTAGTTATTCAACAAACATCTACAAAATAAAAACAGAATGACAAGTTACTATTCTATGATACAGGCTTTATTATAGCAGTTGCATCATCTGAAAGAAAATATTGTTGTCACATGACAAAATGATTCAGAACTATGAACTATAACTTTATTTTAAAAATAGTGATAAAGCACTGCAGTGGTAGAGATGGTTTTCTGCTAAATTACAAAATAAAAATTGCAAATTGTTTCACTGTAATAATGCATTATCTCTATAGAAATTGATTACATGTTGTACAAATAAACATGACTTCGTGTTCACACACAATATTATACCTCCTACCTCTAACAATATCTTATGTAGGGCTGCATGCAACTAACAATTTTTTTTGATAATCAATTTATTTGTAGATTTGTTTTTATTAATATTAGTAATTGTTATGGACGGACTATGACACGGAGATGGTAAGATTGAAACAGGGAGTTTATTGAAACAGGTGAGACACTTGAATGAAGGTATGGTGCTAGAAGGTGAGTAGATGACTTCTGAATGGATATGGACCAGGGTGAATGATGTCTTGACAACTCTTCTTTGTTCTTTAGGCGGATGGAGACGAGACTGGATTAATCCGGGGAAACACACACACACTTCGATGACGGAGCTCTATGAAGAGAGGAGAACACAAGGCGGGAGAATACAACAGGTAAGTCAGACAGGGTAGGTATATCTTAGCTTCTCTGAAGGATATGGTCTTCTTAGATACAAGATGTCTGGTAGTTGAGTCCATGTAACGTGATACGAGATCGGACGCTGAAGTGTGTGTGTGGAGATCTTTTATGGTGCAGGTGTCAGGCATAGTGATCAGGTGCAGGTGTGTGTAATTAGTACTCAGGGGATGTGGAACGACGTGATTGGTGGAGTGAAGGGCCTGACTGGTCCGTGACAGTACCCCCCTCCCCACGGCCCGCTCCTGAGGGCCGACCCCGGCGTCGCGGTGGTCTGCCCCTGCCTCGGGGTGCTGGATGATTTGGGTGGGTAGTGTGGAAGTCTTCAAGTAGCGTGGGATCCAAAATGTCCTCTCTAGTTACCCACGAGCGTTCTTCAGGGCCATATCCCTCCCAATCCACCAGGTACTCGAGTCTGCCACCACGGCGCCGGGAATCCAAGATCTCCTTTACTTGGTAGACTGCACCTTCTTCTAGGATGTGTGGGAGAGGGGTCTCTTCTTCCAAGTCAGGCCCTGTAGTTAGAGGTGGAGAGAAGGGTTTTAGTAAGGATACATGGAACATAGGGTGAATTCTGTAGTGGTGTGGTAACTTAAGTTTGTATGTGACCGGGTTTATACGTTCCAGTATGGTGAAGGGGCCAACGAATCTGGGAATAAGTTTCGTACAGGGCAGGCGTAGACGGATATCCCTGGTTGACAGCCAAACCTTTTCCCCGGGTTGGTAGTTAGGGGCTTCCGATCTACGGGCGGTGGTGTGCAGAGTCCCAGACTCTCTCGCTCTCCCGGAACCAGTGATCGATGGAAGGGACGTTGGAGGGTTCACCTGACCAGGGAAACAGGGGAGGCTGGAAACCGAGTACGCACTGGAATGGGGCAAGTCCAGTGGATTGCTGTCTCAGGGAATTTTGAGCGTACTCGGCCCAGCCTATGAACTGGTTCCAGGAGTTCTGGCGGCCATGGCAGAAGGTTCGTAGGAATCGTCCTATCTCCTGGATCTTGCGCTCGGTCTGCCCGTTGGACTGTGGGTGGTAACCGGAGGATAAACTGACGGTCACACCTAGGAGGGAGAAGAAGGCCTTCCAGACTCGGGAAATGAATTGGGGCCCTCTATCTGATACTATATCTTCGGGAATCCCAAAATATCGAAAGACGTGATTGAAGAGGAGTTCGGCGGTTTGGAGAGCAGTTGGAAGGCCCTTGAGGGGAATGAGTCGGCATGACTTGGAAAAGCGGTCTATGATGACAAATATGCAGGTATTACCATCTGATACGGGGAGATCGGTGATGAAATCTACTCCTAGGTGTGACCACGGACGTTGAGGTACTGGTAGTGGGTGAAGTTTGCCGGCGGGTAAATGACGGGAGCTCTTGGATATGGCACAGTCCGGGCAGCCTCGCACGAACCTTCTGACGTCCCAGGCCATGTTTGGCCACCAGAAGCGATCTCCCAGCAACGAGAGAGTTGCGTTGGCCCCTGGGTGGCCAGTACCAAGTGATGTATGAGTTGAGTGGATCAGATGAGTTCGTTGGGTCCAAGGAACATATTGCAGGTTTGGGGGACAGCCCGGCGGATTGGCAGGAGGTGTATTGGAGGCGACTGGTGGAGAGGACCACTGGATAGGACTGGATATGATCTGTGTGGGGATGATGGGTTCAGGTTCGGGGATCTCTTCTTCTGGGGTATGGACTCTGGATAAGGCGTCGGCCTTAATGTTCTTGGTTCCGGGTCTGTAGGATATGGAGAATTGAAACCGGGTAAAGAATAATGCCCAACGGGCTTGTCTCGGATTGAGTCGTTTGGCCTCTCGGATATATTGAAGATTCTTGTGGTCTGTGAGTACGAGGAAGGGGTGTTTTGCTCCCTCCAACCAGTGCCTCCACTCCTCTAGGGCTAACTTGACCGCCAATAGTTCCTGATTCCCAATATCGTAGTTCCGTTCCGCCGGGCTGAGCTTCTTGGAAAAGTAGGTGCATGGATGGAGTTTCGGAGGCTTCCCCTGCTGCTGGGATAAGACGGCACCTAAGCCCGTGGTGGAAGCGTCTACCTCAACAACGAAAGGAACTTCAGGGTCTGGGTGAATGAGGAGGGGTGCATTGGTGAAGGTGTGTTTCAGGTGGTCAAAGGCTCTTTGTGCCTTGGGGGTCCAGGTAAGGGTCTTGTTATTGCCTTTGAGCAGGTCCGTGAGGGGGCTAGTGGTGGTGCTATAGTTCGGGATAAAGCGTCGATAGAAGTTTGAGAATCCGAGAAACCTCTGAAGTTCCTTGATGGTGGAGGGTACTGGCCAGGAGGTGACTGCTTCCACCTTCCCCTTGTCCATGCGGACGCCACTTTGGTCAATGATATATCCCAGAAAGTGTACGGAGGGTTGGTGGAAGGTGCATTTTTCGGCCTTGAGGTAGAGGTGAAAGTGACAGAGCTTGTGGAGGACCTCCGCAACGTGGTGGCGATGGTCGGCCAAGCTCCGGGAGTAGATGAGAATATCATCTATGTAGACTATGACAAACCGGTTCAGGAACTCCCGGAGCACCTCGTGCATGAACCCCTGGAAGACGGAAGGGGCGTTGACAAGCCCATACGGCATAACCCGGTATTCGTAGTGGCCGGTAGGGGTTATGAAGGCTGTCTTCCATTCGTCTCCTTTTCTAATGCGAATGAGGTTATATGCGCTGCGGAGGTCCAATTTTGTGAAGATGGTGGCGCCGCGCAGTTGTTCTAATGCTGCTGGGACAAGGGGAAGAGGATACCGGTACTTGACCGTGATTTCATTGAGTTTCCTATAATCGATGCAAGGGCGTAGGCCACCGTCCTTCTTGCCCACGAAGAAAAAGCTGGATGCAGCAGGGGAGGTAGATGGTACAATGTAACCCTATTGAAGAGCCTCCGAGATATACTCCTCCATGGCCTTTTGTTCCGTAGGTGACAGAGGGTAGATTTTGCCTTGTGGTACTGGCTCACCCGGGAGGAGATCGATCCCACAGTCCCATGGCCGATGTGGTGGTAGCTGGGCAGCCCTCTTCGGACAGAAGATAATCGCTAAAGTGGGAGTAGCATGGCGGGATGTCGATGGATAGGTTCTTGAGAGGGCTTTCTATGGAGGTGGTACCAACTGTGATGGGAGGTGGTGTGGATCTTCTCGGCTTAGGTAGGTTGGGAAAGCAGTTATGAAAACACGTCTCACCCCACTTTAGGACTTCTCCTGTCCTCCAAGAAAGATGTGGATCATGCTGCACCAGCCACGGGCGACCCAGAATAATGTCTACTGTGGAACCCTCCAGAACCAGAAGTGGGAGCTGTTCTTGATGTAATAGACCAATCTGTAATCGTATTGGTTCTGTGCAGAGATTAATCATCCTTTCCGTGAGGGATTGTCCCGTTATGGATTGTGCTTCATAACTTTTTGGGATGTTGAAGGTGGGGATGTGAAACTGCTGGACGAGCTTCCCCGAGACGAAGTTCCCCGCGGAACCAGAGTCGAGGAGGACGGTGACTGTAAACACATTGGAACAGGCAGTAAGCAAGGCTCGAGTAGAAAGGGGTTTGAGCTTAGGGAGAGGAGTGAGGACAGAACTCACCAA
Source organism: Acrossocheilus fasciatus (assembly GCA_036784905.1). Classification (NCBI taxonomy): domain Eukaryota; kingdom Metazoa; phylum Chordata; class Actinopteri; order Cypriniformes; family Cyprinidae; genus Acrossocheilus; species Acrossocheilus fasciatus. The sequence goes on from CM071940.1 coordinate 46,806,978, forward strand.
GATTCGTGGTGGACGTAGGGGACACTCCAGTACTCGGTGTCCATCATCTCCGCAGTAGAGGCACAATCCACGGGTAATACGGCGTTGTCGTTCGGAGAGTGATAGTTGAGTCGAGTTTGTTTGCATTGGTTCTGGAGGGTCCTCCATCTCTGGTCGGCAAGGAGGAGGAAGATTTGCGATGGCGGTGGTGTGATCCGAGGAACAAGACTGTATGCGATTAGAGCAGCGTATGGCGAGTTGAATGAATTTCTCTAAGCCATAGTTGTCGTCGTAGGCGCTGAGGTGAAGACGAAGGCGTGGGTTTAGACCTTGTCGAAAGGCGGTTATGAGAGATGGTTCATTCCAATGGCTAGCGGCTGCTAAGGTACGAAACTGTAGAGCATATTGATGTATGGTTAGTGTACCTTGTCGGAGTCGATACAGTTGTTTCCCAACCGTGGAATCCCCTGGGGAAACACTGAAGACTTCTTTGAAGTGGTGAAGGAAATTGTGGAAACTATGGGTAGCGGGTCCAGCTTAGTTCAATATGGTTTCGGCCCATTTCAGGGCAGGTCCAGTGAGGGAGGTAACAATGTAGGCGATTTTGGATTGATCGGTTGTGAAAATATGGGGGTGCAGATTCATATTCAACGTACTCTGTAGAATGAAGCCATCGCAATCCTCCGCCGAACCAGAGAAGGGTGCTGGTCTGGCCACAGGACTGGCGAAAACGATCGGTGAAGGAGTGCTCATGTTGGGATTGGATGGTGGTTGTGGTGGTGGAGCTGGTGGATTCGTGGATGTGGGCTGTGGTTGGAGTATCCTCTTCAGAGAATCCACCAGCTCTTGGAAGGGATCCAAAGTGCTCAACCTGTCCAGCGGTGTCGGTCCGATCTTCTGTTATGGACAGACTATGACACGGAGATGGTAAGATTGAAACAGGGAGTTTATTGAAACAGGTGAGACACTTGAATGAAGGTATGGTGCTAGAAGGTGAGTAGATGACTTCTGAATGGATATGGACCAGGGTGAATGATGTCTTGACAACTCTTCTTTGTTCCTTAGGCAGATGGAGACGAGACTGGATTAATCCGGGGAAACACACACACACTTCGATGACGGAGCTCTATGAAGAGAGGAGAACACAAGGCGGGAGAATACAACAGGTAAGTCAGACAGGGTAGGTATATCTTAGCTTCTCTGAAGGATATGGTCTTCTTAGATACAAGATGTCTGGTAGTTGAGTCCATGTAACGTGATACGAGATCGGACGCTGAAGTGTGTGTGTGGAGATCTTTTATGGTGCAGGTGTCAGGCATAGTGATCAGGTGCAGGTGTGTGTAATTAGTACTCAGGGGATGTGGAACGACGTGATTGGTGGAGTGAAGGGCCTGACTGGTCCGTGACAGTAATTGGATGATAAAAAAAAAATAATAATAATAATAATTATATATATATATATATATATATATATATATATATATATATATATATATATATATATATATATATAATTTTTTAATTAAAATGTTTAATTCATTATTTTAAAGAATGACATTTCACATCCTGCCTATGAAAACAAATATAAAGAATGTATCTATGTAGGCTCTGCTGTACATTATAAGCATTAAAGTGTTAAAATACAAACATTACATTCTAAACCTAAAAACAACAGATTGCTTGTTATTTTGCAACAGAATTTAAAACAATTTAAACAAAAAAAACTCAATGTTAACTTGTAAGAGGTACGAGGAACAAACACAATCATTCGTCTGAACAGAGTAATTATATTATATTATATTAATGGACAATTCCAACAATAGTGCCTTTACTGTTACTGCTCTCATAAATATGATTACTTGTGTTACATGTAGGGCTTTAAACCTACACTTAATTTCTAACAAAAAAATATTTGAGCAAAATGTGTATTTTAGTCAGAATTATGAGCGGTCTGTTTGTTTTGATGCAATATTCAAATTCGTTGATGATTATTTTAATTATCGATTAGTTGTTGCAGCCAGGCCTAGTTTTATACGACCTGTAAACACAAGCCCAACACAGGCAGATGTGTGCAGTCCATAGCATTAACAACCTTGATTACAATATTAATAAAGGTAAAAAAGGTTCTTTCATTGGAAAAGTTTTACACATACTACAAAATACATTCACAAGAAATGAGAAGTACTTTAAAGAATGTTTAAAATGATATCAACTCACATGAGAAGATTTCGGTCATTTCAAGCCTAAAGCAAGCTGATTTATTCTACATCGAGTCACCTCATGGGGGCCGATGAAGGCCAGATGAATCCTCCACACTTTTACTTGGTGAAGGAAATGCCCCTTTTTTCAAAAACATTTGATGCTGCATACATGGCAGTAGTTGTCAGTATGAAGTCTATCATATAGTCCAGTAGGTTACAGTCCACCTTTGGTTTGGTTGTCTTGATCTTCACCCCATATGGTTTCAGGACCTAAAAACGAGAAGAATATATACACAGTATTAATAAACAACTTGCTGGAATACTCAGTTGTTATTGGTCAGTTGCACACTCATCTACACTCTTAAAAAAAGGTGCCAGAAAGAACCAAAAAGGGGGTGTCGCGGCGATGTCACAGAGGAACCTTTTTTGGCAGGTTAATGTCAGTACCTCATCATCCACTACTATGTCCTTTTTCATCCCGTGTAAACTGCCACTGGTGGTTTAAAGAGTTCCCTCTTTCACAGTCCTTCTGATGAATGGTTGAGGCTGGGTACATAGGATCCTGTAAAAAAAAACAACCTTTCATTAGTTTCTTAATTTTAATAGGTTTAGCACAGGTATAATGATGCAAAATGACAAACAACGATAATGGAAAGGTATTTTTAAGCTGAACAGCAGTCGGAATAGAAACAAAATCAAAGCAAGTCAAAGTATTTTGGAAGTTCATGCATCCATCTATTCACTCTCCAAGCCACTTATCCTCTCTAGGGTCTTGGGGGCTGAAGCCTATCCCAGCATCTTGGGCCACAAATCCATCCAATTAATGGTAGTTAAGCAATATAGTAACAATTGTTATACAGTAACTGTCAAGATTTTGGAAACATTACAGTGTTTTTTGGGGGAAAAAATAGTAATATTGCAAAATATAATTACACGTTAAAAAGAACTGTTGTCTATTTTAATATATTGTAAATTGTAATTTATTCCTGTGATCAAAGCTGAAATTTCAGCATCATTACTCCAGTCTTCAGGGTCACATGGTCCATCAGAAATCATTCTAATATGCTGATTTGCTGCTCAAGAACATTTCTTATTATTAAAACAGTTGAAAACAGTTTTTGCTTCTTAACATTTTTGTGGAAACGATGATACCTTTTTCAGGATTCTTTGATGAATAGAAAGTACAATTAACAACATTTATTAAATGTATTAAACAATTCAGTAAATAGAAATCTTTTCCAACATTATAAATGTCTTCACTGTTACTTCTGATAAATGTAATACACCCTTGATTAATAAAAGTATTAATTTCTTTATTTTCTTACCACAAATGTTTGAATGGTATTGTTTCCATAATAATGTTAAGCAGCAAAAACTGTTTTCAACAAAGGTAGTAATCAGAAATGTTTCTTGAGCAGCAAATCAGCATCTTGGAATGATTTCTGAAGATCATGTGACACTGAAGACTGGAGTAATGATGCTGACAATTCAGCTTTGATCACAGCAAAAAAAATACATTTTAAAATATATTCACATAAAAAAAGTGGTATTTTAAATTATAATATTTTATAATATTTCTGTTCTTACTGTAATTTTAATCAAATAAATACAGTAGTGGTGAGCAGAAGACTTACTTAAAAAACAAAAACATTTTTAAAAAATCATACCAACCTCTAACTTTTGAACAGTAGTGTCCTGTATGTTTGAGGTTTTACTTACTAGTCACATGGTTCATAGCAACTTAGAGATGTTGTCCGACAGGAGACTCTGCGCTCCTCTGCTGCACGGCCGTCATAATCTAGAAACATAATATGCAATTTATCACAGAGCCAACGATATTTAGCTTTATTTAAAGGAAGCAAGCTAGACCAGAAGTGAAACGCAGAAAAGAAAACGGTATACACACATACACAAAACATTTCTTAAAATAAAATTATTAACATTCATGTATTTAGGTTTGTGTCACTACCTGTCAAAACCTTCCTTTAATGAACTGTAATATAACAGATGCATTGGTGATATAAGAAAATATGGTGAAAAAAATGCATATGAATGCATATTTCTTCTGTGCTCACCTGTGTTTTCTGCATTTCTGTCAGCAGCTCCCTTCAGAAATTTTGAAATCTTGGAGCTTCTCTTCCTTTGTAGAAAGATTGTTATCACTCCTGAAACCACAGAACAATTTTTTTAATCAATATTTGTTTACCATGAAAGATCAAAGCACTTTTGAACTAATGTTAGATTCAGTTAATTCGTGCTTCTGTAAGTGACGTCACCCATTAACAGTACAGCGCATATTTTAAATAAGTTAGACAAATTCCAATAAACCATTGACAAACTGACAGCAAACCCTTTACAAAGCTATCAAAACCTCTCATCTACACATAAAGATGTGATTAAAAACCCAAACTTTCATAAACAAGAGCTCAAGCTTCAGAGTTATCCTAACATACCTCGTCTGAAAACAGATGCTAGCGGACTTTTTCGAAGACTGTAAAACATTTCTGTGAAGTAAATATTCAACATAAACATGTCAGTTACATGTAAGAAAGTGTCTGGAACAGCTGTATGTGATATTTGTGTGACTTTAGGGACTAAACTCACCTGAAAGCAGTGAAAACAGCAGCGAGAGACGGAGATTTACTGTTCGTCAGTTACAGTGTTGCACACCGTTTCCATGGCAACTCCCTCCGCTCCAGCGTTTGAATGAGCGCGCGAATTCAGCGCGCGAGTCCATTTAAACACGTCAGTCATGCAGCATTCATAAACCTCTTAAAATCTTTCTTTAAATCGCGAATTTGAAACTCATTTTGTAGCTCTACGACCAATACATTGGTGCAAAATGTATGATAGTGGGATAAATAAAAAAAAAAAATAAATAAATGATAATTTAACATTTGTATCACTCAGCCTTTTTATTTCATTTTAAAACAGGATTTTTATACTAAATTTTGCTTTTGCTAAATAACTAGCATAATACATTTTTTTGAGTAATGCAAAACAGCATTAAAATAGGAGTAAAAACTATAAAAGGACTGATCTACTGGTCTTTTTTAATTAAAAAAAAAAACACCTCGACACTATTTATAACTAAAAATTAATACTTTATTGAGCTTCAATTGAACACAACTAAAAGAAAATGAGTCTGGAATGAGTTCTGGACCAGGTAGCAAGGAACATTTAGTTCACTTGATCTCACTTTCCAGAAAAAAATATTTACAAAAATGTTGATTGTGAAGAACCATTATATAGTCTAAAGAACCTTTTGTGCAATGGATAGGTTCTTTTGGATATTAAAGGTTCTTCATGGAACCATACACCCTGCCAAAGAACCATTTTTTAAGAGTGTATTTTTTGTAATAACTGACACCACATTTGCCAAATTTGATTGTTTCATTTTCAGAAATCATGAGATTAATTATGATTAATTTATTGAGCCATATTTTTTTAAGAGTAAGAAATAACTAAATCTGAAGTTAATACTTTTGAAAAACCATGGGTTATTTTGTAATGGTTCTACTGCAAATGCGGTTAACCATAGTTCATTTTGCAATTACTATGGTTTTCTACAAAAACTATAGATAAATCATGGTTACTGTAGTAAAACCATGATCATTCTCGTAGTTACTATGGCTTTACTACTAAAACCATAGTTAAACCATGGTTTATTATGTAGTTACTATGGTTTTACTACAAAAAACATAGTTAAACCATGGTTTATTATGTAGTTACTGTGGTTTTACTACAAAAACCATAGTTTAACTATGGTTACTGTGGTAAAACCATGGTTCATTTTGTAGTTACTATGGTTTTACTGCAAAAACCATAGTAAAACCATGGTTTATTATGTAGTTACTATGGTTTTACTACAAAAACCATAGTTAAACCATGGTTTATTATGTAGTTACTATGGTTTTACTACAAAAAACATAGTTAAACCATGGTTTATTATGTAGTTACTGTGGTTTTACTACAAAAACCATAGTTTAACTATGGTTACTGTGGTAAAACCATGGTTCATTTTGTAGTTACTATGGTTTTACTGCAAAAACCATAGTAAAACCATGGTTCATTTTGTAGTTACTATGGTTTTACTGCAAAAACCATAGTTAAACCATGGTTACTACAAAAAAACCATGGTTCATTTTTGTAAGGGAAGATGAAGTCTGCTGCCATGTCATGCATTCATACTGCTCCTGCAGTGTCAGGTCCTTCAGGTTTGTTTGTTTCTTGCTTCATTGTTATGAGTTCCTTTCAGAACAACATGTTTGTTTTGCAGCAAACAAATCAATGAGGAGAAATTATCATAATTGTACACCAGCCCTCCAAAAATGGGATTGAAGAGCCCTAGACTTTATTTTCTAGTAGATGTTAGCATATTAGTGTATTTGTTATTTTTCACAACTTACCCTCTAATAAACACTCAACCTAAACTGAATTCGCTAGTTAAAAGATGTCTATTTAGATGTCTGATAATATTTCAGCATATTAACTGAAACGCAGGAAAAACAATTTCATACTCAATGCAGCCTATGCTTAAACAATTTTAGATGTAATATAAGAATTCTCACCATGAAATTTCACAACATCCAATAAAATCTGACAACTGTGATTAGGACTATGCTATTGTCAGACTGTGTCTCCGCGTCTTGTGTTTTCCCCTCCTCTCGTGTCCTTATTTGGATTTCCTGTCCGTGTCCTAGTTTAGTGTTCATTAGTTAATCAGTCCCCAGCCCTGTGTCATTAATTATCTCGTTTCCTATTGTTCTTAAGTCCTGTGTTCCCTCGCCTCAGTGTTCGGTCTTGTACGTCAATAGTTGTGTTATTCGTCCTTGTTAAATGGTTATTGTCAATAAAGTCTTGCATCCCGAAGTTCCTCGTCTCCGCGTCTCCCTGGAGTCAACCGCTACGTGACAGTGATCAGCGAGACCCATCACAACGTGAAAAATGATTATTCTTAGATCTTATATTATTCTTAGTAGTTAAAGGACTAGCTCCTTATAAAGTATGAATGTTAATTTATTTCTGTTTTTTACATATATAATACAGAACTGCAAGAATCATGGAATTCCAGCCCTTCATCTATATCTGATTCTTCACTGGAAAAAAATTAAAATAAGAGAAAGAAAGTGAAAAAGTGAAGCAAGAAGCTTAAAAAATAAGGAAAGAAAATGCAACTTTGATACTGTTTAATTTAAATGAAGAAGTGTATATCTGTTTTGAAAAAAGTTAATGTTTACAATAAAGTTCAGAGAATCTGAGGTTTTTGTTTATTACACTTACAGTATGTATGCCTCCGCTAGCAGTGCAGATCCATCCACAGCCCTTGCCTCACCCCACTCTCAACCCTCTCCCCTACCCGTGGCCCGCGGCCCCACCGTCCAACTCAAGCATAAGCAAATACTCACAGCACAACCAAATAAAGAAACGCCTGTGTAACCCAGGTCACTAAAGAAATCCTGTTGATGTTAGAGAATAAAAAAAATGAAAAGACTAACACTCATGAATATATATAAAAGAGTTATTTTGTGAGTAGCTGTGAAGAGAAATTTAGAAAATACATAATTAAAAAACCATAAAACTCATTTAGAAAAAATGATTCAATTTAATAAGATGAAGATTGGTCCAATTAGATGAGCGAATATAGGCCCGCCTTAATGGGTGGAGTCAAAAAAACGGAGATGATGCAACACTCCTGGCGAGAGAGAGAAGCAGCTAGCGCGATCCTAAAAAGAGAAGAAAAAATAGAATTAGAACAAACAACTAACAGTTGTATCAGAGAAATAACAGAGAGACTTTGAGATAAAAGAAGTCGTCATTTAAAAAAAATGTTTTTCCTTTTTGCACATCTAAGTAAATTCAATGTGCTAAAGTTAGACAAAAAATGAAGGCAAAATGTTTAATGTTGTTTACATGCAGACTGACTGTTGTAATGATGTATATTTTTGAAAGGAATGTCTAATTGTGTTTTTGGCCTTGTCTTTTGCAACGTTGGGTCTTTTTCTTTCTTTCTTTCTTTCTTTCTTTTCTATTTTTCATCATTTCCTGAGTCGTATGCTGTACGTTTCCTCGACTGGACGATCTCCGAAGATTTTGAACGTCCCTGCGTCACATCAAAAAGCTATTGCGAGCAGGAACTGACGAGCCATGCCCATATAAGGACTGAGATTTGTGGATTGAGAAACGAACTGAGTTGGTAGGATTTTGCGTATGTTTTTCCTCAATTTCTGACTGAACTGTGTTGCTCAGAAAAACTCAATTGCGGAAGAAGGATCTCGTGCAAGCAGCATCGAACTGAGATTTAGTGAAACCATAATTCATATTGAGATTGCTATTGTGAGCAGTACATTTAATCTAATGTGATTTTATTTTTCCTTGCTGTCAATTTTCTACTTTCAAATTCTATTGAATTTTATTTCATTTAATTATTTGTTTATATATATATATATATATATATATATATATATATATATATATATATATATATATTTATTTTTTTTGGTAGAACAAGAGTGGGAAAAAAAGGGTACTTTAAAGGGTTATCATTTGGAAGAATTGTATTCAGATTTAAAATTATTCTCTACATTAAGCCAATTAGAAACAATTTGAATAAATAGGTCAAAATAAATAGTATACATATATTAATAGAGTAAGGGTAATTTTATTAGTTTGAAACTAAATAGGAAATATAAACTTATAAGGGTTATAAAAAGGTCTCTTTCATTTGTTTGGAACGAGTCTTTACTGCTTTTGTAATTATTTTCTTTTGTTTTATGTGATGTTTTGAATTTCACTTTATTTTATTTTTTATATATTTTGTTTTCCCATTTTCTCAAATACATCTTACCTGTTTCTAACGCAGCTAGTGTTGTCACCATTTCCTTCTCCCTTTGTTGCTGACACAGTCTCTTGAGCGAGTCTTATCTTCTGGTCACTGGTCCGAAATCTAGAACGGTGCACTCCCTTCACCCTCATTTCTGTTTGAGAGTGAATGCATGCACTTCCGCCACGACGCGGGTTACACCTGCAAATAAAATTCTTTATTTGGTTGTGCTGCGAGTATTTGCAGTGCGTTTCTTTTTGGTTGTGTTGTGAGCATTTGCAGCGCCTGCTGTCAAACTGATGAAGACATTTTCTTGATTTGCTGATGCTTTTTCTATTTGCGTTTGTTTTCTGAAGTTGCAGCGTGTTGAGCTCTCTCGGTGTGAGCATTTGCAGCGCCTGTGTTGTCAAATTGATGAAATAGTTTTTTTAATTTGCAGGTGTTTTTTCTATTTGCAGCGCGTTGAGCTCTCTCGGCCACCAAAATAAACACACAATGTTAATGTTATGTACAATGTAATGTAATGTAATTTGTTCCACGGTGTTTAACTGCTGTGCAGTGTTTCTGTTTAATTTTTTTTTAAAAAGTAACAGTTATAATAATAATAATAATTCAGGGTTTCTGCGGTTCCTTAAAAAGTCTTAAATTGTACAAGAAAGTCTTAATTATGATTTCAATAGGTCTTAAATTTGGGTACAGACCAGAATCACGATGCAGCTTAATGTGACGATTAAACTTCAAAAAGCTATAAATAAATATGAGCGCAGCACGTTTCAAAGTCAGATGCTGCTTTGTGTTCTGCTGTTACCGCGGAAACCGTTCGAAAGCGCCTCCTGCTGGCAGAGAATGAATGTGCATGTGTTCAATAAGGCTGTTGTTGTGAGCAGTGTATTCATGCAATACCGGAGCCTGTAGTTTCAGAACCGGATTTCTAGGACCCTATAGTTTTTTTTTTTTGTTTTTTTTTGTATTATTTTATTTATTTATTGTATTTATTTTTTGTATGTATTGTGTCAGGTCTTCCAGCCAGTTCTATCAAACCTTTACAATTAATACAGAACGTGCAGCAAGATTAATTTTTAATGAGCCAAAAATAATGTAAGAAAGAATGAAGAACATCACACCTCTGTTTATCAATTTGCACTGGCTACCAATAGCTACGACCACTGGCTCTGCACCCCTTTACCTAAATTAATTACTTCAGACTTCTGTGCCTCTAGAAGCCCATGTTCTGCAAGTGAACGTCGCTTTATTGTTCATCCCAAAGAGGCACAAAATCACTTTCACAGACTTTTACATTAACTGTTCCCTCCTGGTGGAATGACCTGCCCAACTCAATCCCAGCAGCTAAGTCCTTAACCATCTTCAAGAATCAGCTAAAAACACATATCTTCCATCTTTATTTGACCCTCTAACTCTAGCACTCTCTATTATAATTCTATTCTTAAAAAAAAAACGAAAAAAAAAAAAACCTTGCTGTGTGTACTGCGTTAAGCTAACTGAGGCTTGTTATAGCACTTGCAGACCATTGCTCTTTTGTTGATTTTGATTGCTTCCATTGTCCTCATTTATAAGTCGCTTTGGATAAAAGCATCTGCTAAATGACCAAATATTAGTGGCTCATATTATTTTATAGCACTTGCTATTCAATTCTTTATATTATTATTTTTTTAAGGAATTATGTAGTTGTTTAATTGTATACACTTAATTATTGTCCTAACCAACTCCTAACTCTAAACATACCCGTTGGTAACCCTCTTGAAATATTTAACCTAATTTATTTCAATATATTCTATATATTCTGGTTTAAAATTCAGTTTTCTTGGAAAGAAAGACTTGTCTGTGAGAGACTTCAGTTCATTAGCCGCAGCGCTTCACGTCTGATGTATGACAAACTTAAAGTGCAGTAAATGGTAAAACACTTGCGGTACAAATTGGTGTGATTATTAGTACTTCAATAAATGTAAAATAATTTGAATACAAATACTAATTCACAACATCCAGCATCACAATGAACTGTTTTGCACAGCTAAAAAGGCTAAATGGAGATTGCTGACTCCCCCTCAAACGGTTCACGCCAGCTCTTACATTAAAAATAAGATGGAAAGATAAAAAATGAATAGTTTCCATGGATCTAGTCTTTGCATCTGTTTGTTTAATGTTTGAATCAGGTCTCTTCTGTTGGAGTAGATAGCGCTGTCCCAAAAAATAGGGTCCTAGAACTGCAGCCTCCGATACGGCAGGAACATTAGTTTTTTTGTTCAGACCAATGCAAAACTCGACCCATGTTTTTACCTTGCAAACACACAGAGCTGTAAATGTGAACTAGTGGGTCAATAAGAAGATAATTCGTTATAAAAATCTAAACAGTAAAATGTCTTTGTATGTTATTTAGTTAATATAATAATTGTTTAAATTAATGTAATTAAAATTTGACATCCATTTTCTTAAAAAATAGTTTAAAGGCTGAAATGTGAAGTGTATCATTTTATAAAACTTTTTGTTTTCCTGAAAACTTCTATCTGAACTGTAAATCATGCTTTTACAGTCATTTTACAGTTTAATAGTTTACCATAGACATTGCCCTACCACGCGCATATGGTATTAATTTTATTTGTGCAGGTCTTAAAAAGGTCTAAAAAAAGTCTTAAATTTGAGCTTAAAAATCCTGCAGAAACCCTGTAATTATAACTTTATTATTATTATTATTATTATTATTATTATTCTCCCTCCCCTCCTCCCGGATTTTGGTACCCAAATGTTGACAGGTATGATGGCCACATTAGCAAATCAACATAGAAACAGATTATCACTGAATCTAAACAAGAATATTTTCTTTATAACACTATTGTGCACTTTATATAGTTCTTTTGTACATTGTCAAATTGGCAAGATCATAACAGTAGCTATATCCTAAGTAAAAAAAAAGTTGAAACAAATAACTAATTTCATATGCTATAATTCCTTTATATATCGTTTTGTTTGCTGACATAGATTTTTACTTTATAAAATAAATTCAATAACTTACCTAAGGGGACATCCTTAGGCGACATACCTAAGGCGACCTCAAGTGCCCTTCCATCATGACAGGCAACAAGTCCAGAATCATATTTTCCCACAGATATAAATACAAACATTATTGGGGTGTCGCAGAAAGCATCCAATGGCAAAGTTTGTATTTGTAAAGAATCCACTGAAAATAGAGTTCCGCGCATTGTCGGTGACGTAATGTGGGCGCAACAATGATATTACGGTGTCTTTTCATTCGCGCGACAACTTAAATAGTCAGCATTGTGTATGTAAGTTATACTTACGAACTTCGACTTGGTGGAAGGACGAAATATTGTTTGTGATGGCGTGCAAGAGGAACGTCTCGGTTACGTACGTAACCCTCGTTCCCTGATGGAGGGAACGGAGACGTTATGTCGTGACGACATAGGGGATTTACTTGGGAGCCCCAATCATCTCTGACTTAAGAGAAAACGCCAATGAACATTGGCTAGTGGATTTTGCATACCTTCGCCACTCCCCGTGCACACGGGTATAAATAGGCGGCAGGTGCATCCACTCATTAGGTTTTACGCTGAGGAGCCGAGAACGAGTCCCTGGCAACCAGCGATGGTTCAAGATTGTGGCATGGGGACATAACGTCTCCGTTCCCTCCATCAGGGAACGAGGGTTACGTACGTAACCGAGACGTTCCTTATCTGTCGGTCACTACGAGTTATGTCGTGACGACATAGGGGTCTTATGGAAAGCGCCACAACCTGAACCCCGTCACAACCTTGTGGCATGCAGATGCTGACAAGCGAGCGCGTGACAGACAAATGCCATGCGAAAGGTCGCAACCTTCCCATCGCCCCAGTGCAAATTCGCTAACCTTGGTGCCCGCAGGGACCACTGAGTACATCGCTGCTGGAGATAGCCAAGCCGCTGTTCCTTTCCCCACAGAAGTCGGAAGGGATTTCGACCTTCAATGAAAGATAGCTTCAAGTCTTTCCTATTTGTTGTTACAGCTTGGCAGTAATGACGGGGAAGCGAGCCTTCCAGAGAAGGGCGCTACGGAGGCCACATCCTGCCCGAAGGGAGGTAACATGTGGAGACATTGATATGGACTGACCCAGGCCTGGGGCAGTACTACATACGACTGGACCCTGGGGCAGATCCTACCTAGGGGTAGGGAGGAGAGCTGCCAGCAGGGCCTGACAGAGGGCTCTGTCAAAGGGAAGACACGGGTTTACCGTGAGGGAAACCTTACCGTGGTAGAATACACATATGGGATTACCCGAAGGGAATCAAGCCATACGGACACCTAGCCCAGTACAGGGGCTGACCGGGGACCCGGGCAAGCTAACACAAGTATTGGGCCTGGCGTCAGACTGCTCCGCCCAGTCTGGACTCCACCACGAGATGCCGGTTAGAAAAGTGTCCTAGTTACGTCCAAAATCATGATGGGAAACGACTGACTGACGACACAGCTCAATGCTCTTTGGTTCAGACAACCGTGATGCTGCTTTCTCTTCTAAAATGTTTTATTTTTTTAATCTGATTTCATGCTATTATGTATTTAAATTGTGCATGAATATTCATCGTTCATCAATATTCATATATTCATTGTTCATCATATTTATATTCATATAAAAGCAACAGAACTGAAATTATCATGTTTATCAGCAGCACATATGAGTGAGAATAACGCGATATCTGCCTTTGCTCTGGTAGGTATCTGTTCCACTTCGAGAGCTCAGAACTGTCCGTCTTGACTGCGCTTTTCACTCCTCCCCTCACTGCAGCCGCCTACTCTCGCCTACATTTCAGGCGAGGCGCATCTCAAACAAGCCTAATGTCTCCCTGACAAAATCCTTGAGTGTATTAAGTGTCATGGCAACAAATGGATGTACCATGGTAGGATACCTCAGCAAAATGCATCCGGATTGGTATCATTACGGAAGTATCCTAACTTGGTGGAATTTGACGTATACACTCAGTGGTACTACTAGATACTTCCGAAAATCAGTGGTGTATACAGGAGTTTCCTAGTACAGATACTCCTCTTTTCATGCTGTGTTACTTGAGAAGATGTTCTGAATAATACTTCCACCATTGTTATTAAGTAGCTAAGTTCACTAGCTAACATTACCTAGTGTTAGCTAGCTATCTAGCAGGTAAGTTAATTTGACAATACTATATATTATTTATATACCCATATTATCAATGTAGTGACATATTTCCAGTTGTAAAAAAGGAAAATAATACATAAGATGTAAAATATTCTTGTTGTATCCTGCTGGGTGGTGACAATTGATATCTGAAATGCGCAAGTAACAGTTAAAAGTAAACAATGAGTAGCTATAATGGCAAATAAAGTGTTAGAAAGTAGCAGCATTGGGCTGCTGTTCATGCCAATTTCTACTTTGATTTGTGTAGATTTTTTCTGGGTTATATTATATTTTGCCGTCCATTTAACAACCTTGCAATTGATATAAGAGGAAATCTAGTGTCATTGGGCTAATGCAGGAAACTATAGCGGAACAAAATAGCAAAAGTTACATTGATATGTGCTGAAAAATGTGTTATTTGCCTGTTTTTCACCAACAGAGAGTGGCTGACCTTTCCATTTAATTCCTGGTGTCAGAATTATATGAAAAAGTGGGTTCATTTGTCTTTGTATGTTGTATGGTTCAGGAATTATGAAAATCTGTGTTTTTCTCCACTCGCGATGACGTCATTTCAAGATGGCCGCCAAACGAACCCCATGGGACATTAGTTGACCTCGGCAACATCAAAACGTTCTTAGGGAAGCACTCAGTGTGTAGATTTTAATCTTAGCTGGTCCATTGCATATACTGCACAGATTATGAATTGTAACCTTCTGTAAGATATATAAAATTGTTTATACCCATTTCAGTCAAAATGTTAAATAATTAATGAGCGCTTTTTTAGGGCTGGTGTAGGATTTTAATGTTTGATGTTGTGTTTATTATTTTTACAAGTGTGTTTCTATCATAGGAGTGTTTTTGATGCATTTTTGCACTTTATTAAAGCACAGCTATTGACCAATCCAAATCAAGAACTGCAATTAAAAAGTTTTGAATAGCGGATTTACTGAATACAAGTGAAATTAAAACAGAAACCAAGTGAAGGAAAGGAGCTTTTTAATCATAATTTTCATCATAAAGACAATGTTTTATAAGTGTCTACAATGAACAGTGTAGTATTTTATAGTATGTACTGTAATCAAAAACACTCTGCTGTTTTAAACAATACAGTATCATCCTGCCTTCCCTTATTTTTAAGTAAAGCTTACAGATATGTAAAGATTCACTTTAACTAAAGCATGCAATTATCTTCAGAGATGATGATGTTTTCTCATGGTTTTGCAAGTGGCAGTGGGACTTTAGCTGGAGGGTTCGGCTCGTTGCTAATTGTTATATCACGGCAGAACAACACTGGTTCATCACCAAGACCCAGTCTGTACTGCCACAGATATAAACTCTTGTGTGGCTTCAGCTCAAATGATAGCTCTTCTTCTACATCGGTCGCGTCATTCCAGGTTTCCTTCTCAGTGTTCACATGTGCACCTCCATATTCTGCAGAAAAGGAGAACTGACATTTCGCAATTAACACTGTGATATCTCCTCTGACTGACCCAGCTATCTTCCAGTTGTGTGTCATCTGTGCCATCTTCTCCTTGCTGTAACCGACCTTCTTAATGATTTTTTTCTTCCATGTCAGTGGTGTGTCACTGTTGTTAGTTATAGTTTTAATATTCTCCCACCTGCCAAAGGCTGGACCTCTAGATATTGACAGACCGCCAGGCAGGAAGTTTACAGCATCAGGGTGAACAGAATAGTCCACAAGATCATCATCTTTGGCAAGGTCAGCGCCTTTGCAGTATTGGACTCCCCACTCTAAGCCTGACTTCAGGAAGCAGCAGCATTGAGACAGACCCCAGTAATAGAGACCGTTGCTGGATTTAGGGTTCAAATTATGTTGTATATCAGTGGAGATGCTACCCAGGCCAGATGTTATCTTACAAATTCCCCTGCTTTTGAACAGGATAACAAAGAACTTATCGATGCCTAAGTAGTGATCGCCACGTTGGAAGTCGGGATGAAGGTCTTCAACAACAGCGTTAGCATCTGTTGACAGATCAGTGACTTTGCGGTATGATTTATCCTTAATAATGTAAAAGTAGCCATCCATATCAGCAAAATAATGGTCTCCATTTTGGCAGGAGGGGTGCAGACTGAAAATAGTGAGGTCTGAACATTTGTGTAAATCACTTGTTTGCATATAACAGCCAAGATCAGAGCGAATTATATACGTGTACTTTTTCCCAGCACAGATGTCGACACCTTTAGTTTTGCTTCTGGGGATAATGTTTTTCATCGTGCCTGAACCTGCAACACAGACGAACAAAGACATATTAAGCATCATTATATCAATGATTCTAGAGACTGATATGTGAAAAAATACAATATAAAATTTAGTTCTGATTTTACACTATTCTGAAAACCCCAGTTTCGAAAT
The DNA here is from genome assembly GCA_036784905.1 of Acrossocheilus fasciatus. Lineage (NCBI taxonomy): Eukaryota > Metazoa > Chordata > Actinopteri > Cypriniformes > Cyprinidae > Acrossocheilus > Acrossocheilus fasciatus. The sequence goes on from CM071940.1 coordinate 46,823,514, forward strand.
TCCTTGATTTTATACCTTTTTTAAGACTACAAAAACCATTAGTCACCTTAGATAGATGAGAAAATATGATGTAGGTTGGTAAATAACTTAATCACTTTATATGGTTAATCAATTATTTTTAAGGAGTGAGCAATATTTTTGAAAATCAACCATGCAAACAACCCTTTACGGGCTGCCAGTGTAACAGGTATGGAAAGTAATGTTCATTTCATATGTAGAATTGCACAAAAATGTTCACGATGTATACCTAATGTGCTTGTCTGTGTGTACCTTCCCCTTTAAATTTCTGACCGCAGCGTTAGTCTTAATTTCCTGTCTTTGCACCTCCTCTTCCCTTACTGCACGGTCTGTGCATGGGAGAGGTGGGTTTCTAATGAGCTCTGATTAATCTAATTTCATCTTTGCTTTAAAAATCACTTTTATATTTTTATACTCTGTTTAAATCATATATGTGACATTAATTTACGTGTATCTTTGATTATTTCTGTATTTTCACTAAGTTTGATCAGTTTTATACTTCATCGATGCACTTGAAGCACGTGCTAATTGCGTTTAATTTAACAGAAAAGACAAGGGCGAAAAACACACTGTAAAGACTGTTTCATGTTTTATTCAGGTATGCTGTTTTGTCACTTGTTAAATTTATTTTATTGTTTGAAAGTTTTATTCTATTTTCTCTTCCCTTGCTGCACGGTCTGTGCATGGGAGAGAAAAGACAAGAAGGGCGAAAAACACACTGTAAAGACTGTTTCATGTTTTATTCAGTAAATGAAGAGTAAAACCGTCAAACTGATGTCCGTCTGGTTACTACTCTGGAAAAAAAACACAACGCAGATTACACCGGTCACAACAGCGCAGGGCCCCTGAGAATTTGCTCACTGGGAAAACATTGGCCTCATAGCACTGGCCCTGCACGGGCAGCCCTCACTTAGCCTCCAGGAAGCCTAAGCGCCGTTTTATTGAAAATAATAAAGTTTGAAGTCACCATTATGGAGGTAAGTGCTTGCTTTAATTGGGTTCCTGACCCTTGACTTTTTAACTTCAGTTTTTCTTCTTGCAAATTTTGCTATAACAAATGTGCTTCAGAACTCACAGTTATAGCAGCAGAGAAAAATTTATCTGCTGATTCAGTCATCACGTAGTGCCTTGATTCTCAGATCTCACCCACAGTTTGATCTCTGAGGACATTATTTAGATTTAATTATTTCACATTATAGTAGCCCTAGAATACAACTTTATGAAATTGTCCTGCTTTAATATTTTGAAAATTAAGTCGTTATGCAGAAATTATTTGGATGGGATCATGTAGACCAGGGCTCCTCAAATCTGGACCTCGAGATCCACTTTCCTGCAGAGTTTAGCTGTAACCCTAATCAAACACACCTGAACATGCTAATAACATGGGGAGAAGCCGACTAGTCACCGAAGAGACGGACGGCAACGCATAAGTGTTTTTAATTCTTGTTCTTAGTTCTGTTGTTTATATTAATTACTTGCTGCTAGGAAAGAATAGTTCGTTTCCTACGTATTTCTATTCTGCTTTTTCGTTGTGGTTTATATTTGTGATTGCACTTACTGGTCGTTTGAATAACTGGCCCTTTAGCTTAAACTCCTTCCTGCACTTAAGTGAGAATTGTTAGTTTCGATTGGAGCCATTGCCCTGCGATTGGCTGTTGTTTGTGCTAATTAAAAGCGGCCACAGCTTTTTTTCACTCCAGAGTGTGTATTTGTTTGAAGTCTGTGCGCTGACGCGGACGCGTCTGCGGAAGCGTTCAGCCATCGTGTTTAGCCTCCTCGTGTGAAGACCGAGGAGTGTAAAGACTTGCGACTTTTTCCTGCGCGACTTTAACCGAGCAACGACACCGAGCTACACACTTAAGTACCCTTTCTTCCTTCCTCACTCACTCGACTTTCCTATCCTCTTATCCTCTTTTCTTCTACCTCTATCATGTGTCTCCAAAAAATTCCGGTTCTCTATCGACCACGCCCTAACATCACACACAGACGGCAACGTAATCCTGCTAACCTACGCCCTATCTCTACATCTTCCACTACACCTCTGGCTTTCTCTGTGGGTCTCTGGAATTGTCAGTCAGCCGTCAACAAAGCTGATTTCATTTCTGCCTTTTCTTTAAAATCCACTCTTAGCATCCTGGGCTTGACTGAGACCTGGATTCGTCCAGAAGACTCAGCAACCCCAGCTGCTCTTTCTACTAATTTCTCTTTCTCTCACACTTCGCGTCAAGTTGGCAGGGGTGGGGGCACTGGCCTGCTCGTTTCAAACAATTGGAAATACTCAACCCGCTCTACCCTATGCAATTACAACTCTTTTGAATCTCATGCCATTACTGTGTCAGCACCGATTAAACTCCAGATTGTGGTAATCTACCGTCCGCCTGGACAAATTCTAGCCACCTTCCTAGAGGAGCTGGACGGGTTGCTGTCCTCTTTCGTGGAGGATGGCACTCCACTCCTAGTCTTTGGTGATTTCAACATTCACCTAGACAAGCCTTATGCTACAGACTTCCACTCACTCATAGCCTCATTTGATCTCAATCGCCTTACCACTACCAGCACGCACAAATCAGGCAACCAACTTGATTTAATCTACACACGCAATTGTACTACAGATAACATTCTGGTACAACCGCTACATATCTCAGACCATTTCTTCATTACATTTACACTACACTTTGCTGCCCGTGTGCCAACAACCCCCCTACCGGTTACTTTTAGACGAAACCTACGCTCCCTTTCTCCCTCCCATCTTTCCTCTGTAGTATCCGCCTCTCTTCCCTCACCTAGCCATTTCTCATCTCTGGATGTAAACACAGCTACTGAAACTTTATGCTCTACCTTAACTTCTTGTCTAGACGACATTTGTCCTCTCTCCTCTAGGCCAGCACGGGCTGCCCCTTCTAACCCCTGGTTATCTGATGTTCTCCGTGAACATCGGACTAAACTCAGAGCGGCAGAGAGGAAATGGCGCAAATCAAACCGTCGGACCTGAGTAGGTATCAGCCTCTGCTCTCATCTTTCTCTGCTGATGTCCACACTGCCAAATCCTCACATTTCCACAACAAAATCAACAGCGCTCCAGACATGCGTAACCTCTTCAGAACATTTAATTCTCTACTCTGTCCCCCTCCACCACCTCCTACCACTTCTATTACAGCCGATGACTTTGCAACCTTTTTTACTGACAAAACTAGATCGATCAGCGATCAATTCTCACCTCCACGCACACAGGACCCCCGACCAACCACATCCACTGCTAAAACTCCCATCTTCTCCTTCCGTCCCCTGACGGAGGCTGAAGTATCCAAACTTCTCCTCTCCAACCATCCTACAACATGTCCTCTTGACCCAATCCCATCACACCTTCTGCAAGCAATCTCTCCCACGCTCTTACCGGCACTCAAACACATCATCAACACATCCCTCCTCACAGGCATCTTCCCCACTGCGTTCAAGCAGGCTCGGGTAACCCCACTGCTCAAAAAACCCACACTAAACACTTCTCTGATAGAAAACTATAGACCTGTTTCTCTCCTTCCATTCATAGCGAAAACACTTGAACGTGTTGTCTTCAACCAGGTCTCATTGTTCCTTTCGCAGAACAACAAACTGGACTCTAAACAGTCGGGTTTCAGGAGTGGACATTCAACTGAGACTGCGCTTCTCTCTGTCACTGAAGCCCTGCGAACTGCGAAAGCTGACTCCAAATCATCAGTCCTCATTCTGCTGGACCTATCTGCCGCGTTTGACACTGTCAATCATCAGATACTCCTCTCCACCCTCTCATCACTGGGCATCACTGGAATTCCACTTCGCTGGTTTGAATCCTATCTCACTGGTAGGTCTTTCAGGGTGGCCTGGGGAGGGGAGGTATCCAAAGCACATACACTGGTCACTGGGGTTCCTCAGGGATCGGTTCTTGGACCCCTCCTCTTCTCCACATACACTACATCGCTGGGTCCAATCATACAGGCACATGGATTCTCCTACCACTGCTATGCTGATGACACACAACTTTATCTCTCCTTTCAACCAGATGATCCAACGGTAGCTGCAAGGATCTCAGGTTGCCTGGCGGACATTTCGGCATGGATGAAAGAACATCACCTTCAGCTCAACCTGGCAAAGTCTGAGCTTCTTGTCCTTCCCGCCGCTCCAACTCTACAGCATGACATCACGATCCAGTTAGGTTCATCAACTATTACCCCATCAACCTCGGTCAGAAATCTTGGTGTAATCTTTGATGACCAGCTGACCTTCAAAGACCACATTGCAAAGACTGCTCGAGCTTGCAGGTTTGCACTACACAACATCAGAAAGATCAGGCCCTTTCTGACGGAGCGTGCTGCACAACTTCTCGTCCAGGCCCTTGTCATTTCTAAGCTGGACTACTGCAATGCTCTTCTGGCTGGACTTCCATCAAACACATTCAAACCTCTACAAATGATTCAGAATGCAGCGGCACGACTGGTCTTTAAGGAACCCAAAAGAGCCCATGTCACACCTCTCTTCATCTCATTGCATTGGCTACCAATCGCAGCCCGCATCAAGTTCAAGACACTGATGCTTGCTTATAGAACAACCACAAGCTCAGCACCCGCCTACATGCACTCACTACTAAGAATCTACATCCCCTCCAGAAGTCTGAGATCTGCTAGTGAGCGACGTCTCGTTGTACCATCACAAAGAGGCTCAAAATCTCTCTCCAGAACATTCTCGTTCACCATTCCTAGCTGGTGGAATGATCTTCCCACCCACATTCGGAGTGCCGGATCCTTGTCAATCTTCAAGCAACAGCTGAAAACTCATCTCTTTCGACACTACTTGACTATACCCCACACATAAAAAAAAAAAAAAAAAAAAAAAACTTTCTCCTTATTTATTCCTTCCCCTGCTAGCTTGTACTTATTTAAACAACGCCTGAGACTTGGTGTTACAAGCACTTCGTTTGTCGGATTGCCTCCTCAAGATGAATCGCTTTTTGTATCCCCAATTGTAAGTCGCTTTGGATAAAAGCGTCTGCAAAATGGCTAAATGTAAATGTAAATGTAATCAATGTCTTCAGGATCATTAGAAAATCACAGACAGATGAGTTTGATCAGGGTTGGAGCTAAACTCTGCAGTGGACTGGACCTCCAGGGTAAGATTTGAGGAACCCTGATGTAGACTGACACAGATATCAAGATTCAGTGTATGAACCTCAACAATGGTGACTGTCAACAAAATATTCAGATCAACGCTGAACATCACAAAACAAGCTTTTCGTTGATTGACACCATTGTTGAAGTTCATACGCTGAATCTTGATATCTGTGTGAGTTTACATGATCCTGTCAAATAATTTCTGCATAACGACTTAATTTTCAAAATATTAAAGTAGGATAAATAAAATAATTTGAGCTTCAGCCTGGTTTAATAGCATTTATATATATGCAAATGTCTTTGGTCAAATTAAGCCGTAAAATAAATAGTTTATCCCTTTAAATGCAATGGATTTTGAAAGATATCAACAAAAAACAGGCAAAAAACTTTAAAAGTGATTTTCTCAGATTTTTAATTGAAAATTGAAATGGGTATATCTTTAAAACCATTCAAGGTATGACTTTGACTATGATATCATTTTAAAGCTTATGGTCTCCTCTTTCCATACCAAAAATGTGAAATTTTTCTCAATTTGGGTCACTGTGACTCATTTTGCTGGATCAGGTCACATGTATTGTGTACACAAATTCAGGCATTAGTAAGCACAGTGGCTCGCTATACACTGGTGACTATTTCCATCCTCATTATACAACATCACTACTGACATTTATGCACAACAGTAAAATTGATATCTTTTTTTTGTTATTTAAAGTTACATGTACAAGATTTCAGTTATAAATAAATTGGAAATGTTTACTAGATTATACATTAACTGTCTAATAGAGGTCGACCGATAGTGGATTTTACCGATACCGATAGCTAGGTTGGACCACACTGGCTGATACCGATTAATCAACCAATAGTTTTCAAAATGGATACTGAAGCTAGTGCTTTACCATTTAAAAAAAAAGCAGTAACAGTACTGAACCATACTTTGTAAATGAATAAAAATATTAATATTAATATTATTTACTATATTGATCATTAAAGTTATTTTATAGTTTGCAAATGTTAAAAGAAGAAACTTTCAAATTAAAAAATGTAGCCTATTAGTAGCTAATAGTGAATGCTGAAATGAACACACTAACAAGGAACAATACTTCTACAGTTTTCATTAATGCTACGAATGGACTTATTGTTAAGTGTTACCATTTAATTTCAACAGTCATGCTTAAATATCTACACAAGGCCAAAGCATTAAAATTACATACATATGGATATTGTATGTGTACTCACACACTTTATTTGCTTCCATTTTTTAACACTTGATAATTATCTAATCAAAAAAAAAAAAAAAGTTAGTCACACACCGGGCAAAAGCACAGCGCTGCGTCTAGGAGAACTCAGAGGTATCACACACACACACCAGACGCTTTGCGTTCAAATCAAGTGGCGGTCTAAAACAATTTATTTAATCACCAAACAGACATAAGTTTGCTTCAAAAATGAACAATGTGGCATAAATGAGTTTGAAGTTCGGTGTTTAAAAAAACAGAGCAAGCGGAAAGAGAAATCGCGATCTATTACAGCTTTCTATGAAGCATACAGACTTTCTTAGAGCCACAGAAAGACAAACGTTTTGCTGAAAAATGTACAATACATAATTTATAGCCTAGGGTGAAGTCATTATGTACATTCACAGCGATTTGGGACTAATATAACGTAATTTAATAGAAAATTATGTGAAACCGGAAAACTATCGGCATGGATTTTTGCTGATAACCGATAGTTGCGACAATCAACTATCGGTGCCGATTAATCGGCAAAACCGATGAATCGGTCGACCTCTACTGTCTAGTGATGAATGTTTATGTTTATGCTGAAATATAATATTGGTTTGTGTTTTAAAATCTATCACGTGTCATTTTGTTGTTTTGAGCTCAAGTTTTGAGCTTCAGAACTTCCTATAAGGGAACTTCGGCTTAGTTCACACTGCAGGTCTTAATGCTCAGATCGGATTTTTTGCTTTTTTTTGCGCTGTTGTTCACATTGTCATTTAAATGCGACTGCCATCAGTCTCATGTGTGAACCGTATACGGCCCTGAAGTGACCCGCATGCGCAGAAGAAGATGTGACGCACTGTGTTTGCAGAAATAAAAATGGATGCTGCTCGTGTTAGCGCGTGTTTAGCAATTTTTAAGTTAATGTGCAATTGGATCCTAAATAACGAAGTGATAAGAAGAAGAACATTAAGAAGGAGAGCACGATTTCCTCCAGCGCAGAATTGTGACGTCTGTCGCATTTCAATGACGTAAAATACGCATGAAATGCATCATGGCCGTTCAGACTGAAGTAGCATTGCAAAACATCGGATATGTATCCGATTTAGGACCACATATGAAAGTGGCCTGGGCCTGATTTGAAAAAAATCGGATTTGTGCTGTTCAGACTGTCATAAGAAAATCAGATATGGGTCACATTTGGGCAAAAAGTCGGATTTGGGCCACTTTAGCCTGCAGTGTGAACCTAGTCATAGTGAGCATCGATGCTTCCTGGATTTCACAGCTTTTTTAGGGAGCAAGCATTTCATGGCACTGTAAACATTTTGTGATTTAAACAGCCCTTACCCAGCTAACCATAATACGTGATTGTTAAGTAACTGCAACGTAATTTGACGACCAAACTTTCGTTGTGACAACGTAACACGTTGTGACAACTGGAAAAGTGAAATTCCCGGATACATTGCTACAATGTAACTTCTTGAAAGCTGCATTCACACTAACAGTGACTTTGTCGCTGCATGTCACCAGGGGCTGGTGATGAAGTCGCTAGTGGGCGTTCCCACTACTGGTTGCCTTGACAGCGAGTCAGGTTTCTTGCCGCTAAATTCAAACATTTTGGAGGCAAAAGACTAAATATAATCTAAATTATATCCGTACATACAAACAAAAATGAATGAGAAACAGAGCCTACTTTCTTCCATTTGCGTTTGTTTATCTCCGGCTGAGAGGAGAACGATCACATGAGCTCAACCGTCTTCTTTCCTATTGGCTGTCGCTCTCGAAAGTCGCTCTTCATTTGCTTAAAGTTGAAGGATTCTGAACTTTGTCGCATCACGGTCGCTATCGATCGCTGTCGTTCGTGTTGCCGAAAATCGCCAGCTCTCCATTGAATGGGATCGTGTCGCTTTGTCGCTGCGTGTCGCTTGTAGTGTGAACGGGGCTTTAGTAATCACGATGTTGTGACAACATCGTGTGCTGGTACAAAGTTGGTCATTTTCAGGGCAGACAGTTTGTGTCCTCATTTGCCCAATAAAGACGAAATATTTTATGAATGATGGATACTCAATTAGGCAAATCCAGCTAATTTATTTTGTTTTTGAAAACAGTACACATTATTATATTATATATAATTTATTTATTTTGTTTGAACGAAGAAAGAAATGTAACCCTTCCTAGGAATGTAGAACTGTCCAGGCGATAACTACTCCATTTCTACAGGTAGGCCTATTGGCAGACGATCTTAAAGAAACAACAAAAGAACAGGTTAGTCGTTTTCATTTTAATTTTTAAATAAGAGTTAAGTGTTACAAGGCTATTCTTTAAAAAAAAGAGAAACGAAGGCATAAGAATCTACTGAAAATGTGCCACGTAAGATAACCAGTGATCCTCAACGTTGTCAGAACGTCCTTATTACTAACTGACAACGTCACAAAATTACGTTGTAGCAACGTATCCAGGAATTTCACTTTTCTGGTTGTCACAACGTAATAGGGGTTGCACCAACTAGTCGACTAGTCGACTTTAATGCTCTGCCATGACGCTTTTAGCTTGACGTCGACTAGTCGCTGGTCCTGTAGAGGGCGCAACAATATAAGAAATCTCTGAAGGACTTCCACATTTAAGCTCCGTTTCCAAACTAAAATGACAAATAAATGCATACTCTGAAAGCGCTCCACAAGACATGTGTGATTATATTACTGGATGCTCGAAATTGAATGGGAGAATGCATGTTTTAAACAGCTTATAGTACAGGTCAGTTAATCGCCATTCTAATGTAATTTGCTGCTGCTCTGTAACGCGCACACACATAGGCTTCAGACAGTAGCGCGTACATCACGTGCAGATCGCGCGCACACAGAATCGTTCAGCAAGGAAATGTATTGTCAACACTCTTCTGCGATTTATCAATAAAATAGCTTAGAAACTGAAACGTTCAAGCATATATTTCTTATTAACTAAATCCCACAGCTTCATTACTAGTAGAGAGTAGCTGCCAGGTAGAATTAATTCACACACGCGATCGCTCTCACTAATGCATTCATATGAATGTAATCTTTACTGTGCAACTTTATCTGTATGTGATTTAGAACGAGCAGAAATCTGTGACAAATATAACGAATATAAGGACAAAAGAACTGATAAAAATGAGCTGTTATAGGAGCAATAGCCATGTGGGCGGCACTGTCATATGCCATAGCTGTGCACAAGGTGTTTGTCACAGCTCCAGACTTATTTATTCATTAATGACGTCATCAGTGACTAGTCGACTTCGAATCGACTTTCTTCACATAAAAGTCGACTTTAAAAAAACAGAAGTCGTTCAACCCCTACAATGTAATAGTTTGGTCGTCAAATTACGTTGCAGTTACGTATTATGGTTAACTTATTTACATCGTTGCCACAAAGTCGCAATTACCTTGCTACGACAAAAGTTTGGTCTTCATATAGTGTTGTCCTAAATCATTTTATAACTGTTCAATGTCAGAAGATTGCATAGTAGCCTACTGGTGATGACCAGTTTTAAAGTCTATATTAAGTTGTGTTGCAAATTATCTTTACCTCCAATTCATAAACTGGCCTTACTGTTCCAAACGGCGTAATGATACCTTTCAAGGGCACTTGGCACATTTGAATAGTTTCGTTTTTTTCTGCAGTCGAAGAAAGAAGCCTAATGTGTCAGTGATTCTCTCATTTTAAAGATTATCAAGAATTATTTTATTTTAAAATGTATAAATGTAAAATGTATATTTTTTTTTTATGCAGTTGTCCATCAGAATCTGCTGTTGTCACGGGAACATCCCAGCTGAAGATAATGAGGAAATTACGCTCCCTTCACCAAGTACTGCTACAAGATTGAGGAACACTTCACAGACTGTGGCAGGGCATTCAGGCCATTAGCGACTACAAACCCACTAACTCCTCCGCTCGATCCACTGATATCTCCTTCCTTAATGAGCTAAATAACTTATATGCTCGCTTTGAAAGGGATAACCAAAAACTGACAAACAAAATCGAGCTTCTTGCAGACCACCAGCCGTGCGTGTACTAAAATAAATTCTGCAATTCCAGATCACAATATAAAACACAAGTAAAAAAGTCAAACCTTAGGGAGCTGACTTCCAAACAGCAAGCTGAAGTTGTGTCTTGTTTCCTTGAGTTTCTTTGCTACATTCTTTTGTCACTGCGTTCATTTATAGAGTGGTATAATATTATGCAGGACGCAACATCCAATCAGAATGGATGGGAAGGTTACGGTGGCTCAGATTGCAGCTCTCTTTTCAGGAAATTACGTGATCGTAAAATAAAAATAGTCATGGCTCAGATAAACAGGGTGAGCTTTCAAGCAATTTACACACAGGGGAGCTCCTCTGAGCCTTAGGGTAATATAATACCCATACACTCTTAGTCTTCAATAGTTATGAATGTATTTATTAAATACTAGGAAGTAATTATAGGAAATCCAAATATATAGCGTAGAATTATGACTGAATATAAATATGTAAACACTGAACAGTTTTATCCTACAGTTTTTAAAATAAGAAAAATCTTTTTACAGAATAATGTTACAGTAATTTCACATTTTTCTTTAGAAGTGTGAATTTCCATAAAAACACATACATTCGCAGCAAATTGAAATGATTGTCAATCATTTAACTGATTGAGTGAGTTACTGAAAAAAAGCAGGCATTTTCCTTATTAATATAATATAATATATATATACAGGCAATTGTCATGATTTTCATGTGCTTTCTGTCATGATTTTCATGTGCTAAAATATAATGGGGAGATGTCAAGAATGCAGATTTAACAATGATTTCACATTTGTTTTATAAAACTGCTACATTTCCTTAAAAATACAGATATTGAGACCAATGAAAAAGACCTTCTTACTTAAATAAAGGCAAATGTCATGAAGTCTAACCTGAGATGTCCATAAATATAATTGTGTGATGATTCAGCATTATTGAAGAAAGCTGACGATGAAAAGCAGAATCACTGAAAGAAAGAAAAACAAGAAGAAATATAGCTGCAAGCAGCCCATGAGGGGCCAAGCAAAAGAAGGCAGTGACACTTTATAATAACTTTCATTAAATAATGTTTAACTAATCATTACTTCATATATATTCACATATCTAGAAATATGAGATAATGTGTTTGTTAATGTTAACTAACGATCTTATTAAACATTACCTAATGAATGTGAATTGAAATGCATACGAATGTCATTAAACTTTCAATTCATACGATCATATATACAATGATTAAAAGCTTCATAAATAAATCGTTAACAAACATTATATAATGCTGAAAAGATCATAAGTTAATATTTACAAATGTAATTAAACTTTCAATGCATTTTAAAAATCTACAAATGATTTACAAGTTTATTTGTTAATGTACTTTTGAATGCTTGCAATTGTCATTAAACTTCAGTTCACATATTAGCTAATGCTCATTTTACATTTACAAATGTTAATATTAAGCTTTATATTCATTTTAAGCACTTCACAAACTATTCATGCTAATATATTCATTAACTCATAATCACAGTAAATAAGACTAAAATATCCCGGTTCACCATTGGAAGTCAGCTCCCTAAGGTTTGACTTTTTTACTTGTGCCTTATGTTGTGATCTGGAATTGCAGAATTTATTTTAGTATACGCACGGCTGGTGCCATGCATTTTAGTACACGCACGGCATATGTCAGTAACTTAAGACTTTGTACTTGGAATTTAAGGGGTCTACATGCACTCAAAAAAAAGTGACTGGCGGGAAATGAAAAGTTGCGATTTTCTAGTCCTATTTGGCTAGGAACTATACTCTCATTCCGGTGTAATAATCAAGGAACTTTGCTGCCGTAACATGGCCGCAGCAGGTGCAGTGATATTACGCAGCGCCTGAAAGTAGTCCCCAGCTAGGTACCTAGTTATAATAAATATAGCATCCATTCAATATCTATTATTTCCTGAATATTACTGATGAACTGATCAAAAAGTAGGCTACTGTTCACATGCGTTTTACTACTATATAGTATAGTAATAATTTAGTACTTTCTCCTGTTTTATTGTTGGTTTCCCCTTTTCTGATAATTTGGAATGAGGATAAAAATAAAAAAAAAACACATGCAAATAAGTTCAAAGATCCATTCAACATCTACTATTTCCTGAATATTATGAAATTCAAGAGGGCCGCTCCCTGATGACATCATAATATGCAAATTAGATGAGTATATTTACACCCCACATAAACTTTCGGTCATGCCCAAAATTTTTCTAATTTACAGTAGATCTCTATCTTTAAGCCCTTTCAAGCCACAAGCTTTTGAAATCTTGATGTCAAAATCCAGCATTTTTACAAAAAAAACCTGGCGCCCAAAGGGTTAAAAAGTTTAAGAATGACCTGGAAGCTAGTAGCTTTGAGCTTTATAAATTAAGAAGAAATATGGTTAGAGATATGATAAGAGAAGCAAAAATGAATTATTTTAAAAATAAGGTAAATGAAAATAGACATGAACCAAAAAACTTTGGGGTGTGTTAAAAAATGTAGGTTATACGAATGCTGCAAAGGTGAAGTCTTCAAAGATCAACCTAAAGGTTAATCTCTAATCCAAAGGAGGTTGCTGAAACTTTTAATCGTTATTTCATATCATTAGCTAATACATTATCTATCCAACTTCCAGAGCGGCCTGGTATTTATAATGAAATGCAAGTGAAATCTTTTTATGGGCAACGTGGAGTTATTCAAGATTCTTTAAAGTTGAGACTAGTTACCGAAAGGGAGGTTTTAAAATGTCTAAATGAATTAAAAATAAATAAAGCATCTGGCTTAGATGATATTCCTGCTAGATTTTTTAGGGACTCTATATCTTAAATTTATCAATTGAACAAGGACAGGTACCACAGGAGTTTAAAAGTGCTAGACTTGTGCCATTATATAAGAAGGGTTGTAAGTTAAATACGGTTAATTATAGACATTGCACTCAAAACAGAAACAGGCCTAAGATATTGGAAAGAAATAAAAATTCTCTTAGGTGGGTTCAGTCCTACCTTGATGATAGATGCCAGAGGGTTGATATTAAGGGTACATTGTCTAGTCTTTAATGTATTAATTGTGGAGTTCCTCAAGGGAGCATGTTAGGCCCCTTATTTTTTCTTTTATATATAAATGACCTAAAAGCAGCTTGTTCAGAGGAACTTATTCTGTAGTTTTAGTGTTTAATCAGGATAAAGGAGTCCTAGAGGAAACTGCAGCTTCAAGTGATGTCAAAATGGTTTTTAGATAATAGACTCTCCCTGCATGCGGGAAAGACTGAGACCATTCTCTCTGCATCTAAAATGAAACTAAGAAAGGATGATACCTTTTTGATTAAGATTAATGATATGGTAATAGAAGCAAAAAATGTAGTAAATTATTTGGGTTGCTTAATAGATAATAAATTAACGGGTGATTTTTATGGCTAGAAAGGTATTTTCTAAAATTTGTGGTAAAATGAGGTTTTTAGCGAGGCAAGCTGATTTATTAGATGTGCATTCCTTAAGATTATTGGCAGGGGCATTGATTCAACCCCATTTTGATTATGCTACCTCTTTTTGGTATAGCAGTTGTTCCCAAGTTATGAAAAATAAATTGCAAAAGGCTCAAAATAAACTAGTGAGGGTAATTTTAAAAGTGCATTTTCGATCAAGTTTGCATAGTGAAAGTTTTAAGGAGTTGGGTCTACTGACTGTGGAAAAACGGATGCTTTATTTAAATTTGGTTATGTCGCATAAAATTAACAATCGTGTTCCAAATTACTTTTATATGGTGAGTCAACAGCATTCCTATGGTAGAGACTTTAATATTTGTCCATGTAAATTTAAAACTTTGGTGGGGAAGAGTATGTTGGTATATACTAGTGCTATAGCATGGAATAGATGACCAGTGTCAAAGAGAGAAAAAGAGTTGTTGAGATTTAAAAGATTGGTAAAAAGATGGTTGTTTGGTAGTTAGACGGTAAATTATTTGTTTGGATTTGATAAATTAGTGGTGTTTTATTGTTAATATTATGTATTGTATTTTGTTTTTTATTGCTTTTGAAAAGGAGTTGAATATGTAAATGATTAGGAGATACTATTTGCTTTGTCAGTTCTGCTTATAACATCTGAAATAAGACAATGGCTTTATTGTGTTTTTATCCTCGATAGTTTTTAAAGTGTATGGGATACTATGTATTTTGTACAGTTGTTTATAAACTTCAAATAAATTTCAATTCAATATGATGAATGACGACCAGGAGTCAGAGATGCGATCAATTAAAGAAAAATTTACTGAAGAAAATAGTTTGCCGTTTCATCAGCAGAAGTCAGCTTCAATACTCGCGATGGAGTTCGTAGGCTGCACTGCTTTACAGTTCAGAAACACTAGTAATTATGCTCCAACAGAGGTTGCTAATTGCATCAATACATAAGCCAGCAACATTCTGATTGCTTCTAAAAACTAGATAAACTTAGACAGTTTCCACATATGGACATAAACGCTTCAAGCATATCTCCAACTGATTGGGCAGACGTCAGCGATCAGGGATCATACAAGATAGGTGTCTTCCAGAAACCTAATCTTGATCAGGACGGCGGCAGCTGGCAGAGACAGTCTTCTAATACAGAGAAAGAGAGCTACCAGCACACACACACACACACACACACACACAGAGAGAGCACTTATCAAGGCTGCCTAGCCCTAGCTAGAATTTTATCAGTATGGTTTGTTACACACACACTATGAAGTCATCAGTAGAAGTACAGAATAAAGCAGGATTCTTTTATATCTCTTTAAACACACATGCAAGTCTCAGATACTGTTGCTCACGTAGACGGGAGGTCATCCTGACCTCCTGACCTCCTGACATGGCTCTGTGACCTTTAGGTAAGAAATAGATCTCGGCATGTAAGAATGTAATGTAAGGTCACACATTTCGCTCTTGTTGCACTGCTCTAATGAAAGACCAAAAATTTATATCTATAATTATTATTATAGATGGCACCACATTCTGCCATGCCAAACCATGCACACAGCAGCCTATGCTTGCATTTAGTTCAAAATAAAAGGGTTCGTGAATGTTGATGCTTCAGTAACAAATATTTATCTGGAGCGTTTTTGCTGTGATGTTGTGGCTAGGTGACGCAAACTTCATGGATGTACAGAAAAAAATTAATGTAAATAGTAATGTGACTTTTCAGAGTAGCCTAACTTGCCCAACACTACTTAAGAATAATTTGTAATACTTTATTTTAAGGTCTCCTTGTTACATGTGTTACATGTACTTACTTTTAAAATAACAATTAATTATGCAAAACTACATGCAAGTAACCCTAACCATATAGTAAGTACATGTAGTTAATTAATATTACTCAGTACTTAAATGTACAATTACACAGTAACAAGGACACCTTAAAATAAAGTGTAACCGAATAATTTTAGTATTTTAAGTACAAAATTAGTACTTGAAAATAGAGCACTTTAAGTACATTATGAAAGTGTACTAAGTGCACTTAAATAAATGTATTTTACTGCACTTTTTTTCACCTGGGATATAGGAACATGATGCATACAGCTGTCAGGCGTGGACGGAGAGGCAGACACAATGTTTGAGGAAACAGACTTCTTCTTTTATTTCCTTACTTTAAACTCAAAAATATCCCGAAGGATCTCAAACCAAACATAAACTCAATGCAGAGACATAACTACGGTGGAGGAAGACGTCCAATCACCCCGGCTTAATCCTCTTCGCCACTCAAGGAACAGATAGCTTACGGCACTGAAGATCGTGGAAGACTGAGAGGTAAGTAGAGGAGGATAGCTTGCGACCTTGAGCCCAACCAACGAGGGATTGATCTGGGTGCCTGATATAGTGATAGGTGATTGGTGACAGGTGTGAATCAGTATTCCGGTGATTGTGAGCGGGTGTAGGTGGTTTGTGTGGATGACGTTGTGGGTGGATCCGTGACAACAGCAAAGGAGTATATAATTTTGGTGAAGTTTGGTTATGGATAAATGGGGCAAAATGCCCTTATGTGTATTGTGGCTTTTTAGTGTGTATGTGGCACCAAATGGTGATGGAGGAATTCATCACCAAAAACCATCCTGGTTAGCATCAGCAAAGATATCAGAGGTGATAATGATTCCTGAGCTAGAGGTTGATGTTAGAGGCTTGCCACCTTTAGCAAGGCAAAATAAGGGACACCCATTCACGAAAATAACAACACAAGGACACAAATAATTACCAATAAACCATGAGAAAATATGCTCAAGTATGTAAACTTGCAACAGAACACATTAATATTGCTATTTTAAATTGGATTATTTATAATTATTATTATTGGTCTTTTTTTGACAGTTCTGCAGCTGTTCCCTGGATGGGATGCATTTTTATTATTTATTTATTTTTATTTGTATTTGCTTAAATTAGGACTACATTATTACGTAATTATTTGTCCCATTTTTTTTTTTTTTTTTTATCTACATAATGTAGCATTTTTTTAAAAACTTTTTTTAAATGCTAAATTGTTGTAGTATGTATATGTATTATGTATATATTTGTGATTAATATCAATTACAGTAATTAACCAAATTATACTTTATTTGTTTAGTGACATATGGTCATTGGGATGGTTGCTCCACGACTTCTGCATGCTGGATACGTGGGTGAGTATATTTTCACATCTGTTAATTTTCTAAACTGCTTATCCAATGTAGGACCACAGGAATGCTGGAGTCTCTCCCAGCATCTCAGGCCTCAGGCAGGGAAACACCATGGACCAGGAATGCCCAGTCCTGCTCCTGGAGGGCCACTGTCCTACAGAGTTTAGATCCAGCCCCAGTGAAACACACCTAAATCAGCTGATCAAGCTCTTATAGGTATACTAGAAATTTCCAGGCGGGTGTGTAGAAGCTAATTGGAATTCAAATCTGCAGGACAGCGGCCCTCCAGGACCAAGTTTGGACACCCCTGCCCTAGACAGATGAATAGTCCATCACAGTGCATTAAATTATATCCATGCGAATTACAATAATCTTACAATAGTCAATTAGCTTCAAAGTGTTAACCAACAGAGCACAGTCCACACCCATTTTAAGGAAACTGCAATGGAAGTTTGCCAATTGTGCCATTAGGAACTTTATATTTACACACACACACACACACACACACACACACACACAGGCACACATCGGGTTTTAATGTTTTATGGGAATATTCCATGCATCTACAAAGCTACAGCAGTGGCGAGGCTACTGTACATAAGGAGCCCACTGAGATGGACAGCGGTTCCACCCAAAGTATTTATGTGAAGAATAAGTAATAGGTAATTCGATTCTGGTCGATGAGCTCTTATATTATAGTTGTGTGCTTTTATTCTGTGGTAAATGTTAAATGCAAGAGCTATCAATCTGAGCGATCAATAAATTCCATGCATGCTCCCGTTGGTCTTTATTCATCGTCCCTACCCACTAAACAGGGGCGGCGCCAGAGAATTTTGAACGCAGGTGCTGAGGGGGTGCTAGATCAATGACAGGGGGAGCTGGGCAATTAATAGTTAATATGACCAAAACAGGTTGTTGTTGTTTTTTAAATGAACAATAAAATCGCTATATAGGCGCATTTCAAATGTTTATGAGGAATGTGGGAGGATTATCGCGCTTAGCCTACTGCATGACATGGGGCCGCGCAAGCAATCATTTTTATTGATTTATTTTTTCCAGAGGAAAGGGCTTACTCCCGTCATTTTTGGATGTGCTTTCTGTCGTCTCATGCAGTCTCCGTGAATGGAGCGCGTCACAACAATGAACCAGTTCACAGACATAAGAAATAAATCTGCAGAAAAACTGAAAACCAATTCAAATAAAAAACAAATCTTCTCTGATTATGTAGTCCGTATAGGTGCATTTCTCGATTAAAGGCACGTCCACTGTGGAGATGGCGAGTCTGAGAAAGCACTAGTTTATTAATAAATCATTTTTCTTTTTAAAATGACTTTTTCCCCGATGCATTCATAATCATTACTTTAGCCGGTGCTTTGCGGCAAGCTTTATGCGCGCATTAATAAGCGCGGAATAATACGCCTAAGTGCCTATATTAAAGGATGCCCTTACGAAAATTAACCATGGTTTTACTATAGTAAAACTGTAGTTAACCATGACTGTAGTACCCGTGGTTTTTTGGTGCGATCCATGGTTTTAAAAACCATGGTTCAAGTACCACAAATTAACTATGGTTGTATTACCATAGTTTAACCATGGTTTTACTAAAGTACCTCAAATTACATTTAAGCCTAGTTTTTCAACAAACATCTACAAAATAAAAACAGAATGACAAGTTACTATTCTATGATACAGGCTTTATTATAGCAGTTGCATCATCTGAAAGAAAATATTGTTGTCACAAGACAAAATGATTCAGAACTATGAACTATAACTTTATTTAAAAAATAGTGATAAAGCACTGCAGTGGTAGAGATGGTTTTCTGCTAATTTACAAAATAAAAATTGCAAATTGTTTCACTGTAATAATGCATTAACTCTATAGAAATGAATTACATGTTGTACAAATAAACATGACTTAGTGTTCACACACAATATTATACCTCCTACCTCTAACAATATCTTATGTAGGGCTGCATGCAACTAACAATTTTTTTTGATAATCAATTTATTTGTAGATTTTTTTTATTAATATTAGTAATTGGATGACTAAAAAAAAAAAAAAAAATATATATATATATATATATATATATATTATATTTTAATTAAAATAAGTTTAATTCATTATTTTAAAGAATGTCATTTCACATCCTGCCTATGAAAACAAATATAAAGAATGTATCTATGTAGGCTCTGCTGTACATTATAAGCATTAAAGTGTTAAAATACAAACATTACATTCTAAACCTAAAAACAACAGATTGCTTGTTATTTTGCAACAGAATTTAAAACAATTTAAACAAAAAAACACAATGTTAACTTGTAAGAGGTACGAGGAACAAACACAATCATTCGTCTGAACAGAGTAATTATATTATATTATATTAATGGACAATTCCAACAATAGTGCCTTTACTGTTACTGCTCTCATAAATATGATTACTTGTGTTACATGTAGGGCTTTAAACCTACACTTAATTTCTAACAAAAAAATATTTGAGCAAAATGTGTATTTTAGTCAGAATTATGAGCGGTCTGTTTGTTTTGATGCAATATTCAAATTCGTTGATGATTATTTTAATTATCGATTAGTTGTTTCAGCCAGGCCTAGTTTTATACAACCTGTAAACACGAGCCCAACACAGGTGTGTGCAGTCCATAGCATTAACAACCTTGATTACAATATTAATAAAGGTAAAAAAGGTTCTTTCAGTGGAAAAGTTTTACACATACTACAAAATACATTCACAAGAAATGAGAAGTACTTTAAAGAATATTTAAAATGATATCAACTCACATGAGAAGATTTCAGTCATTTCAAGCCTAAAGCAAGCTGATTTATTCTACATCGAGTCACCTCATGGGGGCCGATGAAGGCCAGATGAATCCTCCACACTTTTACTTGGTGAAGGAAATGCCCCTTTTTTCAAAAACATTTGATGCTGCATACATGGCAGTAGTTGTCAGTATGAAGTCTATCATATAGTCCAGTAGGTTACAGTCCACCTTTGGTTTGGTTGTCTTGATCTTCACCCCATATGGTTTCAGGACCTAAAAACGAGAAGAATATATACACAGTATTAATAAACAACTTGCTGGAATACTCAGTTGTTATTGGTCAGTTGCACACTCATCTACACTCTTAAAAAAAGGTGACAGAAAGAACCAAAAAGGGGGTGTCGCGGCGATGTCACAGAGGAACCTTTTTTGGCAGGTTAATGTCAGTACCTCATCATCCACTACTATGTCCTTTTTCATCCTGTGGAAACTGCCACTGGTGGTTTAAAGAGTTCCCTCTTTCACAGTCCTTCTGATGAATGGTTGAGGCTGGGTACATAGGATCCTGTAAAAAAAAAACAACCTTTCATTAGTTTCTTAATTTTAATAGGTTTAGCACAGGTATAATGATGCAAAATGACAAACAACGATAATGGAAAGGTGTTTATAAGCTGAACAGCAGTCGGAATAGAAACAAAATCAAAGCAAGTCAAAGTATTTTGGAAGTTCATGGATCCATCTATTCACTCTCCAAGCCACTTATCCTCTCTAGGGTCTTGGGGGCTGAAGCCTATCCCAGCATCTTGGGCCACAAATCCATCCAATTAATGGTATTTAAGCAATATAGCAACAATTGTTATACAGTAACTGTCAAGATTTTGGAAACATTACAGTGTTTTTTGGGGAAAAAAAAATAGTAATATTGCAAAATATAATTACACGTTAAAAAGAACTGTTGTCTATTTTAATATATTGTAAATTGTATTTTATTCCAGTGATCAAAGCTGTATTTTCAGCATCATTACTCCAGTCTTCAGGGTCACATGGTCCATCAGAAATCATTCTAATATGCTGATTTGCTGCTCAAGAAACATTTCTTATTATTAAAACAGTTGAAAACAGTTTTTGCTTCTTAACATTTTTGTGGAAACGATGATACCTTTTTCAGGATTCTTTGATGAATAGAAAGTACAATTAACAACATTTATTAAATGTATTAAACAATTTAGTAAATAGAAATCTTTTCCAACATTATAAATGTCTTCACTGTAACTTCTGATAAATGTAATACACCCTTGATTAATAAAAGTATTAATTTCTTTCTTTTCTTACCACAAATGTTTGAATGGTATTGTTTCCATAATAATGTTAAGCAGCAAAAACTGTTTTCAACAAAGGTAGTAATCAGAAATGTTTCTTGAGCAGCAAATCAGCATCTTGGAATGATTTCTGAAGATCATGTGACACTGAAGACTGGAGTAATGATGCTGACAATTCAGCTTTGATCACAGCAAAAAAAATACATTTTAAAATATATTCACATAAAAAAGTGGTATTTTAAATGATAATATTTTATAGTATTTCTGTTCTTACTGTATTTTTAATCAAATAAATACAGTAGTGGTGAGCAGAAGACTTACTTAAAAAACACATTCAAAAAAACATTTTAAAAAATCATACCAACCTCTAACTTTTGAACAGTAGTGTCCTGTATATTTGAGGTTTTACTTACTAGTAACATGGTTCATAGCGACTTAGAGATGTTGTCCGACAGGAGACTGCGCTCCTCTGCTGCACGGCCGTCATAATCTAGAAACATAATATGCAATTTATCACAGAGCCAACGATATTTAGCTTTATTTAAAGGAAGCAAGCTAGAGCAGAAGTGAAATGCAGAAAAGAAAACGGTACATGCACACACACATACACAAAACATTTCTTAAAATAAAATTATTAACATTCATGTATTTAGGTTTGTGTCACTACCTGTCAAAACCTTCCTTTAATGAACTGTAATATAACAGATGCATGGTGATATAAGAAAATATGGTGAAAAAAAATGCATATGAATGCATATTTCTTCTGTGCTCACCTGTGTTTTCTGCATTTCTGTCAGCAGCTCCCTTCAGAAATTTTGAAATCTTGGAGCTTCTCTTCCTTTGTAGAAAGATTATATTATCACTCCTGAAACCACAGAACAATTTTTTTTAATCAATATTTGTTTACCATGAAAGATCAAAGCACTTTTGAACTAATGTTAGATTCAGTTAATTCGTGCTTCTGTAAGTGACGTCACCCATTAACAGTACAGCGCATATTTTAAATAAGTTAGACAAATTCCAATAAACCATTGACAAACTGACAGCAAACCCTTTACAAAGCTATCAAAACCTCTCATCTACACATAAAGATGTGATTAAAAACCCAAACTTTCATAAACAAGAGCTCAAGCTTCAGAGTTAGCCTAACATACCTCGTCTGAAAACAGATGCTAGCGGACTTTTTCGAAGACTGTAAAACATTTCTGTGAAGTAAATATTCAACATAAACATGTCAGTTACATGTAAGAAAGTGTCTGGAACAGCTGTGTGTGATATTTGTGTGATTTTAGGGACTAAACTCACCTGAAAGCAGTGAAAACAGCAGCGAGAGACGGAGATTTACTGTTCGTCAGTTAAAGTGTTGCACACCGTTTCCATGGCAACTCCCTCCGCTCCAGCGTTTGAATGAGCGCGCGAATTCAGCGCGCGAGTCCATTTAAACACGTCAGTCATGCAGCATTCATAAACCTCTTAAAATCTTTCTTTAAATCGCGAATTTGAAACTCATTTTGTAGCTCTACGACCAATACATTGGTGCAAAATGTATGATAGTGGGATAAATAAAATTTTTTTTTTTAAAATTATATTTTAACATTTGTATCACTTTATCCTTATTATTTAATTTTAAAACAGGATTTTTATACTAAACTTTGCTTTTGCTAAATAACTAGCATAATACATTTTTTGAGTCATGCAAAACAGCATTAAAATAGGAGTAAAAAGTATAAAAGGACTGATCTACTGGTCTTTTTTAATAAAAAAAAAAAAAAACACCTCGACACTATTTATAACTAAAAATTAATACTTTATTGAGCTTTAATTGAACACAACTAAAAGAAAATTAGTCTGGAATGAGTTCTGGACCAGGTAGCAAGGAATATTTAGTTCACTTGATCTCACTTTCCAGAAAAAAATATTTACAAAAATGTTGATTGTGAAGAACCAGTATATAGTCTAAAGAACCTTTTGTGCAATGGATAGGTTCTTTTGGATATTAAAGGTTCTTCATGGAACCATACACCCTGCCAAATAACCATTTTTTAAGAGTGTATTTTTTGTAATAACTGACACCACATTTGCCAAATTTGATTGTTTCATTTTCAGAAATCATGAGATTAATTATGATTAATTTATTGAGCCATATTTTTTTTAAGAGTAAGAAATAACTAAATCGGTAGTTAATACTTTTGAAAAACCATGGGTTATTTTGTAATGGTTCTACTGCAAATGCTGTTAACCATAGTTCATTTTGCAATTACTATGGTTTTCTACAAAAACTATAGATAAATCATAGTTACTGTAGTAAAACCATGATTAATTTCGTAGTTACTATGGCTTTACTACTAAAACCATAGTAAAACCATGGTTTATTATGTAGTTACTATGGTTTTACTACAAAAACCATAGTTAAACCATGGTTTATTATGTAGTTACTATGGTTTTACTACAAAAACCATAGTTAAACCATGGTTTATTATGTAGTTACTGTGGTTTTACTACAAAAACCATAGTTTAACTATGGTTACTGTGGTAAAACCATGGTTCATTTTGTAGTTACTATGGTTTTACTACAAAAACCATAGTAAAACCATGGTTTATTATGTAGTTACTATGGTTTTACTACAAAAACCATAGTTAAACCATGGTTTATTATGTAGTTACTGTGGTTTTACTACAAAAACCATAGTTTAACTATGGTTACTGTGGTAAAACCATGGTTCATTTTGTAGTTACTATGGTTTTACTGCAAAAACCATAGTTAAACCATGGTTACTACAAAAAACCATGGTTCATTTTCGTAAGGGTGGTTTAGTAGGTTATTATACTAATCAATTTAATATAAACGTGCGACTAGTTGACTAGAAAAATCTTTAGTCGGGGGCAGGCCTTGGCACAAGGAACCGATCCATTTTTAAAATAAAATTCTGACATTACTTGCGACTGCAAATCACGTTGTATTGCATTGCAGTATGTATGCGTGTGTTATGAGTCAAATGTTTTTATTTTATTTCGTTTTTTATGGGGGTGCTTTGGTTTTTCTTGGGGGTGCTGGAGCACCTTTTCCCCCAGTAGTCTGTTTATTCAAACAATATGAACATTTTTGCATTTAGATACAGAAGAACTTTGAGAAGAGGAAAATATACTCACCCACGTATCCAGCATGCAGAAGTCGTGGAGCAACCATCCCAATGACCATATGTCACTAAACAAATAAAGTATAATTTGGTTAATTACTGTAATTGATATTAATCACAAATATATACATAATACATATACATACTACAACAATTTAGCATTTAAAAAAAGTTTTTAAAAAAATGCTACATTATGTAGATTAAAAAAAAAAATGGGACAAATAATTACGTAATAATGTAGTCCTAATTTAAGCAAATACAAATAAAAATAAATAAATAATAAAAATGCATCCCATCCAGGGAACAGCTGCAGAACTGTCAAAAAAAGACCAATAATAATAATTATAAATAATCCAATTTAAAATAGCAATATTAATGTGTTCTGTTGCAAGTTTACATACTTGAGCATATTTTCTCATGGTTTATTGGTAATTATTTGTGTCCTTGTGTTGTTATTTTCGTGAATGGGTGTCCCTTATTTTGCCTTGCTAAAGGTGGCAAGCCTCTAACATCAACCTCTAGCTCAGGAATCATTATCACCTCTGATATCTTTGCTGATGCTAACCAGGATGGTTTTTGGTGATGAATTCCTCCATCACCATTTGGTGCCACATACACACTAAAAAGCCACAATACACATAAGGGCATTTTGCCCCATTTATCCATAACCAAACTTCACCAAAATTATATACTCCTTTGCTGTATGCATCATGTTCCTATATCCCAGGTGAAAAAAAGTGCAGTAAAATACATTTATTTAAGTGCACTTAGTACACTTTCATAATGTACTTAAAGTGCTCTATTTTCAAGTACTAATTTTGTACTTAAAATACTAAAATTATTCGGTTACACTTTATTTTAAGGTGTCCTTGTTACTGTGTAATTGTACATTTAAGTACTGAGTAATATTAATTAACTACATGTACTTACTATATGGTTAGGGTTACTTGCATGTAGTTTTGCATAATTAATTGTTATTTTAAAAGTAAGTACATGTAACACATGTAACAAGGAGACCTTAAAATAAAGTATTACAAATTATTCTTAAGTAGTGTTGGGCAAGTTAGGCTACTCTGAAAAGTCACATTACTATTTACATTAATTTTTTTCTGTACATCCATGAAGTTTGCGTCACCTAGCCACAACATCACAGCAAAAACGCTCCAGATAAATATTTGTTACTGAAGCATCAACATTCACGAACCCTTTTATTTTGAACTAAATGCAAGCATAGGCTGCTGTGTGCATGGTTTGGCATGGCAGAATGTGGTGCCATCTATAATAATAATTATAGATATAAATTTTTGGTCTTTCATTAGAGCAGTGCAACAAGAGCGAAATGTGTGACCTTACATTACATTCTTACATGCCGAGATCTATTTCTTACCTAAAGGTCACAGAGCCATGTCAGGAGGTCAGGAGGTCAGGATGACCTCCCGTCTACGTGAGCAACAGTATCTGAGACTTGCATGTGTGTTTAAAGAGATATAAAAGAATCCTGCTTTATTCTGTACTTCTACTGATGACTTCATAGTGTGTGTGTAACAAACCATACTGATAAAATTCTAGCTAGGGCTAGGCAGCCTTGATAAGTGCTCTCTCTGTGTGTGTGTGTGTGTGTGTGTGTGTGTGTGTGTGTGTGTGTGTGTGTGTGTGTGTGTGTGTGTGTGTGTGTGTGTGTGTGTGTGTGTGTGTGTGTGTGCTGGTAGCTCTCTTTCTCTGTATTAGAAGACTGTCTCTGCCAGCTGCCGCCGTCCTGATCAAGAATAGGTTTCTGGAAGACACCTATCTTGTATGATCCCTGATCGCTGACGTCTGCCCAATCAGTTGGAGATATGCTTGAAGCGTTTATGTCCATATGTGGAAACTGTCTTAAGTTTATCTAGTTTTTAGAAGCAATCAGAATGTTGCTGACTTATGTATTGATGCAATACAATGAACTGTAAAGCAGTGCGGCCTACGAACTCCATCGCGAGTATTGAAGCTGACTTCTGCTGATGAAACGGCAAACTATTTTCTTCAGTAAATTTTTCTTTAATTGATCGCATCTCTGACTCCTGGTCGTCATTCATCATATTGAATTGAAATTTATTTGAAGTTTATAAACAACTGTACAAAATACATAGTATCCCATACACTTTAAAAACTATCGAGGATAAAAACACAATAAAGCCATTGTCTTATTTCAGATGTTATAAGCAGAACTGACAAAGCAAATAGTATCTCCTAATCATTTACATATTCAACTCCTTTTCAAAAGCAATAAAAAACAAAATACAATACATAATATTAACAATAAAACACCACTAATTTATCAAATCCAAACAAATAATTTACCGTCTAACTACCAAACAACCATCTTTTTACCAATCTTTTAAATCTCAACAACTCTTTTTCTCTCTTTGACACTGGTCATCTATTCCATGCTATAGCACTAGTATATACCAACATATTCTTCCCCACCAAAGTTTTAAATTTACATGGACAAATATTAAAGTCTCTACCATAGGAATGCTGTTGACTCACCATATAAAAGTAATTTGGAACACGATTGTTAATTTTATGCGACATAACCAAATTTAAATAAAGCATCCGTTTTTCCACAGTCAGTAGACCCAACTCCTTAAAACTTTCACTATGCAAACTTGATCGAAAATGCACTTTTAAAATTACCCTCACTAGTTTATTTTGAGCCTTTTGCAATTTATTTTTCATAACTTGGGAACAACTGCTATACCAAAAGGAGGTAGCATAATCAAAATGGGGTTGAATCAATGCCCCTGCCAATAATCTTAAGGAATGCACATCTAATAAATCAGCTTGCCTCGCTAAAAACCTCATTTTACCACAAATTTTAGAAAATACCTTTCTAGCCATAAAAATCACCCGTTAATTTATTATCTATTAAGCAACCCAAATAATTTACTACATTTTTTGCTTCTATTACCATATCATTAATCTTAATCAAAAAGGTATCATCCTTTCTTAGTTTCATTTTAGATGCAGAGAGAATGGTCTCAGTCTTTCCCGCATGCAGGGAGAGTCTATTATCTAAAAACCATTTTGACATCACTTGAAGCTGCAGTTTCCTCTAGGACTCCTTTATCCTGATTAAACACTAAAACTACAGAATAAGTTCCTCTGAACAAGCTGCTTTTAGGTCATTTATATATAAAAGAAAAAATAAGGGGCCTAATAAGCTCCCTTGAGGAACTCCACAATTAATACATTAAAGACTAGACAATGTACCCTTAATATCAACCCTCTGGCATCTATCATCAAGGTAGGACTGAACCCACCTAAGAGAATTTTTATTTCTTTCCAATATCTTAGGCCTGTTTCTGTTTTGAGTGCAATGTCTATAATTAACCATATTTAACTTACAACCCTTCTTATATAATGGCACAAGTCTAGCACTTTTAAACTCCTGTGGTACCTTTCCTTGTTCAATTGATACATTTAAGATATAGAGTCCCTAAAAAATCTAGCAGGAATATCATCTAAGCCAGATGCTTTATTTATTTTTAATTCATTTAGACATTTTAAAACCTCCCTTTCGGTAACTAGTCTCAACTTTAAAGAATCTTGAATAACTCCACGTTGCCCATAAAAAGATTTCACTTGCATTTCATTATAAATACCAGGCCGCTCTGGAAGTTGGATAGATAATGTATTAGCTAATGATATGAAATAACGATTAAAAGTTTCAGCAACCTCCTTTGGATTAGAGATTAACCTTTAGGTTGATCTTTGAAGACTTCACCTTTGCAGCATTCGTATAACCTAAATTTTTTAACACACCCCAAAGTTTTTTGGTTCATGTCTATTTTCATTTACCTTATTTTTAAAATAATTAATTTTTGCTTCTCTTATCATATCTCTAACCATATTTCTTCTTAATTTATAAAGCTCAAAGCTACTAGCTTCCAGGTCATTCTTAAACTTTTTAACCCTTTGGGCGCCAGGGATTTTTGGAAAAAATGCTGGATTTTGACATCAAGATTTCAAAAGCTTGTGGCTTGAAAGGGCTTAAAGATAGAGATCTACTGTAAATTAGAAAAAGTTTATGTGGGGTGTAAATATACTCATCTAATTTGCATATTATGATGTCATCAGGGAGCGGCCCTCTTGAATTTCATAATATTCAGGAAATAGTAGATATTGAATGGATGTTTGAACTTATTTGCATGTTTTTTTTTTTTTTTGTCTTTTTATCCTCATTCCAAATGATCAGGAAAAGAGGAAATCAACAGTAAAACAGGAGAAAGTAGTAAATTATTACTATATTACTGTGCCATAGTAAAATACATGTGCCTGTTTTTTGATCAGTTGAGCAGCTATCTGCCCAATCAGGTGTCTAGGTGACACAGTTTATAGTTCTTGAGAATATGGTACCTCTCATTGCATGGCACAGTGCACAGACCTACCCCTCACTGACTGCCCTTAGAGCATGCGCGATCAGAACATACGACACAATCTGGCCGATCATCAGCAACGCGGAAACAGCTCTCCTATGGACACTACGACCACATTCACCCCTGCCACCCTCATCCCCGTTGGGCAAAGGGTCAAAATGATCACTTGTTTGTGCTTCATGAACACTCACGCCAAGAAGCTCAGTCTTTGCCAGGTTGAGCTGAAGGTGATGTTCTTTCATCCGTGCCGAGATGTCCGCCAGGCAACCTGAGATCCTTGCAGCTACCGTTGGATCATCTGGTTGAAAAGAGAGATAGAGCTGTGTGTCATCAGCATAGCAGTGGTAGGAGAAGCCATGTGCCTGTATGATGGGACCCAGTGATGTAGTGTATGTGGAGAAGAGGAGGGGTCCAAGAACCGATCCCTGAGGAACCCCAGTGACCAGTCGATGTGCTTTGGATACCTCCCCTCCCCAGGCCACCCTGAAAGACCTACCAGTGAGATAGGATTCAAACACATATTAATTAAATAACATACAAACACATTTTAGTGTTTAGATTTTTATAATGAAAGATCTCCTTATTGATCCACCAGTTCACATTTACAGCTCTGCGTGTTTGCAGGGTAAAAACATGGATCGATTTTTGCATTGGTCTGAACAAAAACAACCCAATGTTCCTGCAATACTGGAGGCTGCAGTTCTAGGACTGCATAGGACCCTATTTTTTGGGACAGCGCTATCTATACCAACAGAGGAGACCTGATTCAAACATCAAACAAACAGATGCAAACAAACAGCACATCAGACGTGAAGCGCTGCGGCTAATTAACTGAAGTCTCGCACAGACACAAGTCTTCTTTCCAAGAAAACTGAATTTTAAACCAGAATATATTGAATATTGAAATAAATTAGGTTAAATATTTCAAGAGGGTTACCAACGGGTATGTTTAGAGTTAGGAGTTGGTTAGGACAATAATTAAGTGTATACAATTAAATAACTACATAATTCCTTAAAAATAATAATATACAGAATTGAATACCAAATGCGATAAAATGAGCCACTAATATTTAGTCATTTAGCAGATGCTTTTATCCAAAGCGACTTTTAAATGAGGACAATCGAAGCAATCAAAATCAACAAAAGAGCAATGATATGCAAGTGCTATAACAGGTCTCATTTAGCCTAACGCAGTACATGTAGCAAGAGATTTTTTTTAAATTATATAATAAATAAAAAGAAAGCATAGAACAGAAAAAGAATAGAGCAAGCTAGTGTTAGATGCCTTTTTTGCTTTTGCTAATTGTATAATAAATAAAAAGAAAACAGAATACAAAAAGATTAGAAAAGCTAGTGTTATTTTTTTATTTATTTATTTATTTAAAGAATAGAATTAGAATAGAGAGAGGTGTGATGTTCTTCATTCTCTCTTACATTCTTCTTGGCTCATTAAAAATTAATCTTGCTGCCACATTGAATTAATTGTAAAGGTTTGATAGAACTGGCTGGAAGACCTGACACAATACATACATACAAAAAATAAATAAATAAAAAATAAAATAATTAAAAAACAAACAAAAAAACTATAGGGTCCTAGAAATCCAGTTCTGAAACTACAGCCTCCGCTACTCACAACAACAGCCCTATCGAACATGTAGATTCATTCTCTGCCAGCAGGAGGCGCTTTCGAACGGTTTCCGTGGTAACAGCGGAACACAAAGCAGCGCAGCACCCGGACTTTGAAACTCGCAGCGCTCATATTTTATTTATAGCCTTTGGAAGTTTAATCGTCACATTAAACTGTATCACGATTCTGGTCTGTACCCAAATTTAAGACCTCTTGAAATAATAATTAAGACAATTTAAGACTTTTTATGACCTAAAATTTGATAAAGTAAATTTAAGACCTTTTAAGACTTTTTAAGGACCCGCGGGAACCCTGGACAGTGTCATCAACAAAATCCTCCTCGGAAACCCAAAAAGGGTCCAAACTGCTCAAATTGACTTTTTATTGAATGTTGAGTAAAACAAAACCTTTTAAAATGTTTATTGTTCAGTCCCATAATACTAATTAAGTATGTACATAATACACACCTACCCCACACCCTTAAACCTACCAATTAATAATATGGAAGTCAAAGTCCATTTAAGAGTATAAATATATGCAAAATGGAAAGAGAAAATCGTGCCATTGAAATGCACATTCATGTGATCGGGTTAACAGTTGCTAGATTTGGTGTACATTTGCCCAGAGTACATGGTATATATATGATGTACTCACCTGCTTTTCTTCAAAAATCCCACTCTCCCTCTGTGTTTGCATCTTCTTGTAAAAGTCTCCTCCTGTACAGTAGTCCATCACAATGTAAGAGTCCAGATTCTTCATCTACATAAATAAGCAGTAAAACAATAAAACCAATAATAAATTAATCAATCTGTTGTCATAGGTAGCAAGTAAAAAGGTGCTCTCTGGAAAACAGAGATCTGTGACACTGTTATGTTAAAGATCCAGCACGGTTTAGCTCCAACTTGCCTCAGAACACCTGCTTGGAAGTTTATATCATGCCAAGTAAGACATTGATTAGCTAGTTCAGGTGTGTTTACTGTAATTAGGGTTAGAGCTAAAAACTGCAGGGGCCCGTTCTTCGTACATTGCTTATTACATCCGAGATCAAATGACACATCCAAGATGATACCTAGCACCTAGTATCAGAGGCAAATCCGCCATTTTTCTTAATTAAAAAAAAGACCAATTATGAGTAAATATATAAATGTAGTTTTTACAAAATTCTCTCTAGTGTACATTTTTCTCACAAGTTCTATGTTCTATCATGACCATTTAGCAGGTTCACAGGGCTGAATTTGAACATATTTGCACTTAAAGTACTGTGCAGAAGTCTTAGGCCACCATTTTGTTTCTTTTTGCTTTTTAATACTGCCTATAAATTTCCTGTATTTTCTGGTTGTATTCTAATAAAAAAACTCTGAGATAGTCATTATACCATTTACAAAACAACAAATATAATGGTGGCCTAAGACATTTTCACAGTTCTGTAGCTTTTTTGCTATAGAGGCAGAATGTTTTTATAGGAGTGTTCCATGTGAATTGTGAGTAATAGGCTTGTAGGTATGGACTCGATGCACACAGTAGATAAAATAGCAGTGCACCATCGATTAACCTTTGGCTGCACGATTTGGGGGGGAAATGTAATTGCAATTATTCGGGTACATTTTTTGTGTTGTCTCCCCAATAATGATAATCTTGTCTTCCGTTAGGTTGCTGTGGTGGCAGAAATTGGAGGGAGTACTGTGGATGAAGCCACGAGAAGAATGATGGCCTTCCTAACTGTTCATTTGAGGTGTAGTGATCACAAAACTCACAGTTTATAATAAATAATAAAATTCAAACTTTATTAAAGACAAGTACACTAATACAAGTGAAGTGATACTAAAATAAGAACAAATGAAGACATCAGATGCAAAAAACATCAGAAATGTTCTTCTACAATCACTTTTATCAGGCTCTTATGTTTATGTTCAGTTATTTCACTGTAATGTCAATGAAAATGACCTATATTTGCCTGATAAAAATTATAATTGTTTAAAAAGAAAATTTCAGATGGACAGATTTTGACATTTGTGATTAAATGATGAGACATTTAATTTTTGTGTGAACTATGCCTTTAAATGTGCCCTTGTTTATACAGAAATCATTTGTTTGTGATAGAATGTTATATCCGATACCATTATTGTATTTCCTGAAAAAATGTATAATGGAGATGACTGCTTATTTATTACAAGGGCTTAAATATGGAATTTAATATCACTTTAATGCTCTTAATGTGTTTTACAGGAAGCTTGAAAAAAATTCTCTTACAAACCAAATTACCAGAAACGAGGCACAAAAGTCAGAGTCAAAGTGGCTAATCGGTGACGGGAGGAAACTGTTCTGCGGGGTCGCATAGTGGAGACTAAGATGGGTAAGTCTTAAGATATTCTTGATTATTAAATGGAAATAAAATCTTTAAAAAGACAAGAATCATCTGTTTTAACTGAAAAAGTGACACAGTGGTTGATTATTTGTTGTCTTTTCAAAGGGCCGTTGGGAGAGCGAGGACAGAGGAGTGAGCAGCTGCACTGTTGGTTTGTTTGTGAAATGCATTTTAGAGTTTTCAGAGGTGTGTATACAAACGATGAAAGTTATGCCAAATAATGTTTGTCAGGAGCTTCACTTTAAGATACTTATGTTTTATAAAGTTGTAAATATACAAGTTGTAATGGTCATGTTCAAATTAAAGCATGCAGAATACAAGAAATAGTTTAAAAGAAATAGTCAATACAGAATTACAACAAATAGTTTAAGAGGAGTTTAAAATTAACTTGTTTTTAGATACTTGTGTTTTATAAAGTTGTAAATATACAAGTTATTATAGTCATGTTTAAATTATTACAAATAAACTTTGCTCAAAAGCATGAACTACTGGTTTCTGTTTATTGAATACCTTTAGCATTTTAGTGGATTTAATGTAATGTTTGTGTTTAGGGGTTTACTGTAAAATAAGGTAACCCAAACAGACCTATTCCTGTTGTGGCCCATAAGAAACCTACATAAGACCTAGCTGGGTCCCATCACTAACCCATGTAGGTAGCAGACTCATGTAGGCATCAAATGGGAGCTACCTGGGGGGCCACCATGGTAAATGAGGACACAATTAGCTGGGTCCCACTTGCAACCCCTATGGGCCCCACATGGGTGTGTTGACTCTAGCTCCGCCACTGAGTGCGCTGAGAGCGCACAAACACGGTTCGTTTGCGCAAGCATTTTAGGGCCTTTTAAGGTGGTATGCTTTTAGGGTCTTGGCCAGTCTGGATGTATAGCTGACAGTGAAACACATCGAAAATGGACAATAGGCTCACAGACACACACACACAAATAGAAATGAAATGGTTAAACTATCATATTAATAATCATTAAGCCTGCTTACACACACACACAGACACACTCATTCAAGGACATACATACACACACATTTTGTTGCAGATATAGATATTTGAAATAAATGATGGGTGACCATACTTTTTGCAAGTCTTCTCTTTTTAAGAGTGTATATGTAGTTTTCAGGTTTCTCATAATATGGCAAAATTGTAAAAACTGACATCTGTATGAACAAAATGGAAAACTTGAATTAAATGTGATTTTAAATGTTATAACAGTGATTTTACAGTATCTCCATAAAAAAACCTATGAACAGTACTGTTTTAGTGTTTAATAAGCCCATTAGTGGTCTTCCGCTGCCATCTAGTGGTTATAAATAGCAATTTCTCATACAACACTGTGCTTTTAAACTTTATAACTATTATAGTGTTATTTTTTGCCCAAACTCTCTTACATTTTGCATGCTTGTTTAGAATGAAATTATGCATCATTTTACACAGTTTTGAGAGAATTTGTGGGCTTTTTTTTTTTTTTTTAAGGAATAATAGGCCTTTGGGCACACTATGTAAAGAACATATTATAAAATGACCAGTTTACAGTTGTCCAAATGCAAATGTTCAACATTTTTTTGATAATTATTGACCTAGAGAGTCTAGACTAGAGAATAGTACTGCACTGATTTTATTGATTTTGAGTTAACCCTCTGGGGTCGACAAACGCGTATACGCGTTTTGACGCAGATTTTCCTGATAAGGCCGAAATGAGCTTAAATTACTCTGCCATTTTTGATCGTACAGATAAGAGCAATACACCATTCGAATCTGTAAGGGGTCTACTTTTATTTGTATACACTCATAATAACAACTAAACTTTGTGGTTTTGAAGAATAAAGAAAACAAACAGGGAGCGCTCTCTGTCTTCTCCGTCTCCGCGAACTGTTTTTAGAAACACGTCACTAAAATGAACTGTAACTCAGCAAATACTCAACACAGAGACATGGGAGTTATATCTAGAAAGCTTGAAGTGTCTACTTTGAAATGTCTTATCGAGAACAAACATTCTGTGATGAAGTAATCCGTATGAAACCAACACGGTGTTCAGTCTGTCCAGTCTGACTCATTATCTCTAATGAGTTCCCGCCCTCGCGCTGCTCGCGCAGTTCATATGTAAATAGCCACGTGGGGCGTGCGCGCGTGCAAACGCCCAAAACAAACAAAGAGTGAGAAGAAGCATCGCGCTACTGTTCGTTTCTGGAAGACGCGCCGAGTAAAAGCAGGATTTCCCTCGAAAGAAGAACACGATTTCATCCAGCAGAGGAGATGAGTAAGTAATGTTTCTTTTTTGCGTTAGTTAACATTTTATTGTGACATAAACTTGAACAGATTTAAACAGTTAGTTGCGTTTTTCCCAAACGACAACATGATGAATGTTATGCGCCTAAGAAAGTTTAGACCATGTTTATTATTAATACTCTTTTCACAAATAGATTTTAATAGGGTGCTAAACAATAATAATTAGTTTGTACTATAAAAAATGATATTTTATATCTGAGAAAGTACATCATTTTATTGTACAAAGCATGCTCGAGTCTGTGGCTTCAGAATCATGTCATAGGCTACTATAAAATCATACATACTAGACTATATGACTACAAAATCATAGTTGGGTCTTTCCCAAACTATAATTCCTGACTACAGAGTTTGAAATAGTGTAAAACATTTTTAATATGAGGGGCAATTCACTGTATTTAAATTTCTTACGGCGCGATGATGTTTTCATGCTCTATATAAAACAATAAAAGTAATATGAGTGCACACTGTAACATGATGAATGCTACGAGTCTAAGTATGTTTAGTACATGTTTATTATTAATAGCCTACTCTGTTCAGAAATAGATTTTAATAATGTGCTAAACAATAATAATTAGTTTCTCAGATATAAGATTTCTTTCTCTTTTTTATGATAGTACAAAGCATGTGTGAGTCTATGGCTACAAAACATATACATATATACAGATTTTCCTGATATTAACATGCTCACAAATGTTTTTTTTTGTTTGTATTGTATTGAATCAGATACCAGCACCAGATGTATCCTGATGTCTCTTCAAACTGTTTTCCTCTGAGAGCGCTGAACCAACATCAGATGTTCAACTACACTGATATTCTATGTTAAAACAAGCTCCTTTTCTACTGATTATGTTTTTTTTCTTCTTGAATCCCTGGAAAAAAGTAGAAACACTTAAATAACTCACGTAAAAATCAGGTATGTTTTACTTGTTGATCAGAATCTGTTGCAGGAATGACTCAAAGTCTGTTCACATCTCTGTGGTTAGATCAGTGTGCACAATAATGTGTGTTTGACCTTCATTATGTATGTTTTGATTATACTGTGTTGTAAATAAAACACAAATAATTTTAAAAAACCCTTTTTTTCAATGTCCTCACATTCTCTCTTACCTGCCTCACAGTCACACTGATGGGCCATTAGAGGCCATTAGGGGAGGGCCCTTTGTCTCTCAGGTGAGACTCACTTAATATTCATGGCCATTGCCACTCCCTCGCATACAGACCCTCGATCACAAAACATGTCTTGAAAATTTTAAATCAATATATTGTTTTCTGTGAATGAGTAAGCAGAATGATTTTCACATAATTTTGAAGTAAATATTCTAGCCTACAAGACTGATTACTCAAAAGTCTTGTGCAGGACTATTTAGTGTGGGTTTTAAGGCCTTATTTCAGCTACATTTTTTTCCCCAAAAGTTACTAACCACGCATAATATTTTTTTTTCTAAAAAATGCAAACATGTACATCCATCTTGGTCACATATTATTGTAGCACAGTTTGTGCTGAATACAAAAAAAATACATGTTGGTCAATAGTATGTTTTAAGTAGCTGAAATAAGCACAAATATCAGGGCATGTCAAAACATCTCAAGGGCCCCAAAATGACCTCAGACCCCAGAGGGTTAAAAACTGAGGATTAGTTCACAAAAGTAGGTTTTTTAAATAATCTCAAATATGTGACGGGAGGAGCCAACGACAGACACAGTGGGTGTGGCGTCAGGCCTCGGAGAGGTTTTTATTGAACAAAAATAATAAAATAAAAGTGTTCAGGGGGAATAAGTGTCCAAAGAAGGGGGGGGAATCTGGTGTCCTCGATGTGCTGCGGGGCTCGTGTAGGAGGGCAGTGTTCCAAAGGGGAAGGGTCCAGGCAAGGGGCGGAGTCTTGTGGCCGCACACGCTCCCGCGGTCCGGGGCACGAGGGGCGGCGGCTTCTCTGGAGCGGCGGCTCTTCCTGTGCCACTTACTGGCCCATTGGCGGGATGGACGGCCCGGCATCCTGGCCCGACGGCCGTTATACGGGTGCGGCTTGCACGATGACCCTTGGAGGTTCCGCGACTCACATCCTCGGCGGCGCGCTGTCCCTCGACGCACCCTTCCTGGACCCACGAGGACACCAGCGTGCATGCACGGGGGAAGAGACCGGTCTCCCGAGGAGAGGCGCGCTCGGCATTTAACGGCGGCGGTGATGAGGCTTAATTCAGTCCAGCTGTGCCTCATCACACGCCGCCAGCCCACGTTAGTCCCACGCCCCTCCTCTCATCCACCCACTCCAGTCGGGAGCCTGGTGAAGGGCGGCGAATAAGGGACGGGGTGGTGATGATGATGAGGGGGAGGGCCGTCGAACCGTCACATTCCCCCCCCCAAGCGACATCCCCGTCGTTGGTCGCCGCCCACGCAGGAGTGCTACCTTCCTCAACCAGGCTCCATACGGTCGGAGTGGGCGGGGCAGGGATTCCTCTCCGGGCGAACCTCCCTCTCGCACCGCGCCGGAACAGGGACAGAGAAACCGGTATTAGTCGACAGCCTCAACCAACCACAGGGTAAGATGACAAGTGGGGAAAAGGTCACTTACCCCTTCGGTGGCTGGGAGGCCGTCTCCGTCGTTTCTCCGTCCCAAGCGCTTCTTCACGAACTTCTGCGTGCGAGAGGGGATGACGTCTTCAGGTGTTGCCCAACTGCGCTGTCTAGGCTCCGCCTTGCCCGCATTCTCCACCACTGTGACGGGAGGAGCCAACGACAGCGCGATGTCCCTCGACGCACCGCGCCGGAACAGGGACAGAGAAACCGGTATTAATCGACAGCCTCAACCAACCACAGGGTAAGATGACAATTGACTAGATGTCACTTACCCCTTCAGTGGCTGGTTGAGGCTGTCGATTAATACCGGTTTCTCTGTCCCTGTTCCGGCGCGGTGCGTTGAGGGACATCGCGCCGCCGAGGATGTGAGTCGCGGAACCTCCAAGGGTCATCGTGCAAGCCGCACCCGTATAACGGCCGTCGGGCCAGGATGCCGGGCCGTCCATCCCGCCAATGGGCCAGTAAGTGGCACAGGAAGAGCCGCCGCTCCAGAGAAGCCGCCGCCCCTCGTGCCCCGGACCGCGGGAGCGTGTGCGGCCACCTGACTCCGCCCCTTGCCTGGACCCTTCCCCTTTGGAACACTGCCCTCCTGCACAAGCCCCGAAGCACGACGAGGACACCAGATCCCCCCCTTCTTTGGACACTTCTTTCCCCTGGACACTTTTATTTTATTATTTTTGTTCAATAAAAACCTCTCCGAGGCCTGACGCCACACCCACTGTGTCTGTCGTTGGCTCCTCCCGTCACAAATACTTAAAGAACATTTTGATTGACAGCAGTGGTCCTAGAGGCAAAGTTGATCAGAAAGATATATCGTATGATATGAAGATATTGTCACGGTCCTACTGGAGCTAGGGAAACGCGGGGACCAAGAGTTTCTTCAAAACACAGACTTTATTTGAACGCAGGAACACAGGAAGGCAGGACACCAAACGACAATTAACAACCAACGTGGAGACAGGGAAACACAGGGCTTATAAACACAAGGAAATCAGATGAGGAGAACTAAAACAGGTGGGGAACAATCACACACGGCTGGGGACTAATAAACTAATGATGACAAACAAGTACCGGAACAGGAAGACCAAATAAGGGCACGAGAGGAGGGGAAACACTAGACAGGACTGACATTGCTTCCCCCCTCCTGGAAGGCGCGTCCCGCGCCTAGCAACATCCAACAGGGAGAGGGGGTGGGCGCTCTGGAGGCCTCTAGGGACCAGGAGACATCATAGACGGCCTCCAGGGCGGCGCCCATTCCGGGAGCCATGGCGGATCAGGGGAGTCCGGGGGCCATGGTGGATCAGGGGAGTCCGGCGGCCATGGCGGATCAGGAGCAGGAGCCCTACTACCCCCCCCCAAAAAATTTTCCTGGGGAAATCAGAGGTGGTCTTGGGCTGGGGATCAGGGGAAGCGGAC
The DNA here is from genome assembly GCA_036784905.1 of Acrossocheilus fasciatus. NCBI lineage: Eukaryota > Metazoa > Chordata > Actinopteri > Cypriniformes > Cyprinidae > Acrossocheilus > Acrossocheilus fasciatus. Next base: position 46,862,500 of record CM071940.1, read on the forward strand.
TCTTGGGAGCGCCTTCGTGGCGCAGGCACTGGGGGGCGCTCTGGCAGCGCGGAGCTGGACGGGACCAGCGGAGACTCTTGGGGCGCATTCGTGGCGCAGGCACTGGAGGCCACTTGCGAGGGGCAGGCACTGGCGGGCACCACATCCCCTCGTACTCCACCAATAACCCTAGGGGTACCTGTGTATCCATATTCCCTGTCGGCGGGCTTGCCATTGTGGGATTACAAATTTATTTAAATGTTTAATTTAGATTTCAATGTAATAGTATACCAACTGAAGAAGTTATATACATTGTATTTAGCATTTAGGGTGAAGATGAACGATTCTGTTTAACATAGTCGTTAACGAGGTCCTTGCCAGTTCCTGGTCACTCCATTGTAAGTTAAATGAGTCAGGTCCCTGAGACCCAAATCTTTTGTTCTGCAAATGGCTTTCGGAGCCCCCTGGCCCAGACTGATTGGATTATCAATGCAATCGAGTGTTGTTGATTGGGTCTGTCTTTCTCATTTGCATGCTTTGTTTAAAGTCGTCACCCAGGTGTTTTGTTTCAATTCCTAAGCACAGCCCCCTAAATGTATTAAAACTACAATGTATCACTGCTTTAGTTAGACTTGGAAGAATACAGCGAAGAGCAGTGAGTTCTCTTCTCAATAAAGAGGAACTTCTGCATGAAAAGATATCCCAACGTCTCCTGGTCTTTGCTTCGAAAAGTGGAACAAACTTTAGAAGATAAAAGTTCACAACACCATATTCTCTTGACGGCGGGCTTGCCTGGGCTGCGAATGGCGGCGTGAATTTCCCCGCTGACGGTGGGCTAGGGAGAGCCGCGGACGGCGGCTGGCGAGAGGGAGCCGCGGACGGCAGCGGGCTTTCGTGGGCCGTGAACAACGGCGGGCTTGCGTGGGCCGTGAACGGCGGCTGGTGAGAGGGAGCCGCGGACGGTGGCGGGCTTTCGTGGGCCGCGAACAGCGGCTGGCTTGCGTGAGCCAACTTTTTTTAATAATTATTGATATTCACTGTCCAGAGAATATTTCTGCATTGGTTTGGTTCTAATCGGGCAAAAAACCTTGGACTACTTCGCAAAAGTAGGTTTTGGACATAACTCAATTTTGCAGAAAAACCGGACTTCGCAGGGTGAATCTGACTTTTTAGACTTTTGTTCGCCTTGACCCAAAGATTCCAAAAATGCTTGAACCCCTTAATATAAAAGATTAACAGGCGCAAGTATAGGCAGAGTTTCTATGTAGGCTATAACACGTGTTTGCTGCATAGAACAATGTTGATTCCTGGAACGCAAAGGCCAGTAAGGAGTGCAGTGCTGAAATGTGCATGCTCACAAATCTTCTTGTTATAAAACACGAATTGTAGACATTATGAAAGATTCATTATGCATATATTAATTGTGTTATAACAGAGCTTTGTGAGATTGCAATGATCTGAGATGTCTTTTAGAGATTATAAAAGCAGCGCTATTTGTTAGCATTTTGCCATGCCAAACCATGCATGCAGCAGCCTATATGCTTGCTTTAGTTAAAAATAACAGTGTTTTGTGAATGTTGATGCTTTAATAGCAAATATTTGTTGGAAGCGTTTATGCTGGGTTTTCATGTAAATTTCATGGACGTGGCCACAGAAAAAAAAGTAACATAACTAGTAATGTAACTAATTACTTTTGAAATAAAGTAATCAGAATAGAATTCAGAGTAACTTGTCCAACACTGTTTATTTGTATTTGTACATTATTTAACATATTAGTCATAACATTAGTGAATATATTTTAGTTTTATTTCGCGCCACCCCCGGTTGAGAACCACTGACCTAAAGCGCGATCTACCAACATTGCCTATTAGGCACCCCTGCTATAAACGATCCTCCACCTGCAGCATCCGACATGCAATAGCCTAGCTGGAACAACTTCTTTATGTTTACAGACGTGACGTAATGACATGGCAGCATGCTCGAATGTCCCGCGAAAACCACTCAAATTAGAAAACATTATTATATGCTAACTGTTGTGAATCGGGCTAAAGTAAGGCGATGGTTTTGAACACTGGCTGGTTACGTACTCGCTCAAATATTGATTTTGAATAATATTTAACCAAAAAAAGTTATGGACTGCACCCAGATAGCAGACCAACACTGAATCAACATTGAATCAATGTTGATGCATCAATCAAATTATCATTGAATCAACGTTGAAGTTTATCATTGATTTTTCATCAGGTTTGCACCCTGAAATAATGTTATTTCAACGATGAAAAATCAATCAAAAATCGATCAAGATGGTCATAAAATCAACATTTCTTCAACGTAAATTAAATCACTTGTTTAACATTGAATCAACATAGAAACATTATCAAATCAATCCTGCTTTTTACTCATTTCAGTCAGAGAACATGCAGGACTGCAATTAATATGGTTTTAAAATAAAAAAGTCACTCAAAGTAAACAACATCAGTCAGTTTACATGCAAAAATATTTATTTTTGCCCCCACACTATTTGAACAGGAAAATAACATTATATTCAAGTAAAACATGTGATTCTTTAAAACATGGGCTTAAGCCAGAACTAGGCCTTAAATTAGGATATTTATAAAAATGCAATAAACAAACATTACTGGTGTGCATCTTGAGACAGGCAATACCAATGACATTAAGATCTGTCAGAGCAAGTTATCTTCAGTTAAGAGCTCAAACATGCATTTTAGTCTGGGACTAGCCTTGTGAAACTGGGAGACAGAGCTTAAAATTTACAATTTACATACAGAATATGGTCAAATGAATGACAAAGTGACTTAATTACATGAACAGTTCATTCTGAATTTATAAAGCAAATGCCAGAAGAGCCTGTAAAACTGACACATATAGGCCTAACAAATGCAAACTGCATCTGCAAAATGGAAGTAAATGCAAATGAAAACTCACCATCAAAGGCAGAAACACTAAAGTACTACAGACTGAAACATTACCAGTTTGCCGTTTAGGACTTGAAGCTTTCATGGATTGAAGCTACTTTTCTGATTCAAAAAATATGTCTTTACTCCTCATTAAATGGATAGTCCGATGAACTCAGGGCTTTCCACCACAAGGCAATGCCCACAAGCCCTTCAGGACCACAACCGAGCCATTTCTGCACCGTCACAGCAGGCCTCCTTTTTCTCAACTTTCCCTTGTTGTTGTTAGGCATCTAAAGTATAAAAACAAACAGGATGTTAAACCTGCACAATGTTGTAAAATATTTGATTAGTAGTAGTGGTGTATAACTGAAAGAAGGTGGATCCAAAGTATTTGGAAATGTGACTTAATGTTGTCACGGTACAGAAACTCAAGATCCAATTGCGAGTCAATGATGAGTCTTTATTAGACACTCCAATAAATACAGCCACAAATAAGTGCTGGCAATCCAGTAGTGAAGAATCTCCAGTGGGCAGAGCAACCACTCCAAAAGGTCCACACCTCACAGAGGGAAAACAGCAACCAGGCGGTGATGACTCAGGAACTAGAGGGACTGACAGAGAGCGAGACAAGACATGAACCACAACGATCCGACAAAACCCCACAGCCACGCCAGCCAGATAAAGGCAGTGCAGACAAGCTACACCTGTGAGCTCTGAGTACCTCGTCAGGTGCACGGTAATTAAGCAACGCTGACATGCGCTACGAGCAGAGCCACACACACACACACACACACACACACACAGCGCACGGACCCATGAACCGTGACAAATGTACTATAAAATTAAGTGCAAATTGAAATTTGATAAAAGCATTCAAGCTAAAACATGGGAAATTCAAATTTAAGACTATTTAATTTTAATATAGAAATTAAGCACCTACAGACATGCGTATTATTTTGAAACCCTTAATATAAAGCATTTTTCATTTTTGGAACAAATTCCTCAGCAGCTCACTCTGTGCCCTCTATTTTTAAGATGTGCTTGTAATATCAAGCTACTGTATATTGATATAAATGGTAATGCCTCACTCTATATTGTTTATAAATTAAATATCATACAAACTCAAAGAGTATATAGTCAATATATAAATGTTCCACATCTGTATGAGTTTCTTTCTTCTGTTGAACATAAAATAAGACATTCTGAAGAATGTTGGTAACCAGTTGACGGTAGCCATGAACTTCCATAGGATTTTTTCCCTGTACAATGGAAGTCAATGGTTTCCGTCAGCTGTTGGGTTACCAACATTCTTCAACATATCATCTTTTGTATAAAAAAACAAAACAAAACTGATACAGGTTTGGAACAACAGTTTTGAGTGAACTGAAGGCCTGTTCACACGAAGGACGATAACACTAAAGATAACGATAAAGATGAGTGTGCTTAGAATAAACAGATGAACAGTTATCTTTAAAGTTATCGCTCTTGGTCTGAACGGGCCTTAACCCTTAATAATCATATTAGGCCATTTTGCAATTCCTGATTTTTTTGTGTCTCCAAATTTAAGACCTCTTGAAAACATAACTAAGGCTTTTCTCATTCCATTTAAGATATTTAAGACTTTTAATGGATTTAAATTTGATCAAACTGAATTTAAGACCAAAGGCCCATGTGGAGACTTACCATGCACATCTTGGAGCCTGGTGTCTCTAAATGAGTCTTTTTGTTGTTGTTGTTGTTCATGCTGATCTTTCGGTCTCCTACTGCCCAGTTCATCTGAGAAGCCGGCTCATTGGTTAGAGTTCAGCCCAGCATCCTAATATATGCCTCAACTGATGCTCCTCCAACAGCAGAACAGCCAACCTATAAGTGTCAGGAACATATTTGCACAAAACATGGATAGGTTACAAATAAATATCATGGGAATGTAGTTTCCGTGTTGAATGAAAAACATGCTTTTGTCAATAAATAAATAAATAAAACAAAAATAAATCAATCTTAATGTAAATTACCATCACACATCTGTCATCTTCACTTTGAGGAATCCGCTCTGGTAGCTGCGTCTCATGAAACAGACCTCCAGACACTGGTTCAGCCAGTATTACAGTCACTTCAGAATAAACAATGGGAAAGCAGTTTGAGAAAAAACTTCTATGATACACAGCGTTCATTTTTCATAACCGTTAGTGTAGAGTTTCTCAGCTCCAGTCCTCAGACCCCCCTCCCAGAATGTTACAGCTGAACCAGGTGTTTTAATTAGTGACACATCTAAAACATTTTGGGACGGGGCCTGAGGACGGGAGATGAGACTATAACTCTTTTACTATTTACTGCTGCAGCTTAAATAAATAGCTTAAAAAGCATCTTACTTCCCTTTACAAAATAAAAGATTGTATTAACATTAAGATGCTTTAAGACATGTATTTTGTACATTTAATAATGACTTGCCTTTTATTGTTAACCTTGATCCAGGAGATTCCATCCTCCGACCTAGATTTAAAAAGGTAAAAGTAAAAATGAAGAGTACACAACACCTGTCACAGGTAACAATCAACAGAAATTCATTCTTACCTGTTGTGAGAAAACCAAGCAGATGTCCCTCTGATGGGCTACAAAAAGGGAAAAATGAAGAATGAAAAACATAGCTTAAAACATTAGGTTAACCAAATATTGGTTGTAATTAGTTTTGTGTCTTCTTTACTGTTATACTGGAGAAAAAAAAGTCACCCACACCTTGGATGACCTGAGGGTGAGTGAATTAACAGCACATTTTCATTTTTGGGAGAAATCCCTTTAAGGTGTGTCACAGGAGTACAGTAAAACAAAAGTAATATATAAAATTGTTCACATAACATAAAAATTACATAAAATCAAACAATGCAAGGTTTTCCCTCCCATGAAATTCAAATAAGATCGATGACACGAATAAGTTTGTAGAAATATGTTTTACGGTATTTTATTATTTTTTTTTTTCAGGAAGAAAAGTCAAAATCACGCTCAGCCTGCATGTGCTGTCACACACAGTGTTCAAACACACACATTACTCTCTCACTATTGTGTCTGGTAGGGTTTGGTGGAAGAACAAAGTGAAATACATTTAATGAAAAATCTTACCTCGGCCGTACGTTGGTCTGGACGGCGCGCGCTCATGTGACTCGCAGTTCACTCGGACTTGTCCAGAAAACACATACAAGATATAACTGAAGATGAATAGTGAAATATACGCGAAATGAAATCACTACTTCTTTTCTCTGAGGTGAATCCGTTGTGTTCGTAGCTAAGTGAAGGATCACCATCTGTCATACTCTCTGTAAAGAAAGTAAGTTAAGTTACAATGATTTTTATATATATATATAAATATTTCTATGCGTTATGTTTTATGTCAAGTGTTTTTTTTTTTTTTTAGTAATCTTTTATCGCTTACCTCTAAAAACAGTTTGCTGTTATCCTTTAGGCCTGGTCTCCGTCCGTTTCGCATTTGAAATGTTCTCCCGCGCTTTGATTTGATTGGCGGTTGGCAGCCAGCTTTAGCTGCATTACTGCCACCTAATGGACTGGATTGTGGCGCATGAAAAAACCCTCTGAATTCTCTCTATTCTCCTTAGATTCATTAAATGTATGTAAATTCCACATGATTTAAATCTAATAATTATAATAAATATATAAATTATAAATAATATAAATATAATTATAATTTAAATGTTTAATTATAATTTTAAAATAAAAATGTTTAATTTTAGTTAATGAACTGGATGACCACAAGAATTATAAGGACATTCATTGGAGCATAGTCATCATCAGTATCTGGCTGAATGTACTCCTCTAGCTAGCCAAAAACAGGTAATGAACACATTAATTGCTAATGTAAAAACATTACTACTGCTGCTGCTAATAATAATAATAATAATAATATCTAGCTGGTTTATCTGAGTTCTATCTAATGGTCACAGTTCTTTGTTAATCCACACACCCAGTAGACAGTTTTATTTAACGGTGCTGCTAGTGGTGACGAGTTTACAAAATTTGCAGAATTTGTTGTTTGATGAGCATGTGCTCACTAGGAAAATGTACCATATTTAAGTGCTGAATGAGGGATTGACAGTCTAAAGTTTCATCAGTGAAATGCTGACCAAAAATCAACATTGATTCAATATTTGTTTTTTCAACACTGAAAAGCATTGAATTATCAACATTGATCCAATATTATTTAGCATTGAATTTTCAACCTCAACCAAAATGATGATTCTGATGGAATTTCAATATTGAATCAATGTCACCCTGCTATCTGGGCAGCTATGTGTAATAAAATGGAGTGACAAAAGGAAAAAGTATTGAACTACTGACATTTATTTAATACTTCGTACAAGAGCCTTTGTTGGTAATGACAGCTTCAAGACACCTCCTGTATGGAGAAACTAGTGGCATGCATTGCTCAGGTGTGATTTTGGCCCATTCTTCCACAGAGTTTTCAAAACTTGAAGGTTCAGTGCGCCTCTTCTATGAACGCTGATCTTTTGTTCTTATTTTTTACTGGATTCAAGTCAGGTGACAGTAAACTTTGATGTGGCATTCTAGCAGCTTTGTTTATTTATTTTGTTTTCCTTCTCTGAAACCAATTGAGAGTTTCCTTGGCTGTGTGTCTTGCTGAAATGCCCACCCTTGTTTCATCTTCATCATCCTGGTAGGTGTTGGGACTGAACCACCTAATATCAATTTCCACTGACAAGGGGCAGGAATGCTTTCTACAAACCCGATTCCAAAAAAGTTGGGACACTGTTCAAATTGTGAATAAAAAAGGAATGCAATAATTTACAAATCTCATAAACTTATATTTTATTCACAATAGAATATAGATAACATATCAAATGTTGAAAGTGAGACATTTTGAAATGTCATGCCAAATATTGGCTCATTTTGGATTTCATGAGAGCTAAACATTCCAAAAAAGTTGGGACAGGTAGCAATAAGAGGCCGGAAAAGTTAAATGTACATGTAAGGAACAGCTGGAGGACTAATTTGCAACTTATTAGGTCAATTGGCAACATGATTGGGTATAAAAAGAGCCTCTCAGAGTGGCAGTGTGTCTCAGAAGTCAAGATGGGAAGAGGATCACCAATTCCCCCAATGCTGCGGCGAAAAATAGTGGAGCAATATCAGAAAGGAGTTTCTCAGAGAAAAATTGCCAAGAGTTTGAAGTTATCATCATCTACAGTGCATAATATCATCCAAAGATTCAAGGGACAAGGCCTAAGACCTTTGTTGAATGCCCATGGTCTTCGGGCCCTCAGACGACACTGCATCACTCATCGGCATGATTCTGTCATTGACATTACTAAATGGGCCCAGGAATACTTCCAGAAACCACTGTCGGTAAACACAATCCGCCATGCCATCTGCAGATGCCAACTAAAGCTCTATCATGCAAAAAGGAAGCCATATCTAAACATGATCCACAAGTGCAGGCGTTTTCTCTGGGCCAAGGCTCATTTAAAATGGACTGTTTCAAAGTGGAAAAGTGTTCTATGGTCAGACGAATCAAAATTTGAAGTTCTTTTTGGAAAACTGGGACGCCATGTCATCCGGACTAAAGAGGACGGTATGGGGTTGCATGAGTGCGTGTGGCATGGGCAGCTTACACATCTGGAAAGGCACCATCAATGCTGAAAGGTATATCCAAGTTCTAGAACAACATATGCTCCCATCCAGACGTCGTCTCTTTCATGGAAGACCTTGCATTTTCCAATGTGATAATGCCAGACCACATACTGCATCAATTACAACATCATGGCTGCGTAGAAGAAGGATCCGGGTACTGAAATGACCAGCCTGCAGTCCAGATCTTTCACCCATAGAAAACATTTGGCGCATCATAAAGAGGAAGATGCAACAAAGAAGACCTAAGACAGTTGAGCAACTAGAAGCCTGTATTAGACAAGAATGGGACAACATTCCTATTCCTAAACTTGAGCAACTTGTCTCCTCAATCCCCAGACGTTTGCAGACTGTTATAAAAAGAAGAGGGGATGCCACACAGTGGTAAACATGGCCTTGTCCCAACTTTTTTGAGACGTGTTGATGCCATGAAATTTAAAATCAACTTATTTTTCCCTTAAAATGATACATTTTCTCAGTTTAAACATTTGATATGTCAGCTATGTTGCATTCTGAATAAAATATTGAAATTTGAAACTTCCACATCATTGCATTCTGTTTTTATTCACAATTTGTACAGTGTCCCAACTTTTTTGGAATCGGGTTTGTAATTACTGACAGATTTCAGCTGGTGTCTTGGCTTTCCATGTCTTGTTGCACCTCCCGTTCTTCATGTGTTCAATACTTTTTCCCTGTGTTATTCCATTTTATTACACATAACTTCATTTCTGAACTTATTTGTTTTATTTTCTTTGTATGTATGGATTACTTGGGTTGTTACCGACATCTGGTGAAAATTTCATGTCAACAGCACCTTCAGAAATATATTTAATTAGAAAAATGGTGATGTGTTCAACACTTATTTTACCCGCTGTATATTAAAAGAAAAAAAGAAAAAAATACTAGGAGAGTAGTTTCAAAATGGCTTATTGTAATACTAGTGTGCTAACTTTTTTCCTACCATATTATTATAGGTTGTCAGCATTAATTTTTGTTTGTGAAGGATGAAAATAACAATAAGTTTTCATCAGTTATTTTATCTATGGATCGCTGCATTTCTTCTGCATTTCAAACATCGAAATCGGATACAGATGAAGTAGCACTGTAAGGTTACATTTGTTTGAATGCATTATTGAGATAGCAATTGCGTGTGAATAAGTGTTGTACCTGATTAAATCACACTTCCACCCTAAAATATTCAGTATCTAGAAGGAACAAACAAATTCCTTGAGAACTATAACTTCCCGCTCTTGTCCATTGCTGTCATCATAGCCTTCACATTCTTTCTGATTTGAGTGATCCTTCTCTATCAAGCTAGCTAAATATGTTTAACATGTGAGCAGTTATATTATGGGCTGTTGGCATGAATTGTACTCATGATGGAGCAGTAGTGGAGCGCTCTTGGAGCGAGTGAAAAGTGAGTGAAAACGCTCTTGGAGCAAGTGAAAATGCTCTGACTTTCAAAAACTCCACTCCTCGCTCCATTCAAAATCACACCGCTCCACTCGCAAACTCTGGTTCATGGTGTGTATGTGAGCACAAATTCCGTACACCTTACTTGGCCACACGTTATGTCACTTTCATATTCATGATCAAGTCATAGAATTATTTTACCTTTCAGGTTAATCTCTTTTACTGGGATTCTGCTTTGTCTATCATCATGTAAGGAATAATTGACGAAGGGCCGTTGAATTCTTAGAAAATAATGCACACCCGAGGTGGTAATGCGGTCACGATGCAAAGCAGAGCTGCCTGGAATTATGTTCGGCGTGCGTTTCCCTGAAAATAATTGCACACCTTAGAACGTTCGTCAACCAATCAGATTCAAGCATGCAATGGCCCCGTAGTATAATCAATTATTAAATTAATTTGTCAGATGTTTTAAATGATGATTTAAAACTGTGTTTTGACAAGAGACCCTTTTGCCCATGGAAAGAAGCTATATATAGCCATGGGTAAAAGGGTCTCTTTGAATGTTTCCCCATCTTACCTTACAGGTCACCGTTAGTTGTAAACTTTCAAAGGTTTCTGTTTCTAAAAAAAGGTTACATTTATTTTCAGACTCAAGGTACATTGACATGCCTCTCTCTCTAAAATTCAAACAGACACACCTTCAAAGGAGTCCTCATAAGCAACAATATATCCATGGTGCAGATTCTTCAAGGTGATGATTTCCCTTTTGACTGTGTCAAGGTTAAAATTGAAACTCTGCGGAGAACAAATTTAATTTCTATTTTTGTAGCAAAGCACTTTAAAATTTACAATGAAAAATGACATTTTAGTACAATTTTAACATCATACAAAAGCTGTAATAAATCAAAACTTATGTTAATGATCGTACTCAGGGTTTGAAATTAACACTCACCAACCCGCCAAATATATGCAATAGGGTCTGGCTGCAGACATACACTTGCACTCTCAGACACCTTTGCTTCTGTACTTAACATCACTTGCAATCTTTATGTTATTTATTTTATTTTATTTTATTTTATTGAATTTCTCAGCATTTTACAAGAGTAGCCAGGTGGTGAAGACAAGAATAAAGTACAAAACATTGTAAAGTACACAACAAAGTGAAAAGAGAGTTGCTCACGTTATGTCAATATTATCCACACACAGTGATGACTGAAAGCAATTTAATGATTCAGAGTATTATCTAGACCATTAGCAAAAATAACACTCACATAAGACATCATTATAAACATTTTTACATTTTACGCAGTACTACTGACTATTGTATGTTTATTTATTATTTCATATATTCAGTGACAACTGTATGATATGACATTGCAGAACAGAAGCAGGAAAATATTGTGTGTAATCTTGCAGAATTCTGCTCATAGAACCACAGTGATTATCTGTGTCTGCAATACAGTAATCCCTTGTGTAATAATGGACCCAGGCCACAAGGAGAATCACACAAGGCATCAGTTCAAGGGTATAAAAAATAATGTTTATTTCTTTTAAAAGCAAGATAGCACAAACGGTTAATAAAAATGGTGGTTAAAGGCCTGTTCACACCAAGAACGTTAACTGTAAAGACAACTATGTAGTGTACAGCACATTCCAGGGCCCAGTTTATGGCGGGGCCCCTTCTCTGACCACAATGGTGGACAAAGGTTTGCTACATTTTGATTGGATCTTGGTGGACTAACATAAGCAAACTGTCCAACGCCATCAGATAAAGATGCCTCTTAGAGGGCAAGCAGAAGACCTTTGGTACCAAGCTTGGGAATGATAGGACTTCCCATTGGTAAAAATGCATTTTCTGCCCTTCACCCACCTCGACACTGATTCCTAAGGTTTGGCCTGTGACTGCCAAAAAAATCTCCAGACGCAGCAGTGGTGGGTGAAACAAAGAGAGATCAGAGATCCATCCAAATCCATTCATAACTGTTTTCAAACCTTAAAACTGATGCAAACAACAACACACCCATCTCATACTTATTCAGAGTTGTATTAACCATTCTGAGTCTGAATCCTGTTACAGGGAAGGCAGCAACAGATAAACCACCGCTCTGAGTCTGAGTCCTGTGAGGAAAAAGACGTTAGCAGATAATGCAGTTCAGAGTCTCGGTCCTGTAAGGAGAGAGACACTAACAGAAACACCAAGTTCTGAATCTCCAGCCTGCGTGGTAGGAGATAGACACAAGTCAACCAATGTTCTGAGTCTCCCGTCCAGTGAGACACTAACAGATACACCATTCTGAGTCTGAGTCCTGTAAAGGAAGAGGCATCAACAAACCAAAAGTCTTCAGCTTTTGAGGCAGCAACAGATACGACCACATTCTGAGCCTCCAGCCCGTGTGGAAAGAGATACCCTGCGTTCAAAATCTCCATCCAGCAAGACAACAACAGATGAGGCATGTCCTGAGTCTCTATCCTAGAGAGACAAAGTGGATTGACCAAGTTCTGAGTCTCTAGCCCAGATAGGCAGGAAACATACAGACATTTGCAACAAGGTTAAGCTCTGGCGAGCAACCTTCACTTCAAGGTACCTTTGCTTGCATGTTCCAGGCAGGACCGGCTCCAGAATCAAATCACTGAGGGTGCTCTAACTATGTATATATATATATATATATATATAAAATGTTGGGGTTTATGTGGGTCCTGTAGCTAATTTTACACAATGATTACAGCATTTACTGTATCTAATTTTTAAAAAGGTTTTTATTTAATGAAAGATTAGTCTTATTAAATGAACTATTATTTATAAGTTTTTTTTTTTCCTTCTGGGGCCTGAAATGGAGGAATTTTGGTCAATATTGATGATTAAACAATATATTGCTAAATGTGTTTTAATAATGATGACAATAAAACTGCCAGTAGGTGGCAGCACGTCCCTGTTTTAATAAATGATTCATTGAATTGTTCAAATCAAACGATTCGTTCAAAACGGCTGATTCAGTTAGAAATGAAACGTTCCATCTCAATGGGCCGTTGAATCACTGGCTCACTCGATTCGTTCAAAAAATGATTCATTCAAGGAATGTGTTGCTATGCATATTTGTGCTCGCACATGTGCTGATATTCAGAAAAGTACATTGCTTGTGCAATGAATATAAAAACATAACTCATACATGGGTATTTTTTTATTTAATTGCTTGAATTATAAGGTTATTTTAACTGTGTTCGAATAGGCTTCTTTGCACAGTGAATGCTTTTGGACTCCCAAGACGTGATCTTGTTTGTTTTTTGCAAAATTGATGACTTGATAATGTCAGCTCTCCTATTGTCTCTCAGTCCCTCACAGTCACACATACAGCACAATAACATTATAACATTATGTCAGGGGAATGTTCTAAATTCTAATCAAGAAAAAAATCATACCTTTTCTGTTGTCTTCTTTTTAAAGAACTTCATAAGTTGCACTTGTACCATTTTGCACGAAAACCGTTTGTGCGGAGGTGGTTACAGTACCGAGTTCTGATTGACCAATCGCCGTTAATCGTGAATTATCTTAAGTAGAGAATTTTAACATTTCATTGCATGACAAGTTTTACATAATACACATTAATAATCCAAAGGGGATGGTAAGGGGGGATGGTGGTTTTTACTGAGGGGATGCTTTTTGTCATTTTTTCCACACTGAAAGGATTATTTTTTTTCTCACAGACTCACCCCTAGCACCAGTTGTGTTGGGCCATCCGTGGCTCACCAAACCCAGTCCTAGGGTCGATTGGGGCCAGAACTCCGTGTCCGCATGGAGCGAGTCATGTTATGCTTCTTGTCTTGTGTCTGCATGTTCCGCTGTGTCTTGTTCTCCGTTGCAGAATGAGGCGGTGAACCTGTCAAACGTGCCCGCAGAGTACCACGACCTGAAGGAGGTGTTCAGTAAGTCCAGGGCTGCTTCTCTTCCTCCACACCGTCCCTATGACTGTGCTATAGACCTAGTTCCAGGTACATCTCCAAATAAGGGCAGGTTATACTCACTTTCTGTTCCAGAAAGGGGGGCCATGGAGAAATATATTTCTGATTCTCTGGCAGCCGGGTTCATTCGCCCTTCTTTTTCTCCAGCTGGGGCGGGGTTCTTTTTTTGTGAGGAAGAAGGATGGCTCCTTGCGACCTTGCATTGACTACCGAGGCTTGAACAACATCACGGTAAAGAATACTTATCCTTTGACGGTGATATCTTCAGCTTTTGAGCGGTTGCAGGGAGCCTCCCTTTTTACTAAATTGGACTTGCGCAACGCTTATCATTTGGTCCGCATAAGAGAGGGAGATGAATGGAAGACCGCTTTTAATACCCCCAGGGGGCATTATCTCGTTATGCCGTTCGGGCTATCCAACTCCCCCGCGTTTTTTCCAGGCGCTCGTTAATTTGATACTGTTAAGTGCTTTGACACAATCTGTATTGGTAAAAGCGCTATATAAATAAAGGTAACTTGACTTGATTGTGAAGACGAACCCGAAAGCCAGACACTGGAGCCACAGAGTGAGCGGGAGCGCGAGGACAAACATCAAGGATCTGACAAAACAGACGAGGTTAGCACATCTGATATAGCCCCGCCAACGAGCCACACCTGGGAATGACTAGCCCGTGGCGGTAATCAGACACACCCACTCCCACACACACACACACACAGCACAGGTGAGACCGTGATCCCATGAACCGTGACAATACTCTTGTGTATCATTAAGCAGAATATTCCTTGAGTCATTCATCAACAGGAGGGGAACAACAACAGTATTTTTTAAAGAAAATACTTCATTTATCAAAACGATGAATCGTGTATAAACAGATTGAATCGTGTTCCCTTATAGTAATCAAACTGACCCCTGTACACTGTTGACCCCTTAACTAACCTTAAACCAACCCATAGCACCAAACCTGTTCCTAACCTTATACCCGTATCACACCTCAACAGCAGCAGAAGTGTTGTGCTTTAACAAAAGCTTTTAATCATTGTATAACATCTGTTAAAACCATTTGTAGATTTTCAAGATGCGCATGATCATATGAATTATGTTATCTCTGTCTAATGGATAGAGAGTTGGGCTTGTAACCCGAAGGTTGCGGGTTTGAGTCTCAGGTCCGGCAGGGATTGTAGGTGGGGGGAGTGAGTAACCAACGCTCTCGCCACCCTCAATACCACGAATGAGGTGAGACCCTTGAGCAAGGCACCGAACCCCCAACTGCTCCCCGGGCGCCACAGCATTGGCTGCCCACTGCTCCGGGTGTGTGTTCACGGTGTGTGTGTGTGTGTGTGTGTGTGTGTGCACTTGGATGGGTTAAATGCAGAGCACAAATTCCTGCATTTGAGAATGGGTATTCTTGGCCACGTCACGTCACTTTCACTCACTTATTAGGTAATGTTTAATACATTGGTAACACTTTATAATAACTGCACACTATGAATCATTAGTTAATCATTAGTAAATAGTCAATTCATCCTTTATAAAGCATTGTTCCAACATTAATAGGCATTAGTAAACAGTTTATAAATACAGCTATTAATGTTTTATTCTTGAGCATATCTCTAATGTTGAATATACTTTATTAATAATCAATTTATTATTTCTTAATTATTATGTTATTTACAAACCAGTTATTTAGGAGTTGTCAGTGGTTCATAAGATCGTTTAGAAAGTGTACGATTAATAAACTATTTATATGTACATTTACAAATATTATTATTTAAACACATTATAATAGTTGCTCAGTGTGTTAATAAATGCTTTATTAACACATAAACATGAATCACAGCAGGAATAAGTCAGGCAGTTATAAAACATTTAGTAGTTATGTCAGTCATCTATTTGTGTGAGCTCAGCTAAAGTGAGGACTATTTATACCTTATAAAGCATTTATAAAGCAGATTTAAAGGCTCATTTATCTCCCTAACAGAAAAGTTAAACAACACAGAGGGATACAGAACACAGAAATATTTTTGTTTCACCTTACTCTCTCTCTCTCTCTCTCTCTCTCTCTCTCTCTCACACACACACACACACACACACACACACACACACACACACACACATACACATACACATACACATTATATAGCCTATGTATTTATATATTCTTTATTTTTTATTTACCATGCTGTCATACTTAACGTATTTTATAGGAAATGAACAGCGACACAATGAGGTTCTGAAAGTGCTGAAACAGACCCAAATCACCGCTGCTGCAGAGTTGCATTTTTCCAGTTGCCAAATAAGTTAATGTAGTTAATGTAGTGATCACGTCCTAGATATACGAACACACCTCATCTGATTGAAATCCAATGACAGAGACGTCTGTCCAATGATTGTAAACAGTCACTGGGTCCGTCAGACTGGTGAAACTTTTGCGGTAATGACACCGAAGATATTTAAGACCCACTGAATCTGAATTTTAGACTTTTTAAGGCCTTTTTTAAGCAAAACTTTATTTAATACATTTTAAGACTTTTTAAGGACCCGCGGCCACCCTGTAATGCTAACCTAATGATTAATAGCGTGCAGTTATTATAAAGTGTTACCAATACATTTATTAGTAAACATTAACAAGCACATTATTTCACATTTCTAGATGTGAATATATATATGAACTAATCATCCGTTAAGCTTTAAATAATGTTTGTTAATGATGTATTAATGAAAGTTATTACAAAGTGTTACCATATAATTTAATGATGATAAATCCTAACCCACATATAAAAAAGAAAAGAATCGGAATCATTCTTTCCTCTGCCTCTGATACAGTTAATGTGATTACAGTTTGCTTGTGTTTATACAGCTTGGTAAAGAACCTCTTCACCAGTGAACGTGTCGGCGTGTGCAGCGGAGCCTGTGGAAAATGTGGAACAGACCAGGTGTGTAATTAATAATTGTGATTCCACTGATAGAGGGAGCCAATATAACACAATCTCAGACATGGTTCCTCATCCAGTAACTTCAACATGCACCTCAACAAGTCAGTCTTCGTGCTGTCCACATACCAGGAACAAAAGCAGCTGTCAGGAAGATGCATTTGACCTGGACTTGACCTATGTTTCCCAGCATAATAGGATATTGATGTCGGGTGAACATGCCAGAGAACGGATGGCATCATTATTATATGTTATGTCCCATAATGCTCTCCTTATATAACAAAATATTAGATGCAGGTGACTTCCCAGAGATTTTTTTGAGTCTGTGATTTGTCCGCTATACATGAATGGTGATAAAAATGATGTAGGAAATTATATGGGGCTTAATGTGCTTGGTGTTTGGTCTTGAACGGGAGATTAGTATCTTATGTAGAAGTAAATAATATGTTTTATGAAGAACAAGCAGGGTATAGGTCAGGTTATTCTACAGTAGATCATATTTTTATTTTGCAGTCAGTGGTTCATAAATATATTACAAAGCAAAAAGGAGGGATGTGTTTATATTCATTGATTTCTCTAAAGCTTTTGACAGTGTCCAGCATAATCTTCTGTATTTCACTCTCATTAAGAATGGCATTGGTGGAAAAGTTTCTAGTGTATTGAGATCTATGTATTCTAAACTTAAATCACGTGTGAAAGGAACCAATGGTCTAACAGAGTATTTTGGCTGCACCATTGGTGTAAGACAGGGCTGCATGGTGAGTCCACTTCTGTTTATTCTTTTCTTAAATGAATATATAACAATGTTGACGAAAAATTGTAAAGGTTTTCATATTTAAAGTATCACAGAAGTACAGACCTTGTTATATGCTGATGAAATGGCTAATATAGCAGATACAATTGGAGGTTTACAGAAACAGATTGAACAGCTGGAAAATTTGTTTCATTTTTATGGTATGAGAGTGAATTTGAGTAAAAACGAAAATTTGTTGTTTTCAGAAGAGGAGGCTCTCTAAATAAGGATGAAAAATTGAATTTGGCTAGCGAACAGATTAAAGTGGTTAATTGTTACAAATATCTTGGTATGTGGTTTACACCAAAATTGTCATGGTGGAAAACCTGACAACTTTTAAAGCAATGCTTTCCTTGCTAAGGTTTGCTCGTAAACATAACATTAGCTGTAATCAATCTTTATATTTGTTTGATCGCATGGTTGCACCTATATTTTGGATCTGAGATATGGGGTTTTGAACCAGTGGAGTGTATCGAAAATGTTCAGGTATATTTTTGTAAAAAACTCCTGTGTATCATTACAAGTGTGAACAATGTAGCTGTCTTGGGTGATTTGGGTAGATTTGTATTGTCCATTTCTTATATGAAAAGATGTATTGGATCGTTGTATTGGATAAAATTAGTGTCTATGTCTAATCATCGTTATCCAAGAAAATGTTATAATATACTTTTACAATTAGATGAAGTAGGTAGAAAAACATGGGTTACTTGTATTAAGAGTTTTTCTGTATTTTCACGTTTTTTGTAGTGCATGGGAGGCACAGAGTGTAGGTGATATAAGAACATTTACAGCTATTCTTAACCAACAATTGAAAGAAAAAGCACATGAGGCATGGTATACATAAGTTTTGGAAAATAATGAGTTAAACATTCACAATACAAGTCTCTGTTGATACAAGAGAACTACATTGCATCTGTTTATAACATGCAACTGGTACTATCATTGTTTCTTTTTAGATGTTCAAGTCATCATTTTGCTATAGAAACAGGCAGATGGAGTAATACACCAGCAGAGAGAATCTGTAGTTATTGTAAGTTAACACCAAATATTTCTGTGATAGAAGATGAGAAGCATTTTTTGTACGATTGCTCTTTGTATGAGGATTTGCGTAAGAAATACTTAGGTGTTCTTGTTGGTGATGTTTGTATTGATGTGTCAAGTGTTTGTGATTCGGGGGATGCATGGAGATTGGCATTGTATATATATCATGGAATAAAGAAAAGACTGTCTGCCATGTCATTATGATTTTGTGGAACTAGAGGCCATAAATTCCTGAAATAAATTTGAAACTGAAACTGACTTAATTCAAATTGAAACTTTGTTTTTATTTAACACAATATTATCATCTGGTGCTTAGTGCTTACCAATGTAAAGAAAGTAGAAAATGCACAATGCTCAGATGTATTCTGCTGCTTCTTTCTGCTTGAATCCAGCTTCAACATCTTCTCGAATACTCTTGATTTCTTCGGGAGGAGCAGCAGGTAGAATGGCAAGCAATTCTCGATCAATCCTTTCTAGTCTTGCAGTGCTCTTCTGGTTATACTCCTCTTTGTTCTTCAGGACAAGCCTTAAGATGGCTTTCTGTGCTTCATCGCAGCTGTTCTGGAGCTGTTTACGTTCATTCTCAAATTCTGGTGCATGTTTATCCATGGCCATCAGTTTGCCCAGAGAACTGATTCGGTCCATCAGGTACTTGTTGGAAACATCAGTGTATGTCCCAGAGATCATATGGACCAGACTAGCGATGTTACAGGCTTGGGAGGCTTGAGTGTACAGCAGATCTTTTGAGAAGAGCTTTGCGTTGTAGGAGAGGGCTTGTGTTTTCTCAGATGTTGAGACGAAGTTTGTGAGAGTTTTGGTCAGGCTTGTTTTCACAATGTTGGATACCATCTGAAAGAAGTGGACCATCTTCTCCCACTGCTCCTTCACTCTCCCCATGGCATCCATTCCTTTAACCAGCATCTCTATGGTAGTTTTGAAGTCGATCTCTTTCAGTTCACAGTTTCTCATAGTGACCAGGACATCAGTTAGTTCCTTCTGGTTCTTCTCTAGGTTCTCCACACACTTTTCATAGGTCTCTTTGGTCTTGTTCAGCTGAGCTCGGGACTGCTCTATGGCAAATCTTGCATTCTCTATAGCCCTCTGTGAAGGACTTGCGTTCTCTGACTTGTTTTCTTCTTTAGACATCATTGGTGGTTTTTGAGAAATGGCTGGAGAATTTGTGATGCCTTTGCTTTTGCTATCAAAACTACGAGCTGACTTAATCAGAGCCGAGACCTCTTTTATTATCTCAGCGCTTTTGTCTTTGTCACATTTCCCCTCTGGTGCATATGTTGCAAGCTCACTGCATATTTTCATGCCCTGTTTGCACAACTCCAGAGCTTGTTTCTTTGCTGGGCAGTCAGAGATGTCCTGCAAAGTCTCATCGATTCTTCCATACTGATTTGCTACAAAATCCGTCTTTGTGGTTTTCTTCTTCTGATCATATAGATTTGTCCAGTCAATGTCTTCCACCTTATTCTTCCCATTCAGTTGTTGCTGGATAGTCTGCGCACACGTTAGAATTTCCGCTGACTTACTATACACATTTATTTCATCTACCATATCTCTTTCCTGATCTCCAATGCAGCTCTGAGGACCAGATGTCATTTGCCCTGGTTGAGAAATAACAGATGCCACTCCATTGATAACGCCTGTAATGCTCTGTGTTATCCCACCCACGAAATCCATTCCAATCATTTCCCATCCATTAGGGAGAGAATCCAAAGATTTCTTGTACCTCTCGTGAGCCTCATCCAGTTGCTTCTCCATGGCACTCATGGCCTTCTCAGTCCTTTTCTTGGTTTCTAGTGCAGACTGCTCCCTCAGTTTGCCCTCTTCTATTTTCTTCTTGATTGCTGCCATCTCCTCCCCATAGAAGTGCTCTGCATTCATACATGCTTCGAGCAGCTCTTGGATGATATTGATGACATCAGTGAAGCGCTTTTCAGCAACATTAGACAACTCAAGACATTCATCTGCAATGGCTTTGATATTGCCCAGCTGGTCAGGAAGAAGTGCTTTAAGAACTTCATCATTACCTTCGAATAGAATCTTCACAGCTGCCTTCATGTAATCTGGAACTTGGGCGGTATGGAGGCGAATCTGATCCATGCTCTTATGGGCCTCGTTAAATGCCCACCAACCGGAGTTACACACTTGCATGAGGCAAGCGCGAAAGGAATCAGGGTATTTGATGTATTTGTAGCCATTTTGGGGTGTATTTTTATTGATAGAGAAATCTGCTGAGGATGAGATGAACACCAGCTCTCCGAGGAAGGCTATAGATAGAGGTGCTGGAGTCAGATACTCTTCCCAGTTGGCATAGGGCTGCATAATCAGTTTGGTTTGGTTCCTCATGTCTTCAGCAGTAGTAAGACTTTTAGTAGATTTTATGATTTCAGAAGTCATGACTTTCCTGTTTCTGCTTAAAAAAAGAAAAAAAATTAAAGTAAATGTGAGAAATCTCTGTAGCTTGTATTGCACAATTTGCAGCATTCATCACAACAACTTTTATTAGAATGTACATAAACATAGCGATAGAAAGAGAGGGGATCAATGTTCTGAACAGACACACAGGATATGAGGTCCTCTTAATTCACATATCCCCGGTTTTGCAGGCAAGGCTTAAGGCTAGTCCCAGACTAAAACGCATGTTGGAGCTGTATTAACTGAAAATATAATATGTCTGTGCTATTGTTTTGTCTTAAGATGCACTCCGGTTGTGTTTTTTCTAAGGCATTTTTCACATAGATGATCCCAGAGTAGCTACACGAATCTCAAGCTGTCTGGCGGACATCTCGGCATTGATGAAAGAACACCACCTACAGCTCAACCTAGCAAAAACTGAACTCCTCGTCCAATTCAACACTTCATCACGATTTCACCATCCAGCTAGGTTCATCATCAATTACCCCATCAAGGTCAGTCAGAATTCTTGGAGTAAATTTGATGACCAGCTAACCTTCAAAGACCACAGCAAAAACATCTCGGTCATGCAGGTTTGCACTACACAACATTAGGAAGATCAGGCCTTTCATAACGGAGCATGCAACGCAACTTCTCGTTCAGGCCCTGATCATTTCTAGGCTAGACTATTGCAATGCTTTTCTGGTTGGACTAACATCATGTGTAGTCGTGGTTAGGGAGTCGGGCTTGTAACCTGAAGGTTGCTGGTTCGATTCTCGCACTGGCAGGAATTGAAGGTGGGGATTGTGAATGAACAGCACTCTCTCCACCTTCGATACCATGACTAAGGTGCCCTTGAGCAAGGCACCGAACCCCTAATTGCTCCCCGAGCGCTGGAGCAATAGCTGCCCACTGCTTCGGGTGTGTGTTCACTGTGTGTGTGTGTGTGTGTGTGTGCCTGTGCATTTGTTCACTACTCACTGCTGTGTGTGTGCACTTGGATGGATTAAATGCAGAGCACCAATTTCGAGTATGGGTCACCATACTTGACAATACGTCACTAACTAACTAAATTTGCTTGGTATTATTATGATTGAATAAAGTTTATTATTAAAAATCAAAAATCTCTCTCTCTCTCTCTCCATGCCTTCCTTGTGTTGGCATCTATGTTTAATGCGTGTATGTTTGTGTCTAGTTCGATGTTGCATGTTCCCCTGTAGTGTAGTTTAACCCTCTGGGGTCGACAAACGCGGATACGCGTTTTGAGGCAGATTTTCCTGATAAGGCCGAAATGAGCTTAAATTACTCTGCCATTTTTGATCGTACAGATAAGAGCAATACACCATTTGAATCTGTAAGGGGTCTACTTTTATTTGTATACACTCATAATAACAACTAAACTTTGTGCTTTTGAAGAATAAAGAAAACAAACAGGGTGCGCTCTGTCTTCTCCGTCTCCGCGAACTGCTTTTAGAAACGTGTCACTAAAATGAACTGTAACTCAGCAAATACTCAGGACACAGACATGTGAGTTCTATCTATAGAAAGCTTGAAGTGTCTACTTTTGAAGTAAGTCTTATCGAAAACAAATATTCTGTGATGAAGTAATCCGTATGAAACCAACACGATGTTCAGTCTTTCCCATCTAACTCATTATCTCTGATGCGATCCCGCCCCCTCGCAGCTCGCGCTGTTCATATGTAAATATCCACGTGGGACGAGCACACATGCAAACGCCCAACAAACAAAGAGCGAGGAGATCCTTCATCGCAGCTACTGTTCGTTTCTGGAAGAAGACGCGCTGAGTAAAGGCAGGATTTCCCTCACAAGAATAACAAGATTTCATCCAGTAGAGGAGATCAATCTGATGAGTAAGTAATGTTTCTTTTTTGCATTAGTTACCGTGTTATTTTGACATAAACACATTTAGTAACAGTTGGGTTTTTCCCAAACTACAACATGATGAATGCTATGCGTCTAAGAATGTTTAGACCATGTTTATTATTAATACTCTGTTCACAAATATATTTTAATAGCGTGCTAAACAATAACAATTAGTTTCTCAGATATAAAATCCTTTACATCCCTTTATAGTACAAAACATGCGTGAGTCTACGGCTGCAGAATCATATCATAGGCTACTATAAAATCATACATACTAGGCTATCATAGTTGGGTTTTTCCCAAACTATAATTCCTGACTATAATTATTATTATTATTATTATTATAATAAATGTTTTTTGAGCAGCAAATCAGAATATTAGAATGATTTCTGAAGGATCATGTGACTGGAGTAATGATGCTAAAAAGTCAGCTTTGATTGTTTCTAATAAACTATTTAACTGCACTCGCAAGTGAATCTCAAGTTATTTTGTGTGATAGCTAAATATATTCTTTTTTTTTTTTTTTTTTTTTTAATAACTTTCAACACAAATACAAAACAGAAACATACACACACTGCCAAATATACAACAAAAGCGAATACAGAAACAAGATTATACATAAGATGACAAACAGAGCATTGTATCACCGATCAAAATTAAAAATAAAATATGGGGCGGAGTACAAGAATCGTCTATACACCTCTATGTCATACCAAACCGCAAAATGTCACAGGTAGAAGCATTTATGCAATTAAGGTAAGGTGTCCATATACGATTAAAAGCATCTGTTGTAGAGTGAATAATACAGGTCAAGAGTTCCAGAGGAATAATCTCCCTAATAACTGAATGCCAGCCTTTGATGGAGGGAGGCTTATCACTGATCCATGACATCAGTAGATTCTTCCTGGCAGCAAAAGTTACATTTAGGGCAAAGTGGCGAGTGAGATGCATTGTATTTATGTCTTAAGTGTGGCGTTATATGTATTCTATGTAAAATTCTGAGCTGAATGGCTCTTGACCTATTACAAACTGAGAGCCTGTTAGCTTGGAGCCAGACTGTCTCCCATTCCTCTTCTGGAATAACCACCCCCAGCTCTCTTTCTCAAGTCAGTTTTAAATATGAAGTGCTAACTGCACCGTAGGAGCATAGAGCTTTATAGAAAAGGGAAATCATCTTGTATGGAGGAGGGTCCAGAAGGATTTCCTCAATGACTGAAAAAGAGTATTTAGAGGTGAGTGTAGTATTTTTGAATATGTAATCTCTAAATTGCAAAAATCAAAAAAAGTGCTGTCTAGGCAAATTATATCTTGAAACTAAGTTATCGAAAGATGCTAGGGATCCTTCCTCAAACAAGTCACCCATCCTACATATACCAAGAACAGCCCATAACTTAAAACCCGAGTCTGTAGTACTTGGCAGGAACTCTGGATTGTTCAAAATTGGCAGAAGAGGGGAGGTTATGTCGCTCCTGCCTTCCGGCCTTTGAATAGCACGCCATGCCTTGAGAGTATTGCGTACTAGAGGACTATTACACAAAGTTCTGCTAAGCTTTGAGTTATGAACAAATAATAGATTTCGTAAGGGACAACTGGACTGTGAGGATTTGAGATCAAGCCCCACTGATTTAGGGTCTTCAATAAGCCATTCATTAATAAATCGAAGTTGGCAAGCCAATTGATATAATGTAATATTTGGAAGGTCCAAGCCGCCCTTTGCACTAGAGAGCTGAAGTTTCGATAATTTCAATCTGGGTTTCCTTTTGCTCCAGATAAATGAACTTAACCACCAATTTAACTCTTTTATAGCCTTATTGGACAGTAAAACAGGGATCATTTGCATTGGATACAGTAAACGGGGCAGGACATTCATTTTTATCAGAGCCACCCTCCCCAGCCAAGACAGAGGGAGAGCCATCCACCTGTTCAAATCATCACAGATTTTTCCTAGCACTGGTGTGAAATTGGCTTTGTCCAATTGCTTGAAAGTAGGGGTTACATGTATAACCAAATAATCAAAACCATCTTCAGAGCATTTAAAGGTAGAGGGGAGAGACTGGTTTGTAGACTTCTTATTACCTAAAAGCATGGCAACTGATTTAGGAAAAATGTATCTTGTACCCAGAGAATTGCCCAAACTCCTGAATAAGGTCTACAATTTTTGGCACAGACACCTCAGGATCTGAAAGAAAGAGCAGCACATCGTCCGCATATAAAGAAATCTTGTGCTGCCTACCTCCCAAAACACCCCCGACACAGCTGCCTCCTGTCTTATGATCTGAGCAAATGGCTCTATTGCTATTGCAAAAAGCAACGGGGAGAGGGGGCAACCCTGTCTGGTACCCCGAAATAAAGGAAAATTGTCAGATCTGTAACCATTAGTAATGACCGCAGCAAGAGGATCCATATAGAGTAATCGCACCCACTTTATAAAGCATTCTCCAAGGCCAAATGTTTCTAAGGTGTAAAATAAATAAGGCCACTCAACAGAATCAAAAGCTTTCTCTGCGTCTAGAGACAAAATAAGATAATTAAAACTCAAATTATGGGAAAGTTCAATCATATTTAATAGCCGCCTAACATTGTGAGCAGAACTTCTCCCTTTAATAAACCCTGTCTGGTCTTCGTGAATAACAAATGGTAGAAGCTTCTCCAATCTTAGTGCTAAAATTTTTGACAACAATTTTAAATCGGAGTTTAACAATGCAATGGGGCTATAGGAATTGCAATTTTCTGGGTCCTTGCCTTTTTTATTATAAGAGAAATATTTGCTTCACAAAGTGAAGAGGGTAAACTATCGGTCAAAAAAGAATGATTAAGCATGGCTAAGAGAGGGTCTAACAGCACATGCTCAAATTCTTTATACAGTTCACATGCAAGGCCATCCGGTCCGGGTGATTTACCAGATTTGAAACTATGGAGTGCGATTACAGCTTCCTCTCTTGTGATAGGAGCATTGAGAGATTCCCTCTGTTCCTCAGAGACAACAGGAAGAGACAAGCGATCGAAGAATGACACCATAGAATTATGTCTTTGAGAAGAATAATTAGACTGATAAAGCATAGAATAAAATTGTTTAAAAGTATTATTTATGATATAAGAATCGAAAGATTGCACTCCGTTAAGATCGACTATAGAAGTAATGAATTGTGAATCGAATTTTGATTTCGTCAAGTGGGCTAGGTATTTACTAGGTTTATCACCCCATTCGTACAACTTCTGCTTTGAGAATAAAATATTTGAGTGAGATTGTTGAGTAAGCAATGAGTTTAAAGAGACCCGCACAGTACTTATTTTTTCTAAGGAAGCAGGTGAGGGATCATTCAGATAGCTATCAGTGGCAGTATTTAATGCTGACTCTAGGTGTTTTTGTTTTAAAAGTAAAAAGTCAAACCTTAGGGAGCTGACTTCCAAACAGCAAGCTGAAGTTGTGTCTTGTTTCCTTGAGTTTCTTTGCTATATTCTTTTGTAACTGCGTTGATTTATAGAGTGGTATAATATTATGCAGGACGCAACATCCAATCAGAATGGATGGGAAGGTTACGGTGGCTCAGATTGCGGCTCTCTTTTTAAGGAAATCACGTGATCTTAAATAAAAATAGTCATGGCTCAGATAAACGGGGTGAGCTTTCAAGCAATTTACACACAGGGGAGCTCCTCTGAGCCTTAGGGTAATATAACACCCATACACTCTCAGTCTTCAATAGTTATGAATGTATTTATTAAATACTAGGAAGTAATTATAGGAAATCCAAATATATAGTGTAGAATTATGACTGAATATAAATATGTAAACACTGAACAGTTTTATCCTACAGTTTTTAAAATAAGAAAAGTCTTTTTACAGAATAATGTTACAGTAATTTCACATTTTTCTTTAGAAGTGTGAATTTCCATAAAAACACATACATTCGCAGCAAGTTGAAATGATTGTCAATTATTTAACTGATTGTGTGAGTTACTGAAAAAAAGCAGGCATTTTCCTTATTAATATAATATAATATATATATATATATATATATATATATATATATACAGGCAATTGTCATGATTTTCATGTGCTTTCTGTCATGATTTTCATCGTCAGCTTTCTTCAATAATGCTGAATCATCACACAATTATATTTATGGACATCTCAGGTTAGACTTCATGACATTTACCTTTATTTAAGTAAGAAGGTCTTTTTCATTGGTCTGAATATCTGTATTTTTAAGGAAATGTAGCAGTTTTATAAAACAAATGTGAAATCATTGTTAAATCTTACTGCATTCTTGACATCTCCCCATTATATTTTAGCACATGAAAATCATTTGCTGCGAATGTATGTGTTTTTATGGAAATTCACACTTCTAAAGAAAAATGTGAAATTACTGTAACATTATTCTGTAAAAAGATTTTTCTTATTTTAAAAACTGTAGGATAAAACTGTTCAGTGTTTACATATTTATATTCAGTCATAATTCTACGCTATATATTTGGA
The DNA here is from genome assembly GCA_036784905.1 of Acrossocheilus fasciatus. Lineage (NCBI taxonomy): Eukaryota > Metazoa > Chordata > Actinopteri > Cypriniformes > Cyprinidae > Acrossocheilus > Acrossocheilus fasciatus. The sequence continues at coordinate 46,889,950 of CM071940.1, forward strand.
TTTCCTATAATTACTTCCTAGTATTTAATAAATACATTCATAACTATTGAAGACTAAGAGTGTATGGGTATTATATTACCCTAAGGCTCAGAGGAGCTCCCCTGTGTGTAAATTGCTTGAAAGCTCACCCCGTTTATCTGAGCCATGACTATTTTTATTTAAGATCACGTGATTTCCTTAAAAAGAGAGCTGCAATCTGAGCCACCGTAACCTTCCCATCCATTCTGATTGGATGTTGCGTCCTGCATAATATTATACCACTCTATAAATGAACGCAGTGACAAAAGAATATAGCAAAGAAACTCAAGGAAACAAGACACAACTTCAGCTTGCTGTTTGGAAGTCAGCTCCCTAAGGTTTGACTTTTTTACTTGTGTTTTATATTGTGATCTGGAATTGCAGAATTTATTTTAGTACACGCACGGCTGGTGGTCTGCAAGAAGCTCGATTTTGTTTGTCAGTTTTTGGTTATCCCTTTCAAAGCGAGCATATAAGTTATTTAGCTCATTAGGGGAGGAGATATCAGTGGATGGAGCGGAGGAGTTAGTGGGTTTGTAGTCGCTAATGGCCTGAATGCCCTGCCACAGTCGGTGAAGTGTTCCTCAGTCTTGTAGCAGTGCTTAGCCTTCTTGATGCCCGTCTCAGATTAGCTCTGGCTGTGCTGTAGGCGTGTGCATCACCAGACCTACAGACAGTGTTGCGTGCCTTCAGTAAGAAGCGAACCTCTCTATTCATCCAGGACTTCAGAACAGAGTTCACTGCGCACTTTAATTCAAAAGACACACACCTGTACATAGCAAAACTTAATAGATTAAACATAGCAGATCCCTATAATGCCCCCGGGGTGCTTTTAACGTGTTTCAATAAAGGAACGGATAGTTTTCCTGACCCGCAGTATCCTGATATCTACAACTACCTCATCAACTTTCCCTCCTGATGTCAAAATCTTACCCGTTTAATCCCAAATGTGTGTGTTAGCACGTTTTATTGCAGTGAACCATTTTAGTCGTCTGAGGAATACGATAAAATAATTTCCCCTTTGCTTTATGGGACAATCACGTGTGTGTATAGGAAAATGCATATTTTTAATTAAAGATAACGGTTTCACTTTATTTTGATGGTCCCTTTATCACATTCTATTGACTATAAGTAATGTTGCACCTACATTTCTACTGACTCTCATTAGAGTGTTAGTAGTGTATTAGTTGACTGGTAGGGTTAGGGTAAGATTAAGTTGACACGTTCTTGCAAAGTTACTTATAGTCAGTAGAATATCTGTTGGGAGACCAACACAATAAGGAGTTAGTAGATATGAAGCAGACAGTCTACTAATACTCTAATGAGAGTTTGTTGACATGTAGTTGCAACATTACTTAGTGTCAACAGAATGTTCAAAAGGGACCATCAAAATAAAGTGTTACCAAGATAATTTATAGATTTAATATGGGCTGCTTTTGGTGCTCGGCGCTTTTTTTATTGGCCATTTTGTGTGTTTTATGAATAAGATAAGCTACAGGGTTAAGAAGTTTACTTAAATGTAAAATGTTTTTTCTCTATTTTGCAATGGTGAAAGGCGGTTTCCTTTATTGATCATGGATGGGATTGGCATTATTAGGGCGAGCGCCGCTTATGAAGCGGGAGCGACGAGCCGGCAGATGATTCTTCAGCCTTCCTCGAACAGTTATGTTCAGGACTTTCTGATTTACTTAACGAATACTGCGTGAGGGGGCGAGAAACTGGCCAAGGGAGGTCACGTACAGAACACATAAATCAAGCCCAATATACGGGACGTCTCGGCTAATACGGGGCGGTTGGAAACCCTAGATTTTCCCTGCATGTTCTGGCATCTGTGAAAAGATTTTTGCCCCCTTCCTGTTTTTTTTTTTTTTTTAAATATTTTGCATATTTGTCACACTTAAAAGATTCAGAGCTTCAAACTAATTTTAATATTAAACAAAGATATCCCGAGTAAATACAAAATACAGTTTTTAAATGATGATTTCATTTAAGGGAAAAAAACTGTCCAAACCTACCTGGCCCTACGTGAAAAATTAATTGCCCCCTCCTGTTAAATCATGAAAGAACTGTGATTAACCACATTATTTTAGAAAGCTGAGTAAAATTTCACGTCAAACCCAGGCCTGATTACTGCCAGACCTGACAAAGTGAAGCATGCTTAAATTCATGTAAGGGAAACAGGTCAATTTAGCTCAAAGGGAATTATGTAAGATCATATAGGGAATTTAGACAGAATCACTGTTTTGCGGCTCCTCCCAATTGTTACGTTCCCCTCTTGTCTAGGGGATTGTGAGGGGAAGTAGCAAAGGAAAAAAGCATAAAAATTAAAAAGAAACCTGCAAAAACACACTTCGGTCCTCTGTCCCAGAGTGAAGACAACACCAATTCAGATATAGATATATGAAAAGGTTTATTTACAGAGAAAAAGGACAATCAGTTTAACAAGGATATAGGGAGCAATGGACTACCAATAAAATTGATACAAATTTGGAACCAAAAATTATTCAGACCGAGTCTGGGAAAAAAACTGAAGTTCAGGTTTGCATGAACCTGGTTGACAGCATGCCCAGGAGACTACAGGCTGTCATTAAGGCTAAGGGTTCCCTGACAAAGTATTGATAGTTGTGTAAATATTGTCATACTAACAGCTGTCTGAATAATTTTGGTTGATTGTAATCCATCTCATACCTTTCTATCAAAGTTATCTGATATTATCGAGCTGAATTTGTTCTGACACAGTTTAACTCTGAGTTCTTGTCATATTTTACTACCATAAACTATAGCGAATAAACTGTGATAATGTGAGAAATGTTGAAGGTGTCTGAATAAATTCTGGTTTGACTGTATCTATTAGATCAGTTAAGTTAACCAACTAACATTATACATACTCTTTTGGTTTCTGTACCCAATATTTAAAAAATTGACAAATGCAATGAAAATATCGGTATCGCTACTCGGTATCAACAAGTACCAAAAATAAAAGTATCGGTATCATGCGAGTACTGGAAAAAGTGGTATCGGTGCATTCCTAATTGTAAGTCACCAGATCGCTTTATCAGTGGTGGTTTGTACAGCACTCTACAAACTGGCTTAATTTCCTCATTCAACCCAAGTTTATCCCTCCATACTGTATCAACCCTCCCATTTAAAGTCCCTTCATTAAAGACCTTCACAAAACATTTATACATCCTTTTCCCTTTCACTTCACCCAAAAAATTTTTTTCCAGACTAAAGAAAAACTTAGATGGGGCATCCATTTGCGTTAGATTCTGATAACGAGATCGGACCAGAGCCCCCTGTGCTTTAATGCCAAGCAAGTCTGCAAGAAGCGATGTCTTAGTTTTAAATGTGTCCTCCCTCCCCAGTAGCCTCCACTAACCCTTGTGCCTCCATTATTTCAGATTCAAGTTTTTTCATTAAACTAGTGATGTCCCGAGAGACACTGAAAGTATACTGCTGACAAAGTCATTTCACTTCAACCTTTCCACAGTCCCACCACTGGCGTAAATTTTTAAAACATTGCTTTCGTAGTCGAAAATTACTCCAGAAGAAAACAAAGACATCTCTAAAATTCACATCACTGAACAAGGAAGTATTAAAATGCCAGTATGCACTCTTTGGCTTCACATTGGCTATAAACACATTACATGTGACAAGACAATGATCAGAAAAACCAGTTGGGGTAATAAAACAGCCTTTCACAATATTACAGTGATGTCGAAAGCAATAAAACCTATCCAATCTGGCAAATGAAATAAATTTTCCCCTATTATGTGCCCATGTATATTGTCTTACATCATTATTTAGATCCCTCCTCACATCACATAAACAATGTGTTTTAATCAACTCCTTTAAAGCAAGACTTGAGGGAGCATGAGGTTCCAAATGATTCCTATCCAGTCTGTAATTCTCTGTACAATTAAAGTCCCCACCCCAAAAAAAAAAAACTTCATCAGAACTACATCTTGGAAACAAGTTTCTTCAGTCCGTATATTTCCTGTACTGTGAATTGTTCCCCTCCTTCACCTTTCATTAGCACTATCACTGAATTGATAAACATTCTTCTGTCAGCAAAAAATTCCTCAAACCGAACATTCTTTGCATTCTTAGTTTTTTGCAGAAATGACTTTATTTTGTCAAAATTACAGTCACTGCGTCGACTTCGTCCTGTCTTACTATCCACTGCTTCACTGTCAGAATCATCAATCGTGCTGCCTTCAGAGTCATCAAGCTTTACAGATCCTGCTGTTGTTGGTCTGCTCATTTTAGCCATTTCCAAACTCTTCCTTGCCCTTTTCCTCTTAATATTAGGTATTTTAAAAAGTGTTTCATCACTAACAATATCTGTCACCAACTCCTCCTCCTCCACAATAGATCCAGCCACATCAACAACATGAGCAGCCACATCGTTTTCTTCCTCCCCACTTTCTATATTCCTTCCCACAACATCAGCAGACACTGCATCAGGTCCTTTCTCCCCACTGTTCAAAACCTGCCGTCATCTCTGACAGCAGAACTCTCAGGAAGCGTTGCGCTGCCACTATCGCGCACTGTTTCTCTACTCGGCCCCGGCTCAGAATAATTTACTCTCTCAGGACATACACGCCGAACGTGCCCTTCCTGCCCACATCAAAAACATCTCATCCTATCAGACGTTGCAAAAACAACAATCAAACCCATTAACTTTAAATTTAAGAGACAAGTTCAACTCCTCCAAATCGCTCTTTAAGATCATATATAACTGTCGTCTGAAACACACTACATGCTTAAGCAGGGGCGATTTACAACCTAAAGGAATCCTTTTCATTTGGGACACAATTTTACCATGTCTAGACAATTCATTAACCAAGGTCTCATCTTTAATAAAAGGTGGCACATTGGATAATATTATCCTTTTTGCCGGCTGAACCAACGGTATTACCGGAGTGAAGGTGTCCTGAATTACTACTCCACTCTGAACTACACTGTTAACTTTAGTTAAGTTAAATTAAGTCGTGACGTATTGTCAAGTATGGTGAGCCATACTCAAAATGGTGCTCTGCATTTAACCCATCCAAGTGCACACACACAGCAGTGAGTAGTGAACACACACCCACCCGGAGCAGTGGGCAGCCTTACTCCAGCGCCCGGGGAGCAATTAGGGGTTCGGTGCCTTGCTCAAGGGCACCTTAGTCTTGGTATCGAAGGTGGAGAGAGTGCTGTTCATTCACAATCCCCACCTTCAATTCCTGCAGGTGCAGGTGCAGGAATCGAACCAGCAACCTTCAGGTTACAAGCCCGACTCCCTAACCATTAGGCCACGACTACCCCGTGGTAGTCGTTTCTCAATGGTATCAAGGGAGATAACAACAGCACTGTTCATTCGCGATGCAGACTTTATACTGTCAAAGCCAACAGCTTTGCCTACAGCTAAGCTACAATCCTCAACAGAGCAGTTCACCACAGGGGCGAGTTTTATCCCATTCCTTGCACCCGCCATTGCCAACCAGCACAAAATTTGCTGACAGCATTCCACAAAACCAGATCCTCCCTTCTGAAAATTCCTTACTACTTTTACAAGCAATCTTTAAACCGAATCCTTAAAACAGAGACAGTATAAAAGAGAAATAAAACCAAACTCACTCGTACCGTAACACTCTCACTCACACACATCGACACCGCCCACTCACCCGACACATGCACACAGAGAGAGAGAGAGAGAGAGAGAGAGAGAGAAAGATAGAGAGAGAGAGAAAGATAGAGAGAGAGAGAAAGATAGAGAGAGAGAGAGAGAAAGAGAGAGAGAGAGCGCGCGCGCAAGAGAGTAGAGTGTAATGGCAGGATTTGCACAACCATTGGCAATTTAGCATCCATATAAAGGTAGAATGTGGGGCCAGGCTGTGAATTATATGCAAATATCAAAAGGCTAAAAGGGTCTCTTAAGACATAAAGTCCCAACGACCATCAAGGATCATAAGCAGATGCTACAGTGTTACACATCATTTGTAGATATTGTTTACCTGTTACAAATGATCTGTAAATGTATACAAGGCATTTACAACAATTTCTGCATCCCCTTATCTAAAGTGTAAACTACTCATCAGTTGTAAATGTTTTACAAACCTTCCAGTTACAGGTTGTTTGTGTGTGTATATATATTTACGCACACAGAACTGGAAACCATAAAGTTTGTAAAACATTTACAACTGATGAGTAGTAAATCGTTAGCATATTACTTAATCATTTGTGAATGTATAGTCATGTTTTGTAAATGATTAGTTCATCATAAACTAATTACTTGTAAATTACTTACAACTGAACGTTATTATAAAGTGTTACCAAAATTACTCCAAGAGTCCAATGATGACTCATCCAGGAGGTCATAAAAGAACCCAGAACAACATCTAAAGAACTGCAGGCCTCACTTGCCTCAATTAAGGTCAGTGTTCTTGATTCAACAATAAGAAAGAGACTGGGCAAAAAAGGTATCCATGGGAGTGTAAGGATCCACCAGTTGGCCCAAACAGAGGAATCCAGCGGCCTGGTCCAAGGTTTAATGCATGTTCGGTCTTTTACTTGCGCCTGTGAATTTATATGGATTTAGTTTCAATTTTAGTCTAGCTCCGTGCTTGATCTGACTCCAATTTCAAGTGATCATTAAATTTAGACAATATTTATAATAAAAAATTGATCACAGACATCGATTGTACACTGAACAAAATTATAAACGCAACACTTTTGTTTTTGCCCCCATTTTTCATGAGCTGAACTCAAAGATCTAAGACTTTTTTCTATTTCTCTCAAATATTGCTCACAAATCTGTCTAAATCTGTGTTAGTGAGCACTTCTCCTTTGCCGAGATACTCCATCCACCTCACAGGTGTGGCATATCAAGATGCTGATTAGACAGCATGATTATTGCACAGGTGTGCCTTAGGCTGGCCACAATAAAAGGCCACTCTAAAATGTGCATAATTTTGTTCAGTGTAAGTACAAGCTAGAAAGGGAAGGAATAAATAAAGAGAAAGACAAAGTTTTTTTTTTTTTTTTTAATTTAGGATGAAGTCAAGTAGTGTCGAAAGAGATGAGTTTCAGCTGTCGCTTGAAACTGGTCAGGGATTCAGCATTCCGGATAAGGGTGGGAAGATCCTTCCACCAGAACGTGAACGCAGTATAAGCTTGTCTTAACTCTCTGGGGTCGACGGTATCGCCGGCGATACCAGATCGTTTTTTTTAAGATCAGTGCAAAAGACACTAAAAATTCTCTGTTGATTTTAGTCACACAAATAAGTGTTATACATCAATCGAAACTGTTAAGTGTCTACTTTTTTTGTGTACACTCACAATAACAACACAACTTTATGCTTTTGGAAAAATAATAAAACAAACAGTGTGCGTTCTTTGTCTTCTCCGTCTCTGCGAACTGTTTTTAGAAACACGTCACTAAAATGAACTGTAACTCAGCGACTACTCAACACAGAGACATGGGAGTTGTATCTATAGAAAGCTTGAAGTGTCTACTTTGAAATGAAGCAAATCTTATCGAAAACAAACATTCTGTGATGAAGTAATCCGTGTGAGACCAACACGATGTTCAATCTGTCCCGTCTGACTCATTCTCTCTAATGAGTTCCCGCCCACGCTCGGCTCGCGCAAACATGTACATCCATCTTGGTCACATATTATTGTAGCACAGTTTGTGTTGAATACAAAAAAAAATACATGTTGGTCAATAGTATGTTTTAAGTAGCTGAAATAAGCACAAATATCAGGGCATGTCAAAACATCTCAAGGGCCCCAAAATGACCTCGGACCCCAGAGGGTTAAAGGGATTTTGATGTCAGTCACTGAGCGCCTCAAACAACAGCAGCCAACTTTTACAGTTCCTACTGAATCAAAACAGCAAGATTATACTGCGTTCACACCATAACTACCCTAATTAGGAGACAACTCCTAATTATACGTCAGACTCAGAATTATGCGTTTCTATGTCAACAGTATAAACATCAGAATGAAGCTACAGTACAGCAGTCAGGTACAATTGTAGTGTTATGTGCTTTGAGACATGAGGTAGTTTAATGCTGTCTCTGGAGGCACCTTGTCAAGAGCAGCTGTGTGTATGTCAGTGGCGTTCCGTCCATATAAGCTGCGAATGCGGCGCATACCCAGGCCGTCTGAGAGAATGAGTTCACGGGCTAATTAATATAAACATGATTATAAGTTGATCCCTTGTCATTTGAGATGTGACTTACAGCTTAATAAAGTGTTGGAAATATGTATGTAAAATTATTTATTTGACAAACTACGGTAATTTTCTGTAAATCTACGTGAGTGACGGAAGCTTCCAGGTAAGCGGGTTCTCCGCAGCTTTGGCGCCTCCGCTCTGTGGCTATGACTCTCAGGATTGTAGCGCGTTCTCAGTGTTTAGCTGGTATGTGTGTGATTTCATGCAAGAGGTAAGCTGTCCGCGAAGCACTCGCCCAAGTAGAAAAACGCACTGTTGCTGCCAGATCTCGATTGCCGAATATTACATTGTGTTTGATGCACAACTGACTCGACTAAATCATATGCAAAAAAACATCATGACTGTATATTTTCATGCTTTCTCAAGCAAAGCAAATTTTGAAAGTCAACACATAGCTGGTCATAGACAATGTTGAAGATGTTATTGTCAACAGTAAATACATTACTGCAGATCTGGGGTCCTGAGGATATTCTGTATCTCTCTTATCGGACACACACCAACAGGTTGTGTGTCCGATGACAGGTTTGTTGAAATTATTATTTAAAAAATGTACAGTGGATTATCTCTTTTTTGTGTAACAGGGAAAATGAACATATTCCACAGTAATGGGTATTTTTACCCACACATATAATAATTATAATACTTGTTATTAAAAGTAAACAGTGTAAAAGTACTTTTCATTGTCTTGTATTTAACAATATAAATATAAATTATTCTCATGTATACCATTTAAATGTGTTTTTATGTTGTTCTTTCATATCTTAATTCCTGCAGCGTTATGGATTTGCAGTCTATGGAAGCAGTGTCTGGGCCTCTAAATGAGGGAATTATCTCTATCTGTGACATCTGCAAGTCCCTCAAAAACACGCATGTCAGTCCCACCACTGACATGTGCTCCGATTACAAACAAATCAGGGAACATATTGAGCATGCCGAGCAGTCCCTGAAAACATCCGAGTCCAGGATTAAAGAAAAGCTGGAGTCTTTGGATGAACACATGGAGCATCTTATTAGAAAGAAACAAAATATTGAGCATCAGAAAAAAGAAAAATTCATGAACATGGATAAATTACGCACAGAGAAAAAGTCTGCTGAGGAATTGCTATGGTATTCCAAAGCTGCTCTGGAACAGGCTGAAAGAAACTTAGAAACAGCAAAATATGCTCAAAGAGTAGCTCAAGATAGGAAGAATGCAGGTGAAGGTGTTGCCATTGCAGGTGGGGTACTGCTTGCAATACCAATTATCGGATGGATTGCTGGTAAGAAATTCATTTTAGCATCCTTCTGAATAGTTATGAAGCGATGCATTTACAAAATTCTGACTGATGACATTTCAGCTTAGATGAGATTTCTTGTTTCCATCTAGGCTCAATAATGCTGAGTGAGGGATTGCGAGAGTTAAACGATGCTTCAAATGCCATCAGTGCAGCTGAGCGGGAGCAACAACAGTTTAACTCTCAGGTGGAGGAGAACCACAGAAAAGTGTCTGAATGCCTGTCAAAGATCTCTCGGACACAAGATGAAATCGAGCAGACGGATGAGGCGTTGAAGAGGATTGAGGGCGAGATTGAGATGGTTCAAAAGCATCTACAGAGCACAGGAGATATCCAGGAATTGGTGCGGAGAGCTATGATCCTTCTGAGCGTTCTTAGTGGTAGAGTCAATGTACTAGAGAAGCAAACACAGCGATTCATCCTCTGGGAGCCTGTGGTAAAGGCCATGGAAGATGTGATGAAGGCAGTAGCAAATATTGCAGAGAATCAGCTATTCTACAGTCATGGCATACAAGGCCTCATAAACACTTTGAGGGAGAATGTTGGAGGACTGCTGGCTTTATGCAACTCTCCCAATAATTCTGAATATGGCAGTTATTATTAAAAAAATAAAATAAATCACATTGTCACATATTTTCTATGAACAAAGAAAAAAATCTATAGAAATAGTTATTTAGTTTTTTTTTCCTGCCAATTTGACACAGTGATTTAATTATTTAGCTTGTTGTGAAATGTCCAACCAAACCAAAAAAAGTACACATATAGTAGTACAGTATATAACATATTCTTATAAATAATCACAAATCTGAATAACTGGGGATGAGTTTGGGATGTGTTGTTAACGGGGTAAAATGTTGATTCTGTTCAGAGTTACTGTATCTTATACTTGCTTGAGAATCAAAACTGTTAATTACTAAAAATCTTTGTAATTAACATGTACTTTCATCCATGTGTGATTTTATACCTGAATATGATATGAATCAAGAAGAGAACGTCAATAGATTTGTTGTTGCTGTAAGCCTATTTACCTTTATATAAATATTATCAGAAAAGATTTGGCCTTCGTTGTTTTATTATGCAATGGAAATTAAACAATTGTTGTTATTAACCTCTCTCCGGGGTCTTCTTTCTGGGGTCTCATAACTGTTATTTGGATATGTACTGAAAACATTTGAGCTGGTGTAGAACCTGGTCGAAAAGAATGCACACACATGAGTAACTTAAGAACATTTCACTACAACTGATCTTCCATCATCAGCTCGTAAAATGAGCAAATGACCAACACAACATCTCAATTCTATGACTAGTGTCCGGCCATACTCTCCTAATCGCCTCGAGAGACTCGTAAAACATGATAAGGTGAGGATGAAATTACCGCGCTACATCTGCCTGGAATTAACAGATCATAATTACGTCTTTGGAAAAGCTCCAGAACCAGAGCGTTCGCGATACTGCGACCCCGCTTACCATAAACTACCTTCTGATAAACAAAATAATTACTGACTTACAGCTTCGTCTGAGCTAAGAAGATCACCAGAGCCACACAACGTGATACTCCTCATGACCCCACGACCTCAGCTTCGGTCTCCCGCCTTCCAAAGGAATGCGTCTCTTTTCTCTTCTTCTCCAGAAAGCACCCGAACGTTTATGGACCTTGCTAAAAAGGACAATCCAGGACAGACTGCTGCTATTAAAGCAATATACTCAAGAGACAATATATATATATGAATGTGGTATTCTATGTTTCCTTTATCTTGCTGTAGTTATTAGAACTTAGGATATTTTTAATCTATGACTTAACCCATTTAGTAGGTAAAATTATAGGTATTCAATATGACAACTATCTCATGTTTGGTATTGAATTATACGTTATTTTTATTACAATATGTTGAAAAGGATGAATGTTGACTTTTAGCATCATAAGGTATGATTATAACACTTCATAGAAATCTGCTAGGATATCTCCTCCATGTGACATATTTATCGGCAGATAATGTATGCACGAAAAAAAAGTTGTGCTGGGCGGGGCTCTGCCCACAGAGACAATGTGATTGGGTCAGACAGTGAATAAGATGGACTTATTCTGTCTGATAAAAACAGACACCCCAACTTTGCAAAATAAGAAGAACAACTGGGGTTGAACGGTTTGAACAACTGGTGAAACTGCAAGGAACGTGGCTGAAAGTCTGGGCGTTGCCCCCTGATCGTGCTGCAAACATCTGGCTGATCATCTAAAAGACTTCAACACTCTGTCTGACCAAAGTAACTTGCAAAGCTGCTGCGTAAGAACTTCAAACTTGCTAATCGCGCGCTACCAGAAAGCCATCAAATCCAAAAGGAGGAATCCCGAGTGACGTCACGCGACAACAACACGTCAGCAGGAAAGTCCGGGGCTTCCCTCCAACAACCCCTCAAGAAGTACAGCCTTCAACTCAACTTCAACTCACAGCAAGTAAAACAAACAAATCTTTGATTCGCTGAAGCTGAATTGAATGAATCGTTAAAAGATAACGATAACCGAGTCGTCTGTTTGTGACTTCCAAGGTCGTTTTATTCTCAGGAAAGAGAATAGCTTAACTTTCTTCAAACTGCTTTGATCTTGCCATAATGTGTGTATGTGTGCGTGTATGTGTTTCGTTTTGTATTGTACCCGAGAATAGTAAATAAACTCTCGATTCATTTTTAATGAATAGTCTGGTGCTGTCACGAATCCAGTCTGCACTTCCATTCACCCACCACCAGAGGTCACTAGCTCACCACATGGACTTTCTCACCACACACCACATGGACTCCATTTCCCATCATCCAACACTGATCACAGCTGTCACCAATCACTCATTGCACTAATCACACGCACACCTGATCCCACGCACATACTGATCACACACGCTTTATAAGCCTTGGACTTTCTCTGCCTCTCGGCCGAGAATTGTATGCATTTACCGCTCCCCTAGCCGTAGCTACTCTACCAAGCCATTGTCATTATTCCTAGTCTTTTATTTCCTGTTCACCTGTGTTTATTTCTACCCATGTTTACTGGATTAACCCCTTCCGTGCCATTCTGTGTTTCTGTTCAGTTTCTGTATTGTCCTGCGTTTTTCACTCCCCTAGTGTTAGCTGCTTTACAGAACGTTTGTTATTTTCTAGTCTTGTTCCCTGTATTTACCCCTGTCTCACTGTTTGGACTGTTTATTCCCTTGCCTTGGATTCTAGCCCGTGTTCCCTGGATTATCTCTCTGCCTTGCCCTCTGGATACTGTTCGCCGATCGTTGACCTTCGCTTGCCCTAGTTTACTCTGTCTTGTCCCTGCCATACCCGTTTGCCATTGCTCGACCCTGCCTGTATTTGACTATGCCTGTTAATAAAAGCCTGCACATGGATCCGCACACCTCTTGTCTCGTCAGCCACGTTACAGAATACTCGGCCACACGAGGATCCAGCGGCTTTTCCACGGAACCCTGGCCAGGTACGGACCCTTGTGACCAGCTGCTCGACCTGAGACAGGGGAAGTCATCTATTGAGGATTACGTCACTCAGTTCTGTGAGTTATGTTATAGGGTCCCCTGGGATGAGGTCGTGTTAAAGGACATTTTTCGCTTCGGACTAACTGAGCACATTAAGTCATATTTACCTGAAGGGAAGTTTGATTGTAAGCTAAAGGACTTTATGGACTATGCTTTGCTGTGTGCTGGCTCTTCGTTTACTGTGGGTGTCGCGGAAGAGGAGTGCGACACCGCGTCTACGACGGTAATGGTGGACGCACCAGAGCACGCTCACAAAATGGCGGCCACAGCAACACCCGTTCAAGTCAAAGCTAATCATCACGAGTCAAGCCAAGTCACAGCTGATCTTCATGAGCTAAGTCAAGTCATCGTTGATCGTCACGAGTCAAGGCAAGTCGAAGTTGATCTTAAAGAACCAAGTCACATCACATTTGATGTCAGAGAGTCAAGCCAAGTCACAGCTGGTCGTCATCAATCGAGTCACGTCTCCGCTGCTCGTCCAGAGTCACAGCAGCACGTCTCCGCTGCTCGTCCAGAGTCACAGCAGCACGTCTCCGCTGCTCGTCCAGAGTCACAGCAGCACGTCTCCGCTGCTCGTCCAGAGTCACAGCAGCACGTCTCCGCTGCTCGTCCAGAGTCACAGCAGCACGTCTCCGCTGCTCGTCCAGAGTCACAGCAGCACGTCTCAGCTGATCTCCTAAAGTCAAGTCACCTCACGGCTGATCATCCAGAGTCACAGCCCGTCACGGCTGATCATCCAGAGTCACAGCCCGTCACGGCTGACACACCCAGATCATCAAGGTCAGTCTTCCATTTTACCAGTTTGATGTCTAGTTTGAGGGATGTACTGCTGGTGTCTGCACGCACGGCTGGTATCCCCAAACCAACTCACTCTAACCCTCCTGTTCTTCTGCATATTCCCCTGTCTGAGGCACTTCCCCGGATGGGAATCGCTTTGTGTTGCGTTTGGGCTGCGTACACCACCGCAGAACTGCCCGAGGTGGTGGCGCCCAGCAATGAACTCTCCCTGTGTCCTGAGTTTACCACTGTAGAACCTCCAGAGGTGGCGGCAACCACCACAGAACCTCCAGAGGTGTCAGCGGTATCTGTCAATGAACTTTCATTCTGTTGTGTTGCGGTCGGCGAGACCATTACTGAACTCTCCCTGTGTCCCATGTTTACCACTGTAGAACCTCCAGAGGTGGCGGCAACCGCCGCAGAACCTCCAGAGGTGTCAGCGGTATCCATCAATGAACTCACGTTCTGTCCTGTCACGGCTATGGAGGCCGTCAATGAACTCTCGTTCTGTCCTGTCACGGCTATGGAGGCCGTCAATGAACTCTCGTTCTGTCCTGTCACGGCTATGGAGGCCTTCAATGAACTTCCTGTGTCCCCTACCTAAGTCCTTGTGTCTGTGCATGTTCTGTCTTCTCCTTGTGTCTCCGTCCTCCCTAGGTCCCAGGCTCTGCTGTGGGTTCCTGCTCCGCTCTGGTGGTCTTCTGCACCACCGTGGAGATCTCAAGTCCCGTCTGGTCCGCCCTGGTGGGCTCAAGTCCCGTCTGGTCCGCCCTGGTGGGCTCAAGTCCCGTCTGGTCCGCCCTGGTGGGCTCAAGTCCCGTCTGGTCCGCCCTGGTGGGCTCAAGTCCCGTCTGGTCCGCCCTGGTGGGCTCAAGTCCCGTCTGGTCCGCCCTGGTGGGCTCAAGTCCCGTCTGGTCCGCCCTGGTGGGCTCAAGTCCCGTCTGGTCCGCCCTGGTGGGCTCAAGTCCCGTCTGGTCCGCCCTGGTGGGCTCAAGTCCCGTCTGGTCCGCCCTGGTGGGCTCCAATCCTGCCGGCTCCGCCCAGGTTTCCTGCGGTGTTGGCTCTGCCTTGGCCCCCAGTCACTCCGCTTCCACAGGGACCTGGCCCTCCATCCCTCCCCCTGTTCCGCCTCCGCTCCACCTCCCTCCTGGATTTATAGACTGTGTGGAGCGTCTGGAAGCCGCTCTTTGGGGGGGGGCTCTGTCACGAATCCAGTCTGCACTTCCATTCACCCACCACCAGAGGTCACTAGCTCACCACATGGACTTTCTCACCACACACCACATGGACTCCATTTCCCATCATCCAACACTGATCACAGCTGTCACCAATCACTCATTGCACTAATCACACGCACACCTGATCCCACGCACATACTGATCACACACGCTTTATAAGCCTTGGACTTTCTCTGCCTCTCGGCCGAGTATTGTATGCATTTACCGCTCCCCTAGCCGTAGCTACTCTACCAAGCCATTGTCAGTATTCCTAGTCTTTTATTTCCTGTTCACCTGTGTTTATTTCTACCCGTGTTTACTGGATTAACCCCTTCCGTGCCATTCCGTGTTTCTGTTCAGTTTCTGTATTGTCCTGCGTTTTTCACTCCCCTAGTGTTAGCTGCTTTACAGAACGTTTGTTATTTTCTAGTCTTGTTCCCTGTATTTACCCCTGTCTCACTGTTTGGACTGTTTATTCCCTTGCCTTGGATTCTAGCCCGTGTTCCCTGGATTATCTCTCTGCCTTGCCCTCTGGATACTGTTCGCCGATCGTTGACCTTCGCTTGCCCTAGTTTACTCTGTCTTGTCCCTGCCATACCCGTTTGCCATTGCTCGACCCTGCCTGTATTTGACTATGCCTGTTAATAAAAGCCTGCACATGGATCCGCACGCCTCTTGTCTTGTCAGCCACGTTACAGGTGCCTTGATTTTCAAATCTTAAATTATTTGCCATAGATCGTGTTACCTGTTGCTCAAGCAAAATTTCCCAATCAATTGTGCATTATTATCAACAATAAGCTGAATTACTAAAATATACTGTATTAATACCCGCTGGTCGAGCCGTTAATAAGGTATAAATGATACAGATCTGATTAATATCAATTAATCCGATCAAAACCGAATTTCTACGATTTGGTTCCCTAAAGCTAAAATTTATAAATGAAGGATAAAACCTTACATTACGTTACACTGGCTATTATTAAACCTCATTTTAAAAAAAAAAGGAAGAAAAAAACTTGATCTAAGATAATTAGTTAATTATACACAGATCTCAAATCTACCTTTTCTGTTAAAAATTCTAGAAAAAGCAGTATCCCCACAACTATGTTCATTTTTAGAAAGAAATATTATCTGAAACGGTACCCTTGTCTATATAAGCTAGGATAGTATTAATAATATAACGTAAATGTTTCAAAGGAAGACTATGGGTTAAGGCCAAAGTACACAGATGTTCGATGCATGCATCACAATTAAAAGAACCAAAGACTTAAACTACTTCAGTCTGTGTGCACTGAATTTATTTAATACACCAGTTTCACAATTTGAGTTAAATTACTTCAAAAATGTTATACAAAGCATTACAATGCTGCATTCCAGTGGCGTAACCAGAATTTTAATTTGGGGGGCCGCTCTATATTACATGTAGGCTATAATGTCATTATTAAATGTGCTTATTTTCAAGTGTTTGTGCGGCGTGCGGAAGCTGAACAGCGGTGCGCTTATACTGCAGTTAAAGCCTGGTTTATACTCGCGTCCGCATGAGCACACGGCTCAGTTACTGCCAGAGGAATACAGAGGACTGGTTTAATTTAGTTTTTAATATTATTTAGTTTATTTTTTCATTAACTGCCGTTCTTGTTCACAGTATAATGACATTCAATCGTTGCACTCAATCACGGAGAATAACTCGATTAAGATGATCAAACTTATTTTTATTTAATTAATTTTAAATAATTTAATTTAAATTATTATTTTTAATCAGAAATCTGAGGCTACACCACTGTTGCATTCAGTAATAAAACATTAATTTAAGAGTTCTCGTTAGAAGCATAAAAGTGCCTGAACATATGAGGCGCCACGTAGGATTTAAATCAAACTTCGCTTATCAGTACATACATAAAACACGTGCATATACTCCTATAAATTACTCACATATACATGTATACTATTGGATGTTCAAAATATATATATGAAATACATGTGCACACTAACATGAAATCCATACCAATACATCTTATGTTAGTAATGAATGCATGTACACTTCTGAATAACTTGCGTATACATATAAACTTGACGCATGCATACACCTATAGACACTCGCTAATACATATAAACTCGATCCATGCATATACACCCATAAAACACTCGCACATAAACTGGATGCGCGCACACACACCCATAAAACACTTGCGCAAACATACAAAATAAAATTCACAAACGTATACAATTCTGGTAAGAAAGACACATGCTTTAGTTGTGTATATACGTATATGCAAGTGATTTTATATGTGGATGTGCGTGAACTTTTCAGTGCAAACGGAAGGCATTTCAGTGTAAAAGGAAGCAGCGGCACTTCCGGCAGCATCTCCAGATGCCGAAACATTTGAAAATGCTTAACGTGGCTTAATGCATTAAAACAGTGTTTTTGAAAGACAAAACTCAATAAACACATTATTAATAAAGCATACATGTACATATACGCGTAAAGCCTTTTCCTCCCATAATACACTTAACCTGGTTTAAGGCGTCAGTTTATGGGCGTCGGAGGCAAAATAAACAACGTGATCTCACAGAATTCCGTTTCACGAGTTCACTCTTACCTATAATAAACTGAGTAAAGATTATCCGTATTTGGCGTGCTGTCCAGGGGGAGGGCTCCGAGCTCGGTAATTGCTCCCGAGCCCAGGGTACTCCCCCTGTCTGGGGAGAGGGGTCCGAGCTCGGCATTTAGCCCGAACCCAGAGCGTTCCCCCCCACCCGAGTGCTCCTCCCCGTGCTGGGGTAGAAACGGGCTGAAGGTGAGGAGTTGGGGTGGTGGAGGGATGCTGGAAGACGAGAGATAATGGAAGGTAGGACTGCTTGATTATTTATAGGGGTTCTCTCTCGTGCTGATTGGATAGGTGGTGTGATTGCTGATGAGGAATTGGCCGTGTTAATTATCTGTGCGAGCTCCTCCCGAAATTTGTTAATAAAACATCACTTCACGAGTTCACTCTTACCTATAATAAACTGAGTAAAGATTATGCGTATTTGGCGTGCTGTCCAGGGGGAGGGCTCCGAGCTCGGTAATTGCTCCCGAGCCCAGGGTACTCCCCCTGTCTGGGGAGAGGGGTCCGAGCTCGGCATTTAGCCCGAACCCAGAGCGTTCCCCCCAAAGATGCAATAAGTGTGGGACAGCAGCCAGAGAGGTGCGTTGATAACCCCCCAAAATTTGCAGAGCTTAAGATTGGAGGGGTGCTGGACGTCGCTTGAGTAACGGTACTGCTGTGGCCTTCGAGAAGAGAGTTTGGCTCCTGCGGGAGCGGATACTGCTGCGGCAGTGGGGACATACAGATAGGGCTGTGGCCGTGGGAAAATACAGATAGAGCTCTTGTGGGAGCATACACTGCTGCGGCAGTGGGGACATACAGATAGGGCTGTGGCCGTGGGAAAATACAGATAGAGCTCTTGTGGGAGCATACACTGCTGCGGCAGTGGGGACATACAGATAGGGCTGTGGCCGTGGGAAAATACAGATAGGGTTCCTGGGGGAGCAGACACTGCTGCGGCAGTGGCGACATACAGATAGGGCTGTGGCCGTGGGAAAATACAGATAGGGTTCATGCGGGAGCAGACACTGCAGCGGCAGTGGAGACATACAGACAGAGCTCCTGCGGGAGCAGACACTGCAGCGGCAGTGGAGACATACAGATAGAGCTCCTGCGGGAGCAGACACTGCAGCGGCAGTGGAGACATACAGATAGAGCTCCTGCGGGAGCAGACACTGCTGCGGCAGTGGAGACATACAGATAGAGCTCCTGCGGGAGCAGACACTGCTGCGGCAGTGGAGACATACAGATAGAGCTCCTGCGGGAGCAGACACTGCTGCAGCAGTGGGAAAAATAGAGACAGGGCTCCTGCGGGAGCAGACACTACTGCGGTAGTGGGAAAAATACAGAGCTCCTGCGGGAGCAGACACTGCTGCGGCAGTGGAGACATACAGATAGAGCTCCTGCGGGAGCAGACACTGCTGCGGCAGTGGGGACAAACACATAGAGCTCCTGCGGGAGCAGACACTGCTGCGGCAGTGGAGGAATATAGAAAAGGCTCCTACGGGAGCGGGGTGGTGCTGGGATAGATGGGGTGGGGATGGGCCATTGTGGATGGATTGGGTGATGTTAAGAGGGGTTGGCTATGGGGGTCTGAAGATAAGGTTACTGGGGATACGTTTGTTAAAGGGGTTGACCGATTAGGGTTTGGTGGGCTTCCTTGATATGGGAGCGGTCCGATCGAATGTAGCTCTTGAAAGCTTCTGACGACCAGCGACCGAGAGCTTGTATCTGCTGCTGGGAGAGGCCTTTATGGGCTGCTGTGGTTGCTGCACCTATTCGGAATGAATGGCTGGAAAAGTTTTCAGCTAGGGTACCAGATAGGAGCAAAACTGATTTGAGATGCTTTTGGAACCAGAAACGAGGGACGGGGCGGTTGGAGTCGTCTGTAAAAAGGGGGATCGGATGGGAGTTTGGACTGTGATTTCCTGAGCTGGAGGAAAGCTAAGAGGGCTTGGTATGGTAGTATGGGCGATTGGAGGTTGAAAATGTAAATGAAGTGGCCTTTCTTTGACTGGTCTGTCTTGCTTTGTTTAATGAAGTAAGAGATGGTTTCATCGTCCAGTACTGCTAAATCAGAAATGGTGGGGTGAATGATTGGGTTAAAGCTAGATGTAATGGTGAGCTCAGAGCATCTGAGAAAACTGAAGAAAGCCAGGATAAACATGGCGTCGAGCGTGCGGGCAGTGTGGATGGAATGGTAACCTCTGCGGAGGGTGGAAATACATTCAGTTAAAATCCTTAAAGTTATAGGTTGCCAGGTGTCTGGGCGAGTGGGATGTTTTTTTTTTGGATACCTTTGATGAGTAGGGAGGTCTGTGGATTGGCTATTTGGGGAGAAGGGGAACCGTATATGGGTTTGTGGAAAAATTGTATTCCACTTAGATAACCTTTAATGGAGCTGATTTGGAGGTTTTTGTTAATGTTAAGGTGAGAGATGAAGGAGGTGACGGAGAGCAGGGAAAAGTCGGGAAACGGCAGGTTGTAAGCGGAGTGAAAAGTTTTAAAGCATTTCCAGGCTGTTAGATAAGACTGGAGGGTCCTGGGGGAGACCGCTTGAAGAATCGAATTGAGGGAAGCTTCAAGGAGAGGTCTCAGAGGATGACTTATGGAAATATCAGCTCTGAATAAGGAGGTACTGGGGTTGGGAGCGGATCTGCCTCTGGAGCCAACGTTCTGAATTTCTGACAGGATCTGTGATCTGATGGAGTTGGCTACGGGGACTGGCTCCAGTGCGAGCGCATTCGGAGGGATGGGCAGGAGTGTGGCGGAGGAAAGCGAGAATGAACCTCGAGCAGGGGGAGGGGGAAAGGTAGCCACTGGAGCCGCTAGCTGGGGCATGCTTGGGCTTGGGATATCTCGGTGAGCGGAGGAAAGGGAGGGGAAGAGAGGGGGAATGGCCGGCGCTGGGGCTTGCGCTGTTAGCGGCGGCATGCTCGCACTTGGGAAAGCTTGGTGAGCGGAGGAAAGGGAGGGGAAGAGAGGGGAAATGGCCGGCGCTGGGGCTTGCGCTGTTAGCGGCGGCATGCTCGCGCTTGGGAAAGTTTGGTGAGCGGAGGTAAGGGAGGGGAAGAGAGGGGGAATGGTGGACGCCGGGGCTTGCACCGGTGGGGCCGCTGGCCATGGGTAGGGGAGGGGATTGGGAGTGGGGTGGGGCTGAGACTGTAGGTGTCTCTTCGCCGCTAGCGGAGGTGTGCTCGCGCTTATGTTGCGGCTTGTGGAGGCGTAGGCCGGCTCTTCGCCAGGATGTGTTGCGAGCTGATGCTCAGCGGCTCGAGGAGGAGGGTGGGGGCTGGTGGCTGGGGCATCCGGGTCGCGGCCCAGGCTTGCCGAAGGCCTTCTGCTGCGACCTAGTGGCCGGAGGCCCGTGCCCGAGGGAGTGGTGATTTGAACGGGCCGCGAGTAAGGACCACTGCGGCCCTGGCTTGTTTTGTTCACCGCTTTAGACGGAGGAGAAGCGTTTGGAGGTTCTCCGGATTGGAGGGAAGCGTAGAGGGCGAGGAGGTCCGGCTTGGTTGAGCGACTCAGAATGATGACACCAGAGCTGGTGAGCACCTGGCGTAGTCCTGCCACGGTCCAATTTTCCGCGGCTGGAGCGTAGGAAATGGCTGACGTGTAGGAGGATGCTGGAGAAGATGGCTGGTGTTTTGAAGGCGAAGGTGATGATGTGCCTCGGCGTCTGGAGGCATGAGCGGTTGCGGCGCGTGAAGGCCGGCGGCCACGTGTTGCAGCCGTGGGCTCGATTGTGATGTCCTGCTGAGCGCTGGTGCATTGCACGGCGGCTGGAGACTCTGGAAGATCCGTGGTGTCGAAAGAATTTTCGTTAGGGAATAACTCAATCTCTGACATGCTGGAAGACGAGAGATAATGGAAGGTAGGACTGCTTGATTATTTATAGGGGTTCTCTCTCGTGCTGATTGGATAGG
Organism: Acrossocheilus fasciatus; assembly: GCA_036784905.1. Taxonomy (NCBI): domain Eukaryota; kingdom Metazoa; phylum Chordata; class Actinopteri; order Cypriniformes; family Cyprinidae; genus Acrossocheilus; species Acrossocheilus fasciatus. The sequence goes on from CM071940.1 coordinate 46,911,498, forward strand.
TGGTGTGATTGCTGATGAGGAATTGGCCGTGTTAATTATCTGTGCGAGCTCCTCCCGAAATTTGTTAATAAAACATCACGTAATGTTCACGGACTTAATTAACCTCCGAATCTGTGGTGGCATCACGGAATCGCCGAAAATTCCGTGATGGGCTCACAGAAAAAATTCCGTGATGGGCTCACAGAAGTGATACCAATGTAAGTCAGTGACAGGCATCAGCCGTGCTCCACGCACGGAAACCCTTAGCATCAATATGCCAATAAACACATTATTAATAAAGCATACGATGTATCGACAAGCAGATGAGTCCAGAATAAGAACGTAACGCGTTTAATTACGCGTAAAGCCTTTTCCTCCCATAATACGCTTAACGTGGCTTAATGCCTTAAGACAGTGTTTTTAAAATGCCAAACTCAGTAAACACATTATTAATAAAATCAAACTATGTACAGTATAGTATGATTTATTAATAATGGGTGTATTGAGTTTGGCGGTTTTGGAAAAAAAAAATATTTAATGACATGAAAAAATATTTAAAAACGTATATTGTAGCAGTAAATTTTCATGTACATTATTGTGTAGCCTACTGTACGTACAGTAAGGGAAATATTGGAAGTATTGTCTAAGTGAGATATTGGCAAAATATATTCAAATATATTCAGTCAGTTTGCCCACTAGGCAAATCTCCAGATGCCGGGACATTTTAAAAGGAGTGGCTTAATGCATTAAAACAGTGTTTTTAAAATACCAAACGCAATAACATAGTTTGATTTGATTAATAATGTGTTTATGGGCGTCGGAACCATTGTATGTGGGTGGGACAGTACCCACCCACTTTTGAAGACCGATATTGGTCCCACCCACTTTTACCTTCTCGATAAGGTGTGTTGGACTTCATGCAGCGTCGCACAGACCTATCGGCGCAAGTAGCCGCTTGCAGTCGGGGGCGGAATTGAAAGCGGAGACATGAAGTCGGACTCTTTCTGCTCCTGATAGTGATGCTCTCGCGGTGTTTGGATACTCTTATCACAGAAGAAGTGAATAACATGCAATATTTGTCAAATGCACAGATGTTTCAGAAATGTTTTCATGAGCAACAGAAACACTTTTTATATACTGCTTAATACCATCTGTTCAAGAATAAAGTTCAACATAAACATGTACTATTTAAATACCAATAAGCCTTTATCAGTGTTTTTTTATTATTAAATGTGACTCATTATAACATTGTGACTGTACAGTAAAAAAAGCTTTTACTGTTCTAAAGACAGATTTGTGGGCAGTATTTTTTTTTATTATTATTCAAAAATTATACAAAGGTTTGTACAAGCATATACAACTCACAACAAGTACAAAAACAAATAAACATTCATGAGAATATGTAAAGTGAAACAATTCATGCCAGGGGTAAAATTACAACAATTTAAAGTAACAAAAAGCTTCATAGGTCTTTCTTGCTTTTTTGTTCTTAATTTTATCTAATGTAGTACCATTTGTTTAATCTCTTTTTATAAAATGTTCAAAGTTTGGCTTAGCTTCCATATTTTTCACACGATTGTGATATTTTCCTAGTAAAATAATATGTGTTTTTTTTATTTTTTATTGCTGAAATCAAGAACAAACTAAATAGTACAAAATACAAAATACCCACATAACACTTAATAAAATAAAACAGTAAAAAATACACTAAAAAAAATAAAAATAAGTAAATAATAATAAAATAATAATAATAATAAAATAATAATAATAATAACAAATGCAATAAAGGGCCATTGTTTGACATAAGACTTCCTACACGAAAATTTTAAGTGCAGAGCAAATTCTGACAGTCTTCATCGCTTTCTTATTATTAGATACTGAAATCAAATGAATTCAATCAAATTCTCCATGTCTCTTAAAAAGACCACAAAGACAGGTTTACAATTTGAGAATTTGCATTTATGAATATAAAATTTGCTTAAGAAAAGAAGTAAATTTATAATAAAACAAATATTTTCTTTTGTGGGGTCTGAGTCAAAATACCCAAATATAATATTTCTCAATTGTATAGAAAATTCTGGCAAAAGCTTCAACTTAACAAAAGCACCAATATCATACCAAAACTCCTGAGTGTATTGACATGACCAAAATAAGTGGACCACTGTTTCATCAGCATTTAAACAAAAAGAGCATGATAGCTCTACATCAGCTCTAAACCTTTGTAGAAATTTCTTAACAGGATAAAACCTGTGGATCAGTTTAAAAGACACTTCTTTCACCTTATTTGTGAGAAAGAATTTTTGCTGTAGTAACCATACCTTTTTCCAATTGAGATTATCAAATAAATTATTCCAAAAAAAAAAGTTACATGTGGAGCAGAAATTAAGTTCTCAAGAAATAATGATCTTATTTTATGGTTCTTGTTTCTTGATGCAGAAAAGCAAATTTGACCAACAGGAGTGTCACAGGGATTCAGAATAGATGCAGTAACTGTTGAAGAGTACCTACAGTTTTTAAGAAGCATACACAAACCAGAAGGAATAGCTCCCATAACTACAGCGAATTCTTTTGGAGTTACATTGATATTTGATATTTCGAAAGAAATTCTGAATACCTGAGCAAAAGACCTTGATTGTTAAACAACTGCTGCACCAAAACCAAACCATTACTAAATCAATTATCATAATACAGAGATTTGTTCTTAAATAAAATGTTCTTATTGTTCCAAATAAAACACCTCTGTGGTGAAAAATTATGTTTATAAATTAAAGCCCATGCAAGAAGAACCTGTCGATGAAAGTTGGAAAGTTTGATTGGGAGTTTCGATATATCATAATTACACATTAAAAGAAAAGGAAGACCACCAAACTGTGAAAAAATAAGTTGAGGAAAAGCGTTTCAAATAGAAGTTGGCTTATATAGGTATTGCTTCAGCCAATTAATTTTAAATGTATTGTTAAGGGAATCGAAATCAAAGCAGTGCTCTGCCTTTTAGAGACAAATCTCTTTGTAACCAGCAATTGCATCTTCTTTGTGTTTTTGCGATAATAGGTTTAAAATTGGCTGAGCACCTTTGCTCATCTTTAGTTATTTGTATCCCAAGGTATGTTAAACTATTTTTGACAGCAATACCCTCAATTGAGGCAACAGAGCAATTCTTAATTGACAGCAGTTCACATTTATTAATATTTAAATGTAATCCTGACGCCTCAGAAAAAGGTCGGAGAGTACTCAAATGCTACAGCAATTTGTGAAGAGTCATACAAAAATAAAGCTGCTAATTGGCTTATTATAATTTTATTGTTTCCAATTGTGATACCCTTTAAATGGCTACTATTAATATGCATGCTAAGGAACTCTGTTGCAATTAAAAATAAATATGGGGAAACCGGACATCCTTGTCTAACTCCTCGATTTAAAGAAAATCTAGGTGACGTACCATTACTCAGTTTAATTGAGCTGTTTCCGTTCATGTATAGCATTTTAATCATTCTACAGAACGAGTCGCCAAAGCCAATTTTTTCAAGAGCCTGAAATAAAAATGCGTGTTCCAATGTATCAAAAGCTTTGTAATAATCTAAAAAGAGAATAAAACCATCACTATTAATATAATCTGAGTAATCCATCATATCTAATACTAGCCGTATGTTATTAGAAATATGTCTTTTCTGCATGAATCCTGACTGTGTTTCGTCAATGATAGAACTCAAAACATGTTTTAATCTTTTTGCCAAAACTAAAGCTAATATTTTATAATCATTGTTCAGCAGTTTGATTGGACGCCAATTATCTATGAAGAGGGGATCTTTTTTTCGATTTTGGAATAAGAGTAATTAGGCCTTGGCATAATGTTGCTGGAAGTACTGTCTTCTCTATACTTTCTTGATAATCTTTTAATAAAAAAGGAGCTATAACCTGACTAAACAGCTTATAAAATTCTGAACTAAGTCCATCTGTTCCGGGAGATTTGTTGGCTTTTAAAGAGTTAATAGCTTCCTCAATTTCTTTTAGTGTGATAGATGCATCACAAAAATGCTGATCTGAAATACTCAATTGCTTCATGTTAGATAACGTCTGAAAAAAATCATTCATATGTTTTGGGGATAATTTTGAAGTATATAAATCGCCGTAAAATTTGCCACAGAACTTTTCTTGGATCATCAGTAATATTGCCATTAACCATAAGTTTTTTAATTTGGTTACTTTTAGCTTGTTCTCTTTCCAGTCTCAAAAAATACGCAGAGTTTTGTTCACCCTCCTCAATCCATTTCCTGCGCGATCTAATAAATGCCCCTTCAGCTTTTATATAAATGTTTATATAAATGATCCAATTTGTGTTGTAAATCTGCCAACTCTGCTTTTTCACACTCAAGTAAACTATCTACAATTTTACTTAAGAGATTTGTGATTCTACATATAACAATATTTACATCTATTTTTTTCTTTTTTGCCAAATCACTACAGAATTTTCTAATATATTTACCAATTTCGTACTTGGTAAATTCCCAATAACTACTGTACCTATTCTCCTCTCGCTTTATTCCAATTGTTTTGAATTATTTTAATAATTTTGGCTTTCACCTTATCATAAAGGAGAACTGAATTGTTAACTTTCCAGTAAGAGGAAAACCCACTCGTATTAACAGAAGCTAGAAAGTGGGTTCGAATAAAAAAATACTCTTGTGATCAGATAATGTTGATGGCAAAATATCGGTAGATGTGTTGCATAATTCCTTAGAAATCAGCCAAAAATCAATTCGAGACTGAGAAGAGAAAGAGTTGTTGCACCATGTGAACTTCTTTTCAAAAGGATGTGACTCCGTCCAACTATCTATTAAAGAAAATCTTTGCATGAACAGTTTTATATATAGGCAAGAATTATCCAGTGGTTTTGGGGGCCACCTATCAATACTGCTGTCTAAAGCCACATTAAAGTCTCCACCAAAAATAAGCATGGCATTTGGGTATTTAGTCAATAGATTTAACACTTGTTCCTCTAGACGGCTAATAAAAGCTTCATTTTCTTTTGGCTGGTTATAACCATAAACACAAACAAGAATACATGTCAAATGTGAAATTTCAACAACAAGGCAGATAAAATGGCCACTTAAATCACTTTTATGGAGCAAAATCTTCTCTTTAAACTTGTTTTTTAATATGCATACACTTGCTGAGTGTGTCGTGCCATGAGACATCCATAAGTCCAGGCCCCACTGTGATCTCCAGAAATGTAAGTCCTCTACAGATGAGTGACTTTCTTGCAGGAAACAAAAATCACTATTGAATTGTTTGAGATATAAAAAGATAGCTTTTTGTTTGGTAAGATTTCTCAGCCCTCTAGCATTTAAAGAAACAATGGATAAAGACATAAAATAGGAAACAAACAACAAAGGAAAAAAACAAAATAGACTTAAGTGAGCAAAATAGAAGTCTAAATAGAACTTTAACCAGTCAAAAATGAGCCTAAGAACGAGAACCACAACTCTAATAACAGGAAAAAGAACTGAAATGCAGTATGAAAAGCATATTGCATTCTACCTGAAACAAAATTTGATAAAGTATTAAGAAGTAAAATACCAGATAATTTAGGCCAACAAGAAACATGTTCTACAAAACCCAAAGGGGTTTAACTGAGGCATAGAATGTTTCAATATTTTCTCAACAAACTGAAACAAATTGTAGGATAAAACTCTTTGAACCATATGAAAACACGTCTCATTAAATGTCTTACATAGTAAGCGTGTAGACCCACCAGAAATATCTTATGTGTCTTAAGAAGAATCGCAGGTGATAAAGTCGACGCCAACCAGTTCTGAAGATGGAACCGATAAACAAGTCAGTAGCCCGTGAAAAGTGAACATCTTAGGTAGGAGGGAATATTTCAACTCCCTCCACGAATGCTCTTCGGCCCACAAAGTATGCCCGTTTATTTTCTTTTCTCGCTTTTTCCACCGCAGGCCATAGCTTGTTTCTTCGCTCCCTGTCTGCAGGCGACAGATCCTCAGAAATTTTCAGATTATTATTTCTCAAAAAGATCGAGTCCTTGGCAGCACGCCAGACTGCATCACGTTGAAAACGGGAGGTAAACTGGACGATGATACCTCTGGGTTTGTTGTCGTTCAGCCGCTTGCGACCCAGCCGATGAACAGTGTCCACGGCATCTAGGAGTTTATCCTTGGCATCTGGCAGAAGCTGCTGGCATACATCGACGATCTTTCCTCGGACGTCCTCTCTCTCATTTTCAGGAACCCCGTGAACTCTTAGATTCCATCGACGGGAGTAAGCCTCGAGGTGAAGAAGTTGCTCCTCCTGTTGACGCGAATTGAGTTCTGCTCTTTTGGCTAATGACTCAGTCACACCGAGTTTAACTTTTAGATCTTTAACCTCGGCACTCATAAAGTCAATAACATCTTTTATCCCAGAGATCTGCTTGGTGTTTTCGTTGATCGATTCTTTCATACTTGCGATTCCACGTGAATTTTCTCCTACCATCTTCTCCAACGCATCGGAGAGATTATTAATAAGCCACGAAAGCCCCCCCGAGTTGCGAAAGAATAGCAGATGTGTCACCCTCGGTTTTGCGTTGTTTAGCGGCGGGAGATTTACAAGGGGTTTCTGGAAGAGAAGGAAGGAGACAGGGGAATTCTTCCTCACACATCTCGAATTCAACGCATTCAGTGTCTTAAAGTAGTCGTGCATATTTTCAGCCAGGGGATCTGGGTAGGCTTGACTAGCCGATTCATTAGCTGTTTTGATAACATTAACTGCGGTTTTAGGTCCGTTCCGGTTCTTCCTTTTTTCAGATTTTCCCATTCTGACAGTCAAAGCGACGCGCAGCTAAAATTAATCTGGTATAAATTATTAAGTCAAACTTCCGAACTGCATTCCCTGATAAAATAAGCCACTGAGTTTGCGGAGCTCAACAGAACTTAACTGATCAGAGCGCCATCTTGAACCTCCCCCTATTTGTGAGCTGTATTGGATTTGAAGACGTTAGAAACACACGTCATTGTTGTCATGTGGTGAATTTGGCCAATCGTGAAACAGCTGTGTGGTCATCAGCGCTCCCGCAGTCGCTCTGGAGAAACTGCACCAGCTGAGTGAGCCGGCTGCTCTCGAAACGCTCTCGCGGTAATTTGATGCCACACGTGACAGTGACGTGGCATCGGCGCCGGTTCAAGTCGGACAAATTTTCTAAGCGGCATGCACTTCTTCAAGTCAGCCGCCGATCGGTTTTCATGGCGCCGCATGAAGTCGAACACACCTTATGTCTGTACACTTTTCAGAGCGCGGTCAGTCAAATCCATTCCACGTGGCATGACGAATGCCCTAATAAATTAAACTTCATTTAGCTACAGCCTTGAACACTGCTGCTTCCTCAAATCTATTGCACTTGGCTCATTCAGAGTCCATATAAATGAAACTCCATTCCGTGTTTTCACCAGTTACTCGCGCCTGCTGCACTACCGAGACACAGCAAAGTAAACAAAGCATCTGAGCGTACCTGCTGCTCAGATACACCTAACTCTACCCGATACTTTATTTAAACTTTTACATTATTTCCTTCATTCTTATTTTTATTGAAAACAAATGCCTTTCCGATGTAATAAGAGATTTCGGTAAAAGGCCCCAGATAGCAGACCAACACTGAATCAACACTGAATCAATGTTGATGCATCAATCAAATTATCATTGAATCAATGTTGAAGTTTAACATCTATTTTTCATCAGGTTTGCACCCTGAAATAATGTTATTTCAACAATGACAAATCAATCAAAAATAGATCAAGATGGTCATAAAATCAACATTTCTTCAACGTAAATTAAATCACTTATTTAACATTGAATCAACATAGAAACATTATCAAATCAATCCTGCTTTTTACTCCTTTCAGTCAGAGAACATGCAGGACTGCAATTAATATGGTTTTAAAATAAAGTCACTCAAAGTAAACAACATCAATGTACTACAAAATTAAGTGCAAATTGAAATTTGATCAAATGTTTACATTCAAGCTAAAACATGGTGAATTCAAATTTAAGACTATTTAATTGTAATATAGAAATTAAGCACCTATAGACATACGTATTATTTTGAAACCCTTAATATAAAGCATTTTTCGTGTTTGGAACAAATTGGATTATGCACTTTCCTCACAGCAGCTCACTCTCTGCCCTCTATTTTTAAGATGTGCCTGTAATATCAAACTACTGTACATTGATATAAATGGCATTGCCTCATTCTATATTGTTTATAAATATATATATATATATATATAAAACAAACTCAAAGAGTATATAGTCAATATATAAATATTCCAAATCTGTATGAGTTTCTTTCTTCTGTTGAACATAAAATAAGACATTCTGAAGAATGTTGGTAACCAGTTGACAGTAGCCATTAACTAACAATGGAAATAAATGGTTTCATATCATCTTTCGTAAAAAAACAAAACAAACAAAAGAAAACTGATACAGGTTTGGAACAACAGTTTGAGTGAACTGAAGGCCTGTTCACACCAAGGACAATAACACTAAAGATAACGATAAAGATGAGTGTGCTTAGAATAAACAGATGAACATAGTTATCTTTAAAGTTAAAGTTATCGCTCTTGGTCTGAACGGGCATTAACCCTAAAATATTAATATTAGGCCATTTTGCAATTCCTTTTTTTTCTGTCTCCAAATTTAAGATCTCTTGAAAACATAACTAAGGCTTTTCTCATTCCATTTAAGATATTAAAATTTGATCAAACTGAATTTAAGACCAAAGGACCCATGTGGAGACTTACCATGCAGATCTTGGAGCCTGGTGTCTCTAAATGAGTTTTTGTTGTTGTTGTTGTTGTTGTTGTTCATGCTGATCTTTTGGTCTTCTACTGCCCAGTTCACCTGAGAAGCCGGCTCAATGGTTAGAGTACAGTCCAGCATCCTAATATATGGCTCCTCCAACAGCAAAACAGCCAACCTATAAGTGTCAGGAACATATATTTGCACAAAACATGGTGTCACGGTTTGGTGCGGGAGAGATGACGACAAAGGAGGATAGTGCTCAACAGTCTTTAATAATCCAAACACAAGGGAAGGCATCACAAACATACATCGACAAGATCGGACCGTGAAAGACAGAACTGAATGAACTTATAAAGGGAACGTAATTAAGGCTAATGAGGGGGACACACCTGAACATAATAACACAATCAGACAAGGGTGGAAATTAGGTCACACAGAGCACATGGGGAATGAAAACACGACAGAAGAGTCCAGGGGTGTGACACATGGATAGGTTACAAATAAATATCATGGGAATGTAGTTTCCGTGTTGAATGAAAAACATGCTTTTGTCAATAAATAAATCAATCAATCTTAATGTAAATTACCATCACACATCTGTCATCTTCACTTTGAGGAATCCGCTCTGGTAGCTGTGTCTCATAAAGCCCCAGACCTCCAGACACTGGTTCAGCCAGTATTACAGTCACTTCAGAATAAACAATGGGAAAGCAGTTTGAGAAAAAAAACAAACAGTATATCAACAACTTCTATGATACACAGCGTTCATTTTTCATAACCGTTAGTGTAGAGTTTCTCAGCTCCAGTCCTCAGACCCCCCTCCCAGAATGTTACAGCTGAACCAGGTGTTTTAATTAGTGAGACATCTAAAACACTCTGGGACGGGGCCTGAGGACGGGGCCTGAGACTATAACTATTTTACTATTTACTGCTGCAGCTTAAATAAATGGCTTAAAAAGCATCTTATGTCCCTTTAAAAAATAAAAGATTGTGTTAACATTAAGATGCTTTAAGACATACATTTTGTACATTTAATAATGACTTTTTTATTATTAACCTTGATCCAGGAGATTCCATCCTCTGACCTAAATTTAAAAAGGTAAAAGTAAAAGTTATGGTAACACAGGTAACAATCAACAGAAATTCATTCTTACCTGATGTGAGCAAACCAAGGAAATGTCCCTCTGATGGGCCTACAAAAAGGGAAAAATGGACTCTATGCACGGCCCACTGCCTACGTGTTTCCGCTAAAATCTCAGTTGTAGGCGAGCTTCCGGTTTAGCGTTCTCTGATAGCAAGCTGTGGTAATAGCACGGTCTTTTTGTCAAATTTTCGATTATCTATAGCGATTACAAATAATTACTTTATATTATATATTTTATTAACTGTAGTAACAACATTTTAGTATATTATATTAAAATATAACATTTTATTAATGAGTTCAAGAAGCTTCAAGTGCCTTCGGCGTGAAGGTGCAACGTCTATGTATTGCTGTGTCCCATTATGTGACACATCCTCAAGGTTTAATTCGGTGGTTAGTTTCCATACTTTGCCTTTGGACAAGGAAACAAGTAAAAAATGGATTCACTATATCTGACGTGAGGATTTTAATATCACTCCTAACACAAGAGTCTGCAGTCGTGACTTCAAGAGTGATGATTTGATCGAGCCATTGACTCCCGCAGGACGCCGGCTACTGAAGAAAGGTGCAGTGCCCACTTTGTTTGAGTGGAACAACTACTCCACTTCAGCACCAAGGCGCACCGGGGGCATGGCAGAGGAGAGAAGTTTCCCCTCCACTGAACGAAGATCCTGTGCTTGTGGACCTCCAGCATGAGGAGCATGATTATTGTTCATTTCCAGTTCCTGCGGCTGTCGATCTTTCTTTAGATCAGACTGAAGATCTCCGAAAGGAAGTGGAACAACTGAGGAAAAAGGTGGAAGAACTGTCTGTCCGTCACAGATTTTGCTTGGGCAGATTTGCTGCATCAGACGATGACATACGGTTCTACACTAGGTAAGATTTAAAACTTATAAATAATATTATATCATTATTAGGATGCTGTATTATAATTTTCTGGTCTTTGCATAATACAGTATGTCCATGTAGATATTTTATTTACATGTCAGTAAACCCATATACTATACAAGTAAGCTACAATACAGTCTAAAAGTAAGATAAAACTGTTGGTCATTTTGTGATGTGTATTATCTCAAACATGTCCCACATCTTATGTAGGTTTGTGACTTACAATCACTTAATGGCGTTTTGGAGACTCATTGAACCTGCATCCCACAACATGGTTCGTGTGACCAGAGCAAGGGCAGCTACAACTAGGAGTGAAGGTGGAGCATCAGGCAATGCATCTGTAATTATATATTTCTTTCATTTATCATTCCTTTCTAATTTTGTGTATTATACAGTACATACAATATACATTGTGTTATGAATTTATGGGGGGGGGGACACAATTTAAATGCTGCTTTCTCTATGTATAAACACACATATAAAAAGTTTAAAAAAAATTTTAACAGGGTCAATGCCTGCAGCCCATAGATGAGTTTTTTCTCTTCATGGTTCATCTCCCAGTTGGTCTGACACAAAGGGATCTGGCTCACAGATTTGATATTCATCAGTCCACCGTGAGTCGAATTATAACAACCTGGGCAAATTTTCTTTATACCGTTCTTGGATCAGTGCGCATCTGGATGTCTGAGGAGGCGGTCAAGGCTCACATGCCAAAGGAGTTCCAGGACTATCCAGACACACAAGTGGTGATCGACTGCACAGAGCTGCGGTGCCAAACTCCATCCTCTCTCCTGCTTCAAAGTGAAGTGTTCTCCTCTTATAAATCCCACTGCACCTTCAAGGGGTTAATTGGCATGGCACCACATGGTGCAGTCACCTGTGTGTCATCCCTGTATGCAGGATCCATCAGTGACAAGGAGCTTCTCAAGCAGTCTGGGATTGTGTCTCTGCTGAAACCTGGCATGGCTATTATGGTCGATAAAGGTTTTCTCGTGGACGACTGTGTGCTATGCAAAGTCTACAGACCTGCTTACCTGTCAAAAAGAGAACAGATGTCAGCTGGCGAGGTAAAGGAAACTCAATCCATTGCTCGACTGAGGGTCCATGTTGAGCGTCTCATCCGCAGGGTGAATCAACACAAGCTGTTTGATACAGTCATCCCTCTTTCCATCACAGGGAGCATCAACCAGCTATACACTGTTGCTTGCCTCCTTGTGAACTACCAGAATGGCCCCTTGGTAAAAGCATGGGCAAAGGATTAAAGACTAGACAAGACACTTGCTGTAGGGGATGGAACAAGTTGAATTTATTTGTAGAGAATATAAATATGTTGATTAATTGTAAACAATTTTAATAATGTGTCTGTAAATAAATAACTTTGATACAGCATTTCTGTAAACATGTAAATATAAATAGCTGATAGTGTTTCTGTAAACATGTAAATAACTTTGACACAGTGTTTCTGAAAATGTGTAAATAAATAACTTTTTTACAATGTAAATCAACTTTACATTTTTAAGGATCTTGGCAGGTAGAAATAAAAAAAGAAATGGTCAGCCCTTTTAAACATTCTACAGTCTTTGTAGATTCGCTGGATCATCATGTCATCATGTGCGTACACAACAAAATCACACCAGTCCAATCCCGAGATCAGCATCTGACCTTGCACTTGCCAGTAATAAGCATACTGTTGTTTTAGCTCTGGTGTGCCATTCTGCAGCTTCAGGTAAGGGCAGTCAACATAACTTTTTAGATTTGGGCACTTTATCTCCAAAAGGCCAAAAACCTGGTGCTCTGTGGGGTCGTAAACGATACCATCAGGAGAGGAGCCAAGCCAAGGTGCATCTGGGTGAATTAAGAATCCACAAGGGTAGAAGTTCACTCCACGCAACAGACAGTATTCTTCCACCGCTACAGATTCCAGTTCAAGGCCTCTCTTCATGAAGAAAATCGCAACTTTTCATTTTCCGCTGGTCTTAGTACACGATATAACTACAGAAGAGTCAAGTTTTAAATAGGAAAACTATCGAAACTCTTTGGTCATTTTTGAACGCGATGCTACTGGTCTAATCAGATTCAATGATCTATGCTAAGCTATGCTAAAAGTGCTATCGCCAGACCCGGAGATCGGCTGAATGGATTCAAAAATGGTAAAACTCAACTTATTAACTCTGGGGGAGTTGGAGAATGAGCCCATTTCCAAAAAAAGTGGAGTGTTCCTTTGAAATAAAACGGACACCAAAAAGAAAGTGTGATTCAAAGCAGTTTGTGCATTGCATGTACTGCAAAGGGATGTTTGTACGGAGAGATCTGTGGCGTCATTTCAGACGATGTTCCTCAAAACCAGCAGCTGACAGTGAAAACCAAGGGAGGAGGAGAGGTTTGGGCCTGGCGTCTATGGCAGAGTCTTCATTCAGTCAGCACATTTCTCAAAGAGTTTGGAAACTCTTAGGTGTGATGAAGCAGGATGATATTTCCGCTGTTGTCAAAAATGACCTGAGTATTCTTCAGCTTGCACAGTCTTTCTTTAACAAACATGGCCATGACCCTACCAAATTTGAGTACATTCGACAAAAACTCTGTGAAGTTGCGAGATTGTTGTTGACTTTGCGTAGAGAGTTTTCAATATACAGTCTTGAAGAAGCTGTGAAGCCTGCCAATTTTCATAGACTCATTCGAGCGGTTCAGATGGTGTCTGGCTATGATGATGAGAGTCACTGCTACCAAAGCCCAAGCCTTGCTCTGAAACTGGGGCACTCGTTGAATAAGATTAGCGAAATCATTCACTGCCGAGCACTGATGTCTGAAGACAAGGAACTGATCGCGTCAACAGAGACCTTTAAAAAGCTCTACTCCTCAAAGTGGTCTGAGATGATCTCACACACTGCTTTGGTCACACTGAATGAGGCCAAATTTAACAAGCCATCAACACTTCCCTTCACTCAGGATGTGCAGTCCCTTCATCGGTTCCTTGAGAAGACTGGACATACGGCTTTTCAGAAACTAAAAGAGACGGCATCTCCTCAAAGCTATGCAGAACTGGCCAAAGCAACACTCGCCAGAGTCATTGTGTTCAACCGCAGACGCGCGGGAGAGGTCTCTAAAATGCCGCTGAAGGGCTTCAATGAAAGGGACGGCACTTCTCTCCATGATGATGTTGCCATGGGCCTGAGCAAGTTTGAGCAGAAACTCTGCAGCCATTTTAGTCGCGTTGAGATCAGGGGGAAGAGGGGAAGAAAGGTTGCTGTTCTTCTCCCGCCTGATATGGTTGATGCCCTGACGCTGCTGGTCACCAAGAGAAGTGAGTGTGGAGTGCTGGACACTAATGCTTTCTTGTTTGCTCGGCCAAACTGCCAGAGTCACTACAGAGGCCAGGACTCCATCAGAGTGTGTGCAAGTGAATGTGGAGCTCAGAATCCAGAATTTCTCCGATCAACTCATCTGCGCAAGCACGTGGCTACTCTCTCACAAATCCTAAATCTGAAAAACAATGAGTTAGCTCAGGTCGCCGATTTCTTAGGGCATGACATCCGCGTCCACCGCGACTATTACAGGCTGCCAGAAGCCACTACTCAGCTTGCTAAAATATCAAAGCTACTGTTAGCCATGGAAAAGGGCTGCCTTCCTAATCTTCAAGGCAAATCGCTTGATGACATTGAGATTGAAGGTATGTCCATCTTAGTGTAGGTTGCACAGAGGGTCTTTTACACTCACAGGGAGGTTTAAGGAAACTCATCTCTGAAATATGTCTTGTGTTCACTGTAGGGTGTAGTGTCATTTGGCATGTTTGACAAATGGGGTGTGATTGTGTTATTTGACTTCTGAATGCAGATGTGGATGTTTTTCATGTTCTGAATTTAATTTTTCATTGAAGATGAGATCAGAATGACGGATTCTGATGACAGTGATCCTGAAGAAAGTGATTCTGACGATGATGCTCTTGCTGGAGCTGCAGGCTCCAGTAATGCTGGTATGTAAGGCTGCACAATTAATCGAATTTCTAATTGCGATTACGATTATGGATGCCACGATTGCATAATCGTTCAAAGCCGCAGTTACAAAAATAAATAATTAAAAATGCCCACTTGCGTTATTCTGTGTGCTTAAGAGGTGTTTGCAGCGCGGGGTTTAACAAACTCAAACACACTGGATAAAATACATTTTGTCTAACTGATAGTCCTTGTCACTCTGTTGTGCATGATAGATATGTTAAACGCCAAATGTGTTAAAAACGGAACAAAATGGCGGTACTCGTTTGAACTGCGTGCCACACGGACCTTTTATCCGCTGGCCTCAGAAGAAAACAGCGCAGTGCGAGCTTAGAGCGCATGCGTTTATTACAGTAACCAGTCGTGATCACGCGCTAAACAACGCTGTGAAATCCAGTAAGAAGCACTCGAGTTCAGCGCAGAGTTCTATTATTTTGTTCATTATTCTATCAGTTGATGTGGATTTGTAATTGACAATGTCTTTAGACTACTGTTTTTCAAGGCAAACACCATAGAAAACATACAGTTGGGCTACTTTTTTACCATGGTAATGAGGTGCTGTCCTTTTGGTTATGACCTACAAATGTATAAAAGATGAGGCTGTTACAGTTTTCACAATGGTACTGTTGTGAAATGTACATCTGCATCCCAACTCAAGCTCCTGCTACTCTGAACTCAAGCTCCTGTTCTAATGTGCATTTCTAAGAGACAAATCTTGTAATATTATTATTACATGTTCAGTGCTACCAAATCAGGTGCTGGTGCCACTGCTCTCGAATGTTAGTCTGGAGCCCTGATAATATAAATTGTACTGTAAAAAGTTACTGTAATTTGAAATTTTGTCTGTTTAACAGTAAATTAAATATAGCTTTAGTAAACAATTTTTCCTTTTTTTTTTTTTAAATTTTAGTTTTAGTATAACATTATTATACCATGTATAATTTTACCTTTTTTTTTTTTTAAAGAAACCAAACCAATGTATAGTTGACATTTGAGGCTCAGTGTTATAGAAAAGCAATAAAAGTTCAGTAAGAGTGTTTTCAGCCGTTTATATATATATATATATATTATATGAAAATATGGCATGCAGCTTCAAACAATGGCATAAATATGTTCAAAATCATCATTATTAATAATCGCAATTACAATTTTAAGGGAATAATCGACAATTATGATTTTTGTCAGAATCGTGCAGCCCTACTGGTATGTCAACTAAGTTGTTGTTTCAATATAATCAAAGTCAAAAATTTTATATTCTATTAGTTCAGAATTTCTAACAGAATATTACTAAAATTAGGGATGCACCAGTATTCTATTGGTATCTGTAGGGATGTGTCCAAATCCGATATATGGTATTCGGAAAGGTAATGATTTGTACTATGGCAACCCTAAAGGGAATAAATACGATATATACGAGATATACACGCAAAATATATTTCAGTGCTTTCTCTCACAATTATATTGTTGGGTAATTGTCCTGTATATAAATTGTGGCATCAGGGAGCCATTATTAATATGCAGGATAGTGAAATCACTTATGAATGCGCGTTTGCTTTTTACTTTCACTTTTGAGATTCGCGATCACACAGCCTACACTCTAAAAAATGCTGGGTTAAAAACAACCCAACTGGGGTTATTTGGCAACGCAGCACTGGGTAAATATTGGACAGAACAAATGCAGGGTTATTTTGACCCAGCTGGTTGGGTTAAACGTTTTTACCCACCATGCTGGGTTGTTTTATTTAAGTCATCTATTGTTTAAAAATTATTATATTGCTGGCTTTTAATGGGCTGGAAATTAAAAATCACACACAGAATTACTATAGGCAACAGCAATAATCAAAATATGGACATTTATTATCAAGCAAGAACACAAAATACAAGACACATGGAATTTATTTGGGTGAATACAGCATAGTTTACAACATTACATACATTTAAACTTGTTTAACGCGCATTTTAGACATAAAAATGTAACATTTAAAAGTAGCATTTTAAGTCTATTCAACCATCCGCTGTAATCGCTTTTTACCAAAATAGAGCTAATTCTTGAGCCGGTGTGTCGCCGATATCTCAGCCAGTGAAGAGCTGCTGTTCACGGGAGTACTGATATTAGAGAACATATTATAGCATTAAAATAAACTCAGTATTATAAAGAATAAAATCCATTTATGTTATGCAAGGCAGTAGGCGTTTCTATTATGCGAAACAACAGACCACTGCTGACACAGCTGACTGACATCTCATCCTTACGTTGCGTTGCGTAAAATAATAAAATTTGCAGCAAAGTAAAGACTTCATAAATGAAATAAAATGTATGCAAACCTTTATTTCTTGAGGAAGTGCACCAAATCGGCAGTGCTGTGAACCACTTTATCCTGTAGAGGACTCAAAAGCCCGCTCTGACTGTAACCAAAGTAACTCTGCAGCTGCTATAAATCCCAATTATGTAATAGGCGGGAACATTTTAGGAGGGGCATGGCTGTCCTTGTTTACCACCAAAATATCATATTGTCATATTATCCGTTCTATTGTGTGTAAAGAAAATCCAAAGTGATATTTGTGTTCTGCAGAGTAAAACTACATTTTTTATTTATTTTTTTTTTCTTATCAGTATATTTATTATTTTCACATCAGCAATTTACAAATTCCGTACAGTTTACAAGTAGACATTCTTTTCTAACCACCCTTCCTCCCCTATCCCATCCTCATTAGACAGAACACATAGTTGGACATTATTGCGAGGCACTGAGTTGGTATGTAAGCTAAAAGGAAAGAAAAAAGAAGAGAGAGAAAAAAACCACACATAATGATAGAAATAAATACCAGTAGTAATCAATAAGGAAAAATTAAAGTCAAGAAGGGTTACATTATCACGTCTGCATTTTCAGCCAATGTAACATCCAAATTATTCATGTATGCAATAAATCTGCCCCAAATCTTTTCAAACATTGATGACTTTTTTTTCAGATTAAACATTATTTTTTCAACAGGCGCATAGGACGATAGTTCTCTAAGCCATAAAATATGACTTGGTGGTTCTTCTGATTTCCATTGTATAGCTATACATTTCTTTGCTGCTATCAGAGCCATCTTAACTAAACGTAAATTCTTCCTTTGATCAAGTTGAAGAATTGATTCATCCCCCAATAACATAAATCTCGGGTCAGATGGAAGCCTAACATTAACAATTTTGTCAATAGTTTGTATTATATTTATCCAATAAGTTTCAAGTTCAGAACAACTCCAAGACATATGCAGCAATGTACCAACCTCTGTTTTACACCTAGGGCAACATTCTGAATATGAAATGCTGATCTTGTGCAATCTTTCAGGTGTATAATATAGAGTAAAACAAAATTTATGATAGTTTTATCATTTCTGACATCGGGACATTGAGAAAGGTGTGTCCCCTTACAGTTTTTGCCTATTGCTTGAACACTATAGACACATGCTTAGACCAAAGTAACAAAACTTGAAGCTTTTGTTACTACACCTTAAAAATCCTGCAGATACTGAGCTTAAGATGACGTTTTGGTCCCTTAAATTTATCAAGGTGAAATACTTACTAAGGACTTTGTAGCAACACTTAAGGGAACACTTAGATAATTAAATTATTGATTATAAAATTGTCATTACATTAAACATACAACATACATGTATATTCTCTGGATGTCGTGTTACCGAGCAAACACTGTTACTACATTCCTGGCATGGGCCAGACCCTCAGTCACCTCAGAAAATACACACATACTGTTTGTACAAGAAATAAAAGACATTATAATTAGTGATAATACGTAAATGTCATTTTCAGTGTTGACTTTTTTTTTTTTTGTTATAAATATAACGTGTATCTTTTACAGCCAGATTGACTATTTAATGTCATCCAGTAATTGTGTGATCTCACCCATCTCCGTTTCAGCTGGATGAGTGAGTTTGGCTACTGGAGGCCATAGACTCTGTCTAGATTGATGTCTTGGTCATGCTGGGGTTCTTTGGTCAGTTGCAGGTTGGTGCCTCTGGTGACCTCCTTTCAGGTGGAATTTGTGTGGGTCTATGGTGTCATCCTGGTAAACAGGTCTCTCACAAGTAAAGTTGTGTTTGAGTTGGAGGTTTTCACCCTTGTCCTGGTGGAAGTGGGGATTTCTTTTGATTGCAAGCGTTTTGGCCTTGTCTTTGTTTAGGTGCACATGGTCATAATGGTCTTTTACTGTGATGTTAGAGTGGTGGGGTAGCACACTGGGCAGAAAATCACATCTTCTGGTGGTGTCAGCTTTGATTCTGTGGATGGTCTCTGGGTGGGAGTTTTTGCCAGGATGAAGTAATGATGATCTCTTTCTATTTCTTTTTTAAATTAATAATTTCAAGTTGGCAAAGCTGCTCCCTCATGTTAAACCATTTCTCTTAATAAATTGAAGGTCTCGTTTTCAAAGGTTGTGATCACTGTACGTTTTCCCTGCACCACAATTTTAGTACGGAAAAAGTTAACGGTTAGGTGTCTTTTCTCTGGGTCCTCTAGGTCCTCTATTTGCAATTGCAAGGCATCTTGAATGTTCACTTCTGTAATCCGTCCTTCATAATGTCTGTAAAAAGCATTTCTCCATGCACGTTCACGATGTGTGTAGAAGTGAAGATTAATACCCCTCCTACATATAATGGGAATCTCAGGGTTTTGCTGTAGGTTTGCTTCTGCCATAATGCTGTACTTCAAACTTCTTTGAATAAAAGGGCTCAATAGCTCAACTGGCCAACCAGAGGGTTTGAAGGATTACAGTCCTTTGCTAACGTTATATTTAGCCAGCTGAATTAGTTTTGAAGGGTTTTCCCTCTTATTAAACTTTTTTCCTTCCAATTTGTTTTACAAAGCTACTGTGGGAAAATAATAGTTCTTGCTTACCTCTTGCATAGGGCAAGTTGAAGTTCTATGATAATTATTTCTGTAGTCCTGTTTGATTCTGGATTGATCCCTGTTGTTTTTTACTAATTTTGTCCAATTTTTTATTGTTGTTGTTGTTGTTTTCCTTAATGTATTTCAGAACCAGCTTGAAAGAGGGTTTGTATTCTGGTCTTTCCCCAGTTTATGTTGTCTTCTTCCTTCTAATGTCTCATCTCTGCTCCAGTTGGAAAACGTTTTTCAGTGCAGTTTTTTTTTTTCTGTTTTCATTACTCTGTTTTATTTCTTTAGAATGAACCGTCTCTGTGTTTTCAGTGTTTATATACCCATCAGGCTGTGTACTGTCCCTAAGAACACAGCCAATTGCACAGCTGGTACCACCCCCAACACGGTGGAGGCCTGTAGCTATCTTCTAATACGTCAACACTTAAGCATCACAATTTCACTTTCAGTTTTTGAGTGACAGATATGCTTAACACTTACCCTTTGTTTTTATGTCTTATTTATGATGTTTGCAATAGAGATTAGCAGAACTCTAACTGGCTGTAGATGTTTTAGTTTACCCCAGAGGGGCTTTATTAAAAAAAAACCCAGAAAAGTAAAACAGGTGTTGTGTGGGCTGTTTAGGTGATGAGGTGGTTTCTGTGTTGATCTGTGTTGCCGGTGACTGGGTGACAGATACACTGTTAGACATTTCAAAGGGTTTTTACAGTACTGTAGTTACTGTAAAAGTTATTGTAATTAAGATTTAGAGTTGTGAACAGTATTACAATTTTAATACAGTAATGCAATTTTAATACAATTTTTAAAAAAATCCAATTTATCAGTTTACTACTATAATTCATTTTTTATACAGATTTCATTAAATTGAATAATAATAATAAATAATAAACACAATATAGCTTGATCTCAGCCAGTTGATCAACACATGGTGGTGGCACATTTTGGAGCAGCACCTGTGTTTTGGAGATGGCTTATATGTGTTCTTTGGTTGCTTATATTTTTTCCCCATTATTTTTCTGCTGCCTAAAGATTCTTTGTGAGGATAAATCCAGAGGATACAACATAATGCACTGCAAAATGTCCTAAGACAGGAGAAATAGTGAAGATGCATCATTGGAAGACTGTATTTTTAAGCATTATACATGCAATGATTTCAATAAAGAATTTGATATTTTTTAATTATCGTGTCTGTTTTAATTGAATGCCAGTAGTACCTATGTAGGATAAAAATAAAATGAATTCTATATATTTCTTACCAAGAGCTGTTGAACTCAAAGGAGCGTTGCTTTACGAACATGGAGAGTGATCACAATATATATATATATATATTACGGCTGTCAATTGATTAAAATATTTAATCGTGATTAATCGCATGATTGTCATGAGTTAATTTGCGATTAATCGCAACTTGATTGCACATTTTTATTTGTTCTAAATGTATCTTAAATTACTTTTCAAGTTTTTAATACTCTAATCAACATGGGCATGGACAAATATGGATGCTTTATGCAAATGTATGTTTATTATTATTGAAACAATAGTCAACATAGAGCATGAAGACTACACGTTTTAAAGATTGTAGATGTTTTTCAAAGAACTTGTTCATGTCTATTACACACATGAAAAAAGAAATACCAGGTTCCCATTACTTCTCTTTCTTTGCACTGAGCGATTTACTTACACAAACCTGCAATTTTTGCACGACAGAGCAGCTCTTCTTCTGAACATGCAAAATGTACATTATATTATTTATTATTACATTTGTTTCCCTCTCTGTGCCCACATACTGTATTTTATTTTTTAAAAGCATTAAAATCAGTTGGTATGTTTCCTAAATATATAGTACCAAAGCTATGATCAATCTCAAAACCCAGTATTGATTCTATTTCAGTGATTACCATTAACCAGTATGACTGGATTGCCGTACAGTTCCAGAATATATGAATATAATCCACCATTGAGTTGTTACATCGTCACCAGCAAAGTGCAGATTCTGGATTACCATTCTGTAAATATTTTCTTTTTGGAGTAATAAAGAATCTAATGATGTTTTTCCATGCGAAGTCTCTCCACTGACCAGAACTGGAGGTTGAATGCTGTGACTTACATATGTTTAACCAATCTTCTTCCATTAGAATTATATTCACCTACTTCTCCCATTTTTCTTTAACATATAAGGTAGAGTGAGACTTAGAGGACTGTATACATGAATATATTTTTGACACAAGTTTCTTCTGAATACCACCTTTATATGCATCAGCAAAATGTTTATGAGACTCAATTTAGTTGCCTCCTTATTATTAATTTATTTTTTTTAAAAAGTGATTTCTAAGTTGTAAATATCTATAGAAATCATGTTTCTCTAAATTATAGGTATCAATAAGATGTTGGAAGCTTTCTAAACCAATCTTGGATGAAACTGTACAATATGATGTAATACCATTCCATATCCATTGTTTAAACCGCACATCCATCTGTGCAGGTTTGAAGTCTCTATCATATGCCACCCCTCTTAGCAGCCGTGCTTGTCTTTCCAGTTTCAGAGTTTTGCATTCTTTGAACCGAGTATTAAGAGGAACTAATGTCCAATTGCTTAGTTTGTTAGAGTACATAATCTTAGTAGTTTTGTCCCCTAATAAAGAAGGGAGAGGACAGTCTAGCTGGTTGAATTCTAATTCTTTCCATTTTGCATCATAATCGTCAATACACCAGCAAACTAGATATTTTAATTGTGCTGCTTTATAATAACCCTCCAAACAGGGAAGAGACAGTCCTCCTCTTTCCTTTGGTAATTGTAGTGTTTTGAGTCTTACCCTGGGTTTATGATTTTTCCATATAAATCGGTTCTGTTCCAGTCAGGGCCGGACACAAGGGTAAGTGATAAATATAAGTGATTTTATTGAACAGGTTGGTGCAAGTGAGAGGTGAGCAGGAGATCCTGAGGTGAGTAGGTAATCTTGAGATTGTTTCCAGGTGTATGAGGATGATAGTAACTGAGTTCTCTTTACAGTGTTGTCTATATACACGATTGCAAAACGATGCAAGAACTCCCGGAGCACCTCATGTATAAATCCTTGGAATACCGAGGGAGCGTTGACTAGCCCATACGGCATCACCCGGTATTCATAATGGCCGGTAAGGGTCACAAAGGCGGTTTTCCACTCGTCTCCTTCTCGGATTCGGATGAGGTTGTAGGCGCTGCGGAGGTCCAGTTTGGTGAATATGGTGGCGCCGCAAAGTTGTTCCAATGCTGCTGGGACAAGGGGAAGAGGATACCGGTACTTTACAGTGATGTCGTTGAGTTTTCAGTAGTCGTTGCAGGGTCGTAGGCCGCCGTCCTTTTTCGCGACGAAGAAGAAGCTGGAAGCAGCAGGGGAGGTAGATGGGACGATGTATCCTTGTTGCAAAGCCTCCTCAATATACTCCTCCATGGCCTTTTGCTCCGGTGGTGATAGTGGATATATTCTTCCTCGTGGTACTGGCTCACCCGGAATGAGGTCGATTGCCCAGTCCCATGGCCGGTGTGGTGGTAGCTGGGCAGCCCTTTTAGGACAGAAGACGTCACTAAAGTGGGAATAACAGGAAGGGATTTCGATGGATAATTTCTCCTGGGGACTTTCAATGGAGGTTGTGTGGACAGGTATCTGCACAGGTATGCGATGGGATGGTTGTGGTAAGTTGGGGAAGCAGTGAGGGAAGCAATTCTCACCCCACTTTAGGACTTCTCCCATCCTCCAGGACAGATGGGGATCGTGCTGCACCAGCCACAGGTGACCTAAGATGATGTCCACAGTCGAACCCTCCAGAACCAACAAGTGAAGCTCCTCTTGATGTAGTTGCCCAATTTGTAGTTGTATGGGTCCAGTACAGAGGCGGACGGAACGTTGTGTTAGAGGAGTACCAGTTTGGACCTCATATGCAGTCGGCGTAGTCGTGGTAGGGAGTCGGAGCTGCTGGAGGAGGTCCCCTGAGATGAAGTTCCCCGCGGAACCAGAGTCGAGGAGGACGGTAACTGAAAGGACACAGGAGCGAGCAGTAAGCAGAGCACGGGTGGACAGAGGCTTGAGCTTATTGAATGGCGGAAGTACGGAACTCACCAAGGCTCGACGAGGGCGAAGGGGACACTCCAGGATCCGATGACCATTGTCACCGCAGTACAGACATAATCCCTGGTTGATTCTTCTTTGGCGTTCTTGTAAGGATAGACGAGCAGAGTCCGTTTGCATTGGTTCTGGAGGGTCATTCGTCTCTGGTCAGCGCGGAGGAGGAGTGGCAATGGCTGTGGATGGATCAATGGAGCAGGATTGGATACGGTTGGAACATCGGATGGCTAGTTGGATGAATTTTTCCAAACCAAATGTGTCATCATATGCACTCAGATGGAGACGTAAGCGAGGATTGAGCCCCTGACTAAATGCTGTGATGAGAGATGGCTCATTCCAGCCGCTGGCCGCTGCTAGGGTTCTAAATTGCAGTCCATACTGATGAATAGTCATGGCACCCTGACGAAGTTGGTACAGTCTCTCCCCCACGGAATAGTCCCCCGGCGAACTGCTGAAGACTTCCTTGAAATGGTGAATGAAATGGTGAAACTGCTTTTTAAAACACGTCACTAAAATGAACTGTAACTCAGCAAATACTTCACACAGAGACATGAGGAATATGTCTATAGAAAGCTTGACATGTCTACTGTTAAATGAAGTAAGCCTTACCGAAAACAAATATTCTGTGATAAAGTAATCCGTATGAAACCAAGGACATGCCCAGTTTTTCCGTCTGGTCTCATTATCTCTAATTAGGTCACGCTGTGAGGAATAAGCCTTGTATTTACCCCCAGAAGACGCGCTGCAAGGAAAAAGCTTTGTTTACCTCACAAACAGAATCCGAGCGCAGCTGGAGATACTTTATACCGAGTAAGTAATGTTTCTTATTGGCATTCGATAATGTGTTGAATGCAATTAATAGTTGAACTTTTCCCAAACTATAACTCCAGAATAAAATGTGTAAAATTGAGTGCAACATTTGAAATATGATAGGCAACCTTTCATTGCATTTAAATGTTGCACAACGTGAGGATAGTTATATGTTCTATGCTTTATTAATTTTGAATAGTAACAATATGTAGGCCTATATATTATAATAAATATAATGTACGGTTTTTGCTGTACTTTGGATCAAATGAATGCAGGCTTGGTGAGCTGAAGACACTTCTTAAAAAAACAAACAAACAAACAAAAAAACATTACAAATCTTACTGTTTAAATAATTTGACTGGTAGTGTATGTATTGTCACCATGTTTGCTTTGTCTTTGTCCGTTCATTGTGTTGCTCACGTCTGTTTTGTGTTTTCTCATGCAGTTTCTGCTGTCTCCTGTTTTCCTGGGTTCCAGTTTCCTGCCACTGTTTTGGATATTTTACCCACGATGTCTTGACTCTTCTGTTGTTTGTTTGTTCCTAATAAACTGTTTAACTGCACTCGCAAGTGAATCGCAAGTTATTTTATGTGACAGTTATATGTATACACATTTCTTTTTTCCTCACATTCTTTCTAGGTAACTCTTCTCTCTCAGTCACACACCTGACTGAATGGCTCATTATGGAGCTCATTATGCGGGCCTTTGTCTTCTCAGGTGTGAGTCACAGCACTATCCAGGATAGCTCGTGCCCTCTTTGCATAGACCCTTTCTACTCAAAAAGTGACTTAAATTTAAATCAATATATTGTTTTCTCTGAATGAGTGAGTTAGATTATTTTCATGTCATTTTGAAGCAAATATTCTAGGCTACAAGATCCAGTTCTCAAAAATATTGTGAACAAATGTTCTGTATGTGTTTTATGGCCTTATTTCAGTTACTTTAAAATTTCTGTTTTTTTCTAACCACGCATAAACGTCGTTTTCTCAAAAAACACAATCATGTACGTACATGCTGCTCACATATTATTGTAGCCCAGTTTGTGCTGAATACAGTGTTTTTAGATTTTAGCCATTAAAAGGTTTATAAGTAACTGAAAAAAAGCACAAATGTCAGGGCATGTCAAAACTTCTCCGGGGGCCTCAAAACACTCTCAGACCCCAGAGGGTTAAGTACTTGTGTTGATGATGGCTGTGATCGGGTGCAGGTGCACGTGATTAGTATTCTGGTGACATGGAACGCTGTGATTGGTGAAGTGTAGGGCCTGACTGATCCGTGACAGGTTCCAGTCATTAAATTGTTTTTTTTTTTGGTATCTCTACAGGTAGTGATTGAAAGAAAAACAATAATCGCAGTAAAACATTCATCCTTATAATTTCTATTTGATTATACAAACTAAAAGTTCCAATTATCCAAGTCTGCTTTCAGTTTCTTCGTAATAGATCCATAATTAGAAATATAAATTTTAGCCAAATTCTTTGGTATGATAACCACCAAGTATTTAATATTATTTGTTTTCCATTTAAAATTATATTTTTTGCGTATGTTTTCCTGTGGTGAATAATTAAAAGAGAGGGTTTGGGTTTTGTGTAAATTTAGTTTATATCCTGAATACCAAGCAAACTGCTCAAGACAAGACATGAGTTTGGGTAAACTGGAATTTGGTTCGGAAATAGTCATAAGAATGTCATCCGCATACAGGCATATTTTGTGTTCGGTTTCTTTCATTGGAATTCCTAGAATTTTTGAATAGTGCAAAAAGTGTGGGACTCAAGGGGCATCCCTGATGACACCCCCACTCCAGTGTAATTGAGTTAGAAACATTACCATTTATTTTAATCTTGGCTGTTGGTAAATGATATAGCGGTTTAATACTTCTTATAAAAGCCAAAACATTGCAATACTAAATACAAAAATTCCCATCGCACTGAGTCGAAAGCTTTTACCGTGTCCAGGCTAATTGCCAGGGATTTGTAAGTATTATTGAAGCATATATTCTATAATCTATATTTAACACTGAGATAGGTCTGCATGTGCCGCATTCTGTCTTATCCAGGACACTGGAGTTTCCCCCCCTTTAAGAACATGGTTAAACATTTTAGGAGCATAGGTTTCAATAATTCCCTAAATGTTTTATACCACTCATAGTAATTCTGTTTAATATATTGGAGTTTAATCTCCACTTGTTTGTCAAGTATCTTATTTATTTGTTGTTTTATCACTTTTATTTCATCTAAAAATGTAGGCTCATTTAATTCAATATGTTTTTGTTCCAATGTCTTTAGTGTATTTGTTAAATCAGCCAGTAACTTCTGTTTTTCTTTCTTTTTTCTTGAGGACCACTTTAGGAGCTTTCCTCTCAGTACCGCTTTAGCCGAATCCCATATTACACTTGGTGACACGTCCTCATTATTTCTTTTTTAATATATTCTTGACATTGGTGATTATTTAGAAGACTTGTATATAATCTCCAAACAGTGTTCTTAGGTTGAACATCAAGATGAAGTCTCAAGTACACTCCTGCGTGATTGGAACCTATAATCCTGTACCTCTCTGAATGAAACACAAAAAAATAGTCAACCCTAGAGTAGACCATGTGGGGATGGGAGAAGAAGGTGAATTGTCTTGCATATGGGTGGAGCTCCCTCCATATATCAAACATGCCTGCTGCTTTAAGCATTTTCCTAACATACAGTGTTTCACAATTAATCTTTTTTGTTGGATTTGAAGAGTCTAGGGTAGGATGCAACTATACATTCCAGTCCCTAGCAGAAATAAGAATACCTGATACTTCTGAAGCTATTAAATCAAATATTTTCTTAATAAATATTTTATCCCGTCCTGGTGGTCTATAAACATTAAATAATGTTACTTCCCTAGAATGAAGGATCCCTTTTACCAAAATGTAACGTCCCTCTTTATCAGCAACTTGGAAAAATATAAAATGTGCAACCAAAAAAACTGTAACTTCCATGATCAAAGTTTCTTCTTAAGTAACTACTGTTTGAAAAGGAAAATCTTCGATTAACGAAGGGCCTCCCCAGTGCAATCCGAAATTATAAATCGGTGCACTTAGTAGAATAATTCTTCCTAGAACCCCCAGACAAAAATGTTTTTCATTTATGAATCTGTTAAGCTAAAAACTAAAATGAACCCATAATGAAAATAATTTTATCCAAACTCAAGATTCATAGCCTTTGTATGAATATTATCCTCCTTGTATTAAACTATCATTCTGGTTCTGGTTCAATCTTGGCTATAAGTTATTTTTAACTAATTTCACCCTGAGAAACAAGTCAATCAGTATCTCCACTATCCCGGCGGAAATCCTGGAGCCTTTTCTGCGCTCTCTCTTGATGTATCTCTCGGCTGTGTCGTGGCCTTGCGCCCGCCGTTTCCCTGAGAGATTTTACTCAGCCTTTCCATGGATGCCGATGCGGTGGTAGGATCTTCTCTGATTCTGGCCGTTGTCAGTCCTTTCTTCTTTAGATCCTCCATCACCTCTACTGTGCTGTTATAAACAATTGGACCATCTTCGAAAAAAACGCAAAGTTTAGCGGGAGGAGGTGTCTGGATACAGAGACCCATTTCTTTTGAGTAGTTTCCTGATTGGCACGAATGCTTTCCTCTTCTTTTGAGTTTCAGTGGGGTAGTCCTGGTCGAAGTACACTCGTTTCCCCTTCAAATGAATTTCCCTTTTCCTCCAAGCCGAACGAAGCACAAATTCTTTGATTTTATATTCTAGGAAGTAAATCAAAATTGATCGGGGATTAGCATTTGGCGATGGTTTGGGGCCAAGTGCCCTGTGACAACTCTGTATCCCAAGTTCAGTGTCGGGGAGGGCTAGTTCCATCTTGATGAAACTTTCAATAAACTCCTGTATGTTGTCCCCTCCAGCCTCCTCCGGGATTCCATACAGTCGTATATTGTTTCGTCGAGATCTTGCTTCAAGATCTGTCAGTTTTGTTTGGTGGATGTCAAGGGTTTGACACAGCACTTTTTTATTTAGCTTTGGTGTTCCATTCTTCCAAATCCGTCACTCTCTGTTCGGCCTCCTCCAATCTACCCATCGTGTCCTTCAAATCTGTGGCAATTTCGTTAAGGTTGATATCTGTTCTGAAATTTGCCAAATCAGTTTTCATGTCTCTGGAAAGAATCTCATGGAAATTGTTTAACTCCATTTTTACATCCGATCGGATAGCCTTAATTTCATTGTATATGGCGGCGATACTATTTTGAAAGGTATCCTCGACTTTGTGCTCACCAGTGTTGTCTTCATTTTCCACTGTTTGTTTTTCATTTTTCTCGGGTTTTTGGGATGCTTTGCTTCTAGCCTTTCGTTGCTTCTCCCCTTCCATGTTTACTAGATAATTTCAAAGAATATAATGAATTAAATTCGGGGAGAATAACACGTTTGTCTGAGAGCTCTCACTCTACGCTGCCACTCGCCCCGACGCCATACCGGAAGTCTCCCACATACTGTATTTTGATGCATCTAAATTCTCAGTAAAACTGTTTTCATTGATATATTTTACTGTTTCTTTTGTCAGACAACGGATTGAATATGAAATGGTGATTGAAACGTTTAGAGAATCTATGGGGTATTGTCAAGAGGAAAATGAGAAACAAGAGACCAAAAAATGCAGATGAGCTGAAGGCCACTGTCAAAGAAACCTGGGCTTCCATACCACCTCAGCAGTGCCACAAACTGATCACATCCATGCCACGCCGAATTGAGGCAGTAATTAAAGCAAAAGGAGCCCCTACCAAGTATTGAGTACATATACAGTAAATGAACATAATTTCCAGAAGGCCAACAATTCACTAAAAATGTTTTTTTTTTATTATTGGTCTTATGAATTATTCTAATTTGTTGAGAATTGCTGGGTTTTTGTTAAATGTGAGCCAAAATCATCACAATTAAAAGAACCAAAGACTTAAACTACTTCAGTCTGTGTGCATTGAATTTATTTAATACATGAGTTTCACAATTTGAGTTGAATTACTGAATTAAATGAACTTTTCCACAACATTCTAATTTATTGAAATGCACCTGTATATATATATATATATATATATATATATATATATATATAGGTTTTGTAGCCATAGACTCACACATGCTTTGTACTATCATAAAAAAAGAAAGACATTTTCATTGTTTAGCACGTTATTAAAATCTATTTCTGAATAGAGTAGGCTATTAATAATAAACATGTTCTAAACATACTTAGACTTGTAGCATTCATCATGTTACAGTATACACTCATATTACTTGCATTGTTTTATATAAAGCATGAAAACATCGCGCTGTAACAAATTGAAATTGAATGAATCATATTCAAAATGTTTTACTCGATTTCAAACATTGTAGTCAGGAATTATAGTTTGGGAAAAACCCAACTATGATTTTGTAGTCATATAGCCTAGTATGTATGATTTTATAGTAGCTTATGGTATGATTCTGTAGCCACAGACTCACGCATGCTTTGTACAATAAAAGGATGTACTTTGTACTATAAAAAAATGATATTTTATATCTGAGAAACTAATTATTATTGTTTAGCACGCTATTACAATATATTTGTGAACAGAGTATTAATAATAAACATGGTCTAAACATTCTTAGATGCATTCATCATGTTGTAGTTTGGGAACAACCCAACTAGTAAAATGTGTTCAAGTTTATGTCACAATACCAGGTTAACTAATGCAAAAAATAACGTTACTTACTCATCAGATTGATCTCCTCTACTGGATGAAATCTTGTTCTTGTTTCAAGGGAAATCCTGCCTTTACTTAGCGCGTCTTCTTCCAGAAACGAACAGTAGCCACGATGAATAATCTCCTCACTCTTTGTTTGTGTTGGGCGTTTGCACGTTCACGCATCTCACGTGGATATTTACATATGAACGGCGCGAGTCGCGAGGGGGTGGGATTGCATTACAGTTAATGAGCTAGACGGGAAAGACTGAACATCGTGTTGGTTTCATACGGATTACTTCACTACAGAATGTTTTTTTTTTTCTCGATATGACTTCATTTAAAAGTAGACACATCAAGCTTTCCAAGAGTGCTGTAAATTCAACCTGAGGAAGTCATAAGCAGAAAACTTTTCTTAAAGATTAATCCATTCCAGTTCCAGCAGAATTATGGAGAGAGTTTGTTACTTGCTCTGAGTTGAGTTGAGAGGCACTCTCCGGTTCCCTTTCCTTCCTGGTTGGGAAACCCCGGGGCTGCTGATGCGGTCCTTGCCTGACGTCACTCGGGGAACCCCTTCTGTGATTGGTTGGCTTCCTGGCAGCACGCGAGTGGTAATGCTTTGAAGTTTCTTTGGTCAGAAGTTTGAAGGAGTGTTGAAGTTTTGGATGATCGACCTGAAGTCTGTAGGCGCTTCACAGCGCGATCAGTGAGGCGAGACCAAAGTTTTCAAGCGAGCAAGCAACAACCAAGCACTCCGGGCATTGATTTTTAAGTGGG
Source organism: Acrossocheilus fasciatus (assembly GCA_036784905.1). Classification (NCBI taxonomy): domain Eukaryota; kingdom Metazoa; phylum Chordata; class Actinopteri; order Cypriniformes; family Cyprinidae; genus Acrossocheilus; species Acrossocheilus fasciatus. The sequence continues at coordinate 46,942,578 of CM071940.1, forward strand.
ACTACTAAGTCCGCCCCTGGAGCGATTGTCCCAATCGGCCTGTTGCTGCCGGGTGGAGCCACGCCCCGCACGGTTCTTCTTCATGCTTAAATTAACATAATGCTTCATCTATCATGTGAGGAGTATTTCTAATAAATTCTTATAAAAGTATTCATCATTCATACGAGGCTGAAAATCGACATATAATTCATTTCAACTTCCTGCATTTGAAATAAGCTTTAACCCGATACTACACATGGCTATCTATTCAAAAGAAAGTTATAAGGCAAAGATTAAAATTCACCGATTACATAAAACACCAAGTAAGGAATAATTGACGACGGGATTATTAGAAAAATAATCGCGCTGTGAAGCGGACCGAATGGACCGAAGTCAATTATTCTTTCTTATACTACGGTTGCCACACCTCAAGACATCAATCAGATGATATATTTCAAGGCATTCGTCCAGTATTTCTACTTAAATCACTATTGTGAGTAGGACTATTTCTTCTGCATCTCATCCAGCGCTTCCGTTGCTAATTCCAAAACGTCATTTTAAACCTAGTAATGGAGGCTTGAGCCATTGATAACAGACTAATAATGCAGTTAATACAGTTAATAACTAAGTTATGAGAGAGATTACCTCTGTGCGTCTCTCAATAGTGTTCGGCAGCAATGTCTCTAGTTATAGTGAAATTTAGTTCCTTTTGTCCACGAACAGTGCCCTTGTTGTTACTTCGCTTGTGAGAAATCATGTAGTTTTTAAGTTGTTTACTGATAAAATCGTCAGAGTAGCGCTAACAACATTAGCGCGATGTATGCTAGTGTGTGTGCAAACTATTATGTATGTGCAGTCTGTGAGGGAGAGAGAGCGGGAGAGATAGAGTATGTGCTTAATAACGCGTAATTTTGTAGCAAAAATATGGACATGATCTGTCGTTTTTATCCTTTTACTTACTATATTTATTTGTTTGGCCAGTGTCGTTTTGGGTTTTGTTTATTTTGCTGTTGTAAGATCTTTGAAATAACAGAAATAATTTGGCGAAGTGATATGATCATGTAATGCGGTCAAGTGCTGCCTGGAACTACATTCGCCGTGCGGTTCCCTAAGAATAATTGCACACCTCAGAACGTTCGTCAGCCAATCAGATTCAAGCATTCAACAGCCCCGTAGTATAAGAATGTATATAAAACATCACACATGTTATTTGTTGATACACTTGCTCTAATAGCTACAGAAATAAATGATTGTCCCTTTTAGAGATCATTATTTGAAACTTTTCTTTGCCTGAAAAAGGCAAGAGTTGAGCACGCAGGAGAGTGGGAAGCGAGTCATGAGAGAGTCATGGGACAAAATGTATGGCTCCCGATGTCCTGAGAGGTTAATGGCTCTTTTCCTGTTGGATATACGGTGGAGTTGGACTGGCGAGCCGCCCGTTAACTGGAGCCTGTGAACATTCCTGTTTTGAAAGAACACAGAAACTGAACTGGTACATCTTCAAATGGTAGGAGTGGAATTTCGTATCACACTTCTTATTTCGGCATAGATTTTAGAGACTGCAGATTTCATAAATTCCTGGATTCCTGGACTGAATTCGTGAACTGACTTTTTTTTTTCATTTTATTTATTTACTTTTTCCTCAAAGAATCATTCTGAGTGTTCATCACGAGCATTGGACTCTTGATCAATTTTGAAGTGTTCAGACTGAATGTAATTTTGTTTTATTGGGTGTTTTTTTTTTCAGAGGTTGTTTAAGGTTTATGGGTAAATGTTCAAAGTATTGAATAACTAAACTAAGATCAAATTTAAGAACAAAACAGTTAAAGAAGGGAAAATGTTGATTACATTCTTACTGATACATATCTTTAAAAATTAACTTGGTGAATTAGCTATCAACAAAGAAAAGAAAAACGGAAGGGAAATATCAACTTACCTTGACGAGTGATATTATCATAAAACCTGTAAGGAAAGAAAATGGTACAAATCGTTACTATTGAATGTAAACTAAACTGAGGTCATTGTACACTGCATTTTTATTTTTTATTTCTGTGGTTCTTGTTAAAATATAATCTCTTCTTATTCTTACCTCAAACCCCGTGTCTGAGTTGTTCACTGCTGTCGCACCATCTCTCTCCTCGCACGAATCTAAACTGCTGAGCTTACTGGTCCATTGATAAAATAACCTGGAAGATATTCGGGTGTCACGGGTTACACAATGGTAATGTGTGTTAATAGAGTATTAGCAGTGTAAGCAAGATTAGCGGCAACCATGCTGGTGATGCTAATGGGCTATAAGCTAATAGCGGACTCTGGAAATCAAAAAACTAGTGTAGAACCTGGTCGAAAAGAACACACACATATAATCTTAACTCAGAACATTCTGGAGATTCCCCCTCCACGCTGAGTCGTAAAATTAACAAATGACCAACACAACGCCACAATTCTATGACTAGCGTCTGGCCATACCCTCCTTATCACCTCAAGAGACTCGTAAACCATGATAAGTCTGTGGATGAAATGACCGCGCTACATCTGCACAGAGTTAAGAACAAAGAACTTATTTGGAGAGGTTCCAGAATCAGAGCGCTCGCGATACCCCCACTTACCATAAACTACACTTCTGATAAACAAAAAAACGACTGACTTATAGTTTCGTCTGAGCTAAGAAGATCACCAGAGCTACAGAACGTGATACTCCTAATGACCTCAAGACCTCAGCTTTGTCCTGTGGGATTACAAATTTATTTAGATGTTTAATTTAGATTCCAATGTAATAGTGTACAAACTGAAGAAGTTATATACATTGTATTTAGCATTTATGCTGAAGATGATGACATCAGATGAAAGATTCAAGAAGTCCCTGCCAGTTCCTGTCTCTTATTGTAAGTCTAATGAGCCAGACGACGGAGACTCTTGCCTTTTGTTTGTAATGGCTCTAGGGCCCTGGCCTCATTCTTTGGGCAGTTAGGCTGATTGGATTAGGAGTGATTAAATCAGGCAGGATGCTATACCGGAATACTTCATTTGCATGTCTTAAGGTTGTCACCCAGGTGCTTGGTTTCCATTCCTAAGCACTGCCCCCTAAATGTATTTAAAACTACAATGTATCACTGCTTTAGTAAGAGACTTGGATGACTACAGCAACGCACAGCGAGTTCTCAATAAAGAGTAACTTCTGGATGAAAGATATCCCAACGTCTCCTGGTCTTCACTTCTGAGTTGCCTAAACTTTAGAAGATAAAAGTTCACAACAGTCCTCTCGCCTTCCCAAGGAATGCGCTCTTTTTCTCTTCTTGTGCAAAGATCACCCAAACTTTTATGGACTTTGCCAAAAGGACAATCAGAAAAAAACTGCTGCTATTAAAGCAATATACTCAAGAAACAATATATATATAAATGTGGTATTTTATGCCTTTTTAGCTGGCTGTGGTTATTAGAAATTAGGATATTTTAATCTATGACTTAACCCATTTAGTAGGTAAAATTATAGGGTCAGGACTACTATCGTCAAAAGATAGATACTTAGCATAAAGTTTTGGTTTGGCGGTATGGTTCTGTTCTGTGCAAAAACTCCCAGCCCATCCATGCAGCCTGTCATGAATGAGCAGGGAGAGCAACAATAATAACCCCCCTACACAAAGATAGGCCAGAACTGCCCAAACCACAACTGATGGGATTCTGAAAGAAGCATTTCCTTCTGAAATAGCAGAGACTGGGGCAGCAGCCCCTTACGGAAAAGGCAGTGAAACGGTGCTCTTTGTAATCTTTATCTTTTATTTATAATATTTAGCTTTAGGGAATCAAATCATAGAAATCTGATTTTGATCGAATTAATTGATATTAATCAGAAATGTATAATTTATACCTTATTAACGACTCGACCAGCGAGTATTAACCCAGTATATTTTAGCAATTATATTTTTGTCTCATGGATACAAGAATAAGAATTGTTAGAAAATTTATGAGCAACAGGTAACACGATCTATGGCAAATAATTTAAGATTTGAAAATCACTGCACCAGACTATTCATTAAAAATGAATCGAGAGTTTATTTAATATTCTAGGATAATACAATACAATACAATACAATACAAAACACATACACATACATACCCAAGTTATGGCAAGATGAAAGCAGTTAAGCTATTCTCTTTCTTGAGAATAAAGACGACCTTGAGACGTCACAAACAGAAGACTCGACTTATCGTTATCTTTTAAAGATTCATTCAATTCAACTCAGCGAATTAGAGATTTGTTTGTTTTACTTGCTTTGAGTTGATGAAGGCTGTTCTTCTCTCTGGGGGTTGCTGGAGGGAAGTCCTGGACTTTCACGCTGATGAATATATATAAATATTGTCTCTTGAGTATATTGCTTTAATAGCAGCAGTCTTTTCTTGATGGTCCTTTTGGCAAAGTCCATAAAAGTTTTGGGTGTTTCTTTTGGAGAAGAAGAGAAAAGAGGCGCATTCCTTTGGAAGGCGGGAGACCAAAGCGAAGGTCGTGAGGTCAATAGGGGTATCATGTTGTGTGGCTCTGGTGATCTTCCTAGCTCAGACGAAGTTGTAAGTCAGTCATTTTTTTGTTTATCCGAAGGTAGTTTATGGTACGCAGGATCGCGGACGCTCTGGTTCTGGAACTTCTCCAAAGAAGCAGTTCTTTGTTCTTTAACTCTGGGCAGATGTAGCGCGGTCCTTTCCTCCCCAAACTTATCGTGGTTTACGAGTCTATGGCAGGACGCTAGTCAGAGAATTGGGCGTCGTCCTGGTCATTTATCAATTTTTACGAGCTGATGGAAGACCGGTTCCAGTGGAATGTTCTTAAGTTAAACTCATGTGTGTGCGTTCTTTTCGACCAGGTTCTACATCTTCTTTATAAGCAGCTAAGAAGAGCAGCAAGCCCCTTACCGGAAGAGAGTAGCAGTGAAGGGATGCTCTTCTTAATAAGCAGCTAAAAAGAGCAGCAAGCCCCTTTTATGCAATACCTGAAAAAGATGCAGAAAAATTTACAGCTAATTGACCCACTAAAAATGGCAGCCTGATTTGCAGCAAACACACGTACTGCAGCCATAGAAGCGAGCAATGAACGGTTCAGAGAGATCGCATATTCTACCTGGCCTAAAAGCTTCAGCATCCATTAAAAAATCTATAGAAACAGCATATAATAACTCAAATCAACTCATTAGTTTACAGGTTGTCGTCTCCCATTGACATTGTGCTCGTTATGTTACGTGTCTTCAATCTGACAAGCCACGTGAGTGAAGACAGAAATCCTTACAATGCACTCGATAGCTTTGCAACAAGCATGTTGCTTGCTTAAATCACAGCATGTTGCAGTAGTCAGAGAAACTTAAGGAAATAGCAGTCCCAATAACTAGATGAAGCATATTCCGAGAACAATCAGATGGCCTAACAACAGGTTAAATATTAGCTTCTTACTGTTGCAAATTTGCCTAGTACCAGTACTTGCAGTACAACCAATTGCTTAAAGAAACAAGCAGGTCTAGCAACAAACATGATACTGAGCACTAGATAAGCCCTAAAAGCAAGCAAAATCCCAATACCCTAACAGCTTTAAAGCAAAGACCTTCTGAAATAGCGTAGACTGCGGCAGCAAGCCCTTTAAGAAGAAGAGAAGCAGCGAAGGGGTGCTCTTCTTTAATCAGCAGCTGAGAAGAGCAGCATGCCCCTTTAATGCAGTACAGCATATGGTCAATACCCGACGTTTAGGCAACAGCATGTTGCCCTTATCCAGATAATCTTTAGCATTAATAACCTTTGGTAGAAAAATCTACATACTGCCCGTTAAGTATCAAGTACGTTACAGGTAGACTGATTAAAAGCAACAGCATATCAAATAGAAAAAAATAGGATAAGTTTGATAAGTTGAAACAGAATTTGATAAGTTTGATAAGTTGAAACAGCATTCCCAATACTAGATGAGTCTCAAGCAGCAAACCTGTTTCATATCAGACAGCCTTAAACAACATATTAAAAACAAGCCTCGCTGTGGTAAATTTACTGGGTAATGTTACCAGCGTGACAAAATACAACCAATGAGCCTAAAGCAACAGGATGCCTAGCAAACAAACATGTTACTGAACAACTGCCTTAACAACGAGCAATATTTGACGATAGCATAATTGCCAACATAGCATAAGGAAATGAGAACGAAATAAGAACTTAGCTTCGTGAAGACATTCAGAGATGAATAAAGGGTTAAATGTTCAGTTTTTACGTGGATGCTTTAACCCTCCTTGATATCTTTGCTTCTTCCAGCAGGGAAAGCAGATCTCGTGTAAAGTGTTGTTGATCCAGTCACATTAGCACAACTACAGAATGAATTGCGGGCATTGCAAGCAAAGAGTCTATGTCAATGATATATCGTTATGAGAAGCAGTGCTTGCTCAGGTCACTTCCGAGTCTATCAGCTTATATCAATCGCAGCGAATTCGCGTTCAAGTTCACAACTTGTTGAATCTGGTGAGAACTCCGTGGGAAACGAACCCCTGAAAATTTCTGATTGAAAGCTTTCCCATAGACATGTAATTCACCGTCTGATTTGCTCCTGAGCAAGCGGAAAAAGCTGCTGATTGATACGAATAGAGTTTATATAGGAATGCCGCGATAGGTGTTGTATTCCTATAGGTAGATATGATCAGCTGAGAATCAGCTGATGCTAGCTTGACTCACGTGACCTGCCAGAACTAAATGCTAACGCTTAATTTTTATAGCAATAATGTGATAAGGGTGAATGTTGACTTTTAGCATCATCTGCTGGAAAACTTGGCTGCTTGGAAACTTTGGTCTCGCCTCACCTGCCTACAGCCTTAACATCAGGTTGACCATCCAAAACTTCAACACTCTGTCAACTTCTGACCAAAGAAACTTGCAAAGCCTGCAGCGTAAGAACTTCAAAGCCTTGCCATTCGTGCGCTGCCAGGAAGCCAACCAATCGCAAAAAAAGGAGTTCCCCGAGTGACGTCATGCGACAACGACACAACAGCTGCAAAATCAGCTCCGGGATTCCCTCAAGCAACCCTCCAGAGAGCAAGCCAGCCTTCAAGTCAACAGGGGCCTGTACTATGATGGTGGCTGAACAAACTCAGGGTTACAGGATTAGTTTTGAGTTGACAAAGCCAAACCAGTCCAATCCGGCTTTGTTGGTACCATGAAGCTGATCATCAACTTTCTCTGTCAACTCAGGCTTGATCCTGAGTTAATGGAGCGCGTGCTCCGGGGGCGGCGTTTCCGTATGGCAGAGTATGGCAGTCAGGTGCTGTGAAAAATTATCCAAACTTGAGTCTATTATAATTCGTTATTATTATTTTAAATCCGAGGGTTTTAAAAAATAGTTAACCAATGAGAAGCATTAAAAAGAGCTTGTCAGTAAAACTTTGTAATGCCATTGGATCAACAAGCTCTCGTAACTTCACCCCGCCTCCATTCAGATGGAGACGCCGCGCACAGCCTGGAGACAGATCTCCGCTTTTTCACAATGAAAGGGTAAATAAATAATTGATGTTTGAATAGTACAGCGTTTTCTTTACTCAAACACTATGTCTGTAAAAGCTAATAATGTGTTTGTGTATTTGAAGAGCGGAGAAGAATTAGGTTATTTCAAGCCAATAGCCTATAGGCTACTTTTGTACGTTTTAAAGAAGAAAAACTAAACGCCCATATAGCTACAATCAACATTATATAACCTGTAAAAGTTGATGAAAGCATATAATTCACTTGCTGCCTCAGATAACAGTTACAGCCGTAAAACACTCCATCTCCGTCATTCTCTGGTCAAAAACATTGTTAACTCCATTTCAGCTTGATTTTCATATAATGTTAAGAGCAAGTATCTGATACAATAACAACACTGACGATGCGGTGTTGTTTAATTATTGATTTTTTTTCACTGTTTTTTTCACCCAGTACATCAAAATCATGTCTAAAATTAAGATGATTTTTTCTTTAAAAATGTTTAACTATGTAGCGTTCTTTAATTTGGAGTAAGAGAAACTGGAGGAGTGGCTTTATTACGTCAGAGACGTGTATCTTGCTTGAAGCTGATTGGTCAAATTTCGGTTTGAGACCTCTAAATCAGAACATAACCTGCACCGGAGCAGGTTAGCTGTGGAGCGTAAGTTACTATGGCGATGAACACTGCTAAAAGCCAAACCACTTTCATGGTACCTAAAACCCAGAGTTGGCGCAAACTAAACTGAAACTTACCTGGCTAGCCAGCTAATCCAGCTTCATGGTACAGGCCCCAGGTAACCAAACAACAATCTCTATTTGCTGAGCTGATTTGAATTAATCTTTAAGAGTAAATTCAAAGCCTCTGTTTGTGACGTCCTCAGGTTGTCTTTATTTTGGCAAAGAGTATAACCTTAAACTTTCTTCAAACTGCTTTCATCTTGCCAGAACGTGTGTATGTGTGTGTATGTGTTTTGTTAGTATTGTATCATAGAATAGTAAATAAACTCTCGTTTCATCTATAATGAATGGTCTGGTGCCGTGATTTTCAAATTTGAAATTATTTGCCAAAGATTTTGTTACCTGTGCTCTATGATTTACCTAACCAGTTCTGTATTATTATCGTTGCCACGAAATAAACCGAATTGCTAAGATATACTGGCTTAATACTCACTGGTCGAGTCGTTAATAAGGTATAAATGATACATTTTGATTAATATCAATTAGTCAGATCAAGTTTAGTTTAGTTTAGTTTAGTTTATTTATTTATAAAGCACATTTAAAACAACAGGAGTTGCAACCAAAGTGCTGTACAACAAATATAAAACAAGGTAAAAGCATACCCAATCAAGACAAACAAAGGGACAAATAAAATTGTACACCCTCAAAAAGAATTAAAACATACAGAATAAAAATGGGTTTTCAAAGCAGATTTAAAGAAAGAAAGAGAAGGAGAAGATCTTATGTGGAGGGGAAGACTGTTCCAAAGCCTAGGTGCTGCCACAGCAAAAGCCCGGTCACTAGTGATGCGCGGATGGCGGTTACATCCGTGGGCGCTGCGGATAATCCGCGGGTCGGGTGGGTCGGGTAATAAAATATTGCATTTTGATTATTTGCGGGTGGGTCGCGGGTGGATAAAATAAATCATTAATCATGCAAATATTAACTACATTTTCTAAAATATGAACACGTTTTAAATGGGATACAGAAATTTAATAAACTGTAAATCAACATATTAAAGTTATTAAACAAAACATTATTTAGTCAAGAGTAGTGAGGGATTTCCTCTGTCTTTTGTTGTTTGATTAGCATTAATGACAGACGGCACAGCTTTATTAGGCTGCTGTCACAAGACCTGTTTCACGGATCCAATACTTTTACATATGCGTTTTCTTTCGCAACTTAAGACAAAACCGACAATGCTTATGAGGATACTCGCCAGGACAACCATTTTGACGTTATTTGGTGTGTATTTGGCCACTTAAGCGCAACAAGCTTCGTTTGTTTGTTCGCAACGCGCGCTTTGGATGTGACTGGAGCGCACAGAAAAGCGCCTCTGGAGCGCGCGAGTACCGAAAGACTTAAAAAGACGTGCAAATAATACATTTCTGTGACGATGCAACAATGACCAATTACGCAATTGACAATTCTGTCAACTGTACCGAAACGCGAGCTAAAGCCTTGTATCGCAGCGTGCAGCAGCACTAGATGCGCCAATGTGAAGAGAAGGTCAAAGTGAAGATGCGGTGCAGCTGAATCACTCACGCTGTTTTCAAATGACTGGTTGTGTGAATTTATTTACTCATCTAACCTACACGCTATATTGAATAAATGTTTTGCAGGAATTTCCCTCATTTTAAAGTCGAAAGCTGCGGGAATATATGCGCAATCCCACACCGAAATACAGTACCTGATTAAGCATAATTCTACTGTACATAGAATTGTGAAACATGACTTTTCCAAAACTTTCTGGGTTTATTTATTTTTCCAAAACTTTACAGGCCTGGAAATTGCTGTTTTAAAACTCCATGACTTTTCCAGGTTTGTCATGACCGTATGAACCCTGAATGTGACGATCGGGTGCGGATCGGGTGCGGTTATCTAATCAGACAAAAATATAGGTGCGGGCGGTTGGCGGGTGGATAATTTATTTGAAGCTGCGGATTCGGGTGGCGTTTTAGCTCATCCGCGCATCACTACCGGTCACCTTTCATTTTAAAATGTGAACGAGGAACTGAAAGAAGAAATTGACTAGACGACCGAAGAGATCTAGAGGTGGAATGCGGAGTGAGGAGATTACAGATATACTAAGGAGCATAACCAAGTAATGCTTTAAAAACAAAAAGCAAAATCTTAAAATCAACACGAAACTGAACCAGAAGCCAGTGCAGAGAGGCGAGAACCGGGGTAATGTGCTCATGTTTTCTGGTGCCAGTCAATAATCTGGCTGCCGCATTTTCCACCAATTGCAATCGGTTCAGAGATGATTTAGGGAGACCCAGATAAAGTGAGTTACAGTAATCCAACCTTGAAGTTATAAACGCATGAATTACAGTTTGAAGGTCCTTCATAGAAAGCATCTTCTTGATTCTAGCAATTGATCTTAATGGAAAGAAACTGCTTTTCACAACAGTACTAATCTGCTTATCAAAAGACAGCACAGGATCAAAGACAACACCAAGGTTTCTAACATGATCACGTACATTTGATGACAGAGGGCCAAGCTGCTTGACAATGCCAGTGGACACAGCTGTTGGACCAAAAAACATTATTTCAGTTTTATCATTATTTAACTGTAAAAAAAAGTCCATCCGGTATTTAATGTCCTGAAGACATGCAAACAGAGTAGCATGATTAAGATACAGCAAGAACCAGAGTCAAAGGAAAGTAAAATATCATTAGTAACCTTCACCAGGGCAGATTCAGTACTATGAAATTATCTAAACCCAGACTGAAATCTATCAAAAATATTAAAAGTACTCAAGTAAGATGAAATCTGTGATTAAACAACTTTTTCCAAAACTTTTGAGATGAAAGATAATTTAGATATGGGTCTATAATTACTCAGATTATGCTGATCAAGATGATGCTTTTTTAACAGTGGTTGGACTATAGCATGTTTAAAAGAGGCTGGTACAATTCCATTTGTTAAGGAGTTGTTGATAATAGCAGTTCTTCCAACTGCGCTCAGCATGCCTACACTCTTGTCTAATGGCACGAACGGGCCCCTGAAGCCATGGCTGTGCTTTTTTCATCATCTTGGATCACTGTAACCTTAAGGGAGCAACAGAGTCCAAGGTGGAAGTGCAGGTACTATTAAGAAGTTCAACCAATTCATCAGGATGGACACTAGAGGACAGAACATTCACAGCAGTTTGAATTAGGGTAGATATATACACATCATTGAAGGACTTGGCAGTAGAGGAATTAAAACATCTAAAATAACAAGGAGAATGATAAGATTTAGGCAGAGTACATGACAATACAGAGTCAAAAATAACTGGACAGTGATCAGAAATAACAGCATCACATAATTCTAAATTATTCACAGGAAAACCATGTGAAAACACTAGGTCCAACGTGTGACCCTTCTGATGTGTAGGTCCAGTGACAGATTGTATAAAATTAAGGGAGTCCATAAGACATGAAAACTCTTTGACGAGAGGTTTTGAGTGACAACAGACATGAATATTAAAGTCACCCACAATTAAAAGACTATCAGAACGTGATACTAGAGAAGCCAAAAAGTCAGAAAATTCTTGGATGAAGTCCTTATTATATTTCGGAGGTCTGTAAACCAGGGCACAGAGCAAGGAAGTGGGAAAATCAACCTTGAACAACTGCACCTCAAAACTATGAAGAATTTCATCAGGCAAGCGTTTGCACTTAAAACAGTTCCTGAAAATTGTTGCAATTCCACCTCCATGGCCAGCAGTTCTAGGAGAGTTAAAAAATGAATAGTCAGGAGGAGAGAGTTCCATCAGAGCTGTAGAATCACCAAGACTAAGCCATGTTTCTGTCATTAATAAAAAATCCAAATCATGACTAGTGCAAACGTCATTTAAGATGAATGATTTGTTGTACACAGATCTAACATTTATTAGCCCAAATTTAACAGGACGGTCCACACTCCGAGAAAGATCTGAGATGAGTCTAGTTGGTGGGTGCATTAGTGAATATTGGGCAATCCCCAACCTGCGACAGAGTTTATAGATTCCTTCTGGTAAAGACGACGATGTGTTCAACTGAACCAGTTCAGCAGGTGAGTAGCGAAGAACCATTGTAGATAAAAACTTGAGGATCCAAAAAATGAGTGAAGTCAATATAGCGTGCACATTGAAAAAATAGTAAAATACCGACCAGCACGGAGAGAACGCTAAGCCAAAAACGACGCACCTTTTCTGTCCCTACTACATGACCATGTTAGAAAATGCGTTAGCCCGAACACCACACAAAAACCACTCAGAACCACCCCATTGGGTAGGAAAAGGGCAGACCGAATAAGAATGCCCCAGACCTTTAAAACCCAAAACAGAATATACCGCAACAGACCAGAGAGAAAGTGGAAACTTACCCACGGGTCGATACGCAACAAACTGGGGGAAAAGAGGGGATCAAGGCTCGCGATGGGTCAATGAGGGACAGGAAAAGGATTACGAGGGAACACCAAAAATTCAGCTTGTTCTTTGAAACCACAATAATGGGGAAGACTGCTGACTTGGCAATGATCCAGAAGACGAACATTGACACCCTCCACAAAGAGGGTAAGTCACAGAGGGTCATTACTGAAAGGTGTGGCTGTTTACAGAGTGCTGTATCAAAGCATATTAAATGCAAAGTTGCCTGGAAGGAAGAATTTGGGTAGGAAAAGGTGCACAAGCAACAGGGATGACCGCAAGCTTGAGAATACTGTCAAGCAAAGCCGATTCAAACACTTGGGAGAGCTTCACAAGGAGTGGACTGAAGCTGGAGTCAGTGCATCAAGAGTCACCACGCTCAGACGTCTTCAGGAAAAGGGCTACCAAGCCACTTCTGAAACAGGAACAATATCAGAAGAATCTTACCTGGGCTGTGGAGAAAAAGAACTGGACTGTTGCTCAGTGGTCCAAAGTCCTCTTTTCAGATAAAAGATAAAATTTGGAAATCAAGGTCTGGAGTCTGGAGGAAGACTGAAGAGGCACAGAATCCAAGCTGTTTGAAGTCCAGCGTGAAGTTTCTGAAGTCAGTGATGATTTGGGGTGTCGCAATGTCTGCTGGTGTTGGTCCATTGTGTTTTATCAAGACCAAAGTCAATGCAGCCGTCTACCAGGAGATTTTGGAGCACTTTATGCTTCCATCTGATGACAAGCTTTATGGAGATTTCCTTTTCCAGCAGGACTTTAGCACCTGCCCATCTGCTTATCAATTCCAATTCTTTTTGATTCCCAGTTTCAATTCCAATGTGACTAAAAAATTATATCAAGCATATTTATTCTGTTTCTTTTTTTGCGAAACATTTAGTTGCAGCTGAATACCATGAACAAAAATCAACAGGCTAAATAAAAACCGGATTCTCTTAAAGGGTTACTCCAGCCCAGAATGATAATTTTGTCATTAATCACTTACACCCATGTCGTTCCAAACCCGTAAAAGCTTCGTTTGTCTTCAGAACACAATTTAAGATATTTTGGATGAAAACCAGGAGGTTTGTGACTGTCCCATTGACTGCCAAGTAAATAACACTGTCGAGGTCCAGACAAGTATAAAAAGCATCGTCAGAAAAACATTTTCGTCCTCGCAAGGCCTGGGATTGGGAAACACTGGCCTAATTTATGAGTGAATGATTCAATGACTCACTCAAGATTTACTTGGTTCATTACTGAATGATTCAGTGTTTTTGAATGAATGAAGACAAATAATCGATAAGTCTTTAACATTATTTTGAATGTCAAATTACTTTCAAAAGCATGATGTTGACCTCCACTGTACATATCAGAGTTTATATCTGAACTATAAACTTTTATCCTAGTACTTCTGTGATATTTGAATGATTGTAACACAGAAGTAATGATCTGTGTGGTTGAAAAGACTGTCCCCCGATTTCACAGACAAGGCTTAAGCCTAATTCCAGACTAAAATCTAAATCTGAGCTGTTTCAACTGAAAGAAACTTGCTCTGACTGATCTTAAAATATATCAGTGCCTTTATTTTGTCTCAAAATGCACACCAGTAATGTTATTTCTAAGGCACGTTTATAAAAATTACTTAAATGTCCCAATTGAACTATGGCCTAATCCTAGATTAGTCTAAGCCCTGTCTGTGAAGCTGTTTCATTCATATGCATGACAGTGGTGCTCTTTAGATCTGCGGTAGCAAAAACGCAGATGTGAATGTTCAAATCACACTGGTGTGATCGTATGCTGCACAGATGAACCAAGAGTGATCACAATGGATTGGAATATTGGATTCAACCTTTTTGTCAACTTGTTTTCTTTCATTTATGACTGGTTTTGTGTTTCTACCTGCATCTGATTAACTGTAGGCCTCATTTATCCGAAAGTAGGCACCTCATTTTTTGAGTGAAAATTTGCACTATTTCTCACACTAGTTTGCTTTAATGTTTAATCAGGAAGTTTGCTTTTTAAATGCTTTTATTTTGTACAAAATTGCACAAAGTCACACTTGTCAAAAATGGCCGGCCATTTAAAGTGAATGGGAAAGAATGAAAGTAAGAGAAACAACTAGTGTTCGGAGCATGTTGTGCTTGCAAACATAAAGGCCTTGGACCTGTGGATGCGTGGATGCATGTATACTCACGCTCTCTCTCTCTCTCACACACACACACGCACGCACGCAATCTATTGTGAGTATTACACCCATTTCATCCTACCCTGAACTGCATGCAATATGCTTTTATGAATCTGATATTATAACTCTCTCTCTCGCACACACATGCTCAAACTGCCTATTGTAAATTGATATTTTCTAACATATTCTTCCCAAACTACGTTTTCAGAGTTACGTTTTTGGCTAACATTTTTACATTTTCAATGAATAAAAGTCAATGTAAAGATATTTATCACACATGCAATGTCAGTTTATACTGTTGTAAACTATTGTAAATTGATATATTCTAACATATTCTTCCCAAACTACATTTTTGCTAACATTTTTACATTTTCAACGAATAAAAATCAATGTAAAGATATTTATCACACATGCAATGTAACTACTTACTCATTAATCGCTTCCGAAATACCGATGTCCACGTTTTATTTTTGATATGCAGCACCGTGAAAACTACAACAGAAACAAAGAAACATAGTTTTACACACAACATTACAAAGCACATCAACGCAAATAAACAAATATACAAAATATTAACAATTTTTCCGTGTTTACCTGGTTACCAGCAGTAAAATGGTAAGGAGCTCTAACATGTGTATCGGAATTCACATCCTGACCTTCAGTTTGCGCTAACACTTCCAGGTTAAATTAATCGGGGTCAAACTAGGAGAAAAATGAAAATAAAATACCAACGACATTATGAAATTGGCCCACATACACAGTAACACATACAACATTATATTGCATCATGAAAAAAAATACAAAAATAGACACTAATTCCTGAATCACAAATTTGGTTTTATATTCGCACATTTCCGCGTTCAACTTTCTAATTATATGTGCAAAACATGTTTCTTTTGCAAATTCTAATCCGCGACATCATTGTCAACCTACTACATTTTTTTTCATAATCGATCGAATTGGGCAAGTATTGTTTAATGTCATACCTACTTGCTAATGTCCGCTGAATGTCCAATGCAGTGTGGTTAACAAAGTAATTGAATGCAATTGTCCTAATGTGCCAATATAAAACCAACTTTACCCAAGTAACGTCAGCTACACGCAATGTCAGTTTATACCATTGAATATTATAGATTGATGTTTTCTAACAAATTCTTCCCAAACTAAGTATTCATTTACATTTTTTGCTAACATTTTTACATTTTCAACGAAGCTAAGTCCCATTGTCCACATATGTGGACCTCAAGTTTAGAGGCATACTAAATTTTTACGGTTACATAAATGTCAAATTTGCATGCCATATTAATCATACAACACTATTATGCATAACTTAACAATAATCTACAATTAAATTTTATTAGATTGTTAACCTTGTGGACGTTTTGGTCTGGTGCCCCTGCCTGATTTCCTAGATGTTCGCCAGATGGCAGTGTAACGCCAAATCAAAGGAGGTTAATATTCTAATGATTTTTGCCATAAAAAAAATTAAAAAATCGATAATTTTGACCCATATTGTTGTTATATTGTATTGTTGGCTATTGCTACAAATATACTGGTTTTGTGGTCCAGGGTCACATGGCAATACGACCTGAGTTTGAATCCACCTTCTAACTCATTCTTCTTTTTTATATATATATATATATATATATATATATATATATATATATATATATATATATATATTGAATATGAGCTTGGAAAGGTTTTTATTTTAAATAAACATTGAGAAAAAATTAATTTATATACATTTTAAGTAAGTATAAATAGCATCTAAAAACTATTTACACTTACAATAAATAATTAAATAAAAAAATAATACTTTCTATAACTATTTGCAATTAGTGCAAAGAAAACATTTTTGGTGCAAATAGCTCCTGCCATTCAAACATGATTAGTTAGATGTATGCTCCAGATTTATAGATTTCATGACTCAGTTTAATTCACAAACTCTCAAATGATTTCCAATTTAAATGTGATTCAGTATTGATTCAATTTTAATTATTGCAGACAGTTCAAGATGTTTTCCTTTCATGCATTTATCTCAGCCATCCATGATAACAATGACACATACTTGCCTAAACAATAAATAAATAAATCCAATCTAGGCCTGATTCTGTACCACCATTTCAGATTTAACATCTCTGCCACATGTTGATTCAGCAATAAGTTTTCTTTAATGACTTTTGAAAATTATTTTGCACATCTTTACAGACATACAATATTTTATTTAAAGACATTTCCTCTTCAGCCTTTCGTTAGTCTGCAGACAGATCATTGACAACCTTAGGTATAAGATGTTTTCCCCCCTCACCAATATTCTTAGTATTTAATTTTACATTTATCTTAGATATTCATATTAGCATAATTTGCAACATGCATGCAACATTTTAAGGAACATTACTGTAATGTTGTGTACTGTAATGCTAGCAATTGTGAGTAACATAGTAGTCATGTATTTCTTTAAGCTTCTACAATAAGGACATCAGTTTGACAGTCACCTCTGACAGCTGATTACTCTTCATTGTAACTGAATCTTCAGTACTCACAACTTGATGTGTCTTTTTTATAACTGATGTCAGATGCATTGAAGCTATTCTAGCTTAACGGTAAATGATGATTTCCTGAAATCAATGGATATCTGTGCTCTGATTGTCTCTGACAGGCAGACTACATCCCAGTATTTGGATCTTGAATTTCTCTGGGAACCTCTATTCAAGCCCCCGCAGCCTGATCAAAGTAAGTGACAAAGTTGAAGAATAGTTCATTCATTTTTTATACAAAAACAGAACAGAAGCACATTCAGAGATTACACTATAATATTTACAGACAAACAAAACAATGAGTGAGACAAAAAGAGAACGTTCAAGGCAATATCTAAGATCCTGGAGAGCAGCTAAACGTATTCTTCAAAAGGTATCTTCAAAAAACAACACTGACTTGGACAGTCTGGATGATCACTGCGAAACACTCACAGAAGGTCAGTGGGATGCAGGTGATACCTTGGGTTCCATAGAGGACACAACATACCATCCATCTCCAGTGTCATCTGAAGCATCCTCAATGTCCTCTGAAGCATCCTGCCCTTTGGAAGAAAATGACTGGGAGGATAACTTGGAGGAAGTCATGGACCTGGGAGAAAATAAGGATGACACATCTGACCAGGAAGACAGCAAGGCTAGCTCATCCCTGGCAACAGACCTGGCATCCTGGGCTTCTCAGTTCCAAGTAAAAAGCAATGCCGTTGACCATCTGTTGAAAACTCTCCAAAAACATGGACATACTCATCTTCCATCTTCAGCCTGTACTCTGCTCAAAACACCCAGGCAAGTAACCACAATGCAGAAATGTGGCATGGAGTATTTGCATTACCCACTGCGTCAGCAATTGCTGGACAACCTGGAGAAGTACCCTGTTGAGGAGATTCTGAACAATGACACAATTAATCTGTCATTCAGCATTGATGGCCTGCCACTGTTCAAGAGCTCAGCGAAAGTTGTATGGCCTGTCCTGTGTGCTGTTCACCTCAAGCCCATCATCATTTTTCCAACAACATTAACTTGTGGAAACAAGAAACCCACCGATCTGACCTTCTTAGACGATGTTATAGCAGACCTTAACGATTTGCTGTCTAGTGGCCTTCAGTACAGGGAGAGAAATTTCACGATCAATGTTCTTTGTATTGTGTGTGATGCTCCGGCAAAAGCCTTCACACGAGGCACAAAGCTGTGCTCCGGATACTATGGCTGTGATAAATGTGACCAGAAAGGTGAATGGTTTGGCAAAGTAACATATCCAGCCACAGAAAACCTCACCTTGCGCACAGATGCTTCATTTAGGAGCCAAGTTCAGCCTGAGCATCACAATAGCAATACTCCATTCATCCAGCTGCCCATTGACCTGATCAAAAGCTTCCCAATTGACTACATGCATCAGGCATGCTTGGGGGTGATGAAGAGGCTTCTTCTCAGTTGGACCTGTGGAGAAAGAAGAGTAAGGCTCTCCACCTTGCAAAAACAGCAAGTCAGCTCCAGGTTGCTTCAACTGCGAAATCAAATACCTTCCATCTTTTCTCGCACCCCTCGAGGCCTGGATGAGCTTGAGAGATGGAAGGCAACAGAATTCCGTCAATTCATGCTTTATACAGGCAAGCTTGTGTTGAAAGGAATTCTTGGGCATGACATGTACCTTCATTTCTTGGCATTCAGTGTGGCAATGTGCTTTCTAGTTTCCCCAACACTGATCGAAAAACACTCAGCATATGCTAGAAGCTTGCTAAGCTACTTTGTCAGCAGAGGACGAGAACTCTATGGGAATGAGTTTATAGTGTACAACATCCACTCAATGCTCCACATCACTGATGATGCTGTACAATTCAATGGTCTGGACAACTGCAGTGCATTTAAATTTGAAACGTACCTGCATTCAATAAAGAAGATGGTACGAAGTGGAACACACCCTCTTAGCCAGATTGCCAACAGGATTGAGGAAAGACGTACATCCACAATTGAAAACAACAAAAACAGACAAACAAAGAAGAGTAAGGATAGAGCATTCATCCTAGACGATGACAATGGCTGCGAGATCACCAATGATGAGGAGAAAAATGGGCATGTTCTTTGCAGGATATATCATAATCCTGCACCATTGTTCATGGAGCCCTGTCACTCATTTCTTCTGGGGGTGTATATCTACAACAAAAAACAAACAACAATGAGGTGGATCCCAAAAAACCTCACTGAAAAGAGAGCAATCAAAATTGAAAAAGAAGACACTGTGACATTTATGGCCATCTTACATCAGCAGTAAATCTTTCATAATGTAAGAGAACTTTAACAAATGTGCATATTCTTTGAGATGCAATAAGCAATGGTTTTAGTAAATTGCTGACCTTCCTCATCTCTTCCTTAGAATGTATTTCATCGTTGAATTCACGGAGGAGTCAACAGTTGGCATTGTAGCCAAGTGCTGGACATACCAGAAAAATGGGGTGCAAAACATTTTTCTAACATTCCGCATCAACAATATAATCCTGATCAAAACATTAAAATCAAGAAATGTATATAATATTTTAAAAGTGTCTCTTACTACACATGCTAGCAACAATACAGCTACTGGCCACCTTCAAACCCAACTAAAAGAGCAAAAAAGGAAGAAATTCCAGATGAAGACAACTGGATTTCCAGGAAAATCCGTGTATTTGCAAATACTGGTAATGTTTAATTTATTAGAGGATACCTTTAATTATCTGATTGTACATTATGATTATGTTTTTGCTTTACCATTGGCTTTATATTTTCAGACAATTTTGAGAAGGCCCTCAAGTGGTGCAAAGCAGCAGAATACCATTCTGCTGTAGAGAGTGAGGCTGACATCAATGAAAAAAGGTCAACAAAAACACCTGTCAGATATGATGACAGCAGCGATGGTATGCAATGCTTTACATTCAGCCTTGAGTATTGTGTAGTCCATTAAGATCTTCTGAAAGTGAAACAGAAAAATTCAGATCATTATCAACTTTCAAAGAATACATTGCTAATTGCACATTGATAATGTGTGATCTATTTAGATGAGACACCACTGAGGGCACCCCCAATCAAAAGAAAGCATCAAGGTACCATTGTAAATTCCATTCAACAAAAGACTAATTTTGCTGTTACAGCAATTTTGTAATTCAAGTCAAATGCAGCTGAAAGTAAATTAACATTTTGCATGCTTTTTAGATGGAACATTTCCTAAAAAAAAAGCAACAATTGGTGAGAAAAGGCCAAACAAAGGTATCATTATATTTGTATTCTATAAATAACTGAACAAATTCTTTAAAATGAATGTTTAAAATAAAAATTTCCCTCACTAAAACAAAACATTTCTTTTTCAATTTTACATTTCTTTGATACAGCACCAGAGGCAAAACTTCCAAACCCACCCCAACATAAACCAAGTACATTAGTAGAAACATTTCAAACATTATAGTACTGTGATACATAAAATATATTTTTTGCAATTACAAGTAATTTTTTCTCTCTTTTTGTCTTTGTATGCTCAAATAGACAAAGTCTATTCTTCCCAAAATCCCACCTGTGACCACTCAGTTCCGACTCCATCACATGATTTACCTAAAGGTAGAACTGAATAAATGATTTAATCAAACACTGAGGTGAATTCTCTAAAAATAAATGGGCTCACTGATAGTAGGGCTGGGCGATACATCGAATATTAGCGATAATAGCGCAATAATTATGATGACGATGTAAAATTTGAAAATATCGTGAATACGGAATATTTCAAATTCAAGCATACTTTCCCAAAAGAACACGCGGAATGTCCAATATCACGTCCGCACAAGAGATAAAAGGATACATTTTCTGCCCAGTGTTTTGTTTATCTTAAGCAATCTGGCAACCATGTGCACGTGCTCGCTCCTCATTGCGGAAGCACCGCCGACGATGATCTGAAATCACCGACAAACAAGCTGGAGTTTAGTGATCAAAATGAAAGTGTCACTCAACCAGTCTGTGTTCTGTCATGACAACTCGACTGTATTGTTTGCGATTGTGATCGCTGAATAAATCCACTTACTCAACCGCTGTTGTTTGAATAGAGAAACATAGGCTATTGCAATTTGGAATTACTATTAAGAATTTCACTGTCATAATATTTTTCATTTGTTTTACCAGTTTTCATAATATAGACAGAGAGTGCAAGTCTTTGGTTTTAATTATATTATACACACACACACACACACACACACACACACACATACATATATATATATATATATATATATATATATATATATATAAAAGCCTATATTGATTCAGTACACATACCATTTGTGTTCTTAGCTAAAAACTTGGAAAAAAAATACGTATCCCAGTTTAATTATTTCCCCCAGTTGCACAGCGTAAATTGTCAATTGCATGCACTAAAAAAGTTGAGAGAATGCACGTTCTGTACTTGTTTTGCATTACTTCAGTTACATATACATGTGTTCATTTAATAAAAAGCAGTAAGTGATCACTTGGTCTAGATTTTTTTTTTTAAATACTTAAATTTGCCCTAAACATTTTGTATTTACTTTGTAACAATAGCTGTTCTATCTAAATTGCTTTTGTTGTTTGTTTTTTTTAATGGTGGCAAAAGAAAATCTTTTTTTTTTTTCAGTATTTAAAAGCAAATGCAAACATATCGAGATATATATCGAATATTGTAAAAAGTTTGAAAATATTGAGATATCAAATTTATTTATATAATCGCCCAGCCCTAACTGATAGTGACATCTTTGGTGTTCATAACCACCACAATTTAATAGCCAAATTGACAAAAATAATTGCACAAATAAGGCAAAATATGAAATACCACATGCAAAACTGGCGCAACTCTTTTGTGAACTTGTCCTATTATTAGATTTTCCAAGGTTAAAGTTGACAACTGTGTTTTTATCATGCTTACAGATGCTGATGGATCTCCGATGTGCCATTCTGTCCCTGTGGCAGAGCATATAAACGATGGTAAAATTTCTAGTTTGCATTCAACATCTGTAAACTATATTTAGAATGACTTAAGGGTGATCACACAGTATAGACATCTTCATTGATTAGAACACAAGTTTCTTCAGAGATTAAATATGCGCTAGCCTGAAGTCAGTGACAATACTCTTTGATAATGTAAATGTTCTTTGCTCTCTTTTTGTATATAATTTATCTGCTTTTTGAATATCTGTGCAAATGAAAATGTTATAAATAGTAGCATACAATGTTTTTTATTAAATTCTGATTGTTAAATAATAGATTACACTTACCCTGGAGTTGGTACACCCTACACCTATGCTGAGATGTGTAAACTGGTGCTCTTTGATTGCAGTAACACTGCAGGTTCTGCTTCGAAAAGTAGACAGCCTGGCAGCCACCCAGAGAGAAATACTTCTCCTACTGAGGAAACGCCAGGGTCATCAAAGAGAAGAAGACATCCTCGAGCTCAATATAGCTCAGACCAAAGATGAGTTTGAGGCACTTGACCAACGCCTTAAAGACTCTGATTTCAGAAAGAGAGTGGTGAGTATTTGGTTATTTCAGGGGGGCATGACACTTCCTTGATCTTTTTTAAATAGAGTTTAAAATGGAGATTAACAAATCACACAACAAGATTGTTGTAAGACGAATAATTTTAAATCCTGGTCCTAGGGACCCACCCAGGGTCCCCGTGGGTCTTTAAAAGGTCTTAAAATTTTGATTTGTTTATTAAATTTAATGTCATAAAAAGTCTTTGCCCTAGACTACCACTAATTAAACCTTAATACAGCCAGTCTTACGGTGCTCTACAGTGCAACCATTTCAATCATATTTGCACTCACTGCTCAAACCACTGGCAAAGTGATCAGCTAAAAAATAAAAGAGTAAAAAAAAAAAAAAAAAGGGAAAATCTGCCCCTGGCACTTATTATTTAAATAATATATATTTATGACATAAACAAATATATCTTAACTTTTAATAATAATAATATTGTCTTGTAAAAATAAAAAGCAGCATTTAATAATCATGATAATAATATAATATAATATAATACAATAAAAGTATTAATAGAATTTTTATTATTAAAGTACCTGTCAAAGGTTTGGAAACATTACATTTATTAATGGGTTTGAAATAAATCTCTATTGCTCACCAAGGCTGCATTTATTTGATCAAAAGTAATGTAAAAACAAAATACTCAAATCCAAGGCACTCAAGTAGTGTGAAAAAATAAAAAGCCTTTATTCACATGGCTTTAAAATTTAAAAACAACACATTTGTGTATTTTAATAGGTTATCCGCCAGACGTTGCACTTTAATTATTGGGCAAAACCCAATATCAGTAATTCCTCCTAATTCCTAGTAAATAAAACCTATAAATTCCTCATAATTCCATCTCTGTGCACTTTCACATATACATTTAAATAAACTGATTTAAATAAACTCATTTTAAATTAATGCTAAAATTTTGTACCATGTCAAATTTCTGTATTAATATGTACAATTATGTAAGTTTCTACTTTTACATATTCAACGACTAAATTGTGAAAATGAGAAATGAACAATGACAATGACTTTGTTGATTGTAATTACCTGCATGCCAAAACGTGGTTTTTCACAGATTCACCATCTCAGCCTTATTGGTGGGGCCAGTCCAGGGGATTGTGTCAGGAGAGTGATGCGGGCAGTGGCGACAAACATTGTGTGGAGCCACTTCAGTCTGAAGGGTAAAAGGGAGAAGTTGCCTCTGATTGACACATCTGTGTGCAAAGTCATCAAACGTGAGTCTGAAAAAAAAACACCATGCCAGAAAACATTTCAATGAACTTGTAAATGATAAATCTGGATTAATCCGTTCTTCAAAAAACAAAAAAAATCTTCATCATTTACTTGCCCTCATGCCATTCAAAACTACCGTCTTGCATAAAACAATCTTTAGCCATGTAAATCAATGTGCTTTTTTTGTGTGAGGAAAATATGAGCATCTATTTTAGTGTATCAGCAAGGCTCGAAATTGCGACCATTTTGGTCACATATGCTCCCTTAATTTAATCTGTGCGACCTCAAAATATATTTGGGAGCATTTGTGCGAGTGCATATAATTGTTGTATTGCTTGTTTTCATTTCTCTAAAAACGTTCAGTTATGTGCCTTCTGTGTGCTGATACGGTGACCGGTCTGCTGTTCTATCAAACCTTACAAAACTTCATCTTTACATTCTTAAATTTAATGCAGATTTTTGGTTAATATTAGCTGTCAATCACTTACTCACTGCTTTCCGCTGTCAGGTGACCGGGAGCTAACTACCGCAGGAAATGCAAAGGGCTGAAGAAGAGAGAAAATGAAAGGAAACACTGACAGATTTCTTTTGTAAACCACCTAAAGTTACAAATAATGGTGCTGGTGATAGCGATCATGTGGTGAATGTTGACCACCAGCATTCACTTTAAAGTCTGTGGGACGGAGTTTGCAGGAACACTAACAGCATTCGCCATCAAATCTACACATTTCAAGCTCGAGAGCTTGGTTAAATACAGAGAGAGTGCCAAACACAAGAAATGCAGGGACAAGTGTGTGGCAAAACGTTCAGGATCATCAGGTTCAATCGCTAAGGCCTTTAAATTGTCAGGATGCTCACGTAAAGGGCTGCAATAATATCAAAATAGTTGTTTTAACGATGTGCGATTTGACATGATCGAGTATATTGCAAAAACCAAACCACACACCTACAGAGAGTGCATGCATACATGACGTGATGAAGTCCAGTAGGTTAGACTAGCGCGCGTGCGCATTTAGATTGCTTTTTTTCACTGCATGATTCACTCTATTAAAATGCATAACAAAACTCAAGATATGGGGGCTTTATATAATTTCATATAGTTAATATCACACAAACAGTGCCGTTTTTTCCTCCAAAAATCAGCATGATTACAAATGTGATATTGATTTTATACAACAGTTCCATAAACAAAAATTGAATATTAAGAGACTTACGTTGTAGACACCATATTTCCTGTTTTCGCTCCATTTCGACAACAAAAATAATTCTCAAACAAAGCCACACACTTTCGCGTCTCTGAGCAACATGCAGTGTTTCGTTCCTGAATGAATCAACCGTTTAAATGGTTCGGTTCAATCGCAGTGACTCACTTATTAACAGTGACTTGATGCCACCTACTGGCGACTGTAATTTCACATTTAAAGTATCTTTTAATTTCTTTTAATTTAATCTTTTTTTAATAAATAATTTCAAATATCAGTATTCAACGTTTTATGTTTACAGTATTAAAACATTATATATGCATGTGTAACTGCAGGTTAAATGCATTCATGTCCTCATTAAGCAGGTGTAAGTGCATCTAAATGCCACTTCAGAAATTCAAAATTCAAATTCAAAGATGAATTTTGTTGATACTGATTTAATTTGCTTGATAACAGCCCAAATGTCTTATTATCCTAATTGACTGATTAAATGTAAGAATCTGACTCAAATGATGATGCACACTTTTAGAAAAAATGGCTTAATTGTGAAAATGACCATAAAAGGTAAAAATCTATTTAAACTTATTGGAAAAGATTCATTTCTATCACTGCTGTGAACTGACCACTACACAGAATATGAAGAATATCAAAATCAGCTAGACTACCAGCACAATAACACAAGCAAAATATTGTCAGATATCAGATTAACTTTGGTGATTTACGAAATTAATCTGTCAGTGTTTCTTTTCATTTTCTCTCTTCTTCAGCCCTTTGAATTTCCCGCGGTCAAGTCAAGTCACCTTTATTTATACAGCGCTTTTACCAATACAGATTGTGTCAAAGCACTTAACAGTATCAAATTGGAGGACAGAGTGTCAGTAATATATAATGATAAGATTAAACACTCAATTTTCTCAATTATAGCTCCCTGTCACCTGACAGCGGAAAGCAGTGACTGGGTGACTGACAGCTAATATATTAACCAATCTGCATTAAAGTTAAGAATGTAATGATGAAATCTGTTAATATATAATTAGTAGTTATGGTGCTCATTAATTTTTGGTGGGTGCGCCTAACTTTTTAAAGTTGGGAGCACCAGTGCTACCAAGTTAAAAAGTTAATTTCGAGCCCTGATCAGAAAAGACAAAACATGTTTGTTTCAAATACATGGAGTCAAGTAAATAATAACATCTGTAAGTGAAATACCAAAATTAGAATGAAAGTATTATGGACATTGATGACGTAAATTTGAGCTCATAAATAAATGGTACTTACATAATATTTGTTTTTTTCTGTTTTGTTCCAGATGCAGTCATGAAATGCAAGTCCGAACTTGGAGAGAAAGACGTCGAGTGCTACATTGCCGAGACACTGAAACATGTGCCAGCCCAACTGAAAAAGCATGTTCAGGTATTTATATTTATATTGAATTGATAAATGTCAAGGGTGATATTTTCTAAATATCTCATATTGCTCAGACAATGGTTTGATTTGATTGAGGTTTCTCCCTACAATTCAAAGCACAATAAAAATCTCATGTCATGATAGTTGCATCTTTTTCTCAAGACAACAACTTTTTCCTCAACAAACGATTAGGGTCGCCTGTTTTTAATTAGAACTTAAGAGCTGTCAAGTCCAAACGCAATTCCCACGTTTGTCCACATTATCGAGACGAGTTTTTGTAACACTGGCGAAAGTTAAAGTTATGAAATGCTTTTATCACCTTTCGCCTGCACAGCTCCCATAAACACGCTACTCATGTGCAGGCTTGAATATCAATAAACCTAATATTATCCTATCGATTTAATTTGCTAAATCTCACTTATGTCACCTAAAGCCTATAGTTTCCTCACAATATGCAACATTTAATCAGAAACCATCGTATATCATCACTGCAGTTAGCCTACCCACAAGAGATACAAGGTCAGATCAAAATCAAACTTACCTTTATCTTTGAGAGGATAAAAATTGGTCTACTATTCCTGAAGAAAGAAACCGTTTCCCTGAGGGGGAAAAACACTTCATGGGAAAAAAGACAAAGTCAGTCGTTAGAATGAAACGTTATTTGATTAGATACTTGGCGGCAAATAACACAACCAATCAGCAATTGCTCCCTTGGAGCCATTTATGATTTGTTTCGCTGTTTCCACGGGGTTAAAGCAGAGTTATGTACTTTCAGACAAATTCAGGTTGTGTTCCATTCAGACGTTATCATCCCTATATGTTTGTGCTTAATATAACAGAAAACATGAGCTTTTCTGCTATGGTGTTACTAAATGTCACAGCAATGTGTCTTGATTACGTTTCGCATTAAGATTCTTCTCTTTGTTTTTGGAATTATTGCATGAGTAGACATTTCATTAGTATGTCTGTGTTTAATTCCTTTAACTATAACATTTCTAGCGTTGTTTTTAAACGTTTTAGTCAAGCAACAATATATAAATTAT
The DNA here is from genome assembly GCA_036784905.1 of Acrossocheilus fasciatus. Taxonomy (NCBI): domain Eukaryota; kingdom Metazoa; phylum Chordata; class Actinopteri; order Cypriniformes; family Cyprinidae; genus Acrossocheilus; species Acrossocheilus fasciatus. The sequence continues at coordinate 46,970,250 of CM071940.1, forward strand.
CTTGTGTAGGCTTGTCTTAAATCAGGGATTTAAAAATGAATTGATTCTAAATTAAAAAAAAAACTGTAGGCTTTTTCTTTTTCTTTTTTTTTTTTACATTTCCCGAGTTAGAACGTAACGAACAAAATAAAACATTACTTAAATTCAAGGCACTGTAATTTCCTCATCCATCTGAGATATATATATATATATATGTATATATATATATATATATATATATATATATATATATATATATATATATATATACACACATACAATTATTTTTTTTCATCATATGCGTGATTTATGAATTTATTTATGAAAACTTCGTTTTGAAGTATAGCTAGGCCAGTGCTACCTAAACCTGTCCTGGAGGACCCTTAGCTCTGCACATTTTGTATGTCTCCCTTATCTAACACACCTGATTCAATTCATCAGCTGGTTAGTAGAAACTGCAAGACATGAATTGGGTGTGTCTGATAAGGGAGACCTACAAAATGTGCAGAGCTAAGGGTCAGGACAACACTGTATGTAAACCAAACTTTCGTCGTAGCAAGGTAATTGCGACTTAGTGGCAACGTAAATAAGTTAACCATAATACGTAACTGCAACGTAATTTGACGACCAAACTATTACGTTGTGACAACCGGAAAAGTGAAATTCCTGGATACGTTGCTACAACGTAACTTTGTGACGTTGTGACAACGTTGAGGATCACGGGTTATCTTACGTACGTGGCACATTTTTAGTAGATTCTTATGCCTTTGTTTCTCTTTTTTTAAGAATTGTCTTGTAACACTTAACTCTTATTTAAAAGTTAAAATGAAAACGACTAACCTGTTCTTTTGTTGTTTCTTTAGGATCGTCTGCCAGTAGGCCTACCTGTAGAGATGGAGTAGTTCTCGCCTGGACAGTTCTACGTTCCTGTTCCATTTTCTTCGTTCAAACAAAATAATATTAATATATACAAAATAATAACAATATAATTGTAATGTGTACTGTTTTCAAAAACAAAATAAAAGAGCTGGATTTGCCTAATTGAGTGTGGGTCCGTCATTCATAAAATAATTCGTCTTTAATGGGCAAATGAGGACAAACTGTCCGCCCTGAAAATGACCAACTTTGTACCAGCACACGACGTTGTCACAACATCGTGACTACTAACTGGCGACGTCACGAAGTTACGTTGTAGCAACGTATCCGGGAATTTCACTTTTCCGGTTGCCACAATGTAACTAGTTACGTTGTCACAACGAAAGCTTGGTCGTCAAATTACGTTGCAGTTACGTAACAATCACGTATTATGGTTAGCTGGGCAGGTCCGATTTTCTGGAGATTGAGGTCTCTGCAGAGCAAAAGTGGGTGTTTCTGAATTGCTGGGCATTTTCAAGCTGCTGGGTGTTTCTAAATCATGCAATCAAAATGATCCCCCTGACCTAACCCCACCCCTAAACCTACCGTCACTATGACGTCAGCCAATCAAGTAACATGGTCAAAAAACGCCCCGATCTGGTAACCCCCATTACTTTGCTGCAGAGACCTATACTTGATTTTTTGGCACAGAATGAGAGCTTATTAAATCACGAACGCAATTATTTATTTTTGCTAATTATTATTTTATTTTCGTTAGTTTTTCAGTTACTGTTGTTAGTTTTGTTTAGTTTTAGTTTTTCATTTATTTAGAAATTTTAATTTTATTTCAGTTTACGAAAATGTTTTTTGACCAATAGTTTTAGTCTTAGTTTCAGTTTTCGTTTACGAAAATAACCTTGATTCTAAATCCCTTGCAACATGTTGATTGTTCTTACTGTTAATTCCAATTTGTCGTTGGACTTTAATAGCCTGTTGTACATTGTCAAATGTTTCTTGCAAAATGTTAAAAAAAAGTAGCTTTACAAAAAATAAATAAATAAATGATAAGAAAATAAATATATTTAGAAAAAAGAAAAAAGTTCACTGAACTATGACGATTTCCGCTGCTGAGAAACCCAGAAAAAAGGTCCATAGGTGAAAGTGAAACTGAGGCAGGATGTTCATGGTCTCCTTACCATCTTTATGAACTCTCATAAACATTGTTAATATCATATAATCATATCATTTTATTCAGAAACTCTCGTGAACACAGCAATGTACAGTTGAAGGTAAGTCATGAACCAACAACAAAAAAAAACAACAACATTTACTTTCAAGTGTGTCTAGCATGAGCGTGACCGGAGATCAGATGCGTTTCACTGCTTAGGAAGTGATAATAAACTGTAAGTGATTACATTAAACCGTATAAATAATTTTTTAAAAAAGGACAAAGTCAATTAATGCTATATGTAGATACACATTGTACATTGGTCCTGCTTTGTTTGGACCAGTTTAACCCATTCGGTCCGTGTATGTTTTGATAGTTTGTTTTTCAATTTAAATGAAATAAGCTGAAATCAGCTGATTTGCATTACAGTATTTGCAATGACCATCTCTTGTCCAAAACTGAGCATATAGTGTAAAAGAAAAGTTATGACTGCTGTGTATTTACACTTGACTGAACACTAGGGCCAGTTGCATAAACTTAGCCACCTTAAAGATTGTGTCTTAAGAACTTGTTTGACCACCTAGCAGTTGCCAAGGGATAATTAGTCTTTCTTTTCCAATACAAATAAGACCAATCTACCTTTTCATAACTGAATTAAAAAAGTTATGACCAGTCTTGAAGAGAAAAAATTAAATGACCAACTTTTTAAGACTAGTCTAAACAGTTTATGCAACCGCCCCTTGATCTGTGCTTCACATTAACTAAAACGGGCTGGGTGCAGATTATTATTTCTAAATTAATTATTTCTGTGAAACTATTAAAAAAACAATCAAAACGTAAACGGACCACGTTGATTGTAGATGATGTGCATTTTAAATGTTGTATTTGGCCCATAATTGTAAATGTGCAAGTATTCTGAGGCAAAACACATGCATGTCAACACACAGCATTCTGTGATCTCTGTTTATTATGTTTTATTTTCTTTTAGCATCCGTGTCCTTCAGAGATGAAGTTTATTTGTTTGACTCTGATGATTATTAGTGGAATTACAGACTCAAGATCAGGTAATTTTTCGCAACCGTGTACAGAGCTGAAGTGAGTGTTGTCCAGTTAAACTATAGTTTATTTATAATCATGGTTTGAAATGAACTTTTTCAAATTCATTGGATTGGGGAGAGGGGTGCTTTTAAAATTCATCTGAACCTACTTTCAGCATTACTCATTCAGTCAGTTTTCACCATGTCATGTATCACTGCAGTCTCTAGCAAGCTATAACAATTTCAAATCAAATTTTTCATCATGTTTCATTTATTTGACAAATAATTTAGTATTGTAGTGTCAGGGGCATCATGCACTCATTATTTTTGAGGGGGCACGAGTGTGTGTACACACGTGGTCAGAATTGTTGGTACCCTTGGTAAATATGATCAAAGGAGGCTGTGGAAATAAATCTGCATTGTTAATCCTTTTGAGCTATTATTTTAAAAATTCACAAAAATCTAAATCATTGGAGAATAAGAATTTAAAATAAGAGGAAATATCATTATGAAATAAATGTTTTTCTCTAATACACATTGGACACAATTAACGGTACCCTTTTATTCAATACTTTTTGAAACCTCCATTTGCCAAAATAGTATAGCAGTTTTCTCCTATAATGCCTGATGAGGTTGAAGAAAAACTGACTAGAGATCAGAGACCATTCCTTCAACCAGAATCACTTCAGACCCTTTAGATTCACAGCTCCATGTTGAAAAATTGTGAATATGAATGGGAATATATTTCAGATATATTTTACTCATAAGAATTTCTAGGGGTACCAGTAATTGTGTCCAACATGTATTTGAAAAATAAAAAACAATTATTTTATAATGATATTTCCCCCAATTTTAAATTCTTATTCTCCAATGAAAGCTTAGATTGTGTTTTAAAAAATAAAATAAAATAAAAGATCAAAAGGATTAACAATGCACATTTATTTTCACAGCCTTCTTTGATCATATTTACCAAGGGTACCAACAATTCTGACCACGTGTGTATGTGTGGGGGGAGGGGGGCACTGTATAACTGATATAGCTTTTGTTTTATTTATTTTTTCCTGTTTATTTGAAATATTGCCAAATGTGTTAACTATATCATGAAATATCTCAATTCTCAAATATGTGTAAGTAAATGCATTTTGCACCTTTATAGATTATGTTAGTTGATCTATGATGGGCAATGGGTAAAGTAGCCTAATAGTGTAATCTATTAACTACGCATAAGAACCCGAATTTTTACTTAAGTACCAGATATGGGTGTCATAATGCCATAAAATATTTTAAATACAACTCACTTTATATTTGATGTGAATTTAATAAAAACATTCAGTTCAAGCATTCTCAAAAACAGCTGGTGATGTGCCGCACTGAACGTTCTAATGTGATTGTATCAAATATAATTTTAAAAAAAATTAAGCTATATTTTGTCTTTTGTAAGCTGCATTTAAAATCCACTTGGCTCAAAAATCTGAGGGGCATGTTTGAATGGGCATGATGCCTCTGTGTAGTGTGATAATATAAATAACATCAGACACTTAGATAATTTAATTGTATTTACCACTATGTGAACATGACTGAAATTAGATATTTGTTGCCCCTATCTTTTTTTTTTTGCAGTAAAAAATAGCAACAGGTGGTACCAGTAGCTCACTGAGTGCAACCACTTGACGTCATTGAAAAAAAGTACGAAAAGTATCCTGCCAAATTGGGTAGTGATTTGACAGCGTTACCACCACATCTGATTTTTACCTGCGTTTGGCATTAATTTTAAACACTGTTTGTAATTATAATTTAGTTCATAGTTTATGTGATACTGACCAGTTCACTGTAAGTTATTCCATTTATTACATGGCTACTTACCAAATAAATGAACATGAAATTTTGATCTGAGTTGAAATTATTTTATCAACTTGTCTGTATAAATTGCAGAGACAGAACAGGAGCACAATCATGCAGGAAACTACATGTAGATTTCCTGGGGGAGTTGTCAGTGTTGCCAATGACAGTGTGTCACAGTGTTGGACTTTTGGTTGTGTTTGCTCCCTCATGTGCCCATATTTGGGCATTCCTGTTCATGTCCTCATTGTGTCATTATTAGTTAACCTTTGTTCACCTGTGTCCTCTTTAGTTCATCCTCCTCACCTGTGTGTCCCTCATCAGCTCCCCTACTTAGGGTGTTTTCACACTTGAGTCCTCTTTAAAATAACCAAACCCAAACCCCTTAAAGTAGACCAAGTGAAAAAGGACCCAGATTTCTTTGTGTTTACACTATCACAGTTCCTGAAAGAGGACTCGGATCCTTTTTTGGTCCACTTATGCCGAATTCACACTGCACGATTTTCAAAGTCATCAGATCACCGTTGTTTTCACACTGCACGACTATCTGGGGTAGCATTCAGTCACTGCTGTGCTCACATTGCACGATGGATTGGCAACAGGAGGTTACACAATGCATGACTTTACAATAGGAAGAGTCGCCGACAACTCTGTCTGGTCCACAAACTACAGCCAAAGGCACACGAGAAGTGATAAGGAAATAACGCAAGATCACACTGATATTATGGCCTATAAGTCCTCCCCGAACACACGATAATTAACAAAGATGACTTGTTAACTAACTTCTGCTGGGAAATTTTTAGATACACAAATCTAAGTAGCCTACTTGAAAGTCAAACCAATGTGTTGTGCATTTTATAATGAGTTTATTTCTTATAGACTATAAAAGCCTTCAAAGTGATGAAAAAGAAAAATGCAATAAATCTTTTGTCATTCATAGAAGAATATTATTTACAGGAAAAACCCTAGCCCCTTCTTCATCTTCATGTAGCCTACCTGTTCTGTATATTCTAATGCAAAAATGTAGGCACGTTGTTTGTAAATGGCTAATGTTAATTGCTTAGTTAAAAAAAAAAAAAAGAACTTCCCGCTGCCCTGTATCATGCTCTCTCATTGGCTGTAGGTCATCGGCGATGTATTCTTCAGTCAAAACTTTATCAAAACCTGTCGGCAAGTGAAAAATCGGGCTAAAATCGTGCAGTGTGGACTTGGCATTAAGCAGTAATGGTGCCTCAGACCTCTTTGTGTTCAGACTGTTGCTTTTTGGATCTAGTCCAGTTCAGTGTTTGATGGCTGACATTATGGCCTCTGGAATATTTTTATCTTTTGCACAAAAGTTTCGTACACCTTTGTAATATTTATTTTGAATTGTTTTCCTCGTTTATGTTATTGTGTTTATTTTATAGCACACAGGGTTTCTGCAAGATTTTTAAGCTCAAAATTAATACTTTTCCCCCCGGTTTCACAGACAAGTCTTAAAATAGTCCCAGACTAAAATGCATGTTTGAGCTGTCTCAACTGAAAATATCTTGCTCTGACATATCTTAAAATATGTCAGTGTCATTGTTCTGTGTCAAGATGCACACCTTAATGTTTTCTTCTAAGACATTTTTGTAAAAGTTGCTTAAATATCTTAATTTAACTAAGGCCTAGTCCTGGCTTAAGCTAAGCCCCGTTTGTGAAACCGGGCCTTTAAGTCTGTTTTTAAAACCTGCACAGATAAATTGAATGCCATATGAGTGGGGTGGAGCAATGTCTATGGTAACATTAAACTGTAAAATGGCTGTAAAAAGCATGATTTACAGTTCAGATACAGGTTTTCACTAAAGAAATAAAAAAAAATAAAATGAAATAAAATGTCAAATTTCAGCCTTTCAAATTTCAAACCATTTTTAAGTAAGAAATGATTATTTATCTTTAATACAGATGATGCTGGATCATTAATAAATTAGTCATGACAAAAAAATGATGATATCCGATGTATTTTCTATGAGCGATTATAAGGTTAACAAGCTTAATACCGTAGCTTGTCACCCACTACAACTAACATGGCGATAAGCCTGTGTGTGAACTGATATTAGGCTTATATTGTAGACCTACCTATGTGTTGGGTTTTGCTCAATATGGGCTTAATGCGGTTGAATATCTAAAGAGACGTACTCGGTTTCAGACGAAACCTAAAATACTATGGATGACACAAAATAATAATTATAATATGACTGCGTGATGAACCATATGAACCGAACTCATATTTAAACACGGTCTCCATGCTGTGTACACAGCCAAGTACAATTTTGGCTGTATTATTTGTGTCCCCTTCAAAAATTGCTCTTGAGAAATTTTGTTTATTGTCCCCCCCTACTGTTAGATGAAATTTACGCCCCTACTTTTATGACTTGCCTATTTGAAGGTTGACAGTTCAACTTAAAGGAGGTTCACTTTTAATTAGACCTGCTTGCTTTCTCTTTTACAGAGCAGTATGAAGTAGTGGGACATGCAGATCCTGTATTTGCTGTGGCTGGTGAAGATGTGATTCTGCCCTGTTCAGTCAAACCCAACATCAGTGTTGTGGACATGAGAGTGGAGTGGTTTAGATCTGATCTGAAAGACTCACAACTAGTGCATCTCTATGAGGATCAGGAAGATAGAAACACAGAGCAGATTCAGTCCTACAGAGGGAGAACAAAACTGAATCATCAAGAACTACAGAGAGGAGATGCATCGCTCAAACTCTCATCAGTCCAAGTCTCTGATGAAGGACGTTACAAGTGTTTTATTCAGTCCAAATCCTGGAACGATGATGCCACTGTTAATGTCAGAGTTGAAGGTGAGCAAACCAGTGAAAGTTAGCATTATTCATGATTCATTTAGTGTATATGTTGCTGTTTTATAATATTGTTCATTCATTTACCGATTGCTGTTGATGTTGGTCTGTAGATGTAGGAAGTCCTCCAGTGATCACTGTAGATGGGTTTGATCATTCAGGAGGGCTTCATCTACAGTGTGAATCTGAAGGTTGGTATCCTGAACCTGTTCTTGAGTGGCTAAACAGTGAAGGAGTCCTTTTGAGTCCAGAAACTAGAGAGAAGCACAGAAACACAAAAGGATTCAGTGTGAAACAAACCATCACTGTACATCATAGAGACGACAAGATTCACTGCAGAGTCAAACTGAGACTTCACATCCTGGAGACTCAGATTATCACCACAAGTAATGACACTTTTGTTGCCATAATTGTTTACCATCTTCTCATTATATATTTAATGTGGTAATTTTTTTTTAATCATTATCACTAACAACTTAGTCAAATACATTTTGTAAAGCTAAAAGCAATAGCAGCATTAGGTTTACTAGAGATTTTTTGTATTACATTTTACTGTATATATACCATTCAGAGTTGATTATTAATTTATATTAATACATTTTAATCAACTCATAATACACTTACACAATGTGCTTAACTGCTGTTTTATTTTGTAGGTAAAAGGTTTAGTTCTTGGAGGACATCAGTCATCCTGATTTCAGTTGCTGTTGTGCTCAGTGGTTTTGCTGGAATACTGATAGCTGTGTTTGTTCGTAAAAACAGAGGTAAAATGTGTTTTCTTGTTGCAAGTGCCACCTGAAGTTGTGACCCTGCCTGTGAAAACCCAGCTAAAGATTTACTGTTTTCTACATAATCATCCTACATAACGTACAGAACATTCTGTGAAAATACAAACTTGATATCTTTAACACTGACTGAATAAGACCATGTTAAAAATTGAAATGATAATGACATTAATAGGTGAAATCAAATTTTGAGGCTCGTTATCTCAGAATTAGATTTTTAGACTTTAGCCTGGTTTTCACAGGCAGGGTCACAATTTTCATCTAAAATGAGCATTTTTATCAGGCTGTTTAGGTTCAGTATTTTTACTCTAATGGCAATGTATAGGTCATTTTCTATGCAATTAAAGTGAAATAACTGAACAATATATATATGTTTTTTTTTCCCCCCTAAAAGCTGTGAACAATATAATTTTCACAACATTTCAAATAGTTTTGTATTGTTTGATATCAATCTGTGATAAACTTTAAAATGATCAAATGAGTGCACTTGTTTGTAGATTTCAAGTTGCAGTGTGGTCCATGTCAAGGTCTGCAACCACACTGAAAATATTATAATTTGTTACGGGAAAAAAAAAAAAAGTATTGTTACCCATGCTAAACAGAATCATTTTCACTTGTAGTCTTAGACTATACATATATATTCATATATATATGTATATGTATATATATAGTCTAAGTTCATAGTCTAAATATGAACTTTTATTTTAAATATTATTAAATATTTAATATTATATAATATTAAATATTTTTTCTTTTATTTTTATGCTGAATTTTCTTTAGGACACAATCAACTAGTGAATGAGAAGAGAAGAATACAAAATGGTAAATTTGTCTGTAATAAATAATTAAATTCACTATTGATGTCCAGTCTGTTTTCATCCACAAAATATTTAATTAACAGGCATCGTGTATTCACATATTTTTGTGTATATCTTATAGGCTAGTTATTGTTATCTTATGGCTATTGTTCTTAAATCAGAAATGATAATAGCCTTTGTATGTAATGCTTCTGTTGTCTGAATTCTGTTTTCTCTTGTTTTTATTTTGAATTTTCTTCAGAACATGATCATCTACTGAATGAGAAGAGAAGAATACAAAATGGTAAATTTGTCTGTAATAAATAATTAAATTCACTATTGATGTCCAGTCTGTTTACATCCACATAATATTTAATCAACAGACACTGTGTATTCACATATTTTTGTGTATATCCTTATTGTTCTTCGATCAGAAATTATAATGGCCTTTATATTTAATGCTTCTGTTGGGTGAATTCCGTTTTCTCTTGTTTTTATTCTGAATTTTCTTTAGCACACAATCAACTACATGATGAGAAGAGAAGACTGCAAGATGGTAAATTTGTCTTTATTAAATAAGTTAATTCAGTATTAATCTCAAGTCTGTTTTCATCCACAAAATATTTAATCAACAGACATTGTGTAGACACTTACTTTTGTGTATATCCTTATTGTTCTTCGATCAGAAATTATAATGGCCTTTATATTTAATGTTTCTGTTGTCTAAATGCTGTTTTCTCTTGTATTTATTTTGAATGTTCTTCAGCTCACAATCAACTACAAAATGAGAAGAGAAGAATCCAAGATGGTAAATATGTCTTTATTAAGTTATTAATTCATTTTCATTTGAAATCTAACATGAATGTGTGTATTCATAACATTTTGTAGCTATATTGAATCCTGTAAATCACTGGTCTCAAACTCAGTTCCTGGAGGGCCACAGCTCTGCAGAGTTTAGCTCCAACCAGCTCCAAATCACACCGGCTTGGAAGTTTCTAGTGATCCTGAAGACCTTGATTAGCTGGATCAACTGTGCAGAGCTGCGGCCCTCCAGGATCTGAGTTTGAGGCCACTGCTGTAAATGGTCCTCATTTGTTTATATAATGTTTTTGCATTCAGTTAGCAGATGTACAGTTGTGTAATGTTAAAACATAAATACTAAATGATCATAACTTTGTTTTTCTGAATTTTCTTTAGAACGTGATCAACTTTTACAAAGTCAGATGATGATTATACCAAAAGGTGAATTTGTTTATATGGCTTTAGTAAAATACTAATTAATTACTTTTGAATTATTTTGCAAAACACTGAATGAATATGCTGTGCATTAATGTCTATAATTCATTATATTTTATTATTAAGATATACACTCTCAGAAATAAAGGTACAAAAGCTGTCACTAGGGTGGTACCTTTAAAGTATTAATATGCACCCTTTAGGCATAAATAAGGTACAAAGGTATATAAACTAAAATCTTCCTGGATTGTGTTGGTGATTCAATTTTGAGTGGTGATTAAAATGACTGCTTACTGATCTTATTATTGATCTAATGTTAATTCTATTATGAACTCTTTATAACTTCATACTTTCTGTTATTAGTGATCACACGTTTAAGAACACACATGGGTGAGTAAAAAGTACTTAATGAAATAATTATGTTTTAATTTATCAAGTTCATCATCATGTCAAACATTTGTTTATGTTTTTTTAATTTTGTATGATGCACTGTATGAATGCTAACAAATGATTAAAATCCTAAATGATCAAAGGCAGTTTATATGCATCATAAGAGAAAAATATACATTTATAAATATTTAACTAATGAAAATCAACACAAAGGGATCCGGTAACACTTTGTAATAACTTTCATTAATAAATCGTAAACAAACACTATATAATGTTTAACAGATCATTATTTAATATTCAAATATGAGATAATGTGCTTGTTAATATGTACTAATGAACTTATTGAACATTAAATAATGATTAACAAATAAATGTAAATTAAAATGCTTACAAATATCATTAAAGGGGCAGTTGATTGCAATTTCACTTTTTTAACATTAGTTAGTGTGTAATGTTGCTGTTTGAGCATAAACAATATCTCCAAAGTTACAACACCAAAAGTTCAATGCAAACGGAGATATCGTCTTTTAAAATTATGGCAGTTTAATGCCTACAACAGCTGGTAGGGACTACAACGAGTTACTTCCTGGGTTTGTGACGTCACAAACCCTGATAAACTCTTCCCCCGGGAACATGCAACAAAGGGGGCGGGGCCATTTTGCGCTGCTTTAGAGAAGAAGAGAAGTCAAAACTAGGGGTGCAGAGGAAAAAAATCTATATATGAATCGCGATTCTGTCTTCTAACAATTCTAATGGATTCACAAGTTTCAAAATCAATGCAGCAGTTCTTAAACCTGCTCCTCGCATCCCCCTGCTCTGCATCTCTCTCTCACCTGATTCAGATTAAAAAAAAGCATTAACACGTTAGACTGCACCACATAAACACAATCAAGCCTCGAAAAAAAATAGTCAACCACCCCTTTAAAGGTTCAATTCATAAGATCACGCACTTAAAAATCTAAAAATAATTTTAAAAGCACTTTATAACTTTAAGAAATTATTAACAAACATTATATAATGTTTAACAGATCAGAACATTAGTGTATATTCAAATAGCAATGTGTTTGTAAATGTTTAGTAATGAACTTATTAAACATTAAATCATGATTGACAGAACAGAAGTTTAAGTAAATTAAAATGCTTACAAATGTTATTGAATTTCAATTCATGTATGATCACGCGCTTTATAAAAATATACAAATTATTTTAACAGATGTTTTATACTAATTAACATCTTATTGAATGCCTACAAATGCCATTAAACTGGTTGTTTAATCTGATTAAAATGGTTTATACATCATATAATGCACTTTTTCACATTTACAAATGTAAAAATGGCAGCAATTTTAAGCACTTATTCATGTTGACATGATTCAATCATTCATAGCGACAGTATGTAAAGGTGACACATTTGAATTTTTGTGGTGTGCATGCAGACTTCTACACATCTTACAATTTGAGTAAAAGGTGATTAGTTAAGAGTATTTATATTCTTGCTAAAGACAGAGGTACACCGATTGATCAGTTTTGCCGATTAATCGGCACCGATAGTCGATTGCAGGAACTATCGGCTATTGCAAAAATCCATGCCATTAGTTTTTCCAGGTTGTGTCTGTTGCTGGAGCAGCTGAGAAGGTCAGAGATTGTCTTATTATTGGAAGATGAGATGGTCTGTATTACCAAAGACTATAGAATACCCAAGATGTGTCACTGGTATAGTTTTGAATGGGGTGAAATGCAACGCTCAGTATGGCTGCTCTATCGAAGGAAGCCCCGCCTTCTGAATAAAAGAGCCAATGGCTAATCAGTAAAGTCATCACGTTACTACAGCTGCCGGTAGAAGTCTCGGTTGCTATAGAAACAGCGTTCTGAGACATGCGCTTAGGACGGCTTTTTAACACAATTTGAGCAAAAGAAACAACATTTATGAGGCAGTTGTTGTCAGATTTGATTGGTTTGATTTGATTTCAAATATGATATTTAATTGTAAGCTTGTTGAACAGTTTTGGAGAATTTGATGTTTCCCCATTCAAAGAGATAGGAGCTGCACTTGCATGCCTGAGAGGTGTTTCAAATATGACTGCCAAGTGAAATGACTTGCCTTAAAGGGACTTTAGTATTATTTACCATTGGAAAAAGCATAACGGCTAACTTGGATGATGTGAGCCACCTCAGCCAATTATACAATATACAATGTGACGTCAGTGGCTAGCTTTTCACAGTTTCACAGTCAAAAAAAGAGCGCGAATTACTGGTCACTACATTTTAAGATTAGGTTTTATTCTGTTTATTAAAAGATAACAGTATGATTGGGCATACATAACACTGATACTAGTCACTAAAAATCTGGAAGCCATAGAAAGAACACCTTTTTATGTATTACAATATTTATTTTTTACCTTCATTCATTAAAAAGCGTTATATGCTCTTCATACAGCAGTCACAAGTCATTACATTTGGAAGCAATAGAAAGAACATTTTATATTCATTAAACAACACACAATATAATACAGTAATTTAAATAATTTGTGTTCTTTATTCATTAAAATGCATTATTTCAACGTAAGGCACATGGTCACATAATCATTCAATTCATAAATCATTGCAATTCAAGTCTAATTTCAGGTATAATATGAAAACCAAAGAAAGAAACATTTTTAGACAATACACAGTATTGCATAACTTTTGGGTCAATCTCACTGTAGGGTGCCTTTTGGTGTCATGCACATAAATAACTCATTTGCCATGACAACCATGAAAACAACAGTGATCCCATGACTTTGAAAATCATGCAGTGTGAACTTAGCATTAGGTGAATAACCAGATGCGAGCGGCGTAACAAAGTACAATAGAACTCATTATAAACAGTAATGCTGTCTACACTGGAAGCCGCGCAGCATGACAAATCCCCGACAGTAAACTGCTGCTGCGTTCTATTTATGACGTGCTGACACACATTTCAAATGATTTTCAACAGTCGCTTTGTCGTGTCCAGTGTAGACAGACTTTAGTTGTGGCGTGACGCGACAACTGTTGCGTCCGGTGTAGACATGGTGTGAGTTTGCTTACTTGCTTTGCCAAAGCTTGTCCAAAACATGTCCACCCTGTCGGCATAAAATATGCCAGAAGTGATTCGAATACAGTATTTTCAAAATATGTAAGTATTAAATATACTAATGGTTAGAGAGTCGGAATCGTAACCCAAAGGTTGCGGGTTTGAGTCGCAGGTCTGGCGGGGATTGTAGGTGGGGGGAGTGTATGTACACCGCTCTCTCTCCACCCTCAATACCACGACTGAGGTGAGACCCTTGAGCAAGGCACCGAACCCCCAACTGCTCCCCAGGTCTTTCATAAATGGCTGCCCACTGCTCCGGGTGTGTGTTCATGGTTTGTGTGTGTGTTCACTGCTGTGTGTGTGCACTTTGGATGGGATAAATGCAGACCACAAATTCCGAGTATGGGTTACCATACTTGGCCACGTCACGTCACTTTCACTTTTAATAATTGAAGCTCAAAATGTCCACCCTGTCGTTGTTCCAAAATTGGCATAAACATGACAGGGTGGACATAGCATTCATTTTTAGTTAATATTGCTAAAAACTAAAATGAATGAATTAATATTATTATTTTTATTTTTATTTTTTTTGAAGTTGAATAAATGTTTCATTGTCATATGTGACCCTGGACCACAAAACCAGTCTTAAGTGTCACTTTTCGAAAAGCTGAATAAATAAGCTTTCCATTGATGTATGGTTTGTTAGGATTGGACAATATTTGGCTGAGATACAACTATTTGAAAGTCTGGAATCTGAGGGTGCAAAAAAATCCAAATATTAAGAAAATCGCCTTTAAAGTTGTCCAAATTAAGTTCTTAGCCATGCATATTACTAATCAAAAATTAAGTTTTGATATATTTATCAAAATTTTAGAAAATATCTTCTTGGAACATGATCTTTACTTAATATCCTAATGATTTTTGACATTAAAAAAATGTGATAATTTTGACCCATACAATGTATTTTTGGCTATTGCTACAAATATACCCCAGCGACTTAAGACTGGTTTTGTGGTCCAAGGTCACATATTTTGTCATGTTTTGTGTGTTCTGCATTATGTGTCCACCCTGTCATGTGCTTGATATTTTACAATAATATTTTTAATAATAATTCAATCATATCTATATAATCCAGTGTGTTCAATAGCTAGGTGTGAGGGCAATAACATGCAAACAAAAAACTGCATCCAATACTGCATCCATACCTTTCAGAAAATATAATTTGCATCTTAATTTTGCAATGAAAACGTATTTAACAGTAATATATATCCATGACAGGGTGGACATTTTATGGTTTGTAGCAAATCAGCTCAAAAGGGAATGTATATAAATAATTACAATTTAATTATGATTAAACTGTAATAACTGTAGCAGAATTAAATTGCCATCAACTGATCTGTTCGTCCAGCAAACATTCAGTGTAAGTTCATATCAACTCTAAGAAAGTATATTTTCTTGGCCACAGAGAATACTTTCCTATTAATGCATTAGAGCATGTAGGGAGGGTCAAAATCGTAAAGAGACATTAATTTGTCATAACTAATCTAAACAAACAAACGAATAAACATACACTCACGCGTACGTACAAAGGGGAGCTAAAGTGGATGAATGAAGCCATTAGAGAAAACAGAATGCAGTTATGGAAAGAGTCAGTTAACCACCTGAGTTAAACCATCAGCGCCGTTTATAACGGGGTCTATAACTTATACTAAACCTCTGTTTCATTTAGTTAAATGTACGATACTTGCATTGCCTTGATCGTTGACCGAGTGTCCGGATGCAGTCTCGGATGAAAGTTCTGATGGTTTGAAGGTTTGGTGGTGTTGGAGTTCTTCAAGTTCTTCCGGGTTTGAAGGGTGATGAACTGCAAAAGATTTTATTCTGGCTCGGTGGTAATTGGGGGTTTCTTCCCAGGTAGAAAGGGAAAAAGAGCTAAGAAAGAGATCTGCTGAGATCCTTGGTTGAATGGAAAGTCAAGGCCGCAAGGCCTGGCACAAAAACTTAAGGGTCCAGAAGAGTTCTAGCTCACATCCTCATCTCAGAATCTAAAAGATCCGCAGACTTGGGGGGCGTCACTGATGTGAGTGCTTTATCTGATATATAGGCCACACCTCTGGGGTGTCAAAGAGCCAATGGAGTCCTGAACTTTTGGAGGGAAAGTTTTATGACTCTTTGTCTCTGAGCATGGTAATTTGCATGGGGTTGGATTGGAAGTTGATATACAAACTATTAAAGATTCTTAGGACACTAATATGTTGCATAGGTATTAACATATAATATTCACTCTCAATTAGATCATCCGAAGACGAAATGGTTGAGACCAAACATGGTATGAGTGAGGTGATCTTAGCTAGTGATCTATCGTAAGCATGCATAAGACAGTATACAATACACAAGAACACATACAGTAATAATATACACAATGACCTGAAGATATGCATGTTCATTCAAAGAAAGGTTTTTCTATGAATTAATTAGAGAAAAGTCCATTTTTATGGCATAATGTCTTTCCTATAGGAAAAAGGTAGTGAGAGTTGCTCTGTCACCATTCCTTTGAGCAATAAAACTAGTGTTATCTGATGGGTTGCCATGGAACCAGAGGCCTGTTCTGCCTTTCTTAGGTGTTAAATGCATTTCAGGGGAAGGGTCCACAGACCCTCATAGTTGGCCCTTTGGTTGGTTGAGGGGGCATAAGAGATTTTTTGTTAAATATAACAAATAGTTGTGTGTCTGATCGGTCCAAACGCTACAAAGCAGTTCGCGGAGACAGAGAAGACAGAGAGTGCACCCTGTTTGTTTTCTTTATTTTCCAAAACCACAACATTTTGTTTATATTGTGAGTGTACCAGAAAATAAATAGACACTTCAAAGTTTCAATTGATGTATAACATGTATCTGTATGACCAAAATCGACAGAGTATTTTTAGTGTCTTTCGCACTGATAAGAAAAAAAATTAGCTCGTCTCGCCGGCGAGACAGTCGACCCCAGAGAGTTAAGAGAAAGGTTTTTCATTTATTTTCTCAATTACAGAGCCTTCTCAACCTCTAGGCCCTATGTGCTCTGTCCCCCTTTCCCCCCGACGCACCTGAGTAGGCTGTCTGCTTAATATCTGCTAACACTTTATTTTGATGCTCCCCTAACACACACATTCTATTGACTGTAGTTGCAAAGTTTCTAAATTGGACTATCAAAATAAAGTGTAACCTCATATGTTATTATAAATCTGTAACTGAGGCAATAAATTGAGTCAAGCTTGCATCAGCTGATTCTCACATCTACCTATATAGGAACACAACACGTATCGCGGCATTCCTGTATAAGCTCTATTCAGTATTAATCAGCAGCTTTTTACGCTTGCTCAGGAGCAAATTACCCTCCTCCATCCCCAACTCCTCCTTTCACACAGTCAGGACTTGGCTTTCTGATATTCCTTGCTGAATCAGACTCCTTTATCTTGAATAATGTTACACTTAAATAACATTAAGTACATTAATGATATCTGCTTTGTTCTGTTCTGTTTACCCTAGGGGGGTTATTATTGTTGCTCTCCCTGCTCATTCATGACAGGCTGCGTGGAAGGGGAGGGAGTTTTTGCACAGAACAGAACCATACCGCCAAACCAAACTTTATGCTAAGTATTTATCATTTTGACGATAGTGGTCCTGACAGAAACAGCTTTTTTCTTAAGATATGTTGTTCTTCTTGCTATTATATGTTGCTGTAGTTTTATTTCTTTATGAAAAAATTTAAAAATTAACTAATCACCTTTTACTACTAATCTCAATTTAGGCTACTAAATTATTAATAGTAACTTTTTAAACATTTACAAATGATGAATGGTTTCAACTTTAAATTGGGTACTGCAAAAATAATTAATAAATGATTTATAAATATGTGCAAGTAGTAGAAGTCTGCATACACACCACAAAAAATGCAAACGTGTCACCTTTACAGACTGTGGTTATAAATGATTGAGTCATGTATAGTGAATAGTGTGTAAAGTGCATTTTTACAACATTTGTAAATGTGAAATGTATATTAAAATTCATTTTTATATTTTCACATTTTTAAATTTTATTTAAAACCGCAGTCTAAGTTTTGCCTCATTGTCGCTATCTCTTTTTGAAACCTGCAATTGCAGTTAATTGCAGAATTATCATCTTTACGTGGGTTGTGCATTGGCATGGCTCCTCAGCATGGATGAATCTAATGTTTCGAGGTGTAGTTATGTGTGGCTGTCAGTCACCACACCGTTGTGGAGACTGTACTTCAGAATGACAGATTCTACGTCTTGGAAGTAGGGCTGGGCGATAAATCGATAATGAAAATTATCGTGATATAATTTTTCTCAATAAAATAAGTGTTTGATAAATGTTCTATGTAATGTTTATGTGCCAAAAGTGGCATGAAAAATAGGAGTGTTTTTAGATGTAGAGAAAGCATATGACATGATGTGGAAAGAAGGGCTATTAATTAAACTGGATAGTAAGAATATCAATGGAAAAATGTATAACTGGATTAAAGATTTTGTATTTGAAAGAATCATTCAAGTAGGGCCCTCATACAAAAAAGAATAAAATTTTTTTTTTTTTTTTTTAAATGGTACCCTTTTCAAGGTAGCGGCTGCAGCCCTGTATTATTTAATATTAGATAATTATCTTTGCATTCGTATTTCCTGCGAAAACTTACATTACCGCTCAAATTAGAAAACATTATTACGAGCTTACTGTTGTGAATCAGACTAAAGTAAGGAGAAAGTGTTACCAGTGATCCAATGAACAACATGATGCATAGAAAAGAAATTTAAAGCAAATGAAGTGAAGCAGGAAAAACATGATCAGAACATTTCAGTCTATCCGTAGTTAATGAGATATGAAAATTATGAACATTATTGTTCATAATGTAATATATTAAACATTACGTTTATTTGCAATTCATGAAGTATTTATATTTGTATTTATCTTGTAAAGTTCTGATGTTTCATAATGCAGAATTCTTAATATTTTCCACAGTGAATGTGATTCTGGATGCTGATACGGCTCATCCATGTCTCATTGTGTCTGATGATGGGAAAAAAGTGAGAAATGGAAACACACAACTGGAAGGAGTGGATGGAAAAAAAGACAGATTTGATCAATATCTTGGTGTTCTTGGGAAGGATGGATTCTCCTCAGGGTGTTTTTACTACGAGGTGCAGGTGAAGGGACAGACTGAGTGGTGTTTAGGAGTGGCCAGAGAATCTGTTTACAGGAAGAACTGGATCAGTCTGAGTCCAAAGATTGGATACTGGACTGTGGCTCAGAGAGATGGGGTGTATTGGGCTTATGCTTCTCCACATATCTCTATTACTCTGAGTGCAAAACCTCAGAGGGTTGGTGTGTTTGTGGATAACGAGGAGGGTCTCGTGTCCTTTTATGATGTGGAGTCCATGTTTCATATTCACTCTTTCACTGGTCAGTCTTTTAATGAGAAACTCTATCCATTTGTTTGTTTGGGGCATCATAGGAATAAAAACTCCACACCACTGATCATCTGTGATGATTACTTAAGAGATCAGTGACCATAAATTAAAAGGAAATACAATAAAAAAAGTGTAATAAGCAATATTTATTACTTACATGTGGACAAACAATTATATTTAAGAATAAGAGAAACATAAAATAAACCTTTGATTTAAAGACTTTTGCTTAAATGACTGAAATGACTTTGGGGAAAAAAATATAAACACCTGTGCATATATATATATATATACATATTAATTTGTTAGAGCTAATCATACAGTTTCTCTGTTTCTCCTTCAATTGTGTTTGCTGTTGGTTGATAAATCTCCAGTGGCCTGTTGCATGAAACTAGCTGAACAAACTGAGTTTCAAAGGGTTTAGAGTTGACAAAACCAAACAAATCCAACCTGGTTTAGACCAGGGGCCTGTACCATGAAGCCGGTTCAGCTGGCTAGCCAGGTAAGTTTCAGTTTAGTTTGCGCCAACTCTGGGATTTAGGTACCATGAAAGTGGCTTGGCTTTTAGCATTGTTCATCACCATAGCAACTTATGCTCCACTGCTAACCTGCTCCGGGGCAGGTTATTTTCTGGTTTAGAGATCTCAAACCGAAATTTGACCAATCAGCTTCAAGCAAAGTGACATGTCTCTGATGCAATAAAGCCACTCCTCCAGTTTCTCTTACTCCAAATTAAAGGACGCTACATAGTTAAAAAATATTTTTAAAGATAAAATAATCTGATTTTTAGAGATGATAATTTTTCATAATTATTTTATATTATTTATATAATTATTATACCCTTAATCCATTACACAAGCCAGCTTAGTTTAATAGTAATTATTAAGGTTTTATTTAAAATCAATGTAAACATTTAGATAATATGCAATATAAATAAGTTTTAGAATCAATAGCTTTAAACATAACTACATATGAGCTTAGTTTTTAAGTGATTTTATACCTATAAATATTATCAACTCAAACAGCCGGAATAGAATGTACGAGCGTAGATGGAAATAATTATCAAGAAATGATCTTGTATCTTATATCTAAACTAGGATAGTGTTAATAATATAACGTAAATGTCTCGAATGAAGAGGACGGGTTAAAGCCATATTTTATTAAATCAAGCAAATTCACAGAAATATTGACAAAGAGCCCTCTAACACCACAGCAAAATCTAGTAAGCAAAGCGCAAGGCCTAACATTACCATCAGATGGGAAAATACAACAAGAGCGGTGAAACTGCAGTAAACAAATTCAAACAGAAAGAATGCGCAAAGTCATGGAATTGTTCTATGAAAATCTTTGCGGTTTATATCTTACAACGGTGTAACAAGGCCAAGCGCCGTTAAACACACGGATAAAGTCAAGATATCTAACAGTTTTAGGCGTAGTTAGTAGGGACCAGTCTGGTGTGTGAAATAGTTAGAACAAAGCATTTGTGTTTGTGTTGTTAGACCGTATTGTTCTTAATGTCTCTATAAAGATTTGTACGTTTATATTCATTTATGAACGCTGTTACAGAATTTGTCTTAGTGACATTCAATGGAATATTTTATTAAAAGATAATGCAGAGGACTGATTGAGTAACACTCTGTCAAGGGTTCGCCCAAGTACCGTAAACCTGTAACTTTATGCCTGACACATTTGTAACTGACTAAAAACTAATATTTAAGCTAAACAAACATTTGCAATTGTGAAAAATTAAGAAAATTATGAGATGTTAAAAACTGCCGACCGCATGTTTTCTTAAAGAAGAACAGATGGTTAGAGTTGTACCTGTTTCCTGGAACAAAACTAAAAGGCGGATGCCTAAAACACCATGACTGATTAAAACGGACTGAATCATCGCTTTCGCTTAAAACAACAGTGATTTATTAAAGTCATGTTTAGAGACGCGTACGCAGAAAATATCTTGTAATGTGTAACTTTATGTGCTCTAATGAAATAGATGTACATGTAACAGTGAAATAGTAAGCTCGAGGCCTTGTGTCGCATGGCCGCTTTGTAGAAAAGTTCACCACAATCTCAGTTTAAATTAAATTAATTAAATGACTTTCATTTAATTATCTTATGCTGTATTTGTTCATGTTTTCCTGCAAACACTCGCGGCATGATTGACCAGACTCTGAGAATAGTCTTCCTCTAAAAACAAACAATGAAAAAGTATAGAGTGGTATCAGCTGGTAGGCCATCAAAATCAACATTAAAACATTAACAATACATTTAGAAGAAAGGATTTCAGTATTAGGTATTTGTTATTTCTGTTGTGCAAACATATTTCCTGTATAAATGACTGCGTCTATAACCTTTTCAAAGGGAATGTAGTATAATGTTATGGTTCTTAATTGTGATCACATTACAACAAGGCGACATTGTCCTGCTAGCAAAACCGCCCAAAAGTGGACAAAACAGAAAAATCTTAGCACACAGTAGATGCTTATGCTTATGACCGATGGGGAGTACAGGCAGGCCTACATTTTATTCTCAAGCGGAAATGTTGAAAGAAACGAGTATGACAAATAAAATGTGAACATCGTCATCAACTATATGAATAAGAGGTCTAGATGTGGTGGCTTAAGGAAAAAAAAAAGTAATTTAAAACAACATTTACAAAAATATACCCAAATATCCCAAGCTGAATTTTCTGTATTCATATGGTAATTTTCTTAGAAACTGCGTCTCTTGAGTTACATAGGGTGCGCAAAAAAATCCTTGATATTTTGTGTCTGTAGCCTTTTCAAGAGGGCGTACAACATCAACTTTACTGAATGTGTAGCTTTCAGAACAATGGTTAGATATGTTTCAGTTGTAAGTGTAAAACAGCAAGACTTATCATCCTATGGATATGGAGATGGATAATTGTCCTAAAAAGAAATATCGACTTAGTCAAACGCTCTCAAGTAGAAATTTTGGTTTCACTTTATTTTGATGGTCCCTTTAACACATTCTGTTGACTATAAGTAATGTTGCACCTACATTTCTACTGACTCTCATTAGAGTGTTAGTAGTGTATTAGTTGACTGGTAGGGTTAGGGTTAGATTAAGTTGACATGTTCTTGCAAAGTTACTTATAGTCAGTAGAGTCTCTGTTGAGAGACCAACACAATAAGGAGTTAGTAGATATGAAGCAGACAGTCTACTAATACTCTTATGAGAGTTTGTTGACATGTAGTTGCAACATTACTTAGTGTCAACAGAATGTTCAAAAGGGACCATCAAAATAAAGTGTTACCGAAATTTTCTTAATTTTCATTTATTTCTATAAACGCTGAATGCTGACAGCTCTTAGAGAGAAATCCTCACATAATGACATATACAGTCCAACAAACAAAATGTGTACAGCGTCATCCATAATCCTGATCGTCTGACATAGCAAAATGACAGTCATAGTAGATCGAGAGGAGGATTTCTGTATTCTGTATGCAGTATGACCCTTTTCTTAAATGATGTATACACGTTCTGAGAAACTAGACCTCTAGGAATTTACACCTGTGCCCCCATAGAACTTGATTGGATATTATCTTTGGGTCTGTATAGGGGGAAAGCATGGACGATAAGGTTTATTCTATATCTACTCTATATCTATGCGAGTACATACTAATAATAATAATAAACAGTTGAAACAAGCTTAACTGACACATCTCTTTAATTTCATGTTGGATGGAAAAAAATCCACATTCTGATGCATTACAAAAAGTATTAGAAAGACATGAAACCATAGTACTCGTGCAAAAATAATAATAAAAATAAAATAAATAAATATATAAAATTGAAATGAAGATTTTGGGAAAAAGTTTGAAAACTAGCTTACATATTCTGAATGACGTCATTGTGTGTGTGTGTGTGTGTGTGTGTGTGTGTGTGTGTGTGTGTGTGTGTGTGTGTGTGTGTGAGGATCTGTTTGGAGTTGGCATTCCCTATTTTTAAAAACATTTGTCAACATGATTTATTTTGTAATGTCATGTTTTGGCCTCATATTTACTAGGAATTGAATTGAAATCTTTGTAAAAATAAGAAAAGTAATAAATACATAAATGAAAATAATATAGATCTATGAGACTTGTGAACCCTTAAGACTTAACAAAAGTATTACCACTATTAATAAGCAGTCTTAAAAACAAAAGCATACGTTTAATACATATTGTATATAGGTTTTAACGGTGTAGGTATTTTCTACCGCAGGACACCAGGAGTCTGGTGTGGTGTATGCTTTTTCATTAAGCGCAATTCCACATAAGATGTTCCTCACATGTGCTGATTCATTCAAGCGTAGTTTACAACTCCAAAGAACGCGCGTCATGGTGACATGGACGATTTTGTAAAGGCTTTTCATATAAAAATAGCAGAGTCATAAATTCTCTCTTCAAAGACTGGCATGCAAAGCAGATACATCACATATTGTAACTGTCTACATATATTTTTCAGTATAGATAACCAATAGTATATTGATAGTTTATATTATCAGCCTTTTCTGAACCGACCTTTATCAGCGTGATAAATATAATATACTAAGTACAAGTTTCCTTTAAAATGATAAACTAATGTTTTAACAGGTACTGCTGAATAAAAATCATAATTTAGGATAAATTTGGAAACAGATAAGTAAAATATTTTATTTAAAACCTTTAAGATTTCGTCTAAACAATCTTTTAATTTTTATTTACACTCTTAAGATTATACTTTAATAATAATAATAAATTTTTAAGATGAAGACGCACACTCTGGAAAAGGAGTAGCAGACTAACTTGACACATGAGCTGTTATGGACCGCAGACTCCTCCCGGTCTCTGAGTGGGCCTTGAAGCATTCGATCCATTTCACTATGATGTTCAGCTCTGGGAGGATCTGTGAGTTTTGTTTATATTTCAACAAACATTTTTGTTTTATTTTCATATTTATTTATTTTATTGGAAACATTTCATTTGTGGAATGGACGTCATTGCATAAAGATCCAGCCTACCTCTAAGCACTCTGAAAATGTAAGGCATTTTTATATTGTCATCTAAAACTATAGTAAATGTTTATTTTATACAGCGTGTTTAATCACAGTTTTATTTGCTACCATCTTCTCTAAAAGAAGAGAATGATGTGATTTATAAGTTCAATAAATAAATGTTGAATACATGTTTAAAATGTATGATGAATGATTTGATTTTGTAACATGCTGTCATATATAATTATATATGTATTACTAACTTCTTTAACCCTCTGGGTCTGAGGGGTTTGGGGTCCCCTTTTTGTCATGTCCCTGACATTGGTGTTTTTTTTTCACAATCTTAAAAGCATATTAATGGCTAAAGTCTGATTATACTGTATTCAGCATATACTGGGTTACAATAATACGCCAGCAGCGTGAACGTACATGTGATTTATGATATTTCTCGAGTCATCATAATTAAGATAACTTGCAAACAATATTTATTAAAAAGGGAAGTGTGCAGAATTTTTGAATGCCGGGTAGGTGTATGGTTTGTACAGTACAAAATCATTATGACTGTGGCACGTCCCCAGAAAACATAAAAACCAACGTGTGTGTTTGTGAGCTGGCCCCCACCGCTCCTGCCATTTCTGTCCGCTGTGAGTGAGAAGAGCTCAAAGCAGGACTTAATTTCCCAACATTTTGTCAATGGAGTGTAGTAATACTCCAAATGATTGTACCCACGAGCATAACAATTTTAAATTAAATTTAAAAAATTAAATAAATTAGCTTTTTTTAAATTAAATTATACTAAATGATGTTTATGAAAATTTCTGGGGCCACAATAGCCCTTATCGTTTGGCCTATTAAAATATATATATCGTTTCCCCCTTTTCTTATTTCGACGATGCCAGGTTCCTTGTTACAACATTTTTGTTACCTAAAACTAGTGTAAATGTTTTGCATTGTGTGTAATCACATAATTTATTTTCATTTAATAGAAGAGAATATGACTCTGACAACTGAATGTGTCTGTGTACTTGTTTAACCTACGGTGTGGGGGCAAGCATCCTCTCAGAGAGAGGGAACATTTTATTGAACCCATGATTAAATTACTTATAAAGCACATTAATTATTTCTTTTCTAAGATGTAAAGTTTTCTGTGATGGGTTGTAAAATGTATAAATTTCTGTAGATAAAAACATCAGGATTCTGTGTAATATCCCCATTTAGATTTCTAAGCAAACGTGTGTGAGTGAGCTTCTGTAACTGAAAAAAGAAAATAAATTTCCAAGTTACTAGCACACGGGTGTCAGCAGATATACAAGGCAGGGGAACTAAGCGAGAAGGAGAGTCCAGGTGAGTGCGCGGGGATATGGGAATGTTCAAGAGAGTCTTATCTGAGTGTAATCTATCCTTTTTCCTTATCCAGGGGATCCAACGGGAGACGGTGGAGCACGAAGATCGGGACACGGGAGCAACTAGGATGAAGACAAAGGTAAGTGGGTCAGGTAAGTACAAAATACAATGTTTGAGACCAGTCAGTGACGGCTTGTGAGGAGTGCGTTGATATAGTGCTCTTGATGAGTGGAGACAGGTGGCGGTGCTCAGTAATCAGGTAATTGTGATCTGGTGAGTGTCATGGTGGTGACTGTGATTCCCTGACAATGGGTAAACATATTTAAATTCTTTTTATACAACCACCAGAATATATGTGTGAGCTTGGGTGTGTGTCTTAAAACTGATCTCTTAATTGCCTTTACTTTTTAATATTGCTTGTTCATTATTGTTTTTCTCACAGATCCCATAGAGAGAGAGGGAGAGAGAGAGCGCGCCTTGGAACGCAACCAGACATGCGCCCCACAGATGTTCCTATGAGGAAGATTCAAAATGCACCATAAAATCTTCAAAAACATTACTCGACAGCTCATTTATGGTTTTCCTACCGGCCGGACAATATATCTCATCCCAGATGATATCGGAGTTTCACGCTTGCCCGATTTCCGCATCTGAATCTCATTATGAGAGCAAAGGTCGCATATGGATATTATTATGAGGTCACGAAATGTCAAAGCAATTAATCATCTTGGCATATGTCGGCGGCTACTTAGCCTACTACTCATATGATATTGCGATGAACGGACAGAAGATATTATAAATCTCTGAAAGTTTTGTAACATCTTCCATTCAGCACCTGTGTGTGTGTGTGTGTGTGTGTGTGTGTGTGTGTGTGTGTGTGTGTGTGTGCGCGCGCGTTTGTTTTTGTGACATATCAGGACAAAATTATGAATACACAACAACAACAAAGTCAGGACATGTGTATAAGTCAGGACAAAAATCGATGTCCTCATTTTTCTGACCATACCACAGTGTTCTACAGCCTCAAATATACCTGGTGCAAAAATCTACTTTGGCCAGAATTGTCACAATTTTTTTAAATCATCTGTGTAAGTGTGTATCACAATTTTGGGAGGTACTGCGCTAAACGTTTACACACACAGGAAGTGACATCAGAGATAACATTCACATCCTGCGTCCCATGTGCATACTATCCACACTATGTGCCCTAAATAGTATTGAAAATGACTACTATCACATAGAATTTAGGATGGATAGTGTGCACATTGGGACGCAGGGACAGTTAGGAAATCGAAAATGGATTCCATCTGCCATAAAACAAGAAGAAATCGAAATGGTTTATCAAGCCAGTGGTTGGCTATAAATAAATAGTGTGCTGGCCAGCAGTAACACAGTAAACAGTTAAAGATTAGACTTTAAACAGTATCATTTACAATTATCTACAACGTGATGTTTGGATGAATGTGGTTACAAGCTAGCTCACGTTAGCAGACTCTTGCTAGCTCTCTAGCTAAAAGTAACAGGCTCTTGTTAACTAATACACAAAATGCAGCTAACCTGAACCAGTTATGTAGCCATATTATAGGGGTGGGCGATTTTATATCGTGATCGATTTTGAAGATGTCCACGATCTACTTTTCAAGCGAAGCATAGAGATCGCGATCTTGTAATAGCGGGACTTTTATTTCGACGACGCTGAGAACGTCTGATCCGGACGCCACCCGCGGTTCACCGGCGTGTTGCTCATCGTTATTCCAGCGGACCACCAGCAGCAGCCAATGCTTTTCTGACAGCGGTCTGCTGACGAGTCGCTGGTTTATAATTACTGTTTGCTGGCAGTCCACGGTCGGTCCGTGGTTCATAATCAGTTTGATTACGCTAACCAAAATATCCTTGCACACGATCAAAAACAATTGCAATTTTATTTTCAGTGAACAGATTAAACATACAAATGCATTTACAGCCCAGCTAACAATTTTTGGTTCCCAGAACGTTTTTTTTAAGGTTAGTTTTTGGTTAGCCAGGAAAGTTTTCTTTACGGAAATAGAACGTTAGTTTCTGGTTTATAGAACGTTATTCTAACGTTCCCCTAACGTTAGAATAACCTAACCCTATTCATGTTTATTAATTCCTACCTTTTTCTGCATTGGTACTTAGTTATTGATAAATAAAGCAGTAAATCTATATAAATAAATCAGTCCACAATCCATATTCATTGTTTTATTGTTGATATAAAATAGCATAAGCCATGAAATACTTCCAAAACATTTAATTATCAAGTATATACAAATAAACATGCACAGGTGCAAGCATATTAAGGAACGATACAGCATGAACAAATAAATTACAGTATTAACTATAAATAAATTACCCATAACTATAAATTACTACTACTACTAACAACATGTTGATAATTATTTTCCTCTGTACTCGTCTTCTACTCTTGTTCTTCCACCTCAGTCTTCTGTAAAAGTAACAAAGAAACAAAAAGTGTAGCTTAAGGAGAT
The DNA here is from genome assembly GCA_036784905.1 of Acrossocheilus fasciatus. Taxonomy (NCBI): domain Eukaryota; kingdom Metazoa; phylum Chordata; class Actinopteri; order Cypriniformes; family Cyprinidae; genus Acrossocheilus; species Acrossocheilus fasciatus. The sequence continues at coordinate 46,998,503 of CM071940.1, forward strand.
GAAAATCAGATTAAATTACATGAGCAGTTAAATAAATAATACTCTACTTCATAAATTAATACGTATATACATTCATGCATAACCCATATATCGAAATCCTATCTACATATCAAAGTCGTAAAGAGTCACTTCAGCATACTTTTACGATCAGCTTGTCAAATCGTAATATATGGGGACTGTCAAGTTAACCTTTTAACGAATGCGAACAAATAGGGCTGTTAGTTTGTGGAATGTAAACCATTTATTTGATTATTACATCAATGTTTTGAATTTCCCGTGCGTTTAAAACTGTGAGAGCGAGATTCTTATTCCATGTGTATAAGTTAATGGAAGCATGTTTTCGGATAAATAAAGGTATTTGCGACTTTTTCTCACAATTCAGTTTTTTTATATTTTTTCTCGCTGTTCTGAATTTATATCTCATATTTCTTATTCTTTTATCCTGCACTTTTGAGAAAAATGTCTGAATTACATTTTAAACTCATTACAGAGTAGCAATGGGGCGCTTCCTGGCAATTTAGTTTCTTGAAACTTTGTTAAATTTTATAGAAAAATAAGAAAAAAAAAAAATACATATGCATCAGTTCCATTGACATAGTTGACAGTTATCTCAAAATAGATTTTAATACAGTGTGATTACTATTTTAAACCCACCTAAAGGTAGACCTTAACTCAAGGTACAACTTTTCTAGGTATGATCCCCGAACTATATATATATATATATATATATATATATATATATATACACACACACACACACACACACACACACACATGCACAAGTATACTTTAGGACAGTGGTTTTCAAACCGGTCCTAATAAGCACCCCCATCACTTCACATTTTCTGTGTCTCCCTCATCTATCACACCTGATTCAACTCATCAGCTCATTAGTAGAGACTGCAAGACCTGAAATGGGTGTGTCAGATATAGGGAAACATACAAAATGTGAGGTGCTAGGGGTGCTTGCAGGACCGGTTTGAAAACCACTGCCTTAGGACAGAGCTCCTGGGGACCAATGTCCTGCAAAGTTTATTTCCAATCTTCTTCAGCACACCTGCCTTTGTATTTTCAAGCAATCTTGAGGAGCTTGATTAGGTGCTTCGGGTGTGTTTGATTAGGGTTGTAGCTAAACTCTGCAGGACAGTGGGTCCCCAGGAACAGGGTTGAAGACCTATGCCTTAGAAGGTTACTTGAGGTATATATTCTTATATACGTCATTGCGAGGTGCTTTCCATGGTGGTGGTGCTGAATTGGTTGATATTAATGTACTGCGGGGAACTGTTTACTTAATGTACGTTAAAAATTTACTAATATTTACTTTTTCCCCATATTTTTTCTAAATATTTTTCTTCATTACACGTCTTGTTTGATTTCGTATAATTGCATATTAAAAATCATTTATTTTGTTATGCAGACGCAAAACGTGAAACTGCAGTCTTATTAGCAGCCTGGCTATTTATAGCACTTTTATAAATATTTGAACAATATTACATATTCAGCATAATTTATTTAACCTGTTATGTATCTTAATGATTTAATCCATAATTGAGTCATTAAACGAAGTCTTTTTATGAGAGCGACATCCGTTTAATCTTCATCAACAACAAATAATGATCAACAGATTGGAGTGGCATCGGTCAGTTAGATCATATTAAAATGTCTAAAAGCCTTCAATTTATAGGTTATAATTACATCTCTCGTATCTGTCTGAAGTGGACTTGTGAATATTTATTTTAATAAACCTATAGGCCTATAAATATGCTCTATTATTGGCCCATATTCAAATGTTTGTGCGGAGTGTGGAATGCACGACAGGGAAGTGCCCGCGTGATCACTTGCATTTTTGCTGTTGAAGAAAGTGTTAAAAGGGGTGCTTGTTGGCAATGTTGTTTCTTACAATTCTGTGAAATCTTACAGTAAAATTAGATAAAAATACTTTTGCATCAGTTCTATTGACAGTTGATACTCATCTCAAAATATATTTTAATATAGTGGGAGTGGGGGGGGGGGATTTTAGAGCCAGGGAAATCAAATCCTCCACCTCAACTGACTTCAGTGATTTAAAATTCCTCTGTGTTGCTCCTAGAAGTAGAATGAAATAATAAAATTATAAATCATCCATGCATGCTGTGCATTTGTATGGGGGGTGGGGGGGGGAGTGTTGGTGTTAGATTTGAGATTTGGTAATCTCCAATTGTTCTGGAGTGCGTTTCCTGATAACGCTGTCTCTTAGCGCGCTACATCTTTCACTATTGCAAAATAGAGAAAAAGCATTTTACATTTAAGTAAGCTTCTTAACCTTGTAGTCTATCTTATTCGTAAAACACACAAAATGACCAATAAAAAAAGTGTCAAGCACCAAAAACAGCCAATTAAATCTATAAATTATCTTCAATTGAAAATACGCACCGTCTTTGATTTTGCACAACTATTCGTATAGAATGATATGTAAAGAACTGTTAACTGTCAAATGTGATAAGTGGTCCAGACCAACCTTACAAAAGTATGACTTACAGAAGGTATACTTAACTAAGAACGATTCGGGAAACACGTATTAACGAAGGCACAGCTTAATTTAAGAACAACGTGTTAAGAAGGTTTCGGGAAACGCAGCCCTGAAAGCATAAAAAGTATTTTATTCTACAATGTAATATACAAGATAGTTACTTTATTATAATCCTTTAACATAATTGTCAGTTAGACTAAAACTTACCTATAATAATGGAACAAATCCTGAGACCTTGGAAGGCTAGTTTGGATTTCTTCCCCCTAAGGCTGTATGCACCCAGAACCTCATTGGTGGCCACCTTACGCAGCATTTTCCGAACAGCTGCCCCTGGATTTGAACCCCCGATTGACCGTAGGTAGTTCACCTAAAAAATTTGTATATATATATATATATATATATATATATATATATATAAACAAGATGGCAGTTAAATACCATAAAAACATAGAAATTAACTTAAACTCACAATGTAACAATACCACAGTTCAAAATTATGATGACATAGCTGAGTGAGCATTTCATTGTTGATCAGGGTTCCTGCAGGCTTTATGAAGATAAAAATTAAGACTTCATAAATAACTTTTAACTTTTTAAGACCAAGTAAAGACCATTTTTAAGACCAGGCAAATTTAAAGGGACACAGTGCATCAATGATGTAAATTAGATTAAAATTAAATGTCTAGATGTAAATTTATAGTATACTATATAAAAAAAATATTAATTGGAAAGTTATTGTTTTTGTTGTTGTTGTTATTTTTTGCAGTGCTTGCAACATTTAATGCCATGATTTCATAATTTTAATAAGACATTTTCCTCCGATTTAAGAACTTTTTAAGGCCTGCAGAAACCCTGTAGATCAGGGGTGTTCAAACTCAGTTCTGGAGGGCCACTGTCCTACAGAGTTTAGCTCCAACTTGCCTCAACACAACTGTCTGGAAGTTTCTAGTATGCCTAGTAAGACCTTGATTAGGTGTGCTTAATTAGGGTAGGAGCTAAAATATGCAGGAAAATGGCCCTCCAGGAGCAGGATTGGACAACCCTGCAGTAGAGCAATGGTTCTCAAACCTGTCATGGAGGACCCCTAGCCCTGCACATTTTGTTCGTTTCCCTTAACACACCTGATTCAACTCATTAGCTCATTAGAGACTGCAAGACATAAATTGGGTGTGTCTGATTAGGGAGACATACAAATTGTGCAGGGCTAGGGGCTTTGAGAACCCCTGCTGTAGAGGAATACTATACAGCTTATCTATATGTATTTATTTATTTGTTACCATCTTTGTCCTTTTCTCTTGAGTGTCTAATGTTTTGTCAAACTGTTTAAGTTGTTCGATGGTTTGGTTTGACAGGGCCCATTTTCTAGAACCCCCTCCTCTGCTTCAACCCCTGGAACAGCCACTGCAGCCAGAATTTGCCTTTGCATAGCAAGGATATCTTGCTGGTTTTCACAGAGTTCTTGCAACTTCTGTAAGACTCTTGTGTGGTAGTCTAAGGAGAAATTAAATATTATATAGAGTTAGTTCCTTAAATGTGTATGCATGATTGTGACAAAGAACTGCTTGCTTACTCTTTGTGGCTTCATCAAATGAGGCCTGTGGCTCTCTTAACAGATGTGACACTGCTGAGGCATAAAAACAAAATACCTATGTTTCAAAACGTACATATTACATACAAGTTTATGAATGTATCACAATGAAATTTTGCTACACACCTTGTTGGGGTGGTGATACACTCTGCAGTGATAACTGTGTCAAGGATGCCTCTGCTGTAAATATTTATTTATTTTTAATAGAGCTGCAAGTATAAATAGATATTACATGTTTATTAAAATAAGAAACTTCCTCCTACAGAATAAATCCGGAGAACTTGGCTTTTCTTGATTGTCTGTGGATTGGAAAGAAAATATTACTTTAAGTCTACGCACATAAATGTACTACATACATAAATACGTGTGTGTGTGTGTGTGTGTGTGTATATATACCTTTGTATTCAGGATAAGTTTTGGGAAGTGGCTGATCTAAAAATACAACAGAAATATGAAAAGACATCTAGTAGGTTGATTTGCATTTTAGAGCCTTAAAAATTATGAATAACAAACAAAACAAAAAGTAATAAATGTAATATCACTGTCTGCATTAATTATATAACAACTTACGTTTAGGTGGAACAGGTTTTGAAACTTTTTTTTTCTTTGTAACTCTGCTTTCATCTGAAAAGAAAATATTTTTGAATGTTTATATAAAAAACAAAAACAAAAAATTCACAAAAGCTTTTAATCCATAGTTTATATAATTATGAAAATGTATTATGAGGCTGAGATGATATTGAACTAATGTGTCTATATCATAGTTTTTACTCACGCAGGTCATTAGGCATGGCATAAGATGATTACAAGACATGGTGGTGGCTAAAAACGAAGACTGCTGGTGCTGATTCAAGAGATGGTTTGGATAACAAAGGTTAAGGGAATTAGGCATTTAAGATAAAAATAATTTTAAGAAATGCTCATAGCATTATGTATTTTAAACAGTCTAAATTGAGATTTGAGATATAGAAGCTTTGACATTTTTAACCTATTTGAAGGATTAAGGGTTATATGTTGTAATGAATTTGATATTATAGTGCAAGTTAAAGATTGATGAGACGGTCAAGTGATAATTTGCACAGTAAGAGAGAGAGACTGCTTGAGTGGAGGCAGGGATGGCGCTCTGCTTCTCTTGTCGACCTGCTAAGCAAGAGTAACCGAAACAAAGAAATGATTTTAAGAGCAAAACAACCCAGCTGATTTTTCTCAAAATCAAAATCATTAATGAACAGGCAAACTTTGAGACTAGATAAGAGACTAGCTACAAACTGGGTAAAACTGACAGAAAAATGTTAAGTTTAAATCCTTTCGATTCAACACCAAAAGCAAACCTTGAATATTCACGTGTCTAGTATGTGCGAGCGTGAGGATGATTACTCTATATTTTGGGGGACAATTCTGTTTGTGTTTTGCATATGCTGTGTCACTAACCTCTGGAATGAGTGTTTTAAAATGTTTTTATATATATATATATATATGAAGAGTTCAGATGCAAAAGCCTTTAAGTGCCATCTGAAATTTTCTTCTAAAATGAGCATTTTTAGCAGGCTCCTATTTTTATGTTTAGTTATTTTACTTTAATTGCATGGAAAAGGACCTATACATTTCCAATAGAATACATTTACTTAACCTAAACATAGATGCCTGATTTAAAAAAAAAAAAAATATATATATATATAATTTAACTATGTGACATTGATATCATGTCCCTTTCTTAACACAAGTGTTTGTTTGAGGAATATGCAGATGCAATTTTATTTTTTACAATAATTGGCTTTTGCTATAAAGGGATATTGTCTTCAATATGTCACTACTTAAGTGTGATAATATCATGTAGTTATTAAATTGCTTTGATGTATAGGGATTAAACTAATTGTACTGCATTAGTAGACAATGGGTTTTTGGACCTGTCCTGGAGCACCCCATATTTTGTGTGCGTCTGCTAATGAGCTGATGAGCTACTTCTGGCTGTGTCCTAGTAAGGCTGTATATCTTGTATGCCATGTCATCATGCTCCGACGAAGAATTCTTTGCACACATTGAAATACAAAAAATAATGAGCTGACAGTGAATTAACACTGAGTTTATCTAATTTAATGGGATGATGGCATTGTTTTTTTTTTCTGTTGTTTTGTTGTTAATAAATCATATAATGTTAAACTGTAAACAATGTAAACCACTGTGAGACCATATACAGTTGTCATAATTACACATACTGCAATAATACAAAGTCGAGACATTTATGTATGACTTTATTTTATTTATTTATTACACATCCTCACTGGGATGCAGCTTTCCATTTGAGAAACACCCCAGGTGTGTTAAATTAGGATAACATGCAAAATGTCCAGTGCTCCAAGACACGTTTGAAAACCCTCGCAATAGACAGCCTTATTAAAGATTTGTTTGGAATAAATGAATTTACCGTCAGTAAATTTTGGTTGTGCACTTATTTAAAATAAACAGTCAATTGGGTGAAGTTATTGTTGACATTGTGTGAATTCTGTCACAATAGCGTTAACGTCGTCAATGATGTTAAAAGGTAAAATTAAGAATTTAGAAGTGCAAAGGCACCCAAAGACTCATGTTCGCCCTGTTGTGTAATTAAAGTAGCCTGCCTTCATTTTACCTGAAGATTAGTTCAGTTTATTAGTTTATTATTTTAATGTATAAATCTGTAAACATCATACCTGTTTTGCCATCTTCTTGTTCTAGTGAGATGTGCATTGAGTAACCAGACTCATCCAAGTCATCATTCTCTTCAATGGCTTCACAAAATGCTCTCCCCCCACAATGAAGGCATTGGTCATTCTTGTGTTTTGAATTTTGCGGCCACCACAGATTGAGTCTGTGGACAATTTAAAATCTTAATCTCCATCAAGACTGCCAAAATTAATTGCCTTAGGTGGTACATGTACTACACTACTAGATGGATGTTGCACACCATGAAGTGGCTGCCAAGTTCTTTTGTTGTGTTTGCCCAGCAGACATTAGACATTCACACCCTTCTTCTCAACCAACAACTGGTTAATCAGGATTCATTTCAGCCTGCCACTGAACAAAGAGTGAAGTAGTAAAGGTCAGTAGCCTTTCTCCTGTCAGTGTCCCCTAATAAATGCTTTTAGAAAAGTGTAATTTTGATAGTCCACTTTAGACTTTCTCCTAACTATAAGTAACGTGTCAACTACATGTCAACTACTTCTCATTCATTTGCAAATACATGTCTACTAACTCTCAGTAGGGTAGGTTTAGGGTTAGTAGAATAAGTTGACATATACTTGCAAAGTTTCTGATAGTCAGTATGTTGTATGTTGTGGACCCATCAAAATAAAGTGTTTGTAGATATTAAGCAGACAGTTACTGATACTGTAATGACTGCTAGTTGCAAAGTTACTTACTGTTAGTAGAATGTCTAAAGTGGAATAAAGTGTTACCTGCAACCTTAGTGAAACTAATTTTGTTGTTGTTTTGAAACAGCTAGGCAGGTCTGATGCATGTAGTCAGTTGCTTTATACACTGGAAGCCTCAGTGGTGCATAAAGTGAGGTTATCCACCCCTAGGTAAGTCCATCTCCCATGTGTCCTTCTGTGTGCATTTATCAAAACTATAGTACTCGTTTGAGTTAGTTATATAAATGGATTCTGTGATGGGGAGTAACTGAATAAAAGAAGTGATAATACTAATTAACCTACATTTACATTTGAATCAGTTCATTCAGTTAAAAAACCTTTACTGGTTCATTTGAGTCACTGTGGGGCTTTTTATGCTCTTTTTTTATTTTCTTGTGCTTCTCTCGAGGCACCGAACAACCAATATTATGATCTTAAGAACCATTTACTTTTATTTTGTGCAGATAATGTCATATGGGATTTGATTATTCAGAGAAAACATTGCAAATTTATAGCTTTGTCTACCAGCATGAGTTTTCATCATTTGTATTCTGTGTGAGTAGAAGTGAGAAACGGTAAGAGAGAGAGAAAATATTTACAATTGTTTTAGCTACGCACCAGTATGATGATATTTGAAAAATACATGCAGTGAGAACTAACCACTGCTGAAATAGGGGGCTTGTGACACTTTAAGCATTTTTCTCCCTGTTCAGATAAGCAGTAGTGAATAGTGAAGCACACAGAAGATGAATGATGGAATGTTTTGTCTTTTTAATATATAATTTTTCATTATTTTATGCCTTTTATGTATAGATATGAGTACTATTGAAGCCCTTTTGTTTACCTATATATATTATCATTAATAATTTCATATCTTATTATTATTTTTGCAGGTGCTGATCTGTTAAAGGTTTCCACATTCAGCAGGTTTGGAAAGACCAAGGAAAGGTGTCGGGAAAGACACAGATGAGTGGAAGGTGAATGGGTGGTGCAGTTGATTGGGGTATGTACATAATCAGTGACATCTCTGCATAACAGTCTAACAAAGGCTTGTTCACAAGTGTGTGCACAACAGATAAAAAGGATAACTGACAAAGAAGTGCAATTTACATCACTGAGCAGGTGGTGTTTGCAGAAGAGAAGAGATATAACAAAATGGAAATATGGGTTGTAAACCAAGCTACTTGGCTACTAGTTAATCAAGACCAATCAAATTAAGACCAATTAGTTTGTGATAATTCCAAATGGTTTCTGTCATTTTAACTAAAACCATAAAGTTTCTCGAGCCCTTTGTAACCCACATTAAAATATGGTTCAAAACAAAAAATTGTTTAAAAATTAAAACATAAATGAAATAATTAATTTGATAAAAGATAATGAACATTTCATAGTTCATAAATAAGTTTCAAATGTATACATTTCAATGAGAGTTTATAGGGAAATTCAAATAAAAATCAAGGATGCCTATAGGAGATTGTATTGACGTTTCCCACTCCACCCCTTTTTGAGTCAATTGAATGATGCAGTATGATGCTATGGTTCCCAGTGTTTGTCAGTCTTTATTGTTATGATTTACTGATAGATTAATGCAATTCCTTTATGATCTGTTGTGTAGGTAAGGTTTTAAACTCCAGTTCAGTGATACTGAACAAAAACTCTTCTGTGGTGTACGAGGAGAGGATGTACAAACTGCAAGTAATGATGGCGAGCCGACCCAGACTGTGACTTTGATCTTTGTTTCAACTGTTCCTGCAAAGCGGACCTGTTCCACAGTGGATTCTCTGTAAACTCACTACCAAACAGTTGGAGTATCCGGATCTGTTTTTAACTGAATAAGGCATCGATTTCTTCCATTCTTCTACATTATTATTATTATTTTTTCTGAACTGGAAATCTTTTTTCTTCAACATCTAACTGAACTGAACTAAATTGTATTCCACGACAAGAACAGAAATTGAATGGAATTTAAGTAACACACAATTTTTCATTTCATATACAGCATCATGTGAGTTTTGAGTTTGAAATTATCTTCCATGTAAAAGAAAAAAGTATTATCTCTGGAAACTAGCGAAACCTAAATAGGTATAACCTATTAATCAGCTTTTAACAACTAACTAATTTACCTAAACAGATTATTTAACCCTAGTGGATCCACTAAACCAGACTAATTCTAATTACATTTGTATTTATTACATGCCTTTTATGCCTTACCTTTACTATTTACTTTTTATTACTTACCTTGTCTTACCTGCAGGATTTTTTCATCCATTTTAATAATTTTTTTTTGTGTATTGCTTGTCTGTCTAACAGTAAAGTGCTGACTTTTTTTTATTTATTTAAAACATCTGGCGTCGTCCAGTCTAATTTAATATTTCTACCCCACTCCATTACAACCAGGAACTGTCCAAGTAGTATCACTGTTGTGTTGGAGAACACATTTTATAACTTCCTTCAACTGTAAGTCTCCAGCATAGCAGGCTCATTGGCACCTTCTGAAAAGAAGAAAAAAATCTTAGAGAAATGTTGCATAAAAGTATCCCATATAATTTCATTCTAGAAGGACATTTATATAATATACTGAACTCACAAGTGAGACAGATTTGTGTACACTATTTGAGAGACATAGGCCTTTTGTGTTCATAGAAAAAGTCTTAGATCTTTGAGATCAGCTTATGAAAAATGGGGGCAAAAACAAAAGTGCTGCGTTTATAATTTTGTTCAGTGTATAATTTTATGTACAGTCTTACAGTTGATTCCACATATGTTACAGTTATCAGGCAATGAGATTCATGATTCAGCACTGTAAAATTGTCAAGAAGTATCTGCAAATAAATAGTGATTAAGCACATCATGATTCTGTGCATGAGGATAAACCTTTGAGGTGATATGTTTTTAATATATGCTTGTAAATGCTGTTTGAAAATAAAAGTGGTAACAGACCTGATTCAACTCTTTAAGATGACTAGTAATTCGCTAAGACCTGATCGCAATGATGGGGGCCTTCAAGGAAAACGGTAAGGCAACACTAAAAACATTGTGCATGACCATCCTCTATGATGATACACTATTTAAAAATAAACACTAAAAACTAAATTTTTTGTCAATGTCAAATGTAATATAACAGGTTTTGAAAGGGATCTTTTTAATAATCTATATTCATTTATAGTTCTTGTTTTCAAAAGTAAATAAAAAATAGAAAACAAGCTGCACAAATATTAACTTTAAAAAAAACTTTGCCAATCAATGAGCGCCCTCTACTGCCTGATAATAGTCATGTAATTAAGCGTTTGATCACTGCTGTTAAAGCACACAAAACATTTTCAACGTCTTAGTTGGTTTGCATATTATAAAAATAAAACCGAAAAATAACCTTCAGGGAACGTTCTGGGAAGGTTCTTTTTAGGTTATAAAATTAAACCTAAAAATAACCTGCAGAGAACGTTCTGGGAACGTTCCCTTTAGGTTATAAAAATAAAACCTAAAAATAACCTGCAGGGAACGTTCTTGGAAGGTTTTTTTTAGGTTATAAAATTAAACCTAAAAATAACCTGCAGGGAACGTTCTGGGAACGTTCTTATTTGGTTCCCAAAAAAATAACCAAAAGGGAACGTTAGGGGAACGTTCTGTGTTTGTTGGAGTATATTTATCAGATGGTTTTATCCAATGTGACTTTCAAATAGAAGCATTCAGTCCACATATGTCTGTACAAAAGTCAACCACAAAATTAACCATGGTTTAACTATGATTTTTGTAGTAAATGCACAGTAACTACCATAACCATGGTCTTACTACAGCATAGTAGTAGTAACTACAAATTTTACCATGGTTTCAAAAACTATGGTTACCACAGTTTTACTCCAGCATTACTAAAATATTACTTTAGTAGAACCATGATATCAAAACCTTAGTTTGAGGGAGGGAAAAAACCCTGATTACTACAGTTATGGTTACTAGTTTTACCATAGTAAAAACATGGTTAACTGTTGTAAGGATACAATGCTTTTCACAATCAAAGCAGGGTTTAGAAAATGCATGTTTCAAGGTTACAATAATAAAAAAAAGAAAATCTTTTAAACAGCCTGAGGTGACTGTGACTCAGAGGGGAGCATCTTCTGGCAACAAATTAATGTCGAAGATAATATGTTATGTGTTCAAAGTCATGTTCAGTTAAAGGGAAAAACATTAAAGGATAAGTTTGGTGAATTTAAATCCACTTTATAGTCTGCCTGTACAATACAAAGCCTGTAATATGTAAATGAACAATATTCGCTTAGGGGTGTACTCACTTTTGTGGCCAGCGGTTTAGACATTAATGGCTGTGTGTTGAGTTATTTTGAGGGGACAGCAAATTTACACTGTTATACAAGCTGTACACTCACTACTTTACATTTGTCATTTCTTCAGTGTTGTCTCATGAAAAGATATAATAAAATATTTACAAAAATGTGAGGGGTGTGCTCACTTCTGTGAGACTGTGTGTGTGTGTGTGTGTGTGTGTGTGTGTATATATATGTGCAATTTTAGAGGTTTTTATAAAATATTGTTTCTCGATTTTTTCAGCACATGAAGTCAGAGTTACAGAAAAATAATGATAATGCAACAAATAAGGAGATTGTTTTATGTATTTTAATCAGGTTTGTTAAAAGTGTGATTAAATGATGTTAGTTCATTTGAGCAACCATGTATTTGTTATAACAATGAAAATATTTGAAAAAACAGTTATAAACTAGTAATGATGCAGTTCTTTAAATCTTAACTCTTGAGTGTAGCAGAATGCAATGGATGTAAAATTATTATCATGTCACATGTGACAAATTTTATTTAATGTGAAAGAAAAAACACACGTTAACACCAGTGACACAATGAAACACCAGTGACATTTCCATAGAATGACCCAAATATATATTACACCCTGTATATATATAAATATATATTACACACCTATACACCCTGCTCTTTAAGATATCGGCATCAGCCATCAAAAATTTTCAGTCAACCACTAGTTTTATGACTATTTTGACAGCTGATGTTTAATGCAATAGTGTTTTACGTTGTGCAAATAGATAAGTCCATAAGCTTGTTCCAGTCTGGATATTCTTCATAGTAGGCTACATTTTAAAAATTGGGAAGATTGCGATTCAGATTGTGGATCATGATTTTTTTGTTATAAGATCGTGATTTTGTGAAGATCGCCCGCCCGTAAGCCATAACATAATTTTTCTCTATGCGTTTGTAAATATTAAATGCTTGTCTCTATGCATGAGATATATATATATATATATATATATATATATATATATATATATATATATATATACACAGGTGCTGGTCATATAATTAGAATATCATCAAAAAGGTTGATTTATTTAACTAATTCCATTCAAAAAGTGAAACTTGTATATCATATTCATTCATTACACACAGACAGATGTATTTCAAATGTTTATTTCTTTTCATTTTGATGATTATAACTGACAACTAAGGAAAATCCCAAATTCAGTATCTCAGAAAATTAGAATATTACTTAAGACCAATACAAAGAAAGGATTTTTAGAAATCTTGGCCAACTGAAAAGTATGAACATGAAAAGTATGAGCATGTACAGCACTCAATACTTAGTTGGGGCTCCTTTTGCCTGAATTACTGCAGCAATGCGGCGTGGCATGGAGTCGATCAGTCTGTGGCACTGCTCAGGTGTTATGAGAGCCCAGGTTGCTCTGATAGTGGCCTTCAGCTCATCTGCATTGTTGGGTCTGGCATATCGCATCTTCCTCTTGACAATACCCCATAGATTTTCTGTGGGGTTAAGGTCAGGCGAGTTTGCTGGCCAATTAAGAACAGGGATACCATGGTCCTTAAACCAGATACTGGTACCTTTGGCAGTGTGTGCAGGTGCCAAGTCCTGTTGGAAAATGAAATCTGCATCTCCATAAAGTTGGTCAGCAGCAGGAAGCATGAAGTGCGTATGAAACCAACAACAAGAACCACTGCCGAGCCAACTGTCAAGGAAGACAGAACAAAGAAAAAAAATACACAACGCAGAGAATCACATACGAGAACTTGATCAAGACATTCTTGATCTTTCAGCAAAATTACACCTGATGGCTGAAGATAATTCTTCATGGTTCGGAAACCTGTTAGTATCAAGTGTTTCATTCAACAAATGACACACGCCCATCACGAGGAAAGAACAGTTCCAGTCTTAGTACACAATATAACTACAGAAGAGTCAAGTTTTAAATAGGAAAACTATCGAAACTCTTTGGTCATTTTTTAATGCGATGCTACTGGTCAAATAGGATTCAATGATATATGCTAAGCTATGCTAAAAGTGCTATCGCCAGACCCGGAGATCGGCTGAATGGATTCAAAAACGGTAAAACTCAACTTATTAACTCTGGGGGAGTTGGAGAATGAGCCTATTTCCAAAAAAAGTGGAGTGTTCCTTTAAGAATGAATGATTGTAACCCTTTCATGTTTGGTATCATTTTAAAGGTCTCGGTGCGATGGGTAAACTGGTCTCAATTTCACAGTAGTTACTTATATTATGGGAAATATTGTAAACTTAAGTGAATTCTGTACCTCTGTTGTGGGCGGTCTCCTTTCAAAACCTGATAAACATTGCTCTACAGGTGTGACCATTTGGGGCACGAGAACATCTCCTACAGAGGCTTCTCATCCCCCATACACAGATCTAATCTGTTTTGGGGCAGAGAATAAAATGTTTATGGGCCTTTTGTTCTGGTAGTATTTAAGGGAAAGTTGCAAATCAGTCAGCGCGATTTGTAGCCAGATCAGCCCGTAGTGTGGAGGGTATTTCATATGTTACATACTATGTATCTTCTTCTTGAATTCAGGTAAACATTTTATTCTTAGATTCGTCTTTGAACAACTGTTATGTATTTTCTTATTTTTGAATTGGCTTCTTATTGTTTTATGTAATTGGCACGATTCCTATGCGATACCTAGTCCCTAATGAACGAATAATTGAAAGTATGGGATTTTCGGAATAATCAAATATCTAAGTTAATGTACAATCGATATCTGTGATCAGTTTAATTATAAATATTGTCTAAATTTAATGATCACTTGAAATTGGAGTCAGATCAAGCATGGAGCTAGACTAAATTTGAAACTAAATCCTAATAAATTCATAAGCGCAAGTAAAAGACAGAATATGCATTAAACCTTCGACCAGGCCGCTGGATTCCATTGTTTGGACTAGCAGGTGGATCCTTTCATTGGTAATAGATTGTATAAGTAAAAGTAAAAAAAAAATTTTTAAAAATGAAAATAAAAAAAAAAATATATATATAAATTTGTGCAATTTTAAAGTGGCTGAAGTCAAAGTCATAGCAAAGCATTTAAAAACTGAGAGGCCCAAACAGAATAGGCTTTGTTGCTTAAAACGTTTAGACATGTATCTAAAACCAGCTGTAGTCAATCATTCCAGTGCAATGACACACTGATGCTCCATTTGGATTGCACAATATTCCCCAGAAACATGTGTTGGTGCATATGGAAAGGAAAGGAGTGTGACTCGTACAGGTGGTTTGAAGCCCACTCACCTGCATGGAGCACACTCAGAATTGTCCAGTGTTTTCTCATAAATATGGATTGTTTGTAAGAAGGTGTGGTGCATCACAAGCTCTCAATATTGTGACATTCAACATTGTTACTCCACATGGCAAGCTCTCAGGGATATAGGGCCAGATACTGTTGACCCAAATTTCTCTTAATCGAAGTTATTCTGTTGTGCACAGAGTATTTAACTGCTTTCCAATCTCTTCCATTATCCTTTAAAATCTCGTTTTCATTTAAGCATTTTTCACAGTCCACTTTTCCAGGAGCCTTCATTTCTTTAATGTTGTTCTTGAAATAGTGTTCTATGACTTCCTTTCTGTTCCTGACCAGGGCTTTCTGGGTTTTCCTATTTTTTTAAAAAGGAGAAGAGAAAGAAATGTAGTTATTAAATATATGAAGGAATGAATAAGCAAAATTTAATGTCCATTTAATCCAGATTTTACAAAGTTGAAAACATAATACACCATGGTCAATTCTAAAAACAAATGTCAAGATCTTCTGCTTTATAGTGAATGGAATAACATACCTTTTTGATTTAATGGCAGTTGTGGATTACTCATATATCCAACTGCCTCTCCTGAGGCTGAAGTCTTTCGAGAGTTAAGAGCCCTTATTTCAGAAAGATCGTCCTCAGTGTCAGAATTTTCTGAAACCACATAGAGCCAAATGAAGATTTTCAATGCCGTAGATCAAAGTTTTGACCAAGGACCAAACAGGTCCCCTGTTAGATAGCGAAGAACGACACGTTTGGATGACTTTGTTTTTTCTTTTTTTGAGTTGTTCAAAAAGTGAAATATTATTAAATATAGTGTTGATAATTACAATAAACACCCGTTTTTGACAACAAAAATACACTGTACAAATATTTTGGGGATAAAAACCCTATTAGTACTACCAGTAAACAGTTAAAAAATTAATTTAAGTCATTTTTTAAAGAAAAAATATACTACACTTACCAGTCAAAAAAAGACTGATAAAGTGTATATGATTCACATTTGATTATATTTGATATTTTATTATACTCAGAAAAAAAAATGGCAAAATGCAATTAAACGTTTAGAAATAAACACTAAACACAGTAGGGTATCTTAGTTTTTCTCACTCCACAACAAAACGTTTAAATGTAACCGTTTTCTGCAGTATTAAAAGTGTTGATTCTTGAGCTCCAGCATGTTATCAGCATGTTATCAATGCTTTGACATGATGAGAAGAAAAACCACCTAGTCTTGCCGCCACACCTTGTCTCCGAGTTCAACTCGAGCCTGTGACCGCCTCAAAACTTCAACCAGACCAACTCCGCATCCTCAGCCAACGCCCAACACATCCCTTCAACGACTACTGAACTTCCAGCAGTAGTAAATATGGAGTACGCAGTGCCAAGATGATTAATGGCTTTGACCTTTTATTTTAATAATTTAAATAAAATAGGCTATCGATGATGGATAAAAAAATAAAAATTAAAAAAAGTTTGCCTTAACGAATAAAATGGTTAAAAAATATAAATGGTCTTACATTCTTCAGGGGGAAGCAGAGAATACGCGTTTTCATGGTATCCCAGTCGGTCTCAAATGAACTGATTACAAAATTGTGTTTAAACTTTAATTCTTTCGCCCTCTCTCTCTCTCTTCCTCTCTCTGCGAGTGAGTATGCTCTCGTGTGTGTGATTTGTATACTTTAATGCTTCCCTAATACGTCTGAAGTCCTTGTATTTTTAACTTGTCTCACATCAATCACTTTAGTTTCTTAAAGTTTAGCTCTCTCTCTCTCTCTCTCTTCCTCTCTCTGCGAGCGAGAATGCTCTCGTGTGTGTGTGTGTGTGTGTGTGTGTGATTTGTATACTTTAATGCTTCCCTAATACGTCTGAAGTCCTTATATTTGAACTTGTTTCACACCAATCACTTTAGTTTCTTAAAGTTTCTTATTTTATTCATCCTCTTCAAAATTGTGCCCCATCGCTAACTGTGTGATGAAACATGAAAAGTCGACGGCTGGGAATTCTGAATTCCCTTTCAGAAATTCGATCCAGAGATCCGTGGCATCTTATGTTTTGACAGATGCAACCGTGGCTCCATGGACAACGTCATTTACGGTTTTGTTTTTAAGAAGCTTGTTTAAAAAACAGTTCTAGGCGTCTGTTTCAGTTCAAGCCGAGAAAAATAAATATTTTAAATTAGCCACGGTCATGAACAATTTAGTGGTAAGCTTACACAGGAAACAAGCAGTCACAATTGATCAATTTAATGGTGCTTTACACGCTGCTATCCTCTTTAACCTTATAGAATTTCAGAAGCTGATTATGTAAGGTGTTTTCACATATGGAAGCGTATTTTTTACGGTCTAAACAGCACACATTTCTCACGATCTCTGTTATTTTACAGATACATGGTGGAAGAGATATTTTGAGGAGTTTTCGTTGTTATGAACGTTTAATTATTTAAATTCTACATCATATTATTTAATTTATTTAAATTTTAACTCTATTATGTGCCCTACGCCTTAACACTAATAACTATATTACGTTTCGTGTATTTAAATTAATATCACGGCTTTTTTATTAGGGCCCTGGGTAGTTCTACATATTTTGCGAACGTGTTCGTTTTTAAAAATAATTTTACTTGAATAACTGCTACAATTTGCGAATGACAAAATACGTCTGATGTGGACATGGGGGTTTATCATGGAGCACGAGCGACACCATGTGGTCACAGTTTAAAATAAAGTCTCTGGCGCATTCTTAAACCAGTTTTTATTTATTTCCAGATATTAAAACACCATAGTAACATATTATAACGAGATATATCTTTTTGTTTCGTGTTAAAATTAGCATCTATGACATTTGTGGTTTAAATATTTCAAAAGTTATACAAATAACGTGTATTTTAATCAATTTAACAGATGCTCTCTCTAGGGGCCAATAAAAATGGCAGTAGAGGCCTTTAAATAGCATAAAACGTTTTTAGGTGCTGCAGTTACACAAGACTGACCTAACTTTTGGTTCTCAGATTTTGAGGATTAGGTTGTGACTTTTTTTCTGGAAAAAATGAACAACAAAGGTAAGAAGTTCCTTGAAATTCGATGTCACTCTGTTTGAATTATATAGTTAATGCTCTACTGATTTATACTATTTTAATAGTTTTCCTATTATAGGGGAATCAAATGGAGAACAAAGTGTTTTTAGTCAGATTGATCTGTGTAAGTTTCTTAAGTCTTTTATGATATTTTGATATAGTTGATCAATTTTAAATATTTAAAGCGTCGGCAATGTTTTTAATTTTATGATCTATTCTTGCAGACACAGGGTCAGAAGCAGACATATCTGACATCGACGGAGATGCAGAAAAGGAAATAATTCAAGGTGAGAATCTAGTATATTATTTGATATATATATATATATATATATATATAAAGCCATAAATATATTTTCTCAATTTGCAGACTGACATACCGGGTTTGTATTTTATTTAATATATGAAATTATATATTACATTCTACTTTTTTATGAATTCTTTGCTTTTGCTTTTTTAGTCCGATATCTTCCACTACATTTGCCAGAGAAAATCTGTGCCTGTTCAGAAAGTTCATGCAGAGTGACCAGTGGCAAACAAATTATTCTAATTAATTTTAATGGTAAGATGCATTTTCTTTCTCTTTATGAAAAGAGCACATGAAGGAATATAAGAAAACTCAATGATTGCATGTAATATCTGTTATTAAGAAGTTGAGAGCTGTTGTGATCTCACTCTTCCATCTCTGGAGTGCTCATGCTGTGGGAAAACATGGACAGTGGAACTCAATAATCTCCTCAGTCAGTCAACCAGCTTCCTCCTCGCAGCGGATCATTTCCAATGGCCATGGGAATGCCCTGACACTAGTAATTAACCTACAAAATACACAGTGTATTTGATAAAGATTGTTTGGAGTTAATACAGTTCTCAGTGTTTAACCTCTTAACTGTCACCCGTCCCCCCAGTGAAGTTATAGTAGTTTACTTCACTATAATGCAAATAAATCCTAATATAATCATGACAAACTATCACTGGAAAGGTCTAAGACCCCTAAATAGATATTTTATCATTGTTTTACATGCTACAAATTATGTAGGAAAAGTAGTAGATTATTTTATGACTAGAGTGGACCTCAAAAATCTACATAAAAGGAGTTATGACCTTTGTCACAAAAACTTTCTTCATTGCCTTTTTCCCTGTCACGCTTTAGAAATCATCATTAAAATCAGATTTTTCATTACCATGCATTGTTTTGCAGTGTGCCTATATCTTACATGGATAGAAAGTGTATAAGGATACATTTACATATACTGTAGATAAAGTTTTTACATAATACATGTTTTTCCCTACTGTAAGCAAAATAAAATACTTGTATAGTGATCTACAAAAACAGTCTTGTCTTTTTATCTCCTTGATTTAATCTCTGTTCAGGCAGGTCTTGCATGATAATTCTCTGCAGATAATTCTGCAGTATATTATAAGAAAATATATTCCATTCTTTGTTAACAACATTAAGTGCATCAAATGTTACATTATGTCAGGGTTTCCCACATGGTGTTGAAAAGCTATAAAGTAATTAAATTAAATCAAAATTAAATGATTTAAAATAAGACACTAAAAAGTATTTAAAAAATACGATATTTGATTTTTGTCATGTGACCATTAATACACATTAGAGAATAAAACTTCTTGACTTAATTTTATCATTGATCTAACTTATTAACTAAAAATCTCAGAGCGTACTTCAAGCAAATATGTTAGGTCAAAGAGGTTCAGCTGTCAAAGATTTTAGAGAATCCCTGCATCAGATGTAAATATTAAATCACGCGAATTTGTAAATTGTAATGTGTTTAAAAGACAAAGTTATACATGGTCAAAAATTCAAATAATAATAATGTTTCTATCACGAGTTTATTAGATATGCAATGTTGAGAAAACACTTGTTAAAAGTAAAATGATTTCTGTAAGTCCAGTGATCAGTTTTCAGTGATAGACACATGACAAGTGGCTTGTCTGTGAGTGCTATTCCACAACCCTGGAAGGTGTAGACGTCTGAATGTAAATAATCAGTAGGCTTTTTTCGGGGAAAAAAAAAGAAAAAAGATTTTTCAAATATAAACACTACGGAGAATTAAAAAAAACTATGCTTTTAAAATGTAATATAATCTAATTACAAGTAGGCTTGCTTAATTTCTGGAATCTGATTACATAATCCATAAAAAATATGTACAACAATTGCATTTTAGATTATACAAATCTCTACATATAGTTTACATATAGATCTTTACCTGGTTATATTCTTGATTGTGGCTATATGTAAAGTAACCAGGAAAGTGTAAACATTCACCCAGAAAGTGGCCTATTTTATCAATGTTTATAAATGCATAATCAGTTAAAGTAAGCATATCCGTAAGCAAATCATGTTGTATGCTATAAATCACTCAATCAAGGCTTCATTAATATTAGTACAAAATCAGCCTGTAAAGACCAGTTGTGTTTATTTGAATTATTACTGATTTATATGGCAGTGATTATTAAATTACAAAATACAATGGCACTCTTTTGTTGTTCCTTTTGACCTGAAGAATGAGAAAACATGAGTTTTCAAGCAGGGCCCCACACTGGATACGGATGATGTAGCTTCTCTTTTATCAAAGCCATTCTCTTCCATCGCTGAGGTATCTTGAATCCTCTAGAAATTATTAATAAATTGTACTTTTGAGTCTTAGACTCTTCTCCTTAGATTTTCCTGCAAACTTTGTAATGATTTTCATGATACTCTGAAGGATCTAGTGTCTTTGTTATAAACTGAGACCGAAGACACCATTTTAGCCTGGCAAACAAATACATCATTACAGTCACATTGATTTTGGTTTGCCAGTTTCCTTCACTTCGCATAAATGTTATGATCTTCCTAATACAAAATTATCTTTTGAACTTCAGTTGCCTTCAAACACCAAGGAAACTCATTTTGTTGCCCACTACCTCTGATGCTCCCATCACAAACCCTACCCATCTGCATCGCAAGGTCTTGTGTAGTGCAAGTCCTGTCATCAAAAGCTTATTTTTCATCATCATCTGCTTTAATTATATTACCATAAAATTGACTAACAGTTACTTCCTCACACAATTTCTTTATCATCATAACTATGCATTAACTAGAACTTTTTGTCACCCCATTTGATTTGCTCAAAAGGGATGTGCAGGCACTATTAGTTTCTGTTTTGTATTAAAAGCATTGTTTGACTATACAAGGGTAAATATTTTGCATTTTTAATATGGTATTTACTGTACTAAATACCTTATGCATTTATGTTGTAAATTACTGTAAATACAGTTAGTTGTATGTCACTTTTTCTAGATTCAATTCACTGGGCCCATGAATGGAAATACCCACCTGTTCTTTAAATGTTTTCTAGATTATGTGTTATATTCATAGTACACTGCTGTACAGAAAATTGTACTCTAAATCTTTACAGTAACACATAAATTCAGTTAATACATAAATGAATACATGTTGTTTATTTATTGATTGTGTACTGTGTGTGCTTCTCTTCTACCTCATGCTCTTTCTTTTGCACTGTCTGTACTCATACTGTAATGAGTCCAATATCTTGCATGCAAAAGCTTTACTAAGTGACTAAGAATTCCATTCCAGATGTACATTTGCCAAAAAAGACACATTACCTTACATTCAATGTGGGGTTTTTAACATTACAACAGAGCCAAATTTTGGAATACTCATCGATCCGTAGTTTTGGAGCAAAAACAAATGATTTACATTGATAAATGTATTACATTCATTTATTGTAGAGGAAAAGGTTACCAGTATTATTAAACACATTAACAGACTGTAGATACTGATTAATGCCAACCTTTCTGAGACGCCTCCTAGAAACAAATTCCACAGGAAATGTGTCCAGAGATGCATGGAATGGACATTCTGTATAAATGTAAAATTTGGTTAGAAGTGAATGAATTACTTAATAACTTGAACAGAGAACATATAAAACAAATATGTAACATTTAAAAATCTAAACAGCATTGAAACAACAAATATAAACATTAATATTATGAGAACTTTCCAAACAGATGACAACCTGTAATAGTTTAACAATGCTAAAGAGCTAAACTGGTCTCAAACTGGGTTCCAGCTCCACAGAGTTTTGCTCCAGTCCTACTTGAACACACCTGATCCAGCTAATCAGTGTGTTCAGGATTACTAGGGTGCATTTCTTATTTCTTAATCCTGTTTCCTTTCCTTGTGTCTTAGCTCCACCCCACTTAGGATGTGCGGAAAGAAAAATGAGGATGAAAGAATCAAAGGAAAGGTTATTTGTACTTTGGAATATTCTTGTTCGCTCAAGCATCACTTCAAATCGTCATCACCTGAAAAAGGGATCTGCCCTTATGTTGTTAAAGTTTGTTATTTAAGACATTCATAATAAATATTAATAAAGCAAGATGCCCTGTTAAAATATATGATATGTATGATTTATTTAAAAAACAATTTCTTCTTTACACCTCTTGTTTGGTTTTATTTCATATAATTGCACATTAAAAATAATTTACTTTGTTATGCAGACGCAAAACGTGAAACTGCAGTCTTATTCACAGCTCTAGGCTATTTATAGCATTTGTATAAATATTTGTAAAATATAATCAGCATATTTTCTTAACCTGTTTTGTATCTTAATTATTTAATCCATGAATTAAAACAATTTTTTACAACGACATAATCTTGATCAACAACAATGATAAATAGTGGCATCGGTCCATTATCATTTTAAAACTCAAATAGCTTCAGTTTTAAGTTATAACTGCATCTGTCTCGGGTGTAGACTGGTGAATTATGTTAATAAACCTATAAATGTGTTCTAGTAGGTCTACTGGCCCATATTCAGATGTTTGTGCGGAGTGTGACGGGGCGGCCGCGAGATCACTTGCATTTTTTTTCCCTGATAACGAAACAACATCAGTTCGAAACTCATAATAGGCCCAAATCATATTAATAAATAATTAAAATTACTACTTTTTACCGACACATTCATAATCATTTGGCGACTTTTTCCTGTGCTTTGTGGCAAACTTTATGCGTGTGCTTGAGCGCGGAATTAAGACTCACTGTGGATTATAAACTTTGGATAAACATGCGATTAGGTCTAGTCTTAAATGAACGACTAGTTAAATTGTTGGGGGCAGCTCTATTAAATAACTACCCGTCTCCGCTCTTAGAACTGTCAAGTCCATAACGGAGAGATCACGTTGACTTGGCTACATTGATTTTCCCTCTGAAACACACACACAAAAAATAAAATAATAATAAAAAAAAAAAATTATGAATAGACAACCTTTCTACATCCGGCAGATATTGCTGCTTATGTGTTGTGGATTGCAAATCGTACAAAATAGCCTATGTTATCTCCCCAAAATAAATAAATATGAATATAAATAAATAATATAAAACACGTTTATAGACTGATTCTTTTTTGAAGTCTGGACTCTGTCTTCGGGAATTTAGAAAAATATAAAGAGATGGTTCAACACAGGTCTAATGAATAGCCTATTTCTATGAGAATTTATGTTTTGACTGCGAATGTCACGTCAAAGCTGAAATTGCTCTAATGTGATGCTGGTCTTTGAAATACAGGTACTTGCTTTTTTTGTCCAAAGTTGTGATGCAAGTTTTTGAAAAACTGCAAAAACAAAAGCAAAAAAAAAAAAAAAGCACAATTTCAAAACTGTTTTTTGTGAACGTTCATAAAATATTGTGCTTCAACATTTTCATTCATTTACTGTTAATTTTTTGTTATTTATTTATTATAAAGAATCTAGTTAGGTGTGTTAATCTGGCCCTCTTAAACGCCCAAGTTTCTCTTGGACCCTTAGGGAAATTAATTGCCCACCCCTGGTCTACATGCAAGCAGGCTTTCTAATAAAATAAGGTGGTTGAGTGTTCATTAAAAAATAAATATATATAAAAGTGCTGCTTTATCCGACAATAACGTGCAGGGTGTCATAAGCCCTATTCGGACGGGACTAGTTTTCTAAACTACGTTTGAGTTTCGATTCTTATCACCTGACGTCTGCGATTTTGATGTACCAATTCGGACGGGACTAACATCTCTGTGTTTATTACAGAGGTGGGAGGGTCTGTTTTGTACATCTGGGCGTTTCAGAGTTCATTCGCTCTGTATGCGTGCATTGCGTGTCATTCGGATTGATTACGTTACCATTAGTATAACAGTTTTACTACAAATACCATGGTGAAGCTATATGGCTAGTATAGCAAAATCATGTTAATGTGTGGTTGCTTTAGTTTTACTTTAGTTATTTATTTGTAGTAAACCCATGTTTAATTTTCATAAAGGTGCATATGTAATTAAAACATTATGTAATTGAGTGCAGAAATGAACGCGAGTAATTTTACCTGACGCAGATATTACAATAGCCAGTCTGAATGGTTTACGTGATCTGACTCTTGATTTTATTATTGTTTTTCATTTATTTACTTATTTTTTCCTTGCCGGGAGGCAAATATATCAAAAATGAGCGCGGTAAGGGCATCTACGGTAATTCACGTTGGCCAAAACACACAAGGAAACGTGTTGTGAAAAAAAATCTCACCGGCAATCACAGACATCGCATTTGGACGGGATTAGTTTTCTCAGAGGATCACAGAGTTTGCTGAAAAACAGTAGATAATTTGCTCTGGAATTTTTACAGAGGTTGTGTGAGAAAAAAACAGACATGGCAGATTCGGACGGGATTAAAATCACCAAGTACGTCTGTGAAACACACATTTCTCTATCGACCCCCTGTAAAACTAGTCCCGTCCGAATAGGGCTATAGAACTACATTTAAATAAATTAAATGTATAGATTTAAGTTATTTATTTATGTAATGTTTAATTTTATATGATTATTTATGTAAATTCTGCGTGACTGTGACGTGTTTTAATACGTACGTGCTGAACGTTCGAGCCGCGTTCAAACGCTGGAGCGGAGGGAGTTGCCATGGAAACGGAGAGGCAACACAACGACTGACAAGCAGGAAGCTCCGTTTCTCGCTGCTGTTTTTACTGTTTTCGGTAAGTTTAGTCCCTAAAATCTCACAAATATTAAATACAGCTATTCCTGACACCTCTCTTGCTTGTATTTGACTCGTTTCTGGTGAAATTAGTTCATAGAAATGGTTTAGTGTCTTCGAACAAGTCCGTTAGCATCTTAGCCGTTTTCAGAGGACATGACTTTAACGTTAGGCTAACTCCATAGACTGAGCTCTTTTTGAATGTTTGGGATTTTATTCACATCTTTATGTGTAGATGAGAGGTTTTGACAGTTCTGTAAAAGTTTTGCTGGTAATTTTTCAGTGGGTGATTGGAAATAGGCTCATTTATTTAACCTAAACATATAGCCTACACTGTACCGTTAATCGGTGACGTCACTTACATCAGCGGGACAATTAACTGAATCTAGTTCAAATGTTTTTTGATCTCTCATGGTAAACAAATATTGATAAAAAAAAAAAAAAACTGTTCTGTGATTTCAGAAGAAAAACAAAAGCACGGGATGATGGGAGGCTCCAAGATTTCACAATTTCTGAAAGGAGCCGCAGACGGAGAAGTAAGGAACACAGGTGAAGCTATTTAAAATATTAAGAGGGCTTTGACATCCACGAGTAAGAAGTCAAAGCCCTAAGTAACGTGTGACATAAGTAAACATGGAAGCAAATTATGTTATGTTAAAAGAATGTTTTCTGTATATTCTTCTTTCTCTTTTCTACATTTCACCTGCTCTAGCTTGGTTCCTTGTAATAAACCTGGCTGGCATTGTATAGTAAATATTGTTGGCTCTGTGACAAATTGCTTCTTATGTTCCTACATTCTTCCATGTTGATGGCCTGCACCCCAGACAGAGCGGACCTCCTGTCGGACAACATCTCCCAGGCACAATGAACAATATGGTTGGTAAGTTAACCTCAAACATGCACTAATGTTCAAAATTCAGTAAAATACTTTGTTTTTGAAAAGAAGTCTGTTATGCTCACCAAGCCTGAATTTATTAAAAAATTCAGATAAAAAAAAAACAAAAAAAAAACAGTAGTATTACAATTTAAAATATCTGTTCTCTGTGTGAATACATTGTAAAATGTAATTTATTCCAGTGATCAAAGCTGAATTTTCAGCATCGTTACTCCAGTCTTCAGAGTCACATGATCTTTCAGAAATCATTTTAATATGCTGATTTGCTGCTCAAGAAACATTTCTGATTATTATCAATGTTGAAAATAGTTGTGCTGCACAATATTTTTGTGTTTTTTTTCAGGATTCTTAGATGAATAGAAATTTCAAAAGAACTGCATTAGTTGAAACAAAAAACTTTACACTCATTTTTTATTAAATTTAATGCATCCTTGCTGAATGAAAATAAGAATTTCCTTAAAAAAATCCTGATAAAAATAAATAAACAAACTTTACACTGTTAAAACATTCACACAAAAATACAACTCAGCACAGGTTACATTCATATTTGGGTCATTCTACAGAAACATCCACTTTTGGTATGGCAAGATGTCTTAAAATGTATTTCTTTTTTTAACATTTAAACTTAGACCACATTATTAGATTACCTTTTTACATTATGAATACACATAAATGACTGCTTAATGATTTTTAAAATATTTTTTGTAGATTTATTTAAAGACCACATCTAAAAAAAAAAAAAAAAAAAAGAAATTGTCACTGGTGTTACCTTCTTTGTCAATTTTAGTGGTTTTATGAAATATTATTTCTCAGTTTCTCATATTATTATTATTTCTCAGTTTTGTTGAATCACATTCAGATTTGTATTTTTGATTTAATTTACTTTGATTTTGTCAATAACAGATCATCATCTGAATTATAGTTCAGTTCAATTTTATTTATATAGCACATTTAAAAATAACCATGGTTGACCAAAGTGCTTAACAATGTCTGGAAAAACTCGCACACAAACAAGACAAATACAGTAAAAATGTCACAATGTCTCAGCTCAGCTCGAAATGAAAGCCAAGGAATACAGGTGTGTCTTAAGTAATGACTTAAAAGTTCCAACAGTCTGAGCAGTTCTTATATGTACAGGTAAACTATTCCACAAATTAGGTGCCACCACTGAAAAAGCTCGGTCCATGACCATGTTGGATGAAACCAGAGGCACATTAATAATAAAGATTCATCAAGCAGAAGACTGAAATCTAAAGTGGCACAAGGACACGTTCCTGTGAATCACTACCAGACTTTCTGGACAAACACAGTCATCAAGACCATCAAACCATTTACATATACCAGCGAGCAAATATTTAACATAAGATTTGTTTGGTAAAGTAGATCTTTAAGAAAACAAACAGAAAAACAATCCTAGAGATCAAGTGACAAACAAAACCATTGTTAGGTACGGTAGATAAAGATGACAGGAGAGGCAAGGATCCAAATGCAAAACAAACAAAATAAAACAAAGGACTGGGAACACTGAGACCATTCAGCAACAGGCTAAATCAACAACCGACAAAGAACTGAGTTCAACACGTAAGCTCCGAAGCTTGTATTAAAAAACAACACATTTCACATTGAAGCACTATATCGTAGCTTGATTCGTTTTGCCAAAAGCACATGATCTATGACGTCTGAAGCTTCATTCGCCTGAAAACCATGTGACTGCTTCCTCGAATAGGTTGCTCGACTACTTCCTTGAGTAGGTTGACTTTGGCTAAAAAATAAAATGAATGAATGAATGAATGATGCATTTATATAAAATAAAATAATATATATATATATTATATTACAGAAAATAAATTAGATACATACATTGAAGTTAAAATGAATAAAAAATAATGTAAAAATAAATACTGAAAATACTGCATAAAGGAAAAAGGCAATAGAAATCAATTTAGGAGGAAATGACATTACTAATGAATGTGTTTTTTCTTTTCCTTTTTTTGAGTTGTTATTTATTTATTATTTATTTGTAATTTTTGTGTTTGATTTTTAAGATGTTTATGTTGTTGGATTCTAGGCCGACTGAATATGCAGGACTGACATCATAATGTGTTTATGATGGAAAATGTGACCCTCTCTGTGAAAACCCAGCTAAAGTCCTTTTTTTGTGATTTACTGTTTTCTACAAAAAAATCATCCTTCATAAGGTAAAGAACATTCTGTGAAAATTTAACCTTCATATCTTTAATATTGACTGAGTAAGCCCATGTCAAAGGTTGAAATTATAGTGAAAATAATGGTTGAAATCCAACTTTGATGCTTGTTATCTCATAATTAGATTTTGAGACTTTAGCCTGGATTTCACAGAAAGGGTCCCAAATATGCTTACAAGACAAACACACACACACACACACACACATATACATATCCAAAAACATAGACACACATACAGAAATGAACGTGCAGAATAATAGTTAATACACTGTAAGCATGGTTAGAGACTTGCAAATACATTTTGTTGTAGATAAATATATTTGAAGTAAATGGTAGCTATTAAATCCTTAGTGCAACTCTTGTTTTAATAACACTATTTTGAGGTTTGTCATTCATTATAATGTGGCAGAATTGTCAGAAATGATACAAATGAAGTGATGCACTTTGTTTAAATGTGATTGTAGATTTTATAATAGTGATTTTATAATGTTTATAAAACACACACACAGACACATACACATATATACACTATATTGCCAAAAGTATTGGGTCACCCCCTTCTAATGAACAGGTTTGACTACTTTAGTCATTTCCATGAGTACAAATCTTAATGTTTAAGCATATAATGATATTCTAGGGCAGTGGTTCCCAACCTGGGGGGGCGCCAGAGTTCACAGGGAGGTAGGGCTGGGCGATAAAATGATAACTATAAATATAGTGATATAATTTTCCTCGATAAAACAAGTTTGATAAACATTCAATGTAATGTTTATGCGGGAAAAGCGGAACAAAACAGCGCTACTCATTTGAACCGCGCCACACGGACTATATCCGCTCGTTTCAAACAGCGTCGTGGCGCAGAGCGAGCTGACTAGAGCAAATGTGTTTACTCGCCAATCACGCAACCACTAAACAGCGCTGTGAGAAGCGCTTGAATTCAGCGAAGAACACAAATGACTGGTATAAACTAGTATCAGTCGATATCAGTCAACTGATATAAACTAGTTTAAATCCAGATAAAACAGCGCTGACAAACAGCAGAAAAACACTGTGTGCAGAAGGCTTTTCAATCTAAAAATCACCATCGTTTACCAGGGATTTACTGTAGTAACATTAACTGCACCATGGTATTGTGGCAGAAATTTGGGGTATTTATAATCAAATTTATTATATTAATGTAGACGTGTATTAAATGTATTAAAGGAGTAATGGAATGTAATTACACTATATTTGTGATTAAGTAGGCTTGCGTTTGTCCATTTATAATAAATGTATTTAGACTACTGTTTTTCATATAAACAGGCTACCTAGAAACCATATAGTTGCCTTTTTACCACAGTATTGAGGTGCTATATGTGTGGTTTTAACTCTGGTTATCATAGTAAATGTATGCTACTATGGAAGAACAATGGTTCATTTTAATAAAACTCAAACAGTCAGAAAAATAAAATTTCACCATGTAAAATAGGAGGTTGTTGCAATTTTGATAATGAATATAAATTTACATCTGCATCCTAACCTAAAATACTACTGTCAACTCAATGATTACCATAATGTGCCAAATTTGAATGATAAAAAAAACGCCAAGTAACTAAAATATGTTATCAAAATCTTTGAAAAATAAGCAGGACTCTCTGCTCTCAAACGCTGGGGGTGTGTCTGCTGTCGGCGCTGAAACCACACCCACTCGCGGGAAAGCAGCCGCCCGTCTCTCTCAACTGTCAAATACCGCTACAACCTGAATGGATGCTACTGATGCTACCTCTGGTAGCTTAATTCGATTTATACTGCCATACATGTTTGAGCATGCAAGTTTGTTATTTAATTGCAAACGCGCGTCAGAGCTGCAGTGAGTTGATATCCCGGCTCCGACTGGAGCTACTCACGAGGGACTGTTTACATTGCTCTGTGAAAACATTGACATCTCAGCAGTAGACTTTGCCCCTCCACCTCCGTTCTCCAGCAAGAAGCATGTGCAGAAGAGGAAGAACATCGATCCAGCCTCCACTCCAGTCGCTGGTGGTCCTGCCGGCTCAGCCTGAACAGGCAACTCTACGGTCCAAAGCAACGATCCAGTGTTGTCAGAATTGTCCTTCATCCAGTCTTCGCTCTTCGACATGAACTCCAGAATCCAGGCTCTGGAATTTGCTCAGCACCCAAGTCCTCTGCAAATCTCCTTTTCTCCGGCCTGCCTTCCTCCAACCCTGCAGAGGACGATAGGAAGTCCACTGGCTCTCCATTCTTTCCACCGGCTGCTGCAATTTCTCATCAGCTAAGAAGCCAAATCATTGCTGGTAATGACAACAACCTTGTTAAAATATGATGTTTTATTAACAAGGTTCGGGAGAAGCACGATCAGATAATCAGTCTGGCCCAGGTGGAGCTCGTCAGCTAATCACCTTAACCCTCTGGGGTCTGAGGCTGTTTTGGGGCCCCAGAGAAGTTTTGACATTTGTGCATTTTTCAGTTGCTTATAAACATTTTAATGGCTAAAGTCTAAAAACACTGTATTCAGCACAAACTGGGCTACAATAATATGTGAGCAGCATGTATGTATGTGATTCTGTTTTTGAGAAAACAACGTTTATGCGTGGTTAGACAAAAACTAAAATTTTAAAGTAACTGAAATAAGGCCATAAAACACATACAAAACATTTGTTCACAAGACTTTTGAGAACTGGATCTTGTAGCCTAGAATATTTGCTTCAAAATGATCTGAAAATAATCTAACTCACTCATTCAGAGAAAACAATATATTGATTTAAATTTTCTAAGTCACTTTTTGAGTAGAAAGGGTCTATGCGAGAGGACGTGAACTATCCTGTCACTCACATCTGAGAAGACAAAGGCCCGCATAATGAGCTCCATAATGAGCCATTGAGTCAGGTGTGTGACTGAGAGAGAAGAGTTACAAGAAAGAATGTGAGGAAAAAAGAAATGTGTATACATATAACTATCACATAAAATAACTTGAGATTCACTTGCGAGTGCAGTTAAACAGTTTATTAGGAACAAACAAACAAACAAACAACAGAAGAGTCTAGACATCGTGGGTGCAATATCCAAAATATCCAAAACAGTGGCAGAAAACTGGAACCCTGGAAAACGGGAGACAGCAGAAACTGCATGAGAAAACACAAAACAGACGTGAGCAACACGATGAACGGACAAAGACAAAGCAAACATGGTGACAATACATACACTGCCAGTCAAATTATTTAAACCGTAAGATTTGTAATTTTTTTTAAGAAGTATCTTCAGCTCACCAAGCCTGCATTTATTTGATCCAAAGCACAGCAAAAACAGTACATTATATTTATTATAATATATAGGCCTACATATTGTTACTATTCAAAATAAATAAAGCACCCCCCCACACACTAAAATTAATAAATAAATGAGTGAGCATGTTGATAGGCTTATCAGGAGCAACTATATTATTACATTAGCAATCACCAATATTGCCCACGTGATTTTATAACATAGATGCTCACATGCTTTGCATGTATATCATACAATACAAAAACAATATTTTATAACTGAGAAACTAAATTATTATTGTTAAGCTTATTATAAACATGTTTGAGCAGGTATTTGCAAACAGAGTAGGCTACTTCACAGTAAAGATTGGTCTAAACTTTCTTAGACATTACTTTTATATCATTGTTTATAGAACATATAACTATCCTGACGTCGTGCAACATTTAAATGCAATGAAAGGTTGCCTATCATATTTCAAAACGTTGCACTTAATTTCACACATTTTATTCTGGAGTTATAGTTTGAGAAAAGTTCAACTCGTAAATGCGTTCAATTTTGTCACAACAACACATTATCGAATGCCAATAAGAAACATTACTTACTCGGTATAAAGTATCTCCTCCTCCGCGGCTCCAGCCGCGCTTGCGTTCTGTTTGTGAGGTAAACAAAGCTTTTTCCTCTCAGCGCGTTTCTGAGGTAAATACAAGGCTTATTCCTCACAGCGTGTTCTTCCAAAACTGAAAAGTATCCGAGATGAAGTCGTTGCTGCTTTGTTTACGGTGGTGTGGGCATTTAAATGCCGCGTGGCTCGTGTGGAGGTTTGTAATAACAATAGCGCGAGCAGCGCGTGGGCGTGACCTAATTAGAGGTAATGAGACCAGACGGAAAAACTGGACATGTCCTTGGTTTCATACGGATTACTTTATTACAGAATATTTGTTTTCGGTAAGACCTACTTCATTTAACAGTAGACATGTCAAGCTTTCTATAGATATATGTCTCATGTCTCTGTGTGAAGTATTTGCTGAGTTACAGTTCATTTTAGTGACGTGTTTCAAAAAGCAGCTCGCGAAGACGGAGAAGACAGAGAGCGCACTCTGTTTGTTTTCTTTATTCTTCAAAAGCACAAATTTTAGTTGTTATTATGAGTGTATACAAATAAAAGTAGACCCCTTACAGATTCGAAAGGTGTATTGCTCTTTTCTGTACGATCAAAGCAGAGTAATTCAAGCTCATTTCGGCCTTATCAGGAAAATCTGCCTCAAAACGCGTATACGCGTTTGTCGACCCCAGAGGGTTAAGCCCAGAGTTTTCCATTGTCCAGCGTCCAGTATTATACGTCGATGTTGTGCTTCTTGTGTGTCTCTGCTTGCCCGTTTTGGATGATTATTCTTCGTTTTGACACAGTGGGTAACCGTGACAGAATACCGGACCAATACAGTAAGCGGCGCCCCTTCTCCCCGTTTTGTTTCCATTTTTTGTTTCCAGTGTCGGCTCTAGCCCCTGAGTCCGCTCCAATGTCAGTTCTAGCCCCTGACCAGAGTCAAGAGATGGCTCTAGCCCAGGGGTGTCGGGGGGGCTATAGGGGTCTGGCCGGCAAGAGGGTCGAGGGTCGAGACAAAGGCCAAGGCCATGGAGGTTGGCCCGCCATGGCTCCCGAGACTGCCTATGCCAGCGTCCGGTATTATACGTCGATGTTGTGCTTCTTGTGTGTCTCTGCTTGCCTTGTGTTACTCCGTTTTGGATGATTAAATACTGTTTACTTTGAGTTGAGCTTACGTCTCCTTGTTCTTCATTTTGCCACAGTTGGCAACCGTGACATCCAGTTTATTTTAATATATATTTTGTATGTTGAACTCTTTCTTTCGACAGCGGATTGACAACAGCGCATGCTTGCAGAATGAATAATAAAGACATTATGTCGCTACTGACATTTATTTCTGAGTGATCATTTTTACAGCTGTTGTCTTTGTTGTGTGTATGGCCATTTTGTCAAAGTTATAAATCAGCTTGGAAGTGGTATTTCTTGGGTCTTTGCCTGACAACAGAAAAAGAAAATATGTAATCATAAACAGCTTTAGCTATTTGAAATTCGGCTGTATTAAAATACAGCATATGTGAGCACATGGACTAGAAGAGAAGGGATTAACATGAATCAATGTTTTTTAAAAGATATTTTGCTTTTGCAAAGATGGGAACATTCCAGAAGTTTCTGTAACATTCTGTAATATTCTAGTGCTTTCCAGAACATTGTGGGACTTAAAAGATAAAACTCATCCATCAGACACTTCTGAGGATTTGGACAACTCCCTTTTAGTAACTGTTTATGTTAGACTGCTGTTAGTTCAGTATTATGCATGTATGATGTAATTTTTTTATGCATGTGTAATAACAAATTAGGTTGTTTAAATTGTCAGCATATTTTTTCATTTTCATGAGCACTGTTAATTATACACAAAAAGCAATGTGATTTTTGTATTCAGTATGTCAAACTTCATAAAGAAACATATAATGCAAAACAAAACTTTTATAAAAAATTGTTTCACTGTTAATGCATGATATGATCTAGCAACATTTAGAGCAAGTCGCCTCATTAAACCTTCCTGTGCAGTTACAGGTACAAAACAAATGTCAGGATAAATATAAAACCATCAAACAAATCAGCATTGGAAATCAGAGGATTTTTCTGACTTTTCTTACTCAATCTTAGTAGAGTAATTCTGTCAAATATACCAATTTTTAGAAATTGTTATTTACGGAGTAATCCGCTATTTTGGAGATAGGAGTCAAAATTACCATTTTCATCTGAGGTTTGGAGCCAATTTGCAGGAGGGGAAAAAAGACTCCAGAAAGATGGTATCATAAAATTTGTTGACTTTAGCAGTCCTTGCTGCATAATATGCTAATGGTTTTCCCTCTATCAAAATATTGTACTAAAATGAGTGTCAAAAATACCTCAAAAAAGAGAGGCAGTATGTTTACAAATATTAACATAATGTTATATTGTTAATATATATGTAAGTTTTTACTGTTGACTACTACAGCACTTTTTTCATGTATTTAATGTGCTTATACTTAAAACAAGTGGGGGGAAAAATCTGCCAGTGGAGAAAAAAAGTCTTAAAGGGGTGGTTTACTGCCTTTTTTCTTTGCTTGATTGTGTTTATGGGGTGCAATATAACATGTCTTCATGTTTCGTTTGTTAAAAAACGCTTTGTTTTTCATATATTTCACCTTTATTGTAAGCCGTTTTCTCCTCTGTGGATGGATGGATTCCCACTAATGCCTCTGGCTCTGGTGTATAAATGGACTAATTAGGATGTTTTCTTTCACTAATGTGTTTCATACAGCGGGTAAAATAAGTATTGAATACATCACCATTTTTCTCAGTAAATATATTTCTAAAGATGCTGTTGACATTAAATTTTTACCAGGGGTCCGTTCTTCGTACCTCGCTTAATAGATGATTTGAAAGATGCCAGATCTTCTAATCGTGATAATTGATCTCTGGCTAAGTTGGTTCTTCAAATAAATTTGCGTATTAGATTAAAATATCTGGATGAAGTTGTCTAAGATTACTGCGCATTATCGTGTTCCCTGAAAAGGGCAGATGTATCGATACTCGAAACCAGGATCAGCAATGCAGCGATTGGCTGGTGGCAGAAAGTAAGTAAGTAACGTAATGACATCATATAATTAAAAAAGACACCTGACGAAAAACTTGACAAACTTCTGGACTTTTAAAAGGAAACAGCTAAGCAAACAAAACTGCATAAATGTTATAACAGATAAATTAAATGTGCACTGTTTTTATTTTATTTTTTTACATGATTCACAATTATTTATATTCAATATTTCTATATGTACAGGCTTTACATTTTTATTTCAATGTTGCAATTAGCAATTCATTTAATTTTATCTTTGAAACAGATGTGTTATGTGACAGCATTAATTAAAGTTTCTTAAGGGTCAAGACCAAGTTATCTAGATCTCCTGCGCTCAATCAAGCCACTCAAATTAATGCACGACTCAGATTAACTGTATAGCATGTGTGTAAGACTCGAATACAATTATGAAGTAATTATTTTATCATGAATAAATATTTTAATGAGTTAAACTGGCTGTGTCTATAGTATTATAGACTACACAACATTATATTATTTTTCAATTCATTTTTAAACCATTATTATTTTAAATTTCTGTCCCTGGATCAGTAGGGTACTCTTATAATAAAGTAAAGTAGTGGTGGCTGGGATATACAGTCATGTCCATAAATATTGGGACATCGACACAATTCTAACATTTTTGGCTCTATACACCACCACAATGGATTTCAAATGAAACGAACAAGATGTGCTTTAACTGCAGACTGTCAACTTTAATTTGAGGGTATTTACATCCAAATCAGGTGAACGGTGTAGGAATTACAACAGTTTGCATATGTGCCTCCCACTTGTTAAGGGACCAAAAGTAATGGGACAATTGGCTTCTCAGCTGTTCCATGGCCAGGTGTGTGTTATTCCCTCATTATCCCAATTACAATGAGCAGATAAAAGGTCCAGAGTTCATTTCAAGTGTGCTATTTGCATTTGGAATCTGTTGCTGTCAACTGTCAACATGAGATCCAAAGAGCTGTCACTATCAGTGAAGCAAGCCATCATTAGGCTGAAAAAACAAAACAAACCCATCAGAGAGATGGCCAAAACAACTGTTTGGAACATTCTTAAAAAGAAGGAACACACCGGTGAGCTCAGCAACACCAAAAGACCCGGAAGACCACGGAAAACAACTGTGGTGGATGACCGAAGAATTCTTTCTCTGGTGAAGAAAACACCCTTCACAACAGTTGGCCAGATCAAGAACACTCTCCAGGAGGTAGGTGTATGTGTGTCAAAGTCAACAATCAAGAGAAGACTTCACCAGAGTGAATACAGAGGGTTCACCACAAGATGTAAACCATTGGTGAGAAAGGCCAGATTAGAGTTTGCCAAACAACATCTAAAAAAGCCTTCACAGTTCTGGAACAACATCCTATGGACAGATGAGACCAAGATCAACTTGTACCAGAGTGATGGGAAGAGAAGAGTATGGAGAAGGAAAGGAACTGCTCATGATCCTAAGCATACCACCTCATCAGTGAAGATGGTGGTGGTAGTGTCATGGCGTGGGCATGTATTGCTGCCAGTGGAACTGCTTCTCATGTATTTATTGATGATGTGACTGCTGACAAAAGCAGCAGGATGAATTCTGAAGTGTTTCGGGCAATATTATCTGCTCATATTCAGCTAAATGCTTCAGAACTCATTGGACGGCGCTTCACAGTGCAGATGGACAATGACCCAAAGCATACTGCAAAAGCAACCAAAGAGTTTTTGAAGGGAAAGAAGTGGACTGTTGTGCAATGGCCAAGTCAACCACCTGACCTGAATCCGATTGAGCATGCATTTCACTTGCTGAAGACAAACTGTAAGGAAAATGCCCCAAGAACAAGCAGGAACTGAAGACGGTTGCAGTAGAGGCCTGGCAGAGCATCACCAGGGATGAAACCCAGCGTCTGGTGACGTCTATGCTTTCCAGACTTCAGGCTGTAATTGACTGCAAAGGATTTGCAACCAAGTATTTAAAAAGTGAAAGTTTGATTTATGATTATTATTCTGTCCCATTACTTTTGGTCCCTTAACAAGTGGGAGGTGCATATGCAAACTGTTGTAATTCCTACACCGTTCACCTGATTTGGATGTAAATACCCTCAAATTAAAGCTGACAGTCTGCAGTTAAAGCACATCTTGTTCGTTTCATTTGAAATCCATTGTGGTGGTGTATAGAGCCAAAAATGTTAGAATTGTGTCGATGTCCCAATATTTATGGACCTGACTGTATATTTTAAGTATCAATTCTGCTTAAAAATATGCAATCTAATCCTGTTTACATTAAATAAGCCTGCTCCTGAGTTAGCGACATACGAAGAACGGGCCCCAGATGTCGGTAACAATCCAAGTAATCCATGCATACAAAGAAAGCAAAACAAATAAGTTCAGAACTTAAGTTCTGTGTAATAAAGTGGAATGAAACAGGGGAAAGGTATTGAACACATGAAGAAAGGGAGGTGCAAAAAGGCATTGAAAGCCAAGACACCAGCTGAAATATATCAGTAATTAGAAAGCAATCCTGCCCCTTGTCAGTGGAAATATTAGCTGCTTCAGTCCCAACTGATGGCCTATAAAAAGGTGTCTCATGACCAACGTGTCACATAAGAAACATTTCATGATGGGTAAAAGCAATGAGCTTTCTCAAGACCTTCGCAATCTTATTGTTGCAAAACATACTGATGGCATTTTGTTACAGAAGGATTTCTATACTTCTGAATGTTCCAGTGAGCACTGTTGGGGAAGTGGAAAGAACATAATTTCACTATAAGGCGGCCATGACTAGGTGCTCATCGCAAGATTTTTTTTACAGAGGAGTTAAACAAATTATCAGAAGAGTTGTCCAAGAGCCAAGGATCACTTGTGGAGAGCTTCAGAAAGACCTGGAATTAGCATGTAGAATTGTTTCAAAGAAAACAATAAGTAATGCACTCAACCCCCGTGGCCTGTATGCACGCTCACCACGCAAGGCTCTATTGCTAAAGAAAAAGCATGTTGAAGCTCGTTTAAAGTTTGCTGCACAACATTTAGACAAGCCTGTGAAATACTGGCAGAATATAGTCTGGTCAGATGAGACAAAAATTGTAGTCTTTGGATGCCATAATACACACCATATTTGGAGGTCAAATGGCACTGCACATCACCCCAAAACATCATGGTGTCGCGCTGGCAAAATTCATATAGTTGAAGGAAGGATGAATGGAAAAATGTACCGAGACATTCTTGATAAAAATCTTCCCGTGGAACGTGTGCAGTGATGTGAAGATCAGCTCTAACGTCACTGAATCTGCTGTATCCATTCAATCATCATGCAAAACAAACATGACAAATAAAGAATTTTTCATTGTTTCTCAAAACATTTTCACACCAGCAATGACATGACTGCGGTGCCAAATCATTTTTGTCCCCACGCATCATGTACGTCCTCATGCATTGACATCATCAAATTGCGATCGGTACACAAGATCGGGTAAATGTGTGAGTACCGATCGAGTCATAAAATGTGATTATCGGCCGATCGATCGGAGCATCCCTAATTACTTGGGTTGTTACCGACATCTGGTGAAAATTTCATGTCAACAGCACGTTTAGAAAAATGATGATGTGTTCAATACTTATTTTCCCACTGTGGCATTTATTTGTTCATTCATTTATTCATTCATTCATCCTGCTATGACTTTTAAACTACACTAAGGTTAGAGAACACAAATAAAACTTTACAAAGCCTTTAAAAACCATAAGAGATAGAGAAGCTCTGATGTCAAAAGGTAAGTTGTTCAGCGACGGAAAAAACATGATCACCTTAAAGCGTCTCACGTGTCGATGGTATAGTTTACTGCTTATTTGACGCTTGTTTGTTTATCTGTCTGTGTTTTGTTTGCGTGTTTGCACCTGATTTGGCAGGTCTGAGTAAACTGACGGGAGTTTCAGCACAATCTCCCTGAAAATCTGTGCTGAACATAATATCCCTGCTAAAAAAAAACAATAGAAGCCCAATAGAAACCATCACAGAAATTCCAATGGTTTCCATTAAAATACCATTATAAACCATTAGCTTTTTCCAGTAAAACAATTACAAAATTCCTTTTTGTAGTGTGTTTTCGGCATTTTTCCAATAGGATTTAACATCCCACCAATAGAATCCATCACATACCAGTAGACACCATAGTTTCCATTAAAACCAATACAATTCCCATTAAAACCATTACATTTTCTTTTGTGTTTTGGGCAGGGGGGGTTTTTTCAGCGGGGATGTTTTGCGCAGTTCTGCAATTCTTGCAGGTTCTTGCACAGTATACATGACAATAAAGATGTACAAAATAACAACTGTGCACAAAATTCACATTGATCCAATAGACATTAGGCCAAGGTAAATAAATACATTGTGTTTGTTTGAAACCTGAGAGACAGGTGAGTGTGACTGAAGGGAGGAGAGACCAGGTTGGTCATGTGATGCACATATAAACAGATCATCCTCCATAAAACGTACATCACTCACACACTTCATCCTAAAGAAAGACAGACTCCTTTAATCAACCATGAAGAAGCTCTACAAGTGCCTATGGATCTTACTGGGTAACGTACAACATTCATTTATCTGCTATTTTACACTGATATTAACGCTGAGTTTTCTGTAATGTTTTTCTTTGTTCAGAGATGTGGATTTACAGCATATTATAAAGTGTTAAATATTCTGGCCAAACAAACCTAAATAATCTAAATCAGATGGTGTTTCATACATTCATTAGGGCCCTACGAAATCCATTTTTAATTTTTCTGAATTCCATTTTAATGGTTAAATTAAATTTTAGTAATCAAAAAGCATGCCTAATCAATTGAAATCATAAAGCTTAAACAATTAAACGGCAATTTACTAAAAGTGTACATTGAAAAACACATTTTGGTATTGTTTTAAACTGCTTCAATACAAAATTCCATCAAAAACAAAACTGAATTTTAGTATATACATACTGTATAAAATATGTGTAAAAACTTATCCCTTTTAGACTTGCACTCTATTCATTTACTGCTTGTTTTCTTAAAATAAATGAATAAATAACACTAGCTTTTCTAATCTTTTTGTATTATGTTTTTCTTTTCATTTATTATACAATTAACAAAAGCAAAAAAGGCCTCTAACACTAGCTTGCCCTCTTCTTTTTCAATTCTATCTGTTTTCTTTTTATTTATTATAAAAAATGTACTGCGTTAAGCTAACTGAAACTTTTGTTGATTTTGATTGCTTCCATTGTCCTCATTTGCAAGTTACTTTGGATAAAAGAGTCTGCTAAATGACTAAATGTAAATGTGTATACACACACACACACACACACACACACATATACACACACACACACACACACATATATATATATACAGTATTGTTCAAACTAATAGCAGTACAATGTGACTAACCAGAATAATCAAGGTTTTTAGTATATTTTTTATTGCTACTTGGCAAACAAGTTACCAGTAGGTGCAGTAGATTCTCAGAAAACAAACAAGACCCAGCATTCATGATATGGACCCTCTTAAGGCTGTGCAATTGGGCAATTAGTTGAATTAGTTGAAAGGGGTGTGTTCAAAAAAATAGCAGTGTGGCATTCAATGAAGAAACAGGTGTGAATCAGGTGGCCCCTATTTAAGGATGAAGCCAGCACTTGCTAAACATGCATTTGAAAGCCTGAGGAAAATGGGTCGTTCAAGACATTGTTCAGAAGAACAGCGTACTTTGATTAAAAAGAGGGGAAAACCTATAAAGAGATGCAAAAACTTATAGGCTGTTCAGCTAAAATGATCTCCAATGCCTTAAAATGGAGAGCAAAACCAGAGAAACGTGGAAGAAAACGGAAGACAACCATCAAAATGGATCGAAGAATAACCAGAATGGCAAAGGCTCAGCCAATGATCACCTCCAGGATGATCAAAGACAGTCTGGAGTTACCTGTAAGTACTGTGACAGTTAGAAGACGTCTGTGTGAAGCTAATCTATTTTCAAGAATCCCCCGCAAAGTCCCTCTGTTAAAAAAAAGGCATGTGCAGAAGAGGTTACAATTTGCCAAAGAACACATCAACTGGCCTAAAGAGAAATGGAGGAACATTTTAAAAAATTGAGTAAAATTGTTCTTTTTGGGTCCAAGGGCCACAGGCAGTTTGTGAGATGACCCCCAAACTCTGAATTCAAGCCACAGTACACAGTGAAGACAGTGAAGCATGGTGGTGCAAGCATCATGATATGGGCATG
This sequence comes from Acrossocheilus fasciatus, assembly GCA_036784905.1. NCBI lineage: Eukaryota > Metazoa > Chordata > Actinopteri > Cypriniformes > Cyprinidae > Acrossocheilus > Acrossocheilus fasciatus. The sequence continues at coordinate 47,039,919 of CM071940.1, forward strand.
TTTCTCCTACTATGGTGTTGGGCCTATTTATCGCATACCAGGGATCATGGATCAGTTTGCATATGTTAAAATACTTGAAGAGGTCATGTTGCCCTATGCTGAAGAGGACATGCCCTTGAAATGGTTGTTTCAACAAGACAATGACCCCAAACACACTAGTAAACGAGCAAAGTCTTGGTTCCAAACCAACAAAATTAATGTTATGGAGTGGCCAGCTCAATCTCCGGACCTTAATCCAATCGAGAACTTGTGGGGTGATATCAAAAATGCTGTTTCTGAAGCAAAACCAAGAAATGTGAATGAATTGTGGAATGTTGTTAAAGAATCATGGAGTGGAATAACAGCTGAGAGGTGCCACAAGTTGGTTGACTCCATGCCACACAGATGTGAAGCAGTTTTAAAAAACTGTGGTCATACAACTAAATATTAGTTTAGTGATTCACAGGATTGCTAAATCCTAGAAACAAAAATGTTTGTACAAAATAGTTTTGAGTTTGTACCGTCAAAGGCAGACACTGCTATTTTTTTGAACACACCCCTTTCAACTAATTGCCCAATTGCACAGCCTCAAGAGCGTGCATATCATGAATGCTGGGTCTTGTTTGTTTTCTGAGAATCTATTGCACCTACTGGTAACTTGTTTGCCACGTAGCAATAAAAAATATACTAAAAACCTTGATTATTCTGGTTAGTCACATTGTACTGCTATTATTTTGAACAATACTGTATGTAACCCCAGTTCTTCGAGGGAACGAGACTCCGCGTCCGAGAATGCTAGAGGAATGCCTTTAGCGTGACCGCGCTCTGATACAAGTGAAATCTGTCCAATGGATGGGCAAGACGTCACGGGCAGGTGACGTAATGGCCAGGAAGCATAAAAGCACGTGCGGTGGAACCGGCGTCAGCTTCAGGAATGAAGCAACCACTCGTAGGGATGCCGGAAGTGTGGCATCGAGACACAGCGTCTCGTTCCCTCGAGGAACTGGGGTTACATACGTAACCTAAGACGTTCCTCTTCAGGAACTCGAGCTGCGTCCGAGAACGCTAGGGGAACGAGATTCCCACGCCGCCAGACTGACAAATCCCTGCCTAGTGTGGATGGAGCACAGCTAGGGCGAGAGAAAAGGCCACAAGTGGCTTAAGTGGGCGGGGCCTGCATCCCGAGGGCCAACTTCTGAGAAGTGAGTCTTGATCCCCAAGAGGGGAGAGCAGAGGACTCGAGGCTATGGAATAGCATCCTGATCCACCACATGCCATAAGCTCTCTGGCCGGAGGCCTCAGCCTCTGGAGGAAACTTGTAACTAGGGGGTGTCTACCCACTGATTGCCCACCAAGAAAGGTGTGGTAGGCCGAATTACCGCCACGTAAACCTTCAAGGTGGAGTGGGTTAACCGTGCGGAGGAATCGGCCTGCACAAACTTCAGAATTGTACCAATCGGGCAGTTGACTGGGTCGAGCTGGCAGTCTCCGCACCATGAAGTGAAAAGTTTCCACTTCAAGGTGTACAGTTTCCTCGTTGAGGGAGCTCTGGATTGGAGGATGGTCTCAACAACCTCGGTTGAGAGACCGGAAGCTATGAGTTGCACCCCTTCAGGGGCCACCCCCACAACTTCCACATCTCCAGGCAGGGTTGATAGACCCCCGCTTGTAAGAGGAGATCCCTCCTGACGGGAATCTCCCATGGAGAGCCGTCAATGAGAGAAATCAGGTCCGAGAACCATACTCGGCCTGGCCAGAACGGTGCTACCAGAAGTAGACTGACCTCGTCCCGGCACGCACTCGCCAGAACTCCCGGGAGCAGAGCGACTGGGGAAAAACGTACAGACGAAGCCCCAGTGGAGCTGGATAAATTTAGAGACTACCAGAGGGGACATGCGCTGTCTACTTACCTGAGTAGCGAAAAGGTCCACCTGAGCCTGGCCAAACACTCTCCAAATCTGCTTCACCCCGCATCCATTCCCCGGGCCTTGGCCCCTGTCTCGAAGGGGATGTCTGCTCCCACGCTGAGATGCCCAGGCATGTCCCTTCAAGTGCTATTTTCTCCGCACTTTAGACATAGTGGAGCTTATTTCAAGTGACAAACAACACTAAATAAGACTCGCAACACAGATCGACAGACACACACACACGCAGAGTAGCGGTTGCTGAATGACAAAAGCTGACGCCGGTTTCACCGCACGTGCTTTTATGTTTCCTGGCCATTACGTCACCCGCCCGTGACGTCTCACCCATGCACTGGACATATTTCACTTGTATCAAAGCGCAGACACGCTGAAGGCGTTCCCCTAGCGTTCTCGGACGCAGCTCGAGTTCCTGAAGAGGAACTGTTATAATTATATAAAAATTATAATAAAAAAAAAATTACAAAAATTTGATGTATAAAAATGTAATTGAAATGATTGATAAATTATTTACAGATTTACTAAAACAATATCAGTGCAAATATTTTTACAGGAATGACTGACTAAAATAATTTTTACCTGAAATTATCAAAAAAGAATTATGATTATTTACATGGATTATTAGAGCTTATATTGATTTGTGTGTTGTTGTTTTTTTCAGTAATTTTTTAGAGTGTGGAACTCCTCAAAACATGGTGTTGCACACAACAGAGTGTTGCATGGCACACACGTACTTTGTGAGATGCCTCTCCTTTCTCTTCCGAGAGCTGGAGAGGCAGACCTTGCAGTACCGCCTGGTCCTGCTGCTCTGGGCGCTGGTCTGCGGGACTTCAGCAGATAAATGAAAACCGCTGCTAAAGATCACAAAGACACAAATAAGGGCTTACTTTTGCATGACATTTCAGATGCTTCAAAGTGTGAAGGCAAAATTTTTTTTTTTATTTCATTGAGCAAACTTTCCAGTCACTGCTTTGCAACAAATTGGATCATCACTTCTGTTGGACTGTTTATACACTGGTGAACACTCACACTGGGACATTTCAGCACACTAGGATTCTTGGATTGTTTTAGGGTATGGTGCAATCAATGAATTCTATGCTTTTAACGGCCTAAGTTGTCCTGGTTTTGTGTTGTTTTAAGGTCCCATGAACTTGGTAAATTCACCGATCTTACTAAACTTATCTCTGTTTTATGTTATTTGTTTAACAGCTACAAACCTCTCACAGAATAAAATCTGACCCTATTTTAATCTTTGTAACCCAGCCTGTTAGGCTGATCGTTACAAGTTATTACATGATTCCTGTCAGTGAAACTCCTTCCACATTGATGACATATAAAACAGATCTCTTTCGAGTCCTCACGTGTTGATTAAGATTGTGTTGATTCTATGCAGTGCAATTTTCTCATGTGCCTGTTAAGGCTTCTTTTTAGAGTAAAATGTTTTCCACACTGTTGGCACATGTAAGGCTTCTCTCCAGTGTGAATCCCCTTGTGGACTTTAAGGCTTCCATGCTCACTGAAACTTTTTCCACGCTGTTGGCAAGTGTAAGGCTTATCTCCAGTGTGAATTCTCATGTGTCTTTCAAGGCTTCCTTTTTGAGTAAAGCTTATTCCACACTGTTGGCAGGTAAATGGACTCTCTCCAGTGTGAATTCTCATGTGGACTTTAAGGCTTCCATGCTCACTGAAACACTTTCTACACCATTGGCAAGTGTGAGGCTTGTCTCCAGTGTGAATTCTCATGTGTCTTTCAAGGCTTCCTTTTTGAGTAAAGCTTATTCCACACTGTTGGCAGGTAAATGGACTCTCTCCAGTGTGAATTCTCATGTGGACTTTAAGGCTTCCATGCTCACTGAAACACTTTCCACACCATTGGCAAGTGTGAGGCTTGTCTCCAGTGTGAATTCTCATGTGTCTTTCAAGGTTTGCTTTGCGAGTAAAACTTATCCCACACTGTTGGCAGGTGAAAGACTTCTCTCGCGTGTGAATCCTCATATGCCTGTTAAGGTTTCCTTTGCAAGTAAAGCTTATCCCACACTGTTGGCAGGTGAAAGGGTCCTCCCCAGTATGAATCCTCGTGTGCAAATTAAGGTTTTCTTTTCTATTGAAACTTTTTCCACACTGTTGGCAGGTGAAAGGCTTCTCCCCAGTGTGAATCCTCATGTGCAAATTAAGGTTTTCTTTTCTATTGAAACTTTTTCCACACTGTTGGCAGGTGAAAGGCTTCTCCCCAGTGTGAATCCTCATGTGCCTGCTAAGCATGCCTTTTTGAGTCAAACTGATTCCACACTGTTGGCAGTTGAAAGTCTTCTTTCCAGTGTGAATTTTAAGGTTTCCGTGTTCATTGAAACTCTTTACATATTGTTCTTTCTCTACTATTTCATTCAGTACTTTGCACTCCTCTTTCAGCAGCATGAGGTTGTAAGGATTTGTAAGGGTTTTATCCTTATTTATAAATTTTAGCTTTAGGGAATCAAATCGTAGAAATCCGACTTTGATCGGATTAATTGTTATTAATCACCAATGTATAGATTAATTGATATTAATCAAAATGTACAATTCATACCTTATTAACGGCTCGACCCGCAAGTATTAATACAGTATAAATTAGTAATTCTTCATATTGTTGATAATAATACAGATTTGATTGGGAAATCTCTGAGCACAGGTAACACGATCTATGGCAAATAATTTAAGATTTGAAAATCACGGCACCAGACTTATTCATTAAAAATGAATCGAGAGTTTATTTACTATTCTAGGGTATAATACAAACAAAACACATACACACACATACACACACTATGGCAAGATCAAAGCAGTTTGAACAAAGTTAAGCTATATTCTCTTTTCCCGAGAATAGCGACGACCTTGGGGGACGTCACAAACAGAAGACTCAGTTATTGTTATCTTTTAACGATTCATTCAATTCAATTCAGCTTCAGCGAATAAGAGACTTGTTTGTTTACTTGCTGTGAGTTGAAGTTGAGTTGAAGGCTCCTAATTCTTGAGGGAATCCCGACTTTCTGGGTATGTCGTTGTCGCGTGACGTCACTCGGGAATCCTCTCTACGATTCGTGGCTTCTTGGCAGCGCGCAAATGGCAAGGCTTTAAAGTTCTTTGCAAGTTTGGTCTGAAGTTGACAGTGTTGAAGTCTTTGAGATGATCAGCCAGATGTTTCGCAGCAGGATCAGGAGGGCAACGCCCAAACTTTCAGCCAAGTTTCCTTGCAGGTTTTCACCAGTTGTTTCAACCGTTATCTTTGTGTTTTCATCTTTTACTGAGCTGAGCTTTGACGTTTGGGGTGTCTGTTTTATCGGACAGAATTAAGTCCATCCTTTTCACTGTCTGACCCAATCACATTGTCTCTGTAGGGCGGAGCCCCGCCCAACACGACTTCTTCTTCGTGCATACATTATCTGCTTGTAAATATGTCACATGAGCCCAGATATCCTAGCAGATTTCTATGAAGTGTTATAATCACACCTTATGATACTAAAAGTCAACATTCATCCTTTTCATCTTATTGGAATAAAAATAAGGCTTAGATCAATATCAAACATGAGGTACTTATACAGAACACCTATAATTTTACCTACTAAATGGTTTGTCACAGATTAAAATATCCTAAGTTCTGATAACTACAGTCAGATATATGAAACATAAAATACCACATTCATATACAAATATCGTCTTTTGAGTATATTGGTTTTAATAGCAGAAGTCCTTTCTGGAAGATCCTTTGTCCATGCAATGTCCATAAAAGTTTGGAACAAGTTCCTTTTGTTGTAAGAGAAAAGAGGCGGCTTTCTCCTGGAATGCAGGAGACCAGAGCTGAGGTTGTGAGGTCATGAGGAGTATCACGTTGTGTGTCTCTGGTGATCGTCTTTGTTGAGACGAAGTTGTAAGTCAGTCAAATTTTGTTTATAGGAAAGGTAGTTTATGTTAGCGGGGTCGCAGTATCGCGAACGCTCTGGTTCTGGAGCGTCTCCAAAGGAGTAATTATCCGTTTTTAAACTCCGAACAGATGTAGCGCGGGCCGTTCGTCCTCACCTTATCATGTTTTACGAGTCTCTCGGGGGGGGTAAGACGAGTATGGCCGGACGCTAGTTGGTCATTTGCTCATTTTACGAGCTGATGAAGTTAGATTAGTTTCTTAAGTTAAACATGTGTGTGCGTTCTTTTTGACCAGGTTCTACAAGGTCTAAGGTGAAAAAAGGCAAATGAAAGTTACTCCCAGATTAATAGCACAAAAAACAGACATCAAAATATTAACCAACATGTATGCTAGACAGTACATGCACTAAGCATATAATGGGTGATGCATATAATTTTAGAAACTCTTCTCAATATTGTTAACTCATTGCTTTTAGAACACATCCCAAAAGTATTCAAGCTAACAGTTATTAATCCCTTTATCAAAAACAAGCACAGTTTGGCCCAAGAAAAATGATTAATAACAAACTGATCTCAAATCTACCATTTGTCTAAAACATCACAAAAAAAATGTCTTTTGTAGAGAATTTCACATTTAAGCTCCATCACAGTACATAAACTGTGCTTATTAAAGTTACAAATTATAAACTTTTGGCATCTGATTGTGGCTACATCTCTATTCTAGTGCTGTTAGATCAGTGGTGTAGTCATGTCCAAATGCAGAGCATATGCTTATTTATGTCATGTGTAGAACATGGTCAAAAAGAACGCACACACCTAATCTTAACTTAGAACATTCCAAGGAGCTTACGCTCCATCGTAATAGTCGTAAAAGTTACAAATGACCAACACAACGCCCAAAGTATCTGGCTAGCTTCCTTCCTGTTCTCCTCATCATCTCATGAGACCCATGAAGCTGTGAGGAGAACATCTGGCCATCCTTTGAAGAACAGAATCTTCAATGTTGTTCCTGACCAGTTTACCATAAATAAAGTCGAATAAACAGACAGTACAAACCACGTGGGATCTGGACATGCTCCAGCACAGACCCTCCCTGAATCCCCTGACTGCTTTTGACCATAATTCAATGATGGTATCAACAAGGAAAGACAGATATATACGTTGACCAGACCTCAACAAACCTACAGCACGGTCATCCTCATGACCTCATAACAAACCCCTTTTCTTCACTGCATTCCAAGAGGATGCCGCCTCTTTTCTCTTACAACAAAAGAAACTCTAGTTACACCGTTTCTTTCAAATGGACAATTAAGAAAAGACTGCTGCTATTAAAGCAATATACTCAAGAGACTATATATATATATATATATATATATATATATATATGAATGTGGTATTTTATGTTTTTGTTATCTTGCTGTGGTTATTAGAACTTAGGATATTTTAATCTATGACTTAACCCGTTTAGTAGGTAAAATTATAGGTGTTCGATATGACATACCTCATGTTTGATGTTGAATTAAACGTTATTTTGATTGCAATAAGGTGATAAGGATGAATGTTGACTTTTAGCATCATAAGGTATGATTATAACACTTTATAGAAATCTGCTAGGAAATGTTCCTCCATGTGACATATTTATTAGCAGATAATGTATGCACGAAAAAGAAGTCATGCTGGGCGGGGCTCCGCCCTACAGAGACAATGTGATTGGGTCAGACAGTGAATAGGATGGACTCAAATCAGTCCGATAAAAACAGACACCCAACTTTGCAAAGTGTTGGACAACTGGTGGAAAACTGCTAGGAAACTTGGCTGAAAGCTTGGGCGTTGCCCCCTGATCGCGCTGTGAAGCATTTGCAGACTTAACATCTAGCCGATCATCTCAAAGGACTTCAACACTCTGTCAAAGTCTGACCAAAGAAACTTGCAAAGTCTGTAGCATAAGAACTTCAAAACCAATTGCCATTCACGCTGCCCGGAAGCCATCCAATTGTAGAGAGGATTCCCCAAGTGACGTCACTCGACAACAACATATCAGCGCAAAAGTCCAGGACTTCCCTCCAGCAACCCCCAGAGAGAAGAACAGCCTTCAACTCAACTTAAAGCAAGTAAACAAACAAATCTCTAATTCGCTGAGTTGAATTGAATGAATCTTTAAAAGATAACTGTAGCGTCAGAACGAGTCAGACAAAACTAAGATGCCATCAGAACATCGAAACATGAGGAGCTGAAATTCCAGGAGAACAGGACAACGTCGTAAAGATTCCTATCTCCGACTTCTGGAGCAAGCCAGAACAGCCTCTTCCAGAACAGCTTACAACATTTAAGACAAAATAACACTTATTGATAAGTCCAACGCAGGAAGGAGATCGTCAAATTTGGGGTAAATAGTCAAGATTAATGGTCAAAGAGATGGCCATCACATGTGTTCCCCAAGAGAAATCACAAGCTTCTTTAGATTGACTTTTCCCCCACACATACAAGACAAAGACTGAGACTGAAATTCCTTTGTCCAAAGAACATGTCTTTTGGTCTCCACAGAACTATATAGAGACTTTCTTTTCATAAGCACATAAAATCATCCTAAAAGGACATCTCTAGGCATAACACTATATTATGTATGTAATCACATATTAGACTATCATGTTTTAAGCACATATTATGTACGTCTTTCTAATAACTATTGAATGACTTTAAGGTTAGTCGTGTTTGGTATGTATGAGTTTGACATTTCTAGCTTGAAATGTTTCTTTCAATTAATTCTGTGTCAAATGTATCATATTCTGGTTATAGAAATCATGTCCAAAAGTATACTTTGCAAGAGTGTGTAAAATTCAGACCATGTGACTGATAACACGCTGATTTATGATGGAAGGAACAACCCTAGCTAAGATAATAGCCTATCTAATTGGTCAAGACACCAAATGGGATGTGTCCCAAAAGCCGAGTTTAAAACCTCAGGACAGCATCAAATCTCTCTCTGTTCTCTGTTCTCTCTTCCCTTCTTCCCTTCTTCTTCTCGCCGCCGCGTTTTGACGCTGTTTTAGTGCTCTTTGAGCGTGCTCTGGCCTACAGGCCAGTTGCTACTTAACACCACGATGAGAAGGAAAACCACCTAGTCTCGTTACTCATTTTATTCTTTTACTTTAGTTTCTTTTCTTTCCGTTGAGTCTCGTGTTCAAAAGTTAAGTTTGCCGCAAAGTCCAGCTCCTGCACCCGCTTCAAACTTCAACTAGCAACGGACTCCAAAACCATCCTCAGCCAACGCCCAACCATTGGCTTCCCAAGAAGACTACTGCAAAGACTACTGAACTTCCAGCCAATCACCGACTCGGGAAAACCCCTTTCCTGCAAGGACTACGACAGAAAGGAATCCCTGTAACACAAGGCAACGCAAGTAAAACAACTCCAGATTCTGGCTGGTGCATTTCATATAAAATTTAGCCTCATTGAGAAACTCAATGCGAGGGTTAATTAAGGGATTGATGGTTGTTCAGGTCTATGCAATAGCACATATTGCTATAAACTTGGGATTTCACATTCTCATTCTCTAAACTCATCCTTTCTCTCTGTCTTCAACGTGTGAATGTGTGAATGGGTGTGTTCATGTTAGTTTATGTCTTAGGTTTATATAAATAAAGTCTTATTTATATTTAAAAGAGAAGTATCTTGTGTTTTGTGCTTACAAGTTAATGTCTTAATCTGCCGATCTTGTTACTGTGCTTATTAATAGTGTTTTCACTATATTTTGGATTTTAATATCCAGTGCAGAATTAATGTTATACGGCTCGTTCAGTGAATCGCTGCCGACTCAGTGATCAGCCGCAAAACAGTGATTCTGTTCAAATTACCTATAAAATCATTAATGATTCCCTTTGAGCTAAATTAAATTATATTTATGTATCAAAACCCCTTACATAACGATAGTCGAGTCTTCTGTTTGTGATGTCTCAAGGTCGTCTTTATTCTCAGGAAAGAGAATAACTTTCTTCAAACTGCTTTCATCTTGCCATAACTTGTGTATGTGTGTGTATGTGTTTTGTTTTGTATTGTATCCTAGAATAGTAAATAAACTCTCGATTCATTTTTAATGAATAGTCTGGTGCCGTGATTTTCAAATCTTAAATTATTTGCCAAAGATCGTGTTACCTGTTGCTCAAGAAAACTTTCCCAATCAATTCTGTATTATTATCATCGTGGACACGACAATAAGTCGAATTGCTAAAATATACTGTATTAATTCTCGCTGGTCGAGTCGTTAATAAGGTATAAATTATACATTTCTGATTAATATCAATTAATCCGATCAAAATCAGATTTCTACGATTTGGTTCCCTAAAGCTAAAAATGTATAAATAAAGGATAAAACCTTACACGTGGCCTAATGGATAGAGAGTCTGACTTGTAAACTGAAGGTCACGGGTTTGAGTCTCAGGTCCGGCAGGGATTGTAGGCACTCTCTCCACCTTCAATACCACAACTGAGGTGAGACCCTTGAGCAAGGCACCGAACCCCCAACTGCTCCCTGGGCTCCGCAGCATTGGCCGCCCACTGCTCCAGGGGTGTGTGTGTGTGTGTGTGCGTGTGTGCGTGTGTGCGCGTGTGCGTGCACTTGGATGGGTTAAATGCAGAGCAGAAATTCCGAGAATGGGTCACCATACTTGGCCACACGTCACTTCACTTTTTTAATAATGCCTTATCATCTTAAATATGTTAGTAGCAGCAACTTTACATGGCCACTCAATCTGTGCGGAGTGTGGAGAACAGTAGCGCTCACTGCAGGACAGATGGAGGCGCTGGTGCGCTCACTTGCTCTTAAAATACTTTGTAATTTTTGCTTATACAGAGAACAGTAATGCATCTTTCAAATCTATAAAGACTTTACACTTATTTGTGTGCACTCACAATAACAAACATGGCACTTTTGTAAAATAATTAAAGAAACAGGATGCGCTTTCTGCTGTCTCTGTGCTCTGTGAACTTGAGCGTGAAACTCTGTGTATACTTGCAGACACAGGAAAATATATCTATTGAGAGTGAACTGTCTACTTTCAAACAAACCAATTCAAATGGAAAACAAATATTCTCAGATTATGTAATCCGTATGAAACATGCATACATGCGCATCCACTACTGCGGAGATGATGAGTCCATGTCGCTGAACCAAACACAAAAAAGCACTAGTTTATCAATGAATTATTAAAGGGGTCGGTCCTATTATGCTCTTTTACAAAGTCTTGATTTTGTTTTGGGGGTGTACTAGAACAGTGGTTCCCAACCTTTTTTTCATGGGCCCCCCCCTATGTACACCTATGGCAATCTGATATATATATATGCAATAATTATAATATAAATTTTTAATATTTGTCTCTTAAAAATGCACATTTGACATTGAGTTGACAGTAGTAGTTTCAGTTGGGATGCAGATGTAAATTTATGTTCATTTTCAAAATCAGTAACATCTGTAAAAAATTGCAAAAACCTCCTTTTTTATGTGGTGAAATTTTATTTTTCTGACTGTTTGAGTTTTATTAAAATTAACCATTGTTCTTCCATAGCAGCATACATTTGCATCATGATAACCAGAGTTAAAACCACACATATAGCACCTCAATACTGTATAATAAATTTGACATAAATACCACACATTTCTGCCACAATACCATGGTGCAGTTAATGTTACTACAGTAAATCCCTGGTAAACGATGGCGATTTGTAGATTGAAAATTATATCACTATAATTGTAGTTATCATTTTATCGCCCAGCCCTACCTCAAAGTATATCTGCTCCCGCGCCCCCACTGTGAACTCTGGCGCGCCCCCCAGGTTGGGAACCACTGTACTAGAACATGCTCTCATGCTTGGTGGTTCGAAAATCGCATTATTTTTCACATAATTAACATTATTACAATACGTTTGTCCCCAGCCTGACACAAATGGCTCGATTAGTTCCGGGTTTGATGAAGGCCCGCCTTCCGAAAACTGAAATGTGTTGTGATCGGTTAGCTGATTTTAATATGCTTTTAGACAAACCACGTGCCAATCGATTAAATAACACCATTGCTGAGTATTTTCTCCTTAAAACTGTAGTTTCCCCAAAGGCTGACCCAGAAATGCGTTTGAAACAGCCCTTGGGTTGCTACGTCACAAACCAATAACCAATCACGTCAAGGGATCAATTCATATCACTAGCATGCAAAATATAACAATACCAGCACAAAACCAAACATAAATTAGAGCAAAAAACCCATGAAGCCGTGGTTTAATGTGAATTTAGAACCGCTAACTTGCATTATAAGCCGTGACAACAGTATAAAAGTAGCCCGGAGTCAGACCCACCTCTCCAGCATCGGCATCTGCACTTCACACGCGTATGCTCGCGGGCGCGAATCAAGAATCACAAACGGCTGCATTTGAGTCTTCAAGGCATCTTGAGGACACAACATCGTCAAGTAAGTAACTTTAACGAATGTTACAGTATTCACTGTAGTTGTCCGCTAGTAAAAACATAGTTTTATCAGTCATTATCCGTGGATCAGGAGGCACTGGCTGGTGCGACTGTGTGGAGGTGGGGCTAATTTGCATATTCATAGATCAACGTATAGTAAATGAGGCAAGGCATGAGAAAATAATTTTCACAAGAAAAAACATTTAAATATGTCATTTTGATGATCGAAGATAAGTTTTAAAGGATAAAATATTTGACTACAGGGGGACTTTAAAAATACTAACATTTGTTTTCTGGGGAATAATTTTACATGCGCAAAAAGCAGCTAACAACAGAACATGAGGATTCACATGGTCATCATAGCTATCACATCACGCACCTGCAGCGCTTCTGCGAGCGGAGAAAAACATAATAAAGCTAGGCGCTAATATATATATATATATATATATATATATATATATATATATATATATATATATATATATATATATATATTAGTGCTGTCAATCGATTAAAAAATTTAATCGCGTTAATCACAGTCACGGGCTGTGATTAATCAAAAATTTTAAATACTAGGATTTACCTGTAAACGTGTTGAAAAAGAAATGCATGAAACTAGCTTAAGGAAACAGAACCTTTCACACTTTCACCAGGTATGAGACATAATATTCTTTTATCATTATTCTTTTGTTTTTATTCAGCCATTATCAGCCTTTATACTGGCAATAAAACGTTTACCAAGCCACATCGCTTCAGTCCCAGTATACATTTACCCAACTATTATCAAAAGTATTTTTAAATAAACACAACAATACATTTTCTTGCGACCTTACGTGAAGTATTATGACAAAATGCATTATGAAGAAGAACTGGACCTGTTCTGCAGCTGCATTAGAGCTAATATTAGCATCATGCTACATAAGACAATTTATGAGATGAATAGTACACTTTTACTCAGAACTCACTTCAAACCACCATCGAGTGTTCGTAATAACTTCTTTTTGCGATCACATGTGGAATTTGGTCGTTTACTGTTGTTAAAATAAGCTATTTATAGCCTTTTATATCGCTGCACAAATTAGCATTTCAGACCTACACATTCATCTCAAGAAAATCACATACAGACCATATCTATCGTAATCGTGTGTTCATTATCTTATATAATCTATAGTGGCTGTTGTCATGTTTATTTCTGCTGTGTAAAAGCCTTAACATGTATGCTCTGCTGAAACTCACGTTGTTTGATGTTACAACCGCCTCTCCATTCTTAAGTTGCCAGGGATACATCCAAGTATAATACACATTAGTAAAAGGATCTATTTTCATTTTTATTTGTCTATATACACTTTGGGTGGCCATGGTAAATTATAAAAGTAGCCCAAAAAAACACAATCCACGGCTCTGTAATTTTTTCCCACGACTGTATTTTCAAAATAGTCCACTTGTGCCGTTACCCTGGCAACTCTGGTGCTGTACCCTCATCACACAATGATAGATGACCTTCCACGCTGCGATGACTGGAAAAACTTGGGGTCAAACCTTATCAAACAATTAACCTGCGTTAAAAAAATATTAACGCATTAAATTTTTTTGATTAATCGCATGCGTTAACGCGTTAACGTTGACACCCCTAATATATATATATATATATATATATATATATTATGACGAATAAACAGGCCTATACGAGAAATATATTTTCACCTAAATAATAATTTTTAAAAAACGAAAGAAAAACTGCAACAAGTAGCCTATGCAGAGTTTCGGTTAATCTTTGTGCTGCGTGAACAAAACAGACAGCAGAAAGCAGCATCCTACTGGTAACTTGTTTGAAACGTAGCAATAAAAAATATACTAAAAACCTTGATTATTCTGGTTAGTCACATTGTACTGCTATTATTTTGAACAATACTGTATGTAACTATATATATATGACCCTGGACCACAAAACCAGTCTTAAGTGTCAATTTTTCTAAAAGCTTTCCATTGATGTATGGTTTGTTAGGATCGGACAATATTTGACTGAGATACAACTATTTGAAAATCTGGAATCTGAGGGTGCACAAAAATCTAAATACTCAGGAAATCGCCTTTAAAGTTAAAATTACGGTAGGAAACTTACAAAATATCTTCATGGAACATGATCTTTACTTAATATCCTAATGATTTTTGGCATAAAGAAAAATCTATAATTTTGACCCATACAGCGTATATTTGGCTATTGCTACAAATATACCTGTGCTACTTATGACTGCTTTTGTGGTCCAGGGTGGGTTGGTCGGTCATACATACATACATACGGGCTGGTATGTGATTAAAATGTTTAATCTAATTAAGTACCTGATGTAGCGATTAATTAATCTAATTCAGGGATGGGCAACTTTGATAGTGACGAGGGCCAGCATTTTTTCTCCTTTATACCAAGGGGCCAGATTACTAATCCACGTCCACACACCTTTTACACTGTCTTACTCAATTTCCTTTTTATTGAAGGAAATTAAAGTATAATTAGTGTAATTTGTTTTTAAAGATTTTAACTATAAAACTTGTGCAGTTATGTTAATTCAGAAGGGAAACTTTGTTGTCAGCTGACAGCAATATTACCTCAACAAGCCAATGTCAACATCTCATTTGCATTGTTTGTAAATTTGCAACAAACAAATGTACAGAGGTCCTACTTTTTTATTTTTTTATTAGTGGCCTACAGAACATTCTCAAAACAACCTAAGAGGACGATTGAAAAGGCTTATTAAAATATTTATTCAAAATGGTACCATAAAATAACTGGGTATCTGCAGGATTTTTAAAATCAAATTTAAGACCTTTTAAATATCTATTCAAAACCTGCACTTCACATTTCAGCTTTTTGAGTTTAATCGTCATATTAATTTATATTGCAATTCTTGTCTTTCCGCCCCCAAATTTAAGACCTCTTATAATTAGGACGTTTTGTACCATTTAAAGGTCCCATGAAGTTTTTTTGGGTGTTAGTATCAATATGTTAGTCTTAAGGTTATCTATATGTCATATGCTCCAAAACAGTGACACAATTCGCATTTAGAAGATATAAGCATTCAAAGCATGCAGTTCGTCACTTCTGCCAAAACAGCTCAATGATTTTTTTGACCCCTACACTATAAATAGACGCTGAAGCCGCGGCTGAAATAGGTCACTTGTTCACAGAATTAGTATTTTCTGTACAGTAAATGGTAAAACTATATAGGGGACGGGGAACGATTCAGACAGTGTTAATATGAAAAAAAGAAGTCTGGTTTCGCGCTGTCACGCTATCCACCGACTGGAAAATACTGTTTTCATGGTCAGTTTTCCATTTATTAGGCCTATTTGCTAAAGTTAGTGAATGTTTACATTAGCGTGCACGTCCTACTACGCTGTAATTAATACAGTTAGCGGTTGAAAACTAGCGACCTCTCCTGGTTGGAGACAGTATTAACATCATAAACTGAAAGCAATCTTTACAGAACTTACTTTTCAAATGTTTTGAAATTGCTCATCCGAGTCTAATATGATGCAGCGGGCCGTACTAAAAGATGTTGCGGCCAGTTGCACATCCCTGATCTAATAATTAATAATCATTTTTATTATAATTATTACAATGGAAATATGAAATTATTTATTTAATAAAATGATACTCTAAATAAGAAACTAAAACTGCCAGTAGTTGGTGGTAAATAGGCTTGTTTGAGATTCATAAGCAAAATCTGCGCAGAACCGATCACCGGTGGTCACCGCAAGATGCATGCCGGTTAGAAAAGTGTCTGAGTTACGTCCGCCTTGCTCTGATGTCATGCTGACGTGTGCCAAAATAACCTCACGACGACGAACCCCTTAAACAACCCCATCACTTGTTCAAACAACAGTGATGCTGCTTTGTCTTCTAAAATGTTTTTTTTTTCAAATCTGATTTCATGCAATTATGTATTAAAATTATGCTTGAATTATATTCCCAAACACTATGACAGTGCGATCTCTGTGTGAGATATGTGATTGTTGTCATATTTCTATAAAAATCTAAAATACATGTTTGCATTAAAGTAGAAATGGATGATAAATATGCCTTTCGTATGGGATTAAATAGCAAGCACTTTTTGAGTGTCTTGTTCATCATATTTATATATTCATATAAAGGCAACAGAACTGAAATGATATCACGTTTATCAGCAGCACAGCACATGAGTGAGAATAACGTGATATCCTCCTTTGATCTCGTAGGTATCTGTTCTTCTTTGAGAGGACAGAACTGTCCGTCTTATTTCACTCCTCCCCTCACTGCAGCCGCCTACTCTCGCCTACATTTCAAGCGAGGCGCATCTCAAACAAGCCTAATGTCTTAATGATTATGTCATCGAGTCATTCATTTGATTTGTTCAAATGGCTGATTCATTCATCCTCGTCACCGTAGCGCCATCAAAGCGTAAATAAACGAAGAAAACGCATACACTGTTTGCGTTCAGTGGATACTCTCCAAAATGGCGCTACGGTGATGAGGAGACGAATTGTTGAATAAAGTCGTTATTTTTGTTTTCTTTGTGTACAAAACATGTTCTTGAAGCTTCGTAAAATTACGGTTGAACCCCTGATGTCACATGGATTATTTTACCGATCTCCTAGCTATGTTTTTGGACGCTGATCGTGTTAATTACATTGCTGTCTATGGGAGGGTCAGAGAGCTCTCAGAATGCATTAAAAATATCCTAATATCTGAACATTTGCTTCTGCTCTAGAAGGGCATTCCTTCTGTGATGACAGAAGGCAGCTTGGGCAGAATATGCTTAACCACGCCCCTCCAAGCATTAGTTCCAGGGCCTAAAACTAACTTTTTTTCACACCTGCCAATGGTCTGTGACGTTAGAAAATTTACCAGGCAAAACATTTTTTTACCGGCCATTAAACTCTTTTTGCAAAAACAGGCAGTTATTACTACTACAATGACTAAACAATGTTTTTAATTTGGCCTTTACATTGCTTTCAAGACAAAAACAAACAAATGTATTGATTTATTAATCAATGTTCATTAACGTTTTCGAGTTACATTTATTTATTTAGTCCAAAAAAAAAAAAAAGGAATTGTTGAGATTCTTGTCCTTTGCATGTTTTCGGCAAACGGAGCAGACCATCGTGTTAGTCGCAGTATCAAATACAAGCCAGTCTCTCTTTGATCCATCGTCACTGAAATGCCATCTCTCTAAAACACCCAGAACCATCATGACGTTCTGATCTTTGCTTTTCATGTTTCCGTTCCGTTCTGACGTAACCCCAGGTATGTGTCGCCACATTCTTACACCGTGTTTACTCCAGACACAATAGTTGTCGTGTCGCACTGCAACAGATAAAGTCTGTCTACATTGGATGCGACAAAGCGACCGTTAAAAATGATTTAAACTGTGTCAGTACGTCATAAACAGAACGAGGCATCAGTTTACTGTCAGGGGTTTGTCGTGTCGCACAGCGCCGCATCCAGTGTAGACAGCATCACTGATTATAATGGGTTCTATAGTATTTTGTCGCACTGCTCACCTCCGGTGTAGACACGATGTCAGTTTATGAAGAATAAAGAAGGGAAAAGTTAATCTTCTGAAATAAAGCAGGAATATCTTCTCAAGTTAAAGTTATTAGAACCGTGTCTAGGTACAAGCTAGCCATCACACTGCTCTGACCTTATCAGCCCGTTTTTATCCTATTATTTGATTCGCTCATGTCACTTATGACAAAAAAACTAACCACTCATGATCAGCTAGTCCACAGAATCAGCGAATCTCTTTAAAAACTGGCTGTTGTTCTCAATACATTGCATTGTTAATTCAGAAAAGTTTTACCCGCCAACTGACACTGTTACATACACTCACCAACGCAGATTTTTACTCGCATCTGGTGCTTGGTGAGTGTTAATTTTAGGCCCTGGTTAGTTCGCTGCGAGTGAGAGATGAGGAGGAGGAGGAGGAGGAGTGCAAAAATATTTTTGCTCTATTCAATATTCCATTTCAGTTGTAAATACGTAAACATACTGAAATAAAGTCGGCAGCAACTTCCGGTCCATGCGGACTTTAAGCAACTAGAGAGAATACAGTTTCAGTTTCTTGATTAGTTTCAGTCTTTTTGAATGGAAGTTCCCCAAACCAAAAGTGACACCCATAATGTAAAACGCAGTAGGCTCGTCAGGAATAAGGTGGATAATGAAGCCTATTTTTCTTTTTAAACCACACATGTGAATATCTGTTAAAATGTAATTCATTGCGGTGATCAAAGCTGAATTTTCAGCATCATTACTCCAGTCTTCAGTGTCACATGATCCTTCAGAAATCATTCTAATATTATTATTTGCTGCTCAAGAAATATTTCTGATTATTATCAATGTTTAAAACTGATGTGCTGTTAAATATTTTTGTGATTCATTCGATTTTTCAGGATTCACAGATGAATAGAAAAAGAACAGTATTTAGTTTGTAACATTATAAATGTCTTTACTGGCATTTTTTCAATTTAATGCGTCCTTGATGAATAAAAGTATCAAGTGTGTTCTTAAAAAAAATAAAATAATGCCCATAAACTTTTGAAGGGTAGTGTAGTGTAGATTGTAAATTATGGTTTTGTAGAAGTGGGTAAAGTATAAAAATACAAATGTTTATAAATACAAAATGTTTTAAAACAGACACAAAAATCAACAGGAAAAACTGGAAACCCCACTTCAAAAAAAGAAAGCAAGTTACAACAGAAAAATAATAATAATTAAAGCTGCAAGCAGCGATGAAAGGGCCCTCGCACCTGGGGTTACCGTCAACTGGCGGCTTCAGGAAGACAGGGAACGGTGAGCAATATGCATTTAAAAAGGCAAATATAGAGGAAAATATCAAAGTTATTTATATGTGCCAAACCTGCTGCCAGCTGGTGGCGCTATGATTATTATGGAATATTAGTGTTTAGATATGTTCAGAACTGATCTCTTATCAAACGTGGGAAGTTTGAGCCAGATCGGACATTGTATGGCTGAGTTACATCAACTTCTATTCCCATGGCGAAGCATCGAACTTTGTGAGGCTGCCACAGACACGCCCTTTAATGAAAACTCTAGATCTTCACAATTTAACATCGCAAAGGCCTTTAGACTAGACTTGCTAAATATAATGTTTATGTCATTAAATCTCTAGGAGGAGTATGTTACAGAGTAAAACATGTCACTTCCTGTTGCCAGCAGGTGGCGGTATGATTATAACTGAATTTTGGCATGTAGAAGTTTTCAGGCCAGGACTCTTACCAAATATATGAAGTTTGGGACACATTGGACATTGCATGTTTAAATTAGTGTAAAACAAGTCATTTACTGTTGTCACTAGGTGGCAGTATGATTATAACTGAATATTGGCCTTAAGATGTGTTCAGGCCAAGGCTATTATAAAATGTGTGAAGTTTGGGGCAGATCGGACATTGCGTGTTTAAATTAGTGTGAAACAAGTCATTTCCTGGCACCAGCAGGTGGCGCTATAATTTTAACTGAATATTGGCCCTTTGATGCGTTTAGGCCAGGATTATTATAAAACGTGTGATGTTTGGGCCAGATAAGACATTGCATGCATGAGTTACAACAACTTCCTGTGTCATGGTATTAATAACATAATTTAGCACTTAGAAAAGTGTTGCTAGTATGTTTGACCATTATTCTAGCATGTTTAGCACACAATGGCATAATTTACCGTGTTGCTAATAGTGCATCACAGTGTAAAACATGTCACTTCCTGTTGTCAGTAGGTGGCGCTATCACTATAACCGAATGTGAGCATGTAGATGTCTTCAGGCCAGGACTGTAATCAAACGTGAAGTTTGAGGCAGATTGGACATTGTATGCCTGAGTTACAACAACTTCCTGTTTGATGGAGTTAGTAGCATGCTTTAGCACTTAGCTAAGTGTTGCTAACATGTTTGAGCATGTTGCTAACATGTTTACCACACAATGGCATGTTTTACTGTGTTGCTAATAGTGCATCACAGTGTAAAACATGTCACTTCCTGTTGCCAGTAGGTGGCGCTATGACTATAACCAAATACGGAAATGAATATCTGTTCAAGACAGGCCTCTTATCAAACTTGTAAAATTTGGGGTAGATTGAACACTGCATGCCTGAGTTACAGCAACTTCCCGTTTCACTGCACTATAGCATGCTTTAGCACTTAGCTAAGTGTTGCTAGCATGTTTTAGTATGCTTGTAGCATGATGCCAACCTATTTATCACTTGTTGACAATTTTTAATATGCACCTAGGAGTCCATTACAGTGTTAAACATGTCTCTTCCTGTTGCCAGCAGGTGGCGATATGACTATACCCGAATAGGGGAATGTAGATGTGTTCAGGACAGGCCTCTTATCAAACTTGTTAAATTTGGGGCAGATTGGAATCTGCATGCCTGAGTTACAGCAACTTCCTGTTTCATGGTGAAACATCGAACTTTGTCAGGCCACCAGGGACACGCCCCTTGACGAAAACTCTAGATCTTCGCAATTTAAAATCGCAAAGGCCTTATGATTACACTCAAATTTGAAGACGATCCGATTAAAACTGTAGGAGGAGTTCGTCAAAGTACAAGGCTTGGAAATTGCAAAAACTGCACAAAAATTGTACAGGAAATTCAAAATAACGTACTTCCTGTTGGGTTTTGGATTTTGTACCAAGAGACTTCTTTGTAGGTAATGGTGTGTACCGATTTTCGTGCATGTACATAAAACGTAGCTCGAGGCACACTCTTTTGAAATTTTATAGGTGGCGCTATCGAGCCATTTTGCCACACCCACTTCTGAAACCCATATCAGATGTAAATTTTCGCCAGTTCTGTCCCGTGTGCAAAGTTTCATGAGTTTTGAAGCATGTTTAGGCCCTCAAAAATGCGATTCACTTTGGAGAAGAAGAATAATAAATATAGCTGCAAGCAGCGATGGCGGGCCCAAGCCGTCAGTGCAAACGCCACCCCGGTGGCATCAGGAAAACTGTGCCCAGCGGGCACATGCATTACAGTAACCTTCTGGCAGTCTGGTTTTGATGGATACAGCAATGAAAGGGTTAATCCAAACTATCAAGCCTGTGAGAGACACACACACACACAACAATATATAAAATTATGGTAACACTTTCAATAAGGTTTCAGTCATTAACATTAACTATATTAATTAATATGAACAATAATTATATAGCTTTTATTAATGTTAGTCTCTCTCTATCTTTTATCTCTCACACACACTCACACACACATAAAGAACAGTCTGTAAATCTTTTGTAACACTTTTCAACAAGTTTTTAGTTTTTATCATTATATAAGTTAACACGAAGTTAACATGAACAATAGTTTTATAGCATTTGTGACCCTGGACGACAAAACCAGTCTTAATTGTCAATTTTTCGAAATTGAGATTTATACATCATCTGAGAGCTGAATAAGCTTTCCATTTATGTATGGTTTGTTAGAATAGGACAATATATGGCTGAGATACAACTATTTGAAAATGTGGAATCTGAGGGTGCAAAAAAATCTAAATTTTGAAAAAAAAAAAAGAAATCGCCTTTAAAGTTGTCCAAATGAAGTTCTTAGCAATGCATATTACTAATGAAACATTAAGTTTTGATACATTTACTGTAAGAAATTTACAAAATATCTTCATGGAACATGATTTTTGGTATAAAAGAAAAAAAACTATAATTTTGAATTTTGAATATTTTTTTACTAACACAAAGAAATATAGTAAAACATATGTTGTTCATACTTAGTTTGTTAGTTTTGAATTAACTAATGTTAAAAACTATGTTGTTGAACTATACTAGTTAACATGAACAATAATTATATAATATTTATTAATGTTAATTAATGTTAAGTTAAAAATGTATTAATACATTATTAAAATTTAAAGTTGTATCTTAACATTAGTTTATGTTCTGTGAATTAACAAAAAAAATATATTTTTAATGTTAGTATTAACTAACATTAAATAAGATTAATAAATGATTTTAAAATATATTGTTCCTTTTTAGTTCATGTTAATTAATGTAATAACTTATGCTAACCAAAGAGACCTTAATGTAAATTGTTACCAATACTTTTTATATTCTATAACTATAAAAAAATAAATAAATAAACATTTTGAAATGTCATGCCAAATATTGGCTCATTTTGGATTTCATGAGAGCTACACATTCCAAAAAAGTTGGGACAGGTAGCAATAAGAGGCCAGAAAAGTTAAATGTACATGTAAGGAACAGCTGGAGGACTAATTTGCAACTTATTAGGTCAATTGGCAACATGATTGGGTATAAAAAAGAGCCTCTCAGAGTGGCAGTGTCTCTCAGAAGTCAAGATGGGAAGAGGATCACCAATTCCCCCAATGCTGCGGTGAAAAATAGTGGAGCAATATCAGAAAGGAGTTTCTCAGAGAAAAATTGCACAGAGCTTGAAGTTATCATCATCTACAGTGCATAATATCATCCAAAGATTCAGATAATCTGGAACAATCTCTGTGTGTAAGGGACAAGGCCTAAGACCTTTGTTGAATGCCCATGGTCTTCGGGCCCTCAGACGACACTGCATCACTCATCGGCATGATTCTGTCATTGACATTACTAAATGGGCCCAGGAATACTTCCAGAAACCACTGTCGGTAAACACAATCCGCCATGCCATCTGCAGATGCCAACTAAAGCTCTATCATGCAAAAAGGAAGCCATATCTAAACATGATCCTGAAGCACAGGCGTTTTCTCTGGGCCAAGGCTCATTTAAAATGGACTGTTTCAAAATAGAAAAGTGTTCTATGGTCAGACGAATCAAAATTTGAAGTTCTTTTTGGAAAACTGGGACGCCATGTCATCCGGACTAAAGAGGACAAGGACAACCCAAGTTGTTATCAGCGCTCAGTTCAGAAGCCTGCATCTCTGATGGTATGGGGTTGTATGAGTGCGTGTGGCATGGGCAGCTTACACATCTGGAAAGGCACCATCAATGCTGAAAGGTATATCCAAGTTCTAGAACAACAAATGCTCCCATCCAGACGTCCTCTCTTTCAGGGAAGACCTTGCATTTTCCAATGTGATAATGCCAGACCACATACTGCATCAATTACAACATCATGGCTGCGTAGAAGAAGGATCCGGGTACTGAAATGGCCAGTCTGCAGTCCAGATCTTTCACCCATAGAAAAAATTTGGCGCATCATAAAGAGGAAGATGCGACAAAGAAGACCTAAGACAGTTGAGCAACTAGAAGCCTGTATTAGACAAGAATGGGACAACATTCCTATTCCTAAACTTGAGCAACTTGTCTCGTCAGTCCCCAGACGTTTGCAGACTGTTATAAAAAGAAGAGGGGATGACACACAGTGGTAAACTTGTCCCAACTTTTTTGAGACGTGTTGATGCCATGAAATTTAAAATCAACTTATTTTTCCCTTAAAATGATACATTTTCTCAGTTTAAACATTTGATATGTCAGCTATGTTGTATTCTGAATAAAATATTGAAATTTGAAACTTCCACATCATTGCATTCTGTTTTTATTCACAATTTGTATAGTGTCCCAACTTTTTTGGAATCGGGTTTGTATATATATATATGTGTGTGTGTGTGTGTGTGTGTATATGTGTGTGTGTAAAAGAATACTGACAGTACAGAACATTTCAGCTGATTCTATGCATTATTTTTTCATTCTGATACACAGACAGGGAGATATCAGGCAACTCATGAGAATTAAGGTCATGCCTCCATCTGGTGGTCATACTTGGTATTACACTCTTCACCTTTAAACCAATTTCAGTGATATTTTTAATTGTTTTGTGGCCCCTGATACATTTTTGAACCTAAGCATGTTTCCTCAGAATGACTTGTTATATTTATGTAAAAAGTTTTGAAGTGTTTGGAAACTGCACTTTAAAGATATAAGAAAATTACTGCTATTTGTTTTACTGTTACTTTAATAAATCACCATTGCCACACCGTTCGAGATATCAATTTATGTACCGAGTTTGGTGTCTGTAGCTAAAACTAACCCCCCCACTTTTGACAAAAGGTGGCACTATAGAGCGCCTCTTCCACGCCCATTTATGAGCTTTTGCCGGTGTCTAACTATCATTAATACAGATATGTGTATTGAGTTTCATGGAATTCTACGCATGTTATCTGCCTCAAAATCACCGGCAAAAATTATTCAAAATTGACACATTACCATGGCAACAATATTTTAGATATCAATATTCCCTTCACAGTTTTACATCGGCCGTGTTTTGTCATTATTCTGATGAAGTTTGAAGCAAATCGGGTAAAAATAATATGCTGAATTCTGAATGTCCTGGTGCCAGTTGGTGGCACTATAATTTTTACTCATAATAGTCACATCTATTCGATCGGCATTATGCAACGAACAAACCCCTGAAGTTTGATGAAAATCAGACAATGTATGTGGATGTTATTAGACATTTTGTGTCTCTTATTTTTTGCCATAATTCATCGCCTCGCCACGGGCAAACCGTTCGAGATATCAAAAATCCCTCCGCAATTTAGCACCCCCAATGTTTTGAAATCATGTTCACCGAGTTTGGTGGCAATCGGATGGAAGTCCTCAGAGGAGTATATCAAAATCCAGAGCTTGCGCTTTTCAAACAGCCTTGAATAGCCGACTTCCTGTTGGGCGGAGCCTGTGACATGCAGCGCGAAATTTGTTCGGCTCAATGAGATCTATATGTGTACCGAGTTTCATATTAATACGTGCAAGTATGTGTGAGCTAGACATCAAGATTTCTGACTGTTTTGTAGGGGGCGCTGTAGAGCCCCTGTGCCACACCCGGGTCTGGTGTCTGCAAATTTTCAAGAGTTTTTGAGCACGTTAAGGCCCCCAAAACCCCCCGAAAGTTTGAAAAAAAAAAAAAAAAAAAAACCTTAGGAAAACAAGAGACCCCTGCGCCTTAGTGGCTTGGGCCCTAATAAACGGAGCAATTCCAAGAGGGTCCTCGCACCTCAGTGCTCAGGCCCTAATAATAATACAAGCCAACTTTGTAAAACTTTAACAATTATATGTATAAAAACACAAACAATACCAGCAGGGTATAGTTTGTGTTTGGTTTTAAAAGGGCACACTTCCACGAATACACCACTGTGCACTCCGATCACACCACCATATACTCCATGTTACACAGCACACAATAAACAAGAACCACCACCACAAGGAGGAAGATCCTTTCACCTGTGAATAAAACTATACTTTAGCAGCGCGAAGACAACAGCAAACAATCACGGCACAGAACGAGAGGGAGAATCCTGCAGCGAATACAAAAGGAGACATTACTGATCATCATGTTGTCCCCCGCTCCCAATTATAATTGCATTTAAAACACTTACCGTTAGGATATCACGTAGCTAGAGCACTCTACAGGCACCAGTTTAAATCACAGTCATGTCCACCGATAGCACAATGGGATACAGGAAATCATGCCTATTTAGCATGCGGCAAAATGTTAACCCCACATAAACAAACATACTGCCCAATACAACGAGCTCTTAAATACACATACCTGAAAGGTGAACAGTCATCAAATCCACTAAAGCAGCACTGAATGGGCACCAGAGCAAAAAGACGCGCTATAATTCACAAAAACGCTTTAAAGTTATGCACACCCAACCAATTTTAAAATAACCGCCTGTTAAAGCAGAGTGCGCTTAACCTGCAACCACTGTCTACAGCATAGACTGTAAAAAAAAAAAATGGACGTAGTGTCCGTGACGTCACTCGTAGGTTTCTGAAGCAATATTATCCATCTCCAATACTGGAGGCTGCACTTTCAGGACCGCAATTGTAGGACCGCACTTCTAGGACCCTAGTTTTGGAGCACCGAAAAAAGTGCCGCTAAGCAGTATTTCCACCCAGTTTTAACTACATTAGAATTTTAGAGTTTTTTAAAAGTTTTATTACACCCAAATACTACTTTCTTTATTTCAATTAAACCTGGTTCCTAGGAATGTTGAGTAATTATTGGGTCTAAGTAGCATAATATAATAACTCAAGTAAAATAAACAAGGAATCGTGGTATAGTCTTTTCAGTGACTAAATCAACCACATTTTCAAGTACAGATCGAAGACACAAGGATGACTCTGGGGTAGATTTAAGATTGTGTATATTTAATAAAATAATATATTACAACAGTTGAACTTGAACACACACAAAAACGAATTTGTTCATGACGTGAACCACATAGAAAGAACTTCATGGACAACGTCTTCACTGACTCCTAAGAGAGAGAAAGATCTTAGTTACCACAGAGCGCACACACATATACGATCCAAAAATAATTATATCAATCTTCATGCCAATTAATGTTCATAAGACTATTATTGCATACTGTTCAAAGATTTGGAAAAATTTTATTTTGATGTTGTGGGAACAAAGGTTCTTGAAACATTCATGTCAATAAAGCCCATCTGAACTGAGAAAAATAATAGAGAGAGATGCAAGAAATCTGAATAGAAATAACATATTATTGACATGACTTTAAATATTTAAAGCACATGTTGTGATGTATGCAGCAGCACTACCTACCGCCTGGATGCTCTCTCCTCTTTTCTCAGTTGTTTCTCTCTCACCCTGTTCAATTCTTCCACTTCACTGAAATAGTAAATGGAGAACATAATCACGGCTAGGTTACCAGAAATACTGTTAACGCTTAAAAAAAGGATACATTGGACATTGTGTAAAAACAATTCCAATACTTGACCAATTTATTTATTTATCTTTTGTCATACTATTGCCTGCCCTGAGCTGTGTCCTTGAAAACACTTCATATAGAGTACAGTACACAGTAAATGACACAATCTAACACGTGGTATTTTAACAGTCAATTATTATGATGGCCTCTCTGTTATGTCTGACTATTTAAATGTCATATGTCTCAACCAACATTATAAAACCATGTTAAAATGAAGAGACGTACTCATAACATGTATTGTGGGGTAACGTTAAACAGGCTGACTGTGAACACGTGACAGTTAAAACATTAAGATTATTTTAACTTAATTAAAATGGAAAAACATTGAGTAATTAACAAGCTTTCACAATGAACATGCTACAGTTTATTGTGTTGTCAATAATTCAACACAGGCTTATCATGCTAACAATTGATTTTACAGCATTAGAGGCTAATATATGATGGCTATGAATTCAAGACTATTTAGCAAATCACGATCACTTCGGCTACGTTAACTTTCCAATGAAATGCATCACAATTGTTTTTAATGTTAAACAAATAAAAATTGATTCACATCCAGATCCTGGGCCCCCTGGACCGCATAATCACTTGGGCCCTGTTGTTGTACAGATCACATACCGGTAGAATCCCTCTCGGTCGAAATCGCGATCGCGTTATACTGTTTCAGCTATTAAAATAGTTCAGTTTTGTATGTAATGGCAAATTTTAGAAATTTAGTTTAGTTTTTCTATTAAGTTTTATTTAGAAAAACGTTTTGAGCATTTTTTTGTTTGTTAAATAAGTTTATTTTTTCTTAAAGTAACGACCAAGCAGCAGCGGCAGACCAGCAGGCTGATCATAGCTTATGTTTGATGAATTTAGCCTTCTCAAATCATCACGACTTGCCTAAAATACAATCTATAAATATACTAAAACACTTCAAGCATATAACAATGTTTAAACATTAAACCTATATAAATGTGCGCTGTATCCAGTAGTTTGTGCGGAGAGTCGAAGCTAAAACGCAGGACATGGAGGCGCCAGCGCAATCAATTGCATTGTTTTCAATGGAAACAACTTATGCCTTAATTTTTGCTCATAAAGGTTAGAGTAATACATCATTCGGAATTGTAAAGGGTCTACTTTTATTTGTGTGCACTCACAATATTTTAAAAAAACTTTTTAGAAAATAAAGAAAATAATTGGATAAAATAAAGAAAACAATGATGCGCCATCTCGACTTGAACAGGAGCGCTTCACAAAAATGAACTGAAAGTCAATACATGCCTCACAGACATGATAAATATATCTATAGAAAGTTTTAAATTACTACTTAACGAAATAAATCAAATCGAAAACAAAAACTCTTTCATTATAATCAGTGAAGATGCACTTCTCTCTAAAGGCGCGTCTAATGAGGAGAGAGTCAGGATCATCATCTTCATCTTTGCGACACTGACACAGAAAACACTAGTTTATTAGTAAATAATTTAAATATCTTACTATTTTCCCCTGACACATTCATGGTGATTAATTTTGCTGAGGCTTTGCAGCAAGCTTCAGCGTATTGCGTGTATTTGAAGCAGAACTCTTCATCTGCGCTGACGGCGCTCTAAACACCGTCGAGCTGCTCTTCACAGTCGCAGCACGGTCTCGTGTTGTTTTCACCAGCGCGGTGATTTTTTTCATCACTAATTGATGGATGTCTAAAATATCAAAATAAAGAGAAGCCTAAAACAGGCTCGGCCCGCGTCTGAACTATGACGTGAAAATCGGCCCGATCGAAGCCCAGGGAATGCAGGGCTCTAGCGTTCCCCTCGGTAGAAATCACGTTTCCCCCTCGGGGGCCCCACCCCATCTTCGGGCCCTTAGAATCGTCCTAACTCCCCCCCCCCCCCCCCTTACGGCGCCCCTGACTGCGTATCACACATAAAATCAATAACTGTTCGCAATTAAATCCTTTTCCTTCCTTTTCTTGTAAATCGACAAAATCCATTGCAATGAACGCCATCGGAGATGTTTAATTCACAATCATTCGGAGCATTATCCCTGCTGGCGTTCACATCAATCCACAAGTCGTTCTTAAGCTATTTTAATTCAGTTTGATGTAAAAACAATAGGCTAAGTATGACTTGCATCCTTTAATGTTAGCGAACATTGCAAATAAATTGGTTGCAAAACGGTATCCACTCACGTTTAACTATTTGTCTGGTTGTTATGGTCAGAAAAAAAAAAATGAATCATATAACTAGATTAGATTAGATTAGATTCAACTTTATTGTCATTACACCAGTACAGGTACAGGGCAACGAAATGCAGTTTAGGTCTAACCAGAAGTGCAATAGCAGCAAGTGCAGGATATACAATGGTTGAATAAGTGCAGGACAAGGATATGTACTGAATATATGTATAAATATATATAGAAAGATAGTTATTGCTATAAACAGAATTTACAGGTGAATATGTACTATCAATATAATATAATATACAGATGGCTATTACTATAAGCAAAGTGTAAAAGTGCAGTGGAAGTGATTGCATATTACAATTAGACGTACGGTGAAAAATGCAAATGTAAACATTTGATAATGTAAATAACAGTCGGCAGTGCAAATGAGCATAATCCAATTTAGGTATGGTAGTGCAAGATACAAAAGTAAACAGTTGTTACTGTAATAAAAATTTACATTCAGTAGTGCAAATAAGGCAGATGTGAGGTAGGAGAGAAGAGTTAACAATATATGAGGAAGTGGATCAACGGGGGTTAGAGTTCAGTAAAGAGACAGCTCTGGGGAAGAAACTGTTCTTTAATTTGCTGGTCCTGGTCCGGAGGCACCTGAAACGCCTGCCGAAGGGCAGAAGAGAAAACAGTCTGTGGGCTGGGTGAGAGGAGTCCATAAGGATGCTGCGAGCTCGATGCAGACAGCGTTTCCTCTGGATGTGTTCGATGGCAGGTAGTGGAGTCCCTGTGATGCGCTGGGCGGTTTTCACCGCTCCGCAACAGAGCAGCTCCCATACCATACTGTGACACAGTTGGTCAGGATGCTTTCTATTGCGCAGCGATAGAAGTTCACCAGGATAGCCGAGGAGAGTTGATTCTTCCTCAGTGTCCTCAGAAAGAAGAGGCGCTGGTGAGCCTTCTTGACCAGGCTGGAGGTGTTGGTTTTCCACAACATGTCTGCCGAGATGTGGATCCCCAGGAACTTGAAACTGGAGACACGCTCAACAGCCATTCCATTGATGTGAATGGTGTCGTGTGTGCCTCTTGACTCCTTCCTGAAGTCCACGATGAGCTCCTTCGTTTTGGTGGTGTTGAGGAGCAGGTTATTTTCAGTGGACCATGTGGCCAGGTGCTGGATCTCCTCCCTATAGGCAGTCTCATCGTTGTTACTGATGAGGCCAATCACCGTGATGTCATCTGCAAACTTGACGATGGAATTAGATCCATACACAGGCTTGCAGTCGGGGGTGAAGAGGGAGTAGAGAAACGGGCTTAGCACACAGCCCTGTGGTACACCAGTGTTAAGTGTGATGGATGTGGAGCAGGTGAATCCTGATCGAACATTCTGGGGTCTGTTGGTCAGGAAGTCCAAAATCCAGTTGCACATTGAGGTATTGATGCCCAGGTCTCCAAGTTTGGCTATTAACTTGGTTGGGATGACAGTGTTGAATGCTGAGCTGAAGTCAACAAACAGCATACGTGCATAAGTGTTCTTATTGTCCAGGTGAGTGAGCACAGAGTGCAGTGCCATGGAAACTGCATCCTCTGTGTTCCTATTGCTACGGTAGGCAAACTGGTGTGAGTCCAATGTGGATGGTAGAAAGTCTTTTAGGTGTTCCAGGACCAGCCGCTCAAAGCACTTCATAACGATGGGTGTGAGTGCTACAGGGCGGTAGTCATTAGGGCATCTCGGGCTAGAGTGTTTTGGCACTGGCACAATGGAAGTGCATTTAAAGCATGTTGGTATGGCTGCTTGGGCAAGAGACAGATTGAAAATGTCTGTAAAAACCCCAGCGAGCTGCTCCGCACATGCCCTGAGAACACGACCAGGGATGTTGTCTGGTCCAGCAGCCTTGTGCGCGCTGATCCGGCTCAGTGCCTTGCAGACATCTGTGGAGGAGAGTATGATTGGTGGGTGATCAGCTGAGGGATTGAGCTTGGTGGCAGTTTCTCTGGTGTCTCTTTCAAAGCGAGCATAAAAGTAATTTAGCTCGTTCAGGAAGTTGACATCAGTGGCTGCGGGGGTGGAGTGGGTGGGTTTGTAGTCACTAGATGTTATAGCCTAGACAATGATCAATAGATTTTATCCAGATGTTACTATAATGATTCTGTAAATGGTGATCAGCACCCTATATAATGTGGAAGTTACTGCCTTTTGCCTTGGCGTGACATCTCACTTTTTGCAGACAGAGTACAATATCAATATAGCGGTAAAAATCAAGTTTGAGATCATTTTCATTAAAACATCTAATTGCCAGATTCCCAGTGTCCTACCTATAATTATTTTTTCTGTACAAATACAAATCTTTAAAGCCAGTTTTCTAAGTTTCACACTCTGGAGCAGAGCGGCAGTCCACCTGTCACTAAACTGGCCACGCCCTTAATTATGCAGAAATTTAAGGCTTAATATAATTTAAACGGATGAGTTATAAAAAAATTCACCCCCCACACAGCTGTCATGAAGGGTAAAATTAGCTATATAGACCAAAACCAATTTTTGTACCTGGCTGTAAACATATTTGCAAACACTTTAACATGGGCAGTCTATGGGATTGACTCCCTTTTGGAGGCAGCCTCTAGCGGCCAGTCGATGAATTGCAGTTTTAGTCACTTCCGTGTTGGCTTCAAGAGAGGGAGCGGGAGGTTGCCTCTTGGTCTACACAGACAAACAGGGGCAACAGCCAATCAGCCTTTAAATCGCTGATACTCGCTGATAGGCAAACACTGCTGTCAATCATCTAGTCCCGTTACATCCAGAAAGTCTGGTAGTGATTCACAAGAATGTGTCCTCGTCCCACTTTAGATTTCAGTCTTCTTCTTGATGACCATGTTGGATGAAATCACTGACACATTAATAATTATCTGTATTATTAATTTGTCGATGTTTTCATCCAACATGGTCATTATGTAGAACAATGTTTTATGTTTCCATTATAATTCAGACTATGATTTTAATTATTAGCAGCAATATCAAGGTGAATTCAATTGAAAATGCAAACTCGAATGTGATTCATCAAAAGCCGGTTGTTTGACTTGTTTCCACAGGGTTTTTATTGATTGAGGAAATGGCACGTGGACAAGAAGGTAAGAATCCTTCAGTGTCTAAACACTTTTGTTCTGTTTTGTCTGTTAAATGGGCAGAAATAAAAGTACTTAGAAATTTAGCTCTGTAATGAAGCTCTGAAGCAGTTTGATGCCCAGTTTATAGTTCCTGATATCAGATAGACCAAAGTCGGAAAATAAAGTTCTTATTAACAGGCCATTTTTCCCTCCAAAATTGATCTTTCAGGAACAGCTTTTACAAATTTTTAATGTCAGATCATACTGCTCTTTGTTTAATATAACATACCAAGCCCATCATGATATATAGGCCAATATTAGAATTATACTAAGTAACCAATGTTTGATATCCAAAATAAAAATAAAAATGTTCACTATCATTCTTTTACCCTTGTGTTTTAAATATCTGTCGCTGTTTTACACTCTTAACCCTTAATTTCTGACCCTGTGGTGGACATGTAGCTGATGATGAGTAAGAAAGATTAGTTTGGTAAAGGTCTTCTGCAGTAGTAGATGATTTCTTATTGGCCGTTATTGATTACTTTTTTCCAGAGAATGTAGCACTATGGGGCAAAAGTAGTCAATCATCAACTTACGCAAATATATGTGATCCTAAAATGGCTCTTGATGGATTGTTGACCAGCTGGTCCTGCACTAACTCTGAAATCAACCCATGGTGGAGATTGGATCTACTGAATGTGTACAAAGTGAACAGAGTGACCATCACTTATAGATCGAGCATTGCTTGCAGGATTAACGGAGCGGTGATTCGTATCGGGAACTATCTTGACATTTACAGCAACACCATGTGAGGATTTCTTTCTTTTGATTTGATTTCTGTGGCTGAAGTGAAGAATGAACAGAAACAGATAACAGATGATCTTTCTGTCTGTAGATGTGGTGTGATTTCTACTCTTGAAGCCGGTGACACGGCCACTTTCTCATGCGGTGGGATGGAGGGTCGTTATATGGTTGTCCATATTCCTGGAGATAAGAGGTTTCTTTGTATTGTTGAAGCTGGAGTCTACGGGTATTTGGCAGGTAATTTGTTTTTGTAGAGCACTTTATTGAATGTAATAAATACTTTTTTAGAAACTTATTTAAACTCATAGTTCACCAGAAATCACACTCATGTCTTTCCAAACCAGTATGACAGTATTCATGCTCTACTGGTGTCTTATGTACAGATGATTCTGATAAACATTGGGCTTGAGCATATAACAGGAATGCAAACTCATCATGGGTGAAAAAGGTGACAAAGACACGCAAAACCATATAATTTTTTTTAATTCTACAGTTGTGCAGTAAAAATGCACTTTAAAATTTAATGATTGACATTTAATTCATGAAGATGACATGAAAAAAATAATTGTCTCCTGGTGTAAAACAAAGATTTGTAAGATGAAAATGACATGAAATTAGACACCAGCAGCCTAGAAGGGTTAATCATTTAAATACTTAACTACAAATGAAGTTACTTTTTAATGCTATACACATTAAATAATAATGCATTAAATATTTAGACACTTTTTAGATTTAATGTAAAAACAAAAATTTTCAAACATTGTCTTAAAATGGACTCATTTTTAAGTTGCTTTAAGTTTTATCTTTAACTGTAGAAGCTGCTATTCAGCCAATACAGACTTGTTGCTGCTGTTTTGTTACTCTGAATTTACTCAGCATCACTTAATGCACAGCTCTATTTTGACATCGACTTGTCAGATAGTTCATTTCTTCCATTTATTTCTTCTGGACTGGGACAAAAAATCGGCCCACCACTAACACCACCACTTATATATATATATATAGAGAGAGAGAGAGAGAGAGAGAGTACACTTGTTTTTTTCCTCAGGTTTCTTTGATGAATAGAAAGTTCAGAAGCTTTTCACAGCATTTATCTGACATGGAAATCTTTTGTAACATCATGAATGTCTTTGTCATCATTTTTGATCAATTCAAAGCATCCTTGCTAAATAAAAGTATTATTTCTATAATTTCTTTCTCAAAAAACAAAAATTATACTGACTCCAAGCTTTTGAGTGGTATAGTGTATAATGTTACTAAAGCTTTTTATTTCAGATAAACACTGATTTTTGGATCTTTCTATTCATCAAAGAATTCAAAATCTTACTGTTCAAAAACATTTTACTGGTAGTGTAGATATGTGTCAATGCATCTAGTTATTTTGGATGAGAATAAAATGTCAGGTCCGACAATATTGTGTCTTTTTTTATTTAAATCTAGATTCATTCATTGGCCCATGGAAACTTTTATGAACACACACTTGATTTGACTTGGCCAAAAAATCGTGGGGGACGAATTTACGTTTTATTAAAAAGTGTTTACGTATTCTACACGCGCACACACATTAGGATAGGTTAGATGCCTGCCTCCGTTGCGAGTCCCTATCAAGCACTTTACCCATTCAACTGCTCTCCTCCTCCTGCCTGGCTCCGCATCCCTCACCGCAGAGCAAGCCTGTTCTTGATAAAGCTGCTGTGAAAACGTGGGAAAAGCCAATGAGGAAGAAGTTGGGGTGAAGCGATCTCCATATAGGCGGAGCAAAATACTTCATCGCTCCGTCTATAGCGCATTGTGATTGGGTGGTTTACACTGTCAATACAGGAGACAAACCGATAGTCCACTGGCTGCTCGCTGTCCCTGCGTGATGGTCCTTGGCAAAAAACAACAACAACAAAAAAAAACATTCTTCGGCCCACCGGGAAAATGCCCGATTACCAATCCAGCCCTGCGTCCATTGCTACAGTTATTACCGTTAATCACGGAACAATTTAGCAAATTCACTTGCGTAATTTTTTACATTTTTGGTTGTTAATCCTGAAACAGTATACATGGGCATTTGGTTCTCTTAGTGTAAGTGCTGTTGTGTAAATGTTCTGTGCATTTGTTTCATAATTCATTTATGATTGGTTCATAATTTCATGTATTCATCTATTTGGAGTACAATTTAAGATGTGATGTAAATTCATTCATGGTCCTTTAAGACGTAAGGCGCGAGAGTGCGTCGTTTTGGGCAGAAGTTGAAAACTAGAGCAGTCGCCCCACGATGGACTGATGAGCAGACGCTCGCATGGCTCTGCTAAGTTGCATTAAAGTGTTTTTCGCAAGTTAAACGGACAGTAAAGAGTGAAACGAAGGACTCAAGGACCTCTTTTCATAACAAGCAGCCAACGAGGTATTTGTTTCACTTGTTTAATGTATTGAACGCAAAATTTGTATCTTTTTTCCTTTTAAGACCATGTATTGTATCATTTCTGATGTATTCGCACTATGCTTATTTACAAATACAGTTCTCACGGCGTAAAGACGAGCCTAAGAATTAAACGCCCGTTTCAAGGAACCAACCTGTGTCTGTGTTGTTGTGAAGAGAGCTACACTTAGACAAACAAAACTTTTATTCAAACTGTGAATTTTTGAGAGAAACTGAGCAAAGGGCGCTTCCCTTATAGCGCAACTGACCGAGATTACTCGCGTGAAAACTACACAATGAATCTCTTATTTACATCATATATGCTCTCTTTTTCTTTTGTTATAACGGGAAGACCTACGAATGTGTAGAACTAAATCAACTTGCGAAAACAAAAATGAGTTCAGAGAGGATTCTGACTAACCTACAGTAAACACCTCTGATTGGCCATTGCTTTCAACAGAGATACCTGTGATTGGCTAATTCTAAATGCTGCAGAAACATGTTGTAAATATAAACTTTTGGTTGTGTAATTCAAAACCAGAGCACGCGCACAACACCAGACAGGAGCGTTTGAAAGCGGGTGAGTTCGAGCAGGTACAGAATTGAGTTGGTAGTAATGGTACTGTAAAGAGAACGCCCCCCCCCCCCCCCCCCCAAAAAAAAGAACAAACAAAAAAACTTGACGGATCTACACGAATCACACAACTTCACACAAACCGAAAAGTGACAAGTTTGCATCCCTGACATAATGCTACAAAATGGGGAAAATATTAATGTGGGAATTAAAAAAATTAGTTAATTTATCATGTTAAACAGTCCACATCTGTCAGACAAATTAACAGACAACTTTCTTTTTATTCCAAATGGGTGTTATTGAAGATATTTGTTATATTTCCACCAGGTTGTTGGTACTAATGATGTAATGAATTACTAGGGGCTCTAATAGTTTTGTATATAGTTGTGAAGGATGTTGTTAGACAAAAAGTCATTCTGTTTGTAATTCCGTTTGGTGACAGAAGGCTAGTTGGTGCAGAAATTACATGCTTCACCATCATCTCCGCCACTGTCTCAAATTTTATTTGAATTTTGCATAAACATGGGTCACGACAGGTTTTTATTAATTTTCCAGGAAATCGGGCAATAGGAGGAGCCACTATACAGTCGTCAACATCTGCGGACTGGTTTGCTGAAAGGGCCGTCGATGGTAATCGAGGTCTCCAGCAGTTGTATACGGGATGCTCCTCAACCCTTAATGAGACAGACCCGTGGTGGAGGCTGGATCTGCAGGATGTCTACAGAGTTAATAAAGTGGTCGTCACTAATAGAAAAGACTGCTGTGCAGAACAATTAAACGGAGCGGAGATTCGCATCGGAAACTCTTTGGAGAACAACAGCATCAACAATCCCATGTGAGAAACTTGAGGTTGAAAGAGCGTGAGACATCAAGGACAAATGTGAAGGATTAATGCAGATATGACAGTATTTTTATATCCTTCATGTGTTTCTCTGTCTGTAGATGTGCTGTTATTCCTGATATTCCAGCAGGTGAGTCCTACAACTACTCATGTGATGGACTGGATGGACGTTACGTGATTATTCATATTCCTGGAGACTGGAAGATTCTTACACTTTGTGAGGTTGAAGTCTACGGGTATTTGCTAGGTACTTCATTGTTGTAGAGTGTTATATTCAATATTATACATTAATATATAATTCATGTAATATCATGCCATACTTTTAACGTATTATAAAGGAACACAAAATCATAATTTTCACAATTCGGTTTGGTGAGGGTAGTTGATGCAGTAATAATTCACTTCACCTCCAGTCGTTGTTCCTCAGTAATCTTCCCCTCTGCTGCAAACTTTGTGCATCAAGACGAGTCGTGACTTTTTTTCATACATTTTTTTTTTTTAATATATATATATATATATATAGAAAATCTGGCAGTAGCTGGAGCTGCTATACAGTCGTCAACATCTGCGGACTGGTTTGCTGAAAAGGCCATTGATCGAGGTCTCCAGCAGTTGTATACGGCATGCTCCTCAACCCTTAATGAGACAGACCCGTGGTGGAGGCTGGATCTGCATGATGTCT
The DNA here is from genome assembly GCA_036784905.1 of Acrossocheilus fasciatus. Classification (NCBI taxonomy): domain Eukaryota; kingdom Metazoa; phylum Chordata; class Actinopteri; order Cypriniformes; family Cyprinidae; genus Acrossocheilus; species Acrossocheilus fasciatus. The sequence goes on from CM071940.1 coordinate 47,077,478, forward strand.
ACAGAGTTAATAAAGTGGTCGTCAGTAATAGAAAAGACTGCTGTGCAGAACAAATAAATGGAGCGGAGATTCGCATCGGAAACTCTTTGGAGAACAACGGCATCAACAATCCCATGTGAGAAACTTGAGGTTGAAAGAGTGTGAGATGTCAAGAACAAATGTGAAGGATTAATGCAGATATGACAGTATTTTTATATCCCTCATCTGTTTCTCTGTCTGTAGATGTGCTGTTATTCCTGCTATTCCAGCAGGTGAGTCCTACAGCTACTCATGTGATGGGATGGAGGGACGTTACTTGATTATTCATATCCCTGGAGACATGAAGATACTCACTCTGTGTGAGGTGAAGGTCTATGGAGAAGGTATACATCAGTAATATTGGTTTATAATATATCAGATAATAATGTCTTCACATCATCAATTTTTGTCAATGATGCAGTGAGGAGTGTTGATAAGTTTTAATAAATGCAAGCTCATTTGTAGGGTGCAAACCATGTTTCTTAGGATTTTTTATGAATTTACATATATACAAATATATTTTTCTAGGTCCCTGTTTCAAAAGATCATTTGTAAAACTGGTGTTTCACTCCAACAAAGATCTCACCGACTCTACAATGAGAGAAAACGTTCTGAAACAGGTGAGAAAAACAGTAACAAGTGATGAGAAAACAAACACATATTGCATTGTTAAATATTATGACCTGAATTTGTTAAAAACAAAATCAGCTGTTGTTCTAACAGGAGTGCCGATCACCTATTGATTATTCAGTCAAACCATTTACAGCATGAACAAATTTACAATATTCTCTCATTTTAAAGAGACATGATTTTACAAAATTACTGTTTGGGCCATGACACAAGAAAAGAAGAGAGGAAGATTTGAATGTCTTTTCATATTCTGATCTAATCAGTTTAGTATGAATGTTATTTCCAGTTGGGATCTGCTCTGGCTGATAGAGGACTCACAGACGTGACACTGAGGTGGTCTCAAACCCCTAAACAGGAAGTGAAGCGGAACGCTGACAAACGTAAGAGTGTTCTCACAACTGCACAATAACTTATGACATATGCTGCATAAATAGGAATGATCATAAAATTATGAGATGTAATAGCAAAAATGTTTCATTTACAGGTCACTGTGATACAGGACTATAATTCACTGGAAATCAACAGTGTCTTTGAATGAATGTGAATTTAGTGAGTCAATTTCTTCATAATTTATGAAAGCCCGTTTCCACCACTGAATAAAAAATAAAACAAGGTAATTGTGACTTTTTATCTCACAATTCCGACATAAAGTCCATTCTGAGGGGAAAAAAGAGACTATTTTCTTACAATAGCAAATTTATATTTCACACTTTATTACTCAGAATTACGACTTTATTTCTCAGAATTGTGAGAGTAGTAACTGTGTTGGACAGCCGGACAACTTTTTTTGCGATTGGTGCATGAGTGTTTGGCTTGCAGCACTTCGCACACTGGCACACTAGATGAGAAACGGAATTATAATGCATTATAACTGTACCAAATTCTTGTTAATGTACTACAGTCTAGTGTAATCTTTACATTTTAATATTAGAAACAGTACTAATAGCATTAGTTAGATGCCAGATATATTATGTATTTTTTAAGCTATGACTTTGGATAATTGATTTTTAGAATAGAGATCACGGTTCTCCCACAATTCTGAAAACAAAACATTAGACCAGTGGTTCTCAATTCTAGTCCTGGGGGCCCCCTGCTCTGCACATTTTGCATGTCTCCCTTACTTAACACACCTGATTGGATCTCATATTTCCTTAATGTCTTGTACCTTTGACGGCGTTAAACACGGTGTCACGTGGATGTGAATATGCATGGAAATGATATGCAGATGAGGTTATGCATATTAAAACTAGGCATTGTAAGCTCCATATATGGTTATTTCGGGGAGGAGACGAGGTGGAGATGCACGTACGTACAATTTTCCCCTGACTGGGATTTATAAAGGGATTTTTGCGCAGGTTTTATAAATTAAATAAAAATAATAAAAATTCACGCATTCGCAAAATCTAGCTTTTGTGCATACGTACACTTTTAGGATGAAATCTATGGAAAGCTTTGAAAGGCCCCTGATCTTCCCACTCCCATACAGAATATTGGCCTTTTGACTTGAAGGTCAAGAGGAGTGTCGGAGTTAGGTCATTTATTTGATGACGGTCAAATGAGATCGTTTCAGGAGTTAAGACAGGAATTTAATCTGCCTAGTAAAGATTTTTATAAATTCCTTCAAATCCGACACTTTTTAGAGTTACAATTAAAAGAAGGTAATATACAACTTGATCTTACTGAAACAGATAAACAGCTTTTTTCTTCATTAACTCTTAAAAAGAAGATCTCTGAATTATATACAATGCTGTTTAATGCTGTTTAAATGTAAGGTGGACATTGGCACAGTGATGCATGTATTTTGGGATTGGGACAAAATCAGAATGTACTGGAAAGAGATTCACAAAATTATTCATAAGATTATTGGAAGGATTTTTGTATTGTCCACAAAGGTATACCGTCTGAATTGTACAGCGGATCTGTGTCTGGACTGTGACAAAGAATATGTACTGAATTTTTGTATATATCTGGCCAAAAAATGTATACTATTATTATGGTCAACTGCTCAGATACCTTCAATCAATATGTGGATGAGTCAGGCGACCACTCTTTTACCATTGGAAAAATTAACTTATGATTTACATCAAAGATCTGAGGTGTTCTGGTGCATTTGGTCCTCTCTCTGGAACTTTCTTGAGGATTCTGACTATGTCTTTCTAATTTTAGTTTCTAATTTTCTATTATTTCTGTCTGTTCTCTAATATGTCTAATATGTACTAGCTGTACCACTGTTGTTTTATTGTAAAATGTAATTAAAATTAAAAATATGTATTCATTTAAATGAATTCATTATGTAAAAAAATCATTTGAAATAAATGAATGAAGACTTCCTCCAGAGTTTTTGAACGAATCTCTTGAATGAATAATTCAGAAATCAAATACATTTGAACAATCACTGGTCACCACCTACTGGCATAATGTAACATATACAGTCTTTATTTGAAGCGAAACATTAGTTTCAAAGTTCTCAAAGGTCAGTTCCTAATTTTATTTGCGACTATATCTGGACTATAAACTTTTATCCTAATACTTTCATTATTATTTAATGTTTGCAACACAGAAATGTAGTCTACTGTGTAGACTGTTTGCGAAGCTGTTTCGACATAAAGCTTACATGATGAGTGCTGCTCTCTCTGGATCAGCGGCTGCGTGAAAACATGTGTAAATACTCCAATCTGATATGAGGTTACACTTTATTTCGATAGTCCACTTTAGACACTTTACTAACTATAAGTAACTTTGTAACTACATGTCAACTATACGTCAACTAATTCTCATTAATTTGTAACTACATGTGTACTAACTCTCAGTAGGGTAGGTTTAGGGTTAGTAGAATAAGTTGGCATATACTTGTAAAGTTTCTGATAGTCAGTATGTTGTGGACTCATCAAAATAAAGTGTTAGAAGATATTAAGCAGACAGTCTACTAATACTCTAATGACTGCTAGTTGACATGTAGTTGCAAAGTTACTTACTGTTAGTAGAATGTCTGAAGTGGACTATCAAAATAAAGTGTTACCTGATATGATTTCAAGGTTCAATAGACATAGCGGAATCATCGTCATTAAGAAATAAGATAACGTGTGTTTTGAGCAAATCAGCTCAAAAGGGAAATGTATACCAATAATTACAATTAATTATGATTAATTACAATTATTTATATCGGCTGACAGTAATAACTGTAGCAGAATTAAATTGCCATCAACTGATCTGTTCGTCCAGCGAACATTCAGTGTAAGTTCATATTGACTCTTAGAAAGGATATTTCCGTGGCCACAGAAAATACTTTCCTATTAATGCATTAGGGCATGTAGCGAGGGTCAAAATCGTAAAGAGACATTAATTTGCAAGGCAGAACCAGAAACTCATGTAATCTGTGCACACAACTTTTATTAACTAAATGCTAACACATATAACTAATCTAAACAAACAAACGAATAAACATATATTCACGCACACATGCAAAGGGGAGCTAAAGTGGATGAATGAAGCCATTAGAGAATCAGAGAATGCAGTTATGGAAAGAGTCAGTTAACCACCTGAGTAAAACCATTAGCACCGTTTATAGCGAGGTCTATAACTTATACTAAACCTCTGTTTCATTTAGTTAGATGTACGTACTTGAACTGCCTTGGCCGGTGGCAAGTGTCCAGAATGCAGTCTCGGATTAAAAGTCTTGATGGTTTCAAGGTTTTGCACTTGAGATCGCGTTCTTCCGGGTTGGAGAGAGAAGAATTCCTACAGATGTTATTCTGGCTTGGTGGTGATTGGGAGTTCCTTCTCAGGTAGAAAGTGAAAAAGAGCTAAGAAAGAGATCTGCTGAGGTCCGAAGACCTTTGGTTGAATGGAAAGTCAAGGCTGCAAGGCCTGGCACAAAAACTTAAGGATCCAGAAGAGTTCTAGCTCACAACCTCATCTTCTCAGTATCTGAAAGAACCGCAGACTGCCTGGCGTTACTGATGTGAGAGCTTTATCTGCTATAGAGGTCCACCTCTGGGGTGTCAATTGTGTCTTGAACTTTTGGCGGGAAAGTTTTACGACTCTTCGACTCTGAACATGGTAATTTGCCTGGGTTAATGCACAAACTAATAAAGATTCTTAGGACACTAATATGTTGCATAGGTATCAACATGTAATATTCACTCTCAATTAGATCATCCGAAGATGAATTGTTAGAGACCAAACATGGTATGAGTGAGGTGATCTTAACTATTGATCTATCGTAAGCATGCATAAGACAGTATACAATACACAAGAACATACAGGTGCATCTCAATAAAATAGAATGTCATGAAAAAGTAAATTTTTTCTTGTAACTTGTTTCAAAGAGTGAAACTTTCATATATTTTAGATTCATTACATGTAAAGTAAAACATTTCAAAAGTTTTTTTGTTTTAATTTTGATGATTAGAGTTTACAGCTCATGAAAGTCAAAAATCAGTATCTCAAAATATTAGAATATTTACATTTGAGTTTGAATAAATGACCGTCCATACAGTATAAATTCTAGGTATCTCTTGTTCTTTGAAACCACAATTATGGGGAAGACTGCTGACTTGGCAATGATCCAGAAGACGAACACTGACACCCTCCACAAAGAGGGTAAGTCACAGAAGGCCATTACTGAAAGGGGTGGCTGTTTACAGAGTGCTGTATCAAAGCATATTAAATGCAAAGTTGACTGGAAGGAAGAATTTGGGTAGGAAAAGGTGCACAAGCAACAGGGATGACTGCAAGCTTGAGAATACAGTCAAGCAAAGCTGATTCAAACACTTGGGAGAGCTTCACAAGGAGTGGACTGAAGCTGGAGTCAGTGCATCAAGAGTCACCACGCTCAGACGTCTTCAGGAAAAGGGCTACCAAGCCACTTCTGAACCAGAGACAACGTCAGAAGCGTCTTACCTGGGCTGTGGAGAAAAAGAACTGACTGTTGCTCAGTGGTCCAAAGTCCTCTTTTCAGATGAAAGTAAATTTTGCATTTCATTTGGAAATCAAGGTCCCAGAGTCTGGAGGAAGAGTGGAGAGGCACAGAATCCATGTTGCTTGAAGTCCAGTGTGAAGTTTCCACAGTCTGTGATGATTTGGGCTGCCATGTCATCTGCTGGTGTTGGTCCACTGTGTTTTCTGAAGTCCACAGTCAAGACAGCCATCTACCAGGAGATTTTTGCGCACTTCATGCTTCCTTCTGCTGACAAGCTTTATGGAGATGCTGATTTCATTTTCCAGCAGGACTTGGCACCTGCCCACACTGCCAAAAGTACCAAAAGCTGGTTCAATGACCATCCCAGGTAGGAGGGGATGTTCTCGCAACCTTGCGCAACGTTCCCTAAAGGTGACGAAAGTCCCGAACCTCTACAGAACATAAGGGATGTTCCTAAAACGTCCTCTTTTGGTTATGAAAGTGCTGGTGCTCAATGTTACTTACGTGACTTTAGGAGGACGTTCTGTATTGGTTATTCTATGGTCACATAGCACACAGAAGACATTTGGGACCTAAACAGAACGTTCCCATATGGTCCTCTTTTAGTCATATAATAACGTTCCCAATATGACTTTAGGAGGACGTTCTATATTGGTTATTCTATGGTCACATAACAATGTTACAAAGAGGACGTTTGGGACGTTAACAGAATGTTCCCATAAGGTCCTATTTTAGTCATATTATAACGTTCCAGATATGACTTTAGCAGGACGTTCTATATTGGTTATTCTATGGTCACATAGCACACAGAGGACATTTGGGACCTAAACAGAACGTTCCCATATGGTCCTCTTTTAGTCATATAATAACGTTCCCAATATGACTTTAGGAGGACGTTCTATATTGGTTATTCTATGGTCACATAGCACACAGAGGACATTTGGGACCTAAACAGAACGTTCCCATATGGTCATATTTTAGTCATATAATAACGTTCCCAATATGACTTTAGGAGGACGTTCTATATTGGTTATTCTATGGTCACATAGCAACATTAAAAAGAGGACTTTTGGGATGTTAACAGAATGTTCCCTTATGGTTCCCTTTTAGTCAGATGGGGACATTTCATTTGGGACTGTGCTGCAACATATCCTCCTGAGCCATTTGGAAACATTGGAAGCACACATTTCATTTATAGGTTAAATGCTCAATTCTCATTATATATATATATATATATATATATATATATATATATATACAGTAAATCCTTATACTATCTGTCATTTCCCTATATTTGTGGCCCATTGGATACCTTGCATTTTAAACCAATCACAAATAGGGATGCAACGATTATAGATTTTGCTGGTACGATTATTGTCTGAGGAATAATCACGATTTTACGATTATAATGATTATAATGCATTTATTAATTTCCCAACATTACTAATGAATAAAATCACATGAACACTCTTTAGATGTTAAAGTGTTATTTATTGCTAGCTTTTGAAACAAATAACACCGTAACCAACAATACAGCACAAAATAATAATAAACAAAGACAAACAACAGTCCACCTCTCCCATTAGAATGAAAAAAGGTAACCGCTGCTCTGAAAACATCCATGACAGTATTTCTCTTTTGAAAATAAGAAATGGAAACAGATCATAAAAGTATTTAATGTTTTCAGTTTGTAGGCTACATTATTTACATTTCTTTTGGACCTGGGGTAGAGAATTTGGAAACATGGTGAATTTTATTTATTTTTTTTACTTGTGAATAATACTACAATAACAAAGTTAATTAAGTATTATTAATATAGGACTAATATTAACAGGGGAAACTGTTACTAATGATGGAAATAAACTGAAATATTATTGTAATCAACTGTCATCCATACGTATTCATTTGAATAATCTTCATAATAATTCATATGATTTTACATGTGGCCTGAAAAAATCATGTCTATTGTTTTGGTTTGTGAGATCGGAGATCGCACTGCGCACGCATACAAACATTCAGGAGGACAACTTCTTGAGAACGCTGCCCCGCGACTTTTATTAATAAAATAGATTAAATAGCCTACTGGAGAGACACAGACGCTGGTAGACTAATTCACACAGGCAACTGTCACCTCTCTCTCTCTCTCTCAATCGAATAATTAATTCAAGTAGCTAAATATTATAATTAATTCAATCAAATAAATGTGATCTTACCGCACTATTTCATCTCTTTCTGATCTGAAGCGGGCAGATTGCTGAGCTAACGAGTCGTAACTTCGCATCAGGTGGTTCTTGCTTTCACGTTCTGCATTAAAATCGTTCAATGTACAGCTAGCCGTGCACGATACCTTATGCATTCCCTCTTTAGCAGCAGTTTTTTTTTTTATGGCAACATTTAAATGACACCCTGGTCATTCTTGGTGTACCGAAAATGGTCCCACACTATCGACAGGCATTTCGCTGGTGGAAATAAAGCTTAGCTGTTTAGTCCTTCTGTCACTAATCTAATGCGTGTCTAATGCCTGCGTGTCTCTGATAAGCACGTCATTTTAAACTGGTGCACCGCTAGTGTAACTTTGTTTTCGTTTTGCGCAATCTGCAACAGTTCCGTTCTGTGCAACAGAAACACTCGGTTTACCTGAACCTTTACGATTAATTAACCGTGACGTTTTAAAGCGCGCTTAATCGCCAAACCGGTTAATCGCTGCATCCCTAATCACAAAGGTCCTGAGCGGCATATGCTCCAATAGCAGGAGCAGAGGAGAGCGATCCACCTATCCATCCCAGCATCAGTTAAACCAGACTGAGACTTTATTTTTTCTTCACCAGCAGAGAGCCAACAAGATTCTTCTACAGTGAGTATGTCTGCTAATTTAATTATCTATCATGCAACCGCAGCTTCAAAAACAGGCCCAAAACAAGCCCAATATTTTTGGATGATTTATTATCATCAATATTATTCATTATCAATTATTTATTACCAATAAATGAGCCTGCAACATATTACAGTTTTTTACGATTGTTTACACACTAAAATAAAAATTTCCACGCGATCTGCAAAATTCTACTCCAATGAGCAAAACACCTCCACAGATTTGCACAACATTACACACAATGTCTGCTTCACCCTTTTTGCAAAACATTACACACAGTGATTTGTAAAACTCTACACACATTTTCACACCTTAGACACAGATAAGGATTGTGAGGTTACTTCCTTGTCATTACAAAGCACTGGATTGCCAATGACCACACTAATGAACGAATTGGATAATCACAACCACCAGGTGTGGAAGCACACATGTGCTAATTTGAAAACGCAGCACTCAGTTGTGCTATAAAAGGCAGCAGGTGAGTTCACCTGTCTTCAACTAAAATGGAAGGAGTTAGAAGAAGAAGAAGAGTGAGAATGAGAGGGGGAGCTCAAAGAGGAGAAGAAGTGGGTAGAGGAAGAGGAGAAGAAGTGGGTAGAGGAAGAGGAGAAGAAGTGGGTAGAGGAAGAGGAGAAGAAGGAGGTAGAGGAAGAGGAGAAGGAGGAAGAGAAGGAAATAGAGGAAGAGGTAGAGAAGGACTTGAAGGGTTGATAGAACCTGAACAAAGAAGACGAGGACCAAATTTGACTCGAGAAATCCGTGCAACACTTATTGACCATGTTATCAACCATGGACTGACACTGATGGAACCTGGACAAAGAGTTCAACCAAATCTCAGCAGAAATACTGTTGCGTCAGTAATTCGGACATTTCATCGAGAAAACAGGTAAACTAACCACACAGTATATTGAAACTGAAGCTTGCTGTACTTGTCATCAATAATGTTTACTGTGACATTTGACAGTAGGCTGCATATGTATTTTATATATATATATATATATATATATATATATATATATAATTTTTTTTTTTTTACATAGGATTGAGGGTAGAGGACACCAAGGTGGAAGGGGCCCTATGTTCACTCGTGCACAAGAGGCTGCCATTGTGAACATGGTTTTGGCCAATAATTGTATCAGGCTGCGAGAAATCCAAGCCAATATCATCAATGATGACAATATTTTCAGTAACATTGAACGAGTCTCTCTGTCAACATTAGATCGAATCCTAAAGAAAAATCAAATATACATGAAGCAACTGTATCGGGTACCATTTGACAGAAATTCAGAGAGAGTGAAACATCTGCGCAATGAGTATGTGGAGGTATGTATTGTTCATCTTACTATGGTGTGGTATTGTGCACTGCTCATAATGTTCTGTAACAAAAAAATACTGTCCAATAGATATTGAATAGCATCTTATTGTCTTTAATGTGTTTCAGAGAGTCTTGCAAATGGATGCAGCAGAAATTCAACATGAATTTATATATGTGGATGAGGCTGGATTTAACCTTGCGAAAACAAGAAGAGGGAGAAATGTAATTGGACACGGGGCAATCACCAATGTGCCAGGGCAGCGAGGGGGTAACATCACCATTTGCGCTGCTATCACACAAAACGGGGTCCTCCACCACCATGCAAATCTGGGACCCTATAATGCAAATCTAATTCTTGCATTTCTTGACCGATTGCATGAGATTGTCACAGCATTACACCAAGTGGACCATATGCGGTACATTGTTGTTTGGGACAATGTCTCATTCCATCGGGCTGCTCTGGTCCAGAATTGGTTCCATGATCACCCTGATTTTGAAGTCTTATACCTTCCCCTATACTCCCCCTTCCTGAATCCTATAGAAGAGTTTTTTTCAGCGTGGCGGTGGAAGGTATACGACCTGCGGCCCTATGACCGTTTGCCCCTCATTCAGGCCATGGAGCAGGCCTGTGATCTTATTGAAGCAGCTTCTGTGCAGGGGTGGATTCGTCACACAAGGCGATTCTTCCAACAGTGCTTTGCCAATGAAGACACACACAGCCTGTGATGTGGATGAAATCTTATGGCCTGATCCAGCCAGACGGAGAGATGAATAGTTACAGTATTCTTGTTGCTTTTACAGTAGTTTTCTGTAATTTCTGTTTACTTTACTTTTCTTCAGAGTCAAAGTGTATGTACTGTAATTCATGCAGTAATTTTTATTTGTCTACAGATTTTATGTTTCATTGATTTCATTGTTGGTTGATTACTGTAACTGATTATGGTAAGAAATATTGTAAGTATTGAAATAAATACTTGAAGTATTCAGTCAGCAGCATCAGTGTTGTGCAGTGCTTTGTAAGTTTTATAGGCCTATTTGTGTACATTCTCCCTATATCTCAAACTAATCATGAAGAATGTTGTGGGTTTGTCACAATATTTTTCCCATCTAAATGATCCCTTACATAACAATGTCTGGCCAAAAATCTAGCACATGCTATTTCCTAAAATTCGTTTTTTTACAAATGTGTTTTTTATTTATCACAGCAGTGTGAAACTGGCTGCAAGAGTGTCTGATCATTGAGGACTGTGTTGGTTAAATAAAAACTAATAGCATTTTCACAAATATGTGTATATGTTTTGACTGAAGTGTGTATGTTTTGACTGAAGTGTGTCATTTTGCAAATAATCTTGGAATTATGCAAATTGAGTGTGGTGTTTGGATAATTGTGCTTATATTTGGAAAAAAAGAACCCGGTTTTTAAAATTGCGTGTAAACAATTGAAAAAAAAACTGTAAACTGAAACCACTCTTTTATCTGAAAAGCAAAAACAGAAGCTATTTTACAAAAATTAGTAAACTGCAACAAAATTGGGAACAAAACACGTCTACAATCACCTGTGAGCAGAATAGGACTGGAGAGATGGAAAAGGAGAAAAGCACAAGAGCTTCAAAGGGGAGCGGTAACATAGCCACAAATTTATATAACATAGCCTAAAATATATAGGGGTCATTCTATGGAAATGTCCATTTTTCTGTCCCTAGCCTTTACAGAAATATTACACTTGAAAAACACTTGGTTACAATTTTATATATATATGTGTATATATATATATATATATATATATATATATATATATATATATATATATATATGTGTGTGTGTATATATAATTTAAAAAAAAAAAGATTTTTTAATTAAATAATGTGTTTTTTGAACAATTACACCTTCTGAGCCATCAATGTGGCAGTATTTGTTTTTAATTAATTATAAAGAATTCTAAGCACCACAAAACTGCTCGTCCCCACAGCCATGTACAGAGGGAAAGTGCTTTATTCTGAGGTCAAAACAGGTTTTTCTTCCACTTAAAATAAAATAATGTATACATAACTATCAAATAAATTAAATTAAAACAAAAAACAATGCCACATAAATAATACAAAAAATATATAAAATATTATATTAAATTATATATTAAATTATAATATATTATATTAAAAAAGAAAATATTATATAATATTATTCAAAATATTATAAAAAAGAAAAAAATCATTAAGCTATCATTTGTGTGTATTCATGAAGTCAAAAGGTAATCTAATAAAGTGGTTTAAATGTTACAAAAATAAATACATTTTAATACATCTTGCCATACCAGGCTATTCGAACCAAATGTATTTACTCAGTATTAGCATATGACGACTTGTTTTTTATTATAGCCCATGATAATTAATACATTACAAAAACATTGTAAAAATTAGGCTAAAAGAAAGTCATCCCACTCCTCCATGTCTACTTCTATCATTGCTTGGATTACAGCGTCATGCGTCTTCTTTTTGAATGTAATTTTTCTCCAGTGAGGGGGAGGATTACTACTTTCGGTAATGTTTTTGACATTTTTGCAGTAAATTATTGGGATTGCACTTGTCTGTCCATCATGCTTTTATTTATAGCATTACGTTACGTTGCAGTAAGAAATGGCTAGTTAGGCTTAAAGGTAGGAATGGGATTAGCAACCCAAAATATTTTTTTATAATGCTATGTTGTTACTAAAATGGTCATTTCCTTACATATTTCTGTGTTTCATATGTTTTATATTCCTTATTAAATGCGTTTTTGGGAGAAGGTTACCGTTAAGGTGTCTAAAAACGTAAATTGCTTATCGATAAAATGATTTTAAAAAATAATTTATATTATATCGTAATGATGTAAAAGATTTGTAAATATGTTAAGTTTTTATCTGACCATGCTCAGATTTAATAAGACCTTTGTGGATCAGATTTTTTGTTTCTTTTCGGTTGTTTATCTAATAATATAAGTTATTAATTAATTAATTAACTTTTTACAGTTGTCTTTTCTTTTTGCACCCATTTGGTCTTTTCTTTGATTAGAAACGAACACCATACTGCAGTGAATGCAATGTTTTCATACTGTGCCCTTTTCTGTGCTTTCCAGACCCTGCCATGTACCCTGCCCTCTTCATACAGGCTGGCATGATGTCATCTCAGAAGGTAGGCTCATCTTGCAGAAAGGTTTTTCAAAAAATATATATATTATACCGACTCCAAGCTTTTGAATGGTATAGTGATAAATGCTGATCTTTTGATCTTTCTATTCATCAAAGGATCCTGAAAAAAACTACTAAATACTCAACTGTTTTAAATATTGATACTACTAATAATAAATGTTTCTTGAACAGCAAATCAGCATATTAGAATGATTTCTGAGGGATCATGTGACACTGAAGACTGGAGTAATGATGCTGAAAATGTAGCTTTGATCACAGCAATAGATTACATTTTAAAATATATTCAAATAGAAAGCATTTATTTTAAATAGTAAAAATATTTCACAATATTACTGATTTTGCTGTACTTTGGATCAAATAAATGCAGGCTTGGAGAGATGAAGAGACTTTAACAAATATTAATAATCTTACTGTTAAAAAACTTTTGACTGGTAGTGTAAGTTTATAGTTTTAACAAGATGTTTTTTCGCCTTATAAAAATATTTTTGTTATTAGGATATACAAAAATATTTTATATTAAGAAACTTTTCTATACAATTGTGTTAAACTGAAGCATGAAGTATAGAAATAATCAAATCGTGTATTTGAAAAATAATGTGTATTAAAAAATGTCAATGTTGCATAAAAATAAATAAATAAATAAATCTTGAGATAAATACATGTGGGAATGAATAAATATATATAAAAAATAAATGAATGCATAAATAGACTTAAAAATAAATAAGTAAATAAGTTAATTATTTAAATATAAAAATTAATGAAAGAATAAATGTTAAAATAAAAATAAATACAGAAAATAATCAATAAAGAAAAAAGGTAATAAAGTTAATTCAGGATAAAATGTTATTACAAGTGAATTATATTTATTTCAGCAAATCATTTATTCCTTTATTTCTTAGGCCAGTCGTATTTTCACCAACAAAAAATAGTTTCAATTCCATAATTTCTATCTTTCGCTGTAATGTGTCAGTGGAAATATCAGTTTATATTTCCAAACATTCATTTTGCCATTAATTGTAGTAATCCAGTGAGATTTTTGTTTGCACAAGGAGTCTGAAAACAGCCAGAGATCTGATCTGATCATCATCAGTCTGTCTGGAATGACATGAAGAAACAGAACAAACTGAGACAGACTAAATCCAGAAGAATTGAATTAATAGAAGTTAATTGATAAATTAAATCTATTTATGAGATTATTTTTGACAGCATCCTCAACAGAATTTTCACACAAATGCCTAAAACTTTTAACAGTACTGTAGCTTTGTAGATAGGTATTTTGAAGCATCTAAGAGACGTTGCAACATTTCTTCTGGATTTAGTCTGTCTCAGTTTGTTCTGTTTATTCATTTCATTTAATTCCAGACAGACTGGATGATGTGTCTGGATGATATATATATACACAGCTGTGTTCATAAGTTTGAATTCATTTATAAATTGAATTAATTTATAAAAACAACCCCGTTCAAATGTTTACATACCCTTGAATCCATGAAGAAACAGAACAAACTGAGACAGACTAAATCAAGAAGAATTGAATTAATAGAAGTTAATTGATAAATGAAATCTATTTATGAGATTATTTTTGACAGCATCCTCAACAGAATTTTCACACAAATGCCTAAAACCTTTAACAGTACTGTAGCTTTGTAGATAGGTATTTTGAAGCATCTAAGAGACGTTGCAACATTTCTTCTGGATTTAGTCTGTCTCAGTTTGTTCTGTTTATTCATTTCATTTAATTCCAGACAGACTGGATGATGTGATATATATATATATATATATACACATATATATATATACACATATATATATACACAGCTGTGTTCATAAGTTTGAATTCATTTATAAATTGAATTAATTTATAAAAACAACCCCGTTCAAAAGTTTACATACCCTTGAATCTTAATACTGTGTGTTGCTCTTTCCAACAGTGACTGTATGATTTTGAGAACAATCTTTTCACACTGAGGACAACTGAAGGAATGATATACAACTATTACAAAAGGTGAAAATATTTACTGATGCTCGAGAAGGCCACACAATGCATTAAGAGCCAGAGGGCGTACACTTTTGAACTGGATGATGATGTGTAAATTTTGTTTAAATATCTTTCTTTTTTTTTTCATTTAGTTCTGCTCTTCAGTAGCTACATAAATAATTACATGTTCCCCAAAAGACGAAATAAGTACAATTTACCCTGATCATCCATTTCAGAAAGTTTCCACGCCCCGGCTCTTAATGCTTTGTGTTTCCTTCTTAAGCATCAGAAAATGTTTTCATATTTTTGTAATAGTTGTGTAAAAGTCCCTCAGTTGACCTCAGTGTGAAAAAATGGATCTCAAAATCATACAGTCACTGTTGGAAAGAGTTCACATATGCAGAAGATGCTGGAAAACCAGGAGTTTGAGGATTTTTCTGAAGAACAGTAGGCAGTTGAACTGCTCAAGACAAAAAAGGGACTGATGAACAACTATCACAAAACATAAAAACAGTCGTGGATCACTCAGGAAATGACACAGTATTAAGATTCAAGGGTATGTAAACTTTTGAACGTGATCATTTTTATAAATTCAGTTGTCATTTTGTCTTGAGTATAAACTTCTGTTATGTGAAATAATTTATTCAGGACAGTACTAAATACAAAATAACATGCAATTTTCATGATCCCTCGTATTTTGTTAAAATTCTGAACATTTTGTATATTCTGCAAGTGGTATGTAAACTTATGAGCACCACTGTATGTGTATACACACACACACACACACACACACACATATACAGATACACATACATATATAGAATTTATGTTTTTGTTTTGTTTTTGCAAATTTGGTCCTCTATACTTATACACCTAAGTGCAATTAAAAATTAATTGAAGTGATTGCTAAATATTGTTATTTGCTTTTTTTCAGGCAGCAGAAGAACAACTTGGGGCACCTCCTGAAGATGGAGACAGTGACTGACACACGCACACACACTAAATATATAATTACTATAAATTATGTTCTTGTTACTGTTTCCATTATTTGGACACATTTTGATGCTTTACTGTGGAAATGATCATGGCAATAAAGCCAATTTGAACTAAATTGAATTGACCGAGTTTCCCCCTCTCTATCTCCACCACCCTTCCTATGCATGACCATATTTAATATTCGTTTATAATCTGTTTTTGTTCACAAAATAAATGAATGATGCTTTCCTGCTTTGTATTTCATGTTTGAATGTGTTAAGCATGAACACAGTGCCTTATTAAGGTTCTGCAGACCAAGAAAGGTCTGAAAGGTTTGAAGGTCTATCCCCTATAGTTTCCTGTAATGTGTTACTAAATCTTCTGAAAACATACAGTAAATGTGATGGAAGTACCTAAATAGGACCAAAACAACAACAAAAACAAAAAACATTGTAGGTTTGTCCTGCAAAGGTTGAATGTAGTATAGAGACCAATAAGGAACGTCCTATAGTTGGTCCCCTTAACGTTCCCAAAACGTCCTGAATGTTCTGTGAAGGTCCTCTAAATAACGTCCCCCAAACCTTTAAAGAACTCCACATCCACGTTCTGGGAACGTTACTTGACAACGTCCTTGACAGCAGCGTGGACGTTCTGAGAAAGTTTTGGGAACGTCAAATTTTCAAATAAAATATGGTCCCCTAAACGTCCCGAGAACGTCCTGAATGTTCTGTAAAGGTCCTCCAAATAACTTCCCGCAACCCTTTAAAGAACTCGACATCATGACCTTCTCATAACGTTCTGGGGATGTTACTAGACGACGTCCTTGACACCAGCGGGACGTTCTGGGAACGTCAAATTATCAAATAAAATATGGTACCCTAAATGTCCCGAGAACATCCTGAATGTTCTGTGAAGGTCCTCCAAATAACGTCCCCCAACCCTTTAAAGAACTCGACATCATGACCGTCTCAGAACGTTCTGGGGACGTTACTAGACGATGTCCTTGACACCAGCGGGGACGTTCTGAGGACGTTCTGGGAACGTAAAATTTCCTCCATGCAGATCTGGGCAACACGGACTTTCAACTCCCTCCAAAGATTTTCGATGGGGTTGAGATCTGGAGACTGGCTAGGCCACTCCAGGACCTTGAAATGCTTCTTACGAAGCCACTCCTTCGTTACCCGGGCGGTGTGTTTGGGATCATTGTCATGCTGAAAGACCCAGCCACTTTTCATCTTCAATGCCCTTGCTGATGGAAGGAGGTTTTCACTCAAAATCTCACGATACATGGCCCCATTCATTCTTTCGTTTACACGGATTAGTCGTCCTGGTCCCTTTGCAGAAAAACAGCCCCAAAGCATGATGTTTCCACCCCCATGCTTCACAGTAGGTATGGTGTTCTTTGGACGCAACTCAGCATTCTTTCTCCTCCAAACATGACAAGTTGAGTTTTTACCAAAAAGTTCTATTTTGGTTTCATCTGACCATATGACATTCTCCCAATCCTCTTCTGGATCATCCAAATGCTCTCTAGCAAACTTCAGACGGGCCCGGACATGTACTGGCTTAAGCAGGGGGACACGTCTGGCACTGCAGGATTTGAGTCCCTGGCGGCGCAGTGTGTTACTGATGGTAGCCTTTGTTACTTTGGTCCCAGCTCTCTGCAGGTCATTCACTAGGTCCCCCCGTGTGGTTCTGGGATTTTTGCTCACAGTTCTTGTGATCATTTTGACCCCATGGGGTGAGATCTTGCGTGGAGCCCCAGATCGAGGGAGATTATCAGTGGTCTTGTATGTCTTCCATTTTCTAATAATTGCTCCCACAGTTGATTTCTTCACTCCAAGCTGCTTATCTATTGCAGATTCAGTCTTCCCAGCCTGGTGCAGGTCTACAATTTTGTTTCTGGTGTCCTTTGACAGCTCTTTGGACTTGGCCATGGTGGAGTTTGGAGTTGGACTGTTTGAGGTTTTGGACAGGTGTCTTTTATACTGATAACAAGTTCAAACAGATGCCATTAATACAGGTATCGAGTGGAGGACAGAGGAGCCTCTTAAAGAAGAAGTTACAGGTCTGTGAGAGCCAGAAATCTTGCTTGTTTGTAGGTGACCAAATACTTATTTTACAGAGGAATTTACCAATTAATTCTTTAAAAATCCTACAATGTGATTTTATGGATTTTTTTTTCTCATTTTGTCTCTCATAGTTGAAGTATACCTATGATGAAAATTACAGGCCTCTCTCATCTTTTTAAGTGGGAGAACTTGCACAATTGGTGGCTGACTAAATACTTTTTTGCCCCACTGTATGTGTTATTATGTAGAATTCACTGTTGTGAAAACACTGCTTTAGATGAATGTAATGTAAATATACAAATCTACATGGAGTAACTAAACATAACTTATCTATTTTATTTGTCCATTAGTATTGTTGATAACGTTTGTGTTGAATAAAAAGTGAGTTAACGCATCAGCAACTACCTCAACATGTAAATGTAGTATTGAGCAGATAAATCACAGAGGTGACTGAATCTTGTCTGGATGTTACAGGACAGATGAGACACACGTGTGTTTATCCGGTGAAGAGTGACTGATGAAGGAATGCTGCCATCAATAGCTTTGAGTGAGTACACTGTAGAAATGAATAAAACATCTTTTAAATCTTAAAGGTGCTGTATGTAGGATTGACACCGAGTGGTTGAACTAGGTATTGCAGTCCAAATTCAAAATATTGGAGACGGTTATTTTCACCCGGCCCCTCCTCCTCAGACTTGACACACAAGCAGGTTGCCAGATTAATGACATCAACAGGAAGAGCGCACATGACTATGAATGAAATTAAATATGCTGTATTTTCCGCCAACTGGCAACCCGCGGTGCCGAAATACAATTGGGTAAAATGGCAGTGGGCGGGTTTCACAAACCATAACAAACACAGACATTCCGGGCCGGAATGCACATTTTCAAAGGAGAATAACTGACTGTAGCATTGTTTTTCAGATAAACAAGTATGTTAACTTAGCATGTTTCTTAAATATCTGCAAACATATTATGGTATTTTTATGCTTTAGCAGAGTCAAAATCCTACATATAGCACCTTTAAGGTGTAGTTTATTTTAATTATTGTAATTTTAAACAGCTATTACAGCGCTTTTCTGATTCTTGATTGCTGTAGATTTGATGCAGAGCTTTTGTGGTGGAGCAGGTGACGGCGGCATTTGTTGGGGAAAATAAGGAAAACCTGTAACAAAAATATAAAGTAAGAAATAATTTTGTTACTTCTAATACAGAAATCAAATGACATTGTGCTGTTAAAATGACTGCTTGTGTATTATATTTGTGCATCTTTGCAGGATCTGAAATGTCTACAGACTGGTGTGAGCAGTGAGGATGGAGAAGTCCACAGCAGCATCCTGGAAGCTTCAAAAGCATCATCAAATAATGTCATGAAGAATCTGAAAGTCAGGCTCCATTGACTGACATTGTATGAACAGAAACCAGCAGAACAAACTTGACCAAAATCTATGGCGTCAAATCTATGCCATTAATAACAGAGCGCACCACTTATGCTGGCGCGCGCGGTAAATCACTTCCGCGAGAGGAAAACAGATCTACACGCGAGGAAACGGGAGCACGCGAGCTAATTTCAAACACTCGCGCGCGCGTCACTTGTCCTCTGCGCGCAATACAAGCCCTCTCGCGCGCGTCATCATCCCCCACATCCTCGCGCTCAATCTTCTCTCACCTGCTCGCGCGAACACTTCTATTTTTGTCAGTCGTAGGGCGGGGCTTGCTGTTTTAATTGTTATCTCTAACGCCATTGGTTACTTCCCCTTTTCCGGAAGTCAGCTGTGATTGGATGCCTGTGAAAAGGTCTATCAAAAGGTCTATCTGTCTATCAACAGACCAGATGCAAGTTGTCATTTTATTTTTTTTATTTTTTTTTATAAATATAAGTAGGGTAAAGTGCAGAACCCTCTTACAATGAAAGAATATATTACCATCAACCCCTAAACTTTGACATAGTAATACAAAATGTATTAAAAAGTTTATACAGCAACTCTTGCTTATTTATATGAACAAATAATTTGTTCATCCAAAGGTCCTTTGAACCAATTTGGGATTTACCTTATTTTGGAATATACATTATTGTTATTTTTTTATCAGTATGTGTGTTCCCTGGGAATTGCACCCATGGCCTTTTGCGCTACTAACACAATGCTCTACCACTGAGCCACAGGAACACTTATTATTATTATAATTTACAATTATTTAATTGACACTTCTCACATTTTTGAGGTTTTATATAAATATGGTTGGGTAAGCATATAGTGGTGAACTACAACTAATTCAGCATATAGCAACAAGTTGACTATTAGCTTTATTTTATTTTATTTTCATTTTGCAAAGTTAATATAGCCCAAGCTTTATGTTGTATGAAAATTTCAAATATAACCTTTTTGGTAGATTTACCATGCTAAAAACCGTGGAAACGTGACATTAAAATCTATAAAAAAGGGTTTATGCAGATTGAGGCTGATGTATGGGAGGAGAGCCTCAGCAGGATTCGATTTTGCTCTATTAGTTCTAGGCATCAGTTAATTCAATTTAAGGTGATGCATAGACTGCACTATTCAAAATCTAAATTGCACAGAATTTTTCCTACTATCTCTCCTATTTGTGACAGGTGTAAATCTGCAGAAGGCTCTCTGACCCATCTCTTCTGAACATGTCCAAAACTATACGATTTCTGGTATGTCATATTTAAATGGTTCTCGGATATGTATGGTAGTGTTTTTACACCTGATCCAGAAATTGCATTATTTGGTTATTCTATTTCTCTGTTAGATCATAATGTGTCTGCACAAAGTACAATCATTTACGGAATGATTATTGCGGGGCTTGCTGTTTTAATTGTTATCTCTAATGCAATTGGTTACTTCCCCTTTTCCAGAAGTCAGCTGTGATTGGACGCCTGTGAAAAGGCGATCCATAATTCACATGTGACCTGAGACATGGCTTCATCAACAGACCAGATGCAAGTTGTCATTTATTTTTTTTATAAATATAACATGGCTGTTTTAATGAAAATGAATTGCATGCACTGTCAGTAGAATACATCATTATAATAAAAGTTTATTAACATAAATTAACATAAATTCTTCCGTTTACTAGTGATTACTAGTGATTACAATCTTGTGATGTTACAAAGATAAAACAGGACCATAAACCTTTTTTTTTATAAGTATTTTTATTTCACAATAAACAACAACAATAAAAGAACAAAATACATAAAATAATAATGATTAAAAATAAATCAATAAATAAAGTAAAAAAACAGACTTTTGAGAACAACAATCAGGGCATACAAGCAGTTTCAATGGAAAAATGACTAGGCACTCAATAGGAGGCAGACAAGATACTAAGCATTACGTTGCTGGTCAGAGTCAGCATTACATTGGTCCAAATGATCTAGAAATGGTTGCCATATACTGTAAAACTTATTAAGATTACCAATAACTCCATACCGGACTCTTTCCATATGCAATATTCCAGTAAGATAGTTCAACCAGGTCTTAAACTGAGGAACAGTGTCCGATTTCCACAGCCTCAGAATGACACTCTTAGCAATAATCATTCCGTAAATGATTGTACTTTGTGCAGACACATTATGATCTAACAGAGAAATAGAATAACCAAATAATGCAATTTCTGGATCAGGTGTAAAAACACTACCATACATATCCGAGAACCATTTAAATATGTCACACCAGAAATCGTATAGTTTTGGACATGTTCAGAAGAGATGGGTCAGAGAGCCTTCTGCAGATTTACACCTGTCACAAATAGGAGAGATAGTAGGAAAAATTCTGTGCAATTTAGATTTTGAATAGTGCAGTCTATGCATCACCTTAAATTGAATTAACTGATGCCTAGAACTAATAGAGCAAAATCGAATCCTGCTGAGGCTCTCCTCCCATACATCAGCCTCAATCTGCATAAACCCTTTTTTATAGATTTTAATGTCACGCTTCCACGGTTTTTAGCATGGTAAATCTACCAAAAAGGTTATATTTGAAATTTTCATACAACATAAAGCTTGGGCTATATTAACTTTGCAAAATGAAAATAAAATAAAATAAAGCTAATAGTCAACTTGTTGCTATATGCTGAATTAGTTGTAGTTCACCACTATATGCTTACCCAACCATATTTATATAAAACCTCAAAAATGTGAGAAGTGTCAATTAAATAATTGTAAATTATAATAATAATAAGTGTTCCTGTGGCTCAGTGGTAGAGCATTGTGTTAGTAGCGCAAAAGGCCATGGGTGCAATTCCCAGGGAACACACATACTGATAAAAAAATAACAATAATGTATATTCCAAAATAAGGTAAATCCCAAATTGGTTCAAAGGACCTTTGGATGAACAAATTATTTGTTCATATAAATAAGCAAGAGTTGCTGTATAAACTTTTTAATACATTTTGTATTACTATGTCAAAGTTTAGGGGTTGATGGTAATATATTCTTTCATTGTAAGAGGGTTCTGCACTTTACCCTACTTATATTTATAAAAAAAAATAAAAAAATAAAATGACAACTTGCATCTGGTCTGTTGATAGACAGATAGACCTTTTGATAGACCTTTTCACAGGCATCCAATCACAGCTGACTTCCGGAAAAGGGGAAGTAACCAATGGCGTTAGAGATAACAATTAAAACAGCAAGCCCCGCCCTACGACTGACAAAAATAGAAGTGTTCGCGCGAGCAGGTGAGAGAAGATTGAGCGCGAGGATGTGGGGGATGATGACGCGCGCGAGAGGGCTTGTATTGCGCGCAGAGGACAAGTGACGCGCGCGCGAGTGTTTGAAATTAGCTCGCGTGCTCCCGTTTCCTCGCGTGTAGATCTGTTTTCCTCTCGCGGAAGTGATTTACCGCGCGCGCCAGCATAAGTGGTGCGCTCTGTTATTAATGGCATAGATTTGACGCCATAAAAATCACCTTTTGTGTTTGGGGAAAAAAAAAAAAACATGCACACACATGCACACATACAAGGATTGAACAGTGTCGAGGCGAGTAAATAATGACTGAATTTATATGTTTGAGTGAAATAACCCTTTGAAGCCTCAAATAGAAATTGTATGAAATATATGTAAGCATTTATATTATAGTAGTACCTTGAAGAAATAAATTTGAGCGTTCGTGCCAAGGCACAAAAAAGCATTTACATTTTAATTTATTCGTTTTTTTTACATTTACAATTATGCATTTGGCAGACACTTTTATCCGAAATGACTTACAGTGTTCTTATTACAGGGACTCCAATCCCCCTGCAGCAGCTCGGAGTAAAGACACCGGTGGTGATGACTGCGGAGATCGAACCAGCAACCCTCTGCTGACCAATTCATTACACCACAAAAGTAATGAAGCTATATCAAAAATTAGGATGTAATTGTAAACATATAAAAGGAAATTTGGCAAGAAATGGAATGCTGACAACATGAGATGTAAAATGTTTTACTGTGTGTAAATGTCTTACAGGTAGTTGTTCTCAGAGAGAGCAGCACACAGATGTTTGAAGCAGACACAGGAGCTAGATTGTCCCACACGCGTTCTTCTGCTCTTGTTCAAGATTGTGTGGTACGGGGAGCCTCATCATCTCTGTGCACTCAGATAGCCTCAATGTCCCTTTCTCATCCATGATCAGATTCAGTGTGACTGCAGCAGTGAGGGACGTGATGGACAGCAGAGACAGGTGAAGGTGGACGCGGTGGTCAGCTGCTTCATCAGAATAAAGCTGCAGAACTGGCTCAGCTGTGTTGAGATGACTGTAGATGTGGGTTCACCATCTGTAAATACATGATTGTTAGAACAATACCTTTGAATAAAGCTTTGTTTCATGTGTTGTTGACTTGTTTATTTATTGTCATGGTTACTTTTATTTACATTTTATTCATGTTTCCTGTTGTTGTCAGTAAATAAAATATAATTGTTTTATTAACATATGCATTAATTCATTTCTTGACTGAAAATTCACTGAGATGTATTCACTTTGGCTGCATTTGTCTAGTGTGTAGTCATGCATAGATAGCTATGGCATATGAAAAAGCAAATTATATTTTGCTTGTTTTACTAAAAGAATATAATTATTGGTCAGAATTTATCATTATTATTGTTCATAAGTGTTGGGCTACCACTGCTTTCTGAGGTAATCTTAATTTCTAAGTAGTAATACTCACATTTTTGGATTGTAAAATCAACAGTCTTCTCCAGAGATGAGATCTTCTGAGCTGATCGACGTCTCGTTTGTGCAGATATTACAAACATGGAGGAAAACATACTAGGTAGGGTTGTGGATTTATTGATGCTATGAGGTGTTTGTGCACCTGTCGCTCTTATTTTCCTTTTATTATTATTACTGAAGAACATACAAGCTCAGGGAAATATGGTAGGATCTTTAACAATGAACAATCATAATGACAAAAAAAAAAAGAAAAAGAGAGAACATAACTATAATGGGTTTGCGTACATCGTAGTATGATATTATACACGGGGAAAAAAGATAGAATATCTTTGAATAATCATAAAATTCATATAATCATAATGCATTAAAATTGCATTTGTTTTTGTTATTTATAAGCCTCAGGGATGAAACGAGAGATATTCAACCAGAAAACAAGGAGATTTAAGCCAGTTTTACGTGTGGGTGAACAATTTTGCACATGAAATTAAGAAATGAATAACATTCAAGAGATAACGATTTTAGTTTTTTGTAATAAAAAATAATGTCTTTAAGGATTAAACTGTGGGTTAGGCTATATTAGTAGAGTTAAAAATACAAAAACTTAAATCAACCCCAAATTTATTGGTTATACTACAATCATAAGGGCAGCTGTTTCTTCAACAAGACCAAAAATGAGCAAATTTCATCAACATCAAAATTTACAAATAGATGAATTAAGCCTGTATCTTTTAAGTTTGTGTTTGCGCTTGTTATAACGTCATAGATCACATGATAACGTAAACATGGCGGATCGCATTCATACTCAATGAGATTTGGTTGTAGAGTACGTACTCTTTTAGTGCTCATTAAGTAAGTACTTCTTGAAATGAAGTACCTACTCATTGAGTAGGCGGTTTCGGATGCAGCCATTGGTTGGAGCCGACTCATGGGCTGGAGCGGACTCAAGGACTGGAGTGGGCTCTGGAGCAGACTCAGTGACAGGAGCAGGCTCTGGAGGAGTAGAAGAGCAGTGTGTAGCCCAAACACACAAAATGGCGACCACCATTACTGGAAGTACTGAGGATAGGGGAACAGCCACTGTGACAGCCAGTGCTGAGGCCCTTGGGATGCCAGCTGCTCTGGCCGAAACCAGTGGTGGGCCCGCCAAACTGAAGATCAGCCCCAAATGCCCTTGGAATGCCTGTGAGTCTTTAATTGCAACGTTCACAATGACCGGAAATACAGGAGTGGCATCCGTGACGGCTGAGGACTGTTGCGTGACATCCATGATGGCTGGAGACACTGGTGTAGCATCCGTGAGGACTAGAGGTTCCGGTGTGGCGGCCATGATGGGACAAGGCTCTGACAAGGCAGTGTCACGGTTCATAAATCCTATTCTTCCTTCTCGTCTCGTGCTTGTTGTTTATGTGTGTGTATGAGAGTGTGTGGGCGTGCCGACTCATCAGCGCTGATCACTATCCAGCTGCAGCTCATCACACCACCTTTAAATACTCACCATGTTCTCATCTCCTTTGTCAGATCGTTGTTTGTGAGTCCCGGTTGTGTTGTGATCCCGTTCTTCGTTCCAGTCTTTGCCGTCTCCGTTCCTGTTTGTGTTCTGTGGATGTCTCTGGATTCGTCACGTCACATCAGCACTTCTCTTCACGGACTCATCTGACCATCAAAGTCCCTGCGCCACTACCCTGTTCTCTGTTTGGACTATATACTTGTCTTCATTTCATCATACAATAAACTGAGTTTTACTTGCAGACTGTTTCTGCGTTTCTGTCTTGACAGGCAGTCATGACGGGACGAGGCTCTGGAGCAGCGGTCTTGACCTGTTCTTCCTCCAACTCTCCCACAGTGAAGGAGAATCCACAAAACTGAAGAACAATGTCTATACGTACTGTTCTAGGGTCCAGCTTGGGTCTCCCCCTGGCAACATTTTGCTAAGGCCTTCCTCCAGACCGCTACAGAAACAGGCCATTAGCATAACCTCATCTCCAGACACAAGGTGGCAAACAGCAAGGAACTCCTTTACATAATCCTCTATGCTGCGGCCATCCTGAAAAATGGAGCACAGAGCACATACAGGGTCCCATACTGCTGCTAGATCCGTTTGTTTGGCCAGTCGTTCTGTCACGCTTGAGGCAAGGAAGAGATGAGGATCTAAATGCAGCACAGTTTATTAACAAAAATAAATAAAAGAACCCAACCAGGGCAAAAACAAGGCAGAGCCCATACGGAAATGTAATATATGACATATATGTCCCTATATCAGTAGTGATATTGCCATTTATATTACATATAAGGCAATATATTATTATCACATGTATCCATCTTCTGGATATATGTAGATATATGTTTATAACATATTTGAAATTCCTATAGTAAAATTTGTATATAAACATTTTTAAACAACAACAACGTTTATTTATAGAGCACATTTAAGCACAACCAAGGTTGACCAAAGTGCTTTACAAAGAGTAAAACACAAATAAAAGAATAAAAAGTAACAAGGAAATCAGCAGACAAATAAGGTCATCAAAATACACATACTAAGGAGTGTTATAAGCCAGGGTAAAAAAATATGTCTTAAGATAAGATTTAAAAATACTAATAGATAGGGCACGTCTGATAAAGGGAGGAAGGCTATTCCAAAGCTTTGGTCCCGCAGTAGCGAAGGCACGATCACCACGATTTTTAAGTTTTACTCTAGGGACAAGATCTCAAGGTTCTAGGCGGGGTATACCAAAGCAGCAAATCAGTTAAGTAATGGGGAGCCAGGTTATTGAGGGCTTTGTAAACAAATAATAAGATTTTAAAATCAATCCTATACTTGACAGGGAGCCAGTGTAGGGACATTAAAATAGGAGTAATATGGTCATATTTTCGTTTCCCTTCAAGCAGTCTAGCGGCTGCATTCTGAACTAACTGAAGACGAGAAATTGAAGACTGAGAAATACCAAAATACAAAGAGTTACAATAATCAAGCCGAGATGATATAAAGGCATGGATAGCTGTTTCAAGATTTTTTTCTAGATAGGAAGGGCTTAACTTTACTAAGAAGGCAAAGTTGGTAAAAACATGACTTAACTACAGCCGAAATCTGTTTATCAAACTTTAAACTGGAGTCAAATAAAATGCCCATGTTCCTAGCACACTGTTGTAATGTAAGGTTTTATCCTTTATTTATAAATTTTAGCTTTAGGGAATCAAATCATAGAAATCCGATTTTGATCGGATTAATTGATATTAATCAAAAAGGTATAGATTAATTGATATTAATCGAAAATTTATAATTTCTCGCTGCTAACGACTCGACCAGCGAATATTAATACAGTATATTTTAGCAATTCGGCTTATTGTTGATAATAATATAGAATTGATTGGGAAATTTTGGAGCAACAGGTAACACGATCTATGGCAAATAATTTAAGATTTGAAAATCACTGCACCAGACTATTCATTAAAAATGAATCGAGAGTTTATTTACTATTCTAGGATACAATACAAAACAAAACACATACACACACATACACAAGTTATGGCAAGATGAAAGCAGTTTGAAGAAAGTTAAGCTATTCTCTTTCCTGAGAATAAAGACGACCTTGAGACGTCACAAACAGAAGACTCGGCTATCGTTATCTTTTAACTATTCATTCAATTCGACTCAGCGAATTAGAGATTGTTTGTTACTTGCTTTGAGTTGAGTTGAAGGCTGTTCTTCTCTCTGGGGTTGCTGGAGGGAAGTCCTGGACTTTCGCGCTGATGTGTTGTTGTCACGTGACGTCACTCGGGGAATCCTCCTTTTGGATTTGATGGCTTCCTGGCAGCACGCAAATGGCAAGCTTGAAGGTTTTACGCGGCGCTTTGCAAGTTTGGGGGGGGGGGGCAACGCCCAAGCTTTCAGCCACGTTTCCTTGCAGTTTTCACCAGTTGTTCTTCTCTTTGCAAAGTTGGGTGTCTGTTTTTATCAGACTGATGTGAGTCCATCCTATTCGCTGTCTGACCGAATCACATTGTTGCTGTAGGGCGGAGCCCCGCCCAGCACGACTTCTTTTCATGCATACCTTATCTGGTAATAAATGTCACATGGAGGAAATATCCTAGCAGATTTCTATAAAGTGTTATAATCATACCTTAAGATGCTAAAAGTCATCCTCTGGAAGGCGGGAGACTAAAGCGGAGGTCGTGAGGTCATTAGGAGTATCACGTTGTGTGGCTCTGGTGATCTTCCTAGCTCAGATGAAGTTGTAAGTCAGTAATTTTTTGTTTATCAGAAGATAGTTTATGGTAAGCGGGGTCACAGTATTGCGGACGCTCTGGTTCTGGAACTTCTCCAAAGAAGCAGTTCTCTGTTCTTTAACTCTGGGCAGATGTAGCGCGGTCCTTTCATCCCCAAACTTATCGTGGTTTACGAGTCTATGGCAGGACGCTAGTCATAGAATTGGGCGTCGTGCTGGTCATTTATCAATTTTTACGATTCTGCGATGGAGAATATTACTCCTTGTAATATTCTGAGTTAAGATTAGGTGTGTGCGTTCTTCTCGACCAGGTTCTACACTGTGTTTTATATGGAGTGAGGAAGCCAAGATCAAAATTGGAAGCAGCATTTTCCCTAAGACCAAACAAAATAATTTCTGATTTGTTTTCATTCAGGTGTAAGAAATTGCTTGAAAGCCATGACTTAAGTTCTTTTAGGCAATCTAACAATGGCTGAAGTGAATACTTATTATTACGCTGTAGGGGAAGATAAAGCTGGGTATCATCAGCATATAGATGTGTTACGTAACGTAGACCAGACACAGATGATGGTAAGTATTTACAAGGTTTATTAAAAATGAGTAGTAGGGTGAGTATTGCAAGAATAATGGATACTGTAGCTTGGTGATGATAATGACTGATGGAGGACTTCTTGTCGAGGTGAGGATGCCAGGAGCTCGTGGCTGACGGGAGGCGCACACACCTTGGAGGGCTGGTGGATTCCAGGTCGGACGGACGAACAAGGACAGATAGGAGGAAACACAAGGAGGCACTTGACGATCGGGAAGGAGAGGTAAGTAGCAGGTAATCTTCTCAATGGTAGGTAAGGAGTGAGTCCACGTTGTGAAAACGAGATCGGATGCAGACTGGCGTGAGGTGTGTGCTTTTGTAGTGTGGATGGGTTAAGTGATAATGAGGTGCAGGTGGCTTGATTAGTATTCTGGTGATTGTGATCTTGGCATGGGATTGGTGGAGGAGTCTGGCTGATCTGTGACATTACCCCCCTCTCCACGGCCCGCTCCTGAGGGCCGAGGGGCCCGGCGCCGTGGTGGTCTGCCTCTGGTTCTAGGTGCTGGACGGTTGGGGAAGCTTGTGTGGAATTCTTCTATTAGTGTGGGGTCCAGAATGTCGTCCTTGGGAATCCATGACCTCTCTTCTGGTCCGTACCCTTCCCAATCTACGAGGTACTCTAGTTTACCACCACGGCGTCGGGAGTCCAGGATGGTTCGCACCTCATATACTGCTCCGTCCTCCAGAATCAGTGGGAGAGGGGGTTCAGTAGTCTGGTCAGGCTCTGTGGAGGAAAGAACAGGAGTGTGGTAAGGTTTCAACAGGGAAATGTGGAAAGTGTGATGAATTTTGTACTGAGGTGGGAGTTTAAGTTGGAAAGTGACCGGATTTATCTGCTTCTGGATGGTAAAGGGGCCAACGTATCTGGGAGCGAGCTTCTTACTGGGCAGACGCAGTCTGATGTCCCTTGTGGACAGCCAGACCTTCTGACCTGGTTGGTAGGGAGGAGAGTCGGAACGTCGAAGGTCTGCTGTCAACTTGCGTCTGCTCAGGGCTCGTCGAAGATGATGGTGTGCTTCGTCCCAGACCCTCTCGCTCTCTCGGAACCAGTAATCCACCGCCGGTACCTCAGAAGGTTCCCCGTTCCAGGGGAATAGGGGAGGCTGGAAACCGAGTACGCACTGGAAGGGAGTGAGACCAGTAGTTTGTTGGCGAAGGGAGTTCTGGGCGTACTCGGCCCAGCCAATAAACTGGTTCCAAGAGTGCTGGTGGCCGTGGCAGAAGGTTCTTAGGAAGCGTCCTATTTCTTGGATTTTTCTCTCCGTCTGCCCGTTGGTCTGTGGGTGGTAACCAGACGAGAGGCTGACGGTCACACCTAGGAGTTTCAGGAAGTTCTTCCAGACTCGGGAGATAAACTGAGGACCACGGTCAGATACTATGTCCTCCGGGATGCCGAAGTACCTGAACACGTGGTTGAACATTAATTGGGCAGTTTCCATGGCTGTGGGTAGGTTTCTTAGGGGAATTAGATGGCACGATTTGGAAAATCTGTCCACTATGACCAGGATACAGGTGTTACCTTCTGATTCGGGTAAGTCGGTGACGAAATCTACTCCCAGGTGTGACCATGGTCGGTTGGGTACGGGCAGCGGGAGAAGTTTGCCGGCAGGAAGGTGGCGAGGGCTCTTTGAAATGGCGCATTCTTCACAACCCTGGACGAACCTTCTCACATCCCTTGCCATATTCGGCCACCAGTAACGGTCTTTTAGTAGCGAGAGGGTAGCGTTGGCCCCAGGGTGACCAGTGCCCAGTGATGAATGTGTTGATTGGATGAGTTGTGTACGTTGGAGTCTGGGGACATACTGTACATTTGGGGGACAACCCGGCGGAGTGGCCGTGGAGACATTGGAAGAGGGAGTAGAGTCCGGGTTCCACTGGATGGGGTTTACAAACATGTCCTCTGGAAGGATGGGATCGGGTTTTTCTTCTGTTTCTTCTGGCGAGTATAATCTGGATAAGGCGTCGGCTTTGATATTCTTGGGACCGGGATTGTATGTGACCTTGAAGTGAAACCGAGAGAAGAATAACGCCCAGCGGGCTTGGCGGGGGTTGAGCCTTTTGGCGTCTTTGAGGTATTGTAGATTCTTATGATCTGTGAGTACTGTGAAAGGGTGTTTGGCTCCCTCAAGCCAGTGTCTCCACTCCTCGAGGGCCAATTTAATAGCCAAGAGTTCCCTGTCGCCGATATCATAATTTCGTTCCGCCGGGTTGAGTTTACGGGAGAAGAAGGCACATGGATGGAGTTTAGAAGGATTCCCCTGCTGCTGAGAAAGGATGGCCCCCACACCCGTGGTGGAAGCATCCACTTCAACCACGAAGGTTCTTTCAGGGTCTGGATGAACTAAGATGGGGGCCTGGGTGAAAGAGGTCTTCAGCTTCTCGAATGATTCTTGGGCCGCCTCGGACCAGGACAGAGACTTGGGCTTATTGCGTAGGAGGTTCGTGAGTGGGCTGGTGAGGGTGCTGTAGTTCTTAATGAATCTGCGGTAGAAATTGGAGAAGCCGAGGAAGCGTTGGAGTTCTTTAATGGTTGCGGGTTGTGGCCAGGTCTTGATAGCGTTCACTTTCCCCTCGTCCATCCGGATGCCATTCTTGTTTATGTGATAACCCAGAAACTGTACTGATGGTTTGTGGAATGAGCATTTCTCGGCTTTGAGGAAGAGATTGTACTGTCTGAGGCGCTGAAGGACCTCCGCAACGTGGTGGCGATGGTCGGCCAGGCTCCGAGAGTAGATGAGGATATCATCGATATATACCAGGACGAAGCGGTGGAGGAACTCTCGGAGCACCTCATGCATAAAGTCTTGGAATACGGAGGGGGCGTTGACCAGGCCATACGGCATAACTAAGTACTCATAGTGTCCAGTGGGTGTGATGAAGGCGGTCTTCCACTCATCCCCCTCACGTATTCTGATGAGGTTGTACGCGCTGCGGAGGTCCAACTTGGTAAAGATGGTTGCTCCACGAAGATGTTCTAGAGCAGCTGGGACGAGGGGAAGTGGGTATCTGAATTTAACTGTGATGTTGTTGAGTGATCGATAATCAATACAGGGCCGCAAGCCTCCGTCCTTCTTGGCCACAAAAAAGAAACTGGAAGCAGCAGGGGAGGTGGACGGTCGGATGTAGCCCTGTTGGAGGGCCTCTTCTATATACTCCTCCATGGCCTTCTGTTCCGGAATCGACAGGGGATAAATCTTTCCTTTGGGCACTGGTTCACCGGGAAGCAGATCTATCGCGCAGTCCCAGGGCCGGTGAGGAGGTAGTTCTGAGGCCTTCTTCGGACAGAAGACGTCTCTGAAGTGGGTGTATTCGTCAGGGATGATTACCGATTGTTGATGGACGGGACTTTCTATGGAAGTGGAGTTTAGCTGGAGAATGGTCTTGGCGGGTCGAGGAGATTGAGGTAGTCGGGGAAAACAGTCTGGGAAGCATTGATTACCCCACTTCAGGACGTCTCCGATATTCCAGGCCATCTGGGGTTCGTGCAGGGCGAGCCAGGGACGACCCAGAATGATGTCCATGTTAGTCTCCTCCAGAACCAGAAGTTGGATGTTTTCTTCGTGGAAGAGACCCACGCGGAGAGTTATTGGTCCCGTAAGATGCTTTACTTGATGGTGACTGAGATTTTTACCAGTTATGGATTGGATTTGGTAAATCTTGGTGTTGATCGTAGTGGGGATCTTGAGCTGGCGGCAGAGACGACGGGAGATGAAGTTCCCAGCTGATCCCGAGTCGATGAGGGCAAGGACTGGAATGGAAGTACATGGAGTGATCAACGTTACGGACATGGTAAATGGAGACATTTTCTGGGGAATAGTGTGGATGGAACTCACCAATAATCAAGGTGGACGAATGGGGCATGCAGATATCACATGCCCTCCACCGCCACAATACAGACACAGCCCTTTAATTAGT
This sequence comes from Acrossocheilus fasciatus, assembly GCA_036784905.1. NCBI lineage: Eukaryota > Metazoa > Chordata > Actinopteri > Cypriniformes > Cyprinidae > Acrossocheilus > Acrossocheilus fasciatus. The sequence goes on from CM071940.1 coordinate 47,110,348, forward strand.
CGCCTCTGCCGCTCAGCGAAGGTCAGCCGCATGTTGTCAGTTTGCATGGGTTCGGATGCTGGCTCTGGAGGAGACTGGGCATCTGGGTGGTGAGATGAGGGAGTGCAACGGTTCCAGTGCGTGAGGTCCTTCATACAAGACTGCATGCGAGATGAGCAGCGAATTGAGTGCTGGATCATCTTCTCTAATCCGAAGCTGTCATCAGAATTCGCCAATTGTAGACGAAGTTTCGGTTCCAACCCTTGACGATAAGCGGTTATTAATGAGCGTTCGTTCCAACCGCTTGCAGCGGCGAGGGTGCGGAACCGTAGGGCGTAATCCGCGATGGGCTGAGATCCCTGTCGGAGGCAGTAGAGCTGATTGCTGGCAGTGGGATCTCCTAGTGGCCGTCCGAACACCTCTCTGAAATGGGATACAAAGTTAGGAAAAGATTGGGTGACATTGCTGGCTTGTGCCCAAATGGTTTCTGCCCATTGTAGGGCTTTGCCCTGTAAAAGGGAGATCAGAAATGAAATTTCCGTGGTGTAGAGGTGAGGTTGATTCTCTATGTAGAGTGTACATTGTAATAGGAAACCGTTGCACTCCTCCGCCGCGCCTGAGAACGGCGCTGGTGTGGCCATGGGACTGGCGTTTACCGGTGACGAGGAAGTGGTAATGGCGGATGCTGTCGTGACGGGTGGTGCAGGTGAGTGAGCAACGGTGAGCACGCGGCGCAGATTGTCCACGAGCTCCTGGAAGGGGTCCGTTCTACTCATCCTGGATAAACTGTTGTGGTCCGATCTTCTGTTACGTAACGTAGACCAGACACAGATGATGGTAAGTATTTACAAGGTTTATTAAAAATGAGTAGTAGGGTGAGTATTGCAAGAATAATGGATACTGTAGCTTGGTGATGATAATGACTGATGGAGGACTTCTTGTCGAGGTGAGGATGCCAGGAGCTCGTGGCTGACGGGAGGCGCACACACCTTGGAGGGCTGGTGGATTCCAGGTCGGACGGACGAACAAGGACAGATAGGAGGAAACACAAGGAGGCACTTGACGATCGGGAAGGAGAGGTAAGTAGCAGGTAATCTTCTCAATGGTAGGTAAGGAGTGAGTCCACGTTGTGAAAACGAGATCGGACGCAGACTGGTGTGAGGTGTGTGCTTTTGTAGTGTGGATGGGTTAAGTGATAATGAGGTGCAGGTGGCTTGATTAGTATTCTGGTGATTGTGATCTTGGCATGGGATTGGTGGAGGAGCCTGGCTGATCTGTGACAAGATGAAAGGAGACACCATATTTTTCAAAAATAGAAGCCAGGGGGAGCAAATACATTGAAAATAATACAGGCCCAAGGATTGAACCTTGCAGAACACCACAACCAAGAGGAATGGCAGCAGAAATGCAATGCCCTATTTGAACAGTAAAACACCTATTTGACAAATATGAGCGAAACCACTGTGAAACCATACCACAAAGTCCTACATAAGACTCCAGGCGTGACAGAAGAATGTTGTGGTCGATCAAGTCAAATGCAGCGCTTAAGTCTAAGAGGACAAGAGCCATGGGTTTCCCTGAATCAGTCGTGAGAAATATGTCATTTAAGATTCTTAACAGAGCTGATTCAGTGCTATGTAGAGCTTTAAAACCTGATTGAAATACTTAATTAATAGAGTTATCTGACAAGAAAGACTATAGTTGACTTTCTCCATAATCTTTGAAATAAAAGGAAGATTTGAGATGGGCCGAAAATTTGAAAGAGATGTAGGTTCAAGGTTCGGTTTTTTAAGATACGGTGTTACAGTAGCCTGTTTAAGGCAGACTGGAACAATACCAGTTTGTAAGCATTTATTAATTACTGATAACAGACTTAGGCCAACGACATCCATAATTTGTTTAAGGAGAAATGAAGGAACTATATCTTGTGGACATGATGTAAGCTTAAGATGATCCACAACTTCCTTACAGGAGTGCAAGTTGAGTGGCTCAAACACAGACCATGTGGAAGAATATAAAGGAACATCAAGCAGAGTATAACCAGTATGAGACATCTGAGAGCTAATAGCCATGACCTTGTTTGTGAAAAACTTTCCAAAACTCTCACAAAGAAGAACAGAGGGCTCAGGGAAAAGTTTGACAGGAGGATTTAAAGCAGAGTCTATGGTGGAAAATAGGACATGAAATTTATGCCGGTTTTTAGTGATCAGATCAGAGAAGTATTTGCACTTAGCAGCCTTAGCTGCCCTTTGGAACATGGTAAGAGAATTTCTCATGATCTCATATGAAACCTGCAGTTTATCCTTTTTCCATTTGCGCTCGGCTTGTCTACAAGCTTGTCTGAGAGAACGTGTTGTTTCATTATGCAAGAACACTGGCTCCGACTTATGATTTCTAAGCTTAAATGGTGCAATACTGTTCAAGATGGAGGCACAAGTAGAGTTGAAGTAACTGAGATGTTCATCAGCATCCAAGTTGTGCAATACAGATTCCATTTCTGCGGAATCCCATACCTCATGCTGTAATGAACTTTACACTGGAGCGTGTAGTGAGGATACGAGACATGCGCTCTATGGGCTGATGTCTAGGAGGTTGAACAAGGTATGGTATAGAAAAGGATACAGGCATGTGATCAGAGAAAGTTGCATTGCTAATTGTAATGTCCGATACAGAAAGTCCATGAGTTAAAATCAAGTCTAGTGTATGGCCCTGTAAATGCGTTGGGCCAGATACCCACTGAACAAAGTCAAATGACTCAATAAGATTTAAAAACTCCATGGATAAAGTTTTGGAAGCACAACATACATGAATATTAAAATCCCCCAACAGCAATATTTTATCATAAGCAATAAGGAGATCCCCCACAAATGCAGCAAATTCATTAAGAAATTCCATGTCTTGTTTTGGAGGACGATACACCAAAGCAATGGTTACAGGGTTTGCAAGCAGTCTTTGGAATAATTGCACCTCAAAACTGCTATACTGAGCAGTAGAGAGAGATCGACAGGGAAATGCGTTCTTAAAAACAGTCACTAGGCCCCCACCGCGACCAGACAAACGCGGGGTGTTTAAAAAACTACAGCCCTGCGGTAACAGTTCAGCGAGCGAGCATGATTCGCCAGGCTTAATCCATGTCTCTGTAACACAAAGGAAATCCAAAGTTTGTGCAGTGAAAAAGTAGTTTAAGATGAAGGTTTTATTTACCAGGGAGCGTGCGTTGATGAGTGACATTTTCAGTAAGGATGAGTCACTTTCCGGCTGTGTTGCACGACACAGCGATCGGAGATTACGGAGATGCACTCCGCCACGGTGGTCAGGAAGATACAACCCACGACGATGGAGGAGGAAGCGGTGATAATAGGCCCTTTCGCACCGCAGGAAACTTTTCATAGTACCTGAACTAAATGTGGAACTACCCACTTTTTGGCGTGTTCGTTCCTCCGTTTGGAGGAACTAATTAGCTCCTACTTATAACAAAATTATAAACGCAACACTTTTGTTTTGCCCCCATTTTTCATGAGCTGATCTCAAAGATCTAAAGATGTAAACAAAAGGCCTATTTCTCTCAAATATTGTTCACAAATCTGTGTTAGTGAGCACTTCTCCTTTGCCGAAATAATCCATCCACCTCACAGGTGTGGCATATCAAGATGCTGATTAGACAGTGAGGTGACATACGGCCAAGTATGGTGACCCATACTCAGAATTCGTGCTCTGCATTTAACCCATCCAACATGCACACACACAGCAGTGAACACATACACACACTGTGAACTCACACCCGGAGCAGTGGGCAGCCATTTATGCTGCGGCGCCCGGGGAGCAGTTAGGGGTTCGGTACCTTGCTCAAGGGCACCTCAGTCGTGGTATTGGAGAGAGCGCTGGACATTCACTCCCCCCACCTACAATCCCTGCCGGCCCGAGACTCGAACTCGCAACCTTTGGATTACGAGTCCGACTCTCTGACCATTAGGCCACGACTTCCACGAACAGCATGATTATTGCACAGGTGTGCCTTAGGCTGGCCACAATAAAAGGCCACTCTAAAATGTGCAGTTTTAATGTATTGGGGGGGTCCAATCCGAAAACCAGTCAGTATCTGGTGTGACCACCATTTGCCTCACGTAGTGCAGATTTAGACAGATTTGTGAACAATATTTGAGAGAAATAGGGTTTTTGTGTACATAGAAAAATCTTTGATCTTTGAGTTCAGCTCATGAAAAATGGGGGCAAAAACAAAAGTGTTGCGTTTATAATTTTGTTCAGTGTAGCGTTTCCTGCTAAAAGAAAAGGGTTACAAGTTAAAGATTAAAATGAAACACATCACGCATAAAAGGGCACAGAACACAATTATTAGTAAGCATATTGCTTCGATGATTTAAATGATTTTAAATGATTTTCCTTTTGAGAAATCTTCATGCAAGTTTGAGTTTCTTTGTTGAATAGAAAAGTTGAAGAGCTGAACTGAACACGCAGGAGTCACGAGACATCATGGGTGAGTCATGGGACGCGTTGTATAGATCCTGATGTCCTGAGGGCGTCAGTTAATTTAATCATCATTTTCCTGTTGGACAGACTATAGGTTCCATACATTGGAATCACGAGGTTCCTCTGGATTGCAAAAGGACCCTTTCAGTTCTGATACAAAAGATCTCTGTTTCCTGATTGAGTTAATTATTACCTCTCTTCTGAGTGGATAAGAAAAACGCTGACAGGAAACCACTATAGAATATTGATGTCAGTGGTAGTGATGATTAACTTGGACCTCGTGATGAGTTGATTCGATGGGTATCAGTGTCCGTTTTGACACAGGAATCTTACAGTAATGTCATTTCCTCCTAAATTTATTTCTATTACATTTTTCCCTTATGTAATATTTTCAGTATTTATGTTTACATTAGTTTTTATTCTTTTTAACTTCAATGTATGCATCTAATTTATTTTCTATTTTATTTTATATAATATAATTATATATTATTTTATTTTATATAAATGCATCATTCATTCATTCATTCATTTGATTTTTTAGCCAGAGTCAACCTTGTAGAACCTGGTCGAAAAGAATGCACACACATGAGTTTAACTTAAGGACATTCCACTGGAACTGGTCTTCCATCAACAGCTCGTAAAAATTGATAAATGACTAGCACGACGCCCAATTCTCTGACTAGCGTCCTGCCATAGACTCGTAAACCACGATAAGTTTGGGGAGGAAAGGACCGCGCTACATCTGCCCAGAGTTAAAGAACAAAGAACTGCTTCTTTGGAGAAGTTCCAGAACCAGAGCATCCGCGATACTGCGACCCTGCGTACCATAAACTACCTTCTGCTAAACAAAAAATTGACTGACTTACAACTTCGTCTGAGCTAGGAAGATCACCAGAGCCACACAACGTGATACTCCTCATGACCCCACGACCTCAGCTTCGGTCTCCCGCCTTCCAAAGGAATGTGCCTCTTTTCTCTTTTTCTCCAAAAGAAACACCCAAAACTTTTATGGACTTTGCCTAAAGGACCATCAAGAAAAGACTGCTGCTATTAAAGCAATATATTCAAGAGACAATATATATAGATTAGATTAGATTAGATTCAACTTTATTGTCATTACACAAGTACAGGTACAGGGCAACGAAATGCAGTTTAGGTCTAACCAGAAGTGCAATAGCAGCAAGTGCAGTATATACAATGGTTGAATAAGTGCAGGACAAGGATATGTACTGAATATTTGTATAAATATATATAGGAAGATAGTTATTAATATAAACAGAATTTACAGGTGAATATGTATAGTGAATAAATATACAGATGGCTATTACTATAAACAGAATTTACAGGTGATATGTACTGTCAATATAATATATATACAGATGACTATTACTATAAATAAGGTGTGAAAGTGCAGTGGAAGTGATTGCATATTACAATTAGACATACGGTGCAAAATGTTAATGTAAACATTGATAATGTAAACAACAGTCGGCAGTGCAAATGAGCATGGTCCAATTTAGGTATGGTAGTGCAAGATACAAGAGTAAACAGTTGTTACTGTAATAAAAATTTACATTCAGTAGTGCAAATAGGCAGGTGTGAGGTAGGAGAGAAGAGTTAATAATATATGAAGAAGTGGATCAACGGGGGTTAGTGTTCAGTAAAGAGACAGCTCTGGGGAAGAAACTGTTCTTTAATCTGCTGGTCCTGGTCCGGAGGCACCTGAAACGCCTACCGGAGGGCAGGAGAGAAAACAGTCTGTGGGCTGGGTGAGAGGAGTCCTTGAGGATGCTGCGAGCTCGATGCAGACAGCGTTTCCTCTGGATGTGCTCGATGGCAGGTAGTGGAGTCCCTGTGATGCGCTGGGCAGTTTTCACCACCCGCTGCAGTGCCTTGCGCTCCGCAACAGAGCAGCTCCCATACCATACTGTGACACAGTTGGTCAGGATGCTTTCTATTGCGCAGCGATAGAAGTTCACCAGGATAGCAGAGGAGAGCTGATTCTTCCTCAGTGTCCTCAGAAAGAAGAGGCGCTGGTGAGCCTTCTTGACTAGGCTGGAGGTGTTGGTTGTCCACGACATGTCCGCCGAGATGTGGATCCCCAGGAACTTGAAACTGGAGACACGCTCAACAGCCATTCCATTGATGTGGATGGTGTCGTGTGTGCCTCTTGACTCCTTCCTGAAGTCCACGATGAGCTCCTTCGTTTTGGTGGTGTTGAGGAGCAGGTTATTTTCAGTGCACCATGTGGCCAGGTGCTGGATCTCCTCCCTATAGGCAGTCTCATCGTTGTTACTGATGAGGCCAATCACCGTGGTGTCGTCTGCAAACTTGACGATGGAATTAGATCCATACACAGGCTTGCAGTCGGAGGTGAAGAGGGAGTAGAGAAACGGGCTTAGCACACAGCCCTGTGGTACACCAGTGTTAAGTGTGATGGATGTGGAGCAGGTGAATCCTGATCGAACATTCTGGGGTCTGTTGGTCAGGAAGTCCAAAATCCAGTTGCACATTGAGGTGTTGATGCCCAGGTCTCCAAGTTTGGCTATTAACTTGGTTGGGATGACAGTGTTGAATGCTGAGCTGAAGTCAACAAACAGCATACGTGCATAAGTGTTCTTATTGTCCAGGTGAGTGAGCACAGAGTGCAGTGCCATGGAAACTGCGTCCTCTGTGCTCCTATTGCTACGATAGGCAAACTGGTGTGAGTCCAATGTGGATGGTAGAGAGTCTTTTAGGTGTTCCAGGACCAGCCGCTCAAAGCACTTCATGACGATGGGTGTGAGTGCTACAGGGCGGTAGTCATTAGGGCACCTCGGACTAGAGTGTTTTGGCACTGGCACAATGGAAGTGCATTTAAAGCATGTTGGTACGGCTGCTTGGGCAAGAGACAGGTTGAAAATGTCTGTAAAAACCCCAGCGAGCTGCTCCGCACATGCCCTGAGAACACGACCAGGGATGTTGTCTGGTCCAGCAGCCTTGTGCGCGCTGATCCGGCTCAGTGCCTTGCAGACATCTGTGGAGGAGAGTATGATTGGTGGGTGGTCAGCTGAGGGATTGAGCTTGGTGGCAGTTTCTCTGTTGTCTCTTTCAAAGCGAGCATAAAAGTAATTTATATGAATGTGGTATTTTATGTTTTGTTTATCTTGCTGTGGTTATTAGAATTTAAGATATTTTAATCTATGACTTAACCCGTTTAGCAGGTAAAATTATAGGTATTCAATATGACAAATACCTCATGTTTGATATTGAATTAAACGTTGTTTTGATTGCGATAAAGTGATAAGGATGAATGTTGACTTTTAGCATCATAAGGTATGATTATAATACTTTATAGAAATCTGCTAGGATATTTCCTCCATGTGACATATTTATTAGCAGATAATGTATGCACGAAAAGGAGTCGTGCTGGGCTCCGCCCTACAGAGACAATGTGATTGGATCAGACAGTGAATGGGATGGACTCAAACCAGCCCGATAAAAACAAACACCCAGCTTTGAATGCAGGGAGGCGAAAAGAAAACTTGAAAAAAGAAACTTGGTTGCTTGGAAACTTTGGTCTCGCCTCACCTGCCTACAGACTTAACATCAAGTTGACCATCGAAGATTTCAACACTCTGTCAACTTCAGACCAAACTTCCAAAGCCTGCAGCGTAAGAACTTCAAAATCAATTGCCATTCGCGCGCTGCCAGGAAGCCACGAATCCAAAGAGGAATCCTGAGTGACGTCACGCGAGAACAACACATCAGCGCTAAAGTCCAGGACTTCCCTCCAGCAACCCCAGAGAGAAGAACAGCCTTCATCAACTCAAAGCAAGTAAAACAAACAAATTTCTAATTCGCTGAGTTGAATTGAATGAATCTTTAAAAGATAATACGTCGAGTCTTCTGTTTGTGACGTCTCAAGGTCGTCTTTATTCTCAATAAAGAGAATAGCTTAACTTTCTTCAAACTGCTTTCATCTTGCCATAACTTGTGTATGTGTGTGTATGTGTTTTGTTTTGTATCCTAGAATAGTAAATAAACTCTTGATTCATTTTAATGAATAGTCTGGTGCAGTAATTTTCAAATCTTAAATTATTTGCCATAGATCGTGTTACCTGTTGCTCATAAATTTGCTAACAATTCTTATTCTTGTATCCACGAGACAAAATAGAATTGCTAAAATATACTGGGTTAATACTCGCTGGTCGAGTTGTTAATAAGGTATAAAGTATACATTTTGATTAATATCAATTAATCAGATCAAAATCGAATTTCTACGACTTGATTCCCTAAAGCTAAATATTATAAATAAAGGATAAAGATTACAACCTACTCAAGGAAGTAGTCGAGGAAGCAGTCACGTGGTTTTCAGGCGAATGAGGCTTCAGACGTCATAGATCATGTGCTTCTGGTAAAACGAATCGAGCTACAATATAGCGCTTCAATGTGAAATGTGTTGTTTTTTAATACAAGCTTCAGAGCTTGCTTGTTGAATGTAACATCACTACTTTTTCAGTTCTTTGTCGGTGTTCCCAGTCCTTTGTTTTATGTTGTTTGTTCATTAAATAATACAGCTTTCCTGTAGCTCAAATAGTAGAGCATGGCGCTAGCAACGCCAAGATCATGGGTTCGATTCCCAGGGAAAGCAAGAGCTAATAAAATGTAAAAACTGTAACTTGAATGCAATGTAAGTCGCTTTGGATAAAAGCGTCTGCTAAATGCATAAATGTAAATGTAAATGTAAATAGATTTGCATTTGGATCCTTGCCTCTCCTGTCATCTTTATCTACCGTACCTAACAATGGTTTTGTTTGTCACTTGATCTCTAGGATTGTTTTTCTGTTTGTTTTCTTAAAGATCTACTTTACCAAACAAATCTTATGTTAAATATTTGCTCGCTGGTATATGTAAATGGTTTGATGGTCTTGATGACTGTGTTTGTCCAGAAAGTCTGGTAGTGATTCACAGGAACGTGTCCTTGTGCCACTTTAGATTTCAGTCTTCTGCTTGATGAATCTTTATTATTAATGTGCCTCTGGTTTCATCCAACATGGTCATGGACCGAGCTTTTTCAGTGGTGGCACCTAATTTGTGGAATAGTTTACCTGTGCACATAAGAACTGCTCAGACTGTTGGAACTTTTAAGTCATTACTTAAGACACACCTGTATTCCTTGGCTTTCATTTCGAGCTGAGCTGAGACATTGTGACATTTTTACTGTATTTGTCTTGTTTGTGTGCGAGTTTTTCCAGACATTGTTAAGCACTTTGGTCAACCATGGTTATTTTTAAATGTGCTATATAAATAAAATTGAACTGAATTGAACTGAACTATAATTCAGATGATGATCTGTTAGTGACAAAATCAAAGTAAATTAAATAAAATAAAAAAAATCTGAATGTGATTCAACAAAACTTGGTTCTGATCCTTAAATCTCATTTCCACAGTGTTTTTAATGATTGAGCAAATGGACAAGAAGATAAGATACAGTCATTTTAGTTAAACCTTTGTTATGTTTTGTCTGAACTGACTAATATAAAAGTACTTAATGTAGTGTTGTGTCTCGTAGTCAGCAAAGATAGATTTCTTCAATGTGATCAATGAAGCTCGAAACGCAGAGTTCCAGATGTCAAAATAAGACTTTATTAAACAAAGTAACAAAGCCGAGATAACGGTCGCCGCATCTGAAATCTCTGTCTGTCGGGGCATCCGTTTTATACTCGTTTTCCCACCCAAATTTGGTAGTTCCGGTTTTTAATTGGCTATGCCTGTCCGGTTTGCCACGATTTATTACCAGCCCACCTGGTCCATCTTTTAATGGTAGAATTTGGCCAGATCCGCCATTTTTTTTAAACTTTCATTTTATGGCTTCCCATTGGTTGGCGGTGTTCCCATAGGACATACATCAAACTTGTTTACCTGTTCCTGTCATATTCTGGAAACCACCCAAAGTTCATTGGGTTATTCAAGTTCATTGGTGCACTACAATGGAAAATACCAACACTGCCCAATGGATGGCCCCTTAAGACTTACAATCTGCACTAAGACATCCAGCATTTGAGTAATTCAGTATATTGATCAGTATTTGGATTACATTCTTGAACATTCATCATATTTTAAGTAAGATATTACCATATTGAGTAAATGTCATAATATAAAGTAAAATAACACAATAGTAGCTTTGGAATTAAGCTCTGAGGCAGTTTAATGTCCTTTTACACTTTGTATAATATAGCACACATACTTTTGCACCTTCATTTTAAATATGTGGCATTTTTGCACCCTTAATTTCTGAACCTGTGGTAGACCTGTTGCTGATGATCAGTTATAAAGATTAGTCTGGTAAAAGTCAAAACCTAATTCTTGATAAAAATTTTAATGATTGTGACTTCTTACTGGCCTTGAAACATTTTCCAGAGATTTTCAGGTTTCAGAACGGCTGAATTGAGTTAGTTCAGTCAACTCTGAGTATGCTAATTCTGAGTTAAGCGGGTGCACCACAACTACAGTGCTGCTTGAAAGTTTGTGAACCCCTTGCAAAATCTGTGAAAATGTGAGTAATTTTAACAAAATAAGACAGATCATTCAAAATGCATGTTATTTTTTTATTTAGTACTGTCCTGAGTAAGATATTTTACATAAAAGATGTTTACATTTAGTCCACAAGACTGCACCACAAGCCTTGGTGCAGAATTTCAGCCACTACGAGCCAGTCCCACAATGAGCTTTCCTTAGGACGTGCCATTTCTGTTTCTGTAGCTTTAAATGCTAATGAGGAGGAGAGAGGGGGGGCAAGGTGGAGGGTGGGTGTGTGGCCTTAACTAGCTTGCGCTACCATGCGCTAATGTTGACAGTAGATGTATCGCAATGGCTCGTAGACACACAGTCGTTCAAGCTTTTCAGTTTGACCCAGAATCTGATCCGGATGGAGAAGCACCGGATGAAGAAGTTGCAACTCAGCGGCTACAGCAGGACGTCTCCAAATGGTTAGTTTAAAATATTGTGTCTGGATACGGTATGGTTGTTCATGAGTCCCTTGTTTGTTCTGAACAGTTAAACTGAGCACTGTTCTTCAGAAAAATCCTCCATGTCCTGCAGATCCTTCAGTTTTCCAGCATCTTTTGCATATTTGAACCCTTTCCAGCAATGAATGTGTGATTTTGAGATGCATCTTTTCACACCGAGGACAATTGAGGGACTCAAACACAACTATTAAAAGAGTTTCAAACATTCACGAATGCTCCAAAACAAAAAAACGATGCATTAAGAGCCGGGCGTGAAAACAGGATGAAGATGTCCAAATGTTTCTTATAGAAATATATATATTTTTTTACATTTAGTACTGCCCTTCAGAAGCAACAGAAAATACTTGCATGTTTCCCGGAAGACAAATTAAGTACAATTTACCTTGATCTTCAAATTCCAAAAGTTTTCACCCTCCGGCTCTTAAAGGGGTCATCGGATGCAAAATTCACTTTACAAGTTGTTTGAACAAAATTGTGTGTTGGAAGTGTGTGTACCCATCTATCCTATAATGATAAAAATCCACCCAGTGGTTTTTTAAAATCCCCATTTTAAAATCCTGTCTCTCAAATCAGGCTGTTCTGAGATTCCTGTCAGAATGACGTAGCTCTGTACAGACCGCTCCCACGAAAGTTGATTGACAAGACCATCTTAGACCCGCCCTGAGCTGAGAACTGTCCACCATTGTGTCAACTGCAGTGCAGGGGAAGACAAGATGTCTCCGATTAAACGATTGAGGTGTTTTGTTGTTGGATGTAATAATGAATATAGCAGTCGTCAGTTACTCCCGACATCTGAGCCGTTGAAGACGCAGAGGATTAATGTTACTTTCGTTTTGAAGGGAATGCGCAGATCCCCGATCTACATAAATGCGTCTCATGTTCGCCCGAATCATTCGTGATCCATCTTTATCTACAGAAGAAGTCATTATAAGGGTTTTTATGAATCTTTGCTAATTGCCTTTCCCAATAATGTGCTAGTTAGCCAGTTTCGCAGCTGAAGTTTAGTCTGCTCCATAGATATATATACCTAGATGCCTCATAGTCGACTGTTTCTATGGGCCATTTTTGTAACGGTCTGTGAATCTTTGAGCGCATTGACTGTGTGCCTCTACAACAGCAAGTTATACGCTTGTATATCTTTGAATATTCATTGATTATTATGGTGAATGCGAGATGGCTGACTTGTCAACATATCTGGAGCGGTCGAATAGGGAATCTACACATATTTATGGTCTGCTCGTCACTCCACGGATGAGAGGGGCGGAGTCAGCAGAGCTCACTAGGATTTAAAGAAACATGGACTAGAACAGCGTGCTGAAGACAGAGCTGAATTTGACAGGGTGAAGGTGGTGTTTTTACACTATCATTGAGACATTTTAACCACAGTATGTTACAGACCTTTCATTAAGACCCTAAAGAATCATATCAACTTGTGTAAATTGGGCATCCGATGACCCCTTTCATGCATCATATTTCCTTCTGGAGCATCAGTGAATGTTTGAACCTTTTTTAATAGTTGTGTTTAAGTCCCTCAGTTGTACTCGGTGTGAAAAGATGGATCTCAAATTCACACAGTCACTGCTGGAAAGGGTGCAAATATTCTGGGCTTTGCAACGTCCAGCTTTATGATAAATACCTGTTGCACCAACTAAAATCAGGCTCAACTATGCCTGGCGTAGACAATGCGCGTCCACGCTGACACATTCTCCCGCGGTTATAGATATAGCTGAGACGACGTTCACGCTGCAGTGGCTACAACTACTAATGTAGAACTGAATTGCTCAAGACTTCATAACATGTGAAGCCACCGCGCCATGATTTCATGGAGTAAACATTTTTTAACAAGTCTGAAGTCTCCCTGCACGTTCCCATGACAGATTTCTTCAAACAAACATAAAAAGGCGGCAGGTAAAGTAAAATATAATGAATGCAATACAATGCTTCTCTTTAGTTATTTTAGAATTGTTTAAAAGAAAACAATAAGTAATGCACTCAACCCCCGTGGCCTGTATGCACGCGTCACAGGTCGGGGTGGGCACCTAAGTAACCGGCCATCACCCCTGACTTGTACACCACCGTGAGGAGCCGCACCACAGGACACAACAGACAGGACAACCAAGGCAATTATAAAAGTCTTTATTCACTTTAAAACAGCTCTTTAAAAACGACTACTGTAATAGCTTCGACAGACTCTTCACTAGGCCCTCACAGCTTTGGCAGGCTCTTCACTAAACTCTCACCCTTTTGGGCAGGCTCTTCACTGGACTCAGACAGAGGGAGGGGTACATATATCTCACAGCTTTAGCAGGCTCTTCACTGGGCTCAGACAGAGAGAAGGGTACATATACCTTACAGCTTTTAGCATCTTCCGCAACTGGATTCAGACAGAGAGAGAAAGGTGGGTATTTTCAACCACATCAGCGGGCATTCACAGCTTTTAGCGTCTTCTGTAACTGGATTCAGACAGAGAGAGAGAGAGAGAGAGAAAGGTGAGTATTTTCAGCCACATCAGCGGGCATTCACAGCTTTTAGCGTCTTCGGTTACTGAATGTCAACAAAGAGAGGAAGATGAGTGCGTTCACTAGAACCACCAATGCCTTCCGCAATTCACTCCCACACTCGTGTTTCACTTCAACCCACACAGGTAAATCACACGTGAATATATACACATGAAACACTGCAAATCTCACAACTCACAGAGAAGGCGCCGGCATGGGGTCTCGTCCACCACTCGCGGTTGGAAGGCTAGATGGGAAGCAGCTGTGACGCGCAAATCTCTCAATGCAGCTATAAATCTTCCACAACAAGTTACAATCGTCATACGATTCCCCGAGACATCAATTGTTTTGGAATCCGACTAGAGTTCCACGCGATCTCTCTCGTCCCAGATGCTGACCTCGTCTCCAGTCCCCACTCCTTCCTTCAGCCCGATCTTCACCTTGTCTAGATCCAAAAAAATCTCTCTCTCTCTCTCTCTCTCTCTCTCTCTCTCTCTCTCTCTCTCTCTCTCTCTCTCTCTCTCTCTCTCTCTCTCTCTCTCTCTCTCTCTCTCTCTCTCTCTCTCTCCTTCTTCACGAACACTCAACCTCTTCCAGAGAAAGAAAAAAAAACACTCCTGAATCTAAATCCCAATGTCCTCTTATACTTCTCCCACAACAATCACCGCTCTATTCCTCTCACTCCCACACCTGATCGCAATTCCCGTCATCAATTCCGTCATCCGCCCACACACCTGGAGCCGGCAGCCTCCGCAGTCCCCCACCGGAAATGCTTCCTGCAGAAACTCGGGCTCCATTTCCAGTTCCTGCCTGCACGACGTTCGTCACCCGTGACACACGCTCACCACGCAAGGCTCTATTGCTAAAGAAAAAGCATGTTGAAGCTCGTTTAAAGTTTGCTGCACAACATTTAGACAAGCCTGTGAAATACTGGCAGAATATAGTCTGGTCAGATGAGACAAAAATTGTAGTCTTTGGATGCCATAATACACACCATATTTGGAGGTCAAATGGCACTGCACATCACCCCAAAACATCATGGTGTCGCGCTGGCAAAATTCATATAGTTGAAGGAAGGATGAATGGAAAAATGTACCGAGACATTCTTGATAAAAATCTTCCCGTGGAACGTGTGCAGTGATGTGAAGATCAGCTCTAACGTCACTGAATCTGCTGTATCCATTCAATCATCATGCAAAACAAACATGACAAATAAAGAATTTTTCATTGTTTCTCAAAACATTTTCACACCAGCAATGACATGACTGCGGTGCCAAATCATTTTTGTCCCCACGCATCATGTACGTCCTCATGCATTGACATCATCAAATTGCGATCGGTACACAAGATCGGGTAAATGTGTGAGTACCGATCGAGTCATAAAATGTGATTATCGGCCGATCGATCGGAGCATCCCTAATTACTTGGGTTGTTACCGACATCTGGTGAAAATTTCATGTCAACAGCACGTTTAGAAAAATGATGATGTGTTCAATACTTATTTTCCCACTGTGGCATTTATTTGTTCATTCATTTATTCATTCATTCATCCTGCTATGACTTTTAAACTACACTAAGGTTAGAGAACACAAATAAAACTTTACAAAGCCTTTAAAAACCATAAGAGATAGAGAAGCTCTGATGTCAAAAGGTAAGTTGTTCAGCGACGGAAAAAACATGATCACCTTAAAGCGTCTCACGTGTCGATGGTATAGTTTACTGCTTATTTGACGCTTGTTTGTTTATCTGTCTGTGTTTTGTTTGCGTGTTTGCACCTGATTTGGCAGGTCTGAGTAAACTGACGGGAGTTTCAGCACAATCTCCCTGAAAATCTGTGCTGAACATAATATCCCTGCTAAAAAAAAACAATAGAAGCCCAATAGAAACCATCACAGAAATTCCAATGGTTTCCATTAAAATACCATTATAAACCATTAGCTTTTTCCAGTAAAACAATTACAAAATTCCTTTTTGTAGTGTGTTTTCGGCATTTTTCCAATAGGATTTAACATCCCACCAATAGAATCCATCACATACCAGTAGACACCATAGTTTCCATTAAAACCAATACAATTCCCATTAAAACCATTACATTTTCTTTTGTGTTTTGGGCAGGGGGGGGGTTTTCAGCGGGGATGTTTTGCGCAGTTCTGCAATTCTTGCAGGTTCTTGCACAGCATACATGACAATAAAGATGTACACAATAACAACTGTGCACAAAATTCACATTGATCCAATAGACATTAGGCCAAGGTAAATAAATACATTGTGTTTGTTTGAAACCTGAGAGACAGGTGAGTGTGACTGAAGGGAGGAGAGACCAGGTTGGTCATGTGATGCACATATAAACAGATCATCCTCCATAAAACGTACATCACTCACACACTTCATCCTAAAGAAAGACAGACTCCTTTAATCAACCATGAAGAAGCTCTACAAGTGCCTATGGATCTTACTGGGTAACGTACAACATTCATGTATCTGCTATTTTACACTGATATTAACGCTGAGTTTTCTGTAATGTTTTTCTTTGTTCAGAGATGTGGATTTACAGCATATTATAAAGTGTTAAATATTCTGGCCAAACAAACCTAAATAATCTAAATCAGATGGTGTTTCATACATTCATTAGGGCCCTACGAAATCCATTTTTAATTTTTCTGAATTCCATTTTAATGGTTAAATTAAATTTTAGTAATCAAAAAGCATGCCTAATCAATTGAAATCATGAAGCTTAAACAATTAAACGGCAATTTACTAAAAGTGTACATTGAAAAATACATTTTGGTATTGTTTTAAACTGCTTCAATACAAAATTCCATCAAAAACAAAACTGAATTTTAGTATATACATACTGTATAAAATATGTGTAAAAACTTATCCCTTTTAGACTTGCACTCTATTCAATTACTGCGTGTTTTCTTAAAATAAATGAATAAATAACACTAGCTTTTCTAATCTTTTTGTATTCTGTTTGTTTTCTTTTCATTTATTATACAATTAACAAAAGCAAAAAAGGCCTCTAACACTAGCTTGCTCTTTTCTTTTTCAATTTATTATATAATTAAAAAAATTAAAACTTGCTATGTGTACTGCGTTAAGCTAACTGAGACTTTTGTTGATTTTGATTGCTTCCATTGTCCTCATTTGCAAGTCACTTTGGATAAAAGAGTCTGCTAAATGACTAAATGTAAATGTATATACACATACACACACACATATATATATATATATATATATATATATATATATATATGACACCCTGGACCACAAAACCAGTCTTAAGTGTCAATTTATACATCATCTGGAAGCTTTCCATTGATGTATGGTTTGTTAGGATCGGACAATATTTGACTGAGATACAACTATTTGAAAATCTGGAATCTGAGGGTGCACAAAAATCTAAATATTGAGAAAATCGCCTTCTTGACTTGTTAACAATGCATATTACTAATAAAAAATTAAGTTTAGATATATTTACGGTAGGAAACTTACAAAATATCTTCATGGAACATGATCTTTACTTAATATCCTAATGATTTTTGGCATTAAAAAAAATCTATAATGTTGACCCATACAGCGTATTTTTGGCTATTGCTACAAATATACCTGTGCTACTTATGACTGCTTTTGTGGTCCAGGGTGGGTTGGTCGGTCATACATACATACATACGGGCTGGTATGTGATTAAAATGTTTAATCTAATTAAGTACCTGATGTAGCGATTAATTAATCTAATTCAGGGATGGGCAACTTTGATAGTGACGAGGGCCAGCATTTTTTCTCCTTTATACCAAGGGGCCAGATTACTAATCCACGTCCACACACCTTTTACACCGTCTTACTCAATTTCCTTGAGTAACTTGTGCAGTTATGTTAATTCAGAAGGGAAACTTTGTTGTCAGCTGACAGCAATATTACCTCAACAAGCCAATGTCAACATCTCATTTGCATTGTTTGTAAATTTGCAACAAACAAATGTACAGAGGTCCTACTTTTTATTTTTTATTAGTGGCCTACAGAACATTCTCAAAACAACCTAAGAGGACGATTGAAAAGGCTTATTAAAAATAGTTATTCAAAATGGTACCATAAAATAACTGGGTATCTGCAGGATTTTAAAACATTTTTAAATACCTATTCAAGACCTGCACTTCACATTTCAGCCTTTAAACATGAGTCAAAAGTATTAATTATTATATTAATTTAAACAATTATTTTCAATCAGTTATTATACTAAATAACATATAAATATATCTTAGTGTCTTAATTGTTTAGGTTTTTATAATGCATCAGTTGTTTGTCGATCCACTGGTTCACATTTAAAAATATGTACAAAAAATAGCAGATGGGCTTATTGAAATTGGAAATTCGTTCTTTGCAAATTCGTTCGAAAGGTTTCACTTTCGGAACGGAAGAAATATAGCGGTAACGACCTCAAGTTTATTCAGCGAAATTCTAACTTTTTTAGTTTAATCGTCATATTAATTTATATTGCAATTCTTGTCTTTCCCCCCCAAATTTAAGACCTCTTATAATTAGGACGTTTTGTACCATTTAAAGATCCCATGAAGTTTTTTTGGGTGTTAGTATCAATATGTTAGTCTTAAGGTTATCTATATGTCATATGCTCCAAAACAGTGACACAATTCGCATTTAGAAGATATAAGCATTCAAAGCTTGCAGTTCGTCACTTCTGCCAAAACAGCTCAATGATTTTTTTGACCCCTACACTATAAATAGACGCTGAAGCCGCGGCTGAAATAGGTCACTTGTTCACAGAAAAAGTGTCCGAGTTACATCTGCCTTGCTCTGATGTCATGCTGACGTGTGGCAAAAAATTCTCGTGATGATGAGGCAGCTGTGTCGGATTGTGCAGCATAGACATAATATATGTAGACGCCTCATAGACTGACGCTGCCTATTGGAGCTGACGTATCAGCGTGGCCGCCATCTTGGATGGGTCCCCAATGTGCCCCCCCCCCTGCATTTATTTCTACTGAGGAAGGTGTATCCCCAACTACAACAATCATAACTCCCCGAATTTTTTACCGGATTTTCACACGGTTTGGTTTGTTACAAAAGGCAGAGATTTAGTAATGATACAGGACGCTGTCACACATTGAAAAATACGTGCTTTCATGCTAAAAGACTTTGTATTATGCTCTTTAACAAAGACATATGGTAGGCTATGGCATATTGATAAATGTATAAATGAATTAATTTTATATTTTAATAAAGAAACAAATTTGATTGTTCATTTGAATTGATTTCTCTCTCTCACACACTCACACACACGACCCTTCTGTAACAAATAAACATACAAGCTCCCGTATATACTGTACCAGCTCAGTACATTTTTTTTAAAGACCTGGAAAAGTAAGCGTTATAATTCCAGGTCATTCCAGCATCTTACACTACCCTGTCAGGCTTGCAACTGGGGCTGGGGAGCTAAAACCCTTGAAAAAGAACTGTTTTGCACAACTTCTTGCGTATGCTGGCACTCTGTAACTCCAGGGTAGTTAATTTTGGGATGTGGTGCAGCCTTACTTTGTGAAATACAGACACCACAAATGACACAAGCATGAAATGATGGTTCTCAATTCTGAATTGGGTTTCTGCAATGTGCTCCCCGAGTAAGAACGCATCCTCTGAACCAATCTCCGCCCAAACGAAACGGTTGACGAAGGACACACTGACAACTTGTTCTTTTGAGTTTTGTCGAATCACACGCTCTGCTGCTCTGACCACCTTCACTGATGAATCAGGTAATCCCACGCGATCTGGTATCAATACTGCGCCGGTTATTGCAACCGTAAACTGCACAAAATACGGGCATAGTCGCTCGCTCTCCGTGGACTCCGGTGCTAGCGTAGAGTGAGGAGACCCAACCAATATGGCGGCGAAGCTGGATTACGTTCCAGCACGTCATGAGGCATCTACGTATATTATGTCTATGTTGTGCAGTTGCTCTCCACCGACTGCACTGACCAAAAGCATGATGGGAAACGACTGACTGATGAGACAGCTTAATGCTCATTGGTTCATACAACCGTGATGCTGCTCTCTCTTCTAAAATGTTTTTTTTTTTTTTTAATCTGATTTCATAAAATTATGCTCGAGTATTCCCAAACACTATGACAGTGAGATATGTGATTGTTGTCATATTTCTATAAAAATCTAAAATACATGTTTGCATTAAAGTAGAAATGGATGATAAATACACTTTTCTTTCATATGGGATTAAATAGCAAGCACTTTGAGTGTCTTGTTCATCATATTTATATTCATATAAAAGCACCAGAACTGAAATTATATCATGTTTATCAGCAGCACAGCACACGAGTGAGAATAATGCGATATCTGCCTTTGATCTCGTAGCTATCTGTTCCACTTCGAGAGCTCAGAACTGTCCGTCTTGACTGTGTTTATTTCACTCCTCCCCTCACTGCAGCCGCTTACATTTCAGGCGAGGCGCATCTCAAACAAGCCTAATGTCTTAATGATTATGTCATCGAGTCATTCATTTGATTTGTTCAAATGGCTGATTCATTCAGGAGTGAAGTAAATGGTTCACTTTATGAACGGTCCATTCAAGTCCTGCTCCTGGTGATCGACTGTCCTGCAAAGTTCCTCCGTGTCACCGTAGTGCCATTTTGCAGAGCATCCACTGAACGCAAACAACCTATGCTGATCTGTGTCAGCCGCACCACACGGATACGTCGTTTTCATTCTTATCAAAGTGTAAATAAACATAGAAAACGCATACGCTGTTTGCGTTCAGTGGATACTCTCCAAAATGGTGATGAGGAGAAGACGAATTGTTGAATAAAGTCATTATTTTTGTTTTCGTTGTGTACAAAACGTAGCTTCGTAAAATTACGGTTGAACCCCTGATGTCACATGGATTATTTTACCGATCTCCTAGCTATGTTTCTGGACGCTGATCGTGTTAATTACATTGCTGTCTATGGGAGGGTCAGAGAGCTCTCAGAATGCATCAAAATATCTTAATTTGTGTTCCAAAGATGAACGAAGGTCTTACGGGTTTGGAACGACATGAGGGCGAGTAATTAATGACAGAATTTTCATTTTGGGGTGGAGTAACTCTTAAAGGCAATATGATGCATTATCTGTGACTAGTGCCCACACATCACTGAGGTCCAGATTGTTTCTGTGGAGGGATCCCAGCATTGCTAGTCTTAAGGTGAAAAATTAATTAGTGCAAGTTAATCCACTGAAAAAAATAGTTTGTCTTGGTAATCTTTAATCAAATCTGAACATTTGCTTCCGCTCTGGAAGGGCATTCCTTCTGTGATGACGTCAGTTTGACAGCTTGGGCAGAATATGCTTAACCACGCCCCTCCAACTGTTAGTTCCAGGGCCTTTTTTTCACACCTGCCAATGGTCTGTGACGTTAGAAAATTTACCAGGCAAAACATTTTTTTACCGGCCATTAAACTCTTTTTGCAAAAACAGGCAGTTATTACTACTACAATGACTAAACAATGTTTTTAATTTGTCCTTTACTTTACTTTCAAAAAAAAAAAAAAAAAATGTATTGATTTATTAATCAATGTTCATTAACGTTTTCAAGTTTATTTAGTCCCCCCCCAAAAAAAAGGAATTGTTGAGATTCTTGTCCTTTGCATGTTTTCGGCAAATGGAGCAGGCCATCGTGTCTCAGTATCAAATACAAGCCAGTCTCTCTTTGATCCATCGTCTCTGAAACACCATCTCTCTAAAACACCCAGAACCATCATGACGTTCTGATCTTTGTAACTGTGTTAGTACGTCATAAACAGAACGAGGCATCAGCTTACTGTCGGGTCGCACAGCGCCGCATCCAGTGTAGACAGCATCACTGATTATAATGGGTTCTATAGTATTTTGTCGCGCTGCTCACCTCCGGTGTAGACACGATGTCAGTTTATGAAGAATAAAGAAGGGAAAAGTTAATCTTCTGAAATACAGCAGGAATATCTTCTCAAGTGAAAGTTATTAGAACCGTGTCTAGGTACAAGCTAGCCATCACACTGCTCTGACCTTATCAGCCCATTGTTAAAATTCTGAAAAGTTTTACCCGCTGACACTTGTTACATATACTCATCAATGCAGTTTTTTTTTAATTCGTTTCAGTCTTTTTGAATGGAAGTTCCCCAAACTGGAAGTGCCACCCATAATGTAAAATGCTGTAGGCTCATCAGGAATAAGGTGAATAATTAAGCCTATTTTTTTTAAACCACACATCTGTTAAAACGTTATTCATTGCTGTGATCAAAGCTTCATTACTCCAGTCTTCAGTGTCACATGATCCTTCAGAAATCATTCTAATATGCTGATTTGCTGCTCAAGAAATATTTCTGATTATTATCAATTTTTAAAACTGATGTGCTGTTAAATATTTTTGTGATTCATTCTATTTTTCAGGATTCACAGATGAATAGAAAGTTCAAAAGAACAGCATTTATTTGAAAAATAAATCGTTTGTAACATTATAAATGTCTTTACTGGCACTTTTTCAATTTAATGTGTCCTTGATGAATAAAAGTATCAAGTTCTTAAAAAAAATACTGCCCCTGAACTTTTGAAGTGTAGTGTAGATTGTAGATTATGGTTTTGTTTGTCACTTGATCTTTAGGATTGTTTTTCTCAGTTTATTTTTATTTTTTTGTCTACTTTACTAAACAAATCTTGTCAAATATTTGTTCGTTTGTGTATGCAAATGGTTTGACAGTTTTTGTGACGGAGCGGTGCAATTTTGAGACCCAAGCCCAAACTTTTACTAGTAAGAAAATCTGGAAACCCTTCAAACAAAAGAAAGCAAATTACAACAGAAAAAATAATAATACAAACCAACTTTGTATAACTGTAACAATTATATGTAAAACAAAAAAAACAAAACAAAAAACAATACCAGCAGGGCTGAGGCTCCCAACAGCAGGAAACAAAACAGAGTTTGGTTTTAAAAGGGCACACTTCCACACATTACACCACTGTGCACTCCGATCACACCACCATATACTCCATGTTACACAGCACACAATAAACAAGAACCACCACCACAAGGAGGAAGATCCATTCACCTGTGAATAAAACTATAACAACTGACTTAAGGCAACATGCAATATGGACATCAATTAACTGATAAAGCAACTTATCTCAAAAGAGAATATTAATGCCAAACAGAAACAAAGAGGGAGAAACAATAAAATGTTAGAGAAATCAAATAGTTTGTCACATGAGACTATTACAAAGCAACTTGGTATCAGATGTAAATTGTCACATGAAAGTCAAGTTGCATTAATAAATGATTGACCATATGCAAATAAAACTGCAAACACAAAACAAATTAACAACAGGAATAAAGCGGGAAAAACAAAATCAACCAAACAAACTTTACTTCCTCAGAAGGCAAAAGAAAAGAAAACGGTTCATGTCAAACAAAGAAAAGGGAGACAGAGCACAGTTTTTATCTCTCATAAAGATGAAAAGAGATAGTCATATCTTCCATAACAGGGCACAAATGTGAAGCGGGGCACTACGACGGCACGACAAGACAGACACAAGCAGTCCCCTTTAGGCCGAGTTGACACTGCACGACTTTAGCCCCGATTTTCACTCGCCGACAGGTTTTGTGAAATCGCAGGCAAATGCCCAAAATTGGAGGCAAATCGGTACTCGTTCACACAAGTGACAATCACGCAGTGTGAATTATCAAAGATGCAATTTGAGAGAATGCTAGCCCCCCGTGAAATATTTGGCATGCTAAATATCTGGAGCTGTCGGCAATTCAAAATCCTGCCTTGTGAAATGAGTTCTGACTGAAACATACATCGGCGATGACCTACAGCCAATGAGAGAGCAAGATACAGGGCAGCGGGAAGTTCGGGGAGGAGTTATATGAAACGTAGTTTGTGGACCAGTGTTGCCAAGTCCGCGGTTGCCGCGGGGTGTTTTTCATGTCCCAAATATGAATTGTAAAAGGAGAACCCCACCAAAAAACGTGTATTTTACCCCCCAAATGAGATTTTTACTGGAGGACCCCCCTTGAAACGTGATTGTGCTATTTTTGAGTAGCAATTGGGCAGCTTTTGTTGCGGCGATTCTTCCTTTTGTGAAGTCATGCAGTGTGTAACCTTCTGTCGCCGATAATTATCTGTATTATTAATTTGTCGATGTTTTCATCCAACATGGTCATTATGTAGAACAATGTTTTATGTTTCCATTATAATTCAGACTATGATTTTAATTATTAGCAGCAATATCAAGGTGAATTCAATTGAAAATGCAAACTCGAATGTGATTCATCAAAAGCCGGTTGTTTGACTTGTTTCCACAGGGTTTTTATTGATTGAGGAAATGGCACGTGGACAAGAAGGTAAGAATCCTTCAGTGTCTAAACACTTTTGTTCTGTTTTGTCTGTTAAATGGGCAGAAATAAAAGTACTTAGAAATTTAGCTCTGTAATGAAGCTCTGAAGCAGTTTGATGCCCAGTTTATAGTTCCTGATATCAGATAGACCAAAGTCGGAAAATAAAGTTTCCCTCCAAATTTTTCCCTCCAAAATTGATCTTTCAGGAACAGCTTTTACAAATTTTTAATGTCAGATCATACTGCTCTTTGTTTAATATAACATACCAAGCCCATCATGATATATAGGCCAATATTAGAATTATACTAAGTAACCAATGTTGGATATCCAAAATAAAAATAAAAGTGTTCACTATCATTCTTTTACCCTTGTGTTTTAAATATCTGTCGCTGTTTTACACTCTTAACCCTTAATTTCTGACCCTGTGGTGGACATGTAGCTGATGATGAGTAAGAAAGATTAGTTTGGTAAAGGTCTTCTGCAGTAGTAGATGATTTCTTATTGGCCTTTATTGATTACTTTTTTCCAGAGAATGTAGCACTATGGGGCAAAAGTAGTCAATCATCAACTTACTCAAATATATGTGATCCTAAAATGGCTCTTGATGGATTGTTGACCAGCTGGTCCTGCACTAACTCTGAAATCAACCCATGGTGGAGATTGGATCTACTGAATGTGTACAAAGTGAACAGAGTGACCATCACTTATAGATCGAGCATTCCTTGCAGGATTAACGGAGCGGTGATTCGTATCGGGAACTTTCTTGACATTTACAGCAACACCATGTGAGGATTTCTTTCTTTTGATTTGATTTCTGTGGCTGAAGTGAAGAATGAACAGAAACAGATAACAGATGATCTTTCTGTCTGTAGATGTGGTGTGATTTCTACTCTTGCATCCGGTGCCACGGCCACTTTCTCATGCGGTGGGATGGAGGGTCGTTATATGGTTGTCCATATTCCTGGAGATAAGAGGTTTCTTTGTATTGTTGAAGCTGGAGTCTACGGGTATTTGGCAGGTAATTTGTTTTTGTAGAGCACTTTATTGAATGTAATAAATACTTTTTTAGAAACTTATTTAAACTCATAGTTCACCAGAAATCACACTCATGTCTTTCCAAACCAGTATGACAGTATTCATGCTCTACTGGTGTCTTATGTACAGATGATTCTGATAAACATGGGGCTTGAGCATATAACAGGAATGCAAACTCATCATGGGTGAAAAAGGTGACAAAGACACGCAAAACCATATAATTTTTTTTAATTCTACAGTTGTGCAGTAAAAATGCACTTTAAAATTTAATGATTGACATTTAATTCATGAAGATGACATGAAAAAAATAATTGTCTCCTGGTGTAAAACAAAGATTTGTAAGATGAAAATGACATGAAATTAGACACCAGCAGCCTAGAAGGGTTAATCATTTAAATACTTAACTACAAATGAAGTTACTTTTTAATGCTATACACATTAAATAATAATGCATTAAATATTTAGACACTTTTTAGATTTAATGTAAAAACAAAAATTTTCAAACATTGTCTTAAAATGGACTCATTTTTAAGTTGCTTTAAGTTTTATCTTTAACTGTAGAAGCTGCTATTCAGCCAATACAGACTTGTTGCTGCTGTTTTGTTACTCTGAATTTACTCAGCATCACTTAATGCACAGCTCTATTTTGACATCGACTTGTCAGATAGTTCATTTCTTCCATTTATTTCTTCTGGACTGGGACAAAAAATCGGCCCACCACTAACACCACCACTTATATATATATAGAGAGAGAGAGAGAGAGAGAGAGAGTACACTTGTTTTTTTCCTCAGGTTTCTTTGATGAATAGAAAGTTCAGAAGCTTTTCACAGCATTTATCTGACATGGAAATCTTTTGTAACATCATGAATGTCTTTGTCATCATTTTTGATCAATTCAAAGCATCCTTGCTAAATAAAAGTATTATTTCTATAATTTCTTTCTCAAAAAACAAAAATTATTCTGACTTCAAGCTTTTGAGTGGTATAGTGTATAATGTTACAAAACTTTTTATTTCAGATAAACACTGATTTTTGGATCTTTCTATTCATCAAAGAATTCAAAATCTTACTGTTCAAAAACATTTTACTGGTAGTGTAGATATGTGTCAATGCATCTAGTTATTTTGGATGAGAATAAAATGTCAGGTCCGACAATATTGTGTCTTTTTTTATTTAAATCTAGATTCATTCATTGGCCCATGGAAACTTTTATGAACACACACTTGATTTGACTTGGCCAAAAAATCATGGGGGACGAATTTACGTTTTATTAAAAAGTGTTTACGTATTCTACACGCGCACACACATTAGGATAGGTTAGATGCCTGCCTCCGTTGCGAGTCCCTATCAAGCACTTTACCCATTCAACTGCTCTCCTCCTCCTGCCTGGCTCCGCATCCCTCACCGCAGAGCAAGCCTGTTCTTGATAAAGCTGCTGTGAAAACGTGGGAAAAGGCGATAAGGAAGAAGCTGGGCTGAAGCGATCTCCATATAGGCGGAGCAAAATACTTCATCGCTCCGTCTATAGCGCATTAACGTACAAGATGGTGCCGGGGATGGCAGCCGTGTTGCGAGCTCCGAGAAAACTCTGCAGGTTTTCGTATGTTTTTTTTTTTTTTTTTTTTACGTGTTAGATGTCGTTAGTATAACTGTCTACGATAGAGACACGCTTTTAACCCTCTGGGGTCCGAGGTCATTTTGGGGCCCTTGAGATGTTTTGACATGCCCTGATATTTGTGCTTTTTTCAGCTACTTAAAACATACTATTGACCAACATGTAATTTTTTTTGTATTCAGCACAAACTGTGCTACAATAATATGTGACCAAGATGGATGTACATGTTTGCATTTTTTAGAAAAAAAATATTATGCGTGGTTAGTACGTTTTGGGAAAAAAAATGTAGCTGAAATAAGGCCTTACAACCCACACTAAATAGTCCTGAATAAGACTTTTGAGTAATCAGTCTTGTAGGCTAGAATATTTACTTCAAAATTATGTGAAAATCATTCTGCTTACTCATTCACAGAAAACAATATATTGATTTAAAATTTTCAAGACATGTTTTGTGATCGAGGGTCTATATGCGAGGGAGTGGTAATGGCCATGAATATTGAGTGAGTCTCACCTGAGAGACAAAGGGCCCTCCCCTATGGGGCCCTAATGGCCCATCAGTGTGACTGTGACTGTGAGGCAGGTAAGAGAATGTGAGGACATTGAAAAAAAGGGTTTTTTAAATTATTTGTGTTTTATTTACAACACAGTATAATCAAAACATACATAATGAAGGTCAAAGACACATTATTGTGCACACTGATCTAACCACAGAGATGTGAACTGACAACAGATTCTGTTCAACAAGTAAATCATACCTGATATTTATTTTAAGTGTTTCTACTTCTTTCCATGGTTTTAAGAAGAAAAAAACATAATCAGTAGAAAAGGAGCTTGTTTTAACATAGAATATCAGTGTAGTTGAACATCTGATGTTGGTGCAGCGCTCTCAGAGGAAAACAGTTTGAAGAGACATCAGGATTCATCTGGTGCTGGTATCTGATTCAATAAAATACAAACAAAAAACATTTGTGAGCATGTTAATATCAGGAACATCTGTATATTTTATATATATATATATATATATATATATATATATGTATTGTAGCCATTGACTCACACATGCTGTGTACTATCATAAAAAAGAGAAAGAAATCTTATATCTGAGAAACTAATTATTATTGTTTAGCACGTTATTAAAATCTATTTCTGAACAGAGTAGGCTATTAATAATAAACATGTACTAAACATACTTAGACTCGTAGCATTCATCATGTTACAGTGTACACTCATATTACTTTTATTGTTTTATATAGAGCATGAAAACATCATCGCGCCGTAAGAAATTTAAATACAATGAATTGCCCCTCATATTCAAAATGTTTTACACGATTTCAAACATTGTAGTCAGGAATTATAGTTTGGGAAAAACCCAACTATGATTTTGTAGTCATATAGTCTAGTATGTATGATTTTATAGTAGCCTATGACATGATTCTGAAGCCACAGACTCAAGCATGCTTTGTACAATAAAATAATGTACTTTGTACTATAAAAAATGATATTTTATATCTGAGAAACTAATTATTATTGTTTAGCACGCTATTACAATCTATTTGTGAACAGAGTATTAATAATAAACATGGTCTAAACATTCTTAGACGCGTAGCATTCATCATGTTGTCGTTTGGGAAAAACCCAACTAACTGTTTAAATCTGTTCAAGTTTATGACACAATAACACGGTAACTAATGCAAAAAAGAAACTTAACTTACTCATCAGATCGATCTCCTCTTCTGGATGAAATCGTGTTCTTCTTTCGAGGGAAATCCTTTCTTTACTCAGCGTGAACAGTAACAGTAGCCGCTCTTTCTCCGCTCTTTCTTTTGGGCGTTTACACGCGCTCACGCACCACGTGGCTATTTACATATGAACGGCGCGAGGAGTGCGAGGGCGTGAACTCATTAGAGATAATGAGTCAGACGGGAAAGATTGAACATCATGATGGTTTCATACGGATTACTTCATCACAGAATGTTTGTTTTCGATAGGACTTGCTTCATTTCGAAGTAGACACTTCAGGCTTTCTATAGATATAACTCCCATGTCTCTGTGTTGAGTAGTCGCTGAGTTACAGTTCATTTTAGTGACGCGTTTCTCAAAACAGTTTGCGGAGACGGAGAAGACAGAGAGCACACCCTGTTTATTTTCTTATTTCTCCAAAAGCACAAAGTTGTGTTGTTATTGTGAGTGTACTCAAAAAAAAGTAGACACTTAACAGTTTCGATTGATGTATAACACTTATTTGTGTGACCAAAATCAACAGAGTATTTTTAGTGTCTTTTGCACTGATCTTAAAAAAAACGAGTTGGTCTCGCCGGCGATACAGCCGACCCCAGAGAGTTAAACATCGGTTCTTCCGTCGCACAACGCAAACCGGACTTTGAGTCCCTGAACGCCGGTGGATTGTTCACAGACACCGCATCAGGGCCCTTTGTCTGGTACGCACGACCACGTCGAAAGAAACGTAGCCGAAAAAGAGGGAAGAGAGCTGGCGTTCTTGTCAGACTGAGACACCGTGCCTTTCGACCTCCTCTTCCAACCATTTTGCTGGCTAACGTTCAGTCACTGGATAACAAACTCTGTGAACTGCGTGCACGCATCCCATACCAACGAGAAACAAGGGACTGCTGCGTTATTTGCCTCACAGAAACCTGGATGTCTGCAATGGTTCCAGACTCAGCCATCGAGCTCACGGGCTTCTCTGTGCATCGCTCGGACAGAACGAAAGAGCTCACAGGGAAAAGCAGTTCGATCAGCCTTGTCAGCGCGGACATCTGCCTTTAAATCCGGAAACACTGACAATCGGAAACAAGCCAGCTACGATCTCAGGAGATCCATCAAAGCAGCCAAACGACAATATAAAAACAAAGTTGAAGAACAATTCAACAACAACATCCCAAGAAACATGTGGCAGGGCATCAACAACATCACAGATTTTAAAGGGAATAAACCAGCTACTGTAAACATTGCCGCCTCTCTACCGGACGAGCTGAATACTTTTTATGCTCGTTTCGAGGTTCATAACACCGCCCACACAGAGAGCGCTCCTGCGGCTGCTGCAGAAAAGGTGAGCCCACTCTCCCTTTCTGTCGTGGATGTAACTCGATCCTTCAAACGGGTGAACATCTGCAAAGCTGTGGGCCCAGATGGCATCCCAGGTCGTGTGCTCAAAGCATGCGCTAACCAACTAGCCGGGGGGTTTTACAGACATCTTCAATCTGTCCCTCTCTCTGTCTGTGGTTCCCTCATGCTTCAAAAAATACACCATTGTGCCCATACCTAAGAAAAGTAAAATCACATGCTTGAATGACTGGAGGCCCGTTGCTCTGAC
This sequence comes from Acrossocheilus fasciatus, assembly GCA_036784905.1. Classification (NCBI taxonomy): domain Eukaryota; kingdom Metazoa; phylum Chordata; class Actinopteri; order Cypriniformes; family Cyprinidae; genus Acrossocheilus; species Acrossocheilus fasciatus. Next base: position 47,140,679 of record CM071940.1, read on the forward strand.
ACCCATCTTCAGCAAGTGTTTTGAGAAGCTCATCAGAGACCACATCTGCGCTGTGCTGCCTGCCTCACTGGACCCACTACAATTTGCATACCGCAGAAATCGTTCCACAGATGACGCTATTGCCTTCACCCAGCACACTGCTCTCTCCCACCTGGAAAACAAGAACACCTATGTGAGAATGCTGTTCGTGGATTATAGTTCAGCATTTAACACCATAGTGCCTGCCACACTGGTTGAGAAGCTCCAGACTCTGGGACTGAACAGATCTCTGTGCAGCTGGATCCTGGACTTCCTGATAGGCAGAAGTCAGGTGGTCAGAATGGACAACAACACCTCATCTCCCCTGATCCTCAACACCGGTGCCCCGCAGGGCTGCGTTCTCAGCCCACTCCTGTACTCCCTGTACACACTGTACACACACGACTGTACAGCTACACACAGCTCCAACGTCATCGTCAAATTCGCTGATGACACAACGGTGATAGGCCTGATCACCGACAACGAGGAGACGGCCTACAGAGAGGAGGTGAGTACCCTGACTAAATGGTGCCAGAAGAACCACCTCTCACGACATTACATATGTAAAATCTGTTGCACCTTTGCACAACTATCTATTGCACTACTAATCTGTTGTAAATGTACAATCTATTGCACCTTCACATATTACTATGTATAGATGTGTACATAATGTAGAATGTGTACTGGTAACTAAGTATGTCTTTATAGTACACTGTGTATTGAGTATATGAATGTGCATTTTGCACATTGTCTTCTGTACAGTCTGTAAATATGTACTGTCTATATGTAAATTGTTTTTGTTTTTTTAACAAAATATGTCTTTATAGTACACTGTGTGTATTGAGTATACGTATGTGTTTTCTTTTACACATTGTCTTCTGTACAGTCTGTTAATATGTACTGTCTATATGTAAATTGTTTTTGTTTTGTTTTTTTTTTGTTTTTTTTCCCTCTTGCACTGTCTGGAGCACGCTCTTAAGAATTTCACTCACCAAGGCACTTGTGCTGTGGTGATGTGACAATAAAAGTGATTTGATTTATTTGATTGTGATTGGGTGGTTTACACTGTCAATACAGGAGACAAACCGATAGTCCACTGGCTGCTCGCTGTCCCTGCGTGATGGTCCTTGGCAAAAAACAACAACAAAAAAAAAAAAGCATTCTTCGGCCCACCGGGAAAATGCCCGATTACCAATCCAGCCCTGCGTCCATTGCTACAGTTATCACCGTTAATCACGGAACAATTTAGCGAATTCACTTGCGTAATTTTTTACATTCGTGGTTGTTAATCCTGAAACAGTATACGTGGGCATTTGGTTCTCTTAGACAAACAAAACTTTTTTTCAAACTGTGAATTTTTGAGAGAAACTGAGCAAAGGGCGCTTCCCTTATAGCGCAACTGACCGAGATTACTCGCGTGAAAACTACACAATGAATCTCTTATTTACATCATATATGCTCTCTTTTTCTTTTGTTATAACGGGAAGACCTGCGAATGTGTAGAACTAAATCAACTTGCGAAAACAAAAATGAGTTCAGAGAGGATTCTGACTAACCTACAGTAAACACCTCTGATTGGCCATTGCTTTCAACAGAGATACCTGTGATTGGCTAATTCTAAATGCTGCAGAAACATGTTGTAAATATAAACTTTTGGTTGTGTAATTCAAAACCAGAGCACGCGCACAACACCAGACAGGAGCGTTTGAAAGCGGGTGAGTTCGAGCAGGTACAGAATTGAGTTGGTAGTAATGGTACTGTAAAGAGAACGCCCCCCCCCCAAAAAAAAGAACAAACTAAAAAACTTGCCGGATCTACACGAATCACACAACTTCACACAAACCGAAAAGTGACAAGTTTGAATCCCTGACATAATGCTACAAAGTGGGGAAAATATTAATGTGGGTGTGACGTGCCTCTGGGCCCGTTCTATTTTAGCCAGCTGAGGGGCGGGACTTGGGGTGTAATCGTTATGTGAAACACCTGCAGAGGGGTTTAAAAGGTTTTTGGTCCTCTGTTTAAGGCCTCTCTGTTACTCTCTTTGGTTTTGTTAGGTTGGGCTGTTTTGTTGTGATTATTTGTTTGCTTTATGTATTAGTTTAGTGTAGTTTTGGTTTGGTTTAGGTTTGGCAGGCCTGTTGGATTCTGATTGTTATTTTGCTTTAACTAGTGTTATGTTATTTATTATGAGTTGTAATCTTTATTTCTGTAAATAAATATTTGTTGATTCATTTTTGCGTTCTCGTTGCCTCCCTCATTTGTTGCGGCTTGAGCCGGCCGTGACAAATATGGGGGCTCGTCCGGCCGTTGTAATTAGGAACACCGGTTTCTTCTTTGTCATTAGTTCTGACTCCGTAAGCGAGTGCTCCGCGTGTGTTGTGTAGTTTGTTTGGGAGGCTTCGAGTAGCGATTGTTTAGGAGGTAAAGTAGATGTTTGATTTGGAAGTTGAGTTTTGTAAGTGCTTGAATTATCGCTGCGTGTTGTTGGAAACGTGGAATATGGTAAGTTATACAAATTGAATGCTGATTTAATGGGTAGAATATATAATAGACATTTATCAGTGTGTTTTGTGGAGGTTAGAATTTTTTGTTTGGTAATTGGTTTGAGGTAGCAGAGATCTAAATCATGACCTCCAATATTGACGAGTTTATTAGTAATCCGTCAGAAGCCCTTTTAAATGAATATTCAAAAGATCAATTGTTAGCGCTCGCGAATCATTATGATGTTGGTCTTTCTGTTGCGGATAAACGATTAAAAGAGAGTTTGAAATCGATTTTGATATCTGCTTTGGTCGAACAAAAAGTACTTGAGGCTGAGCAGACGTCTACTATTCAGGTTAGTAGGAAATCTTTGTCTTATGAACAGCAGAAGGATTTACTTTTGATAGAAACAAAATCGAAGGAAAAAATCGAACAGAAAAAAATAGAAGCAATGTACGAAATTGAAAAGGGAAAATTAGAACTGGAGCGCTATAAATTGGATTTGATTAAAGCAGGAAAATTTTCTAAGGAAACTAAAAGATTGTCGGCTGAAGGTAATGAGGATGATTGGCATGATTTTGATGTGGTTACAAATTTACGACTGGTACCCAAATTTGATGAAAGGGATATTGATACCTTTTTCTTGTTGTTTGAGCGGGTAGCTGATGTTAGAAGATGGCCAGATTCAGTGCGTACTTTATTATTGCAGTGTGTTTTTACGGGAAGAGCTCAGGAAGTTTTTTCTTCTCTAGATACTCGGGATTCAGAGAACTATGACTGTGTAAAATCCGCTGTTTTGAAAGCTTATGAATTGGTGCCGGAAGCATATAGACAGCGATTTAGAGGTTGGCAAAAATCGGAAAAACAAACACACGTGGAATTTGTGAGAGAAATTCAAACGCATTTTAATCGCTGGTGTACTGCTTCTGGTGTGGAGACTTTGGGTGATTTACGGGAGCTGGTAGTGTTGGAGCAGTTTAAAAATTCAGTGCCACCTCGTATTGCTACTTATGTAGCTGAGGCTAAGGTTCATACAGTTTATGACGCTGCAGTTCTTGCTGATGAATTTGCTTTAATTCACAAAAATCAGTTTGGACAAAAAATGTTCAAAGATAGGAGACGCGAACCATATGAGTTTGCATATGATAAGAGTAGGGAAAATTTTGATCTCTCTAGGACAAGATCGTTTCGTTCTCCTGGGAAAAGTGATTTAGCAGATATTTGCAATTACTGTCAGGCTAAAGGTCATTGGAAAAATGAATGTCCAATGCTTAAAGCTAAAGCTCAATATTCAGTAGAAAACAAGAAAATAAAAAGTACTGCTTTAGGACTGAAGTCTGTCGGATTGGTGACATCTGTTCAATCGTCCCTTGAACTGGCTGTGGAAACTCCTTGTGAAAATCAGAAATCTAGCTTTTCTCCTTTTATTACAGAGGGTTATGTTTCACTAGTGGGCTCTAATCAGAGTAAGCGAGTAAAAATCCTCAGAGACACCGGTGCAATGGAATCATTTATTTCTGAGACTGTCCTGCCCTTTTCTAGTGAATCATATACTGATAGTAATGTCTTAATTAGAGGAATAGGACTAAATGTAGTATCTGTTCCTCTACATAAAGTGTTGTTGTTTTCAGAATTGGTGCAGGGGGAGGTAACACTTGGTGTACGTCCCTGTTTGCCCGTTGTGGGTGTTGACATTATTCTCGGAAACAATTTAGCTGGAAGTAGGGTTTGGTCAGGTGGTTTGCCAGCTTTGGTGGTGTCTCCCTCTTTATCTACGTCAGATGGGTTTGATGACAGTGCCAAGAGTTTTCCAGAAGTGTTTGTTTCTTCGGTTGTGACTCGGGCTGGGAGTAAACTTTTGTCTGTGACTCCATCAGATGTTAAGAAAGAAGTACTGACTAAAATACCATCAGTTCTGACTATTTCACGTAATGACCTGGTGAAAGAACAACGAGAGGATACATCGCTTGTTGACTTATTTGACATAATTCTTTCTCCAGAGGTGCTGTCAGATACACCTTCGGGGTATTATTTAGATGGAGAAATGTTGGTCAGAAAGTGGGTGCCTCATTGTAAGGAGTTTGTAGGAGACCCAATTGTTCAAGTTGTGGTTCCAAAGAAATTTCGTGATCTTGTTTTGAAAACGGCACATGATTCTTCGGGGCATTTGGGTGTAAAAAAAAAACCTATCAGTTGATTTTGAGAAGTTTCTTTTGGCCTAAGCTAAAACGAGATGTATCTGCATATATTAAGACCTGTCATACTTGTCAGGTGACTGGCAAGCCGAACCAGAATCTGAAACCTGCACCACTTTTTCCAATCCCAGTGGTGAACCAACCATTTGAATATTTGATTGTGGATTGTGTGGGCCCATTACTTAAGTCTAAGGCAGGTAGTAAGTATTTACTTACAATAATGTGTCAAACAACGAGGTTTCCAGCTGCTTATCCGTTACATTCAATTACTACAAAGACGGTGTTAAAAGCTTTAACGCAATTCATTGCTCTGTTTGGAATTCCTAAAGTTATACAAACGGATCAAGGTTCGAATTTTACTTCGAAAATATTTGCGCAGACGTTAAAACAGTTGCATGTTAAACATCATAAGGCCAGTGCTTACCATGCTCAAAGTCAGGGGGCCCTAGAACGCTTTCATCAAACGCTGAAGTCTCTGTTTAGATCGTATTGTACACAAATGAAGGGTGATTGGGAAGAGGGTTTGCCCTGGCTTCTTATGGCTGCTAGAGAAGCTTCTCAAGAAAGCACAGGGTTTAGTCCAAATGAGCTTGTGTTTGGACATTCTGTGCGTAGTCCAATGTCGCTTTTGTCTGAGGATTTGAAGGGGGTGGATCCTCCAAAGCATTTGTTGAATTATGTAAGTGACTTTCGCAGGAGATTGTATGAATCTTGGGAGCAGGCAAAAGTGAAGTTGGGGCATTCACAAGATAGAATGAAGCAGTTATTTGACCGTCGAGCAGAGGTTCGAGTTTTTCAGCCTGGTGATCAGGTGCTTGCTTTAGTGCCGGTTGTGGGTTCTCCTTTTCAGGCAAAATTTGTGGGTCCTTATACGGTGTTACGGCAGGTTTCAGATTTGAATTATTTGATTGAAACTCCTGAGAGGAGAAAGAAGACACGTGTGTGTCATGTGAATCTTTTAAAGCCCTATTTTGCACGTGATTTTGTGAAAAACCCTAATTCTGTTTTGATTGTTGAGAGTCCAGAAAGAACCCGAGTGAAACCTGTGCTTTCGGTTAGCACAGGAGGAGAAACCTCTTTAGGTGTTCTTGCAACGCCTGTTTCTGATGACGAAGGGTTGGATCCGGGGGAATCAGTTACACAAGGGTGTTTAGCAAATACTGAAGCCCTTGGGAACTTAGGGGTGATGTTGAAGCATCTTTCTGATGTTCAACGTTTGGATATGTCTGTTTTAATAAATGACTATGTGTTTCTTTTTCCTGATACTCCCACACAAACAACTCTAATTGAACATGATATTGATGTGGGGGACGCTAAACCTGTTTGTCAGCGTTACTATCGCGTTCCTTTGGAGAAAAAACAACAGTTGGAAACTGAGATTGCATATTTGCTGGAAAATGGTTTGGCTGAGCCTTCTTTTTCAAGTTGGGCGTCTCCGTGTATACTGGTAAAAAAAGCTGATGGATCTCATCGATTTTGCACAGACTATAGGAAGGTAAACTCATTAACTAAACCTGATTCTTACCCTTTGCCTCGAATTGAGGATTGCATTGATCAAGTTGGCTCTGCCACCTATGTTAGCAAATTTGATTTGCTAAAGGGTTATTGGCAGGTGCCGTTAACGTCTAGAGCTCAGGAGGTCTCTGCATTTGTCATTCCGTCAGGCCTATTTTCTTATAAGGTTATGAGTTTTGGTTTAAGAAATGCCCCAGCTACGTTCCAACGGTTAATGAATAGAGTTATTGCAGGTTTGGAAGGTTGTGCAGTTTACTTGGACGATGTAGTCGTCTATAGTGACACTTGGTTGGAACATGTATGTCGAATTAGAGCTTTGTTTGATCGTTTTGCTGGGGCTAACCTTACGGTAAATTTGAGCAAATGTGAGTTTGCTAAGGCCACTGTCACTTACCTTGGAAAAGTAGTAGGTCAAGGTCATGTACGTCCGGTTCGGGCTAAAGTGACCGCAATTGATCAATTTCCTATTCCTACTACAAAAAAGGAATTAATGAGATTTCTTGGGATGGTTGGGTTTTATAGGGGGTTCTGTCAGAATTTTTCTACGGTGGCAGCTCCTCTTACCAACCTCCTTCGAGATAAAATCAAATTTGAGTGGACCTCGGTGAGTCAAAAAGCATTTGAGGATGTTAAATCACTCCTCACTGTGTCTCCAGTATTGGTTGCACCGAGACTGGACAAAGCTTTCAAATTACAGGTTGACGCTAGCAATGTGGGAGCGGGAGCTGTTTTATTGCAGACCTCAGAAGATGAGGTAGAGTGTGTAGTTGGGTATTTCTCTAGGAAGTTTAGTTCTTATCAACTTAACTATTCGGTTATTGAGAAAGAGGCCTTAGCCTTGATCTGGGCGCTGAAACATTTTGAGGTTTATGTGGGTTCCGGTGGAGGGTCGTTGGTGGTTTATACTGACCATAATCCTCTAACATTTCTACATTCCTTACAGAACCCAAACCAGCGACTCATGAGATGGTGTATCTTTTTACAAGGGTATCATCTGGATATAAGACACATTAAGGGTACCGACAATGTGATTGCAGATGCTCTATCACGAGTATAATGTATGTTATTGCAATGTTTTTTGCTTTTCCTTTTCTAGTTTACTCTCTCCATCCTATCTCTTCTCCTAGGCGCCGAGGTTGATGAGTATTATGGGGGGGAGGAGATGAGTGGATTCTGGAAGATGCTGACTTCATTGTTATTTGGGAGTATATGTATTGGAGAGTTGTGGGTATAGTTATGTGTATTTGTGTTTTTGTGGGTGTACATCCCAGTTTAGTTAGTGGGGTTTTTTTGTTGGGTTTTTTTTTGTTTTGGGTGGTAATTCTGAGTGGGGGTACACTTCAGTATTCTGCAGCAGTCCTGGTTATGGGATTGTTGTGGATGCTGAGTTCAGTGTTTAAAAGCCGCCTCGAGCTCAGCAAGCCACTGAAGACTAGATAGGTTTAAGGTAGTGTGTGATTTATTAGTTAGGAGGTTGGGATGTACTTTATTTTGAATGTTTGTTTTGATTTGTTTGAGGGTTTATTTTTTAAGGGGGGGTGTGTGACGTGCCTCTGGGCCCGTTCTATTTTAGCCAGCTGAGGGGCGGGACTTGGGGTGTAATCGTTATGTGAAACACCTGCAGAGGGGTTTAAAAGGTTTTTGGTCCTCTGTTTAAGGCCTCTCTGTTACTCTCTTTGGTTTTGTTAGGTTGGGCTGTTTTGTTGTGATTATTTGTTTGCTTTATGTATTAGTTTAGTGTAGTTTTGGTTTGGTTTAGGTTTGGCAGGCCTGTTGGATTCTGATTGTTATTTTGCTTTAACTAGTGTTATGTTATTTATTATGAGTTGTAATCTTTATTTCTGTAAATAAATATTTGTTGATTCATTTTTGCGTTCTCGTTGCCTCCCTCATTTGTTGCGGCTTGAGCCGGCCGTGACAGTGGGAATTAAAAAAATTAGTTAATTTATCATGTTAAACAGTCCACATCTGTCAGACAAATTAACAGACAACTTTCTTTTTATTCCAAATGGGTGTTATTGAAGATATTTGTTATATTTCCACCAGGTTGTTGGTACTAACGATGTAATGAATTACTAGGGGCTCTAATAGTTTTGTATATAGTTGTGAAGGATGTTGTTAGACAAAAAGTCATTCTGTTTGTAATTCCGTTTGGTGACAGAAGGCTAGTTGGTGCAGAAATTACATGCTTCACCATCATCTCCTGCACTGTTGCTCTCAAATTTAATTTGAATTGTGCATAAACATGGGTCATGACGGGTTTTTATTAATTTTCCAGGAAATCGGGCAATAGGAGGAGCCACTATACAGTCGTCAACATCTGCGGACTGGTTTGCTGAAAGGGCCGTCGATGGTAATCGAGGTCTCCAGCAGTTGTATACGGGATGCTCCTCAACCCTTAATGAGACAGACCCGTGGTGGAGGCTGGATCTGCAGGATGTCTACAGAGTTAATAAAGTGGTCGTCACTAATAGAAATGACTGCTGTGCAGAACAATTAAACGGAGCGGAGATTCGCATCGGAAACTCTTTGGAGAACAACAGCATCAACAATCCCATGTGAGAAACTTGAAGTTGAAAGAGCGTGAGACATCAAGGACAAATGTGAAGGATTAATGCAGATATGACAGTATTTTTATATCCTTCATGTGTTTCTCTGTCTGTAGATGTGCTGTTATTCCTGATATTCCAGCAGGTGAGTCCTACAGCTACTCATGTGATGGACTGGATGGACGTTACGTGATTATTCATATTCCTGGAGACTGGAAGATTCTTACACTTTGTGAGGTTGAAGTCTACGGGTATTTGCTAGGTACTTCATTGTTGTAGAGTGTTATATTCAATATTATACATTAATATATAATTCATGTAATATCATGCCATACTTGAAACGTACTATAAAGGAACACAAAATCATAATTTTCACAATTCGGTTTGGTGAGGGTAGTTGATGCAGTAATAATTCACTTCACCTCCAGTCGTTGTTCCTCAGTAATCTTCCCCTCTGCTGCAAACTTTGTGCATCAAGATGAGTCGTGACATTTTTTTCATACATTTTTTACATTTTTTTTTAATAGAAAATCTGGCAGTAGCTGGAGCTGCTATACAGTCGTCAACATCTGCGGACTGGTTTGCTGAAAAGGCCATTGATCGAGGTCTCCAGCAGTTGTATACGGCATGCTCCTCAACCCTTAATGAGACAGACCCGTGGTGGAGGCTGGATCTGCATGATGTCTACAGAGTTAATAAAGTGGTCGTCAGTAATAGAAAAGACTGCTGTGCAGAACAAATAAACGGAGCAGAGATTCGAATCGGAAACTCTTTGGAGAACAACGGCATCAACAATCCCATGTGAGAAACTTGAGGTTGAAAGAGTGTGAGATGTCAAGAACAAATGTGAAGGATTAATGCAGATATGACAGTATTTTTATATCCCTCATCTGTTTCTCTGTCTGTAGATGTGCTGTTATTCCTGCTATTCCAGCAGGTGAGTCCTACAGCTACTCATGTGATGGGATGGAGGGACGTTACGTGAATCTGATCATTCCTGGAGACATGAAGATACTCACTCTGTGTGAGGTGAAGGTCTTTGGAGAAGGTATACATCAGTAATATTGGTTTATAATATATCAGATAATAATGTCTTCACATCATCAATTTTTAAACATGTACTCACATGCGATTGCCATACTGCATTAAAACATTAATCATGATAAAACTGTATATTAATAGCTAACATAAGCAGTAGCATAATAACAGATTATCTAAAAGTATGAGACAACAACAAACAAAAAACATAGGCCTACCATTAAAAGCCGTGCTCTGCGCAATCCTCTTCACTGATATCCTCTGCGTCTCAATCGGGCTCAAATTGATAAGCAATATAGACGACGCCATTGTTTACAATTAGGGTTGTTCCGATTCCGATACTAGTATCGGAAATTCCACCGATACCACAAAAAATTCTGGCATCGGTATCGGCGAGTACTTGAACCCATGTATCGATCCGATACCATTCTTAAACAAGACCTATAGTTATGCGCGCTAGCTTTGCTTAACGCTGCAAATCGGAAATCAATTCTTCTTCGCTGCTCAGAATGCAAACACAGGAAGTTGTGCTGTGTTGCCACAAGCAACCACTATTTAGAGCAGCGCACCTGTATTTGACGTACTGGCGTAAACTCTAGTGTGAAGTGCACGACTCGCCGTCGCTTTGCTTTTTTCCTCACAGGCAAAGAGAGAGAGCGAGAGAGAGTCTTACATGTAGCGCGTCAATTCTGCATGGTATGTAAACGATATTCTTTGTTGTATTTTCCTGTCAAAATAACGGAGTTCCTTTTGGAATTCTTCAGCTTTTAAGAACTGCCAGGTTCTCCGGTAGTAGGCGGAACTAATACGCAAACGACAATCTCATTGGCTGGCGCTCACTTAATATCGTCCCTGGTTTGATTTCAGCAAATCAGTTCAAGCGAACGCAGACAACGTGATCAATATTCATGAATCCAGCAGCTCGTTAATCCTTAGTGCGTTTTGTTGTTCTTAGTAGAATTCATAGTATGATTATTATCTTATCAGTATTATTGATAGTTCCCCCCCCCCCCCCATATTTTACAGAAACACTGAATGACCAAAAAAGCACCACCACCAGTTCCGTTAAAATGACTGTATTCATTTATGGTTACCAATTTTTAATTCTAATTGCTAAAGTTAAATCATTAAATAATACTTGATTATCATAATAATTATCATAGACTGACTGATGTTAAGAGTGTACTTTTAGATGTTTAAATAGATGTGCCATTTTCATTTTTCATCTATCTATCTAAATAGATAGATAGATGAAAAATGAAAATGGGAAAAAAAAAAATATATATATATATATAGAGAGAGAGAGAGAGAGAGAGAGCATATGGTGAAGCACACCATAAAATAATTGTATCAATTCATACAGGTCTAGTAGTACATACAGCTGTATTACCAGATACACACCCAGGTATCGGATCAGTACTCGGTATTGGCCGATACCCTGAGCCTAGGTATCGGAATCGGTATCGGGAAGGGAAAAAGGGTATCGGAACATCTCTATTTACAATACAACCGGAGCACATGCCGCTGAGCTGAGGGGCGGGACGTTTAGACGTGCACTAGAAGCGGTTTAGCCAATCACAACACACTGGGCCAGCTAACCAATCAGAGCCCATCGTGTATTTCTGAGAGAGGGCCTTCACAGAACCAGGAAATCAACTGGCTGTTTTATGCTAGCTGAAAAGTAGTGTACAATACAGGTAAAATATTAGAAAAATAATGTTTTTTTTTTTTTTTTTTTAAACAAAGCATGAACACATGTTGTACAACCAATAAACACAATCAAGCCCTCGAAAAAATCCATTAGGCCATCCCTTTAAATATTATGACCTGAATTTGTTAAAAACAAAATCAGCTGTTCTCCTGCAGTGCAGTTTCATTTGCAAAGAGAGGACTGGTTTATATGCCGATCACCTATTGGTTATTCAGTCAAACTATTTACAGCATGAACAAATTTACAATATTCTCACATTTTAAAGAGACATGATTTTACAAAAGTACTGTTTGGGGCATGACACAAGAATATATTCATATTCTGATCTAATCAGTTTAGTATGAATGTTATTTCCAGGTGGGATCTGCTCTGACTGATAGATGAACAGGAACGCTGACAAACGTAAGAGTGTTCTCACAACTGCACAATAACTTATGACATATGCTGCATAAATGGGAATGATTATAAAATTATGAGATGTAATAGCAAAAATGTTTCATTTACAGGTCACTGTGATACAGGACTATAATTCACTGGAAATCAACAGTGTCTTTGACTCACTAAATTCACATTCATTCAATTTCTTCATAATTTATGAAAGCCCGTTTCCACCACTGAATAAAAAATAAAACAAGGTAATTGTGACTTTTTATCTCACAATTCCGACATAAAGTCCATTCTGAGGGGAAAAAGATGGACTCTTTTCTTACAATTTATATCTTTATTGATCTTTACTAGACTTTATTACTCAGAATTACGACTTTATTTCTTAGAACTGTGAGAGTAGTAACTGTGCTGGACAGCATGTAAGTCTTGAGCTTTTTCAGCTGAAAGAAACTTGCACTGACTGATCATAAAATATATCAGTACCTTTGTTTGGTCTCAAAAAGAACATCAGTAAGGTTTTTTCTAAAAATTACTTAAATGTCCTAATTGAACTTTGGCCTAATCCAGGTTTAGGCTAAGCCCTGTCTGTGAAACCGGGCCATTATGTATTTTTTAAGCTATGACTTTGGATAATTGATTTTTAGAATAGAGATCACGATTAGAGATTAGCCTATATATTATTTAGTTTGGTTGTCTAATTTCCTTTCAGGTTCTGACAAAATGTTTTAATGTTATAAATTAGCCTATTTAAAAATATGTATAACTTCCTATTCCAAAACCTACCATGTTACTTAAATACAAGCTTTTTTAAAAGGATTAATTCTTCAATTTCAAGGTATATCTGGAACCACAAGAAACCCAGACTTAAACGTTCGGTTTTGATGAAACCAAAGGAATCGGGTGGGGTTTCCCTACCCAATTTTCAATTCAATCAGGACCACTTTCGTCAAGTATATTTATTACAATTATATTGCATACAGTTAATGTTGGCAGTATGGTTATGTTCTGGGCAACACTCCACATGCCTGCGCTTCAATTTTGGTTCACAAACAAAATTAGACATTTTTTCACAGGACTTATCTAACCCCAGTTCGTCTCTTTAGAATATTTCCCAATTGTTCTCAGTTATGCTTTAAATGTAAGGTAGACATTGGCACAGTGATGCATGTATTTTGGGATTGTGACAAAATCAAAATGTACTGGAAAGAGATTCACAAAATTATTTAAAAGTCTTTCCAATAAAGGTATACCTTCTGAACTGTACAGAGGATCTGTGTCTGGACTGTGACAAAGAATGTGTACTGAATTTTTGTATATATCTGGCCAAAAATGTATAATATTATTATGGTCAACTGCTCAGATACCTTCAATCAATATGTGGATGAGTCAGGCGACCGCTCTTTTACCACCGGAAAAATTAACTTATGATTTACATCAAAGATCTGAGGTGTTCTGGTGCATTTGGTCCTCTCTCTGGAACTTTCTTGAGGATACTCAGTGACTATGGCTGCATCCGAAACCGCCTACTTCTCTACTATATAGTAGGTGAAAAGCAGTAGGCGAGCGAATAAGTATGTCCGAAACCTCAGTATTCATATTAGAGTAGGCGAGAATTACCTGGGTGACGTACTAATTCTCGCGAGATTCGGACGTGCGTCTACTTAAAGTGCGTCCGAATATGCCTCTTCTCTACTATATAGTAGAGGAAAAGCAGTAGGCGAGCGAAGAAGTATGTCCAAAACCTCAGTATTCATAAAAGAGTAGTCGAGAAGTTCCCGGATGTCCTACTACTTCAGCCCAGATTCTTGAGTGCTCATCCGATGGATACTTTTCAATCCCAGAAGCCCACGGGAGATCAATACGTCATCATCGAACGTGATGGAGAACAGCGACGCGGGTGTTTACAAATGTGAGTATTACAAACCAAAAACACGGTTTCCTGTGTTAAAATCACATTTGTTGAGCTACTGTAGAGTAAACTGTTGATTTGCTGAAGGTGTAAAGACGCTAGACAGTAATGTTACAGTATATTTGTGATTTTGCTGTAAAAACACGTCTCATTATGTGTAGCTAGCGAACAGCGGAGCTCCAGTAAACACACTCAAGTCTCTAGAGTGCATTTACATAAACCATATTCATCTTAAAGACGATTACTAAATGTCTATTTAATATAAAACAGGAAAATGTACTAAAAGAATTACAGATGAACACATCACAACATGAACACACATCTGAGTGAGTGATGTATGTGTTATTATGTAGAATTCACTGTCAACACTGCTTTAGATGAATGTAATGTAAATATACAAATCTACATGGAGTAACTAAACATAACTGATCTGTTTTATTTGTCCATTAGTATTGTAGATAAACTGAGGAACATTTGTGTTGAATAAAAAGTGAGTTAACGCATCAGCGTCTACCTCAACATGTAATTGCAGTATTGATCAGATAAATCACAGCTGACTGACTCTTGTCTGATGTTACAGCGACACACGTGTGTTTATCCGCTGAAGACTGACTGATGGAGGAATGCTGCCATCAAAGCCTCTCAGTGTGGTACACTATAGAAATGAATAAAACATATTTTAAATCTTAAGGTGTAGTTTATTTTGGGTTGGGGGGGGGGGGGGGCGGCACACACACACACACACACACAAGGAGCACAGCATTGAGGCAAGTAAATAATGACTGAATATATGTGTGTATGTATGTTTCAAGAAATAATCTAAGCAGCTTTATTGAGCATTTGTGCCAAGGCACAAAAAAGCATTTACATTTAAACTTTTACATTTTAATTTATTCATTTTTTTTTTTACATTTACAATTATGGATTTGGCAGACACTTTTATCTGAAGTGACTTACAGTGCTCTTATTACAGGGACCCCGATCCCCCCGCAGCAGCTCGGAGTAAAGACCCCGGTGGTGACGACTGCAGAGATCAAACCAGCAACCTTCTGCTGACCAGTTCATTACACCGCAAAAATAATGAAGCTATATAAAAAATTAGCATGTAATTGTAAACATATGAAATTTAAATGTGTCAAGAAATGGAATGCTGGCAACATGAGATGTAAAATGTTTTGCTCTGTGTAAATGTGTTACAGGTAGTTGTTCTCATGGAGAGCAGCACACAGCAGCAGCCAGATTGTCCTGCACACGCTCTTCTGCTCTTGTTCAAGATTGTGTGGTACGAGGAGCCTCATCCTCTCTGTGCTCTCAGACAATGATAGCCTCGATGTCCCTTTCTCATCCATGATCAGATTCAGTCTGACTGCAGCAGTGAGGGATGGACGGCAGAGACAGGTGAAGGCGGACGCGGTGGTCAGCTGCTTCATCAGAATAAAGCTGCAGAACTGGACCAGCTGTGTTGAGATGGCAGTAGGATGTGGGCTCATCGTCTGTAAATACATGATTAACAGAACAATATGTTTGAATAAAGCTTTGTTTCATGTGTTGTTGACTTGTATTTATTTATTGTCATGCTTACTTTTATTTACATTTTACTCATTTATTCATGTTTCCTGTTGTTGTCAGTAAATAAAATATAATTGTTTCATTAACACATGCATTAATTCATTGCTTTCTGAGGTAATCTTAATTTCTAAGTAGTAAAACTCACATTTTTCGAGTAAAATCAACAGTCTTCTCCAGAGATGAGAGGATCTGAGCTGATCGACGTCTCATTTGTGCAGATATTACAAACATTGTAAACACGGAGGAAAACTGTACTAGGTAGGGTTGTGGATTTATTGATGCTATGAGCTGTTTGTGCGCCTGTCGCTCTTATTTTCCTTTTATTATTATTACTGAAGAACATACAAGCTCAGGGAAATATGGTAGTATCTTTAACAATGAACAATCATAATGACCAAAAGAAAAGAAAACATAACTATAATGGGTTTGCGTACATCATAGTATAATATTATACACAGGGGAAAAAAAGACTGAATATCTTTGAATAATCATAAAATTCATGTAATCATAATGCATTAAAATTGCATTTGTTTTTGTTATTTATAAGCCTCAGGGATGAAACGAGAGATATTCAACCAGAAAAAGAGGACAACAAGGAGATTTAAGCCAGTTTTACGTGTGGGTGAACAATTTTGCACATGAAATTAAGAAATTAATAACATATTCAAGAGATAACGATTTATAATAAATTTTTAATAAAAATATCTTTAAGGATTAAACTGTGGGTTAGTCTATATTAGTAGTTAAAAATATAAAAACTTAAATCAACCCCAAATTTATTGGTTATAGCCTACTACAATCATCTGTTTCTTCAACAAGACCAAAAATGAGCAAATTTCATCAACATCAAAATTTACAGATAGATGAATTAAGCCTGTAGCTCATATCTTTTAAATTTGTGTTTGCGTTTGTTATAACGTCATAAATCACATGATAACGTAAACATGGCGGACCGCATTCATACTCAACGAGACTTGGCTGTAGAGTACGTACTCTTTTAGCGCTCGTTAAGTAAGTACTTCTTGAAATTAAGTACCTACTCATTGAGTATGCGGTTTCGGACGCAGCCATAGTTTGGTGCCAATATGCCAAAACATTGCAGAAATACAGCCTTAGATCAATTTTTTCATATCTCATGACCACTAGGTGGCACTGTGCTGAAACTGCAGGTAACCTCAGGACATGGTTGTCATAACAAACTCCAAGATTGGTCTGAATATGATAAAGTGTTGAGGAGGTATATGCCTTGTCCAAATACCCACACTTGCTGTCTTGGCCACTTGAAAGAGCATGCGTGCCACAGGAAGTGCGCAAGACTGTCCCAGATCTTAAAAACAGCAAAGCGCAGTGCCCTTAACGCACACTAAATCCACACTATCTAGAATCCAGAGCGCTAGTCAAGGCTAAGTGTATCCCATCATGCATCATGTTCTGGAAATAAATCGTGAGACTTTTTGCCGAGATCTCGAGAGGTCACAGAAACCTTTCCAAAGTAAGTTAAATATTAATATAATAATTAGATATTACAAATAATTTGGTAGAAAAACAGTGTTTTTACGTTTTATTGGTGCAAAGATGAGTAGTGGGTATTTATTTTGTACAACATTTGCAACTGTTTTTTATCATTTAATTAGAAGCACCACAAAATAAATTATGTCATGTTCTAGGGACTACTGAATATACATTTAGAAGTTGATTTTAAAATTTTAAAATTAAAATAAAGTTATGTAAACACTTGCACTTGTCCCATCAGGTAATGAAGTTCGACACACACTTGTGGTCTTCAGCCTCACTTGAACTTGGGCCAAATACAGTCCACTTTGGTGAGCTCAGTAAAAAAAGTAGGTTTTTTACATGTCAAGTATTTAACAAACATTTTTTCCACTCTAAACTTGCTGTATTTATAAAACACAAATAGCATTAATTTTAATTGGTCTGGTTTTGTGTTATCCAGATGAGAACCAGCACTAAAGTATTTTTTGCAGGAAGTTGAATCTGCACGGCCTTTCTGCTCCGAGAAACAACTGTGTGTTGAACTTCACTGTTTACAACTGATCCACATATCCAGCCATTTTTTAATCTGCTGAATACTGTGTTAACTCAAGCTCTGCTGTAATGTGTCGGAGAGTCGAAGGTATTGACTCAACTTCGCTGACATTTAGTGACTTACATTCACTGACATGTACAGGACTTGAAGTATTACAGACCATTTCATAAGCAGCTTTCATATTATTTCTGATGACAGAAATGCCTATATTGTGCCTTCATTTTTCTTTTTAAACTTGAACCTTCCATGATTTAAAGTGGCTTGTTAAAGGAACACTCCACTTTTTTTGGAAATAGGCTCATTCTCAAACTCCCCCAGAGTTAATAAGTTGAGTTTTACATTTTTAAAAACACGCGTTGAAATGATTCACTAAAGACTAAAAATCAGTCTGGCAGTATTTTCTGATCATATGTTCATCCCAGAGGCCAAAATGAGCATTGTGAAGGGTCAAAGACGAAAAGGGTGTTTTACTTTAAGTTTTGTTTTTTACCCATACATTAGAATGTGTGCTGTTTAAGTTTATATTTTTCTGAACAAAAAATGATTATTATCATGCATTTTTTACCATGTTTGACAGAAGACACGCAGTAAAATGTCATTCAGTGTAACAATATTTATATACCAAAAATCTTGTTAGGTATATTTAAAACTTGAATCATTTGATGACACATTAAAAGACTCTATTTAAGCATCACAGTGCTGCTCTCAAATATCAATTAACATGAATTTTTAAATCTCTATACTTTGCTAATGTCCTTCAAACCACTAGGTTTCCCTATTTGCCAGCAATAAGTTTTTGTAAGGAAGTGAAAATCATATAAAATATATTAAAATTTAGTATGATCATATATTCTTATTTGTATTTTAATAAGTACAGGTCAGAATAAGTATATTGTTTCATTTTTACATAAATATATGTGTTACACTGAATGACTATTGTAGCAAATTAGCTTAAAAGGGAATTGTATATGAATAATTACAATTAATTATGATTAATTACAATTATTTATATCGGCTGACAGTAATAACTGTAGCAGAATTAAATTGCCATCAACTAATCTGTTCGTCCAGCGAACATTCAGTGTAAGTTCATATCAACTCTAAGAAAGGATATTTTCGTGGCCACAGAAAATACTTTCCTAAGTATTAATGCATTAGAGCATGTAGGGAGGGTCAAAATCGTAAAGGGACATTAATCTGCGAGGAAGAACCAGAAACTCATGTAATTTGTGCACACAACTTTTATTAACTAAACGCTAACACACATAACTAATCTAAACAAACAAACATACATACATACACTCACGCGTATATACAAAAGGGGAGCTAAAGTGGATGAATGAAGCCATTAGAGAAAACAGAATGCAGTTATGGAAAGAGTCAGTGAACCACCGGAGTAAAACCATCAGCGCCATTTATAACAGGGTATATAACTTATGCTAAACCTCTGTTTAGTTTAGTTAGATGTACCATACTTGCACTTCCACGGCTGTTGACGTTTGTCTGGAATACAGTCTCGGAGGAAAAGTCTTGATGGTTTCAAGGTTTTGGACTCACGATCACGTTCTTCCGGGTTGAAGAGTGATGAATTCCAAAGAGGTTATTCTTGTTCGGAGGTCCGAGGAGCTTTGGTTGAATGGAAAGTCAAGGCCGCGAGGCCTGGCGCAAAACTTAAAGTTTCAGAAGAGCTCTAGCTCACATCCTTCTAGGATCTAACAGAACCGCAGACTGAGATATGTTTGAGCACACCGGGCACGCCGGTACCGGCTCAGGCTCTCCACATGGGCAGCAGTCCGGAGATTTGGCAGTAGAGCTTTTGCAGAAGAACACGGGCAGAACTGTGCGTGAGCCCTTTAAGGTGAGAAAAGTCACGCCTCTCAAGATGGGCTTGACCAATGAGAAAGTCTGAATTTCCAAGCGGGAGTTTGGAAATACTGGGGGGTTCATGACTCTTTGTCTGAGAGCATGTTAATTTGCAAAAGGGGTTGGATTGAAAGTTTTTATACAAACTATTAAAGATTCTCAGGACATTAATATGTTGCATAGGTATCAACATGTAATATTCACTCTCACTTAGATCATCCGAAGATGAATTGATAGAGACCAAACATGTTACAGTTAGAGTGATATTAACTAGTGATCTATTATAAGCATGCATCAAACAGTATACAATACACAAAAACAGTAATAATATACACAATGACCTAATGATATGTGTGCTCATTCAAAGAAAGGTTTTTCTATGAATTAATTAGAGAAGAGTGCATTTTATGGCATAATGTCTTTTTCCTAAAGTGGATATGAAGTGAGTGTTGCTCGACCATTTGCATTCCTTTGAGCAATAAAACTAGTGTTATCTGATGGGTTGCCATGGGACCAGGGGCCTGAAGTCCTTGACAGTCCTACTGGCACCAGGTATGTGTATTGGGTGAGGGGTCTGTGACCATTTGTTAATCGAATAACTAATTGATTTGTTAAATCAAATGCAAAATTGTGTGTCTGATTGGTCCAAATGCTACACTATGGTTTGTTACTCTGAATGATGATTTTCCAAAAAGAGAGATAGCATTGCCATTGTTCCCATAACTGAAATATTTTTAGTGCTAATCTGTGCCATTAAATTAGTTTTAATATAATCCTGAGTAAATGACAGCAGAAACAGATGTTGAAATATGATGCTCCCCTGCCATGCTTGCTTAGCTTGTCACGTTGTTTCTGACTCAGATATTCCTGCTTGCAGCCACATTTATTAATGCTTTCTGTTTGCAAACATAAATAACATTATCAGGATGAGTATTTGGGGTGGAGAATCCCCTCAGTGATCTCTCTTGAACTACTGACATACTGTAGTGAGGGGGTCTCTCTGCCCAGAATTATTGGCAAGCCATTATTCCAACAAGTACAATCCTCAACACCCATCTCTTTTCCTGGCTATAGGCACGTTCACACCAACTACGGTAAGAATAAAGATAAAGATTTTTTTTTTTAAATAAATAAAAAATCAAAATAGTGGGAAAAAACCCTTCTGTATAAAAGAATAGCAGATTCCACAAACTTCTACATCAGCTAATATTTCAGGCAATCAAATGGCCACCTATTTCAAACAGTGAAGTTGACCAGTAAAGTTAAATCACAATTATTCACAACATCTACTTGTTTTTCAAAAAATCTAACATTTAAAAGTGTTTTTTGACACGTCATTTCACTGAATGACGTGTGTTTTTGGAACCTATGTTATCATACCATGAAAAGGTGAAATTATCAAGTATTTAAGAGCAATAAACTCACTTTTCTGCAGCACCACACGGTCTTCTAGGGGACATTTATTGATGTCACAGACTTGCGAATGACTATCAGTTTTTTTTATATGATTTCAGAATAACTTCTTATTGCTGTTACACTGAATGATCTCAGATAAACTGCATTTCCGGAACAAAAGTCCCCTGTCTATTTAAATACTTTAAAAAAACAATAATACATAGTCCTTTTAATATAACACAGCCAATACTTATTTGAAAATGCCAAGTTAACAAATATTTTTTAACTTGGTATTTTATGTTTATTTAAAGATGTACTGGTAAAATCACAGCAGAATATCTGCTGTATATGGATGCCTGTCCACTAGCACAGGGGTTTTCCAACATTTTGGAACCAGGCAGACAAGATTTGTCAAGGACACCCTCATAATAACAACAGATTTTAAGGTTAAAGTTATTGTGGGTGGGAGTATAATGAACATAACATGATTGTTTTATTTATTGATTGTTTTAAATGGTCTTCATTTTATATTACTTCTTTAATAATACAGCCTAATTTACCATATTTTCTGGAAAGTTGCATCAGGTCAGGAAAAAACACAGGTTGCATCGGTGTTTAAGACACATTTTACTATTACTTTCAGAAATAATGTAAATACTGATAAACAAAACAAACGTTAAGAAACTTAAACATTATAAACACTGTAAACATATTTTATTTTCCCTCACTTAAAATCGTTTAAATTCAATACTACTCAAAACATAAAAAAAAAAATTATATATATATATAGGCATACGTATTCTAGTGCCATTAGGTACAAGCAGTATTTATTTTGTAACAAAGACAACAAACAAAATGCGCTTGCCATCTCGGTTTGCGTGAACCTCATCCTGAAAAGTAGAAAACTTAGTGGTACTGTCTACTTGTCACACAGACATGAGAACGTCTCAGGTCACGTACAGTATGTAACCATGGTTCCCTGAGCAGGGAACGAGACACTGCATCCTCTAGGGGTCGCTATGGGGAACGCCGTCAGCGTGACCCGTGTCTGAAGCATATATACAAAAACACCACGTGTTGGCCGGCGCGAGCCTATGATGTCACTACCGGGGCAACCACAGTATAAAGGGGCGCCGGGAATATACGTCATTCACTTCTTCGTCTGAAGCTTGCGTCCGAAGCATGGCACCAAGCCTAGAGGATGCAGTGTCTTGTTCCCTACTCGAGGAACCATGGTTACATACGTAACCTGAGACATTCCCTTTCGAGGGAACTTCGAACTGCGTCCTCTAGGGGTCTCTATGGGGAATGGAATACCCACGCCACCATGCTGAGGGGAGTGCAAGCCAAGCACAAAAGGCGAGCACTAAGTACCAGCTCTACCCAGCTAAGGGAGTTGCCCCTGGGACGGTTCAACGGCTGTCAATGACATTATCCCCTTCGGCCGAAAACCTGAGCTGCATACCCTAGAACTTACCTGGGGCTCAGGTATGCAAAATCCACTAGCCAAATTTCATTGGCGTTTTCTCTTAAAGTCGGAGATGATTGGGACTCCCAAGTAAATCCCCTAATGTCGTCACGACACAAATCATAGTGACCTAGTAACTATAACTAATTACTTTTTTTTAAGTAACATGCCCAACACTGGTTACAGACTCATTCAAGTAACACAACAGATTTACACAGCATTATGAATTTTTTGTGTTGTGCAATAAGCTTGTAAACCGACTTGCATCTCTGATCATTCCTGAGTCTCTCACTGAATTACACACAAAATCTTCAGCCTCACTATGACTGATTCCACAACATTCTGCTTCTCTTAAGTCCCATTCACACCAAGAACGATAACTATAAAGATAAATATATTAGCGTCCACACCAGCGGACGATAATGTTTGTTCTAAGCGTATGCGCATCTGCCACTTTAAATTCTCAACTCATCCTTAAAAAAAAATAAAAAATAAAAAAAACTTTGTCTTCTCTTTACTTTATTATTTCCCTGTCTAGCTTGTACTTATTTGAACAAATGCCTGCAACTTGGTATTATGAGCACTTCCTGTGTCTATTTGCCTCTTTAAGATGAATTGCTTGATGTATTCCCCAATTGTAAGTTGCTTTGGATAAAAGCGTCTGCAAAATGATTAAATGTAAATGTAAATGTAGATCAGGCACACTGATTAATACAAGATAAAGTTCCCAGATATTCCAGGGCACTGAATGAGCTGGAAAAGCAATGTTTCCTGCACTGTAAAAAAAATTACATAAAATTTACGGTTAAAAACCGGCAGCTGTAGTTGCCAGAATTATACTGTAAAATCTACGGTAGCAACTGTTGTGAACTTTTATCTTCTACCAAGCAGAGACCAGGAGACGTTGGGATATTTTTCATACAGAAGTTCCTCTTTATTTGGAAGAGAACTCGCTGGGTCGCTGTAGTCATCCAAGTCTAACTAAAGCAGTGATACATTGTAGTGTACATACATTTAGGGGGCAGTGCTTAGGAATTGAAACAAAGCACCTGGGTGACAACTTTAAACAAAGCATGCAAATGAGAGAGGATTTGATAGAAAACCAGTTTGGCCGGTTATATGGCTTGCTCAAAGAGAAAGACAGACTCAATCCGCATAACACTTGAGTGAAGATGATAATCCAATCAGTCTAACGATTCATCGTCTGGCCAGGCTCCGAAAGCCATTTGCAGAACAAAAGATTCGGGTCTCAGGGACCTGACTCATTTAACTTACAATGGAGTGAACAGGAACTGGCAGGAACCTTTTGCTACAAACTTTGTTTAACAGAATCGTTAATCTGATGTCATCATCTTCACCATAAATGCTAAATACAATGTATATAACTTCTTCAGTTGGTACACTATTACATTTGAATCTAAATTAAACATTTTAATAAATTTGTAATCCCACACAACGTTTTAGGTTTTACGGTTTTAACTTAAATTTACAGTTAAATACCGTAATTTCAGTTAAAAACCGTAAACTGATATAATGTTAACATATCAACCTATTGAAATACTGAAATCTGTTTTGTACCTTTGACATACACTGATAACCACCAAATGGAGGTGGTGATGAGAAAGTCACACGATGAACCAAAGCCCATCACAAACAGCTTTTAAATAACAACATATATAGAAGGTACACAGTGTTATTCACACAAACACTAAACACCATCATGGTGAGACTCATTAAACTGAAATATGCAATAAACATTCATTTAACAACATTAGATGTAACATACAACCATAATAAACATAACTGATAAGAAAAAAATAAGAAGAAACCTAGTTATTTCAAAGAAAAAATATCAAATTCAAACAAAATTTGAAATGCAACGCAGGGAATTCTGGGAACGTCAATTTACGGTTTTTCCCTGTAAATTTTACATTCTTTTTCACTTCCAAAAGCGGTATTTCACCGTAAAATTGTCTGAAATGTCTATTACAGTTTTTTACCGTATATATTAGGGGAACTTACCATTAACCATTTAACAGGTTTTTACCGTAGCTTTTTCACAATTTTTTACCGTTAAAAATCACGGCCATTTTTTACAGTGTGGAAAACATTACATACTGTAGAGTGAAAGAGAAAATTATCAATGTCCAAACACTTTCCCAAATGCAAAGATGAAACTGAAAATGTCACAATAGCATTTTACAGACGTGAAAGTATCTTGTTCCTTATATACTCATAGTGAAATTAAGCTGGGAGGAATAGTAAATACGATTCCCATTTTATAGCGAATATGCATTTTTATCATTTTATCAATAAGCGACCCCTTAACCTACCCCTAAACCTAAACCTACCCATTTTGTAGCGAATATAAAAGGATATAAAACATAATTGACCGAAACATGCAGGGAAATCTTAGTAAAAATATTTTTTTGTAGTCGCTAATCCCACTCCTACCTCTAAACCTAACCATAACTATTTCTGTTCATATAATAGACAGATGAGTGCAATCACAATCATTTATTTATAGCAAAAATGCCAAAAGCAGTACCAAAAGTAATCCAAATGACGATGCGTTGCATTACCATGTTGGTAATGTCAATGTAATAATAAATGAACTAGGGATGCAACGATATAATTTTTTCAGAACCGATCCGATACCAAAAATTCTGAGTATCTGCCGATACCGATCCAATCCGATATCAGCACAGTTTTTTTTTTAAATCGATGTAGAATTTCTATACTTCTCTGTGTTGACCTGATCGTCACTCTTTTGTGTGTTAAACATAATCTACTACATATAGATTCATTTTAATGAAAAATAACAAATGAAAACTATATATAATCATAATCTATTACATAAATACTATTATAAACTAGGTTAGTGGATAATTCAGCAGCAAAAGATACTCTCGAAAAATCATGGGTGCACAATAATTTTATAAAACCTAGTGAAATATTTTTATTTACAAATAAAAGTGAATAAGTGTAGGACTAGATCTGGTAAAATGGTACACATTGCTCTTTGTATTGTTGTAAAATACATTCATGAAAAAACAATCAAATGCATTTATATATAAATATATACTATACAATTAAAAGACATTTCTTTTAAATCTATAGCACAGTAATGAAGGCAGCAACATATGATAGATAGGACAGAACAAGAAAGACTATTAATAATCGTTCATTGCGCAAAAGTGTTTTAAACGAAAGGCTGCAATACAGAGCGGCACAAAGCCCTTATGCGCATCCCGAGCGCAGAATGATGCGCTTAAAGCAACACGGAGTCACAGCGCGCAGCCCTCCGAGTCCGCACAGAAAAGTTTAAAGTACAAAGGGAAAATATATTGATGCGTAGTGTATTAAATCTGTGCGTTAGTTTATTAAGCCTTTTATTTGAACAGTTTTAAACCTCAGTTACTGTGCACTCTCGGAGAGAGTTTGACTGTAGTAACCGAACACGCAGTTTGATGCTGAATGGAGGATGACAGACAGGCGCAGCAGAGAGAGGAGTTTACCTGAACTTGAATTTAACGACTTAAATATTCATCTGCACCTCAGATTAAACTATGGAACAGCTTCAGAAACTTGAAATGTAGTGCACAAAAAGTTTATGGTGCTTTATAATGTTTTTGTGCCTTTCGTGGGGCTCAACAATAACACAGAATAGTATATGCACAATATCGGATTTGGATCGGTGTCGTCTGACCGATACCCGATCCGCAGAAAATGACTGTATCGGAGCCGATACCGATCCTGAGTATCGGATTAATGCATCCCTAAAATGAACCATACTCTTATTACTGTTATTATAAAAAGTGAAGAGGTTTTATGCTTTTCTGAAATTTGGTTTTAATTTTAGTGTGTATTTATTTGTTTTGGTAACAAGCAAATCTTACCCACTCCATCTTTCTCAGCTCCAGTGGGTGTCTCTCAGGCAGAACCATCATGGAGACGGCTGGAGTGCCGTTTAAGTTTAAGCACTTGTGGACGATAAGCAGCAGAAAGGACAACTTGATGAACTACTATCATAATCCTCTGGCTTCCGTTTCCTCATTAACACCCTGTTATCACAGTAGTAGGCAATTCTAGCTTTAGGCACCTTCTTACAGTCAAGGGCAGCATCAAAACATAGAGTAAGAGATGGGTCTGCCGTTTGTGCAGCAATTAACTGATCTCGGTCAACACCAAGAGTCTCATGTGGGTTATTTACATCAACCCCTACCATTAACTCACATTTGAGTGGTTCAGAGGACACTTGTAAGAATGAGTCAGTAAGATGTACAACGTCTTGAAACTTTTTGGACTGTGCTCGGGTCACTGCACACACAGGAAGTGTAGACGGAAATTCTTGGGAAAGACTAGAAATATCATCAGCTTTACCGTCATTCCCTACAATAGGAGACCCACCCCTTCAAACGGCAACTGCTCCCGCACACTGAGATGAACTAATCCATTCTCAAGATCAGATTTTAAGTGTACCTGATGGAGAGGAACACTATCACACCCCCTCTCAATACCACAAATTAAAACATCCATGCCAGTGTACAAACCTTGCGAGAAGTGCAGTAATTCTTTTAGGACAAAGGACTGTGCTGAGCCAGTGTCCCGCAAAATCACAACAGGCTGATGCTGAGTGTCAAGACAAGTAAACATTGCCAGAAAGGAGAAAAGGTTGCATGGACTCATCCTTAATTACAGATATTGTTGGAGCCATTCATTGTAAAGTTTTACTTGGCCACTGGGTGGCATGGTATAATTGTAGCACCGGTGTAAGAACCAGGTGTGTGTGTGTGTGTGTTGGTAATTGGGAAGCACACAGTTTTTGACCACACGATAGAGTAGCGTGCAAGAGGGACTATAATCTTAAGCTGTGTCTTCAAGGTATGGACTTTGATTGTACATATTGGTGAACAAGAAACACTCCCAGCAAGTTGTTTTGAGACATTCGTCATTCAAACATAAATAAAGAAAGACATTTGTTTGCATCTATTTCCGCTTGCATGGACTTTGTCTGTATGCGTCCTAGAATTTGCTCACTTATATTACCTTACTGGAAAGCCGTTACAGATATAGTTTGCAACAACGCAGTCTTTTTAGTTTTAGCCTCAGCATTTTTCTTTTTCCAAGCTTGACACTCAGCAATCAGATGACCTTGGTCAAGGCAGTAAAAGCAGGAACGTTGGTCTCTTCCACCTGAAGAGGCAGACTTGTTGTCCCTATTTCCATTACTTTTTGACATATACGGAGATACACGTGGCAAATCTCGTATCGTATTTTTATTAGCAAGCGGAATATTTGACGATCGGCCAGACAGAAACACATTATGGTGCGTCAAAACAAATTTGTCCAACCACAAATATTTACTTTTTGCTCATTTAAATGAATGACGACACCCTTGGAAAGACAGGTTTTAAAATCGTCCAGTAAGATCAACTCTTGCAACTGCTCAGAAGTAGTGGTTTTACCGGAGAGTAGGGCTGGGCGGTATATCGAGTTTGTACGATATATCAATATATTCTTTATAAGCGATACGATATGAAGCAATACCGTTAATATCGATATACAGTAGTTTGATACGAGCGCATCTGAAAATATTCTAGGGAGGACAGAGACTGAACTGTTGCGGAGAAAGTACCTAATACAATTAGTTCTAAACATGTGACAAGCTTTATATGAAGGGCTTTAATAAAAATCGTACGATATAATAGCCTATAGTTTGAGTTTAAAGCGGCTCTGACAGAAAGGCTGCGTGTGCCGCTGACAGAGACGCGTTGTTTAATGTGTTTGAGACGTGCTGTTTTCCTTAATGCATAACTTACATTTCACAGGTATATTCTCCATCTGTAAATGTTAGAAAGCCATGGAAATATTTCCATCTTGCTGTCAGAAGTGCGTGAGCTTTTGCTTTGCGATTCTCCGCTAAACTTCACAGACTTCATTTAGAACTCGCGCAATAACTCTGACTAAAATATACATTTTGCTGAAATATTTGTAGTTGGACAATAAATGTGACATGTAGAATTTTAAACCTACAAGTAAGTGTATTTGTATGATTGGACTAACTGTAAAGTGTAATGGGGTAATCAAAATAGCCTTTTTACTCAGTCTGTGCTTTTTTTTATTTTCATTTTTAGTTTAGTAAATTTAACTTCTGCTTTAAAAGCATTATTTTTGTTTTTAGATCGCAATGTTACAATGTTAGAATGTAATGTGATTTTAACCCTTTTTGCACATAATAAATGCCTACATACTTACATTCACTTTATTTGTTTAATCCAAATACAAAATACCGAGATATATACCGTATACCGTACATTAGCCAAAAAATACCTCGATATGAATTTTTGCTCATATCGCCCAGCCCTACCGGAGAGACACCATTTTTCAAACATTACTCTTTTCTCTCTCAAGCAAATTCCACATGCGTCTGTCTCTCTGACTTTGCATGCACTCGAAACTTTTGGTGATATGCCTCAGGGACCAGTTCATTCTCTGAGAACAGCGGCTTTAAGGACTTCATAATCGAGAGACTGCTCAATTGGTAACGACGCACAAATCTCGAGCTTTACCTGCCAAACTACATTGCAGTAATAACGCCCGCATATCTTTCGGCCATTTAAGCTTACCTGCGACGCGCTCTAAAGCAACAAAGTATGCATCAACCTCAGACTCGCGAAAGGGAGGCACAAGCTTGATGTATTTACTGACATCAAATTCCTGAGCATCCCTTACATGTGAGATTCCGGGTGCAGGAGGAGAAGACGCGGGGGAAGAAACAGAGGGAGGTCTGGAGCGCGGAGCGGGAATGGGTTTCCTGCTCATCTCCCCCGACCGTAATGCTAAAGTTTAACCTCTCTATCCGTTTCTGCCTCTACCACTCTTGAGTTTTAAACGTAAATTTTCATTCTCCTGCTTTTTAACTTCAAGGTTTAATTCTTTTAAACTAATGGATAAGGCCGGATCAAAGTTCGCACTTTCAGTGGTATTTACACCAGAAGCAACCTCTTCAGCCACGGCATTTGTCGTCACTGCCGGTTGTTCATCAACTTCTGGTAAAATGCCATTGCACACAAGCTGTTCAAACAGAGAATCCTTAATTACTTGCATTTCTTTTCTTTTGCTATTTCTATATTAACATGAAAAATGATGCAGTCAGTTCATCTGTTCTCATCATAAATAAAAATCCATAAACCCATATGCTTGTCCTGTAGGTTCATTATTAAAAATGAAAATGAAAACAAAAATAGAAGCAATTAAATGTGTTATTATAACTAAAATATCAAAATTAAAATGACGGGTAATAGTAGATTATGACGGATTTTAAATGTTGAAGTCTAACGCAACCTCTGATTCTAACTAATGAATCCTTAACTTTGAAATCAATATGATCAACTTTTTGCCTTTTACAAAGAAAAATTGGATTCAAAATACAACAAATGTCATATATTACACTTGAAATTGTTAAAAATATAATTATTGATTTACCTCTGAAAAATATATATTTACAATGTAGAAGTATCAATCAATCAATATAACAAGGTCAATATAACCCTTCTAATTAAATTATTTCAGTAATATAATTTGGAGAGGACAAATATTGCAAAACTTTCTGAAAATACAATATGATAATTAACTGCACAATTACTAGAAATGTGTACCTTGGATATTATACAATATGCATACATATAA
Organism: Acrossocheilus fasciatus; assembly: GCA_036784905.1. Lineage (NCBI taxonomy): Eukaryota > Metazoa > Chordata > Actinopteri > Cypriniformes > Cyprinidae > Acrossocheilus > Acrossocheilus fasciatus. The sequence continues at coordinate 47,170,516 of CM071940.1, forward strand.
TTTTTTTTGGAAAAATTAATTTTTTCAAGACGTTTCCAACTCTGGCTTTGGACCAATTCTGTAGAAGAATAATTTATTTTAGTCCAGACCTCCGCAGGGAAGAGACCGGACCGCCTGGAACTTTAATTGAATACCCCTGAATTGTATCATAAAGAAAGACTTTATTTATATGGTTTTGTAATATCTGTCACATTTCCTTATGTGTCATGGTAGATCAGGTAGACCTCTTATTGTAGAATTGCATTACAGATCAACTGTTATGTATAATGTAATGGATAAAAATCTAAGTAACAGGCTGGATGTACATTAACCTTACAAAGCATATCATAGAAGATCATGTATATCGAGCTTCGTAATTAGTTCAATTCATGAGGATTTTTAATGAGATTTTAGCAAGCCATTAAATCACTCAAGACTTCAGCAAATAAAGACTTGTGAACATCGCTGTGTGATTTCTCCACTGAATGGATCTTCATGTGTATCTTCAGGTGACTTTTAGAAGAGAAACTCTTTCCGCACTGATCACACGTGTGCGGCTTCTCTCCAGTGTGGATCTTCTCATGTGCTTTCAGAGATCCTGACCGACTGAATGTCTTGTCACAGTCTGAACACTTATAAGGTTTCTCTCCAGTGTGGATCTTCTCATGTGCTTTCAGAGATCCTGAGTGACTGAATGTCTTGTCACAGTGTGAACACGTGTGCAGCTTCTCTCCAGTGTGAACTCTCTGGTGCAGTTTTAACTGTCTCGCTGAAGTAAAAGTCTTCCCACACTCAATGCACAAGTACTCTCTCACACCAGTGTGAGTTTTCTGATGTTTATGTAAACTTTGAATCTGTGAAAAACTCTTTCCACATTCAGAACATGAATGTGGCTTCTCCTTTGTATGAACGGTCAGGTGTTTCTTCAGGTTTGATAACCGACTAAATGTCTTGCCGCATTGATCACACTTGAACGGCTTCTCTCCGGTGTGGATCCTCATGTGTACTTTAAGGCTTGCTGATTGTGTGAAACTCTTCCCGCACTGATCACACGTGAACGGCTTCTCTCCGGTGTGGATCCTCATGTGTTCTTTAAGATAATCTTTGTATGTGAAACTCTTCCCACACTGTTCACACCTGTGTGGCTTTTCTCCAATGTGAACTTTCTTGTGTTGTTTAAGGTGTGCTGATTGCGTGAAGCTCTTTCCACATTGGTCACACATGAACAGCTTCACTCCAGTATGAACACTCATGTGACCCTCAAGACTAACTTTGTGTGAGAATCTCTTTCCACACTGATTGCACACGAACGGCTTCACTCCAGTGTGGGTCATCATGTGAATATTAAGATTATGTTTGCTTCTGAAACTCTTCTCACACTGATCACATGTGAACGGCTTCACTTCAGTGTGGGTCCTCATGTGAATATTAAGATTATATTTGCTTCTGAAACTCTTCCCACATTGATCACACATGTGTGGCTTTTCTCCGGTGTGGATCCTCATGTGTTTTCTAAGATGTGCTGGTCGCGTAAAGCTCTTTCTACATTGGTCACACGTGAACGGTTTCTCTCCAGTGTGAACTCTCATGTGACGCCCAAGACTTTGTTTATATGTGAAACTCTTCCCGCACTGATCACATGTAAATGGCTTTTCTCCAGTGTGAATTTTCATGTGTTTGTTAAGTTGTCCTTTTTCTTTGAACTGATTTCCACACTGATCACAAGTGAACGGTTTCTCTCCAGTATGAACTCTCATGTGACGCTCAAGAATTGATTTGCATGGGAAGCTCTTTCCACACTGAGTGCAGGTGATAGATTTATTGGCTTTTATTTTCTTTAAAAATGTCTTTTTAGTCTTTGAGTGATCCAAAGGTTTTTCTCCAGGTTTGACATGATGCTCCTCCTCCACTTCACTCTGCTCGCTCTCTTCCATCAGCTCTGAAATAAAATAAAAAAATCACTTTAAATAAACCATAATTAAATGAGCGAAATATGAAAGTGAGTCCTGATGTAATAGCAGAAACAAGACAGCTGCTGTGAAACATTATAATCATTCTGGTGTGCTTTTATGAATTAATAGCATGAATGAGGTACATTGACATATCAGTTATTGTTTTCAAAAAGATTTTAGGCACAAATTATATAAAAAAGGATAAGCGTACTGACTGCAGAGGCGGCAAGAGCTCGTAAGTGTTTATGCTTAATACAATTTTTCTGTCTGTTAAGAGTAAATATCTGCTAGTTGTGAGAAGTGATACGTTTACTGCTTGTTTTATTGGAAACGTTTGGGCTAATTGTGCTTGCTTGTTGTTGCCGTTGGCTGCAATTACAAATGACAAAAAGCCTGTTTGTTACCTGTTAAATTGCAATTAAACTCTGGCAAACAGAACCGCACTTAGTTACGATGTGAAGCCATTCGCGTGCTATAGGCTTTGCTGTGATTATTAGAAAGGCGTGGACAGCTGTTTCCACTCAAGTAGATTGCTGTGTATTTAAGTTGAGCTTCGTTCGGAAGCGTTCAGCCTCCTCATGTGAAGACCTACGAGTGTAAAGACCTGCGACTTTTTCCTGCACGTCTTTAACTGAGCAACGAAACCAGCAACGCACTTACCTATTTTAATTTATTTATTTCCCCTTTCTGTTCTCCTTCTATCACTTCTATCATGTGTTTTCCAATACATGTTTTTCTCGCAACAACGCTCTTACATCAACACGCAGACGGCAACGCAATCTTGCTCACCTGCGTTCTATCTGCACCTCTTCTTCTTTGCCCCTCTCTTTCTTTATGGGCCTCTGGAACTGTCAGTCTGCTGTCAACAAAGCAGATCTTATTCGCGCTATTGCTTCCCAAACTGCTCTCAGCATCTTGGGCTTGACTGAGACCTGGACTCGTCCAGAAGACTCAGCAAATCCTGCTGCTCTTTCTAACAACAACAACTCCTCCTCCCACACCCCCCGTCAGGTTAGGAGGGGTGGAGGTACTGGTCTTCTCATTTCCAACAAATGGAAATACTCAACCTACACTCCCCTATGCAATTATTATTCATTGGAATCTCATGCTATTACTGTAACAGCTCCGGTAAAACTACATGTTGTAGTCATTTATCGCCCTCCTGGCCAATTGGGCACCTTCCTAGAAGAGCTGGATGACCTGTTATCCTCATTCCCTGAGAATGATAGTCCACTTATAGTCTTTGGTGACTTCAATATTCATTTGAACAAGCCTTATGCTGCAAATTTCCATTCACTCCTGGCATCATTTGACTTAAAACACCTTACCACCACAAGCACTCACAAATCTGGCAGCCAACTGGACATAATTTACATACGCAGCTGTGTTGCAGACAACATTTTGGTAAAACACCTACACACCTCTGACCACTACTTGATTACATTTAACCTACATCTTGCTACCTCCGAGCCACCAACACCTCTACCAGTTACCTTTAGACGAAACCTTCGTTCCCTTTCACCCTCACATCTTTCCTCTGTAGTGTCCTCCTCTCTTCCCTCACCTACCCATTTCTCATCTCTGGATGTGAACACTGCAACTGACACTTTGTGCTCCACTTTAACTTCTTGTTTAGACAATATACTGCATGTTCTCTCTCCTCCAGGCCAGCTTGTGCTGCCCCTTCTAAACCCTGGTTATCTGATGTTGTTCGTGAACATTGCTCCAAACGCAGGGCAGCTGAGAGAAAATGGCACAAATCAAAAGATCCGTCAGACCTGAGTATCTATCAGTCTCCTGCTTTCATCTTTCTCTGCTGAAGTCCACACTGCCAAGGCTTCATACTTCCACAACAAGATCAACAGCGCATCTGACACACGCAATCTCTTCAAAACATTCAGCTTGCTCCTCTGCTTTTGACTTTAGGCTCTGGTAACCCCACTGCTCAAAAAACCTACATTAAACACTTCACTTACAGATAGCTACAGGCCTGTCTCTCCTTCCATTCATAGTGAAAACGCTTAAATGAGTTGTTTTCAACCAGTTATCCTCATTTCTGTCAAAGAATAACCTACTGGACGCTAAGCTATCAGGTTTCAGATGTGGACATTCAACTGAGACTGTGCTACTCTCAGTCACTGAAACCTTGCAGATTGCTAAAGTTGATTCCAAGTCACCAGTTCTCTCGATCTTGCAGGTTTGCATTGCACAGCATAAGAAAGATCAGGCCCTTCCTTACACAGAATGCTGCTCACCTTCTTGTCCAGGCCCATGTCATTTCTAGACTGGACTACTGCAATGCTCTTCTAGCTGGACTTCCATCACGCGCAATCAAACCTTTACAGATGATTCAGAATGCAGCGGCACAACTGGTCTTCAGCGAACCCAAAAGGGCCCATGTCACACCTCTCTTTATCTCCGTTCACTGGCTCCCGGTTGCAGCTTGCATCAAGTTCAAGACACTGATACTTGCATATAGAACAGCCACTGGCTCAGCACCCTCCTACTTCCACTCACTTATGACAATCTACATCCCCTCCAGAACGCTGAGATCTGCGAGTGAATGACGCCTCGTGGTGCCATCACAGAGAGGCACAAAATCACTTTACAGAATGTTTTCATTCACCGTTCTTGGCTGGTGGAATGATCTTCCCACCCCTATCCGGAGCGCTGAATCCCTGACAATTTTCAAGCGACACTTGAAAACTCATCTCTTCCGTCATCACTTGACTTCATCTTAAAAAACAAAAAAAACTTTACTCTCGTTCCTTAACTTTGCTCTTTTTCTTTATCCTCTCCCTGTCTAGCTAGTATTTGCTCGGAACAATGCCTGGAACTTTGTATTACAAGCACTTCATGTGTCTGTTTGCCTCTTTGTAATGTATCGCTTATTGTATTCCACAATTGTAAGTCGCTTTGGATAAAAGCGTCTGCTAAATTAATAAATGTAAATTACATTTTGTTGTAGTGAGTACTATCAATCATCTAATGTTAAGTTAAAGGGACCAAACAGATCTCGCCCCCCATTTACTTCCACAGCAGGAAAAATTGTATGAAAAAAAATACTATGGTAGTCAATGGAGGGGCGTTATCTGTTTAGCTTCCAAATATCTTCCTTAGTGTTCAGCAGAATAAATAAATTTATACAGGTTTGGTGCAACCTGAGGGTGAGTAAATGATGACAAAATTTTCATTTTTGGGTGAACTATCCCTTTAAATTATTCTTACAACGCTGACAGTCTGGAAAGTCCATTTACTTCATATGTTGCTTATTGCTTAAAAAAATACAACAAAAAACACAATGTCACAACATACTAAATATGTGTTGAAAAACCATTTCATAATTTAACACTTTATCTAAATGTGATGAAGTGCTTGAATCTTTCTAACATGAATATTCTTCAGCATCATGAATGAAGAATAAACACCAACCTGTTTGCTGTTGAGTATCTTCAGTGTGTTTGATTCTGCAGGGCTCTGGATCGCTCATCTTCTCTCTGTCCTCTTTAATAAACTCAGGCTGTGATCAGATTTCAGCTCGTCCTGATGCTCTGACGCTCGTCTTCACTTCTGAACTGATGGGAATCTTCCAGCGTTTATTGCTGAACTGCAGTGGGAGGAGCTTCACTGATGATGAGTTCCAGTGTGGGAGGAGCTTCACTGATGATGAATTCCAGTGTGGGAGGAGCTTCACTGATGATGAATTCCAGTGTGGGAGGAGCTGATCTGCCAAAATCAAAAATATATCACTTATTGAGTTTGTTTTTATAGGGTCAAAGATCAGATGTCAAATTTTAGTGTCTGCAACAAATGAAATTGACCAAAGTGATATATTTAAAAAAAAGAGCTCATACTGAATTTTATTAGGCTATTTTGAATGATTACAAAGTTCTTGCTGACAAATGGGTAAAAGCTAGTGTTTTGAAGGATAGTATCCAAGTATAGAGATTTAAATGGACCATTAATGAGTATTTTTGGGCTGCACTATGATCTTTAAACATGTCATCAAATGATTCTTGTTCTAAATATTCCTGAAAAGTACTTTTTTTTTTGCTTTATAAACCCATTTTTGTTTTCACCATGGGTGACAGAAACTGAGTAGAAAACCTTGGGAGGACTTCTGGTTTGGTAATGCGGAGGTGAGATGCATTCATTCATTACATGTAATCTTTTCAGAATACACCTTATTTTATCAGCACATCAAAGTCGTTACATCTATCTTTCTATTTTTGAAAACCCATGCCTTCGGAATTTTGAATTAAAATGAGCAAGTCTACGAGAACAGGTGGCAAACAACAGACTCAAACTCAACATGCTCAGGCCTGTCAAGAAAGCAGCAAAATGGCAGATAACAAACCTGCATCCTCTCTTCGCAGCTTACGAGCGAATCTCTTGTTAAAGAGCTTGAAAAATTCAGAAAAGACATGACTGGGGAATTTTGTTGCACTTCTTAATAGCTCTCTGGAACCAATGCGGTCTTCAACTGATTCGTTTGGTGCGACCCTAACAAAACAGGCAGCTACGATCAGCGAGATGGAAGCGGGGCTTTCAGACCACAGCGACCGAATAACTCAGCTCGAGCACGATGTAAACGCTCTCAAGTCAAAATTGTCAAGCATGGAAAAAGAAAACACGGCTCTTAAAATTAACATAGAAGATCTTGTATCTCGCTTGAAGCACCAAAATATTCGAATTGTAGGTTTACCGGAGAGCACTGAAGGAAAGAACACTAGGGAGTACATGACTAACCTGCTTTCTGAACTTCTTGGCGACTGCCTAGAAGAACCACCCGAGCTGGATCGCGCCCACCACAGTCTCCGGCCTAAACCTCGCGCAGACGAACCATCACTGATCATCAGATATCACCGATACATCATTAAGGAAACGGTCATGAGCTGGGCCTTTGACATTTCCTTCAAAGGCCACAAGATCAAGATGTACGAGGACTTCAGCATAGAGCTGGCGAGGAAACATGCGACTTTCAACAAGATCAAGAGCCTACTTTACAAGCAAGGAGTACGATTTAACCAATGTAAACATTAATGTCTGTGTATCAAAGCAGGGGTTTTCAAATTGTGGGTCGCGAGTGGGACAAGGTGGGTCGCACAAAGCCACTTGGTGGCAGCTAAATGACACACACACAGTTCCTAGGGCTGGATGATATACAAAGATTAATTCCGAATTGAGATATTCCTCAGTGACATTTTCGCTGCTGCCAGGATTCTGACTAGAACCAGAAAATCTGAGCATCTCACCAGTCCTCAGGTCCTTACACTGGCTTCCAGTTACATTTAGGATTGATTTTAAAGAACTTTTACTCATTTAGAAATCTCTCAATGGCATAGGACCTAAATACATTGCAGATATGCTCACTCAGGGCTCTAGACTCATTCTTCCCACTGGTCGCACTTTCTCAGTTGGTCTCACGAGCACATCATTTGGTCGCAATTTTTATTTATTTTTTATTTTTTTGATACAACATTTGATTGATAAAAGTTCATCAGCATGCGTTGATTATAGTTATATGGTAACAAAAGTGTAAAACATTCTACCCGTTCTTTTTCATCAGTATTATTTGTTATTTAAATTTTGTGAACAGCAGTTCTTTTTTTCACTTTCAAATTCGCGATCTAGTCACAAAATACAAGAAAAGATAATTGTCTGTTTTGCTTATATCTATACACCTATCACTTTTTAAGACTAAAACAAAAGATGGATTTATTGTTATTCTTAATTAAAAAGCACAACAACAATAAACAGTACGTTACAATGACAAACTAGCTTACATAACATTTATTAAAAACGAATAAGACGAGGCATGGCATAGGACACATTACATGCTGTATTATATACCGACTAATAAATTACAGCATGTTTAGCAAACACTGAGGAATCATATAATAATAATAATAATATAAAAAAAAAGAAGCAGCGGTCTATTACTTTAGTTTGAAAACCAAATCCTCCCGTTGCGCGCACCTTGGCGTTCGTGCTGACGTGGCGAGTATAAACCAGGCTCTACTGAAGCGCTCGCACTGAAAGCGCCTCTCTTCACGTGATCAGTGTAATCTGACTCCTGCTACAATGTGCCAACTTAGCAATTTTGTTGCTAAATTTAACTTTTCAGACTACCCTAGCAACTTTTTCTTCCAAAAGCACCTAGCAACAAATTTAGCAATTTTTTAAATTTATTTGGCAACTTTTAGCAACTTTTAATAAGGTGACTCCGACAATAAAAAGACACACATTTTACATCCAAATTACTCAAAAAGAAAACCAAAGATGCCTAGCAGTACACACATCACGTGAATTGAGTTAGCTGCTATTTGCAATTCATCAATTTAATAATAATAATAACTGAATAATTGTTCATTTATGATACACTTTGTTAGTAGCTTGTACTTGTGATTGTTGATCAGTATGCTGTAAGAAAAATGGAAAAGATATGCTACTAGTAATTTTCCAGAACGTTATCCATTGTAACCCTGTAACCCGAAAACACAATGCGTAATTTAAAATGCAGGTAAAAAACCAATACGGAAAATTCTTTCATATTAACATAGTAGATTGTGCCCTATTTTTTCACAGACTTTTCTTGGAGTGTAGCATACTAACTACTAATACATTGCTTAAAGCATAATTGTTGAATGTGTAGTATTACTGGCTTACTAGGTATAAAAAATTTTTTAAATTGTAATCATACAAAAATGTGTAACTGTTCAATAATTCAATGTATTTTAAAATACAATTATTTGTATTTTAATATTATGCATATTATTTTACAAACAAATCTAAATTAACAAAATATATATTTTTGGTGAGATCTGATGTGAGTAAATTTTCTGCCGTGATTACGCAAAGACGTCATCGCGCAATGACATCACAACGTCATTTAGCAACTTTTAGCAACAAATTGACCTTCCTTTAGCAACTTTCTCTGAAAATTAGTTGGCAACACTGAATGTGCTGCGGCTCTGCAGTGCGCGCTGTATGGAGCTGCGCAGACCATGCACTCGCACAAGTGCGACCACGTCAAATTTTTACTCGCACACTCTCAAAAAAATGGTCGCAAAAGCCCTGTCACTGATTATAAACCTAACAGACCACTCAGATCATTAGGATCGAGTCACTTAGAAATACCAAGGGTTTACACAAAGCAAGGGGAGTCTGCTTTTAGCTAATATGCCGCCTGCAGTTGGAACCAGCTTCCAGAAGAGATCAGATGTGCTAAAACATTAGCCACATTTAAATCCAGACTCAAAACTCATCTGTTTAGCTGTGCATTTGTTGAATGAGTGCTGTGCTACGTCCGAAAGGGATTGCACTGTATTTTATGTATAATCATTTTCTATCCTTAACTGTTTTAAATTAATTTCTATATCATTTTAAAAGTTTAAACAGAAGGTTAAAGTAAGTGCTGTGATGGTAGAGAATGTGGGCAAAGAAAGACACGTGTGTTGGTTAATCAGTTGAATGTAGGACCTCCGAGTTCTATTTGTTTGGTTTATGATGGTCAAAGTAAGCAGGGGGTGAAGTAGTGGAATAGTTAGGCGTTTCTTTCAAATTCCTTGTTTTTATTGTTGTGATTATTATTATTTTTTAATTCCTTGTTTTTATAGCTGTGATTTGTTCATTTTTAATGACTACTTCACACCCTTTTGTGTAAAGCACTTTGAATTACCACTGTGTATGTGCTATATAAATAAACTTACCTTGCCTTATGCTAAGCTAAGCTAAAAGTGCTCCCGCCAGACCCGGAGATCGGCTGAATGGATTCAAAAATGAATCCGTTTAACTCTAGGGGAGTTGTAAAATGAGCCCATTTCCCAAAAAAGTGGAGTGTTCCTTTAATTGTAAACCTACACAAACATTTCCACATGCCAACATAAAAGAATTTACTAAATTTCCTATTAGTTCCTGCCATATCATCACTATATAGAGAAAAAAACTTTCCTAAAGTTATAAAATCTCTTGAAGATATTGCTGAACATTTATTTAACCATTGCAAAAAAGTAAATTTCTGGTTGAAGAAATCTTGATGCCAAAAACTCATCACCAAACACCAATGACTCGTACATATGGGACACAGTCATTTTAGACACTTCCAAACGGTTGTAACAGATGGAAATACAGTTTTTAAATACACAAATTGTGTTTCCATCTTTGTTGCCACAGTTTTGGAAGTGCCTTTTTCTGTTCTAAAGAAGGGGGTCCCAATACTTTTGTCCATATAGTGTATGTACAAGTCATTGGTGTTTGGTGATGTGTTTTTGGCTCAAGATCTGCATTTAAAGTCACAGCAGAAGTGTTCAGCTTGGATTAGGACTTGGCTTTCTGCAGACCAGTCAAGTTCTTCCACACTGACTCAATCAATCATTTCTTTTTGAACCTTGCCTTATACACAGAGACATTGACATGTTAGAATAGAAAACAGTCCTGTCCAAACTGTTGATATAAAATTAGAAGCACACAATTCCCAAGAATATCATTATATGCTTAAACATTGTACTCATGGAAATTACTAAAGTAGTCAAACCTGTTCGTTAGATGACCCAATACTTTTGGCAATATAGTGTATATGGATAAAACTCCTGGAATGTTTTCATCAAAAACCTTAATTTCTTTTCGACTGAAGAAAGAAATACATAAACATCTTGAATGACATGGGGGTGAGTAAATAAGGAAATTTTAATTTGAAAGTGAACTAATCCTTTAAAAGGACATCTTTGTACCTATTTTTTTACCCAAATGGGTACATATTTGTACCTTAGCATAGTAATTCTTACCCTTAAGTTACTAATATGTAGGCCTACCTATAGGGGTAAAAAAGGAACAAAAGGGTACCGTTCCAGTGACAAGCTGTTGTACCCCAAAAAGGTGCAATTTTGGCCCCTTATTTCCTGTATATAGCCTATACATCCACAACCACTTCTGAAACCACAGACAACCCTATTATTTCTATGGCCATCACATAAAAGTCTAAATCCTTAGTCTGGCCATTGAACATAATGAAAGATTCTCTCTTGCACTGCACCTTCACTTCCCTTTTCTTCATTTTCCCGTTTTATTACCCGTCACCAGCAGGTCTACTGTTATGAACAGAACCATGTCCACATTCAATTTGTTAGCACAGAATGTTATTTTTCTTAAAATGACTTATATTAAGCTAAATGGTAGGTTTAACAAACCAGTCAAGTTTTTGAACAGTAAGTGTTTTTTTTTTTCTTTTTTATTAAGTTTTTTAAAATAAGTCTCTTCTGCTCATCTGGGGTTTCCAAAACAAAGACATGTATAATGTTATAAAACTCTTCTATTTTTGAGCAGCAAATCAACCTATTAGAAAGATTTCTGAAGATCATGTGACACTGAAGACAGGAGTAATGATGCTGAAAATACAGCTGCGCATCACAGAAATACATTACATTTTAAAATATATTCAAATAGAAATCAGTTATTTTAAATAATCGCAGGCTTGGTGAGCAGAAGATACTTATTTAAAAAAAAAAACAATAAAAATCTTACTGATCACATTACTTTTTACTGTAGTGTATTAAAACACATTTTCTAAAGTGCCTAAATGTCAGAAAATTGGTGCAATATGTTTGTTGAACAATTCTAAAACACTACTGAATTATTAGGCTGAGCTGACTCATGTTATTCTTTTTAATTAAACGCCTAATAAAATGAGAGTTCGCGGGATGATTTCAAAAGATATTTTCAGATGATTACGGTGTACAGAGTTTTCCAAACTCAACGGAACGTGAAGTTTTAATCCAACATCAACTGATAAACCGATCTGGGAAAGCGGTGGCTGGTAATCAAACGTGATTGTTTCACCACTGGTTTCACTCACAAACATTACGTTAATATAGATAGCACATTAATATGTTGAGGCAATAATAAACAATTAATTTCCCATCGCTTGTAAAACTTTCGAGTTGATTGAACGGGGTTTAGAGATGCTTTAAACACAAACCTTTCTTCAGTCGAGTGTCCAACAGATGCAGGAGCGCGGCGCATACTTAAGACGTCATATCACCGCGCCAAAATAAAAGTCCTGGGCCGTTTCTCAACATAGACATAATATACGTAGACGCCTCATAGACTGGCGCTGCCTATTGGAGCTGACGTACAGCGCGGCCGCCATCTTGGATGGGTCTCCAATGCGCCCCCCCCCTGCATTCATTTCTACTGAGGAAGGTGTATCACCAACTACAATAATCATAACTCCCCGATATGGCATATTGATAAATGAATGAATTTTATATTTTAATAAAGAAACAAGTTTGTTCATTTGAATTTATTTCTCTCTCTCTCTCTCTCTCTCTCTCACACACACACACACACACACGCACACACACACAAGTGAAAAGAACTTAAAATAATAGTGGAAACAATTCTTAAAATACGCCATAATGTTTGCTCATAAATGTAGGAGTAATACATCATTCGGAGCTGTAAAGGGTCTACTGTTATTTGTGTGCATTCACAATATAAAAAAAAACGTGCTTTTATTAAAATAAATAGGAAAACAGAGGATGGCTTGCCGTCTCGTCTTGAACAGGAGCGCTTCACAATGATGAACCGAAACTCAACGAATTGAGTCACAAATATGATAAATATATCTATAGAAAGCTTTAAATTACTACTTTAAAACTAAATAATTCAAATCGAAAACAAAAACTCTTTCATTATGTAATCCGTAAAGATGCATTTCTCTCTAAAGGCTCGTTCAATGAGGAGATGGCGAGTCATTTTCATCACCGTCTAAAATATAAAAATAAAGAAAAGCTTAAAACAGGCCCGATTATATTTTTTGCTCTGCTCTTAATTCCTTAACATTTAAAGGGTTTTCTGCAACATAATTTTGTCTGCATGAAATGTGAATTATTCATTAGCCTATTTTTAATCCATGCAGCAAAATGCTTTAAAAACAGCTGTAAAAATGACTTTATTGCATTCCAGATGATTTTAAAGAACTTTTCACTATAAATTTTACGGGTAGCTTGAATGTAAAACATTGTCATGACTTTCGTTGTATTCCCGTTTGTAAAATAGGCTACAAATTAATTGTGGTAGTCTAACCTGACCTGTTTATAAGCAGAAATGGACTTTGGCATGCAAAAGAGTGATACGTTCATTATTAATGACACGGCTGAATCAGTCGAGAGAAATACGGCTATAATCTACTGTTGAAATGATTGCGGGGTAAATCTCAGGTCTGAGCGCTCATGGCACGCACAGTGCGTCCAGCTGTACACCTGCAGGAGCCACTGACCACTAATGACACAAGCATGAAATGATGTCCCCGAGTAAGAACACATCCTCTGAAAGCTGAAGAACAGAAAAAAAAACAGCAAGAGATAATGAGAGAGAGTACCAGTTCCTGCTGTAATAATGTTACACGTAAGTAACGTTAGTTACGATGACATAATATTGTAAATGGTAAAATAACCAAAATTATTGTTCAATATTTCTTGTGAAAGGTAATCCCACGCGATCTGGTATCTGCGCGGGTTATTGCAACAGTAAACTGCACAAAATACAGGCATAAATTGCTCGCTCTCCGTTGACTCCGGTGCTAGCGTAGAGTGAGGAGACCCAAGCAATATGGCGGCGACGCTGGGTTACGTTCCAGCATGTCATGAGGCATCTACGTATATTATATCTATGTTTCTCAATATGCGTTCTTGTGGACTTGTGAAACGTCATCAGTCGTCGCCCAAGTACTGCTCCAATTCAAATCAATTCTATCTCCCAGTATGGCTTGGAGGGGAGTATCCTGGGCCAAGAAAAAATGGGAGAACCTTAAACAAAAGTATAAGGTGAGAGCAAGATTTTCTTTTACATTTGCATGGCTTACTATCAGCCATGATTATTCTACTCTGTTAATTAAAAGACTGTTTGCATGCATATTCACTAATTATGAGAAGCATACATTTAAGAGGCTGAGAATTAGCTGAGCATATGAAGAGTTTATTTGCAAAAACAGATAACTCCCCTTTTTTTACATTTTCAAAAATCATGTTTTTATGTTATCATATTTGTTTTTCTGAGTTATTTTTTAACCTAGTCAAAATAACCCAAACTGCATTTTGACTGAGATTAATTGGAATGCACAATAAAAAAAAAACATGATTTTTGAGAATTGCTAAAAACGGAGTTATCTGTTTTTGCAAATGAACTCTTCATATACTTGTTTAATAATTAGTTACACTTAGCCTGGAATTTTTATGGATGTAACAAATCTTTATTTGAATGTGGCAATTAATATTTTTATTTTTAAACCTTTATTTGAATATGGCAACATGAATATGGCTCTACAATATTTCTATGAATAAATCTCTGAAACTGTGAATCACTGTTGTAAACTATCTGTTTGTTTATGCAGGACCTAAAGTGCCCCAAAACGAGAAGAGTCTGGCTCTCAGACACACGCTCAGGCCACTCAACGTGATACAGGATTTAACGGTCGCACAGAAATAATTGTAAGTATATTTATTTCATTCGTACAAGATTAAGTTGAAGTAAAGGTGTTGTTTTTAATTATTAGGTAAATGTTATTGAAAACTATCCTGATATTTATCTGATATCCCGTATGCTAGGCCTTTCGACGTTATGCAGGTGTTTTAAAATGGAGGATTCAGCAACCGCCAAGGAATCAATGTAAGTATATTTACTGTATTTCATTCATACAGGATTAAATAGATATAAAAGTGGTGTTTTAATCTATAAGATAATGTTATCAAAAACTATCTTGATATCTGATATATGGCGTTTGTGCTAATTGGGTACCTATCCTTAATACAGTAAATTAGTGAAGAACTGTCTAAAAATTTGTGTTTTACTGGCTCTGGGCGAGATGTTACTTAACTATATTTAATATGAAGATGGAATCTTTAAAATTACAGTAATTTTAATGTTGTTAACAATGGTTCTTTAAAACGAGAGATGCATAGAATATGACTATGGAATTACAAAAATGAAAATTATATTATACACGTCAGAATAATTTTCACTTCTGTCTCTTATTTATACTTGCAGATGCATCAATCATTGTTAACCAATCTTTTCACCCTTGAGTTTGCACCGGAGAAGCAGGTGGTTCAGTCTCCACGAAAAGTAGCCATTATTGTTCTTACAAGATGGCGAGATGGCTATTCTGGAGAGATTAATCAATAAGTAGTGAGATAAAATAAAATAAAAAAGAGATATAGTGAGTAAAAACAGTGAGAAGTTTTAATAAAGAAATTCTACAAATTAATACATATGAATAAATATATTAAGAAATTTGTGACTTACATTCGTAAGTAAATAGCTACATATGAAGATAAAATTACTTTTGTGTTGTCATTTTGTTGTTACCGAAGGTATGATTAAGACAAAATATGTAGAGAATATGAACAATATCAAATCAAATTCTATGTAACATATCATCAAATTCTATTTACAGATAATTTGTTTAACTTTGTTCCAATTTACTAGATTCTGAAATACAGATGGTCTACAAGTGCTGGTGCATAACACATAGCTGCCGTTCTGTCTCTCACTTCTGCCTACAGCATACAGCATCCACTTCCAGGGGGAGGATAAAGCCTCTGGTGGAAGATGGGGCTATGGTTTAGCACCCTGGCATCATGCAGAGACCCAGGGAACCCTATAAACACATTTGCCTGTGTGATCACAGATTGCCTGAAATTGGATTGAATTGAATAATTTTCTGTTTAAGTAGCAAAGGGCGTCAGCTACTGGCGGCTTCAGGCGCACATGACATCCATCAATGCTGCCCACCACCTTATTGAAGATGGCAGACCCAGCAAGCCTGGCAAATCCATCACCTACTGAAGGTAGGTCATCAGCCGAAGGAAGAGAGATGAGCTTTCTCGTGATGCTAAGGATTCTCCTGCTGACGTTGTGGACGGCTCTGTACAGTAGAGCGAGGGATGGCGAAAGCCCTGGCAACAACTCGATATGATGTGGCACTTGCTAACCAGAACAGGAACACGAGTGTCTCCAGCACAGGGCCCCAGCCACGGTCACACTCTTCTCCAGGGCTGTCATTAAACAACTGAATGACCGTCTAGACAGACGAAAGTCAGGGCGGAGATCACTAACGCCATCAAAATACACTGCCAGAATGGGAACAGTGTTGTTCAGCTGGCAGTATTGGTTAGGTCTCTCTCTCTAAAACTGAATGACAAAGAATATATTTCAGATATATTTGATTGATGATCATGTTATCACAAAAGGAATAAAAAATGATATTTACAATGCGTTTCTTGCGTTATTTTAGACACCTTGAAAACCTGTCAGTTTTTACAAAAAATTAACTGAAATTGACTAAAATTGGGTCTGTTTTTTAAAAATATCTGCTCAGCGTTTAAAAAGGAAGTGTGAAAAGGAGTAAATTCAAAATTAGCATTAAATTAAGGCTGTTGCTACGTTTTGCCACTGTGGGGCACTATACTCATGTTTACATTTCCAGCAGCCGCAACCATAACTTACTATTATATTTATTTTGGATCGGGCAAGCATTCTCCTGCGGAGACGATTACGCCGCCTCCAGGAAAATGTACTAAGAGAATTACAGATGAGCACATCACAACATGAACACACATCTGAGTGAGTGATGTGTGTGTTATTACGTAGAATTCACTGTCAACACTGCTTTAGATGAACGTAATGTAAATATACAGATCTACATGGAGTAACTAAACATAACTGATCTGTTTTATTTGTCAATTAGTATTGTAGATAAACTGAGGAACATTTGTGTTGAATAAAAAGTGATTAGCATCTACCTCAACATGTAAATGCAGTATTGATCAGATAAATCACAGCTGACTGACTCTTGTCTGATGTTACAGGAACAGATGAGTGTTTATCCGCTGAAGACTGACTGATGGAGGAATGCTGCCATCAAAGCCTCTCAGTGAGTACACTATAGAAACGAATAAAACACCCTTAGCAGAACTCATTAGACTGAACAGAAATGTCCATGGCATTATAGTAGGAGGAGAAGATCATCGAACATCACTTTACGCTGATGATGTACTTATATTTATGTCTAAACCAGAGCAATCTACTCCAGTATTATTGAAATGTATTTATTATTACAGTAGTCTTTCTGGTTATAAAATAAATCTTTCCAAATCCATTGCATTACTGTTAAATGTCTCTTCTTTAGAACATCTAAAAATAATCTCTCCTTTCCAGTTATCAGAAAATGGCTTCAGATATCCAGGCATGTTTGTCACAGCTTCACTTAATGATCTTATAAATAATCATTATATTCCTTGTGTAGAGAAAATCAAGCTTGACTTGAAAACATGGTGCATACTCCCAATCTCATTTCTAGGGAGAATAAATGTAATAAAAATGAATGTACTTCCCAAGCTTTTATATTTATTCCAATCCATACCTAGTTATTTAGCAAATTCATTTTTCAAAGATCTCAATATTACCAATTAGATTTTTGCCATTTGTTAAGAACTATACAAAGATAAAAAGGTTTCTGAACATTTTGCCATATCAAACACTATTAAGATATACTTAAGAATTTCTGTCTCTCTTTCCTTGTCTTCCCCACTTTCTTTTAACCCTGATTTGTCTTTAACGTTGCAGAAGATTGGTCTTTCAGCATGGCTGAAACTGGGAATCCCTCAAATACCTTGTTTATTTTCAGAGGGCACCCTAAAGACATTCCAGCAGATTGTAGAGCAATACAAAGTTTCAAAGTCCAATTTTTACAAATACCTTCAATTGCGACATTTTTTAAAACCAAAGATTGACAAAGAAGAGTTGAGAACTGAAACAACAGAGATTGAAGACCTTTTACTGAATTCAATTTGTTTAAAGGGATTAATATCAAGGGCATATGACATCTTGTCTAGTAATTGCACTTCTTCCCTGCTGGGACTGAAGGGTGTTTGGGAGAAGGATATTGGTCAAACCATTGAAGACAAAGACTGGGCTACTGTATGTGATAATTATGTATCTGAAATGTACTTCTCTTGGGATCCATGAGCTCAACTTTAAATTTTTTAATAGGATATATCTTACACTAATGCGTATAAGAAGATGTTTATCAATGCCACAGGCCTGTGTTTCAAGTGTAAAAAAGATAAAGGCACATTCGTTCATTGTTTTAGGTACTGTGACAAAATTTTACCATATTGGAAGAAAATACATAGGGTAATGAAAGATCTTCTTGGACTGAACTTTGATATGACCCCAGCTTTATATCTATTGAATCTTAATGTGAACAGTTTGTTTAAAAAAGATGCAATACAGTTATTTATTGTCCTGGTATATTTAGCTATAAAATGCATTCTGTTACTTTGGTCTGCATCACAGGCTCCATCTTTCAAAATGTGGTAATCACAGATTGCTACGTGGTTGCCACTTGAAAAGCTCACTTATGATAAACATAAAAAATCTGACAAATTCTGGCTGATATGGTCTCCCCTTTGGGAATACATAAAAGAGCTCTCTTGATGTACATACAGGACTGTTTTTTTTTTTTTTTTAATTTCCTTAAATTTTTGTATAATTCTTATTTAAAGAATGTTCTAAAATGGTGTGTTTTTTTATTATTATTATTATTTTTTTTTTTAAATTTATTTATAATTTGTTTTTCTTTGATTTTTTTCCATCTACTCTCACTTTTTATCTTTAGGGTTTTGTACATTCTGTAATATGAATATATGATGTGATACTGTTAATGATGTTATTCGATTTTATGGGCAAACAATAAAAAAAAAAAAAAATTAAAAAGAAATGAATAAAACATCTTTTAAATCTTAAGGTGTAGTTTATTTTAATTATTGTAATTTTAAACCGCTATTACAGCGCTTTTCTGATTCTTGATTGCTGTAGATTTGATGCAGAGCTTTTGTGGTGGAGCAGGTGATGGCGGCATTTCTGGGGGAAAAAAGGAAAACCTGAAACAAAAATATAAAGTAAGAAATAATTTTGTTACTTCTAATACAGAAATCAAATGACATTGTGCTGTTAAAATGACTGCTTGTGTATTATATTTGTGCATCTTTGCAGGATCTGAAATGTCTGCAGACTGGTGTGAGCAGTGAGGATGGAGAAGTCCACAGCAGCATCCTGGAAATGGTCCAGTGTCATGAATGAGTCGCTCCATCACTGCACCTTACTGCCTCATCTGGACCAGACGCTCCTGTGGTCTCTTCATCCTCAGTGACCCCAGAGCCAGCGAGAACATCTAGAAAAAGACCAAACGAAATGGAGGATGTGATCTTCATCACTTGAATTAAGATTATAATATTTTAATTTTAAGGGAGACATTGGATGTCAAATATCTTCATTTGCATATAAATGTGTCTTGGCAGTGTGTGGACACAACCACCCTATAATGATAAAAATTTTAAAATGATAAAAGGCCTTTTTTTAAATCCCCCAAAAACCTATTATCAAGCCAATTTTGATTTTGGAGTGAATAACCAGAGCTCTCTTCCACCTTCAATACCACGACTGAGGTGAGACCCACCGAACCCCCAACTGCTCCCCGGGCGCCACAGCAATATGGCTGCCCACTGCTCCGGGTGTGTGTTCACGGTGTGTGTGTGTGTGTGTGTGTGTGTGTGTGTGTGTGTGTGTGTGTGTGCGCACTTGGATGGGTTAAATGCAGAGCACAAATTCCGAGTATGGGTCACCATACTTGGCCACACGTCACTTCACTTCACTTTCACTAAATTCGTTCATGTCTGGCTGCGCAAATCATTTTGCTCCAGACTGTTTTCTGAGCGAGGGACAATTCAAGGCAGGTTTTGTTAAAAAGTTAAAACTCAAGGATGGATCAGTACCCGTTGTTCATGATCCAGCTGCACCTCCAGAAAAAGTAAGTCTCACACTTTATATTTTTTATGATTATTTGTGAATCGCCTTTGCTCTTCCATAGAAGCATGTAAAGAGTTATGCAGCGAAACGAGTTGCTGTGAACAGAGCTATTTTTGACAAGGTGAAAAGGATGTTGTTTTTCACGACCACTGAGACCATTTTGAGAAGCAGGGCTATTCAATTGGCGGCCGGCGGGCCGAAACCGGCCCCCCGAGGTAATTTGTTCCGGCCCTCCAAGTAGCCTAGTGTGAAAAAGACATCTCTAGAATAAATTTTAGTTCAGTCGGAAAACGGACCCTACAGTTATGAAGTGACGCGCGTCTGTTCAATGCTGCATGAGCTGGAGTCGAAGGCTGCGCAGAGCATGAGTCACGTGATGTTAAGCGAGTGGCGCGAGTGGCCTCTCTGGTGAGACGCGATGACTGACAGGACGATGATAGATGATAATTTTTGTTAGTTTAATTTCATCTGCATATCCGTGTGTAAAGAATATAACTTGAGAAGACATTTTAAGACTAGCCATGCTAGTGTAACAGGGTTAAAAAGAACATTTAATTCGAAGAGTAAAGATGTGTGAATTTCATAAAATAAGGGATTTGTTTGTATTTGTTGGTGTTCGAAGGCTCCCCTCCTGTGGCTGTTAATGGTATTGCAGATGTACTATTTTGTCCCTCTTCTCTTTCCGTAACGCAGCAGATTTGAGTGTCGCTGCTGCGGGTATGTACGATTTTTCACGCTCTAACTCATTAATGTATTAATTGTGGAAATAATGTTTTATGTGAATATTTTCGACGCAATTGATTGAATTGACGTATTTGAACATGATATAACGTATTTAACACGATTGTTGAGGTCATTTTAAATGTATTGAATTTCCTCGTGCATTCACGAGCAGGAACGAGTGCATTTCATGTGGTCACCGTGTCTGTCTTAAAATTTCCGATAAATTGTAATATGAGTCGAGTGAAAGTGTCATTTCTATTTTTCTAGTCATATGTATATCTGCAGTACATTGTTTCCTTCAGCCAACCTGATTTATACCCGTTTTTCTATCAAAAAGATAAATCAAAGTTGAAGAAATCCCATGTGTGAATGTGTCCTTTCACATCTGTTACACTAGCTTTGACACCACATTCCCACTGGGCTCAGATGCTCGGCAGCAAAAAATTGGGGGGCTATCTCCATGCTATGAAAAAAGACGTCTTACCCTGTATGGAGCTTGTACAGAACAAGAGAGAGCGACATCAGCATCCTTGCGAGTGGCATGGATATTAGGAAAAAAGAAAAGGCCATCTACCGATGCAGAGACTGTCAAGGAGTGAAAACCCGAAACAGCTTGCTTGATTCAATCAAGAAAATTCCATTATCAGACACCTCAACTATAAGGAGAGTTGAGGCCCTTGCATCGGATGTCTTTGAGACTCTCTTGGACGCACTGAGGAAGGTGCCGGTAATGTCTCTTGCAGTGGACGAATCGACTGACCGCAGCGATGTAGTGCAATTGTGCCTTTATGTGAGATTTTTTGACAGTAAATGCTTTCGGGAGGATTTACTTGGACTACTTTCTTTGGAGGGACACACAACTGGTGAGGCAATATTTAATGCAATTGATTCATTCTTTGAGGAGAACAAGCTGGATTTGGGACGTATTAGCATGCTAGTAACTGATGGTGCGCCGGCAATGGCAGGCAGGATACAGGGCCTTTCTGCCCGTTTGGCAGCTGTGGTTCCGCAGCTAAGATCACTACATTGCCTTATTCACCAAAGCCTCTTGTGTGCAAAATTAAGTGGTGAGTTAAAAGAGACCATGGACTCTACCATGGCTATTATTAACTTTATTCGCTGTACTTCCAGCTTACAACACCGCCTTTTCCGCCAGTTGTTGTCAGATATGTCGGCTCAATATAATGACTTGCTTATCCACAATGACATTAGATGGCTTAGTAAAGGAAACACATTGAAACGATTTTGTGAACTAGAGGATGAGATCCTGGCGTTTCTCCGAAATTCAAAGCACAAACAGGCTCAAAAGTTTCTGACGCTTATGGAGAATGGGGAGTTTTCCGCTGGCGTTTGTTTCCTGAGTGACATCTTTCAACACTTGAATCAACTCAATAACAAGCTACAGGGCAGAGATCAAACAGTCATGCAACCTGAGGAGAAACTTCATGCATTTCAAAAAAAGCTCACACTTTTTTTCTGCTGATCTATGTCCTGGAAAAATGCTCCACTTCCCTACATTGTGCTCATCAGGTCAACAAATCACAGCGGTGACGACGGGTTTCATAGACGCACTGAAAACCAACTTTGCCAATAGGTTTGATCATTTTAGTATCCCCACTGAAGTGAGGAAATTTGTTAAGGACCCTTTCCGTGTGAATGTTGTGTCATTAGATGAGGCGTCTTTACAACTTGAACTCATTGACATTCAGTCATCAGATGACCTGCGACAGTCATTACAGGTGGCAGGTTCTGAGATATTCTGGACACATGAAGTCAGCCAGAAGAAATTCCCAAATTCAAGGGGTCTCGCCATTTTTGTCCTCACAATGTTTGGCTCTACTTACACGTGCGAGTCATCATTCTCTCACATGAATGCCATTAAAACGAGTAATCGCACATCTGTCATATCCCAGCACCACCACCACTGTATGCGTATTGCGCTGACAACATATACACCTGATTTCTCTGCTCTTTCGAAATCTAAAAAATGTCATTTCTCTCATTAGAAGGCAGTCTAAATGTTTGCCAATTATTGAGATGGCTGTTGTAGTTTAAATAGGGCTACTGAAATTATTTACTTTAACAAAAATGCCATAAAACAACATTATGTTCCATGTTATGAACTTTTTTGTTATGTGCACTTAAGTTTCATTTAAATGAGTGCAATATGGCTCTTTGATTTACTCATTTGAATGTAGAAAAAGCCTACTTGGGTGTCTTAAGGTGCAAAAATACAACATATGGGCTCCTATATTGCTGTTGTGTCACTCATATTGCAAGCCATATCTCTCCGGCCCCTCATTTGGGATGCTTTTCATGAACTGGCCCCCATGACAAACTAGTTGAATAGCCCTGCCCTAAAGAATCATACCAACTTGTGGAAAATGGGCATCCGATGTCCCCTTTGAAGCACAGCCAACACAAAATCAGACTTACTTTAAAATCATTCTGAGGTTAAGTACAGATTTAAAATCATAACAAGATATAGTTTAATAGCTAGGATACTGTTTTTGAAATCAAATCTTTGCATAGCTATGACAGGAAACACCGGCATCTAACAATACCTTAGAAAAAAAACAGTTAATCTTAAAAAAAAAAGCATATACAAACCCATATAGGAAATATAAGAGTTATAAAGTTATAAAGAAAGATAAGCATGTTATAAACTTCTAAAACATTGGTGTTTCATATTTTGGAGCAGTCACTGCAATTTATGAAAGAAATGAATTAAATCTGTATGTGGGAGTGTGTGCCTTTGTAATCCTTAACATTTTCATAAGTAACTAATTTAATTACACATGTTTTCTTAGTAACTGTAACTAATTACAATTACGTTTATTTTGTAATTAAATTACATAATTCTGTTACATTAACATATTCCGTTAACACTGCTCATATTGTACAAATTCACACAAAATGGTCACCTCATAAAATAGTTATGTTTTCCAGGAGTGAGATTGGAAATACACACCATTTTCGATGCAATAAGCATCATGGAAGACATTCTCATTGCGTTGACCATAATCCTCTATAAGCATCTTCAGAAAGTCTCTGCTCTCTTCTCTGATCCACATAAAGAAAATGTGTCTCTGTCTTCAGTAACATGATCCAACACTCAAGTACTTGCGAGGAATGGACGTGGAGCTGACGTGCTTCAATGATCAAGCGCTCAGCTGATGGGAATGAGCCAGAGATGGAAGGACTAGAGTAAGTCTCCATGTGTTTCAGTCAATGAGCAGAAGTACTCAAGAGTTTCAAGACCTGTATGAATGAGCCCTGCTGACTCCAGCAAACTATGCATCAAGACTGGCCAGAAAACAGACATGACACACCGAATGCAGTCAAAGCATTCTGGGACTCACAAAACCAGCTTGTTGTGGCTGATGGTGTTGCCTACAGAGGCCTATGTATAGCTGTAGCACATGCAGCAGGACATGACTAGTCATCCAGCTTTAATATCATCTAGAGAAGGTTTCTTTGAGGAAATATAAAGCTGAGTATCATCAGTGAAACAATAAAAGTTAACCCCATGTTTAACTCCAGTACTGAACCTTGTGACTGATATGACACTTCTTCATTTATTGTTACAGTTATAATGGTCAGATTAATAAGATTTCAGTCGTGATATTGAGATTCTAGTAATGGCAGCAGAATTGCTCGTTTAATTGCTCCATAATATATTGTGCAGATCCATTCACTAGGACAAAGTAAAACTCCATGTTATATTTGAGGTGGTTTGTTACATGCATAATACATTTATTTTGATGAGAAATCAGGAAATATGTAACCACAGCTGAATCTATTAAGCTTTAATATCAAGCTTCTGACAATGTCTTGGGGGAAAAACACCCACAAAACAGAGGAAGAGGTTTCTAATGACACAAACCGAACCAGTTATGATACTCCGTGGATGTGGAGTAACACTCTGTGGTTAAAGTTAAAAACCTTTTTGCTTGAAGCTTTAGAGAACATACACACACACACACACACACACACACACACACACACACACAAACTTAGTGATTAACAATTGTATTTATTCTCATGCAAATTTCAGAATAAAATACAGTAACTCTGTTCAGAATCAGCATCTTACCCCATTAACAAACCCATCCCAAACTAATCCCCAACCACGGCTTTAAGGTCACACTTGGCTATGATTACATACAATTAAAACAACCATCATTGTAGAACAATGAGAAACTTAATTAAATAGTCAAGGCTGATTGGCTGATTGGAAAATTCAGACCCAGCCCCTATCAGCTGATCCGATCCCTATGCACTCAATTGGCGAATCTCAAACAGGGCACCTTACTTGGGCTGGCCGCACACTAGAGGTTTTTAAGCCCGATTTGCACCCCGGAATGATCGGGGAGTGTGGCCCGATTCGCGGCTTGTTGCAAACGATTTTTTTGTCCAAAAATCCTCTATTGTGTGATGTCATTACGATTATTTATCTGCTCCCGATCGAGATGCATCGAGATGATGTTTGATATTTATTCTTGATCGGGCTACCTCTGACGTGTTAATCACGTTAACAAGCACAGCACGTATTGTGACGCGTGTCCCGGGACCTCATCAGCGTCGCCCTGGAAACAAAGGAGAATCACCTGCACGCCATTAGCACGGGCTGGCCGGCCACACCTGGAGCCAATTAGAAACGGGATAAAGGCACGCAGGAAGGAGAGAAGGGTGAGATATGACTCCAAAGCACGGACCACTAACTTCTCTCTCTTTCTGCCCCAGAGAGCAGCGACTAGCCGGCCAGCACCCCACTCACAGAAGACAGGGACACTGGACCCGCACCCACACAGAGCACAGAGACACCAGTGGCACCAGGAGCACGAATATCTCCCTCACGAGCACTACGGCACGACTTCAGCACCCAATAAACACACCCTTCGGGGCATTTATTGAATACTCGTGTCGTGTGATTCTTCCCCCCGTTACAGTATATATAGAGCCAACTCACCTCTGTTCCATGACAGTTTTCCAGCATCCCACCTCCACCCCAACTCCTCACTCTTAATCTAATTTCATCCCATTCTTGGGATGGGGGGCAGTTCTCTGGGTTCGGGCTCTGTCCCGAGCTCGGAGCCCTTCCTCTGGACAGCACACCAAATATGCTTTACTAATTGCTCAATCATATCACATTGCCCCATCTGCGGCTCTCAGGCTCATACTCGCAATCTGTGCCCCAAATCTGTGTCTCTCCAAACTAAGCATGGCCCCAGCTTTCTGGGGGTGACTCTAATTGTAAATATGTTCACGCTTGTAGTTACTGCGGGGACGGTCATCCAAAGTCGGTGTACCCGAGATTAACCCGTTTTTTAAAAAAGGAGAAAAAGAAATAAAACCATCAACCTCAGTCAACGTTTCCAGGCTGGGAAGGACGCTGAGAAAACTGCTGCTTTGTCAGTTATTTAATAACAGGCCCAGGTTTTCTTGCAGGGTTGTCCTGGTTGCCCAATTGTTCTTTTGTTTGTAAAAACTTGCTTTGTGCCTCAAAGGAGCCTGAAATCGTCAATTCTTTGTTAGAAAAGGAAGTTAAGAAAGCATTCATGATCGGGCCATTTGATGAATCTCCCAAATTATCGAATTAATTCTATAGGAATAGCTACTCATAAATATTCGAGGGAAAGGCATTTAATTATTGCCCTATCTGCCCCTCATAATGATACAGCTCAAAGTATCAATAGTCTCATTCCTTTCGCTCCTTTTTCTCTGTTTTATGTCACCATCAACGACGCAATTAAATTTATTAAACAAGCAGGAAGGGGCGCATGGCTCTCAAAGGCAGACATCTCAGACACCTTTAAAATTATGCCTTTACATCCATCACATTAGCATATATTTGGTGTTAAATGGAGGAATAACTTGTATTTTTCAGTTAGGCTCACCTTTGGCTGTCACAGCAGTCCAAAAATATTCGATACGCTCTCAGAGGCACTGTGTTGGATTCTTCTTTATAACTGCAAATTGCCGCACGTGCTTCATCTTCTCAACGGTTTTCTGCTAGTGGATCATACAAATGCAAACCCGGACCGCTGCATCTCGGCACTGAAGCACACCTTCGACGATTTGGGTGTTCCTCTTTCTGAGGAGAAAACGTTAGGCCCGTTAAAGTCCTTGAACTCTTAGGCATCACCCTAGATTCCAACCTTATGCAAGCCTCACTGCTCTTTGAGAGATTAAATCGCATTAGAGACGTCATGAGAAATGCTCAGAAGTCAGCCAAAAGTCTTTCCAGAAGAGATTTGCTCTCTTTGCTAGGCCATCTTAATTTTGTGATACGTATAATTCCCAGAGCAGGTCTTTTATTTCCAGGCTGCTTGACCTCTCCAAGTCAGCTGAAAACCTTTCAATATATAGTGACCTTAGATGCAGGCTGCAGATCCGATCT
This sequence comes from Acrossocheilus fasciatus, assembly GCA_036784905.1. Taxonomy (NCBI): domain Eukaryota; kingdom Metazoa; phylum Chordata; class Actinopteri; order Cypriniformes; family Cyprinidae; genus Acrossocheilus; species Acrossocheilus fasciatus. Next base: position 47,197,441 of record CM071940.1, read on the forward strand.
CAGGTCTCTATTCTCTGCTCCTTGATAACTGGAATCTCATTTTTCTATAATGACGATCTGGAGACTTCTGCAGCCCTCAAGTTGTACACAGATCCTATGGTTAAATTTTTGATTGATTTTAAAGTTGTGGTTGCATGTACATTAAGCATTCACTATGTTTAATGCATCTTTGTTCATTTGCTCATTATCTGACAGAATCACTCTCCATTCTCCACTGTTTCCGGAGTGAATTCAGACTATAAAAGCACAACCATCAGCTCAGAGACACCATCATCTACTGATGAACATCTTCAAGACACAGTCTGATCCAGGTAAGGTCATGTTTTGTGTCATATTGTCTCGTAAATATTATTTAATGTAGTTTTGGGAGTCTTCTTTCAGGTCCTTGTCAGAGCCACTTTTCATTTTAGGGGTTGTTCAATAATGAGGTGATCAGCTCTTGTAATTGTCGTTATGATTGCAGATCATGTTTATCTCATGTATGAGTTCATATATTGTTGACTGAATATGGGTATTTCAGCCTCTGGTGTCACTGATTGTGTAGTTAATCAAACTAGTTTCCTTTCATTAAAAGTCTGTGCTATTTCAGTTTTACTATCAGCACTGAGTGGAATAACGTCACAGATGTGTTTCCTAAAGAAAACAGCCGAGTTCACAAAGCAGCAAAAGAATCAGGAAAGTCAGAGCATTTGTGCTTCTCTTAGTGTTTGCAGGTTTCTTATTTGACCGAGGAAGTGAAAAACACTGTGAACAATAAACTAGAAAGCATTTTAGTTTACTCGGGTAGAGTTTTCCTACCCGTTTTCATGACCTTTTTTCAGCCTTAATTACAGTTTAACAGTCATTATAAGTCATTTATATGACATTGATTGAGTGAAACTTTGAGTGTTGGAGCTGAACTCTTGTCTAGTCTGAGTTGGATCATGTGCGCTCTTCATCTGCTTCTTTCTGTGGATTTCTGCAGGAGAAGTCAGTTTATTTTATTAGTCATTGATGTTATTGTGTTCTGTTCTCCGCTCTCGTCTTATTTCAGCGTTTGTTACAACTGTTGCTCAATAAACAGCATTCACTGCAGCTTCCCCAGTCGTCTCGATCCTCACATCACAGTAAGATCTCACTATTCAAGTTAGAAATGACAGTTAAACTTGCTACTAAATTAACTAAAAGTTTACTCACTTTTGTTTGTATCTGAACGATGTTCTCCATCAGATCAACAGCGTTTGGATGTGTTTTTACGGTGTGGAGTTGATGGAAAATATGCTGAACGTTCTCCTTTGACTTCTCTGAGGAACAAGAAACAAACCAACTGGACAAGTTCTGTCATAAATGTAAGTTGTTCATTATTTATTGCTTGTTTATTGAACTATTTTATTAAAGCAGTGTCACACTAGCAGTTGTGCTGAAGTACTGAATATTCAGAACTATATTCTTATGATATTGTTTCAATAAAAGATTTCATGGGCAGAGATTTCAATGTTTATTTTTAAAGTTAACCCTGAACACAACTGAAGATATATTTAATGAAATCTGAGAGATTTCTGTCCCTCCGCTGACAGTCAACACAGAGTTCATAAAGAAACCCGGATGAATTGAGCGGTTCAGTCTGCATCTTCTGAAGAGACTCGATCGATTTACGCTGAACAGATTTAATTTAGGCTTTTATTCACAGATAAACATGAATCAGCGCACAGTAGACACAGCAAACAGAAGCTCAAGCACACTTGTGTCAGAATCAATGAGGATCATTCTTGTGTTTCGCAGCACGTTTGAGATCCAGAAGAACCAGTGAGCTTATGTTTATGTTTGCTGATCAGTGTAAATATGAGAATAAAAGCCTAAATTAAATCTGTTCACCAGATAAAGTGATCAAATCTCTTCAGATAATTTGGACTAAACCTTTATTCATATGAATTAGTTTAATGAAGTTTTTTTGAAGCATCAAACTGGCTGTTGCAGGAACAGAAATCTCTCAGTATTCATTAAAATATCTTCATCTGTGTTCAGAAGACGAGTAAATGATCACACAGTGTTCATTTCTGGGTGAACTATCCCTGTAACATCACACACACCACATTTGAGTGGCAAGATTTAGACAGAAGAAACATGTCAGACCATCTGCTTTTACAAATAATTTTACAATGAGAAATTGAAGCATTTCTTACATATTAAAACTAATAACTGGTTTGTTATTCAGTGCTTCCTCTCAGGAATTTGTGAAACAATGGCACAACATAACATCAGCATCAATAACTCAACTGCATCAGATGATGATTTACTTTATAGGGAGTTTATGGAGTTTAAAAGGAAATATTATTATGTAGAACGTGTATTTATCCGTGTCCTTTCAGTCGTTGAGATCCCAGTCATGATCTTAACTCTGATCGGCTTGTGTTTCATCATCAAATCTCGGCCTGCTGCTTCAGTTTTTGTTAGTAATTTGATACTTTCAGATCTCATACAGGTCATTTGTATATTAATAGCAGCAACAACCTCATCGTCATATGATCAGAGTGGTGCATATCACTATTCTTTGATTGTGGGTCTGTATTTTATGGCATGTGTAGCTTCTGAACGATATCTTCTGGTTTCTCATCCGATCTGGTACAGATCTCACCAGTCACTCAAACTCTCTTGTTTTATTTCTGTGATCGTCTGGTTTGTGCCTCTGATCTTTGCATTGTTCTCTTATTTTTCTTTGAGTATTATACCCCTGTGTATATCATGTTTAATTCCCTACATCATCATCATTCTCTGTTTTGTTGGCACTTGTCGAGGTCTTTCTCGCTCAATATCTCTGACTGCTCTGAAGCGCAAATTAATTTTGGGCAGTTTGTTCCTGGTGCTGTTGACTTACACACTTCTCATTCTGCCTGCTGTGATTATGGTATATATTATATATATTTTTAACTATTACACTTTTGTTGTTATGAAATTTCAATCCTATACACAATTGCTCGTGTTTGTGAATCCACTTGCTGACTGTGTGCTGTATCTGTTCATGAGGCCTGATATTCGTAATATGATGAAGTCTGTTCGCTGCTGTTGTAGACGTCAGAGATCGAATCACGACCAGGACGAACACTCTGTAGTGAATCCACAGAGCAGCTGCTGTACTGTAGTGTGCTGTATTTCAGATCAAGAGCCTGCATCTCATTCACTGAACACCTGCAGCTCAGTTTAACCTGCTGCTGAATATAGAGCTGAAAAACACTGCGCTGTATTTAAATGAAGTCAGTGTCAATTTTTACATCACAAGCACAATTAATGGTGACACTTTATAATAACTTTAATAAATAAATCATTAACAAACATTATATAATGTTTAACTAATCATTGCTTAATATATATTCATATCTAGAAATATGAGATAATGTGTTTGTTAATGTTAACTAATGAACTTATTAAACATTACCAAATGGTTAACAGATCATTATTTAATGTAATTTGAAATGCTTACGAATGTCATTAAACTTTCAATTCATATGATCATGCATTTTTCTTTTTTTTTCTTTTTTAATCTTCAAAAGATTTTGACAGGTGGTTTACAATGATTAAAAGCTTCATATATAAATCATTAACAAACATTATATAATGATTAATGGATAATTAGTTCAGGTTTACAAATGTCATTAAACTTTCAATGCTTTTAAAAACCTACAAATGATTTTGACGGGGATTCACCCTATTTTCACATCTTTACAAATCATTTATGAATCATTTGTTCATGTTTTTGCGTTACACAATCTAGCTGAGACTATTCATTATTTGTAAATGTTTATAAACCTTTATTAATTTTTTAGTATCTTTACTGGCACTGGACTTTTAGCTACTTTAACAATGTTTGTGTAAAGTGTGTTTAGTTAAGTTTAGCTGAATGCTTGGTAAAGACATGTCACACATTGTAATTTGGGTGCAAAACATGTTTTAATTGCCTCAACACTTATATTACTATACTATTGTGTGTCATTAAACAGATTATTCCTTGAGTCATTCATCAACAGGAGGGGAAAACAACAACAATTTTTAAAGAATATATTTCATTTATCATTTATCAAAACAATGCAAAATAAACAGATTGAATCGTGTTCTCTTCAGTAATCAGTGACCCCTTAACTGACTTTAAACCAACCCATAACACCAGACCTCTCCCTGACCTTACACCCGTATCACACCTCAACAGCAGCTGAAGTGCTGTGCTTTAAAAGCTTTTAATCGTTGTATAACATCTGTTAAAATCATTTGAAGATTATCAAGATGTGCATGATCATATGAACTAGAAGTTAAATGACATTTGTAACCATTTTAATTTACATGAAATGTTACTTATTAGGTCACGTTTAATACATTTATTAGTAAACATTAACAAGCACATTATTTCACATTTCTAGATATGTGAATATATATGAACTAATGATCCATTAAGCATTACAATTGCATAATGTTTGTTAATGATTTATTAATGAAAGTTATTATGAAGTGTTACTCAATTAAATTCTTGTTTAATATTATGATATTTATGTTTGTTAGCTGATTTTCACTATGCATGCACATATCCCGTGTTCATTTTAGAAATGAAAATGTAATTTATGTCAATGATCAAAACATATTTTGTGGGTAAACTATCCCTAAAAACACCCGTCTCAGGTCTCTAATATCAGCTCTCCTGATGTTAAGTGCATGATTAAAGTAGAGTATATTAGAGGTGTACTGAGTGAACTTTATAAAAGTATAAAATATTAAGCAGCACTAGAAAATGACACGGCGGTCTGAAGAGTTTGATAAGCAGGTCGCTGTAATACTGTTGTGTGTTTCTGTAGAAGTGTGTCGTATAGATGACTGTATGGTTTTTGTATATTAAAGAGCTCAATGTTCTCCGGTGTCTGTTTCTGCTTCTACTTATTTGACTAATAACTGTTGATGGTGAATATCAACACACTTGTGTAATTCATGTCTACAGCTGTTAAATGAAGATCTGTCTCATTCTTTAACAGGGATTTTCACAGCACCAATACGAGGAGTTTACTATTTCAGTTTCTTCTACCATTGTGGAACTGAATATGGAACAAAGTTGGCCTTGTATAGAAATGGAAAGCATGAAGTATTAACTCATCATAACCCGAGTAATAATTCTCCAGAGAACGGAGGCAATGGCTTAACGCTGCTGTTGGAGAAAGGAGATCAAGTCTATATTGTACTCCGAAAGGGCACATGGATCTGGGATTCAGAGAATGTCACAGTATTTAGTGGTTTTCTTATCAATGCCATGTAAATAAAACACACCCTGAGAACAAACATAACAGTTATGTAACATGTTATGGGTTTACAGGTTAAGGTGAAATATCTGGCTATTTAATCCAGTCTTTGTTTGATGTGAATAAAACATTACAATATCAAAATAACCAGCCTCAAATTGCTTTAACCACAGGCTGAATGACGTTTTCACAACTACAATGAAAGGCCTTATTACTTGCTACAAAAGTATAAACTATCAGTCAGGTGACAGAAGGCATGTGGCATATTGTGTGAAACATTTCAGCAATGTTTTGATCATTTAGAGGCTTTAGAAATTCATTTATGAACCAGAGCCAGTGCAGTGTTGACAGAACCGGGCTAATATGGTCATACTTCCTGGTTCTAGTAAGAACTCTAGCTGCTGCATTTTGAACCAGCTGGAGTTTGTTTATTAAACGTGCAGAGCAACCACCCAATAATCTACAATAATCTAGCCTGAATTAATGTTTCTGCATTTGACATTGAGAGCATAGGTCGTAATTTAGATATATTTTTAAGATGGAAAAATGCGGTTTTACAAATCTTAAAAACATGTTTTTCGAAGGAAAGATTGCTATCAAAAAGTACGCCTAGGTTCCTAACTGATGAGCTGTTCCTTCCTGACTGACAGATGAACAAGACATTGTAACATCTGCTTATGATCCTTGATGGTCGTTGGGACTTTATGTCTAAAGAGACCCTTTTAGCCTTTTGACATTTGCATATAATTCACAGCCTGGACCCACATTCTACCGTTATATGGGTGCTAATTGCCAAGGGTTGTCCCCCCCACTGTCAAAAAAATGCTAAACAGATCGACTATCTTGTGTCTCCATCTGACTTCAAACACATTCCAAGAGAACTAAATGACCCTCAGTACCAGGCCTGTGGACTACCCCCACGATTACAAGATACATAACACACACATAGAGGCATTTTCTTTATTTAGACCATAATTAATCAGTTACAAATGTATCTGGTATATGCATGTGTTGTTTGTATGTTTCCTTATTATATTAGCCTAGTTACCACTCGTTATTCGTATTAACAAGCTCTGAACACTCATATCCAGGCGTATGAATGTATCTCGGGATTAATACCTTGTAGACGTCTCTTTCTTGATATCAAAATGATCAGCTCTTTATTCCTCACACAATGATGTACACTATGTGATCATGAAATGCATCACACTATTTTTACTGTACTGTGGGGAAAATTACACCAGTCTCCAGATCAGTCGTAAAACACTTTCCCGCTGAAACTATGAGCCTTGTTATTGGTCAAACTAACCAAAATGGGTGTTACAGGGAAAACAGATAAAACTTCTCCCACACCAAAAGGTTAGTCTCTCTTTTTACCTTCGGTGCCCTGGAGACACACTTGTCACCTTGGAAACCTTACGACTCCCCTTCCGGGGGGAGTCCGATCTTCTGGCGGTTTTAAGTTCAGTAACTTTGTCGATTCACTTCGGACCAATCAACCCATGGCTGGGATGACGAAGCTTTCACTCCTAAAGGAATCCACCCGGAATCTACGCATTATACATGCGCCAGGATGCCTTACTCAGCACCCACAAAACCCATGCAAGTAACCGCTTGTTAACTATCTAGATGCGCTTCTAGGCTTCGACCATTTTAATTAAGGTGATGTGATTATCTGATGGTTCGTAACAGGTTGTAGTTAGCTGATGTTAAAATCCTGCCATACTCTCTCTTGCGCGCGAGCGCTCCCTCTCTCTCCCTCTCTCTCTCTCTTCGTGCCTTCCTTGCGTTGGCATCCATATTTAATGTGTGTATGTCTGTGTCTAGCTCTATGTTACATGTTCCCCTGTAGTGTAGTTTAATAAACATCCATATGTATTCACACTTGGTTGCCTGTGTCTGCTGCTCTCAGAACGAAGTCACTTTAACGTCCGGTCTTGCTACAATGCTCAGAGCAATGCTTCCGTAAGGAAATTATTTGTCGTGGCCAGAGGAATAATTTTCCTTAGAGTCAATAGAAGGGTCCGTACTGCGGACGAACTAATCATTTTATTGTACTATTAATACTACAGCTAATTCCTGAAGATGGATATATATAATTGATAACCCGTTATGATTAATTATGTTCATCTCATAAAGCAAATATGCTACAGATGGTGGAGAATGCGGGCAACGTTTTAAACCTAGTTCTGTGAGCAGACTCAGTAACAATTGTGTGTTTCTTGTGTGTGTTTATTCAAGCCAAGACTACTATCCAACTGCGTCTTTTTGTGAATGAATGTAGGCTACACGCCCACTTTCCGTGCCTTAACAGTTCTCAAGTTTCTCGCTGAGAAACCAGCCACTGTTAATGGCTTAAGTTAACTGTAGTTTATAAATCTGACCCTATAAAACGACGAAACCTTTTATAGTGTGTCTTAATGCAATTTTAACCGCCCTAAATTGAGCAAAGAAACCCTCTTTTAGCGTGAAGAAGATGGCTTAAGTTAATTGTTTATAAATCTGACCCTATAAAACGACGAAACCTTTTATAGTGTGTCTTAATGCTATACAGCCCTAAAGTGAGCGAAGAAACCCTCTTTTAGCGCGAAGAAGATAGCGAGCGATGTTCCTCGCTTATCTTAAAATTAAGGCCTTATATTATATGTAGCTAGATTGATGCCATTGGTGTTCCGATGCCATACAACTAGACTATTACTCCCGTGGGTTTAACCATTAGCGTAGCTAACTAATGTGTGCCCCCCTCGCCCGATCACAGAGCAACATTAATCTTACTGCAGGTCAGTGTCGGATTAATGATAACCGGGAGTCTTAAAATCTTGATCAAGTAATTGTTGCAACAACCGCATAAGTCCCATATATCTGGCGAAGAAATCCCAGATCGGCAGCGCATATAAATATATATATAAATATTTTTTTTTATATATATTAAAAAGTTATGATCTTGGGCGAAGAATCCCCATTTTCAGTTTTGAACATCATAAGTTCCATATCCAACTAGTAAAGGTCAGATCGGCAGTGCACAGAGTTTTATATTAAATCTATTTGATATTGGGTAAAGAAAATCCCCACTTTCGGGTTTCGTTGTAAACCGCGTAAGTCTCTCCTGAACAGATAAAATCTCTTCAGGACAGTGGCTTAAATTTTAGCTGTGTGATAAAAAATAAAAAAATCTCACTACAGTATTTCATCTGCTTATTGTCGCGTATCATTGCGCTGTGTAAGTTATGAATGAAGTGTGAACGACAGGTCACGTCTGGCTAAGCGAGAGAATCCCATGCATGTTTACATCTGGCTCAAGTGCTTCGCGCACACCGGTTGTTAAGCGTGCATCGGTTTCTTAGCAACGTCTGACCCCGGAAGGCGATAGCAAGCCCTTTCCAGTTCAAACTCAAGACAGCGCATACGTCACAGACTAATGTAAACAGACCATTACATGTAGCCGAAGCTACCGCGCTAACGGCCCTACATGGATAGAGGCTAAAGCCCTTACCTCAGCTGTTAGCATCCGACTGACACTTAAAGACAGTGTGTGTGTAAAATGTAACATGTACCCCTACCTCTACAGCTTCTTTCTGTTCCACCTTCTGCTGGGCTATCGATTACTTTGGTCTCCCACACATGCTTTGGTTGATTTGTGTATTTTATTTTACCGTGTTATTTGCAGCAATTATTTATTTATTTTATTTGGGCTTATTTTATTTAATCTACTCCAGTCTTAAGTCTAGCTACACCCATTGAGCAAAATTGAATTTACTTAGATTTTAAATCTATTTAAAACCATTTTCCATTTACTTTCCTACGCAATTAGGACATTTTAACTTTGTTTTCAATTTTCAGTTTTATTTTGTTACCCTTTTCCTCTCCTTCCTCTATAGGCATAGGTAATGCTAGCCACTGCGGCGCACAATGAGCCTCCAAATCTATTAGTGGCCCACCGTCACACGTCTGATTCCCTTGCTCATTGGCATCAAGCTGCTTCATCCTAGACGCTTAATCTTTCTGTTGTCCCCTCTCAATGTTCCCTGTTAGGTAGCATGCCCCCTGGTGCTTGGCAGTAAGCTGACGAGTCATCCATGGGGAAATCTCGGGGACTGGACTCGTCTGCCTGACCTACCCTATACCTCTGGCCCTGTACTCCGAGTGGCAACACGCAGCACGACATCAGCAATGGGGTACCTCAAGTGTTGTATCAACCATACTGACTGACACATAAGGGCAATTTTGGTTAATTACCCTGTGAAGTTACACGGTGGTCCACCCTTTTGAGAGGAGCGAACTCATCCATAGTTCGAGGCCCAAAAGGGGTCCGTGTAACTTGGGACCCACAGGCGAAACCCAATTTTGGCTGTGCCAGCTAGTCGTTGAGCCTCCCTCACTTGAGTGATGCAACATTGTGCCAAAAGTCATTGCTGTTTGAGTGGTTGCCACCGGGTGCCATGGGTGCGAGTGATCAGGAGCCCCTGCAGTTGCGTGCTCGGGAGAGTCAAGGGGGACGTCCCAACCACTGGGGCTCACCCAGGTGACCTCAGCTCATCACCAAGCCTAACAACACCTAAGACATAGCCATTCACTCAATATGAAACGTGAAGAGGACTAGAGAGCCTCTCTGCTTTAGCGTGCTTGGTCTGTCCAGCTATCTCTCTCTCATCACCTCTCTAGGCAGTACAAGAGCCCTGCTCCGCAGTACTTGTCACAGCCCCTAGAGTTGGTAGTAAGCCCTTGATTTCCCACTATTCCTTTCTAAATTTGAACTTTGATTTGTTTTATTCATTTTGGTTCTGTTTGTTTTGGTTGTTTTTGTGTGCCCGGAGACCAAACCTGTTTGAACCATCAGAAAATACTTGGTAATAACATTGATAAACCAAATAGCCTAAGTCATTAAATGACCCCCTAGGTTATCACCCATCAACAGTGTTACCCATAGTTTTCGGGTGCTCACTCACACCAATTATTCACTCCTGTCTTATCAGCCACGATATGTAAGCGTTTAGTTTGCGTCACTAACTGATCACACCAGTTAATCATGCAACACATAACCCAAATATTTTAGCTCACTAAATCTGTGTGGACTTGCATTGGTCTTTTGTGTTTTTCCCTCTCCACTTGTGCTCCACCTGTGTCCAGATCATCCGGCTTGGCTAAGCACTGCAACAGACGCCTTCCGGTCCGGGACCACTCCTGATCTACAGCACCTGAGCGAAACAGCTGGATGACAACCTGAACTGGCAGACAGACCATGATCAAACCAGGGCTACAGCCACAGAGAGCCAGCCAGGATCATCGGTGCTCTTGCCTACAACCGCATCATCCAGTTAAAGCCAAGCGATAGATGCTTCAACCACAAGGAGGCCCGGAGGACCGGGAGCGCGTGCAGAACCGCCAGACCAGCTGGACCAGCAAATGACAGCGGATGAAGAGGACAAAGAGCTACAAGAGGAAGTAGAAAGTTTCAGGATGCCTTTACAAAACCCACACAGACACTGAGCACAGAGCGCAGCTGGAATAGAAGCCAGAGAGGCTCCAGCAGGCTAAAGCTCTCTTAAGTAATTACCCAGGCGAACTGAAACAATGCCTGTGAATGCCACCTGCAAGCAGCCCGAGCTGAAATCCAAGTCTCTGCTCAGCGACGAGGCAACTTCAAACGCCAACCAACAAAGCCAAGGCGAACTCAATGTCATAAATGAACTGAAATAGGCTTGCAGACCACAAGGTGAACAGAAAGGGAAAACACAACACAGAATTTCCCCTGACAAGCAGGCCCAGGCCCACTGTTCACACCTCACCTGCCAGCAACCACAGGTGGGGCAGGGACCCTTCCAGAGCATCACTGCAGATACACACACCGTGTGGCCCCACAGACCCCAACCAACTGGCCTGCAGAAGGCCACCACACTTGCCTGCCTGCAAAACATGAACGTTTATGCTCGAACTCTGCCCAATGTGACCACACGAGACAGACTATCTGCTCAGGATCACCTCCAGCCTTGAAACACAACATCCTGTACCAGCAGTCTGAAACTGTCAAAGCGGATTACAAAACTTATAAGAAGCCTGCTACAGCCAGCTCTGAGTCTACGGCAGACAACAGAACAGGCCACAAGGGAGGAAGGCCTCAACTCCAGAACCTTCCCTCCTCCCAAAAATCTGCATCACATTGTGAGTCACCATTCAAGCGCCATGGTCTTCCCCCGCACAATGACCACCTGACATCTGCGGAACTCAGTCCATATGGCCTACAGACAACACAGCGCTGCCTCCATAAAGACTGTTAAAATCCTGCCTATCCCTGCACAGTACCCAGAACTGACTCTGGAGAGCACACGGGCCAGCAACAGAGATCCTGAGGACATAAAACGAACTGATCCTGCGAGGGGCCTCCCCAGCAGCGCAAACAGGATATATCAGACTATCAAACTCCTTTTAACTGCGAGTGGCATAAGAAACTTACCAGAAAGCCCTCCTACTAAAAGAAACGCCCAGATCTTGTCAAACAGTCTCTCACAACAGAGACATCCATCCTAATGCCAGATGGTCATGGCACCCAAACAGCACATCAAGCAGACGGCCGACCGCCCACGACAAGCCAAAATAAACACACGGTCAACTCTCCTGCACCTGACCATCAGCTCCATGAGACCGTACACCCCGTGTACACAACCCCAAATGGACACCGGCCCTCTTTTCACCAACATGGACCTGTCGTATGGTTTTGAGCCCGAGGGACTTTAAGCATTCAGAGAATTAGCCTCAAGTGCAGGGAACGTTCACACTTCCAGCCAGCCAACTCATCTGAAGTGCACAGCCAGGTCACAGAGATAAGACCTGACATCTCAGCTGGTCGCGAGAACTCAGTCTCAAGGTCAGACCAGCCCACGACCCAGACTCCTCCTGCCTTTACATCTTGAAAGGCACATCACTGTGATAGATGCTTCATCAGAAAGTCAACACAGTTCCCAACCAGCAGGAACAGCATAGCCATGATGGTGCCTCTCCCAAGCACCAGACAGAGCACTGAGCAACAAACCTGAAATCTCATCAGCAGAGACCCTCTTGACACATCCCAGCTCTTCTCAGAGCTGAACAGTGTGGCTACATCTGGGACAGTAGAGACCTTGTGTATTCTAAAGGAACTCATTCAGAGGAGGCCCCGCAAAGGAGGCAAAATGGACCATACAGACTCCTTATGAGTGTGAGAACTGGAATGGATGACCGCCCCAAAATGCCCACCAGCTGAACACACACCCAGATCTCTGCTAACCAGCCACTGACCACAGAGCCAGCCGTTCCATTGCCAGGTAATGGCATCACCCAGCCACCTCAGCTGATGGCTGCACATCCAAGATGATCCAACACCTGTCAGCATACCGGTCACCACACAAACCCGATACCAGGACTTCTGAGAAACCCAATCGGAAAACCAGGAAACAGCATGTTGGAAAACAAGGCGAGACTTGGAGTTCTGGTGACACTGGAGTAAATCCAACTTTTATGTCACTTCCAACTCTTGGGCAGACCCCAAGCTGAAGCTCAGGAACAGAACTGAACTCTTAAGGCCCAAAGGTGTGCACGGAACATGCAGCCATACAGGCATACAACCTTCTCAGTGATAAAGAGCTGCTGGGTCACATTGACCCTTTGCTGAAAGTGAGACAGCCGAAACTCCGGGCTGAAGTGCAAGAACCCCAGCCACTCCAGCCAGACAGGTCACCTAGACAGACTGTCAGGTCACAGAGGTCACGGGAAAATCTCACAACCAGCCATGAGGACATGGCCTGAAGCCTCACACGCTTCAAAACACTCACCGAGCACGCACCAGACCTGCCTTCGCAAGCAAGTGCACAAGTTTCCTGAGACCTCGCAACCCCCTGGAGAAGCCCTGTAAAGTGCAAGAACGTCTGGCCAGACCATACCAGACGTTTACACTGGCAAAAATATGAGACTGCACTACCAGCATACACAAAAGGGGAACGGACAGTGACAGTGTGACACACAGACACCGTGGCCAAACCCTCAAGCACACACCTTCAAGGGGATGGAGGGAACCTGGCCCCACTCTGAGCCACACCCCCTTTTCTAAGAGACATCCTGCACCTGTCGACAACGGCCAGTGCCAAATCTGCTCTTCACAAGAAGCAACGATGCAGAGCTGATGTCAGCTATGTGGACTCACTCAAGACCACATTACATCATCAAACTCAAATGGCATCTGCACTCTACACCATGATTGATTTACCCTCATCCCAAGGAGTTTCATCTTACAGCTGGATTCACCAACTACTGCCTTAGTCCTGGTCTACACCAACAACATGGCCAGAACTAAAGGGGGGTTGCCCACTTCAGCAGAACACTGCTCCCACCGGGGCACTAACTACTCAGATGACAAAAGAGCCCAGCTCTGCACTTCACGAATCATCCAGTGATTCTCCAATCTCCCACAGCAACACTTCAAGCTGGACTCCCAGTCATCACAGTACAAGTGACAGCCATCCTGATAACCCTTTAAATCGCATCAGCTCACAAGAACTGCATCAAAGAACTCCTCAGTTGCACAGACTCAAATTATGCCAATCTCAGCTTCACACGCCACCTCCTTGGCTAGGAAAAAGATGAGTTTGCCACAATGAACAGGAAGCCAGTCAAGCACCAACACCTGTACCAGGCGTGCAACAACATCACAAGTGCATTGCATGGTGAGCTACGGCCTCAACCAAGACCCACCCACCCACTCACCCATGACATGGCAGCCGTAACCAGAATGAAACCAACTTTCACCTCCAGGGTACCCACCTCGCAGCCCTGACACTAACTTAACAGCTATCCATAAATGTCATTGCCTACATGCAAACCTCTGACTGAACAATAAAGCTTATTCTCTACCACCTCCCTAACCCCTCCAACCACCCTATCACATCTACTCGACTTGCTGCTGCTCCAGCCCTCAAACTGCGGCATAACGTCACACACATGCTACATGTGCTGAGAAACATTGCATAATGTGTCCCTGATGCCCACTCTGCGCCAAAGCTTGTGGTGACACAGTCACAAAGGGGGGTCAGGTTAATGCATACCCACAACGCACCATGTGCTGGACACCACAGTACCAGAGACACTTATAAGACACTAAAACAAGTGGCATATGGGGCTGGCATAAAGCAAAATGTGGCGGAATATGTCAGAGCATGTCAATTCCGAAACAGCAAGCCTGAACCACAAAGCCCCACTACAATGCACTCCACTTTGGGTTTGCATTCACTGAAATGACACTTAGCTGTTTCACCACATATGGGCCGATAACACCATACAGATCTGTGTCAGTCCTCACTTTCCAGTCTGCCAGCATGTCACAGAAAGCAAACCCCACAGGAGGAGATGTGAACACCTGACTAAGAGGCATTACAGAGAGCCTCACCCTAAAGACCACTGAACTTTTAATATTCTGAGTAATAGTCACAATCCGGAAGAGACTCCTGACACACGACTCAAGCCAGAATCACCACCACGGGGAGCTAAACAAGGCCATCAGTTCCGTAAGCTACGCCCTCAAAGCCCAGCTGACACTACGCGACAAGCACAGCACCCATCTGCAAAAGGAACTGACACATGGCCAAAACCCGCATAGACAAACTGGCAGCGAAAGTCCAGGATGGTTTCCGGCATCAGACCACTGAGTTCCTGAGAGAGCTGTTGCACATCTCACGCTTCACAGACAAGCTCGAAGTGAAGACTCAGGATAAACTCAAGGTACCAGGTGGAGTGAAACCGGAAACAAAGGAAAAAGTTGAACAGCTCCAAGAAGCCCTTGCAGTTGTTGAACGTGACCGACAAGAACTAAAGGCTTCCCAGAAAGACATGAGAAGACATCTACAGTCTGCAGAACAGCTACTAGAGGAAGCCAAAACTGACCTTAACCCTCTGGGGTCTGAGGGTGTTTTGGGGGCCTGGAGAAGTTTTGACATGCCCTGACATTTGTGCTTTTTTCAGTTGCTTATAAACATTTTAATGGCTAAAGTCTAAAAACACTGTATTCAGCACAAACTGGGCTACAATAATATGTGAGCAGCATGTACATACATGATTGTGTTTTTGAGAAAACAACGTTTATGCGTGGTTTGAAAAAAACAAAAATTTTAAAGTAACTGAAATAAGGCCATAAAACACATACAGAACATTTGTTCACAAGACTTTTGAGAACTGGATCTTGTGGCCTAGAATATTTGCTTCAAAATTATCTGAAAATAATCTAACTCACTCATTCAGAGAATGAATTTAAATTTTCTAAGTCACTTTTTGAGTGGAAAGGCTCTATGCGAGAGGGCGTGACTCACACCTGAGAAGACAAAGGCCCGCATAATGAGCTCCATAATGAGCCATTCAGTCAGGTGTGTGACTGAGAGAGAAGAGTTACAAGAAAGAATGGGAGGAAAAAAGAAATGTGTATACATATAACTATCACATAAAATAAGTTGAGATTCTCTTGCGGGTGCAGTTAAACAGTTTATTAGGAACAAACAAACAAATAAACAACAGAAGAGTCAAGACATCGTGGGTGCAATATCCAAAATATCCAAAACAGTGGCAGGAAACTGGAGCCCAGGAAAACGGGAGACAGCAGAAACTGCATGAGAAAACACAAAACAGACGTGAGCAACACAATGAATGGACAAAGACAAAGCAAACATGGTGACAATACATACACTACCAGTCAAATAATTTAAACAGTAAGATTTGTAATGTTGTTTTTTTTTAAGAAGTGTCTTATCAGGAGCAACTATATTATTACATTAGCAATAACCAACATTGCCCACGATTTTATAACATAGATGCTCACATGCTTTGCATGTATTTTCATACAATACAAAAACAACATTTTATAACTGAGAAACTAAATTATTATTGTTAAGCTTATTATAAACATGTTTTAGCAGGTATTTGCAAACAGAGTAGGCTACTTCACAGTAAAGATTGGTCTAAACTTTCTTAGACATTACTTTTATATCATTGTTTATAGAACATATAACTATCCTCACATCGTGCAACATTTAAATGCAATTTAAATACAATTTCAAAATGTTGCACTCGATTTCACACATTTTATTCTGGAGTTATAAATGCCTTCAACTTTGTCACAACAACACATTATCGAATGCCAATAAGAAACATTACTTACTCTGTATAAAGTATCTCCTCCTCCGTCGGCTCCAGCTGCGCTCGCGCTCTGTTTGTGAGGCAAACAAAACTTTTTTCTCTCAGCGCGTTTCTGAGGTAAATACAAGGCTTTTTCCTCACAGCGTGTTCTTCCAAAACTGAAAAGTATCCGAGATGAACACGTTGCTGCTTTGTTTACGGGGGTGTGGGCGTTTACATGCCGCGTGGCTCGCGTGGAGGTTTGTAATAACAATAGCGCGAGCGGCGCGTGGGTGTGACCTAATTAGAGATAATGAGACCAGACGGAAAAACTGGACATGTCCTTGGTTTCATACGGATTACTTTATCACAGAATATTTGTTTTCAGTAAAACTTACTTCATTTAACAGTAGATATATCAAGCTTTCTACAGATATATGTCTCATGTCTCTGTGTGAAGTATTTGCTGAGTTACAGATCATTTTAGTGACGTGTTTCAAAAAGCAGCTTGCGAAGACGGAGAAGACCGAGAGCGCACCCTGTTTGTTTTCTTTATTCTTCAAAAGCACAAAGTTTAGTTATTATTATGAGTGTATACAAATAAAAGTAGACCCCTTACAGATTCGAATGGTGTATTGCTTTTATCTGTACGATCAAAAATGGCAGAGTAATTCAAGCTCATTTCGGCCTTATCAGGAAAATCTGCCTCAAAACGCGTATACGCGTTTGTCGACCCCAGGGGGTTAAAACAAAAGACTCTGAAATAAATGCTCTGGAAGACCACCTGAAAAGGAATTAGAGCCAAGAAAAGCAGAGCCCTCATCAGCATCACCACCGCTGAGCAGAACGGAGTCCCCCATCCAAGAATTGCTACACACTGGAAGAAGTGAATGGCCGTAAACCAAAGCATCGCCAGCCCTCACCACCGAACTCTTCCCTTCTAGCAAAAGAAGAAAGCCTCTCCATGCAGACCCCGAAACTGCACGAGACGACTCCCAAAGACCTTGACAAACTGGCTAAAACATCACCCAGTTTGACCAAACACTACAGAAGGCCAAGATATCCAGAAGTGGAAGCTCATGCGACTGACAGAGACAGTTTACACCTCCTCAGACCCACATCCAGTCCTGAGAGTCAACCTGATGCAAAGGTCCATGAACAGGTGCACAGCTGCACGCCCTCAGACCTTCAAACGGAACCACTGGAGAAGAGGGGCCCAGGCGGAGACACTGCTGAACCTTACCAAGGTTAACACCCAAGCTGAGGAAAAGTAGAAATCACCTGTCATCAGTGTTATGACCTTCAGTCATTTGTCTGTTGTTTCTTTGCTGCCCTCCTGTGTTCTTTTTGTGTATGTCTATATTTGTTTTCAGGAAGGCGGTTCTTGGAGTTAATTGGATGGAGTTGGCGATTGGTTCTTACCCTTGGCTGACTTGGATAAAGGATCGCCCTAAAATGCTGATCAAGGCCTCTTTCTGTAACATCTGCGTATGATCCTTGATGGTCGTTGGGACTTTATGTCTTGAGACCCTTTTAGCCTTTTGCATATAAATCACTAACCTGGCCTCATCGTTTACATTTATATGGGTGCTAAATTGCAGATGGTCTTTGTCACTATCAAAAGGATGCTAAAACAGGTCGCCTCTGGGGTATCTTTATCAATCTTCAAACACATTCCACAGAAGGGTGGGTGACCCCCGTGCCAGAGACAGACTAGTTGTCTGTCCTCACAATTCCCAATACACATCACACACACACCTAAAGACATTTTCTCTATTTAGGCCATAACTAAGTAGTTATAAATGTATCTGCTATATGCATGTGTTGTACGTATATTCCCGTTATATTAACTTAGTTAAAACCCTTTTCTTGTATTAGTTAGACGTTGAATGCCTATATTCTAGTGTATGAGTGTATCTCTTCTTTAATATCATTCGAAGGTTACTTTCTTGGTATCAAAATGATCTCCTCTTTATTCCTCACACAATGATGTACACTATGTGATCATGAAATGCATTGGAATCCTCGCGGCTCCCCTTCCGGGGGAGTCCGATCTTCTGGCAATTTTAAGTTAGGTAACTTTGTTAACTCACGTCGGACTAATCAACCCATGGCTGGGATGACGAAGCTTTCACTCCTAAAGGAATCCACCCGGAATCTACGCATTATACATGCACCAGGATACTTTACTCAGCACCCACAAAACCCATGCAAGTAACCGCTTGTTAACTATCTAGATGCGCTTCTAGGCTTCGACCCCTTTTAATTAAGGTGATGTGATTATTCTAATGGTTCATAACAGGTTGTAGTTAGCTGATGTTAAAATCCTGCCATGCTCTCTCTTGCGCGCGAGCGCTCCCTCTCTCTCTCTCTCTCCGTGCCTTCCTTACGTTGGCATCCATGTTTAATGTGTGTATGTCTGTGTCTAGCTCTATGTTACATGTTCCCCTGTAGTGTAGTTTAATAAACATCCATATGTATTCACACTTGGTTGCCTGTGTCTGCTGCTCTCAGAACGAAGTCACTTTAACGTCTGATCTTGCTACAATGCTCAGAGCAATGCTTCCGTAAGGAAATTATTTGTCGTGGCCAGAGGAATAATTTTCCTTAAAGTCAATAGAAGGGTCCGTACTGCGGACGAACTAATCATTTTATTGTACTATTAATACTACAGCTAATTCCTGAAGATGGATATATAATTGATAACCCGTTATGATTAATTATGTTCATCTCATAAAGCAAATATGCTACATAACCATTGCAGAAAATTTATTATATCACCGCAGTAAGATGAAACCTTGGACGTGTGATTGACCAACTTATCAGATGTTTAACATATTATTACAAGGCCCTGCCTATCTAGTTTATGATGAAACTACAAAATATAGGCGTGAGCTCACAGTCGTTAAAAATACTGGTCACGTTCAATTAGATGAAGACATGCAGAGGTAGCGAACACAACAAACTTGGGGGGTCGTGAAGCAAACAGTCTAACACGACTCACGTTCTCCAGAATGGTGCTGATGACGGGTTCGTAATTTCACAATGAAGACGGACTGAATATTCAGATAGCAGATGGGACTGACTGACTTTTTCTTAAGATTTGATTTCAAGAACACGCAACCAAATCCTAATGCTATTTCACGAAATAACACAACAACGAGATGCTCCATTTCAACATACATGTCAAGTCTGTTTTACCATAAGTATATCGTATTCTTCTTGTATATATATTTGTTTAGTCTAATTACGTTTTAACAATTCTTGTTTTTGTTTTTACAAAGATGTTAAATTGAGGACGCCTAACTAATACCTCATTCAAACGTTGTGGCCTTTCAGGTCAGCGAACTACAATACCCAGCATACACCTCAGAATTCAAACATGGCCGTCGTGGATCGATATCCCAAATCATACGTGACAGATCTCTAAATCGTCGGACTACTGATTATACGCACGCTCAGATACCCTATATAAAAAGACTCGCATTTCCACACATTTTGTGAAGTATACGCTTCTTCCGTGTTGTGGTGTTACAAATCCTTTTTTTTTTTTGTGATCTCTGTTAGTGATGCGAAGCCCGAACCGATTCATCGTCTCCTTAAGTCATCTCGCAGTGATGTCAGTGTTCATCTCTTTTCTAACAACTCATTTGTATCATCATTTTATATTTGTATCGTCATTTTATATCAGTGAAACATTCAAATAAAGTTAACTGTGAACACGTATCATCTTTTCTTCATTTATACTGATGATGTTTGTGGTCACGGTTTCATTCATTGATCCTTCATGTCGGATACGAGTCACGACCGACCAATATCGAGCAGCCTACACATAAACGCGGATATGTTCTACATGTCTAAAGTATAAGCCTGTAGAAAGAATAAACCAGTCTTATAAACTCATTGATTTGGCTTAACAACTTTAAAATATAATTTGCATGTGCGATAAATCAAACACTCTTAAAATCGATAGTACACAAAATATGTGTAAAAAGACGGATAACATATTATCGTGATGTTTTGGTTCACATCTTACACATTTTTTTTTCTTTTAAGTTTTAATATGAAAGATAATAGTTTGTTAACAATTTAGATGTTTTTATTATGAAATCACACAAAGAACCAGTGAAATACGTACTGTTTGTTAACATGGAATTAATTGAAATAGTACTATGTGCTCATTTAACTGTTTTTATTTACAGTATGGTGAATATAAAACTGTTAAACAAGAACATTAAAACATTTCAAACTTGTTAAACAACCGCTTCAACAGACAAAACTTCAACGATAGCTGAGATGGATCGAGAGGGAGGACAAAATAATTATTTACACAGTAACATACTCGGGGTTCCGAGAAATTTGATACCCTTAATGTAGATTTTCTTAATATTCTTTATTCTAGTTAATATTTTCCTCTTATTCATAAACCTACAAGAGTTAAGGAAAATTCAACAACTTTGACAAATTCTCTAAGTGAATAAATTAAATCTGGTGTTTTATTATTCAGACTTGTCTGATCATTTCCGATTTTGCATTATTCTGTAATTACGGTTAACAGCATTGAACTCTCAAAAGAAATACAACAGAATTGACTTTTATTGATCAATTAAATGACAGTCCTTCTACATGACACTGCTTAAGACTAAACAAAGGATATTTCTTTTAGGTCATCTTTCTTGTCTGTCTACGATGTGGAATCACAAGACACGACAACCCAAGCACGAAAAGCATTTGTGTTTTTCTGTTACCTATACAACTGTTACACTTCAAACTTTTCTAACTATTACACTTAAAGTCGGCATGAATTCAAAATTGAAAATTCTTATTTTTTTAATGGAATACTGTAGTGTTTATTATAAATAATTTATCCGTGCACTTCATTATTTTTTTTTAAATTCATGTGCCTTTGTAATCTTTAATAAAAAATGTTAACCTCCCTTCCCCCTCAAAACGACTCATTTTCTCTTCCGGTCACGAGTGAGTGTGGATCTCTCGCACGTGCATTTGTGGATTTGTGGATTTGTGGATTTGTGTACGCGCATGTGGATCTTCACTTTATAGAAATCAATGCATTGACCAGTGCTGACGTGAGCCATGTGGGAGTAAAAGTTGAAAGGATATTACCACAACATTACTCTTAGGAAACTTTTTTTAAAACTTTTTTAGCAATATGACTTAACATTATGGAGGATGCGCTCGGTCATTCAGGCAGTCTCTCTCTCTCTATCTCTCTCTCTCTCTCGGGCTGTTAGGCATGTTTTGTGCTGTTGATTGCCATCATCCTCAATAAATAAAAAAATTCTTCATGCTAGGGTGTTGGCGGTGAATCCTCTGTGAACTGACGACACAAAAGTTGAACTTTTTGGAAGGTGTGTGTTCCATTACATCTGGCGTAAAAGTAACACAGCATTTCAGAAAAAGAACTTCATACCAACAGTAAGATATGTTGGTGGTAGTGTGATGGTCTGGGGCTGTTTTGCTGCTTCAGGACCCGGAAGACTTGCTGTGATAAATGGAACCATGAATTCTGCTGTCTACCAAAAAAATTCTGAAGGACAATGTCTGGCCATCTGTTCGTGACCTCAAGCTGTAGCGAACTTGGGTTCTGCAGCAGGACAATGATCCAAAACACCCCAGCAAGTCTGAATGGCTGAAGAAAAACAAAATGAAGACTTTGGAGTGGCCTAGTCAAAGTCCTGACCTGAATCCTATTGAGATGCTGTGGCATGACCTTAAAAAGGCGGTTAATGCTCGAAAACCCTCCAATGTGGCTGAATTACAACAATTCTGCAATTTGTAAGAAACTGTTTAATTTTCCAAAAAAATGTTTAATTATAGTAATATAATGTAGTACATGGTGATCAGAGGGATGTGGGTGGGATGTAATGCCTGAGTAAACTAATACACATCGGTGTTCAGATCATCTTTTTTCCTGACAAAATCAATATAATGCAATATTTCTATCTGCTGAATGTAAGCTTTTCCATATTCCAATCTTGCCTGCTGCACCGGGGACATCACATGCATGTACGAGTCGTGAAAATTATGAAAATAAATCTAGGAATTATTTGATTGTTGGATTTTAAATTAGCGGGGTTGAGGCATCAAAAGTAACTAAATAACTAAGCTGTTTAATGGATGGTAACTGTAATATTATTACTGAATTCTTATTAGCAATTAGTTACACTACTAGTTACTGCAAAAAGTAATATTACTACAGTAACTAAGTTGCTAGTAACTAGTTACTGCCCAACACTGAAATAGCCTACATTATTAATAAGCAGAATAATTCAGCATCATGATATATTCTCACTAGTCTCAGCTGTCTTTTAAGTATTATATTCTTTCGAATGTCAAAAGAACACAATCGTGGCTCCTAATCGGTGGTTCTGTGTCGTACAGTGAGAGAGGTTCAAAGACGGCCATTGTCACGGTCTTGCAATCAAAGATAGCCTACGATACGGCATGATCACCACACAGTGTGTGTGCTGCTACGATCCACGTTTACAGACCAACCAATAAAAATGCGACATGAAGTCAACATGCTGTACCCAAGTTTATTAGATCCATGTCGCACAGTGTGATCTGCAGCGATCTTATAGGACTGCTAAAATCATGCAGTCTGTAGCGGGCTTTAGAGAGTGTATTTCATTATCTCAAGAGAACAGTTTTTTGCAGTTAAATTTGTTTTGTTTTTTACAAAATGGGGAACTCTGGTCCACACTCCAACACAGCAGGTGGTGATAAAACCTTAACATTGGTGCCACCCACCCTAAACCAAAGAAGAAGAAGAGGAGGAGGCGGAAGAGAAAGAATGCTTAGTCACAGACAGTACTGTCTCCTCGTGGAAAGGTAAGGAGGGTTATCGCTCTTCTCTGTGATATCTATTTTATCTCTTTAATTGTATTGGCTGCCAATGCTGGTTAAAGAAATATAGTGTTATTATATTTTTGACTCTCAATGACTATAATGTTATTATATATTATTATATTTGTCATATGTTCTGTTTTTTTTTTTTTTGTGAGTTTGCTTATGGTATTAATTTAACTGCAGCCACAACTATATATTATTTACTTGTATAATTTGCAGTACATTGTTATGTTGATTGTTAACTAACATAGTTCAGTTTCTTGTGGAAAGCTGCAGTTCTGTGATGAAAGTGGGAGATGATGCTGTTTGCTGCCTATACACACATACCTACACACACACACACACACACACATTAATGGTATTGATGGGGAAATGAGGAACAGTGCAGGAGCTCTGTATTCAGAGACTGGGGGAGGAAAAAACCTTAAAAGGAGTGCAAAAAAAAAGATGGATGAAGCCACTTTAATGATAACCACCATACTTGTAATGAACATCAGTAGTTTAATTTAAAATCTGATATTAATCATATCATATAGCCTAAAAAACACATTTATTAACACTACTGTAAATACTGCTAGACTATGTTAAATAATGGGATCTCATTCAGAATCTTTACTTTTTAAAATGTTTTGTTTCTCTACATTTAAAATATTCATTGAACAAAAATGAATTATGCCCCTTATGAAAATTAATCATTGTTTTATTATAGTAACACCATGTTGTTGTTTTTTTTGTGTGTAATGACCACCATTTGTATAAACAGAAAATCATAGTTTCACTTTGATTTTTGAAGCAAAACCATGGTTAATTTGAGGTTACTACTTAACTACAAGAACCATATTGGGAGTTAAAACCACTAAAACCATGGTTCATTTTCTTAAGGGTTTATTTATCAAAATAAGCAGAAAACAGTAAATTTTGCTAAAGTGGTTGTTTTGAACAAGTATTAATTTAACAAGGGAGCTACAGAAACAGGGCAAGCACAGAAGGGAACTGACAGACACACTGAGCCTCATTTACGAAACAAACGTATGACAAAAGTGGGTGGTTTTAACGTAAAACTTGGAATTTATTTACTAGGATCAAATCTCATGTCTGGTCTCAGCTCGTGTACGCAAGTTTTTGATTTACCTTAACTTGCGCGCAGCACATAAATCTGGTGGAGGATTGTAGAATGACAGCATTTTGATCATTTAGGTTATTTTCCTGACTGACAACCGAAGCTCATTAGTCAATCACTGACCAGTAAGATTAGAATGTCTTTAGTTTTTTAGGTTTTTTTTTTTTATACATTTTTAGCTTTATATGCGCGAATAGCAGCGTAAACCATAGACCATGAAGATTTAATCATCGCATGCACCTGTGAAAGGAGAAAAACAGAAATTAAGTATATAAAAGGAATAAAATAAATAGGACCACACAAAATATATAATAGGTGTAGGATCTCCCTTCGAACAGACACACAAAATAACTGCAGAACAGCACATTCCTGAGCAGAAGTTAAGGAGTCTCCTCTACACCATATGTGGTCATAAAATTAATAAATGATCAACACCGCGCCCAAGTGTCTGACTAGTTTCCTGCCCTGCTCCGCTTATCTTCCCAAGGGACCCATAAAAACAATGATAGACTTAAAAAGAGAAGGATCTCCTGCATCTGGATGGATTTAAGAACAGAACTTCAATGTTGTTTCTGACTGGCTTACCATAAATAAAGTTCGAATAAACAACAGTACAAAGAACGTTGTATCTGTAAATGTTCCAGCGACAGACACTCCTGGGATCCCCGGACATCTCCCCTTCTTTTTCCTGCATTCCAAAAGAACGTGCCTTTTTCTCTTCTTTGGCAGACAAAGAAATTCAAACTTGCATAGAGAATTTCTAAAAAGACATTAATTTATTCCCATTGCTATTAGAGCAAATAGATCCACAAATTACGTGCGTGATGTCTTTCATATGCTTGGTGTGGTTATTAGAATTTAGGATATTTTAATCTATGCCTTAACCTGTTTAGTAGATAAAATTAGTATATGTACTTTGTGTATGCCAAATACTTGATGTTTGATGTTGAATGAAAGCTGGTTTTATTAGCAATGATTTGGTGTGGATGAAAGGTTGACCTTTAGCATCATACACATGATGACTACACTTATAGAATTTCTTCATGTGATAAGTTGACTAGCAGATAATGTATGCACGGAAAAAAGAAGCCGGTCGGGGCTCTGCCCTACAGGGACAATTTGATTGGGACATTCGCCGTGGGATGGACAAACTCTGTAATACAATAAGCTTTTAATGAAGCATCTCAAACTTCCTTCGTTACTAGTTTTAAAGTGACGTTTCTGAATTAGTAATGGAGGCTTGGGCTCAGCTGTTAAACTTTCAACTTTAGATTTGAATCTGTGG
Organism: Acrossocheilus fasciatus; assembly: GCA_036784905.1. Classification (NCBI taxonomy): domain Eukaryota; kingdom Metazoa; phylum Chordata; class Actinopteri; order Cypriniformes; family Cyprinidae; genus Acrossocheilus; species Acrossocheilus fasciatus. The sequence continues at coordinate 47,223,095 of CM071940.1, forward strand.
CGGAAGGAAGTAGTTCACACAAAAGAGGGCTTTTGAAGACACTCCGTTGTTATTTTTTAATGTAATTTGTTAATCAGTGTGTCCTTTTATCTCACACCTTGATTATTTAGGTAGGGTAAGGATAGTCAAATCTAGCCTAAACCATAAATCTCTCACCGCCCGCAGGTTACAGTCCTTCAGGAATGACGTACAAGACTCTCTTGTGGTTGTTCTTGTTTGAGGCTCAGTTAGTAGTTAAAAGTAAAGTGTCACGGGAGGCAATAGTAACAATAAAATCTCTTATTTTATTGGTTACAATACAAAGCAGTTAAAGCAAAATGTAAAAAAAAATCTGCTAAGTTACAAGTTCTATAATCAAACTCTACGCAGAAATGTTGGAGATGCTGTTAAGCGCTCAGCGTTAGGGAATTGGGTGTCAGTTAATGTAATCACCGTTTCTTGTTGGATAGATACAGCAGTTCATGATCTATACATTGCGGTCACGAGGCTTCTCCTCGGGTTGCGAAAAAGACTCTTTCAGTTCTGGATACAAAAGATCTTTGTCGTCTTTTGATTAGGTTACTCATTGTTCCATTTCTGAGTACATAACAAAAACGCTGGCAGAGAACCACTCAGACTATTGACGTCAGTGGTAGTGATGATTAGTTTTAGACCTCGTAATTAGTTTTGTTTGGTTCTCCAGGAATATGTTCAATATCTCAGTGGTGGCCTGTCGAATAACAGAGGTCCTACAACATCAATGTCTGTGACTCATGACGGATGTCCTTCCTCTGTCGCTTACGTTCTGTCTGCGTCTAGCACTCTTCAGTTTCTTCTTCATGGTCTTTATCTGTCTCACCTCCACTGTGCTTGATTACATAGCATCAGCTCATAAGTCTGTCTTTCACAATTGTTGCTTACTCATTCTAACACCAGTTTCACACCACACGCGTAAGCAGAGCGTATTCTTTTTGGCACCCATGTTAAAAAATGAGTGGATTCACACCGGGAGCGGGAGCAGCGCGTGCTTGCGTAAGAGAAGCATCACGTGAGCAGCTGTGCCACGATCATGTCAGTGCCGAGTATATCTTTGCTGCGCTGCTCACACTGAATTTAAGTGACAGGAGATTGCTTGTGGCCAAAATGGTGATGATCGACACAAAAAAAAAATCTTTAAAGTTTGTACACGGGATGCAATGTATTTTAAACAGTTACCATGAAGTTCAACCATTTCTAATATACTGTATATCATTTTTCTCTAAGAAGGAACATAGTTGTGAGGATACTACCTTTTCTAATATCTTTGACAGAAAAGGGAGATTCGAGATCGGCCTGTAGTTAATTCATTCTTTGGGGTCAAGTTGTGTTTTTTTAATGAGAGGCAGTTTGAAGACAATGATCAGTTAATAATAGTCAGAAGAGGATCTATTACTTCTGGAAGCAGCTCTTTTAGGAGTTTAGATGGAACAGGGTCTAACATACAGGTTGTTGGTTTTGATAATTTAACAAGTTTATACAGTTCACCAATTCACCAATTCTTACTTCATTTCCAATAGAAGAGAATGAATGGAATTGTTCCTCAGGGGATCTATAGTATAGCGTACTATCTGATGCAATACTGTGGCTGACAGCTGCATGGTTACAATTGTATTTCTAATAGTTTCGATCTTGGAAGTAAACTAGTTCATAAGTTCATTACTACTGTGCTGCTAGGTAATGTCTGCACCTACGGATGTTAAAAGAGAGAGTCCATAGTTCCTGTTACATCATCAAGTTGTTCTGAGCTATTGGATATGTTGAGGAACTGAGATAAGTCAGGAAGATTATTTATAAAGCAGTCTTTTGTGCTAGAAGTGATGGTTATACCATATTTGTAACAAGAAGTTGGCTTTACAGCTTTAGCTATATGGAATATACAGGAGACTAGATAATGATCTGAGATATCATCGCTCTGCTGCAAAATTTCAACCCCATTAACATCAATTCCATGTGACAGTATTAAATCTAGAGTATGATTTCGACAATGAGTAGGTCCTGACACATGTTGTTTAACACCAATAGAGTTTAGAATGTCTATAAATGCTGATCCCAACGAATCTTTTTCATTATCAACATGGATATTAAAATCACCAACGATTAGGAATTTATCTGCAGTCAGCACTAACTCCGATAGAAGATCAGAAAATTCTTTAATAAAGTCTGTATGGTGCCCTGGTGGCCTGTATACAGTAGCCAGTACAAACATCACCGGGGATTTATCATTAACACTTGTTTCTTTGGATAACGTTATATGGAGCACCATTACTTCGAACGAATTATACTCGAAACCTGACCTCTGAGAAATACTGAAAATATTGCTATAAATTGTAGCAACACCTCCCCCTTTACCTTTTGGACGTGGTTTTGGGCGCTGTAACAGTAATCGTGGGGGGTAGACTCGTTTAACCCTATAAAACCGATGCCCGCGCTCCCATTTACATGTCTCTGTTTAAAAGCCAATAGAAAGTGAAACTAAATGCGTAGCACAAAAATTCTTTTTGCATACAAAATCAAAGATGCTACACGTTCAGATCAAGCCTACAGCATGCTCCTGTTGCGTTGTTTTCACCCTCTAACAAGTCTCCACAAACTGCATAATATGCATTTGCAACAAAAAGCACTAAAATGCATTGTGCATCTTTAGATTTGCGGTCGGTAGCTGTTACTTATGCTGTCTTCACATGCTATCGGAATTATCATAAATACGAGTTTCCTAATCAGAAATTGGACACGTGAACGGCCTCTCAAGTCGTATTTACTACTGGGAAAATCGGAAATAATGTTGATATCCGAGTTTCTGAGTTGGGCGGGTCATAAACTTTAAACATGGTGTAGAGAACAACCATTACAACCTACAATCCCTGCTGGCCCGAGACTCAAACTCGCAACCTTTGGATTACGAGTCTGACTCTCTAACCATTAGTCCACGACTTCCCCTAAAGCACTTGAATGCGACAAGCTCGTAATCACGACTTCATAAGTGGGAAATAGGAAATTTCTGATAGCACGTGAAGGCAGCATTAGTTACATTTTCCTATGACTCATTGACGTAATCACGTTCTGTGCACTATGACCCTAAGGTTTGATGCGTGTGATGATGTCACAAGGCATTTGACTTTGTTTTGCTGTATATGCGTTTTACTCATTATTATCATCTCTTTTTATCATTGCAATCGATTGCTTCATCATTTATTCTTTCACATACACACACATATGCACATTCACAAATGCAAGCACAATCACAAAGTTACACCTGCACAACAACATAGAAACAGAAGTACACAGACGGGAACTACTGCTCGCGTCCGACGAAGAGGAACACTCTGACTGCTCATCTGCTCCTGACTCTGCTTCTAGTGGGGATGAAGCTGACTTTTTTGAAGGAATAGATCTGTTCCAGGACACGTAAGTACATATTCATGAGATATGCTTTGCTTTTTAGTTGAGAATAAACAAAATAAACACAGAATGAACGCAAGTGCACGACACAGTGTTTACTCTTGTTTCTGTATTGCTTTTGTGCCAAAAACATCTAACTTCTATATTCATGATGTGACCTTATTGTTTTTTATCTGACCCGGTTTGTCCCACCCTTCATCAGCACTCACACTCTGGACATGGATTATGTTGCACACAGAGCAGTAGGGGACAAACGGAAGAGTTCAGTCACGTTATAGTTCCACTCACAGCAGTTCTCCATAGCTCTGCTGCGCTTAATATAACAGTAAACATGAATTTAGAAGCCACCAAACACTTCCATGTTTTCCCTATTTAAAGATGGTTACATGAGTAGTTTCACGAGTAAGTGTGATGACACAAAATAAAACGTGGAGATTTTCTAAGCGGATAAAAAATGATAACTATAATGTATGGCGGAAGAGCACATCGCAGCACTTCGACCACGGCGCAGTAATATCATCATGCGCCGAGGTCGAAGTGCTGCGACGTGCTCACTCGAGCGATGATATTACTGCGCCGAAGTCGAAGTGCTGCGAAGTGCTCTTCCGCCATACATTATAGTTATCATTTTTTATCCGCTTAGAAAATCACCACGTTTTATTTTGTGTCACTATACTTACTCGTGAAACTACTCATGTAACCATCTTTAAATAGGGAAAACATGGAAGTGTTTGGTGGCTTCTAAATTCATCCCTGTTTGGATCCTAAGGAATGAATGGGGCTAAGCGAAACGCTAACATAGTTGCGCCGTGCGCTAGAGCGATTAAGTGCACGCACTGAGACGGGAGAGGTACGTATCAACTAGTCTAAGTTGAGGGAAGAACGTATTAGAATATGGAAAACCGGTGGCGCTTTCCTTTAAAGAACTTAGGAACTGATATTTATATTTATATAACAATTATCTCGTTACAATGAGATATGCTTTGATTTTTAGTTAGAGAATAAACAAACAGAATGAAATTGAGTGCATGACACAGTGTTTACTCGTGATTTCTGTATTGCTTTTGTGCCAAAATGTCTTACTTATATATTCATGAAATATGCTTAACTTTCGAGTTAGAGAATAAAAAACAAACAAACAAAACACAGAATGAACGTGAGTGCATGACACTGGATTTACTCTTGACCTTTTTTTAATATTGATTTTGTGCAAAAAACAACTAACTTACCATTTTACTTACCTTCTTTGTTGTAGTGTTGAAGATGTTAGAGAGGCATCCTGCTCCTCAGAGCCATCTGTGCAGGTTTGTAGAGGGAGAGGTTATGGTCGGAGGGCTAACATCAGAGCCTACAGAAGTCGGAGCCAAAGGTCTTATATTGGTTTTATATTCGCACATTCAAAACATTCACACATTTCCGCATTCAGTAACTTTCTAATTATATGTGCAATAAAGTAATTTTTTGCAAATTCTAATCAGCGACATCATTGTCAACCTATTACTTTTTTTCACAATCGATCAATGTCATACTTGCGAATGTCCGCTGAATGTCCAATGTAGTGTGGTTAACAAAGTAATTGAATGCAGAAGTCCGAATGTGCGAATATAAAACCAACTTTACCCAAGTAAGGCCCTGTGGCAAGGGCTGTACATTAGAGACAGCGCCTAATCATTCTGGTGGGTGGAAAACAGAAAAGGACCCTGACCATTTGCCTCAATCCCCCCATCCTTTCCTATCCAAAAGAAAGCCAGGTGTGCAGCCACCTCTGTCACTTCTGTGGACAACCCAACACCCATTGAGCTTTTCAAAATGTATTTTGACTAGTCTGCCATCAAAACACTGTGTGCCAACACTAATAAAAAAGCAGCAAGGAATATTTCTGCAGGGAAAATGTTCAAGTGGACTGACATGGGCTTCCAAAGCTCAGAGTTCCCTACCCTCAAAACGTCATGTCCAGAGACCGGTTCCTCAGCATCACATGGAACATGCACTTGAGTGACCCTGCAGAAGACGCTGCCAATGACAGGAAAAAAGGAACAGATGAGTATGACTGTCTGCATAGAATACGGCCTCTATATGACAGTTTACGTGTAGCCTGCAAAGCTGTTTACCACCCTGACAAAAACCTTTCTGTGGATGAGCGTATGGTAGCCACCAAAGCCAGAATCAGCCTGAAGCAGTACATAAAAAACAAGCCAACAAAGTGGGGAATAAAACTGTTTGTGTTGTGTGACAGTAATGGCTACACAGTGGATTTCAACATTTACACAGGGAAGTCTAGTGTTGTAAGTGGGAAGGGACTTTCATTCGATGCTGGTCAGAAAGGAGTTCTTGGGATTTGGATATCACATTTAACGTTTCCAGCACCTTTATAACCTGGAGTTTGGAGCCTGTGGAACCATCAGGGACACAAGAATTGGTGTCCCAAAAACCAAAGTGAATGCGCTGACAAGGAAATCTCCACGGGGGGACAATAAGGTGGATCAGACAGGGATCACTCCTTTTCACAAAATGGATGGACACACGAGAGGTGAGTGTGTGCACTACTCTGCACACTGCATACTCGGGGGACACTGTGAAAAGAGTGTGCAAATCCAGCAGTGGGTACAAGAACGTGGATGTTCCAGTTCCTACGGCTATGAAAGATTACAAACGCTTCATGGGGGAAGTTGATCTTTCAGATCAGTTGATTGGCTACTATTCCTCATGGAAAAAAGTCAGGAAGTGGTACATGACTGTGCTTCACCATTTCATTGACACTGCTGTCACAAACAGCTACTTGCTGCACAAGGACCTGTGTAACAGTAAAGAGGAGCAGCCCATGACACACCAGGCCTTCCAAGAACAGTTGACCGCTGTGAGCTGTGTGGGGTGTCCTTGCAGCCTGCACGGGAGAGCTACCAGCACTTACCTGTTGCCATTTCTAGTACAGTCGGCTCAAAAAAAGCCACACAGGCTGTGTGGGAAATGCACTCCATTCATGTGTGAGGCATGCCGAGTGCCCCTCTGTGTTATTCTGGACAGGAACTGTCACAAGTCCTATCACAGCTAGGGTTGCCTGTGTATATGTAGGGGTGCCGTATATATATATATATATATATATATATATATATATATATATATATATATGTAGTGGTTCAGCATGTTTAGGTCTGATAATGTACATTTTTTTTTATTTTTTATTTTTTTATAAATTACAATTTATTTTTACACAAGAATATCTGACATGGTCTCATTGAGTTCATTGCTCTCAAAAGCAAAATGTTACTGTTTGACTTCACAGCGCACTTAATAAAAATGAGTGTATCTCAAAAAAATAATTTATGTTATCAATTTTGAATAGTTTTAAAGTGTTTTTTACATTGAGAAATTTGAGGTTGACATTAGTCAAATTTCTGTATTTAATAAAATATGTAAAAACAATATATATATTTTTCTATCCGTGACTATTGTTTGCTATTCTGAAAATGTTGCTTTCATTTTTAAATCTTGTGCAATATATTTTTACTTGCGTTTTTAAATTTTGCTTTCACGCTTGTTATTTTTTTGTTCGTGACTGCAATACTTTAGGCGGGAATCTGATCCCATAACAGTCTCTATAGAGTGATATCTAGGTGAAGGAGTCTCTATGTGCTGAGAGTTAACTGATTTCTGTGACGTGAGGCGGCTAGCAGACGGTCGATTTAGCCAGTCTGTCTGCTTCCTGACCTGGGCTCCAGTTAGTCAAGTAAATAAGACTATGTGCCATATTTCTAGAGAGAAGAGCGGCACCACCCCAGGAGGGATGAACACCATCTCTTTTCAACAGGTCAGGTCTGCCCCAAAAACTCATCCAATTGTCTATAAAGCCTATGTTATTTTGCGGGCACCACTTAGACATCCAGCCATTAAGTGACGACAGTCTGCTATGAATCTCATCACCACGGTAAGCAGGGAGCGGACCAGAGCATATTACAGTGTCTGACATCATACTTGCAAGTTCACACACCTCTTTAACATTATTTTAATGATCTCCGACTGGCGAAGTCGAACATCATTAGCGCCGACGTGGATAACAATCTTACTGAATTTACGTTTAGCATTAGCCAGCACTTTTAAATTTGCCAAGATGTCAGGCGCTCCGGCTCCTGGTAAACAATGGACTATGGTGGCTGGTGTCTCTATTTTCACGTTCCGTACAATAGAATCGCCAATAACTAGAGCACTTTCATCAGGTTTCTCAGTGGGTGCTTCACTGAGTGGGGAGAACCTGTTTGATGTTCTGATCGGAACTTACTGAACAGAATTAGTTAATTTGATCATTTTATTTTTCAGAATTCATTGAGGAACCAATATTATCAGCTTGTTGCTGAAGCATTATCGGCTGTAAGATTTGCGGAGCAATGGCTGGAGACTTCCTCACTTTGTGTGAAATGTAGAAAGAGAACTGCACTGGACAAAAACAGAGCCATTACTGCTTTTTTCATTCACTAGAGATCATAATTTTGCACAATTCTCTGAGCTGTTCTTATGAGACAGAGCAACAATGTTCCCTCTAAGGCCTGGGACACAATAGACGTTTTCAAATCTCTACTTATTTTAAAACCATGGTAGAACACGTTTTCAACCGATTTTTAGCATTTTAATCCTCTGAACGCACACACTAGATAATTCGTTCATCCAGTGATGACTTCAATTACTTTTTTTCTATTCTATTCTATTAAAACGTAATAAAGAACTGATCTCTTGATAAAGACAATCTTGCAAATTCATAAACAATAAACAACAATTTAATTTTGCCAGTAACAAAAATGAGAGGGAACATTATGAGCAAAGACTCCTAGAATCAGGAAAAATCACTGTTCACTGAAATATCAGGATATTTCTTTGCAAAAATGTTCTCAACCCTAAGTTTGTCTAGTTCAGATGTAAAGGGATAAGTTCCAGAAGTGGAGTGAACTGTGTAAAGGTCTGCTGCTCCTGAGAAACTGGAAGGTGTTCCTTTTCCTGTGGAAAAAACACATTAAAAGATGATACTGTTTTCAAGTGAATCATGTTGTTTGTTAATTTGTCAATTATTTTATTCTGAAATACACATAAAATCAAGACTCTGGTAGCACCCGTTTGACAAACACAGTATTTAGCCATGCGTTCCTCCCTGACAGCACACATATGTCGGGCCGATGTCGACCTGATATACAAGATTCCATCGGCACAATGCTTATTGGGATTATGTCACTGAGATGTCAGCATCTGATCGCAAATGCTCTCCGGCTGATGTTTGGGCGATTCGGCTGTAAATCCAGCTGCTATGTGTGAGCGTGTTTCACTGGCGTTTTGCTCATCGTTATTCTAGCGGACCTGTTTTATAATAAAACAATACACAACGCTCTCAGTTGCAGTTGCAAATGTATTAATATTTTCAATTAACATATTAAACATACATTTACCAGATGCTTTTATCTAAAGGTGACTTAAAGTGACTTATAAATGAAGACAAGCATTCAATTCACGATTATTTGTACTTTTTACATTGACATTTAGTCATTTAACAGATGCTTTTATCCAAAGCAACTTACAAATGAGGACAATAGAAGCAATCAAAATCAACAAAAGAGCAATGATATACAAGTGCTATAACAAGTCTCAGTTAGCTTAACACAGTATACGTAGCAAGGTTTTTTTTTATATTATTATATAATAAATAAAAAGAAAACAGACAGAATAGAAAAAGAATAGAGCAAGCTAGAGTTAGAGGCCTTTTTTGATTTTGTTAATTGTATAATGTATAATAAATAAAAAAGAAAACAGATAACAGATCAAAAAGATATTAGTTAGATATATGTTAGTTTTTATTTTTATTTTTAAGAACAGAATTAGAATAAAGAGTGCTAGAGTTAGAGGGTCAAATAAAGACGGAAGAGATGTGTTTTTAGCCGATTGAAGATGGCTGCTGGGATCGAGTTGGCCAGGTCATTCCACCAGGAGGGAACAGTTCGTTTAAAAGTTTGTGATTTTGTGCCTCTTTGGGATGAACAATAAAGCAATGTTCACTTGCAGAACGCAAGCTTCTAGAGGCACATAAGTCTGAAGTAATGAATTTAGGTAAAGGGGTGCAGAGCCAGTGCTGGTTTTGTAGGCAAACATTAATGCCTTGAATTTAATGCGAGCAGCTATTGGTAGCCAGTGCAAAATGATAAACAGAGGTGTGACATGCATTCTTTTCAGCTCATTAAAGATTAATCTTGCTGCCGCGTTCTGGATTAATTCTAAAGGTTTGATATAACTGGCTGGAAGACCTGCTAAGAGAGCATTGCAATAGTCCAGTCTGGACAGAACAAGAGCCTGAACAAGGAGTTGTGTTGCATGTTCTGAAAGAAAGGCCCTGATCTTCCTGATGTTGTATAATGCAAATCTGCAGGACCAGGCAGTTTTAGCAATGTGGCCTGAGAAAGTCAGCTGATCATTAATCATAACTCCAAGGTTTTTTTTTTTTTTTCTTCACTTTTTCATAAAGTAAGCATGTTTTTACCACAGCATTTGCAGTAAAACCATAGTAAAAACAAAATTAACCATAGTTAAACAATGGTTACTGTAGTAAAACTATGACCGTTGCAGTAAAACCATAGTAAAAATAAGCATTACTACAGCATTTGCAGTAAATTCATGATAACTACAGAGTTTACCATGATTTGGTAAAATGATGCCGGTGCACTGAACGCTCTTTGTTTGCACGTGTCATTGTTTACGAATAGATTAAATAAAATGGGACAAAAGTTAATCTTGACAAACTATATATCATTCTGAAGGTCTAAGCCTCAAGCATCGATGATAGATCGCTGTTTTTCAATGGAAAGCTTATAGGGAATGCATTTGCTAAATTTGTGTAAGCAGTACGTACCATTATCATTGTACACTGAACAAAATTATAAACGCAACACTTTTGTTTTTGCCCCCATTTTCTATGTACACAAAAGGCCTATTTCTCTCAAATATTGTTCACAAATCTGTCTAAATCTGTGTTAGTGAGCACTTCTCCTTTGCTGAGATACTCCATCCACCTCACAGGTGTGGCATATCAAGATGCTGATTAGACAGCATGATTATTGCACAGGTGTGCCTTAGGCTGGCCACAATAAAAGGCCACTCTAAAATGTGCAGTTTTACTGTATTGGGAGGGGTCCGGAAACCAGTCAGTATCTGGTGTGACCACCATTTGCCTCACGCAGTGCAACACATCTCCTTCTCATAGAGATGATCAGGTTGTTGATTGTGGCCTGTGGGACGTCGGTCCACTCCTCTTCAATGGCTATGCGAATTGCTGGATTGGCAGGAACTGGAACACGCTGTCGTAGACGCCGATCCAGAGCATCCCAAACATGCTCGATGGGTGACATGTCCGGTGAGTATGCTGGCCATGCAAGAACTGGGATGTTTTCAGTTTCCAGGAATTGTGTACAGATCCTTGCAACATGGGGCCGTGCATTATCATGCTGCAACATGAGGTGATGGTCGTGGATGAATGGCACAACAATGGGCCTCAGGATCTCATCATGGAATCTCTGTGCATTCAAAATGCCATCAATAAAATGCACCTGTGTTCGTTGTCCATAACAGATACAGTAGGTAGTCAACCAGAATGCCTAATACTAGGTAACTAGTTATAATATAGCTGGGGACTACTTTCAGGCGCTGCGTAATATCACTGCGCCTGCTGCGGCCATGTTACGGCAGCAAAGTTCCTTGATTATTACGCCGGAATGAGAGTATAGTTCCTAGCCAAATCGGACTAGAAAATCGCAACTTTTCATTTTCCGCCGGTCTTAGTACACGATATAACTACAGAAGAGTCAAGTTTTAAATAGGACAAATATCGAAACTCTTTGATCGTTTTTGAACGCGATGCTACTGGTCTAATCGGATTCAATGATCTATGCTAAGCTATGCTAAAAGTGCTATCGCCAGACCCGGAGATCGGCTGAATGGATTCAAAAACGATAAAACTCAACTTATTAACTCTGGGGGAGTTGGAGAATGAGCCTATTTCCAAAAAAAGTGGAGTGTTCCTTTAAATAAGCGGCCATTTGTTTGCATGTTTTGTTAAAGATTTCGATTCAAAAGCGTCTATGTTTTACAATAATAAGTGATACATTGATCATAATGAATTAATCAGGATTGAAAATTAGTCACAGAAATAAAGCGGTACCGTTATTTCACAAAAGAAAGAGGACACATTAACTACTTTCAGTCCAGTCTGGTTCACAGAATACATCACATTTAGAATAATTTCTATATATTTTTTTTCCATCAAAAAATACGAGTAGAAGAGGGAGCTCCCGAACAAAAACCATTAGCTATTATATTTTTTTTTATGACATACACGGAGCTAAGTCTCGAGACGACACTTATGACAGATAAAATATGTTACTAAATAAATACACGATTGTGATAGCCTGATTGAGAAGCTGACGTCTTATTTCTTCAAGCGGTCGTTTTTACCATGTTTACTATGGTAATGGCTAGCGTGCATAGTCTTTTGCATCGCTTATTTCTGCCTTGTATTGTGATCATAATCCACATCGGATCTCAGACACAAGTTATTTCAAACACTCGCTGCTGCTTGAAAGTGAGTTTTAAGCTAAAATTATTTTAAAAGTTTTTAATGCTGGTGTGTTATAGCTGTTAGCTTTATGAAATGATCCGTGGTGAAGCTCTCCAGGCGCAGAGAAACTCTGCCTTTGTTCATAACCACATAGCCCCAGTTGGCCCACTTTGGGCCAGGGTTTTCGTCGGGCCAAAAAACCTGGCCGTTGGCCCCAAGGAAGCACCGACGAGGCATGATCAAGCCCCGGAAGTGACAGTGGAAACGCGACTGGCCCTGGCACGCACTAGCACGCCCGCTTTTGGCCCAACAGTGGAAACACGGCTATTGAGAAACTCAATGCGAGGGTTAATTAAGTGACTGATGGTTGTTCAGGTCTATGCAATTGCACATATTGCTATATCTTTGTATATCACATTTTCATTCTCTTAAACTCATCCTTTCATCACTTTCTCTTTCTCTGCAACGTGTGAATGCGTGTGTTCATGTGTTAGATTAGTTTGTGTCTTAGGTTTATATAAATAAAGTCTTATTTATATTTAAAAGAGAAGTATCTTGTGTTTTGTGCTTACAAGTTAATGTCTTAATCTGCCGATCTTGTTACTGTGCTTATTAATAGTGTTTTCACTATATTTTGGATTTTAATATCCAGTGCAGAGTTGGTGTTATACGGCTCGTTCAGTGAATCGCTGCCGACTCAGTGATCAGCCGCAAAACAGTGATTCTGTTCAAATTCCCTGTAAAATTATAAATGATTCCCTTTGAGCTGAATTGAATTATGTTTACATAATTACCTATTAACCCTTACATGCTGTGTGATAAAACTGCACATTTATTGTGGCCATAATCATGCTGTCTAATCAGCATCTTGATATGCCTCACCTGTGAGGTGGATGGAGTATCTCGGCAAAGGAGAAGTGCTCACTAACACAGATTTAGACAGATTTTTGAACAATATTTGAGAGAAATAGGCCTTTTGTGTACATAGAAAAAGTCTTAGATCTTTGAGTTCAGCTCATGAAAAATGGCGGCAAAAACAAAAGTGTTGCATTTATAATTTTTCTTCAGTGTAATAACGAGTCATAAACGCATCCACTGCTGAAATCTCGGTTTAGTTAGAAAGGCAAGGGTCCATTGAACAACATCCCATAGAGCACTTAGTCCAACGAAACAATAATGTTGTAATATAGATGGATATTCCTTTGTTTACGTCTCATTTCTTCGGGAGAGTTATTGTTTGTGTCCGTTATGGAATAAATTACCCTCAAAAACAGCATCTTGGTGGTAAAACAACAACAACAACAACACAGTTTTGTAGCATACAGTGTCACAAACAGAATGAGACCATCCATAGTTTCAACAAGGTATTGGAAACATTCCTCAGAGATTTTGGTTCATATTGACATAATAGCATCACGCAGTTGCGGCAGATTTGTCGGCTGCACATCCATGATGTGAATCTCCTGTTCCACCACATCCCAAAGGTGCTCTATTGGATTGAGATCTGGTGACTGTGGAGGCCATTTGAGTAAAGTGAACTCATTGTCATGTTCAAGAAACCAGTCTGAGATGATTTGAGCTTTGTGACATGGTGCATTATCCTGCTGGAAGCATTATCCTGCCATCAGAAGATGGGTACACTGTAGTCATAAAGGGATGGACATGGTCAGCAACAGTACTCAGGTAGGCTGTGATGTTTAAACGATGCTCAATTGGTACTAAGGGGCCCAAAGTGTGCCAAGAAAATATCCCCCACACCGTTACACCAACGCCACCAGCCTGAACCGTTGAGGCAAGGCAGGATGGATCCATGCTTTCATGTTCTTTTTGCCAAATTCTGACCCTACCATCTGAATGTCGCAGCAGAAATCGAGACTCATCAGACCAGGCAACGTTTTTCCAATCTTCTATTGTCCAATTTTGGTGAACCTGTGCGAATTGTAGCCTCCATTTCCTGTTCTTAGCTGACAGGACCGGCACCCGGTGTGGTCTTCTGTTGCTGTAGCCCATCTGCTTCAGGGTTCGAGGTGTTGTGTGTTCAAAGATGGTATTCTGCATACCTTGGTTGTAACGAGTGGTTAGTTGAGTTACTGTTGCCTTTCTATCATCTCTAACCATTCTGCCCATTCTCCACTGACCTCTGAACTCTGACATCAACAAAGCATTTTCGTCCACACAGCTGTCGCTCACTGGATATTTTCTAGTTTTCGGACCATTCTCTGTAAACCCTAGAGATGGTTGTGCGTGAAGATCCCAGTAGATCAACAGTTTTTGAAATACTCAGACCAGCCCGTCTGCGACCAACAACCATTCCACGTTCAAAGTCACTTAAATCCCATTTCTTCCCGATTCTGATGCTCGGTTTGAACTTCAGCAAGTCATCTTCACCACATTGCTGCCATGTGATTGGCTGATTAGCAATTTGTGTTACCAAGCAATTGAACAGGTGTACATAATAAAGTGGCCGGTGAGTGTATGTGTGTGTGTGTGTGTTGTGAGGATTGTGGCTGTATCTGTATGGACGCACATCAGCTTGTAATTACTGACTGTATGACCATGTCTGCAATATCAGTTTATGTCTGGCAATCATAGTATGTACTTCAGTATGTATGTTACGGGGCTGACAAGACCTGAGACGTGCGGATCCATCTGCAGACTTTTATTGAGCGGAGACGTGGTCATAACAGGCAGGGTCAAACAGTGGCAAACAGGTATAACATGGGCGAGACAAAGAGTAAACAAGGACAAGCGTGGGTCGGCGATCGGCGAACAGTATCCAAAGGGGCGAGACAGGAGGGATCATCGAAAACGTCAGCGATAGTCCAGGCAGGGGAAAACACAATCCGACAAAGGCAAGCTTAGGCAAGGCAAGGCAAGGCAAGGCAAGGCAAGGCAAGGCAAACTAACAGGCTCTGTAGGGCAGCGATAATGCATACAATACTCGGCAACGAGGGAGAGAAAGTCCATGGCTTAAATAGAGAGTGTGATTGGTTACAGCTGTGTGTGTGTGATCAGGTGAGCGTTTGATTGGTGAGATGGCTGATGGGAAACGCAGTCCATTGTGATGTGTGGTGTGAAAGTCAATGTGGTGAGCGAGTGACCTCTTGTGGTGAATGAACGGAAGTGCAGACCAGATTCGTGACAATGTACTACATACAAAGCAAATTATTTTTTTCTATTTTTTATTACTCAAATTATTCTTATTGTATTTTTTAGTGCACAAATAAATCACTTATACGATGACTAAAATTCTGTCTATTATTTTATAGTTGAAAAACTATGCAGGGGTATGTATAATGACTAAAATAGTTTGTGGAATTCTGCAATACATTTGGTGGTTATTTTTCCTCAAACAGGGAGGGTGGGGGGACTAGAAATATTCTCAGAAAATGATTGCAGGAATCTAATTTTTCATGGTATCTTCTTCAAATTTGAGACATATGACTTTCAACCCATTACTTTTCTGGATTGCTCCAGGACTGATTTCATGTATTTGTGTTAGGGCAATCAATCGATTAAAATATTTAATCGTGATTAATCGCATCTTAATCGCACATTTTTATTTTTTCTAAATGTACTTTAAATGAATAATTTTCAAGTTTTTAATACTCTAATCAACATGGGCATGGGCAAATATGGATGCTTTATGCAATATATGTTTATTATTATTGAAACCAGTCAACATCGAGCATGAAGTCTACATGTTTCAAAGGTCATAGATGTTTTTCAAATAACTTGTTCATGTCTATTAGACACATGAAAAAAGAAATACCAGGTTCCCATTACTTCTCTTTCTTTGCACTGAGCAATTTACTGACACAAACCTGTTTACATTTTTGCAGGACAGGGCAGCTCACTTCTTCTGAACATGCAAAATGTACATTCATTATTATTAGATTTGTTTGCCTCTGTGCCCACATACTGTATTTTGATACAGCTAAATTCTCAATAAAACTGTTTTCATTGATACATTTTACTGTTTATGTTGTCTGTTGACAACGGAATGAATATGAAATAGTGACTGAAACGGGACCCCTTAAGACTACATAACCAGCTCTCCTTTCCAAGATGTTAATCTGTACAAAAATCCTGATAATCGAGCAGTCGTCTGATGAAATCAAATACACATAAGATAATGACAATAGCTGTGCTGTGATTTTGGCTATAGCCTACTTGCATGTAAAATTAGAGAAGCATCATAATATCTGTGTTTAACTGAAAGCGCTGCTCCTCTCCGCCGCTCGCTGAACAGACACTGAGCACACGCACAGAGAGAGAAAGGTGTGTGCGCGCGCTGGGAAAGAGAGACCTCACGCTTGCGCAGCACTATCAGTGTGTCTCAGGAACTAAATAAGGTTTGGGAAAACCCTAAAGATTTGTCCCTAGGTGCTCTGTTTAACAAACAGAAGATGCGCGCTGCGTTAATAAAATTAGTGCCATTAAAATGAATTTGCGTCAACGCGTTATATATTAAATATATATTGTTATATATTAACCATTTTTCAAGGCACATCAGTGTCTATAACTTTTTATCTTTTTGAGCATTATCAACTCTGGTGGATAGTGGATAGTAAAGCCTAGTGTGTCGTCTTTCCAAAGATACCTAAATTGTGTGTGTAGCACATTATTGTCAGGAAATGTTACCATTTTAATTTAGGTAGGTCATTTTCAGCTGTGAGGCCCAAAATGGAGGGAGCAGGTTAACAGGGGTGTATTCCAGAAAGCATGGTTAACTTACCTTCAGATAAACCCTGAACATTCGGTTGATTAACCCCAAACCTTGCTTACTCGAGGTATCTGGTTCCAAAAACGCGTCCGGGAGTAAGTTCATTCAACTCAGAGTATGTTCCTGGTTAAGACTCAAGACATTCTCAACAGAGCGACGAATCGACGAGTCACTAAACGGACGCTAAGAAAAAGCGTGCCATGCTGTTTCTTTCTTCTTCTTTTGTTCAGTGGTCATTTACATGCTTAGTGCATACCGCCACCTAACTGATGGTTGATGGTTGTGCAATCTTTTTTTTTTTCGGTTTAATCTTTAATCCTTGAGATTTAATATGAATTATATTGTTTGTTTGATGCTAATTATATATTAAGTATTTTTATTATAGAAATACATTATAGAAAATGCCATGTGTGAGATGATAATATAAAATGTAATAAATATAATATAATAAATTAAACATTACCTTGTCATAGTGTTTTCTAATTTATTAATATAACTGTTATGCCAATAAAATAAATATAATAAGATATATTAGAATAATATATGACCTTATTTATTACTTAGGCCTATATTAGCACTTAATCATTAACATATATATATATTACGTAATCTAATATTATAGAATGTTGTGCGCTATCTGTCACGCCCACTGAAGGCTCGTCAGTAGATCACGTGTGTGCTGATGGCGCTGAATTGAACTAACCCTGGAACAGAACCTGCTCCGGAGCAGGTTATCTTCAGAGAGCAAGTTACTATGGTTACTTACATACCCTGAAAGTAACCTCCGATTTTGGAACCGAAAACTGAGGTTATCCGCTCTCTTATCCTCAAACACACCCGGGTATGTCACATAACCTGCTTTCTGGAATACACCCCAGGTTAAATGATACAATCTCTGTTAATAGGCTTTCACTTGGTTGGCAAGGCTTCAAAATTCTTCTTCTTATTATTTTTTTTACCAAATGGTGTCATTTTCTGAAGTTTGGCTGATAAAGCAAAATAAAAAAGGATTATCGAGTCAATTAATCAGTTCTGCAGATTTAATTGTGTGAGTGTGTTGGTGGGGATGTCAGAGTGGTTTCTTTGTGCATGTCTGTAATATATGAGAGAAAAGCTCTACTGCAAATCACAAATCTCACTGCTGTGTATACCAACAGAGATTTTCTGGCATCTAAAGGGGAAAATTTGGTACTGTGCCCAAACAAAGTAGACTCAGGAACCAAATGCGAGTGCAATAACAAACAGTTCAAAACAAACAGGGAATGAACAAACAATGAGCATGGTTAACTTACCGTCAGATAAACCTTGAACTTTCGGTTGATTAACCCCAAACCTTGCTTACTCGAGGTATGTGGTTCCAAAAACGCGTCCGGGAGTAAGTTCATTCAACTCAGAGTATGTTCCTGGTTAAGACTCAAGACAATAAGCCCTTTCACATAGTAATACCAGTAAATTGCCGTAAAATTACCAGAACGACTTTAACGGTAAATTCAAAACTGCGCTGTTCACACAGGCAACAGCATTCCGTCATTTTTCCGGTAAAGCACCATTCACACATCGGTTTTAAATTACCGGTAAATTCTGTGACATCATAAAACGGAAATGACCTCTAAACGGCTGCGCCTCACGGTGTTTGTGTTTGTAAACATGGAGGGGTAAACGCGATCAGTGTTTTTGTTTATGTTTTCATTTTTGTGCCAAATGTTCACGTTCACGATGCTTCGTTTGGCCCAGAGACATCGTACGACTTCAAACACAGCGCGGAGTAAATGCGTCATCTGCATCAGAATGTTATGATTGGCCCAGAGCTGTTGAATTTTGAATTTCAACGGCTCTGGATTGGCCCGGAGTAGACGTCTTACGTCACCGCGTTCTGAACGCGCTCATACCGGTAATTTTCCTTCTGCGTTCACACACAACAGAATTCCGGCAATTTACTGGTAATGTTACAACTTCTCATACCGGTAAATTGCCGGAACGAATTTACTGGTATTTTTGAAAAGGTCCTGTTCACACATGATCTCTTTACGGCAATTTACCGGTAATTTTCCGCAAAAGTCTGTATGTGTGAAAGGGCTTAATCTCAACAGAGCGACGAATCGACGAGTCACTATGGAAACGGACGCTAAGAATAAGCACGCCATGCTGCTTCTTTCTTCTTCTTCTGTTCAAAGGTCATGTAGGCCTTATGCTTCGTGCATATCGCCACCTAATTGATGGTTTTGAAATCATTTTTATTTTTTTTCCGTTTAATTTTTAATCCTTGAGAATAAGAATTATATTGTTTGTTTGATGCTAATTATATATTAAGTCATATCAGATATGTATTTTTATTATAGAAATACATTATAGAAAATGCCGATCCATGTGTGAGATGATAATATAAAATGTAATTATATATATATATATATATATAGGCTAATATAATAAATTAAACATTACATTTACATAATAGTGTTTTATAATTTATACAGATAACTGTTATATATGCCAATAAAATATAATAACCATATTAGAGCAATATATAGGCTAACCTTATTTATTACTTATATTAGTGCTTTATCATTAAAATAGCATACAACTATATATATATATATATATATATATATATATATATACATACATTACTGTATTGTAATAATATATAATATTGTGCGCTATCTGTCACGCCCACTGAAGGCTGGTCAGTGGGTCATACATGCTCTGATAGCGCTGAAGTGAACTAACCCTGGAACATAACCTGCTCCGGAGCAGGTTATCTTCAGAGAGCAAGTTGCTATGGTTACTTACATACCCTGAAAGTAACCTTCGATTTTGGAACCCGAAAGCTGAGGTTATCCTCTCACTTATCCTCAAACATACCCAGGTATGTCACATAACCTGTTTTCTGGAATACACCCCTGATGATAAGCACAACAAACACAACATAAGTACAGAGTTGTGATTGGCTGCACCTGAAATGACATACTTCCCTACTATATACAGTAGTAGGCAAAAAGCAGTAGGCAAGAGAATGTATGAATGTTAAGTTCCTCGTATGTTTTGTATTTTTGTTTGCTCCTGTCACGGGTCGGTCAAGAGATGAGGCGAGGACTCAAGTGCAGGAGAAAGCGGGTCTTTTAATAACAAAAAGCAACAAAAAAGAACAAAAACCACCCCGAGGGGGAAAACATGCAGGCAGGCAGGCAGGCAGAAAGCCACAGCACACACGACACCAAAATCTCCAACATAAAACACCCAACATTAAACAACGAAACAGCACGGAACTGCAGACACCAGGATACTATATGGGGAGCCAAACGAGGAGGACACAGGTGAAGTAACTGAAACAATAATGAGATAACAAGGAGGGTGTGTGCGGACACCGCCGCTTCGGGGATCCTGAGAGGATCGTGAGCGGCCACCGCCACTTCGGGATGATCGTGAACGGCCACCGCCGTTTCGGGACGATCGTAAACGGCCACCGCCGTTTCGGGACGATCGTGAGCGGCCACCGCTGCTTCTGGACAATCGTGAACGGCCACCGCCGTTTCGGGACGATCGTGAATGGCTACCGCCGCCTCGGGAACCTTGTGTGCAGACACCGCCGCTTCGGGGATCCTGTGAGGATCGTGAGCGGCCACCGCCGCTTCGGGACGATCGTGAACGGCCACCGCCGTTTCGGGGCGATCGTGAACGGCTACCGCCGTTTCGGGACGATCGTGAACGGCTACCGCCGCCTCGGGAACCTTGTGTGCGGACACCGCCGCCTCGGGAACCTTGTGTGCGGACACCGCCGCTTCGGGGATCCTGTGAGGATCGTGAGTGGCCATCGCCGCCTCGGGAACCTTGTGAGCGGACACCGCCGCTTCGGGAACCTTGTGAGCGGACACCGCCGCTTCGGGAACCTTGTGAGCGGACACCGCCGCTTCGGGAACCTTGTGAGCGGACACCGCCGCTTCGGGAACCTTGTGAGCGGACACCGCCGCTTCGGGACGATCGTGAACGGCTACCGCCATTTCGGGACGATCGTGAGCGGACACCGCCGCCTCGGGAACCTTGTGTGCAGACACCGCTCACGATCCTCACAGGACCCCCGAAGCGGCGGTGTCTGCACACAAGGTTCCCGAGGCGGCGGTAGCCATTCACGATCGTCCCGAAACGGCGGTGGCCGTTCACGATTGTCCAGAAGCAGCGGTGGCCGCTCACGATCGGGAACCACGATCGGGAACCTCAGACACCGCCGCCTCGGGAACCTTGTGTGCGGACACAGCCGCCTCGGGAACCTTGTGTGCGGACACCGCCGCTTCGGGGATCCTGAGAGGATCGTGAGCGGCCACCGCCGCTTCGGGACGATCGTGAACGGCCACCGCCGCTTCGGGACGATCGTGAACGGCCACCGCCGTTTCGGGACGATCGTGAACGGCCACCGCCGTTTCGGGACGATCGTGAGCGGCCACCGCTGCTTCTGGACAATCGTGAACGGCCACCGCCGTTTCGGGACGATCGTGAATGGCTACCGCCGCCTCGGGAACCTTGTGTGCAGACACCGCCGCTTCGGGGGTCCTGTGAGGATCGTGAGCGGCCACCGCCGCTTCGGGACGATCGTGAACGGCCACCGCCGTTTCGGGGCGATCGTGAACGGCTACCGCCGTTTCGGGACGATCGTGAACGGCTACCGCCGCCTCGGGAACCTTGTGTGCGGACACCGCCGCCTCGGGAACCTTGTGTGCGGACACCGCCGCCTCGGGAGGATCGTGAGCCGGCACCGCCGCTATGGTGCGATCGTGAGCGGGCAACGCCGCCTCGAGAGGTTCGTGAGCGGGCAACGCCGCCTCGGAGGAACTGTGAGCGGGCACCGCCGCCTCGAGAGGTTCGTGAGCGGGCAACGCCGCCTCAGAGGAACTGTGAGCGGGCACCGCCGCCTCAAGAGGTTCGTGAGCGGGCACCGCCGCCTCGGAGGAACTGTGAGCGGGCACCGCCGCCTCGGGAGGATCGTGAGCGGGCACCGACGCTTCGAGAACCTCGTGAGCGGCCTCTGCCGCTTCGGGAGCTTTGTGAGCGGGTGCCGCCGCTTCGGGAGCTTTGTGAGCCGCCTCGGGAGCTTTGTGAGCGGGCGCCGCCTCTTCGGGAAGGCCTGAGATGAGCCCCGCCCCCTCGGAGAACAGCTCAGCAGACATCACCGCTTCGGGAGCTTTGTGAGCGGGCGCCGCCGCTTCGGGAGCTTTGTGAGCGGGAATCGCTGCCTTGAGAGGACCGCGAGCAGACCATGCCGCTCGCAATGACATCAGTGGGGGTTCCTGCACGCTTCGTATCAGCCCGGGATGCTCTGGGAGCGGGCTGAAGGTACTGGGTGCGGCAGACAAGGCCTCTGACGCCCCTTTGATTGCCGCTGGGGGCTCTGCAGCTTCGTTGGCCGCCACTGGGGGCACTGCGGCTTCTGCAGCTCTGTCGGCCACCACTGGAGGCGCTGCAGCTTCGGCGAGCACTGCCTGAGGCACTCCAGCCACCCTAGCTGGGGAACGTGCCAGGAACTCCACAAACTCCCCAAACGTCAGGTGGTCCAATCCCCTCATCCTCCACCATTTGAGGGGCTCCTCAAGGGCACTATTGAAAAGGTCCTTGAGGGCCGCATCATTGTACCCCAAACCTTCTGCTGCACCACAGAACCTCAGGGCAAACTTCCTCACGTCAGTGCCCTGCTGACGGAGGGAGCTCAGGGCCTGGAACTGGAGGATGCGTTGGTAGAGGGGGCTGCTGACGCTAGAGGCTGGTGGATGGTGTGAGCCCATTCTCCGCTGAGTCCTCATTTGGCTGTTTCTTTCTGTCACGGGTCGGTCAAGAGATGAGGCGAGGACTCAAGTGCAGGAGAAAGCGGGTCTTTTAATAACAAAAAGCAACAAAAAAGAACAAAAACCACCCCGAGGGGGAAAACATGCAGGCAGGCAGGCAGGCAGAAAGCCACAGCACACACGACACCAAAATCTCCAACATAAAACACCCAACATTAAACAACGAAACAGCACGGAACTGCAGACACCAGGATACTATATGGGGAGCCAAACGAGGAGGACACAGGTGAAGTAACTGAAACAATAATGAGATAACAAGGAGGGTGGGGTCAGACAATAGACAGAAAAGCACATGGCACCAACAACAAACAATAAGCCATGTGCTACACAGTGACATCTGGTGGCCAACCAGGGCACACCAGCAGGGCCGTGACAGCTCCCTGTTTTTTTTTTCTCTCTCCTTTTCCTTTTTGCAGTTTTTTGCTCTGAATACTTGTCTATTGTCTATTGGCTGTTCAGTCCACCAGATGACCAATCAGGATGGACCTTCCCATTTAAATGTGGGCCGGACTTCATGTGCTGTTGTCAGTCATCCTTCATAATACAGTAATAGAGAGTTTTTGCCAGCCGCGTTTACTTCTCTATCTGTTTGAGTTGGGTGTGTGGTGTTAAGTTAATTAGCCTTGTTGAACTGTTCAGTTGACTTGTGATTTAAATTATTTATTGAGACTTTCGAGTTCTGTGATGAGGTCCATTAGACCTGTCTCACTGTTGTTCGTTAGAGCTTGGAAAAACCTGTTGCTAATGATTAGTGCTTTACCTATTGTCTTGACTTGCAGTGCTAAGTTAACACTGAGATCAGTTATTATAGACTAATGTGGCGTTTGTCACTTGAGACCTGTTAGAATAATTTCAGGAAAAGGAGCTAGGTGAGTTTTTGTATTTAACTTTATTTCTCCTCTTGTTAGTTCCAGGTAAGGAGTGACGGCCACCTATGTATTTTTGTTATTAATTAGGGTAGTTTATGTTGGGCGTCGGATACGCTTAAGTCTGCTGTTTTATTTCTACATTTTCTGTTTGGTAGTTAGATTAGTTGGGTTGAGGTTTAGTTATTGGGACTGTTTTGCATTTGATTGCTTTGGCGTCACTCAGTTTTCTCCTTTCTCCCATAATTTATCTTCTTTAACGTTTATTAATATGAACCTCTCAAAATAAACTGAAACTCTTGTTAAACATGTTTGCTCGTTTCCTGGTCATTTCTTTTCACGGTTTGCCCCAGTGCCAGTTGTGTCTCACTTAAATGTTACGAAATATCCCCAAAAATATCAAGCACGTAACATTTATTGGAGGCAGCGGTGGGATACTCATTTATTGTGAGTATTTAATAATTAGGGGATGAAAATGGTGAGATGCGCTGTTGCTGGAGTAACAATGGAGTGACCGTGGGGTAAGTAGGCTAATGGTTAAAAAAAAAAAAAAAGTTTTTTGAACGCTGATTGACTTTGAGCTTGCTTATTGTTTAATGAAGTGATTAGAATGGCTTGGCTGATTTTGATTTGAATAGTTTTGTTGGTAGGCCGACGAGCGAGTAACTGAATAAGTGTAGAAAGGATGATTTGGTCTGTATTGCTGAGCATTTTAAAATTAAGGTTAATAAGCAATAGCTTGGTGTGTTGGCAGAGTAGAGCAAGATTTGCTCTGTGCTGACGCCCATTCTCTTATGCATGGTGAGGAGGAAGCGAGCGAAACGGCTGAGGTGGAGGAGTTCAAAACCGAAGCTGTATTGCTGCCCTTCGATCCTCTTTCTCCTGCCCTGTCTGGGTCTGGAGGTGAAGCACGTCTCAAGTTACATCTGGCTAAGGTTCAGATAGAGGAGCGCGCGAGTATAGTTGAGTGTCAGGCTGAGCTGGAGTTGCAGCTTGAAATCCGCCGTCTGGAAATTGATGCGGAAAAGCAGATCAAGTTGCGCGAGCTCGAATTGAGAGTTGCCAGAGACGCACCAGGTCCTCCTGTTCCAATAGCCCCCACTCCGTTACAAATTACTCCTCCTATGCTAGTGGTTCCTCCTAATGTTTTTGAGCAAATTGCTTTGGCTTTGGCCTAGAGATGTATGGTCTTTGTTACTACAGTGTAAGCTAACGGGAAAAGCCCAGGAAGTGTGTGCTATCTTATCTCTGGAAGACAGTTTGAACCATGATGTTGTTAAAACGGCGATTTTGAGAGCCTATGAACTTGTACCTGAAGTTTATAGGCAGCGATTCAGAAATTATAAAAAAAAATAACTTGAGTCAGACACTCGTTGACTTCACGAGATAAAACTCTATGCTGTTTGATAAATGATGTGTAGCAAGCAAAGTTACAGATTTTCAGGGACTACGTGAATTAATTTTCCTCGAAGAATTTAAGGGTTGCATTTTTGATCGTATTGCAGTTTACTTAAATGAACAGAAAGTAAACTCCATTGTCAAATGCGTCTGTTCTTGCTGATGAGTTTGTGTTGACTCACAAAACTATTTTTACTGCCCGTACTGAAAAAGTTCCTTCCACTTCCTCTGTTTCGAAAGATCAGACACGTCTTAAGTCTACTGGCACAAAAGTTAGGGAAAAGAGTGTTTTTATTGTCACAAGCCTGGCCATGTGATTGCAGATTGCCTTGCTTTAAGACGCAAGCAGCAAATAAATCCTCCTAAAAGGGTTGCTTTTTGTTACGGGACTGATGAGACGTGAGACGTGCGGATCCATGTGCAAGCTTTTATTTAAAGGCATGGTTATAAATACAGGCAGGGTCGAAACAATGGCAAACAGGTATGGCAGGGACAAGACAAAGAGTAATCCTAGGGCAAGCGTGGGTCTGCGATCAGCGAACAATATCCAATGGGGCAAAGGCAGAGAGATAATCCAGGTACACGAGGAGTAATCCAAACAAGGTGCAAACAGAGTCCGAACGGCAAGGCAAGGGTTAATCCAGGAAACACGGACTAGAATCAAACACGGGGAAACAGGCAAGGCAAAACTAAGTGGGCTCCGTAGAGTAGCTATCGCTAGGAGAGGGATATGTGTATACAATACTCAGCAGTGAGGGAGAGAATGTCCAAGGCTTATAAAGAGTGTCTAATGAGTTTCAGCTGTGTAATCAGTGCAATGTGTAATCTGTGACAGCTGTGTAATCAGTGCAATGTGTAATCTGTGACAGCTGTGTAATCAGTGCAATGTGTAATCTGTGACAGCTGTGTGATCTGTGCGATGGATGATGGGAAATGTAGTTAGATCGTGAAGTGCAACAGTAGTGTGGTGCAAGAGTCCATGTAATCGGAGTGAGTGACCTCTGGTGGAGGGTGAGCAGAAGGGCAGGCACAGGATTCATAACACTTTTGTAAAGACTGCAGATGCGAAGATGAAAATCACGATAAAATAGATGTGGGCTATCAACCTTTTTTGATGGAAGGATTAGGTTCTGCTGATGCTCAGTCCACAGACCAGGTTAAGGTGACAATGTTGCGTGATACAGGTGTCATGCAGACCATTGTGGCTAAAGACGCATTTCCTTTTTCTGACCAAACCTTTTGCGGTAGCTATGTTTTGGTACGAGGTATTGGAATGAAAACTGTTAGAGTTCCTTTGCATCAGATTCATTTGCGGTCAGAGTTGTACACAGAAATGATTAAGGTCAGAGTATGAGAAAGTGTGCCTGTGTGCGGGGTAAAATTTATCCTTGGTAATGATGTGGCTGGTGGAAAGGTGATACCTTTCTTAGAAGTTTATTACAAACCCGATTTGTTCGATCAGCTTGATGAAATGTCCGAAAGATTCCGTGAAGTCTTTCCTGTCTGTGCAGGAAACTTGAGCACAAGCTCGTAAACTTGCTGATGCAGATGATTTGGCTTCCACTTTCATGGCATCTACTTTGGAGCGTGGTATTCTGATGGCTGATTAAGTTAAACCATATGAAAAATCTGATTCAGTTTTGAATTATGTAAAATTACCAGTGACTCGAAATAACATTGTTGCAGCTCAAGAAGCTGATATGACCTTGCGTAAATGTTTCTCTTCTGTTGTGCCTTTGGAGATAGAACATGAGAGAAAAACTGCTTACTATGTGGATAACAGATTGCTAATGCGTAGATGGTGTACAAATGTCTTGGATGATTTTGAATGGTCTACTGTTAATCAAATTGTTGTTCCTGTGTGTTACAGAGAACCTGTACTTTCGTTAGCCCATGACCATGCTTTGGCTGGACACCTGGGCATTAAGAAAACTTATCAACGAATTCTGAAGCATTTTGTGTGGCCAAGATTAAAGTCTGATGTAACGAAATATTGTAGAACCTGTCATACTTGTCAATTTGCAGGAAAGCCAAAACAAGTCATTCCTCACACACCGCTTGTTCCTATACCTGTGATGGGGGAACCATTTGAGCACGTCATTATCGATTGCCTTGGTCCCTTGCGTAAGACAAGGACTGGGAATCAGTACTTATTGGCGATAATGTGTGCGGCCACATATTTTCCAGAGGTGATTCCGCTGCGGAAAATAACGGCTCCTGTAATTACCCGTGCAGTCGTGAAATTCTTTTCAACATTTGGGTTACCAAGAATTGTACAAACCGATCGGGGTACAAATTTTCTGTCAAAGCTTTTTCCTCAAGTATTAACGACTCTGAAAATTTATCATAGAATTGCAAGTGCGTACCACCTAGAAAGTCAAGGGGCATTGGAATGATTTCATCAGACACTAAAATCTATGCTTTGTAAGTATTGTATGGAGACTAGCAACGACTGGGACGAGGGCACACCCTTGGTTTTGTTTGCCGTAAGGGAAGCAGTGCAGGATAGTTTGGGGTTTAGTCCTGCTGACCTAGTGTTTGGACATACTGTGAGGGGTCCGTTAAAGATGCTTAAAGAAGACATGTTATCTTCCGAGACTACTTCTCAAATTACTGTGTTGGAGTATGTGAGTAAATTTCGTGAACGTTTGCATCACGCTTGTGGAATGGCAAACGAATCGCTATTAAAAGCGCAGGTCACTATGAAAGATGTAAGACCTCTTCGAACAGACCCAAATTATAAGAGAAATTCACAGACCAAAGGAAAACTAAAAGGTTCTCCTCTTCAGCATGTGCGGGTCGGAAAATTGACCAACTCCTAATGACGCCTTCCCTGTCTGGAGGACACCCTGCTATCCTCTCACGAGACCCATAAAACAATGATAAATTGGAGGAGAGGAAATCTCTCTTTGCATCTGGACGCATTTTAGTAACAGAACTTCAGTGCCGTTCCTGACTGGCTTGCCATAAATAGTCGAATAAACAACAGTACAAAGAACGATGTATCTGGAAATGTTCCAGCTTGGATACTCTCCGGGATCCCATGAGCAAGTAACGCATAAATTCAGGATTTAATCAACAAAAAGACAGATATACGTTGACGCAGACGCTCAACAGATCTACACAAGGTGACATTCTCATGACCTCAGCAAACCTCCCTTTCGTCCTCTGGCATTCAGAAGGAACGCGCCTTTTCTTCCTCTTTGGCAGGACAAAGAGACTCAAACTTGCAATCAGTAATTACTGCTGCTATTAAAGCAATATACAATATACAGGTGCATCTCAATGAATTAGAATGTCGTGAAAAAGTTCATTTTTTCTTGTAAGTTATTTCAAAAAGTGAAACTTTCATATATTTTAGATTCATTGCATGTAAAGTAAAACATTTCAAAAGTGTTTTTGTTTTAATTTTGATGATTAGAGCTTACAGCTCATGAATTCAAAAATCAGTATCTCAAAATATTAAAATATTTACATCTGAATTTCAATTAATGACCATCCCTACAGTATAAATTCTGGGTATCTCCTGTTCTTTTAAACCACAATAATGGAGAAGACTGCTGACTTGGCAATGATCCAGAAGACGAACATTGACGCCCTCCACAAAGAGGGTAAGTCACAGAGGGTCATTACTGAAAGGTGTGGCTGTTTACGGAGTGCTGTATCAAAGCATATTAAATGCAAAGTTGACTGGAAGGAAGAATTTGGGTAGGAAAAGGTGCACAAGCAACAGGGATGACTGCAAGCTTGAGAATACTGTCAAGCAAAGCTGATTCAAACACTTGTGAGAGCTTCACAAGGAGAGAACTGAAGCTGGAGTCAGTGCATCAAGAGTCACCAAGCTCAGACGTCTTCAGGAAAAGGGCTACCAAGCCACTTCTGAACCAGAGACAACGTCATAAGCGTCTTACCTGGGCTGTGGAGAAAAAGAACTGGACTGTTGCTCAGTGGTCCAAAGTCCTCTTTTCAGATGAAAGTAAATTTTGCATTACATTTGGAAATCAAGGTCCCAGAGTCTTGAAGAAGAGTGGAGAGGCACAGAATTTATGTTGCTTGAAGTCCAGTGTGAAGTTTTCACAGTCAGCAATGATTTAGGCTGCCATGTCTTCTGCTGGTGTTGGCCCACTGTGTTTTCTGATGTCCACAGCCAACGCAGCCATCTACCAGGAAATTTTAGAGCACTTCATGCTTCCTTCTGCTGACAAGCTTTATGGAGATGCTGATTTCATTTTCCAGCAGGACTTGGCACCAGCACACACTGCCAAAGGTACCAAAAGCTGGTTCAATGACCATAGTGTTCCTGTGCTTGATTGGCCAGCAAACTCGCTTGACCTGAACCCCATAGAGAATCTATGGGGTATTGTCAAGAGGAAGATGAGAGACACCAGACCCAACAATGCAGAAGAGCTGAAGGCTGCTATCAAAGCAACCTGGGCTTCCATACCACCTCAGCAGTGACACAAACTGATCACCTCCATGCCACGCCGCATTGAGGCAGCAATTAAAGCAAAAGGAGCCCCTACCAAGTATTGAGTACATATACAGTAAATGAACATACTTTCGAGAAGGCCAAAAATTCACATTCTAAAAATGTTTTTTTTATTGGTCTTATGAAGTTTGTTGTTTCTAATTTGTTGAGATAGTGAATTGGTGGGTTTCTGTTAAATGTGAGCCAAAATCATCACAATTAAAAGAACCAAAGACTTAAACTACTTCAGTCTGTGTGCACTGAATTGATTTAATACACGAGTTTCACAATTTGAGTTGAATTACTGAAATAAATTAACTTTTCCACGACATTCTAATTTATTGAGATGCACCTGGATATACAATAGACATTAATGTTGTATTTTATGTCATTTATAAGCTTGCTGTGTATTGGAACCTATGGTATTTTCTTAACCTGTGACGTATAACCTTTCCCTGTAAACAGATCACTAGTGTTTAGTATCATATGCTTGGTGTGATTATTCAGAATTTAAGATAGTTTAATCTATGCCTTAACCATGTAGTATATAAAATTAAGGTATGTACTTCATGTATGCCATATGAAATGATTTCATTGGCAAGAAGTTGGTGTGGATGACAGTTGACTTTTAGCATCATAATACATGATTACAACACGAACAGAAATCTGTTAGTATTTGCTTCATGTGATTGAAATAATTAAGCAGATGATGTATGTGCGGGGCAGGAATTTCAAAGCATTGCCACGAATGCATTGCCATAGCAACATAATTTTGCTGAGCTGGTGGGATTAATCTTTAAAAGTAAATATAGTAAGGTTCCCTGCTCGTGATCTGCCTCTGGTAATTTAAGAAATAGCAAATAGTGTTATATTTTAACTTTCTTCAAATTGCATTCCTGTGTGTGTGTTTTGTTTTATTTAGTTTAGTTCATGTATCCTAGATTAGTAGAATAGCAAATAAACTCGTTTCATTTATAAAGAATGGTCTGGTGCTGTGATTTTCTAGTTTGAAACTATTTGCCAAAGATCTTGTTACCTGTGATCATAAATTTATCCAACCAATTCCGTATTATTATCGTGGCCACGAAATAAACAGAATTGCTAAGATATACTGGTTTAATGCTCACTGGACGAGTCGTTAATAAAGTATAAATTATACGTTTTGATTAATATCAATTAATCAGATCAATATCGAATCTCTACTAAGATTCGAAGCTAAAATTCAAAATAAAAGCTTAAATGAAAAGCTAATTTTTACAGTAATCATTGAGCTCAATCTATAGAAGGATTAAAATAACAGCATTCTATCGTGTATGTAGAGTTGATTGAATGTTTGACTTCTTCTGTGTTGCAGGTTCAGGCACGATGAGTGGCATTATTCCCAGGAGCAAAGCAAAAGGCACCGACATCTGTGCAACTAACAACTACTATTATATAATCCGCTCTGACCTCGGCTGCTATATGCAGACAAGTGATTTAAATAAAGGTGCAGATATCTCTATTTTCAGACTGCACCCTGCCTGCCAAAATGGAGACCATTACCTTGGTGATACCGAAGGCTACTTTCACATCATCAAGGGCAATTCCTACCGCAGAGTCACAAACCTGACGACAGACAGCAATGCTGTAGTTTACAGCCTTCATCCCAACTGTCAGGGTGGAGACCACTACTTTGGAACCTCTGGCAAGTTTTACATCATCTTCCAAGAAAAGGGCACTTACCGAAGAACAACCAACATGAATCTAGACTCTGATGCTGAAGAACACACCCTGCATCCTAAAGAAAGAGATGGTCTGTATTACTGGGGCACGCGGTGCTGCGAGCATAGAAACAATCAAATACATTTTATGTTTTTATCCTTATTCTTATTCCAGAAGTTCTCCTTCCTCAAGCCCGCCTCAGAGTGGGGAGTTGAGTTCTGCACCTCATATTCAATTGACGATGTATTACAAGATGGGCACAAAGCTGTCTATTCTGTTCATCCTGATGTTCTTAACTTCCTTCCTGGTGGGCTGTCTGTAACTAAAGGCCCAGCCTTTGGCATGTGGGAGAATATAAAAAATATAACTAATGACAGCAACACACCGGTGACATGGCAGAAGAAGATCACTAAAAAGGTTGGATACAATAAGGAGACGATGACCCAGATCACGCACAACTGGAAGACAGAAATATCAGCCTCGATTGAATCTGGAGAGCTTGCCAAGTTAATTGCGAAGTGGCAGTTCTCTTTTTCTTTTGAATATGGAGGTTCACGTGTCAGCACTGAAAACAAAATCTGGAAAGACGCAACTGAAGAAGAAGAGCAACTCACCTTTGAGCTGAAGCCAAAAGAGTCTCTATATCTGTGGCAGTACAACCTGGGTCTTGGTCAAGAATCAGTGTTGTTCTGCCGTGATTTAAAGATTACCAGTGAACCAAACCCTCCAACTGACGTCCCGCTGCCACCCGCACAACCACGAACATCAACATATCAGGATCGCTGAACTCCAAGGATAACCAAGTGCTTTTCAGTTCAATACATTAACTATACATTCTGAAATAATTATTTAGATATCTGCATGTACTGGTTAAAATGAGTCTGGAATCATTTAATATAGCAAAGAGATTTTTCACTTACAGATGATGTAACTACAATTACTGAAACTTTGTGTTTATGATTAAAAGAATCTGACAATGCTACTTTAAATCTCTCTGAAAATTAAATAGCACTGCATACCGCTCTTGAAGTCTTGCTGTTTTCACTGTCATTCTGTTTCTTTACCAGAACACTGTATGTTTGACAGCACACAGACATCTGTTAGATGTGTAATGAAAAACAAAGAGTTGCACAAACACAACTGTGTTCCTGTTCTTTTGTGGTGTTTAGCGTACACCTCATAATGATAACACAACAGATTGTATTTTTATCTTACTGAAAGCTAGATGGGGACAGAGTTTATTTGTTTCACAACAAAATAATGTCTGAGAGTTCCTGCCCACCTAGTATGGTTAGACAAGTTACCAAACTTTGAAAATTCAATTTTAATTAAATTCAGTTTATTTATAAAGCACATTTAAACTCAGCCTTGGTTGGCCAAAAGTGCTGTATATAGGTTTGAAAAAAAAAACATGAGATGGATAAAAGTTACAAAGAAAAGACACATTTTTAAGTGAAGTTATTAACGTAATTTCAGGAGGAGTACGCCCATCTAATCTTCCAATTAATATCCGAGTATAAAAACCGCCTCTTACCATTTCCGTTTTTTTGTTTTTTTCGGCATCCCTCCACCTCCCCATCTCCTCCTTTAAACATATTTGTTATCGGGGTTATCGGAGCTCAAGTAGAATAGTCTCTCTGAGCCCTCCATTGCAGACATCAAGCCAAATCAGTTTACCACTAATGCTAAGATTATATGGGTACACGAACTCGTGAACAATGATTTTAATTCAGCAAACGCAGGAGCGAAGGCTGGATCATGGAACAAACAGGAGGTGACAGTTGTTTTGAGACTGAAGTGATCTAGATGGATTTTAAGTGCTGTAACAAGCAGATTGGATAGTGGGTAAATTATTAAGAGCTGTGTAATCAAAGAAAAGCCTTTTTAAATCAGTTCAGTATTAATTCAGTATTGGACTGGTAACCAAGCATAGGATTCCCGTGAGTGGATGGGCTGCTGCATTCTGCACCATTTGGAGGTGAGACATGAAGGAAAGAAGTAACCCGACATACAGTAGTCTAATCGTGTAGGGGAGGGGTAGGCAACGTCGGTCCTGGAGTGCCGATGTCCTGCAGAGTTTAGCTCCAACCCTGAAAAAAACCTCACCTGTAATTCTG
The DNA here is from genome assembly GCA_036784905.1 of Acrossocheilus fasciatus. NCBI lineage: Eukaryota > Metazoa > Chordata > Actinopteri > Cypriniformes > Cyprinidae > Acrossocheilus > Acrossocheilus fasciatus. The sequence goes on from CM071940.1 coordinate 47,256,200, forward strand.
AAGACCTCGATTAGCTTGTTCAGGTGTGTTTGATTAGGGTTGGAGCTAAACTCTACAGGACAGCAATCAATCATAAGCCCGATTCGGACGGTAATTGTTTCTCATATGGACGTCTGTAAAAATAAATTTACATATCACCTCAGTGATAAAACTCATGGATTCTGATGCCGATTTATTCACGAGCTCTGTGATCCAGGAAGGCGCTGCTCACGTGGCCAGTCACATGATTGTCTGCTGTAAATAAAATGAATTTTATTTACAAATTTACTCTTATTGTGTAAAATATATTTAAAAATACTTATGTTAAATGTATTCTTATTATTCCAAGCATATTTTATAATATATAATCCTATTTATTATTTGATTAATTAAATCTCCTGTTTAAAAAATAGGAAAATAGATGCGCTATAGTTTATATAATTATACGCGATATATATCTGTTTGTAATACACATTTTAAAATTGTATTGCATACCTGCTTCTGCCATAATAAAGACTCATTTCGAATGTTTACATGCTTTTCTTCTCTTTCTGCTTTTATTCGCTTGTAGTGTATTTTAATTATTGTAATTTCAAACAGAGTTATTATACCACTTTTCTGATTCTTGATTTCTGTACATTTGACGTAGAGCTTTTGTGGAGGAGCAGGCGACAGCAGCATTTGTGAAAAGAAAAAAATAAGAAAAACTTAAAACAAAAATATAAAGTAAGAAAAAGTACGAAATCATTTTTTTACTCCTTTTTTTTATTTTATTTTTTTATGAACTTCAACACAACAACAAACAAACAACACTCCTTCATGGTTACATACATAAATATTTTTCCACAAAGTATAATACAAAAAGTAAAATAAATTTTGGTCTGGTCAACTGGTTATGATATAAGCAAATATTTGTAAGCATATATACATAATATTTGTGGTCATACATTCATAAACATAATACTAATTTCCGTTCTTTGCTGAACATATTCCACTTTGGCATTTATCTGTCTTCTCTCTGTTTTGATATGTAGATTGTCCATTTTCCCCAGTGTTTCTTAAAAGTCTCTTCTTGAAGTCAGGTATATAAACCAGATATTAATCGTTTTTCACCAGCATTTGTATTATACACTTTAATAAACATATTTATCAAAGGGGAATAATCATTTGTTACTCTTCTGATATTCGTATCATAATAGTGTCTAACTTGTAAAAACCTATAAAAATCCTGTTTCTCCAGACCAAATTTGATCATTAAATTCTGAAAATCCTGAATATTCCCCTTTGATATAATAGAGCAGTAAGCTGTTATTCCTTTTTGTGCCCAACTTTGAAACCTTTTATCCATTTTAGCGAGATAGAACTGAGAATCATAACCAGTGCAACTTAATATAATATCTGATACTCTAGTTTGAACTTTCTCATCAATTTATACCATAATTCTAAACCACATTTTGTCCACTGAGTTATGTTTTCAGATATCTCCTTAAATTTATTGTTATCACCTAAAAGTGACTGAACTGGAATTGGGCTTTGCAAGATTTCCAATTGTTTCCAATTGGCAGTATAGGTTGAATCACAACAACACAGCAAATTTCTCAGTTGGGCAGCAATATAATAGTCTTGCAGGCATGGTAGGGATCGTCCTCCTTTTTCTTTTGCTAACTGTAGAGTTTTAAATTTAATCCGTGCTTTTTTACTATTCCAAATAAATCTAGAAATTATTCAGTCCCAATCGTTAAATTGTTTCTGGGGAATTTCAAACTGTAAAGCCTGAAATAAATACAATAGACAAGGGACTATATTCATTTGAACTGATTCTATTCTATTGCTCATAACCAATGGGAGTAATGTCCATCTATTCAGATCTGTTTCTATTGTTTTATTAATGGGGACATAATTGTATTTATATATTAAAGTGGGGTCCCTTGGTATATTTCCCCCTAAATACTTAATGCTTTGAGAGTCCCATTTAAAATTATATATCTTTTTTAAAGCTTGGGTGGGGGGGGGGCGGGGGAGGGGGGGTGAGAAATTAAATGTCAAAATTTGTGTTTTGTTAACATTCAGTGAATAGCTGGAAAGACCCCCAAATGCCTTGAGGGAGGACCACAGAATAGGTATAGTATTTTCAGGGTTGCTCAAATAAACAAGGATGTCATCAGCATAAAGACTTATCTTCTCTTCTTTACCTTTAATATTTATGCCCTGTATGTCCATATTTTCTCTGATTAATTGGGCCAGAGGTTCAATAAATAGAGCAAATAGGGATGGGGAAAGTGTCGAGTTCCTCTCTCCAAGGTAATTCTCTGAGATAAATGACCATATTGCGTTAGGAGCCGAATATAATATTTTAATAGAATTAATAAATTTCTTCTCAAAACCAAACCTGTGTAGCACTTGATATAAGTATAGCCAGCTCACAGAGTCGAAGGCCTTCTCTGCGTCTAGACTAAGAAAGACTGCACTAATTTTGTTTTTAGTTATATGACTCATTATCTGAAGTATACGTCTAATGTTATCTGATCATGATCTATTAAATCTGGTAGAATGGTTTCTAATCTTTTTGTTAGAATTGAAGTATACAGTTTATAATCTACATTAAGAACTGAGATGGGCCTATATGAGCTGCATTCTTTACTGTCCTTTCCTTGTTTATGTATCACCGATATGATTGCCTCTTTCCAAGACTGTGGAAGCTCTCCCTCTTTAAGTGTATGGTTAAACGATCTGAGAAGTAAGGGTGTTAATTCGGAGCGAAATATTTTGTACCATTCAGATGGATATCCATCCGTTCCGGGAGACTTGTCTTTAAGCTATTTATTGCCTTATCTAGTTCTTCTTGCGTTAGTTCAGCTGTTAATATTTTGTTTTGTTCTGAGCCAATTGAGGGTAAGTCCAATGAATCAAGAAAATTTGAGATCATTTGCATGTTTGTTTGAGATGGCTGAGAATAAAGAGTTCTATAGAAATGTTCAAAAGAATCTTGAATATCCTTTATACAGTTACTTATTTTCCCTGTAACTGGGTTTTTAATATTCTTTTATGTTTTTTGCTTGCAAAGACGCCAAACTATAAGTTTCATGGCTCTGGGTCCAGTTTCGTAGAATCTCTGTTTAGTAAATTTGGCCTGTTTTTCTACATCATCTTCATATATTTAATTGATTTCTTCTTTAGGGTTTAACTCCCTCCAGACGTCAATTAGGCCTAACTCTTTTATTAATTTCCGCACCATTGAAGCCTGTGAGGTTATTTTCTTCCTTCTTTTTGTGCTAGACATGTCCAGTTTAGGTTGAAGATGGATATTCAAGTCTCCTCCACAAATCAAAGTACCATTTGTTTCTGAGGCTATCAACTGGAATATTTTCTTAAAGAATAATTTCCCACTGCCAGGAGGTGCATAGATATTAAATAAAGTAACCATTTTTTGATCTAATTTTCCTTTCACCAATATAAATCTTCCTTCCTTGTCCTTGATTTCAGACATAAACTCAAAGGTTTGTGAATTAGGTATCAAAATAGCCACTCCAAGTTTTCTACCAGACCTATGTGATGAAAAGTAACAGTTTTTAAAACCCTTTTTTTTTTATTTTTCATGCTCTGAATTCGGCAAATGTGTCTCTTGCCAAAACATGATGTTTGTTTTCTCTCTCTTAATCTTTGCTATGGCCTTGCTTCTTTTAACCACGTTATGCAGTCCATTGATGTTGAGAGTCATTATCTTATATTCCTGGTATGTCTCAAACATAGTTTTATATATTGACAGAATGTACCCATGAAAGTCAGAACAATGCGATTTAGAACCAAAACAACTTGTAAACTATTTATGACGAACAACAGAATCATTCCGAACAAGGATTTCCACTGTAAGGGTTATATAATTATAACCCTCTCAACAGAGGGTAAATCCTCACTTTTAGTGATAACGTCTCGGTTACATAGGTAACCCTCGTTCCCTGAAGGAGGGAACGGAGACGTACGTCGGACTGACCGACGAATAGGAATCTCGCTAGAGAGGCCAATCTACTTTGAGTGTAACTAAAACGAGCCAATGCACATTGGCATGCAATCATATGCAGCAGCTGCTCACCTTGCAGCGCGGGTATATAATGAGCAGCAGGTGCGTTGCATCTTTAGGTTTTCGCTGAGGAGCCGAACAGGTAAGGTGGCAGCATCAGCGGGGTCCAGCGACTGTGGTGACGGGACGTACGTCTCCGTTCCCTCCTTCAGGGTGCCTCTGACCTAAGGTGAGAACACGGGAGGAGACCGGCTCGACACGAAGGCTATAGAACCTAGCGAATGTGTTAGGTGTCGCCCAGCCCGCAGCTCTACAAATATCTGTCAGCGAGGCGCCACGAGCCAGCGCCCAGGAGGATGCCACGCCTCTCGTGGAGTGGGCATGCAACCTGAGCGGGCAGGGCACGCCTTGTGCTTGGTAAGCCAAGGCGATGGCGTCCACTATCCAGTGGGCCATCCTCTGCTTGGAGACCGCCTTTCCCTTCTGCTGGCCTCCGTAACAGACAAAGAGCTGGTCTGAGGTCCTGAGGCTTCGAGTTCTGTCTATGTACAGTCGCAAGGCACGAACTGGACAGAGCGAAGCCAAGGCTGGGTCTGCCTCCTCCGGGGGCAGCGCTTGCAGGCTCACTACCTGATCCCTGAAGGGAGTGGTAGGAACCTTGGGCACATAGCCAGGCCGGGGTCTCAGTACCATGTGATCGTCACCCGGCCCGAACTCTAGGCACGATTCGTCGACCGAAAATGCCTGCAGGTCCCCTACCCTCTTGATGGAGGCCAATGCAACCAGCAACAAAGTCTTCATAGACAGAATCTTTAAGTCTGCTGACTGCAAAGGCTCAAAGGGAGCAATCTGGAGTGCTCTAAGCACCAGAGCAAGGTCCCAAGAGGGTATGGAGGGAGGTCGAGGAGGATTTAACCGTCTCGCCCCCCTAAGGAACCTGACGACCAGGTCGTGCTTACCCACAGACTTACCATCGATGAGGTCGTGGCATGCGGAAATAGCCGCAGCATGAACTTTGAGGGTGGAGGGGGACAGCCTACGCTCCAACCCTTGATGCAAAAAGGAAAGCACGACACCGATCGAACATCTTCGGGGGTCTTCTCAGCGAGAAGCGCACCACTCGACGAACAGGTTCCACTTCAAGGCGTAAGCACGTCTCGTAGACGGTGCACGTGCCGAAGCGATGGTGTTAAGTACCTCAGGGGGTAAGTCACCTAGAACCTCCGCGTCCCGTCCAGGGACCAGACATGGAGTTTCCAGAGGTCTGGACGTGGGTGCCAAAGGGTGCCCCGTCTCTGAGAAAGCAGATCCTTCCTCAGAGGAATTCGCCAGGGAGGGGCTGTCGCGAGAAGTGAAAGTTCCGGGAACCAGGTCCGGTTGGGCCAATAGGGCGCAACTAGCAGGACCTGCTCCTCGTCCTCCCTGACTTTGCACAAGGTCTGTGCAAGTAGGCTCACTGGGGAAAAGCATATTTGCAAAGGTCCCGGGGCCAGCTGCGCGCCAGTGCATCTGTACCGAGTGTCCCCCCGGACAAGGAATAGAACAACTGGCAGTGTGAGGTTTCTGGCGAGGCAAACAGGTCTACCTGAGCTTCGCCGAACTCTCCCCAAATCAGCTGGACCATCTGGGGATGGAGTCGCCACTCTCTCGGTAGCGCAGCTCGTGAGAGCTCGTCGGCCGCATGGTTGAGCACACCAGGGACATGAATGGCGCGAAGCAACCTCAGATGCTTCTGACTCCAGAGGAGGAGATGGCGGGCGAGTTGCGACATGCGACGGGAGCGCAGACCTCCTTGATGGTTGATGTACGCAACGGTCGCAGTGTTGTCCGTCCGGACCAGCACATGTTTGCCCCGTAACGGCCCCTTCAGGCGGCTCAGGGCAAGGTATACTGCTAGCAACTCGAGGCAATTGACATGCCAATGCAGTTGGGGGCCCGTCCACACCCCTGACACTGCATGCCCGTTGTACGTGGCACCCCAGCCGGTGGCAGAGGCATCCGTGAAGACCACGGCATGCCGAGACACCTGCTCTAGGGGCACTCCTGCCCGAAGAAACAAGGGGTCTGACCACGGGCTGAAGGCTTGGCGGCATTCCAGAGTGATTGCCACTCGGTACGTGCCGCGTTGCCACGCCCATCTCGGGACTCGGCCGTGAAGCCAGTGCTGAAGCGGTCTCATATGAAGCAAACCGAGCGGGGTTACTGCCGCTGCGGCTGCCATATGCCCCAGGAGCCTCTGAAAAAGTTTCAGTGGGACCACTGTCCTGCCTCTGAATGCATTCAGGCAGTTCCACACCGACTGAGCACGTTCCTCTGTGAGGCATGCTGACTGTTTGACCGAATCCAACTCCATACCGAGAAAAGAGATCCTCTGCACTGGGGCGAGTTTGCTCTCTTCCCAGTTGACCTGAAGGCCCAACTGGCTGAGGTGACGAAGCACCAAATCCCTGTGTTCGCACAACTGCTCCCGAGACTGAGCAAGAATGAGCCAGTCGCCGAGATAGTTGAGGATGCGAACACCCTGTTCTCTCATGGGAACAAGGGCTCCCTCCACGACTTTCGTGAAGACGTGGGGAGACAGGGCCAGCCCGAAGGGCAGGACCTTGTACTGATACACTCGACCCTCGAACGCAAAGCGCAAAAACGGCCTGTGTCGAGGAAGTATCGAGACATGAAAGTACGCGTCCTTCAGGTCGATCGCTGCAAACCAATCTCGGGGACGGATGCACTCGAAAATGCGTTTCTGCGTGAGCATTTTGAACGGTAGCTTGTGAAGACTCCGATTCAAAACTCGCAGGTCCAAGATCGGTCGTAACCCACCGCTCTTCTTGGGTACAATGAAGTAAGGGCTGTAAAACCCCAACCTCATATCGGCTGGAGGGACCGGCTCTATCGCGCCCTTCGCCAGTAGGACTACGATCTCCGCACGCAAGACATGGGCATCGACCGCTTTCACTGAAGTGAAGTGGACACCTCTGAACTTGGGGGGACGCCGGGCGAACTGAATCGCATAGCCGAGCCTGATGGTCCGAATGAGCCAGCGAGACGGACTGGGGAGCAGAGACCGCGCAAGCGGGACCAAGGGGACCGTAGGCGTACCCGCAGTGGGGCAGCGAGGTGGAACGCAGGGATGCGGCTCGGGGGGCTCTCTTTGGGAGGCGGCCCGTAGCGGGGTCTGAGTGTGCTGTGCAACACTTACCTGGTTCCACGGTCGGACAGGGGGTGCAGGAGAGGCTCGGGTGACCTTCTCGAACTGCACGCTGCTGTCCGCTGGCGACAGAAGAGGTGGATGAGAGTGGAGAGGTTTTACTCCTCCCACTACTCTCCGAGCCCTCTTCGGACCCGGAGATGATGGAAACTGCTTTTTTATTGAAAATTTGGGTACCGCTGACCGTTGGGCCAGCGGCGGAACAGAAAGAAAAGGAAACAAAGGACTTACCACCCGGCCCTCCTCCGGTGGAAGGAGCGGTGCAGTCACCACCTCCTGACGAGCAGTCCCAATCATCTCCGGGTCGCCCGTCCTAGGGCCTCTTGCTCTTGGCTTTGCCGCCCCTCTTGGCGGGGGCCTGGACGGGCTGGGGACCCCGCCTACAACTGGCTCCACGACGCCGCTTGGGTGGAGGCTGTTGCTGCGGCGCGGGAGCGGGGGCAGCCGTAGGGGGTCGCCCTTGGCGACGAGCAGGCTGAGGTGCTGCCGGCGGTGGGGTGGATGGAACAGCGGACCGCCGTGGCAGGATGTGACTGATCGCCTCAGACTGCTTTTGTACAGCCGAGAACTGCTGGGCGAAGTTCTCGACCGCGTCGCCGAAGAGGCCGGTCTGGGACACGGGGGAATTAAGGAACCTGACTTTGTCGGTATCCCTCATGTCGGCCAGACACAGCCAGAGATGGCATTCCTGGACCACCAAAGTGGACATCGACGCGTGAGGTCCGTCGCGGCACGAAGTTCATGAAAAACTTGCGGATCATGACCACCCTCGTGCAGGTCCTTCAGTGCCTTGGCCTGATGGACCTGCAACAACGCCATAGCGTGTAAGGCGGAAGCGGCTTCCCCACAGGCCTGGTAAGCCCTGCCGGTAAGGTCCGACGAGTGCTTACAGGCCCGGGAAGGGAGAGACGGCTCCCCCCGCCAGGTGGAGTTTGGGCACAGTTGCATAGTAACGGCCCGCTCCACAGGGGGGATGCGCGTGTAACCCTTAGCCACACCGCCATCAAGGGTGGTGAGGGAGGAGGGCCCACCGGCACGGTTTCGGGCAGTAAAAGGTGCCTTCCATGTACCAGTGAGCTCTTCATGCACCTCCGGGAAGAAAGGAACCGGGGTGGGTGGCTGAGAACCAGCTCGTGCCACCCCGAGAAACCAATCGTCCAGCCTTGAGGGCTCGGGACACGGTGGAGGATTCCACACGAGCCCGACCCTGTTGGCGGCCCGGGAAAGCATAGCCATCATTTCCGGATCTGTATCGGGCACAGCTACCGTACCCGAAGGAGGCAACTGCGCCGACGCGTCATCTCCAGAAAGGTCTGACTCACCCTCCGATGCAGCTATCGACATCTGGTCATCGGGAGGAGCGCCGAAGGATACGGATGGTACACACCTTTGAGATGGCCCACCGCGCTCCCCCGGCAGCTCTACTGGCTGCGGAGTGCAGGAGGAGTGAGGGTTCCTAGGGGGTTGGTTCCCCGAAGGAAGCGCACTCACTGTAATCCTCAGGTCACCAGTGCCACCGCTCGCGGCAACCCTCTGAGGAGGATTGGAACGAGGCAGCGGCACTGGGACTCCGCCCCTTTGCAGGAACTGGAGTCTCGACCGCAACTCCGAGATGGTCATCCTCCCACAATGGGTACATGACTCATCCACAAACGCTTCCTCAGCGTGCGCTAAGCCCAGGCACGCGATGCAACGCTCGTGACCATCCCTCGGTGCCAGGTAACGACAGCACCCAGAAACACACAAGTAGAATGTCATCTTTAAAAAGACGCAAGCTCTACTTGTGCAAGCTCTTTTAGGAACTTTACTCTTTTAACTGGTGCTGAAGCACGCAGGGGAATGGCCGCGGCAACACGGACAGGGATTTGTGCAGCCTGTCGTGTGCTCTCTCTCCCTCTCTCCGACGCTCTCTTACCAGCCGTAAAAACGGCTTTTACGCGCTGTTTAAGCGCCCCGTTTACCAGCCGTGAGAACGGCTCTTGCAGCTCTTTCTGCTCAAAAAAGGCAAAGAAAAAAAGAGAAGAGAAGAAAAGGAAAGCTGGAGAGAATCGACCCCACTGCTGTGCTGTACGCCCGCACTCCTCACACAAAGAGATCGTCCTGCAGAGACTCTTCAGTTACCACTTCCAGCAGAGAACACTGTTCGGCTCCGAAGCGCTGCGCTGCGAGGTGAGCAGCTGCTGCATATGATTGCATGCCAATGTGCATTGGCTCGTTTTAGTTACACTCGAAGTAGATTGGCCTCTCTAGCGAGATTGATATATATTGATATATTGATATATATTGACACATATAACTCGTGATATATGTGTGTGTGTGTGTGTGTATATATATATATATATATAAAATTAGACAATCACGAGAAAGTCCCAAATTATTTGGTCCCCTTGTGTCCATCTATATGACCTTATACAGTCAGCGGAGGAATAACCCATGGCGAGGTTAAGGGTGGATAATCAAAAGTGGCGATTTAAGAAAAGAATGGAAAGGATTATCTAAAATAAGTCTTTTTAAATTGTGACGTATTGTCAAGTATGGTGACCCATACTCGAAATGGTGCTCTGCATTTAACCCATCCAAGTGCACACAGGTGGAGAGGTGGAGAGACTGCTGTTCATTCACAATCTCCACCTTCAATTCCTGCCGGCACGAGAATCGAACCAGCAACCTTCAGGTTACAAGCCCAACTCCCTAACCATTAGGCCACGACTACCCCAACTTGATTTTAAATAATAAAGTGACCATATTAACAGTCAGTCTTTCAGCCGTTTTGCAGCCAGAAGTTGAAAAGATATTTACTTCTCTATTAGTCCTGAATTCACGAAGTCACAATGTCGTTCTTCGGGTCAGGAATGTGCTGATAGCCCCTAAATTTTTCTTGTATTTGTGTCTGACGGTTATGCTGGCGTTTACTCCTAGCTGACGTTTCTTTTTCCCATCGCAGACTCTGCCACAGCGGGTGGTTGGGTTGTCCAGTTTGCTCAGTTAGATCAGTTAGATCAAGTGCGATTCCTTCCTTCCTCAGGTCTCTGGACGCCTCTGTCGCACTGTTGTAAACCTTGATCCCGCTATCAAGAAATACTTTCAGCTTCGCTGGGTATGGTGTTTGGAATCGTATTTGTTTGGTCTTGAGAGCTCTCTTTATTTCTAAACATGTAAATTCATACAATTACATAAACATGTTATAAATATAAAATATATATTTAGAAATATAAATGATATACACTGCCCTCCAAAAGTTTGGAAACGCCCTAGAAAAGTGGGGTTTTGGATGATATCAGCATAAATCCTTATCATTTTTTGGTGCAAATACATTAAAGTAACTTGACATTATCATTGAAGACCAGCAATAATAATTTTCATTTTGTCTGTCATGGAATGGCCTCCCCAATCATCCGACCTCAACCCAATCGAGTTACCATGGGAGGAACTGGACCGTGATGTCCGTAAGAAGTGCCCAACCAGTGTGAATCATCTTTGGGCAATCCTTCAGGAGGCTTGGAGTAATATATCAAGTCAATGTTTGAATAAACTGACAGCTCAGATGCCCAGATTATGCAGAGCTGTAATAGCTGCTAATGGTGGATTATTTTGGTGAATCGAAAATGTAAGTATTTTCTATGTAAAAACTGTTTATGTAATAAAATATGTTTTCGTAGTTTGAGTTGTCCCTTATCAGTGCAAAATGATCACAAATTAAAAATGATCCATGCCAATATTGTCCAAAACCCTGTTTCCAAACTTTTGGAGATCAGTGTAAACTGATTGGTCTCCACCACAGCACTCAAATTGAACTGTGTTTAGTCAAAAAAGACAAAATGACAGTAATTTCCCAGCATTAACATTATTGTAGGGTTTGATACATAGAAATAATTTAATTTAGCTCAAAGGGAATCATTTATGATTTTACAGGGAATTTGAACAGAATCACTGTTTTGCAGATGATCACTGAGTCGGCAGCGATTCACTGAACGAGCCGTATAACATTAACTCTGCACTGGTATTAAAATCCAAAATATAGTGAAAACACTATTAAGAAGCACAGTAACAAGATCGGCAGATTAAGACATTAACTTGTAAGCACAAAACACAAGATACTTCTCTTTTCAGAATCAGAATCAGAATCAGAATTAGCTTTATTCGCCAGGTGTGCGCAAACACACGAGGAATTTGTTGTGGTTTTAGGGTGCTCCTGGTACATACATTCATACATACACATCTGACATGAGAACAGAAAAAACATTTAAATAGTAAGGCTTAACAATGGATAATAATAATAATAATAATAATAATAATAATAATAATAATAATAATAATAAATATTAATAATAATAATAATAATAAATATTTTCAATATAAATAAGACTTTATTCATATAAACCTAAGACATAAACTAATCTAACACATGAACACACGCATTCACACATTCACACGTTGCAGAAAGAGAGAAAGGATGAGTTTAGAGAATGAGAATGTGAAATTCCAAGTTTATAGCAATATGGGCTATTGCATAGACCTGAACAACCATCAATCACTTAATTAACCCTCGCACTGAGTTTCTCAATGAGGCTAAAATTTATATTAAATGCACCAGTTCAGTTAGACCTGGAGGTACTTGCTTGCGTTGCCTCTGTTAAGGGATTCCCTTTTGTCGTCGTCTTTGCAGGAAAAGGGGTTTCCCAAGTTGCTGATTGGCTGGAAGTTCAGTAGTCGTTGAAGGGATGTCTTGGGCGTTGATGAGGATGTGGAGTTGGTCTGGTTGAAGTTTTGAGGCGGTCACAGGCTCGAGTTGAACTCGGAGACGAGGCGTGGCAGCAAAACTTAAACTGAGAACACGAAACTCGCAACGGAAAAGAAACTAAAATAAAAGAAAGAAAGGGTGTATCGAAACTAGGTGGTTTTTCTTCTTTTCGTGGTGTTAAGTATCAACTGGCCTGTAGGCCAGAGCACGCTCAAAGAGCGCTAAAAGCAGCGTCAAAACGCGGTGACAAAAAGAAGAAGGAAAGAAGGGAGAAGGGAAGATTTGATGGTGTCCTGAGTTTTTAAACTCGGCTTCTGGACACATCCCATCCAGTGTCTTGACCAATTAGATAGGCTATTATCATCATACCATCATAAATCAGCATGTTATCAGTCACATGGTCCAAATTTTACACACTCTTGCAAAGTATAATTTTGGATGTGATTTCTATAACCAGAATATGATACATTTGACAAAGAATCAGTTGGAAGAAATGTTTCAAGCTAGAAATGTCAAGCTCATACATACCAAACACAAATAACCCTTAAAATCGTTCAATAGTTATTAAAAAGACATGCATAATATGTGCTTAAAACATGACAGTGTAGCATTTGGACCAATCAGACACAATTTCTCATTTGATTTAACAAATGAAACTAGTTATTAGATTAACAAATAATCACAGACCCCTCACCCAATACGTATTCTTGGGTGCCCCTATGTCTGCAGACGCCTCCAGACCACCCCCAGTGCCATGGCAACCCATCAGATAACACCAGTTTTATTGCTCAAAGGAATGCAAATGGTCGAGCGAGCAACACTCACTTCATATCCACTTTAGGAAAAGGACATTATGCCATAAAATGAACTCTTCTCTAATTAATTCATAGAAAAACCTTTCTTTGAATGAGCACACATATCATTAAGTCATTGTGTATATTATTACTGTTTTTGTGTACTTTATACTGTTTTATGCATGCTTATAATAGATCACTAGTTAATATCACTGACTGTAACATGTTTGGTCTCTATCAATTCGTCTTCGGATGATCTAAGTGAGAGTGAATATTACATGTTGATACCTATGCAACATATTAGTGTCCTAAGAATCTTTAATAGTTTGTATAATAACTTTCAATCCAACCCCTTTTACAAATTACCATGCTCTCAGACAAAGGGCCATAAACCCCCCAGTATTTCCAAACTCCCGCTTGGAAAATCAGCCTTTCTCATTGGTCAAGCCCATCCTGAGAGGTGTGACTCTTCGCAGACTTTAACCCTCTGGGGTCCGAGGTCATTTTGGGGCCCTTGAGATGTTTTGACATGCCCTGATATTTGTGCTTTTTTCAGCTACTTAAAACATACTACTGACCAACATGTAATTTTTTTTGTATTCAGCACAAACTGTGCTACAATAATATGTGACCAAGATGGATGTACATGTTTGCATTTTTTAGAAAAAAAATATTATGCGTGGTTAGTACGTTTTGGGAAAAAAATGTAGCTGAAATAAGGCCTTAAAACCCACACTAAATAGTCCTGAATAAGACTTTTGAGTAATCAGTCTTGTAGGCTAGAATATTTACTTCAAAATTATGTGAAAATCATTCTGCTTACTCATTCACAGAAAACAATATATTGATTTAAAATTTTCAAGACATGTTTTGTGATCGAGGGTCTATATGCGAGGGAGTGGCAATGGCCATGAATAATAAGTGAGTCTCACCTGAGAGACAAAGGGCCCTCCCCTATGGGCCTCTAATGGCCCATCAGTGTGACTGTGACTGTGAGGCAGGTAAGAGAGAATGTGAGGACATTGAAAAAAAGGTTTTTTTTAATTATTTGTGTTTTATTTACAACACAGTATAATCAAAACATACATAATGAAGGTCAAAGACACATTATTGTGCACACTGATCTAACCACAGAGATGTGAACAGACAACAGATTCTGTTCAACAAGTGAAACAAGTAAATCATACCTGATATTTACGTGTGTTATTTAAGTGTTTCTACTTCTTTCCATGGATTCAAGAAGAAAAAAACATAATCAGTAGAAAAGGAGCTTGTTTTAACATAGAATATCAGTGTAGTTGAACATCTGATGTTGGCACAGCGCTCTCAGAGGAAAACAGTTTGAAGAGACATCAGGATTCATCCAGTGCTGGTATCTGATTCAATAAAATACAAACAAAAAAACATTTGTGAGCATGTTAATATCAGGAACATCTGTATATATATATATATATATATATATATATATATATATATATATATATATATATAGGTTTTGTAGCCATAGACTCACACATGCTTTGTACTATCATAAAAAAGAGAAAGAAATCTTATATCTGAGAAACTAATTATTATTGTTTAGCACGTTATTAAAATCTATTTCTGAACAGAGTAGGCTATTAATAATATTACTCATATTACTTTTATTGTTTTATATAGAGCATGAAAACATCATCGTGCCGTAAGAAATTTAAATACAATGAATTGCCCATCATATTAAAAATGTTTTACACGATTTCAAACATTGTAGTCAGGAATTATAGTTTGGGGAAAACCCAACTATGATTTTGTAGTCATATAGTCTAGTATGTATGATTTTATAGTAGCCTATGACATGACTCTCCTGACACAGACTCAAGCATGCTTTGTACAATAAAAGGATGTACTTTGTACTATAAAAAATGATATTTTATATCTGAGAAACTAATTATTATTGTTTAGCACGCTATTAAAATCTATTTGTGAACAGAGTATTAATAATAAACATGGTCTAAACATTCTTAGATGCGTAGCATTCATCATGTTGTCGTTTGGGAAAAACCCAACTAACTGTTTAAATCTGTTCAAGTTTATGACACAATAACACGGTAACTAATGCAAAAAAGGAACATAACTTACTCATCAGATCGATCTCCTCTTCTGGATGAAATCGTGTTCTTCTTTCGAGGGAAATCCTTTATTTACTCAGCGTGAACAGTAACAGTAGCCGCGATGAGGACCTCCGCTCTTTGTTTTGGGCGTTTACACGCGCTCACGCACCACGTGGCTATTTACATATGAACGGCGCGAAGAGCGCGAGGGCGTGAACTCATTAGAGATAATGAGTCAGACGGGAAAGATTGAACATCGTGTTGGTTTCATACGGATTACTTCATCACAGAATGTTTGTTTTCGATATGACTTGCTCCATTTCAAACAAAACACTTCAGGCTTTCTATAGATATAACTCCCATGTCTCTGTGTTGAGTATTCGCTGAGTTACAGTTCATTTTAGTGACGCGTTTCTCAAAACAGTTTGCGGAGACGGAGAAGACAGAGAGCACACCCTGTTTATTTTCTTATTTCTCCAAAAGCACAAAGTTGTGTTGTTATTGTGAATGTACTCAAAAAAAAGTAGACACTTAACAGTTTCGATTGATGTATAACACTTATTTGTGTGACCAAAATCAACAGAGTATTTTTAGTGTCTTTTGCACTGATCTTAAAAAAAACGAGTTGGTCTCGCCGGCGATACAGCCGACCCCAGAGAGTTAAAGAGCCCACACGCAGTTCCCCCTCTCTCTCTTTTACCAAAAGCGCCCTGGAGACACACTTATCACCTTGGAAACCTCGCGGCTCCCCTTCCGGGGGGAGCCCGATCTTCTGGCAATTTTAAGTTAGGTAACTTTGTTACCTCACGTCGCACTAATCAACCCATGGCTGGGATGACGAAGCTTTCACTCCTAAAGGAATCCACCCGGAATCTACGCATTATACACGCACCAGGATACTTTACTCAGCACCCACAAAACCCATGCAAGTAACCGCTTGTTAACTATCTAGATGCGCTTCTAGGCTTCAACCCCTTTTAATTAAGGTAATATGATTATTCTAATGGTTCATAACAGGTTGTAGTTAGCTGATGTTAAAATCCTGCAATACTCTCTCTTGCGCGCGAGCGCTCCCTCTCTCTCTCTCTCTCTCTTTGTGCCTTCCTTGCGTTGGCATCCATGTTTAATGTGTGTATGTCTGTGTCTAGATCTATGTTACATGTTCCCCTGTAGTGTAGTTTAATAAACATCCATATGTATTCACACTTGGTTGTCTGTTTGCTGCTCTCAGAACGAAGTCACTTTAACATCCGATCTTGCTACAATGCTCGGAGCACTGCTTCATTAAGAAAATTATTTGTAGTGGCCAGAGGAATAATTTTCCTTAAAGTCAATAGAAGGGTCCGTACTGCAGACGAACTAATCATTTTATTGTACTATTAATACTACAGCTAATTCCTGAAGATGGATATATAATTGATAACCCGTTTTGATTAATTATGTTCATCTCATAAAGCAAATATGCTACAATAGTATAATGTGTGGGTTACATTCATAATATAGTGTTATGCCTAGCAGTGTCCTTTTAGGATGATTTTAATGTGCATATGAAAAAGAAAGTCTCTGTGTAGTTCTGTGTAGGACATAGGGACATGTTCGGTGAAGACCAGAGAGAGGTTAAAAGGTCTCCTAAAGAATTTCAGTCTGGTTCTTTGTCTTGTATGTGTGGGGGAAAAGTCAATCTAAAGAAGCTCGTGATTTCTCTCGTGGAACACATGTGATGGCCATCTCTTTGACCATTAATCTTGATTATTTGCCCCAAATTTGACGATCTCCTTCCTGCGTTGGACTTATCAATAAGTGTTCTTTTGTCTTAATGTTGCAAGCTGTTCTGGAAGAGGCTTGTTGGTTAGGCTTCCTTCAGAGGTCGGAGCTAGGAATCTGATTTATGACGTTGTCCTGTTTTCTTGGGGCCTCTTCTGGAATTTCGGCTCCTCATGTTTCGATGTTCTGATCGAATCTTAGTTTTGCTGACTCGTTCTGATCCTACATTATTCATGTCATTTTATATTAATTCAAGTGTGACAAAATTCATAAAGTCTCATACCATAATTATCAATGCTTGATTAAAAATAAATAAATAAATAATCATTTCCAGATCAAAATGACCCGAGGAGTGGATTAGGGTCAACTTTGGACCCAGGCACTGCCGACGTGAGCCAACCCCGCAGTCTGCTTTCGTCGCTACTAGTTCGTCGGCATCGACTTGATGTGTACCGGGCTTTAGGATGGCAAAGCAAAGTGTGGATGCGCTGTCCTTGAAGGGCGTCAGGCAAGTCTGACTCGGACATTCTTCTCAGGGATGTTAAAAAGTGATTTCATTTTTCAATGTCTACAAGCCAACAGTTTTGTTCATATTTTGCTTATAAATTTAAATGACAGATGTCGGGGATTTTTTCTCTCTGCGACACTTTTCCTACTGCGTTGACAGCAAAATGTTAAACGAATTTTGTAGTTTGACAACACGAATAAAAATAACAAATAGGCTACAATTTTTGTACAACCTACAGGCCTACAATTTCTTTTCTCTCTCTCTCTGCGACACTTTTTCCTATTGTGTTGACAGCCAAATGTAAAACTAATTTGATTCTGGTCAAGACGAATAAAATAAATGGCCTTCAATGTGCTATTTATTTTGTGCAGACTACATTTGTATTTGTTATCTCTCTCTCTTTCAGTAGTGGAAATTTAAATGTGAGATTCTGGAAACGAGATATATATTTAGTGGGAAAGGTCAGGTGAGGAATAAAATTATTCTAAGTGGACAGCGCGTGAACAAAGAGTGGATTTATAGCAGGAGCGGGTGGGTGCGGATGCGGAATATAACCTCGCGGGAACTGGACTAAAAAAACAGCCGAACACTTGTACAGACAGGCTAGCTAGCCTTTTTATGTTGCACTTTGAAAAGCCCAAATCAGAAAAAAAGCCTCTTTTATGATGCACTTTAAAAAGGTTGTTATTATAAATGTAGCATAATTACAGTAATAGTTAAATAATATTAATGACATCCTAATTTGCTGTTACAAACGATGCGTTTCAACAAACAACATTTTTAACAAGTTGCGTTTGGACAAGTGCGTTTCTATCCACGGACTGTTACCCGAAAAACAATGTCTAAAGAAATAGGAATCGAAGTTTAGCACAACTCACCAGAAACTAAGCAATGGGCTTGTTGTTTCTGCAGCTTGCTCAGGTTGTTATTCTTTTAACCCCTTAACTGTCACAGTTTTGAACATAGACATTATAGTGCACTATCGAAACTTACATTTTTATAATTCATGAATGAAAACATTTTGTAACATGATTTTGATGTACCATTTCCATGGTAATGTAATGTCTGATTTTAAAATGGGTTTCAAAGGATGAATTTTGAAGTTACGTTTTCAACCGATATATAATTTCTTATGATTTCTAATTCGTGATAGAGAAAAAGGCAAAAAAGAAGACTTTCTGTGACAAAGGTCAGAACTCCTCTTATGATGTAGATTTTTCAGGTTCACTCTTGTCATAAATTAATCTATTACTTTTCCTACATCATTTTTTTAACAAAAAAAGTGGTAAAATACCTATTTAGGAGTCTTAGACCTTTCCAATGATATATAGTTTGTCATGATTAGATTAGGATTTAATTGTAAAATAGTGAAGTAAACGTAGGCGTCCCACAGAGGAGACGGTGACAGTTAAGAGGTTAATAATTTATTGTACAAAGAATGGGTTACAAATAGGGTTGAAAAATTCCGGGAATTTTCAAGACTGGAAACTTTCCATGGGTATTAACGGGAATATATGGGAATTAATGGGAATAAACTGGAAATTTGCTAAATTGCAGGAACTGGGAACTTAAATGTAGTTGAGAACAAAAACTTGCAGCATAATCTTGGTTAAAACAACCAGATTTAATGCTATTTCAGTTTAGTTTCTGCTCGACACATTGCTCAATCGCACACAGCACACTGCTTACTGCGTGGCTGTCGAGGCCACGCCCCTTACATGCACTGTGTTTATCTACCATTACATGCACAGATCATTTTTTAAATCCTGCACACAAAATATCAAAATGTCCATATTGGTAAGTATTCATATAAATTACATGAATATTACAAAAAATGTTTAAAACTTCCTTGTGCTAAGTGTAATATACTGTGCAATTAAATTAGGCTATACCATAGTAAAAACAAATACACTGACTGAACAACATTTAGGTGAGATAATAACAAAACAAAAGTCTAAAAATGACCCTTCCCCCACACACAATCCCCTCTAGTCACCTAAGAGGGGGATTCCCCTCCATCTTCTCTGAAGCCGCACTTTCTGCATTTGAGCCCAAAGACTACATCTAAGTTTTGATATTCTAAATATATTTGATCTATGGGATTCACGTTTAACTAGTAAATACCAAAATGTGTTTATACAGTAGCTAGACAGTTTATGAGGTAGGCTATGTGCTATATAGCTCAAGCTGTGATGCTCCTTCTGCTAGCAAGTTTTCTGTTATCATACAGAAGTGCAGTACTGGTCAAAAGTTTGGACACATTACTATTTTTAATGTTTTTAAACATTGCATATCTTTTGCTCGTCAAGCCTTCATTTATTTGATCAAAAATACAAAAAAAAAAAAACAGTATTGCCGTTATTAAAATTTAAAATAATGGTTTTCTGTTGTAATATACTTTAAAATATAATGTATTTCTGTGATGCAAAGCTACAGTCTTCAGTGTCACATGATTCTTCAGACATCATTCTAATATGCTGATTTATTATCAATTTTGGAAACAGTTTTGCTGCTTAATATTTATTATTATTATTATTATTATTATTATTACCTGTGATTCTTTTTTCAGGATTCTTTGATGAATAAAGACTTTTTTTTTTTTTTTTTTTTAAAAAACCACACACATTTATTTAAAATAGAAATCCTTTTTTAACAAGACACTACCATTCAAAAGTTTGGGATGTGGAACAAGGATGTTAAATTAATTTTAAAAAAGTAGTAGCAAAGACTTATATTGTTAGAAAATATAAAACTGTTAATATATAACTGTTTTAAAATATATATAAAATATATAAACTGTTCATAAGTTTTTATTCATCAATAAATCCTGAAAAAAGCATCACAGATTCCCCCCCAAAAATGTCATTTTTAAAATTTGTATTAGTTTGCATGCAAAGTGAGCCTATGATCAAAAACAAAATTATATTTATGTTAGTATATGATTCAGTTTTATAAATTTCCAATTAATTCCCATAAATTCCCAAAAATTCCCATAAATTCCTGGCAAGTTTCAAATTTGGAATATTTCCAAAGTTCCCCAGACGAAGTTCCCATGGAAAGTTTCCAGAAAACTTCCGGAAATTAACCGGAATTTTCCGCCCCTTTACAACCCTAGTTACAAACGATGACAAAGACTGTTCCATAATTCCTATTAAACTCACAAGATATCGACAAAAACAACAATGTTATAGAATTAAATATTATTTTGTTATTATGAATATAATTTTCTGTTTTAATAATTAAGAAGACTACTTTATAATTTCCATGTTCATTTACAAGCTGCATGCGTTCTTGATTGATCAAAAGTCAATCGACATTTCCGCTGGGGGGTAGGGGGTTGTGCGATTAACCGCCAAACCGCGGTAAGAACAAATCCCATACCGTCACAGAGCTACATACACATTTACATATTTTACAAAGGCATGGATGGAGATTTGCATACTGGACAGCAGAAGCATCTCAACCCCCTCAGGGAACCACTGATCCTGTCTTTAGGGTGTCAAAATCCACCACCACCAAACAGTCACCCAGCAGAAGAGCTGTGGTTGAAGA
Organism: Acrossocheilus fasciatus; assembly: GCA_036784905.1. NCBI lineage: Eukaryota > Metazoa > Chordata > Actinopteri > Cypriniformes > Cyprinidae > Acrossocheilus > Acrossocheilus fasciatus. The sequence goes on from CM071940.1 coordinate 47,276,854, forward strand.
GGACACTTATAAGGTAAATCATTTCTTATTTAAACATTTTTTTTTAATTTAATTTTATTTAATCAATTTAAGTTGTGCCAATTTAATCGATTACTCAATTTGATCAATATAATTTAACTGATACATGTGACCCTGGACCACAAAAGCAGTCTTAAGTCGCTGGGGTATATTTGTAGCAATAGCCAAAAATACATTGTATGGGTCAAAATTATCCATTTTTCTTTTATGCCAAAAGTCATTAGGATATTTGTCATGAGTCCGGGTCCGCAATGATCCCTCTCACCACCAGAGGTCGCCACTTCCCGTCTTCCCGGACTCAATTGCAATTACTCCACACACCTGCCACTCATCACACTCCCAGCTGTTCCCCATCACCATGGACTATTTATACACCTCACTCCCGCTACTCTGTCTGGTGAAATTATAATTGTTCGGATACATGCACTGTGTTGCCGTTTGATGTATCCCACTCCTGAATCTGTTTTGTTTTTGCCCTGTTGGCCTTTTTGTTGTAAATTAAAGTGTTATTTTCCCTGCATCTGGACCCAGTTCTTGTTCTTGCCGTGACAATATTAAGCAAAGATCATGTTACATGAAGATATTTTATAAATGTTCTACCGTATATATATCAAAACTTAATTTTTAATTAGTAATATGCATTGCTAAGAACATCATTTGGAGAAATTTAACAGCAATTTTCTCAGTGTTTAAATTTTTTTGCACCCTCAGATTCCAGATTTTCAAATAGTTGTATCTCAGCCAAATATTGTCCTATCATAAAAAAAAAACCATATGTCAATGGAAAGCTCATTTATTCAGCTTTCAGATGATGTAAATCTGCAAAATTGACCCTTATTGTCACGGTGCACACAACGGGGAGGAACGAGGAGACGAGGATAAACTCAAAATAACAGTCTTTAATAAAATCCAAACGGGGCAAGACAAGGCAGGGCTGACACACAGGAACACAAAAGTGCAAATATATTACCAAAAAAGTGCATGTACTGTATATCAAGAGAATCACTAGTAAAGAACTATTTCCAGTACGGATTGGGTAGTGTCAAACAACACATTATAACATTATATTAGTATTAGTATTATAACAACAGTGTTATAAATACCTGAAATTTCAATTAATTTTGCCACACTTCAGATAGGAAATAGACGCATTTCACAATTTAAATTGTCATTCTTTAACAAATTAAACATGTAAAACATTAAACTGTACCTTAATTGATTGTGATATTACTTTTTATGAAAAGTTATTAAACTTAAAGTCAAACACAATGATAGGATATTCGCACACATTCAATAAGTTAGTTACATGATTAACATATAATGTTATATAATATAATGTTCATTTCAAAGGAAAGTTAGTAAAGCAAAAGGCAAAGGTGTCAAGAAAGAAAAAGCAGTACCCAAAGGAGACGTTAAAGAAGGTATTTGAGGAAGTGAAGGCAGGAGCAAGCTTGAGGGCCACAGCAAAAAATATAGTATTCCCCACACCAGTCTACGGGACTACAAAACAACCCTCATCCTAATTCAGCCCTGACATCTGCAGAGGAAGCAACCCTTATTTGTTTTATTTTCTGGATGGCTTCCCAGTACCAAGATCCCTACAAGGCCAAAGTACTGGTTATTGGGATCATCAGAACCAAGAGCACCGCTGTGAATTTGGAGAATGGGCCAGAATTGACCTCACAAACAGCAGATTCCCTGGATAGTGTCATACTTCTCATCTTTCCTGTGTTTTCATGGTGTTGCTAGTTCTGCCCTATGTGACCTATAGTTTCCCCATTGTTGATTAGTTCATTCATTTCCACCTGTGCTCTATTAATTATCCCATTCGATCCTTTGTTTGGTTTCATTCTTAAGATCTCAGTTCTCTCTCATTGTTTGTCAGTTCTCATCTGTATTTATGCTGTGTTGGATTTACCCTGTGGAATATTATAGCCGTTTTACCTTTATCATCCTCTTGCATTTGTTTCTCGCCAAACAACCCCTGACTGGCAGAGCCAGAGTCCATGGTGATACACAAGAGGCCACTGAAGGTTTCTTCAAATTGTCTTCAGTGTTCTTCAACACCCACATGTAAATAGTGCACACAGAAGATAAACACGTTCATTTCTTTTTTTTTGTGGGATAATCTGAAAAAATAAAGTCAAAAAAGAAGCTTCACATGACTTCAGTGGACCAACGTTATTATGAAAGCACTGAGAGACGCCACCAACACAATAAAATCATCAATCATCAGATAATGCTGGAAAACAGTCCTGATGAAGTGCTCCAGAAAACAATCTTACACCCAAAAGGGGTTCTACTTTAGTCACAAAGCTGTATTGAAATATATCAGTAATGATGCCAGGAGGGACATCATTTGTCTAGATGCGACTGGCAGCATCATGCAAAAAAGAAGGGCTCACCTCCTATTAATGTGGATGAGCTATTAGGAATCTCCATAAAAAATTCCCTCCATTACTTGTAGCCACTTACCTTACCTGCGACCACACCACAGCCTCAGTTACATATTTGAGGCATTTTAAACAGATGTGGCTAGGTGCTTTGGAAGGAAGGGCATGTGGTCAACTGTCATGGTCCTCTGATGGTATTAATGTAGGCTATATGCCTGTCATTTGCCAAAAAACCCTGAATAACACCATTAACCACAATTACAGCATTGCAAGTGGACAAGGAAAACAGGAAGAGTTTGAGGTGCCCATTTTTCGTAGATGCCTCAGCCATGTCAGGAAGAATGCCAAGGAAATGTGCAGAAAGTAGTAAGCAGACCCTATTATTACTACAAAACCTTGTCGCGTACATTACAAGAAATACTGTTAATGACATTCATCTTTTACTGACAGTTACTAAGTGTCCAAACTTCATAAATATTCCACGTGAATAATTTAGTTTTATTAAAGGTGGAATACCATAGAACAAAAAAATAAATAAAAAAATGAACAGTGTAAATAACAAAACCTTGTAAAATACATTTTAATGGGCATGATTAAGTGAGAATATAACTGAAGGAAATATATATTTGCTAAATGAAATAAGCCAACAGGCATTATACATATTCTTTTGGTTTCTGTACCTAGTATTTAAAAAAAAATCCATATGCAATGAAAATACAGGTATTGGAAAGTACTTGGCAAGTACCAAAAATAAAAGTATCGCATTTGCCAGTGCTGGAAAAATCGGTACTTGTGCATCCCTGATATACAATACCATTCAAATGTTAAGTGTCAGTAATGTCTTTCTTCGTTTTTTTCTTTTTAAAGAATAAAGAAATTAATGATTTTTTTCATCAAGGATGTGTTAAATTAATAAAAGTGATTGTGGAGAATTATGTTGTTAGAAAATATTTCTATTTTGAATAAATGATGATCAAGAGTTTTCTAAAAAAAAACAAAAAAACAACTGCTCCAAAGCTTTGATTTGTTTTTTCTTTCATCCTCGCCGCTCTCTGAGGTGCACAAACCTGTGCCAGTTTGAAATGATCGTTCTGTACAGAATTCATCAAGCTACTGATGATTTGACACAGGTCCACAATTCTGTTTAACTGTACAATATCATGTAAAAACTTTCAAAAGAAAAGTTATATGACAGTGGCTGAATCATGGCTTCTACTAAATAAAGATAATCTTTTTATAATTCTGCTCTACATATTTTCAGATATGATGGTGACGTAGGCTTCTACTTCACACAGAATGTCATTGTAGGCGTCGCAGGGCGGCTTCAGAACAGACAGGGCATCTTCCACTAACTGTACGGCTTCATTCGGGCTCTTTTCTCCTGATCCACACAGGAGCTCAGTGATTCTTGCACTACTCTGCACTAGATCTCCCAGAGCTAATGACAGAACAGGCTGAAATTCATGCTGTTCCGCTAAAGGCATCACACTTCCCAGGTCAGTGTTTGCCAGTCGAACAGCGACTACAGGGCCGAAGATGTTCCCCAAGAGCCCCATGGTCTTCTGATGCAGATCCTTTATCACTGCAGCCTTGTCCTTCAGTGACACTCCAGAGAAGGCAATCTGGTCATAAAGAGCAGGTTCAAGGCTCTTACGGACATGTTTGTTCTCCTTCTCAGAAACATCCAGGATCAGGCGCATAACATCTTTCACCCTGGCGCAGTTTTCCTCAATGCTTTCACCTTCATTTGCTGCGAGTGCAGGGGAAGGGCTTTGATTCAGGTGAGTGCTGAGTATCTCTAACAGTCTGTTGGTGATGTTGAAGTATTTGTGCACATAGTGGTGAAGGGACTGCGTGGACCTTAGCAGTTCTTCTTTCTCGAGCGCGTCTTTCTTGCCAAAGAACCAAGCCAGCATTCTGTTGGTCAAGAGGAAAGCACGTGTTTAACAAATAAAAAATCTTCCAATCTGTTCCTTTTCATTTGGATCTGGTCAGAAGCATGTCTTATTAACTTCATTTTTATATTTTTATTGAAGAAAAATCAGGAGTCATTGGTAAAGGTTTGTTAGAGCGTTTATTTCAATGATTTGAGAAAGACTGTAGCAGACAGATGTATAAATGCAAAGCAACAAATACCTAAAACATACATTTTACATACATAAAATGTAGAGGTGAAATGGTGAAAGAATACATATTTTACTTTTGTTCGTGGCATACTTATGGTATACATGCATGTTTTAACCCACAAGACAACCAGTAGACTGAGGAATGTTTTCTCAGTTATGAACATCATATTTTAATCTCTCATTCATCTTTTTTCAGTATTTTGAAACAACTCAAAAATACAGTAAGAAAATAAGCCACTTATCCCTTGTTATTGTTTAAGCAATCTATTGACTTCAAGCCTGACTTCGGTTAACTGATCCTGATATTTCTCAGACGCTGGTCTGAAATTTTCCAAAGCCATTTCATACTCTTTCAGGGCGCTCTCGAGTTGATTACGCTCAATGCTCCCTAGAATGGCCTGAATAATCATATCAATCCCTGCAAACAACACCCCAAGCAGAACAAGGCCAAAGACCGCGTTTCTAATTTCACTAAATCCTCCTATCATATCTTTGAAAACATGTTGATTTGAACATAGCCAATGAATTAGAAAAGCAGCAACAGAAACAATGCCTACAATACCAACAGCTGCATGAAAACCTGATTTGAGTAGGTCAAGATCAGGGATGGACAGAGACATGTTCTTCAGTTTCTCATACAGCGCCGGTTCCAGCTTCTCCTTCAGCTTCTCGTCAATCTTCTCCACTTCTTTCTGGATCTCAAGTATGCACTGAATGATGACATCACAGTTCTCCTTCACCGTAGTTTTCTCGTTTAGGGCGATCGGACTGAAGGACAGACCCAAGTACTTGTTCATGACCTCAGTGAGTTGGTTGGTGGCTCGGAAATTGTTTTTCATCAATTCCTGAATCTCTTGACTTTTGCGGATAAGCTTCTCCCTTCTTTCGGGATTTGCAGGGTAGAAAAGGTTGCTCCAAGACATTTTTCTTTATATTAGGGTCTCTTGAAACGGAGAGAAACAATTATTTAGCAATTTCACAAACATGGATGCAAGTGGTTATGATAAATAGTCATTAGTAAGATTCCACATATAGGTAATACAAAAAGCATTTCAGAAGGTGAGCGTGGGCATTGAAAACACACACTTGTAGATCTGCAGTGTGTCTAATGTATAAGCTGCCAGTAAAGAAGTATTTTAAGGAAATTCACTAACAATTGTGTAGATTTTCTGTATTTATATGCATTTGAACTTCTCACAAAAACTTTCCACCTATTTCACAACACGTGCGTATGCATATAAATTTATTAGTGAATTTGGGGAGGCCGTCACGTGCACAAGGTTAATCATTTGCATAAAACACGCCCAGACCATCTCTATATAAGGGCTTTCTGCAAAACCTTTCCTTTGCAGCCTTTCGTCACTCTTGGGGCACAATCTAATGCTGGGTTAGTTGTAGCACACATGGTCTAAACATTTCCACACATGCTAGCATTACAAAAGTTACAGTATGTACTAGTTTCCATATAAGCACTATATAGAGAAAAAGCGCTAAAATTAAAAAAAAAAAAACTTTTAACAATATCACTGACCGTTTAAACATACCAAAAGTAAATTTCTGGCTGAAGTAAAAAAAAAAAAAAAAAAGTTTGTTTTATTTAAAATGAGACTTAAAATGACTTTGCTAACTAGCCAAAGACACCGGTTTTAAGTTCCAGTTGCGCAGATGGGGAACGTTGTAACCCGACAATACAGTCCAATATTATTATTACTATGCTATTCTGTGACATTTGGAAGTAATTTACACTAATTACTGTCATTAAATTTAATGAGAAACCGTGTGAAACCTGAATAAAGACCGAGTCTGATTTTTGCGTACTTGTGCTTTCAGTTGCTCCTAGATTTTTTCTTATGTTAAGAGTAGATTTTTGTTGAAAAAGTTCTTTTGTTGAATCATGATTTGTTCAATGTTTTGACTTAACAGCACTTTGCAACATGCATGAACGATTTTTCACAAATTACAGTGAAGAGATAATGATTGAGGCAAAGACCTCAGACCTGTGAATATTTTTCTGTTAATTCGTTCAGCTCTATTCAATCATGACGCTCTACCTCACACTCCCACTCCTAAACCTAACCATCTGTAGGGCATGACAGATCATACAAAAATTTACACATTTTTGTATTTAACATCACTTAATCAACAAACAGTAATATATACCAACAAATCCTCTTTTTTAGTCAGGTATAATTCAGGTATAAATAGCTCTTTACGGTAACAATTGCAGGTTAGCACTTTTTACAGTGTACTCTGGTATCAGCATAATGTCATGGTGATGCAGCCAATGAATCGTAAGTGATGCAGTCAGTTCATACCGAAGTTCGCTGACCAGTTTTGATTCAGAAATCTAAACATACTACAGCACTGAATGCTGAAACAATCATTAAACCATCATATCATTTATATTCGGTTATTGTCATTAGAGTGACTGCTGAGAATTGAAACTGTTGAAGCTAAGCAGTCAGTATCACTTGTTGCTTCTCCTGAGTGTTGCTGTACTGCAGGGTGTTATTCATTTCCCAGCTTTAACTTTAATCTACGTATTTGAGATATAATAAAATACATTTGGGGATTGTTCTTGCTTACCTGTTTTCTTCTCAAGAGTGTCTGTTATTCTCGAGAGCTGTAGTTTGTGCTGCTGCTGCTGCTGATGTCTCTTGGTTGAGTGATAGATGTTGATTCCTTCAGCTGAAGGGCTTACTGGATATAAATCAACTGCTGCAAAGCTTTTATAGCCCACCAGGACATGTTTTAGCACTTTTGAAATGACGTACATAACTATCAGTTCAGTGGGTTCATTGTGAGTTAACATTGTGCAATTTTTCCTCAGAATTGTGATCTCAAACTCATTTTTTTTTTATTAACACTAGAACCGCCACGGGGTAAATTTTACCTGTGGCTGTTTTTCAAATGTACATAACAGATTTTCAACAAAACATTCAAGTCTCCCAGTCATTGACTTTTACAAAAATTATGTAATTTACAACCCAATGTTGTTAAAAATTATTTAGCTAAAACCAGATCAAAAAACACAGCATTTATAGGCCTACCTATAAGCGCCGCGCGGGTCAGATTTACCCGCTATATAATGCATGTATTTTCTCACTGTCGTTTTCTTGCCGCTTGTGTTTTAACATTGTACATTTCTAGGCAACGTGATCATCGCCATTAATTAAAGGTGTTGGATTACAAATTTGTACAATGTTAAATCTAGGTTCCAATGTAATAGTGTACAAACTGAAGAAGTTATATACGTTGTATTTAGCATTTATGGTAAAGATGATGACATCAGATGAACGATTCTGTTGAACAAAGTTTGTAGCAAGAGGTTCCTGTCAGTTCCTGCTCTCTTATTGTAAGTCAAATGAGCCAGACAACGGAGACTCTCACCTTTTGTTTGTAATGGCTCTTGGTGCCCCTGCCCCAATCTTTGGGCAGTTAGGCTGATTAGATTAGGAGTGGTTAAATCAGACAGGTTGCTATACATGAATACTTCATTTGCATGCTTTGTTTAAGGTCGTCACTCAGGTGCTTTGTTTCCATTCCTAAGCACTGCCCCCTAAATGTATTTAAACTACAATGTATCTCTGATTTAGTTGGACTTGGATGACTGCAGCGACGCATAGCTGTCTGTGCATCTTCTGTATGAAATATATCCCAACGTCTCCTGGTCTCTGCTTCGACAAGGAAAAAAAGTTTCCAACAAAGGGGACTGCTTGTCTGATTTTTATCGTGCTGTTTTAGTGCCCTGCTTCACATCTTTGGCTTGTTTGGGAGGCCAGATTAGATCTTTTCGTTTGTATGGGAGATAAAACTGGCCTCTGTCTCCTTTTTTCTTTTGATTTAACCATTTAATCTTTTGTTGTTTTGTTTTACTTTTTATTCTGTGGAAGTAACATTTGCCTGGCTTGGTTGAATTGATCTGATTTTTCCTTTATTCCTGGAAAACCAATTAAGTGGTTATAGCTCTTGAGGTATGTGATGAATCATCTATTAATGCAACTCTACGTGTGTGTGATCATCTACTGAGTTCAAGTTGTTTAGTAGTAATTTCAGGTGACTAACTATTCGATGCTTCTAAAGTTATGTTGCTTTTTCTCCTTACTTCTGTTTATTGATATTCACTGTGAGGACTCGCTTCATTAGTGATGTCCATACTGTCATTTCTATGTTCCTTTTTCTTTTTTTATAGTTCCTTAATTTCCTTCTTCTTCTTTTTTTATTATTGCAGGAGCTGGGGTCCCACGGGTGGATTGGTCTTCCTCCTTGTGGTGGTGGTCCTTTATCGTGTGCGGTGTACACTTTGAGTGATTGATAGAGTGATCAGACTGCACGGGTGTGTGTGTGCGTGGATGTGTGCCCTTGTAAAACCAAACTCTACATTGATTCCCGCCGTTGGGAACCTCAGCCCTGCTGGTATTATTCTATATTTTTCCTTTTGTAATTTTTGTTTTGTTTGAAGTGGGTTTTAGTGTCCAACATTTTAAACCATCTGTGTATTAATAAACATTTGTATTTTTTTGTACTTTACTCATGTCTCTCCTGTCTAATTCTATGAGGGAACAGAACCTGTGTGCTTTATTGCCCAATGTTTGAGTATTTTCCCTGGGGTTAAGTCCAAGGCTTATAAAGTGTGTCTGATTCAACCTGATCTCACAGAACTCCGTGTAATGTTCACGGACTTAATTAACCTCCGAATCTGTGGTGGCATCACGGAATCGCCGAAAATTCCGTGATGGGCTCACAGAAGGGATCAGCCGTGGTCCATGCACGGATTCACTGGTTCAATGTAAAAAGAGTGACTCCGACGCAGTTATACTTTCACTGGAGTACCTGACAGCCCCTACCCTAAACCTACCCAGTTCTGAACAATAATGATGACGATACATTTCCCAGTATCGCGTCGGCATATTGATGCTAAGGGTTTCCGTGCGTGAAGCGCGGCTGATGCCTGTCACTGACTTACATTGGTATCACTTCTGTGAGCCCATCACGGAATTTTCGGCGATTCCGTGATGCAGATTCGGAGGTTAATTAAGTCCGTGAACATTACACGGAATTCTGTGAGATCACGTTGGTCTGATTGGTTACAGCTATGTGTGTGTAATTGAGTTCAGGTGAATCCAATCAGTGCAGTGGAGCATGGGAAACGTGGTCCAGGGTGAGGTGTAACAGTTTGGGCCTCATTTATCAATCCAACGTAGAAACGAGCGCAGATCCGAGTGCACAAATCAACTTACGACAGAGCTCACATGTGACTTATGAAACATTTGTATGCCGCCAATCCCATCGTACGAAAGATCGCATGTTGATAAGTGTGGCGGAAGAAAACAATTGTCGTTTGAATATCACGCCCCTAAAAACCCCCTGGTTTAGAAGCCTCGTCCCTAGAGTTTACGACACGGAGAAACATAACCCGGCCAAAAAGAGGAAGTAATCTCATGAAACAGAAACTGATCTTACTCCAAAAACACCCTTTAACCTTATAATTGCAAACAATGGCATAATGTATGTATATTAAATACCAATAAATATAACGAAAAATTTATAAACACTAGGCTATATAGATTTAGTTCTGCCTAATCCACAACAAACCCTTTAAATTTAACAGTATTACAGAACAAGAATGAAAAAATGAGTAGCTATAAAATGTTAGGTCCCACTTTATATTAGGTGGCCTTAACTATGTACTTACATTTGAATTAATTATTTGGTACAATGCACTTATTGTGTACATGCATGTTTTTACATTGTACTTATATTTTTAAAAGTACCTATATGTAATTACATCTGTAATTAATTTCTGTAATTACATTTATAATTACACTGTTGACCCATACCTTACACCTTAACCCACCCTTAAACCTACCCAGACCACCAAACCTGTCACTAACCTTACCCGTATCCCCTCAATAGCAGCAGAAGTGTTTTGCAATACAATATGAACACATTGTACTTATTATTTGATGTAAGTACATAGTAGTTAAGGCCACCTAATATAAAGTGTGACCAAATGTTATATTGAACTATGAAGTAAGACTATGAAGTTTTCATTATAAACAGAATACAAAGTCAAGCTGAAATTAATTTGTTAAAGCGAAACTAAAGAGCATTGGGCTCACAAGCCTCTCATTCGACATCCAAATGTTTCCATTTTTGCCATGTAACATCTGATTGCTAAACTATTTATGTACTTCACTTGTTCCAATATCCACGTAAAACATCATCCTTCACATGCGCAATAAATGTTTGTTTTGGTGCTGCACGCTGATTTTACAGTGGACCTAGTAAATTGTGCAGTGTAACTTTTACATTTGGTTGACTGCATTTTAGTTTGATTAATGGCTGAAATGAAAGTGGTCCATACTTGTCGCACTGTTGTTTTTTCTTTTGTTAATCTGTTAATTAAGAGAAATATATTTTGTGTAGCCCTATTTATTTATTATCTATTTATTTTATTACTTTTTATAATTTCTGTTTTTCTCCATTCACAGAAGCGCTGCATGTGCAGTATATATAACCCATATAGAATGGTTAAATTCTTTGAAACAGAGTATTCGCTTGTTAAGCCAAAAGAGATCTTCTTGGGTCATAGAGCTGACACCATGAAAAAAATGGTATTGCACAACAAACACTCGCAGCTGATACATGTGTGCAAAAATATTTTGGTACGAAAATTCAAATGATTGCTTGTGCTGGGGCTCACACCCTCTCCACTGTCAGAACAGTACCACACTTTGCCTAAAATGTAGGTTATGTAGGCCACAAAACAAATTTGATCGACCGAGTCCTTTACTAACGTCATTTTATCTCAAAAGTGTGCTCAGTTGGACAAAACTTGTCATGTGTACTTCAGATTTAATTAGAGAGGAGAATTATTTTTTCTGTTTTTAATGAAAATGGGAGGATGTGAGCTATCGTTAAACACTTTATTTTATGTTTCATTCATACTGGAGTGAAAACGTCCACGAGTCCTGTAAAAACAGGAAAAATAGAGGAGACAGGAGCAAGCGTGTCTGTGTCGCACGTAATCCCCAGCAATTGTTTATTCAATGTCTTTTTTTCTCACATTGTAATCAAATTCTTTTTACTGCACAAATGTCATTCTTTTCTCTCTGTTGTCAAAATAATGTACATTTCTCTTTTACATTTTATCCCACAGAAACTGATACATCTGCGCTCTTCCCATACTCCTTTGAATCTAATCAAACAAGCCCCAAGAGATCTTTTGTGCATATAGTATCATCACACATGACTGAGCATTTAAGGCACAGAACCAGAGATATGTAAACCATACACGTTTAGCAGTCTAGCTGCTGATTTCCTAATCAGGACTGACAGCATGTTACATGAACCTCAATTTTTCCTTTCTGCACTGTATTGTTTTTTCCCTATAATGTCTGTTTGAAACATTTAACTGGAGAAGTGCATTAATATTTATACACATAGGAACTGGAATTAAGCACATCATATGAATAAACCAAATATGAACATCATAACCTGGCAACTGGAGCCTGTATGAATCAAATTAAATGCATTTGTGTCCATTTCCACAAAATGGTGGACGATCTACGCATTTTCAATATCTGTACCAACCAGAACATTTATACTCTACATGTCTACAACATGAACATACACGTATGAATTATATGACTTGTGCAAATATTGTTTTGTTTCTGGGAAAGTCATACCTGTAAAAACAGGAAAAATTGAGGCGCCAGGAGCAAGCGTGTCTGTGTCTCACGTAATCCCCAGTAATTGTGAGCGCGCCGGCACAAGCACAACACTGCTGCTCTGTACCAGTCCTCAGCTCAAAATAAGAGTCCTGATTTCACGAAACAATAGACAATGATTTGCACTTGACACATTTTTTTTTTAGCTTCCCAATATTCAAAATAAAATATATATAAAATGCAAAACAGCATACTGAAAATAAACGTTTTCTTCCAACATCACAATACCCAAATTGTGCACATACTTTAGGGTGTCACACTAAGATGTAAGACTATTGTGATTTATTGCAAAGCATGAACTGTACAAAAAAACATCACAATGGTCTACAGATTCAACTGTACTTTGATGATCCATAAAATGGGAGCAGTGTAGTTTTCATTGAGAAACGTAACCCCTGAATGTAATTCAAGCTTGGCTAACATTCATCTTTGCCTTTATTTCAATTCTATTGATAGAGGAAAACATGGCTTTGCAAAAATCTTTGAGCCTCTTTTAGATGACATAAAAGTTCTAGAGACACAAGGCATTGTCGTACTGATAAGAGGAGAAACACACACAGTACGTGGAACAGTCTGCCTTTTAACCACCGACAATCTGGCTCGTCATTCACCGTGTGGATATGCAGAGAGTTTTTCTGCAAATAAATTTTGCCATATTTGCCTTGTTGATGAAACAACTTCACAAAGTGTATTTAATGAAGACGATCTTGAAAAGAGAGACAGACACAATTGCCAGCAGCATGTTCTGTTGAATGAGGCAACTATTACAGGAATCAAAGGAGAGTCATGTCTGAATACCTTGGAATTCTTTCGTGTAACTGAAAATGTATGTGTTGGCGTAATGCTTGATGTGCTCGAGGGCGTCGCACCTTTAGAAGTCAAACTTTTACTTCAGCACTTAATTTATGAAGAAAAGCTGTTAATGCATAGTAAACCATAGTAACTACATAATAAACCATGATTTTACTATGGTTTTTGTAGTAAAACCATAGTAACTACAAAATGAACCATGGTTTTACCACAGTAACCATAGTTAAACTATGTTTTTTGTAGTAAAACCATAGTAACTACATAATAAACCATGGTTTAACTATGGTTTTAGTAGTAAAGCCATAGTAACTACGAAATTAATCATGGTTTTACTCCAGTAACCATGATTTATCTATAGTTTTTGTAGAAAACCATAGTAATTGCAAAATGAACTATGGTTAACCACAGCATTTTTAGTAGAACCATTACAAAATAACCCATGGTTTTTCAAAAGTATTAACTACAGATTTAGTTATTTCTTACTCTTCAAAAAAAAAAAAAATCAGGGCTCAATAAATTAATAATAATTAATCTCATGATTTCTGAAAATGAAACAATCAAATTTGGCAAATGTGGTGTCAGTTATTACAAAAAATACACTCTTAAAAATGGTTATTTGGCAGGGTGTATGGTTCTATGAAGAACCTTTAATATCCAAAAGAACCTATCCATTGCACAAAAGGTTCTTTAGACTATATACTGGTTCTTCACAATCAACATTTTTGTAAATATTTTTTTCTGGAAAGTGAGATCAAGTGAACTAAATGTTCCTAGCTGCCTGGTCCAGAACTCATTCCAGACTCATTTTCTTTTAGTTGTGTTCAGTTAAAGCTCAATAAAGTATTAATTTTTAGTTATAAATAGTGTTGTGGTGTTTTGTTTTTTTTTTAATTAAAAAAGAGCAGTAGATCAGTCCTTTTATACTTTTTACTCCTATTTTAATGCTGTTTTGCATGACTCAAAAAATGTATTATGCTAGTTATTTAGAAAAAGCAAAGTTTAGTATAAAAATCATGTTTTAAAATGAAATAAAAAGGCTGAGTGATACAAATCTTAAAATATATATATATATGTATTTTTTTATTCATCCCACTATCATACATTTTGCACCAAATTGGTCGTAGAACTACAAAATGAGTTTCAAATTCGCGATTTAAAGAAAGATTTTAAGAGGTTTATGAATGCTGCATGACTGACGTGTTTAAATGGACTCGCGCGCTGAATTCGTAAAGCTCCAAGATTTCAAAATTTGAAGGGAGCTGCTGACAGAAATGCAGAAAACACAGGTGAGCATAGAAGAAATATGCATTCATATGCATTTTTTTCACCATATTTTCTTATATCACCATGCATCTGTTATATTACAGTTCATTAAAGGAAGGTTTTGACAGGTAGTGACACATGTGTGTGCATGTACCGTTTTCTTTTCTGCGTTTCACTTCTGCTCTAGCTTGCTTCTTTTAAATAAAGCTAAATATCGTTGGCTCTGTGATAAATTGCATATTATGTTTCTAGATTATGATGGCCGTGCAGCAGAGGAGCGCAGAGTCTCCTGTCGGACAACATCGCTATGAACCATGTGACTAGTAAGTAAAACCTCAAACATACAGGACACTACTGTTCAAAAGTTAGAGGTTGGTATGATTTTTTAAAATGTTTTTTGAATGTGTTTTTTAAGTAAGTCTTCTGCTCACCACTACTGTATTTATTTTATTAAAAATACAGTAAGAACAGAAATATTATAAAATATTATCATTTAAAATACCACTTTTTTATGTGAATATATTTTAAAATGTAATTTTTTTGCTGTGATCAAAGCTGAATTTTCAGCATCATTACTCCAGTCTTCAGTGTCACATGATCCTTCAGAAATCATTCCAAGATGCTGATTTGCTGCTCAAGAAACAAGACTGGAGTAATGATGCTGAAATTTCAGCTTTGATCACAGGAATAAATTACAATTTACAATATATTAAAATAGACAACAGTTATTTTTAACGTGTAATTATATTTTGCAATATTACTATTTTTTTCCCCAAAAAACACTGTAATGTTTCCAAAATCTTGACAGTTACTGTATAACAATTGTTACTATATTGCTTAAATACCAACCTGTCCTCCAACCAATACGCCCGTATAGGTCGTTTGTCCAAATCCCTGAAGTATGTAGCTCGGTTGGTAGAGCATTGCGTTATACGACAATATGTAATTACGTGATCATGCGATCATGGGTTTGATCCCAGAGAAAGCATGCGCTCATAAAATGTGCACTAAAAATCATGATTTTGCATGATTCCTGTAAGGGGTAGGTTTAGGGGTAGTCATTCGTACGAATTAACCACCTAGTAAAATATGTACGAATACTGTGAGATCGGTGTAAAAAGTCCACATATTGCATTTAAATAAACACGCATTTTGATTGGTAATGACAGTCATACGTCAGTTCATGACGATAGACGCAACGCGAGACTGTCATTATTTTTAGGCGTGCTAGAGGGTGCTTAGCTTAACTTTAAAACGTAAATATAGGTCGTAATAAGGGCTTGCACAAACGACCTATAGGGTCGTTTTTTTGTTGGAGGACAGGCTCTTAAATACCATTAATTGGATGGATTTGTGGCCCACGATGCTGGGATAGGCTTCAGCCCCCAAGACCCTAGAGAGGATAAGTGGTTTGGAGAGTGAATAGATTTTGTTTCTATTCCGACTGCTGTTCAGCTTAAAAACACCTTTCCATTATCGATGTTTGTCATTTTGCATCATTATACCTGTGTTAAACCTATTAAAATTAAGAAACTAATGAAAGGTTGTTTTTTTTTTGTTTTTTTTAAGGATCCTATGTACCCAGCCTCAACCATTCATCAGAAGGACTGTGAAAGCGGGAACTCTTTAAACCACCAGTGGCAGTTTCCACGGGATGAAAAAGGACATAGTAGTGGATGATGAGGTACTGACATTAACCTGCCAAAAAAGGTTCCTCTGTGACATCGCCGCGAAACCCCCTTTTTGGTTCTTTCTGTCACCTTTTTTTAAGAGTGTAGATGAGTGTGCAACTGACCAATAACAACTGAGTATTCCAGCAAGTTGTTTATTAATACTGTGTATATATTCTTCTCGTTTTTAGGTCCTGAAACCATATGGGGTGAAGATCAAGACAACCAAACCAAAGGTGGACTGTAACCTACTGGACTATATGATAGACTTCATACTGACAACTACTGCCATGTATGCAGCATCAAAAGTTTTTGAAAAAAGGGGCATTTCCTTCACCAAGTAAAAGTGTGGAGGATTCATCTGGCCTTCATCGGCCCCCATGAGGTGACTCGATGTAGAATAAATCAGCTTGCTTTAGGCTTGAAATGACTGAAATCTTCTCATGTGAGTTGATATCATTTTAAATATTCTTTAAAGTACTTCTCATTTCTTGTGAATGTATTTTGTTGTATGTGTAAAACTTTTCCACTGAAAGAACCTTTTTTACCTTCATTGATATTGTAATCAAGGTTGTTAATGCTATGGACCGCACACATCTGCCTGTGTTGGGCTTGTGTTTACAGGTCGTATAAAACTAGGCCTGGCTGCAACAACTAATCGATAATTAAAATAATCATCAACGAATTTGAATATTGCATCAAAACAAACAGACCGCTCATAATTCTGACTAAAATGCACATTTTGCTCAAATATTTTTTTGTTAGAAATTAAGTGTAGGTTTAAAGCCCTACATGTAACACAAGTAATCATATTTATGAGAGCAGTAACAGTAAAGGCACTATTGTTGGAATTGTCCATTAATATAATATAACATAATTACTCTGTTCAGACGAATGATTGTGTTTGTTCCTCGTACCTCTTACAAGTTAACATTGCGTTTTTTTGTTTAAATGGTTTTAAATTCTGTTTCAAAATAACAAGCAATCAGTTGTTTTTAGGTTTAGAATATAATGTTTGTATTTTAACACTTTAATGCTTATATTGAACAGTAGAGCCTACATTAGATACATTCATTATATTTGTTTTCATAGGCAGGATGTGAAATGTCATTCTTTAAAATAATGAATTAAAATTATTTTAATTAAAAAATTATATATATATTTATATATATATATATATATATATATATATATATATATATATATATATATATAATATATTTTTTTTGTCATCCAATTACTAATATTAATTAAAAAAAATCTACAAAAATAAATTGATTATCAAAAAATCGTTATCGTTAGTTGCATGCAGCCCTACATAAGATATTGTTAAAGAGGTAGGAGGTATAATATTGTGTGTGAACACTAAGTCATGTTTATTTGTACAACATGTAATTAATTTCTATAGAGATAATGCATTATTACAGTGAAACAATTTGCTATTTTTATTTTGTAATTTAGCAGAAAACCATCTCTACCATTGCAGTGCTTTATCGCTATTTTTTAAATAAAGTTATAGTTCATACTTCTGAATCATTTTGTCATGTGACAACAATATTTTCTTTCAGATGATGCAACTGCTATAATAAAGCCTGTATCATAGAATAGTAACTTGTCATTCTGTTTTTATTTTGTAGATGTTTGTTGAATAACTAGGCTTAAATGTAATATTAAGAGGTAATACAACCATAGTTAATTTGTGGTACTTGAACCATGGTTTTTAAAACCATGGATCGCACCAAAAAACCATGGTTACTACAGTCATGGTTTACTACAGTATTACCAGTGGCGCCTCCAGAAATTTTTCATAGGGGTGGCCAGATGGGGCCACTTAAAATCTTGGGGTGGCACACCAAAACTATAAACCATAATTTCAGAATTTTATTCTACTGTTGTAGTAAACTGTCTGAGCGCGCAACATCGGCATGGACGGAGGGGCGGGGGAGAGGGCTGGCTACTGTGTGCGATCGAAGGTCTAGAGCGGCTTGCCTGCCTGGCTGTGCATTAGGGACGAAATGCATAACTGATGCTACTAAAATTTATACTGGCCAGTGGGGTGGCCAGTGGGGTGGCCAGGAGTCGGCCAGGGGTGGCCGTGGCGGCACCAGTGAGTATTACTACAATATAACTGTAGTAAAACCATGGTATCAGAACCATGGTTTTTAAAAACCATGGATCGCACCAAAAAACCACGGGTACAACAGTCATAGTTTATTACAGTTTTACTATAGTATTACTACAATATAACTGTAGTAAAACCATGGTAACAGAACCATGGTTTTTTAAAACCATGGATCGCACCAAAAAACCACGGGTACTACAGTCATGGTTAACTACAGTTTTACTATAGTAAAACCATGGTTAATTTTCGTAAGGGTACCCACTTATGAACAGGAATCCGTGTTTGGGGAAGTTGTTCATTTGTTCCCAATGGTAGGCAACAATGTTTTGTTGGCTTTTTTTAAGGATTCTTAATGTTAAGTATTTTGACTATCAGTTTTATTTGTATGTAGTGAAAAAGACACTATATAGAGTTATATATACCCCTTATTATATGTCCCCTTGACATTCAGACACATTTTTTGGATGATCAAATCTATATTAATCCCAGATACATAGTATTGAAAGGTTATCTGCCCACTGGAATGGAGGAAAAAACTGCCCTATCATTATATTCTGTGTACTGTAATGAATTCTATTGTGAGCATTTCATGACAATAAATGTTTTGAATTCAAATTATATTGTTTTATTTAACTGATTTTATGCCAAAAGTACCACATTTTTATTCCAAGGTACCACAAAGATAGCCTAGGACAGCACATAATGTGTTAATATTACACACGTTTACACTTCTTTATGTTAACCTTTCTGACAAATTCACTGTGTTAAAATCATTAATAATCATTAATGTGTTAAAACTAACACAACAAATGTTGTCCCAGAACTCACCCATAGATGTGTAATAATTTAACACATTCTGAGTCAGTTTTAGCACATTTTTTGTACAGTTTAATGTTTTGCATCTTGAAAAAATATTTCTGTGTTGTTTGTTTATTTTTCTGTTATGAAGATAACTGAGCCTTTAAATCTCCTTTGTAAGAGATATGCTTATAAATCAAAAACAAGGCATTTATAGCTGTATTTATAAACTACTTACTAATGACTATTAATGTTGGGACAATGCTTTATAAAGGATTAACTGAGTATTTACTAATGCTTTATGATTCACAGCGTGCAGTTATTATGAAGTGCTACCCAGGTTTTCTGAGGATATTGTAAGGATTTGTAAGGGTTTTATCCTTTATTTATAAATTTTAGCTTTAGGGAATCAAATCGTAGAAATCCGACTTTGATCGGATTAATTGATATTAATCAGCAATGTATAGATTAATTGATATTAATCAGAAGGTACAATTTATACCTTATTAACTGCTCGACCAGCAAGTATTAATACAGTATAAATGAGCAATTCTTCATATTGTTGATAATAATACAGATTTGATTGGGAAATCTCTGAGCACAGGTAACACGATCTATGGCAAATAATTTAAGATTTGAAAATCACGGCACCAGACTTATT
Organism: Acrossocheilus fasciatus; assembly: GCA_036784905.1. NCBI lineage: Eukaryota > Metazoa > Chordata > Actinopteri > Cypriniformes > Cyprinidae > Acrossocheilus > Acrossocheilus fasciatus. The sequence goes on from CM071940.1 coordinate 47,296,448, forward strand.
CATTAAAAATGAATCGAGAGTTTATTTACTATTCTAGGGTACGATACAAACAAAACACATACACACACATACACACATTATGGCAAGATCAAAGCAGTTTCGAAGAAAGTTAAACTAATCTCTTTTCCAGAGAATAAAGACGACTTTAGGACGTCACAAACAGAAGACTCAGTTATTGTTATCTTTTAAGATTCATTCAATTCAATTCAGCTTCAGCGAATAAGAGATCTGTTTGTTTTACTTGCTGTGAGTTGAAGTTGAGTTGAAGGCTACTTCTTGAGGGAATCTCTGTGTCGTTGTCGTTGTCGCGTGATGTCACTCGGGAATCCTCTCTACGATTCGTGGCTTCCTGGCAGCTCGCGAATGGCAAGGCTTTGAAGTTCTTTGCAAGTTTGGTCTGAAGTTGACAGTGTGTTGAAGTCTTTTAGATGATCAGCCAGATGTTTCGCAGCAGGATCAAGAGGGGCAACGCCCAGACTTTCAGCCAAGTTTCCTTGCAGGTTTTCACCGGTTGTTTCAACCGTTCTCTTTGTCTTGAGCCTTACTTCATCTTTTTTTCTGAGCTGAGCTTCAAAGTTTGGGGTGTCTGTTTTATCGGACAGAATTAAGTCCATCCTTTTCACTGTCTGACCCAATCACATTGTCTCTGTAGGGCGGAGCCCCGCCCAACACGACTTCCTTTTTGTGCATACATTATCTGCTCGTAAATATGTCACATGAGGGAGCATTTCTTAATAACTTCTTATAAAAGTATTCCTCATTCATACGAGACTGAAAATCGACATATAGTTCTGTTCAACTTCTGGCATTTAAGAAAAGCTTTGACCCAATACTAGACAAGGCTATATATTATCCAAAAAGACAGTTATAAAGAAAAGATCAAACTAAAACACACCATGCATAGCATAAAACACCAAGCATATGTCTATATATCGATATACATATATATAAGACATCAACATGAGGTATTTGTCATCTCGACTACTTGTAATTTTACCTACTAATGAGTTAAGTCATAGATTAAAAATATCTTAAGTTCTGATAACTACAGTAAGATTAAATGAAACATAGAATACCACATTCATATATATATTTTCTTGAGTCGCTTTAATAGCAGCAGGTTTTTTTGGATTGTCTTTTTGGCAAAGTCCATGAAAGTTTGGAAGAAACTTTGTTTCAAAAGGAGTTTTGAATTCCTTTTGTTGTAAGAGGCGGCTTTCTCCTGGAATGCAGGAGACCAGAGCTGAGGTTGTGAGGTCATGAGGAGTATCACGTTGTGTGTCTCTGGTGATTGTCTTTGCTGAGACGAAGTTGTAAGTCAGTCAAATTTTGTTTATCGTAAGGTAGTTTATGTTAGCGGGGTCGCAGTATTGCGAACGCTCTGGTTCTGGAGCGTCTCCAAAGGAGTAATTATCCGTTGTTAAACTCCGAACAGATGTAGCGCGGGCCGTTCATCCTCACCTTATCATGTTTTACGAGTCTCTCGGGGTGGTAAGGCGAGTATGGCCGGACGCTAGTTGGTCATTTGCTCATTTTACGAGCTGATGAAGTTAGATTAGTTTCCTAAGTTAAACATGTGTGTGCGTTCTTTTCCGACCAGGTTCTACAATATGGATAGGATTCTGCGGGACAGCCCCAGCAGCCGACCAACATTTGTGTTTGATTCATCCACCGATGTTGACGTCACCAGCGAAGACTGTTCTGGGCCTGAGAGCGATGAGGAAAGTGCTGGTGGTAAGTTCACGTTATTTGTTTTGCTAATATGATATTAGCATCGAAAAATGTTTTCTGTTCTTATTCATCTTACTACTTCGCTCTTGAAGGTCGACTGTGGAGGAGCGCACATCGGATGTTCAGCCCCTGAGGTGAATTCAGGTAAGATGCAGTTGTTCTTAGCATGAAACTATGGTATGGTGACATAAGAGGTCTTTTTTCGAGCATGAGTTGGACTGTCATAACAAAGTTTGTGTGTGTGTTTATCTTGTGTCAGGAGAAGAGACGAGTTGCAGTGCCAGTAATTCAAGTGAAACACAAACAGGTAAAACTATCTTGAACTCACACATTTATGAAAACACACACATTGCATATGATAGCTAGGTAATTTAGCATGCACAATTTTATCTGAGTCTCAGGTCTGTATATTTTATTTAAAATGAAGTTAATATAACTAAATTTGGATCTTTTGTGCATGTAAATCAGCGGCGCCCAAACTAAATCAGCGGCGCCCAAACTCTGTCCTGGAGGGCCGGTGTCCTGCAGAGTTTAGCTTCAGCTTGCCTCAACACACCTGCCAGGAAGTTTACATTTACACACACTTTACAAGTTAGATTACAAGAAAATAAAAGCAGTAATTTGACTTTTTAAGGCGTCATGTACACACTTTTGTCCAACTGAAATTGTACTAGTCTGCTTTTTTGCAACATTGGACTAAAAGATCATGCATTAATAACCCTCATCCTTCCCTCGGGTTAAAACGACCCGAAACTGATTTTCAAAGATTTTGTAAAAATCAAGCGATGATCGTTATGATCCAAGACTTCAGGACTTTTGTCGCACTTGCACCGGGAACTCACAAAAAAAATTGGAGTGGATTCGAAGATGTTAAGTGGGCGTGTAAAAAAAAAAAGTAACGTAAGTCAGTTTGACCCGGAGCCAAAAAAGACTAGAATTCATGGAAAACTGCAGATTTTTTTTAAATTGGATTTTGTCACACTTGCTCAATTCGATCGATTCGATCATTTTATGTGGGTGTAATAAAAAAAGTAAAAAAAATGTAACCCGGCCATAGGAATTTGACCCGCCCATAGGAATCAATAGAATGTCCAAAAAAATCTGCATTTTTTTTTATTGTGGATTTTTTTTAAACATACAAAATCTGACACAATCCAGGAAAAATGCGTACCCAAATGAAGGGCTGAGACTGCAGAATGTCCCCAATGCAGAAAAAACTCACATATCCATACACACAGGCACACACACAAACACACACATGGTACACACACTCCCCTAGACATACATTATAACATAAATAATGTTTCTGCTGGGAAATTAATATCATTTTGACTTCTTTTTTTTTACCAAACACAGTTTGAGTGATGAGGTGAAGACCAATCATTTGATATCATATTTCAAAGAGAGTTTTTCTGTGAATAAATTTTGCCATATTTGCCTTGTTGATGAAACAACTTCACAAAGTGTATTTAATGAAGACGATCTTGAAAAGAGAGACAGACACAACTGCCAGCAGCATGTTTTGTTGAATGAGGCAACTATTACAGGAATCAAAGGAGAGTCATGTCTGAATACCTTGGAATTTCAGTATTCCCGCAAACATAATCTGCTCTGGGGAACTGATGGAGAAAAACATCTGATGTGTAACTTTATGTGATTCGTGCATTATAGGCCGTCTGCCTCACTGTTATCTATCAGTAGCCTAAAAGAAAAGAGGGAATCACTCGTAGCACTTCATTTAACTGCTTTTCTAGTTTTAATAATCAGTTTATTTTTGTAATGGACACACTTAAGTGATTTTTTTTGTTGATAATTTGTTTTTCGTAGGCTATATGAATCCTTTTGTTTAGATGTAAAATGATAAAAGTAATGCATTATTTGTTTCTTTCTAGGCTATTTGTTCCTGTACTGTTTTTTTTTTGTTTGTTTGTTTTTTGCATCAGTTCTTATTTATAATAGGAAAAATAAAATAAAAAACAGCTAGCTATATTGTGATTATTAATATAGTAGCCTAATTATTAATAAGAAAAGAACTGGAGGAAAACTTTAATCTTTCTCATAATCAACCTTGCTGACTATCCACTTTAAATGGGTGTAGCAGTCATTTTTTTGTCCAATTCCAAAATATTATACATCATTTTGAGACTAATATAAGCATTGATGCCATTGTTCTTACAAATTAACATGTACATTAGATATTATGGGAAGTGTTGCTGCTTACACTAATTGGTGCAGCATAAAAATCCTTTAAAGGATTTGAATTATAGAAATGTGATAGTGTGTCATGTGTATGGAAGGTTAAAGAGATGGGTTTTTTAAACTCAGAGTGTGTCTGCCTCCTGAAGTCCACCCTTTTGACCAGCTGGAGCCACCTCTTCAGTCCCCTTGACCTCCATTTCAGCAGCATTAGCTTGAAAGGTTTTCCAAATTGCAGCCTTGAAATACATGTATAAATATATATTGTTAGGTAATTATTAAATCGTAAGCATTACAGTTTTTTACAATCATTAGGACCAGACCCAAAATTCGCACCTCATATGTTTGATGAATGTTTATGCAGCAGCTCAGACTTTCTGTAAAAAACAACAAAAAAACAAAAACAAATGTCAGATTATATATATATATATATATATATATATATATATATATATATAGTGTTCAGATTAAACTTTTAAATTTGTTTGCTCATAATAATCCCCACCACGGCTTTCTCTTACTTATCTATAATGTTTTTCTGAGCTGAGTCGGAGCTTCCCACACAGCAGTGTTACCACAAAATAAATATTATTAAATTCAGATTGCACATATTGAATTGTCTTAGCAGGTGTAATGCTACAACAGCGTGCTCAGTTTGATTCACACACAAATGACTCATTTGAATGGTTAAGTGAATCGAATCAAAGAGTCTGTAACGGTGGTGGTCGCCCTGGCACAAATAAAAGTTTTTTTTCGGGCGCCAGCCAGGATTGATCCTGACAAAATTAAAGTAACCCAGGATAGCCGATAAAAAAAAACACCTGTTACAACATTAAGTCACAAACAATAGTCAGAAGAAAAACTGTTCGAAATGGGAAGATTTATTCCACAATGTCCATGGAAAGCTTGTAACAAGAAAAAAAACAAAACAAAAAAAAACATTTCAGCACTTTGAGTCAATTCAAGGGTGAATTCGGTGAATGCCTCCGTGTAGTAATTGCGTCACACTATTTCACGTTTCCAACACGGCAGATTCACATCCAGTCATTCATAAATTGTCCATAGAAGAAAACAAAGAAACATTAAATAAGCATTTTGTTCATTTCATAATTAAGCAATAACATCAAACCACACTCTTAAAACAACATTTAATCATTTACCAGTCATGGAAAACAAAAAAAGAACCCACAGAATGTGCGGGGATGAATATCGAGTGCGTGCGTGTGAGTGAATGAGTGTGCGTAAAGGTGGCGTAGAAATACTGACCAAGTTCACAGTCATGAAGCGTGTATCTAGTGGTCATTAGGTTTGGGTACCGAACTCGGTACTGGTATTTCGGTAGGCCTACCTGAGAACGCATTTGGGCGCATACGAGAGAGAGAGAGAGAGAGACAAGATGTCACCACTACAACTCTGTAAAACACAACACACAGGGCAAACCGAAATGTTCTGAAGTGTGCTTAAATTTCTAGGGTCATGGTTTCCGAGAAGACGCGGACACGATGGCAGAGTTCATTCATATAAACTGAATTTACTCTATAGCGCGGAATGCCACGGAATTCGTCAAGTTTTGGATGAATAAAAGAATGTCTGTCACTTAATTCGATTCGCGATATGAACTAGTGTATGTGAATATTAAAACGCAAAAAGACGGTTTAAATATGAATCCTGCATGTTCCGTTATCCTCGTTATGTATGAATGGCGGAGACGCGGTTTCGTTTACTACACAAATACCGAAGCACACGTGAACTCACGATGATTTTCTCTGCATCTCACAACATGAACACACAGGCTGTTAGAGTCACTTCATGAGAATTTTACCGTTACATTTGAGAAAACCAGCATATCATATTGTACACACACACTTCACGGCTTTTCAAAATAAAAGTGCGGTTTAACATGTAACAGAAATATATTGCTCTTGTATTACTTTTGCACATCTTTATATATTCCACTTACTGAAAAAATTAAATAAAACAATTAAATAAAAAAAAAATTATTACAAACACATTAATAACTTAATTATTATTAGAACTTTTTTTAAAGGAATATTCACACAATTTTTCTACCATGTATTATTAATTTTAACAGTAAACCTCTGTTTGTTTGCCAAAAAATAAAAGGGTTTCATTTTCATTTGATTAAAAATAAATAAATGTTTAATGCCTTCATTTGATTATCAGAAAAAATAAAACAAAAAAATGTCTGGAAGAAAAAAAAATTCTAGGGCCCTATTGTTAAAAATGTTGAAATTGAGAGTTTTGGACTTATTTTTTTCACTGAAATAAATGTTTTTGTTATTACACAGAGAGTAAAGTACCGAAAAAAGGTACCGTTGGGTACCGGTACCGAATTTCAGGTACCGGTACCGATACCGGTTCAAATGTGAACGGTACCCAACCCTAGTGGTCATCAGACACCAGGACAGGTGAATAAGCAGCCGTGACTTGTCTTCAGAACAACCTAACTAAATCCAGATAATCTTGAAGTGCAACGCTTAAAAAGTCACGTGGGACTCCGCAACGCACCAGATAGCGTTCGCAGAAGGCAACAGTTCCAGACGCGGCCGTCTTTCCACTTGTACTTCACTCTCACACTGCAATCCTTACTGATGACGCAATACTCCTGGGTAAGACTCACTTCCTTATATCCTCTTTCCTTCCGCCATTAATTGAAACACTCCACCCCTAACGCGCAACGTAAAACGAAAGTTAACTGAAAAGATATTGTGGCCCAAAGTATTTTGCACTGCCACAAGTCACTCGTATAGATGTTTATGGTGCCACCAACGCAGTCCGACTCCTATGATTCAATAGCAACCACTCGTTGAAAAAGACGAATCGAATGAATTCTAGCAAACAAAATAGAATTTAACTCATTGAAATTGAATTAGCTAACATTATCATGCACTGGATGCAGCTCATCGGGTTTTTTTATATTAAAAAAAATTACATATTGTTTTTCTAAAGAGACCGCCTAACTGTGCGTTCACACCAGACGCGACTTGTCGCGCGTAGTTGGATGCTTGAACATTTTGAGTTTACTCGCTTCATTCGCGCGTGACATTCACTTCACAACAGACGCGAATTCGCATCATGGGAGGGGCTTCTGCCAGGCGAACGGCTCCAGTCTCGTGCGAAATGACTGACATGGATAAAATACGGCGAATAAGCTCAATTTACCGGCTTTAGCTAGCTTGTAGTCTCAATATATATATCCAATATATATATATCCTCCCTTATTCGCCGCCCTTCACCAGGCTCCCGATGGGAGTGGGTGTGTGAGAGAGGAGGGGCGTGGGAACAGCCAGGGCTGGCGACGTGTGATGAGGCACAGCTAAACTGAATGAAGCCTCATCACCGCCGCTGTTTAAATGCCAAGCGCACCTCTCCTCGGGAGACCGGTCTCTTCCCCCGTGCATGCATGCTGGTGTCCTCGTGGGTCCAAGAAGGGTGCGTAGAGGGACTTTTGTGCCACCGGAGATGTGAGCTGCAGGACCCGCGGTCCGGACGAAAGCCGCACCCGTATTACGGCCATCGGGCCAGGATGCCGGGTCGTACAAGTCCTGCCAAAGGCCGTGGATGAAGAGGAAGAGTAGCCGCTACAGAGAAGCCGCCGCCCCTCGCGCACCGGACCAGAGCGGGAGCACGTGCGGCCACCGGACTCCGCCCCTTACCTGGACCTTCCCTTCCAGAACACTGCCCTCCTTCACGAGCCCTGCAGCACGACAAGGACACCAGATCCCCCTGTTTCTGTTGGACACTTTTTTTTTTTCCCCCTGGACACTTTATTTTATTGTGTTTTTGTTTAATAAAAGCCTCTCCGAGGCCTGACGTCACACCCACTGTGTCTGTCATTGGCTCCTCCCGTCACAAAATAAATAAAAATATATATATAGCTCAAATTGTATAAAGAGCGTTTTTTACAACTTACCAGATTGTCTGAACTCCTCACTCATTTGCTTCCAAGCAAAATCCTTTTTATTCCTGTTTGTGTAAAAGTACGAAAATGTAGGCTATCATACAGCTCTGGGTGTCCACAAACAGCGATGATTATTTTGTCCTCCATTGTTGTTTGGGATTCCCTCTGCTCGCTACGTCATAATCACGTCACTACTAGAGCAAGCTCCTGATTGGTTAACGTGGTGCGAATTTTTGCCAAAGTTCAGATATTTCAACTCGCACGTTAAACACCCGAAATGCTCAATTCGCGCCGCAGGATGTCTATTCGCGTCTTTGCATCGCGTTAAGCGCGAGTGTAAATCACTCGCGCTTAACACTTCATTCAGGGAAGTCGTGGCCTAATGGTTAGAGAGTTGGACTCGTACTCTAAAGGTTGCGAGTTCGAGTCTCGGGCCGGCAGGGATTGTAGGTGGGGGGAGTGAATGTACAGCGCTCTCTCCACCTCAATACCACGACTGAGGTGCCCTTGAGCAAGGCACCGAACCCCCAACTGCTTCCCGGGCGCCGCAGCATAAAAATGGCTGCCCACTGCTCCGGGTGTGTGTTCACGGTGTGTGTGTGTTCACTGCTGTGTGTGTGCACGTTGGATGGGTTAAATGCAGAGCACAAATTCCGAGTATGGGTCACCATACTTGGCCGTATGTCACTTCACTTTCACTTTCATTCGCATCTGGTGTGAACACACCATAACAGTCAATATATCCAGGACCGAATGATTTTTCTGACGCTATGTTATCATCGCAAACCTTCTAATAGAAACCATTTAAAAACTATACACTTCGTGGCATTTAAAACATTAAACAACACAAGATTGAACATTAAATAAATTAAATAACTTACTTTTTGCAGCTGAAGTATTCCTCTTCAGAACTGTGCCTGTCGAAATCTTCTCAGGATTAACCAAATCTTTCTCTCAGGCGGCTGATCTCCTTCAGTCTAGCAGCGGCTGCTGGAGACTAAACCAACTCGGGCCGAAGGTAGATGCACACAACTACACCGGGTGTGGATGTAGCAAAACCCAAGCCAGACAATGGTGAAGCGTACTGATGTTTCCAGAAGCCTTTATTTATGTTCAGCCGTCAGCCTTGTTTTGAAACACAAATATATCTTTCCTTTCTTACACCGTTTCTTCATGAAACACCGTAAGAGCTACAGGACAGATAAATAACATAAAATTAGCTCTTATAAACATACACATTTCACGAAGTCCACATTAACCTTACAAATAGCAATTTATAAAAAATAAAACTTTCTGTGACGTTTACTTCTGTCAGTATTAACAATGCTAAAGGCTTATGTTAGCATGACTTCACGTTGAAACACGAGGTATAACAATACAGTTGAACAGTTCTTCACAGATGAATAGATTAACTTGCGTATTACTGACATAAACATGAAACAAATCAAGCACATAATACCTTGTTCCCGTTCCAGCTAGGTGCTTAATTATCCTTTTATTTATATGATTTTAGAGCGACATGCGATCTTCCTCCTTACTTCCGTGCGTGCGTCTCACAAAACTAGTTCCCCCCTTTAGATGCGAAATTAACGATCCACTAGGAGTCGCCAAAATAAAGGATTTATAATATTAACAGAAAAAACTAATAAAATAGAGCTCTGGAGTGATTACCTGATTTACACTTTCCTTAGGGTTAGTTACAGTGGACCTGCTGCACGTACAACAGCTTTCAGCCGAGATCGACCCAGAGAGAAAAAGCCATCTGTCAGCCAGAAGTGTTTTGTAGAGTCGGCGCAGCTCTGGACCATTATCTTCTCACCGATGCCGAGACTGAGCCGACAGTGCCACATTTCAGCCAGAATCAGCCCGAGTGTGCTTGCTATCTGACCCCAGGGGGTTAAAATGCACTTGTGATAGATGCTTAGCTGAATTATCTGAATTAACTGAAGCTTGCCGTTGCCTGACAGTGTTCAGTTAAGTGCACAGAATGTTCACAAAGCTGGCAAATGTTACGCAGCTTTCAGGTAGTCATTTGTCACCTACACTCACTTGAAGGAATGTTGATGGTGCTGTCAGACCTGATTTCCACCAATCAGGAGTGAGAAGTACGTTTAAATGAGAATGCTTAGGCCTGTGATCTTTTAGATCTAGCAGCAGAGATGGAAACTCGAGTCTGCGACTTGGACTTGAGTCACACTTAAGTTGCATAAATAAAGACTTGGGACTTGACTTGGACTCGTGAACAGCTGACTCGAGACTTGACTTGGACTCGTGATTTGTGAGACTCGTAAAAAACTAGATGGTATTTTCTTTTCATCTTGCCTCTGTATAATGCATATTAAAGTAGTGTTCATAACCGCAGCGCTTCTTTGTTTACAGCCGCAACCAAGGAAACGATGTTTAATTGATGTCCAAGCGCCACCTGCTGGCAGAGAGTGAGTCTGCATTAATTCAGCCTGTCTGCGTTTTCACAAAACTAAAGTCAGACCATTTCAAAATTATACAATCCAATTTAGATTAAAAACTGCTCATGCTGCATGTATGCAGGCTAATTCTTTGGATTGTGTTGTGTTTAAAATACAGTGGTTGCTTCTAATTTTAAATTGAAAAAGAGCACAGACAAAGCCTTAGTTTGATTATATGAGATTTCTTTCATTTGTGTTATTTATTTGATTGATTTGGGTTTGTTTTAAAATTTCAATTTAGTTTTGTTGTGTGACACGTTTCAATTTTACAAAGAAATGTGCAGCATTTTGTCTGACAATAAATTGACACTTTTTCATTTTTAATTTGTCTTAAACTTTGTTAAAGTTTTTTTCTGAGAAAATCATATTGTGAAATAAGTATTTCAAAATGGATTTAGCCTCAATTACTAGCTGAAAGAACTGTTGCTAATAAATAGAACAAAGACTTGAGACGTGACTTGGACCTCAGAGACTTGTGAACATGTCTGTCTAGCAGCAATGCAAGTCAGTTGAGTTTCTCTTGTTCTCTTCTTCTTGCTTCTCCTCTATAAAAAAGCACTGTGTTACTTCTAACCCTATAGGGCTGGGTAAATGTAGGACAGAACACATGTTAGGTTAATTTAACCAGCAAACTGGGTTATTTAACCCAGCATAATGGGTTGATTCATTTTTACTATAATACTAGCTTACTTTTTACTTCATACATAATGCAGACTATACAGTTAATTTTTTATTGATTACATGATACATACAAATTATTCACATAATAGCAATGAATAATAGTTAATTTATTGATTCTCCCTAATTCTTCTCTTTCATCTTTTAAATCTTCCTTTCTAAAATAGCCTACCCCAGGGACATGCACAGACATTTTGAGGGGTGTCGCATTGTCCTGGGCGCTGGCTCGTGGTACCTCGCTAGCAGACATCTGTAGAGCTGCAGGCTGGGCGACTCCTAACACGTTCGCTAGGTTCTATAGCCTACGTGTTGAACCGGTTTCCTCCTGTGTTCTCACCTCTAACTGTGGCACTGAGAGGCCTGGTTCAGAGTCAGCTTGTGGCGGTCCTTAAGCCTAATTCTCCAGAGAGTTCCTTAACCAGGCAAACCCGGTCGAGTCCTCATGCACTCCGGCGGCCAGACGTGGCGGAGCGTCCGGCACCAGGCCTTTCAGCGAAAGAATTCTTGAAATCTGGTGTGAGGTTAGTGCCCATATGAGAGACCCTGTTGGGATCCCATATGTGTATTCCACGGTACAGTTACTAGGGCCGTGTTTTCCCTGTCAGACCATGTTCTGCCGTCTCTATATGATGCAACCTGAGCCATTTTAGAGACTTCCATGTGCAATAGGGTCCTAAGGGGTTACTTCACATGAGTAAATGTCACTTAACCCCGTCTGGGAGGAGGTGACTCCGCAGTGTGCCTCTTCCAGGTGGAAGGGCGCGCTTTCCCGGTGTTATCCAAGTCCTACTGCTACGTGACATTTTCTTTACAAGCTGTTCTAATGACAACTTTTCCACGGTTGAAACACAGATTGTGCGATTACATGAGGCATGAGATGTTTATTCATGTTTATTTTGTGTTAAAACTAGTAATAATGAGAAAGGGATAATCGAATTCGCTCACGCTCCACGCTGCCCTTTATACAGCGATCTCTCGTGCCACACCAAAGAGCATCAAAACGGCATTAATTGTTTGAATTTACGTGGAAAAAAGGACATTATGTAAAGGATGAGACTGTTTTTTTTTTTTTTTCAAAAGTAATAAAACTTATATAAAACTGGAAGTTTACAATGAAGTTCCACAATGCTGTATTTGCTCGGTACTCATGCGTACCGAACCGAAAGACCTGTAGTGAAAATTTTCGGTACGAATAAGTTAGACAGACAGACAGACAGATAGACGGATAGATAGACAGATAGATAGATAGATAGATATAGATAGATAGATAGATAGATAGATAGATAGATAGATAGATAGATAGATAGATAGATAGATAGATAGATAGATAGAGTGAGTGAGTGAGGATATTGTTGATGCTTTAAATGTACTAAAAGGCAATTCATGATTAACATGTTAGTAAACATTTTGTGTTGATGGCATATAAAGTAATATTCTCTGGCATAAGCCAAGTGAATGAGTTAAGAACTGGGCTCGGGTTGCACAAAGTATGTAGGACTGATGAAGACTGAAAATTTTCTGTCTGAACATGCCATCACACTAACAACTGTTCAGCTGAAATTCCTGTGAGTTGCGTGAGATGTTCATCTCTGACATAAATCAATGATCTGGATGCAATGACAAATGGTGAAAGCAATGAAGACTGTTTGAACATGATCTGTATGAACACGTCATCACACAAATAGCTTTTCTCTTGAAGTTCTCGTGAAGAGTAAAAGCAACAAAGAAATGTTTGTGTGAGAAAAAGTGAATGGATCTCTTCTGTCTCATCTGGATAAAATGAGCAATAAACAACATGTTTTAGACACAGTGCAACTGTCAGCATCTGTCAGATTTTAATTCCTTTTGCATTATTATACTCTGATTAGTCAAGCATCATTATTTATGGTTAGGTGTAGATGTTTGCTACCACATTCATGCCAGGATCTTGTCAGTTCTGCAAAACATTGCACATTAGAGTTTAAACACAATAGTTCACATAAATACAAAGTTTGAAAGGTTAGAACGCCATATAATCCAAATAAATAAATAATTTATCTTAAGGTTATTTTTAAAGATAAAAACAAGTGCTCTCACAAACTTTGAGCTGCCAATGAAAAGACCCATTGTGACAATGTCACACAAAGACACGTTTTATAGCACAACCTGATATTGCCAAGTGCAACATGTTCCTGGGTCAACATCTTTGTTGACCCTGGTACAACATTGTGATTAACCAATCAGATTTCAAGAACCAGTTTATAATTTTTGTGAAGTTTAGGATTACAATCAGTGTTTGGTGCCTGTACATCAGTGTAATTCATCTATCAGTTCCTCTGATTTTAGGGATTACTTATGGGTAAGGTTAGGTTTAGGTATAGGAATATGGTTAAGATTATATTTTTGGATTAAAATGTTGTTCCAGGGTCAACAAAATATGTTGACCCTGGGACACGTCGCACTTGGCAATATCAGGACGTGCCGTTTTATATCACTCAATATACATAAAGATGGTTTTATATCTATATATATTTAAGTTTTAATAGTTGTACATGTTGTCTAGCTATTTTAATTCTTTTAAAGGGGTGGTTGATTGTTTTTTTCTAGGCTTGATTGTGTTTATGGGGTGCAGTCTAACATGTGTTAATGCTTTGTTTGTTAAAAAACACGCATTATTTTTCTACACCGCTCTGTCCCTTCTCCTCTAAATGCACTGATCATTTTCTGCTTTTATGAAGCCCCTTCCTCTGATTGGTTAGCTGGTACAGTGTGTTGTGATTGGCTAAACCGTCTCTAGTGTGAGTCTAAATGTCCCGCCCCTCAGCTCAGCAGCATGTGCTCCGCTTGTATTGTAAACAATGGCGTCGTCTATATTGCTTATCAGTTTGAGCCCGATTGAGACGCAGAGGATATTAGTGAAGAGGATGATGCAGAATCTGTGCAAGCACGGCTCTTAATGGTAGGCCTAAGTTTTTTGTTTTCTCATACTTTTAGATATGCTGTTATTTTTAAATGCTACTGCTTCTGTTAGCTTTTAATATACGGTTTTATTCTGATTAAAGATTTACAGTACGGCAACCGCACGCACGTCCATGTAAAACGCTTCTCGTAGCTACAGTATGTGAAAATAAGTGTATTAACTGAGCTGATGATCTGAATAAGAGAGAGAGAGAAATGCAGAGCAGGAGGATGCGAGCAACAGTATTAAGAACCGCTGCTTTAGAACATTGATTTTGAAACTTATGAATCCATTAGAATCGTTAGAAGACAGAATCGTGATTCACATATGAATAGATTTTTACATGCACCCCTAGTTTTCCCTTCCTCTTCTCTAAAGCAGCACAGCATGGCCCCGCCCCCTTTGCTTCGTGTTACCAGGGGCGGGGTTTATGTAAAATTCTGGGTTCTTGACGTAACGGACCTGGCAAGTATCTCGTTGTAGTCCCTTACCAGCCATTTTTGTAGGCATTAAACTGCCAGAATTTTAAAAGACGATATCTCTGTTTGCTTTGAACTTTCAGCTTCGTGACTTTGCAGATATTGTTTATGTTCAAACAGCAACATTACACACTAATTAAAGTTAAAAAAGTGAAATCACAATCAACCACCCTTTTAATCATTTTAATGTGTGGATGTCTTTAAATGGTAATGGGTCTTCCTGTCATGTGATTAATCAGGAAGTAGACCAGTATAAAGCAAGCAGCATGACAAACACACAGGGGGCTGTGTTCGAAATGCCATACTATCATACTACTCTTACTGCAGTATCCAGTATGTATGCTGTGCAAAGTATGCAATTTTTTTGTATGCATGGAATACCCGGATGACCTACTATATTTGCCAGAATCTGCTAAATATAACTCAAATACACTGAAATCAGTACAGAAACTGTGTTCGGAATGGCATACTATCACACAACTCCTACTATATTGCAATATGCTGTGCGTATACTGTGAATAGTATGTGAATACTATTTTCTGTATGCATGGAATGCCCGGATTACTGTTTCCCAGAATGCAACGTGCTCCACGTGACATTTCTACTATGTAAATGTGCCAGATTTAGCCATTCAGGCTAATTTTCATCTGCAGTCACTGCAGATATTTGTATTTATATACTATATTGCTGCAATATTATTATAATTATTATTATTATTACTATCTTTGAAACAGTCAGTACTGTATGAAGCGCTAGAGAGAAAAATCTGACATCATTTGACTTGATCGGAAACGTGCTGTAGAATTTATGTCCTACTAATGATATTGTTTTTAGATACACAGTGAAAGTTTGTACTTTATATGTATATATACAGTACATACATATAAAAGTGTTACATTTATTACTATTCCATGCCTCCAGTTGGTGCAGTGAGTAAAACGTGAGCAGTTTGCTTTTGACGCGATCAACCCTAGTTTGATTCTGGCTTTTGTCAAAGTCATGCTTCTCCTTTCCCCATCACATTCCAGATCAGAAAGGTATTTATTTTCAATAACAATAAAACACCTCATTAATAATACAGTGTTATGTATGCTTAGGTAGGTTTTTGTCCCAATAAAGTGGCATTCATCCAATAAAATGTATATGATAATTTACACTCAATATGTTACTGCATACTGTTTATGTACTACAGTACTGAAGTATAAATATCTGCCACCTAACTACTATATACATGTCTGTTGCTAAAGAAAATGCTGCTATTTTAGTGTAAACCGAATTGATCATTATTTGCACTTAGTGTAACTAGAATAAATAACCTTTTCCACTTAGTGTAACTTCCAAAAATATCATTGTTCAGTTAAAAGACAGCTCAGTGTTGATTCAGTTCTGTCCAATATAAAGGTCATCAATTATGAAATAAGTTCAGTTGGGCAATACAGCATTGTTTACTAGTATGAAGCCTTATTAACAAGCCTTTGTAAAAAGATAACAACCTTCACAGCTGTGCTAAATTAATGTTCAGTGTTTGTCATGTGACAACACTTAAGCATACTACTCTGAAACATTTGTTGCTTATTGTATACTGTTTCACACACACTATTCTTTAAAAAATAGTAGGCAGTATGCACTGTGTACTGGGCAGTAAGCAGTAAGCAAGTATGCCATTTCGAACACAGCCATGGTGTTCATCCCTCCTGGGGTGGTACCGCTCTTCTCTCTAGAAATATGGCACATAGTCTTAGAGTTCGTACTTGACTAACTTGAGGCCAGGTCAGGAAGCAGACAGACTGGCTAAACCGATCGTCTGCTAGCCGCCTCACGTCACAGAAGTAAGTTAACTCTCAGCACATAGAGACTCTTTCACCTAGATATCACACTATAGAGACTGTGTCTGTTCCCCGAACTAGGAAAAAAAAGAAAAAAACCTCCAAACCAATTTAAAGGTCCCATATTGTACACCTTTCTGGAGTTTTATTTCAGGTTTTGATGTCCTTAAGAATATACTGTATATTTGCGGTATAAGTACCAAAAACCATCTCAATATATTTTTACAGCTCCTCTTTCAGGAGCTCTGCTAAGAATAGGACGATTTTGGCCTGTCCATTTAATATTCATGAGCCTCTCTTCTGATTGGCCTGTTGTTTTCTGAGTGACGACTAGGCCAACCACAGGTAACTAGTTAGGGCCGACCTCACAATTACGTCACCGCGCTAGCTGGAAGTAAAACAAAGGGAGAGCTGCCCATTCAAACCAGCGCAGATTCGGCTAAATAAGGAGCTAATATCATCTTGTTGTGATGTTGGGTGCCAGAATCAATGTAATACAGCCTCAAATTACAAATTTGATCGCAGACCTGCTGCCACTGCCAGACAAAAAAAAAAGAACGACAGCTGTGTGACTGGACAGAAACGATCGTCAAAAATGCTCGCATTTTCAGCGCACACTTATTATCAGAAAAGGTTCATTAAAGTATTGTCTTTTGTTGTTATGGGCGCATCTGAAGATTTCTTGCATCTCATGACTATGTCATGTATGAAATAATGTCTGTGTGTATGTGACGGCCCGAGTGGTGGCCGCACAGGAGTGGTAATGTGGCTGTATCATCTTACACACAGCACACGCATCCACACGTATTCTCAAACATTTGTTTTATACATATCTATATGAAGGATATGTTCAATCATTTAATGTTAAAACACACAATCCATCCATCAATCACCTCCAGATCTCTTAACGTTAACGCTACATGTCTGACACGACAAATTCATCCTCAGTGTTTGTTCAGCGTGTTGTTTCTGATCAGTCTCTCTAGTTTCTGCTTGTGCTTTGTTTGGTTTCCAGATAAACTGATTGTGATCAGAGAGAGTCTGACGTGGTCTGAAGCTCTGAGATACTGCAGACAGAAACATGTGGATCTGGTCTCGGTTCATTCAGAAGAGATGCAGCGTTGTGTGATGAACGTGGTTAAACGGGCGTCTACTGCGGAGGTGTGGTTGGGTTTACGTCACTCCTGCACGGTGGGCGTCTGGTTCTGGGTGAGTGGAGAGACCGTGTGCTATCAGAACTGGGCTCCAGGGAACGGCTCATCAGAGGAGGACTGTGCAGACGCAGTGAGATCTGGAGCAGTTCAGTCTGGAGGAGATCAGCGCTGGATCAGCCGTCCTGAACACCACAAACTCAACTTCATCTGCAGCAGAAGCAGATATTAAGAGTGAACGGATACACAGACCTTTCATTTAAGATAACAAATGTTTTCTGTTGATGTACTATTCTGTGGGTCTGTTTATTCCATTTTAAGAGCCTCTCCGGTCAGAACTGCTTTTTTAGATGCTTTCCACATGTGCTTTCTGTTATTTATTAACTGCAAAATTATGAGACATTCAGCTTCCAATTAAATTTTATGAGTCATATGGGCATCAAATTCACTCATTATCAGAGAAACCTTTGTACTGTTTTCTTTCAGTTTCATCATCAGATGAATGTTTGCTCTTATCAATGTACAATTCAATTCATTAATGTAACTGAAAAGTATGATTTTTTTCTCACTTTTTTATTGTTTTAAGTATGTCTCTATGCTGGTGTGGCTACTTCTCACTGTTTGAAGACTTTTATGTATTATAATCATCTTTAGAAGTGGTTCAATGTGATTCTGTGAGCAGCAGCTCTTGAGAAGAATATTCTTTGTGTCTTAGAGACAAATCTAGTTTATTTTTAAAATGGCAGAAGTAAAAGTTGGGGATGAAATATTGTGTGTGTTGATCCCATCCAGGCAAAAACAAGAACCATGAGATGAGCCGATGTTCTTATAGAAATAACTGTAAATGAGTGTACTGTATTATAGCGCCACTGAGAGACATGCAGGTGTCTGTACACTAGTCTGAATATGTTTTTTTTTTTTCTGATGTTCTGACAATTTTAGATCAGAATGAGAAAGGGGGTACTTTATTCCTGCCTTTTTGTTTTTCAAAAACCGTCAAACCGTCAAAGAAAATAATTGATTTTCTGGAGCTGGACCATCCAGCTACACAGACTGTCAGCACACTCTCAACAGGTACATTTATTTCTTCAAAATATTCATTATTTAATTATTGCATAGGTTTATGCATAAACAGTTTAAGCAAAACAAATGTGTCAAAAGTGTTTATATCTGAGAACCTCTTATACACCTATTACACTTTATACATTTTTTTTCTCCTAAAGTTAGCAACCCTAATGACGACAGATCCAGTGAGAACCAACGAGGACCGCGTGCAGTTTCATCAATGTAATGGCACTCACTTCACGGGCTTATAAAGCTTACCCTCTTTTCCAAAAAGTACAAATAATTCATGAAGAAATGAATATCTAATCGCTAAAAATCTGGTGTTTTTTTATTTGATCTTTTTCTGAATATATGGAGATTCTGAGGTGAGCGTTTGGAGTTGATCCTCACAGGAGTTACTTTGGTTTAAACAGTTGCAACAGACTGCAGAATCTGAAACGGCACGATTGTTGAGTTGTGTTCGGTGTTTGATTTATGTTTAATTTATTAATATTAATAATTTATGTTAACTGTATGTATTTGTATTTTTGAGATTATTGGCTTAATTAGATTTTTGGCATTGCATTGATTAACCTTGAGCTTTGGATAATGTCCACTGCAACACAATCACATTTAACCAATTTATTTATGGGTTAAACACGTGTTTATTTTACACAAACATGAAAAATAGTACAAATAAATGCATGACAGACAAGAACAATGCCTCATAATCAGAGGCAGTCAAAAAAGGTGAAGTCTGATTTTAAAAAGATTTAATAACAATTTAATAACAATATTAAATTTAACAATTTAATAAAAGTTTATCTGGCATTGATGACATTTATTAGTAGGTTACATTACGTTGTGTATGAATTCAGGTTTACTTGTGTCACTTGCTTCCACCATGGAATGAAAAATAAATGTAATTTGCAGCTTTTTATCTTACCTTAATTATAAATTTTATAATTGTGAGATAAAAAGTTATTTATTTATTTATTATATCTTTATTTAGTGGCAGAAAGGAGCTTCCATGGGAAATAGCCCACAAGGTGGGAGTATTGTATTGTATTGTAGCAAGAGATCCATGATGATGATATTCTGCTGTCTTCAGTGATGAGCGTCAATGTATTCTTTTGAGCAGCGGTGTTATAGTAATTAGATTCTATTTACACTAAGTGCAAATAACATATTTTCTTAGTGTAAATAGCATCTATCGCTAATAGATGCTATTATAAAGCTAAACTTAACTTGACTTGACTAAGTGCAAATAGCTATAGATTCTATACACAATGTTAAAATAGCAAGATTTTCTGCTATTTATACTACTTATTGCAAATAGTGGTAATTATCTGCACCTCAGTATTGTACTACATTATAAAACAGTATGCAATAATAATGTATTGTGTAAATTATAGTTTTAATTCAAATTTTTAAATGGATGCCACCTTATTTGGACACTACACCTACCCAATATTTATTTTCAACTTTTTAATTATTTCCTTAATTTTTATTGAAAAGAAATGCCTTTCCGATACGATATGAGATTTGAAAAGAGTGAAAAAAAAGTTTGGCGGATTTGAACTTGAGTCGTTTCTGATTGAGTGTCGTTTTTCAGTGTTGACTGTCCCAATCACACGTTGGTGGGCGGAGTTAGTGTAAATAGCCTCAGCCAACAAGGCGGACTATTTGCACTTAGTGCTAATAGACACTCCGATTCTTTTAACATTATATCAAATGTTGCAACAGCTGATATATATGTTTGTTTGTAAATAAAGGCTAACACAATTTAATCCACAGTACACATGTCTCAACGATATAAAACAGGACAAAAGACTATTTAAGTCCTATCTGTATAGCCTACTTTTACACATGCTCCAGCTACATTTTTGTTTCCATACTTCTGAATTACTTCTGTAAAAAACAGTTTAAATCACCCAAAGACGCAGGACCTTTTTTATACAACTCACAAAATGGTGGAGCATTCAAAGCTACGATTGGTTAAATAACATTTTTAAGGTGGGGCTCAACAAAGGTGTATTTGCATGCACATTTTAGATATCTATAAAGCAATTTTGACTAGTCAAATTGTTAATTCCAGATATCTACATTGCAATTTCTCCTAATCTCCAAAGAAAGTTCTTCCTAGTCAAAAATCTGATTGGGATATCCATAATTAAATTGCAGATATCTTTAAATGGGTTTTGACTAGTCATCATAATTCCAATTCAAGATATCTTTAAATATGATTTGCCTATACGGCAAGCCGTTTTAACATTTAAAACTTTGTTTTGACTATCCAATATAATTTCGGATAGTCACAATTGTAATTCGGAGAGTCATAATTATAATTTGACTAGTCACAATGACAATTAGAGATACCTGCAATTATAATTGCACTAGTAAGAAATGGGATTAGAGATATGTCTATGACTTAGTTCACACTGCAGGTCTTAATGCTCAGATCGGATTTTGCGCTGTTGTTCACATTGTCATTTAAATGCGACATCAGTCTCATGTGTGAACCGTATACGGCCCTGAAGTGACCCGCATGCGCAGAAGAAGACGTGACGTCAGACGCAGCGCACTGTGTTTGAGGAAAAAAATAGATGCTGCTCGTGTTAGCGCGCGTTTAGCAATTTTTAAGTTAATGTGCAACCGGAGCCTAAATAACGAAGTGATTAGAAGAAGAATATTAAGAAGAAGGAGCGCATGATTTCCTCCAGCGCAGAATTGTGACGTCTGTCGCATTTCAATGATGTAAAAATCGCATGAAATGCGACATGGCTGTTCAGACAGAAGACGCATTGCAAAACATCGGATATGTATCCGATTTAGGACCACATATGAAAGTGGCCTGGGCCTGATTTGAAAAAATCAGATTTGTGCTGTTCAGACTGTCATAAGGAAATCAGATATGGGTCACATTTGGGCAAAACAGTCGGATTTGGGCCACTTTAGCCTGCAGTGTAAACCAAGCCTAAATACTTTATGGGTAGTTAAGACTCCATTTAAGATATCTGTAAATACATTAGAGATATCTTCAATAGACGCATCACATCTGCGAATGTAATTAGACATCTCTCTTATTCAGTTTCGACTAGTCACAATTATAGTTTAAGATATCTGAATTGCAATTGCTCCTAGTCGAATTGCTGTTGTTTGACGTGAGAATAAATTTACTCAGCTCCTTCCCCCACACGAGAGCGTTCGTCGACATACAATTTATTTTCTGTGATTGAGAAACCATGGCGGCTGCGGTTCTTGAACAAAATCGCAAGAAAGTTTTAAAAAGCTTTGTTTATTTGCAGTAACCTCATACACGAGGCATCTACAAAAGTTCCTGTTTTGGTTTTAATTTGTTTATTCTTCTTAGGTTATTATGCTTCATTTTTAGCTTTATGATTACCATTAATGATATAGATCCTGAATGAAAAATGACATAAAAATGTACATATGCTCCTCAGATTGAAGCATTAAAAGTAACCATTAGGCCTACAACAATATATCTCCGGTGTACATGCTGTGTATTCACTTGGCCTAACTAAATGGAAAATGAATGCAGTGCGGGTAGATTTATAAGACTAATTAAAACCTATTGATCAAATATTGACTGTACAACAAGCCTTCATAATGTTATTAAAGGGATAGTTCACATAAAATAAAAGCTAACTGACCAATTACTCACCTTCAAAGAGTTTTTTTCTTCTGTTGAACATAAAAAAGTGATTCATAAGAATGATGGTAACTGGTAGCCACTGACTTCCATCGTAGGAAAAAAATACTGTGGAAGTTATCGGCTACCAGTTACCAGCTTCTTCAAAATATCTTTTTTTTATGTTCAACTGAAGAAAGAAACTCATAAATGATGACAGAATTTTCCATTTTGGGTCAACTATTGCTTTAACATTTAGAATGGAATAAAGATTATTTACAGTGTTACTCACTGGAACAAACCATTGCTGATTTATAGGGGATTTTATAAAGTCACATGTCCAACATCACTTGATGTATTTTCCTTTTTTGGAGGGAAATTTGAAGACAGTGTGGAAAGTCATAACTTCTCCTCTTCAGTATTTGATCTATGTTATTGTCTGCACGTAGAGTAGATTAATTGACCGTCAACTGTGTTATCAACATGTTCCGGTGAACTTGTGTCACGTTATATTTATAAATGTATAGAGAAAGAATATAAAAACATAAGTTAATCAAGGTCATGTACTAACTAGTCCAAGGTCAGCAGTTTGCACAAGGCCCTAAAATGGCCGAAATGGCCACCAATGAGGCAAAAGCAATAATATCGATTAAAATCTGTTCTAACTTGCAGTGTACTTAAAAGTCACTATCAAAATATAAAGTATCACACTTTATTTAAACATAATAGTTTCTCTGACACCATACATGTCAGAGTGCCCCCCCCCCTTTTCCCCCTTAGTCGCTGTGGCTCATTTATCAAATCAGAAATGAAATTCTCAAAAATCCACATCATCACGTCACTTGTGCACATCATAATTCTTTTGAACAAGTTGCAAATGCTTGCTTGCTACATTCATGCAATTGATTATGTACAATTGTCTGCGGTTTCCTGTTATCAATTGCTAATGTTATGTTGCTCAAATATGGTTCTCTGACAAATAGACTTACCCCTCACAACATCTATCATTATTTCATCACATTAGCCATTCATTGCAAAATGGTTGAGCTACTGCCCAGATAGCACACGTACGTCGCGGAGACGTCTGCTAAAGAGCGTATCGTCTGGAAAACATTGCATTCTTTTTTTATAGTCGTATTTTGATCGTCTGTAGATCATCTGTTTGAGCTGTTAAATGAGATGTCTTCCATACCTCTAAATGACATCTATACGACGTATCTTTATCACCCGAAATATGCCGGATATGTGCTTCAGGATGGGAAGCTGCAGCTACTTGATTAATTTAAAGGGAAATATGTGAAGAAATAATTATTTAAAATCCATATTCTGTGATATTTGCTTTTCTTTCTACAAGAACATATAGCATGTTTAAAAGCAAACATTACATTATTTTGTAGATAATGGATCCATATTCCTTGTTGTCTTATATTAACTCTTTCACTGCCAGCGTTTTTTAAAAAAGTTGCCAGCCACCGCCAGCGTTTTTGATGATTTTCACCTAACTTTGACGGCCCTCAGAATATTTTCTGCTATGACTATAAGAACATATTATATATCAAAATAAAGAACCAAGTCTCTGCTTTTAAACAAAAAAACTATTTTATTCTATCTTCATGTGTTCATGTTTTATGACCATTTGAATGCAGGTGGGTACCATCAAAAATACAACATTTTGGACAAAAAACTGAGAAAAATGCCTTTTTATCAAAGTAGTGCATTTTCATGCAAAATACATTCAAATGTCATATTCTTTCACCTTTAAATAATTATATGAATAATTTAAATTGCATTCAATAAACAGACACACACACACACACACACACACACACACACACACACAAACACAAACATATGATTATACACACACACACAGGCTACATACATACATATGCATACATATACTGTACATGCACACACACACGTCCACACACACGTCCACACACACACACACACACACACACACACACACACACACACACACACAAACACAAACATATGATTATACACACACACACAGGCTACATACATACATATGCATACATATACTGTACATGCACACACACACGTCCACACACACGTCCACACACACACACACACACACACAAACATATACATACATATGATTATACACACACACACACACACACACACACAAACACAAACATATGATTATACACACACACACAGGCTACATACATACATATGCATACATATACTGTACATGCACACACACACGTCCACACACACGTCCACACACACGTCCACACACACACACACACACACACAAACATATACATACATATGATTATACACACACACACACACACACACACACACACAGGCTACATACATACATATGCATACATATACTGTACATGCGCGCGCACACACACACACACACACACACACACACACACCCCTATTCAGATCGACGGATCGGTTATAACTACAGATGTTTCTGTGTCTCTCTCTCTCTCTCTCTCTCACGGACTACATCGTCCCGATCAGATTCAAAACGGTCAAAGCATGATCTACACCAGTGGCGAAGCTACGGGTGGGCCCCGGTGGGCCAAGGCCCACCCACTTTCAGCCGTGGCCCACCCAATGAGAAGTTGGTACTTTTCCAAATGAATGATATTTATTAAACGATAATAATAATAAACGTATAGTTTCCCTATGACTTCATATATTTACTTTAAAATATATTTAACATGAGGTTTCTTCCTATAGGTGCATATAGCATACCCTTGTCAAAAATGATGATTCGTCAGTGACGATTCAGTTAGTCCCACCCACATTTATGTTTACGACGTAAGAACATAGCAAAATGCGCACGTTTTAAAATAATGTTGAATTTGAAAATAGTGAAACAAACCTCAATCAGTCTTTAAAAATATTGGATATCCCAAATGAAAATTAAGTCTTAGCAATGAATCCAGACCGCCTACAAACCAGACCACCGGGTGATGGATTTAGATTGGAAACTTATGAGTGTGTTTAAAGCATCATATTAGCAACGTGTTTAAACCGCTAAATAGATGCGTCCTTTGTAGAAAGAAACACATAAACGTTGTGCTACATACTCTTCTCCACAACAAACTGCATATTTGCAGCTGTGCACATTTCTGCGGTATTCGTTTATTCTCCTTTGAACGCAAACTGACAGAGACTGATTATAAGATCATCTGCGAAGCTCCGTCGTCTCAGACTAAGGTAATGCTTTACAATAAACTTAGGTTAGGTAATGCATTAACTAACATTAACAATGAGAAATACATTTGTTACAGTATTAATTAATTTTTAAGGTTAGTTAATAAAAATAGGCTACAACTTTTTGTTAGCTCAGGTAGCCTACGAATGTTAACAAATAAATTTAAATTTTAATAATTATTAGAAAAAGTTGAAATTAAAATTAATGTTAATTAATGCTTTAGAAGTGTTGTGCATTGAACATTTGCGCTGTATTTTCTGTTGACAATTATGCCGTTTTCTTACACGCACCTTGCCCACCCGGTTTTATGTCGGCCCACCCACTTAAACATTTCTGGCCTCGCCCCTGATCTACATAGGCTATGATCTATATATGATCTACATTTTCTCTGACCCTCCATGTATGCCGATCGTCTTCTATTCGCACCCTAAAGTCCCGGAAGTCCCGTAACTCATTCAGGACATGCGCTAGGGCTTTCCTTACCGTAATACACCTAGAACACGGAAAGCCGCAAAAACTCGTCAATGGCGGGGAAGCGTTGTCTCTTAATTGACGAGATATCTCGTCAATGGCGTTGAAAGAGTTAATTTACAAGGAGGCACCAACATTTTTTTTTTCTTTACTTGTGCACAGAATAACACTTTGTGCTTTACATGGACATTAATATTGCTCTAAATGATCAGGTAAAATGTGACTTACAATCTTTACTGGAAACAAATGAGAACAAAAGCACAAAACAAAGAAAAAAGGAACACCATTTAACCATCATGCACTTTTAAATCTGTTTGTCCAACTATCCCTGTTGGTTTGATCCTTCTGTAATAGAGATCAATTTGATCTTACATGCCTATACAAGTTATTTTGTAGAGAGCATATTAGACCCTTGACAACATGAAGTTAAGTGTTCAACATTACAAGCTTGGTGATTGGATTAACGATTAATTATACACATATATAATATTTGATGTTGAGCAAATTACTCCAAAGAAAGTAATTATGATTACTTTAAGTTATTTTGTACCCCAACAGTGTAATGAGATACTGTACTAATTACTCTAAAAAATATTGCATTACTTAATGTTTCAAATCATAATGCATAAAATTATTTTTGGACTGACAAGAACACACAATTTAATGTTAAACTTGAGACGTGTGTGTTAAATTCGCTATTGTTTTACACAGAAATGTTCTACCTGTTCTATTGAACAAACATAATACCAAGTCAATGCTCTCTCAGTGATCAATAAAACTGTCAGTCAAGCAGATAGATAGGCATGTTCAGTTTAATTGTTTATTCGACAGCTGTTCCAAAACAATTTGGCAACATAATCAGTATCAACTACAGGCCGGATTGACCTCAAATTGTGACATAGGCAAAATAAATGTTTGCTGTCGGCCGGAAACCTCCTATTGGTAGTTGGTATTGTGGCTTTATTGTATACAGATACATTTATATAAATGGTAACACTTCACAATAAGGTTCAATAGTTAACATTAGTTAACTAGTGTAGTTAACATGAACTAAGAATGAACAATACTTCTGCAGCATTTATCTTCATGTTAATTTCAACATTTACTAATGCATTATTAAAATCAAAAGTTGTTTGTTAACATTTGTTAATGCACTGTGAACTAACATGAACTACCAATGAACGACTGTATTTTCATTAACATTAGCAAAGATTAATAGATACTGTAACAAATGTATTTTAATGAAATCGTATTGTGTAGTGTTATCATATAGATGTTTAGGCCTACAGATTACGTTTATTTGCATCGTTGCATGTGTCATTAGATATTATTAGCTTGAGGAGCCAATGGCGTTACGAGCTTTAGTGTCTGTGGCGTCACGTACTGATCCAGGATCAGTGATCCGTAGCTGTTATATTTCTGATTTGACCTTGAGTTTCAGAATGCTTTCTTTGGAAAATGTAACGGTAGCTTTTGTTGATGCTACCCTATCAGCACACATACGTCTGGCCGACGTCGACCCGATGTACAAAATTTCGTCGGCACGATGTCGCTCAGGGAGCGTTTGCTAATCGGGAATACGTCGCCGCGACGTCGGCCTCTGATCGGATATGCCCTCCGGCCGATGTTGGGACGACGCAGCTGTAAATCCCGGCCGCTCTGCGTGGACGCGGTTCACCGGCGTTTTACTCATCGTTACGGACCACCTGCAGCTGCCGCCGCTGGTTTATAATAAAACAATACACACCACTCTCAAGAACAGCTGCAACTTTATTAACATTATTAACATCGAAACCATGGTTTCAAAAATAAAATAAAAAAAACACATGGTTACTATAATCATGCTTGCTACAGTTTCACTATAGTAAAACCATGGTTAAATGTTGTATAAGTATAGCACTTTTCACAATACTTATCATTTCAAAGTAGGTTTACAGAATATGCATATTTCAAGGTTACAATTTAAAAACATCCTTTAATCAGCCAGAGGTGACTGAGACTCGCTGGGGAAGACCATCTTCTGGCAACAAAATAATGTCCATATGACAGTAGTTCATAAAACAAGTCATGTGTTCAGTGCTGTCAGCATCGAAGGCTATATTCATGGCAAAAACTGAGTTACAATAATACAACAGTTGCATAAACACAAATTAAAAACCAGGCAAACAATAAATAAGCAGTTTAAATTTTTAAATAGCATGATAAAAATTCTAAAATATTTTCTGATAAAATCTTACTAAAGTCTATTTTTGTGTTCAGTTAAACATTATCCTTCAACATTATTAAAGGAAAACGCCACCGGTTTTCCATATTCTAATATGTTCTTCCCTCAACTTAGACGAGTTGATACGTACCTCTCCTGTCTCAGTGCGTGCACTTAATCGCTCTAGCGCACGGCGCAACTATGTTAGCGTTTAGCTTAGCCCCATTCATTCCTTAGGATCCAAACAGGGATGAAATTAGAAGCCACCAAACACTTCCATGTTTTCCCTATTTAAAGATGGTTACATGAGTAGTTTCACGAGTAAGTGTGATGACACAAAATAAAACGGGGTGATTTTCTAAGCAGATAAAAAATGATAACTATAATGTATGGCGGAAGAGCACGTCGCAGCACTTCGACCACGGCGCAGTAATATCATCATGCGCCGAGGTCGAAGTGCTGCGACGTGCTCACTTGAGCGATGATATTACTGCGCCGAAGTCGAAGTGCTGCGAAGTGCTCTTCCGCCATACATTATAGTTATCATTCTTATCCGCTTAGAAAATCGCCACGTTTTATTTTGTGTCACTATACTTACTCGCGTAACTACTCATGTAACCATCTTTAAATAGGGAAAACATGGAAGTGTTTGGTGGCTTCTAAATTCATCCCTGTTTGGATCCTAAGGAATGAATGGGGCTAAGCTAAACGCGAACATAGTTGCGCCGTGCGCTAGAGCGATTAAGTGCACGCACTGAGACGGGAGAGGTACGTATCAACTAGTCTAAGTTGAGGGAAGAACATATTAGAATATGGAAAACCTGTGGCGTTTTCCTTTAAAGGGTAAGTTCAACAATTTTCAGTCCATTTTGTATTGTTACAATGTTGGTAACATATGTAAAAGAACAATGTTTATTCTTTCTCCGAGATACCCAGTGTATTGGTCAGCAAAATTGATGCAAAACAGCATTTTTTGATTTAGATGCTGCAAAAGTGTTTGTGTCATTTTGTCAAAACTCATTTCATTTTGCGTCATCCTGCGGAGTGCTGCTTACAAATAAAAGGGGACAAATAGGGTCCATATAACTCAGAGAAAGAGTAAATATTGTTCATTTACAGATTTACAGACGTTGCAGTAATACAATAGCGGGTTGAAAATCGTCAAACTTACCCTTATAGGCAATATAAGGATAATATTTGTTTTGTGTGTCCATGTACAGTAGCCGTCATCTGTAGTCTTTGTGAGCGTTGGCATCTTCACAAGTGAGTTTGGATCCAAACTGGAGCTGGCTTCATCTCTAGTAACCTCGGGATGGGCATCCTAAGATAGAAACAGGAAATCAAAAGAAGAAAGTTCAGCATAGCTGCTGTTCATATTATTCAGACATATAACTGGAGTGCAAGGTTATCAGATGTGTTGTGTGAATACTTGGCTAAAACATGTATTTTAATGGACTACACATGCCGCAGTATATTTAAGTGGGTGGAACATCATATTTGTAATTTACACTACTGTTAAATGTTTTTTTACATCTTTGAGAGAAGTCTCTTCTGCTCACAAAGGCTGCATTTATTTGATCAAAATGAAGTAAAAACTACTTAACAACAGTTTTCTGCATATTGTGCAATGTAATTTATTTCTGTGATCAAAGCAGAACATTCATTACTCCAGTCTTCAGTGTCACATGATCCTTCAGAAATCATTCTGATACGCTGATTTGCTGCTCAAGAAACATTTCTGATTATTATCAATGTCAAATGCTGTACTGTTTTAAAACTTTATTCACCAAAGAATCCTGGAAAAATGAAGCAGCACAGCTGTGTTCAACGCTGATAATAATCAGAAAATTAGAATGATTTCTGAAGGATCATGTGACACAAAATTCAGCTTTATCATCACAGGAATAAATTATCTCTCCAAATATATTCAAATAGAAAACAGTTATTTTAAATTGTAGTAAAGTGTATTAATTTCATACATTAAACTGTGGTTGGCATAAGAGACTTTCAAAAACATAAAAAAAAAAAAAAAAATCATACACTACTGTTTCATAAGTTTGGGTTGGTATGTTGGAGACTTACTAATCCTGCGGTTTCTAGCATCTTGGTGATGTTGTCTTACAGGAGTTCACACGGACTCTGCCGGGTGCAGCAGGCCATCAGCACTGAAGAATCTAGGAACAAAACAAGCAATCTGTCACAGAGCAAACAATATTTAGTTTGCAACTCCAGATTTATTAGAAGGAAACGAGCTAGAGCAGCAGTAAAATGCAGATAAAAGAAAGAATAATATATATAGCAATATAATAACATATACATATATAACTAATACTACTAATAGTATAATCTTAAGATAACAGAATCTATGTTTTTATTTTTAGGTCGAGTGTCACTTATGTTCAGATAAAATCTTACTAAACAAGTCTCTAGTTTTGTGTTCAGTTAAACATTATTAAAGGGTAAGCTAAATCATTTTCAGTCCATTTTGTATTGTTACAATGTTGGTAATATATGTAAAAGAACAATGTTTATTCTTTATCTGAGATACCCAGTTACAAGCATTAGTGACAGAATCATCAGCCAATCAAATTTTGACGTTCAGTGACAGCCCGCCCTCTGAGTCTAGTGACGTACCCAGTGCTACCCCCAGCATTATAACACCCTTTTAGTCCGGGATTTCCAAGGTACGAAAGTGAAATTCAATGAAAAGAAAATGACAGCTGCAGTCATCGGCGCCTACACCAGATCTTGTTGCCTAGCTACTAAAAACACCTTTTCAAGGCGCTCTTTTGAAGACAAACGAGAATAACTGAGAAAGGAAGACCTACACCCAAACTGAAAGGCCAGCAAAGTTTTTATGCGCCATTTCAAAGATTGCCACTATGAGTGCTATGAGTGGCTAACAGCTAGCACCGAGCACAAGTTATTTTGTTGATGTGTTTACTTTTTAATCCAAGTAAAGAGGCATGGAATGATAGACCCAGGGACTTTATTTACAAGTGACAGGTGAGTGCTTTATTATTTGATGAGTATTGTATCATGCACATTGTTATGGAGGTGTATGTGGTGCGTTGATAATTCTGTGGTCTGGTGTGTGGATGTCCAGCATTTGTACAGTTTTGCTGCTTTGGGCACGTTGTCATTTTAGAGTGACGTGAATGTGCATAGTTACTTGTGTATTGGCGGATTACTTTTACTGACCATGATGTAGGGAAATTTACTCTGCATTTAACCCACCCTAATCTAGCCGACTGTTGAAATTGTTGATCAGCAGTCGTTGTTGAGAGCCTGTGTGCGGCATAATATGTGCATTACGCATATGGCTACGTTAGCTGTAACAGAGATGTGTAAAATGTGTACATGTTGCTTACTGAAGGCCCTGACTGAAACCCCACGGTACGCCACTGTCTGACAGTAGGTTCACTCCAACTCTGCTGGGTGCAGCAGGCCATCACCACTGAAGAATCTAGGAAAGAAACAAGCAATCTGTCACAGAGACAACAATATTTAGTTTGCATCTCCAGGTTTATTAGAAGGAAACGCGCTAGAGCAGCAGTAAAATGCAAATAAAAGAAAGAATATATAACAATTATTAACAAATATATATACACACACATACACACAACAAATTCTACTACTAATAACAACATAATCTTAATATAACAGAATCTATGTTTTTAGTTTTAGGTTGAGTGTCACTTACATTTTGATGTCAAGGCCTTCTTAAAATTGGCTAAATATATTCTGAAAAATGCACATTAATATATTTCATGATCTATATTTCAGCTTCTTCAGTTCACCTGTATTTCTAAGTCAGTAGCTCCCTTCAGAAATGTTGAAATCTTGGAGCTTCCCTTCTGTTATGTAGAGTTTCTTTCTGTCCTCCTGAAATCACAGAACAATTTTTATTAATATTTGTTTACCATGAAATATCAAAACTTGTTTTCAATTTCGATTACACTCTCCATGTAAGTGATGTTATCGATTCAGTAAAGCCTTTTCCAACAACCCATTGACAAATCGCCAGCAAAACCTTTACAGAGCTATTGTCACGAATCCAGTCTGCACTTCCATTCACCCTCCACCAGAGGTCACTCGCTCACCACATGGACTTCACACCACACATCACAATGGACTGCATTTCCCATCAGCCATCTCACCAATCACACGCACACAGCTGTCACCAATCACTCATTGCACTAATCACACGCACACCTGATCCCACGCATTGCTCATTACACACACTATATTTACCCTGGACTTTCTCTCCCGCATCGCCGAGTATTGTATGCGTTTCGTAGCTACTCTACGAAGCCCTGGATTAACCCTTGCCTTGCTGTTTGGACACTGTTTGCACCCCTATTGAACTCTAGCCCGTTTTACCTGGATTCTCTCTCTGCCTAGCCCCTCTGGACTCTGTTTGCCGATCGTCGACCTCCGCTTGCCCTAAGTTTACTCTTTGTCTTGTCCCTGCCATACCTGTTTGCCATTGTTTCGACCCTGCCTGTATCTGTGACTATGCCTGTTAATAAAAGCCTGCACATGAATCCGCACGCCTCTTGTCTCGTCAGCCCCGTTACAGCTATCAAAATCTCTCACATGGGTAGTTGACATATCAATGTGTCCTATGGTGTGACAGCAAAAAAAATCAAATTAAAATAAACTAACATTGAAGATAAACCTCTCTCATGCTATTTGTAACTCTAAGAATGAAGATACAATTTTCTCAAGTTATTTGTAGTTTTTTTCTTCTTCTACATTTTTGTTGTCACACCATAGGACACAGTCCAATTTTTATTTTATTTGTATATTTGATTAAAAGCCCAGCGTTTCATAAACACGAGCTCAATCTGGAGTTAGCCTACCTGAAAACTGCTAAGATGCTAATAACAGACTTTTTCGAAGACACTAACCCATTTCTATAAAATAAATATTTAATTGAAACGTGTCAATAACAAGTAAGAAACGTGTCAGGAACGTTTGTATGTAATATTTGTGTGATTAAGTTTAGGGACTATACAGTACTTACCTGAAATCAGTGAAAACCGCAGCGAGCGACGGAGATTACTGTTCGCCAGTAGCTGTGTCAACGCCCCGTTTCCATGGCAACTCTGCTCCCCGCTCGCACAGAGCTCAACGCGCACACAGCATTTACACAAATAAACATATAGGATTAAAATATTACATTAATAAATTACAATCTCGTTCAATTAATATTCAATAATGAACTTAAAACTCAATTTGTAGTTCAAAAAGCAACAGCAACAATAGCTCACCGTATAGAGACGGATTCTTTCTGGCAGCCTGTAAAAGAGTGAAAAACACGGCGAAAAAGCAGTTAGGACTTCTCTTTAATAATCCGCTTTAACATTTCCCCTCAGAGAAATGGCTAGAAATGCATTAAGGCGTAAACATTCATTTTAAAAATCGCTAGCGTGACTGTTAGCTAAACAAGTTAACGTTAGTTGGAAATTAGCCACAGTCTCTTCACCTGTGCTGTAGCACACCAAATGTGCCTAACTAGTACCTTTTAAGTGTCACAGAATTAACAAAGTAGTATTTGTTTTGTAATTTAGCTGAAGTGAAATCTTACCTGAAAGCACAGATGTCGCCGGGATGAGTGTCTTCTCTCTGTGGGTTGCTAAGAGAAGAATAACTGGGCTCGAGAGCAAACAGAAAAGCGCGGCATCGGCCTGCGGTCATGAACCGACTCGGGGCCGACGACTGATGAGCTGGAAAACAGAGCACTGACCGAATTATATCGGCCTACGCCTGGCCGATGTTTATTAGATGTTTCAGGTAGTGAGGCCGATGTTTCGCATTGGGCCGACGTCGGCCAGACGTACGTGTGCTGTCCGGGTACTTATTTGTTAATGTTTACTTAGGTAAGGTGGAAAAAGGGTCCTAAGGTTGTTTTAACCCTCTGGGGTCGACAAACGCATATATGCGGTTTGAGGCAGATTTTCCTGATAAGGCCGAAATGAACTTGAATTACTCTCCCATTTTTGATCGTACAGATAAGAGCAATACACCATTCAAATCTGTAAGGGGTCTACTTTTATTTGTATACACTCATAATAACAACTCAACTTTGTGCTTTTGAAGAATAAAGAAAACAAACAGGGTGCGTTCTCAGTCTTCACTCTCTCCGCGAACTGTTTTTAGAAACACGTCACTAAAATGAACTGTAACTCAGAAAATACTTCACACAGAGACATGAGAAATATATCTATAGAAAGCCTGAAGTGTCTACTTTGAAATGAAGCAAGTCTTATCGAAAACAAACATTCTGTGATGAAGTAATCTGTGTGAAACCAACACGATGTTCAGTCTGTCCCATCTGACTCATTATCTCTAATGAGTTCACGCCCTCGCGCCGTTCATATGTAAATAGCCGCGTGGGACGTGCGCACGTGCAAACGCCCAAAACAAACAAAGAGAGGAGATTCATTGTGGCTACTGTTCGTTTCTGGAAGACGCACCGAGTAAAAGCAGGATTTCCCTCGAAATAAGTACACGATATCATCCAGAAGAGGAGATGAGTAAGTAATGTTTCTTTTTTGCATTAGTTAACGTTTTATTGTGTCATAAACTTGAACAGATTTAAACAGTTAGTTGCATTTTTCCCAAACAACAACGTGATGAATGCTACGCGTCTAAGAATGTTTAGACCATGTTTATTATTAATACTTTGTTCTCAAATAGATTTTAATAGCGTGCTAAACAATAATAATTAGTTTCTCAGATATAAAATATAATTTTTTATAGCACAAAGTACATAGTTTTATTGTACAAAGCATGTTTGAGTCTGTGGCTACAGAATCATATCATAGGCTACTATAAAATCATACATACTAGACTATATGACTACAAAATCATAGTTGGGTTTTTCCCAAACTATAATTCCTGACTACAATGTTTGAAATAGTGTAAAACATTTTTAATATGAGGGGCAATTCACTGTATTTAAATTTCTTACGGCACGATGATGTTTTCATGCTCTATATAAAACAATAAAAGTAATATGAGTGTACACTGTAACATGATGAATGCTACGAGTCTAAGTATGTTTAGTACATGTTTATTATTAATAGCCTACTCTGTTCAGAAATAGATTTTACGTGCTAAACAATAATAATTAGTTTCTCAGATATGAGATTGTTTTATGATAGTACAAAGCATGTGTGAGTCTATGGCTACAAAACATATATACAGCTGCTGGGTGAGCGTGATTTCACCAAGTACAACATGTTCCTGGATCAACATCCTTGTTGATCCTGGAACATCATTCCAATCAACCAATCAGAATTGAGGGATAACTTTTCAGGAAATATCTGCTTTAGGCTTATGTTCAGCGTTAGATGCTTCGACACCCTTGTTAATCAGTTATCATTTCACACTGATTTTAGGAATATATTATGGGTAGGGTTAGGTTTAGGGGTAGGGATTGGATTAAGTCTATATTTTTGGACAATAATGTTGATCCAGGATCAACAAAAGATGTTGATCCAGGAACATGTCTTACTTGGGAAAATCACGGCGACCACAGGACCACAGGGGCTGGTCATATGATTAGAATATCGTCAAAAAGTTGATTTATTTCACTAATTCCATTTAAAAAGTGAAACTTATATATTATATTCATTCATTACATTAATGCATAAAGCTGGTTTATTTTGGTCTCTTAGTCAATTCTGAAACATTTTAACTTTTAAATATATGAAGGAATAAATAAGCCAAATGTAATGTCAGTAATCCAGATTTTACAAAGTTGAAAACATAATACACCATGGTCAATTCCAGTTGTGGATTACTCATATATCCAACTGCCTCTCCTCAGGCTGAAGTCTTTCGAGAGTTAAGAGCCCTTATTTCAAAAAGATCGTCCTCAGTGTCAGAATTTTCTGAAACCACATAGAGCCAAATGAAGATTTTCAATGCCGTAGATCAAAGTTTTGACCTCCAAAGACCAAAAAGGTCCCCTGTTAGATAGCGAGGAGCGACACGTTTGGATGACTTAATATTTAATAATATTTCACTTTTTGAACAACTCTGAAAAAACAGTGTTGATAATTACAATAAACACCAGTTTTTGACAATAAAAATACACTGTAAAAATATTTTGGGGATAAAAACCCTATTAGTACTACCAGTAAACAGTTAAAAAAAATTTACGTCATTTTTTTAAAGAAAAAATATACTACACTTACCAGTCAAAAAAAGACTGATAAAGTGTATATGATTCACATTTGATTATATTTTATTATACTCAGAAAAAGAAAATGGCTAAATGCAAATAAACGTTTAGAAATAAACATTAACACAGTAGGGCATCTTAGTTTTTCTCACTCCACAACAAAACTTTTAAATGTAACCATTTTCTGCAGTATTAAAAGTGTTGATTCTTGAGCTCCAGCATGTTATCAATGCTTTGACATGATGAGAAGAAAAACCACCTGGTCTTGTTACACCCTTTCTTTCTTTTCTTTTAGTTTATTTTCTGTTGCGAGTTTCGTGTTCTCAGTTCAACTCGAGCCTGTGACCACCTCAAAACTTCAACCAGACCAACTCCGCATCCTCAGCCAACACCCAAGACATCCCTTCAACGACTGAACTTCCAGCCAATCAGCAACTCAGGAAACCCCTTTTCCTGCAACGACGACGACGACAGAAGGGAATCCCTGTAACACAAAGGCAACGCAAGCAAGTAACCTTCAGGTCTAACTGAACTGGTGCATTTAATATAAATTTTAGCCTCATTGAGAAACTCAATGCGAGGGTTAATTAAGTGATTGATGGTTGTTCAGGTCTGCGATAGCACATATTGCTGTAAACTTGGGATTTCACATTCTCATTCTCTAAACTCATCCTTTCTCTCTTTCTGCAACGTGTGAATGTGTGAAGGCATGTGTTCATGTGTTAGATTAGTTTATGTCTTAGGTTTATATAAATAAAGTCTTATTTATATTGAAAAGAGAAGTATCTTGTGTTTTGTGCTTACAAGTTAATGTCTTAATCTGCCGATCTTGTTACTGTGCTTATTAATAGTGTTTTCACTATATTTTGGATTTTAATATCCAGTGTAGAATTAATGTTATACGGCTCGTTCAGTGAATCGCTGCCGACTCAGTGATCAGCCGCAAAACAGTGATTCTGTTCAAATTCCCTGTAAAATCATTAATGATTCCCTTTGAGCTAAATTAAATTATATTTATGTATCAAACCCTACATAAGTGACGTGACATACAGCCAAGTATGGTGACCCATACTCAGAATTTGTGCTCTGCATTTAACCCATCCAAAGTGCACACACACAGCAGTGAACACACACACACCGTGTGCAGTGGGCAGCCATTTATGCTGCGGCGCCCGGGGAGCAGTTGGGGGTTCGGTGCCTTGCTCAAGGGCACCTCAGTCGTGGTATTGAGGTGGAGAGAGAGCTGTACTTTCACTCCCCCCACCTTCAATTCCTGCCGGCCTGAGACTCGAACTCGCAACCTTTGGATTACGAGTCCAACTCTCTAACCATTAGGCCACGACTTCCCCCAAAGCTTTTTTCGTCCCTGGGTGGGCTGAGTATCATCAGTGAAACAATAAAAATTAACCCCATGTTTAACTCCAGTACTGACCCTTGTGACTGATATGACACTTCTTCATTTATTGTTACAGTTATAATGGTCAGATAAATTTCAATCGTGATATTGAGATTCCAGTAATGCCAGCAGAATTGCACAAAGTAAAACTCCATGTTATATTTGAGGTGGTTTGTTACATGCATAATACATTTATTTTGATGAGAAATCAGGAAATATGTAACCACAGCTGAATCTATTAAGCTTTAATATCAAGCTTCTGACAATGTCTTGGGGAAAAACACCCACACAACAGAGGAAGAGGTTTCTAATGACACAAACCGAACCAGTTATGATACTCCGTGGATGTGGAGTAACACTCTGTGGTTAAAGTTAAAAACCTTTTTGCTTGAAGCTTTAAAAAACACACACACACACACACACACACACACACACACACACACACACACTTGTTTTTCTACCCTAAGGGGGTCCACAGTTTTTTGCCCAATTGTGGGGTCCACCATTTCCAATGGTTCTACACACTTATAAAAAATCAAGCAAGATAACAAGCAGTTCCTAATAAGAAATATCACTTCAATAATACAAAATTCAAACAAAATTGTTTGCACATGAGTTTTTGTGTCACTTGTGGGGCCTAACCAAACATTTAGGACTTGTGGGGTCCACTTTCACAGATACACACACATTTCTAATCTTTATATCTTAGCAGGGACCAAACATCTAGAAACATTAACTACTTCCATTATTTGCCCTTGATTACCATAGAAACCTTTTTAGATTCTAATGTATATCCTCTAAATTAATCTGCACACGTCTGTATTATCTTAGGCATCAACATGGCATAAAAAAACCAATCCAGAGACTTTTCTAAACCAATAAGCCCTCAAATTTTGGTCTCAGCCTGAATGACTTCAGTCTGCAAGACACCAACTGTATTTTGCCCGCATTGTATTGGTCACTGAATGAACCGCAGTCCATTTCTAATGAAGTTGTGTTCCTAGCCAGTCATGTTCACTGCGGCCTAAGGATAATTTACTCCTTTAAATTGAGGACTTCACATGAAAACTCCCTGTTCATCTGATGAACAAAGACTTTAAAGTCGACATGAAATCAAAATTGACCCTATTTACTTTGTTAGAGCATATTACTAGTCTTGTGGTGAACAGTTAATCCGTGCAAGTTAATACACTGATTAAAGATTACCACAGCAAACAATTTTTTTCTAAGTCTGAAAAGTTACTTCCGGTCTGAAATGGCGTTCCTTTTCTGATGACGTAGGCTTGACGGCTTGGGTTGAGAAACGCTTAACCGCTCCTCAAACCGTTAGTCTGCTACGAGCGAGAGATGGAGAGGAGCGCTGAAGGAAAACCCTGCCCTCGGTTCAATACTCCGTTTCACTCTGAAATACGTCACACGGGAGAAAAGTCATTTGCACCTTCCGGTTCAAGCGGACTTTAAAACCCTGTGGAATTATAGCACTAATACCACAAGTAATATTTTACACAAAACACAGGATTAAAAAACAACTTCACAACATGATTTGTCCTCAATGAACATGTATTTGGTAACACACAAATGGCTGGTTCCATACAGAGGTTATACAACATCTTACATTTCAAAGGGGTAAAAGATTTAACAGCAATAAACATGTTATAAGCAACTCAAAGCATTACAATACAAGAGTCAGTCTTTTTTTTGGGTATAAAACATTTAAAATTAAAAAAGACTTTTGACAGGATCAACCCCTTTTATTTTTTATAGTGCTAGACAACAAAGAACTAACGTAAATGAGCATTCTGCCTTCATTCCCTCCCCATCAAGGCATTCTAAACCCATGAGAAACATGTTCATCTTCAGAACGCACCTGAAGATATCTGAATGAAACCTGAGAGATTTCCATTCTAAACCTGTTCATCCTAAACTTTCAAACTTCAAAACATTCAGAGAGAAAAAAAAGTTACCCATGTGACTCCGGAGGTTTAATCCCAATTTTATGGAGCAATTTCAATATTTAAGTTGTTTGGCCCATACGAAGCATTAATAATAATAATAATAATAATAATAATAATTTATTGTCATTGCAATTATATAACGAGATTACATTATTAGGCACAGCGACAAATAACAAACAAGATAAATTGTATACAAGCTGAAGAATCATTAGTAACCAGAAACAATGAGTGTAATTGTGTGTGTGCTGCAGCGATGCAAAGTCCAGTTCACAGCTATTGCATTGGTGGATAATATGTATAATAGATGGATTAAGTGAGATCAACAATAGCACAAAAACAGGACAAAGCGACATATAACAAACAAGGAGAAGGGCATACGAGGCCAAGAATCCCTATTAACCAGAAAACGTGTATAATTGTGTGTGTGCTGCAGCGATGCAAAGTCCAGTTCACAGTTATTGCAATTGTTGGATAATGTTAAGCGAGTGGATTCACATCACTTCATAAACTTGGGATTAAACCACATGGATTACTTTTACGTTATAAATGTTCTGAAGCTTGAAAGTTTAGGATGAACAGACAGCAATGCAATCAGAAGCCCTCGAGTAATGGACAGAGCGGCAACGCAACCAAAATCTCAGCTTTCATTCAAAATATCTTCATTTGTTTTCCAAAGATGTCTTGTGGGTTTGGAATGACAGCGGAGAGTAAATGACAACCAACCATTTAAGCGGATAATACAATGAAGAAAACAATTTCAGCTTTGTTAAAGGGTTAGAACGCATGTCCCGATGTGAATGCTAGTGGGAAGGCATCCAGATACCTGTACGTCACTTTACTTTTCTTCTTACGGCAGAAATGCAATGTTTGATAAAGTATTTGACCTCCTTCCAGTCTGGATTTCCTAAAGCTCGAGCTTCTGCATCAACACAGCGCTGACAGTCCATTTCCCTGAACCTGGCTCCTCACAATGAGTTTCCTCAGGTGTCCTTCTACTGCAGCACATTCATCTGGTGTCCAGCTTCTTCTGACAGCAGTTTCTTTACCTAAGTATACATAAAAGAACATGTTATTCAGTTTAGGTTAATGTCTTAAGTTCAGGATTTTTAAACCTTAATCTGAACTGAAAGACTATTGGATTGATCGCACAGGTCATTCATTGCCATATTGACTTGGTTCAGAGACTAAAAGTACTCTTAGTTTGTTTCTGAATAAAACTTGACTAATAATAATAATAATAATAATAACAACAACAACAATAATAATAATAACAACAATAATAATAATAATAATGCAGTGCAAACCAGTAAAAGGTGTGGTAGCACCTAATTTTGAATGTGGGTAACCAGACAGTTGATGGCACCACTGACTTCTATAGTATTTTTCCCTACTATGAACGTCAACTGTCTGGTTACACACATTCTTTAAAATGTTTTCTTGTGTTCAGCAGAAGAAAGAAACTCATACAGGTTTGGAACATGAGGGCGAGTAAATGACAATTTTCATTTTTGGGTAAACTATCCCTTTAAACCTTACGCTTAATTGAATGGTATTTCAATAGTTTTATTCAACAATATTTATTTGGAGCACTTATCACAAAACTCAGTCTAATATTCTGATTATAGTTGATTTACAACCTTAAACAGAATGTGTGAACAGACCTATTGTGACAGCTATCAATGTGCAGTGATCAAGAATCAAGAGTAAAAATTTGATCAAATAATATAATTCAGAATAGAGCTTGTGTCTTCAAGACGAACGAGACCATCAATCCACTTTACATTTCTAAACTCACCTCTCTTTTTTGCCGACTTTCTCTGGTATTGGGAATGCACTGTGGAAGTAGGTTCTTGCACGGATGGCACGCTGTCCTCAACTTCAGGCTCATGTGCTTCTGGAATAAAGTCATCTGAGTGCAAAAAATTAAATAAAACAAGTTTATTAAAGAAAAAGACAAATCAAAATATAAACTAACTGTAAGCAACACTGCCTGGATTAGGATCTATCATGCATACCATTGTGTCATGGTGACAGAGCAATGATCAACAGTACAAGTTTAGAAATATTCAGTATATGGCACGAGTCTTGCAGATGATATGTATTGTGAAAAGCAGAGCTGTCGGAAGGAACTCTTCTTCATCTGCTCTGGGAATGTCCCATGATTCAGAATTATTGGCTAAAGATTCATGAGCGCATTGAAAACATCACCCGGACGAGCTTGGAGTTCTGTCCGAGGTTGTATATTTTGAATGATCCACAAATGACATCGAACTGTGGAGCAGCGGACTTTATTTATTTTATAATGATCGGAAAGCAAATAATAATGAGAAACTGAAAGAACCCAGGTGAGCCCTAGAGCCCTCTAGCACGGAGTTGGCGAAGGTGGCATCATATGAAAAACTCTTTCAACATCAATGACAGGGCGGGAAAATATGTGGCGAAATGGGGAAAATACGTGCAATATATTGCTACCAGATGAGAGCGTGGTGCTTATTGTAAAACTGTACACTTGATCCATGTGTTATTTTATTTTTTATTATTTTATTACTTTTAGTTTGTTTTTTTAAAAATGTATCATCTCTGTTAAGATGTCATTTGTGATGCTGACTTCAGTGAAGACTATTATGTAACAGTGGTGTTTAAAAATCAATATTGCACGATATTGAAGAAAAATGCGATGCGCGATAACTCATTAAATAATGCGATATTTGATACGATAATGCTTAAAGTGTGTAAAAAAAAAAAATTAAATTATCTTTAAAATATATTTTAAATTATATAACCTACATGAGGTTTCACATTCTTTTTATGACAAGAAAACATCCTTATAAATTCTGAAAGTGAACATCAGTGTTTTACTGTAGTATAAGAAGTGTTATTTAACATCAGTGTGAACCACAGGGTTTCAGGTTATCCTACATTAGCTTTATTTAATAAAATACTGAATCATAAAATGTAAAAATAAAACATTGCTTAGTTTTTACTGTATGAATTAAATATATCCTGATACTTATTAAAGCTACAAAACTTTGTCTTTTGTTCATGACCCCAGTTATTGCAAGCTGTTGCGATATTTTCGATATATTGTGCAGCCCTAGTGAAAAGCCCTATACAAATAAACCAATCGAATTGAACAACAAATTTCACATGGTTTCCATAATTCTACAATGCAGTGGTAGAGAGCTCCGGTTTAAATCAGACTTGCACTCTCACTGGTAGCACAATTTAAATGTATGCCTTTGGCAGATACTTTCTCCTTAAAGCAACTTACAGAACACATTACAGTGGCAATAGCCCTGGAGCGATGGGATGAAGCATCAGCTACAGGACACAACGGCTGTGGAGATCGACTACCTTTGGATAACTATACATGTGCTGTAGCTTACTTACATGCAGCATGTCTAAAACATGACAACTCTACATTTAAACTAAAAGGTTATATTAATGCAACAACCACATATGTGGAATTAGGGGTGGGCGATATGGCAAAAATATAATATCACGATATCTTTAAGAAAAATCACGATTCAACGATTTTATCACGATTCTTTGTCATGTTGGTTTTACTATTTTGCAAGTCATCTGAGCATTACAGCCAAACTAATTTCCCTATTATAAAGACAAAACCTTTCAAGATAACAAAAATATTAAAAAAGAATGGCGGGGATATTTAGGCCAAAGTGGGTGAAGATAAAAATCTTTGTCATTATTTTATCTTTGTTATTAAAAAATGAGAACAAAGATAGACATTACAAATACACATACTATACAAATAAAACAGTGTTTTATTTTCAGGTACAGTTTCATTTAGCAGGAGCGTTCGAGAAATTGAATCAACAAATATAAAAATAAAACACTATATAGATTGATTCCTATTAAATCAACTGTATTAACGTTTGTCAGTCATGAGTAGTGAGTCATGTTTCTCTTTGTGTTTTGGTGTTTTATTAACATTGAAGGAATAATTAACCCCAAAATAAAAAAAGTGTTTTATATTTATACCATCATTTACTCACTCAAAAGTTTCTTTAAACCTGAATGAGTTTCTTCTGCTAAACATAAATGCTATTTTGAGGAACGTGGAGAACCAAACAGTTGCTGGTCCCCAGTGACTTATTCCATAGTTTTTTTTTTTCCTTCCATCAAAAGTCAATGTGGACCAGATACTATTTGGTTACCCACATTCTTCAAAATATCTTCTTTTGTGTTCAGCACAAGAAAGAAATTAATACAGGTTTGGGACAACATGTGAGTTTGTAAATAATGACAGAAATTAAATTTTAGGGTGAACTATCCCTTTAATGACAGTCGGTAGCATGTTCAGTACTGCCCCTTTAAGACATGCATGCATCTAACAGACACGCATCCGTTTTCTCAGCTGTTTACTTACTCATTTTAGACATAAGCAACGGAGTCTATATATAAACCTTGTGTGTTTTGACAGTATTAGTGCACACGATAACTTAGTTCAGTAATCAGGCGCTTTTTGACAGGCTTTAGCACGCGCGCTTCGGGTGTACGGTAGGCTTGGGCGGTATCCAAATTTTGATACCGTCAAACCTCCTCCCTATTTTACCTCGGTATACGGTATTACCGTGAATAATAAAAAAATTATGACATAAGGCTCAGACAGTGTCACCTTAGGTTCGAAGTATTTCCATCTCTCGCGGTCACCTTTTTGTTGCACAATTTGCAAATTGCCTCGTCCGTATTTACCGCCTCTCCCTTCTCGTTCGGTCGAAACCCGAAATACTGCCAAACTGCAGAAGTTGTGTTTTTTTCGAGACCCTGGGGCCGGTTGCACGAACTGAACGCAAGTTACAACCCTAGCCTAGTTTTGACGTAAATGGGCATTAAGTTACAACTTACGGACTACTAAATATTTTTTCGTTGCACCATTACAC
This sequence comes from Acrossocheilus fasciatus, assembly GCA_036784905.1. Lineage (NCBI taxonomy): Eukaryota > Metazoa > Chordata > Actinopteri > Cypriniformes > Cyprinidae > Acrossocheilus > Acrossocheilus fasciatus. Next base: position 47,340,867 of record CM071940.1, read on the forward strand.
TTAGTTGAAGTGTAACTCTACGTATAAACTAAATATTTACGGACGCGTCTGGTCAGGAGTAACGGTTGGAATAAAATAGCAGACTGAGTGAATTGCATCAATATGCTCTTCTTTTACCTGACAACCTCCAATCCTTTAGGCATATATGATGCTGCTGACATTTACACTCACGTACATATTAAGAGAGAGAACAATATGTGAATAAAAGTACTTTGTTTCTTTTTTAGCCCGTCTTCAACACCCCATCTACAGCGCGCCTCTGTGCACTTCGGTCCGTGTTTGCGCATGTCAGATGAAATAATAAATAAATGGCATTTCTTATGTTTTTTTCTTTCTTTCAGTATTTATTGATCCTTATTTATTTCAATTACAGTTTCTGAATGTTATTTACATATAAAAATAGCTTACATATAGACTAATGTTATTAATGTATCGTTATTAATGGAAACTTGTTTTTACCGTTAGTATACGTGAGGCGAAAGAAGTTAGAATGAAGGATTAATTAAGATCAATAACATTTAAACAAGTTCTGCTCGCGTATTTGAAGGTTTCTATTGGATGATTTAGGGTAAACGTCATTTTATGCGACTACGCATTACTTTACGGAGAGCTTAAGAACTACTAGCTACGTCCTGCTTAACGAACAGCTGGTGCAACCGAAGTAAGTACAAATGTAGTTGCAAACTAGCAAGTAGTTACTAGCCTCTAGTGTGAACTTAACATTCTAATTTAAGTAAGAACTTACGAATGGCTGGTGCAACCCTACCCTGGTCACTTGGTGCGCGACTCGCCATCTTTCCCCCTCTCTCTCTTTCTCCTCCACGCTGTCACGTGATGACAACCAAGCATACGCATTTTTAGGCATTAGATAAATTATATTTAATATTTAATCCTCGTCTCCTATATAAGTGCATTGTTTTTATGACGGTATAACGGTATTGAAACTGATACCGTTGCTATTTTTAGATCCCGCGGTATACCATATTACCGTATTACCGCCCAAGCCTAGTGTACGGGCTCAGAAAAAGCGCATAGCAGACCAACGCGTGAATAAAACATTTAACCGGCAAGGCTTTAAAGAAGATCCGAATAATGTACAGTATATTGAGACGGAGGAATAAGAACTGCAACTGATAGAATGTGCGCTGGAGCACGATACTATGATATTTCTTCAAAAGCAGATCGTGGAGACATTTTTATCGTCCACGATCAAAAATCGTCATATCGCACACCCCTACGTGGAATCCCATAAAGATTGAGCAATAACATCTACATTTAATTGCCTAATTTAAATGAGATCTTTCATAACCATTTTTCTTTTTAAATCAGACAAACATGCCTTTCTCTTGTGAACACCCATCCATGTCAACAGTCTCTAAAAACGGCAAGTAATAGAATATGAATGAGTTGTAAAACTGAAATCAATCTGACAAGAGTATACAAAATTACTACATAAATAGCTGAATAGACTAAAATTGTCTAGTTAGTCACATTATAACAATAACACCTGCCATCTTCATCAAATACTTCTACTCTGTTCTATTCTATTCTATTCTATTACTTATCAAATACTATCTACTATTCTAAAAGAGAACAATTTATAGACGGACAATGCTATGCTTTTTAACTTTCCTTAATAAAAATAAAGACTTAATACCAGTCACATCAAGCTGAATTTGATCCAGATTCTTCCCTTTGTATTCTCCTAGCCGTCCCTGTTCCAGCGCTAAACAAACTTTGCTTATTTTAGCTAGCTGGAGCGTGCCCTCTGGAAGGCGGTAGGGCTTTCTGTGGACCTCAATGTTATGCCCAAGGAAATCGGCCAATTGGTCAAATTCTGTAGTCTGTAGTAGAACGAAATTCAATGATCGAGAATTCAAAAGCAAAAAGCGAGCACACATTTAATAGCCATTTTAATACTCTAAATCCAAGTTCGCATGATTGTGAAATCAAAAGTAAAAAGCGCCCACTGCCACTGTTATTGGTAATACAGTGTTGTTGCAAGTTTATTCACCGTGTGAACATTTCCTTACAGTGACATCCCTCGTAAAGTACTTCACATTCTTAGAGAACCTTTAAATGGTACTACTCTCAACAACTAATACCAGGCTCACTAAAATAAGCAGGAGACCAGAGCAAGTGAAAGAGGATTTGGTTAGCACTAAGCATTAAGTAACAATGTATGAAAAAATGAGGCTTACAGGACTGTGACAGTATCTCCTTGGCCTTTGTGAAGCCATTCCAGACATGGAAGTGGAAGGCTCACCCGTGCGGTCATCACTCGACTCATTAAGAGGAACACAGAAATCTGGTACTCTACTCACCTGCAAAAATGTAATTATTTCATGTGCAATTATGTATTTTGTTCATATTCTATTGAAATCATATACAGGGGAAATATTTAGGTAGAAATTGTATCCAGAATGTCAGAGGCATACCAAAATGTTTTTTTGGAGCAACTTCGTTGTCTGACTGCAGATCAGTTTCCATCTATTATACTCTCACTCGAGTCAATCAGAAGATCAGAAAAATTAGCCACTCCAGCCACCTGCAAAAAAGGAGTTTCAATTTCAAGGCATGTTATACATTTTGGCTTACATTCTATTAAAATGAGTCACAGGGGAAGGACGTTTGAACCATTTATAGAAACAGCAGCATTTTAAAGGGGTGGTTTACTGCGATTTCACTTTTTTCATTTTAAATAGTGTGTAACGTTGCTGTTGGTGCATGGACAGTATCTGCAAAGTTGCTGCGCTGAAAGTTCAACGTAAGCGGAGATATCGTCTTTTAAAAATCAGGAAGTTTAATGCCTACAAAAACGACTCATACGGGACTACAACGAGACACTTCCCGGGTTGCATACGAAATAAACCCATCAACCCCTCCCTCTGGAACATGCAGAAAGGGGGCAAGGCCATGTTCTGCGGCTTTGTCGAAGAGGAAGAGTTATAGTGGACAGTTGTAGCCGTGCCGTCGAAACGGTGTTATTTTCACCCAGCTGTCAGGTCTTCTGTGTTCGGGCTTCCTACGGATGCTGTAGTTCGTCAACAATGGTTAAACTTTATGTTTGATTATGTTCCTGACAATTACAATCCTAATTCAGCTCTCTGTGCTGCGCATTTTACGGAAGACAGCTTCCAGAATCTACACGAGTTCAATGCCGGATTCACACAGAAACTATTACTAAAACATGGAGCAGTTCCAGCTTTAAAAACAGAGGCAGCAGCTGTTGGGCCACGATCTGTGAGTAAGATTTCATCATTTTAAATGTATTTGCATGTATAATTTCAGACGTAATGTTTTAGTTTGATCAAGGACGTAAACAAATGCCAACGCTGGCTTTAGTAGCCAGTTAGTTAAATGCTATTTCGTGTGTCTGTGACAAACGCGTACAAACATTTTGGACCCGAATTTGTAATTATGTACTAATTTTGTAAATGTATTTTCCATGTATACTTGATGTAATTTTTAGATTTGATCAAGAACGTAAACACAAGCCAACGCTGTTTGGTTAGTAGCCAGTTAGTTCGATGTTATTTTGTGTGTATAAGACAAACGGGTACAAACTTCAAAAAATGATATGTAATCACAACAGCAAACTTCCATTCAGAAACGTTTGTAAGAGCCGTGCTTGAGGAAGTTCTGCTTGACTCTCTTCATTACCGCTTTCTGGGTCTGATTCTGGCTCAAACTGATACGGAAATATTGACACCATTATTTACATTTGACCGGAGCTCATGCAGCTGTCGCTCGTGAAGGGAATGGGCGTGACGTTTCCGCGCAACGTGCAGTACGCAGTTTAGCCAATCACAACACACCGGCCCAGCTGACCAATCTGAGCCCATCGCCTGCTTCTGAGGGAGTGGTTTCAGAGAATCAGGAAGTCAACCAGTCGTTCAAATGACAGAGGAGAAAGCGGCTTACAATAAAGGTGAAATATATGAAAAATAAGGCGTTTTTTAACAAACGAAACACGAAGACATGTTATATTGCACCCCATAAACACAATCAAGCAAAGAAAAAAAGCAGTAAACCACCCCTTTAAAGTACAGTATCTGAGGCATACCTGAATGTTTGAATTCCTCTTCTTTTGAACAAAATCACAGTGTGGAGTGGGAGGGCTGTCTTTAATATAATCCTCATCCGTCTCCTCACTTTCGGAGTAGTTCACTAGGGCAAACCCGTTGGTAGTAAATACCTAAATAATAAAAAAAAAAAATACACATTAAGAGTTAATATTAGCACAAACATGCTCCTAATAATAGCAAATATTTATCTAGTTTGACAGAGCGAGCATTTGAGGGAGGGCCCCATAAGGTCAAGACTAGAAACGTGTGTGTGAGCGCTTGACATGCAGCATGAGGGAAGACTTGAGTAGTTTGAGGAGTCAACATCATTCATTTACCTGTGTGAGGGCAGAATCTTTGGAGTCCTCATGGGAAGAGTGCTCTTGGTCTCTAGAACAGAAGTCTGCTGCTTTGGTCCCTGGAAATCAGACAAAACAACAGAAAACAATGAAGAACTGACCTTTTTGTTTACCGTTTCAGACATTTACAAGTAACAAAAGTCAGCTCGTGTGAACACAGTTTCTCATCTAGCACAGCTGAAATATAAGAGCATGCACATATCTTTTCTAGAGGTAACAGCTAGTGTCACAGACACAAATATGATGCTGCAATGCATTACATCCAAAATACTCATTCTGAACATGCAGCAGCTTGAAGAGTGTTGAATTACCCCTGCAATAACACTAGTTTAAATACTGACAGGTGTTGTCCCAATGATGTAACATCACTATGAGTGAGATCCATACGTGAGGGCCCCATAAAGACAAGACTAGAAACGTGTGTGTGTGTGAGGGCCCCATAAAGCCAAGACTAGAAACGTGTGTGTAAGAGCTTATCTGTGAATTCATTAGTTTGAGGGAGGGCCCCATAAGGCCAAGACTAGAAACGTGTGTATGTGTGAGGGCCCCATAAGGCCAAGACTAGAAACGTGTGTGTGTGTGAGGGCCCCATAAGGCCAAGTCTAGAAACGTGTGTGTGTGTGAGCGCTTGACATGCAGCATGAGGGCAAGACTTGAATAATGTTGACTCCTCAAACTACTCATTTACCTGTGTGAGGGCAGAATCTTTGAAGTCCTCATGGGAAGAGTGCTCTGTTAGGGATGTCTTGGTCTTTAGATCAGAAGTCTGCTGCTTTGGTCCCTGGAAATCAGACAAAAAAACAGAAAACAATGAAGAACTGACCTTTTTGTTTACCGTTTCAGACATTTACAAGTAACAAAAGTCAGCTCGTGTGAACACAGTTTCTCATCTAGCACAGCTGAAATATAAGAGCATGCACATATCTTTTCTAGAGGTAACAGCTAGTGTCACAGACACAAATATGATGCTGCAATGCATTACATCCAAAATACTCATTCTGAACATGCAGCAGCTTGAAGAGTGTTGAATTACACCTGCAATAACACTAGTTTAAATACTGACAGGTGTTGTCCCAATTATGTAACATCACTATGAGTGAGATCCATACGTGAGGGCCCCATAAAGACAAGACTAGAAACGTGTGTGTGTGTGAGGGCCCCATAAAGCCAAGTCTAGAAACGTGTGTGTGAGAGCTTATCTGTGAATTCATTAGTTTGAGGGAGGGCCCCATAAAGACAAGACTAGAAACGTGTGTGTGTGTGAGGGCCCCATAAGGCCAAGACTAGAAACGTGTGTGTGAGAGCTTATCTGTGAGCATTTATTAATCTTTGCTAAAGTTCATTTAAACATTTAATAGCCTACATTATTGAAATCAAAAGTTGTATTTGTTAACATTTAGTTAATGCACTGTGAACTAACAAAAACAGCTGTATTTTTATTAAAATTAATATAGATGAATAGATTCAGTAACATGTATTGCTCATAGTTCATGTTAGTAATAAACTAATGTTAAATCAAACCACATTGTAAAGTGTTTCAAAAAAACAATTTACAGAACACCTTAAAATAAGAACGTAAGGTGTGCTTACCCCCTTTAGTACAGTATATGGTCAGCAAGATTTAGCCTTAATAAACTACAGTATTTACAACTGAACTGTAGCCTATTCAATTGTAGAAAATAAGACTATTAGTTAAAATAAACTTTTTAATGCTACTTTTTCCCCTGCTTTTTTATATTGATATTATATACCAAAATAATCTATTAAAGAAGGATTTTATCTTACAAAGCTATGAAATCCAGAGGTAAAAATCACAGCTTTTTTTCTTTTTTTTAAAGAGTGTTGGCCACCGAAGACCATTTTTGACCCAGGAAAAACCCTGCAGGCTTAGCAATGCTTGTGTGCGGACATTCACACGTCAAGCAAGAATCGCTAGTGAGGCACGAAATGTATGAATTTATGCATGTTTTTTTTTGTATGACAACCAGTGTAATTGTTTTTCTAAAACTGAAAATATTAAATGTTTATAAGGTAAACTTTTGTCACACGCTGTTTCTGAATTCTCTTTTCTCATGCTATCCATGTGTTATAGCCTATGTGGCACAGTAATATCGTGTCATTTAAGGAAAAAAATTGTATGTGCTCCTAAATTTTGGACGTGCTCGTAATTAAAAAACATTTAGCAGCACAAAGTGCTCCTAATAAAAAAAGGTACCATAGAGCCCTGCCTTAACCCTTCACATACAGATGTGGTATAACATACCAAAATTATATTAACGCATACTGCCTTTATAATCAGGGTATCTGCAGGTATCAGCACTTCCAATGTAATACTTTTTAATACCATTTTTTCTTCAAAACATTTAAGACCTGCACATCATTGTGACTTCTATACAAACACACAAGATCACCCTGCTCAGCGATATAGGAAGGAACAATGGACATTTCTGGCTTTAAATTAACTATAGCTGAGGTTAAGGTCTATAGAAGTATATAGGAGACCAGATTTTTAGCATTTCAAGTCAGAAATACTACAGAAATTGAATGGTCATCAAAAATAAAATAAATTAGGGATGCACCGATATGAAAATTTTGCCCGATACCAATAACCGATAATTCTTTACATTTGAAAGCCCATAACCAATATATTGGCAGATAAATCTAAATTAAAATGTTGATATACTTTGACAGCCTGTATACATAAAAGACTCACCATTAAAAGCCATTGAAACACTTCAACAAATCAAACAATACAGTATCCTAGCTTGAACAAGTGTAAGACTCCTTAACTTTTAAAATTAATTTTACACTCCTATGGTCAACTTTATTAAAAAATGGTAACACTTTATAAGGTTTAATTTTGTTAGCATTAGTTAGCATGAACCAACAATTAATGAACAATACTTCTACAGCATTTATTAATCTTAGTTAATGTTAAGCTCAACATTTCAAGACACATTTGAGATCCAAATTTGTATCTGCTAACATCAGTTAATGCACTGTGAACTAGTGATCGACCGATATATCGGCCGGCCGATACAGAGCAGATTCCAGCATATAGAGCAGATTCCCTCCCCACCACTAGCAGAGTGCTGGAATCTGCTCTTCAAGACAACGATAAGTTTTAAACTTTCAAAGCATCTTTTAACTGTTTGACTTCGCTGAAATATTGCCATACACTTTGAAAGTGGAAACACGTTGCTCTATATGTGCTTGTAACTATAGCTAAGCAAGTTTGTGGGTCCAAATGGAAAACGCGAATGCCTCTATAAAACTGCTTGCCATTGTATTTATAGCTAGTTGTAGGCTATTCGTATGCATACGGTCGCTGTTACAAACACTGGTCATAGGATTAAGTAATGCCGAAGTTGTTCCGTGGTATTTGTGTGAGTTTTATTCAGCGACCACCTGTTTGGATGCGTGTGGTGTGTGTGTGTCTCGCCAGTGTTTCCCACACATAGACTAATTCGTGGCGGTGCCGCCACATATTGCGTTTTTTGGCGATTGCCAAAGCGAATTTTTATCTTATTTGATCGCTGAGTAATGTAGATGACAGACAGCTGCGCGTGACAGGTGGCATGTTAAAGGCTGAAAGAAAGAACGAGCAGTCAGAGAGAGAGCGCGTGCGCTAAAGCTGAAGAGAACGAGCACCGGGAAACTGAAGAACTTTTCTAGCAGGAGGTTTAAATTAACGAAACGCATCCTATGTGAGATTAATCAGATATTTATATTACACAAATTTAATATTACGACTTATATCTGCACAAAATGACGCTTCGAGTGTGTGCGCAAGGGGGCTGACCGTCAGCAGGCCAGTGTGAAGTTCAGATGTCTTGCATGGTTCATTGCAATTTTGCATTTTAAGATCTTTGAAACGTGGATTTAAGACATTTGAATGCCAATTAAGGCCTTATTTTTACATTTACAAATTTAAGACTAATGCCTGGAACAGACAAAGCCGCCGCCGACGAACTAGCGCGGATAAAAGCCAACTGTGTTGTTGCTTCGCGTCGGGGTAAAAAGCTGCACTGAACACATGAGAACGACTGCCGACTGTCAGCTAGAATGCGTGTTCTGCGCCTGCGTGTGAATGAGACAACTGTGTATTTCTGCAGATATTCATCTATATTCGTCATTCAAAAAGGGAACCCAACGCTGCCGGCTGCAGATACACAAACCATAAACAAAGCTTACCGTTTTGAATATCAGTCCTGCTAAACACTTTATGTTAATATTGAAGTATTCGCCAAGGAACACTCAGGTAAGATGTAACATTAGAACAGCCTTCTATGGTGCAGATGGAACCGTTTTGACTTCTTTGCTCACTATTTTACTATTTTCCTGCACTGACTCGTTCACTAAGCTGAACAGCCAATCAGAGTTCCCTCTTTCACCGACGGCACGACGGCGATTCAACATGTTGAATCGGGCAAAAAAAAAAGCCGACGAGGACCAATTTCAGCCGACGGTGCGGAACACGCAGAGAAAACTTAGTCGGACGCCGCACAAAAACTGCCCGACGGCCGACCGCCGGTTTGGTGTGTTCCAGGTTTTAAGGATCCAGACGTCCTAATAAATCAACAGAAGTTGGGTCTGTGTCAAGTTATTAACACACAATGTGGACACTTTTACAAAACCAATGCTAATTTATAATTGTCCAACAACAAAGATATGCATTATCACGTAAATGTATGCAAACGATCAGTGCTAAGAGATTCATGTGTAATATGCTGTCCCATACCTTTGTTACCATCGATAAATCGTTCCACAAACCCCGGCTTGTCCCTCAAAGACAGAATGTATGTCCTGGCATCATCAACAGGCCGGATCCTCGTCTTCCTTCTCAACATTATGGCTCTGTGAAAATAATTACACAAACACACTAAAAATAAATGAAATTTGCATGGGGAAAAAACTACATTTAATATTCAGTGATTTAAGGCACAGGTTAGACCACAGATATAAAACAGAAACAATAATTAGATATATTCAGCCAAATAAGATAGATCGATAAACAGATAGTCTGTCAGCTGCACGTGATCTGCAATCATCTCTGATCAATTAAAACAAAAAAGTCTGTGAAATCGTTGTCAAACCAATATTGTTACATTAATGGATTTTTGCTAAACTAGGCTATAAAGAAAACAGAGTCAAATTATGTGACGTTAATACAATAAAATTAGCGACCATTATCAGCTATCGATTAGCCTAATAGCTAACATTATCAGCTATCGATTAGCCTAATAGCTAACATTATCAGCTATCGATTAGCCTAATAGCTAACATTATCAGCTATCGATTAGCCTAATAGCTAATATTATCAGCTATTGATCTTACATTACCAGCTCAAAGATTATGAGCTATCGATCTGAATAAAATGGTACATCATTTACTATCATTTAGTTGCGCTATGAAGTTGAGTAAATATTGAAACGAATATCATGTAAGTTACAGAGTAAAATAACTTCACCCACCTGTTTCTCACACGAAGAGTGTCTTCCATTTGTTCGAAACGCGTGGAACTTCCGGTTAAACGCCGTCCGTGACCGAATCCGTGTGCTTTTAGCAGCTAACGTTAGCCATCTGATTAAAACCTTACTTCATTAAACACCATTCGGTAAACACGACTAGAAATATACATCAAACTATATCAAATGTATAGTTCAGCAACCTGTTGCTTACAGTTAGGCCTACATGAAGTGTTTCTTCCGTTGGAACAGAGTCAAACCAGAGGAATTAAAGATTAAAACCCAGTAACGTTGTGCGTGGGCGCATCCAAATAAACTACACGGCTCCTCCCTCTCCGTGGGCCTCTCTCATTGGCTAAAGCCACACACACTTCCGTTAGTGTGTATCTGCTGCAGTACCCCGTTCCCGGCTACAGGGGCGATAGAGAGCACACACTCACACACACTCAAAACCTGTTTTTATCACCTTGTGGGGAAAGTGAAAAAAAAGCATGAGGCATATGAGCAGAGGCTTATGAGGCCGTTTACATTGAAAACGGTGTGGGGCCCACTATTTTGGGCCCCACAACGCTGTTGGACCCCATACCGTTGGTGGGCTACTGGTCACCGGGCCCCACAAAGTAATAAATGCAAGTACACACACACACACACACACACACACACATGTTCATTTTTGTGAAAAGTGGGGACATCCCATAGGCGTAATGGTTTTTATACTGTCCTTACTGTATGTGCTATTGCCCTACACCAACCCTACACCTAAACCTACCCCTTACAGGAGACTGTGCATTTCAACTTTCCCCCCAAAAAAACTAATTCTGAGTGATTTATAAGCGTTTTGAAAAGTGGGGACATGGGTCAATGTCCTGAGATGTCACCTTCACCTTGTAATACCTATGTCATACCTTTGTCATTATACAAATCTATGTCCTGACTTTTCACAAAAACGCGCGCGCACACACACACACACACACACACACACACACACACACACACACACACACACACACACACACACAAACTTAGTGATTAACAATTGTATTTATTCTCATGCAAATTTCAGAATAGAATACAGTAACTCTGTTCAGAATCAGCATCTTACCCCATTAACAAACCCATCCCAAACTAATCCCCAACCACGGCTTTAAGGTCACACTTGGCTATGATTACATACAATTAAAATAACCATCATTGTTGAACAATGAGAAACTTAATGAAATAAAATACAATAAATCAAGCATTCCGCATTAGTTCAGGCAGGCCTCAGAGTCAAGTGCTGCTATCGGCTGATTGGAAAATTCAAACCCAGCCCCTATCAGCTGATCCGATCCCTATGCACTCAATTGGCAAATCTCAAACAGGGCGCCTTACTTAGGCTTGCCGCACACTAGAGGTTTTTAAGCCCGATTTTAAGGCCGATTTGCACACCGGAATGATTGGGGGGTGTGGCCCGATTCACGGCCAGTCACAAATGATTTTTTGTCCAAAAATCCTCTATTGTTTGGTGTCATTACGATTATTTATCTGCTCCCGATTGAGACAGAGCGTCGCCGAACTCAAATCGTAAATATCAAACATGTTTGATATTTACGGCTCTTGATCGGGCTGCCTCTGACATGATACCCGCCATAGCCAATGAGAGCGAGCAAGCGTCACTCACCGGATGTTGCAGGCTTCTATAGCTGAAACCTGGCAGCCACAAACATGCCGTGAAAGCAGAGAACATCACCCATATTCTTTTGTTTACTTTGTTTTTCACTGTGAAACAGAAAACAGTCCTCTATTTGTCTTTCCTTCTCTAGTCACGTTTCATCTCGCGAGCCTCCGTATAAGGTCATGTGTCACTGTGAAATCGTTCCTACAGTCAAATGTGCGGTCTCGCGGTCTGCTTGAATCATCTAGTGTGCACGTTCAGAAGATTCTCATTTTTCTATAATGATGATCTGGAGACTTCTACAGCCCTCAAGTTGTACACAGATCCTATGGTTAAATTTTTGATTGATTTTAAAGTTGTGGTTGCATGTGCATTAAACATTCATTATGCTTAATGCATCTTTGTTCATTTGTTCTTTCTTTCAGCTCATTATCTGACAGAATCACTCTCCGTTATCCACTGTTTCCGGAGTGAATTCAGACTATAAAAGAACGACCATCAGCTCAGAGACACCATCATCTACTGATGAACATCTTCAAGACACAGTCTGATCCAGGTAAGATCATGTGTTGTGTCATATTGTCTCGTAAATATTATTTAACGTAGTTTTTGGAGTCTTCTTTCAGTTTCTTGTCAGAGCCACTTCTCATTTTAGGGGTTGTGTTCAATAATGAGGTGATCAGCTCTTGTAATTGTCGTTATGATTGCAGATCATGTTATCTCATGTATGAGTTCATATATTGTTGACTGAATATGTGTCTTTCAGCCTCTGGTGTCACTGATTGTGTAGTTAATCAAACTAGTTTCCTTTCATTAAAAGTCTGTGCTATTTCAGTTTTACTATCAGCACTGAGTGGAATAACGTCACAGATGTGTTTCCTAAAGAAAACAGCCGAGTTCACAAAGCAGCAAAATAATTAGGAAAGTCAGAGCATTTGTTCTTCTCTCAGTGTTGGCAGGTTTCTTATTTGGCCGAGGAAGTGAAAAACACTGAAAAATAAACTAGAAAGCATTTTAGTGTACACGGGTAGAGATTTCCACCTAAACTACCCGTTTTCATGACCTTTTTTCAGCATTAATTACAGTTTAACAGTCATTATAAGTCATTTATATGACATTGATTGAGTGAATCTTTGAGTGTTTAATTAGTGTTGGAGCTCAACTCTTGTCTAGTCTGAGTTGGATCATATGCTCTTCATCTGCTTCTTTCTGTGGATTCCTGCAGCAGAAGTCAGTTTATTTTATTAGTCATTGATGTTATTGTGTTCTGTTCTCCGCTCTCGTCTTATTTCAGCGTATGTTACAACTGTTGCTCAATAAACACCATTCACTGCAGCTTCCCCAGTTGTCTCGGTCCTTACATCACAGTAAGATCTCACTATTCAAGTTAGAAATGTTGGAGTTAAACTTGCTACTAAATGGACTAAAAGTTTACTCACTTTTGTTTGTATCTCAACTATGTTCTCCATCAGATCAACAGTGTTTGGATGTGTTTTTACGGTGTGGAGTTGATGACGCTGAACTTTCTGCTTTAACTTCTCTGTGGAAAAAGAAACACAAACCAACTGGACAAGTTCTGTCATAAATGTAAGTTTTTCAGTATTTATTGCTTGTTTATTGAACTATTTTATTAAAGCAGTGTCACACTAGCAGTAGTGCTGAAGTACTGAATATTCAGAAAAACATTCTTATGATATTGTTTCATTAAAAGATTTTATGGTCAGAGGGATTTCAGTGTTTATATTTAAAGTTAACCCTGAACACAAGTAAAGATATATTTAATGAAATCTGAGAGATTTCTGTCCCTCCCCAGGTGAAAAAGAAATATATATATATATATATATATATATATATATATATATAAATTGTGCTTTTTCAGACACACTTAATATATTAAAACTATACTGTATTAAGTGCACATTAAGTGTATTATTTTGAAACAAATTTAAGTATATTAAGTGTATTTCAAGATATGTTTAAGTTCAATTTTAATCTATTTGCAATATATTTAATATATTGAAATTGTGTTAAAATGGAACCACTTTAAGTACATTTAGTGCAATTAAAGTGTATTTCTTAAAATACATTTAAAATGTACTTTTAATACTTCATGAACTACACTGCCCTACAAAGGCAAAGTGCAGTAACTACGCAAACACTGAAACTGAGAAAAAATGGCTTTAAAGTTTTTACATCAGCCAGTCAAACATGTAGTGGGTATAGATAAAAACCATGACCACTGAAGTGACCTTTGACCACCAAAATGCACTCTGCCTTTGGATGACCTTGCACAACTAAAACACTATAGCAAACGCAAAGTGCAGTATCTACAAACTAAATGTGTTCATCCAGCTTTCTTGTTGTGTTTCTTACTACATGTTGATTGTTTTTAATAACTTTAATAGTGTTATTGATGTTTGCATGTTGTGAATGTTAAAATTGCTCAGTAGCAAGGTCGTCTTATTACAATGCTCCTTTCACCACAAAGAGTGTTTTGCTAATTTTATTTAAAAAGTAATTTATTACAGACCAAGTAGTTAAAACAGTTCAGTATCTCAGAAAATTATAATATTGTGAAAAGTTTCAATATTGAAGACACCTGGTGCCACACTCTAATCAGCTAATTAACACAAAACACCTGCAAAGGCTTTTAAATGGTCTCTCAGTCTAGTTCTACACAATCATGGGGAAGACTGCTGACTTGACAGTTGTCCAAAAGTCGACTATTGACACGTTGCAAAAGGAGGGCAAGACACAAAAGGTCATTGCAAAAGAGCCTGGCTGTGCCAAAGCAACCAGTATCTGGTTTAAGGACCATGGTATCCCTGTTCTTAATTGGCCAGCAAACTCGCCTGACCTTAGCCCCATAGAAAATCTATGGGGTATTGTGAAGAGGAAGATGCGATATGCCAGACCCAGCAATGCAGATGAGCTGAAGGCCACTATCAGAGCAACCTGGGCTCTCATAACACCTGAGCAGTGCCACAGACTGATCGACTCCATGCCACGCCGCATTGCTGCAGTAATTCAGGCAAAAGGAGCCCCAACTAAGTATTGAGTGCTGTACATGTTCATACTTTTCAGTTGGCCAAGATTTCTAAAAATCCTTTCTTTGTATTGGTCTTAAGTAATATTCTAATTTTCTGAGATACTGAATTTGGGATTTTTCTTAGTTGTCAGTTATAATCATCAAAATTAAAAGAAATAAACATTTGAAATATATCAGTCTGTGTGTAATGAATGGATATAATATACAAATTTCACATTTTGAATGGAATTAGTGAAATAAATCAACTTTTTGATGATATTCTAATTATATGACTAGCACCTGTGTATTCTAAAGCTGCTTTTTTCAGTATATACACAGGTACACACTTTGATATCTAGAAAACTTTAATGTATTATATATTGTTGTTTACATTACAAATATGCATAAAGTACATTAAAAAAAAGTACAGCAGCATATATACCTTGGTGAAAAACAACAACACCAAAAAAACATACTGTTAAATATATTAAAAATGCACTTGAAATACAAGTATGTTTATAGTATATTTGTATTACTACACTCAAGTACATTTTAATACATTGTACAAAAAGCATTATAATAAATGAAAAAAGACTGAAATGCTATGGCAGAGCTATCTTATCAATTTGTAGAACATTTCAGTTATACCTGTATTACTGAAAAGTACAGAATTTAACATCAATGAATAAATAAAAATTGCAATGCAATTTTCTGAAGAAAAAATAAAAATTTACTGAAAAACAAAGTTCAGAAGTGAATAGCTGTGTGTGTGTGTGCAAAGACTGAAGATGAAGATGATAAAGTTCAAGTAACAGAATAGGGAGGGATGGAGGGGGTTTTGGAGGTGTACGAGGAGATGGTGTAGGGATGGTGAGAGGCAAAGGTGCGGGATGATGGCAGGATGTGGCGAAGGGATGGTGATGGGAGGATGACGATGATGCCCTGGCGGCTTAGATGGTGTTTGGCACAAGGCACAGACCTAGAGCATCCCAGTGCTGACAACACACAGCTGATTCGAGGGAGCAAGGAGCCAAGATGTAGATGGTGTGGCTGCGGACATCTGGGGCCCGATCGATGGAGACAGAGCTGGTGGACCCTGAAGGCGCAGACGGAGGGCCGATGGAGCTGAGTGTTTTCGCAGGTTCCGGAGACCTGGGCACAGCCGCAGGGACGAGCATCATTGGTGGAGCCAGAGTACCCGAGGACTGGAGTGATGCCGGTGTGACCGAGAACCACGGTGTACCCAACGGGAAAAACCCACTACAGCCAAAGAGGTGGAGGGTTGGAGCGCACCAGACGGCCTGCAAGTCTGTGGCAGAAGTAGAGTGACGACTGACCAAGGGGGAGCCGGTAGGACGAGGTCACTTCTTTGAGTACGACTTGCATGTTCTGGAACTAAGGGCTTGTAATTCAGACACTGTAGTATTTGAAGACTGCTTTATCACAGGATCTGTGAAAGGGAAAAAGAATTGATAAAATTAGCCAGATTGGCATCCATGATGTATCATAATTTGCATTGATACATGCCGATAGTCGAATCATATATTTGGGGGCGGGGCAAAATATATTACTAAGAATCAAGTCAGACATACGACAGTCATAAATACACAGGGAAAATGGGACACAGATACCGCCTCGCAGATACAAACGGGGTAAATGATGTTTTATGTTTTGATTAAAAGATAGTTAACATTAAACGTCAGCGAAACCCTAAAGAATTCACAACATTTTTTTACAATAGTGCTCTCATTATAACGTTATGTAGGCTATATGATCATAGTTATAATTTCTGTTTTGAGCTGCTCGCGCTGAAGATGACCAGTAGAATGAAGCATATGATAGCAGGTTTTTAATCAATGGGATTTAACTCATTTATCTCACATAGAAACGCTTTGTTATTTATATAACATAACATTAATATTACCACTTATAGGCTATCTGCACAAAATGCCCCAGAATGCACATGAACGCGTCTGCGCGGCTCTGAATGAACTCCTTTTGTGGACGCGTTCTTCACGCAATAACATGCAGAAACACAACTAAACACTAAAAAAATCACAGCGTTTTATAAGTGTTCTCATTATAATGCTATGTACAGTATATGACAGTGCCAGTCATAGTTATAAATATTCCGCATTGTTGTCTGCTCGCACCGCGCGCTGAAGAGATAATCACATAGTAGCCTACTACAATGAAGCGCTTTACTGTAGCGTAACTTAACCAAATGTATCTTATACGAGATAAATAATATATACATGGTACAAATAAACTGACTGAAATGTTTTGAAATCACTTACACCCTACCTGATCGAAAAAAAGGAAATCTTTTTGAGTCTTGTTAAAGATTTAAATCCCTGCCGCCAAGATGGTCCTCTGTCGGTGACAGATTAGAAAGCAAAACTTTAACCTATAGGGGAAGTTGGATTTATTCACGCACGTTAAAATATTTATTTAAGGCTTCTTTCTTTTAAGATTCTTATTTACAGCATTATCATAATAGGCTGTATATTAACTTATTGGGAGAAAACGGCAGTTCTATGTGAAATCAGACACTGAGCACCCCCGTATAGCCAAAATGGCATGATCATAACACCCCACGAATATTCGACTGTGAGATTGGGAGTCGAATCAGGCTCCTCGAATCGAAGCATCGAATCGCCGACTATTCGGGGTCACTCCTACCTTTTGACAATATCCTCATCAAGTTTGACATATGATTGTCCATTCTTATTGTCACGAATCCTGTCCATGCACTTCTGCTCACTCACCACCAGAGGTCACCCGCTCATCACATGGACTCTTGCACTGCACTACACTACTGTTGCATTTCACCGGACTCCAATTCCCATCATTCATTGCACTGACGACACGCGCAAACAGCTCATGGCACTGATCACATACAGCTGTCACAGATTACACGTTGCACTGATTACATGCCTTATTTAAACCCTGGATTTTCTTTCCCTCACGGCTGAGTATTGTATGCATTATCGCTGCCCTACAGAGCCCTGCTAGTTTCCCTAGTCTTGCCTTGCCTTGCCCGTTTCGGATTGTGTTTTCCCCTGCCTGGACTCTTGCTTAAGTTTTGGATTACCTTTTTTGTCTAGCCCCTTTTGATACTGTCCGCTGTCGTATGACCACGCCCATTTTTGATAACTCTGTGCATTGCCTATTATATACTTGTCTGCCATTGATTGGCCCTGCCTGTTATTACCACATATCTTGTCAATAAAAGCTTGCATATGGATCCGCATGTCTCACGTCTCGTCAGCCCTGTAACACTTATCCTCTTGTCTGTAGTCACTGTACAGCACTCTATGAGTTACATTGAATATGTGATTAGAAGAAGCCCAACAACAGCACTTACAGTGAGCAGAGTTACAAACTCACTGATATTATTTGATAACAAATTTTTTCAATAAAGCAACCTGTGAGTATTACAGGGTATGTTGATAATTGTGGTTTATTGTAACCTAGAGTATTTCACATGAATATGTATGTTGTGGTAATGCTAACATACACTCTCTTCACCTCTGTTGCCAGGATTAGTTAGTCATCCAAAAAAATAAATAAATAACAGAATGAATGACACAAATTAGCCACCTGGAATGGACACATTGCTAACGTTTTTCTTCCAAGATTGACCAAATCACCTTCCATTAGGCCTGATTCAAAAATCTCTACAACAGAGGAGATACGACATTAAAATATACTTACTATTCCCGTCTCTGCACTCAGATTTCAATTTCAGTTTGTCTTCTATAGCAGCTGATCAGAAAAACAACAAATGTTAATATTCCACACACAGACACACAAAAAGCAAATGATGATTAATAATTTGTTTTCTTTTTAAGAATGACAGTATGCTGAGTACAATGTACCTGGTCGGTAATATAGTCAACCTTCCCAGCCTCAGCAGTTTCAGATGTACTGTGTGCTCTCTTATAAGCAACCCCTCTTACAATTTGATCTTTGTTCTTATCTGTAATGAGAAATATATATTAGAAAATAAAGGCGATAAGATTGTCAAGCTTGAACAAATATAAACACCTATCGATGAACACTACCACAGTTGGGTGATCAGCTCAAGACAAAGTAATTGTATGTTCATAATCATGGTTTTTCAAAGATCATTAACCTCATTACAATGAAGCCAAATTTTTCAGGAAATCAGAAATAAATACACAACTTCATTTTGCAAATAAAAAATGTTAATGTTGTACATGTTATAAAGACTTTTTTTTTCCTGCCAATGCATGTGTCAAAAACACGATTGGTACAGACAATGTTAATTAAATTTCAAATCTTACCTGAAGTCACAGTGAGGTACCAAAGCCAGACACCATACATGCTTGCAGAAGCTGGTAAAAATAAGAACATAGCGCTATATTTTCTAATTAATTTCATAGTTCCCCCAAAACAATTTGAATTCTGTCATCACTCACCCTTAAGATGCTCCAAACCATCTAAGACTTTCGTGCATCTTCGGAAGAAAAGTGGATATATTTTAATGAAATATGTATGTCCCTCCAATGAAAGACGATGTTCACGTTTCAAAATGTGTGAAGAGTTGATCTTCACCGCTGGGAACGGCAGTACTGGCACACACATATATACATACTCACACACTTACCTCATTCCTACCTCTGCTGTTTAGCCATCAGGAGAGCGGGTACACACGTAATCTCGATGGCACACGGACATTCCACACACTCTTCACCCCCTTTACAGTATACATACCCCGGATAAACCACACAGACACACTGTTGTTAGTTTGAAGTTTTATTTTTAGTTTGTTTTGTCTTATGTGTGCCGGAAGTAGTCGGACTTCCACGTTGCGCCGGCCAAACCAAACGATCGAGCGGAGCCCGCTTATGACGTCACTTCCGCGCCACGCCGGCGCAATGCGATTGTAGTCCGACGAAACCATTGTTGTTTTTGTGTGGGGAACTGGGTCATCTTTTCTGTGGAGAGAAAATATACTAAATGTTAATGATTTGTGTTATTAATATGTTTTAATAATGCTTTATTGGTTTTTGTGTTTTATAATACGATTGACGTTTTATGTTAAGTTTATGAGATAAGATTAGAAACTTACCTGCTAATGGTACCCTTCAGGTAGGGGGTGGAGCCTGGCCTATAAGAAGGGAGGCCAGGCTCACATCAAGTTGCTTGTTTACCAAGTCAGCGAACGTGCTACTGCGGTGCCATAAGCAAAACCTAACCACCTTGTATATTGTGGATACTCGTTTGTACATATTGTAACGGGGTGGAAGAATCACGCGACAAGGAGAGCTGAAATAAATACCCCGGAGGCTGGATTTATTCACAAACAGTGAGAAAGTAGAGTGAGAGGTGGCTGGCTGGCGTGTTGTGGTGCTCTTCGTGTAGTCTCCCTTCGTGCGGCGTGTGCGTTGTGTGGCTCTCGTCAGAGTGGAATCGGTCACTCGCTGGTTTCTGGGAGAGAGAAAGAGACAGCACATTAGTCTTTGGCCAGAGCGAACTCTGTCTGTCTCGCAGCCTCACGCGGCTTATCTGGCCGCGGGCTGACGAGCTGCAGGTGTGGCCGATTCCGCCGTGATGAGCAGGTGCAGGTGATCCTTGTACGTCTCCAGGGCAACGCTGATAATCCATCGGGACGCCCGTCACAATATTATTCGTTGTTTATTTTGTTCTTTCTTCTTTTTTTTTTTTGCTACTTTGCTATTTGTGTTTTGGACTGAGCACTTGTGAAAATACTGTATATAGTCTCACCATGCATCACATTTGGTGGCAGCGGTGGGATGACTACCCGTAAGAAAGCGCCAAAAGGGAAAAGACCTGGTTTGCGTTCCCAAGCAAAGGATGCTGTTAAAGAGGATGTTGCATGTGACACGCTGGGGACATCATCGGAAGAGGAGGCATCAGTGGGGCTTCCAGGTTCCCAGAGCGAGCCAGGCCCATCCCGTTCCAGCAGCTAAGGGAGGACAGGTACCTTCTGGAGCTCCGGGGGTTACGAGAATCCATTCTGCAGACAGTCAGACCTGCTCCAGTGACTCCAAGTGATACCAGGAGCATTCGGATGGAACTTCCAATGCCTGCGCCACGGAGAGTATCCACAGACAACGCACCAGTTCAACTTACTGATTCACCACCAAGAGCTTCTACTCAGCAGAGTTTGCCGCCTCGTCGAACGGAGATGCCGGTGCCAATTCTACAGCAGGGGGATGACATCGAGAGCTACCTTCGGCGATTTGAGTGACTGGCCAGGGCCTGGCGATGGCCAAGAGAGGAGTGGAGCTGTCGGTTGGTGCCACTGTTGACTGGGTAAGTGTTGGAGGCATACCTTGCAATGAATGAGGATCAAGCAGACAATTGTGACCATTTGAAAGCTGCGCTTCTGCAGAAATTCAACATTTCACCGGAGACTTACCGTCAACGATTCTGGGCAGTGACAGTGCCGGACGGGGAAGCTCCAACAGAAACTTATCATCGTCTGCGGAATCTCTACCAGCGCTGGGTAAGACCAGATCTGCATACCAAAGAAGACGTTGGAGAACTCGTGATCTTGGAACAGTTACTTCGAGTGCTCCCTTTCAACAGCCGAACCTGGGTTAAGGAGCACGAGCCGACGTCAGGACTGGCAGCCGCCAAGTTGGCCCAGCAGTATACGAACGCTCACAGAACTGTTCCTCGTTCTCAACCCCCTAAAGGTAAAGCACGTTACACCCAACATGCTAGTGGTCATGTGTCTGAACTGAGCCACAACCTCAAGAGATTACAGCAGGTACACAAGGGCTTAAAATTACAACTGGTCAACGACTCAATTGTTTTTCATGTCAGCAGCCAGGGCACAAGGCTTCAGTGTGCCCGGTAAGGAAGTCCAAATTGACTGGATTTTGTTATGCCCCTAGAGAAGAGGACAATGTCACAGACTTTGGTGGGGAGGGACAAACTAGTCAAATGGTTTTGGACATTTCTGTTAATGGACATTCTCTGAAAGCTTTCCTGGACATTGTGTCTTATTCATTGTCTCTTATTAAGTCTTGTCAGGTCTCTAACGTCAACTATGCTTCTACAACGGCAGTACAATGTGTACATGGGGATGTAAAGAGATATTCCCGGGCAGAAGTGTTAGTTGGTGTGCAGGGCCAGGTGTACATGCTAAATGTAGCAGTAGTGGACAGTCTGCCTGCTGATATGATTTTGGGAAGGGACATGCCTGTGCTGACTGATTTGCTTATTACTGATGTGAATGTTGACCATGATGTTAACCCGACTGTTGAAACTGATGTTAATGTGACCACTCATGACACTGAACAATCTTTTCCTGCTGTGACAAGGGCCCAAGCTAAGGCAGGTGTTCAGCCCTCGCCAGACTTAGTAGTAGTAGTAGTCTGCTGCAGCGCGGGACTAAAGGCCCAAGAAAGACACGCCGCCAGCGGCGCCTCATAAAGTACATGGGTACTCCAGTCCCTAAACCTTCCACGGAGGGTCTTGAGGTTAATGACTGGCAGGTCCCAGAAAACATTAGTGAACTGCAACGGGAAGATGAAACATTGAAACCGTTGTTTGCAAAAGTTGGTTGTACAAGTGATCCTAATGTGAGTAATGAAAAGTATGGGTGATGTTTTACGTTTAATTGTTCCCCTGTCTTGTTGCCCCCCTAGTGTTACATCTGGCACATACAGTTCCATGGGCAGGCCATCTGGGCCAACACAAAACATACACATGCATTAGTTCACGATTCTATAGGCCAACCATGTACACTGATCTCCAAACATACTGCACCACATGTTCCACATGCCAAAAGACCAGTACTGTGCGTCAGCGGGGCAGAGCACCACTACATCCGCTACCCATCATATCTACCCCCTTTCAATGCATCGCCATGGACATTGTGGGACCACTTGAGAAGGGCAGTGCGGGACACCGATACATCTTAGTCATCTGTGACTATGCAACAAGGTACCCTGAAGCCTTCCCACTTCGCACCATCACTACACCGAAAGTCATTCTTTCATCCTGCTGTTCTCCAATGTAGGCATCCCAGAGGAGATTCTAACTGACCAAGGGACGAACTTCACTTCCCGCCTGATGAAGCAGCTCCACCAGCAACTGGGTATCACCGCGGTGAGAACCAGTCCCTACCACCCGCAAACCGATGGACTGCTCGAGAGATTCAATCAGACACTGAAGCGCATGCTGCGGAAGTTCGTCACAGACACAGGATGCGATTGGGATAAGTGGCTGCCCTCCGTCTCGTTTGCCTACAGGGAGGTACCTCAAGCCTCAACCAGATTCTCCCCCTTCGAGCTCCTGTATGGGTGGCAGGTCCAAGGCCCATTGGACCTGCTGAAGAAGGCCTGGATCGTTTTTTTTAAGATCAGTGCAAAAGACACTAAAAATACTCTGTTGATTTTGGTCACACAAATAAGTGTTATACATCAATCGAAACTGTGAAGTGTCTACTTTTTTTTGTGTACACTCACGATAACAACACAACTTTGTGCTTTTGGAAAAATAAGAAAACAAACAGAGTGTGCACTCTGTCTTCTCCGTCTCCGCGAACTGTTTTTAGAAACGAGTCACTAAAATGAACTGTAACTCAGCAAATACTCAACACAGAGACATGGGAGTTATATCTATAGAAAGCTTGAGGTGTCTACTTTGAAATGAAGCATATCAAAAACAAACATTCTGTGATGAAGTAATCCTTATGAAACCAACACGATGTTCAATCTGTCCCGTCTGACTCATTATCTCTAATGTGATCCCGCCCTCGCGCGACTTGCACCGTTCATATGTAAATAGCCACATGGGACGTGCGCAAACGCCCAACACAAACAAAGAGACCAGATCACCATCGGGGCTACTGTTACTGTTCGCGCTAAGAAAAGGCAGGATTTCCCTCGAAAGAAGAACAAGATTTCATCCAGAAGAGGAGCTCAATCTGATGAGTAAGTAATGTTTCTTTTTTGCATTAGTTTACGTTTTATTGTGTTGTAAACTTGGAACAGATTTACTAGTAGTTAGCTGGGTTTTCCCAAACGACAACATGATGAATGCTAGGCGTCTAATGCCGAGTTCACACTGCACGATTTTCAAACTCGTCGGATCGCTGTTGTTTTCACACTGCGTGATTATCTGGGGTAGCATTCAGTCGCTGCTGTGTTCACATTGCACGATGGATCGGCGACAGGGGCTTTCACATTGCACGATTTCACAATAGGAAGAGTCGCAGACAACTCTGTCTGATCCGCAAACTACGTTTCACAACAAAACCCACGCGAGAAGTGATAAGGAAATAACGCGAGAACCTGTGTGCGTCAGCCCGTTGTTCTTGAGCAAGACTGGAAGTATTAAAAAAAAATATAGCCCGCAAATGGTCTGTGCGCTGATTTCCAGCTACAAAAAGAAAAACAGATTATGCAGGAGAGAGATGCAGGGAACAGGGATTGTGTTCTGCAAAGAGTGGTAAATAATAATTTTCCAGTAACTGTTATGCTGATGTTGCGGCTGGTCAAGCGTTTGTGCTTGTTTCTGTATGATATAATTGTACATATTAAAATACTGATATGGTTCATAACTCCTCAATGAACTTCCCTCTGCCCTGTATCTTTGTCTCTCATTGGCTGAAGGTCATCGTGATGTAGTTTTCAGTCAGAAATCATTGCACACAGCAGGATTGTGAATCGCCGACAGCTCCAGATATTTAGCATGCCAAATATTTCGCGGATGTCGGCGACGTGTCGGCGATTCCCTCAGATCGCGTCTTTGATAATTCACACTGCGCGATTGTCATTCGCGTGAACGAGCTCCGATTTGCCTCCGATGTCGGGCATTTGTCGGCGATTTATCAAAACCTGTCGGCGAGTGAAAAATCGGGCTAAAATCGTGCAGTGTGAACTCGGCATAAGAATGTTTAGACCATGTTTATTATTAATGCTCTGTTCACAAATAGATTTTAATAGCGTGCTAAACAATAATAATTAGTTTCTCAGATATAAAATATCCCTTTTTATGGTACAAAGTACATCCTTTTATTGTACAAAGCTTGCTTGAGTCTGTGGCTACAGAATCATATCATAGGCTACTATAAAATCATACATACTAGACTATATGACTACAAAATCATAGTTGGGTTTTTCCCAAACTATAATTCCTGACTATAATGTTTGAAATCGTGTAAAACATTTTGAATATTAAAGGCAATTCACTGTATTTAAATTTCTTACAGCGCAATGTTTTCATGCTCTATATAAAAAAAAATAAAAGTAATATGAGTGTACACTAACATGATGAATGCTACGAGTCTATGTTTAGTACGTTTATTATTAATAGCCTAATCTGTTCAGAAGTAGATTTTAATAATGTGCTAAACAATAATAATTAGTTTCTCAGATATAAGATTTCTTTCTCTTTTTTATGATAGTACAAAGCATGTGTGAGTCTATGGCTACAAAACATATATATATATATATATATATATATATATATATATATATATATATATACACAGATGTTCCTGATATTAACATGCTCACAAATGTTTTTTTTTGTTTGTATTTTATTGAATCAGATACCAGCACCAGATGTATCCTGATGTCTCTTCAAACTGTTTTCCTCTGAGAGCACTGAACCAACATCAGATGTTCAACTACACTGATATTCTATGTTAAAACAAGCTCCTTTTCTACTGATTATGTTTTTTTTCTTCTTGAATCCATGGAAAGAAGTAGAAACACTTAAATAACACACTTAAATATCAGGTATGATTTACTTGTTTCACTTGTTGAACAGAATCTGTTGCAGGAATGACTCAAAGTCTGTTCACATCTCTGTGGTTAGATCAGTGTGTACACTAATGTGTCTTTGACCTTCATTATGTATGTTTTGATTATACTGTGTTGTAAATAAATAATTGTAAATAAATAATTTACTGGGTTGCAAATAATTTAAAAAAAAACCTTTTTTTCAATCTCCTCACATTCTCTCTTACCTCTCTTACAGTCACAGTCACACTGATGGGCCATTAGAGGCCATTAGGGGAGGGCCCTTTGTCTCTCAGGTGAGACTCACTTAATATGAATGGCCATTGCCACTCCCTCGCATATAGACCCTCGATCACAAAACATGTCTTGAACATTTTAAATCAATATATTGTTTTCTGTGAATGAGTAAGCAGAATAATTTTCACATAATTTTGAAGTAAATATTCTAGCCTACAAGACTGATTACTCAAAAGTCTTATTCAAAAATATTTAGTGTGGGTTAATAATATAATATAATATCACGCATAATATTTTTTTTCTAAAAAATGCAAACATGTACATCCATCTTGGTCACATATTACTGTAGCACAGTTTGTGCTGAATACAAAAAAAATTACATGTTGGTCAATAGTATGTTTTAAGTAGCTGAAATAAGCACAAATATCAGGGCATGTCAAAACATCTCAAGGGCCCCAAAATGACCTCAGACCCCAGAGGGTTAACTTCATCTTGGAAATGAGAAACCGGCTCGAGCATTACCAAGAAGAAGCTAAAGAAAACCTACAGCAGGCACAAGCGTCACAAAAGAAGTGGTACGATCAACAGGCACGATTCCGTCAACTACAACCGGGGCAAAAGGTGCTGTTACTGTTGCCCACCTCCGAACAAGCTCCTGGCAAAGTGGCAAGGGCCATACACTGTGGTAAGGAAGATGGGACCAGTAACCTATGAGATTCACCACCCTGACAAGAGGAAGTCGCACCAGACATACCACGTAAACCTGCTGAAGGAATGGAAAGAAACACCCAATAAGACTCCAGAGAGGTCCCTGATGGTAAGGAAGGTGGCTGATGAGGAAGAGGATGAGCCTGCTCCAGAGGTGAGACCTCAGAGACACCCTGCAATGGTGAACTTGAGCCATGTGAATGATCCCTTAAGGGCTTCCGCAAGCTTAATGCCCAGTCAAGGTTCGATGCCTACCCGATGCCTAGAACTGATGACTTGCTGGAGTGGATAGGACAGGCCCGGTACATCACTACCTTTGATCTGTGTAAGGGGTACTGGCAGGTTCCCCTTAACCCAAACTCTAAACCATACACTTGTAACGGAGGTTGTCTTGTCCCAAAAAATAACAAAGGTTAAACACACACACAAAAAAAAACTTTATCAGGAACAGGAACCGAACTCGGGTCACCCAAGTGACGACGTAGAGTCCTAACCACAAGACCATGTCTTGGTGATAACGATGGCTGCACTCAGACTTTATTTGACTCTCAAACCGAAAGCCTCAAAAGAAAAAAAAAAAGACAATTAGTTATTGTTGTTCGGGCGCCAGACAGGGATATCCCTGCCACATGTTTATACTAATTTCATTCATTCCTGGATAGCAACAGACAAATACCACCATCCGTTACATACAAACAAAAAATGAAATTTGGAACAAATACTATAAGATGAGTTATAAGCACTTTATTTTTACTGAGGTATCGTTAGAATAATCTATACAAGTTTTTTTTTCTTGTTAATTCCACTATAGAAAGAATAAAAAAAACAAAAAAAACAAAACAAAACAGCACTTTTGAAAGATGCAGAAATGAGTGCAATGAGTGAATGTGTATCTGTGATTGGAGGAAACACTGACCAAGCTGGCAGTACGGGTGACTAGAGTGACTCGGGAATATCAGCAGCGGAAGCCGGTCTCGGCTCCTTCCTTTCCGACCGCTCCCAATCACCGATTTTAGGAGTATGGTGCAAAACTCCAGCTCAAATCCCGAGTTAACAGAAAGGCATTCACTGGCCAAGAGAAATGCCCGTTAGCAACAGGCTAAACAGGTAGCACCACCTCCTCTCCACGATCCACACACTCTGAGTCGAAAGATCCACCCGCAAGACCTGCCTCCAAAAGGTACGTAACTGGTCAGACCCCCCCCCCTCCAGTCTCTGAACCTTGCACTATATAAACATTGACTCCTCCTCTTAATTAGTGCTGGCCTCCAATCGGATTACATTTCATTAGGAAGGAGACAATAGAGGAAAATGAAAATAAACAAAGGGGCAGTACAGAAAATATCTGTAATGCCACATTCTCCCCCCCCAGGATGAAACAACCCATGGTTGTTAAGAGAAAGGAATCAAAACCCTAAGAATTCCTCCTCATCTGAGGTTTCTTGAAAGAGGTCCCGAAGTGTTTTCTTTGCTTATTCCTCCAACTGCTCAGCTGTGGGAAAAAACATTTTAAGATTGCACACATGTGCAGTGCGCACATCTTCTCCAGTTGCCTCCAACGCAATGCGATAATTCAAAGGTCCCAGTGACTTCAGAACCTGGTAAGGCCCTTTCCATTTGGGTGCCAATTTGGCACTAAACTTGTTTTGTGCACTAGATTGAGGAAAGTTCTGAAGTCATACCCTGTCTTTGATCTTGAAAGTGCTGTCTCGTCTTTTTTTGTTATAGTTCCGGAGTTGACGATGTTGGGCTTTTCTACTACTTTCCTTAACTTGAGATTGCAGTTGTTGTATGTGAGAGAATACGTCATAGGAGGTGGTGTCAGGAGTGAGATTTGGACCGTGCAGAATTTTATCCATTGGCTCTCTCAGTTTTCTTCCAAGCTGCAATTCTGATGGGGTTACTCCAGTGGTTTCCTGAATGGCAGAGTTAATGGCGAATCTCATCTCTGGTAGGAACTGGTCCCATTTTTTATGGTTGTCGTCCACACAGGACGCAATCATATTTTTAAGAGTTCTATTCACACGTTCCGTCATGTTTGTCTGAGGGTGATATGCTGTGGTTAATTTCGGTGTCACTCTCCATTTTTCACATACTTCTCTGAACACAGATGAGACGAACTGGGTGCCTCTATCAGAAAGAATGAAGTCTGGAACTCCCCAACGAGTTAAGATTTCTTTTCTGAAAAATGTTCCAATACTTTGAGCGGTGGCATGACGCATAGGAAAAAACTCAACCCATCGTGAGTAATAATCAACGAAAACCAGCAAGTACTCATTTTGCTGTGTACTCCGGGGTAGTGGACCCATGATATCAACTCCCAGCATTTCATTTGGTTTGGTGGTGGTAATTGATTGAAGTTTCCCCGCAGGTTTCTGGTTATTATGCCGGAGGGTTTGGCATTTCACACATTCCCTGACATGATGTTTCACATCAGTCCACATCCCTGGCCTAAACGCTACTTCCTGGAGCTGCTTATATGTCTTATAAATTCCTCTATGGCCACTCAGGGGATGTGAATGATAGTGCTGAAGGAGAGTTGGCCGGAGACTGCTGGGAACATACACTCTATAGTGTATTTGATCATTCTTCAGGTGAGTTTTGTGATACAACTTGTCCTCTACCACTTCGTATTGGTCCATCTGAGGACTTTGTTCCTCTGCTACTGCTTGTAATAACCTTGTTATCTCACAGTCTTTATGCTGTTCCTCCCACAGGACAATATCTGTCACTGGAATCTCTGGATGTTGGTCCCTCTTTTGCTTGGTGTAAATTGCTGTAATGGGAGAGTTTGCTGTGACTGATAACCTGGACAAAGCATCAGGGGCAACGTTTAATTTCCCTTTACGGTACTCAATGACAAAGTTGAATTTTTGCAGTCTCAGAACCCATCGGATGAGGCGACTGTTGGTTTTAGTGGATCCCATGACCCATTGCAGAGCGGAATGGTCTGTAACAACCGTGAAAAGTTTGTATTCAAGGTAATGTTGCCACTTTTCTAAGGCCCATATAACTGCTAGACACTCTTTTCCAGTTGCCGTGTAGTTGATCTCTGCTCCAGTTAATGTTCGACTGGCATATGCAATAACTTCCTCCCTGCCTGGATCTTTCCTCTGTGTGAGAATGGCACCCAGCCCAGTGTCACTAGCATCTGTATATACGATGAAAGGAACTTGAAGATCAGGGTGGCCGAGAATGGGAGGCGAGGTAAGGCATGTTTTAATTGGTCAAATGCTTGTTGACACTGCGTTGTCCATTTAAACACATGTCCCTTTCTTTTCAGGGAATTGAGGGGCTCAGCAATTTTTGAAAAATTTGGCACAAACCGGTGGTACCAACCGGCTAATCCCAAGAACCTCTGAACTTCCTTCAAGGTGTTGGGAGCAGGAAAGGCACGAATAGCCTCAACTTTACTTGGATCGGCTGTGATACCCTTATTGCTCACCACATGTCCCAGAAAAGTGATTTCTGGAAGAAAAAAATTGCACTTTTTCAAGTTAATAGTCAAACCGGCAGTTTCCAGCCTGTGGAGAACAGTTTTCAGGTCACAGAAGTGCTGGGCCACTGAGGGAGAATAAATGATAATGTCGTCAATATAGACAAAGCATATTTTCTTTCTTAGCTCCCCCAGGACTGTCTCCATCAACCTCTGGAAGGTAGCAGGTGCATTTTTTTAACCCAAAAGGCATAACATTGAAGTGATATAGACCTGCAGACACAATAAGAGCAGTCTTGGCTTTACTATCAGGGTCCATTATCACTTGCCAGTATCCACTGTTGAGGTCTATGGTAGAGAAAATGTATGCCCCGGAGAGTGATTCTAGGATCTCTGTGATGTTTGGGAGACGATAGTCTACACAGAACCTTAATTTTCCATTTTTCTTTGGGACCAGAACTACAGGTGAGGCCCAAGCAGAATGTGATGGCTCCACAATTCCTTCTTTCAACATTACCTCCAATTGTTACTCCATTGCTGCTTGTTTGACAGGAGATAACCGATATGGCCGTTGCTTGATAGGAACCTGGCAGGTGGTATAGATGCGATGTTGCAAGACATCTGTTCGCCCAGTTCGGTGAGTACATACTAGTGGATTGCTTTCTAGAATCTGAAGTAGTTGTTGCTTTCCATCCATAGGTAGATGCGCTTTACTTACAGCATCTCTAATTAATATTGCATTGTCCACACTGTCAATTTGTAACATGGTCAAGAAGGATTGGGGAGGAGGAACAGCACTTAGCAAAGTCAAGTTTATTTTGCTTTGGCTGGTTCTTTTCCCTTCCTTCATTGTTGGCAAAGTCACCAACGGTTCACTAGCGGTTCCAGGTTGGAATGGATATTCTACAGCAGGGTCAGACTTGAAAGAATATTTTTGTTCACTGACATTAATTTGCAGGCCACTGAAAAAGTTGAAGTCCAAACCCAGGATGATGGCATAAGCAAGAGCTTGAGAAGGGAGGACAACAGCAGGCACTGTAATGGCTGTATCGTGCAGACGAATATTAATGTTTATCCATCCTAAAGGACTCTCAGCTTTGCCATTCGCCAGGTAGAGAGGACCACCTGACCACGGTTGGAGCTGAACAAGGTTTGCAATTTGCTTCATAAGACTCTCGTGAATTAGCGTATAGCTTGCTCCAGTATCCACAATCGCTTTCCCCGACCAGGATTCAATACGAATTGGAACTACTAATTGTTGTGGTATGGTCATGAATGCATTTGATCGTGAAGGGATTGAAATTTGAGTTTTTGCTTGTGTCTGAGATTTTTCAGAGGCTGCCACATTATTATTGGATGGCCGTCGTCCTGATTTTGCAGAGTGGTGAGAATACTTTCCTTGCGTGAACTGTTGTTGAGCAGAAGACTGCTGAGAGGGTGGATGTACATACATTGGGCAGTTGCCTGGAGGATGTGGTCCATTACATGAACTCTAGTGTGGACACGTTCAGCCAGCTCATCCTCATAGTCCTCAGATAAAAAAGCAGAGAGAAATGCAGCCTCAAACTCCTTCCAAGTGGTTATATTGGTGCGACTTACTTCCTACCAGTCACGTGCAGTGCCATGCAACACTGTGCGGAAGGTAGCTAGGAGATCTGCATCTCTCAACGGATGTAGAGCCAGAAAATCTTGACACTTAGTCAAGTACAACAGGGGGTCAGCATCATCGTTAGGCCGCCCAAATGTGGGAAATGTTAATTTAATGTGGTCACTTTTGGCCAGAGGCATTGAGAGAGAAGGTAAAACATTCTCTATTGGGTGTGCACCAAAAACTGGAGTTTTTCTGTTTGCTCTTCAGCCTTTTCCTCAATGAACACTTGGAGATCATTTTGCAGCTCAGTTACACAAGTACGACATTTGTGAATTTGTGTTTCACATTGCTGAAGATTTGTGATTACATGATCAAGGCTACCCTGAAGTGTGCGTTGGATACCTTTCATATCCTGTTGTACCTCCACCCGCAGCTATTCCACCTTATCCCGGACTACAGAGGTGAAGGATTGTTCCATTTTTTTAATTTCCTTTGAGATCATCAGTTGCACAGCCTTAATCAATTGGTCAGCCTCGGCTGCCTCTTGTTGTTTAGCTGCAGTCATTAGGGTGACAACCTGTTGATTGTTGGTCTCCACCTTTGCTGCAAGATCGGTGATCTGGTTCTCATAGTGGGAAGATGAGGCCTTCAGTACCTGGGTAAGCTCATTTACAGTTTTCTCCTGTCTTTTCATGAATTCCATCAGATTGTCCCAGTTACCTTGCACATGAGCATTAAATTGTTGAATTCCCCTCCCAGGGGTTGGAAGGATACCAGGAAGATCATGCTGAGCCATTGAAGAAGATGTAGCATCCAGAGATGTACAAATTTGCATACTGTCATGTTGTGGGACCCAAGTGAGAGGTTGCACAAGGGTGTTGCCTCCAAGAACAGGGGAGAGCATCCGCACCTGGGTTCCAGGGAGGGCGAAACTGTGTGGAGTGGAAATGTTATACATGGCTGGGTCACGTGGAGGAAGTCCTGAAAGGGTTTGAATTTGTACAGGAGGTGGCCAAATTGGAGTGGAAATACGAGGGGCATCAGGGGCATCAATATCCACATAGGTGGAAGGTGGGGAAAGGAAAGTGTCCATGTCTTGTAATGTGTGGGTGTATTTGAAAAGTTGGGAATAAAAAAAAAAGAAAGAAAGAAATTCAAGGCCTATGTATATGTTTGGGGCAACAGGGGCAAAATAAAAAATAAAATTGATTTCTCTACAGTCAATTACAGCATTTTCCAAACATCAAAAAAGGAAGAAGAAAATCAACAACAAATACATATCCCAGGAACATGACAAAATAGATTTGTAGTTTCCCAAATTAAAGTTCCCACACACTTTTTCAGTAAGAACAAAGTCAACAAAAAAAAATTCAGTTGACAAAGGTTTTTCAAGAACACCACAGTATTTAAAATTTTCACTCCAAAATCACAGATAATCAAAAGGATTTTCTTTTTTCTTTTCACAAAGGTTCAGTTACTCATCTATTCCCTCAAGAGTTTCACAATCCCAAAACGATTTCAGACATAAAACTTAATGGATTCAAATATTCACATCCCACACATTTTTCAAAATTCACAGTCACAAAATTTCAGATAGTCATAACCAGTTTATTTAGTTCATGTCCCTGTTCGGGCGCCATTTCTGTAACGGAGGTTGTCTTGTTCCAAAAAATAACAAAGGTTAAACACACACACAAAAAAAAAAAACTTTATCAGGAACAGGAACCGAACTCGGGTCACCCAAGTGACGACGTCTTGCTGATAATGATAGTTGCACTCAGACTTTATTCGACTCTCAAACCGAAAGCCTCAAAAGAAAAAAAAAAAGAGACAATTAGTTATTGTTGTTTGGGCACCAGACAGGGTTATCCCTGCCACATTTTTATACTAATTTCATTCATTCCTGGATAGCAACAGACAAATACCACCATCCGTTACATACAAACAAAAAATGAAGACGGAACAAATACTACAAGATGAGTTATAAGCACTTTATTTTTACTGAGGTATCGTTAGAATAATCTATACAAGTTTTTTTTTTCTTGTTAAATCCACTATAGAAAGAATCAAACAAAAACCAAACCAAAAACAAAACAGCACTTTCGAAAGATGCAGAAATGAGTGCAATGAGTGAATGTGTATCTGTGATTGGAGGAAACACTGACCAAGCTGGCAGTACGGGTGACTAGAGTGACTCGGGAATATCAGCAGCGGAAGCCGGTCTCGGCTCCTTCCTTTCCGACCGCTCCCAATCACCGATTTTAGGAGTATGGTGCAAAACTCCAGCTCAAATCCCGAGTTAACAGAAAGGCATTCACTGGCCAAGAGAAATGCCCATTAGCAACAGGCTAAACAGGTAGCACCACCTCCTCTCCACGATCCACACACTCTGAGTCGAAAGATCCACCCGCAAGACCTGCCTCCAAAAGGTACGTAACTGGTCAGACCCCCCCTCCAGTCTCTGAACCTTGCAATATATAAACATTGACTCCTCCTCTTAATTAGTGCTGGCCTCCAATCGGATTAGATTTCATTAGGAAGGAGGCAATAGAGGAAAATGAAAATAAACAAAGGGGCAGTACAGAAAATATCTGTAATGCCACACACTGCATTCAGGACACCAATGGGACTGTTCCAGTTTATGGTCCTACCCTTTGGGCTGCACGGGGCACCTGCGACCTTCCAGCGACTCATGGATCAAGTTCTCCAGGGTTGTGAAGGGTGGTCTGCTGCATTCTTGGACGATGTTGTGATCTACAGCAATACATGGGCAGACCACCTGGAACATCTACGACAGACTCTGGAGAAGATTCAAGCAGCGGGCCAGTCCTTGAATGTGGCAAAGTGCGAGTGGGCTAGGCAAGAGACCAGCTACCTGGGATACCATCTGGGCAATGGCGAACTGCGACCCCAGGTATGCAAGGTGGAAGCAATTCAGCGCAGTCCCAGACCTAGGATGAAAAAGGAGGTGAGATCCTTCCTGGGCCTAGTGGGCTGGTACCGCAGATTCATCCCAGACTTTGCTAACATTGCAACACCACTAACGGACTTGGTAACCAAAACTGGGAAGAACCAGGTGGCATGAACTGGTGCTTGTGAGGAAGTGTTCAGCACCCTAAAAGAGAGGATGTGCTCCGGCCCAGTCCTACAAAGCCCCAACTTCAATCAGCGGTTCCTGGTGGAAGTGGATGCTTCAGAAAAGGGAACTGGAGCAGTACTAGCCCAGGGGACTGCGGGAGAGAAGAAGCCAGTTGTGTTCCTGAGTAGGAAGCTGTTGCCCAGAGAAACCAGGTATTCAACGATCGAGAAGGAATGTCTCGCAATCAAGTAGTCCCTGGAATCCCTCCGATACTACCACTTGGGGAGAGAGTTCGACCTGGAGATGGACCATCGGGCATTGACGTGGATTCACACAATGAAAGATCATAACGCCCGCATCACAAGATGGTACCAAGCTCTCCAGCCCTACAGTTTCAAGGTACGACATCGGCCTGGGAGGCTTAACCTGGTTGCCGACTACCTGTCCCGGTACTCGGACAGTACGTGGCTTGGAGAGAGGGGAGGTGATGTGAAGACGTGACGTGAAGAGTTGATCTTCGCTGGGAACGGCAGTACTGGCACACACATATATACATACACACTTACCTCATTCCTACCTCTGCTGTTTAGCCATCAGGAGAGCGGGTACACACGTAATCTCGATGGCACACGGACATTCCACACACTCTTCACCCCTTTACACTATACATACCCCGGATAAACCACACAGACACACTGTTGTTAGTTTGAAGTTATTTTTAGTTTGTTTTGTCTTATGTGTGTCGGAAGTAGTCGGACTTCCACGTTGTGCCGGCCAAACCAAACAATCGAGCGGCACCCGCTTATGACATCACTGCCACGCCGCGCCGCGCCGGCGCAATGCGATTGTAGTCCGACGAAACCATTGTTGTTTTTGTGTGGGGAACTGGGTCATCTTTTCTGTGGAGAGAAAATATACTAAATGTTAATGATTTGTGTTATTAATATGTTTTAATAATGCTTTATTGGTTTTTGTGTTTTATAATACGATTTATGTTTTATGTTAAGTTTATGAGATAAGATTAGAAACTTACCTGCTAATGGTACCCTTCAGGTAGGGGGTGGAGCCTGGCCTATAAGAAGGGAGGCCAGGCTCACATCAAGTTGCTTGTTTACAAAGTCAGCGAACGTGCTACTGCGGTGCCGTAAGCAAAACCTTGTATATTGTGGATACTCGTTTGTACATATTATTCGTTGTTTATTTTGTTCTTTGTTCTTTTTTTTTGCTACTTTGCTATTTGTGTTTTGGACTGAGCACTTTTGGAAATACTGTATATACTCTCACCACTGGACATTTTTCAGGCGCACTGTAAATAAAAGTCACCTTTCATTTACTTCTACGGGTCAAGCCATCATTTATCTATTTTTTCACGGACCTAAAATGTCCCGCAGTAGATCTGCAAGGATCTACTGCATCACAAAATGTTCATCGCAAAAAAAAAAAAAAATCGCCAAAGTAATCCATATGAATTGCGTGGTTTCCTCCAAACGCTCAAAAGATACAGGATCGCTCTATATAATATAACTGTTTAAATTTAGACATATTCACATTCAAGGAACATTTGCACGCACATCATATTTGATTTACAAAGGTTGCTGTTGCGAGCTCATTATCATATGAACCAATCAGAGCCGTTCAATGGCTCTGGAACCAATCAGGTTTAGTCAGTGTGTTGTTTGAATTTAAACACAAGTAAATGCAATTTTTTTTTATTTATTTTATTTTATTGTTTTAAAGCATTTCAGATATGATGTTGAAATCCTTGTGGGAATTTCAGTAGCTTATTACAATTAATGTATCATGTAATGGACAACAGCCTAATCAACCAAAGTATAACGTTTTAAGTAAAACTGAACAACATATTAAACAACATATTTTAAGTATTGCAATGCTTCATAATAGTTGAGAAATGTTTGTACATTGTAAATGTTAAAAAAAATGTTTTTTCTTTTTGTTTTTTCAAATATTGTACTTTTCCAAATACATAAATATTTAAAATAAATTGCAGTAAGCCTACACATGGTTATAAAGTTCATTTTTAGTGGGTTTTTAGTGTAAACATTTTGTTTTTCTTTCAAAGTATAATCACATCAGTTATGTTCTTTCACAAAGTAGACATAAAATATACTTTAAGAATATAAGTGTGTTTTCTGTAAATACACTAAAACGTCACTAAAAGTATGCTTAAGTTTAGTATATTCCTTAAAAGTGAAACTAAGAATATATTTATTAACATAGTATTTCTACTATACTTTTTAGGAATGTATTATAAGTATGCTTGTGGTTAGCATATTTCTTAGAAGTACAACTAAGCATATATTTAATACAAAAGTACTTCAAGTATACTTTTTAGAAATATATCAAAATGCAATTCAGTACATTTTTAATGCACTTCAAATAAGCATGTTGGGAATACAAATGTATTATAAACATACTACTTGAATTTCAAGTATATTTTTAATACATTTAATACTATGTCTTTTCCACCTGGGTCCGCTGAGAGTCAACACAGAGTTCATAAAGAAACCCAGATGAATTGAGCGATTCAGTCTGCATCTTCTGAAGAGACTTGATCGATTTATATGCTGAACAGATTTAATTCAGGCTTTTATTCACAGATAAACATGAATCAGCACACAGTAGTCATGACAAACAGAAGCTCAAGCGCACTTGCTTGTCATTGGAGAATCAATGAGGATCATTCTTGTGTTTCGCAGCACATTTGAGATCCGGAAGAACCAATGAGCTTCGGTTTATGTTTGCTGATCAGTGTAAATATGTAATTTGGACTAAACCTCCATTCATATGAATTAGTTTAATGAAGTTTTTTTGAAGCATCAAACTGGCTGTTGCAGGAACAGAAATCTCTCAGTATTCATTAAAATATCTTCAGCTGAGTAAATGATCACACAGTGTTCATTTCTGGGTGAACTATCCCTGTAACATCACACATGCCACATTTGAATGGCAACATTTAGAAAGAAGAAACATGTTAGACCATCTGTTTTTACAAATAATACAATTTTATAATGAGAAATTGAAGCATTTCTTGCATATTAAAACTAATGACTGGTTTGTTATTTAGTGTTTCCTCAGGAATTTGTGAAACAATGGGACAACATAACATCAGCATCAATGACTCAACTGCATCAGATAAAGATTTATTCTATAGGGAGTTGAGGGAATATATGAGGAAACATGAATATGCAGAACTTGTGTTTGTCAGTGTCCTTTCAGTCGTTGAGATCCCAGTCATGATCTTAACTCTGATCGGCTTGTGTTTCATCATCAAATCTCGGCCTGCTGCTTCAGTTTTTGTTAGTAATTTGATACTTTCAGATCTCATACAGGTTATTAGTATATTAATAGCAGCAGCAGCCTCATGGTCATATCATCTGAGTAGAGCATATCACTATTCTTTGATTGTGGGTCTGTATTTTATGGCATGTGTTGCTGTTGAACGATATCTTCTGGTTTCTCATCCTATCTGGTACAGATCTCATCATTCACTCAAACTCTCCTGTTTTATTTCTGTGATCGTCTGGTTTGTGCCTCTGATCTTTGCAGAAATAGACCCTCCTCATTTTTATTTTAATACTCTACCCCAGTGTATAGGGTGTTTAATTCCTTACCCCATCATCATTCTCTGTTTTGCTGGCACTTGTCGAGGTCTTTCTCGCTCAATATCACTGACTGCTCTCAAGCGCAAATTAATTTTGGGCAGTTTGTTCCTGGTGCTGGTGACTTACACATTTCTAATTCTGCCTTTTGTGATTATGGCATTGATTGTAGATTTTGTTCACGATTACAGTATTGTTGTTAAGAAATTTTACTTCAATACACGATTTCCCCTGTTCGTGAATCCACTTGCTGACTGTGTGCTGTACCTGTTCATAAGGCCTGATGTTCGTAATATGATGAAGTCTGTTCGCTGCTGTTGTA
Organism: Acrossocheilus fasciatus; assembly: GCA_036784905.1. NCBI lineage: Eukaryota > Metazoa > Chordata > Actinopteri > Cypriniformes > Cyprinidae > Acrossocheilus > Acrossocheilus fasciatus. Next base: position 47,379,190 of record CM071940.1, read on the forward strand.
GACGTCAGAGATCGAATCACAACCAGGACGAACACTCTGTAGTGAATCCACAGAGCAGCTGCTGTACTGTAGTGTGCTGTATTTCAGATCAAGAGCCTGCATCTCATTCACTGAACACCTGCAGCTCAGTTTAACCTGCTGCTGAATATAGAGCTGAAAAACACTGCGCTGTATTTAATCGAAGTCAATGTCAATTTTTACATCGCAAGCACAATTAATGGTAACACTTTATAATAACTTTAATTAATAAATCATTAACAAACATTATATAATGTTTAACTAATCATTGCTTAATATATATTCACATATCTAGAAATATTAGATAATGTGTTTGTTAATGTTAACTGATGATCTTATTAAACATTACCAAATGATTAACAGATCATTATTTAATGTAATTTGAAATGCTTACGAATGTCATTCAACTTTCAATTCATATCATCATGTATTTTTTTTTGTTTGTTTTAATCTTCAAAAGATTTTGACAGGTGGTTTACAATGATTAAAAGCTTTATTTATTAATCATTAATAAACATTATATAATGATTAATGGATAATTAGTTAATGTTTACAAATGTCATTAAACTTTCAATGCTTTTAAAAACCTACAAATGATATTAACAGAAATCACACAATGATTACAAGTTTATTTGTTAATGTACATTTGAATGCTTACAAATGTCTTTAAACTTCAGTTCAGATATTAGATAATGATCATTTTTACATTTACAAATGTTGTGAAAGTATATCTTAATTAGTCATTTTAAGAACAAATTATTCATGTTAATATATTCATTAACTCATAATCACAGTCTGTAAAGGTCATATATTTGGTCTTTGTTTGTTGTGTAGATTTCTACTATTTATAGACATTTATTAATTATTTGTTAATGTTTTAGCAGTATCCAATCTAAAGTGATAACTATTCATCCATTGTAAATGTTTATAAACATTTATTAATCATTATTACCTTTATTAGCAGTCATTTTGATGGCAAAGTGTCCCAAATGACCGGGATTCACTCTATTTTCACATCATTTGTTCATGTTTTTGCGTTACACAATCTAGTTGAGACTATTCATTATTTGTAAATGTTTATAAACCTTTATTAATTTTTTAGTATCTTTATTGGCACTGGACTTTTAGCTACTTTAACAATATTTGTGTAAAGGGTGGTTAGTTAAGTTTAGCTGAATCCTTGGTAAAGACATAACATATAAAAAAATAAAAACATGTTTTTATTGCCTCAACACTTATATTACTATACTATTGTGTATCATTAAACAGATTATTCCTTGAGTCATTCATCAACAGGAGGGGAAAACAACAACTATTTTTAAAGAATATACTTCATTTGTCATTTATCAAAACAATGCAATATAAACAGATTGAATCGTGTTCTCTTCTAGTAATCAGTGACCCCTTAACTAACCTTAAACCAACCCATAACACCAAACCTGTCCCTGACCTTACACCCGTATCACACCTCAACAGCAGCTGAAGTGCTGTGCTTTAAAAGCTTTTAATCGTTGTATAACATCTGTTAAAATCATTTGAAGATTATCAAGGTGTGCATGATCATATGAATTAGAAGTTAAATGACATTTGTAACCATTTTAATTTACATGAAATGTTACTTATTAGGTCACGTTTAATACATTTATTAGTAAACATTAACAAGCACATTATTTCACATTTCTAGATATGTGAATGCTGTTATGATATTTATGCTTGTTAGCTGATTTTCCGTATGCATGTACATTTCTGGTGCTCATTTTAGAGAAATAATTGCAATATTAAAGTGATAGTTCACTCAAAATGAAAATGTAATTTATGTCAATGATCAAAACATATTTTGTGGGTAAACTATCCCTAAAAACACCCGTCTCAGGTCTCTAATATCAGCTCTCCTGATGTTAAGTGCATGATTAAAGTAGAGTATATTAGAGGTGTACTGAGTGAACTTTATAAAAGTATAAATATTAAGCAGCACTAGAAAATGACACGGCAGTCTGAAGAGTTTGATAAGCAGGTCGCTGTAATACTGTTGTGTGTTTTTGTAGAAGTGTGTCGTATAGATGACTGTATTGTTTTTGTATATTAAAGAGCTTAATGTTCTCCGGTGTCTGTTTCTGCCTCGACTTATTTGACTAATAACTGTTGATGGTGATGTGACGTAGTGATTCTAGCTGTGCCCGTTAACTCAAATCATACTTCACAGAACAGCACAAAACAAACTAACCACACTCTTACAATTGCAAAAACAGTCTTTTTTCTGTAACACTTTACTTGAAGGGGTGTGCATAAGACTGACATGACCCCTTCATAATCATGACATGACACGTGTCATGAATATGAAGGAGGGTTTATGCATGTTTATGACAACTTGACATAAACCAATACATCATAACCTGTCATAAATCTGTCATAAACATGACACAGCAGATTAATTATCAAACTTAAGAAACTACTTACTTTATGGGTTAACATTAGATTAAACTGTCATGTGGTTGGTTTTGACATTGGCTGTCATGAGGCCATTATAATTTGTGTCATGAATATATTTCTGATCACTTTTATACAGTGGAACAAATTGAATTTGCCATTAAAATGTCATTAAGTGTTAATACTCTGTCAAATAGTTTTATAACAGCGTCATGAATAATTTTCTTGACCTCAATTACAGTGGTACAAATTCAATTTGTCATTAAAATGTCATTAAATGTTAAGACAATATTTTTCATTTCATGTTTTTTTTTCCTCCAAAAGAAGATCAGATAATAGAACATTTAAAATGTTGTAAAACAGATCAACAGGTGTTAGAGAAATAAAATAAATCATCCAATAATAATAAAAATAATAATAATTAAAATTGTATTTTATTGCATTTGAAGAGCGATTCACCCAAAATTAAATGAAAACAGTACAATGATGGGTTAAGCCATGCAGCGTTTGGTCCATATCACTGCAAAAACAGTTAATTACAGCATCCTGCAAATCTTGACATGCATTTTTACGTCATGGATAAGTCTACCTAAGACACCATCATAATGGCGTACACCTAACCAGTGGTGCCACTCTATCATTTTGAGGTGAGTTTTCAATGACTCAGGAGTACGATTTCCTCTATGATGCCATATTTCCCCACAAACATGTCACAAACAGAAGACTTGACTATCGTTATCTTTAAAAGATTCATTCAAATCATCTCAGCAAATAGAGATTGTTTGTTTACTTGCTTTGAGTTGAAATTGAAGGCTATTCTTCTCCCTGGATGATTGCTTGAGGGAATCCCGGACTTTCGTGCTGATGTGTTGTTGTTGCGTGGCGTCACACGGGGAATCCTCTCTACGATTGGATGGCTTCCTGGCAGCGTGCGAATGGCAAGGCTTTGAAGTTCTTACGCTGCAGGCTTTGCAAGTTTTGTTGGTCAGAAGTTGACAGAGTGTTGAAGTCCTTTGAGATGATCAGCTAGATGTTAAGTCTGCGAATGCTTCGCAGCGCGATAAGGGGGGCAACGCCCAAGCTTTCAGCCAAGTTTTCTTGCAGATTTTTAGCAGTTGTCCAGCTGTATGCCATTCACTGTCTGATCCAATCACATTGTCTCTGTAGGGCGGAGCCCCGCCCAGCACGGCTTCTTTTCGTGCATACATTATCTGCTAATAAATATGTCACATGGAGGAAATATCCTAGCAGATTTCTATAAAGTGTTACAATCATGCCTTATGATGCTAAAAGTCAAAATTCATCCTTATCACATTATTGCAATAAAAATAAGGTTTAATTCAATACCACACATGAGGTATTTGTCATATCAAATACCTATAATCTTACCTACTAAACGGGTTAAGTCATAGATTAAAACATCCTAAATTCTAATAACCACAGCAAGATAAAAAGCATAAAATACCACATATATATATATATATATATATATATATATATATATATAGAGTGACGCGTGTCCCGGGACCTCATCAGCGTCGCCCTGGAAACGGAGGAAGAACACCTGCTCGTCATCACCGCGGGCTGGCCGGCCCCACCTGAGGCTCATTAGTAGCCGCCTATATAAGCCGCCAACAGGCTGAGAGTCGGGGAGGTAACCTTTCTCTCCATCTCCCTTAGAGAGCAGCAGCGTCTGACCGGCCAGCCCGAGGAACCCTCACCGCCGGGACACCAGACCCTCACTCACGCGGAGCACAGAAGGCAGCAAATCCGGGAGCACGAAAACCTCACTCACGAACACTACGGCACGACACGATCACCCAATAAACGCACCCTTCGGGGCTTTCACTGATCTCCCTTGCCGTGTGATTCTTCCACCCGTTACACTGGTGGAGAATGCGGGCAAGGCGGAGCCTAGACAGCGCAGTTGGGCAACACCTGAAGACGTCATCCCCTCTCGCCCGCTGAAGTTCGTGAAGAAGCGCGTGGGACGGAGAAACGACGGAGACAGCCTCCCAGCCACTGAAGGGATAAGTGACATCTCGTCAATTGTTATCTTACCCCTGTGGTTGGTTGAGGCTGTCGACTAATACCGGTTTCTCTGTCCCTGTTCCGGCGCGGCACGAGAGGGAGGATCGCCCGGAGAGGAATCCCTGCCCCGCCCACTCCGACCGTATGGAGCCTGGTTGAGGAAGGTAGCACTCCTGCGTGGGCGGCGACCGACGACGGGGATGTCGCTTGGGGGGGGAATGTGACGGATCGGTGGCCCTCCCCATCATCATCATCATCACCCTTATTCGCCGCCCTTCACCAGGCTCCCGACTGGAGTGGGTGGATGAGAGGAGGGGCGTGGGATCAACGTGGGCTGGCGGCGTGTGATGAGGCACAGCTGGACTGAATGAAGCCTCATCACCGCCGCCGTTAAATGCCGAGCGTGCCTCTCCTCGGGAGACCGGTCTCTTCCCCCGTGCATGCACGCTGGTGTCCTCGTGGGTCCAGGAAGGGTGCGTTGAGGGACATCGCGCCGCCGAGGATGTGAGCCGCGGAACCTCCAGAGTCATCGTGCAAGCCGCACCCGTATAACGGCCGTCGGGCCAGGATGCCGGGCTGTCCATCCCGCCAATGGCCCAGTAAGTGGTACAGGAAGAGCCGCCGCTCCAGAGAAGCCGCCGCCCCTCGTGCCCCGGACCGCGGGAGAGTGTGCGGCCACCAGACTCCGCTCCTTGCCTGGACCCCTCCCTTCTGGAACACTGCCCTCCTTCACGAGCCCCGCAGCACAACGAGGACACCAGATCCCCCCTGTTTTATGGACACTTATTCCCCCTGGACACTTTATTTTATTATTTTTTTGTTCAATAAAAACCTCTCCGAGGCCTGACGCCACACCCACTGTGTCTGTCGTTGGCTCCTCCCGTCACAATATATATATGTATGTCCAGATCCCATGTGCTTTGTACTGTCTGTTTATTCGACTTTATTTATGGTAAACTGGTCAGGAACAACATTGAAGATTCTGATCTTCAAAGGGTGGCCAGATGTTCTCCTCCCAGCTTCATGGGTCTCATGAGATGATAAGGAGAACAGGCAGGAAGCTAGTCAGATACTCGTGGCATTGTGTTGGTCATTTGTTAATTTTACAACTGCGTGGAGGGGGAGACTCTGAGTTAAGATTATATGTGTGTGTTCTTTTCGACAAGTTTCAAGCCAAAGGCAACAGTGGCAAGGACTCAAAACTCCATTGGTGACAGAAACGGAGTAGAAAACCTTGGGAGAAACCAGGCTCAGTCGAGGGGCAGTTCTCCTCTGGCCAGACGAAACCAGCATGGCATGGTTTAATTCCTGCACAGGTCAGATTGAGTAGAGGACTTGTCTGATTGTTGTGTTCTTGTCCCGATGGCCAACGAGGTCTTCACTGGGGATCTGTCTCTGGAGCTCATCTAGCTGACATGATCTCCGCTGACGTTCAGGGCTGTAGAGGCTATAGTGACCTCGGAATAAGAATGAAACAGACTAATATTAGCGTAGATGCCACTGAGAAAAATAAAGCACATTTTAATTGTAGTAAACACTCTAAACATTTACACACATTACCTGGAATGAAACCAGTAAACTCCTAGTCTTGAAGGTACACACAGTATGTAGTTGCAGTGGAGCGGTCTGGTGTTTGGTGCCTTGGAAGAACTGACTGGGTTGCATCTAAAATCTTGCAGTGATGCACCAATGAAACCTTTGGCCACACCCTGATGGAGAAAGAAAAGTACATTTTAAGTTAAAAAAATTAAATGATGCCTTTTAAATCACTTACAATGTATCAATATCAGTTAATTAAGTTAATTTGTGATGAAACAGAAGTTGAAACCATTTTTTTTTGTGGCATAAATCCATCCATTGCACAATAGGGAGCATTGATGCTGACTGGATTTGTAATAGAACATGTACATTTCATATTATAGGGCTAAGTTACCTTAAATAGGATAAAATAATATCATAATATAATGGTCCTGCCTGTTGTTGATAAATACCAATGGTGACGTTTTACAAATTGATTGATCAGTTGTCCCAGTGTTTACTGAGCCACGGTCTTTCCCTGTGCAGGAACTCGTGTGCACGATCTAGTGATTCACTAACCTAGAACTGACTGAGACGCTTTGAACGGCCTCGTGAAACGATTCAGTTGTTCATTTTCGTTCAGAAAAAATTCATTATAGTAACACAGCTTTTGACATGGTGTTTTATGGATTAAACAAGGTGAGAGCATGTTACCTTAACTTAAATTTCCCTCAGACGTAACGTATCATACAACGCTTATTCAATGTTTTTATTCATGTTGTACGCTTGTGTCTAAATATATACATTTTAAATAAAACATTTACACCTTTATAATATACTCTTTTTTATAAATGCAGTATAACGTTAAGTACAAATATTTATTCAGTGCCACTTGACTTGCCTGAACTTGTCTTATATCCACTTTTTAACAACTCATAAAACACTTTCTAAATGTCCACTCAAAAAAGTTGGATATGTTGCATGATCTTCTCATTGAATTTAGTCTAAAAAATAACATTTATTTAGTGCAACTCACCTGACTCGTGAACTTGACAAGATGGCGGCGCTGTTTCTCCCACAAAGTCACTCAGGCTCGTGCACGTGCAGAATGATCTCAGTGTTGGCTGGATTTGTGTTTATTAGTTTAGTCATCATTTAGCATTCTGAAAGTTTACTGAATTTGAAAATAACCATTCATTTAATATTTTTAAAATATATTTGTGCAGACTTAATATGTCTTCTCAACTAAGCACAAGCAATAAAAAGAGTTCAACCAATTAACATAATGTTGAAAGGGCAAAAATATTTGGTTACACTTTATTTCGATAGTCCACTTTAGACATTCTACTAACAGTAAGTAACTTTGCAACTACATGTCAGCTAGCAGTCATTAGAGTATTAGTAGAATGTCTGCTTAATAACTTCTAACACTTCATTTTGATGGGTCCACAACATACAATATAATGAGTATGAGATACTTTACAAGTATATGTCAACTTATTCTACTAACCCTAAACCTACCCTACTGAGAGTTAGTAGACATGTAGTTGCAAATTAATGAGAATTAGTTGACATGTAGTTACAAAGTTACTTATAGTTAGTAGAATGTCTAAAGTGGACTATCGAAATAAAGTGTAACCAAATATTTTTGCCCTTTCAACATTATGTTAATTGGATTTTTTACAGTGTACATATGCCGCAGTATTATTGAAGTGGGAGGAACATCATAACTAATTTACACAACTGTTAAAAAGTCTGGGGTCAGTAGGCTTTTTACATCCTTGAAAGATGTCTCTTATACTCACAACTCAAAAAACAGTTAAAACAATAACATTGTGAAATTATATTACAATTCAAGAGAACTGTTTTTTTTTTTTATTTGAATGTTAAAATTGTAATGTATTGCTGTGATCAAAGCTGAATTTAACATCATTACTCCAGTCTTCAGTGTCACATGATCCTTCAAAAATAAATCTGATTTGCTACTCAAGAAACATTTCTGATTATTAACAATATAAAAAAAAAAGATGCGCTGATAAACTGTCACGTGTCTGCCCTTCTAAGTTCCTGTTTTCCCTTATTTGTTTTAGTTCCGGTTCTTATTATTTAATCATTATTCATTGTCCCCACCTGATTTGTATTGTCTTGTTTGTTCTTTTGTTCCCATCATGTTATAAGTCCCCGGTTTTCCCCTTTTTCTTTGTCTGAGCTAAACGTTAAATAAATGGAAAGTGAGTGGATGCTACTTCGTTCTCCTGACCTTCATTTGATTTGTCTACAACCACGCAGCCGTAACATAAACATTTTATTGTAAACTTTTTTTTTTTCTTTCAGGATTCATTGTTAAATAGACTCCAGACCTTTAAATGGTATTGTACAATACTGTTCAAAAGTTTGCAGTCAGTGAGGTTTTTTTAATAAATTCATTTTTATTCAGCAAGGATGCATTAAATTGATGAGAAGTGAGAGTAAAAAAATTTTTTTCAAATAAACACTGTTCATTTTAAACTTTGTTCATTAAGGAATCCTGAATAATACACACAAAACACAAAACAAATTACGAATCAGGAATATTTCCTGAGCAGCAAATCATTATATTAGAATGATTTCTGAATAATCATCATGTAAAACTGAGGAGTAATGATGCTGAAAATTCATCTTTGATCACAGAAATAAAAAATACATTTTAACATCACTCACTCGTGTTTGGATGTCAAAACCTTAAAATAACTTTAATAAAGAATTGTAAAAGATGCATGGTGATATGCATTTTTTTCACTACATATTTGCATATATGAAGTGATTTAATGAGCTTTCTCACCCTGCTTACCTATGTTTCCCACATCTCTGTCAGCAGCTTCCTTCACAAATTTAGATATCTTGGAGCTTCTCTTCTGTTGTAGAAGTGTTACTCCTGAAACCACAGGACATTTGTTATCAATAATTTTTTTCCATTAAATATCAAATCACGTTTTAACTAGATTCAGTTAAGACATGCTCTTTTAATACCATGACACAGGAAGTTGTTGTAACTCATGCATACAATGTCTTATCTGCCCCAAACTTCACACCTTTTATAACAGTCCTGGCCTAAACACATCAAAAGTCCAATATTCAATTAAAATTATAGCGCCACCTGCTGGTGACAGGAAATTACTTGCTTCACACTAATTTAAACATGCAATGTCCGATCTGCCCCAAACGTTACACATTTTATAATAGCCTTGGCCTGAACACATCTAAAGGCCAATATTCAGTTATAATCATACTGCCACCTGCTGGCAACAGTAAATTACTTGTTTTACACTAACTTAAACATGCAATGTCCAATCTACCCCAAACTTCACATTTGGTAAGAGTCCTGGCCTGAAGACTTCTACATGCCAAAATTCAGTTATAATCATAGTACCACCTGTTGGCAGCAGGACATTTGGCATATATAAATGACTTTTACATATTCCTCCTATATTTACCACTTTAAAAGCATATTGCCATAGTTTAACTACAAAAATTAAACTAGTTACTATAATGAATATAATGAATTTTGTGGTTACTGAAGTTTTACTACAAATAGCATAATTATGGTTACTATAGTGAGATAATAGTACATTTGTGGATCCTGTGATTTTTATTAAGGTCCTGGCAGATAGCAGGCTGGATTTTCTTAGAAAAAAAAAAAGTGTCAAGTGAATCTGAAAATGCACGCACTGGAAAAACTGCTACATATAACAACTTTCGACTTGGGGACCTTTATATAAATGTAGTTGAGTTAAAAGTATGGTATTTGTCTTTCAAATGTAGTGAAGTTAAAGTCGCAAGTTTTCAGAAAAAAAATAATACTCAAGTATAAAGTACAGATACTCAAAAGGTTTACTTAAGTATACTGCCCTACAAAGGCAAAAGACCTTAACTCGCTAGAGTGTGAAACTGAGAAAAATGACTTTAAAGTTTTTTACTTGTCCAGCAAAATTAATTATAGGTAGGACACTGCAAATTTGGCAATTAGATGTTTAAGTAATGAAAATTATCTACATAAAAAAATTTTAAGCTCAAACTTGATTTTTACCCCTATTTTGAAGTTACTGTACTCTGCCTTTGCATTGTCTGCAAAAAGTGAGAAATCACACCAAGGCAAAAGACAGTAACTTCCACATTATCAATATTTGGTTGCTGATCACCATTTACAAAATCGTTATAGTAACACTTGTATAAAATCTAGTGATCATAGGCTTATTTATTTTTTTATTTTTTGACCATAACAAGCAGACTAAAAGTTAAACGTGATTGTGAATGGATACCGTTTCGCAATAATTTATTTGCTATGCTCAATAACAGAAAAAAAGAATGCTAGACATATAGCATAATTGCTTATATTGACTTGAATGAAATAGCCTAACCTAAAAGAACGACTTGTGGATTTATGTGAACACCAGCAAGCAGGCATGCTCAGAAATGGGTGTGGATTAAACATCTCTGACGACGTTCAGCGCCATGGATTGATTTTATCGGATTACAAGAAAAGGTAGGGTATGGATTTAATTGCGAACTGTTAGGCTACTGATTTTATGATTGATCATGCTACATGCTATGGTATTCAAGTACACATGCATCCAACTAGAAGTGACAGCCTGGTGAATAATCTGCATTACAAAAACGAAAACGAAAAAAAAAAAAATCTTTAAAGGTTATTCACATTATGTATTGCTGCCAAGGTGTCTAGTCTTCAGTGCTTTGTTATGAGTATGCTTTGTTTGGTAGATCGCGATCTAATTGGTTTGTTTGTCTACACCATAATTTAAATGCTTCAGACTTTAATGGACAGTAAAAAAAAGGCAGAACACCGTATAACTCCAAGCTGGCACCGTAACTTCATTTTGACGTGCAGTTAAACAAAGGCAGAAGACCGTAACTCAATTTGAGCGTTCTAAACAAAACAAAAGAGCCGTTACTGGTGTTATACGGTGTTCTGCCTTGGTTTCTCTGGGGCTTTTTGAAGTTACGGTTGAGACGACCCATTATTTTCTCGGAAAAACAATTAAATTGACTCAAGATACTAATGTACATGATAAAGGATGTCTTCAATGTCCCAAAAATATCAATAACTCATTTTCGTCAAAAATCGAAGTTACGGTCTTTTGCCTTTGCACGGCAGTATAATACTCAAGTAAATTTACTTTGTTACTGTTCACCTCTGGGAAAAGGATATAGTGTTGTTATGTTTTCCGCCTGTAGAGGGCGCTGTAATTTGTAAAGTAAAAATTCCCCCGCAAATGAACACCGAGGTCCTGTGATAATATTAGTCCCATGCGAATCGGCATCTCTGTAATTTGGCCAAGATTTGGCGGGGGCATGTAGGCTGTTTTATTTCCTGTGCGCCTTTTTTCCATCCTTCGCGGAGGCTGCATTGGAGTGTTTTGAATGTATTTTGGGTGCTGGGTCATATCACTAATACATCATACAACGATACAATTTGCAGAAAGAGAAAGCAAACCATCAGAAGAGTGTAAACAAAAAGAATGATTAGATGGAGATGGATGACATGAATTACAGCATGCGGTAAGTAACATTCTTCTGTTTATGATATATTGTACAGCTAGACCTATAAGACATTTCCAAGCAATCTAGCCTGTCCAAAATAACGCACAATCAAGCGAGGGGGTTCACATCATAATTCTAGGTTAATGTGTTACAAATAAATATAGTGTAAAGCTTAAGCAATTCGATTTGAACCTGGTAAAATGTAAATGAGACGGGGCACGATTATTATTTTTTTTTATCACCATAGAACGGGACTCTCAACAAGGGGATACGCCAAAAGGACACACAATGCCATCTAGTCATCCCGTGAAAACATTTTCCACATGGCTACAAGAAATATAATTTGGATACAACTATTTTATATGGTTTATTTTAAGTATTTTTGTTTATTTATTATTGCTATCCACATTTAATACATGATACATTTCAATGATAATAGCCTTACAATAATTATTAAATAATAATTATTAAAATAATAATAATTAAATGTAAAAAACATTATCTCAATCTTACTAGCCCATGTGTAAGCTGTAAAGACTGAATAATACAGACTACAGTAAATATATTTAGTAAAAATGTGCTACACAAATGCAAGCAATATTGGCAGTTGTGTTTTCTGGTGGGCTTATTTTAATGTTATGCAGTATAGTCAGTCATTGCTGGTTTAGTTATTAACTAATCTTCAAATCAAAATGTCATCCTTAAATTTAGGACATCACTGTTCTCATGCTAATCGTTTTCTGTAGTTTAGGTACTTAAATTTGTAATAAAATGTAGGTCTTCCCCTGATTTTAGTTAATTGAATGTCTGTGTAGAATATAAAAACTGCAAACTGACAATAATGTGTACTGACTGCCTTCTCTTTTATAGTAAGTTCATGGTACAATGAGAGAACACCACGGGAGCGAGGCCCTTCCTTCTGGGAAACAGAGGTGCTCCAGAATTTCCAAGAGAAAGATTGGTACCTAAACTTCAGAATGCCCAAAGAGGCCTTCAATGCCATTTGTGACCAGCTGCACCCATACATCAACCCCCAAGTTACCAACATGTTGGATCCAGTACCTCTAGAGAAGAGGTTATCATCTACAAACTTGCCAGTAATGTTCAGTTCCACGATGTTGCCAATCTGTTTGGTATTGTAACCAGCACCGCCTGTAACTTCTGGGAGGTGTGTGATGCACTGAGCAAACTCAGGAGGGTTTTTGTGAAGAGGCCAAAAACTGTCCGTGAAGTCCAAGCCATCATTACAGGATTTGAGAGGAAGACGGGATTCTCCATATGTGCTGGTGCTTTGGATGGCACACACATCCCAATCATTGCCCCAGCGAGCTATCCCACTGACTACTATAACAGAACAGGATGGTACAGTGTTCTTCTTCAAGAACTTGTAGACCACACATACTGCTTCCTTGATTTCGATGTTGGCTGGCCTGGGAAGTGCCACGATGCATATGTTTTTGAGTATTCCCGTCTGTGTTGCAAGCTGGAGGATGGTACCTTTTTCCCTCCATTCAGCAGGAACATCCAAAGGGGTGACATACCTGTCCTGATAGTGGCCGATTCAACCTACAGCTTGACTAGCAACATAATGAAGCCATTCCCGGAAGGTACAGCGAGGGGACCCAGGGCAGCCTACGCCTCCTTGAGCCATGCTCGTATCCATGTTGAACACGCCTCAAAGGCCGCTGGCGATGTATTATGAAAAGAATTGACTGTCAAACCCAAAATGTGAAGTATGTTGTGTCTGCTTGTGTAGTGTTGTACAACTTCTGTGAAATGCAGAAAGTTGCTTACCAGGAACCACAGGAAGATGTGTTGGATCAGCCAGAGGCAGGACCAGAGCAGCATGATGTACCTGCTCTCTCCCCAGCAGAGGGCATCCGGGAGGCCTTGGTAGCTCATATTCACACAAATGAGTAAAGTGCAGAGAAGCTTTGGAAGCTCATACCCAAAGTATGCAGTCAAGACCCACGTGAAATTGAAATCAAACATTTATTGGCGAGTGCCTTCATTTCTGAACTTGGAAATTCACATAACTTTCAACTTCTGTTCAACTTTTTCCAGTGTTTGGATACAAATATAAACAATTGTTATAAAATATAACTTTTTTTCACAGTTTGAATATAAAATAAATACTTTGTTACAAAATGAAGAAACGATATCTGGTCGCGCCGCTCTCACTATGGAACCCGGCAGGAATCAAGCACGTCTCCCCTGGAGTTCTTAATCGAGCCTGCCACTTATCCGCCAATCAAAAAAAGAAATAGGCTACACAATAGCCAATCAGAAAATTGCACTATTGTATCCGGGTAAGATTTAACGCAACAACCAATGAAAAAAAGCATATCCTGAAATTGTTCACCATCTTCCTCGTTCACCCACAGAGGAAACCACTGGCACTCCGAACATCACTTTGAGCACAGAGTAAGTCATGATCTCCTGTTTTAATGTTACAACAAATTCACAACTTGTTTGACACAAACAATTGACAACTTGACTGCTGTTAGAGAATGTTTCCCAGATAAATTAGCATCAGTTTTTCATGAGTGTCTGTTACTTAGCCAACAGTGTTACAGCCTGTTCACTGACAACATCTGCTCAGAACAAGTAGTCTAGGCCTTGGTATATTTTCGTTGTCACATTATAAATATATCTCTCTTCAATAGGCTTAATAATTTTATTAAATTTAAATTAATTAAAGTGTATTGCATAGTTATAGGTCACTTTTAAAATCATGTCATATTTAATAATTATATCCTGGCCATGGATGCATTAATCATTGCATCTGTCTTTGAAAGATGTCAGGTAAAAGGCAACTAAGCATCCTTTCATTCACCCTGAGAGGAAAGCCCCCCAAAAAGGGCAGGTTACAGGATGCTGGCCCGGAGAAGGTGGCGAAAATGGTAGGCACATTAGAGGAGGAGACAGAGGAGGAGACGGTGCAGGTGGAAAATGATGAGACAGTGCAGCTGGAAGATGAAGAGACAGTGCAGCTGGAAGATGATGAGACAGTGCAGGTGGAAGATGATGAGACAGTGCAGCTGGAAGATGAAGAGAGTGCAGCTGGAAGATGAAGAGACAGTGCAGCTGGAAGATGAAGAGAGTGCAGCTGGAAGATGAAGAGACGGTGCAGGTGGAAGATGAAGAGACAGTGCAGCTGGAAGATGAAGAGACAGTGCAGCTGGAAGATGATGAGACAGTGCAGCTGGAAGATGATGAGACAGTGCAGCTGGAAGATGAAGAGAGTGCAGGTGGAAGATGAAGAGACAGTGCAGGTGGAAGATGAAGAGACAGTGCAGCTGGAAGATGATGAGACGGTGCAGGTGGAAGATGAAGAGAGTGCAGGTGGAAGATGAAGAGACAGTGCAGGTGGAAGATGAAGAGACAGTGCAGGTGGAAGATGAAGAGACAGTGCAGGTGGAAGATGATGAGACAGTGCAGGTGGAAGATGAAGAGACAGTGCAGGTGGAAGATGAAGAGACAGTGCAGGTGGAAGATGAAGAGACAGTGCAGGTGGAAGATGATGAGACAGTGCAGCTGGAAGATGAAGAGAGTGCAGGTGGAAGATGAAGAGACAGTGCAGGTGGAAGATGAAGAGACAGTGCAGCTGGAAGATGAAGAGAGTGCAGGTGGAAGATGAAGAGACAGTGCAGGTGGAAGATGAAGAGACAGTGCAGCTGGAAGATGATGAGACGGTGCAGGTGGAAGATGAAGAGACGGTGCAGCTGGAAGATGAAGAGACGGTGCAGGTGGAAGATGAAGAGACAGTGCAGGTGGAAGATGAAGAGACGGTGCAGGTGGAAGATGAAGAGACGGTGCAGCTGGAAGATGATGAGACAGTGCAGCTGGAAGATGATGAGACAGTACAGCTGGAAGATGAAGAGAGTGCAGGTGGAAGATGAAGAGACAGTGCAGGTGGAAGATGAAGAGACAGTGCAGGTGGAAGATGAAGAGACAGTGCAGGTGGAAGATGAAGAGACAGTGCAGCTGGAAGATGATGAGACAGTGCAGGTGGAAGATGAAGAGAGTGCAGGTGGAAGATGAAGAGACAGTGCAGGTGGAAGATGAAGAGACAGTGCAGGTGGAAGATGAAGAGACAGTGCAGGTGGAAGATGAAGAGACAGTGCAGGTGGAAGATGATGAGACAGTGCAGCTGGAAGATGATGAGACAGTGCAGCTGGAAGATGATGAGACAGTGCAGGTGGAAGATGAAGAGACAGTGCAGGTGGAAGATGAAGAGACAGTGCAGCTGGAAGATGATGAGACAGTGCAGGTGGAAGATGAAGAGACAGTGCAGGTGGAAGATGAAGAGACAGTGCAGGTGGAAGATGATGAGACAGTGCAGCTGGAAGATGATGAGACAGTGCAGGTGGAAGATGAAGAGACAGTGCAGGTGGAAGATGAAGAGACAGTGCAGCTGGAAGATGATGAGACAGTGCAGGTGGAAGATGAAGAGACAGTGCAGCTGGAAGATGAAGAGAGTGCAGCTGGAAGATGAAGAGACGGTGCAGGTGGAAGATGAAGAGACAGTGCAGCTGGAAGATGAAGAGACAGTGCAGCTGGAAGATGATGAGACAGTGCAGCTGGAAGATGATGAGACAGTGCAGCTGGAAGATGAAGAGAGTGCAGGTGGAAGATGAAGAGAGTGCAGGTGGAAGATGAAGAGACAGTGCAGCTGGAAGATGATGAGACAGTGCAGCTGGAAGATGAAGAGACAGTGCAGCTGGAAGATGAAGAGAGTGCAGGTGGAAGATGAAGAGACAGTGCAGGTGGAAGATGAAGAGAGTGCAGGTGGAAGATGAAGAGAGTGCAGGTGGAAGATGAAGAGACAGTGCAGCTGGAAGATGATGAGACAGTGCAGCTGGAAGATGAAGAGACAGTGCAGCTGGAAGATGAAGAGAGTGCAGGTGGAAGATGAAGAGACAGTGCAGCTGGAAGATGATGAGACAGTGCAGGTGGAAGATGAAGAGACAGTGCAGCTGGAAGATGAAGAGAGTGCAGCTGGAAGATGAAGAGACGGTGCAGGTGGAAGATGAAGAGACAGTGCAGCTGGAAGATGATGAGACAGTGCAGGTGGAAGATGAAGAGACAGTGCAGCTGGAAGATGATGAGACAGTGCAGCTGGAAGATGAAGAGACAGTGCAGCTGGAAGATGATGAGACAGTGCAGGTGGAAGATGATGAGACAGTGCAGCTGGAAGATGAAGAGACAGTGCAGCTGGAAGATGATGAGACAGTGCAGGTGGAAGATGATGAGACAGTGCAGGTGGAAGATGATGAGACAGTGCAGGTGGAAGATGAAGAGACAGTGCAGCTGGAAGATGAAGAGACAGTGCAGCTGGAAGATGAAGAGACAGTGCAGGTGGAAGATGAAGAGACAGTGCAGGTGGAAGATGATGAGACAGTGATGTCTCTCTTGCCTGTCTTCAAAACTTGAGAGCCCTGCAAAGGCCTAAGAACAAATAATGCTTTCCTACAAGATGGTATGGCACAAAACGCTAGTTGGGTGTGTCATTGTGGTAGTGCACTTGATATGCTGCTGAGCAGTGTTGGGCACGTTACTTTAAAAAAGTAATTAGTTATAGTTACTAGTTACTTCTCACAAATAGTAACTGAGTTAGTAATTGCGTTACATCATTATAAAAGTAACTAATTACCAGGGAAAGTAACTATTGCGTTACTTTTTACAAAATGTTCAAATGTCAAATAACTTTGGATGCCCCCAATATTAAATATGTTAAATTAATGAAATAGACACTAAAAAGAATAAATTATTATTATAAAACATTGTACATTAATCTACACTATTTATCTACTGACACTTAGTATCAGTCAGTCAAGCATTATAATATAATATTATGATAATTTTATATTATATGATGATAGAACTTTAGTAATTAGAATAACCAAGTATGAATGCATATTTGTCATCAATATAAAACGCACTAAGGATTAATGAGCTGCTGGGTTCATGAATATTAATCACGTTGTCTGAGTTCGCTCGAATTGATTTGCTGAAATCAAAATAATAGGTGAGCGCCAGCCAATGAGATTGTCGTTTGCGCATTAGTTCCGCCCACAACCAGAGAAAGCGGCAGTTCTTAAAAGCTGAAGAATTCAAAAGGAACTGCGTTATTTTGACAGGAAAATACAACAAATAATATGTTTACATGTAGCGTGTCAATTCTGCATGTTATGAAAGACTCTCTTGCTCTGTATCTTTCTTTGCGTGCGTGTATGTGAGAGAAAGCGACGGCGAGTCGTGCGCCTTCACACTAGAGTTTACGGCACGTCAAATACAGCTACGCTGCGCATCCATTCAGATGAGCTGAAAAATTAAATTCTAATAATATAATATAGTAACGCCACATTTTATTGTCAGTAACGGTAACGGCGTTGTAACGGGGGGAAAAGTAATTTGTTTGATTACTCGTTACTGAAAAAAAATAACGCCGTTAGTAACGCCGTTTATTTATAACGCCATTATTCCCATCACTGCTGCTGAGGCAGGGGGTCCAGGGACTGTAGATGGATAGTCCATAATCTCAGCTGATGGGGGTTGGGGAGGTGGTGTATAAGGGTTGTAATTAGGGGCCAGAAAAGGTGAATGGTGGGATTGGGGCCTAAAGCACTGAAACAACTGGAGCATTAACACCCTGTTCTCTTCTGCTCACTTTTTATCAGCTTCCATCTTCTTCATTTCAAAATCAAGACGTTTCTTTTCCAGCTCCATTCTATTTCTCTCCATCTCTTTCTCCCATTCAAACCGCTCCCTGTCGAAGTCATGGCTGTTCTCATTTTGCAGGAGACGGTCCAGACCCTTGTCCATTGCCTCCATTATCTTTTCGTCCCTTTCTTTGGCGATGTGCTATAAAAACAAAGCATTTATTTCAGCAAATTCAGATTGTAGCACCCTTAAATACCGGGAACATTCAATACTACAGTGATTAAATTCAATTCAATATTTTTGGTAAGAACTATGTAATGGTCAGTTAATGGTTTGTGAATATATCTTTGGGACACTTGTTTTGGTTACATCTGTGTCCCTGGCAGGGTCACTACCCTACGCAACATGCCAAAGTTCAGTTGAGTGATGCACCTGTTAATAAAAGCACGTTCTTAAACTCTCATAATTCCTTGTATTTTTATTGTCATTTAAAGTGATGCTGTTGTGTGGTCTTTGTATTATGCTGTAATGGTGGTAGGCTACTCCCAAACAGGGTGAGGGAGACTGTCCTGGGATTTTGCATGTGCAGGTTTATTGCCGTCTGTAACGACATCAACCAGACAAGCCTTGTTTCACAGCCTGGTCTATTCATACATGAACGTGCACACACAACAAAGCATCACTGTAATTGAGAATAACAATAAAAGTTATTATGAGAGCTCCAATATAATTAATTACCTGCTTGTAGCAGGTGCATCACTCAACTGAACTTGGGCGCCTAGTGTGAGGTAGTGTTGTTGTCTCTGACACAAGTATGTAGTCAAAACAAGTGTTGCCAAAAGGTACATTAACAAAAAAATTAACGGGTTGTAGTTTCATCTACAACTAACCATATCATCCATTCGCTCCTCAGAAACTACCTACATTTGTGTACCTTATTGAAAAGTTTACCAACATTAGCGCCCACCTTGTGGCTTGGGTTCAGCAGGAGGAGGAGGAGGGGGTGTTGGTTCTTTGGAGGCTGAGCCATGACTGGATACCTCATTCTCTGCATCATTTTCCCTGGAGGTGTTTTGATCCCAGTGTAGGCTACTTACCACAGTCAGATTCCTCATCTTAACTCCCCCCGTTATCCATTCTCATGTCTCCGGGGTTGTTCATAGGTCGGCAACCTGTAAAAACACAAAAGAAAACTAAAGTAAAGCTACCGCGCAACAATTGGCAAGTGGTTGCCTAAATTGTGCGGCATTACTAAAGTTAGCATAAAGTTAACGTTACTGTACGTTAGCTGCTGTACACTGCGGCTTAACTGCCTATTACTGTACCATATGTTTGCATAACATTAACATTACTGTAACTTACGTTAGCCGCTGAAACGTTATGTTGCAGCTAAACTGGCAATTACTGTAGCATATGTTAGCTAACATTAGAAGGCACATGTTGATTAATCCACTAACTAACAAAACACATATTGCTCCAAAATGGCTCCTACAAGGACATTTAATAGGGTTTGAGCCAGTCTTTTTGTTGTTTTTGAGGTTATCTTGGTACTTTCTTCACACGTAGTCCAACCTTTCTTTAGTCCTGTATAGACGGACACCGGAAGATGAGGTCTTTGTGAATATTTTTCCAAACGGTGTGGTTGTGCACCATTTGTTCAAACTGCCTTTGGTAACGTGGTTAATTAATTAAACAGAGTGTCTCCTCCCGCGTCCAATGCCGTGTTTTCTTCTTAACAGCCATGTTTAGAAACAAGAAAGCGGATGTTACGCAATACCTTGACATCATATCTGGGAGATAAGTCAGTAAATTTGAGTAAAATCACAGGCTTCGCTTATCCCATGCGAATGCGCCACACAAAATTCAGATGTGGGGGGATAATTTAGAAATCACACAAGGTCCCCTGATAATACTAATCCCGTGCGAATAGGGCTTCAGACTGTTTTGTAATAATGAGTCATGTATCAGACATAAGAGGGACAAATATGTAAGTGCAATGTGAAATATGATAAAATGTACATGTTAAATGAGTTCAAGGATGTTTTTAAAGAATTTGTAATTTTGTTTGATATTGGATGAGAAAGTTTAATTGAGTTAAATGTGCATTCGCAACTGGAAGTTATCTAGAGCCAAAATGGCTGTGCATGTATGCGAGCCAAAATGGAGACGTATCTGTAAAACATGAGAATAGCATATTCATCTGTATGATAGTCTAAAAATGACACTAAATATTTCATGAATGTTATGGTGATGTGAAATCCTGGATATTTGATTGAAAACACTGTAAAAGGTGAATGTGTTGTGCTAGATAGTAATGTGTTATACTGAAAACTTAAAACAAACTTTTGAAAGGCCTTTATTAAGATGTAAGATGTCTTTATTGAAATGTGTTGTTTCAAAAGGAAAAGAACAAGTAATTGTGGTTAAGTAAAGTTAAATATGTTAATGATGTTCATGCATTGAAATCAAAGAAATTAGTCAAAATCAATTAAACACTGACAAATACTGCAGCCAGTGCTCGTGTCTCACGTCATCTCTTCTTATTATTCTACAGTACTGGCAAGTGTTGTACATACAACTTACCCACTCAGGCTTCCCAGACTCGGGGCGGGTAACATATGCTTGAGTTCTTTTGATGTGCTAAAAGTGTATATGCATGTGTGTGTGTGTGTGAGGGAGTGTGCTGGATGTGAGGGGTCCAGAGTGATTTTGCCAGCCCTTTTGCTTACTCTGGATAAGTACAGTCCTTAGAGGGTTGTACCAGATTTGGTAGTTGAGCTGAACCAGACAGTTATTGAAGTGCAGAGGACGGATTCAATGATGGCGGAGTAGAACTGTTTCAGCAGCTCCTGTGGCAGGTTAAACTTATCCTTGTTTTTATTGCTTTATATTCTGTAAGCTACTCGCTATTATAAACCATCGTCAGTGGTTCCTTGCAGTCAAATATACACACATATCTGATCTGAATCAAATTAATCGCGATACACGCTTTGAAGCCCCGATCTGAATCAAATGATTCGTGATACGCGATCCGACTGGAGGAGTGCTTCGAAACAGTGAATCATTTTGCGACGCAATGTTTAACTGATTCTGAGTTTTTAAAAGCACCGTTGTGTTCTTTGCTCGCTTTGAATGACCGTGGAAATTAAATCATTACAATATATAAATTATAAAATATATTTTCTGCCTTATTCTCTGATAAAAATGTGGAAAAAGATTACATTTGGCATTTCCGTCAGCATTACCCATGATCCTCTGCCTCCGGATCCAGGCCGCGCGCGCCCGCGGGTCTTCTCATCGCTCATTACTAATGATCACGTTTTGTTTAAATGTTGCAATTGGTGCCTTTCTTTGCCATTAAACTCACATGGTTTAAATGTTAGAGCAACAAATAAACCCGACCAATGGTTTACTCCTTATCAGCGAAAACAATAAATAATAATAATAATAATAAACCACTTGTGAAATTAGGCTTGCTAAACGGGGCTAGCTAACTTCAATATAAGCTAACTCTATTAATATAAAGAAATCCAAGGCACTTCTTCCGGTCCAAAAAAGTTAAAAAGCCTTTATTCACTTCTTGTCCATCATCACTATTAATAGAAACATAACTGAAACACTGCACACTGATGCATTCGGGCCTTCAGCCTTCCTCAGAGTGTGTGTATAATTAACAGGTGTAGATATAATTAGTTAGTGAAGTTGGGAGAAATCAAAAGAACCATTAGCCTACAAAAACAAAGAATATGACATAAACAACTAAATGAACAAAAAAATAAATAATAATAATCATACTAGTAATGATTACTAGTAAAAGCTAAGTGTAGTTTAAGTTATATCAGCTGAAGAGTAACTTAGCATGGAGCACTGCATTATTGTGTGAGCTCTAGAAGATGACATTTTCTCTCGATCATCATGGTTCACCCACAACTTCACTGTAATGTGTCAGTAATAACAATATAACTTTGCCTAAAGCTACTGCAAATAAAGTTTCCTTTAAATCTGGGATGAGGAACCCCAGACGCATGTTACATGCCTTTTAGCTGTCAAGGAAATTGGAAAATCTTGAATTTGTATTGTATTTATAAGAAAATGGGAACGTCTCACTATTGGGGTACTCTACTCTACTCTACTCTATATTCTACACTACATAATTAACATTTTCTGTTCTCCCTTGCAGATCCTGTCAAACGAGTCACCTGTCCGAACATTGATACACCTGATTTACCGAACCCAAAGGCACTTTTAAGAGCCTATCTCTATCCATCCATCTGTCTATCTATCTATCTATCTATCTCTACATCTCGCAATGCCAGGGGGGTCTATAAAAAAGATTTGTCCTTTTTGTCAGGGTATTTTATTTTGCGCACAGAAGATCTGCTTGAATTATAAAAAGGAGGAGCCTCTGAAGCAGCGACTCAAGAAGAAGCTTCAGAGATTTGATGAGAAGCGAGAGGAATGGGTGGTTGGTCATAAGAAGAACCACAACATTGCATCCATCAAGGATGAAGCAATTGTCATGGTATGTACAATTTCTCGCGTGACATTAAACTGTCGGGATACATTCAGTGGTACCATTTGTGATTAAGTGATCATGCCAGTGCAAGGTCAGAAAGGCATTATTATTATTATTTTATATATTTTATATCAAAACAAATTTAAAAGTACAATTTAACTATCAGCTTTGAAGGCAGATGGATTTTGCAAGAATTTCATGTAATGTACTGTTTTTATTTCAGTGGTAAAACCCTTAAATAATCACATCTTAGCCTTAACACATCACAGTCCTAAATTATTTACCACAACAAACACACAGCAAATATAAGTGATAGTTGGGAATTCTGAATTCATAAAAAACTGAGGTATGCATTATGACAGAATCACAGGTGCAATATGTGACCCTAGACCACAAAACCAGTCATAAGTGTCAATTTTTGAAATTGAGATTTATACATCATCTGAAAGCTGAAT
Source organism: Acrossocheilus fasciatus (assembly GCA_036784905.1). Classification (NCBI taxonomy): domain Eukaryota; kingdom Metazoa; phylum Chordata; class Actinopteri; order Cypriniformes; family Cyprinidae; genus Acrossocheilus; species Acrossocheilus fasciatus. The sequence continues at coordinate 47,402,359 of CM071940.1, forward strand.
AAATAAGCTTTCCATTGATGTATGGTTTGTTAGGATCGGACAATATCTGGCTGAGATACAACTATTTCAAAATCTGAAATATATTTAATAATACATTTTTATTTATTTGAAATTCATACTGGACAGGATTTTTATTCATCTTACCCTCCTCATCTTGTTCTTCAGAACCACTGCCAGGCTCTGCCACCATGTGCAGTGTTGTGCCATCCATCTCCAACACCAAAATGCTTTTTTCCTCTTGCAGTCGCATTGTCAACATCACTTGGTCATGCAGTTGTTTCTTGATCGAAATGTTTGCTAAGAATCAACAACAGTTATATGAATACATGAGACAATCTATACATGAGCATATAGCATTGCAATGTTTTGTAACTACAAACATGTACTTTTTTAAATCAAATTGATACATAAGAAAACTGAAAATGTGCCCATTAACTAAATGAACACTACATTACAACACTCAATATGTGACATACATGTCTTAGTTCAGTGTACTCTATATAAATAAATTCTTGTGAAGCATCTGAAAACTGATGTACCACTGCCTTGAACCTCCCACGGCCATATTTGAGACACAGTGCTCTCTCCAGTCAGGGAATGCTCCACCACAGCTACATCAGTGTTAGTGGCAGAGTCTAGTACAAGACCATTGTATTTCTCTGTCTCCTGAAGAAGGAGCTTTTTGTCTTCTGCCAGCTTCCTTCGAAGGCGCTGGCGAAGCTTGCTGCTGTCTAGAAAGACAGGAGGTACAGGTGTAGAGGTTTGTAACAGCACTGTTCAATAAGGAAAGACATATTGCACCCAAAAAAAAATTAAAGCAAAGCTGCAGTAATTGAAGTATGTGAACATTTTTATTTAGATTTACAAACCGATAACCCAAAGGTCCAGTGTGTAACATTTAGGGGATACACACATTCCTGAAAACAAGAATTGCTGTGTTTTAATTACTTTGGAAAGGGAAGTTTGTATCTAAATATGGTCCTTTCACAGAGGTTCCTACGGTGGACCACAATGGACAAACAAACACTGGCTCGAGATAGGACCACTCACTTTCTCTCGTCGGTCACAGTAGTTCTACTACAGCTTGCAAAGGGAGCGGTGAGGGGATCTGGTTGCAATCTACAACCTTGTACATTTAACATGTATTTTTTGGTGGAGTATGATGCATACAGTAGCTTGAATATATCAACCTATTTTATTCCGTAGTTATACCATTCTGACGGTAAAGGGTTTGCTTCCGCTGCTTCACACTAAGGTAAAGCCCCTCGATCGACTGCTGAAGTCCTCTGTGTGCGGTGCCTTGACTGCAGTGAGATGTATTTGGTGTCTCTGTAGAAGTAATGGTGAAAGCAGATTCACTGTTAAAACAACACAGAACCGTTTCAGTGTTTGAATTTTTATTTGTATATAAATCCCCTTTTAATCCTTCATTAACATTTCATTGATATTTATTTTAATACTTCACTGAACTTGGTATGTGCACTTCCTGCAGGGAAACTGAAATACGCAACATAATAAATGATGGTGACATGTAGTTTGCTGTAACCCATAGATGATCAGCCTATTACCTTTAGCTGCTCTTTAATATCAAACTTAAAATTTCAGATAGTAGTGGAACAGGATATTTGCTGTTTCTTTGATCTGGTCATGCTTACCACCAGCTGCCCATTCCTTCACATCAGAAAGCCACTGTGACACCACTTCATCTGTGCAAAGTAACTCTGTTTTTAGTTCAGCTACCCTTGCTGTTTCATCCTGGAGTCTCTGACAAGTCTGATAAACAGTGTTATACAATAATCAGGACTTAGTATGATTAAAAACAGGCCAAGCGCACACAACAAAAGGATATACAAAACAATTAATAGGAGACTCACCTTCACATATCTTGTTGAAAGTGACTGATGTAGAGAGAGACGTTTTTTGTGGTTCCACCCCATTGCATGCAATGTAAGCATGTCTACCCGTGCTGTTTAAAGCAAATAATAAGGTTATGATGCTGAATAAAAAAAAATAATAAAAAAAAACCTTCTGAAGATACAGAGGGTGGGCAAATATCTCCCCTTTGTACATATTAAGAGCTTTCAGAAGGAATCCGTGGCGACGCACTGCAGCCTCCATCCCCTCTTCATCCTGTCTGGAAGCCCTCCTTGATGTCTCCCTCGCTGCTGTCCACTGGGAGTCCCCACATGTGCCTTTTCCCTGCGTCTACCACACACATAACAAACACAACAAATCAAACAAAAGCAATGCTGTCATACAATATATGCCATTTATTCTCTCAGTTTGATTTTGGAGTAGCTGGTTGGTAGAAATCAAGGTCGGACATATATGGATATATATATGGTTCTTTTTGTGACAACTTTTCGGTTAAGTTATGATTGAAACTTGCATTTCTCACAGCTTTCTGTATGGTTTCCACAAATCTAGACACCACAGCGTCTTCAGCCACAAAGAGCCCCTCAAAAAAGACAGGATCATCAGAGCTGAGGAAGAAAGAAAAATAGGAAATACATCCATTAAATATATAAAGAAAATAAATCAATCAATAAAAAGACTGAAACAAAAGACCACCTTGTGTCTCGGCGAAAGCGATATAGCTTTCTGTTTCCATCGGCTGAAACAGCCAACATTTCTGGCGTGCAGGCTGGGCAGGTGACAGGAGCACCACAGCAGAGCTGGTCTTCCTCAAATGAAGCTGCGCTGTAGTGTATCGCCGTTGATTTGTCCAGACTGGAAGATATATAGAATGAAATAGTATATGTAACAATGTCTGATAATGGAAAGAAATTTTATAATATGGTAATAACAATTACACTTCCTCTTCCTCCAATCTTAGTGCGATGCTCCAGCAGCTTTGCGAAGGCTTGTCTGGAGAATCCTGGAGAGATCACCTTGAGTTCCTGAAAGGAGTTGAGGAGGTCCAGTGTATAAAGTGTGGAGCTGGTGACAGAGGCTGGCCAATATCCACTCCTAAGGAGGTCCTTCAAGTCAGGGGTCCACTGATGCTGGCACGTTTGACATACACGTAGTGGCTGATGCGAGTCAAAACGCCCTTTGAACAAAAAAGTACATTTAAAAATTAATTTTAAAACAGTTCGGTAATTCTGCACATTGTGAATGGTTGAGAGACACTGCACAAATTCCTATAATCCCGGCACTCAAACCAGACTTCTTGAGTCGTGTCACACATTGTTTACATTTGTCTAAATCATCAAATTACAAACAGCCGTGTTGGCTAATGACAACACCATGTGCTATACCATAGATTTTGACATGACTTCAGTTGTAAGCAGAATGCCACAGCACACTAGTATGAAAAACATCACATCTACAATAGCAATCTAAATAGTGAATTGTTCTTACCATTGATGGTAATTAAAATCACTAGTTTGCCTGGTAATATAGTGAAGTTTGTGCCTTCACAGGAGCAGTCTGGCGCCTTCACTGTTGGCAAAATGCAAGCTGGCAAAACGAAAGAAAACCACTAATTTAGATGATCTGTAATTGGCTGCAGACACATGAACAGCAAATTGAGGGCTTTCATGAGAACATACCTTGCTCATGGATGCAATATCCATCTCGCCCTTTAATGACGCATGAGGTTGGAGGAATGTCTTCAGAAAACCCATGAATCACACCTTCTCTGTTGTGGAGTGGCTGTTTTTTGTGATGCAATACATCACAGTCTCCACAGAACCACTCCTCGGGAAGACACTCTCTGCACCAGGGGAGAAAATAAAACAATATCATAATATATTATGTCAGGTGAATAACTCATATAAAGTATAACACACTCAATTTAAGCTATTACAAATTTAGTTAGACACTAGGTTTGATTTTATTGTGGACTGAATAGTGGCTCAGTCTTTACCAGCGCTGTCACCTTACAGCAAGAAGGTCCTAGATTTACTTTTCTCATAAATGTGGTTTTCATCTGGGTGTCCCCCAAAACACATGCACCTTAGCCTATAAAGCAGGGCACTAAACATTAAAACCAACCTAATAACAGCAGGCTCATGGCAAAGCCAACACAATGGCTGACCAACAGCCTCTGTTGCAATAAGACATTTTAGGTGGTGTGGTCTTGCTTCTTTCCAGCGCTCTGAGGCTTTCTGCTGCCGAAAAGACCATGATGACACAGAGCTTTTCTGAGGCTCAGCAGAAGGATAAGATGTCAAAATCCTCTCCATTTTTTTTTCTGTAAAGAAAATATGAAATAAAGCTGTGAGGGACAATTTAAATGAGGACAATTAAAAGTCAATTGATCAATATTTAGAATAAACACCACTTCATGATTCAGTATCAAACTAGCCTTAATCTTTACTAAATTGTGTTCTTAATCCATTTACGGCACTGTCAGTTTTGTCTAAGGGGTTTTTCATTAATCACACGTGGATTTTAGATTTAAACTTAAATCCATCACTTTGATTTACCAAACTGCTGTTGAGGATTGAGTTCTGCTGAGGGTGCAGTGAGTGAAGCTCCACACTGGACGACAGGAGCATTCGACCGGGGTGTGTGTGACTGTAAAACAGTACATAGAAGAATAAAAACATGGTAGACTACCACTGCATGTTTTTTTTGTTTTGTTTTTTACCCAAAACTGAACAATTTATGAAATCAGACATATTTCTGTTAAGTACTTGGTAATGTTTTCTACTATAGTGCAACTGAAAGGTTTAGGCTTTTGTGATATTGGAATATTTTAAACTCTCAACAATGAATTACAGTGTTCTAGTTTGATTCGTTCCAACATTTACATAGTAAATTCCTACAAATGTAAAATAATTCAGATGTAACCTGTAGCTGCAGCTTGGTGTCGCCCTCCTTGCCTCCCCCTCGGCTTGCCGTGTCCTAAAAACTCCCCTTTAGAGGTCTGTGGAGGGTCTCCTACAGAGCGTGCACGTTTCCTCTCCACTTCCCTCTGTGTGTTAGAGGGAATATTTCTTGTAAGACCGATGTTGTTAAAAGTACTGGATGCAAAAACAGGTGACTAGTGAAAGGAAAACACAACATAGTGTGTTAATAAGGTGTTGAATGGCTTAAATGAACCCTGATTCTCCAAGTCTCTGTAACTCCAAAATATATTCCTTTTTCCAAAATATGTTCCCTCAGTTACACAAGCCAAAGAGCATTATGTTAATGCATCATGCAATGTACCTGCATGTAATCTTCTGCACTCATTCATCCTTCTTCTACATTCAGCACATTTTTACTTTAATTTGTCACCCATCCACATGTTCAAGTATAAATTGATTGAGGTATATAAAAACTCTCACCCTGGCTTCAGCTAGAACACGGTCTAGTTTCAGTTCAAGAGCCACGCGTCTCCCGTCTTGGTAGCGAGGATCCTGGGAGTCAAGTTTATGTTTGGAGGGCATTGCAACACAAACAGATACAGACAGACATGAACACAGAGCCAGACAGACAGACACAAACAGATAGACGTACTGTATACAGAGAGGCTGCGATAGATAGATAGATAGATAGATAGATAGATAGATAGATAGATAGATAGATAGATAGATAGATAGATAGACAGATGGATAGAGATAGGCTCTTAAAAGTGCCTTTGGGTTCGGTAAATCAGGTGTATCAATGTTCGGACAGGTGACTCGTTTGACAGGATCTGCAAGGGAGAACAGAAAATGTTAATTATGTAGTGTAGAGTATAGAGTAGAGTAGAGTACCCCAATAGTGAGACGTTCCCATTTTCTTATAAATACAATACAAATTCAAGATTTTCCAATTTCCTGTATGACAGCTAAAAGGCATGTAACATGCGTCTGGGGTTCCTCGTCCCAGATTTAAAGGAAACTTTATTTGCAGTAGCTTTAGGCAAAGTTATATTGTTATTACTGACACATTACAGTGAAGTTGTGGGTGAACCATGATGATCGAGAGAAAATGTCATCTTCTAGAGCTCACACAATAATGCAGTGCTCCATGCTAAGTTACTCTTCAGCTGATATAACTTAAACTACACTTAGCTTTTACTAGTAATCATTACTAGTATGATTATTATTATTTATTTTTTTGTTCATTTAGTTGTTTATGTCATATTCTTTGTTTTAATGGTTAATGGTTCATTTGATTTCTCCCAACTTCACTAACTAATTATATCTACACCTGTTAATTATACACACACTCTGAGGAAGGCTGAAGGCCCGAATGCATCAGTGTGCAGTGTTTCAGTTATGTTTCTATTAATAGTGATGATGGACAAGAAGTGAATAAAGGCTTTTTAACTTTTTTGGACCGGAAGAAGTGCCTTGGATTTCTTTATATTAATAGAATTAGCTTATATTGAAGTTAGCTAGCCCCGTTTAGCAAGCCTAATTTCACAAGTGGTTTATTATTATTATTATTATTTATTGTTTTCACTGATAAGGAGTAAACCATTGGTCGGGTTTTAATTGTTGCTCTAACATTTAAACCATGTGAGTTTAATGGCAAAGAAAGGCACCAATTACAACATTTAAACAAAACGTGATCATTAGTAATGAGCTCGTGACTTACCTGGACAGTGGTTTGAGCGCAATGAGAAGACCCGCGGGCAGTGTTGCCAACTAATTTTCAGGGAAAGTTGCTAAAGGAAGGTCGATTTGTTGCTAAAAGTTGCTAAATGACGTTGTGATGTCATTACGTAATCACGGCGCAAAATTGTCACTACATCAAATCTCAGTCCAAAAATATATTTTATATATGTTAATTTAGATTTGTTCATAAAATAATATAAATGCTAACATAATATTAAAATATAATTTTTTAAATACAAAATTTTATTATTGTTCAATAATTTAATGAATTAATAAACTTACAAATATGATGATCAAAATGTGGAAAAAGGTAATGATGATTAAACTTAAAAAAAACTCTTATATTCTTATTAGCTAGTAAACTAAAACTACACATTCTGAACAATTATAGTTTTTAACAGTGCATTAGTAGTTATTTAGTGTGCTCCACTCTTAGTAAAGTCTGTAAAATAGGGCACAATCTATGTTACAGTTTTTCTGGATTGCTAACACACAATTCATGAAACAATTCACCATTTTCTCACAACTATAAACACAATCTCAAAATTACACACCAACTTGTGCAAACTTCAGACTTCCAGGTCAAAATCAAATAGTTTAGTCAAAAAAATATTCTCTTTTGTCAGACTCAAACTTTGGCCTCAGATGATACACAAACCTGTCAAATACTCAGACTACGTTCCTGTCTAGAGAACACTAGTGAGAGCAATTCAAAACACTGTTACAAAAACCTCCTTTTGGGAAACAGGAATCCTTTTGCTAGTCAATGTCTGTTACAGTATACTGCATAAATAAAGGGGTGCAGATACAGTAAAATTCAGCAATAAACTTTAAGAAAAGTTTACTTTCATTACAAGACTGTAAAGATATCTTACAGCAGATGAAAAGCACTAGAAGAGAAAAGTTCAAAGACCAAACAACTGAATATACAGTAAACACACACTGGACTATACTGTCATTTACTGTGAATGAATAAATAAATATATAAATAAATTCATTCATTCACTCAGCATCCTCAGCCAAATTGCATTACAGTATTGGTAGTATCCTTATTTGTTATAGCGGTTTCTTAGTCTTCTGAAAAAAGACTTCTCTGCCTCCCCTGGACAGTCGTCTCTCAGTTCTGCACAAATAGAGTACATGTAAGGACTACTTGGCTACATATCATTTCAACAGTAATGAGTTTGAGGGTGTACAACATAGAATAATGAAAGTTGTCTCATCTGAAGTATTGCTACTATGTACTGTAATTATATTGTATGTGTCAGTAGTATTGAAACCTTGTAGATGAGTCTGTAGGCCATCTTCCCTCACGGTCAGTCCATGCAGAAGAACACGGTCAGCTACAGTGCTTTGTATTTCATCAGGAACAAACAACCTTTGACCTCATCCCCTTAAATTTTTTTTTCTCCTCCTATTCCTCTTTGTCTCCCACATAATCACTTGTGCTCCTGTGCATATCATCCTGAGATTCTGAGCTGTGTGTCAACAGTTTTGCTACTGAATGTTCACACATGGATAAACGTGCTGTTTGTGTTCATTTTTTGATTCTTGAGGTAGTTATATTCTGTGTTTGGGTTTTATAAATGAGAACATGGTTAAACCTGTGCAAAATTATGCTGTTGTTGTGTAGAGTTTTGCAGAAAACACTGAGAAAATTGGAACGCGTGTGCAAACAGGTGAAATGTGTTAAAGGTTTTGAGAAACGTGTCTTTGTTTTGAGAACTGTATGTATGGTTTGGAAAAATGGGCCAAATGAATCAGTTATAGTGTGCTAGCAATCCAGAAAAACTGTAATATATAGGAAATTTCCTTTTTTCCTGCAGGGTTTTTACCTGCATTTTTAATTACGTATTATATTTTGTGTTTTCGAGTTACAGGGTTACAACGGATAATGGATAACGGATAATATCCTGGAAAATTACTATATAATACCTTTTCCATTTTTCTTACAGTGTACTAACTGATCAACAATCGTAGGTACAAGCTACTAACAAGGTGTATCATAAATGAACAATGATTCAATTATTCAACTATTATTATGATTATTAAACTCAATTGCAAACAGCAGCTAACTTAATGTTAAAAGATGTGTGTACTGCTAAGCATATTTAATTTCCTCTTTTTATGTAATTTAGATGGAAAATGCATGCCTTTTTATTGTTTGAGTCACTTATCAAAAGTTGCTAAAAGTTGCCAAATAAATATTAAAAAAATAGCTAAACTTGTTGCTAGGTGCTTTTGGAAGAAAAAGTTGCTAGGGTAGTCTGAAAAGTTGCTAAATTTAGCAACAAAATTGCTAAGTTGGCAACACTGCCCGCGGGCACGCGGCCTGGATCCGGAGGCGGAGGATCATGGGTAATGCTGACAGAAATGCCAAATGTAATCTTTTTCCACATTTTGATCAGAGAATAAGGCAGAAAATATATTTTATAAGTTCTATACTGTAATAAATGTGTGTGTCCCTAATTAACGCTGTCTCGTATATTTGTATAAAAATCTTTTGAAAAAAAATTATGAAATGTTTTTAATACGACGGAAACTGTCTGACGATCCAGTCAAAATGATTCACTGTTTCGAAGCGCTCCAGTCAGATCGCGAATGTAGAACCTGGTCGAAAAGAACACACACACATGTTTAACTTAAGAACATTCCACTGGAACTAAACTAACTTCATCAGCTCGTAAAATGAGCAAATGACCAACACAACGCTTCAATTCTATGACTAGCGTCCGGCCATACTCTCCTTACCACCTCGAGAGACTCATAAAACATGATAAGGTGAGGATGAACGGTCCGCGCTACATCTGTTTGGGGTTTAACAACCCATAATTTTCAGAACCAGAGCGTTCGCGATACTGCGACCCCGCTTACCATAAACTACCTTCTGATAAACAAAAATTGACTGACTTACAACTTCGTCTGAGCAAAGAAGATCACCAGAGATACACAACGTGATACTCCTCATGACCTCACAACCTCAGCTCTGGTCTCCTGCATTCCAAAAGGAATGTGCCTTTTTCCTCTTCTTCTCCAAAAGGAAAAGAACACCAAACTTTTATGGATAAAGGATCTTCAAAAGGACAATCCAGAAAAGACTGCTGCTATTACAGCAATATACTCAAGAAACGATATATATATATATATATATATATATATATATATATATATATATATATATATATATATATATATATATACATATACATATATATATATATATATATATATATATATATATATATATATATATATATATATATATACATATATATATATATATGAATGTGGTATTCTATGTTTTGTTTATCTTGCTGTAGTTATTGGAACTCAGGATATTTTTAATCAATGACTTACCCTGTTTAGTAGGTAAAAATTATAGGTATTCAATATAAGTACCTCATGTTTGATATGGATTTAAACCTTGTTTTGATTCCAATAAGATGAAAAGGATGAATGTTGACTTTTAGTATCATAAGGTATGATTATAACACTTTATAGAAATCTGCTAGGATATTTGGCATGTGACATATTTATTAGCAGATAATGTATGCACGAAAAAGAAGTCGTTTTGGGCGGGGCTCCGCCCTACAGAGACAATGTGATTGGGTCAGACAGTGAATAGGATGGACTCAATTCTGTCCGATAAAAACAGACACCCAACTTTGAACTGTGTTCAGAGACAAAAGAAAGAAAACTGGTGGAACAGCTGGTGAAACCTGCAAGGAAACTTGGCTGAAAGTCTGGGCGTTGCCCTGATCTCGCTGTGAAACATCTGGCTGATCATCTCAAAGACTTCAACACTCTGTCAACTTTAGACCAAACTTGCAAAGAACTTCAAAGCCTTGCCATTCGCGCGCTGCCAAGAAGCCACGAATCGTAGAGAGGATTCCCGAGTGACGTCACGCGACAACAACACAGCGCGAAAGTCGGGGATTCCCTCAAGAAGTACAGCCTTCAACTCAACAACTCAAAGCAAGTAAACAAACATATCTTTAATTCGCTGAGCTGCTTGAATTGAATGAATCATTAAAAGATAATGATAACCGAGTCTTCTGTTTGTGACGTCCCAAGGTCGTCTTTAATCTCGGGAAAAGAGAATAGTTAACTTCAAACTGCTTTGATATTGCCATAATGTGTGTATGTGTGTGTATGTGTTTAGTTTTGTATTGTACCCTAGAATAGTAAATAAACTCTTGATTCATTTTTAATGAATAGTCTGGAGCCTTGATTTTCAAATCTTAAATTATTTGCCATAGATCGTGTTACCTGTTGCTCAAGCAAAGATTTCCCAATCAATTCTGTATTATTATCAACAATAAGAAGAATTGCTAATTTATACTGTATTAATAATCGCTGGTCGAGTCGTTAATAAGGTATAAATTGTACATTTTGATTAATATCAATTAATCTATACATTGGTGATTAATATCAATTAATCCGATCAAGGTCGGATTTCTATGATTTGATTCCCTAAAGCTAAAATTTATAAGTAAAGGATAAAATTATTACACGAATCACAAATCATTTGATTCAAATCAGGACTTCAAAGCGTGTATCACGAATCATTTGATTCAGATCAGATATGTGTGTATATTTGACTGCAAGGAACCACTGACGATGGTTTATAATAGCGAGTAGCTTACAGAATATAAGGCAATAAAAACAAGGATAAAATCTCCTGATTAAATGTTGAGTAATAGTGCTTGAATATTAAGAAAAGAAAAGAATAACAAATCAGAAAAAAAAGTGCAGTGTCTGAGGTACCCAGTGGCAAAAAGAAAAACGTGGTGGAGGGCACAAAATAAATTTCCTATTGAAATACATTAGATGAAAGTCGTGCTGCCTGACACGAAAAAAGAGGGAAATTCGTGTCCATGAACACGAATCAATAAATTAAATTTCGTGACTATATCACGAACTGCCGTGAGACTGGGTTGGAACCAAGGAGCAGACATGCTGTCCAGGGACAATGGGCCTCATTTATCAATCTAACGTAGAAACGAGTGCAGATCCGTGCACACAAATCAATTTACGACAGAGCTCACGTGTGATTCATGAAACATTCGTATGCTGCCAATCTCATCGTACGATTGATCATATGTTGATAAATGTGGCGGCTGAAAACAATTGTCATTTGAATATCACACCCCTAAAAACACCCCGGTTTAGAAGCCTCGCCCCTAGAGTTTACGACAGAAACGAAAACGAAACCCGGTCAAAAAGAGGAAGTAATCTCATGAAAGAGAAACTGATCTTACTCGAAAAACATCTGTTAAACTTGTAACTGCAAACAATTACATTAATTTTTTATGTATATTACATACCGGTAAATATAAGGAAAGCTTTACAAACATAAACATTATTTAGCCTATTTAGTTCATTTCAGCCCACAACAAATCCTTTACATTTAACGATATTAAAGGAACACTCCACTTTTTTTGGAAATAGGCTCATTCTCCAACTCCCCCAGAGTTAATAAGTAGAGTTTTACCGTTTTTGAATCCATTCAGCCGATCTCCGGGTCTGGCGATAGCACTTTTAGCATAGCTTAGCATAGATCATTGAATCCGATTAAGACCAGTAGCATCGCGTTCAAAAAATTACGCAGCGCCTGAAAGTAGTCCCCAGCTAGGTAACTACTAGTTATAATATAGCTGGGGACTACTTTCAGGCGCTGCGTAATATCACTGCGCCTGCTGCGGCCATGTTACGGCAGCAAAGTTCCTTGATTATTACGCCGGAATGAGAGTAGTTCCTAATCATATCAGCCTAGAAAATCGCAACTTTTCATTTTCCGCCGGTCTTAGTACACGATATAACTACAGAAGAGTCAAGTTTTAAATAGGACAAATATCGAAACTCTTTGGTCATTTTTGAACGCGATGCTACTGGTCTTAATCGAATTCAATGATCTATGCTAAGCTATGCTAAAAGTGCTATCGCCAGACCCGGAGATCGGCTGAATGGATTCAAAAACGATAAAACTCAACTTATTAACTCTGGGGGAGTTGGAGAATGAGCCTATTTCCAAAAAAAGTGGAGTGTTCCTTTAACGATATCAAGCAAAGCTGAAACGGCATGTGCTCACAATCCTCTCTCATTCGTCAAGAATCCAAATGTTTCCACTCTTTGGCATATTTGTATTATTTGGTTGTCAATCTATTATTTATTATGTAGCCTAAATATGGCTTTATACTTCACTCATGTTCCAATATTCGCGTAAAATCCTTCACATGCGTAAAAATGTCTGTTTGGGCACTGCGGACATTTTAAAATAAACAGTGTAAGTTTTAGTCAAGTCAAGTTGAGCTTTATTGTCATTCCGCTACATGCGGGGGCATACAGTGGAACGAAATGTCGTGCCTCACAGGACCACGGTGCTACATAAATACAGGAATACAACAGTGCAGTAAAACAATATAAACCTATACACAACTATCCTACTGATAGATTTGACTATAAAATATGCTATATATAAAAGAATTTTTTACCTGTACATAAACTAAAAAATACAAACAATACAAACTATACGAGTGCTTCAGATAAATACTGTACATGTGCGAAGAGAAACATTGTAAGTCAGCAGCTGGCTGGGGAACAGTGCAGGATGATTTGTAGTGCATGAGCATGTAAACATATGTATATTACTGAGTCTTTTTGTGGGATTTGTATACACACATCAGTGTGTGTGAAAAGTGACTAGTGCGCATAGAGGAGGAGAGTGTGCTACTACAGGTGGTTTGTATAGGCCCACTCACCTGCGTGTAGCACACTTCGATTGCACAAAAAAAAGGGTTCCATAAGTTTCAGATGGTCCATGTTTTCAGGAGGTAGGGGGTTTGTATGGGGGTTCAGAGAGGGGCGGGGTGATTTGAGTTCAGGGCTCTTACAGCCTGGGGGAAGAAGCTGTTGAGCAGTCTGGCAGAGCGGGCTCTGATGCTCCGGTACCGTCTTCCTGATGGTAGGAGCTGAAAGAGACTGTGGGAGGGATGTGTGGAGTCCTTCACGATACTGTTGGCTTTGCTGGAGCATCGTGTGAGGAAAATGTCCAGGATGGAGGGGAGAGGGGCACCGATGATCCTTGCAGCTGTGTTCACTGTCCGCTGGAGGGTCTTGCGGTCTGCTGCTGTACAGTTCCCGTACCAGACAGTGATGCAGCTGGTCAGCACACTCTCAATGGTGCCCCTGTAGAAAGTGGTGAGGATGGGTGGAGGGAGACTTGCTCTTTTCAGCCGGCGGAGAAAGTGTAGGCGCCGTTGTGCCTTCTTGGAGAGTGACATGGTGTTGGTGGACCAGGTGAGATCCTCTGTGATGTGCACCCCCAGGAATTTAGTGCTGCTGACTCTCTCCACAGGCGAGCTGTCGATGGTCAGTGGGGGGTGATCAACAGATTTTCTCCTGAAGTCCATCACAACCTCCTTTGTCTTACTCACATTGAGGGACAAGTTGTTAGCACCACACCATTCAGCCAACTGTGCCACTTCCTCTCTGTAGTGCGTTTCATCGTTGTTGCTGATGAGGCCCACCACAGTTGTGTCATCAGCAAACTTGATGATGTGGTTGGAGCTGGACTTGGCAGTGCAGTCGTGGGTCAGCAGCGTGAAGAGCAGCGGGCTGAGCACACAGCCTTGTGGGGCACCTGTGCTCAGTGTGGTAGTGCTCGAGGTGTTGTGGCCGACACGGACTGACTGAGGTCTTCCGGTTAGAAAGTCCAGGATCCAATTGCAGAGGGAGTTGTTAAGGCCCAGCAGGTTTAGTTTGTTTATGAGCTGTTGTGGAATTATTGTGTTGAATGCTGAGCTGAAGTCAATGAACAGCATTCTAACATAAGAGTCTTTATTTTCTAGGTGGTTAAGAGCCAGGTGGAGGGTGGAGGAGATTGCATCGTCTGTAGAGCGGTTTGGACGGTATGCAAACTGGAGCGGGTCGAGTGTGTTGGGGAGGCTGGTTTTGATGTTGTGCATGACTAACCTCTCAAAGCACTTCATTATGATTGGAGTCAGTGCTATGGGACGGTAGTCATTTAGACAGGACACAGGTGATTTTTTTGGTACCGGTATGATTGTTGTGGATTTGAGACATGTGGGGACGACTGCCTGGCTCAGCGAGGTGTTGAAGATATCTGTTAGGACATCTGTCAGCTGTACAGCACAGTCTTTCAGTACACGGCCAGGTATGTTGTCGGGACCCGCAGCCTTGCGTGGGTTGATCCTAGATAGGGTCTTCCTTACATCGGCTGGAGACAGACAGAGCGCCTGGTCGTTGGGAGGTGTGGGCAGTTTTTGTGCAGGTGTGTCATTCTGCATTTCAAACCGTGAATAAAAGTGGTTGAGTGCATCTGGGAGGGATGTGTCATCATCACAGGCCTGTGGCGGGGGCTTGTAGTCTGTGATGGTCTGAATGGCTTTCCACAGACTCCGTGTGTCTTTGCTGTCTGTGAAGTGGTTATTGATTTTTTGAGCATATGACCGTTTTCCATTTTTGATGCTGCGGGACAGATTGGCTCTTGCTGTTTTGAGGGCTGCTTTATCTCCTGATCTGAAAGCTTCATCTCTGGTCTTTAGCAGCCCGCGAACCTCTGCTGTCATCCATGGCTTCTGGTTGGCACGTGTGGTGATGGTCTTGGTGACTGTCACATCATCAGTGCACTTTTGGATGTAAGCAGTCACTGTTTCATTGTTCTCCTGCAGGTCTGTGTGGTTGTTGTAGGTGGCCGCCTCTTTAAACATGTTCCAGTCTGTGTCCTGGAAGCAGTCCTGCAGTGCTGAGGTGGCATTGTCTGGCCATACCTTGATCTGTTTGTGAACCGGTTTGGCAAGCTTGAGAAGTGGTCTGTATGCTGGGATTAGCATAACAGAGATGTGGTCCGAGTACCCGAGGTGGGTAGCGGGGTTCAGCTTTGTATGCGCTCTTAACTGTAGTGTAAACAAAGTCCAGTGTGTTATTTCCCCTTGTTGCAAAGTTCACATGTTGGTAGAACTTTGGCAAAACTGTCTTTAAGTTTGCATGATTAAAGTCACCGGCTATGATGAAAAAGCCGTCGGGGTTATTTGTTTGTTGATCGCTGATGGCGCTGTACAGCTCGCGAAGCGCGTCCTTAGCGTTTGCACACGGGGGGATGTAAACCGCGACAATAACAATGGCCGTGAACTCCCGCGGCAGATAGAACGGTCGACACTTCACAAACATAAACTCCACCAGCGACGAACAGTGTTTTGATACTAACGCAGCATTGTTACACCATTCTTTGTTGATATACACACACAAGCCACCGCCGCGAGTCTTACCAGACAGTGATGAATCTCTGTCCGCGCGGTAGCAGTTTAGTCCGTGCAGCTGAATGGCGGAGTTCGGGATGTTGTCGTTTAGCCATGTTTCAGTGAAAACAGACACACAACAATCCCTTGTCTCATGCTGTGTAGATCGACTGAGTTGAATTAAGTCCAGTTTGTTTTCCAGAGAGCGAACGTTTGAGAGCATGAGTGTTGGAAGAGCCGGTCTTGTGGGGTTAGCTCTTAGCCTGGCTCGTATACCTCCGCGCTTACCGCGCTTCCGTCCTCTCTCACACCGCTTGCGACGCCGCCTGGTGCGGGTAGCGTCAGTAGGCGAGGCCGCGGTCTCGAGGTCCGGCTTCAGCAGTAAACAAAGGCCTCGAAGCTTCTCAGTAGCCGCCGGCGAGAGTTTGTGTTTGTATGTGTTGTTGATATCCAAAAGGCTTTGGCGATCATAGATGTATTCCGGAGTGATCTCCCGATGAATTGGCAGTAAATTGACATTGTTTGGAGACGAACAGACGACATTAAAAGACATAAAAGCACCGTTTTTGGGACCCGGAGAGGTCGCTGCGTCTGACCGCGCCGCCATCTTGGATTCAATGTTTATGTTTGGTTGACTGCAATTTAGTTTGATGATGAATATCTGACATGTCAAGCAACGCTAGAACTAATGTTGTTTGTGTGTGCGTGAAGCGCCAGCACAATCAGATGGATTAAATCAAATAAAGAAAGGAAGAAAAGAAATAAAATGCATTAAGAGTGTCACAAAAATGAGCGTAGCCTGTACTTGTTGCACAGTTTGTTTTTCTCCTTTTGTTTATCTGTTAATTATATTATAGTCTATTATGTATTTTGTGTGGTCGTATTTATTTTATTCCTTTATTCCTTTTTTCTCTGTTAAGCACTGCAGGTGCGTGATGCGACAATGTGTGAATCCTCATGGTCTGTTGTTTACACTGCTATTTGCGCATATGAAGCTAAAGTCCTGAATTACAAAAAAAGACATTCTAATCTTTCTGGTCAGTGATCGATTAATGAACTTCGGCTGTCGGTCAGGAAAATAACCTAAACGAACAAAATGCAATTCTACAATTCTCCACCAGATTTACTATGCTGTGAGCAAGTTCAAAAACTTGTGTACACGAGCTGAGACCAGACGTGAGATTTGATCATTGCCACCGCTCACGTCCATATTGATAAATTCCAAGTTTTGCGTTGCCCAATTTTCTGTCCTACGTTCGTTTAGTAAATGAGGCCCAATGTGTCTCCAGGAGAATGGAAATGGTTCAAACAATCTCGTTGGTCTTCGGGGAGGCAGAGCTGGACCTCTTTGCCTCAGAAGACAACTCTCAGCTGTCATCAACGGCCCCTTGCCAATACCACTGAGGAAGGACCTCCTCTCATGATTTGGCACCCCAGGCCAGAGCTGTGAAGCCTTCATGTTTGGCCGCTCAACAGGAACCTTTTCAGCTCCCCGCGAGCGTGACACATACCATTTTAGAAGCTAGAGCACCATCTACAAGATGCCTTTATGCAGTGCTTAATTTGTAAATTTCAAGGTCCCAGAACAAAGCGGGGTGACGGATCCGGCATGTGATTAGAGGTGGGAGATATAACGGAGCATTCGGCCTTTCACATTGGCGGACCAGTTTCAAGTGATTAAGAGTGTGCATCAGTTGGACCGCGTCTTCTCTTTTTCACTTTCTCAAAGCGACATCAGCGCATCTCTTCTGCAAAACAACGAGCTGCTGCAGGCTCTTGCTGATCCAACACTTTCGCTCGCATTTCGGGACAGTTGACAGATTTCTCACTTGCTTAATCGGGTCATTGTTGCATCGTCACAAAAATGCACGTCTTTTTAAGCTAATCGGTACTTGTGTGCTCCAGAGGCGGTTTCAAGGCTGAGCGCTCACAGTCACATCCAAAGCCGCCTATAGAGTATCATATTGAGTTCTTTTTCGTAGTTTCGTAGTTATTTTTTGTTGAACCTAAGTGGCCAAATGCACACAAAATCACGCAAAAATGGCCGTCCTGGGGAATATCCAGGTTTTTGTAAGTAAATGTGAACAGTTGAGAAAGAAAACGCACACGTATAGGCTATTGGAGCCGTGCATGTCTTGTGAAAGCAGAGAAGTTCACATGTCGCGTCTTTTGCGCGCTCAGGTTCTTTATTTCAAATGTAGATGTGCCGCAAGCGTGGTCATTATAGAGGGTTTTTCATATATGCACACTATGTCAGCATATTGGTGCGTGAGGAGGGGGATCCACAAAATGAGGTGCCGGATCTGATTTTGGAGGTGTATCCAGCTTGTTCCGGCACAAATTAAGCCCTGCCTTTATGCCCAGAAATGGTCAGACTTTTCTGATTGGTGTGCCACACGGAGCCTGGACCCGTCCTTGTGTGACCCACGTGTTAACCTTTCTCCAAGAGCTACTGGACAAGGGGAGAACCAAGGAAAGGAACGGACGAGTGGTCAAGTATGGTGACCCATACTCTGAATTTATGCTCTGCATTTAACCCATTCAAGTCCACACACACAGCAGTGAGTAGTGAAAAAACACACAAACACACACACACTGAACCTGGAGCAGTGGGCAGCCACTTTTTGCTGCGGTGCCCAGGGGTCTTACCTGAATCGTGGTATTGAGGGTGGAAGAGGGTGCTGGTCATTAATGTTACCCCCTCCACACCACCACCTTCTAGAATTACATAAGACTTTCACAATTGTTTTCAGTTTCTGTTTCTGAGAAACTCAGTATGTTCCTGTAAATGGTGTTTGCTATTCTTAACCCCACACAGGAGCTTCCTTCCTTCATTTCCTCATGAAGCTATAACTCAGGAACTCTCACAATACACATGCCATGCAACAAAACAATAAAAATTCTAATCTGACAGGAAGAGATCCCTACTCCCTTCACCCTACTTAGGCCCCTTCCTTCTCCCCAGGGCATATACTCCAGGTCATTGAAAGTTTACTTAGAAGTGTCAAGAACTCAAGTTGCCAGACTTGCATACTGCAATTATTATATCTCAAGAATTAATTATCTTAACTCTTTAATGTTTGGTATCAATTTTATGGTCTCAGTGTGATTGGGAATATGATCTCAGTCCCATATCAGTAGAACAGACCAAAAATAAAGATCTAAAATCTGAGAAAAATTCTGTTCTACTGGTGTGGGGAGTGGGGTGTGCCCCTGATAAGGTCTTTGCCAGATGTTGTTTTTTTCTACCCCAGGTTAGATATGGCTTTCAGGTCTCAGCAAAAGTCCTGTGAAGCTTTTATTTTGCTAAATTTAGGATTGTTTTGTTCTGATTTGAGTATTTAAAGAGGATTGGCAAAACATTCAGGGAAGCATCTGTAAACAGAACTTCCCACACGATTGTTGTGTGTCTCTCTATTTGCCAGGCATGCTGACTCTTTGAAATTATTTCAACATTGTTTTCCTTATTTTGTTTTGTATCACAAAAAAATCAGCATAAAATCAGTTTCTTCTTCAATTGATTTGCATTCTTCTTCAATTGATGTTTTCGTTTTATGAATTCATAACTAATAAGGTAATTATTCATTAACACTTAACTCACTACTGTTAACTACTAAGGAAGATGTTAACTAATCAGTATGTAATACAATTTTATGATTGTGTTAAGTAACAGTTAGCGGTAACCAGAGGTGGGTAGAGTACCCGAAAACTGTACTCAAGTAAAAGTAAAAGTACTTGAAGAAATATTTACTCAAGTAAAAGTAAAAGTAATAGTCTGAATAGTTACTTGAGTAAGAGTAAAAAAGTATCGGATAAAAAAACTATTCAAGTAGTTAGTTACTAGTTACTTTGGATATACTGAATATAGTCTATTTTTATTTAGATATATAGATATTTAGATAAATTTTTTTATACACACACACACACACACACACACACACACACACTGCTGTTCAAAATACTTTTAATGCTTTTTTTTTTGTAA
The DNA here is from genome assembly GCA_036784905.1 of Acrossocheilus fasciatus. NCBI lineage: Eukaryota > Metazoa > Chordata > Actinopteri > Cypriniformes > Cyprinidae > Acrossocheilus > Acrossocheilus fasciatus. The sequence continues at coordinate 47,422,143 of CM071940.1, forward strand.
TGTAATTTATTTCAGTGATAATAAATCAGGCTGATAAAAATTCTGATTTGCATCAAATCTGTTCTTTTTTTTAGCTTTCTATTCATAAAAGAATCCTGAACAAAATGTCACAGGTTCCAAAAAATATTAAGCAGCAAAACTGTTCCCTGCATATGCTGGTATGGTGTTTTGAAGCATGGGATGCTGGTTTGAGCACCAACCAGCTCAAGACCAGCACATGACCAGCACAAACCAACATCCCAGCTTCAAAACATACCATACCAGCATATGCTGTTTTTTGTTTTTGTTTTTTTCAACAACGCTGGTAATAAATCAATATATTTGAATGATTTCTGAAGTTCATATGACTCTGAAAACTGGAGTAACAGCTGATACAAATTCTGATTTGCATCACTGAGTTAAATTAAATTATATTTTAAAGTTTAATTATGTATTATAAATGTATATAACCTCTGACACGGAGAAGAGTGAAAACTCCTCACATGACCGCTACAGAACATCTATCTGAACATAACGAAACAAACGCACTTCTTCCGTCTGTTCTGCAAAATGTAAACAAATGTAGCCTTTATTTCTGCAAGCGTAAATATTGTGAAAATATCAATATTAATTGTGTCGCGGGTTTGGCAGGTGTTTATTTCATACTCTGTGACAGCTTATTTAATGAATAAATTATACATTGTATAGAAGGTACATGTACAACAATCTGGTAATGTCATAAGCCAATAGAAACCGAAACCAAAAAGGTAGCGCAATCATTATTTTTGCATACAAAAGAGATGTTACACATTCAAATCAAGCCGACAACATGCTCCTGTTGCGTTGTTTTCACCCTCTAACAAGTCTGCACAAATTGCATAAAATGCGATTTCAACAAAAAACACTAACAAAAACATTGCACGTCTTTGCACACGTTCTATAGATCTGAGGCTGCTAGCGGTTGCTAGTTACCTTTTCCTACGACTACTATGACGTAATCACGTTCTGTGCACTATGACTCCAAGGTTTGTCACATGTGGTGACGTCACAAGCCGCGACATTTGACTTTCATTTGCTACGCGTTCTATTCGTCACTCTCTCTCTTTATCATTGCAATCTGTTGCTTCATCTTTTCTTTTTCACACATGCACACAAATGGACCTTTACAAATGCAAGCACAATCACACACTCGCGTGCATAATGTTACGACTGTATGGATAAGTACATGGATGCAGAGGTTTTTACGACGACGAGGAACTCTCGGACTGCTCATCTGCTCCAGATCTAGTTTCTAGTGGGGTTTATTTTTCTTTATTTATGTTTTATGTATTTATGGTTTTTTTTACACAAGAATAAGTGAGATGGTCTTTATGTATTTATTTATTTTCCAATCAACATCGCTCTCAAAAGCAAAATGTTATCTTTTTGACCCCACAAATTCAAATGCACTCCATTCATCTGTGAGGCATGCCACATGCCCCTCTGCATTATTGTTATTAGAGCCTTTCTACATTTTTAGTTCTGATAAATTACAGATTTTACAGTAGTGTAACTGATTATTTTTCATTGTCTTTTTTAGTTGTTCTATCAACATTACTCTCAAAAGCAATATGTTATCGGTTTGACTTCACAATGCACTGTTTATAAAAATTAGTCATTTTTTAAAAACTATTTGATTTTTTATTACCAATACTACTGCAATACTCCAAATTTAAAATATTACAAAAAAAGTGATCGTCCCACAAAACAACTATTTTATTGCTCTCCTCGGTTCGACGCATGATCAATCCTCCTCCGCACAGATGCACTTCCACAGACATCAGTTACCCGATTGTGATAGATGTTCACTAATAAATTATCACTATGTCAAAAGACCGAAACCCTCTGGTGCTCAGGGAAGAAAAAAGAAGAGAAGAAGAAAAATGGTACAGACCGGGTAATGTGATGTAATGAATGATGATCAGGGGTGGACAGTAAGGCCTGTTTCACACATATTCCGTTTGCAGTGCATTTTTTTCTTCTTCCCACGCCCATGTTAATGGATCAGAGCATTCACACTGCACCTGGTTGCGGTCCAGGAGCGGTGCGTCTGCAGCAGTGCAGAGATCGTTTCTGCACCGAGTCTATTTTTGCTGTGCTGAAGGTGCTGAATTAAAATAATTTTACATTAATATTAAAATAAATAAATAAATGACATTAAAAATCAAAGTAATCACTTTGGTAATCTAAAATACTTTTCGGATGTAACTGTAATCTGATTACCACCCATTTAAATGTAACTATAACGAAATACAGTTACTCATATTTTGTATTTTAAATATGTAACGACGTTACATGTGTTTCGTTACTCCCCAGCCCTGGTCATAACCAACCGTTATGTGATTGGCTTACGGGTACACCAATGATTTTAAACTTCAGACAAGCGCCCGCCCACAAGAAAGTAAACGCTTGTCAGTTATGCCCTTCCAGACTCTCTCTACTTAGCAAAGCGAAGTAGCAGAGTTTGGTATTATTCTACTGCACATTGCAGAGTAATATCGCTTTACCAGAGCCGCTGAGAAACAGTTGATTGTGCATAGCTCAGCTCCGTTTAGTTAATTTGAAGAGATTTTACTAAATAATATGCTCAATAATTATGATCCATGAATGACCATTTAAAATAGGCCTATAACATTTTCTAATATGCTTATTATTTATATTACAATTAGTGTAGTATTTAGGGTTAAAATAGAAAAAATGTTTTAAATTCCAGTGCAAAGTGGCAAATTAGAGGCATTTGGTGGCCAGAAAGATAATATTCATATCCCAGATAGCAAAATAATTTGCCACTTTGCAATGGAATTTAAAGGGGTGGTTTACTGCAATTTCACTTTTTTCATTTTAAATAGTGTGTAATGTTGCTGTTGGTGCATGAACAGTATCTGTAAAGTTGCTACGCTGAAAGTTCAACGTAAGCGGAGATATCGTCTTTTAAAAATCAGGAAGTTTAATGCCTACAAAAACGACTCATATGGGACTACAACGAGATACTTCCCTCCGGAACATGCAAAAAAAGGGGGCAAGGCCATGTTCTGCGGCTTTGTCGAAGAGGAAGAGTTATAGTGGAGAGTTGTAGCCATGCCGTCGAAACGGTGTTATTTTCACCCAGCTGTCAGGACTTTTGTGTTCGGGCTTCCTACGGACACTGTAGTTCGTCAACAATGGTTAAAATTTATGTTTGATTATGTTCCTGACAATTACAATCCTAATTCAGCTCTCTGTGCTGCGCATTTTACGGAAGACAGCTTCCAGAATCTACACGAGTTCAATGCCGGATTCACACAGAAACTATTACTAAAACATGAAGCGGTTCCAACTTTAAAACCAGAAGCAGCAGATGTTGGGCCACAACCTGTAAGTAAGATTTCATAATTTTAAATGTATTTGCATGTATAATTTCAGATGTAATGTTTTAGTTTTATCAAGGCCGTAAACAAATGCCAACGCTGGCTTTAGTAGTATCGGTTGCTGATACGGCAATATTGACATCATTATTTACATTTGACCGGAGCACATCCAACTGTCGCCCGTAAAGGTAATGGGCGTGAAGTTTCCGGACAATGTGCAGTACGCAGTTTAGCCAATCACAACACACCGGCCCAACTAACCAATCTGAGCCCATCGCCTGTTTCTGAGGGAGTGGTTTCATAGAGAAGTCAACCAGTCGTTCAAATGACAGAGGAGAAAGCGGCTTACAATAAAGGTGAAATATATGAAAAATAAGGCATTTTTTATCAAACGAAACATGAAGACATGTTATATTGCACCCCATAAACACAATCAAGCAAAGAAAAAAAGCAGTAAACCACGCCTTTAAAATTATTCTGGCTGGGTCCCTGGCCCAAAACTGGCCCACACACTGAAAACCAACTCAAACAATTTCCTCTGGCCCAGATGTGGCCCACGCCCTGTAAAATGACTCTTATTTATTGCCGTGGCCTGCATACTTTAAACCAGATCTAGCTGAGACTCGGCTTGGTCCCTGGGCCAAATGTGGTCCAGAAACTGCTAAATGTAATTCAGCAGTGAAACACAAATACAACCATTTAAAAACATTAGGTAACACTTTATTTTGATGGTCCCTTTTGAACATTCTGTTGACACTAAGTAATGTTGCAACTACATGTCAACAAACTCTCATTAGATTATTAGTAGACTGCCTGCTTCATATCTACTAACTCCTTATTGTGTTGGTCTCCCAACAGATATTCTACTGACTATAAGTAACTTTGCAAGAACGTGTCAACTTAATCTAACCCTAACCCTACCAGTCAACTAATACACTACTAACACTATAATGAGAGTCAGTAGAAATGTAGGTACAACATTACTTATAGTCAATAGAATGTTAAAGGGACCATCAAAATAAAGTGAAACCAAACATTAAGAAAGGCTTTAATTATAAAATTACCAAATACTTTAATATAAGTATATATTAACAAGGAACAGATGCACTACAGTATAAACATTAACACACTTTTAAACCACAAAGTAACAAGTAAATTATATTTACTGATATATATATATATATATATATATAACACACACACACACACACACACACACACAGTATGAAGAGTTCATTTGCAAAAACAGTCGGGTTATTTTGATTAGGTAAAAAAATAACTAACAAATACTATCTAACACAATAAAACACAAAAACATGATAACAAAAAACATGAGTTATCTGTTTTTGCAAATAAACTCTTCATATATAAAACATTGTGTGTCATAATTCAGTTCAGTTCTTATTAAATGGTGTCAGTGCAGTCAAGTCAGTAATATTGCTGAATATTAGGTGTATTCAACTAAGCAAGACAAAAGGCAACAGTGACAAGGAACCCAAACAAGACCAGACTCAGTCAGGAAACAGTCTCGTCTGGCCAAACGAATCAATGTGGTGTGATTATTCCAGGCTGCATCACAAGTCAGATTGTGGATTGATATCATTCAGAATATTTCATTCAACTTCTTCTGCTTGAAGAAACATCACGCCAGCAGGTGAAGCTGGTAAAAAGGGTCTGTGCAGAGGGCTTGTCTGGTTCTCGTAGTCTGCTGAGGATCTGTGCTGGGGCATCCATGAGGTCTTCACAGGGATATGTCATCTAGCTGACATGGTCTCCGCTGACATTCAAGGATGTGTTGTGGTCGTTCCTGGGTGCAGGTCCACCGTCTGGTCTGGATACCGACTGGATCAGCTGATTAGAGGTCTTCACAGGTCCAAAAATTCATACCCGAACCCGAACAGACCCGTAAATGTGCTGCACCGAACCGACCCGGACCCGTGTTTTATTTGAAAGTGGGACCCGAACCCGTGCAGACCCGAGAAATGCCTTAAATGTACTACCCGGACCCAACGCGGACCCGACCATTATTCGAAAGTTGGACCCGAACCCGGCTGGGAAGACACAGACCCGACTGCACCCGATCGGCACATATTGCACAGCAAACTGCTAATAAGTCAATAACAAGTTCCTCTTTATTGCCAACTGAAAGAGCCTTCTTAAGCCACTGATTATTGCTTTAAAATTCTACTTGCTGTCACGGTCAGTGATGGATGGGTTTTTTTTCTCTCCATCTCGAGTCAACTTCGACTGTTGCATTTCCGCAACAATAACGATACTTTTTGTTGGTTGTAATAAAGACTCCGAGCAATTATTTTTTAGCAAAAATCGTGCAGAACAAGAAGTGCGTTACACTTTACTGCGTGCATGTTCAATAACAGGTGCATCTCTTCGTCAGTTTTGTTTCAGCTTTTTTTTTTTCAAAATCACTCATGAAGGAATCCATGATCACCGTCCGCTTGCAGTAGGCTACATTAACTCCGCCCGCGCTCTGCTTCTGCCAGCTCGAGGTAACGCGTCTTATTTCCCCCTCACAATTTTCTCATCCTAATTTTACAAACTGCAAGTTACAAAACACATGCATGCTGACTGACACTGATCACTGGCAGGTGCGGTGTTCTCCGATCGACTTAAGGCTATTAAGTCGGTAGGCTATTACACACAATGTTAAACAGACCTCGGGTCCTCCGTGAAGACCTCTACAGCTGATTACTGTAACCTCGGGATAAGGGTGAGACAGTACATAAGCGACTAATATAAGCATTGATGTCATTCTTACAAATTAACAAGTACATTAGATATTACGGGAAGTGTTGCTGCTTACAATAATTGGTGCAGCATAAAGATCCTTTAAGGGATTTGAATTATAAAAAGAGATGGGACTTTTAAACTCACAGAGTGTGTCTGCCTCCCGAAGTCCACCCTTTTGATCTGCCAGCTGGAGCCACCTCTTCATAGTCCCCTTGACCTCCATTTCAGCAGCATTAGCTTGAAAGTTTTTCCAAATTGCAGCCTTGAAATATATGTATAAATACAGGTGCATCTCAATAAATTAGAATGTCGTGAAAAAGTTCATTTTTCTTGTAAGTTATTTCAAAAAGTGAAACTTTATATATTTTAGATTCATTGCATGTAATGTAAAACATTTCAAAAGTTTTTTTGTTTTAATTTTGATGATTAGAGCCTACAGCTCATGAAAGTCAAAAATCAGTATCTCAAAATATTAGAATGTTTACATTTGCGTTTCAATAAATGACCATCCCTACAGTATAAATTCTGGGTATCGTCTTATGGAGAAGACTGCTGACTTGGCAATGGTGCAGAAGACGGACATTGACGCCCTCCACAAAGAGGATAAGTCACAGAGGGTCATTACTGAAAGGTGTGGCTGTTTACAGAGTGCTGTATCAAAGCATATTAAATGCAAAGTTGACTGGAAGGAAGAATTTGGGTAGGAAAAGGTGCATACTGCGTGTTTTGAGCTTGAGCTCCGTCAAGTTAATTCCTTATCATTTATTTTCTATCTTAAGATCAGTTTTATACACTATCATTTTCGTTTCTATAACGTGTGATTATATCCCCTATAGCATTCTACAACAAAAGCGATCAGAGAGCCTTGTTATCACTAGTTTTATTTTGATTTCCCGAGTCTGCTATTAGCTTATAGCCAGTTAGCATCGCCAGCGTGGTTGCTGCTAATCTCGCATACATTGCTAATACTCTATTACTCACATTACCATTGTTTCACTGTTACTTGCTTAAATGCCGGATTTGTGTCCACCTCTGAGAGCAGGTGAGGACACGTTCGAGCTACATTCGGTGCAGCTGGAGCTGGAGGCCGTGGAGAAGCAGATCCGTGACCTGGTGGAGAGGCAGGCCCAGCTGAGAGAGCGGAGAGCCGCGCTGGAAACATCCCGGGCTGACGCTCACAAGTCCGGTGTAAGTACACAGCGCACTGCTAACACTCCGACCACCTCTACTCCGTGTGTTTCTCTGCACAGGCCCTGTGCACCCAGGACGCGATCTTCCCAGGTGTCCTTCACTCTGGCGCCGGGACACCATGGACCCTGGGTGCACCAGCAGCGGAAGACATGAGCCAGGCCCCGGGTGATGACCTCTCCCCCTCCGCCGCCTCCGGTCTTCGAGATCTCCACCCGGAACCGCTTCGCTCCCCTCCGATCGTCCGGCACATCCATGCTACGTTAGCTGAAGGTAAAGTGCACACTCACTGTTTCCCTGGTGCTCGTGTTCTTGATGTTTCTGCGCAGATATCTGTGATCCTGAAGGGCGACGAGAGCATCGGGGATGTCGTGCTGCACGCGGGGGTTAACGACACCAAGCTGTGGCAGACGGAGAGACACTGAAAAGGGACTTCAGGAGCCTGATCAAGACGGTATGCAGCACATCGCCCGCGACGATGATCATCGTGTCAGGACCGCTTCCCACGTATCGACGAGGACATGAAAGGTTCAGCAGACTTTTTGCTTTAAATGAATGGTTATTGTCATGGTGTAAAGAACAGAAACTGCTCTTTGTTAATAATTGGAATCTTTTCTGGGAGTGTTCTAGGCTTTTCCGTGCTGATGGCCTGCACCCCAGCAGAGTCGGAGTGGAACTCCTGTCGGGCAACATCTCCAGGACGCTACGCTCCATATGACTAGTAAGCCAATTCTCAAATAACTGCTATGATGGCTTTTGCTCTACCCTCCTAAATGACAGAAGTACTTGTGTTGTCTAATCTATACAGACTGTATCTGTTCCCCGAATAGTGAGGTCAACATATAAATTTAATGTAGGATCTAGAAAAAATCTGATCGTGATTAAACCTGAAAAATGCAAAATAAATGAACAAAAACAATTTCTAAAGCTTGGGCTCCTAAACATTCGATCACTCGCACCCAAAGCAGTTATTGTAAATGAAATGATCACAGATAATAGTTTTGATGTACTTTGTTTGACTGAAACCTGGCTTAAACCAAATGAATATTTTGGTCTAAATGAGTCTACTCCACCAAGCTACTGTTATAAACATGAACCCCGTCAAACTGGTCATGGCGGTGGTGTCGCTACAATATATAGTGATTTTCTCAATGTTACTCAGAAAACAGGATACAGGTTTAACTCATTCGAAATACTTCTACTTAATGTTACGCTGTCAGATATGCAAAAGAAATCTCTCCTATCTCTTGCTCTGGCTACTGTGTATAGACCGCCAGGGCCATATACAGAATTCCTAAAAGAATTTGCAGATTTCCTCTCAGATCTATTGGTTTATGTTGATAAAGCGCTAATTGTCAGAGATTTTAACATTCACGTTGATAATACAAATGATGCGTTAGGACTTGCGTTTACTGACCTAATAAACTCTTTTAGAGTTAAGCAAAACGTCACCGGGCCCACTCATCGTTTCAATCATACGCTAGATTTAATTATATCGCATGGAATTGATCTTACTGATATAGATATCGTACCTCAAAGTGATGATGTTACTGATCATTTCCTTGTATCATGCATATTACCGATATTAACTATATGGCTCCACGTTATCGTCTGGGAAGAACTATTGTTCCAGCCACCAAAAACAGATTCACAAATAACCTGCCTGATTTATCTCAACTGCTCTGTGTACCCATAAATACATGTGATCTAGACAAAATGACTAGCAACATGGGCACTATCTTCTCTAATACATTAGAAGCTGTTGCCCCCCTCAATATGAAAAAGGTTAGAGAAAAACGTACTGCGCCATGGTACAACAGTTATACCCATTCTCTCAAGAAAGAAACTCGTAATCTTGAGCGCAAATGGAGAAAAACTAACTTGGACGTTTTTAGAATTGCATGGAAAAACAGTATGTCCAGCTATACGGGGTAGTCGTGGCCTAATGGTTAGGGAGTCAGGCTTGTAACCTGAAGGTTGCTGGTTCGATTCTCGCGCCTTCACAGCACTCTCTCCACCTTTGATACCTCCACCCTTGAGCAAGGCACTGAACCCCTAATTGCTCCCCGGGTGCTGGAGCAAGGCTGCAAGAAGCAAGGGTGCCCACTGGTGTGTGTGTGTGTGTGTGTGTGTGTGTGTGTGTGTGTGTGTGTGTGTGTGTGTGTGTGTGTGTGTGTGTGTGTGTGTGTGTGTGTGTGTGTGTGTGTGTGTGAGAGACCCATACTTGACAATACGTCACGACTTAACTTATAGACAGGCTCTAAAAGCTGCCAGGGCAGAGCATATCCACAAACTCATAGATAATAACCAAAACAATCCAAGGTTTTTATTTAGCACAGTGGCTAGACTAACAAATAAACAGACGCCACCCAATCTATATATTCCCTCACAGTTTAATAGTAATGACTTTATGAATTTTTTCGCTGATAGCATTACAAATACAATAACAAATGTAGGTTCTACACCGTCTAGTACTTCAGTTTCATTCACCGCTCCCAAAGAAAAACTGCAGTGCTTTACAACTATAGGACAGGAAGAACTAAATAAACTTATCACTGCTCAAACACCTGAGAAGAGATGATGGCAACACCTCAGAGGACCACGGAGGATGCCAACCCTCAGACAACACATAATTACCAAGTTAAGTCTGTCATAACTTAAATATATTGGGTTTCTTTCACTGTGTATGTGTATATGTATGTATATATATATATGTGCATGTGTGCGTATGTGTATGCATATATATAGTAGAAACTTAATTTCCTGTAAAGCTGCTTTGCAACGATTGTATCGTAAAAAGCGCTATACAAATAAACTTGAATTGAATTGAATTGAATTGAACAAGCAACAGGGATGACTGCAAGCTTGAGAATACAGTCAAGCAAAGTTGATTCAAACACTTGGGAGAGCTTCACAAGGAGTGGACTGAAGCTGGAGTCAGTGCATCAAGAGTCACCACGCTCAGACGTCTTCAGGAAAAGGGCTACCAAGCCACTTCTGAACCAGAGACAACGTCAGAAGCGTCTTACCTGGGCTGTGGAGAAAAGAACTGGACTGTTGCTCAGTGGTCCAAAGTCCTCTTTTCAGATGAAAGTAAATTTTGCATTTCATTTGGAAATCAAGGTCCCAGAGTCTGGAGGAAGAGTGGAGAGGCACAGAATCCATGTTGCTTGAAGTCCAGTGTTAAGTTTCCACAGTCAGTGATGATTTGGGCTGCCATGTCATCTGCTGATGTTGGTCCACTGTGTTTTCTGAAGTCCACAGTCAACACAGCCATCTACCAGGAGATTTTAGAGCACTTCATGCTTCCTTCTGCTGACAAGCTTTATGGAGATCCTGATTTCATTTTCCAGCAGGACTTGGCACCTGCCCACATTGCCAAAGGTACCAAAAGCTGGTTCAATGACCATAGTGTTCCTGTGCTTGATTGGCCAGCAAACTCACCAGACCTGAACCCCAGAGAGAATCTATGGGGTACTGTCAAGAGGAAGATGAGAGACACCAGACCCAACAATGCAGAAGAGCTGAAGGCCACTGTCAAAGAAACCTGGGCTTCCATACCACCTCAGCAGTGCCACAAACTGATCACCTCCATGCCACGCCGAATTGAGGCAGTAATTAAAGCAAAAGGAGCCCCTACCAAGTATTGAGTACATATACAGTAAATGAACATACTTTCCAGAAGGCCAACAATTCACTAAAAATATATATTTTTTTATTGGTCTTATGAAGGATTCTAATTTGTTGAGATTGTGAATTGGTGGGTTTTTGTTAAATGTGAGCCTAAATCATCACAATTAAAAGAACCAAAGACTTAAACTACTTCAGTCTGTGTGCATTGAATTTATTTAATACACGAGTTTCACAATTTGAGTTGAATAACTTTTCCACGACATTCTAATTTATTGAGATGTACCTGTATATATTGTAAGGTAATTATTCAATCTTAAGCATTACAGTTTTTTACAATCATTCGGACCAGACCCAGAATTCACACCTTACATGTTTGATGAATGTTCATGCATAATTTCATGCAGCAACTCAGAATTTCTGTAAAAAAAAAAAAAAAGTCAGATTATAGTGTTCAGATTAAATTTAAATTTGTTTGCTCATAATAATCCCCACCACAGTAAAATAAGTATGATTTTAATCACATCATATGGCATATACATGCTTCAAAAGTTTTCATTCACTCTAAAAACTGAACCTGCTCAAGTGCAGCAGACAGATTAAGGGTGAATCCCATTTCTCTGTCTTACCCCTTCCCCTTACCCCTTCCCCTTAGTTTTGCGTGTTCACGTGAGAGTAAGGGCTATCCCAATTCTCATTTTGATCGAGGGGTAGGGCTAAGGGGAAGGGGTAGATACCCCTTAAAACCAAGCATTTTCGCGAGCTTACTTGAAACCGAGGGGTACCCAGAACACACTGCGCAACCAGCAACAATCAAGTATTTTCGGCTTAAATAATTTATTTAAAAATTACGACAGTCTTGTTTTGTGCTCTAGACAGTCCTGTGCATATATATTTGCAACCATGTTCTTAATTTAAACGTTTTAAAAAAATCGCTAGTTTGCTACGCTAACATTACATTGCTGATTTGCACAACAGTCCCGCAGACTAGCCTTGAATGGACTCCATGCATGTCTACAGTTTTAACAAGTTTGTAAAACGATCCAGAGTTTGTGATCAACACTTGTCGGCTCTGATGATGTAGCAGCCAGCTAGCGACAGTGTATGATGACGTAATCGTAACCAAGTGGTGTCTCATTTCATAGGCGTATGTTTTCACCCCTAGCGCTTACCACTCGGTTTCGAGGGACAAGGGCTAGGGGTAAGACGAAGGGGAAGGGGTAAGACAGAGAAATGGGATTCACCCTAAGTCTCCATTCAAGAACAAAAGATGATTCACTTACATTTTACGGCTTTCTCTTATGTATCTATAGTGTTTTTCTCTGTCAGAGCTTTCCGCAGTGTTACCACAAAATAAATATTATTATTAAATTCAGATTGCACATATTGAATTGTCTTAGCAGGTGTAATGCTACAACAGTGTGCTCAGTTTGATTCACAAACAAATGACTCATTTGAATGGTTAAATGAATCAAAACAGAGAGTCACTCGTATAGATGTTTATGGCGCCATCAGCGCGGTCCGACTCCTATGATTCAATAGCAATCACTTGTTAAAAAAGACGAATCTAATGAATTCTAGCAAACAAAATATTTAACTCATTAAAATTTAATTAGCTAACATTATCCTGCACTGGATACAGCTCATCGGGTTTTTTATATAAAAAAAATTACATATTGTTTTTGTAAAGAGACCGCGCCTAACAGTTAGGCCTAACGTTACTCATCAACACTCAATATAGACCAGGGTTCCTCAAATCTTACCCTGGAGGTCCAATTCGCTGCAGAGTTTAGCTCCAACCCTGATCAAACTCGCCTGTCTGTGATTTTCTAATGATCCTGAAGACATTGATTAGCATGTTCAGCTAAACGCTGCAGGAAAGTGGATCCCGAGGTCCAGATTTGAGGAGCCCTGATATAGACCATTTCAAGGACGTAAACAATAACAAAGCCGTTGGAACGCTACTGCGCATGTCTGGCCCTGAAGCATTTCCGGTAGCACCATTTTTAAATCTCAGATCTGTCAAAACAAGCGCATACTTTTTAAGTCTAGTGAAAACGCAAGTTACGGTATTAAAAAAACCAAAACAATTTAACCGTGATTGGAATTATCGTTGTTTTAAACCTAGCCAAACAGCCTGTGAAAAACAGTAGACTTTAATTATATCTATTTTTTTTGTGAAATTACTACATTTCCATGTCAGTCCATGTTCATTTTTACCGTGAACAAAGCACTGTCACTTTAACTCGCGTGCAGCTTGTCCATACAGCAGCCTGCCTGCAGAGTGCAGACAATAGTGATGACTCACTAAAATGCAAGAGAAAATCAGAAAGCCTAGCGTGTAATTGTCATGGAAATAAAAAGATGATTTTACTTTTAAATGTGAAAAAGGACGGAACATCACAGTAGGCTATGTAATTTGTGTTCACCTGCAACAAAAAGTCTCTCGGCTTCAAAGGAACATCTAACCTTGAAAAAGCATCGTAAAGTAAGTTGTTCTCAGTCTCAGGTTTGTACGCGTTCTTGTTTTTCTATATTTATGTATAGTTAAGCAATATCGAGGAAGAAGAGTGCTGTTTAGCAGAATATTAGCGCGATTGCAAATGTGAGGCTGATTTTATGCAATTCATAACAAAAAGTTAATATTTAGTGACTTATTAAAAGAACAGTGTTGTCTGATTTGCTCTATAGCGCAAACAAAATGGTTCCATACAACCGCTGGTCTATTTACACTAAGCGCCAATCTGTTTGGGATTGACATCATTAGAAAAGACGTCTATTTGAGACACGTGCTGATAAGATTTGAGTTTGAATCCATTTGAACTCATTCAACTCCCGTTCTTCTCCCCTTTCCCATCACATATCTGCCACTGTTTGCAATAAGTATTAATAGCATCTAATTACTATCACTTGTTGCAAAGAGAATGCAACTTTTTTCCTACATGGTGTAAACAGAATTTATGGCTATTTGCACTTACTGCAAATAACCACTGCCTTCAAAATAAATCCACATCAGAATAGTGAAAACGCGTTTGAACGAATCAGCTGAGAATGATTCAATTACATTCATAAAATCACTTGCTTGATTCCTGAATGAATCGGGCCTTTTGAACAAATCGAATGATTCCATGACTCTTTCATTAAGGCAGTGATTTGCCACCACCTACTGGCCGTTTTAGTTTCATATTTAAAAACATATTTTCCTCCCATAATTTTTTATTCTTATGTTCAAAATGTTGTATTGAAAATATTAATCTCATAGCATTATTTATGCATTTATAATTGTTTTAAATGTATTCATGGCATCCATTTTTATTTAGAGGTGATCAACATAAAAACAAGACATCAAAGTTAATATGCCATTTAACTTAAGTATTCAAGTTTTTAGATTACTAAAATTAAGTAATCTAACGAAATACATGACAAAATACTTTTAAAGCATGTATTTTGTAATCTGTAACAAAATACATTTTAAAAGTAACCTTCCCAGCCCTGGTTATGACGTATGTTATTTGATGGCTCGGCCGCCTCGAACTTCCGCTGTAAACACTGGTATGCGGCAAAAACAAAGCCATCGAGCGAAATACCGGAGTGAAGATGGCTGCGAACTACGTTTGCAGATTATGTGAAGTAAATCTACGCATCCATAATTATCGCCTTGCCAGACTTTGGCCTCCCCAGTTTCTCGCTGATCACTGGTAACAGTTGATAAATTAAACTTTTCCCAAAACCTGTCGGGAGTAGGGCCACAACATCACCTCCATTCAAAATGTGAACCAAACACTCTTCTTGTTTGGGCTTCAGTTGGGAAATGCCGGGAATATTCTCCACAACAGAGCGAACGGCATCCCGTGTCTCCATGTCCGCTGTTGTTTTAGATTTCCCTCACCTAAACTACAATCTTAAATTTGGCGCTTAGCGTCTACGTCATGGGTCTCAGACCGCCCTCTGTTCGCTGATTGGTCCGGCTGCTGCGGAGCCAGAGATAAACCGGGAGATGGTCTGCTATGTCAGACTGAGTACAGAAGCGAAATGAAATTGAGCGGAAGTACAAAGTCTGACGTAGTCAGGCTACAGTAGAATATACATATGAAAGATGTTGCATTATTTGTCTACCAGATAATATCTGTATTACAAGATGAATGCAGTGTCTTAAAATCCTGTTAAATGTAAATGTAATAGCTAAGGATATTAAATGAAAATAGTTTGCAGTGTTTTACAAATAACTGATACATATGCATTTCTGCAGGGTAAGTCGCGATGGCTGGTGTTGTTCATTGGTCAGGCATCAACCAATAAAATGTCTTCATTCGCAGCCCAGCCCCGCCCCTGGCTCTGCACTCTCATGTCTGCATGACAAGAAGATGAGCCCATAATAAGAATGCAATTCGTTTAATTCCGCGTTAAGCGTAGGCTTAATGCGTTAAGGCAGTGTTTTTAAAAGACCAAACTCAGTAAACACATCATTAATAAAGCATACCATTTACAGATAAACAAATAAGTCCATAACAAGAACGCAATGTGTTTAACGCGTTAAGCGCTTTACCCATAGGAAACAGTTAGGCTATAAGAAAAAACGCGTTGCATTCGCATCCTGGACTCATTTGCTTATCTGTACATAGGCTATTATAATTTATTAAAAATGTGTTTACTGAGTTTGGTCTTTTAAATACACTCTCTTAACGCCCTGAGCAACATTAAGCATTTTGGAATGCCCCCTTTGAGGCGCAAATGATCGACAGATAACCGTGTGCTCTTATACTGTATCTTGTGGATATAGATATGGATATAGAAATGATGTCTACAATAAAATAAATAGGCTAATAAAACACTACTGCTTTTGTCCAGAGTTAAGCTAGGCTAAACATTTTATTTGTGTAATTAACATGTTTAAATGGTCCAACAACAAAGCATTTAACGCCGCAAGTTCAGGCGGAGCACCTTAGAAGAATGCAGAGAAGAACTATTCTAAAAAATCTTAAACTGCTTGGATTAAATTCACTTCATTTTCTTCGTTCGTTTAAAATTATATATAATAAAATAAAATTATTATATATCATAAAATTATATATAATAATATATTATAATAATTTGTTTGTGATTTTTATTAGTCATGTAGGATATCATGTGCGTAACAAGCTTAATGCTGCTGCTGTGTGTGTGTTTTACAAACAGATGTAGAAAATACAAAAGATTAGGCTACAACACTGTATATAATCACTGAACTAAATTATACACATGTATATTTTGTTAATATACATTTATTAACAAAAAAGATTAAAAATAAGAAAGATGCACATTAGAAATGGGCTACGTCATAAATGAGAAACAGTGATGAGTCGTGCAGCAGTAACGTAACGATAACAGATAAAATTTCAAGCAAAATGATCATATTTATTCAAGCATTTAACATTTACAAGTTAATTAAATGTCAGTAATGAATGGCACAAATTATAGATAACCTAAGAAGGTCCTCTGTCCCAAACGCGTACAGTATGCTGATACAGTAGGCAGTAGCCTATACAACTCTCCAATCGTTCTATACTGCCACCTGTTGGCGCAGTTGTGTAACTTGAGAACAACTTTTGTTATGTCGAGATCACAACAAAAATAAAGTAGTGATCATGAGAAAACAACTTTTGTTATATTGAGATCACGAGAAAACAAGAAGGAAAAAAATAATGCCGCTTAGAACTTCCATAGAAATCAGCAGTGCATTAATATAATTTACACCATATATGCATTGCCTAATACACATGTAATATTTGATTCATACTTTGATATTTTAATTGTTATTACTGACAAACAGGCCTGTCGTGATAGTCAATTTATCGACTTGTCGAGCGATATATAAACTTGGCGTTGTTAGCATTTGGTGATATTGCCATTGTTTATATAGGCACTAGTGTTGAACAATACTAGAAAAGTACAGCGATACCTGCTGTTAGAAATTATACTGTTTCTCATTTTATTAGTATCGATACTTTCGGAATGACCTCTTTTTAAAGGTTGACTGTTTTTTTTCTAGACTTGATTATGTTTATGGGATGCAGTCTAACGTGTTTATGCTTCGTTTTTACCTTAATTTCCCTTTATTCTACACCGCTCTGTCCCTTCTCTGATAAACACCTCGATTATTTCCTTGTTTTATGAAGCCCATCCCTCAGAAATACATGATGGGCTCTGATTGGTTAGCTGGCTCAGTGTGTTGTGATTGGCTAAACCGCAGAGTGGCGTCTAAACGTCCCGCCCCTCGCCTCAGCTCCGGTTGTATTGTAAACAATGGCGTCGTCTATATTGCTTATCAATGTGAGCCCGATTGAGACACTGAGGATATTAGTGAAGAGGATCGTGCAGAACCTGTGCAAGCACGGCTTTTAATAATATGTTTGCTTGTTGTTGTTTCATACTTTTAGATATGCTGTTGTTTGTAAATGCTCCTGCTTCTGTTAGCTTGTAATATACGGTTTTATCCTGATTAAAGCTTTAATACAGCACAGCAAATGCACGCGCGACTCATTGCTATGTGAAAATAAGTGTATAATTGGAACAGTTTGTTGGACGATCTGAATGAGAGCGAGCGAGAGAGAGAGAGAGAGAGAGAGAGATGCAGAATGTGTGCAGAGCAGGAGACGCGAAGAACATGATTAAGAACCGCTGCTTTAAAACATTGATTTTGAAAACTTGTGAATCCATTGTGGATCATTGTAGGCTTAAAATACTACTGAATATCAATTCTAACAATTTTGAACAACTAGAGATGGTGCTTTTATTATGCAAATTATAATTTTCTTTTAGTGCTGAAGGATCGTAATGCTGTTTAGGGTCATACTCGGCGAGAATGACATTCGGTCATTGCAGTAGACGGAAGCTTTGTGGTTCAATTCCAAGATCCGGATATTAACAATGAATTCTGCAATTTGACAAACTTCGCAGAGCTTCCTAAAGAAAAGGCCACATTAAAAGTAATTGTACAATCAACAATGGAGTCGAATGACACTGATTCTACAATAGAGGTGGGAAGCTCAAGCACTGCGTCATCCCTGGATAATCCCACAGCCCGTCTGGTGGTTGACGCCCTTTGCCATGTCCATTTCCTATCCCTAAATTTACGTATGATGTAGAGTTACAACTGAGATGTGGAAATCAGGCATATCACAACAATGGACGTTTATTGGACATAAGCAAGGACACAAAATCTGAAATTCTTGAGAAAATAGCAGAAGCAATGTATGCTTTCACCCCATACCCACAGTGTGACGATTTTGACAATGCTGCACAAAGTCTTATTTTGAAGCATTCGTGTCTTAAGGAACCTGGGTCTGAGAAAGGATGGTACTGTTGGAAGTATAGTCTAAAATTCAAAATGGGGAATTACCGCAGCAAGCGCCGGGCCACAGGATGTGGTGAACTGCAAGTTAATCATCACTCCACTTCCTCAGACTTGGGATCTAAACGGAAGTTGAAACCAATTTCCTTCCAGATGCACCACAAGATAAAATTCCAGTGGTGCTTGAGGAGGAGAGAGAGTCAAGGGTTGTGGAAATGAAGAAGAGAAAGGTGGACTGGAATGAAATGCACATGATGATGGCTTACACATTTCAGTGCGACGGAAAGAAATTGTTGAAAACGAGCTGCTTGTGAAAGAGGTGATGGCTAAATGGACAAGATTGTTTTTTGAAAAACAAGTAAGTGACCTATGGGAAAAAGTATTAATTGTGTACAATTGTAAACGTAACACCATGGTATATGTAAGGAGTAATCCAAGTATGCATGTGTTGATGTTCCTTTATTGTGGATTGAGTTTTCTAATATATACATTGCTTAAAGGGATACTCCAACCCAAAATGCAAATTTTGTCATTAATCACTTACCTCCCATGTCGTTCCAAACCCGTAAAAGCTTCGTTTGTCTTCGGAACACAATTTAAGATATTTTGGATGAGTTCGGGGCTGATGACAGATGGACTATTTTGACGATGTTTTTTATACTTTTCTGTGTGTTGACAGTGTAATTTACTTGGCAGTCAATGGGACAGTCACAAGCCTCCCGGTTTTCATCCAAAATATCTTAAATTGTGTTCCGAGGAAGAACGAAGCTTTTACGCAAAGCCCCTGCAAACATAATTACCATGAATGATTCTGGGGGAAATAGTAAGGAGATATTTGAATTATTTACTAATAAACTAGTGTTTTCTGAGTCCGTTTCACAAGGATGAAGTTGCTGATCCTGACTCGCCGTCTCCTCATTAGACGCGCATTTAGAGAGAAATGCATATTTATGGATTATGATTATAATAAAAGAGTCTTTGTTTTTTATTTTTATTTTTTATTTCGTTAAGTGGCCATTTAAAGCTTTCTATAGATATATTTATCATGTCTGTGAGGCATGTATTCGCTCAGCTTCGGTTCATTTTTGTGAAGCGCTCCTGTTCAAGACGAGACGGCAGAAAGCGCATCATGTTTGTGTTCTTTGTTTTTAAAAATCACAACGTTTTGTTGATACTGAGAGTGCACACAAATAAAAGTAGACCCTTTACAGTTCAGTTCACTTTACAGTTTATTACTCTTACCTTTATCAGAAAAATATTACAGCGTAGGCTATTTTAAGTTTTTTCCACTGAAAAAAATGCAGGTGATTGCCCTGGTGCCTCCATGTCCTGCAGAGCGCATTAGCTTCCACAAACTTGGATATAGGCCAGCACATATTATTATTATTATAGCGCAGGTTTAACATTTAAACATTGTTATATGCATGAACTGTTTTGGTATATCAGTAGATTTTATTTTAGGCAAGTCGTGATGATTTGAGAAGGCTAAATTGATCAAACATAGGCTATGTCTGCCGCTGGTGCTTAGTCATTACTTTAAAAAAGAAAAACTTATATTTAACGAACAAAAATACTCCAAACGTTTTTCTAAATGAACTTAATAAAAAAAACTAAACTAAATATAATCATTTTGCCATTACATACAAAATTTAACTATTTTAATAGCCAAAACAGTAGTATAAGCTGTTTTGGGAGAAGGGGGGAAAAAGACGGGCTCTTTTTAAAAAATACTTGCATTACTGTCAATCTTGCTGAGAAGACTTTCCAATTGTGAAATGCTACTCAACTTTTCTCTAAACATCTGAAGAAATCTGGGTATATTAGAGCCCTGCACGGGCCTCAAATTTAGGCCCTAGCCCGGCCCCTAATATACAACAGATCTTCAGATGTTTAGAGCAAAGTTGAGTAGCATTTCACAATTGGAAAGTCTTCTCAGCAAGATTGACAGTGATGTGAGTATTTTTTTTGTTTTGTGCTTGTTCAAATTAAAACATGTTTGTTGTTTTGTTTTTTAAGTTTGGATTTGTAGAGTCGCGCATCAGCTTGCTTATCATTTTCTGTCCACTGTTTCATTCCCTTTTCTCCCTATCTTCATATGACCCAAAATGTGTCCAAATATCAGCTTTTAAGGCATTCACTGCGCACAGGTTCCTGCTCTCCTTCCGCCTATGTATGTATGGATGGAAATGCCATTTACTTCCAAAGGTCACATTTTAAAAAATCACTTCTTTTGTTTTGTGCATTGCTGCAGAATTAAAAAAAAAAAATTTTTTTTTAACGTGATGTATCGTAAAAACTTCTTCTTTTTTCTTTTTCACGACTCTTTTTGCGTATACAGTGGGTGGAATAATTATTGAACACGTCAACATTTTTTTAATTAAACACACTGTAAAAAAATTATAATGTATTTTTACAGAGAAAAAACAGTTAAATTTAACAGTAATGTCACATTTTGATAGGAACTGGGAAATTCCATAAAAATGTATACATTGACACCAAATGTACATTTTACCTGTTGTTCAACTGATTATATGTATTACTGAAAAAAATAGCATTTTCTTTTAATTAAAAGTAATTATGTATTATTAACCTTACATGTCCTTAAAAAAACATTCATATATATATATATATAATGTTTTTTTAGAATTGGAAAAAATGTATTTTTACAGTCATATCACATCTTGTTCAGAACTGTGAATTTCCATAAAAATGCATACGTTGACACGTAAATCAGCTATTTAACTGATTATAATATGTTACTGGAAAACGCGTAATTTGCGGTGACACGGGTGAGACGTCCCCACCACGTTTTTCCAAGGAATGATTTTGTCCCTACCACTTTTTGAAACACCTCGCTGCACGAATGTACCCAATAACAATTTTAGGTAGCAGAGCAGAGCATTCATATCATTCGTTTGTTAAAGAGGCGATCAGGCGCTTGAATGTGTTGTTTGTGAAAACATACTGAGTGCTCGTTGCCACCATTCTCAGTGGCTGAAGCCAACAGTCAGTGTTCCCTTGTTCTCGAGCAGTCTTCACAGTTCACGCAGAGGAGCGCTTCAATCAGTCTATTATCAAGTACTATTAATCAATCTATTGCAGAGACCCTGAATTTGTTGTGGTGAAATCACAAAATAAAATGCACACAAATGTGTTTGTATTCTTTTTTTGTTATCAACATTTTTTATTTTTTTTTATACATAACATCCAAAAAATAATAATAAAAAATTAAAAATTAAATAAAAAATAAAAGTAAAAATAAAAAACAACAACAGACACATACTCAACATCTCAAAGTCCAGTCAAAGGGAGGGAGAGAGGGAAAGGCAAGAAAAACACAAAAGTCACTCCTTTATACAGTCACGTATATCAATAAAAAAAGCACTGCCAAGCATCGATGGTAGAAGGCTTGGCCCCATTGACTCGTGCTGTTGTACATTCACAAGTCACTATGTGCAGGAGACTACGGATCCAATATGTTTTTCCACACATGTGCGGTGTAAACCAGTTTTGTATTATTGTCTTCTTCGCAGCATGTGTTTGTATTCTTGATATACAATCATGGATTAACATCTTTGGTTTTCATAATGATTATAAAAAAATAAAAATAAAAAAAATGTACGAGGTCAGATTCGAACCAAGAACCTGTAGTTCCTTTGACAAGGATTCAGCCACCAGCCCATTGGAACACAGCAGTTACATTAATAATTAAAAAATCTGTCAGTAAAATAAAATCAATGTACAATTGAAATCGTTTTCTGTACATGTTATTTTTTCTGCAATCGTTATTGCACATATTTCATATTTCACAACTTGTTGGCAGAGGCCATTTACATTAGCTCCACCCACCAATGTCTGGTTGGTGTAGACAACACTACAAAAATACAACAAACTAATTAAAGTCTCAGCTGGCGTAGGGCATTAAACAATGGCAGCCTTTGATACGATCGACCCGAGTTCAAATCTGCCTTATGCAGAACTCATTCTCCTCTCTTTTCCCATCACATATCAGATCGGAAAGACATTTGTTTTTCAATTAAAATGAAGGACGTATTTAAAAATGGAAATTAAGTGCCTCGCGGGTATTTAAGTTTATAAAGGGAAATTCCTACAAATGCATATGCAGTGAGGTCAAGCTGCAAAGTTTATTGTCCATGCCTTTTCATCGCATGTATTCGGTAAATCCTGACAGTATTTTAAACACTAATATAAAGTGTGTAGTGTCACAAACAGTTAGCAAATGGCCCTAGATGTTTTAAGGGCGTAACGTTAAACTTATTTAACAGTAATACTGAAATGTATTTCTTTCCACAAAATACAGGGATATGCTCTATATCAGGGTTCCTCAATAGGCGGCCAAAAAAAAAGTTTGGCCCACGCTAATTTCAAATAATGTGTCATGAAAATTCAAACGCAGCATCAGAAAGCAACATTAATTTACATCGTGTCTACACCGCATGTGAGTGGCGCGGCGCAACGCAACAAAATACAATATAACTTATTATAATCTACACTGGATGCGGTGCAGCGCAGCGCAACAAATCCCAGACAGAAAACTGATGACTCGTTCTATTTATGACGTACTGACACAAAGGTAAAATAAGATCTATTGTTGCTTTCACTATGGCTATAAACCTCATGCAAAATAATATTCAAACTCACATTAGACACTTTTAACATTAAATAAAGCACATAATCATAACCTGAGATTGCAGATTCAATTATTAGACAGATCTAATAATTGAATCTGCAATTAGGGAAAGTGGAGAGAAGAGATCCAGTCTGGAGATGAACAATAACAGTTGATTTGCATGGCAGACATGGAGATCCAGATTTTGTTTGTTCATTTGTTTTTAATATTCAACAGGCAAAGTTCTTCTGTATCTAAATGCAAAAATGTTCATAATTGTTTGAATAAAACTGTAAGGAATTTAGCTTTTATTTATAATTTTAGCTTTAGGGAATCAAATCGTAGAAATTCGATTTTGATCTGATTAATTGATATTAATCAAAATGTATAATGTACACCTTATTAATGACTCGACTAGCGAGTATTAATACAGTATATTTTAGCAATTCGGCTTATTGTCGTGGCCATGATAATAATACAGAATTGGTTGGGTAAATCAAAGAGCACAGGTACAAATTTTTAAATCACGGCACCAGACCATTCATTATAAATGAAATGAGAGTTTATTTGCTATTCTATGATACAATACTAACAAAACACATATACACACACACATACACACGTTATGGCAAGATGAAAGCAGTTTGAAGAAAGTTTAAGGCTATTCTCTTTCCTGAGAATAAAGAGGACCTGAAGACGTCACAAACAGAAGACTCGACTACCGTTATCTTTTAAAAATTCATTCAAGTCAGCTCAGCAAATAGAGATGGTTTGTTTACGTGCTTTGAGTTGAAGTTGAAGGCTATTCTTCTCTCTGGATGGTTGCTTGAGGGAATCCCGGACTTTCGTGCTGATGTGTCGTTGTCGCGTGACGTCACTCGGGGAATCCTCTCTACGATTGGATGGCTTCCTGGCAGCGTGTGAATGGCAAGGCTTTGAAGTTCTTACACTGCAGGCTTTGCAAGTTTCGTTGGTCAGAAGTTGACAGAGTGTTGAAGTCCTTTGAGATGATCAGCTAGATGTTAAGTCTGCGAATGCTTCGCAGCGCGATCAGGGGGGCAACACCCAAGCTTATAGCCAAGTTTTCTTGCAGTTTTTTTAGCAGTTGTCCACCAGCATGCAAAGTTGGGTGTCTGTTTTTATCGGACTGATTTGAGTCCATCCCATTCACTGTCTGATCCAATCACATTGTCTCTGTAGGGCGGAGCCCCGCCCAGCACGGCTTCTTTTCGTGCATACATTATCTGCTAATAAATATGTCACATGGAGGAAATATCCTAGCAGATTTCTATAAAGTGTTACAATCATGCCTTATGATGCTAAAAGTCAACATTCATCCTTATCACATTATTGCAATAAAAATAAGGTTTAATTCAATACCACACATGAGGTATTTGTCATATCAAATACCTATAATCTTACCTACTAAACGGGTTAAGTCATAGATTAAAACATCCTAAATTCTAATAACCACAGCAAGATAAAAAAAACCCCATAAAATACCACATTCATGTATATGTTGTCTCTTGAGTATATTGCTTTAATAGCAGCAGTCTTTTCTTGATTGTCCTTTAGAGATCCTCTGTGTAACTAGTTTTTCTTTGTTGTAAGAGAAAAGAGGCGGCATTCTCTTGGAATGCAGTGAAGAAAAGGGAGTTGTTATGAGGTCATGGGGATGTCCGTGCTGTAGGTTTGTTGAGGTCTGGTCAATGCATATCTGTCTTTTCTTGTTGATACCATCATTGAATTATGGTCAAAAGCAGTCAGGGGATTCAGTGAGGGTCTGTGCTGGAGTATGTCCAGATCCCACGTGCTTTGTACTGTCTGTTTATTCGACTTTATTTATGGTAAACTGGTCAGGAACAACATTGAAGATTCTGTTCTTCAAAGGATGGCCAGATGTTCTCCTCCCAGCTTCATGGGTCTCATGAGATGATAAGGAGAACAGGCAGGAAGCTAGTCAGATACTTGGCGTTGTGTTGGTCAGTTGTAAATTTTTATGACTCTGCGATGGAGAGTAAACTTGGAATGTTCTGAGTTAGGATTATATGTGTGTGTACTTTTCGACCAGTTTCTACAAAACGGACTACTGGGGGAAAAATTTGAACATTTATCTTGTGACTATTTTAACAAAAGCAACAATAATATAATAATTGAATAATTATTATATAATAAGAATAATATATATATATTTATGTAGATCAGTGGCCCTTGGCTTAGTATTGTTAGCAGAATTCGGCCCTCGGGCGAAAACTAATTGAGGAACCCTGCTCTATATGCTCTTTAACAGCCTGACATAAAAAATAAATACTAAAAATAAAGAAATAACTTAATTAAAAATGCTTTTGAAACTGACATTTTTTTGCACCTTTACAAAATACACCAAAACAGAGGGGACTTGACATCAGGTCAAGTATTTATCTTAACATCAAAACAATGTACATTCCATTGCATTCACAGGAGGCATAATAACTCATATGAAGTGAGTGATTAAACTTTTTGGTTTATCTAAGACATTAGGTAAATCGGTTCCCTCAGGTGCACCAGTAGATCTCTGCCTGATCTCTGATCTTCTGGTTCTTCTGCTCCTTCCACCATCCCAATCCTGGATTATTGAGCCACGACAGAAGTTTCCACTTTGAATGCTTTAGCCTGGCTTTTTTTTCTCCAGCATCTGAAGTGAGAAAGAAAACAATAACCCAAATGTAAATGTAAAAATAATAATGAAAAAACAATGGCTGTCCAAAATGTAAAGTATACACTTGAGTTTTCCGTACTGTTAGGGCTTTTCCACCTCAGGGCCAGGGGTGTTTCCATGTTATGATTTAACCTACTGTAACGCTGCAAATCAGGGGCCGGTTGCACCAGCAGGACGTAAAAAGGTTGGGTGTAAGCTCTACGTTAGACTTAGTTACGTCCAGCTTTCCGATTAATATTTACACCTGTTGCAGTAACGCCATTTGCGTTACTATGGTTACAATTTGAATTTGCCAACTCCAATTAATAAAGGAAAAATGGCTGCTGAACCGAAAAGAAGAAAATTAAATTACTCAGATTGTGAAACAAGAAAAATGATTGAACTCTTCAGTAAGTTTATGCATATTTTAGTATGCAAACAAAACAATTCAGTAACCAATAAGAAAAAACAAGACATCTGGCAAAAGATAACAGCGGCAGTAAATGAAGCTGAGGGTGGATTAGGAAATCGAACAGTCGAGGAAGTAAAAAAAAATGGAAAGATCTTCTTCAGGCAGCCAGGAGAGACTCTAGTCTGCTCAAAAACCCCCCAACGGCTGGAGGACCCTCTCCTAAAATCTCACCCTACAGCACCATTATAATGGAAGTGTTTGGAGACGACTCTCCAGCTTTTACCGGTCTAAAAGGCTGTGATACTAGTGCAAGCAACATAGATGTAGTGGAAGAAAAGCAAGTTGAATCTAAAGAGGACGCAAATTTTTCTTCTGTAGGGTTTAATATGTAAATAATTTAATTAAGCTCAAAGGGAATTTATGATTTTATAGGGAATTTGAACATAATCTCTGTTTTGCGGCTGATCACTGAGCACCTGCAGTGTTGGGGACAGCGCTCCGTTCATATCTGTTACGTGCTGTAACTGCAGTGATAACTCGTTGATTAATTCTAACAGTTCAACCCTGCTGAAACGAAACCTTTCAATAAGTTCTCTGTCTCCATATATATCTAGAGGATTGGTGCGGTCTCTCAATACTCTTTCATGCCTGAAAGCCCGCCGATCGTGTAGCCTGTATATCAGACGCGCCATTGTCTTTTAATTGTTTTTTTTTATTATGTTTATTATCACTATGGAAACAAGTCAAGGCTTTTCACTTTACACCTACCTTTGACTAGGCGTAAAATTTAGTCTCAGACGTAGCACTACGCCGAGATGGTGCAACGGGTATAAATTCTATGCACGACTTAAAGCGCATTTTACGTCCAGCCTAGCCTTGCGACCGGGTGTATGTCCAGCTGGCGCAACTGGCCCCAGGGCTCTACAGTCTTTTGCATTTGCGACTGAAAACTACTACGTGCGAGTTGATTATGAAAAAATATTTAGGAGCACCTGTGCAACTGACCCGATCAGCATATTTGTGTTTGCGCTGAGGGAGCTTCAAAGGTTTCTAACTTACTTGCTTTTGCAATTGAGTAATGTATCACAGACAGAGGTATCCTCTCATTATAACAAACAAAGTGTAAACCGAGTGCAAATAAGAGATTCATTGTGCAGTGTAAGGATTGCGCTGAACTAAGATGAGTGACAGATTTTAATGATTATTAAAGGAGTTTGCAAATGTGATATTGATTTAATACAACGGTTAATTAAAGAAGTTAATATTAAGTGACTTATTTGTCTGACTACAACACTATGGCCTTATTTTGCTCTATTTTGTCAACAAAAATAGTTTCCGACAAAGTAACAGCTGAGCTGCTGCGCATCTCCATTCAAACATGTTTCGTTTAAGAATGAACTGCGTTTTTAAACGATTCTAGTGAGTCAATGATTCAATTACCCATTCATAAAGACAGTCACATACTTCGTTCCTGAATGAATCAGCTGTTCAAAAGAATCAACTGAATGAATGATTCAGAGATCAAATCAGTGACTTGCCGCCACCTACTGGCAGTTTTAGTTTAATTTTTAAAGTATCGTTTTCTGTTATTTGACTCATTTAATATTTCTACATTCAAAAATAAAAGTAAATAAGAAAAATAAAAAAAGATTAAAAACCTCTGAGCCTCATTAATCGTCTGAAAATACACCTACAAGGCACTTGTGTGTCCTTCTGTGCCACTTCTGTAGTACAAATTTATTTCTTAAATACTGATTTATTTGATTGGTAACTTATTCTTAATCTACGTCTTACTCTTCTTGTTTTTAATTAGAAATGTTAAAAAGCTTTTATATATTTTTTTATTATATATATATATATATATATATATATATATATATATGTGTGTGTGTGTGTGTGTGTGTGTGTGTGTTTGACATAAAAGATGACATACTTTTAATGAAGTTACAAAAATGCCATTACAAATGGTAAAAACAAAATTCCCTGTAAATCACTTTAAGGAGTCAAATATCACCTCATAATGGGAAGGTTAATTTTTTATCTGAATTTTGGATTATTGATTAGAAGGTGCTCCTAATTTTTTTTTTTTACTGTTCTCCTAAATTTTTTAAAGTAGAATTATCCGGAGTAGAATTATCCTTTCCCAAGTCCAAGTGTTAAGAATTAAGATAAAAGTTATTGTTCAAGTGTAGTGTAATTAAAATATTGTCCATAAAATATCTTTATTTCATAAAAAGTATATTTTTACTTCATCAGAAAATATAGATGCCACAGTGGTCTCAAAGTCCCAAGTCCTGAAGTTATTTTTTCAAATTTGAGTATGATTTTACTAAATAATGGCATGTTCCCAAAATTGCAACTATGGTGTTCTAAAACGCCTATTGGTATTCTATTTAGAATTTATTATATGAACATGAATGTACTTACTTTGTACATTATGTACATAATTTATTTTCCTTTGAGGGTCACATCACCTGACAGCTGCCCCCCCCCCCCCCCCCCCCCCCCCCACACCACTTTTAAAATGGCTGCTACGCCCCTGCTCAGGGCACAAAAGCGTGGGGACTTACAGAATAAGAACAATTTTCTAGAATTTTCAACACAGTTTTTTGTCACTTCCTATACAGGGCTCCAGACTGCAACCAAATGGTCGCATTTTGTGACCGTTTTTTCTGCCGGTGCAACTAAATTTTGTGAGCAATCACACTAGCATGACCACTACGTTGCCCCACCTCATAAGCACAGCTATTTCTGTTGCATATGAGAAACATCAAACAGCAAGTGATACAAAAGCTAGTGAAACTGCGCTACTCGTTTGAGCTGTGCAGCGCGAACCGTTTATCAGTTCAGATCAGCGCAGTACAAATAAAATTCTCCGAGATCAGAACAGGTTTACTCAGGAAGCAGTGTTGATTTCGTGACACTGCACAGTGCTGCGAGATCCTGTGAAAAGTGCAGAAATCTGTTATGAACAGGTCAAACAGCGCTGACATATAACCAGAAGTAACGCTAACTATAACAATGGTGTTGTGGCAGAAATAGTTTCAATAATGTAATTTCATTACATTATGCATTTCAGGGTTTGTACAACCTTTTGAGAGAGAGATTCCAGCAATTTCACACAACTATTTACAGCACTTTAAAACTCTAAAAATCATACAATTAAAATGTTATTTTTAAAGGGATGACCAAAATATACTTTGTGGTAAACAAACACATTTGCAAAATTTAAAAAAAGGGGCATCAAATTACCACTATAACCAGTAGATGGCAGCAGAGGAACACTTACAGGCTTAGTAGTCATTCATTTCTACTTTTTACTTTACATTTTGAAATTATAAAATCACTATTATAAAATTTTAAATCATCAAGAAATCTAATTTTGTAAACGTTTTGCTCTTTTTTATGTGTATGAAGTAAGAAAAGTCACAAAGTGCCTTGAAAAACAAACTTCTCTGACTGAATCACACAAAGCAAGAGTGCTCCTTTTAATCACTGAAGTTGTTGGTGAGTTCCATATAATATAACAGAGAAGAATAATGGCACATTTAATAAGAGTAGAATGTTAATTTTCTATATAAAACTTAAATTTTGCACATGTTACTGTTGTTAATAAAAGTAAATTTTGTGCTTCCAAATTCAAGCTCAGTGCTTTACTGTCAAATGTGCATTACCAAGAAATAAATGTGTAATATTACTTGTAACTACATTTATTAATGCAAAACTATAATAATTTTATGATTTAATTATCTTTATTTTTAATACCGCCCACACACCACCCTCAGCTCTATCAAATCTGCTTCTGGCGCCACCATCTGTAGGACTCTAAAAAGTTAGTCTGGAGCCCTGCTATATATGCATTGCACATGTGGTACAATTAAAATTACTATGCAAGTACTAAAAAAAGTCAGCTGCTGAAATGTTAAAAGGATAGTACATACGAACCGTACCAAAACAGTGACTCTAAAACGGTTATAAAAACCAAACCAAATATAAATACTGAGAATGTGTTTGACATTAAAAAAAAATGAACTTACACACCAAAAGATGCAGTGACATGTGGCTGAATGGCCTTTGGTTTTATTTAACTGTGATTGACACACAAACAAAAGGGGAAAAAAGATAATAGCATCGCTGAATATGAGTCAAATATTGCATATTTCTGTGCAAATTAAATTGTACTCATTCTTCATGAGTGATTATTAACTAATCAGCATGTCAGGGGTCAACTCTGGCCCTCAAGGTCCACTGTCATATAGAGGTGCGTCTCAATCAGCTTCATAGTTCATTAGGTTGTGAATTAATATATTGTGTACACAAATTCAGGCAATGGTAAGGACAGTGGCTCACTACACACTGGTGACTATTTCCGCCCTCATTGTACAACATCACTACTGACATTTATGCACAACAGTAAAACAGCTATTTACAGCACATTATGATAAATACTTTGTTACATGTATGTGCAAGATTTCAGTCATAAATTTGCTAGATTAGACATTACCTGTCTATTGATGTATGTTTATGCTGAAATATATCATAGGTTTGTGTTTTAAAATCTATCACGTGTCATTTTGAAGCGAATTATCTTAAGTTTTGAGCTTCAGAACTTCCTATAAGGGAACATAGTGACCATCGATGCTTCCTGGTTTTCACAGCTTTTTTAGGGAGCAAACAAATTTTGCTTTGAAAGCATTCTGAAAGAACGCACCTTTTTCTCTTCTATTACAACTAAAGAAACACAAACTTATAGGATCTCTAAAGACAATCATGTATTTCCATTGCTATTAGAGCAAGTGTATCAACAAATAACATGTTTGATGTTTTATATATATGCTTGGTGTTTTATGTATGCGTGGTGTGCTTTATTTTGATCTTTGCCTTACAACTTTATTTTGAATAGATAGCCGTGTGTAGTATTGTGTTAAAGCTTATTTCAAATGCAGGAAGTTGAAATGAATTATATGTCGATTTTCAGCCTTGTATGAATGATGAATACTTTTATAAGAATTTATTAGAAATATTCCTCACAGGATGGATGAAGCATTATGTTAATTTATGCATGAAGAAGAACCATGCGGGGCATGGCTCCGCCCTGTAGGGACAATTTGATTGGAAGAAGCCTCTAGTGGTTGGACAGAATCCAGCCCGTTAAAACTCCGTGACACAAAGGCTTGCTGCTCGCTGCTTGAAAACTTTGGCCTCGCCTCACTTTGGTCTCGCCTCACAAGAACTTCAAAGCATTGCCACTCACGTGCTGCCAGGAAGCCAACCACTTACAGACGGGCTTCCCCAGTGACATCACGCAATAACGACACATCAGCAGCCAATCAGCTTTTGGGGTTCCCTCAAGCAGCTATCCAGGAATGAGCCAGCTGTTCAACTCAACTCAGAGCAAGTAACAAACTCTCTCTCCATAATTCTGCTGAAAACTGGTTGAATTAATCTTTGAAAGAAAAGATAGTAAAATTATCTGCTTGTGACTTTCTCAGGCTGAATTTACAGAACTCCTGGAAAAGAGCATTAGAACCTGTGTATGTGTGTTTTGTTTTATTTAGTTTAGTTAATGTATCCTAGATTAGTAGAATAGCAAATAAACTATTGTTTCATTTATAAAGAGTTGTGTCTGGTGCTGTGTGATTTTCAAGTTTGAAACTATTTTCCAAAGATCGCGTTACCTCGCTCAAAATTTTGATAAAGTACTATTTTGTTTGTTTTATCATTGGCCACGAAGTAAGATAAACAAAATTGTTAAGATATACTGATTTTATAGTCTTCACTCTCTCCGTGAACTGCTTTTTGAAACACGCCAATAAAATGAACTGTAACTCAGCAAATACTTCACACAGAGACATGAGAAATATATCTATAGAAAGCTTGACATGTCTACTGTTAAATGAAGTAAGTCTTACCGAAAACAAATATTCTGTGATAAAGTAATCTGTATGAAACCAATGGCAGGTCCAGTTTTTCCATCTGGTCTCATTATCTCTAATTAGGTCAGGCCCAAGCGCTGGTCGTGCTATTGTTATTACAAATCTCCACACGAGAAACGCGGCATGTAAACGCCCACACCACCGTAAACAAAGCAGCAACGCGTTCATCTCAGATACTTTTCAGTTTTGGAAGAGCATGCTGTGAGGAATAAGCCTTGTATTTACCTCAGAAATGTGCTGAGAGGAAAAAGCCTTGTATTTACCCCCAGAAGACACGCTGAGAGGAAAAAGCTTTGTTTACCTCACAAACCGAACGCGAGCGCAGCTGGAGCCGGCGGAGGAGGAGATACGTTATACCGAGTAAGTAATGTTTCTTATTGGCATTCGATAATGTGTTGTTGTGACAAAGTTGAACGCATTTACTAGTTGAACTTTTCCCAAACTATAACTCCAGAATAAAATGTGTGAAATCAAGTGCAACATTTGGAAATATGATAGGCAACCTTTCATTGCATTTAAATGTTGCACGACGTGTTTTATATCATTGTTTATAGAACATATATAAGTAATGTCTAAGAAAGTTTAGACCAATCTTTACTCTGAAGTAGCCTACTCTGTTTGCAAATACCTGCTCAAACATGTTTATAATAAGCTTAGCAATAATAATTTAGTTTCTCAGTTATAAAATGTTTTTGTATTGTATGATAATACATGCAAAGCATGTGTGCATCTATGTTATAAAATCACGTGAGCAATATTGGTGATTGCTAATGTAATAATATAGTTGCTCCTGATAAGCCTATCAACATGCTCAATAATTTATTTATTAATTTTAGTGTGTGTGTGTGTGGGGGGGGGTGCTTTATTTATTTTGAATAGTAACAGTATGTAGGGCTATATATTATAATAAATATAAAGTACTGTTTTTGCTGTACTTTGGATCAAATAAATGAAGGCTTGGTGAGCTGAAGACACTTTACTGTTTACAAATCTTACTGTTTAAATAATTTGACTGGTAGTGTATGTATTGTCACCATGTTTGCTTTGTCTTTGGCCGTTCATTGTGTTGCTTACGTCTGTTTTGTGTTTTCTCATGCAGTTTCTGTTGTCTCACGTTTTTCTGGGTTCCAGTTTCCTGCCACTGTTTTGGATATTTTAGATATTGCACTCACGATCAGGGCCGCATTACCTCACTGGGCCCCGGGGCTATGACTTACTGCAGGGCCCCCATCACAAAAATTATATATAGCTTTAAATAAGATTTTTATCCTATCAACATTTTTGATGCCCTGAACTTTCATAATTCTTGTTACTAATTACATTATCACAAAAAATAATACTAGCCTAAGTAAAACCAAGCTTACTTAAGACAAGTAAACAGCCATGAATGACAAAAGAACAAAGATACATAAATCGACCTACTTGAAAAACTTAAAGCACTGATTAAAAAAACATTATATTGTGTAAAATAAATGTACAAATAGACTGAATAGTCTTCACTGTATAAATTCAATATAGATTAATTCTTATTTTACAAAAGTGATTCAGTCAAGGACATGGAGTGATTTTCTTTCTGATGTTTGATTCGCATTATTGACACAAATGGCAATAGCAGCTATATCAGGCTGCTTTCGAGGAGTAGTTCATCCAAAAATGAAAATTCTGTTGTTTTCTTAACCTTTATGAGTTTCCTTCTGCTGTTGAACGCAAAAGAATATATTGGGAACAATGCTGGTAACCAAACAGCTGCTGCATGACTTTCATAGTATGAAAAAGAAAGTCAATGGGGCCCAGAAACCTTCTTGTTATGAACATTCTTCAAAATATCTTCTTTTGTGTTGAGGTGAACAAAGAAATTCATACAGGTTCAGAATAACTCGAGGCTGAGTAAATTATGACAGTATTTTAATTTTTGGGTGATCTATCCCTTTAAAATCTCATCATACAATGCCAGGAACTCACATAGCCTACTACACTTCACATGCATGCTTTATCTTTAACTATAATGTTCATGAAAGACACAAATGACTGTTTACGAGGATACTCGCATTTTGACACATATGCCTAACCATATTTGAACGTTTAAGCTCAAGGCGCGAAAAAGAACTCAAGTTTAGGAAGGTGCTTAATGCGCCGCGCGTTTTTAGGCTGTAACGCGTGCATTTGCCAAAATAAATTCTGCCCCGCTTCTTAATGTCCCTGAACAGTTACATTTGTTTTTAAACCACAATGTTTAAAATGAGATTAAATGATAAGCTAACATCATGACTCGCTAAACGATTGACATATTTCTACTGGATTATTTCTCAACCCAAAAGCGAATATAGGCCCATAGAGGTTGTTCAAATACAACAAGCAATATACATCCATCAAGTTAATAATCAAACTAACCTAAAATCTGTGGCGACAATGACGCTGTGTTTTTATCTACTCCATGTGTCCGGTCCACTTGCTTTTCCACAACTTCCACTCCATCATCAGCTTTAGTAAAATAGTCTGATAGCTGGGAATTTTACTAACTCGTGTTTTTCCCGTCTCTCCTTATTTTAATTTAAAAAAAATTTTAATAGTTGACACTTTTACTTTTTGAAGATT
Organism: Acrossocheilus fasciatus; assembly: GCA_036784905.1. Lineage (NCBI taxonomy): Eukaryota > Metazoa > Chordata > Actinopteri > Cypriniformes > Cyprinidae > Acrossocheilus > Acrossocheilus fasciatus. The sequence continues at coordinate 47,456,654 of CM071940.1, forward strand.
GTTCTTTGCATGACCAATTCCAGATTACACCAGAACAAAGTGAAGAGAGGTGAGTGCGGACGTAGTGGTCACCTGATAGATAGGCTACACAGGTCGTTCAAAAGCAATATATAAAAAAAAAAAAATAAAATAAAATTCAAACGTGACGTTTCGATTTCTAATGTTACTGCAATGAAATTTATGGAAAAGCTCCACTAAATAATAGTGCTAATAAGTGGGGGGCATGGTGGGGCTTTGGCGATCGGCGCTACCAATGACCAGTCAATCTTCTCCACAGCCAATCACGGGCCCCCTCCTTGCTCGGGCCCCGGGGCTTTAGCCCCGCCTAGCCCAATGGTTAATGCGGCCCTGCCCACGATGTCTTGACTCTTCTGTTGTTTATTTGTTTGTTTGTTCCTAATAAACCGTTTAACTGCACTCGCAAGTGAATCTCAAGTTATTTTATGTGATAGCTATATGTATACACATTTTTTTTCCTTCACATTCTTTCTTGTAGCAATTCCCTCTCAGTCAGACACCTGACTGAATGGCTCATTATGGAGCTCATTATGCAGGCCTTTGTCTTCTCAGGTGTGAGTCACAGCATTATCCAGGATAGTTCACGCCCTCTCGCGTAGACCCTTTCTACTCAAAAAGTGACTTAGAAAATTTAAATCAATATATTGTTTTCTCTGAATGAGTGAGTTAGATTATTTTCAGATCATTTTGAAGCAAATATTCTAGGCTACAAGATCCAGTTCTCAACAGTCTTGTGAACAAATGTTCTGTATGTGTTTTATGGCCTTATTTCAGTTACTTTCAAATTGTAGTTTTTTTTCTAACCACGCATAAACGTTGTTTTCTCAAAAACACAATCACGTATGTACATGCTGCTCACATATTATTGTAGCCCAGTTTGTGCTGAATACAGTGTTTTTAGACTTTAGCCATTAAAATGTTTATAAGCAACTGAAAAAACCACAAATGTCAGGGCATGTCAAAACTTCCCCGGGGCCCCAAAACACCCTCAGACCCCAGAGGGTTAAAATATATTTTCAAAATATATTTAAATATATTTAACAGTGCTACATTCCTATGGATGTAATTAATGTCAATTTATTAATAGGGCTATTTAAAGGCTGTGGTTTATTGTGGTGTTTGAACTACTGAGATGTTTAACCCTCTGGGGTCCGAGGTCATTTTGGGGCCCTTGAGATGTTTTGACATGCCCTGATATTTGTGCTTTTTTCAGCTACTTAAAACATACTATTGACCAACATGTAATTTTTTTTGTATTCAGCACAAACTCTGCTACAATAATATGTGACCAAGATGGATGTACATGTTTGCATTTTTTAGAAAAAAAATATTATGCGTGGTTAGTAAGTTTTGGGAAAAAAATGTAGCTGAAATAAGGCCTTAAAACCCACACTAAATAGTCCTGAACAAGACTTTTGAGTAATCAGTCTTGTAGGCTAGAATATTTACTTCAAAATTATGTGAAAATCATTCTGCTTACTCATTCACAGAAAAAAAATATATTGATTTAAAATTTTCAAGACATGTTTTGTGATCGAGGGTCTATATGCGAGGGAGTGGTAATGGCCATGAATATTAAGTGAGTCTCACCTGAGAGACAAAGGGCCCTCCCCTATGGGCCTGTAATGGCCCATCAGTGTGACTGTGACTGTGAGGCAGGTAAGAGAGAATGTGAGGAGATTGAAAAAAAGGGGTTTTAAAATTATTTGTATTTTATTTACAACACAGTATAATCAAAACATACATAATGAAGGTCAAAGACACATTATTGTGCACACTGATCTAACCACAGAGATGTGAACAGACTTTGAGTCATTCCTGCAACAGATTCTGATCAACAAGTAAAACAAGTAAATCATACCTGATATTTACGTGTGTTATTTAAGTGTTTCTACTTCTTTCCATGGATTCAAGGAGAAAAAAACATAATCAGTAGAAAAGGAGCTTGTTTTAACATAGAATATCAGTGTAGTTGAACATCTGATGTTGGTGCCGCGCTCTCAGAGGAAAACAGTTTGAAGAGACATCAGGATTCATCTGGTGCTGGTATCTGATTCAATAAAATACAAACAAAAAACATTTGTGAGCATGTTAATATCAGGAACATCTGTATATATATATATGTGTGTGTATGTATATGTTTTGTAGCCATAGACTCACACATGCTTTGTACTACCATAAAAAAGAGAAAGAAATATATCTGAGAAACTAATTATTATTGTTTAGCAGGTTATTAAAATCCATTTCTGAACAGAGTAGGCTATTAATAATAAACATGTACTAAACATACTTAGACTCGTAGTTACATCATGTTACAGTGTACACTCATATTACTTTTATTGTTTTATATAGAGCATGAAAACATCATCGTGCCATAAGAAATTTAAATACAGTGAATTGCCCATCATATTAAAAATTTCAAACATTGTAGTCAGGAATTATAGTTTGGGAAAAACCCAACTATGATTTTGTAGTCTTATAGTCTATTATGTATGATTTTATAGTAGCCTATGACATGATTCTGAAGCCCCAGACTCAAGCATGCTTTGTACAATAAAATGATGTACTTTGTACTATAAAAAATGATATTTTATATCTGAGAAACTAATTATTATTGTTTAGCACACTATTAAAATCTATTTGTGAACAGAGTATTAATAATAAACATGGTCTAAACATTCTTAGGCGCGTAACATTCATCATGTTGTCGTTTGGGAAAAACGCAACTAACTGTTAGTAATTCTGTTCAAGTTTATGTCACAATGAAACGTTAACTAACGCAAAAAAGAAACATTACTTACTCATCTCCTCTGCTGGATGAAATCGTGTTCTTCTTTCGAGGAAAATCCTGCTTTCACTCGGCGCGTCTTCCAGAAACGAACAGTAGCCGCTCTTTCTCCGCTCTTTGTTTTGGGCGTTTACACTCGCGCACGCACCACGTGGCTATTTACATATGAACAGCGCGAGTAGCGCGAGGGCGTGAACTCATTAGAGATAATGAGTCAGACGGGACAGACTGAACATCGTGTTGGTTTCATACGGATTACTTCATCACAGAATGTTTGTTTTCGATAAAACTTGCTTCATTTCAAAGTAGACACTTCAAGCTTTCTATAGATATATGTCTCATGTGTCTGTGTTGAGTATTCGCTGAGTTACAGTTCATTTTAGTGACGTGTTTCTAAAAGCAGCTCGCGGAGACGGAGAAGACAGAGAGCGCTCCCTGTTTGTTTTCTTTATTCTTCAAAAGCACAAAGTTTAGTTGTTATTATGAGTGTATACAAATAAAAGTAGAGCCCTTACAGATTCGAATGGTGTATTGCTCTTATCTGTACGATCAGAAATGGCAGAGTAATTCAAGCTCATTTCAGCCTTATCAGGAAAATCTGCGTCAAAACGCGTATACGCGTTTGTCGACCCCAGAGGGTTAATATGTCTTCATGGATGCATTATAGGTGTAACGTGGCTGATGAGACGTGAGACGTGCGGATCCAAGTGCAAGATTTTATTTAAAGGCATGGTCATATATACAGGCAGGGTCGAAACAATGGCAAACAGGTATGGCAGGGACAAGGCAAAGAGTAATCCTAGAGCAAGCGGAGGTCGACGATGGGCCAACAGTATCCAAAAGGGCAAGGCAGAGAAATAATCCAGGCAAGGTAATAAACAGAGTCCGAACAGTGAGACGGGGTAAATACTGGGAACACAGACTAGAAAACAACAAACGTTCCGTAAAGAAGCTAACACTAGGGGAGTGAAAAACGCAGGACAATACAGGAACAGAACAGAACAGAAACACGGAATGGCACGGAAAGGGTTAATCCAGGAAACATGGGCTAGAATAAAACACAGGAGAACAGGCAAGGCAAGACTAAGAAAACTACATGGGCTCCGTAGAGTAGCTATTACTAGGAGAGGGATATGTGCATACAATACTCGGCCGTGAGGGAAAGAAAGTCCAGGGTTTAAATAAGGTGTGTAATCAGTGTGTGCGTAGAATCAGGTTTGTGTGTGATTAGTGCAATCAGCCGTGTGTGCAATCAGTGCAATGAATGATGGGAAATGGAGTCCAGTGTGATGGGTATTGTGAGAGTCAATGTGGTGAGCGAGTGACCTCTGGTGGAGAGTGATCGGAAGTTCATAGACCGGATTCGTGACAATAGGTATATTATATAAATGATTGTTAAACTAAACACAATTTTTTGTAAACCTCTCATTCGAAGTATGGTGATGCTTGCACAATGAGGAAATATCTTTTCTCTTGGAAAAATGTAAGAGGGTTTTAATTTATTTATTGTTTTATTTCCAATTCATTATTAGGAGTGTTATTTAATTACATTTTATAAAAACAACAGAATATATGTTTGTCTTAAAACTGACCTGTTAAAATTTATTCTGTTCATCCTTTTTCATACACCCATACGGAGAGAAAGTCCATAATACACTGGGCCTCAGAATGCAACCGCCACGTGGTCCACAGATGGGGAAACCCCCACCGGATGAGCATAAAATCTTCAAAACATTACTTGACAGCTCATTTATGTTTTTACATTTGTACAAACAACATATCTCATCCCCGGATGACGTCGGAATTTCACGTATTCCAATCCTCACATCTGGAACGCATTAACCGTGTCAAGGGGTCAACACGACGTGGGTGGTCGCTATGTGGGTGGGCCGCGTGGGGGAGGGGGAAAGGTCAAAAGGTTAAAGCCATAAATCTTTTTGTCACAAGCTACTCCCTATTTACTACTGACAACACTGCAGGCTACTCAGGCATTTCAGAATTTTCCGTCAAAAGTCACAATCCACTCCCCTTTCCCGCGGCCTACAGCTGAAGCCACAGTCATACTAGACTTTGAGCAAAATTGTTTTGCATGCCTCAACGGTCGTGATATGATGTCACGCTGTGCAGCATCTTTCTTAAAAGAAAATAAAGAATTTAATTCAAACAGCAAATTATAATACATCTTAAATGTAAAAACATACAATCTACTCCACTTTCCTGCAGTGCTGCAGTTTTAAATGTGTTCATTAATTCAGATCTGCCGTTGGTCACACGGTATCACGTCATGTGAATGCGCAGGCCAAAGTTCACCAAGCTTTAACTTCGGACTGCAGCGAAATGTGAAACTTTTTGTGCGAGCTTGGCTTCCGGTCTGACACATTGGCATGCGTAGGATTGGAAGTCAATGGAACGAAAAGTGCAGTGTAACCGCCCCTTAAAGCAGCTGAAGCAAGCGTGAGGCTGCCTCCGCTTGCAAGACAAGCCCTTACATCTCAGTCTTTCCCACTGCTACTTCTAAACTTTGTTTTCCTTTTCAGTGGCTTCCAGCTCCCATAGCAGATGCTAGCGTGAGGCTGCCTCCGCTAACAGTGCAGGCTACACAGGTACTTCAGGACTCCCATCCCATGACCTACAGCTACAGCAGGCAAAGCAAGCGTGAGGCTGCCTCCACTTGCAACACAGACAAACACATCTTTCTTTTATTCCATTTTTCTATCAGTTTCCCACCCCAAGCCCCAGAGGCCAATATTAAGCGTGAGGCTGCCTCCGCTGACAAATGCGACCCCTGCTCCTTTCCCTCACAGCTCTCTACTTAATTTAAAATCACATTCTCTTTTCATTGCAACATCACTGCCTGTCCCACCAAATGCTGTTGCCTCGAAGCCACCTCCAGTGGCTCACAATTTCTGAACACAGATCCTGGCAGGTGCAGACATAGAGCCCTTATCTAAGGCCGTCACCAATGATTAATTTGGTAACCGAGCTATCGGTTGATTGTTCTGATAATTAATCGGTTAATTATTTTAAATATTTATGGTAGTAAAAATAGGCCTATTCAAACAATAGCCTTTAAAATGACATTACATGCATATATAATGGAAATGAGGCCATACTAATTGGTTCAAATAAAGTACCAAAAGCAAGTAATCACATGGTTCTGTTGAACAAAACTTAACAATGTATAATAAACAATATAAATTTACATTACGCATTGTCTCAAAAGCCTATGGAGGGCACCAACGACCCGACAATCGTTTCTACACGTCACTGTGCGATTTAATTGTCGTTCGGCTAAACCACATTCAATTCAAATGTCCACTTAATCTTTAATATATGGCCACAGAAATGCTATAGCAATTGTAAGTCCTTGAATGTGGACATCAAAAGTTGCCATTTTTCTGAGTTCAGTTGTTTCACAGAAATAATCTGTTCAGATTTCCCCATAGGCAGTGTGAATTAAATGAGGGTTCATGATCAGCCCTTTCGACACCCCGCCTTCTCAGTTTCGCATTAGCCCATTGGAGTGGCTATTAGGAAAATTATTGGGTAAGAAACGCCTTCTAACCGATCTGTCAGCTCTGCATAACTCTCTGTTTTCAAGCATAAAACACCTTGATTCCTCTTGACGAACTCTCTCTAAATAGTAGGACATTGATCATGCAATCGATATGATGAAATCATGCACTTGGCTGGCAAAAGTCGATATCACCTTAGCTTTCAAAGCTATACCTATCTATCCAGATTCATGGCACTTATTTGGGGTATGCTGGCACAGGAAATTCTTCTTTTTTTTTTCTGTGCGCTTAACTTTCGGACGTGTCATCAGAAGCAGCTTATTGGATCTGTCAAACAAGTAATCCTCATAGCATCTACCCTTTTAGACTGTTCTGAGTATTGAACTCCCTGTCAGATGCTGCAAGAGTCCTCCTGGTGGAGCAAATATGTTTCTCTTTCATCTACCGGCAAGGCTCACCCATCCGATGCCATGAGTATTGAACTCCTGTCAGATGCTGCAACTGCCTCCCGGTCAGGAAAACATTGGCTTTTCCGTCCATCTACCAACGAGGCTTACCTGTCTGACACAGTGGATGCATTTACACTGCAGGTCTTGATGACCAATTCCGATTTTGTGACTATATCTGATTTTTTTTGGACGACGTGCTTACATTTCTTTTAAAAGTGACCCATATCTGATGTGTGCATTTTACACTGCACTTGGTTAAACAAGCCAAAAATAGCATATATGACATCACAAATCAATTTGAATAGTACACTGAGTTTAATTTATTGACATGGAATTCATATATAAACGTTTTTAATGCAATAGTTACATCTATACATATAAATAATTATATATCCTAGTACAAATTCTTCAATACAGTGATGCACGCAGCTCTGCTGAAAGCTTGCGAGTGGAAAAATACTCAGGTGGTAGATATTGTTAAGCATGTCACATCCTCTGTGTTCTTTTTTAGTAATTAAAACCAAATGCGTTCATCAATGATTGATCAGTAATTTTTTTTCAAAATCAGAATTGGGTCACTTGAACCATGCAGTGTAAATGCTGCCAGTGAGTACTGAACTCCCGTCAGATGCTGCAAGTGCCTCCTGGTCAGGAAAACATTGGCTTTTCCGTCCGTATATGATGCAACGAGTATTGAACTCCCATCAGACGCCACTAAGCTCTTGCGGACAGCACTTCAAAATTAGTTCAACCATCCATCGGCCGATGAGGTTTACCTATCAGACGCAGCGAGCTGCATCCGTCAAAGCTACGTGGACCTTCCCGGTCAGTCGATTCAAGCCCGTCCACTAGGGTTGGGTACCGTTCACATTTGAACCGGTATCGGTATCGGTACCGGTACCGGTACCGGTACCCAACGGTACCTTTTTTCGGTACTTTACTCTCTGTGTAATAACAAAAACATTTATTTCAGTGAAAAAAATAAGTCCAAAACTCTCAATTTCAACATTTTTAACAATAGGGCCCTAAAAAATTTTTTTCTTTGTAAGGATTAGCAAGGGTTTTATCCTTTTATTTATAAATTTTAGCTTTAGGGAATCAAATCGTAGAAATCCGACTTTGATCGGATTAATTAATATTAATCACCAATGTATAGATTAATTGATATTAATCAGAAGGTACAATTTATGCCTTATTAACTGCTCGACCAGCAAGTATTAATACAGTATAAATTAGCAATTCTTCATATTGTTGATAATACAGATTTGATTAGGAAATCTCTGAGCACAGGTAACACGATCTATGGCAAATAATTTAAGATTTGAAAATCACGGCACCAGACTATTCAATAACAATGAATCGAGAGTTTATTTACTATTCTAGGGTATAATACAAACAAAAAACATACACACACATATACACACACTATGGCAAGATCAAAGCAGTTTGAAGAGTTAAGCTATTCTCTTTCCCGAGAATAAAACGACCTTAGGCCGTCACAAACAGAAGACTCAGTTATTGTTATCTTTTAACGATTCATTCAATTCAATTCAGCTTCAGCGAATAAGAGATCTGTTTGTTTTACTTGCTGTGAGTGAAGTTGAGTTGAAGGCTGTACTTCTTGAGGGAATCCCCGACTTTCGCGCTGTGTTGTTGTCGCGTGACGTCACTCGGAAATCCTCTCTACGATTCGTGGCTTCTGGGCAGCGCGCGAATGGCAAGGCTTTAAAGTTCTTTGCAAGTTTTGGTCTGAAGTTGACAGTGTTGAAGTCTTTGAGATGATCAGCCAGATGTTTCGCAGCAGGATCAGGAGGGCAACGCCCAGACTTTCAGCCAAGTTACCTTGCAGGTTTCAACCGGTTGTTCACCCCGGTTTTCTTTTCTGAGCTCTGCTTCTTCTTCACCTCCTTAAGACAAAGTTGGGGTATCTGTTTTTATCGGACAGAATTAAGTCCATCCTTTTCACTGTCTGACCCAATCATATTGTCTCTGTAGGGCGGAGCCCCGCCCAACACGACTTCTTCTTCGTGCATACATTATCTGCTCATAAATATGTCACATGAGCCACAATATCCTAGCAGATTTCTACAAAGCGTTATAATCGTACCTTATGATGCTAAAAGTCAACATTCATCCTTTTCATCTTATTGGAATAAAAATAAGGCTTAAATCAATATCAAACATGAGGTACTTATACTGAACACCTATAATTTTACCTACTAAATGGTTAAGTCATAGATTAAAAATATCTTCAGTTCTGATAACTACAGTCAGATATATGGAACATAAAATACCACATTCATATACAAATATCGTCTCTTGAGTATATTGCTTTTAATAGCAGCAGTCTTTTCTGGATTGTCTCTTGGCAAAGCCCATGAAAGTTTGGGTGCTTTCTGGAGAAGAAAAGAGAGAGGCACATTCCTTGGTTGTAAGAGAAAAGAGACCAGAGCTGAGGTTCTGAGGTCATGAGGAGTATCACGTTGTGTGTCTCTGGTGATCGTCGTTGTTGAAACGAAGTTGTAAGTCAGTCAAATTTTGTTTATCGGAAAGGTAGTTTATGTTAGCGGGGTCGCAGTATCGCGAACACTCTGGTTCTGGAGCTTCTCCAAAGGAGTAATTATCCGTTGTTTAACTCCCAACAGATGTAGCGCGGGCCGTTCATCCTCACCTTATCATGTTTTACGAGTCTCTCGGGTGGTAAAGGGAGTATGGCCGGACGCAAGTTGGTCATTTGCTCATTTTACGAGCGGATGAAGTTAGATTAGTTTCTTCAGTTAAACATGTGTGAGCGTTCTTCCCTGCCTAGGCTTTACACATCCCCCTTCGCTCGGTGAGGTTCCCTTTGCGAACGTCGGCGGGCGCTGGAACAAGATACAGGGAGAACAGGCACACACAAGACACAAACAACATCTCCATCACTGACTGAACCCTGGTGCAGGGCAATTTGAAAATGGACAGGTTGGGAACTTGAGAGGACATAAGGGTGCAAGGTTCAGGATGATTCGTAATCAGGTCATTTTGATTGGATTAATTGTCAAGGGTTCGACGAGATGGTATAGGCGTGATCTCAATCAGGTTTGTTGAGTTTTCAGGTTCGGGTTCTTGGTCGGTTTTATCACGTCGGAAAAAACGCGGGACGCCTGACGTGCATTTGTTGAAAGACTCTTGAACGGCGTTCACTCGCTTGTGTAGGAGGTAGGCCAGTGTCAAAGTCACAACATATCCTACAATAGTAGAGATGCAAAGCGCTGTGTCAGCGGCAGACCAAGACCGAATAATCGGCGCGCCAGCGGGCGGAAGGCGTGCAATAGCTTCTAAAGCTGTATTGACCGGAGTCAAATCAATTAATTGCGTTCCTTCCTCCTTGATCCTTTCTTCCAATTCGGGATCGAGGACGAAGGAATGCTGTTTGAAAAAAGGCGAGATTTTGATTTCAGCCTGATACTCATCGTCGGTCAGGTGATACAATGCTAACTCGTCAATGTGGAGGATCGAGCCCTTAGGGACAGTGATCCACAGAGTTTGGTTGGGCAGGCTAATGCATGTGGCTGTATCACTAGAGTGTTGACTAATCATCGGTTTCCGATGAATTTTGGCAATGTTAGTGAAGGGAGTCAATCTCAATTTCGGGACCTGAGTTTAACGATCGGCTAAGGGAGTTCCTTGATGAGGGGACTAGAGTGACAAGGAAATGATAGTGAAAGAGGGAAAAAGGAAAAACACACAGAAAGACACAAACAAAAAAAAAAAAAAAAAAAAAAAAAAAGGCACACGGACACTGAATGAGGTGAGGCAGCAAACAAGTGTCACGTGTGGAGTAACTCCTCTCTACTAGAGGTCGGTCCTAGCAGTGCGGTGGAGGAGAGTGTGTCAGTGTTGTGTTTAAGCTAGACTGCTATATGTTTTCCTAGAACGACAGAATTTATGTTAGTGTGGTGCAGAGCATATGATTGTCGGTCTGTGTCAGTGGGTTTGATCTTCCCCCTTTTCCTGTTGGTTTGAGCCCTGGTGCCTCTTTATCTGGTTTCGATGGACCCATCGAAGGACTGGCTCGCTGCGCCCTTGTCTGATTTTGATTTGATAGGCGACAGGTGAGAGCTTGTCTGTTATCTCGTGGGGTCCTGTCCAGTGAGGTAGGAACTTCTTTGACAGGCGATGGGAAGCGTTCTGCTTTGGTTTGGCAAAGCTGTAGTACCACACTTTGTCTCCGACATTGAGCTCATGGTGAGAGGCCTTTTGGTCGTAGTAGGCTTTACGACCTTCCGCGCTTCTTTGGAGTTGCTGTTGCGCAAAGGCGAAAGTCGTTCTCAGGTGCTGATGCAACTCTTCCAGGTACTGGTGAGTGGTATAGGCGGTGACGAGATTTAGGTCACCTGGTTGGTACAGCAGGTGTAGTGGTAGCGTCATACTTCTCCCTGTCATCAATGTGAACGGGGGTACTCCGGTAGACTGGTGTGGGGTGGCCCGAGCGGCCATCAGCACCAAGGGAAGTTTAATATCCCAATCCTTTTGATTGGTAGATACGTACTTCTTTAACATGCTAACCACTGTTCTATTGGCCCGTTCAACTTGACCCGAGGAAATTGGGTGATGGCTTATATGGAGCTTGGCCTGTATACCCAGGAGTTTCCACACTTCCTGCATGATTTCGGCGGTGAAGTGGGTTCCGCGGTCAGAGTTGACCCTTAAAGGCAGTCCAAATCTTGAAAAGATGTGGTTCATTAACAGGCAAGCTGTTGTTTCTGCTGTATCATTGGGAGCTGGGAGGCATTCTATCCACTTTGTGAATTCGCAAACCACGGTGAGGAAGTATTTGTTACCCCGTGTTGATCGTGGCAGGGGTCCTACCCAGTCTATTTGGAGGTCCGACCAGGGGAAGGTCATTCCTTTCCTTTGCAGTGGGGCTTGGTGATTTGGGTTTGCCGGTTGGAACTGGCAACACACCAGGCACCCTTTTACGTATTCCGCCACGTCTTGTTGCATGCCAGGCCAGTATGCTACTTGCTTGAGTGTCTCATAGGTGGCTTTGGCGCCATGGTGTCCGGCGCATGGTGCATCGTGGGCGTGTGTCATCATCATCCCCCTTTGGCCCTGAGGGACTACGAGCTTTGGCGCAGTAAGGGGCTCAGGGACATAAATGAGAACGCCGTCTCGTAGATGCAGCATGTGCTTGATAGAGTGGAGCTTGCGGAGCTCGGAGGAAGTGGCTAGGTCGGAGGTGGCAATCGGATGAGTTAAGGGGTCGGAAATGTGAAGTGCCATTGTTCGCAGTGTCGGATCCGCAGTTTGGAGAGTGAGGAGATCGTCAGCAGCGAACTGAGATGATAGGGCAATGTGGGAGGAGGCGGGGGTTTGAACGCCAGTGGCGTGTTGGCGGCGGGTTATAGCTGCTACGGAAGGGTTGGGTGGGAGGGCTTGAAATGTCCAGGACTCTCCGTGTAATGCACCTGCTTTGGCGAGGGCATCGGTTTGGTCCTTGAATTCTTTATCCTGTCCTGGTTGACGCGAATGACCTCGAACCTTTTTCCAGTAAACGATCATGTCGTGGTTGGTGACAATGGCATCGCTTGCTTGGAAGAGTTCCTGGTGCTTGACAGGCTTGTTGTTAGCTGTCTTGAATCCATTCTGTTTCCATCCAGCTAAATGGCAGGTGAAGCTGAGACGGGCATAGTTCGAATCAGTACAGATGAGGAGTTCTTTGATGTCGTGGGATGCAGCCATTTGTAGCGCGATGAGGATGGCGGCTATTTCTGCATACTGTGATGAGTGAGGGCCTAAGTTGAATTGTTGCGGTGGGCAAGGGTCGTTGTTGAGCCAGACCACTCCCGCGCCAGCTTTTAAAATGCCCTTGTGATTGTAGGAGCAACCATCGACATATGCTGTGGGCATCCCTTCACACACATTCTCCTCGAAGTACCTGTGATTCGTCAGTTGTGGTTGTAGCGGTTCTTTGGATTCCGCTGAGATGTCCAACGTCTCCGTTGAGCAGTTTTGGCAGGCCGCTAGCCCGTTTCCAAGTGAGGATTTGTAGTTTTGGGCATATCTTGCCTCAACGTCCCGTCCTTGGAGTGTCATTAGCCAGGTAGCTATGCGTGCATTGGTCACCATGCCATCTCTGATTCGTTGACTGTTGAGGTAGGTGACTGGTTGATGACAAGTCTCGATGATGACTTTCTGTGCACCGATGTAATTAGAGAAACGCTGGATAGCCCACACAGTGCAAAGCAAAGCTTTTTCGCAGTCTGAATACTTGCATTCTGGAGCAAGCAGCGTTTTACTGGCATAGGCGACCACTCGCTTGTCTTTGTCATGGAGCTGGTAGAGGCCTGCGCTGAGGCAATGGCTGGAGAATCCAGCGTCCAGATAGAATTCTTTTCCTGGGTCTGGGTAAGCCAGGCAAGGAGCAGAGCACAGGCGCTGTTTGAGTTGGCTCACAGCTGTGTCCTGGGCTTCCGTCCAAATGAAGGCTTCATCTTTTCTCAGGAGGGACGTTAGTGGTCGTGCTATGTCAGCATAGTTCTCGATGAACTGTCGTGAGTAATTGCACACTCCCAGAAAGCTTCGCAGTTCCGATATGTTAGTCGGCGTCTTTATGCTTTGGATTGCTTGGATGCGGTTCGACTGTGGCTCGATGCCGTTTCGTCCGACGAGCAGGCCGACATAGTTCACCTTAGTTTTGCACCACTGTCCTTTGTGAAGGGCAATCTTAGCTCCTGCTGTTGTCAGCTGGTTCAGAACATGATCGATTTCTTTGAGGTGGTCTTCAACGCTTAAACTTTTCAGCAAAACATCATCCACATAAACGAGGTTGCCTCTTGCTCTGGCGTCAGGGCATGCTTTATTCAGGAAGATGTTGAATTCTGCTGGTGAGTTGGCGTAGCCGAAAGGGCACCGTGTGAAGGTGTACTGTCGATTGCCAAAGGTGAACGCAAGCTTATGTTGGTCTTCGGGGTGGACAGGGATCGTCCAGAACCCGGAGGCGACGTCCAGTGTGGAAAGGATTGTCGAGCCTTTGATTTTTGGGATTTCTTGGTCCAATTGGGTCATAGGCCATCGTGACAAGGGTACTTGTTGGTTCAACTTGCGATAATCTATGGTGGGCCGCCATTTTCCGTTGGGTTTTAGGACTGGCCATATCGGGGCAGAGTATGTGCTGTTACAGGGCCGGATGACCCCCTTTTGCAGCATGGAGTCAACAATTTCTTGCACTGGCTCATATGACGCTATTGGGATTTTATACTGCCGCACAAATGTGGGTGGCGCATTTGGGTTTGTCGGGATGCGCACGGTGTGGATGTTGGTTAGTCCACAGTCCAGTGAATCCTTTGCGAAGGAGTCTTTGTACTTGTACAGAACCTCTTTGAGTCCTTGGCGATCCACTTCATTTTGGAGGGCATCCGCCTCACTCAGGATCTGCTGAATTTGTGCGTTGAACCCGATGTAGGGCTCTTCTGCAGCTGCGTCATTTGAGGGGCTTTGGGCCCCGATGGTCACCTGTGTAGGTGATTCTGTCGCAGGCTGTGCTGAGACAGCATAGACAGCGAGGTGAGTGTCATCTGTTAGTTCTGATCGGCAGACACTTTCTTTGGACACCGGCAGAATGGAAGTGATGGCAATGACTTCATGAGGTTTTGTGAATGTTACGGTGTCATTGTATTCGTCTGACATCAGCTGGGCTGGTATGGGGCCTATGACAGGTACCGTCAGTTCAAAGTCGTGGAACGCCTGGTTGATGAGCCATCCCAGGTGACTGACTTTGGGAACATGGATGTCTTGGGCCGTACAGTTGTTGAACAACACATACACAGCACGGGATGACACTTCAATGAGAGGTGTGGCTTCCAGGGTCAGTCCAAGCTTTAGGCAGGTCCTGGAAGGTTGGAAGAAGCCTAGCTTACTGTTGAGAGCCTGGCCAGGTCGCATGTTGAGGCGGACACTGACACTCTTGCTGTAGGCAGGTATTGTGGCTTCTTGCTCAGTGATCATAGCGCATGCGTCCGGCATGGTTTGACCAGACTGGAGGTTCTTGAGATTGACTGACGTTGTCAGTTGACATGACGGGGGAGCCCATATTATGTCGTTTACGGTATCAATGCAAGCATTGAGCCGGACGATGATATCCGCTCCAATGTAGATGTCATGTGGTAGTTTAGGGACTACGAGGAAGTAGTGACTCAGATGTCTGTTGTTCCATCGTATGTCTACAGCGCAGACGATCTTGGAGGTGGCCATGGTCGTTGACCAGGGACTGAGAGGGAAGCGGCTGTGTTTAGCAACATGTGGTAGACTTTGGTGTCTTTGCTTCAATATTTCAAATAGCTTCAGGCTAATGGCTGAGTTTTCTGCCCACAGGGCTAGTGTCGCATCTGACACTGACGTGCCGTGGACATCTATTGCCGTCATGATTCGAAGGGGGCCTGCGTTTGGTTCAGGCTCTTGCAGTGAGCAGAGGAGAGGGTCCTGGTCCTTGCTGCTTGAGCTTGGTTCAGGCCTTGGTTCTGATACTGTACCATCATTCTGTGAATTGGGGGCGGTGTCTGTGACTTGACACTGTGACTCGTTGGAGTCCAATGACTGGCAAGGCAGAGGTTCACGGACTTGTGTCCACATCTTTAGATGCTTGAAGTCTATTAGAGGTTCAAAACGATTAAGCAGATCTTTCCCAATGAGGAGTGGGTATGTTTTGAGTGGGGAAACATAGATTGGATGAATGAGATCCATTGATCCCACTGTCAGGTGGATTGGAGCCACATGTTTCAGTTGTAGGCCCGTATGGGAATACGCTTGGAGGTTCAGTTCACACCTTTGGAGTTTGAGGGTTCTGTTCGTCCTCTTTGCTCCTTCTTGGACTTCCTCGAGGAGTTCGGCAGACATTAGAGTAATGTCGGCCCCCGTGTCCAGAAGGGCTTCGACTCTGATGTGTCGTTCAAGGATGATGGAGAGGTAAAACTTTCTTGCTATACCTTTCTCAATGAGATCGCCTAGGAGTTGAGGGACTGGAGTTTGGGAGGAAAGTGTTAGGATATCAGGACTGATGTGTTCGTCGGAGGAGTGGCAAACGACCAAGACAGCACTTTCAGGAACTTGATGGGATTCGTCAGCAGGTGTTTGTTGGACACTGCTATGACCTTGAGGATTGAGTGTTGAGTTAGTGTCTAACTCTGTTGCTAGGTTTTCACGTGGGATTTCGTGTCCACCTGAAGCTAGGGTGGTTACGGTTCTCTGAGAGTGAGGTGAGGGAGTGCTGTTTTCTGTGCCTGGTTGGGTCAGCTGGTCGCTGCCTTCTCTCCTGGCCGCTAGTCAGGCTGAATCTGGTTTCTCTTTCTTTTCCCACTTCCGATCCTCCTCCTTTCGTTGGAAGAACTCTTTCATCATCATTTTCATCAGCTCTTGTGAGTCGAAACACGGTGGTGTCTTTCGTTCTTGTGTGGATTCAGTTTGAGCTCGGTCATCTTGGAATCTTTGTGACTTCTTTCGTCGATTCCTTGGACTGGTTGCTCCAGGGTGAGTTTGTCGTTTTCCCTTGGAGTTTCCGTCGGATTCCCATGAGCCTTTTCCTCTTGAGTTTCCAAATGAGCTTGGCTGGTTCCACGATCTCTCCCATTGATTCTCCTGAGGCCTTGATTGGTCCCATGACTTTTCCCAGTTCCGTCCAGGTGAGCGTTGACGTCCACGTGGTCCATCCCAGCGTTCGTACCTCTGTTTAGATCGGGTACCAGCGTGGGAGTCTCGTTCTTTGTTGGACGAGGGTGCATTCCACTCCCTGGGTGGCGGCTTGGCATTGTCTTGGCGTTGGGTGCCCTCTAGAGCCAGCCCTTGACTTTGAGTGTTGAAGTCAAGAACTGCTGGAGTTTTGGAGCTCTTTTCTGAGGCCATCTTTTGTTTGCCGTAGGCCTTCTGTGCCAAGTCTCGCAACTGCTGAGCATTCATTGTTCGTGGACATGCGAGAACGCCAAGATGATGACTTACTCCGGGATGGAGGTTTCTCAGGAAGAGAGTTTTGAAGTTCAAATCATCTTCCATGTCAGGTTCATTGCGAGTTCCGAAGTATGCTCGTCTGAGTCGGCTGTAGTAGGCTTGAGGAGGTTCGTGACGTCCTTGTCTTGTCTCCAGGGCAGCCACTAAGCCTTGTTCGGAGTCAGGATCGGAAAACTCTTTAATGAGGGCTTCTCGGAGCAGTTGATGATCAGTCTTTGTGTGAGCAGGCTGCCTGTCCAGGAAGCAGCGAACTTCAGGACTGGATGTCATTCGGAGTAAATAGAGTCTATCTTTGTCCGTAACGTTAGGTCGCATTTCCAGATGGAAATCGATATCTTGGAGGTAAGCTTGGACATTTTGGCTATTTGGCACGCTGGGGGTGAACTTGCCAATGTTCCTGGCGAGCTTGTCGAGGTCTTTCAGGTCCAAGCCATGCGACGATCTGCGGCTGGTTGCGGCAGGTTCTTTTGGCTTTGCTGTGACGTGAAGTTCTTCAGAGGGAGCTGGTGAATGTTTCAACACCACCCCCTCCGCCTTTTGCTCATGCGTCGGTCCAGGAATGGGTGACCCGGTCCTGCTTGGCAGAGGTGAGGTCGGTGCACGTCGTGTCCTCGACGGCTCACGGCGCAGTTCGTACGCGTGCTTGAGTTCCTCTTGGAAACTATCGGATTCCTCTCTGAGGTCGTCGAGCTGTCGTGTTAGGCGGCTGATCTCGTTTCTTGACTCATCCAGGTGAGTTTCAAGGGCTTTGATTCTGCTGTTCTTATCCCTGAAGTCAGCCCTCGCCTTTTCCAGTAGCTGTTCTGCATACTGTAGCTTGTTTGAACGATCAACGTAGTCTGCCTTGACCTGTTCCATTTCTTGGGTGTTAGCTACTAGGGTTTCTTTTAGCTTATTGATCTCCTCCTCGGCGCCTTGTTCCGCCTCATCCGGCCTTTCCCGTCCTTCCTGAGCTTCCAGCTCCAGCTGCTCGATGCGTCGTTGGGCGCGTGTTAACTCCTGCTGGAGCTGTGCAGCGTGCTTGTCGCTCAACTTGAGGGTGGCGATGAGTGTGTGACTTAAGGAACTGGTGATCTTGGCTAATTCTTTGTGAGTGTAGCTTTGACTTGGGTCTTGTGCCATGAGGCTTGTTATGTTGTCGTCTAGCTGGTCCTGCGTCTGATGTTTGAGTGTTTCAGCAGCCTTAGGGAGGAGGCTGTCTGTCGCCACACTGAGCCATGTTTCTAGATCTTCCCAGTGGCCAACATGTTCTGTTTTGCGAGACATGTTCTGGCGGAATGAGGGGGATCTCCAACCGCGACTGACACAGACCTTGAAGAGAAAAACAAAACAAACCAAAACAAAACAAACAAAGCAAACAGGGTGTAAGAGTGCAATGTAAAGTATGTGCTAATGTTGAGTGTGGTTCTCTGTGACTGTGGTCCTCTGGGGCGTGCTTCTAATTTGTAGCCTCTGTGGGGGAAAAATTGAACACACACACGCAGGTCACACAGCTGAAGAACAGAGAAAGGAAAGAAGAACACCAACAGAGCAAGGAACAGGGTAATACTTGGATGCTTCCCTTTTTCCTGTAAAGGGAAAGTCAAAACAAAAATAAACAAACAAAATACTCCTTTCTGGTGTCAGATTTTTCTCTTGTTTTTTTTTGTTAAGTCTGATTTAGAAGGGTGCTTCTAATCAGAGAATTGTAAATGGGAAATATTTTTTTTGTAAGTCTGTGATTGCTATTAATTTTCTCTGGGTGAAGGAAAACAATAGCAATGACAGTACTGGTCCCTTAATAGCAAATTCACATCACAACGCTAGTTTGAGTGTCCTTTGTGCGTGCTTAAGGTTTACTGATCTGTTTTAGCCTGGCAGGGTAGGATCTTACAGAGGGGACATTAAATGGAAAACAGTTTTGAAATGTCGTCTCAAGTTCCACAAATACCTGTTCAAGGGTTAAGGTCCTCTGTTTGTGACAATCCCACAGGCACAATCTCAGCAAACAGTAGCAATAATCACATTAGAAGATAGCAACAAGGAAACCAGAGAAAAGGAAGAAGAGTGAGGATTTCCTCCCAATTTTTAGGATTAGTACCAAGGGTGTCACTGTGGTGGCGCTGTTAAATTGATACGCTTAGGGGGTTGGTTTTGCTGTTTTAATAGGCTCAAACCAACTGTCCTAAATTTTGGAGGAAACTCTAATTTCCTTTTGGGGTTTTGCTTAATTGGGAGGTTAAGGCTCTTATGTCCTAGGTTTGATGGGAAGTTGAATTGTCCAGCGGAATCCCACGGCCGGGCCTACCGTAGAGGCAATGTCACTTCACCAGTCAAGCACTAGGGGGAGCGCTATTCACAATCAGGCTTAAGCCAAGCATAAACCCATAAAGTTTTAGCTGAGTTAATTAAACAAACTGAAGGAGAGAAAATGAGGCCTAACAAGTAGGACCAGAACTTGATTGCGAATTAATTTGGAGTTTCAAATTAGAAATTGTGGTTTCTAATTACACTTTAATGATGTTATCATTAAACTGGTAGGATGATTAGGATTAAAAATGTTCAGTAATGTATCATTGAAATAGGGAAGCCAAACCCGAAATCTGATGAAATTAAAAAATTTCAGAGCAATAATGATAATCAATTATCAAAATCCACAGATGGTTATCATTCACATTATCAGAGCAATTAACATTTCATTAATCAACAATTATTGTTGCAATCTGGAAAACAGGAACTGTAATTAATTATTAAATTGAATTAGAGTTTTCAAACCCGTAATTAATTCTGAAATTAAATTACAATTTTAGGTTTCCCAAGGATAGTAGGTTCCTAGCATTCACTGATGTCATTCAAAATTCATAAGAGCAATTTATAATTCATTAAATTATAAAAGCACTTATAATTATGTTAATCAGTCTATGTGGAAGCAGGAACTGAAATTCTTTAATGAAATGAAATTAAACTTTCAAATTTGCGATTATGAAATTAAATTATCAATCTTGAATTGAATTTGGATCCCTATAACAAGTTATTAATTCCTCCTTGTGTCATGAAGGTCACAAGAACAAATTAATCGATACCATCTTAATTACTCCTAAAGAAAATTAAAAATTTTCAGGCCAGAAAATTGAAACACTTTGATAGTCAGTGATTAAGATCTCAATGTTATTGTCAAATTATCAAAGCCCCTATGATTAACCGATCCGTGACTACACCGCTAGGTGGGAGCAGGAGCTGAAATTACTTAATGAACTTAAATTAATTTCAAATTTGTAATTAATTCTGACATTCGATTAACAATTTCAAATGCTTGACAATAGCAACGCATCAACTGATATCGTTAAAATCATAGGGCCAGTTCATAATTTGTTTAATCACTGTATTATCAAAGTAATGAGGCCAAAACCCAGAATTAATTCCTAATAAACCAGTTATTAAACTGATACCCGCTAAAAACCTTTGAACAAATGCTTATTAAACCACAGGTGAGATCGCTAACTAATTTCCTATGATAGTTAGCCGCAGTGCAGCGCGATGGTTTAAGTTTGTATTTGTTAAGGTTATTTTAAATGGGAGGTGAGCAATAACAGAAAGGAAGGGTAAAAGAGAGAGATAGGAATGATATGCAAGTCTTAGTGTGAGTTAGTCTAGGATGGGTAACCGCATCAAAACACACTGCAACACACACTGCAAAACATCCACATCTACGTGCTGATAGCTAGCCTTCAATGCTACTAGTTTGGCCTATGCTTCAATGCAAACTCATTAGCTAGCTTTTTCTGCTATGCTATTGTTTACCAAAACTCAAAAATGGCGCTGGGGCGGAGCCCACGCACTGAAAGTTTTCCGGAAACGAACCTTGGAGGACTTCCGTCCAAGGCTGTCAGTAACACGCCCACTCTGGCCGGTGAGTTTCAAACTACGGCTTGTCTCCTCACGCGAGCTAGCTCTGTTCTGAACAACCAAAAGCACTATGAAGATTTTTGTTTCTGTATAGCGCTGAATAACTCAACTCATTTAGAGCGAGATAAATTAATCCACAGATTAATTATTATGACCCTTCTCGGCCAAAGCTGTCACTATGGTGACGCACAGGTTGTGACACAGTTTCTTCACACACGGCGGTGTAAGTGTGTCTCACTCCTTTGAATGAGGTAAATTAATATACAGATTTACTGCAATTAATACCAAAAACGCAACCGAGGCCACGGCACCTCGTAACTTCTGATCTGTTCTCACAGACAGAACACAGTGGATTTTTTTAATCACACAATTTCATCTCTTGATCAAGATCAATAATTCTCCCAAAGAACGCGTTTGCCACTTCTCTGAGTGTCGCGTCTTATTAAAATGGCAGAGAAATAAACAGTTAGCTAATCTGATATCCTCACCTACGGGAGCTTTAATAGTTTAATTGTTTCCACATCGGATTCCGCAATGCAGATCAAAACTATTGAAAGGCCTTATGACAGGAATAAAACAAGGAACACGCTTATTTTTTCCTTATATCCGCGCAGAGCGCCTTAATTTTGTCTCGGCAGACAAATTAATTACTGCAGTTAATTTCCTTTTAAACAACTAAAGTTGTTATTTCATTCAAACGCTTTATGTCTTGTACCACAACTAAGCATACAGTACCACAACAAGCAAACAAACTCACGCTGTCTCTCTGTATCTCCGCTATTTCTTCCGGTTAAAAATAGCAAAGATACATCAATATTTTTCTGGTGTTTATGAATTTTCAAATCAAACTAATGCCAGCTTTATTCTCCACCAATATGTAAGGATTAGCAAGGGTTTTATCCTTTTATTTATAAATTTTAGCTTTAGGGAATCAAATCGTAGAAATCCGACTTTGATCGGATTAATTAATATTAATCACCAATGTATAGATTAATTGATATTAATCAGAAGGTACAATTTATGCCTTATTAACTGCTCGACCAGCAAGTATTAATACAGTATAAATTAGCAATTCTTCATATTGTTGATAATACAGATTTGATTAGGAAATCTCTGAGCACAGGTAACACGATCTATGGCAAATAATTTAAGATTTGAAAATCACGGCACCAGACTATTCAATAACAATGAATCGAGAGTTTATTTACTATTCTAGGGTATAATACAAACAAAAAACATACACACACATATACACACACTATGGCAAGATCAAAGCAGTTTGAAGAGTTAAGCTATTCTCTTTCCCGAGAATAAAACGACCTTAGGCCGTCACAAACAGAAGACTCAGTTATTGTTATCTTTTAACGATTCATTCAATTCAATTCAGCTTCAGCGAATAAGAGATCTGTTTGTTTTACTTGCTGTGAGTGAAGTTGAGTTGAAGGCTGTACTTCTTGAGGGAATCCCCGACTTTCGCGCTGTGTTGTTGTCGCGTGACGTCACTCGGAAATCCTCTCTACGATTCGTGGCTTCTGGGCAGCGCGCGAATGGCAAGGCTTTAAAGTTCTTTGCAAGTTTTGGTCTGAAGTTGACAGTGTTGAAGTCTTTGAGATGATCAGCCAGATGTTTCGCAGCAGGATCAGGAGGGCAACGCCCAGACTTTCAGCCAAGTTACCTTGCAGGTTTCAACCGGTTGTTCACCCCGGTTTTCTTTTCTGAGCTCTGCTTCTTCTTCACCTCCTTAAGACAAAGTTGGGGTATCTGTTTTTATCGGACAGAATTAAGTCCATCCTTTTCACTGTCTGACCCAATCATATTGTCTCTGTAGGGCGGAGCCCCGCCCAACACGACTTCTTCTTCGTGCATACATTATCTGCTCATAAATATGTCACATGAGCCACAATATCCTAGCAGATTTCTACAAAGTGTTATAATCGTACCTTATGATGCTAAAAGTCAACATTCATCCTTTTCATCTTATTGGAATAAAAATAAGGCTTAAATCAATATCAAACATGAGGTACTTATACTGAACACCTATAATTTTACCTACTAAATGGTTAAGTCATAGATTAAAAATATCTTCAGTTCTGATAACTACAGTCAGATATATGGAACATAAAATACCACATTCATATACAAATATCGTCTCTTGAGTATATTGCTTTTAATAGCAGCAGTCTTTTCTGGATTGTCTCTTGGCAAAGCCCATGAAAGTTTGGGTGCTTTCTGGAGAAGAAAAGAGAGAGGCACATTCCTTGGTTGTAAGAGAAAAGAGACCAGAGCTGAGGTTCTGAGGTCATGAGGAGTATCACGTTGTGTGTCTCTGGTGATCGTCGTTGTTGAAACGAAGTTGTAAGTCAGTCAAATTTTGTTTATCGGAAAGGTAGTTTATGTTAGCGGGGTCGCAGTATCGCGAACACTCTGGTTCTGGAGCGTCTTTATCCGTTGGAGTAAGGAGTAATTATCCGTTGTTTAACTCCCAACAGATGTAGCGCGGGCCGTTCATCCTCACCTTATCATGTTTTACGAGTCTCTCGGGTGGTAAAGGGAGTATGGCCGGACGCAAGTTGGTCATTTGCTCATTTTACGAGCGGATGAAGTTAGATTAGTTTCTTCAGTTAAACATGTGTGTGCGTTCTTCCCTGCCTAGGCTTTACATCTTCCAGACATTTTTTTGTTTTATTTTTTCTGATAATCAAATGAAGGCATTACACATTTATTTATTTTTAATCAAATGAAAATGAAACCCTTTTATTTTTTGGCAAACAAACAGAGGTTTACTGTTAAAATTAATACATGGTAGAAAAATTGTGTGAATATTGTATTTATATAATAATTGTATTTTTTTTTCACAATTAAGTTATTAATGTGGTTGTAATAATTATTTTTTTCATTTAATTGTTTTATTTAATTTTTTCAGTAAGTGGAATATATAAAGATGTACATTATACTGTACAAAAGTAATACAAGAGCAATATATTTCTGTTACATGTTAAACCACACTTTTATTTTGACAGGTTGCCGTGAAGTGTGTGTGTACAATATGATATGCTGGTTTTCTCAAATGTAACGGTAAAATTCTCATGAAGTGACTCTAACAGCCTGTAAGTTCATGTGTTCATGTTGTGAGATGCAGAGAAAATCACCGCGAGTTCACGTGTGCTTCGGTATTTGTGTAGTAAACGAAACCGCGTCTCCGCCATTCATAAATAACGAGGATAACGGAACATGCAGGATTCATATTTAAACCGTCTTTTTGCGTTTTAATATTCACATACACTAGTTCATATCGCGAATCGAATTAAGTGACAGACTTCTTTTTCTTCTTTTATTCATCCAAAACTTGACGAATTCCGTGGCATTTCGCGCTATAGAGTAAATTCAGTTTATATGAATGAACTCCGCCATCCTGTCCGCGTCTTCGCGGAAACCATGACCCTAGAAATTTAAGCACACTGAAGAACATTTCGGTTTACCATGTGTTGTGTTTTAAAGAGTTGTAGTGGTGACATCATGTCTCTCTCTCTCTCTCTCGTATGCGCCCAAATGCGTTCTCAGGTACCGAAATTTGGTACCGAATGATTTAGTGTGAATCGATACTCGGTAGTACCGACACAATTCGGTCGGTACCCTTAAAAGTACCGAGTTCGGTACCCAACGCTACCGTCCACTCCGTCATCGTCCAGTAGTGCTCACCCGTCTGACGCTGTGAGCTGCTCCCGTCAGAGAAGCGGTGTGAGCCCTCCTGATCGGCTTCCCAAATCACGTTGCTCCTCGTCCATCGGCTAGTAGGGCCCATCTTCCCAGCGCTGCGAGTTGCTCCCGTTGGAGGCAGTACGGGCGGTAGGGCTTTTATCGGTCATTAGGGCTCATTGATCTGACGCTGTGAGCTGCTCCCGTCAAGAAACAGTATGAGTCCTCCTGATCAAGCACCCCAAATCACGCTGTTCCTCGTCCATTGGCCGGTAGGGCCCTTTCACCCAGCGCCGTGAGCTGCTCCCGTCGGAGTTTGTGTGGGCCCTCCCAGTCAAAAGACTAAGTTTCTTCCTGAAACGCCAGCCTGCCAAATTTTCGGCGCTCATTTTGGGGGGTTATTCGTCGGGCAGCTGTCCTTTGCTATGTTGCTTTTTGGGGGTACTCTGGGTTCGGGCCAAAATTCCGAGCTCAGAGCCCTCCCCTCGGACAGCACACCAAATACGCATAAACTTTATTCTATTTATTATATGTAAGTGTGAACTCGTGAAACTGTTTCTACAATCTATTTCTTCACTTGCTATATTAAAAGCAATTGTCCATATTCCGACTTGGTGAAAAACACATTTTATCTTTAAGGAACTTTCAATCTTGTGTCTGAAGTTTAATTACACTTTTAAATAGCGTTATGGTCATCAGAGAGCATATAAAGAATGCACAAAAATTATGGTAATGAAATTACGTGCATACGACATTGCAGTTACGTTGCCGGGAAGTCATGAAGTTACCAATATATTACGAATTGAGTACCTATCTGGGACGTTCTTGGTTATCTTGTTACGTTAGGAGGACGTATACTGACGATGTTGTGAGTTAGTAATGGGATGGTAATGGAATTACGTGCATACGACGTCGTGTTTACGTTGCCTATTGGTAAATCATGACATTACCAATACGTTATGTAACTGTTACGTCGTGTGTTAGCAGGGTTCATGAACTGGAAAAGAAGTTTGATCTTTGCATCACTATTGCCAGACAGCAAGATGTTGCTTGCCAGCATGAAATCCCCTCCTTGCATAGCACTGATTAGAGGTCTGCATTCCCGTGGCAGATTTCTTGCCCCGTGGGATTAAATTCCCGAATAAATCTCGGTAGCAGTCGGTAACTCTGGTGTAATTTGAACAGGGCAAATTAACAATATGCCGTTCCCAATGTCCTTTCAGAACAGCATATCTGCACTTTATTCTAATTGACCACCGATATACAGCCTGCACTCGGACTGTTATGCACGTGCTGCACGCATGCTTTCTGGGTCACACGTTTTATTTGTGGGGTCTTTGTGTGCAGCATGTACACAACGGTCCTCAGAGCAGGCTGTACCGGTGGTGAATATACGGCCCTCAGACAGAACAGACAGGTTGTCGATGAGTGACGGAGCAGAATAAGGATAGAGCAAAGTGTGGATGATGCGCTGTCCTTGAAGAACGTTCAACCAGGTTTTGTTTATATTTTGCTTAGCCTATAATTTTAAATGACAGATGTCGATTTATTTATTTTTCTCTGCGACACTTTTCCTTCTGTGTACAGCAAAATGTTAAACGAAGTTAGTATTTTGACAAGACAAATACAATAGCTAATAAGCTATTTTTGTACAACCTACTTTTTTCTCTGCAACACTTTTTCCTATTGTGTTGTAAATGTTAAACGAATTGTATCCTGACAAGACAAATAAAAATAAGAAATGGAAATACAATTTTTGTACAACATTTTTATTTTCTCTGACCCTTTTTTTTTCTACTGTGCATAAAATGTTAAACGAATTTTGAATATACATTCAAGTCAATAAACTCAAGACTTTTGACAAGGCAAATAAAATAAATACAGTTTTGTGCAGACTACACTTTTATTTGTTAGCCTATGTCTCTTTCTTTTAGTAGCGGAAATGTAAATGTGAGATTCTGAAAATGAGATCTAAATTTAGTGGGAACGGTCGGATCGGGAAGAAAATTATTCTAATATCTATTAAAAATAAATAAAAATAGCTGATGTCATCAGTAAGCCAGATGATTCGCTCAAATTCCCCTTCTGAGTTATTCCTAAACCTAACAAAAGTTTTCTTTTAGAAATCACTTGCACTGAACAGCTTAGAAAATGCAACAAGGAGAAAGATGAACCTCTTGATCTGTATTTTTTGCAAAAGAGACTCAGCATCTACTGTGGTCTGGCCTGAGCCTTCTGCAAACTCATTCAGTGTTTCCAATGTGACATGGTACTAGGGGTGTGCGTACAAATCGTCTGTGATAATATTGTAATTGTTGTTTTAACCCTCTGGGGTCTGAGGGTGTTTTGGGGCCCTGGAGAAGTTTTGACATGCCCTGACATTTGTGCTTTTTTCAGTTGCTTATAAACATTTTAATGGCTAAAGTCTAAAAACACTGTATTCAGCACAAACTGGGCTACAGTAATATGTGAGCAGCATGTACGTACGTGATTGTGTTTTTGAGAAAACAATGTTTATGCGTGGTTAGAAAAAAACTCAAATTTGAAAGTAACTGAAATAAGGCCATAAAACGCATACAGAACATTTGTTCACAAGACGGATCTTGTAGCCTAGAATTTTCTGAAAATAATCTAACTCACTCATTCAGAGAAAACAATATATTGATTTAAATTTTCTACCTTGTTAGTTCGTTGTTAAGGTTAAGCAACGACTCGCCAGATTAACTAACTTGCATGAAAGGGCAGCAGAACCTTCAAATGTTTTTTCTCGGTTTAATAAGGTTTATTTTGACTAATATAGGTGACCTTAATTTACTCACCAGTCAATGTTATCACTGTTATGGTGGCATTAATTCGGCCATCAGTCAGAAAAAAAGGCCCCAACTCCCGACATGAAAAACTACACAATGAATAATGTTAGTTTGCTGTTAACAAGTCAAAACATCTTAAAATATCTCAGTTTTGCATAAAACAGAAATAATACTAACCTTTTTGTCCAGTTAACAGTGTAACGTGTCTCTTTTGTCCTTTTACCGCTGCTTCCACCAAACAGCAAACAAAATAAATCTCCCTTGCCATTGGTCAGTTTTTCGCGGGCAAGTTCACTACTGTAAATTTACAGTAGTTTACTGTAGTGGCCATATATTTTCACATAGTCCTTTGCAGTTTACAGTAAAATACTGTATACATTTTACAGTATTTTACTGTACATAATACAGTAAATGTACTGTTCAAATGACAAAAATCGGTTACAGTGCAGGTTTGAATTTCTGCATTTTCGCTTCCGTAGCAAGCATTTTGATAGGAAATTATGATGGATAAGAAAAATATGAAAAAACGCATACGAAAATCTCAGACTCAGTGTGCAAGGACCTTTAAAGTTAATGAGATAATTAAGCGAGTAATTAAGTGATGATCGAGCATTAGTGATGAACAATTGCTGTTAATAATTAAATTATTTTATTATTTTACATGATTCTTAGTGTACAAAAACAATATTATTTGTTTCTTTAAATATAGAGAATAATACATCCACATAGAGTCATTTAATAACTCATATTTTATAAATGCTGCTATATTTTATTTACTTGTTTTCAAATAGTTCCTTTTTTATTTCTGTAAAGTGTCTAATGACAGAGCAGCTTTAAAAACCTTTTTCTTCCTGTCCAACAGCAGTGAGTTGGTGAAGGACGATGGCATCTGGTGAGCAGCATTGTGACACACTAGATGAGCCGGAAGAAAAAAAACTGAAACACGAGCAAGGTAATGAAGAACAGAATACCAGTAATGTTAAAATTCCCAGGTGAAAAAAAGTGCAGTAAAATACACTTTATTTAAACTCGGCTTTTGGGACACATTCCATTTGGTGTCTTGACCAATTAGATAGGCTATTATCTTAGCTAGGGTTGTTCCTTCCATCATAAATCAGCATGTTATCAGTCACATGGTCCGAATTTTACACACTCTTGCAAAGTATATTTTTGGATGTGATTTCTATAACCAGAATATGATACATTTGACACAGAATTAATTGAAAGAAACATTTCAAGCTAGAAATGTCAAACTCATACATACCAAACACGACTAACCTTAAAGTCATTCAATAGTTATTAGAAAGACATACATAATATGTGCTTAAAACATGATAGTCTAATATGTGATTACATACATAATATAGTGTCATGCCTAGCAATGTCCTTTTAGGATGGTTTTATGTGCATATGAAAAAGAAAGTCTCTGTGGAGACCAAAAGACATGTTCTTTGGACAGGAATTTCAGTCTGGTTCTTTGTCTTCTATGTGTGGGGGAGAAGTCAATCTAAAGAAGCTTGTGGTTTCTCTTGTGGAACGCCATGTGATTGGCCATCTCTTTGGAGATAAGAATCTTTACGACGTTGTCCTGTTTTCTTGGGTTCTCTTCTGGAATGTCGGCTTCTCATGTTTCGATGTTCTGATCGAATCTTAGTTTTGTCTGACTCGTTCTGACGCTACATAGTGTGTATGTATGTATATATATATATATATATATATATATATATATATATATATATAAATCCACTAAAATTGTATGTAAAGCGATTGCAGCACACTTTTAAGCAATGCAATTATAAAACACTTTATCTGATTACACTTAAAATCAGTTTAAGTGTTAATGATAATTAGTTTATTTATATTAAGTATACTTAAGTAGCACAGTTGGGAAAATGTACTTATAACTACTAAATTACCAATATATTTAAATAAAATCAATTTAATTTAAACTTATATAATTAAATATAAGTAAACTATATAAAGTCAGTAAACTATATAAAAGTGTACTAACATTGAACTAATTTTTAAATAAGTGAAGAAGAGGTGGAGTTACGAGACCTCTCAGACAGTTGAAGTGTCCAATTGAGTTAAGAGATTTGCTCTCAAGCTATTTTCGATACTTTAGATTGGTTAATAATTTGTAAAAATAACAGACCCACATGGGGACTGACCAATAGCATAGATTTGTGAAAAAATATGAAATTGACAAAATTTGGACATAGGAGGTTTCCGCCCGACAGCGACGATATGTTTAATACATTTCAATTTCACCATCTTTCCATGAATTATATTAGTGATCATTAAGAAAATACATCTTTTATATTTATTCAGAGGGGGTTTTCTCATTTATGCTACGCACTATAGCAAATATAAATCAGATCAATTCATTAAAAAGTAAAAGTCTTAGCAATAAATCCGGACCATCTACAAATGAAACCCGACTGACCACCTGAGGGTGCTGGATTTATCGATTGGAAACTTCTGAACCAAGTGTGTTTGAAGCATCATGTTAGCATAGGTACAGTGTGTGATTCGCTAAACAGATGCGTCCTTTGTGGAAAGAAACACATAAACATTGCCCTAGATCCTGGTCGCCACAACAAACTGTATAATTTGCTGCTGCGCACATTTCTGCGGTCCTTGATGCGTGTGAACTGACAGAGACATTTTATTATGAAATCTCCAACGAAGCCCCGTTGTTTCACACTGAGGTAATGCTTTTTAATAAACTTCCTTTAGTTAATGTTAGTTAATGCATTAACTAACATTAGCAATACATTTGTTACCGTGTTTATTCATCTTTGATAACCAGCTCAGGCAAATGTTAACATATACAACTTTTAATTTTAATAATGTCCTATTAGTAAATTTTTAAATGAACATTAACATAACAAATTACTAATGTTAATGCATGCTTTAGAAGTACTGTGTAATGAACCTTGGTGCTGTATTTTTTGTTGGTAATTTGACATGCAGTTTTCATATGCTACACACCTGGCCCACCCAGGGCCCATCATTTATGTGGGCCCATCCACTTAAACATTTCTGGCTACGCTAGTAGTAGAAATATACTTTTAAATAGTGTATTTATAGTGTATAACTTACCTTTTTATTTAGCACAAAAAATAAGAGTGTACTACAAATATACATGCTGGTATTTAAGTATTTTTTTAGTGCATTCAAGCATACTTTTTTTCACCTGGGAATTGTCATTCAGGAAATGTAATGAATCTCTCTGTGTGTATTCCAGTCCAAATGAGCAGTGGTGTTCAGACTGGAGTCAGTGTTGATCTGAACACTCAGACAGGAGCGACTGTAAATGCTCCTGTACTCACTGGAAAGAACATCACATCAGTGACCTTCAACTACAACACTGCAGGACACGGTACTGTCACTATAACTGTGCCAACTGAGTCACACTGCTTATTAGCATTCAGTGAAATAATGCTGAGTGTTTGTGAACCCTGTTCTTATTAAAGTTCATGTAAGAATAAGATTTCTCTTACTTGTTAGTGTCTTGAAACGGGTGTCTAAGATAAACTCACACACAAAGAAGATGAAGGCAAATAGTCCTTTAATATAACCTTGAAAAAACAAAAACGCAGCAGGTAGGAAAAAAAGGACAAGAAACATACAGTACATCACTTGAAAAATAACTCCTTATGAAAATACAAAGGAGGCTGTGTGACAATTCTTCACTCACACGTTCTCTGTGGTGACTAAACATAAGGGAAGTGAATGGTTACTCATGATACACTCGGGAGGAGAATAACAGAGAGGACTATGAGACACCTCTAAATATCTCAGTTCATTTATGGTCATATTGTTCAGAGGCAGATATGCTTTACAGTATTTTCTTTCATGTATCTGTATATTTTGTCACATATTTTTTTTAGTTCTTTTTTACTTTTCTTCTCACTGTTCTTTTTCTCTCTTCTCACAGAGACACAAAAACTCTCAGAGACGGCAGAGAGATGGCAGAAAGACACTGAAAAACAAGGTCTTATCAGTACAAACTTTTTTTCACAATTTTCACTGCATAAATCACAGTTAGAGTAAGAATATCAGGGGCAGTGACCTAAACACTGCCATGCAATGGTGTTGTTCATAATGTTGGACAGATCAGGGTTGGGAGCAGTATTAATATTAGAACAGAGGTGAAATGTGAGGAGTGATGTACTTTATCACCAGATATAATAATTACCCACCAGAGTAATATATTTATGAAAAATTTTGTGAATTAAATCGAAAACCTCAGGAATGTATTACCAATTCCCTTTAAGTCAAGTTATTTCACTCGGCGGCCATCTTTGAAACGCCTCTCGTTCAGCTATTTCAGTCATGAAAGCAACAGCTCCCATCTCTTTGAATGGAGAAACATTGAATTCTTCCCTAAGCCTAAAATGAAATTTGACATTAACAATGAAATCTGACAAGTGTCTCAAGATTTGTTCCTTATGCTCAAATAGTGTTAAAAAGTCTTATTTTTCAGGCTAGACCAGTCATTGCACATACACAGTCCTAAGAGCACATCTCAGGATGCTGACTGTTTCTATAGCAGCCAAAACTTATAAGTGCAGTTACAGTGATGCAATGACCAATTAACAACTGGCTCTTTTATTTAGAGGCAGGACTATTCCACCATATTGTGCCTTGCACTTTCTTCCATTCAATTATTATATGTACTGTACATCTTCTTTGTATATTTAAAGTCTGTGGTGTTACTTTCAAAAGTAGTTTAATTACAATATGTTGATTGAATTCTGAAGAGATCATTCTGATGTAAAAGCTTTGTCATGTTTCTTAAATAAATGTTGTTGTTTTTTTATCTTCCCGTTTTATTAACTTAGTCATCTTTTATAACAACAGATTTGATTCTGAAAAAAATCTTGGAAAATCACAAATCTAGCATGAAGAATAAAGCTAAATGTATTTTTGAGAGCAAGAAAGAAAAAGAAGCACATCTCCAGGTTGTTTACACAGAGCTCTTCATCACAGAGGGAGATATGAAAGATGTCAATCAGGAACATGAGAGTCTGAAGATTGCTTTCAAGAACAAACAAACACAGGACAAACCAATCAAATGCAATGATATATTTAAATTATTAAGGGAAAACAAATCAACAGAAAATATTGTGCTGACCAAGGGAGTCGCTGGCATTGGAAAAACCGTCTCTGTGCACAAGTTCATCCTGGACTGGGCAGAAGGAAAAGCCAATCAGGACATAGACTGTGTGTTCCTGCTTCCATTCAGAGAGATTAACTTAATGACCAACGAAGATTTCAGTCTCCACGAGCTTCTGCTGGAATTTTATCCTGAACTGGAGAACCTGGAGAAAACAAAGTTATATAAGGAATACAAACTAGTGTTTATATTTGATGGACTTGATGAGAGTCGTCTGGCTTTGAATTTTAATACTAGAACATCACCAAAAGCCATTGTTGAGAAAATATCATCTGTAGATATGCTGTTCACAGGTCTGGTCAAAGGGACTCTGCTTCCATCAGCTCTGGTCTGGGTGACCTCACGGCCAGCAGCAGCCAATCAGATTGATTCTGAGTATGTGGGTTTGTTCACTGAGGTGCGAGGATTCACTGACCAACAGAAGGAGGAGTACTTCAGAAAGACAATCACAGATAAGACCCTGGCTGACAGAATCATCTCACACATCAAGATGTCTCGTAGTCTCTACATCATGTGCCACATTCCTGTGTTCTGCTGGATCACGGCCACAGTACTTCAGGATAGTCTCATCAACAACAGTGAAGAGAACATCAGCACAACACTCACTGAAATGTACATCCACTTCCTGCTGATACAGATGAAAATGAAGAACCAGAAGTACGATGAACAAAAAAAAAGAGAATGTACAGAGCACTTACAATTAAACAGACCAATGATTTTGAAGTTGGCCAAGCTAGCGTTTAGACAGCTGAAGAAGGAAAACATTGTGTTCTATAAGGAAGATCTGAAAGCATGTGGTATCGAGGTGAGTAAAGACACTGAGTTCACAGGAATGATCGCTGAGATCTTTAAGAAGGAAAATGGACTTCATGAGAAGAAGGTCTTCTGCTTTGTGCATCTGAGTGTTCAAGAGTTTCTCGCTGCAGTGCATGTGTTCATCTGTTACCTGAAGAGGAACATGCAGGAGCTTCAGTTTTTCTTTGATAAGCCCAAAGAAAATATCACATTGCAGAAGCTACTGCAGGAGGCTGTTGATAAAGCCATGGAGAGTCAGAGAGGACATCTGGACCTGTTCCTGCGGTTTCTGATGGGCATTACACTGAAATCCAGCCAAAACCTGCTCACAGGTCTGATCCCACACACTGAAGACACCGCAGAGAGCATCACACAAACAACTCAATACATTAAACAAAAACAAAACAAGAAAATTTCAGATGAAGCTTTAGTCAACCTATTCTACTGCTTACTTGAGCTCAAGGATCATTCATTATATGAGGAAATTCAAAGATACCTAAGCCCAGATGCACTTCCAGGAAGAGACCTCTCATCTTCAATGTGCACTCTGCTGACCTACATACTGCTGATGTCAGAGAAGGTGCTGGATGAGTTCAACCCAAAGAGGTTCACTTCAAAACAAGCAGACTACAAGAGACTCATTCCAGCTGTGAGATGCTGCAGAAATGCCCTGTGAGTAATTTCACTGACTGCTGTTTGACCAAATGTTTAATTCTAACATCACTAAACAATTAAATGTTGAAATATTATGTAAAAGATATTGTTGTTCTGATTATTAAGGGTAAAATAAGTTAATGCAGAAACACTGAACATCAGAAAATGGCATAACCTTCTATTTTGGCAGATTTGACAGCTGTGGTTTTGATGAAACATGCTGTGAAACTGTATCTTCAGCTCTCCAATCATCAAACTGTCATCTGAGAGAGCTGGATCTGAGTAGAAATCACCTGCAGGATTCAGGAGTGAAGCAGCTTTCTGATGGACTGAAGAGTTCACACTGTCAGCTGAACATACTGAGGTTTGACATTCACTAAATAACTGTTAACCCTCTGGGGTCTGAGGGTGTTTTGGGGCCCCGGAGAAGTTTTGACATGCCCTGACATTTGTGCTTTTTTGAGTTGCTTATAAACATTTTAATGGCTAAAGTCTAAAAACACTGTATTCAGCACAAACTGGGGTACAATAATATGTGAGCAGCATGTACGTACATGATTGTTTTTGAGAAAACAACATTTATGCGTGGTTTGAAAAAAAACTAAAATTTTAAAGTAACTGAAATAAGGCCATAAAACACATACAGAACATTTGTTCACAAGACTTTTGAGAACCTTATCTTGTAGCCTAGAATATTTGCTTCAAAATGATCTGAAAATAATCTAACTCACTCATTCATTCAGAGAAAACAATATATTGATTTAAATTTTCTAAGTCACTTTTTTAGTGGAAAGGCTCTATGCGAGAGGGCGTGACCTATCCTGGATAATGCTGTGACTCACACCTGAGAAGACAAAGGCCCGCATAATGAGCTCCATAATGAGCCATTCAGTCAGGTGTCTGACTGAGAGAGAAGAGTTAAAAGAAAGAATGGGAGGAAAAAAGAAATGTGTATATGTATAACTATCACATAAAATAACTTGAGATTCACTTGCGAGTGCAGTTAAACAGTTTATTAGGAACAAACAAACAAATAAACAAGAGAAGAGTCAAGACATTGTGAGTAAAATATCCAAAATATCCAAAACCGTGGCAGGAAACTGGAACCCAGGAAAAAGGGAGACAGCAGAAACTACATGAGAAAACACAAAACAGACGTGAGCAACACAATGAAAAGACAAAGCAAACATAGTGACAATACATACACTACCAGTCAAATTATTTAAACAGTAAGATTTGCAATGCTTTTTTTTTTTTTAAGAAGTGTCTTCAGCTCATTTATTTGATCCCCCCCCACACACTAAAATTAATAAATAAATTAGTGAGCATGTGTCACGAATCCAGTCTGAATTTCCATTCACCCTCCACCAGAGGTCACTCGCTCACCACATGGACTTCACACCATACAGGTGCTGGTCATATAATTAGAATATCATCAAAAAGTTGATTTGTTTCACTAATTCCATTCAAAAAGTGAAACTTGTATATTATATTCATTCATTACACACAGACTGATATATTTCAAATGTTTATTTCTTTTAATTTTGATGATTAGACCTTACAGCTCATGAAAGTCAAAAATCAGTATCTCAAAATATTAGAATATTACTTAAGACCAATACAAAGAAAGGATTTTTAGAAATCTTGGCCAACTGAAAAGTATGAAAATTAAAAATATGAGCATGTAAAGCACTCAATACTTAGTTGGGGCTCCTTTTGCCTGAATTACTGCAGCAATGCGGCGTGGCATGGAGTCGATCAGTCTGTGGCACTGCTCAGGTGTTATGAGAGCCCAGGTTGCTCTGATAGTGGCCTTCAGCTCATCTGCATTGTTGGGTCTGGTGTCTCTCATCTTCCTCTTAACAATACCCCATAGATTCTCTATGGGGTTTAGGTCAGGCGAGTTTGCTGGCCAATCAAGCACAGTAACACTATGGTCATTGAACCAGCTTTTGGTACCTTTGGCAGTGTGGGCAGGTGCCAAGTCCTGCTGGAAAATGAAATCAGCATCTCCATAAAGCTTGTCAACGGAAGAAAGCATGAAGTGCTCTAGAGTTTCCTGGTAGATGGCTGCGTGGACTGTGGACATTAGAAAACACAGTGGACCAACACCAGCAGATGACATGGCAGCCCAAATCATCACAGACTGTGGAAACTTCACACTGGACTTCAAGCAACATGGATTCTGTGCCTCTCCACTCTTCCTTCAGACTCTGGGACCTTGATTTCCAAATGAAATGTAAAATTTACTTTCATATGAAAAGAGGACTTTGGACCACTGAGCAACAGTCCAGTTCTTTTTCTCCACAGCCCAGGTAAGATGCTTCTGACGTTGTCTCTGGTTCAGAAGTGGCTTGGTAGCCCTTTTCCTGAAGACGTCTGAGCGTGGTGACTCTTGATGAACTGACTCCAGCTTCAGTTCACTCCTTGTGAAGCTCTCCCAAGTGTTTGAATTGGCTTTGCTTGACTGTATTCTCAAGCTTGCAGTCATCCCTGTTGCTTGTGCACCTTTTCCTACCCAAATTCTTCCTTCCAGTCAACTTTGCATTTAATATGCTTTGATACAGCACTCTGTAAACAGCCACACTTTTCAGTAATGACCTTCTGTGACTTACCCTCTTTGTGGAGGGTGTCAAAGTTCGTCTCATGGATTAAAGCAAAAAAAAATCTTTTGACTGAAAATTTTTCCTCGGCCAAACCCCGATCCAAAGCCATACCTGTCACACACCCAGTTTAAGAGCTGTGTTTTTCTTCTTGTAATTAGGAGCGCTTGTTCTCCTAATTTAAAACATTTAGGAGCACCTTCTAATCAATAATAAAAAATTCTGATCAAAAATTAGCCTTCTTAATACGAGGTGACAAGAATCACCTGCACTCAGAATCGAATTTATTTTAACTAAAAAAAGAAGTATGTCTTTGAATAATTTAGTAAATAATAAAATAAGAACAAATAAATTAATGACAATCAATAGCACAAACAAAAATTATAACAAGATACAAATTAAATTATCAGTACTTACATTTTTTCAGTTTCGGTCTAACTATAGTCTATTCAACTGTAAAATAACACTGGATAGTCTTCACTGTATAATGAAAGACAGCAGCAGGTTTATTTAGGCTGCTGTCTCTTTAAGACCTCATGCACAGATCTAATGTTACACATCGGCTCTATGCTTACCTTTCTTTTTAGGAGCTTTGTCCTCCTAATTTAATTAGGAGCAACTTTTGATCAATAATCAAAAATTCTGATAAAAAAATTAGCCTTCCTAATTCGAGGTGACACTTGACTCAAAGTGATTTACAGGGCATTTTCTTTTTTGCAATGGCATCATTTTCATCTGTCAAATTCAAAAAATTATGTTTATAAGCTTTTTAAAATTTATATTTAAAAAAATATATATTAATAAGAAGTAGAATAAGACAAATAAGTTACCAATTATATTAAATTAGTATTAATAAGAAATTAATTTGTACTACAGAGGTGGCACAGAAGAACACAAAAGTGGCTTGTAGGTACATTTTCAGACGTTTAATGAGGCTCAGAGGTGGCACGAGTGCAATTAAATTCATAAATTCATGTGTAGATTAATGTTTTAAATATATAATTTTGAATACAGAACTATTAAATGATTTAAATAACTGAAATTATACAGTAGCCTCTGTGTTTGCTTTTAGAGATGCGCAGCGGCTCAGCTGTTACTTTATTTAGTACTATTTTCGTTTATGATATAGAGCAAAAATGCAGTACTTGTTTATTGATCTGTTGTATTAAATCAATATCACATTTGCAAACTCCCTTAATAATTATTAAAAGCTGTCACTCTCCTTATGGCGATCTGTGCACAGATGAGAGCGCGCGAGTGAGTTCAAGACTCAAAAGCAGGTGCAAATGTGATGCATTCCGTCGGAACCTGCGGGAATGAGTAGAATGATTATTACCGTTAATAGCCGCAATCCCGCGCCGAACTCTGCTCTGTTCTCTGATAATAACCCGACTGTGAATGATGCGAGCGGCGTTACTATGTTGTCAGTGAGAAGCTGCAGCCGTAGCGGGGATGATTTTTGGTGTGGCGGCAGAACAACAACAACGCGCTACATGTTTCTTTTCCCCTCATTTATAAATCCCTAATAACTAATGGAGTGAACACGGAGCAGTTTTTCCGTGAGCGGGAACACAAAACCCGGAGTGGATCGAGAGCGGAGTGAATACAGAGCGCTTCGAGCGGAGAGAGGAACGAGCATTCACTCCACTCCAGGCTTTGATCACATCCTCCTCAGCAGGCTGAAAACACCTCGTCTTTCCTTAATTTAAGACCTATTCAAACTAAAATTAAGAAATTTATTACACTATTTGAGAAATGTAAGCCTATTTATGGCCTTAAAATTATGAAAAGTGCATTTAAGACATTAAAGACAGACGGGAACCCTGCAATTGACGGAAATCCGTCGTAGACTCGCTGCAATTAACGGAAATCCGTCGTAGCGACGGAGAACTTTAATCCCTGTCGTCTTCTGGATCATTGCCAAGTCAGCAGTCTTCCCCATTATTGTGGTTTCAAAGAACAAGAGATACCCAGAATTTATACTGTAGGGATGGTCATTTATTCAAACTCAAATGTAAATATTCTAATATTTTGAGATACTGATTTTTGACTTTCATGAGCTGTAAGCTCTAATCATCAAAATTAAAAGAAATAAACATTTGAAATATATCAGTCTGTGTGTAATGAATGAATATAATATACAAGTTTCACTTTTTGAATGGAATTAGTTAAATAAATCAACTTTTTGATGATATTCTAATTATATGACCAGCACCTGTACATAACAATGGACTCCAATTCCCATCATCCAACACTGATCACAGCTGTCACTAATCACTCAATGCACTAATCACACGAACACCTGATCCCATGCATCACTCATTACACACACTATTTAAACCCTGGACTTTCTCTCCCTCGTCGCCGAGTATTGTATGCGTTTACCGCTCCCCTAGCCGTAGCAACTCTACAGAGCCCTGTTAGTTTGGATTGTGTTTTCCCCGTGTTTGTTCCTCCCGTGTTCCCTGGATTAACCCTTGCATTGCCGTCTGGACACTGTTTGCCCCCTATTGGATTCTAGCCCGTGTTCCCTGGATTATCTCTCTGCCTTGCCCACTGGATACTGTTTGCCGATCATCGACCTTCGCTTGCCCTAGTTTACTCTTTGTCTTGTCCCTGCCATACCTGTTTGCCATTGTTTCGACCCTGCCTGTATCTTTGACTATGCCTGTGAATAAAAGCCTGCACATGGATCCGCACGCCTCTCGTCTCGTCAGCCCCATTACAGCATGTTGATAGTCTTATCAGGAGCAACTATATTATTACATTAGCAATCACCAATATTGCCCACGTGATTTTATAACATAGATGCACACATGCTTTGCATGTATTATCATACAATACAAAAACAACATTTTATAACTGAGAAACTAAATTATTATTGTTAAGCTTATTATAAACATGTTTGAGCAGGTATTTGCAAACAGAGTAGGCTACTTCACAGTAAAGATCGGTCTAAACTTTCTTAGACATTACTTTTATATCATTGTTTATAGAACATATAATTATCTTCACGTCGTGCAACATTTAAATGACTTAGTCACAACAACACATTATCGAATAACAATAAGAAACATTACTTGATCTGTATAAAATATCTACTCCTCCGCCGGCTCCAGCCGCGCTCGCGTTCTGTTTGTGAGGTAAACAGAGCTTTTTCCTCTCAGCGCGTCTTCTCGCGGTAAATACAACTCTTTTTCCTCTCAGCACATTTCTGAGGTAAATACAAGGCTTATTCCTCACAGCGTGTTCTTCCAAAACTGAAAAGTAACGCGTTGCTGCTTTGTTTATGGTGGTGTGGGCGTTTACATGCCGCGTGGCTCGAGTGGAGATTTGTAATAACAATAGCGCGAGCAACGCGTGGGCGTGACCTAACTAGAGATAATGAGACCAGACGGAAAAACTGGACATGTCCTTGGTTTCATACGGATTACTTTATCACAGAATATTTGTTTTCGATAAGACTTACTTCATTTAACAGTAGACATGTCAAGCTTTCAATAGATATATTTCTCATGTCTCTGTGTTGAGCATTTGCTGAGTTACAGTTCATTTTAGTGACGTGTTTCAAAAAGCAGTTCGCGGAGACGGAGAAGACAGAGAGCGCTCCCTGTTTGTTTTCTTTATTCTTCAAAAGTACAAAGTTTAGTTGTTATTATGAGTGTATACAAATAAAATTAGACCCCTTACAGATTTGAATGGTGTATTGCTCTTATATGTACGATCAAAAATGGCAGAGTAATTCAAGCTCATTTTGGCCTTATCAGGAAAATCTGCCTCAAAACGTGTATACGCGTTTGTCGCCCCCAGAGGGTTAAAAAATGTGGATGAATTGGCGTTTCATAACTATAGTTGGCAGATTATCCCATTTATATAGTAGAATGAATGTATGAGTGATTCTTCTCCAAGGACACAAGGCAGGCAATGTCTACTCAAAAACCTGATGAGAAAACAATCAGGGTTTCCAAGCATCCTGTAAAATTTTGAATTTTGTAATACAATTTTACAAATATGAGAAATGAAATAATACCTAAATTTCCTTAAGTGATTCTTTTGAACAGTTTGTTTCAATTTACAATTTCATGTCAATTTAAAACATGTTCCCTTTCTTTATGCATTTATTATAGTAGCTCTATTTTCACTTCATCAATCAAATCCTCTGCACACCGTTATATTACTTTTTATATTATATTACTTGCCTCATTTCAGTAGGACAGATTCAGTGTGTTGATAACTTGAACCACTGTGACCAGATCACTGAGTCAGTGAGTTGAACTGGACCAAATTATTCATGAGTCAGTTTGAATGCTGCAAACTTAATACTCAGGAGTTGATCCTGAGGGATTTTTTTGAACCTGGGAGATTTTTTTGACATCCCCTGACATTTGTGCTCATGTCTACCATATTAATCCTTATGTTGTATTTAGGACAAACATGCAGTCCAGATTATAAACCTGATAAACACATTAATATGGCTGTTTGTTTGTTTGTTTGTTTGTTTGTTTGTTTTGTTCTCTTCACAGGCTGTATGGCTGTAATCTCACTGCTCAGTCTTGTGAGAGTTTGTCATCAGCTCTACAATCCTCAAACTCTGTCCTGACAGAGCTGGACCTGAGTAACAATTACCTGCAGGATTCTGGAGTGAAGCAGCTTTCTGATGGACTGAAGAGTTCACACTGTCAGC
Source organism: Acrossocheilus fasciatus (assembly GCA_036784905.1). Classification (NCBI taxonomy): domain Eukaryota; kingdom Metazoa; phylum Chordata; class Actinopteri; order Cypriniformes; family Cyprinidae; genus Acrossocheilus; species Acrossocheilus fasciatus. The sequence goes on from CM071940.1 coordinate 47,497,717, forward strand.
TGAACATACTGAGGTTTGACATTCACTAATTCACTATGTTAAAAATGTGGATAATTGGCGTTTCATAACTATAGCTAGCAGATTATTCCATTTATATTGTAGAATGAATGTATCAGTGATTCTTCTCCAAGGACACAAGGCAGGCAATGTCTACTCAAAAACCTGATGAGAAAACAATCAGGGTTGCCAAGCATCCTGTAAAATTTGGAATTTTGTAATGCAATTTTCCAATTATGCAAAATGAAATAATACCTACATTTCCTTAAGTGATTCTTTTGAACAGTTTGTTCCAATTTACAATTTCATGTCAATTTAAAACATGTTCCCTTTCTTTATGCATTTATTGTAGTAGCTCTATTTTCACTTCATCAATCAAATCCGCTGCAGACTGTATTACTTTTTATATTTTATTACTTGCCTCCTTTCAGTAAGACAGATTCAGTGTGTTGATAGCATGAACCACTGTGACCAGATCATTGAGTCAGTGAGTTGAACTGGATCAAATTATTCATGAGTCAGTTTGATTTGCTGTAAACTTAACACTCAGGAGTTGATCCTGAGGCATTTTTTGAACCTAGGAGATTTTTTGACATGCCCTGACATTTGTGCTCATGTCTACCATATTAATCCTTATGTTGTATTTAGGACAAACATGCAGTCCAGATTATAGACCTGATAAACTCATTAATATGGCTGTTTGTTTTGTTGTCTTCACAGGCTATATGGCTGTAATCTCACTGTTCAGTCTTGTGAGAGTTTGTCATCAGCTCTACAATCCTCAAACTCTGTTCTGAGAGAGCTGGACCTGAGTAACAATGACCTGCAGGATTCAGGAGTGAATCTGCTTTCTGATGGACTGAAGAGTTCACACTGTCAGCTGAACATACTGAGGTTTGAAATTCACTAAATCACTGTTAAAAAAAAATGGCGTTTCATAACTATAGCTATCAGATTATCCCATTTATATTGTGGAAATCGAATGTATCAGTGATTCTTCTCCAAGGACACAAGGCAGGCAATGTCTAAAAAAACCTGATGAGAAAACAATCAGGGTTGCCAAGCATCCTGTAAAATTTGGAATTTTGTAATGCAATTTTCCAATTATGAGAAATAAAATAATACCTAATGAAATAATACACTCTATTACCATTTCTGTTACTAATACCATTTTAATGTCTTCTTAATGTCTACCATTTTTAATCCTTATTTTGTATTTAGGACAAACATGCAGTCCAGATTATAAACCTGATAAACACATTAATATGTCTGTTTGTTTTGTTCTCTTCACAGGCTATATGGCTGTAATCTCACTGTTCAGTCTTGTGATAGTTTATCATCAGCTCTACAATCCTCAAACTCTGTCCTGAGAGAGCTGGACCTGAGTAACAATGACCTGCAGGATTCAGGAGAGAATCTGTTTTCTGACTGCTTTCTGAATTTGTTTATCAGGTATATAAGAGTCCAAACTGTCAGCTGGAGATACTGAGGTGTGATTTCAAACACTTTCATTGATTTAATTTTTCCCCATTATGCCTTTAGGCGCCAGGGTTTTTTTTGGAAAAATGCTGGATTTTGACATCAAGATTTCAAAAGCTTGTGGCTTGAAAGGGCTTAAAGATAGAGATCTACTGTAAATTATGGATTTCCATATTTTCCAACCTCCGAGGGACGACCCATGTGATTCGCGTAGATCAGAGGTTTTCTTTTCTTTTTGGAGGAGGGGGGGTTAGTTGGCTACAGCTTGATGATTGAAATCGCGCAAATGGCCTTGAGCTATTACCTAAATAAACTGCGAAAAGATTATTTTCTAAAACATCATGGGCGGAATGATCCTGAGAGCGCTGCACGGCGCCATCTGCAGGACAGTTAAAAGCGTTCAAATGATTCAAAGCGCCAGAATCGGCGTTGAAACGTGTTACTTGACTCAATTTGAAATTGCTAGTGCTGTCATAAAACTCCCAACGATTGTGATGCAACTATATAACAGGCTACATGTCTGCTGTTACAGTACTGTTTTTAGTTTCGATTAACTGTTAGTGCTAGCTGCGCTTGGTTTGAGCCGCTTTAATTTGCATTTGGGAACACAACATTCGTCATTAGAAAAGAGAAGTTTCAGTATCACAATCCTTCAGAAATCATTCTAATATGCTGATTTGCCACTCAAGAAACATTTCTAATCATTATCAATGTTAAAAACAGTTTTGCTGCTTAATATTTTTGTGGAAACAATGATAAAACTCAAATATTTGTATAAGATTTAAAAAAGAGAGAAATTAATCATTTTATTCATGCATGAAAGTGATAAAAAAAGTGAGTGAAGACATTTAAAATGATTTCTATATAATAAATGCATTAACACATTTAATTAATATATTTGATAAATGCTGTTCATTAAATGTTATATTTATCAAAAAATCCTGAAAAATAAAGTGTATCACCATTTCCACACCAAATATGAAGCAGCAAAATTGTTTTCAACATTGATAATAATCAGAAATATTTCTTGAGAGTCAAATAAATTGTAATACTTTCTATAAGATCATGTGACACTGAAAACTGTAGTAATGATGAAGAAAATTCTGCTTTGCATCACAGCAATAACATTTTATAATATATTAAAATTGAAGAAGAAAAATTTTAATTCGTAATTATATTTCACAATATTGCTGTTTTGATGCTTCTTGATGAGCATAAGATATTTATTTCAGAATCATTAATTGTAATGCAGGTACTTTAATAATAATAACAATTCTATATACTTAACAAAATAATATAATATATTATAATAATGATTATTAAGTGCTGCTTTTAATTTTTACAGGACAATAGTATGTATACTTACAGTATAAGATATATCTTTTAATGTGCTAATCCATATATTTTTAATAAGTGCTGGGGGTGTGGTCAGATTTTCCTTCTTTTTTTGTCTCATTTTTTTTTGTCTTTTAATCCTCATTCCAAATGATCAGAAAAGAGGAAACCAACAATAAAACAGGAGAAAATACTAAATTATTACTATATTACTATACTATATAGTAGTAAAACGCATGTGAACAGTAGCCTACTTTTTGATCAGTTCATCAGTAATATTCAGGAAATAATAGATATTGAATGGCTGTTTGAACTTATTTGTATGGTTTTTTTTGTCTTTTTATCCTCATTCTAAATGATCAGGAAAAGAGGAAATCAACAGTAAAACAGGAGAAAGTAGTAAATTATTACTATATTACTGTGCCATAGTAAAATACATGTGCCTATTTTTTTGATCAGTTGACCAGCTATCTGCCCAATCAGGTATCTAGGTGACACAGTTTATAGTTCTTGAGAGTATGGCACCTCTTATTGCATGGCACTACACACAGACCTACCCCACACTGACTGCACCTGTACTGTCTGCCGGCAGTCCTTTGAGCGCGCGATCAGAACAAACGACGCAATCTGGCCGATCATCAGAGAGCAACAGCTCTCCTATGGACACTACGACCACGTGCACCCCTGCCACCCCCATCCGCATTGGGCAAAGGCTCGAAATGATCACTTGTTTGTGCTTGTACGGTGGCACCATTGTGCTGCAAAAATGTACCGGGAGAAGCGCGATCATTAGACGACCGATCGTCATTTCCAAAAGGCAAATATTCCCCTTCAGAGTCAGAATCAGCAAATAACATTTGCAACACATCCTCACGGTACAACTTTTGGTAACGCTTTATAATAACTGCACGCTACGAATCATTAGGTAAGCATTAGTAAATACTCAGTTCATCATTTATAAAGCATTGTTCCAACATTAATAGTCATTAGTAAGCAGTTTATAAATACAGCTAGGCTCGGTTATCTCTAACAGAAAAAAACCCAAAAACAATCACAACACAGAGGGATACAGAACTCAGAAATATTTATTTCAAGATGCAAAAAAAAAGAAACTGTACACTTGAATTTCTATTTTATTTTATTTATTATTATATTTTTTTTAATCAAATGTACAGTTGTACAGTTTCAATTTTTGCATCTTGAAAACATATTTCTGTGTTCTGTATCCCTCTGTGTTTCTGTTTGGGAGATAAATTAGCGTTTAAATCTGTTTTGTAAATGCTTTATAAGGTATAAATAGTCCTCACTTTAGATGAGCTCACAAAAATAGATGGCTGGCAACTACTAAATGTTTTATAACTACCTGACTTAATCATGAATTACAGCAGGAATATGTGTTAATAAAGCATTTATTAACAAACTGAACAATTATTATCATGTGTCTAAATAATAAGATTTATAAATGTACATTTAAATAGTTAAATTAATCATTTACTTACACTTTATAAATGATCTTATAAACCACTGACAACTCCTAAATAACTGGTTTGTAAATAACGTAATTTAGAAACGATAAATAGATTGTTAATAAAGTATGAAAATACAATTTTTAAACATTATAGATATGCTCAAGAACAAAACATTTATAGCTGTATTTATAAACTGCTTACTAATGCCTATTAATGTTGGAACAATGCTTTATAAAGGATGAATTGACTATTTAAAGGAACACTCCACTTTTTTTGGAAATAGGCTCATTCTCCAACTCCCCCAGAGTTAATAAGTTGAGTTTTACCGTTTTTGAATCCATTCAGCCGATCTCCGGGTCTGGCGAGAGCACTTTTAGCACAGCTTAGCATAGATCATTGAATCCAATTTGACCAGTAGCATCGCGTTCAAAAACGATCAAAGAGTTTCGATATTTGTCCTATTTAAAACTTGACTCTTCTGTAGTTATATCGTGTACTAAGATTGGCGGAAAATGAAAAGTTGCGATTTTCTAGGCTGATATGATTAGGAACTACTCTCATTCCGGCGTAATAATCAAGGAACTTTGCTGCCGTAACATGGCCGCAGCAGGCGTAGTGATATTACGCAGCGCCTGAAAGTAGGCCCCGGCTATATTATAACCATAGATATAACTAGTTACCTAGCTGGGGACTACTTTCAGGCGCTGCGTAATATCACTACGCCTGCTGCGGCCATCATGTTACGGCAGCAAAGTTCCTTTATTATTATGTCGGAATGAGAGTAGTTCCTAATCATATCAGCCTAGAAAATCGCAACTTTTCATTTTCCGCCGATCTTAGTACACGATATAACTACAGAAGAGTCAAGTTTTAAATAGGACAAATATCGAAACTCTTTGATCGTTTTTGAACGCGATGCTACTGGTCTAATTGGATTCAATGATTTATGCTAAGCTATGCTAAAAGTGCTCTCGCCAGACCCGGAGATCGGCTGAATGGATTCAAAAACGGTAAAACTCAACTTATTAACTCTGGGGGAGTTGGAGAATGAGCCTATTTCCAAAAAAAGTGGAGTGTTCCTTTAATAATGCTTTACTAATGATTCATAGTGTGCAGTTATTATAAAGTGTTATCCAACTTTTTATTAGCCATTTGGTGATTTTCTCTCACAATTTACTCTGACACTATAAAATGAACTGCTTCTGCATCAATGACACGATAGCTCAGTTGCTCTGCTATTTCCTCCAACAATTTTAATCTAGAATCGAAGTACTACATGTCTGCCATCTAGTGGTAGGGAATACAAATGAGATATTACACCATATTAGGAACTACAGTCTATTTCATGAAGTATGACGTCTTGTCGCAATTTTGTGACTTTGGCGCTTAGAGGGTTAAATTAATCATTAAAAATTACATTCCTAAGATTTATTCTGTGTGCAATTACTGTTTTTCTCATTCAGATTTTCTATATGTAATCTCACTGCTCAGTCTTGTGAGAGTTTGTCATCAGCTCAACAATCATCAAATGGTGTTCTGACAGAACTGGACCTGAGTAACAATGACCTGCAAGATTCAGGAGTGAAGCTGCTTTCTGATGGACTGAAGAGTCCAAACTGTCAGCTGGAGATACTGAGGTTTGATTTCAAACACTTTAATTGATTTTTTCCCCCATTAAATTAATCATTAATCACATTGCTAAGATTTATTCTGTGTGCAATTACTGTTTTTCTTGTTCAGGTTTTCTATATGTAGCTAGCTGCTGCATTTTGTACCATCTGGAGTTTGTTTATTAACCCTCTGGGGTCTGAGGGTGTTTTGGGGCCCTGGAGAAGTTGACATGCTCTGACATTTGTGCTTTTTTCAGTTTCTTATAAACATTTTAATGGCTAAAGTCTAAAAACACTGTATTCAGCACAAACTGGGCTATAATAATATGTGAGCTGCATGTACGTACGTGATTGTGTTTTTAAGAAAACAACATTTATGCGTGGTTAGAAAAAAACGAAAATTTTAAAGTAACTGAAATAAGGCCATAAAACACATACAGAACATTTGTTCACAAGACTTTTGAGAACTGGATCTTGTAGCCTAGAATATTTGCTTCAAAATGATCTGAAAATAATCTAACTCACTCATTCAGAGAAAACAATATATTGATTTAAATTTTCTAAGTCACTTTTTGAGTAGAAAGGGTCTATGCAAGAGGGCGTGAACTATCCTGGATAATGCTGTGACTCACACCTGAGAAGACAAAGGCCCACATAATGAGCTGCATAATGAGCCATTCAGTCAGGTGTCTGACTGAGAGAGAAGAGTTAAAAGAAAGAATGGGAGGAAAAAAAGAAATGTGTATACATATAAATATCACATAAAATAACTTGAGATTCACTTGCGAGTGCAGTTAAACAGTTTATTAGGAACAAACAAACAAATAAACAACAGAAGAGTCAAGACATTGTGGGTGCAATATCCAAAATATCCAAAACAGTGGCAGGAAACTGGAACCCAGGAAAACAGGAGACAGCAGAAACTGCATGAGAAAACACAAAACAGACGTGAGCAACACAATGAACGGCCAAAGACAAAGCAAACATGGTGACAATACACTACCAGTCAAATTATTTAAACAGTAAGATTTGTAATGTTTTTTTTTTATAAAAGTGTCTTCAGCTCACCAAGCCTGCATTTATTTGATCCAAAGTACAGCAAAAACAGTACATTATATTTATTATAATATATAGGCCTACATATTGTTACTATTCAAAATAAATAAAGCACCCCCCCCCCCCACTAAAATTAATAAATAAATTAGTGAGCATGTTGATAGGCTTATCAGGAGCAACTATATTATTACATTAGCAATCACCAATATTGCCCACTGGATTTTATAACATAGATGCACACATGGATTGCATGTATTATCATACAATTCAAAAACAACATTTTAGAACTGAGAAACTAAATTATTATTGTTAAGCTTATTATAAACATGTTCGAGCAGGTATTTGCAAACTGAGTAGGCTATTTCACAGTAAAGATTGGTCTAAACTTTCTTAGACATTACTTTTATATCATTGTTTATAGAACATATAACTATCCTCACGTCGTGCAACATTTAAATGCAATGAAAGGTTGCCTATCATATTTCAAAATGGTGCACTCGATTTCACACATTTTATTCTGGAGTTATAGTTTGGGAAAAGTTCGACTAGTAAATGCGTTCAACTTTGTCACAACAACACATTATCGAATGCCAATAAGAAACATTACTTACTCGGTATAGAATATCTCCTCCTCCGCCGGCTCCAGCTGCGCTCGCGTTCGGTTTGTAAGGTAAACAAAGCTTTTTCCTCTCAGCGCGTCTTTTGGGGGTAAATACAAGGCTTTTTCCTCTCAGCACGTTTCTGAGGTAAATACAAGGCTTATTCCTCACAGCATCTTCTTCCAAAACTGAAAAGTATCTGAGATGAATGCGTTGCTGCTTTGTTTATGGTGGTGTGGGCGTTTACATGCCGCGTGTCTCGAGTGGAGGTTTTTAATAACAGTAGCGCGAGCAGCGCGTGGGCGTGACCTAATTAAAGATAATGAGACCAGACGGAAAAACTGGACATGTCCTTGGTTTCATACAGATTACTTTTATCACAGAATATTTGTTTTCGGTGCTTCATTTGAGAGTAGACATGTTAAGCTTTCTATAGATATATTTCTCATGTCTCTGTGTTGAGTATTCGCTGAGTTACAGTTCATTTTAGTGATGTGTTTCAAAAAGCAGTTCACGGAGACTGAGAAGACAGAGAGCGCACCCTGTTTGTTTTCTTTATTCTTCAAAAGCACAAAGTTTAGTTGTTATTATGAGTGTATACAAATAAAAGTAGACCCCTTACAGATTCAAATGGTGTATTGCTCTTATCTGTACGATCAAAAATGGCAGAGTAATTCAAGCTCATTTTGGCCTTATCAGGAAAATCTGCCTCAAAACGCATATACGCGTTTGTCGACCCCAGAGGGTTAAGCGTGCAGAACAACCACCCAAAAAAGCATTACAATAATCTAACCTTGAGGTCATCAACGCATGACTTAACATTTCTGCATTTGACATTGAGAGCATAGGTCTCAATTTAGATATATATTTAAGATGGAAAAATGTGGTTTTACAAATGCTGGAAACATGTTTTTCAAAGGAAAGATTGCTATCAAATAGCACACCTATGATGAAGAATTGGCAAAGCAGCCATCAAGTGTTAGACAGTGTCTATATATACTGTATTGTCCGGGTCCGGCGGATCACGTCTCTGGCGGCATGGGAGTCCCTCCACGCTCCCTTCCTGGACCCGCGAGGACACCAGCGTGCATGCACGGGGGAAGAGACCAGTCTCCCGAGGAGAGGCGCACTCGTCATTTAAACAGCAGCGGTGATGAGGCTCCATTCTATTCAGGTGCGCCTTATCACACGCCGCCAGCCCTTGCTGTTTCCATGCCCCTCCTCTCTCACATACCCATTCCCGTCGGGAGCCTGGTGAAGGGCGGCGAATAAGGGATGGGGTGGTATGATAATAAGGGGGGAGGCAACCGACTCGTCACAATACTTTCACCCACGTGGTAGAAATGTGTGGGAATTCTGTTGTGATGACGGAACTTAATAGAAATGTTTAAAATTTCATGCAAAACAATCCCGCTTCCTGTTATTTATTACATACAAATAGTATGAGGCTATTTAACATGAGCAGTTTAACTTTGACCCTGACAACTTTGACTCTTTTGATATTTGATGATACCTTGATGATGCTTTTCACACTTAATAAACAACCACAGTGTAACACAAATAACTGTTTTCTTCCATATTGCACATTATTATGATTGAATAATGCAGATCTACATGACAATCAGTACTTTATAATCAGAATGAGATGTTGTCATACCATCATTGTCCCTGAGATGACCAAGTACTGATGCGTTTTCCCTCTCTGTTCTTCACTCGCTGCACCTTTAAACTTTGCAGTGCACAAGTGTGTCTGTGGACAACATATGCACAGTCCACGTTATTTCTCACTGGAACGATTGCATTTTCCAGCTATCACTGCACTTTTCTGCACGCACGCACCCACTTGCCATGTGAGCTTTTTTTCCGTTCTTCCGCATGCATCTGGTACTTTCCGTCACGCTTCGGCACGTTCCGCCTCTCTGCATTTTCCGTCAGATCGTCCCCACCAAATGATTTCAGCTCATTCTGTCCACTCATTTCCTTTACCCATGCATTAATAATAAGTACAAATTTACGATTTAGCTTCACAGTTGCTGTGACAAAATAACCAAAACTCTCAATAACATTGGCCAACCAATTAAATACAGTAAACAATAGGCTAAACTTCAGATTGTTTGTTTTTGCCACAAAATTGTTTTATTATGTACAGAAAGCACATATTCTTTCTCTTGCTCTCTCTCCCTTACAGATGCACTATAGTAAAATCCCAGGACAACCCTAGTCCGAGCGTCCACTGCTATTTATCACTCCAGATTGTCTGGCATAAATATACCATTCATTCATAAAGAGACAGCAGCGATTCTACAACGGGTTACACTTGAGAGATATTGAGTTAGAAAATAGAGTAAATTAAGTTGACTATAAGGTGATTGCTCCAATTGACATGCGCACGCACACACACACACACACACACACACACACAGGTATATGAATACTCAAGTTGAAGAGTTCTGTAGTTTCAGGTTTCTAGATTTTATGTTTATTATTATGTCATATACATTTTTGCTTTCTGCTCTTTTTATGTAGATTTCAAGTATTTAAGTTCATATAGTAATACATTTATTTCAATCCCCTGCTGAAAAAAACAACAACAATAGAAACCATCAATTTAATTTGTAATGATTTTACTGTTAATAAGGGAAATTGTATTGGTTTAATGGAAATTATAATGGAAACTATTGGTCTCTGCTAATAATTGGTTGCCTATTATTGTTGTTAAATATTATTATTGTTAAAACCACTGAATCCTAATGGAACATGTCCCACAACACACTACAGGAAACCATTATTTAATGGTTTTAATGATTGAAAGTTGATGGTTTGTAATGTTTGTAATGGAAACCATTAGAATTTCTGTGATAGTTTCTATTGGGTTTTTTTCAGCAGCGTCACCATGGGGTTTTGTGATGTTATTTGCCATAAATGCTATACATTGATTGCTGGAATATTGTGAGATAGTAGCGGCTGTTTGTAGTTGTGGTGGGCCTATTTGCAAGAAAATACAGGGCCGGTTTTTTACTCCAAGTCCGTCCCTGCCAGTTATCATACATTATCATACAGTACAAAAATTACATTTTATGTCAGAGAAACTAAATTATCATAGTTAAACACATTATAAACATCTACGTTTCAGCAGATATTTGCAAACAGAGTATTTCACAGTAAAAACTGGTCTAAACATTCATAGACTAACATGCATCATGTTACTGTCACATACGCTCTGGAGCCAGGGAAACGAGGAGGCAAGGAACTTCTTCAATCATTAACTTTATTTAGACAAACTCAGGGATCGCTGGAGACATTGCACAAAGACCATTAGACGATAAGACGATCAGACCGTGAACTGCTTTTAGAAATGCATCACTAAAATGAACTGTAACTCAGCAAATACTCAGCACACATACATGGGAGTTATATCTACAGAAAGCTTGAAGTATCTACTTTTAAATTAAGTAAGTCATATCGAAAACAAACATTATGTGGTGAAGTAATCCGTATGAAACCAACACGATGTTCAGTCTGTCCCGTCTAACTCACTATCTCTAATGTGATCCCGCCCTCGCACAGCTCGCGCCGTTCATAAGTAAATAACCACGTGAGACACGTGCGTGTGCAAACGCCCAACACAAACAAAGAGGAGATCCTCATAGCGGCTACTGTTCGTTTCGGGAAGAAGACGCACTGTGTAAAGGCAGGATTTCCCTCGAAAGAAGAACAAGATTTCATCCAGGAGAGGAGATTAATCTGATGAGTAAGCAATGTTTCTTTTTTGCATTAATTAACATGTTATTGTAAAAAAACTTGAACACATTTTACTAGTTGGGTTTTTCCCAAACGACAACATGATGAATGCCACGCATCTAAGAATATTTAGACCATGTTTATTATTAATACTCTGTTCACAAATAGATTTTAATAGCGTGCTAAACAATAATAATTAGTTTCTCAGATATAAAATATCATTTTTATAGTAGGAGTACATCCTTTTATAGTACAAAGCATGCGTGAGTTTATGGCTACAGAATCATATCATAAGCTACTATAAAATCATACATACTAGGCTATATGACTACAAAATCATAGTTGGGTTTTTCCCAAAGTATAATTCCTGACTACAATATGTAAAATCGAGTAAAACATTTAAAAAAATGTTTTAGGGCGCGGTAATGTTTTCATGCTTTATATAAAACAATAAAAGTAATATGAGTGTACATTGTAACATGATGAATGCTACGAGTCTAAATATGTTTGGAACATGTTTATTATTAATAGCCTACTCTCACAAATGTTTTTTTGGTGGTTTGTATTTTATTGAGTCAGATACCTGCACTACAGATGAATCCTGATGTCTCTTCAAACTGTTTTCCTCTGAGAGTGCTGTACCAACATCAGATGTTCAACTACACTGATATTCTGTTAAAACAAGCTCCTTGACTACTGATTATGAATCCATAGAAAGAAGTAGAAACACTTAAATAACACACGTAAATATCAGGTATGATTTACTTGTTGAACAGAATCTGTTGCAGGAATGACTCAGTCTGTTCACATCTCTGTGGTTAGATCAATGTGCACAATAATGTGTCTTTGACCTTCATTATGTATGTTTAGATTATACGGTGTTGTAAATAAAATACATAGAAAAAATAGATTTTTTTCAATCTCCTCACATTCTCTCTTACCTGCCTTGTAGCAAATTAGCTTAAAAGGCAATTGTACTTTTATTACAACTTTTATTAACTAAACGCTAACACACATAACTAATCTAAACAAACAAACAAACATACATACACTCAAGCGTATATACAAAAGGGGAGCTAAAGTGGATGAATGAAGCTCTTAGAGAAAACAGAATGCAGTTATGGAAAGAGTCAGTGAACCACCTGAGTTAAACCATCAGCACCGTTTATAACAGGGTCTATAACTTATACCAAAACTCTGTTTAGTTTAGTTAGATGTACCATACTTGCACTTCCATGGCTGTTGGCTTGTGTCTGGAATGCAGTCTCGGATGAAAAGACAAAACTTGAAATTCGCTATAGCATCTATAAAGACAGCCTTCATGCTTTTAATGTGGAACTAGCCACAGCTAGACAGACCTTCGTCTCAAACCTTATAAACAGTAACTTAAACAACTCTCGCAATCTTTTTGCTACTGTGGAGAGACTGACAAACTCCCCAAGTCAAATTCCCAGTGAAATGTTCTCCGACAGTAAATGCAATGAGTTTGCTTCCTTCTTTTCTGAGAAGATCAATAATATCAGAAAGGAGATTGGCATATCTACTTTTGCAGAGGTCACACAGATTCAACTGCAATTTCAAAAAGAAGTGACTATGTCTGTTTTTGAAGCAATTGATTGCAAAATTTTGAAAGAAATAGTACAGCACCTTAAATCATCAACCTGCTATCTTGACACACTTCCCACATCTTTTTTTCAAAAGTGTGCTTAACTGTTTAACTGTTAAGCAGATCTCTTAGAAGTGGTGGACGCCTCACTTCTTTCTGGGACTATTCCAAACTCACTGAAAACTGCAGTTATTAAGCCCCTTCTGAATAAGCGCAATCTGGATAACACAATGTTTAACAACTATAGACCAATATCAAATCTTCCGTTCATAGGTAAGATTATTGAAAAGGTAGTTTTTAATCAGCTGAACAACTACTTAAACTTAAATGGATACCTGGACAATTTTCAATCTGGTTTCCGAGCACATCATTGCACAGAGACAGCACTCATTAATATAATAAATGATATTCGCCTCAATTCTGATTCAGGCAAAATATCAGTTCTGGTACTACTAGATCTTAGTGCTGCGTTTGACGCTGTTGATCATAACATACTTCTAGAGAGACTGGAAAACTGGATCGGGCTTTCTGGGATGGTCTCAAATGGTTCAGGTCATACTTAGAAGGGAGAGGTTATTATGTGAGTATAGGAGAGCATAAGTCTAAGTGGACGTCCATGACATGCAGAGTCCCACAAGGCTCAATTCTTGCGCCGCTCTTGTTTAGCCTGTATATGGTCCCACTAAGTCAAATAAGGAGAAAGAAACAAATTGCCTATCACAGCTATGCTGATGATACTCAGATTTACCTAGCCTTATCTCCAAATGACTACAGCCCCATTGACTCCCTCTGCCAATGCATTGATGAAATAAACTGTTGGATGTCCCAGAACTTTCTTCAGTTAAATAAGGAGAAAACTGAAGTCATTGCATTTGGAAAAAAAGATGAAGTTATCAAGGTGAATGCATACCTTGACTCTAGGGGTCAATCAACTAAAAACCAAGTCAAAAATCTTGGGGTGTTTCTGGAGACAGACCTTAGTTTTTGTAGTCATGTCAAAGCAGTAACTAAATCAGCATACTATCATCTCAAAAACATTGCAAGAATTAGATGTTTTGTTTCCAGTCAAGACTTGGAGAAACTGGTTCATGCCTTTATCATTAGCAGGGTGGATTATTGTAATGGTCTCCTCACCGGCCTTCCAAAGAAGACCATTAGACAGCTGCAGCTCATCCAGAACGCTGCTGCCAGGATTCTGACTAGAACCAGAAAATTTGAGCATATTACACCAGTCCTCAGGTCCTTACACTGGCTTCCAGTTACATTTAGGATTGATTTTAAAGTACTTTTACTCGTTTATAAATCTCTAAATGGCCTAGGACCTAAATACATTGGAGATATGCTCATTGAATATAAACCTAACAGACCACTCAGATCATTAGGATCGAGTCAGTTAGAAATACCAAGGGTTCACACAAAACAAGGGGAGTCTGCTTTTAGCTATTATGCCGCCCACAGTTGGAACCAGCTTCCAGAAGAGATCAGATGTGCTAAAACATTAGCTACTTTTAAATCCAGACTCAAAACTCATCTGTTTAGCTGTGCATTTGTTAAATGAGCACTGTGCTACGTCCGAACTGATTGCACTGTTTAATCACTTTCTATTCTTAAATGTTTTAAATTCTTTTAAAATCAATTTTTAAATCACTTTGTTTTTATTGTTGTGATTATTATTTTTAATTTCTTATTATTTTTAATGACTATTTCACTTCCTTTTGTGTAAAGCACTTTGAATTACCATTGTGTATGAAATGTGCTATATAAATAAACTTGCCTTGCCTTGCCTTGCCTAGTGATCTATTATAAGCATGCATAAAACAGTATACAATGCACAAAAACATATACAAGAGCAGTAAAAATATACACAATGACCTAATGATATGTGTGCTCATTCAAAGAAAGGTTTGTCTATGAATTAATTAAAGAAGAGTCCATTTTATGGCATAATGTCTTTTTCCTAAAAGGGATATGTGTGAGTGTTGCTCGACCATTTGCATTCCTTTGAGCAATAAAACTAGTGTTATCTGATGGGTTGCCATGGCACCGGGGGGGCCTGGAGGCGTCCACAGACATAGGGGCACCCAAGTATATTGGGTGAGGGGTCTGTGATTATTTGTTAATCTAATAGCTAATTTCATTTGTTAAATCAAATGAAAAATTGTGTGTCTGATTGGTCCAAATGCTACAGCCTCAAAGTCACAGTCACACTGATGGGCCATCAGGGGCCATTAGGGGAGGGCCCTTTGTCTCTCAGGTGAGACTCACTTAACCCTCTGGGGTCCGAGGTCATTTCGGGGCCCTTGAGATGTTTTGACATGCCCTGATATTTGTGCTTATTTCAGCTACTTAAAACATACTATTGACCAACATGTATTTTTTTTTGTATTCAGCACAAACTGTGATACAATAATATGTGACCAAGATGGATGTACATGTTTGCATTTTTTAGAAAAAAAATATTATGCGTGGTTAGTAAGTTTTGGGAAAAAATGTAGCTGAAATAAGGCCATAAAACCCACACTAAACAGTTCTGAATAAGACTTTTGAGTAATCAGTCTTGTAGGTTAGAATATTTTCTTAAAAATTATGTGAAAATCATTCTGCTTACTCATTCACAGAAAACAATATATTGATTTAAAATTTTCAAGACATGTTTTGTGATCGAGGGTCTATATGCGAGGGAGTGGCAGTGGCCATGAATATTAAGTGAATCTCACCTGAGAGACAAAGGGCCCTCCCCTATGGGCCCCTAATGGCCCATCAGTGTGACTGTGACTGTGAGGCAGGTAAGAGAGAATGTGAGGAGATTGAAAAAAAGTTTTTTTTTAAATTATTTGTATTTTATTTACAACACAGTATAATCAAAACATACATAATGAAGGTCAAAGACACATTATTGTGCACACTGATCTAACCACAGAGATGTGAACAGACTTTGAGTCATTCCTGCAGCAGATTCTGTTCAACAAGTTAAACAAGTAAATCATACCTGATATTTACGTGTTTTATTTAATTGTTTCTACTTCTTTCCATGGATTCAAGAAGAAAAAAACATAATCAGTAGAAAAGGAGCTTGTTTTAACATAGAATATCAGTGTAGTTGAACATCTGATGTTGGTACAGCACTCTCAGAGGAAAACAGTTTGAAGAGACATCAGGATTCATCTGGTGCTGGTATCTGATTCAATGAAATACAAACAACCATGTTAATATCATGTTAATATCAGGAACATATATATATATATATATATATACATACATATATTATATATATATGTTTTGTAGCCATAGACTCACACATGCTTTGTACTATCATAAAAAAAGAGAAAGAAATCTTATATCTGAGAAACTAATTATTATTGTTTAGTATGTTATTAAAATCTATTTCTGAACAGAGTAGGCTATTAATAATAAACATGTACTAAACATACTTAGACTTGTAGCATTCATCATGTTACAGTGTGCACTCATATTACTTTTATTGTTTTATATAGAGCATGAAAACATCATCGCGCCGTAAGAAATTTAAATACAGTGAAGCAGAATGATTCTCACATAATTTTGAAGTAAATATTCTAGCCTACAAGACTGATTACTCAAAAGTCTTATTCAGAACTATTTAGTGTGGGTTTTATGGCCTTATTTCAGCTACATTTTTTTTCCAAAACTTACTAACCACACATAATATTTTTTTTCTAAAAGATGCAAACATGTACAGCCATCTTGGTCACATATTATTGTAGCACAGTTTGTGATGAATGCAAAAAAAAAAAAAAACATGTTGGTCAATATTATGTTTTAAGTAGCTGAAATAACCACAACCTAAATGAGAATCATCAGAGTCATAATTCACCTTAAAAGGGGTTCAAACTTAAACATGCATCTAATCAGTTGTAAATGATTACTTGCATTGGTTTGTTGCTGAATAAGAGTCTTGATGCGGTAGACAAGGTTCTTGATGAGTTCTTTTGGAGTGAGTCGAAGATTTTCCCCCTGGTTCTTCTGAAGATAGGAAAGTCCACAAAGTTACTTGAATGTAACACTGCCAGAAGGTTAAACTCAAGAGGAGAGTTTTGGAGTGTGTTTGTCTCAAGAAGAAGAGTTTTGAGCGTTGATTAGTCTGAGTTCTGAACTTTTAATAGTTCATTGCCACACCCATTTTGTGGGTGGAGTGGCCAATCAGAGGCATGCATTTTGAGCGGGAGATACTTCCTTTGTCTCCGTTTATGGCCCATTTGTATTTTATTGCTGATCTGGAACGTTAATTCAAAACATAGTAAGAATTGTTTGATGCATTTCGCGATCACATAGTGTACATCATTGTGTGAGAAATAAAGAGAAGATCATTTTGATACCAAGAAAGTAACCTCTAGACGATATTAAAGCAGAGATACACTCATACACTTGAATACAGGCATTTAACATCTAACTAATACAAGTAAAGGGTTATAACTAAGTTAATATAATAGGGGAATATACATACAACACATGTATATAGCAGTTACATTTATAACTGCTTAATTATGGCCTAAATAAAGAAAATGTCTGTAGGTGTGTGTGTGACATGTATTGGAAATTGTGGAGACAGGCAACTGGTCTGGTGCCTAGCACGGGGGTCATTTCCTCCTCTGTGGAATGTGTTTGAAGCTTGATAGGGACACCACAGAGGTGACCTTTTTAGCATCCTTTTGATAGTGGGGAAAACCATCTGCAATTTAGCACCCATATAAATGTAAACGGTGAGGCCAGGTCGGTAATTTATATGCAAATGTCAAAAGGCTAAAAGGGTTTCTTAAAACAAAGTGTAATCAGCCATCACTTATCCTACACAGACGTTACAATTACTAGCTGATGGAGTTCTGTAGCAGCCAACTACTGTAAGATAAGATTTAAAGCTAATAATTCATATTTTTTAACTACTGACTCAGAAAGTAACACAGTAACTTCATATCTATCCTTAACATAAACTGCTACCCCCCCCCCCCCCCTTTTTGGTCTATCAGCCCTGTAAACAGTATAACCATCAATACCTATGGCTTTATCTGGAACCGTTTTATTAAGCCATGTTTCAGATATTACTGTAATGTCAGCACTGGTATTTTTTGCCCAGATACACACTAAGTCCAATTTGGGAAGCAGGCTTCTCACATTCATATGAATAAAACCTAGACCCGATCTGGATGCAAAATCGGCAGGAACTTTAAAAGTCGAAGCAGTATCATTATAAGGACCAGGATTTGGTAAAACATTTTCCTAATAACAATAACATAAGTATTCTAGCATTTCTAGCAGATGAATTTGAACAAGTGAAATGATTAACGGAGCTGGGTTCTTTTTTGGTTAAGCAGACATTATTGAGTCCTCATACACAAAATTTGAAAGCAGTAACTTCAATCGGCAGTCCCAGAGAACATGAAAGTTTGTGTATAGACCACTTGTCCAGTTTGTCGATTTTAAAGTTACAGGAGTATCGTGATGTGACGAGGAGAGTGAGTCATACCTGTAACTGATGTTTCCCTGGTTGAATATAAGAAGAAGTAAGGCCACCAGAGCCGCGCAATTAACCCTCTGGGGTCGACAAATGCATATATGCGTTTTGTGGCATAATCTCCTGATAACGCCGAAAATAACTTAAATTACACTTTCAGTTTTAATAGTACAGATAAGAGCAATACATCAATCGAATCTGTAAAGGGTCTACTTTTATTTGTATACACTCATAATAACAACTAAACTTTGTGCTTTTGAAGAATAAAGAAAACAAACAGGGTGCGCTCTCTGTCTTCTCCGTCTCCGCGAACTGCTTTTAGAAACGCGTCACTAAAATGAACTGTAACTCAGCAAATACTCAGCACACAGACATGGGAGTTATATCTATAGAAAGCTTTGTCTACTTTGAAATGAAGCAAGTCTTATCGAAAATACATTCTGTGAGGAAGTAATCCGTATGAAACCAACACAATGATCAGTCTTTCCCGTCTGACTCATTATCTCTAATGCGATCCCGCCCTCGCACGGCTCACATCGTTCATATGTAAATAGCCGCGTGGGACGTGCAAACGCCCAACACAAACAAAGAGCATTCATACTGTTCATTTCTGGAAAACCCGTTGAGTAAAGGCAGGGTTTCCCTCGAAAGGAGAACACGATTTCATCCAGTAGAGGAGATCAATCTGATGAGTAAGTAATGTTTCTTTTTTGCATTAGTTAACGTGTTATTGTGACATAAACTTGAACACATTTACTAACTGTTAGTTGGGTTTTTCCCAAACTACAACATGATGAATGCTACACGTCTAAGAATGTTTAGACCATGTTTATTATTAATACTCTCTTCACAAATATGGCTATGCAGTCTATGGCTGCAGAATCATATCAAAGGCTACTATAAAATCATACATACTAGGCTATCATAGTTGGGTTTTTCCCAAACTATAATCCCTGACTACAATGTTTGAAATCGAGTAAAACAGTTTGAATACGATGATGCGATGATGTTTTCATGCTCTATATAAAACAATAAAAGTAATATAAGTGTACACTGTAACATGATGAATGCTACGAGTCTAAGTATGATTAGAACATTTTTATTGTTAATAGCCTACTCTGTTCAGAAATAGATTTTAATAACGTGCTAAACAATAATGATTAGTTTCTCAGATATAAAATGTCTTTTCTTTTTATATACACATGCTCACAAATGTTTGTTTTTTTGGATTGTTTGTATTTTATTGAATCTGCACCACAGTTGAATCCTGATGACTTTCTTCAAACTGTTTTCCTCTGAGAGGATTTCTGAAGGATCATGTGACTGGAGTAATGATGTTAAAAAGTCAGCTTTGATTGTTCCTAATAAACTGTTTAACTGCACTTGCAAGTGAATCTCAAGTTATTTTGTGTGATAGCTAAATATATTCTTAATAAACTACTAATAAAAAAAAAATATATATATATATATATTTGTCCTCATATTCTTTCTTGTAACTCTTTCCTCTCAATCACATACCTGCCTGAATGGCTCATTATGAAGCTAATTATGCAGCTCATTATGTGGGCCTTTGTCTTCTCAGGTGTGAATGTGAAGGTTGACGCCCTCTCGCATAGACACTTTTTACTCAAAAAGTGACTTAGAAACTTCAATATATTGTTTTCTGTGAGCAAGTAAACAAGATGGTTTACATATAATTTTGAAGCAGAAACTCTAGGCTACAAGATCCAGTTCTCAAAAGTCTTGTGAACAAATGTTCTGTGTGTGTTTTATGGCCTTATTTCAGTGACTTCAAAATTTTAGTTTTTCACTAACCACACATAAATGTTTCTTTCTCAAAAACAAAATCATGTACATAAATGCTCCTAACATATTATTGTAGCCCAGTTTGTGCTGTTTACGGTGTTATAAGACTTTATCCATTTATATGTTTATAAGCAACTGAAAAAAGCACAAATGTAAGGGCATGTCAAAACTTCAGGCCCCCAAAACACCCTCAGACCCCAGAGGGTTAAAAGTAACAAACAGCATTGTCCATCTAAAGTCCGACTGAGTTGACTCGATTCGATGATTTGAATTCTTCTTACTGATGCGTAGTCTAGGCCACTCCAACTCACCCTTTTCCCACGAAACGCTGCCTGACACTACATAGCAGAAGAGAGACCCACGCCAACACCAAACCATGTCCAGCGCCGAAAAGAGAAAGCCAACAGAAAAGGATCACCACCAAAACATCGACCGGTAACCAATTTCTCAAAACGCTAAATGGACAAAGCCACTTGCGTTACGGTGTAGAGTTGGCACTTTCCTTAGCGAATGAGGGCGTAATCCATTAAACCCAATGGGCCAGCACCTTCCCTTCCTTGTAGTAGCGATATCAGAGCCCAAACGCGATCAGCAGAGTCGGCCAATGAACGAACCATGTCCCACGCCAAAGGGAGAAAGCCGACAGAAGAAAATCACCATCAAACAACAAATAGTAATATGCCAAAGTGCTAGTGGACAAAGCCACTTGTGTTACAGTATGAAATAAGCACTTTCCTTTAAAAGAGGAGGGCTTAATCCTTTTATCTCAATGTCCAGCGTCTTCCCTTTCGTTAGTCCACACACAGTCGGCAAATGATCGCAGGGAAGATCCACTCACGGAGATAAAATTTTTCTTCAATTCACTTAACATAAAACAACAAGCTCCGAAGTTAAAAGGAACAAACTAACATAAAAAATCTAAGACAAGCTTACACACAGACATAGACGTGCCGCCATCTTGGATAAATGTGATAATTAATGATAAATGGCTAGGGACTAATCAACTAATGAGGACAGCAAACAAGGACAGGAACAAGAAGATCAAATAAGGGCACGAGAGGAGGGGGAAACACAAGACACAGAGACAAAGTCTGACAGTTACAGTGTAAACACTGATGCCTCAGAATTAAAAAAAACATATTAAACCAGATCAGACTGGATTTATTTATGGAAGATATTCAATAAATAATATAAGAAGAGCTTTAAATTCACAGCAGATTGGAAAAAAACAGTAAAACACCCTCAATGCTTCTCAGCTTAGATGCTGAGAAAGTATTTGATAGGGTTGACTGGGTGTTTCTGGAACAGACTCTTAATTATAAGGGATTTCATGACACTTTTGTTAAATGAGTAAAGTTTTTTTTTTAATAAAAAACTCTACATAAAGAGTTCGAGTTAATGGTCACTGTTCTGAGTTTAGGTAGGGGAACTCATCAGGGAGATGCAATGTCTCCAGTCTTATTTGCACTTAGTTTTGAGCCACTAGCGGAATTAATAAGGAGTGACACCAGAATACAGGGGATAGTGTCATAAAGTGTCATGAAGGAGGAAAGTGTTATAAGATATCATTAAACGCAGATGACGTATTACTATTAATTGAAAACCCTCTTACATCTCTTTCGGCCCTCTTAGAATGCCTTAGAGACTATGGATTAGTTTCTGGATACAAAGTAAATACTAATAAATCTGAGGCAATTATGATATCAGGACATTGGCCCACTCAGTTACACAATGAGGTATGTTTATAGGTAGGTATCTCTAAACTCTTAGGATCTGTATTACCTTTTAGCTTACCTGTAAGAATGAGACCATTGTACCAGACGCACAGAGACAATTCAAATGATACCAAACATGGCTTTTAATAACACTTGCGTTAATGTAGAACATTATATTATACTATTGACCATTCTGAGTGAGCTGAGTGAAGGGAAGGATGGGTGAGCGGAAGAAAGGGGATGAGAAGGAACTAATGCATAGCTGAGAGAGACGTTTTCCCACATTTTCTCTCAGTGAGATGTGGAAACAGATGTCTGTATTGCCATTTTTCCACTGCGTGGTACAACTCGGCTCAGCATGGCTCGGTTCGGATCGGTTTGTGTTTCCACTGCAGTTTAGTACCGCTTTAGAGTGGGCGGGATTATTCACATGTCATTATAGTTGCGCCACCTCTTCTCCTGAAAAACTTTTTCATTCCATGTTGCCCCATAAAGCTCTCGCTGGATCCGCTCCTCGGCTATCAATGAGAGAAACGTCTGCACTTCCTCAACAGACCATGAAACAGGCATTTTTTCGTTGTTAAAACAGTTCAAAATAAGACTGAAAATACGTATGTCAAATAAAGATTGGGTGGGGGGGTGAACCTTCCTAATTTTAGATACTAATATTGGGGTGCTCAGCTTAGAGCCCACACAGCAAAAGGACTCCGTGGTGGATCCGCCGCGGAGGTATCGCGGCTTCCAGAATGTACCCATGAAATGGACCTGTATCGGCGTCCACTTGCGCGCAGTGACGGATCCGCAACGAAGGCGGATCGCGGATCCGCCGTGGCTCCGCACTGCATCCGCGATTAAAACCTTACCTCCCGCAACGGACTCTTAAAAAAAATCCTGGCTCATCTGGCCCGGATCCGTTTTGGACCCATTTATCTCATTTTCAAAATCCCTTTTGTTCTTGCTATAGGATAAAACTAAAACCATCACTAGGCCTAGGCTACTACAGCAATATAGGCCTAAGCGTAAATCTGCATTGCCTTGTATTTTTAACCTAACAATATTGTAAATAGGCCTAACAGAAAAGGTTCAAGTCAAGACATCAATTTAATGTACAAAAGTAATCACTACTCAACAGAAATATAAAATTGATATTTAAATTTATGGAAAGTTATAGGTTATAGCCTATTCTGTTTTTAAGTAGCCTACATTGGTGAGGCTACTCTACATTCATTTTGTGGTCAAAACCTAATTTAGTGCTTTATAGGCCTAGGTCGGTGCAAACGTAAAATATTTTATCTATTAGGCTACAACTTCAATGAAATGCAAATGCACAGCTAAAATATCAGAAAATGAATAACTGGTGAACGACAAGAAGTTCAATAAATAGGTTGTTTATTGCTTATTTCTCCTATTACTCCGTTTGTGTGGATGGAGGCGGGACACGTCTCCTCGTTGCCCGATTCCCCCGCCAGGTTGAACCACCTGATTGCTTGGTGACCTCTGCGTCCGTGGCTGACCGTGTCACTGTGTTTTTCCTCACAGCACCTGTAATCAAACAGACAGATATGTTCATGTTTATGGTATGTAGCATCCAAAGCCAAGTATGCTTACACAATACAGTATATGAGATAGGCATTAAGGAGATTAAATTAAAAAAGAAACATGACTTGCAAAGTTATAAACAGGGTTGCGGTGGTTAAAATAAGAGGTGGGTAAACTATGAATTCGTGATAAGGGTAAGGTGTGCTGCGCCTTTCGCTATTGGCTGTTTAAAAAAGACATCCAAAATGTTCTAACAATATCAGTGGTATTAAATGGTTCCTTGATCAGAGCACATATTGTATGTGAATAAATCAGTGTGGTTTTGTAATGTTTTAAGTTTTTGTTTTTTCATATTTAAAAATACCATCCCCGCAATAAGAATGACGCTGAGTCAAATTAAGATAAAGATGTGTTCTCATGTCTGGAGTGTTTATTGAACCAACCAGATAAGAGTAAATCGAGAATCAGTGAGAGCCTCATTTGATTGGCTGAAAGAAGAAAGTTCCGCCTTCCACACGCGCTTGCAAATCTGAAATCAGTGAGAGAAACGTGCCAAAACCGCAAACGCAAAGACGCAGACGTACATAGCGGGTTATTTGGGGAACATTTTGCTCTATGCACGCAAGAAGTCATTTAGACAGTTGCAACAATGTTTTTTTCTACACACATACTGGTTTTAGGCGGTCAATCTGATTTGCAGTTCTTGATACGGTTGTTTTCACTTGCAAAACACTGGGCACAGGTTTGCAATACTTTTGGCTGTATTTGGGCGAAACAACAGTGCCAAAAGTGTAAAAATAAAAGTCAGAAGAATACATATCATATTTATTTTGCCTTAGCATCAGTGGCGTACCGTGGGGTTTCAGTCAGGGCCTTGTAAACTACAGCTGTAAACTACATGTACACATCATACACATCTCTGTTACAGCTAACGCAGCCATATGCATATGCACATATTATGCCGCACACAGGCTCTCAACAACAATAACGGCTGATCAACAATTTCAACAGTAGGGGTCACTATGCACATTCACGTCACTAAAATAACGACGCGCCCAAAGCAGCAAAACTGTGCAAACGCTGGACATCCACCCACACACACACAACACCACAGTATTATCAACGCACCATGTACACCTCCATAACAATGTGCATGACACAATACTCATCATATAACAAAGCATTCACCTGTCACTTGTAAATAAAGTCCATGGGTCTGTCATTCCGTCCCTTTACTCGGTTTAAAAAGTAAACACGCCAACAAAATAACTTGTGCTCGGAGCTAGCTGTTAGCCACTCATAGCACTCATAGTTTCAGTCTTTGAAATGGCGCATAAAACATTTGCTGGCCTTTGTTAGCGAAATCAGTTCAGGTCTTCCTTTTTCAGTTATTCTCTTTTGTCTGCAAAAGGTGTTTTTAGTAGCTAGGCAACAAGATCTGGTGTAGGCGCCGATGACGGCATCTGTCATTTTCTTTTCATTGAATTTCACTTTCTTTTCATTGAATTTCACTTTCTTTTCATTGAATTTCACTTTCTTTCCTTGGAAGTCCCTGACTAAAGGGGCGGTCACGCTGGGGGTAGCACTGGACACGTCACTAGACCCAGAGGGCGGGCTGTCACTGAACGTCAAAATTTGATTGGCTGATGATTCTGTCACTAATGCTCGTAACAAATCAGATGTGACTTCTTTCAACAAAAGGGTAGCACTATCTGTAGTGCTGGCCTCAGACTTTTTTATGTAGGATATTCCAGTTCAACTTCTACTAAACTAATCATAGGCAATTTTGTGGACATTACACAAATGAAAATGATACCTAAATTATCAATAAAAACATTTTTCACACAATTAAATTTTTTATAGGGCCAGCAGAGAAGGCCCTGCTGCCCCTGACGGCCCACCACTGCTTAGTATGAAGTTGCAGTTTCACAATACATTAAAAAAAACAATAAAAGGCTGCAAATCTTTTTTTTTTACGCTTGAAACGCGATTTACACTTTAACAAATCTTTTCTTGCGCATGCAAAATTAATTTACGCTTGCTATCTAATGTATTTCACATATCTTACCCTGCGCATGCAAATCTTTTTGACGTCATTACCTTCATAAAAACGTAGCTATAATATTCACTCAGCGTTTTGTTTTCTTGTTAAACTGTGTGTAAAATGAGCGGTGATCGTTATTAGATCACCCTACGGACCGTCTATTTGCTGGATGGTTTCAAGGTAAAGTTAATAGTCGGTAGCTAACATTAGCAGATAAGCCTGTACTTTTTGACCTTCATACAGGCGCCAATACCCATTAGTTGTCTGAACTGACTCAAATGGTGATTAAAATGCCGAAGCTTAATTTTCATTATAAAGAGGATGGCAGATACACTACACATTAGGGGTTGAACGACTTCTGTTTTTTTAAAGTCGACTTTTATGTGAAGAAAGTCGATTAGAAGTCGACTAGTCGCTGATGACGTCATTAATGAACAAATAAGTCTGGAGCTGTGACAAGCACCTTGTGCACAGCTATGGCATATGACACAGTGCCGCCCACATGGCTATTGCTCCTATAACAGCTCATTTTTATCAGTTCTTTTGTCTTTATATTCGTTATATTTCTCACAAATTTCTGCTCGTTCTAAATCACATACAGATTGCACAAAGTTGCACAGTAAAGATTACACTCATATGAATGCATTAGTGAGAGCGATTGCGTGTGTGAATTAATTCTACCTGGCAGCTACTCTACTAGTAATGAAGCTGTGGGATTTAGTTAATAAGAAATATATGCTTGAACGTTTCAGTTTCTAAGCTATTTTATTGATAAATCGCAGAACAGTGTTGACAATACATTTCCGCGCTGAACGATTCTGTGCGCGCGCGATCTGCACGTGATGTACGCGCTACTGTCTGAAGCCAATGTGTGTGCGTTACAGAGCAACAGCGCATTACATTAGAACAGCGATTAACTGACCTGTACTATAAGCTGTTTAAAACGTACATTCTCCCGTTCAATTTCGAGCATCCAGTAATATAATTCGAGCAAAATTCCCCAATACCAGTGGGGAAGTTGTGGCCTAATGGTTAGAGAGTCGGACTCGTAATCCAAACCCCCAACTGCTCCCCGGGCGCCGCAGCATAAACGGTGTGTGTGTGTGTGTGTGTGTGTGTGTGTGTGTGCACGCACGTTGGATGGGTTAAATGCAGAGCACAAATTCCGAGTATGGGTCACCATACTTGGCCGTATGTCACTTCACTTTCAATATAATCACACATGTCTTGTGGAGCGCTTTCAGAGTATGCATTTATTTGTTATTTTAGTTTGGAAACGGAGCTTAAATGTGGAAGTCCTTCAGAGATTTCTTATATTGTTGCGCCCTCTATAGGACCAGCGACCAGTCGATGTCAAGCTAAAAGCGTCATGGCAGAGCATTAAAGTCGACTAGTCGACTAGTCGATTAGTTGGTGCAACCCCTACTACACATGAGACCAAAATTGCCAAAATGCAAACTTAACAATGCACAGCTACGTTAGCTAGAAGCTAGCGCTAAACCATTATCCACGAGTGATCGTGTTAAATTTGTCCTAATATCAAACAACGTCTACAGTCATTAATATACATGATGATATCGATACATCAATAAACTTACTCAAGAGGGTTCAGCGCAACCGTGTCCCAGCAAAGAAAGCCTCCAGCGATATGACTCTCGTCTCGTCTCCTCTCGGCTCTTGGTGTACTGTGGCTCAACCGTTACAGTAAAGGCGCTTTCGTGTCTGCGGATCCGACATGGGTCCGCACAGGATCCGCTGACTGACAGTACCGGAGGCGGAGCTGATCCTCTGGGTGGCGCCAAAACGAATGTGACAGTCACGTGGGTTTGGCGACTTGAAGGATCCGCCTAGGAATCTCCTGCTGTGTGGGAGCTATCACTGCTTGTCTTGGTGTTGATAAGGAGGCAGAATGGGTCAGTATAGAACAGAATTCACTTCCTGGAGTTTCTTTGAAATTTCTGCCATCCATGGATTTGCAAGCACAAAAGGGAGTGAAGAAAACAAAAATATGGATACAGCATACTGTAAAAATTTGGTCCACAATAATAATAATAATAAACATTTAGAGGAGCAATAGCCTTATCACGTGCAATAACAATTAAAGATAACCCAGATTTTCTTCCTTCTATATATATATATATATATATATATATATATATATATATATATATATATATATATATATATAGCGTCTTTATTAGATCAGAAGAGAATGGTTAACATTATTGAACATGGTGTACCTACTAAAAATCATGTAGCCCATATTTATAGAAAATTAATGCAAGACAAATCTGACGACTCATTTTATACCAAAAGAAATTGGGAGTTAAATACTAAAATAGAGGATGAGATGTGGTTAAATATATGTGTCAGCTGTCATAATTGTATTAGCAGTCAAATATGGAAGAAATTTGACTGGAAGATGATATTAAGATTCTTCAAGAGTTCAAATCAGATATGTGACTGCAGATTTACAGTTAAAATCGGACTTTTTCGGTTTTGTTTGGCTATTTATTTATCATTTGTATTTATTTATTATAATTTTTTTTCCCAGTATTAATATTTTAAGTAAATGCTATCTGTATATTATGTTTATAAATTATTTTATAAAAATACAGTAAAAAAAAACCTCATGTCTGTATAGTTCATATAATCTGTTTTTATAGTATATAGAGTATAAAAACATCCTCGCGTCATACAACATGCAATGTTGCACTCGATTTTACACATTTTAGTCTGGAATTACAGTTTGGGAAAAGTCCAACTAGTAAATTTGTTCAAGTTTATGTCACAATAACACATTATCTAATGCAAATAAGAAACATTACTTAATCAGCAGAAATGATCTCCTCTTCTGGATCAAATGGTGTGTCACATTGCGTTCTTTTTCTGAGGTAAATTCTGGCTTATTCTTCTCAGCGTGTCTTTTTCAAAAAATGAAAAGTAGCTGAGATGAACTTGATGAATCTTCACTTAGTTTATGGAGGCGATGTGGGTGTTTACATGTCCGTGTGTCTCACGTGGATAATTATCATATGAACAGTGCACGCTGTTCATGGGCATTATCACATTACAGATAATGAGCTCAGACAGGAAAAACTGTACCTCGCGTTAGTTTCATACGGATTACTTTAACAAAGAATATTAGTTTTTGATAAGACTTACTTCATTTCAAAGCATTCCATAGATGTATTCCTCATGTCTGTATGTCAAGTATTCACTGAGTTTGTTCATTTTATTGACACATTTCAGAATGATATTCACAGAGACTGAGATGGCTGAAAACACACCATGTATATTTTCTTTATTTCACAAAAGCACACTGTTTTGTTGATATTGTGAGTGTACACAAATAAAAGTAGACCCTTTACAGATTCAAACGATGTATTGCACTTATATAACAGAGCATTTAAGTTGTCATCAGGAAAAAATGCGTGACGGCATGAAAAAGTGACGGTGCCATTGTCGACCCCAGGAGGATAACCCTGTGTTTATTGACAATGTAGAAATATTTTGTGCCTGTTTTAAGTACATTAGTACTTTAATGGAGTATAACTGTTTCTGATTACTTTACTTTTATGACTGAAACTACAGAAAATAACAGCAAAAAAACTGTGTGTTAGTGATGTCTGACAGCCAAACTAATGTAACATGGACTGTTGCTGTGTGTCTGTAGGTTGTCTGGCTGTATGGTGACAGAGGAAGGCTGTTGTTATTTGTCTTCAGCTCTGAGTTCAAACCCCTCACACCTGAGAGAGCTGGATCTGAGCTACAATCACCCAGGAGATTCAGGAGTCAAGCTGCTCTCTGAAAAACTCAGGAATCTGGATAAACTCAAGTATGTTGAACAGCAAGTTTTTAGGTTTTATCATTTGATTTTGAACTACTCAGTGTCTCTATGTAGATAGAAGTCTAGGTAAGTGAAGTGTTTAATGTAGGTTTCTTGAGCAGTGGGGTTACCCGAGCCTGCTTGAATGCAGTTGGGAATTGCTTGAATGCAGTTAGGCAGTTGTGTATGTTACTTTTCATAATATACACAGTTTTATTTTGTACCAGATTGTGAGTTTTATCTTCAGTGGAACACAAAAGGAGATTTAAGGCAGAACATTTAGGGACGAACAGCCTCAGTCACTTTTTAATATCAATGCATCTTCTTTTCTATAAAATAAATGAATTGTGACTGAGACGGAATACTCTCCTCTTTCTATATGCTTTCTGGCATAAACAACAAATATCTTTGGCCAGCTGTTTACCAGTTAGTTCAGCCAGAAGACAAACAAACAATCTAAATCTAAACTTCGATCAAACGTTTTCTATAATATTTAAATACATAACTAAATGCAAAACCTAATAAAAGTAATGATGGCATCCAGTGGTTACACCAGCAGTTCTCATCTCTGGCCCTTGAGATCCACTTTCCTGAAAAGTTTTATTACATTTTATTTTATTTATTTATTTCTATCAGATAGCATTAATCTACCTCTGTGTATTTTAAATGCATTTGCTCTGGTTTAACGTACATGCTGCATTAATTGAAAAATAGCATAAAATATGTGTAGGTCACAATAACTTTTTGTTGGGCGAGAAGTAATTGCAATAAACAGTATTATATACATTTAAAGATTATTTTATGCCACTGACGGTATAATGCTAATATTTCACCAGTATCAGCACAGGGACTTGTCTCTGAATGAACTAGAAGGCTGTAAGTCAGTGCAGTTTCATTGTTAGGCCAGTAGATGGAGGCAAAGGGACTGTCTTTATGAGTGAGTCATCATTAAAGGGATAGTTTACCCAAAAATGAAAATTCTGTTCTTCCAAACTCATAAGACCTCCGTTCATCTTCAGAACACAAATTAAGTTATTTTTGATGGAATCTGAGAGCTCTCAGACCCTCCATAGACAACAAGGGTCCTTACAAGATCAAGGTCCAGGAACACAGCAAGGAGATCTGTAAAATAATCCATGTGACATCAGGGTTTCAGACAGGACAGGATACGTCATCAGTGCGTTCACGCACGCTGTGCAGACAGAGTGAGAACGGCAGGCAAACATCAACAACCCGATCTTCCTTCCTGCTATTGTAATACTTTTACTAACTATACTATAAAGTTTTCTCACCGGTGAATGACACATGATGTAGCCCAGCGGTTCCCAATTCCAGTCCTCACGCCCCCCGCTCTGCATATTTTGCATGTCTTGCTTAGTTAGCCCCCTGGGGCCGAAACCCGCACCAGTGCGGGCTGTCTCGTATTTTCTTTATGACCGCGAAAAGAGCTAAAAATACTCCATGAGTTTTGATCGTACAGATAAGAATAAGATATCCTTTGAAACTGCAAAGGGTCTACTTTTATTTGTGTATAGCCATAATAAAAACAAAACAATGTACTTTTAAAAAATAAAGAAAATAAACAGGATGCGTTCTCTGCCGGCTCTGTCTCTGTCAACTCTTTTCACAGACAAGTAAATAAAACAACACGAATCTCTGCAAATACTCGCCTCAAATACATGAGAAATATATCCATAGAAAGCTTGAAATGTCTACTTTTAAATGAAGTCCAAAATAAATATTTTCTGTTAAACTAATGCGTATGAAACCAGTGCGATGTCCAGTTTTCCCGTCTCAACTCATTATATCTAATGCGGTCACGCCCACACGCTGATCGTGCTTTTCAGATTCAAATATCCTCGTGAGGCGCATGCGAATGTAAACGCCCACAACGCCTCCGCATGAACAAACAAAGTCCTTCCAAACAAAGAACAAAGTTCAATCCGGCTACTTTCTGTTTCTGGAAGAAAATCTCCTGAGAGAAATAACCCAGAATTTCAAAATGTTATTTTTTTTATTTATTTCCGTCAGAGCACATAAACAATACACTATGGAAATGCCAGGTAGCCTATGTGATGTTTATTTATATATTTCAACATGACACACTACCAGTCAAAAGTTTTTGAACAGTAAGATTTTTTATGTTTTTGTAAAGAATTCTCTTCTGCTTACCAAGCCTGCATTTATTTGATCCAAAATACATAAAATTTGTATTTGCTAAAGCAGTAATATTTTCAAATATTTTTACTATTTAAAATAACTGCTTTCTATTTGAATATATTTTATTCCTGTGATCAAAGCTAAATTACTCCAGTCTTACTCCAAGTGAAACAATATACACTATACCAAAAGCTATATTCAAAAGCGTGGAGTCAGTATATGTAGAAATTGAAACTTTTATTTAGCACACAAGTGATGATAAAGACATTTATCATGTTACAAATTATGCTTTCTATTCATCAAAAAAAAAAAAAAAAATCTTCTCAGCTCTTTTCAACATAATAATAACTGTTACCCATGAAATGATAACATTAACTTGGAAGTTGATTTTGTCCTTTATTCCACTAGTGCAGAACTCACACCGTACACATTTTGGTCGTTGTTGTTGTTTACTTGTAGTTATAATTTGTGTACATTTATATGCATATGTGCGGTCAAACTGTAAACACAAAACAGTTCACAATTAATATTTAGTAATGTTTCACATATTACATTTGCATTAAGCATTATCACATGTGATATACGGATTTCTAGAACAGTCTCTCGTGTCACAGACTTGCTTAAACTTTGTTTACTAACTAAATGCAACATATTGCATGAATATTTAAACTAGTAACATAATAAACAACATATGTCTACACAAACTGCAAACACAAGCGTATAATATTAACTGTTTAGGCTCTATAGCACTTATCGCAAAAAACGATCTACATAGCAATACCTCAGAAACTATCAATACACTTAAACAACATAAGAATTACTCACCACGCTGGGAATATATAGTTTAAGTTATAGCTTAAATCTGGAATTGTTATAAAAGTTCAGCAAGCTTCAACATGGATGAACAATTTTTCTCTATCAGTGTTTTATTTTTTTTTCTATCTCGCGATCCCATGAGCCCACTGAAACCACGTTCTTAAAGGGGCAGCACCCAACAATAACAGTAATAATAAATGTTTTTGAGCAGCAAATCAGAATATTAGAATGATTTCTGAAGGATCATGTGACTGGAGTAATGATGCTATAAAGTCAGCTTTGATTGTTCCTAATAAACTGTTTAACTGTACTCGCAAGTGAATCTCAAGTTATTTTGTGTGATAGCTAAATATATTCTAAATAAACTACAAACAAAAAATATCTACATTTATTTTGTCCTCAAATTCTTTCTTGTAACTCTTCCCTCTCAATCACACACCTGACTAAATGGCTCATTATGGAGATCATTACTCTTCTCAGGTGAGAATCACAGCATTATCCAGGATAGTTCACGCCATCTCACACAGATCCTTTCTACTCAAAAAGTGACTTAGAAAATGTAGTGTCTTCCACCGCTCATTCAAATGATCACGCTCCATCTTGGAGTTTGATACCAGAAGATAGACTTTATTATCTATTTAACAAGAATAAAGCCGAGGCCCCTTCTGCAGAAGAGTCTCACGAATGTCTCTCAGCTCTGGTATATATACAAGTTTTTAAGGCGGGTTCCTATACATTTGGAATTTCTCTTATGTATACAATTCTACATTTTACTTACGTATGCAATTCTATCTCTCCCTTAGGAGAAGAGACCTCCTAGACTTGTTATGGTAAAGGAAAAAGTCCCCCTATTTCTCCAGATGTTTTCTTGTCTGGACAATTTTGCCACGTAGGTGCTTTTTGCACAGAGGCCTTAGAACATAATGGAAGATTAAATAGATATATTAATGGCAAGATTCACCTTGATTATACTTGATTAATTCGATCTTTAACCCTATAAAACCGACGGGAGCGCCCGCGCTCCGGTTTTCGTGTCTCTGTTTAAAAGTCAATAGAAACCGAAACCAAAAGGGTAGCGCAATAATTCTTTTTGCATTCAAAATCAGAGACGTTACACAGTCAGATCAAGTCTACAACATGCTCCTGTTGCGTTGTTTTCACCCTCTAACAAGTCTGCACAAATCGCATAAAATGCGTATACAACAAAATACACTAAAAATAACATTGCACGTCTTTGCACACATGTTCTATAGATCTGAGGTTGCTAGATACCTGTTCCTACGTCTACTATGACGTAATCACGTTCTGTGCACTATGACCCCAAGGTGTGTTGCATGTGGTGACATCACAAGCCGCGACATTTGACTTTCATTTGCTGTACGTATATACTACAGCTGCTGCTGCGTTCTATTCATCACTCTTATTTATTTATCATTGCAATCTGTTGCTTTTTTTTCTTTTTCACACATGCACACAAATGCACCTTCACAAATTCAAGCACAATCACACACTCGCGTGCATAATGTTACCACTGCGTGAAAACATAAGTACATGCACGCGGAGGTTTTGGAGCTACTAACGTTACGCGCGTGCGACGACGAGGAACTCTCCGCCTGCTCATCTGCTCCAGAATCTGTTTCTAGTGGGGTTTATTTTTGTTTTATGTATTTGTTTTGTTTTGTTTTTACACAAGAATAACTGAGATGTTCTTTATGTATTTATTTTTCAATCAACATCGCTCTCAAAAGCAAAATGTATTATTTTTTTACCCCACAAATTCAAATGCACTCCACCTCTAAAGGCATGCCACATACCCCTCTGCTTTATTATAGTCAGAAATTGTCACAAGTGTTATCACAGCCTTTTTGCATTTTTAGTTATGATAAATTACAGATTTTAGAGTAGTGTAACTGATTATTTTACATTATCTTTTGTAGTTGTTCAATCAATATTGCTCTCAAAAGCAATATATTAGCGGTTTGACTTCACAATGCACGTTTATAAAAATGAGTGTATCTCACAAACGAATTTATGTAATCAGTCCAAATAAATTTTATGTAGTTTCAAAGTGTTTTATGCAAGTTTTTTACATTGACAAGTTTGAGGTTTGACATTTGTGATATTTCTGTATTTAGTAAAATATGTTGAAAAAAAAAATCGATTTTCATATTTTTGTTGGTTTATTGCACTTTTGAGCTATTTATCTAGTAATTATGGATTTCTTACATACACAGCCTTCAAATTGGAGGTGTAAGGATTGTATTGATATATGGCATTTGAAAATACTCAAAAGAATGACAGCACAGCATGTAAAAATACTAAGATATACTCTGGCGGAATTGTTCTATGGCAGGTCTTAAAGGGTTAACATTAAAAATCTTCTTCATTCCTCCTTTTGAGACTTTATTAAGTCTCACAATTGCTTATGTCTACCCAGAGTGCTACTTCATAATTCAGTCCTTTCAGTCAACACTATCTAGTGTCTAAATACATCATACAGTCTTACCATCAATGACTAGATGATGCAGCAGCACTCTGGAGGAGAATCAGAACCAAACGTCTCTCTCTACACTTGACTAAGAGAGAGTGAAAGATTCTGTCTCCTTTCCCCCTTTATCGTAGAATAAAATGTTATAAGCATGAGCGTGCATTTGATTCAGTGCTTGCCTGTGGTTGTCACAGTTATGTATATTAAAAACATAAAAATACATTCAAAATATAATACATTGAATATTCCAAGAAAAAATAGTTCAGATCCGTTGATCTTCAGCCCAGATACTTTGTGCATCGTAGAGGGTCATCCATGGGCAGAGGTTAGGCCAGTATTTATATCCAGGATTTGGCTCATCTTTACACCTCTTCATCATAATCATTAGAGTTGCTGGAACTTTCATCCAAAGTTTGCTCATTTAAGATCAGTTTGTTTAGCAATCCTTCATAATATTCATCCAAGTTCCTTGATTATTTGTTGATTATTTGGGACTTTTATCATTTCCATTTGCTTAACTGTAGCATTGACGACTAATGTTTTTAGTACAGGTAATACACAGCAAAATAATAATCCTCTTGTTAATGTGGCAGCTCCTAAAACATTCCTAGTTTAGCAAACCATGCTCCAAATTTCAAATCAAACCAATCCCATATTCGTTTGTACCTTCCTGCATTTGCTGTAACTTCTGCTCTTATTTTTTTTATTTTAATCATCACTTCACTAAAAGTTCCTCCAGGGGCAGTATTATTTGGTATAAAAGTGCAACATTGATCTCCAAACATAATACAGACTCCTCCCTTATCAGCTAAAAGCCAATTAAGGGCCTGTCTGTTTGTTTTGCCATGTCATTCTACTTGTTGCGTGCACTTGTTCTCCTAATAAGGTTAACGCATCGTCAGTATAATTAATGAATCTTTGTTGATTATAATAAATGTAATTAATCCTCTACATTTTTGTTAGGTGTGATCCAAGCAAATATTGATTCAAAGCCTGCTTTCACTTCATCTCTTGCCTTGAACTCGTTAGGAATCCCTCTCGGTTGTTCAGCTGAGTCTAAATATACCTTGGGGTCTGGCTCATAACCTCTTTTGATTCTGTTGTCTTCCTTGTTTACACTTTGTTCTGTTCCCTATTGTGCCATGTAATCTTACTCTTACGCACATACAGTGGGTACGAAAAGTATTCAGACCCCCTTAAATTTTTCACTCTTTGTTATATTGCTGATGCTAGTGCTATTTTAACATGTTTAGCATGTTGCTAACATCTAGAATATTGCTAGTATGTTTAAAGCATGGTTTAACATGTTGTTTTATCTTGATTATATTGTTTTCATAAACATTGGAAGCCAATCATAATCGAAAATATAATAATATGACTCTGTGTGTGTTTTATAGTGTGGATCATGGAGGTGAATCCAGAATTACAGCAGGACTACACAAATGTATGTACATACACACAAACACACACACACACACACACACACACACACACGTTTGTTTTTGTGAACTGAAAACAGAAATATAGTACTTTGTGGGGTCCTATAGTTATAGTATGTTAAAATGGTAGGTTTAGGTTTGGTGTAGGTTTGGACAATAGTATATTTAGTCATCTTATAGTCTTAAATAAAAGATTATGTCTTTGTGGGGTCCGATTTAAGGACCCCACTCAGTTAAACTTTCCTAGTTTTTTTAGAATTTTACATTATTTACATGAATACTTTGTTTACACTAAACAGCATAATGTAGCGTAATTTGTCAGTTATACTGTAGAAAAAAATATCTAAACTTGATTTGCCACAAACAATGAAATGCTAAATGTGTAATACGCATAAATAGCGTTAATAACATAACGACAAATATCTTACTATAGCATCTTCAGTTAAACACTGAAATAATAGTGTAAGCTAACTACTTCACAAAAACATAAAGAATAAATATAAATACAGATAATAAATAACAACGCTGTCGCAGGCTATAGTATTCTTGGCAATTGAGGTGCAGGTTCATTCATTGTCTGACAGTTGTTTGACAATATGATATTTAGGTGCTACACAAGAACAGTCACACTCCTGAAATGTTCTTGCCTGTGACGTGATTAGGATTTTTAGGGTCCAGCTCATTTTATTGCAGGGACCAGTGTGATTTACAGTTACATGACCATAAACATCACACAGATCTGACAATACGCTGCATTAACAAGACTGAGGTTATTAACCCTCTGGGGTCCGAGGTCATTTTGGGGCCCTTGAGATGTTTTGACATGCTCTGATATTTGTGCTTATTTCAGCTACTTAAAACATACTATTGACCAACATGTAATTTTTTTTGTATTCAGTACAAACTGTGCTACAATAATATGTGACCAAGATGTATGTACATGTTTGCAAAATATAATGCGTGGTTAGTAAGTTTTGGGGGAAAAAATGTAGCTGAAATAAGGCCATAAAACCCACACTAAATAGTTCTGAATAAGACTTTTGAGTAATCGGTCTTGTAGGCTAGAATATTTACTTCAGAATTATGTGAAAATCATTCTGCTTACTCATTCAGAGTAACAAAACAATATATTGATTCAAATTTTCAAGACATGTTTTGTGATCGAGGGTCTATATGCAATGGAGTGGCAATGGCCTTGAATATTAAGTGAGTCTCACCTGAGAGACAAAGGGCCCTCCCTTAATGGCCTCTAATGGCCCATCAGTGTGACTGTGACTGTGAGGCAGGTAAGAGAGAATGTGAGGAGATTGAATTTTTTTTTTAATTATTTGTATTTTATTTACAACACAGTATAATCAAAACATACATAATGAAGGTCAAAGACATACTATTGTGCACACTGATCTAACCACAGAGATGTGAACAGACTTTAAGTCATTCCTGCAACAGATTCTGTTCAACAAGTAAATCATACCTGATATTTATTCCATGGATTCAAGAAGAAAAAAACATAATCAGTAGTCAAGGAGCTTGTTTTAACATAGAATATCAGTGTAGTTGAACATCTGATGTTGGTACAGCGCTCTCTGAGGAAATCAGTTTGAAGAGACATCAGGATTCATCTGTGGTGCAGGTATCTGATTCAATAAAATACAAACAACCAAAAAAACAAAAAACATTTGTGAGCATGTTAATATCAGGAACATATATATATATATATATATATTAGGGCTGTCACGATATTAGATATTTCATATCACGGTTATTGTGGCCATAATAATTCACGGTATCGATATATCACGATATCTATAGAAACCTTGGGGAGAGGGGGGGTATCAGTCAAATTATTTGTATTATAATGTTAATAAAAATACAGTCGTTCGTTGTTCATGTTAGTTCACAGTGCATTAAAGTTTACAAACACAACTTGTGATTTGAATAATGCATTAGTAAACGCTGAAATTAACATTAACTAAGATTAATAAATGCTGTGGAAGTATTGTTCATTCTCATTTCATGTTAACTAATGAACCTTATTGTAAAGTGTTGCCATATTAACATCTAAACTGATACTTTAACCTGTTAGCTTGTATACCCGTATTTTAAGCTCTTTAACCTATAGTTGCACCGGCGCCACTGAAGTCATGTAGTAAGAGCGCTGCTAATTCAGTTTTAACGTGCATCTAGAATGACTGCAGATGAGGCATTAACCCCCTGGGGTCGACAAACGCATATATGCGTTTTGAGGCAGATTTTCCTGATAAAGCTGAAATGAGCTTGAATTACTCTGCCATTTTTGATCATACAGATAAAAGCAATACACCATTCGAATCTGTAAGGGGTCTACTTTTATTTGTGCACACTCATAATAAAAACTAAACTTTGTGCTTTTGAAGAATAAAGAAAACAAACACGGTGTGCTCTCGGTCTTCTCCGTCTCCGCGAACTGCTTTTGGAAACACGTCACTAAAATGAACTGTAACTCAGCAAATACTTCACACAGAGACATGAGAAATATATCTATAGAAAGCTTGACATGTCTACTGTTAAATGAAGTAAGTCTTACCGAAAACAAATATTCTGTGATAAAGTAATCCCTATGAAACCAAGGACATGTTCAGTTTTTCCGTCTGGTCTCATTATCTCTAATTAGGTCACGCCCACGCGCTGCTCGCGCTATTGTTATTACAAACCTCCACACGAGCCACGCGGCATGTAAACGCCCACACCACCGTAAACAAAGCAGCAACGCGTTCATCTCAGATACTTTTCAGTTTTGGAAGAACACGCCGAGAGGAAAAAGAGTTATATTTACCTCAGAAACGCGCTGAGAGGAAAAAGAGTTGTATTTGTTTACCTCACAAACAGAGCGCGAGCGCAGCTGGAGCCGCGGAGGAGGAGATACTTTATACCGAGTAAGTAATGTTTCTTATTGGCATTCGAGAATGTGTTGTTGTGACAAAGTTGAATGCATTTATAACTCCAGAATAAAATGTGTGAAATCGAGTGCAACGTTTTGAAATATGATAGGCAACCTTTCATTGCATTTAAATGTTGCACGGCGTGAGGATAGTTATATGTTCTATAAACAATGATATAAAAGTAATGTCTAAGTTTAGACCAATCTTTACTGTGAAGTAGCCTACTCTGGTTGCAAATACCTGCTCAAACATGTTTATAATAAGCTTAACAATAATAATTTAGTTTCTCAGTTATAAAATGTTGTTTTTGTATTGTATGAAAATGCATGCAAAGCATGTGTGCATCTATGTTATAAAATCACGTGGGCAATATCGGTGATTGCTAATGTAATAATATAGTTGCTCCTGATAAGACTATCAACATGCTCTCTGTCACGGTGCACACAGCAGGGAGATACGAGGAACACGGACACGAGGAGTAACTTCAAAATAACAGTCTTTAATGGTGACATCAAGGCAGGACAAGGCAAGGCAGACACGGACAGGAACACCGGGGAATAACGAGTAGACCAGACAAACACTAACTGAACGGGCAGGAACTAATATACACATGACAATGATAATTAGACAAAACACAACTGGACAACACTTAACTAATAATCATACTTAACAGGGACAGGAACAAGACCAAATAAGGACACAAGGGGCGGGAACACAAGACACACACGACAGAGGACTGACACTCACTAGTTTATGTATTCATTTTAGTGGGGGGGTGTTTTATTTATTTTGAATAGTAATATGTAGGCCTATATATTATAATAAATATAATGTACTGTTTTTGCTCTTCTTTGGATCAAATAAATGAGCTGAAGACACTTCTTAAAAAAAAAAACACATTACAAATCTTACTGTTTAAATAATTTGACTGGTAGTGTACTGTATGTATTGTCACCGTGTTTGCTTTGTCTTTGTCCGTTCATTGTGTTGCTCACGTCTGTTTTGTTTTCTCATGCAGTTTCTGCTGTCTCCTGTTTTCCTGGGTTCCAGTTTCCTGCCACTGTTTTGGATATTGCACCCACGATGTCTTGACTCTTCTGTTGTTTGTTTGTTTGTTTATTCCTAATAAACTGTTTAACTGCACTCGCAAGTGAATCTCAAGTTATTTTATGTGATAGTTATATGTATACACATTTCTTTTTTCCTCACATTCTTTTCTGTAACTCTTCTCTCTCAGTCACACACCTGACTGAATGGCTCATTATGGAGCTCATTATGCGGGCCTTTGTCTTCTCAGGTGTGAGTCACGCCCTCTCGCATAGAGCCTTTCCACTCAAAAAGTGACTTAGAAAATTTAAATCAATATATTGTTTTCTCTGAATGAGTGAGTTAGATTATTTTCAGATCATTTTGAAGCAAATATTCTAGGCTACAAGATCCAGTTCTCAAAAGTCTTGTGAACAAATGTTCTGTATGTGTTTTATGGCCTTATTTCAGTTACTTCAAAATTTTAGTTTTTTTTCAAACCACGCATAAACGTTGTTTTCTCAAAAACACAATCATGTACGTACATGCTGCTCACATATTACTGTAGCCCAGTTTGTGCTGAATACAGTGTTTTTGGACTTTAGCCATTAAAATGTTTGTTTAAAATTAAAAGGTTGGGGTTTGGGAAAGTTGAGCTCCGAAGTAGGGGCTGCAAAGTAGAGGTCTGCATTAACGCAATAACTGCGGGACCCGACCAGATTTCTTTCGCCGCAGGAATAACGCGGTAGCAGTTGGTAACATGTATTTTGTTTGCGGGGTCTGTGCGCAACGATGCTCAGAGCAGGCTAAAAGAACCAAAGACTTAAACTACTATCTGTGTGAATTGAATTTATTTAATACATGAGTTTCACAATTTGAGTTGAATTACTGAAATAAATGAACTTTTCCAAGACATTCTATTGAGATGCACCTGTGTATGTATACATATATACACAGGTGCTGGTCATATAATCTTCAAAAAGTTGATTTATTTCACTAATTCCATTCAAAAAGTGAAACTTGTATATTATATTCATTCATTACTTACAGACTGATATATTTCAAATGTTTATTTCTTTTAATTTTGATGATTATAACTGACAACTAAGGAAAATCCCAAATTAAGTATCTCAGAAAATTAGAATATTGTGAAAAGGTTCAATATTGAAGACCCCTGGTGCCACACTCTAATCAGCTAATTAATTCAAAACACTTGCAAAGGCCTTTAAATGATCTCTCAGTCTAGCTCTGTAGGCTACACAATCATGGGGAAGACTGCTGACTTGACAGTTGTCTAAAAGATGGCCATTGACACATTGCACAAGGAGGGCAAGACACAAAAGACCATTGCAAAAGAGGCTGGCTGTTCACAGAGCTTCTGTGTCCAAGCACATTAATAGAGAGGCGAAGGGAAGGAAAAGATGTGGTAGAAAAAAGTGTACAAGCAATAGGGATAACCGCACCCTGGAGAGGATTGTGAAACAAAACCCATTCAAAAATGTGGGGGAGATTCACAAAGAGTGGACTGCAGCTGGAGTCAGTGCTTCAAGAACCACTACGCACAGACGTATGCAAGACATGGGTTTCAGCTGTCGCATTCCTTGTGTCAAGCCACTCTTGAACAACAGACAACGTCAGAAGCGTCTCGCCTGGGCTAAAGACAAAAAGGACTGGACTGCTGCTGAGTGGTCCAAAGTTATGTTCTCTGATGAAAGTAAATTTAGCATTTCCTTCGGAAATCAGGGTCCCAGAGTCTGGAGGAAGAGAGGAGAGGCACACAATCCACGTTGCTTGAGGTCCAGTGTAAAGTTTCTACAGTCAGTGATGATTTGGGGTGCCATGTCATCTGCTGGTGTTGATCCACTGTGTATTCTGAGGTCCAAGGTCAACGCAGCCATATACCAGGAAGTTTTAGAGCACTTAATGCTTCCTGCTGCTGACCAACTTTATGGAGATGCAGATTTAATTTTCCAACATGACTTGGCACCTGCACACAGTGCCAAAGCAACCAGTATCTGGTTTAAGGACCATGGTATCCCTGTTCTTAATTGGCCAGCAAACTCGTCTGACCTTAACCCCATAGAAAATCTATGGGGTATTATGAAGAGGAAGATGCAACATGCCAGACCCAACAATGGAGTAGAGCTGAAGGCCACTATCAGAGCAACCTGGGCTCTCATAACACCTGAGCAGTGCCACAGACTGATCGACTCCATGCCACGCCGCATTGTTGCAGTAATTCAGGCAAAAGTAGCCCCAACTAAGTATTGAGTGCTGTACATGCTCATACTTTTCATGTTCATACTTTTCAGTTGGCCAAGATTACTAAAAATCCTTTTTTTGTATTGGTCTTAAGTAATATTCTAATTTTCTGAGATACTGAATTTGGGATTTTCCTTAGTTTTCAGTTATAATCATCAAAATTAAAATAAATAAACATTTGAAATATATCGGTCTGTGTGTAATGAATGAATGTAATATACAAGTTTCACTTTTTGAATGGAATTAGTGAAATAAATCAACCTTTTGATGATATTGTAATTATATACGCAATTTTTGTTTGTAAGTTAGATTGTTTCTAAATTAGAAGGCTTATAGTTTGTAGTGAAATCACATCTTTAAGCTAAAACATTTTTCTTTCAAACTCTCTCGCACACACGCACAGCTTTCACAGACACCCCCCACAAACTGGCAACAACATCCTTAAAGGAACACTCCACATTTTTTTGGAAATAGGCTCATTCTCCAACTCCCCCAGAGTTAATAAGTTGAGTTTTACCGTTTTTGAATCCATTCAGCCGATCTCCGGATCTGGCGAGAGCACTTTTAGCATAGCTTAGCATAGATCATTGAATCCAATTAGACCAGTAGCATCGCGTTTAAAAACGATCAAAGAGTTTCGATATTTGTCCTATTTAAAATTTGACTCTTCTGTAGTTATATCGTGCACTAAGATGGGCGGAAAATGAAAAGTTGCGATTTTCTAGGCTGATATGATTAGGAACTACTCTCATTCTAGCGTAATAATCAAGGAACTTTGCTGCCGTAACATGGCCGCGGCAGGCGTAGTGATATTACGCAACTTATTAACTCTGGGGGAGTTGGAGAATGAGCCTATTTCCAAAAAAAGTGGAGTGTTCCTTTAAGTTTGTTTTATCATTTAGCTGTAGACGAGACCCTAATGGTATTATTTTACGCACAGTGTTGGGAAACGTACTTTGGAAATGTAATAGATTATAGATTTACAAGTTACCCTATTTAAAATCTAATAAGTAGTGTAACTAT
Organism: Acrossocheilus fasciatus; assembly: GCA_036784905.1. Classification (NCBI taxonomy): domain Eukaryota; kingdom Metazoa; phylum Chordata; class Actinopteri; order Cypriniformes; family Cyprinidae; genus Acrossocheilus; species Acrossocheilus fasciatus. The sequence continues at coordinate 47,541,165 of CM071940.1, forward strand.
TTCAAATACTTTTAAAAAGTAATGTAACTGACTTACTTTTTTTTTTTTTTTACTTTTCTAAATATTTAATGTTTTTAACTGTTAATCATTTTGAAGTATGTAAACCAGGCAGGGTTACAATTACAGCAGGGCTCAACAACTAATTACTGTCACACTTTCAAAAACCAGCATCACTTGATTTAGGATTATAATCATTTAAGGTTTTTCCCCCACTAAAGAAAGATGGGAAGGAAAAGGATAGGTAAAAGAAGAACAAAACAAACAAAGCTACTGTGGGTTTTCCTAGCATGGTTCGCAACTACTGTTGAGCTAGGATGTCATGTGTAGCTAGTCGTGTACCTTAACTTAGTGTCAGGTGTTCTAACTATGGTGAGGATAGCTGCATGCTCCTTCATGGTGGTGTATGTAACTTTATGTTACGCTAAAATTTGGGTGTTCTACTTGTGGGAAGAATATGTTTGTTAAATGTGTTGTCAGTAGATGTGGTTACCTCTGGGTGTAGGTAATGTTGTGTGTTACTGGTGTAGTGTAGGTGTGATCAGATCTGTTTCAGTCTGTGTTGTCTCCCCCCTTTTCAGGTATGTCAGTGGAGACGGGCTCTCTGCATCCTTGGCTTGGATGAGGACGTGTCCATGATCTAATGGGGGTCAGTCCAGAAAGGCAGGAAGTTCTTTAGCAGACAGTCAGAGGTAGTTTGGCATGGCCGTGTGAAGCTGGGATGTAAACTTCGTCTCATATGTTGCATTCCTCTTGTGCTGCCTTCTGGATGTGGCAGACTTTATGACCTTCTGTGCTTTGGTGGTTGCTGTTGGACAGACAAGCATGTGGTTCTTGGAGTTGGAGTTCATTTACCAGTTTGTTAGTGAGTGATGGCTGACAGAGGTGATGTTCTCTGGTACCTCAGTTTTCATCAACAGTTGGCCGTGAGAGACTTGCTCATTCGGGGTGGTTGTTGAACAGGTGCTTGTCATCTCTGATATGGTGGTGTACCATGTGATCACCAGCCTTCCATTCTATCGCTGGTCACAGTGAGCATGACTCAATTTTGTAGTCATCCGTGTTCAGCTTATCTTGAAGGAACTCTTTCAGTTGTCTCATGACTTGTTCCATGTCTTCTGAGCTGTGCGTACTCAGCACTGTGCATGTCTGAGTGGTGCTGAGGTGGGTTTCGCTGTCGCTTACCCACACGAGTTGCTCTTGGATGAGTCAGGCGATTACCTTTGGATGTCTGGTTAGGTTTCCAGTTGTTCTTATCTTTTGGGTTTCTTGAGAAGTGTGGCTCGTCCCATGGATTTTTCCAGCGGTTGGGCTGATAGCTGTCGTGGACATGGGGGTCACGTTCTCCGTGCTCTTGGTGGAAAACTCTGGTGTTGTGATGCAACTGGGTGTCGTCCAGTGCAAGGCTAGAGTCTTTGGTGACAGAGTTCAAGAGTGTGGAGGTTTTGTTACCTTTCTTTGAGGCCATCTTCTGCTTGTTGTAGGCCTTCTGTGTTAGGTCACGCAACTGTTGGATGGTCATGGAGCGTGGACAGGCCATGACGCCTAGATGGTGGCTGACTCCAGGGTGCAGATTTCTTAGGAAGAGGCTTTTGAAGTGCACATCCTCTTCAAGGTCAGGTTCGTTGTGTGCACCAAAGTAAGCTTGTCGGAGTCGGTTGTAGTAAGCTTGTGGAGTCTCTTGTCGACCTTGTTTGGTTTCCAAGGCAGTTAACAGTCCGTTTTCCGATTCTGGGTCTGTAAATTCTTTTATCAGGACCTCACGAAGTAGCTGGTAGTCTGACTTTGTTCGACTGGGCTGTCGATCTAGGAAGTTTCGTACCTCGGGACTGGATGTTGCTCTAAGGAGGTATAACCTGTCTCTATCAGTCACATGAGGCCTCATGTCTAGATAAAAGTCGATATCTTGCAGATGAGCTTCGATGGTGTGGCCCTCTGTGGAGATTGGGTTGAACTTGCTGATGTTTTTAGACAGCTTGTCGAGGTCTTTGACGGTCATCCCAAGTGCAGCTCCAAGGTCTGCTTGGATGGGAGGTTTTCTTCCATTGCCAGGAAAAAGTTCTGTGGCGAAGGCAGGTGAGGTTTTGGGTTGTGGCCCTTCGCTTCTTTCGTTGCGTACCAGTTCTTGGATGTAGGACTCGGCTCTGCTCAGCAGTGGTGAGGCTGAAAGATGTCTCTCTTGCCTTGGCTCTTGTTTCTGCTCATAAGCATGTTTGAGTTCTTTTCTGACCATATAGAGCTCATGGTTGGTATCGTTTAGTTGTTGGGTCAGATTGTCCATTTCAGTTCTGTACCTTTCAAGGTGGTCTTTGAAGGTACTGATTTCAGCATTCTTGTTGCTGATGTCGTTCTTGGCTTTCTCTAGTAGCTGTGCAGCATACTGGAGTCTGTTTACCAGGTCTTTCTGGGCAGCTTTTGCATGTTGTTGGTCAAGCTTAGCTGCTGTCAGGGCTGCTTGGAGCTCCTTAACTTGTTCCGTTGTTTCCTGCTCCCTCTCGTTGGGTGCTTTGGGTTGATCTTGAACTTTCACTTCCAGCTTGTCTATGCGGCGTTAAGCACATGTCAGCTCCTCTTGAAGATGGGTGATGTGCTTGTCGCTCAGTTTCAGCTGGGTCGTGAAGGCATAGCTTAGGGAGCTGGTGATTTTGACTAGCTCTTCGTGGTTGGTGTTCGAATCTTGTGTCAGAAATCTTCTCAGAATTAGGATTATTATTAAAAATAATAACAGTTCAAGGGTCTTGGGGGTGAGGCTGTCTGTCATGCCTCTCAGCCAAGTGTTCCCATCTTTCCCTTGGGCAAAGGAGGCTGCAGTCTGCGGCATGTTAGCACGCTGGGGAGAAGAGAGACTGACACAGATCTGTGTGGAGTAGAAGCCGATGTGTGGTGGGACAACTAAGTCAGTGATTTTGAACCACTAGTGTAGTGTGGTGATGACTGTGTTGGTCTCAGGGTATCTAGGTAGACTAGAGATTTGAAGACTTCATCACTTCTAATGAGGAAGAGGGAAAAGAGAAAAAGGTGAAAAACAAATTCAATTAAAGAAACAATTCCTTTTTTTTTCCAAATGAGAAATTCCTTTTTTTTTCTCAATTAAATGTTATCAAGGAGGCAAACAATATTATTAAATTTCTGTTTTAGACAAACAAATATAAAAATAATTCTGATATCTCTTTCTTAGTCTGACAGGATTGACAACGTACACCTTACAGTTGGACCGCTCACCAGGGAGGCTGCGAGGCAACGGTTGTCCAAAATATATCTCTATTAAATTGATCTCAGCGTTGGATGAGATGTTAAAATTTGGATTGCGTTTTCAAATGTGGGGAGGCTAGGAAGAACGAAAGATAGTTTGATTACAATCAAATTCATAAGGATGATTCGCCTTTTGACAGGACTGTGTATTTCATTCACTTAGAATCGATTGATGGTTCTTACAGGTCCCTACAAATGTGAAAAGTCAAGAGGAGAGAAGGGAAGGAGACAGTAGATTAAGTGAATCGGGTCCACTAGCATGCTGTCATGCCCAACTACGAGTAGAGCGTTATTTGCAGTTGCTGCACAACTAATAACAAATAAATAAATTTCGGGTGAAAGAGATTTGTCTCTCAAATTTATTTGAACTCATAGTGAGGTATGACAATGTCTCCTATTAAGGCTCAGGTGTGTCGTTCCCAAGCTAGGATACACAGTGGAAAGAAAATGGTAAGACAAAGTAAAATTGAAAAGTAATAAATGGGTAAAATAAGCAAAAATGAAATTAAATAAAGGAGGAAATAACTCTTTAGTTTTAGTAACTAAAAATAGTGGCTAAGTGTATAATAAAAACAGGAAGAAAGAGGGGTAAAATGCAATAAAATAATGAGTAGGTATAAGTCTGAATAGAATCTATTGAGATGGGTAATAAATCAATTAGGTAGAATAAGTTTACTTAACCCTCTGGGGTCGACAAACGCGTATACGCGTTTTGACGCAGATTTTCCTGATAAGGCCGAAATGAGCTTGAATTACTCTGCCATTTTTGATCGTACAGATAAGAGCAATACACCATTCGAATCTGTAAGGGGTCTACTTTTATTTGTATACACTCATAATAACAACTAAACTTTGTGCTTTTGAAGAATAAAGAAAACAAACAGGGTGTGCTCTCTGTCTTCTCCGTCTCCGCGAACTGTTTTTAGAAACACGTCACTAAAATGAACTGTAACTCAGCGAATACTTCACACAGAGACATGAGACATATATCTATAGAAAGCTTCAAGTCTCTACTTTGAAATGAAGCAAGTCTTATCGAAAACAAACATTCTGTGATGAAGTAATCCATGTGAAACCAACACGATGTTCAATCTTTCCCGTCTGACTCATTATCTCTAATGAGTTCACGCCCTCGCGCTGTTCATATGTAAATAGCCACGTGGTGCGTGCGCGAGTGTAAACGCCCAAAACAACAAAGAGTGAGGAGAAGCATCGCGGCTTCTGGAAGACGCGCCGAGTAAAAGCAGGATTTCCCTTGAAAGAAGAACACGATTTCATCCAGCAGAGGAGATGAGTAAGTAATGTTTCTTTTTTGCGTTAGTTAACGTTTTATTGTGACATAAACTTGAACAGAATTACTAACAGTTAGTTGCGTTTTTCCCAAACGACAACATGATGAATGTTACGTGTCTAAGAATGTTTAGACCATGTTTATTATTAATACTCTGTTCATAAATAGATTTTAATAGTGTGCTAAACAATAATAATTAGTTTCTCAGATATAAGATTTCTTTCTCTTTTTTATGATAGTAGCTACAAAGCATGTGTGAGTCGATGGCTACAAAACATATACATACACACACACACATATATTATACAGATTTTCCTGATATTAACATGCTCACAAATGTTTTTTTGTTTGTATTTTATTGAATCAGATACCAGCACCAGATGAATCCTGATGTCTCTTCAAACTGTTTTCCTCTGAGAGCGCTGAACCAACATCAGATGTTCAACTACACTGATATTATATGTTAAAACAAGCTCCTTTTCTACTGATTGTTTTTTTCTTCTTGAATCCATGGAAAGAAGTAGAAACACTTAAATAACACGTGTAAATATCAGGTATGATTTACTTGTTTCACTTGTTGAACAGAATCTGTTGTCTGTTCACATCTCTGTGGTTAGATCAGTGTGCACAATAATGTGTCTTTGACCTTCATTATGTATGTTTTGATTATACTGTGTTGTAAATAAAATACAAATAATTTAAAAAACCCTTTTTTCAATGTCCTCACATTCTCTCTTACCTGCCTCACAGTCACAGTCACACTGATGGGCCATTAGGGCCCCATAGGGGAGGGCCCTTTGTCTCTCAGGTGAGACTCACTCAATATTCATGGCCATTACCACTCTCTCGCATACAGACACTCGATCACAAAACATGTCTTGAAAATTTTAAATCAATATATTGTTTTCTGTGAATGAGTAAGCAGAATGATTTTCACATAATTTTGAAGTAAATATTCTAGCCTACAAGACTGATTACACAAAAGTCTTGTGCAGGACTATTTAGTGTGGGTTTTAAGGCCTTATTTCAGCTACATTTTTTTTTCCCAAAACTTACTAACCACGCATAATATTTTTTTTCTAAAAAATGCAAACATGTACATCCATCTTGGTCACATATTATTGTAGCACAGTTTGTGCTGAATACAAAAAAAATTACATTTTGGTCAATAGTATGTTTTAAGTAGCTGAAATAAGCACAAATATCAGGGCATGTCAAAACATCTCAAGGGCCCCAAAATGACCTCGGACCCCAGAGGGTTAAACCTTCAAAGTTCAAGACTTATTTGTACCTAAAATGATTAAGCCCAGAAGAGAATACTAGAAGTAATGATCATATGAAATGATCTGAAGGGAAATTTGAATGATTCCAAATAAATTTAATGTTTTAATTAAATTTGAATTTGACACAATTAATAATTGTGAACTAGTATTTCCCTTTCTAGTAAAATGCAAATAAGTGGTAAGAAGTGAGAAATAAGAAAGAGAAAGACCAACAAGTGTATTAGTTGAGATGTTTAAAGGGTTAAACCACTTTAGCTTTTCAAACACACACACTATATTCAACCACTGGATGTTAATGCTAACTGCTAACCTTTGAGGCTAATGGATTTAGCATAGGCTTCAATGTAAACACAACCATTTTGTTAGCTTAGCAACAGTATGGAGTTTGTTTACAATAGCATCGATGTGCTGCGCGTGCGCAGTTCAGAGTTGCTCCGGAAGTAGGTTAAGACTTCCGTGTCACGAAAGTATCTGTGGCAACCAAAACAAACTCTAGTGGACTAGATTACAATTACAGTTAATGCAGTTACAGTTAAGCATGTTACATGAAATGTCGGCGCATTTCAACACTGTACAAATAACAACACCGCTTTTAGTTGGTTCTGCGATGTGGCGCTTAAACTCTCAGTTCGTTCAGAGTTTGATTAAACTTTATTCAAATAGCCGCTTCGTGCTGCAGTTGAGGAAAACAGTGATCGGGTCATCAAAGCCCGAGCCAGTTTCTCTGGACACGTAAACACAACAGGTTTTCTTCTCTGTTGGCACAAAGTTAACTTTAACTTTATCAAGCTTATAGCATAGATGATCTGACAATGGAACACGCACTGAAAATCAAACTATGAATAATAAGACTTTGATAAAATAGAATTGAGGAACACGCTCAAAACTATTCTTTATCCACCGATTTATTTACCTTTAATTATTGCAGTTTAGCTCCGTTCAGCTAACAGTGACTGAGATTCAGGAGTATAGCTATTGAATGACCTGGAACTCGCAAGACATCAATTCAGCTATAAAACAAGGCATTACAGAAAAGAGGAATACGCTCAATTTCAACCTTATTGTACGATCTCAGAGGTCAACTTTAAGGTTCACTTACTGCAGTTGAACAATGCAGAGGCGGACTCGGGTTACAGCCTTCTCTGCGTTCATTCATTCAAGCAGGCACGCGCTGCTGACGTCACACACACACCCTAGTCTCGGCTCAGAAGCGTCTCATTTTTCATCCACAGCAATGGGAAAGATAAAATAACTTGGTTTATGCTCACAATTTAGATTAATCTGCCCGCGTTCTCCACCAATATTATGTAGGGTTTGATAGATAAATATAATTTAATTTAGCTCAAAGGGAATCATTTATGATTTTATATGGAATTTGAACAGAATCACTGTTTTGCGGCTGATCACTGAGTCGGTCGGCGATTCACTGAACGAGCCGTATAACATTAATTCTGCACTGGATATTAAAATCCAAAATATAGTGAAAACACTATTAATAAGCACAGTAACAAGATCGGCAGATTAAGACATTAACTTGTAAGCACAAAACACAAGATACTTCTCTTTTAAATATAAATACAACTTTATTTATATAAACCTAAGACATAAACTAATCTAACACATGAACACAAGCAGTCACACATTCATACGTTGCAGAAAGAGAGAAAGGATGGGTTTAGAGAATGAGAATGTGAAATCCCAAGTTTATAGCAATATGTGCTATCACATAGACCTGAACAACCATCAATCACATAATTAACCCTCGCATTGAGTTTCTCAATGAGGCTAAAATTTATATTAAATGCGCCAGTTCAGTTAGACCTGGAGGTACTTGCTTGCGTTGCCTTTGTGGTGAGTTGGTGATTGGCTGGAAGTTCAGTAGTTGTTGAAGGGATGTCTTGGGCGTTGGCTGAGGATGCGGAGTTGGTCTGGTTGAAGTTTTGAGGCGGTCACAGGCTTGAGTTGAACTCGGAGACAAGGCGTGGCGGCAAAACTTAAACTGAGAACACGAAACTCGCAACGGAAAATAAACTAAAATAAAAGAAAGAAAGAATGTAACAAGACTAGGTGGTTTTTCTTCTCATCGTGGTGTTAAGTAGCAACCGGCCAGTAGGCCAGAGCATGCTCAAAGAGTGCTAAAAACAGCGTCAAAACGCGGTGGCGAGAAGAAGAAGGGGAGAAGGGACGAGAGAAGAAGGGAAGATTTGATGGTGTCCTGAGTTTTTAAACTTGGCTTTTGGACACATCCCATCTGGTGTCTTGACCAATTAGATAGGCTATTATCTTAGCTAGGGTTGTTCCTTCCATCATAAATCAGCAAGTTATCAGTCACATGGTCCGAATTTTACACACTCTTGCAAAGTATACATTTGGATGTGATTTCTATAACCAGAATATGATACATTTGACAAAGAATCAGTTGGAAGAAACGTTTCAAGCTAGAATTGTCAAACTCATACATACCAAACACGAATAACCCTTAAAAATCATTCAATAGTTATTAAAAAGGCATACATAATATGTGCTTAAAACATGATAGTCTAATGTGTGGGTTACATACATAATATAGTGTTATGCCTAGCAATGTCCTTTTAGGATGATTTTATATGCATATGAAAAAGAAAGTCTTTGTGTAGTTCTGTGGAGACCAAAAAGACATGTTCTTTGGACAGAGGAATTTCAGTCTGGTTCTTTGTCTTCTATGTGTGGGGGAAAAGTCAATCTAAGGAAGCTTGTGATTTCTCCCGTGGATCACATGTGATGGCCATCTCTTTGACCATTAATCTTGATTATTTACCCCAAATTTGACGATCTCCTTCCTGCGTTGGACTTATCAATAAGTGTTCTTTTGTCTTAATGTTGCAAACTGTTCTGGAAGAGGCTTGTTGGTTAGGCTTGCTCCTGAGGTCGGAGATAAGAATCTTTACGACGTTGTCCTGTTTTCTTGGGGTCTCTTCTGCAATGTCGGCTCCTCATGTTTCGATGTTCTGATCGAATCTTAGTTTTGTCTGACTCGCTACACCGCCTACCGTCAAGGAACCGAACCCAGGTTACGATTGCAGCTCTCCAGTTACGATGACTCCTGTGGGTTAGAGAACTTAATTCAACTGTCCATCCGTTGTTCCGCCCGTATGCAATCATGCTTCGAAGAGCAACCTCAACTTACCCGTTGCACTCCTCAACAGCGCCCACAGGAAACAAACCGCCCTCCAGAACCAGTGTGTGAACCTATGCAAACTGACAATGCCCGCTTATCTTACACCGAGCGCCAGAGGCAAATCTTTCAAGGCTTATGTCTCTACTGTGGAAATAGCGGGCACGTAATATCATCACTCCCCATTCGACCTCCTCGACTTATGGTGAGTGCCATTCAACCCATCATACAGAATATGAAACCACTGTCTACTATTGTAACACTTACTGCCTCCACCATGTCTATTCCAGTCCATGCCCTCCTCGACACGGGGTCTGCCGGCAATTTCATATCCGTGTAGAACCTGGTCGAAAAGAACGCACACACATGAGTAACTTAGGAACATTCCACTGGAACTAATCTAACTTCATCAGCTCGTAAAATGAGCAAATGACCAACACAACGCTTCAATTCTATGCCATGGGACTGCACGATTGAGCTGGTACCAGGTGAGCCAGTGCCCAAAGGAAAGATATATCCTCTGTCACTACCGGAACAGAAGGCCATGGAGGAGTACATTCAAGAGGCACTTCAGCAAGGCTACATCCGCCCTTCCACGTCCCCTGCTGCTTCAAGCTTTTTCTTCGTGGCCAAGAAGGACGGAGGCTTGCGGCCTTGCATAGATTACCGAGCACTCAACAACATTACCATCAAGTTTCGATACCCCCTTCCTCTCGTCCCAACTGCCATATCTCTGCGGAGCCACCATCTTCACCAAGCTGGACCTCCGCAGCGCGTATAACCTCATCCGGATACGTGAGGGGGACGAGTGGAAGACAGCCTTTGTGACACCTACCGGCCATTATGAATATCTGGTAATGCCGTATGGCCTTGTCAACGCCCCCTCCGTTTTCCAGGATTTCATGCATGAAGTGCTCCGAGAGAATTTACACCGGTTTGTCTTGGTCTACATCGACGATATCCTCATTTACTCTCGGAGCTTGGCCGAACATCGCCACCACGTTGCGGAGGTCCTCCAACGCCTACGTGAATTCCATCTGTTCCTCAAAGCCGAAAAGTGCTCATTCCATCAACCCTCAGTCTCCAATTCTTAGGATACAATATCGATGGTGGTGGCATCCGCATGGACGAGGGGAAGGTGGAAGCAATGAGATCCTGGCCAGTACCTTCCTCCATAAAAGAACTTGAAAGATTCTTTGGCTTCTCCAACGTCTACCGACGATTTATCCATAACTACAGTACCATCACCAGTCCCCTCACCAACCTCTTACGCTACAAGCCCAAGTCTCTGTCCTGGACACCAGCCGCAACGGAAGCATTCGAGAGCTTGAAAGACGCCTTTACCCACGCTCAAATCCTCGTCCATCCAGATCCCAGGAAACCATTCATTGTGGAAGTTGACGCTTCAACCACGGGGGTTGGGGCTGTCTTATCCCACCAGCAGGGGACTCCAGCCAAACTCCACCCATGTGCCTTCTTTTCCCGGAAACTCAGCCCGGCAAAGAGAAACTATGACATCGGCAATAGGGAACTCCCGGCCATCAAGCTAGCCCTTGAGGAGTGGAGGCATTGGTTGGAGGGTTCACAGCATCCATTCACCGTCTTAACTGACCACAAGAACTTACAGTACTTACGTGAAGCCAAAAGACTGAACCCTCGCCAGGCCCGTTGGGCACTCTTCTTTACCCGCTTCAACTTCATCTCTTATCGTCTAGGATCCAAAAACACCAATGGCGATGCTTTATCACGCCTGCATACCCCAGAAGAAACTGACGAAGAACCAGAACCCATCGTCCCCGAAAAACACATTGTTTGTCCCATTCAATGAAATCCCGATCCTAATACCTCCTCCAATGCTTCCACGACCACTCCGCCGGGCTGTCCACCAGAACTCCAGTATGTCTCCCGAACACAGCGCACTGCCCTAATCCACTCTGTACACACCTCACTGGGCCAACAGCACCCTCTCGCTGCTGAAGAACCGCTACTGGTGGCCAAACATGGCCAGGGATGTGAGAAGGTTCGTCCAAGGATTGCGCCATCTCCAAGAGTCCTCGTCACTTATCAGCAGGCAAACTCCTCCCATTACCCGTTCCCAATCGGCCATGGTCACACCTGGGAGTGCACACACTCATACACACACACACACACACACAATCACACAGTATCCATGATGCACTGCACACCGGTAACAGATCACACTGTAAACTACAAGCTCTGTCAGAAAGCTGATGATATAAAAACACTTCAGAGCAGTGTAGATGTCGATGTCGATCTGTGACGTGATTTCACAGAGAGATTTTATTTGTTTATGATGTACATGAATGGATTCAGATAGTTGAACATCAGTTTCAGTTCAGTACAGTCCTTACTGTTGCTCGCCAACAGCTGCTGTCACTGTTGCTAGGAGACCAGGTCAATCATTCAGCCAGTGTGTAGTGAGATCTCTGAACATTTCAACACTCTTATATAATATTCTTATAAAAGACTGTTAACCCTTTCACACGTGAGTTTAAAATATTCTAGCTGAGCCCCCGGCATGAGTTTTTTTAGGCGACCGTTATTTTAGAATGTATAGCCTTATTGTTTCCATGGTGACGCGTCATGCTTGTCATGTGACACACCGCAGCCCTAATAGCGCTGTATGACACATGGATTGCTTTTATTTCGTTTTTCCTTTTTTTATTATTAATATTCACAAACATACTCGCTATATTATGAAATATTTGATATTCCGATTCTGAAATATGTGCAAGTAAAAGTATTTGGTTGTTTAAACACTTTTATAATGATCGTGTTAGTTGATCTATACCGGGTGATGGGCGCCGCCATGTTTGTTCGCGCTGAATCCGAGCTGTGGGATTTACAACACGTAAACTGGGAGAAGAGCAGAGTAAACTTTAAAGTTATCTACACAATCGGTATATGATATCAATAAAACATGTCGTCAGATTATATTTGTAAGGATCATTATTACTTTTATTACTTTTATTACTTCATTACTTATTACATTACATTATTACTTTTACTATTATTATTGTAAGGATCATTATGGGCTTTCCTGTTGCTCAAATAGTAGAGCATGGCGCTAGCAACGCCAAGATCATGGGTTCGATTCCCAGGGAAAGCAAGAGCTGATAAAATGTAAACACTGTAACTTGAATGCAATGTAAGTCGCTTTGGATAAAAGCGTCTGCTAAATGTAAATGTAAATGTAAATATATTACTGCTTCCATAGACATCAGCGTGTATAAATGTATGGTTTTGCTAGTACTTATGTGTATTTAAATGTCTGAAATATAAAATAAGCATTATATGGTTGAAAACATTGAATAAGTGATAATATGACAAGCGCTCACGCGTCTGATCTGGCTCCGCACCAGAAAGCAGATTTGAATTCAGCAGTTGATGACGTGATGCACTGAACATTCTAATCACACCAGTGTGATCGTACGCTCCAGGGACCAGCCAAGACTGATCACACCGGTGTGATCGTACGCGTTAAAGGGTTAAAGCATACATATAAGATAAATGAGAATATATATCAGAATGTGTTCTGTGCAGGTTTGGATGATTTTATAGTCTTATATTAACCTGTTAACCCGCACCTGGACGCCAGCGCACTGAACACTCTCTGTTTGCACGTCATTGTTTATGAACAGATTAAATGAAACATGATAAAATTAATCTTGACAAACTATATATCATTCTGAAGGTCTAAGCCTCAAGCATCGAGTACACAAAACAAAACATAAAAAATGCAGTACATACCACATTCATCTTGATAAGGAGTCACAAACGCATCCACTGCTGTAATCCCGGGTTTAGTTAGAGAGGTAATGGTCCACGGAACAACATCCCATAGAGAACTTTAGTCCAATGAAACAATAACGCTGTAATATGGATGGCATTCCTTTGTTTACGTTTCTTCAGGAGAGTTATTGTTTGTATACGTTATGGAGTAACTCACGCTTAAAAAGCTGCGTCTTGGTTGTAAAAAAACACATGGTTTTGTAGCATACAGTGTTACACACAGAATGAGACCATCCACGAAAAAAAAGGCGGAAAATTGTATTTGAATTTGGCGCTCTCTCGCGACAGCTGTAACGCACCTGTCATCTGATGGGGGAGGAACATAGCGATCGGCTTTTTGGACAAAATAAACTTTTTTTTTCTTCAACATTTTTCATATATGTGTCTGTGTTTTGTAGGTAATGTGTCTGTATCTGTATGATTAGCATCTGTGTGGTTGATAATCAGCATGTGATTACTCTGATTGAATGACCACTATCAGTATGAATGCTGATCGGCTATTATGGACTATATGGCCCATATCTGTATGATTATAATCTGTATTACATCAGCATGTGATTGCTGACTATTACCAACACTGACTGCGTTTACATGTGCACGAATGTGGTTAATTTTTTTACTGCCATTATTCACATACCCCACTGGACAGCACAAATGATGGACTCAGAAAGAGCAGTGTTACTGGTCGCTGTTTTAATTTATTTACGTCTAATGCATAATGTTTTTGTATGGCTGTATTCCACGCTTTTTCGGCGCCATAGAAATGTGATGGAATTTGTTTGCCTACGCTGCCGTCGCGTTCTGGATGAGGATAAGGAACAGAGACTGCTGGCAGCTTGTTGTGTTTTCCTCAGAACGCGATGCTTTCTTCCCCTCCATCATTTCTAATCCCCGTATTATTACAGGTGCGTGTCATGTTATTCATATATGTTACAAGCGCATGCGCACTTTGGTCAGAGCGGCAATACTGCGATTAAGGTGTTTACATGCCTGTATATTCCGATTAAAATCAGTGTACACCACCAATGTTAATACGATTATGCTTGTTGTGATTATGAGCTTAATCGCATTATTTAGATCGAAGTATTGCGTTTACATGAGGTAAAGCATAATCGCAGTATCACCAAAATCTCATTATAATCGCATTAAGAGGGTCCATGAAAACGCACGTAATCAGCGAATGTCTGGCAATATCAGTGTATGGCTGGCAATCAGAGTATGTACTACTAATAAAAGCAATTTTTTACCCTCTTTCTTTCTTTTTATTACTCAAATGATTCTTATTGTATTTTTTAGTGGTCAAATAAATCACAAATATGATGTCTAAGATTCTGTCTATAATAATTTTATAATTGAAAAACATGCAGTGGTATGTATAATAACTAAAATAGTTTCTAGAACTCTTCAATACATTTGGTAAATAATTTGTATTGGGGGGTAAGATATAGTCTCAGAAAAATCTCATTTTTCATGGTATCTTCTTCAGATTTTAAATATAAACTCAGGAGACATGTGACTTTCAACCCATTACTTTTCTGGATTGCTCCAGGACTTATTTAATGTATTTTTATATGAAAAAAACAAAAACAAATTCAGTGTGGTACAATTTTTTTCAAGGCACGTCAGTCTCTATAACTTTTTATCTTTTTGAGCATTATCAACTCTGGATGATGGATAGTAAAGCCCAAAGCGTCTTCTTTCCAAAGATACCAACATTGTGTGTGTAGCAGACTGAAGTCAGCAACTGTTATAATTTAAAGTTAAGTAGGTCATTTTCAGCTGTGAGTCCCAATATGGGGAGTGCTACCTAACAGGTTAAAGATCACGTGTTTGTGTGTCTGATTTATGAATTAGTTAATGATTCCTGATTCTGGTGTGTTTTATCTCCATCAGATTCCCATCAGCTCACTCTGGATCTGAACACAATGAATAAACGCCTCCTTCTGTCTGAGAACAACAGAGTGATTACAAACACTGGCACAGTCCAGTCGTATCCTGATCATCCAGACAGATTTGATTATTATGATCAGGTGTTGTGTGGAGAGAGTGTGAGTGAGAGAGAACGCTGTTACTGGGAGCTGCAGTGGAGTGGAGATCATGTGGATATATCAGTGTCATATAAGAGCATCAGCAGGAAGGGAGCGGGTGATGAGTGTTGGTTTGGAGCTAATGATCAGTCCTGGAGTTTGAACTGCTATCCTGACAGATACTCATTCATACACAATAACATACTGACTGATCTCCCTGTAGAGCCCATCAGCAGTAGAACAGGAGTGTATGATATCTATAGAATAGGAGTGTATGTGGATCACAGAGCAGGAACTCTGTCCTTCTACAGCGTCTCTGACACAACGAGACACATCTACACACTCCAGACCACATTCACTCAGCCGCTCTATCCTGGGTTTATGGTTTATTATAAATCATTAGTGAAACTGTGTTGATGAATCAGAAGAGACTGACGAGAAATTCTACCCAGAATGCTTTGAGCTTCATGATCAATCAGTGACAGAGAGATGTTATACAGTCTGTTCATCACATTAATATGAACATGAATTAGAAAAAATGTATGTAATGAATCCTCATAGAGACAGTCAGATCAGTGTGCACAACTTCTTGTCCAGGTCCTTGTAATTTCTAGGCTGGACTACCGCAATGCTCTTCTGGCTGGACTTCCATCAAACACAATCAAACCTCTACAAATGATTCAGAAGGCAGCGGCACGACTGGTCTTCAACGAGCACAAAAGAGCCCATGTTACACCTCTCTTTATCTCCCTGCATTGGCTCCCGGTTGCAGCTCGCATCAAGTTCACTGATGCTTGCTTATAGAACAACCACAGGCTCAGCACCCGCCTACATGCACTCACTATTACAAATCTACATCCCCTCCAGAAGTCTGAGATCTGCTAGTGAGCGATGTCTCGTGGTACAATCACAAAGAGGCTCAAAATCACTCTCCAGAACGTTCTCGTTCACCATTCCTGGCTGCTGGAATGATCTTCCCACCCCTATCCGGAGCGCTGGATCCCTGTCAATCTTCAAGCAACAGCTGAAAACTCATCTCTTTCGACACTACTTGACTTCATCCTAAACTTAAAAAAAAAACAAAAAACAAAAAAACTTTATCTTTCTCTTTATTCATTCCTTCCCTTGCTAGCTTGTACTTATTTGAACAATGACTGAGACTTGGTGTTACAAGCACTTCGTCTGTCTGATTGCCTCTTCTAAGCTTTATGTATTCCCCAATTGTAAGTCGCTTTGGATAAATGTAATAATAACTGATAATAATAATACTTTCAAAATATTAATTTTATTTAATAATACATTTAAAAAACAGATTTTAATAATAATAATAAAACTAATAATACTTTCAAAATATTTATTTTATTTTATTTTAAACGTTACCTGGGTGACATACTAATTCTCGCGAGATTCGGACGTGCGTCTACTTAAAGTGCGTCCGAATATGCCTCTTACCTATGTAGTGAACAACAGCCAGACTGGCATTCCATGGACCAGTTTATGGCAGGGCCCCTCTCTAACTGCCGGCGTGGAGGGAGATGTGCCCCACTGTGATTGGATCGTGGTGGAGGAACATAAAAGGATGTTCAGAACCATCAGATAAGATGCCAAGACAACTGCCAGACACCTCCAACAGGACAGGAAGGGAGACCTTCTGCATCCACGACCACCTAAGAGAGGACTTCTCATTGGACTACGGGTTGACCCACACCATCACACCCAATCCTAAGGTTTAGGAAATGACTACCATAAAAATTCCTCCAGATCTCTGGATGCAACAGCAGTGGCTGAAACAAAGAAAGGCCACACAGATCTATCCAAATCCATTCATACCCATGTTTGGAGACCTTAAATGGATGCAAACTTCAAGGAATTCACTTCATCCTCAGATGAAGTACAGTTTATGTTGATGGCCATTGACTGTTAACACAACAGTTCACGGAAGCAGGCCTATTAACATATTATGGTATGAATAAGTGATAGTTCAACAGTTTCCTATCATGTTTGGACTCTTTTTGCTCCTTATGAGGCTGATAATAGTTTGAAAGAGGTTTGGTAAAGAAATATTGCATGGGTGAAATGTTAAAGACACTGTTTAACTTTGTACTCCACTGTATGCAAATGAGTTCCACACTAGGGCGGGCAACATCATGGCCACCTTGGACACAAGCGGCAATCACATTTCTGGAACGGAGAGGCACCAGATTCCAATCTCCTCCTCATCAAAAAGAGATAAAGGTACCTTCCCAAAAGACACTCCTTGTTTCTGAGTCTGAGTCCTGTTACCGGGAAGACAGCAACAGGAACACTCCCCGTTTCTGAGTCTTTCAGCTAGAGAGACACTAACAGAAACACCAAAGTTTTAAGTCTCTGATACATCTAGAGAGACAGTAGCAGATACGACGTTCTGAGTCTCTGGCCTGACGAGGAAAGAGATTTCAAGACAGCTAAGGTTTAGCTCAGCCCCTGAGCAAACCTTCCTTATCGGATTTGGCTGCCCTTCAGTTGCAAAGGACCCAGCAGTGACAGACCCCGTCTGACTCTTGCCGCTCCGAAAGCAGCACAACCCAGTCCGCACAGGACCTCCGCAGTGGCAGACACTGCCTGAAACCCACGGCTCCTCAACGACGCAGCCAGGCTGCAAAGGACCCCGTGAAGACCCATCTGACCCAGCTGCCCGGTCCATGCTCTAAGGACCCTTTGTGGCACAACAGCAGTTCAGCATTCTCCAGGTCAGCGCATTGACAGCTACCGGAACGTAACTCTGTGCCCTCCCCACTGCACGCAGTCTGCATCATCAGTGGAAGACGTCTCTACCGCCGGACTGATCACCCGCCGGTGGAACGTAATTATAAACTTACCAAACCTCTTTCCTAAAGACCTTGGCTTAGTTTATACCTGCAGCCTATGTTTCTCTAACCTGTTTAGATAACATTTACGTGTGGTCAGCATTACGAATAATAGCTATATTATTTGTTCAGAGATAAATAAGCAGTTATTTATCATTAATCCCACCAGAGCCATTAAGTGGTTCCCATAAGCAACATTTCCATAGAAATCTATTCCATTGCTACTTTCAGCTCAACAGCATTGCATTCAGCCATTCTGTGTTCATTCCATTTGTTTCTGTGATTCATATTTAGTATTTTCCTTCATATTTAGTTGTCTATTATTCTCTATTAGCAGTGCATATTCACTTATTGGTATCATCACTAGTTGTTGTATTTACTCTTGTATATCTATTGTTAATAAATTTAATTTATCTTATTACAATTGTGTCTTCTTTGTGTTGATGATCCAAGGCTCTACTAGCTAGCTAAACCACCAATCTTTCAAATAAATCAGCTGATCAGCTCCCTCCAATGTGTGCAATTCAAATTATTGAACAGCTTGTGGGAAACACGCCCACATTGCCAAATTACTAGTCTTTGACTGGCGCACTAAACTAAGTGAGGTGGGAACTGGTCATCTGATATACTCATAACCGCACCTTGAGTGACGTGTGACCCAAAATCACAACGTCTTAGGTGACGTGAGTCCTACACACTACAGTGCGGTAGGAAGTTTGAAAAGCTTCTTTAGATCCAACTACAATAATTTAAGATGGGATGAGTATATGGAAGAGGCATTATACTATTGCAATTTAGCAAATAAAGAGAGAGAAATCAAAGAAAAAGAAGAGCAGTACAGTGACAAATGTCAGGTTGGAGATTATGTCTGGATAAGATTAGACAATAAAAAACCAACAAATCCTTTTAAAGATTTAATTACTAAAAAGGATAAGGTAATAAAAATAGTCGACAATCATACAGTAGAATTGTTGCAAAATGGACTATGGAGTAAAAGAAATTTAATTTTAGCTAAATAATAGTTGCATTTATAAGAAAGAAAGGAACCCTCATTCTAAACTGTAAAATACAGGAAGCTTGACACATGCATGAAGGTATGTGAGAAAGTTAGGGATGAGTGATGGAAGAAATTAAAAAGCTATAAGTAGCATGTCTCTGGATGGACCAAAGTTAAAAGAAGTTATCAAGGTACAGTGAAAAGTAATGAATATACTTTGGAACAAAGCAAAAAAGATGAAACTGATAAGTGGCAAAGCAAAAAGAGAAGGCAGAGAAAAAGAAAAAGTCTTTACTGGCAATGGCTTGGCTGTCTGGCATCGTAAGTATAAAAATTCACTAATTACAATAAATTATAACAGTCCCCAAAGGAAGGGGAAAATGCAATACAATGTTTTGAGTGTAATGAAACTTTTAGAAGGGGAATGAAGCCCAATAAGCAAGAAAAGTCTTCTTACACACAAAACAGCCTCAAAACTCAGACCTGTATGAAGTATTAAGTGAAGAAGGGAAACTGAGCAGAAAACTCAATTCTCTGTTATACTTCACAGGATAATGGAAGATGAAACTAAGTGTTGGACTCTCACAGAAAGAAGTCCAAGAATTACGCAAAGATGGAAAAAGGTCTGCCGAGACAAACCATTCTTTGTTGTAACCATGATAAGCATAGCTATAATTATTATAGCATTTTGGATTGTAGTAAAATCCAATAGGAATTTGACTGTAGTGGATCAAGATACCAAGGAAAAAGATGAAATTGAGTATATTGATCCTGACTATGAGATAGATAGAACCTTTGTGATAAACAAAGAAATTGACATTGAAAAGTCAGAGAAAGAAAATGTTAGACAAGAGCCTAACAGAAAGTCGCCAATAGCTAAGAAAGAGCTAGAAAAAGTGAGTTGAAGACACTTTATTGAAGAATGTAAGGAACAATTCACTAAAGAGAAATATACACTTTATGAAACCTTGCAAAAGTTAAGAAATCCTTTTCCTAATTTAAAGTGGTATACTGAATCCACCAGAGAAGCTGAAGTGGCTCTAGGGTATAATAAATACTTAATGGAGAGAAGGATGTTCTATCAGATCAGTATTATAACAGATAAATACTGGGAAGATTGCCCTGATGACAATATTAACGATTGCGTTAAGACCAGATACAACTGGAAGTTACATGTAATGTGGCGTAGAAACGTATTGAAGGTGTTAAGCAGTAGGGTTAAAGACCAAGCTTGCACTGCCGAAGAGATTTATTGGGTTGGCTGTATTTGTACAGGACAGTGGAACTGTGATGTGAATTATAGCCACAGACCAGAGATAGACTCAAACGTTAAAGGAAAACATTGGCTAGTATTTTCAAATGAATATGGATTTAATAGTCAGGGAGTAATGTTTTCAACAATATTAAAACAACCACTATTGTGGGAGAATTTAATAACAGAAAATAATACAGTAGCTGATCAAATGATAATACAGTTCAGACTGTTTGATTTGCTGCAAGATGTAGCAATGCATGAGAGTGAAAAGATAGTTCCAGTCAAAATTAAAGGTCCAATGAAGGATTCCAAAACAGAACATTTTGGAGTGAGAGTGCAGTATGACAATAAAAGATTGGGAAAATATTACCCAATACCTATAGTTAGAATGAGGTACAAAAACGATAAGAACATAATTACATGGGCAATTCCTAAGGAAATTCCAGAATACTATAGAAAGGAAGATATACCAAAACCAGTGTATAAACTAACAAGGAATTTCAGAGGTGACCTAAAAGAAGGGGAATTATTTAATCTGAAAACCTTTTGGATAGTGAGATATTTTGAAGATATAAAGCAAACTGGAATTGCAAATTGGGAGTGTTTAAATCAAACAATTGATAGCAATATAAGGAGAAATGACATTAATCAAGGCATCAGTAGACTGTTATCTGAGCCTATTGAGACTGACATGAGTATATTTGCAGATACATTAGTAGAATACAATGTACAAGAAAATGGAAGATGCATGCCTCCATTACCACTTTATTTTATAGTGGCTAAGAAACAATATTTTGAAGAAACGCTTAGTTTGGAAAAGTCCAAAATTATATGGTCTGTATTGGATAACAAGATAACGGAAAAAGTTATAATCCTTAGTGGGGTCTCAGTACGCACATACAGAACCTTGAAGTGGATAATAAGTCATTTTCGCATGATATTAATCATAGTAACTGGACTGTTCCTACTAATTATCTTGGAGCAGACTGGCATAGGGAAACTCCTAAGAATGATTTGTTTCAAAACCTGTGCATTTCTGAGAAAGTGTAAAAGAGGAGAGAGACAGCCCACTGATAGTAATTTACATTCAACTAGTCATGCGAATAAAGAAATTGGTGTTGTGAAGCCATATGAAGAGACGTATGTTTAGAACATATGAGACAGAACGCTTGAGAATTCGACACGAGCAGGAATATAGACTTGAGCAAGAACAGACCACGGAGAAGTCTTCTGAGACCTATTTTGTGAGTATGAAATTTAAATGCTTATAGGATAGGACAGATTCGACTTTCTTTACCTTACCTGAGAATAAATAAAATAAGGTGGAAGGTGTATAGAATTTAGCACAGCAAAACAATATATATATAAGTGCTGCTTTATCCGACGATCACATGCAGAGTGTCATAGAACTACATTTAAATAAATTAAATGTATGATTTAATAATTTAATTAGATTAAGTTATTTATTTATGTAATGTTCTAATTTTATATGATTATTTATGTAAATTCTGCGTGACTGTGACGTGTTTTAATGCGTGCACGCGGAACAGTGGAGCGGACAAGTTGCCATGGAAACGGAGCTGCAACACAACAACTAACAAGCAGGAAGCTTACAGATAGCAGAGAGTATGGCAGAGTTGTACAGTTTGGAGTATAGCTTATTATGAGTGTTTTTTGTATATGAATGCACTCAGCAGAAAACAACAACATCTTGAACGACAACTAAGTCCGTGCTCTGAACTGCGTCCTGTTAATATTGTTAAAGGGGTCATTAAAGGGAAATGCTGATTCATCAGCAAATACCTCTTAAAGTCACAAGGTGGCTTTAATGTCTCTATTCATAGCCAGCCTTTTTTACACACTTATTGGCTCATTCTACCCACTAGCCTAAGTTTTGCTGTGGTAGTTTTATTTGGACATAATAAAATCACTATTATAATATCTGAAATCATATTTTGTAAAAGTTAACCACTTCTCACTGAGGTATCAGTTTTTGCAATCACACACAGTCAGAAAGTGTCAATTTAGAGGAAGGGAACATTTTTAAATTATAAGCAAAGTCCATTTGATGTCAGCCTAAAAATTAATAGAAATATTAAATAAAATAATAATAAAATTGCATAAATAACTTTGACAGGCAAAAGGTTTGACAACTCTAAAGCGTTTTGTTTAAAAATATATATTTTTTGTAATTTTATAATTCAGCCTAATTGATTGTGTGTGTGTACAGGTTTAATCTCCATTGTGTAATAAATACCAAATATTCACACAAGGAGTAAAACCTGAATTTTTGATATTTTAGGACTGACACTTGTGGCCCACAGTTGGGCTGAATGTGGCTAAATGTGCCGTTTCTCAAACAGAATCGGGCCAGATCCACAGATCCAAAACCTAGCCAAATCTGGCAACCATTACTGGGCCGGACCTGGCTCAATTCTGGTAAGCTGCTGCCAGCACACAGCCGAGTGAGCTGACACTCAGCCGCATTCGATCCGATTCCGCTGGCTACCTGGGCGTAGTAATGAGTTACATTTACTTCTTTACATTTACTTGTGTACATTTTTTGGGTAACTAATACTTTTAGAGTATATTTAAAAATGGGTAATTTTACTCTTACTCAAGGACATTTTTAGTGAAAAAACGGTACATTTACTTCGTTACTGTGTCTCTTGTTACTTTATCTTAATGCAATACAAGTTAAAAATGCTTTAATTTATTCCAAATGCGCTGTCTACTTTTCTCTGGGCAATGAGCGGTGCCCATTCGCAAATGATTCATTCTTTTGAGTCCATTCTGTTCAAAGGCTTGATCAAACCAGTGAATCGGTTTGTGAATCAGTTTGAATGATTCGTTCAGTTCCCTGCCGCACGCGCTGAGTCGTCTGAAGCGTTTCTCACTCAGGGTTGTAACAAAGTTTAAGAACATCAAGAGTGTTGAGCGCAGCGGCGTGTGACCTGTTCCAGGAGGAATGCCTTTGCCTAGACCATTAATATTAATATTTTCACAATATTTACGCTTGCAGAAATATAGGCTACATTTGTTTACATTTTGCAGAACAGACAGAGAAAGATCCGTCAATGTGCATTTGTTTCGTTATGTTCAGATGTTCGGTAGCGGTCATGTGAGGAGTTTTTAATCTTCTCCATGTCAGTCAATGTCTTCATTAAGGATGCAAATTGTTTTTGACAAGAGAACATCATTATTTGATGTTCATTTGTGTTTGATCAATAATTAATTGAACTGAATGGAGCTCATAATAGTGAACCTATCCAATCATGAGCATTATTTCCTTATTATTTACATTTACATACACAGGATGAACACGAATGGACACCAGATTCTGCCACAGATGACTAAAATATGATTCTGTACGTCACTATCAAGACCACTTTGCAGTGGTTCAGCAGAGACGCCAGAAAACTGAAGTCTGCTCCAGAAGCTTTGTGTTTATCAGACAGAAGCTCTGTACTGTAATCAAACATCAGTTCTGTATTATTATCATCCACCCCACCTCCATTCAGAAAGTTCTGCGATGCACGGTTGGGAGACAGACTTCTTCACAATGTAAGTGTAAGAACTGATGTTTGATTAAGTACAGCGTTTCCTTTACTCAAGAAAGAAAAAATTCCTTTACTCTATAAAGGCTAGTGTTTTTGTGTGTTTAAAGAACAGAGATGAGTCTTGGCATTTGCCAATAGTTGTAGCCAATACACTTTTGTATGTTTTAAATATCCTGTGCACAGCTGTTTGTCTTCTACATGGTGAGATTTTGGCCAAACGTATTAAACAACAAGAGAAACTGATCGCCAATATAGCTACAATAAACTTTATAACCTGAAAACTGATGAAAACGTGATGCGATTAATTTACTGCCTCAGATGCGGCCGTTCTAATGACCTCAAAAACCTCATTAACTTCATTTGAGTATGATTTTCAGAATTCAAGTGCAAGTGTCTGATCATATATAAAGCCAAAATACCAACTCCGATGACGCAGTTTCATTATTGGAAAAATAAATAAATAAAAACCTTTTCCCCTTTCTTTTTTTTATAATGCCAATAGTTTGGACCTCAATCCAAGATGGCTGCTGTTGTGTTTTTCTGAAACTTGTGTAAGGTTTTCAATCAAACTGGAATCTGCAGAATCCTGCCTAAAGTAATTTTTTTCTTTTAAAGATTGTGTTAAGAAAAGTCTAATCTACGTTAAATTGCAAAATTGTGGACTTTATTGGTACTTTGTGGAGGTTTTTGGCTTTGGGCCTAATAGGCCTTGTTGATCAAACCATGCCACCCAAGGCTACAAACAACAGCGCCGAGGAATATGTCACCATGGTGCAAGTGCGTGAACTGTTGGAACAGCAAAAAGACTTCTACAAAACCTTGCTGGAACAACAAGAAAGAAGTTTCAAAACTTGTGTACAAATCATAGTTGACTCTTCAAACAGAAGGATTGATGACTTGTCAAAGCAAGTTTATGGTTTTAAGGTGAGTCTTGAAATGACTCAAAAAGAACTTGATGATCTTAAAATCTCATGTAAGTCATGGTCTTCAAATTGCAATGAAACCAGGACAGATCTGAACACAATCTGCAAAAGTTTGATCTCAATTTCTGACAAGACAGAATATCTGGAAGGCCAGTCAAGACACCATAATATTGTTGTGGATGGCATTAAGGAGTCTGTAAGAGAAAAGGTGTCTGAATCTGAAGAAAAAGTGAGAAAACTCTTCAGTGAAAAATTGCAGCTGAATCATCGGAAAATAGAGTTGGATTGGGCTCATAGAGTTGGGAAGTCAGTGGTATCATCAGAGAAGCCCCGACGTATTGTTGTCAGATTTTTGCGGCTGAAGGATAAACTTGCAGTTTTGGATAAAGCAAAGAACTTAAAGGGCTCTGGCATTTTTATTAACGAGGACTTCCCTGAAACCATCCGGCAAAGAAGGAGATAATTACTTCCAGCAATGAAGGCAGCCCGAGAGAGAGGTGACATTGCATATCTGAAATACGACAAACTTATTGTTCATCCACCTGTCCAAAATCCACCAATACAAAGGAAGGCAAGTGGTTCAATAGTTTTTGAAGCTGAGACCTTTTAAGCCTTATGATCTTTCTACTGTTGATTCTTACAATTTTGATGTTGACCCAGATTTACATTTTTTTCATCATTGAATGCTTCAAACTCTAGTTTTTATACTGAAAATCTTTAATGATTTATGTAGATCTTTGCCTTCTAAAGTTTTTTCTACGTTTCATTTGAACATAAGAAGTTTATCTATAAATTATGATAATTTTATTAATTATTTAATCTTTACTTAAACATCAGTTTTCTATTGTTGCTTTATCTGAAACATGGTTAAATGAAAACTAGAGAAATGTTTAAATTATCTAAATATAACTCTGTTCATTATGTTAGAAAGAACAGGTTGGGAGGTGGAGTATCTTTGTTTATTCATGAAGATTATACATTTAAAATTAGGGATGATTTTGCCTTAAAATCAGATAGAATTAATGTGGAACATTTATTTGTTGAGCTCTCAATTGGTCATGGAGGAAGAAATATTATTGTTGGTGTTATTTACCGAGCACCTGATTCCAGTATTCATGATTTTAATGATACTTTTGCTAAATTACTTGATTTGATAAATAATGAGCATAAATATTGTTATATTTTGGGTGATTTTAACATAAATCTCTTAAAAACTAAATTTGATACCCCTACTGCAGATTTCCTAAATATTCTGTATTCTAGTTATTATTTTCCTCTTATTCATAAACCTACAAGAGTTAAAGAAAATTCAGCAACTTTAATTGATAACATTTGAACAAATTCTCTAGGTGAAGGAATTAAATCTGGTGTTTTATGTTCAGACTTGTCTGATCATTTTCCTATATTTCACTATTCTGAAATTAGGGTTAACAGGGTTATACTATCAAAAGAAATTCAGGAAAAGAGAATTATGAGTAAGTCAAATATTTCTAAATTTAAAGATTTGATTTCTAGTACCTCTTGGGATGATCTGTATAAGGAATATGATGCTGACAGAACATATCAACAATTTATGACTGTTATTAGTTCCAGTTTTCATAAATGTTTTCCAATCAGTAGTTCTGTGTAGAAATTCGGTCAGGACTTTAACAAGTCTTGGTTTACAGTTAGTTTACGGAAAATGTTGAAGACAAAGAACAAACTCTATAGAAAATATCTTTTAAATCCCACTCCCCTCACCTATGGTATTTATAAATCTTACAGAAATAAATATAACCATTCTATTAGATCAGCAAAAAAGCAATATTTTGGTGAAAAATTTAAGAAATGTTCAAATGATATTAAATCTACATGGAAAGTAATAAATCAGTTGCTGCAAAGAGAAAAGACTAACTAGGAATTACCTTCAGACTTTGTGGATGGCGAAAATTCTTTTAATGATCCATTTGACATAGCTCAAAAATGTAATAAATTTTTTGTTAATGTTGGTCATAAATTAGCTAATAATATCCCTACTGGTAATGGTGTACCCCTGGATTATATATCAGGAAACTTTCCTATTATCTCTTTTTTTAAGCCAACTGAAATTCAGGAAATAAGTGAAATTATTGATGAATTAAAATTATCTTCAGCTGGTCATGATAATATTGCTGTATTTCTTGTCAAACAGGTGAAATGTTCAATATTGCAGCCACTTGTTCACATTTTTTCTCTTTCTTTGAAAACAGGCATTGTACCAGACGATTTAAAAATAGCTAAAATTGTTCCTCTGTTTAAAGCAGATGATCCGTAATGTTTTAACAACTATAGACCTATATCTATTTTGCCCTGTTTTTAATTTTTTTTTAGAAAAAATAGTATATAAACAGATTCTTTCTCACTTAGACTCAAATTCTATTCTTTATAAGCACCGATATGGATTTAGAAAAAAACACTCTACTTATATGGCTTTGCTTCACCTGATTGACAAGGTTACCCTTTCACTGGAAAATCAAGAATTTGCTTGTAGTATTTTTTTAGACTTGTCAAAAGCTTTTGATACAATTAATCATTACATTTTATTGCATAAGTTGTATAAATATGGTTTTCATGATTTTACATATAAATGGTTGATGAATTATATTTTTAATAGAAGACTGTTTGTTATAAGGGATGCTATTCTAGTAAAGCAAGTCTACTCTGTGGGGTTCCTCAGGGGTCCATACTTGGACCATTACTATTTCTTATTTATATAAATGATCTATTGAATGTTTCAAATATTCTTACTCCAGTAATGTTTGCTGACGATACAACCTTAGTTCTCTCTCACTCAAATTTCAATTCATTGATTAAGAATGCAAATGATGGTTTACTTGCTTATGTAAATTGGTTTAATTTAAACAAATTATCTTTAAATATAATGAAATCAAGTTTTATTATTTTTAGTGGTAAAAAAATGTACCCAAAGGATTTATCAAAAATTATTATGGAGTCTATTGAGGTGCCGGGAGTGTTTGTTAATTAAACTCTGAGTTGGAGACAAATCTACTGGTATAATAAGGAGGGTTAGGCATCTTGTTTCTACAGAGTGTCTTCTTATGCTTTATTATAGTTTAATTTATCCGTATCTTTCATATTGTAATATTGTTTGGGTGAGTACTTTTCCTACTGCTCTTCAAAAAACTTTTGTTCTTCAGAAGCATTCAGTTAGGATTGCAACCCGATCAAACAAATATACTTCATCTATCTCTTTATTTCATAAACTTCAGGTTCTTACCATTTATGATATTCATACTTTTCAAATATGTGTTTTTATGTATGATATATTCAAGTGAGGGTAACATTCCAGAGCAATTTAGAATGTATTTTAAAGTAAATTCACAGTTTCATTGTTATTTAACTCGTCAATCTTCAAATTTTCATTTTCCTAAAGTTCTCACTTGTAGAGGTCAATACTCGATAAGATTTAGGGGTATTAAATTATGGAATGATTTATCTCATCTAGCAAAAAAATGTTCCTCTTTAATATGTTATAAAAAGAAAAATAAAGGATCATTTAAATGCTGTTTTGTAAAAATTTATCTTGTATTTTATGTATTATAGATGGTTTGTTTTGAGTATATTATTTATGTTTTTCTCCTTTTTTCTTTTTGTATGTTGTAATTAATTTGTATTTATGTATTTGTTTTTGTAATCTAGTTTTTTTTTGTAGTTTTGAGTTTATTTGTTTTTCATTGTTTAGGTAGAGGCTCTAAATAAGCCCTTTGGGTTTTCTGCCTCTCCCTGCACAGTATATGGATTTTATTATTTATTATTATTATTTTTTTTGTTTGTTTGTCATGTTTTTATTGTACCTACCTTGTGCAAAATAAACTTAAACTTAATGCTTAGTGGTGTGGTGTGCCGTGGGATTTTTTACATACTGCGGCACAAAAAGTTTGAGAAACACTGGATTACGTGGTTATGCAGACTGATCAGTGTTTGTCATCGCAAGAGCATTTCTAAAGCATGCGGAGCAGTCTGCACAGTGCCCCTTCAAGTCTAACACACCTAATATCAGGATTCCCCAAACTTTTTCAGACCCCAAAATAACAGTGCCAGTGACACACGACCCCACTGTCCTCGGAGAAGGTTTAAGTATACAAACATTGCATACAACTGTGCACATGCACTACCCAAACAAGAGCACAATGACAACGCAAAATAACACAACAGTCTTACAGCCATAATGTTATTTTATAGTAATTTACTCATTACTTTCATTTTAACATTAACCTCATCTAATGAGATGCGTGCAATTCATGGAGCACAGCAAGTCCATTCTTGGATTAATTTTGGAAACCGCCACTCAGAGATCACCCTCCACACCAATCACAATCTGTATGTATTTTTATTGTAAGTGAGTGCTGAGAAAAATCCTTTTGCACATGTGTACGTTGTGCCGACGGCATCAGTACATCTATAGCGGTTTTGGATAGTTGTGGGTTTTCCTTCTGAATGAAATCCAAAACTCAGCCATCATCTTGGAATAAAACGCTGTCTTTAAGGTTCGGTCACTCGACAGGTTGTAGCGGTGGCGGGACCTGAAAGAAATTCTACCAGATTTAAGGAGAGAATATTAACTATTACAAGAAATTAATTTAATAAATTTAACAGTCTATTCAGATTAGTTTGGGCGCCAGACAAGCTCAGTCTTGTCAAATATAACTGTTTTAAGCAATGCGTCCTCCAGTTCAGATGTCAGATGATTTGCCCTCGTTACAGTGAGCGGTGATCTTATCCAGTCGTATTGTTCTGGAAGGTGATAGACTTCTTCATAATGTTAACACTTCGTCCAGCTCAGAAAACATATCAATCCTCGCTCAGTCCAGTGCTCGAGTTTTCTCATGGATTTTGTCATTCAGCAACATGATGCTTGTGTTTTCAGCTTGCAATGACATATTAAGTCCATTCAGTTTTATAATTATACATCTCCGGACAAAACCGCACACACAGACTGAGTCTGAAATCACATTCTCTCGGAGTAGGTCATTTCACAAAGTACTTATTAACCAGTGCTAAAAGAGTGCATACTCTATAGCCTGAATGTAGGGATGGGTAGGTCGACACCAGAGGTCTTCATAGGTCCACTTGGATCCAAAAACTCAAGGTAGGGTTCAGTATTAGCAGCCTAGAGTTATTTAAAATACTGACCCCCGGTTTCACAGACAAGGCTTAAGCCTAGTCCCAGACTAAAACATAACTCTGAGCTGTTTCAATTGAAAGAAACTTGCACTGACTGATCTTAAAATATATCAGTGCCTTTGTTTTGTCTCAAGATGCACATCAGTAATGTTTTTTTCTAAGAATGTTTATAAAAATGACTTAAATGTCCTAATTGAACTATGGCCTAATCCTGGTTTAGTATAAGCCCTGTCTGTGAAACGTCTGAAATATGGATATTTTTCTTACACAAACGCGTCGCGTTGCTTTAGGAGGCCTTTATTAAGATTTGCATGTTTAAAATGTTCTGTCAGTGATGTGCTGATGTCAATGCTGATTGAGTTTACACTGCAAAAATAAACTAGTGAAAATACATAAATACCTTAATATGTTCACTTCGTAGGCAAAGCTGCACACATTTTTTATTTGAATAACAAAACTTTTTCTCTGAAAAGTATTTTAAACAGTTTTACAGATATATTTTGTTGGATAGGTATTTGGATACTTTTATTTTAGAACATACAAGGATCCTGAATGGTTGTAACAATGTAACGTTGTCTCGGGTGGGTGGTGATGCATGTGTACAATGTTTAAGTGATTACGATTTCTACAGGGAATTTGGCACAGGTCTTTTGTACATACTTTACCTGATGTTAAAGTCTTGCATGGCCGTGGGAACATATTTTATCTGGGGGGTGCTGGGGGCGGAGCTTGATGTTGTGGGGCGGGGCCACGGTGGGGGATTTTAGACAAAATCCTAATATTAAACAGCCCAAACTCTAATAGATGAACATACAAATTAATGAAGACAAGAGTTATGAGAACAAATATATATATTTGTGCTTTTGTGATTTTAGTTCAATAATTTTTTCTTTAATATTTCTATTATTTAAGGGGATTTTACTTAAAGTTTTGGTCCGTGCATGCGCTCACTGACTGAATTACACACTTTGGTGAATTCATCATACACTGCAGACAGCTTCACTTATTATAACTGGAGCTTTTTTTAGAGTGCTCACACTCGCGCTGGAATGAATTCAGTTATTATAGCCTATTATTTGAAAATGTAATGTTCTTTGCTTACTGTATAATTTGTTTGTTGTTTGAAGAATCGTGGACATGCAGCATTATAATTAAATTTAAAATATTTTAAAGTCTTTTAAAATATTGTATGACATAACATACTTGCCTAAAACATTATGCTGTGCATAGTTAATAGATTACATTAGGCTACAGTGGTTTGAGCGCGTTTGACTAGAGCGCAATTACAGAGCTGTTGTGTTTATGTGATTGTCGGTGGCCGTCTCGAGAAGTGAAAAAGCTTCGGAAAACGACTCGTAAAAAGGATGAGGACGTGCATGCTTTTTTTACAAGTCGGAACTTAAAATTACGGTAATATCGCATGAACTTTTCACATGAAATTCTGTTAGTAAGGGGGAATTGTAAGGAAGCGAGAAAAATACAACTGCACTAGGTATATTTCTGGTCATTTTAATATGTAATTAATCACAAATCTATCACAAAAATTAAGTATCCTGGGGTTGATCGAGGACCACAAGAAGAATCTGGGGGGCATTGCTCTTTATGAATGAATATACCATTCATTCATAAAGAGATTCAGCAGCAATTCTACAACGGGTTACGCTTGAGAGATGTCGGGCAGTTCTTCGCCTCCACGTCGTGCATTCAAATTGTTTAATGCACAGCTAGCCGTTGATTATCCCGTTTATGCCATGGTCATTTCCCAGCATTCACACATTAAAGACGTTAACAATATTTGTGCTGCAATATTTGACCGGAACGATAAAAATGACGGTTATTTTCGTCTGTATTACTATTCTACTGTAAGGGATTTATCCTTTATTTATAATTTTTAGCTTTAGGGAATCAAATCGTAGAAATTCGACCAGCAAGTGTTAATACAGTATATTTTAGCAATTCGGCTTATTGTCGTGGCCACGATAATAATACAGAATTGGTTGGGAAATTTTGAGCAACAGGTAACACGATCTTTGGCAAATAATTTAAGATTTGAAAATCACGGCACCAGACTATTCATTAAAAATGAATCGAGAGTTTATTTACTATTCTAGGATACAATACAAAACACATACACACACACATACACACGTTCTGGCAAGATCAAAGCAGTTTGAAGAAAGTTTAAGGCTATTCTCTTTCCTGAGAATAAAGACGACCTGAAGACGTCACAAACAGAAGACTCGACTATCGTTATCTTTTAAAGATTCATTCAATTCAAGTCAAGTCAAGTCAAGTCAAGTTGAGCTTTATTGTCATTCCGCTACATGCGGGGGCATACAGTGGAACGAAATGTCGTGCCTCACAGGACCACGGTGCTACATAAATACAGGAATACAACAGTGCAGTAAAACAATATAAACCTATACACAACTATCCTACTGATAGATTTGACTATAAAATATGCTATATATAAAAGAATTTTTTTACCTGTACATAAACTAAAAAATACAAACAATACAAACTATACGAGTGCTTCAGATAAATACTGTACATGTGCGAAGAGAAACATTGTGAGTCAGCAGCTGGCTGGGGAACAGTGCAGGATGATTTGTAGTGCATGAGCATGTAAACATATGTATATTACTGAGTCTTTTTGTGGGATTTGTATACACACATCAGTGTGTGTGAAAAGTGACTAGTGCGCATAGAGGAGGAGAGTGTGCTACTACAGGTGGTTTGTATAGGCCCACTCACCTGTGAGTAGCACACTTCGATTGCACAAAAAAAAGAGTTCCATAAGTTTCAGATGGTCCATGTTTTCAGGAGGTAGGGGGTTTGTATGGGGGTTCAGAGAGGGGCGGGGTGATTTGAGTTCAGGGCTCTCACAGCCTGGGGGAAGAAGCTGTTGAGCAGTCTGGCAGAGCGGGCTCTGATGCTCCGGTACCGTCTTCCTGATGGTAGGAGCTGAAAGAGACTGTGGGAGGGATCTGTGGAGTCCTTCACGATATTGTTGGCTTTGCTGGAGCATCGTGTGAGGAAAATGTCCAGGATGGAGGGGAGAGGGGCACCGATGATCCTTGCAGCTGTGTTCACTGTCCGCTGGAGGGTCTTGCGGTCTGCTGCAGTACAGTTCCCGTACCAGACAGTGATGCAGCTGGTCAGCACACTCTCAATGGTGCCCCTGTAGAAAGTGGTGAGGATGGGTGGAGGGAGACTTGCTCTTTTCAGCCGGCGGAGAAAGTGTAGGCGCTGTTGTGCCTTCTTGGAGAGTGACATGGTGTTGGTGGACCAGGTGAGATCCTCTGTGATGTGCACCCCCAGGAATTTAGTGCTGCTGACTCTCTCCACAGGCGAGCTGTCGATGGTCAGTGGGGGGTGGTCAACGGAGTTTCTCCTGAAGTCCATCACAACCTCCTTTGTCTTACTCACATTGAGGGACAGGTTGTTAGCACCACACCATTCAGCCAACTGTGCCACTTCCTCTCTGTAGTGCGTTTCATCGTTGTTGCTGATGAGGCCTACCACTGTTGTGTCGTCAGCAAACTTGATGATGTGGTTGGAGCTGGACTTGGCAGTGCAGTCGTGGGTCAGCAGTGTGAAGAGCAGCGGGCTGAGCACACAGCCTTGTGGGGCACCTGTGCTCAGTGTGGTAGTGCTCGAGGTGTTGTGGCCGACACGGACTGACTGAGGTCTTCCGGTTAGAAAGTCCAGGATCCAATTGCAGAGGGAGTTGTTAAGGCCCAGCAGGTTGAGTTTGTTTATGAGCTGTTGTGGAATTATTGTGTTGAATGCTGAGCTGAAGTCAATGAACAGCATTCTAACATAAGAGTCTTTATTTTCTAGGTGGTTAAGAGCCAGGTGGAGGGTGGAGGAGATTGCATCGTCTGTAGAGCGGTTTGGACGGTATGCAAACTGGAGCGGGTCGAGTGTGTTGGGGAGGCTGGTTTTGATGTTGTGCATGACTAACCTCTCAAAGCACTTCATTATGATTGGAGTCAGTGCTATGGGACGGTAGTCATTTAGACAGGACACAGGTGATTTTTTTGGTACCGGTATGATTGTTGTGGATTTGAGACATGTGGGGACGACTGCCTGGCCCAGCGAGGTGTTGAAGATATCTGTTAGGACATCTGTCAGCTGTACAGCACAGTCTTTCAGTACACGGCCAGGTATGTTGTCGGGACCCGCAGCCTTGCGTGGGTTGATCCTAGATAGGGTCTTCCTTACATCGGCTGGAGACAGACAGAGCGCCTGGTCGTTGGGAGGTGTGGGCAGTTTTTGTGCAGGTGTGTCATTCTGCATTTCAAACCGTGAATAAAAGTGGTTGAGTGTATCTGGGAGAGATGTGTCATCATCACAGGCCTGTGGCGGGGGCTTGTAGTCTGTGATGGTCTGAATGGCTTTCCACAGACTCCGTGTGTCTTTGCTGTCTGTGAAGTGAGCAAATAATTCAGCTCAGCAAATAGAGATTGTTTGTTTGTTTGTTTGTTTGTTTGTTTACTTGCTTTTGAGTTGAGTTGAAGGCTGTTCTTCTCTCTGGATGGTTGCGTGAGGGTCCAGAGTGTCCTTTGAGATGATCAGCTAGATGTTGAGTCTGTAGGCGGGTGAGGCGAGACCAAAGTTTCCAAGCAGCCAAGTTTTCCAGCTCAGTTTTCTTCCGCCTTTTCATGCAAAACTGGTTGTCCGTTTTTATCGGACTGGTGTGAGTCCATCCCATACACTGTTTGATCCAATCACATTGTCTCTGTAGGGCGGAGCCCCGCCCAGCACGGCTCCTTTTCGTGCATACATTATGTTAATGTTTCATTCATCATGTGAGGAACATTTCTTAATAACTTCTTATAAAAGTATTCATCATTCATACGAGACTGAAAATCGACATATAGTTCCTTTCAACTTCCGGCATTTGAGATGAGCTTTAATCCAATACTACACACGGCTATCTATTCAAAGAGGCAGTTATAAGGCAAAGATCAAACTAAAACACACCATGCAAACTAAAACACACCATGCATAACATAAAACACCAAGCATATATATATATATATATATATATATATATATATATATATATATATATATATAGGACATCATACATGAGGTATTTGTCATATCGAATACCTATAATCTTACCTGCTAAACGGGTTAAGTCATAGATTAAAATATCCTAAGTTCTAATAACCACAGCAAGATAAACAAAACATAAAATACCACATTCATATATATATATTGTCTCTTGAGTATATTGCTTTAATAGCAGCAGTCTTTTCTTGATTGTCCTTTTGGCAAAGTCCATAAAAGTTTTGGGTGCTTTTTTTTTTAGAGAAGAAGAGAAAAGAGGCGCCTTCCTTTGGAAGGCAGGAGACCAAAGCTGAGGTCATTAGGAGTATCACGTTGTGTGGCTCTGTTGATCTTCTTAGCTGAGACGAAGCTGTAAGTCAGTCACTTTTTTGTTTATCAGAAGGTAGATTATGGTAAGCGGGGTCGCAGTATCGCGAACGCTCTGGTTCTGGAACCTCTCCAAAGAAGTAGTTCTTTGTTGTTAACTCTGTGCAGATGTAGCGCGGTCATTTCATCCTCAAACTTATGTTTTACGAGTCTCTCGAGGTGATAAGGAAAGTATGGCTGGACGCTAGTTGCGTTGTGTTGGTCATTTGTTCATTTTATGAGTCGATGATGGAAGATAAGTTCCTTGGATAAGGGTAACCATGGGTTTTGTGATGTTATTTGTCATAAATGCAATACATTGATTGCTGTAATATTGTGAGATAGTAGCTGTGGTGGACCTATTTGGGAGAAAATCCAGGGCTGTTTTTTACTCCCAGTCCGCCCCAAAATCTGGCTTCCTGCAGAAAGAATCAGCCGAAGTATCATGATTTCTGATTTAGGAGGCTTAGGTTTCTAGACAATTTTACATTTTGACAAATTGGTGTAATTGTGTAAATTGGTTGGTTTAATTTATATCAATTTGTATGAATATATCATATATATGCTTTCGTATCTAATCGAATTTATGTATGTAATCTGATTATGACCCAGTGATGGTTATGTTTTAGGATGGTTTTCATACGACTCACATTGTTGGGAGGGTTACTTTGGAAATGTAATAGGTTACAGATTACAAGTTACCCTACTTAAAATTTAATAATTACTTTATTAATGTAACTGATTACTTTTCGATTACTTTTCTAAATTTCTAATGTTTTCAACTGATAATCATTTTCAAACATGTAAAGCAGACAGGGTTAACCTTACAGTAGTACTCAACACTGATTACTGTCAGAGTTCGAAATCCTTCACTTGAATTAAGATTATAATATTTAAATTTTAAGGGAGACATTGAATGTCAAACATCTTCATCTGCATATAAATGTGTCTTGGCAGTGTGTGGACACAACCAGCCTACAATGATAAAAATTTTAAAATGATAAAAGGCCTTTTTTTAAATCCCAAAAAACCTAAGCAGTCTCAATTATCAAGCCAATTTTGGAGTGAATAACCAGTGCTCTCTTCCATCTTCAATACCAAGACTGAGGTGAGACCCTTGAGCAAGACACCAAACCCCCAACTGCTCCCCGGGCGCCGCAGCAATATGGCTGCCCACTGCTCTGGGTGTGTGTGTGTGTGTGTGTGTGTGTGCACTTGGATGGGTTAAATGCAGAGCACAAATTCCGGTCACCATACTTGGCCACACGTCACTTCACTTTCACTAAATTAGTTTTTGTCTGGCTGCGCAAATCATTTTTCTCCAGACTGTTTTCTGAATGAGGAACAATTCAAGGCAGGTTTTGTTAAAAAGTTAAAACTCAAGGATGGATCAGTACCCGTTGTTCATGATCCAGCTGCACCTCCAGAAAAAGTAAGTCTCACACTTTATATTTTTTATGATTATTTGTGAATCGCCTTTGCTCTTCCACAGAAGAGAGGGGCGGGGTGAGCAGAGCTCATTAGCATGTAAAGAGATAGCAACTCGTTTCGCTGCATGTGAACAGAGCTGTTTTTGACAAGGTGAAAAGGATGTTGTTTTTCACGACCACTGAGACCATTTTGAGAAGACCCTAAAGAATCATACCAACTTCTGGAAAATGGGCATCCGGTGTCCCCTTTGAAGCACAGCCACCACAAAATCAGACTTACTTTAAAATCATTGAGGTTAAGTGCAGACTTAAAATCATAACAAGATGTAAATCAGATGTAATAAAAATCAGATGTAACCCCTTTTGTAATCCTTAACATTTTCATAAGTAACTGTAATTTAATTACACATTTTTTCTTAGTAACTGTAACTAATTACAATTAAGTTTCTTTTGTAATTAAATTACGTAATTCCGTTACATGTAACTAGTTTCTCCCCAACACTGCTCATATTGTACAAATTCACACAAAATTGTCACCTCGTAAAATAGTTGTTTTCCAGGAGTGAGATTGGATTGGAAATACACACCATTCTCGATGCAATAAGCATCACGGAAGACATTCTCATTGCGTTGACCATACTCCTCTATAAACATCTTCAGAAAGTCTCTGCCCTCTTCTCTGATCCACATAAAGAAAATGTGTCTCTGTCTTCAGTAACATGATCCAACACTCAAGTGCTTGCGAGGAATGGACGTGGATCTGACTGCTTCAATGATCAAGCGCTCAGCTGATGGGAATGAGCCAGAGATGGAAGGACTAGAGTAAGTCTCCATGTGTTTCAGTCAATGAGCAGAAGTACTCAAGAGTTTCAAGACCTGTATGAATGAGCCCTGCTGACTCCAGCAAACTATCCAGAAAACAGACATGACACACCGAATGCAGTCAAAGCATTCTGGGACTCACAAAACCAGCTTGTTGTGGCTGATGGTGTTGCCTACAGAGGCCTATGTATAGCTGTAGCACATGCAGCAGGACATTACTAGTCATCCAGCTTTAATATCATCTAGAGAAGGTTTCCTTGAGGAAATATAAAGCTGAGTATCATCAGTGAAACAATAAAAGTTAACTCCATGTTTAACTCCAGTACTGACCCTTGTGACTGATATGACACTTCTTAATTTATTGTTACAGTTATAATGGTTAGATAAATTTCAATCGTGATATTGAGATTCTAGTAATGGCAGCAGAATTGCTCGTTTAATTGCTCCATAATATATTGTGCAGATCCATTCACTAGGACAAAGTAAAACTCCATGTTATATTTGAGGTGGTTTGTTACATGAATAATACATTTATTTTGATGAGAAATCAGGAAATATGTAACCACAGCTGAATCTATTAAGCTTTAATATCAAGCTTCTGACAATGTCTTGAGGGGAAAACACCCACACAACAGAGGAAGAGGTTTCTAATGACACAAACCGAACCAGTTATGATACTCCGTGGATGTGGAGTAACACTCTGTGGTTAAAGTTAAAAACCTTTTTGCTTGAAGCTTTAAAACACACACACACACACACACACACACACACACACACACACACACACACACACACACACACACACACACACACACACACACACACACACACACACATGTTGGTTTTGCTATACTTGTGAGGACTTTCATAGACTTCTATTGTTTTTATACTGACCTAACAATATTTTCAGCTTGCAGCTTGTTGCAAACAATTTTTTTGTCCAAAAGTCCTCTATTGTGTGATGTCATTACCATTATTTATCTGCTCCCGATCGAGATGCATCGAGATCATGTTTGATATTTACTCTTGATTGGGCTGCCTCTGACGTGTTAATCACCTTAACAAGCACAGCACGTGTATATATACAGCCAACTCACTTCTGTTCCATGACAGTTTTCCAGCATCCCGCCTCATCTCAGACGCCTTTAAAATTATGCCTTTACATCCATCACATTAGCATTTATTTGGTGTTAAATGGAGGAATAACTTGTATTTTTCAGTTAGGCTCACCTTTGGCTGTCACAGTAGTCCAAAAATATTCGATACGCTCTCAGAGGCACTGTGTTGGATTCTTCTTCATAACTGCAAATTGCCGCACGTGCTTCATCTTCTCAACGGTTTTCTGCTAGTGGATCATACAAATGCAAAGCCGGACCGCTGCATCTCGGCACTGAAGCACACCTTCGACGATTTGGGTGTTCCTCTTTCTGAGGAGAAAACGTTAGGCCCGTTAAAGTCCTTGAACTCTTAGGCATCACCCTAGATTCCAACCTTATGCAAGCCTCACTGCTCTTTGAGAAATTCAATCGCATTAGAGACGTCATGAGAAATGCTCAGAAGTCAGCCAAAAGTCTTTCCAGAAGAGATTTGCTCTCTTTGCTAGGCCATCTTAATTTTGTGATACCTATAATTCCCAGGGCAGGACTTTTATTTCCAGGCTGCTTGACCTCTCCAAGTCAGCTGAAAACCTTTCAATATATAGTGACCTTAGATGCAGGCTGCAGATCCGATCTCAGGTCTCTATTCTCTGCTCCTTGATAACTGGAATCTCATTTTTCTATAATGACGATCTGGAGACTTCTGCAGCCCTCAAGTTGTACACAGATCCTATGGTTACATTTTTGATGTCATGTAATGGTTTTACATTTTAAAGTTGTGGTTGCATGTGCATTAAGCGTTCATTATGTTTAATGCATCTTTGTTCATTTGTTATTTCTTTCAGCTCATTATGTGACAGAATCACTCTACATTCTCCGCTGTTTCCGGAGTGAATTCAGACTATAAAAGAACGACCATCGGCTCAGAGACACCATCATCTACTGATGAACATCTTCAAGACACAGTCTGATTCAGGTAAGATCATGTGTTGTGTCATATTGTCTCATATATATTATTTAATGTAGTTTTTGGAGTCTTCTTTCAGGTCCTTGTCTGAGCCACTTTTCATTTTAGGGGTTGTGTTCAATAATGAGGTGATCAGCTCTTGTAATTGTCGTTATGATTGCAGATCATGTTATCTCATGTATGAGTTCATATATTGTTGACTGAATATGGGTATTTCAGCCTCTGGTGTCACTGATTGTGTAGTTAATCAAACTAGTTTCCTTTCATTAAAAGTCTGTGCTATTTCAGTTTTACTATCAGCACTGAGTGGAATAACGTCACAGATGTGTTTCCTAAAGAAAACAGCCGAGTTCACAAAGCAGCAAAAGAATCAGGAAAGTCAGAGCCTTTGTGCTTCTCTCAGTGTTTGCAGGTTTCTTATTTGACCGAGGAAGTGAAAACACTGTGAAAAATAAACTAGAAAGCATTTTAGTGTACTCGGGTAGAGTTTTCCACCTAAACTAGCCTTTTTCATGACCTTTTTTCAGTCTTAATTACAGTTTAACAGTCATTATAAGTCATTGATATGACATTGACTGAGTGAAACTTTGAGTGTTTAATTAGTGTTGGAGCTGAACTCTTGTCTAGTCTGAGTTGGATCATATGCTCTTCATCTGCTTCTTTCTGTGGATTCCTGCAGGAGAAGTCAGTTTATTTTATTATTCATTGATGTTATTGTGTTCTACTCATCGCTCTCGTCTTATTTCAGCGTATGTTACAACTGTTGCTCAATAAACAGCATTCACTGCAGCTTCCCCAGTCGTCTCGCTCCGTACATCACAGTAAGATCTCACTATTCAAGTTAGAAATGTTAGAGTTAAACTTGCTACTAAATGAACTAAAAGTTTACTCACTTTTGTTTGTATCTGAACGATGTTCTCCATCAGATCAACAGTGTTTGGATGTGTTTTTACGGTGTGGAGTTGATGACACTGAACGTTCTCCTTTGACTTCTCTGAGGAAAAAGAAACACAAACCAACTTCACAAGTTCTGTCATAAGTGTAAGTTGTTCAGTATTTATTGCTTGTTTATTGCTATTTTATTAAAGCAGCGTCACACTAGCAGTTGTGCTGAAGTACTGAATATTCAGAACAACATTCTTATGATATTGTTTAAATAAAAGATTTTATGGACAGGGATTTCAGCGTTTATTTTTAAAGTTAAAAAAGTAAAATTTAAAATAGATTTATTTCATACTAAGTGTAGATAAAATCTATTAACATTTTTACTGACAAATTGCCCGAGACTTACTGATATAAAAATTATAATTAAACTTTATTTGGAGTACTACTTGCACAATGCACATTTCTTAATATTAAGCCTGAAATGTGTTTTAAATGGTTAGTTCACACAAAAATTTAAATCCCGTCATCATTCGTTAACCCTCATGTCGTTCCAAACCTGTAAGAATTTCTTCACATTCAGATCACAGCTGAAGATATATTTAATGAAATCTGAGAGATTTCTGTCCCTCCGCTGACAGTCAACACAGAGTTCATAAAGAAACCCAGATGAATTGAGCGCTTCAGTCTGCATCTTCTGAAGAGACTCGATCGATTTATACGCTGAACAGAGTTAATTCAGGCTTTTATTCACAGATAAACATGAATCAGCACACAGTAGTCACAGCAAACAGAAGCTCAAGTACAGTTGTGTCAGAATCAGTGAGGATCATTCTTGTGTCTTGTGTTGTGTGTTTCCTGCCCTCATGTTTCTATATTTGGTCATGTTCCTGTCCTTGTTCAGTGTGATTATTAGTTTATACAGTTCAGCTGTGTGTGTTTATTAGCCTGTGTATATTAGTTCCTGTTTGTTCAGTTAGTTTTCGTCTGGTCTTCTCGTTACTCCCGGTGTTCCTGTGTGTCAGTCCTGCCTTGTCTTGCCCTGTTTGAGTTTATTAAAGACTGTATTTGAGTTTATCCTTGTCTCCTCACTTCCCTCGTGTGTGTGCACCGTGACATGAGGTTCATTCTGGTGTTTCGCAGCACGTTTGAGATCCGGAAGAACCAATGAGCTTCTGGTTATGTTTGCTGATCAGTGTAAATATGAGAATAAAAGCCTAAATTAAATCTGTTCATCAGATAAAGTGATCAAATCTCTTCAGATAATTTGGACTAAACCTCTTCGTTCATATGAATTAGTTTAATTAAATTTTTTTTAAGCATCAAACTGGTCGTTGCATTGACTGTCAGCGGAGGAACAGAAATCTCTCAGTATTCATTAAAATATCTTCATCTGTGTTCAGAAGATGAGTAAATGATGACACAGTGTTCATTTCTGGGTGAACTATCCCTGTAACATCACACACGCCACATTTGAATGGCAACATTTATACAGAAGAAACATGTTAGACCATCTGTTTTTACAAATAATACAATTTTATAATGAGAAATTGAAGCATTTCTTGCATATTGAAACTAATGACTGGTTTGTTATTCAGTGCTTCCTCTCAGGAATTTGTGAAACAATGGCACAACATAACATCAGCATCAACGACTCAACTGCATCAGATAATTATTCACGTATACAGACGAAATTAATATGGATGCAAGATTTTGCAGAACGTGGATTTGTCAGTGTCCTTTCAGTCGTTGAGATTCTAGTCATGATCTTAACTCTGATTGGCTTGTGTTTCATCATCAAATCTCGGCCTGCTGCTTCAGTTTTTGTTAGTAATTTGATACTTTCAGATCTCATACAGGTCATTTGTATATTAATAGCAGGATCAACCTCATCGCCATATGATCAGAGTGGTGCATATCTCTATTCTTTGATTGTGGGTCTGTATTTTATGGCATGTGTTGCTTCTGAACGATATCTTCTGGTTTCTCATCCTATCTGGTACAGATCTCATCATTCACTCAAACTCTCCTGTTTTATTTCTGTGATCGTCTGGTTTGTGCCTCTGATCTTTGCAGAAATAGAGCCCCCTAATATTGATTTTAATGCTTTACCCCGGTGTATAGCGTTTTTAATTCCCTACCCCATCATCATTCTCTGTTTTGCTGGCACTTGTCGAGGTCTTTCTCGCTCAATATCTCTGACTGCTCTCAAGCGCAAATTAATTTTGGGGAGTTTGTTCCTGGTGCTGTTGACTTACACATTTCTCATTCTGCCTTTTGTGATTATGGAATTGATTGTATATTTCGTTTACTATGAACATTACAATAGTGTTGTTGTGGAAGTTTACCCCTATACACAATTGCTCGTGTTTGTGAATCCACTTGCTGACTGTGTGCTGTATCTGTTCATGAGGCCTGATGTTCGTAATATGATGAAGTCTGTTCGCTGCTGTTGTAGACGTCAGAGATCGAATCACAACCAGGACGAACACTCTGTAGTGAATCCACAGAACAGCTGCTGTACTGTAGTGTGCTGTATTTCAGATCAAGAGCCTGCATCTCATTCACTGAACACCTGCAGCTCAGTTTAACCTGCTGCTGAATATAGAGCTGAAAAACACTGCGCTATATTTAAATGAAGTCAGTGTCGATTTTTACATCACAAGCACAATTAATGGTAACACTTTATAATAACTTTAATTAATAAATCATTAACAAACATTATATAATGTTTAACTAATCATTGCTTAATATATATTCATATCTAGAAATATGAGATAATGTGTTTGTTAACTAATGAACTTATTAAACATTACCAAATGATTAACAGATCATTATTTAATGTAATGTGAAATGCTTACGAATGTCATTAAACTTTCAATTCATATGATCATGCTTTTGTTTTCTTTTTTTTAATCTTCAAAAGATTTGGACAGGTGGTTTACAATGATTAAAAGCTTCATATATAAATCATTAACAAACATTATATCATGATTAATGGATAATTAGTTCATGTTTACAAATGTCATTAATCTTTCAATTCTTTTAAAAACAAATGATTTTAACAGAAATCACACAATGATTACAAGTTTATTTATTAATGTACTTTTGAATGCTTACAAATGTCTTTAAACTTCAGTTCAGATATTAGCTAATGCTCATTTTACATTTACAAATGTTGTGTAAATATATCTTAATTAGTCATTTTAAGAACAAATTATTCATGTTAATATATTAATTAACTCATAATCACAGTCTGTAAAGGTCATATATTTGGTCTTTGTTTGTTGTGTAGATTTCTACTATTTATAGACATTTATTAATTATTTGTTAATGT
This sequence comes from Acrossocheilus fasciatus, assembly GCA_036784905.1. Classification (NCBI taxonomy): domain Eukaryota; kingdom Metazoa; phylum Chordata; class Actinopteri; order Cypriniformes; family Cyprinidae; genus Acrossocheilus; species Acrossocheilus fasciatus. The sequence goes on from CM071940.1 coordinate 47,584,688, forward strand.
TTTAGCAGTATCCAATCTAAAGTGATAACTATTCATCAATTGTAAATGTTTATAAACATTTATTAATCATTATTACCTTCATGAGCAGTCATTTTGATGGCAAAGTGTCCCAAATGACCGGAATTCACCCTATTTTCACATCTTCACAAATAATTTATGAATCATTTGTTCATGTTTTTGCGTTACACAATCTAGTTGAGACTATTCATGATTTGTAAATGTTTATGAACCTTTATTAATTTTTTAGTATCTTTATTGGCACTGGACTTTTAGCTACTTTAACAATATTTGTGTAAAGGGTGTTTAGTTAAGTTTAGCTGAATGCTTGGTAAAGACATGTCACAGATTGTAATTTGGGTGCAAAACATGTTTTTATTGCCTCAACACTTCTATTACTATGCTAATTGTGTATCATTAAACAGAATATTCCTTGAGTCATTCATCAACAGGAGGGGAAAACAACAATTTTTTAAGAAAATACTTCATTTATCATTTATCAAAACAATGCAATATAAACAGATTGAATCGTGTTCTCTTCTAGTAATCAAACTGACTCCTGTACACTGTTGACCCCTTAACTGACCTTAAAAGTGATCGCACAGACAAAATTAGCGACGTGCTTGCCGTTTTCATACCGCGTTTCAAAATCGTAATAGATATATTTTTCGCTATGTCCCTTGGGGGGTTGGGGTTGTATGAAGCATTGATGTTCCCCTTGGTCAGGTAGATCCTCACGGCAATGAACACAACGGATGGGAGCGCATACATGCGGTTTGTCGCCACGACTCGTAATTTCATACCGTCTGTTACACAGTTTGCAATACTTTATAACATCGCATGGTAGTTTTTCTCGACCAGGGGGTATCTTTTTATGCATATCGTAGCAGTAGCTCGATTTACAATAGCGTAGGCAATTGGTGCAGTGAACGTTACTTTTTGGATACTTGTAGCAATCGGGGTCAAAACAGACGTTGCAGATGTGTCTGCAATGGTGCTTGTCGTGGTTTGAGTACCCTTTAAAGCAGAAATGGTATACATACATCATACCGATGAACGCAGTCAGATTCAATATCATATAGTAATGTTCATCCTGCAAGTAAAGACAGACCATTTTGGGGTGGGGCTCCTCCTGATTTTTGAATGTTTCTAACCCCCCATTGCCTGACCTGTTAAAAACAACTATTTTTACGTCTAGCAGATTTTCAAACCTAGCTATATCGTGAAGAGCTATTGGATCTTGGATAGCGAACCCGGCGTTGTTTTGGATATCGTTAGCGCGACTTTCCAATTCGCTCTCGGGTAATTGAGGATCGAGAAAACGTGCCAGACAGATAGCTAGACATAATTTATTAAACCTATTTACGGGGCAGAATAAACTCATCTTTTTTCTTTTGATTACTTGATCCAAAGCCAAGTCTAAGAGTTTACAACAACCACTTTCTCGTCTGTTCATGGCTACGCAGGCTTCAATCTCAACCGCATCATCGATCATCAACCTTTCGTTGCTCTGTAAATAGATTAACATCATAATTATTACCGGGGGTTAAAACGGCATTAACGGATGAATTCAAGCTAGGGGCTGTCATAACCAAACTGATTACGCTGGCATCACCTCCGACCTGTCTGGCAAATGGCACTATATTTCGTCCATGGCTTTGTGCAAGGAAGCATGATAGGTTGCTAAATCTGTAGACATTATATCCCTCATATTCATAGTCCTGCGTAAATCTACGCTGTTAAAATGGGGGCGTGGTGAAACACGGAATCCGTTTACGGTACCGCCGTTACGTATCACGGCGTCGATGCTCGCCCGGGATGCGACAGAAGGGGGTACTGATCCGCTATTTGACGGTCGCTCCGTATCAGAAACGATCTCGGCTCTGGAGGTCGATGGTCGCTCTGCATCGTTATTACCTGCAGGGTTATCGGGTCTTCTAGACGATGAATGTTCTGTAACAACCGACGCTCGCATAACGGCTGCAGGTGTAGAGGAGGATTCGGTTAATGCATCGCCGTTTTGAGCAACGGTTTGGCATAAGCGTTGGTTGTGCTCGTCTAGTATGGTCTGCAACAGATCACACAAATTAAAATTTAGGTTCTGTTCCATTTCTATTTGGCTCAAATCAGGAACATTTTGCATAGCGTAATCAGGAAAGGGTCCTATCGTATAGGGGTGTGAGCTTATCATTCGTTGTAATCTATCGCATAGAGTCATATTATCAGGAGCATTTTGAATTTGCAAATCAATTATACTCTGTAGCGTGTCAGAAAGAGAATGGTCTGATTGACCCTCGTGTACATCCACGGTTTTCATTTTTAAAAACAGTCAAAATATAACTACAAGTTAATAAAAAATTAAACAATTAACATCAAACTGATTACAGACAAAGGTAGTAAAATGATTACAGACATAAACAATTCAAACCGTTAATAATGGATGTGTCTACAAATAACATAACAATAACTAGATGGAGATATAATTATAGTAAGTATAGTCTAAAACTGATAATAAAAAACAGCCGTTATTTACATCATTAAAACCACTGACATTATAGTGCAGTTATCTTCTAGTTATAAAATGATTTAGATTGGCTATGAGCTCGACCAAAAGCCTTCTCTCGCTTCGTCAAGCTCACTGATAAATGAAGCGTCCGAGGTCTGACTCCTCACAGTCTCACCTTCGTCGTCGTCACACTCGTTGCTAAACGTCACACCGTCCCAAGCTCTCACTTGCGTGTTTGACCAGAGCTCTACATCGTCTGCGTTTTCGGGTTCCTCATCTAGAATAACAGGTTAAGGGAGAAATAAAATATGAACGACGATTCTAAGAAACAAATTTGAAATAACTTGTAACTGATTTTAAAAAAAATAAAAAAAATAATAAAAATTAAAAAATATATATATAAATAAATAAATAAATATTATGGATGAATAAATTATTATTAGATAGTTATTATGAAAAAATTATTTATTATATAGAACAATTCATAGTCAATAAAACAGGGTGTTAAATTAGTTATGAATAGAAAAACATGAATAAATTAATAATGAGAACCATAATCACATTACAATAATTATATTAACATATACATATCAAAATAATGCATCATTAGTAATCTCATGAATTATTATTTATTTATTATTATTATTATTCTGTCCAAATAGAATAAATGGCTGGTTTTATTGATTTTCAAAGTAAGGTAGCTCATCGACTTGTCTTACGAAATAATACAAATTAATAAATTACAGTCGTTCTATATAATATTTCAACAAAAAAAAACATATATAGTTTGTCAAGATTACTTTAGGTTCATACCAAGATAACATTATTTAAAACATGTAATGACAATCGGGCCCCCGGTGGCTGTCAGTCGGTAGTTAAAGGGTTAACCTCATGAGAGCACTGGATTTAAAGGGTTAACTTTGTGGAAAATAGTATATTCCACATCATTACCGTTATAAATATGAAATAAAATAATTTAATCTCACAGTATAAACATGTTTACTAATTTTATGACTGTACTATGAATAATTAATAGTTACCATAAAATCTCTGTTTAGGAGCTTTGAGACAGTCATCACAAACAGTAATTAAACTACTCATGTAAATTTTTGCAGAAAATAGACTAAAACAACGGTATGATAACAATTTTTAAAGTTTTATCAATGAAAAAGCACATTCAACATTAGCGATAACCATATTAGAACAAACTTCTGTCTGCGCTCCCACCCCTCGTCTCACTGCTGTAACAGGTAGCAGAGCAATCACGTGATCCGATAGAGTCTTGTTAAAGGTTCACTATTATCAGCAAAACATTATAAACGAGTACTTACCGCTCAATGATACGTGTGATTCAGAATCTTCATCATCTCTCCGTGCCAAAGGACTGACGATGGCTATTTTAATACATTTTGCTGGTTTAGCGGCTTCGGTATTTTCCGTGGAAGGACCAGCAATGTCAACAGAGCGCCGTCTCTTTCGATAACTTTGGTCGCTTGGATGACATTTTCCTCAGCCTCGGTCGCTTGAATGACGTCACATCCGTTTTCTCCCAGATGGAGTTGTGAGATATTTAATTCAGGCGTCTGATTTATAAGCTCTGCAAAGCCTGTGAATTATAATTTTATATATATATATATATATATATATATATATATATATATATATACATAAGACAAATATAACGTTGCAGATAATAGATTATTAGTGCCTTGGATGGATAGAAATCGCTCACCGTTTCCGCAGACATCTGATATTGCAGCAGCCGCTAAGCACAATAAGAGTCGACAATAAAAGTCAATAGATTCTGCATAACTAGATTTATAAAAAATATTATAAACGTATAAAAATATAATTACCGTATTGATCGATCTCATCAAAAGCAATAAATTCAAGCCCAATAGGCCTTTGCCAGTCTGTGAAATAAGCTAAATATTTATATTATCCAAAGGTTAAATTAATCTTTAAATAGTACTCACTATTTGGTATGTCCATCTCAACCGCGGATGATAAAAAGATTAAATCAAATCTTAGTATGATCACTGCTGAATGAGATTTGGACAGAGTCCAAGCCAGCTTATATGGAACAGTGCCAGGTTGGGAGGGTCCTGTTGGGGATATCAAATGTCAACTTGGATTTTCTTAGTATGATATGATAAAATGTCATTTTAACTAAAGGAAGACATCAATTTTAAACTAAAAATAACATTATAAGAATTATAAATATATATGTATATTAGTAATAATAGAATATGTCAAGAAGATCTATATATTGATTTCTTAGAATATTTAATAAGTATTGCAACAATCTTTTATTGATTCATAAAAAATAAAATAAACCAATCTTATTTAAATGAATAGCTAAGCGTCTTTATGGGTACTTTCCAAAAATTGATAACATAGATAAAAAACATATAAGAGCTGAATCGACCCATGTCCTCTCATGAAACGTGGCGCAGCGTTCGCTCTGTAGCAGACAAGCGTTTCTAATGGCAGGACAGCTGCGGCTGCGGCTGCAACTGCTGCGCTGCTCTTCACTGAGCTACCTTTGTCTGTGTTTTAAACATGCGGTTCCCGCTCAAGTCAGATGTGTGACCCCCTCCGTCTCATTTTACTTCTGTGAGAAGCTCTCTGCACTCAAAGAATTTCTAATTCAGCTTCAACTATTTGCAATCCTTTTATTTTAGGATGTACTGTTAATGTGTAAAGACGTAATTTCACAACCTCTCTGAAAATGCAAGTCATTTTCATTGTACTCAAAGTTTTTTAATGCAATATTTATTTTATTCCTTAAGCTAAGTTTTTAGTTCTTTATTTCATTATAATGCTGAGAATACAACCAATAGAATGTGTGTGTGTGTGGTATTTTGTTACAATATTTTCCTCTCATTATTACTCATTTATTGACCCCTTTAGTGATGTAATTTTACACATCTAAAATGCATTGTCAGCACTGGCCATAACAATAAATCACCTTGAATTTTAAGAACTATGTCTTAAAATTGTTTTTCTTTTACTTATTTTTCAAATTGTCCTTAAACCAATATCTCTTTCTCACATCCATGCAGGCTGACCGAAACCTATGGGATGGCGTGACACCACATAAGAGCACCTGCTGTCCCATCAGTCCAACTTAAACAGATGTCGCGTTACGAACCGGAGGTCCGACGGCTATACCACAAACACCTGTCATATCACAGCCGCTGTACATTAACGAACAATGTAACCACTCTCTTATTTGAGGACACATAAAGATGATGCATTACAAACACATGGCGCGTTACGAACCGGAGGTCCGGCAAGCTATATCACAAACAGCTGCGCATTAACACATAATGTAACCGCTCTCTTATTTCATGGATGATGACATATAAACATGATATATTACAAACACATGTCATAACACCTGTCATAACACATGTCGTAACACAGCTGCGATCATTAAAAGGTCATAAAGTTAATCCCTAAGGTCAACAGCTGTCGGTCATCAATCAAAATCGTTGACATTCCATGGTTCTATATCACTACTTTCAGCTATGAAATATAAAAGATGAATCATGAATAAAGCTGTTGGGGTGAAGCAATAACTTGTGTTATTGAATATGTAACAAAATAAAAATAAAATAAATACAGTATAACTCTGTACTTCATTTTATAGTGTGCTTAAAACTACTGTACTTAGTTTTACAGTGGTATGAAATACAGCACCTACTGGATAATTGTTGCCAGTAAGATACTTTTAATTTGACTAACATTTTACGGTTATACACTCTTTTGAAATCAAACTGTTGCGCTTATCATGTAGGCTATTTTACAAAAATAGCTCCTAGCACATAATTGTATTTCTTAACTGAAGAGTGTCACCTTTAACTTGTTCATATTACCTTGCGTAATAACTATCCCTGTAAGTGACAGTTTTGTCACAGGGAAAAGTACTGGCACGGCTTAATTATAACCACACATGCCTTTTAAAGGGATAGTTCACCCAAAAATGAAAATTGTGTCATCATTTACTCACCCTCAAGTAGTTCCAAACCTGGATGAATGTCTTTGTTCTGCTGAACACAAAGGAAGATATTCTGAAGAATGTGGGAAACAGAGCAATTCTGGGGCACCATTGACTTCCATAGTATTTTTTTTTCCTACTATGGAAGTCAATGGTGCCCCAAAACAGCCTGGTTACAAACGTTCTTCAAAATATCTTCCTTTGTGCTCAGCAGAAAAAAGAAATTCATACAGGTTTGGAACTACTTGAGGGTGAGTAAATGACACAATTTTCATTTTTGGGTGAACTATCCCTTTAATGCTCTTGTAAATGTTTAGTAGTATTTTAGAATAAATGCCTTTTCTCTGTTTTTTTTTCTTTACTGTTTTTAGGTATGAATCTGAGGAGTCTGCACAGGCCTAGGAATATCATTTTATCCTGATCTATTCAAGTCTTTTTGTCTATTTTTGTTTAATATTTTGTTTTACCCAATAAAAAATGTGATTTAGAGATTGAGTTGAAGTCATTTTCTTCACAGATGAAATATTTTATCATGTAAAACTGACGGGAGCGCCCGCGCTCCGGTTTGCGTGTCTCTGTTTCAAAGTCAATAGAAACCGAAACCAGAAGGGTAGCGCAATAATTCTTTTTGCATTCAAAATCAGAGACGTTACACAGTCAGATCAAGTCTACAACATGCTCCTGTTGCGTTGTTTTCACCCTCTAACAAGTCTGCACAAATTTCATAAAATGCGTATACAACAAAATACACTAAAAATAACATTGCACGTCTTTGCACACATGTTCTATAGATCTGAGGTTGCTAGCAGTTGCTAGATACCTTTTACTACGTCTACTATGACCTAATCACGTTCTGTGCACTATGATGTAGAACCTGGTCGAAAAGAACGCACACACATGAGTAACTTAAGAACATTCCACTGGGACTGATCTTCCATCATCAGCTCGTAAAATGAGCAAATGACCAACACAACGCCTCAATTCTATGACTAGCGTCCGGCCATACTCTCCTTATCGCCTCGAGAGACTCGTAAAACATGATAAACCGCGTAAGAACTTCAAACTTGCCATTCGCGCTGCCAGGAAGCCATCAAATCCAGAGGAGGAATCCCGAGTGACGTCACGCGAAAACAAAAGAGCAGGAAAGTCAAGGACTTCCCTCCAGCAACCAAACTCAAGAACAATAGCCTTCAACAGCTCAAAGCAAGTAAAACAAACAAATATCTAATTCGCTGAGTTGAATTGAATGAATCTTTAAAAGATAACGATAACCCAGTCTTCTGTTTGTGACGTCCCAAGGTCGTCTTTATTCTCAGGAAAGAGAATAGTTTAACTTTCTTCAAACTGCATTGATCTTGCCATAACGTATGTGTGTGTGTGTATGTGTTTTTTTGTATTGTACCCTAGAACAGTAAATAAACTCTCGATTCATTTTTGATGAATAGTCTGGTGCAGTGATTTTCTAATCTTAAATTATTTGCTATAGATCGTGTTACCTGTTGCTCAATGATTTCCCGATCAATTCTGTATTATTATCAACAATAAGAAGAATTGATAAAATATACTGTATTAATACTCGCTGGTCGAGTCGTTAATAAAGTATAAATTATACGTTTTGATTAATATCAATTAATCTATACATTCGGATTTCTACGATTTGATTCCCTAAAGCTAAAATTTATAAATAAAGGATAAAACCTTACAATGACCCCAAGGTGTGTCACATGTGGTGACGTCACAAGCCGCGACATTTGACTTTCATTTGCTGTACGTACATACTACTGCTGCTGCTGCGTTCTATTCATCACTCTTATTTATTTATCATTGCAATCTGTTGCTTTTTTTCTTTTTCACACATGCACACAAATGCACCTTTACAAATGCAAACACAATCACACACTCCCGTGCATAATGTTACGACTGCATGAAAACATAAGTACTGTACATGCATGCGGAGGTTTTGGAGCTACTAACATTACTCGCGTGCGACGACGAGTAACTCTCCGAAAGCTCATCTGCTCCAGAATCTGTTTCTAGTGGGGGTTTATTTTTGTTTTATGTATTTGTTTTGTTTTTACACAAGAATAACTGAGATGTTCTTTATGTATTTATTTTTCAAACAACATCGCTCTCAAAAGCAAAATGTAATATTTTTTTACCCCACAAATTCAAATGCACTCCATTCATCTGTGAAGCATGCCACATACCCCTCTGCATTATTCTAGTCAGGAATTGTCACAAGTGTTATCACAGCCTTTCTGCATTTTTAGTTATGATAAATTACAGATTTTAGAGTAGTGTAACTGATTATTTTACATTATCTTTTGCAGTTGTTCAATCAATATTGCTCTCAAAAGCAATATATTATCGGTTTGACTTCACAACGCACATTTATAAAAATGAGTGTATCTCTCAAACGAATTCATGTAATCAGTCCAAATCAATTGTATATAGTTTCAAAGTGTTTTATGCAAGTTTTTTTACATTGACAAGTTTGAGGTTTGACATTTGTGATTTTCTGTATTTAGTAAAATATGTTGAAAAAAAAAATCGATTTTCATATTTTTGTTAGTTTATTGCACTTTTGAGCTATGTATCTAGTAATTATGGATTTCTTACATACACAGCCTTCAAATTGGAGGTGTAAGGATTGTATTGATATATGGCATTTGAAAATACTCAAAAGAATGACAGCACAGCATACTACTAATACTAAGATATACTCTGGCAGAATTGTTCTATGGCAGGTCTTAATGTATTGAGCACCTCATAAAATCAATAAATCAGGTCAGGTACAGGTTTCCAAAAAAAAAAAAAAAAAAAAAAACCTTTTAACTTAAGAGTTGGAGTGGTTTGAAAGATGATTTTGCATATTAGCACATTCACTTTATCCAGAGGAATTAAGAAAGAAATATAAATGGGGCCCAGTTCCGACCCACTGTGGTCCCACAAAATCCCCATATATAGGCCATTTGTGGGTTCAGAGTGGCCACCCATTTGGGCCCCATAAGGGTTCTGTATGTGGCCCACCTTGGCCCCAATTATTAAGAACCCATTTGGGACCCATGTGGGCCCATATAATGAAAATCTACATGGGCTCCACTTAGAGCCCACTATGGACCCATCATGTGCCCCTATGGGCTAACACACATGGGGCCCAAGTGGAGCCGATGGACAAAATTGTATGGGTCCCATTTGGGTTGCCCGTGCCGGGCCCACTCCGGTGTAGAACCTGGTCGAAAAGACCGCACACACATGAGTAACTTAGGAACATTCCACTGGAACTAATCTAACTTCATCAGCTCGTAAAATGAGCAAATGACCAACACAACGCTTCAATTCTATGACTAGCGTCCGGCCATACTCTCCTTACCACCTCGAGAGACTCGTAAAACATGATAAGGTGAGGATGAACGGTCCGCGTTACATCTGTTTGGAGTTTAACAACCAATGAGTACTCCTTTGGAGAAGTTTCAGAACCAGAGCGTTCGCGATACTGCGACCCTGCTTACCATAAACTACCTTCCGATAAACAAAATTTGACTGACTTACAACTTCGTCTCAGCAAAGAAGATCACCAGAGCCACACAACTGATACTCCTCATGACCTCACGACCTCAGCTTTGGGCTCCCGCCTTCTAAAGGAATGTGCCTCTTCTCTTCTTCTCCAAAAGGAAAAGAACACCCAAACTTTTATGGACAAAGGATCTTCAAAAGGACAATCCAGAAAAGACTGCTGCTATTAAAAGCAATATACCCAAGAGACAAAATATATGGTATTCTATGTTTCATTTATATCTTACTGTAGTTACCAGAACTTAGGATATTTTAATCTATGACTTAACCCATTTAGTAGGTAAAATTATAGGTATTCAATATAACTATCTCATGTTTGGTATTTAAATTACACTTTATGCTGATTCCAATACATTGAAAAAGATGAATGTTGACTTTTAGCATCATAAGGTATGATTATAACACTTTATAGAAATCTGCTAGGATATTGTGGCTCATGTGACATATTTATGAGCAGATAATGTATGCACGAAAAAGAAGTCGTGTTGGGCGGGGCTCCGCCCTACAGAGACAATATGATTGGGTCAGACAGTGAAGAGGATGGACTTAATTCTGTCCGATAAAAACAGACACCCCAACTTTGAAAACTCAGCTCAGGAAAAAAGAACAGGTTGAAACAACTGGTGAAACTGCAAGAAACTTGGCTGAAAGTCTGGGCATTGCCCCCCCGATCGTGCTGCGAAACATCTGGCTGATCATCTAAAAGACTTCAACACCCTGGCCACGTCTGACTAAAGAAAACTTGCAAAACGTCCGCGTAAGAACTTCAAACTCGCTATTCGCGCGCTACCAGGAAGCCATCAAATCCAAAAGGAGGAATCCCGAGTGACGTCACGCGACAACAACACGTCAGCAGGAAAAGTCCAGGGCTTCCCTCCAGCAACCCCTAAGTACAGCCTTCAACTCAACTTCAACTCACAGCAAGTAAACAAACAAATCTCTTATTTGCTGAAGCTGAATTGAATTGAATTGAATGAATCGTTAAAAGATAATAACTGAGTCTTCCATTTGTGACGTCCCCAAGGTCGTCCTTATTCTCAAGTAAAGAGAATAGTTAACTTCCTTCAAACTGCTTTGATCTTGCCATAATGTGTGTATGTGTGTGTATGTGTTTTGGTTATTTGTATTGTACCCTAGAATAGTAAATAAACGCTCGATTCATTTTTAATAAATAGTCTGGTGCCTTGATTTTCAAATCTTAAATTATTTGCCATAGATCGTGTTACCTGTTGCTCAAGCAAAATTTCCCAATCAATTCTGTATTCTTATCAACAATAAGCATTGCTGAATTATACTGTATTAATACTCGCGGGACGAGTCGTTAATAAGGTATAAATTATGCAATTTTGATTAATATCAATTAATCAGATCAAAACCGAATTTCTACGATTTGGTTCCCTAAAGCTAAAATTTATAAATGAAGGATAAAACCTTACAAAATTATTACATATAATGGAGTGAATATAAGCTGGCATTAGTTTGATTTGAAAATTCATAAAACCAGGAATATTGCTGTATCTTGCCTGTTTTTAACCGGAAAAAAATAGTGGAGATACAGAGAGACAGCGTTTGTTTGTTGTTCTTGTGGTACTGTATATGCTTAGTTGTGGTACAAGACACGAGGCATTTGAATGGAATAGCAACTTTAGTTGTTTAAAAGGAAAATTAACTGCAGTAATTAATTTGTCGGCTGAGACAAAATTAAGGCGCTCTGCGCAGATATAAGGAAAAAATATGCATGTTCCTTATCCCTGATAGCACACGTACATCTAGGAGACGTCTATTTGACATCTGCATTTACATCTGCAAGACATATTTTTTAGAGTGTTTGCTCATCTGCAATACGTCTATTGGACGTCTCCTTTTAGATGTCAAATAGACGTCTATTAGATGTCTTTAAGATGTTTATGATTTAGAGTATGTAAAACTGACATCTTACAGATGTCTGTCAGACGTTTGTAGACAGCAGATGCTTTCCAGATCAACAGATCTTTAACATACATCTTGCAGACGTACGTGTGCTATCTGGGATTTTATTCCTGTCATAAGGCCTTTCAATAGTTTTGATCTGCATTGCGTAATCCAATGTGGAAACAATTAAACTATTAAGCTCGTAGGTGAGGATATCAGATTAGCTAACTGTTTATTTCTCTGCCATTTTAATTCACGGAAACAGTGAATGTAAGATGCGACACTCAGAAGAGTGGCAAACGCGTTCTGTGGGAGAATTCTTGATCCTGGATCAAGAAATGAAAATTGTGTGATTAAAAAAATCCACCGTGTTCTGTCTGCGAAAACAGATCAGAAGTAACGTCACGAGGTCCGCCGTGGCCTCGATAGCGTTAGTGTATTAATTGCAGTAAATCTGTATATTAAGTTACCTCATTCGAAGGAGTGAGATTAGTCAGCGCTATAAGGATAGGAAAATCTAAAAATAGTGTTTGTGGTTTTTCCAAGTGTGAGAGGCACCTACAGCTTTGGGCTGAGAACGGTCATAATAATTAATCTGTGGATTAATTTATCTCGCTCTAAATGAGTTTATTCAGATTATTCAGCGCTATACAGAGACAAAAATACTCATAGTGCTTTTGGTTTGTTCAGAACAGAGCTAGCTCACGTGAGTAGACAAGCCTAGCTTGAAACTCATGGGCCAGAGTGGGCGTGTTACTGACAGCCTCGGCCGGAAGTCCTCCAAGGCTCTTTTCCGGAAAACTTTCAGTGCGAGGGCTCTGCCCCAGCGCCATTTTGGAGTTTTTGTAAACAGTAGCATAGCGAAAAGCTAGCTAATGAGTTTGCATTGAAGCGTAGGCCAAACTAGTAGCATTGAAGGCTAGCTAGGAGCACGTAGCATAGCTTGTGGATGTTAATGCAGTGTGTTTTGCAGTGTGTTTTGAAGTATTGATGCGAATACACATTCTGAACTCATACTAAGATTCGCATATCATTTCTATCTCTCTTTTTACTTTCCTACCTGTTATTGCTCGCCACCCATTTAAAATAACTTTAACAAATACAAACTTAAATGAACCATCTCGTTGCACTGCGGTTAATTATCATAGGAAATTAGTAGCGGTATCACCTGTGGTTTAATAAGCATCTGTGTAAAGGTTGTTTCAACGGGTATCATTTGATAACGGGGTGTATTAGGAATTAATTCTGGGTTTTGGCCTCATTACTTTGATAATACAGTAATTAAATAAATTATGAACTGTCCATATGATTTTAACAATATCAGTTGATGCGTTGCTTGGTCAAGCATTTGAAATTGTTAATTGAATGTCAGAATTAATTACAAATTTGAAATTAGTTTCATTTCATTAAGTAATTTCAGCTCCTGTTCCCACCTAGCAACGTAGTCACGCATTAAGTTAATCGTGGGGGCTTTGATAATTTGACAATAACATTAAGATCTTAATCATTTACTATCAAAGTGTTTAATTTTCTGGCCTAAAATTTTTTAATGTTCTTTAGAGGTAATTAGGATGGTACAGATTAAATTGTTCTTGTGACCTTCATGACACAAGGAGGAGTTAATAACTTGTTATAGGGACCCAAATTCAATTCAAGATTGGTAATTAATTTCATAATCGATCCCAAATTTGAAAGTTTAATTTCATTTCATTAAATAATTTCAGTTATTGCTTCCACATAGACTGATTAACATAATTATAAGTGCTTTTATAATTTGATGAATTATAAATTGCTCTTATGAAGTGGTAATGGAATCAGTGAATGCTCTAAATCTACTATCATTGGGAAACCGGGATTGATAATTTAATTTCATAATTAATTACGAGTCTGAAAACTCTAATTCAATTTAAATAATTACAGTTTCTGTTTCCAGATTAATGAAATGTCAATTGCTCTGATAATTTGAATGACAACCATCTTTGGATTTTAATAATCAATTATCATTATTGCTCTGAAATTTTTAATTTCATCAAATTCTGGGATTGGGCTTCCCTATTTCAATGATACATTAGCGAACAATTTTAATCCTAATCATCCTACCAGTTTTAATGATAACATCATTAAAATATAATTAGAAACCACAATTTCTAATTTGAAACTCTAAATTCATTCGCAGTCAAGTTCGGGTCCTACTTGATTAGCCTCATTTTCTTTCCTTCAGTTATTTATTAACTCAGCTAAAACTTTATGGGTTTACGCGTGGTTTAAGCTTAATAATAAATAGTATATGAAGGTAAATTTGGTGCAAAACAACTGAGCGTCCGTGACAGCGGAATTTGTAGTTGTAGAGAAGAGTCACACATGTGTATCAGTAAATTTGAGGCCACAGACAAAAGTTGCAAACTTGTAGATTTTTTTTCTCTCTCCCACAAACACAACACAACAGATACAGCTTCTCGAATCCTTCATTGCAGATACACAAATCCTATTCTATGGATCACAAATCAAGAAACTCGTACTCTCACATGTTTTGCTACTATTGCTGCAGTGAATATGGTGCAAAACACACTCACACACCTGCATCAAAAATGTGAAGTCGCGGACGAATTTTGTACATCCGCAAATCAGTATTTGAATCCTTGCAATGAGATTTGCACACTTGTAGAATGTTTTCTTACATATATATTTTATTTCTTGGATGCTTTTTCTAGCACAAACACAAGTACATAACGACAACGGCTTGAATCTGCTGCTACGAATCTCAGATGCTGTTTTTCACTTGCAAATGACAAGTTTCGCGCACTCTCCCTTTTGCACCACATATCTGTGTGACAAATGGTGCAAAAGGGATTTGTGCATCTGTAGAGGCAGCGGCTGCCCTCTGCACCAGTACTCATGCTCACCTTCTATATGCAAAGAAAGAACATCCATTAATGCACCTCGTTACCTCCTGGCTCCCCCTGTTGCATATGCTTATATCAATAAACAGTTGAAATCATCCTCTTCTCCTCTCTAGTGTCCTAACCGGCACACCCGGACCGACTCCACCTCCTTAGTTCAGACTAGCACCTCACAGTCCTTAGCCCCTCAGCTACACAACCCTTCCGTAGCAGCTATTACCCGCCGCCAACACGCCGCTGGCGTACAAACCCCCGCCTCCTCCCACATTGCCCTATCATCTCAGTTCGCTGCTGACGATCTCCTCACTCTCCAAACTGTGGATCCGACACTGCGAACTATGGCACTTCACATTTCCGACCCCTTAACACATCCGATTGCCACCTCCAACCTAGCCACTTCCTCCGAGCTCCGCACGCTCCACTCTATCAAGCACATGCTGCATCTACGAGACGACGTTCTCATTTATGTCCCTAAGCCCCTTACTGCGCCAAAGCTCGTAGTCCCTCAGAGCCAAAGGGGGATTATGATGACACACGCCCACGACGCACCATGCGCTGGACACCATGGCGCCAAGGCCACATATGAGACACTCAAGCAAGTAGCATACTGGCCTGGCATGCAACAAGACGTGGCTGTTACGACCCTGTCTAGGGTAAGGCCACAACATAAACTAGAATCAACAATCAAAGATTCTTTATACATTTATTTACAGAACCACAAGTGAAAGCTCAACTTCAGGGGTGAGCAAAGGCCAAAACAACAAACAAACACCAAGCTAGCTCCTAACAGAAAATACTAAATTCCCTAACAATAAAAAAAAAAAAAAAAAACTAAATATAAATACAATACATTACCCTAACTTCCTATCTAATGAAAAACAGGAGAAAACAATATTTACAAAAGAAAATGGCACTCACCCCCTACAACTTCCAAGTGTGGAAAAGCGTATTTACAATACTTTACAAAATATACAAAAAGGGAATGAGATTGACAACAACTTATCAACTCAAAACCAAAATTCACACTGCACACAACAAGCTGATCAACAAGCAAGCTAACAGTAACAACACACTGTAGCAAACACACAAAAGCACATGTGCAATAGAACAACAGGAAATCACAAATTGAGCAGAGCTCCCCCCTCAGGTGCTGCAGATCCTTTTATTGCCTCTCCTTGGTCCCATTAACACCAATCAGATCTGGAGATCACTTTGGTAAGATCCAATCCTGTGAAAGAAAGGGTGGGACAAAAGGGAAAGGGAGAGAGAGAGAAAGGACCAACAAAGCAAGACATATACACAATACGTCTCAAGACGTAACGACTCAGCATTTGTACCTGAATACGTAATAGGGTGCCTGGTGTGTTGCCAGTTCCAACCGGCAAACCCAAATCACCGAGCCCCACTGCAAAGGAAAAGAATGACCTTCCCCTGGTCGGACCTCCAAATAGACTGGGTAGGACCCCTGCCACGGTCGACATGGGGTAACAAATACTTCCTCACCGTGGTTTGCGAATTCACAAAGTGGATAGAATGCCTCCCGGCCCCCAATGATACAGCAGAAACAACAGCCTGCCTGTTAATGAACCACATCTTTTCAAGATTTGGACTGCCTTTAAGGGTTAACTCTGACCGCGGAACCCACTTCACCGCCGAAATCATGCAGGAAGTGTGGAAACTCCTGGGTATACAGGCCAAGCTCCATATAAGCCATCACCCAATTCCCTCGGGTCAAGTTGAACGGGCCAATAGAACAGTGGTCAGCATGTTAAAGAAGTATGTATCTACCAATCAAAAGGATTGGGATATTAAACTTCCCTTGGTGCTGATGGCCACTCGGGCCACCCCTCACCAGTCTACAGGAGTACCCCCGTTCACATTGATGACAGGGAGAAGTATGACGCTACCACTACATCTGCTGTACATCTTTCACTATAATTTCCTTGTCACTCTAGTCCCCTCATCAAAGAACTCCCTTAGCCGATCCTTAAACCCAGGTCCTGAAATTGAGATTGACTCCCTTCACTAACATTGCCAAAATCATCGGAAACCGATGACTAGTCAACACTGTAGTGATACAGTCACACGCATTATCTTGTCCAACCAAACTCTATGGATCACTGTCCCTAAGGGCTTGATCCTCCACATTGACGAGTTAGCATTGTATCACCTGACTGACGATGAGTATCAGGCTGAAATCGAAATCTCGCCCTTTTTCAAACAGCATTCCTTCGTCCTCGATCCCGAATTGGAAGAAAGGATCAAGGAGGAGGGAACACAATTAATTGGTTTTAATTAATCTTTTCTGCTTCCGGCTTCGCTACTGTTCGGACGCTCCTGCTTATTGCTCTGTGCTTCGCTCCCTATTTATGCACTTTTCTCAGATTTCTCTAAGACTTTAACTTCAGCATATCAGCACAGTGCTCAAACAACACAGTTTTTTAGAAAAAGAAGACTCTTTGCCTCTCACTGCCAGCAGTTTACATTCCGGAGACGGGAAAACACAGCTGCCTACATTCAAACAGACGGGAAAGAAAATGCCCCTTGTGGAATCTACTTGCTGCATGAACTGGCACAGACTTCTACAAAGGATTGCAGTTCTTGAAACAAAGTTACTTGCTGGACTTCCAAAACAGGTGGAACACACAGCAGATCGCCATCACGGACCCCCTCAGCATACAGCCGGTGAGTCCTGTGAATCTAGTGAATCTCAACAGTTTATACAAAGTGTAGAAGAACAAGCTGATCGACAGACTAATCGATGGCACAAACAGGGAGCGAGACCCAAAGGCACTCGAGACATCAGATTGTCACGAGTATCTCGTATTGCCGCCGTAGCATCCTCTACCCCGGATACGGCTATGACAAGACTTGTAAGCACTGGCATTCTACAACCCCCTATACATCTTGAGAACCGATTTGAAGCATTAATGAATGTGGGTGAGGAATCCCCAAATGTGACAAAACATGGATCGTATCAGCCAGCAGCTAACATCGCTACTAACAGGCGCTCGAGGTCGAGCAGACAGCGGCACTCAGCTCAGAGCGCAGCCGAGCCCAGGACTCTGATAGTGGGCGACTCTATTATCAGAAACATCAGTAGCAGGACTACAACTATATGCTGCTTTCCTCAAGCAACCGTCTCTGATGTGAACAAGGAACTTCAGAACATTCTGATGAAGCACAAGACTGCAAATCGAATCATCATCCATGTGGGGAAGAACAATATTCGGAAAGAGCAGTCAGAACTGCTTAAGAAGGATTTCAGTGAACTCTTTGAAACACTTCAAAGATTTGAAGTTCAGTCGTTCATCAGTGGACCACTCCCAGCAAGGGGAACTAACATGTTTTCACGGCTGCTTGGCCTGAATACATGGCTACAAAGAACCTGCAGTACAAAAGGAGTCAACTTCATCGACAACTTCAATATTATAATGAGTCCTAAAGGACAATATCTATTTCTCCCTCCGTCATCCTTCAGTGGTGTGTGCCAATCCACTCGGCCTCAATGGCACACACACACCTGGACAGAGTATGAGTGACCACAGGACTTTAAGTCATCTTGTGGTTGACACATTCCACAAGGACACTGATAACACTGTAAAGCCTAGGCAGGGAAGAACGCACACACATGTTTAACTGAAGAAACTAATCTAACTTCATCCGCTCGTAAAATGAGCAAATGACCAACTTGCGTCCGGCCATACTCCCTTTACCACCCGAGAGACTCGTAAAGCATGATAAGGTGAGGATGAACGGCCCGCGCTACATCTGTTGGGAGTTAAACAACGGATAATTACTCCTTTGGAGAAGCTCCAGAACCAGAGTGTTCGCGATACTGCGACCCCGCTAACATAAACTACCTTTCCGATAAACAAAATTTGACTGACTTACAACTTCGTTTCAACAACGACGATCACCAGAGACACACAACGTGATACTCCTCATGACCTCAGAACCTCAGCTTTGGCCTTCTGCATTCCAGGAGAAAGTCCTCTTACAACAAAAGGAATGTGCCTCTCTCTTTTCTTCTCCAGAAAGCACCCAAACTTTCATGGGCTTTGCCAAGAGACAATCCAGAAAAGACTTCTGCTATTAAAAGCAATATACTCAAGAGACGATATTTGTATATGAATGTGGTATTTTATGTTTCATATATCTGACTGTAGTTATCAGAACTGAAGATATTTTTAATCTATGACTTAACCATTTAGTAGGTAAAATTATAGGTGTTCAGCATAAGTACCTCATGTTTGATATTGATTTAAGCCTTATTTTTATTCCAATAAGATGAAAAGGATGAATGTTGACTTTTAGCATCATAAGGTATGATTATAACACTTTGTAGAAATCTGCTAGGATATTGTGGCTCATGTGACATATTTATGAGCAGATAATGTATGCACGAAGAAGAAGTCGTGTTGGGCGGGGCTCCGCCCTACAGAGACAATATGATTGGGTCAGACAGTGAAAAGGATGGACTTAATTCTGTCCGATAAAAACAGATACCCCAACTTTGTCTTAGAAGAAGTGAAGAAGAAGCAGAGCTCAGAAAAGAAAACCGGGGTGAACAACCGGTTGAAACCTGCAAGGAAACTTGGCTGAAAGTCTGGGCGTTGCCCTCCTGATCCTGCTGCGAAACATCTGGCTGATCATCTCAAAGACTTCAACACTGTCAACTTCAGACCAAAACTTGCAAAGAACTTTAAAGCCTTGCCATTCGCGCGCTGCCCAGAAGCCACGAATCGTAGAGAGGATTTCCGAGTGACGTCACGCGACAACAACACAGCGCGAAAGTCGGGGATTCCCTCAAGAAGTACAGCCTTCAACTCAACTTCACTCACAGCAAGTAAAACAAACAAATCTCTTATTCGCTGAAGCTGAATTGAATTGAATGAATCGTTAAAAGATAACAATAACTGAGTCTTCTGTTTGTGACGGCCTAAGGTCGTTTTATTCTCGGGAAAGAGAATAGCTTAACTCTTCAAACTGCTTTGATCTTGCCATAGTGTGTGTATATGTGTGTGTATGTGTTTTGTTTGTATTATACCCTAGAATAGTAAATAAACTCTCGATTCATTTTTAATGAATAAGTCTGGTGCCGTGATTTTCAAATCTTAAATTATTTGCCATAGATCGTGTTACCTGTGCTCAGAGATTTCCCAATCAAATCTGTATTATCAACAATATGAAGAATTGCTAATTTATACTGTATTAATACTTGCTGGTCGAGCAGTTAATAAGGCATAAATTGTACCTTCTGATTAATATCAATTAATCTATACATTGGTGATTAATATTAATTAATCCGATCAAAGTCGGATTTCTACGATTTGATTCCCTAAAGCTAAAATTTATAAATAAAAGGATAAAACCCTTGCTAAATCCTTACAACACCACGCAGCCAAAACAAACTTTCCTCATGGAAACTATCCCGGCTGAGCCCTGCCCAACGAGCTCTTCACAGACAGACTGTGACGTACTACAACAGCTCCAAGACTCAGCACCCAAGGACAACTATCTGGAAAACAGCCAGGGAAGCCAGGACAGCATTTCACAGCCACCGGAAACACCAGAGCCAGAGCCCATCTCACCAGACACACTATCCCTCTCTCCAGAATCTCCACTTCTAAGCTTCTCACAGAAAATGGAGGAACTGGTGTATGCTGGGACCAAACTCTCCCACTCGTTCACTGCAAGCCCCCAGATATCAACTAAAAAACGGCGGGCCCCACAACCACCAAAGTCAGCAGGCCCAGCTATCCCTCCTCCTCCTGTGAGATCTCTCTGACCGCTGCCACAACGCCAGGGCCCAAACCCTCCATCGGCTGTAGGTGAACCAAAAACAACTGATAACAGCTCTCAGTGATATGTGTCGGGTCCCCGCTATATTAGCAGCAACACTCACAAATGTTTACAGAACAAGCGGGAACCCAGTGTGCCTGTAGCCTTCTATATTTCTGTTTTATCACGTGATAGAAAGTCTAAGGCCTTCTCAACCCGTACGGCTGACCCATCTAATCTGCGGTCTATAATGCGTCAATCTGAGATTGCTGTAGAGACAAAATGTAATTCCATCAAGTTAGCATTTTTAAACATTCGTTCACTAAAAAATAAATCATTTCTGATCAATGATCTTATAACCACAAACAACCTGGATTTTATGTTTCTAAATGAAACATGGCTTGAAGACAGCTGCAGTGCAACAGTCCTCAGTGAAACAGCCCCTCCTAACTTTAACTTTACAAGTGTCTGCAGGACTGTTAGGAGAGGTGGAGGTGTAGCTGCTCTATTTAAAGATGTTTATCAATGCAAGCAAGTGTCATTTGGTCAGTATTTGTCCTTTGAATATCTAGGTATTGTGCTGAAAGGTGCTCCACGCATTCTGTTTATCGTTATTTACAGGCCTCCAAGATACTCTCCAGACTTTGTTGAAGAGTTCACAGAACTGTTATCAATGATTTCCTCAGAGTTTGACTGTTTTACTATTGCAGGGGATTTTAATATTCACATAGATAATGCAGAAATCAAAACTGCAAAAGAAATTATAACTGTCCTAAACACTTTTGATCTGACCCAGCATGTGCATGAACCCACACACAATCGTGGACACACTCTAGATTTACTCATCAGTAGAGGTCTAAACATTTCATCCATTGTTGTTAAGGATGTTGCATTATCTGATCACTTCTGTATTTTCTTTGATATATTGATCTCTGTTACCACTGAATCTAGATCTGTCTCTGTCAGAAAGAGATGCATTAACGAGAACACTAGTGCGCTATTTATGAAGGCTATATCTTTAACACCAAGCATTTCTGCAGACTCTGTTGATCTTCTCCTGGATTCTTTTAACTCAAAAGTTAAGAATGTTATTGATGATATTGCTCCGACAAGGGTCTGCAAGAAAAATGGCAGACAAAAATCACCATGGAGAAAATCAACAGCAGTTCAGAGTATGAAAAGACAATGCAGAAAAGCTGAGCGGATGTGGCGGAAGACAAAACTTGAAATTCACTATAGCATCTATAAAGACAGCCTTCATGCTTTCAATGTGGAACTAGCCACAGCTAGACAGACCTTCTTCTCAAACCTTATAAACAGTAACTTAAACAACTCTCGCACTCTTTTTGCTACTGTGGAGAGACTGACAAACCCCCCAAGTCAGATTCCTAGTGAAATGCTCTCCGACAGTAAATGCAATGAGTTTGCTTCCTTCTTTTCTGAGAAGATCAATAATATCAGAAAGGAGATTGGCATATCTACTTTTGCACAGGTCACACAGATTCGACCGCAATTTCAAAAAGAAGTGACTATGTCTGTTTTTGAAGAAATTGATTGCAAAATTTTGAAAGAAATAGTACAGCACCTTAAATCATCAACCTGCTATCTTGACACACTTCCCACATCTTTTTTCAAAAGTGTGCTTTACTGTTTAGAAGCAGATCTCTTAGAAGTGGTGAATGCTTCACTTCTTTCTGGGACTTTCCCAAACTCCCTGAAAACTGCAGTTGTTAAGCCCCTTCTGAAAAAGCGCAATCTTGATAACACAATGCTGAACAACTATAGACCAATATCAAATCTTCCGTTCATAGGTAAGATTATTGAAAAGGTCATTTTTAATCAGCTGAACAACCACTTAAACTTAAATGGATACCTGGACAATTTTCAATCTGGTTTCCGAGCACATCATAGCACAGAGACAGCTCTCATTAAGATAATAAATTATATTCGCTTCAATTCTGATTCAGGCAAAATATCAGTTCTGGTACTACTAGATCTTAGTGCTGCGTTTGACACTGTTGATCATAACATACTTCTAGAGAGACTGGAAAACTGGGTCGGGCTTTCTGGGATGGTACTCAAATGGTTCAGGTCATACTTAGAAGGGAGAGGTTATTATGTGAGTATAGGAGAGCATAAGTCTAAGTGGACATCCATGACATGCGGAGTCCCACAAGGCTCAATTCTTGCACCACTCTTGTTTAGCCTGTATATGCTCCCACTAAGTCAAATAATGAGAAAGAACCAAATTGCCTATCACAGCTATGCTGATGATACCCAGATTTACCTAGCCTTATCTCCAAATGACTACAGCCCCATTGACTCCCTCTGCCAATGCATTGATGAAATAAACTGTTGGATGTTCCAGAACTTTCTTCAGTTAAATAAGGAGAAAACTGAAGTCATTACATTTGGAAACAAAGATGAAGTTATCAAGGTGAATGCATACCTTGACTCTAGGGGTCAATCAACTAAAAACCAAGTCAAAAATCTTGGGGTGTTTCTGGAGTCAGACCTTAGTTTTAGTAGTCATGTCAAAGCAGTAACTAAATCAGCTTACTATCATCTCAAAAACATTGCAAGAATTAGATGTTTTGTTTCCAGTCAAGACCTGGAGAAACTTGTTCATGTCTTCATCACCAGCAGGGTGGATTATTGTAATGGTCTCCTCACCGGCCTTCCGAAGAAGACCATTAGACAGCTGCAGCTCATCCAGAACGCTGCTGCCAGGATTCTGACTAGAACCAGAAAATTTGAGCATATTACACCAGTCCTGAGGTCCTTACACTGGCTTCCAGTTACATTTAGGATTGATTTTAAAGTACTTTTACTCGTTTATAAATCTCTAAATGGCCTAGGACCTAAATACATTGGAGATATGCTCACTGAATATAAACCTAACAGACCACTCAGATCATTAGGATCGAGTCAGTTAGAAATACCAAGGGTTCACACAAAACAAGGGGAGTCCGCTTTTAGCTATTATGCTGCCCGCAGTTGGAACCAGCTTCCAGAAGAGATCAGATGTGCTAAAACATTAGCCACTTTTAAATCCAGACTCAAAACTCATCTGTTTAGCTGTGCATTTGTTGAATGAGCACTGTGCTACGTCCGAATTGATTGCACTATGTATAATCACTTTCTATTCTTAAATGTTTTAAATTCTTTTAAAATCAATTTTTAAATCACTTTGTTTTTATTATTGTGATTTATTATTATTTTTAATTTCTTAAATCAATCATATCATTTTAAAAGTTTAAACACAAGGCTGAAGTAAGTACTGTGATGGTAAAGAGAATGTGGGCAAAGAAAGACAAGTGTGTTGGTTATTGTTTGCTTTAAGATGGTCAAAGTAAGTAGGGGGTGAAGTAGTGGAATAGTTAGGTGTTTTGGAAGGTTTTTCCACTTAGTGTGGAAGAGTTTGAACAAAGCTTGAGAATGTTGGTTTTTAAATTCCGTTTTTATTGTTGTGATTATTATTTTTTAATGACTATTTGACTTCCTTTTATGTAAAGCACCTTGAATTACCACTGTGTATGAAATGTGCTATA
This sequence comes from Acrossocheilus fasciatus, assembly GCA_036784905.1. NCBI lineage: Eukaryota > Metazoa > Chordata > Actinopteri > Cypriniformes > Cyprinidae > Acrossocheilus > Acrossocheilus fasciatus. The sequence continues at coordinate 47,608,916 of CM071940.1, forward strand.
TAAATAAACTTGCCTTGCCTTGCCTTGCCTTGATTTGACTCCGGTCAATACAGCTTTAGAAGCTATCGCACGCCTTCCGCACGCTGGCGTGCCAATTATTTGGTCTTGGTCTGCCGCCGACACCGCGCTGTGCATCTCTACTGTTGTAGGATATGTTGTGACTTTGACACTGGCCTTCCTCCTACACAAGCGAGTGAACGCTGTTCAAGAGTCTTTCACCAAATGCATGCCAGGCGTCCCGCGCATTTTCAGACGCGATAGAACCGACCAAGAACCCAAACCTGAAAACTCAACAAAGCTGATTGAGATCACGCCTATACCGCCTCATCGAACCCTTGACAATTAATCCAATCAAAATTACCTGATTACGAATCATGCTGAACCCTGCAGCCCTATGTCCTCTCAAGTTTCTAACCTGTCCATTTCCAAATTGCCCTGCACCAGGATTCAGTCAGTGATGGAGATGTTGTTTGTGTCTTGTGTGTGCCTGTTCTCCCTGTATCTTGTTCCAGCGCCCGCCGACGTTCGCAAAGGGAACCTCACCGAGCGAAGGGGGATGTGTAGAACCTGGTCGAAAAGAACGCATACCATAAACTACCTTCCGATAAACAAAATTTGACTGACTTACAACTTCGTCTCAGCAAAGAAGATCACCAGAGCCACACAACTGATACTCCTCATGACCTCACGACCTCAGCTTTGGGCTCCCGCCTTCTAAAGGAATGTGCCTCTTCTCTTCTTCTCCAAAAGGAAAAGAACACCCAAACTTTTATGAACAAAGGATCTTCAAAAGGACAATCCAGAAAAGACTGCTGCTATTAAAAGCAATATACCCAAGAGACAAAATATATATAAATGTGGTATATTCTATGTTTCATTTATATCTTACTGTAGTTACCAGAACTTAGGATATTTTAATCTATTACAACCCATTTAGTAGGTAAAATTATAGGTATTCAATATAACTATCTCATGTTTGGTATTTAAATTACACTTTATGCTGATTCCAATACATTGAAAAAGATGAATGTTGACTTTTATCATCATAAGGTATGATTATAACACTTTATAGAAATCTGCTAGGATATTGTGCTCATGTGACATATTTATGAGCAGATAATGTATGCACGAAAAAGAAGTCGTGTTGGGCGGGGCTCCGCCCTACAGAGATAATGTGATTGGGTCAGACAGTGAAGAGGATGGACTTAATTCTGTCCGATAAAAACAGACACCCCAACTTTGAAAACTCAGCTCAGGAAAAAAGAACGGGTTGAAACAACTGGTGAAACTGCAAGAAACTTTGCTGAAAGTCTGGGCGTTGCCCCCCCGATCGTGCTGCGAAACATCTGGCTGATCATCTAAAAGACTTCAACACCCTGGCCACGTCTGACTAAAGAAAACTTGCAAAACGTCCGCGTAAGAACTTCAAACTCGCTATTCGCGCGCTACCAGGAAGCCATCAAATCCAAAAGGAGGAATCCCGAGTGACGTCACGCGACAACAACACGTCAGCAGGAAAAGTCCAGGGCTTCCCTCCAGCAACCCCTAAGTACAGCCTTCAACTCAACTTCAACTCACAGCAAGTAAACAAACAAATCTCTTATTTGCTGAAGCTGAATTGAATTGAATGAATCGTTAAAAGATAACAATAACTGAGTCTTCCGTTTGTGACGTCCCCAAGGTCGTCTTTATTCTCAAGAAAAGAGAATAGTTAACTTCCTTCAAACTGCTTTGATCTTGCCATAATGTGTGTATGTGTTTTGGTTATTTGTATTGTACCCTAGAATAGTAAATAAACGCTCGATTCATTTTTAATGAATAGTCTGGTGCCTTGATTTTCAAATCTTAAATTATTTGCCATAGATCGTGTTACCTGTTGCTCAAGCAAAATTTCCCAATCAATTCTGTATTCTTATCAACAATAAGAAGCATTGCTGAATTATATTGTATTAATACTCGCGGGACGAGTCGTTAATAAGGTATAAATTATACAATTTTGATTAATATCAATTAATCAGATCAAAACCGAATTTCTACGATTTGGTTCCCTAAAGCTAAAATTTATAAATGAAGGATAAAACCTTACAAAATTATTACACCGGCAAAGACAGCCTCGATGTCCTTTTCCCATCCATGATCAGATACCAGTCTGACTGCAGCAATGAGGGTTGTGATGGATACTGTATATATTTCCCTTAAATGCACGAATGTTTAAATGCATGAACAATTACAGAATAAAATAAAGCATATTTGGTTACCTTTTGAAACTTAAAAGGGTTCAGTTTGAGCAGATGATTTTACCATCGCTGTCATCGTCAGAGCGCACTTCCACAGTACATTCAGCATCTGCCTCATATTCACGATCTCAACCATATTCTCAAAACGATCGTTTTCAATGACTTCGTATTCAATATTTTGTTCACTGGCAGCTTATTCACCACATCCCCACATAAAATACATGCCTTATTTAAACCCTGGACTTTCTTTCCCTCTCAGTCGAGTATTGTACGCACATATTCCTCTCCTAGTGATAGCTATTCTACAGAGCCCTTGTTAGTATCCTAGTCTTGCATTGCCTGTTTTTCTGTGTTCGTTTTCTAGCCCATGTTTCCTGGATTAACCCATTCCGTGTTTCTGTTCAGTTCCTGTATTGTCCTGCGTTTTTCACTCCCCTAGTGTTAGCTGCTTTATGGTTCGGTTGTTGTTTTGTAGTCTGTGTTCCCAGTATTTACCCCTGTCTCACTGTTCGGACTCTTTTTATTCCCTTGCCTGGGTTATAGCCCGTGTACCTGGATTATCTCTCTGCCTTGCCCTTTTGGATACTTTTCGCCCATCGTCGACCTTCGCTTACCCTAGCATTACTCTTTGTCTTGTCCCTGCCATACCTGTTTGCCATTGTTTCGACCCTGCCTGTATTTATGACCATGCCTGTAAATAAAAGCTTGCGCTTGGATCCACACGTCTCGCGTCTCGTCAGCCACGTTACACAAACAGATATGTAATGTATAGTCGCGCAGGAAAAAATACTTACACATTTACATGCAGTACCTCGGGTCTCTAGCGACCCTATACACTTTTTTTAGAAAAAAATTATCAGGAAAAGGGCATTCTTTTATATTTTACTTTTTTCCCTTGTTATATTGTTTATAATTAATAGATTGAGGAATACTAAGAAAGTTGATATCTTACTTTAAAAACTGAAGGAGGGAGAGGGTAGAGAATGATGTACCGGATCGCTAAAGACCCGAGGTTATGCATTTAAGGGATATATATATATCTATATAATTAATCAGCATTTATAATTAGAATAATTATTTCTCATAAGTGTTGAGGTGGGCTAGCAATGCATTCTGGGGTAATCTTAATTTTTAAGTAGTAATACTTAAATTTTTCGAGTGTGTAAGGGTTTTATACATAAATATAATTTAATTTAGCTCAAAGGGAATCATTAATGATTTTATAGGGAATTTGAACAGAATCACTGTTTTGCGGCTGATCACTGAGCGATTCACTGAACGAGCCGTATAACATTAATTCTGCACTGGATATTAAAATCCAAAATATAGTGAAAACACTATTAATAAGCACAGTAACAAGATCGGCAGATTAAGACATTAATTTATAAGCACAAAACACAAGATACTTCTCTTTTCAATATAAATAAGACTTTATTTATATAAACCTAAGACATAAACTAACCTAACATGAACACACGCATTCACACATTCACACGTTGCAGAAAAAGAGAAAGGATGAGTTTAGAGAATGAGAATGTGAAATCCCAAGTTTACAGCAATATGTGCTATTGCATAGACCTGAACAACCATCAATCACTTAATTAACCCTCGCGTTGAGTTTCTCAATGAGGCTAAAATTTATATTAAATACACCAGCTCAGTTATAATCTGGAGTTTGTACTTGCGTTGCCTTGTGTTACAGGGATTCCCTTTTGTCTTCGTCGTCGTTGCAGGAAAGGGGTTTTCCCGAGTTGGTGATTGGCTGGAAGTTCAGTAGTCTTTGAAGCCAGGTCTTGGGAAGCCAATGGTTGGGCCGTTGGCTGAGGATGGTCTTGGAGTCCGTTTCTGGTTGAAGTTTGAAGCGGGTGCAGTCGCTGGACTTTGCGGCAAACTTAACTTTTGAACACGAGACTCAACGGAAAGAAAAGAAACTAAAGTAAAAGAATAAAATGAGTGATGAGACTAGGTGGTTTTTCTTCTCATCGTGGTGTTAAGTAGCAACTGGCCTGTAGGCCAGAGCACGCTCAAAGAGCGCTAAAACAGCGTCAAAACGCTGTGGCGAGAAGAAGAAGGGAAGAGGAGGCTTAGAGAGACAAAAGAGAGAGATTTGATGGTGTCCTGAGTTCTTAAACTCGGCTTTGGGACACATCCCATTTGGTGTTTTGACCAATTAGATAGGCTATTGTCTTAGCTAGGGTTGTTCCTTCCATCATAAATCAGCCTGTTATCAGTCACATGGTCTGAATTTTACACACTCTTGCAAAGTATACTTTTGGATATGATTTCTATAACCAGAATATGATACATTTGACACAGAATTAATTGAAAGAAACATTTCAAGCTAGAAATGTCAAACTCATACATACCAAACACGACTAACCTTAAAGTCATTCAATAGTTATTAGAAAGACATACATAATATGTGCTTAAAACATGATAGTCTAATATGTGATTACATACATAATATAGTGTTATGCCTAGCATTGTCCTTTTAGGATGGTTTTATGTGCATATGAAAAAGAAAGTCTCTGTGTACCAAAAAGAAGTGTTCTTTGGCCAGAGGAATTTCAGTCTGGTTCTTTGTCTTGTATGTGTGGGGGAGAAGTCAATCTGAAGAAGCTTGTGATTTCTCTTGTGGAACGCCATGTGATGGCCATCTCTTTGACCATTAATCTTGACTATTTACCCCAAATTTGATGATCTCCTTCCTGCATAGAACACTTATCAATAAGTGTTCTTTTGTCTTAATGTTGCGAGCTGTTCTGTGAAAGAGGCTTGTTAGTTAGGCTTGCTCCAGAAGTCAGAGATAGGAATCTTTACGATGTTGTCCTGGAATTTCAGCTCCTCATGTTTCGATGCTCCGATCGAATCTTAGTTTTGTCTGACTCGTTCTGACGCTACATACCCCCCTTGATTGGCGATGTGTCGAGTTGGAGACATCGGCAAGCACTGGATAAACAGAGGCAGAAGAAGCAGACACAAAAACAGCAAACAACAAGACAACACCTCCATGACAGTTACTGTACTGGTGCAGGGCATCAGGTTATTCGGGTACAGGCGGCTATATTCAATTGGTCAATCTAGTTTGGTAAACTGAATAGTTTTAGTTCAATTTTGGAAATTGTTGTTCTAATTTAGTTTAGTACGTTGATTCTTCGATCAAATTTTGTGATTAGATTTGTTTGTTTCTTCTAAGTTGTCTCAACTTAAGAATGTTCACCTTTAGTTTCTAGTGACATCATTTGTGGTAAAATGAATTGACCTATCGTGCGTGGAGCTCTCTGGCTTCCATTCGGTTTCGAGTGGTTTGCGGATATTAGGTGTGGTGAGTCAATCCTAATATCAGACCTTTGACCCTTGCAGGGTGTCTAGGTTTTTCACCTACTAAAGAAAGAGGGGAAGGAAAGGATAGGTAAAAGAAGAACAAAACAAACAAAGCTACTGTGGGTTTTCCTAGCATGTTTTGCAACTACTGTTGGGCTAGGATGTCGTGCAGCTAGGGAGTCATGTACCTTAACTTAGTGTCAGGTTTTCTAACTATGGTGAGGATAGCTGCATGTTTCTTCATGGTGGTGTATGTAACTATGTTACGCTACAATTTGGATATTCTACTTGTGGGAAGAATATGTTTGTTACATGTGTTGTCAGTAGATGTGGTTACCTCTAGGTGTAGGTAATGTTGTGTGTGTTACTGGTGTAGTGTAGGTGTGGTCAGATCTGTTTCAGTCTGTGTTGTCTCCCCCCTTTCCAGGTATGTCAGTGGAGACGGGCTCTCTGCATCCTTGGCTTGGATGAGGGCGTGTCCATGATCTAATGGGGGTCAGTCCAGAAAGGCAGGAAGTTCTTCTGCATACAGTCGGAGGTAGTTTGGCATGGCTGTGCGAAGCTGGGATGCACACTTCGTCTCCTATGTTGCATTCCTCTTGTGCTGCCTTCTGGATGTGGCAGACTTTCTGACCTTCTGTGCTTTGGTGGTTGCTGTTGCACAGACAGGAATGTGGTTCTTGGAGTTGGAGTTCATTTACCAGTTTGTTAGTGAGTGATGGGTGACTGAGGTGACGTTCTCTGGTACCTCAGTTTTCATCAATAGTTGGCCGTGAGAGACTTGCTCGTTCAGGGTGGTTGTTGAACAGGTGCTTGTCATCTCTGATATGGTGGTGTACCATGTGATCACCGGCCTTCCATTCCGTCGCTGGTCACAGCGAGCATGACTCAATTTTGTAGTCATCCGTGTTCAGCTTATCTTGAAGGAGCTCTTTCAGTTGTCTCATGACTTGTTCCATGTCTTCTGACGGTAAGCTGTCTTGTTCTTGTGCGTACTCAGCACTGTCTGAGTGGTGCGGAGGTGGGTTTCGTTGTCGCTTACTCACACGAGTTGCTCTTGGATGAGTCAGGCGATTACCTTTGGATGTCTGATCTTTTGGGTTTCTTGAGAGGCGTGGCTTGTCCCATGGATTTTTCCAGCGGTTGGGCTGATAGCTGTCGTGGACATGGGGGTCACGTTCTCCGTGCTCTTGATGGAAAACTCTGGTGTTGTGATGCAACTGGGTGTCGTCCAGTGCGAGGTTAGAGTCTTTAGTGACAGAGTTCAAGAGTGTGGAGGTTTTGTTACCTTTCTTTGAGGCCATCTTCTGCTTGTTGTAGGCCTTCTGTGTTAGGTCACGCAACTGTTGGATGGTCATGGAGCGTGGACAGGCCATGACGCCTAGATGGTGACTGACTCCAGGGTGCAGATTTTTTAGGAAGAGGCTTTTGAAGTTCACATCCTCTTCAAGGTCAGGTTCGTTGTGTGCACCAAAGTAAGCTTGTCGGAGTCGGTTGTAGTAAGCTTGTGGAGTCTCTTGTCGACCTTGTTTGGTTTCCAAGGCAGTTAACAGTCCATGTTCGGACTCTGGGTCTGTAAATTCTTTAATCAGGACCTCACAAAGTAGCTGGTAGTCTAACTTTGTTCGACTGGGCTGTCGATCTAGGAAGTTTCGTACCTCGGGACTGGACGTTGCTCTAAGGAGGTACAACCTGTCTCTGTCAGTCACATGAGGTCTCATTTCTAGATAGAAGTTGATATCTTGCAGATGAGCCTCGATGGTGTGGCCCTCTGTGGAGTTCGGGTTGAACTTGCTTATGTTTTTAGACAGCTTGTCAAGGTCTTTGACGGTCATCCCAAGTGCAGCTCCAGGGTCTGCTTGGATGGGAGGTTTTCTTTCGTTGCATGCCAGTTCTTGGACGTAGGACTCGGCTCTGCTCAGCAGTGGTGAGGCTGAGAGAGGTTTCTCTTGCCTTGGCTCTTGTTTCTGCTCATAAGCATGTTTGAGTTCTTTTCTGACCATATAGAGCTCATAGTTGGTATCGTCTAGTTGTTGGGTCAGATTGTCCATTTCAGTTCTGTACCTTCCAAGGTTGTCTTTCAAGGAACTGGTTTCGGCGTTCTTGTTGCTGATGTCATTCTTAGCTTTCTCTAGTAGCTGTTCGGCATACTGGAGCCTGTTTACCAGGTCTTTCTGAGCAGCTTTTGCATGTTGTTGGTCAAGCTGAGCTGCTGTCAGGGCTGCTTGGAGCTCCTTAACTTGTTCCGTTGTTTCCTGCTCCCTCTCGTTGGGTGCTTTGAGTTGATCTTGAACTTTCACTTCCAGCTTGTCTATGCGGTGTTGAGCACATGTCAGCTCCTCTTGAAGATGGGTGATGTGCTTGTCGCTCAGTTTCAGCTGGGTCGTGAAGGCATAGCTTAGGGAGCTGGTGATTTTGACTAGCTCCTCGTGGTTGGTGTTCTGGCTCGAATCTTGTGTCAGAAATCTTCTCAGAATTAGGATTATTATTAAAAATAATAACAGTTCAAGGGTCTTGGGGGTGAGGCTGTCTGTCGTGCCTCTCAGCCAAGTGTTCCCATCTTCCCCTTGGGCAAAGGGGGCTGCAGTCTGCGGCATGTTAGCACGCTGGGGAGAAGAGAGACTGACACAGATCTGTGTGGAGTAGAAGCCTATGTGTGGTGGGACAACTAAGTGTTGTGTCAGTGATTGTGAACCACTAGTGTAGTGTGGTGATGACTGTGTTGGTCTCAGGGTATCTAGGTAGACTAGAGATGTGAAGACTTCATCACTTCTAATGAGGAAGAGGGAAAAGAGAGAAAAAGGTGAAAAACAAATTCAATTAACAAAACAATTCTTTTTTTTCTCAATTAAAGGTTATCAAGGAGGCCAACAATATTATTAAATCTCTGTTTTAGACAAGTGAATATAATAATAATTCTGATATCTCTTTCTTAGTCTGACAGGATTGACAACATACACCTTACAGTTGGACCGCTCACCAGGGAGGCTGCAAAGGCAACGGTTGCCCAAAACTTATCTCTATTAAATTGATCTCAGCGTTGGATGAGATGTTAAAATTTGGATTGCGTTTTCAAATGTGGGGAGGCTAGGAAGAACGAAAGAGTGTTTGATTACAATCAAATTCGTAAGGATGATTCTCCTTTTGACAGGATTGTGTATTTCATTCACTTTAGAATTGATTGATTGATGGTTCTTACAGGTCCCTACAAATGTGAAAAGTGAAGAGTGAAGAAAGTAGGAGAGGACAGGAGAGAGACAGTAGATTAAGTGGATCGGGTCCACTAGTACGCTGTTATGCCCAACTACGAGTAGAGCGTTATTTTCAGTTGCTGCACAACTAATAACAAATAAATAAATTTTGGGTGAAAGAGATTTGTCTCTCTAATTTATTTGCAATCGTAGTGAGGGATAACAATGTCTCTAATGCTCGGGTGTGTCGTTCCCAAGCTAGGATACACAGAGGATAGAGAATGGTAAGACAAAGGAAACTTGAAAAGTAATAAATGGGTGAAATAAGCAAAAATGAAATTAAATCAAGGAGGAAATAAGTCTTTAGTTTTAGTAACTAAAAATAGTGGCTAAGTGTATAACCAAAACAGGAAGAAAGAGGGGTAAAACGCAATAAAATAATGAGTAAGTAGTCTGAATAGAATCTATTGAGATGGGTAATAAATCAATTAGGTGGAATAAGTTTACTTAAACCTTCAAAGTTCAAGACTTATTTGTACCTAAAATGATTTGGCCCAAAAGAGAATACTAGAAGTAATGATCATATGAAATGATCTGAGGGGGAAATTTTGAATGATTCCAAATAAATTTAATGTTTTAATTAAATTTTGAATTTGGCACAATTAATAATTGTGAACTAGTAGTATTTCCCTTTCTAGTAAAATGCAAATAAGTGGTAAGAAGTAAAAAATTAGAGAAATAAGAAAGAGAAAGACCAACAAGTGTATTAGTTTAGATGTTTAAAGGGTTAAACCACTTTAGCTTTTCAAACACACACACTGTATTCAACCACTGGATGCTAATGCTAACTTCTAACCTTTGAGGCTAATGGCTTTAACATAGGCTTCAATGTAAACACAACCGTTCCGTTAGCTTAGCAACAGTATAGAGTTTGTTTACAATAGCATCAATGTGCTGCGCGTGCGCAGTTCAGAGTTGCTCCGGAAGTAGGTTAAGACTTCCGTGTCATGCAAGTAACTGTGGCAACTAAAACAAACTCTAGTGGACTAGATTACAATTACAGTTAATGCAGTTACAGTTAGGCATGTTACATGAAATGTCGGCGCATTTCAACACTGTACAAATAACAACACCGCTTTTAGTTGGTTCTGCGATGTGGCGCTTAAACTCTCAGTTCGTTCAGAGTTTACTTTAAACTTTATTCAAATCGCCGCTTCGTGCTGCAGTTGAGGAAAACAGTGATCGGATCATAAAAGCCCGTGCCAGTTTCTCTGGACACGTACACACAACAGGTTTTCTTCGCTGTTGGCACAACGTTAACTTTAACTTTATCAAGCTTATATCATAGCTGATCTGACAATGGAACACGCACTGAAAATCAAACTATGAATAATAAAGCTTTGATCAGATAGAATTGAGGAACACGCTCAAAACTATTCTTTATCCACCGATTTATTTACCTTTTAACTATTGCAGTTTAGCTCCGTTCAGCTAACAGTGACTGAGATTCAGGAGTATAACTATTGAATGACCTGGAACACGCAGGACATCAATTCAGCTATAAAACAAGGCATTACAGAAAAGAGGAACACGCTCAATTTCAACCTTATTGTATGATCTCAGATAACTTTAAGTTCACTTACTGCAGTTTAACAATGAAGAGGCAGACTGGAGTTACAGCCTTCTCTGCGTTCATTCATTCAAGCAGGCGCGCGCTGCTGACGTCACACACACACACGCTAGTCTCAGACGCGTCTCATCTTTCATCCACAGCAATGGAAAAGATTAAATAACTTGGTTTATGCTCACAATTTAGATTAATCTGCCCGCATTCTCCACCAATAAATATGTAAGGGTTTTATACATAAATATAATTTAATTTAGCTCAAAGGGAATCATTAATGATTTTATAGGGAATTTGAACAGAATCACTGTTTTGCGGCTGATCACTGAGCGATTCACTGAACGAGCCGTATAACATTAATTCTGCACTGGATATTAAAATCCAAAATATAGTGAAAACACTATTAATAAGCACAGTAACAAGATCGGCAGATTAAGACATTAACTTATAAGCACAAAACACAAGATACTTCTCTTTTCAATATAAATAAGACTTTATTTATATAAACCTAAGACATAAACTAACCTAACATGAACACACGCATTCACACATTCACACGTTGCAGAAAAAGAGAAAGGATGAGTTTAGAGAATGAGAATGTGAAATCCCAAGTTTACAGCAATATGTGCTATTGCATAGACCTGAACAACCATCAATCACTTAATTAACCCTCGCGTTGAGTTTCTCAATGAGGCTAAAATTTATATTAAATACACCAGCTCAGTTATAATCTGGAGTTTGTACTTGCGTTGCCTTGTGTTACAGGGATTCCCTTTTGTCTTCGTCGTCGTTGCAGGAAAGGGGTTTTCCCGAGTTGGTGATTGGCTGGAAGTTCAGTAGTCTTTGAAGCCAGGTCTTGGGAAGCCAATGGTTGGGCCGTTGGCTGAGGATGGTCTTGGAGTCCGTTTCTGGTTGAAGTTTGAAGCGGGTGCAGTCGCTGGACTTTGCGGCAAACTTAACTTTTGAACACGAGACTCAACGGAAAGAAAAGAAACTAAAGTAAAAGAATAAAATGAGTGATGAGACTAGGTGGTTTTTCTTCTCATCGTGGTGTTAAGTAGCAACTGGCCTGTAGGCCAGAGCACGCTCAAAGAGCGCTAAAACAGCGTCAAAACGCTGTGGCGAGAAGAAGAAGGGAAGAGGAGGCTTAGAGAGACAAAAGAGAGAGATTTGATGGTGTCCTGAGTTCTTAAACTCGGCTTTGGGACACATCCCATTTGGTGTTTTGACCAATTAGATAGGCTATTGTCTTAGCTAGGGTTGTTCCTTCCATCATAAATCAGCCTGTTATCAGTCACATGGTCTGAATTTTACACACTCTTGCAAAGTATACTTTTGGATATGATTTCTATAACCAGAATATGATACATTTGACACAGAATTAATTGAAAGAAACATTTCAAGCTAGAAATGTCAAACTCATACATACCAAACACGACTAACCTTAAAGTCATTCAATAGTTATTAGAAAGACATACATAATATGTGCTTAAAACATGATAGTCTAATATGTGATTACATACATAATATAGTGTTATGCCTAGCATTGTCCTTTTAGGATGGTTTTATGTGCATATGAAAAAGAAAGTCTCTGTGTACCAAAAAGAAGTGTTCTTTGGCCAGAGGAATTTCAGTCTGGTTCTTTGTCTTGTATGTGTGGGGGAGAAGTCAATCTGAAGAAGCTTGTGATTTCTCTTGTGGAACGCCATGTGATGGCCATCTCTTTGACCATTAATCTTGACTATTTACCCCAAATTTGATGATCTCCTTCCTGCATAGAACACTTATCAATAAGTGTTCTTTTGTCTTAATGTTGCGAGCTGTTCTGTGAAAGAGGCTTGTTAGTTAGGCTTGCTCCAGAAGTCAGAGATAGGAATCTTTACGATGTTGTCCTGGAATTTCAGCTCCTCATGTTTCGATGCTCCGATCGAATCTTAGTTTTGTCTGACTCGTTCTGACGCTACAAGTGTAAAATCAACAGTCATCTCCAAAGGCGAAATCTTCGAGCAGCTGCACTACATCTCCTTTGTGCAGATATTACAAACGCTGAGGAAAACTGTACTAGGTAGGGTTGTGGATTTATTGATGCTATGAGGTGTTAGTACTCCTGTCCCTCTTATCTTCTTTTTATTATTATTACTGCAGAACTTATAATTACATACAAGCTCAGGGAAAGATGCCAGTATCTTTAACAATGAACAATCATAGTGACAAAAAAACAGAAAACAACTATAATGGGTTTGCGTACATCATAGTATGAGATTATATACACAGGAAAAAAAGCCTTATATATTTCAAAATATCTTTAAATAATCATAATATGATTACATGAATATTATGATTATTTAAAGATATTTTGAAATATATAAGGCTTTTTTTCCTGTGTATATAATTAAATAATTAAATAAATTTAATTTACAATTAAATAAATTTAATCAGACAGACTTGATCTGAAATCTTCACCTGCATTTCAGCGTATCACTGCACTGTAGTTATATTGTATCTGTACTTCATTATACAGCAAATCTACAGTTGCACTTCATTGTACTTCAGTTTTACTGCTCTTGAACTTTAATGAACTGCAGTTATATACAGTCGTGGCCAAAAGTTTTGAGAATGTCATAAATATTAATTTTCACAAAGTCTGCTGCTTCAGTGTTTTTAGATCTTTTTGTCAGATGTTACTATGGTATACTGAAGTAAAATTACAAGCATTTCATAAGTGCCAATGGCTTTCATTGACAATTACATTAAGTTTAAGCAAAGACTCAATATTTGCAGTGTTGACCCTTCTTTTTCAAGACCTCTGCAATTCATCCTGGCATGCTGTCAATCAACTACTGGGCTACATCCTGACTGATGGCAGCCCATTCTTACATAATCAATGCTGGGAGTTTTTCAGAATTAGTGGGTTTTTGTTTGTCCACCCGCCTCTTGAGGATTAACTGCAAGTTCTCAATGGGATTAAGTTCTGGGGAGTTTCCTGGTCATGGACCCAAAATTTCAATGTTTTGTTCCCCAGGCCACTTACTTATCACTTTTGCCTTATGGCAAGGTGCTCCATCATGCTGGAAAAGGCATTGTTCGTCACCAAACTGTTCTTGGATGGTTGGGAGAAGTTGCTCTCGGAGGATGTTTTTGTGTCATTCTCAAAACTTTGGTCTCCTAAAGTTGATTCAGCTGTGGGATCAGGGCACCTCCAGTGCAGAGCTTGCTCAGGAATGTCAGCGGGCAGGTGTGAGTGCATCTGCACGCACAGTGAGGCCAAGACTTTTGGAGGATGGCCTGGTGTCAGGAAGGCCAGCAAAGAAGCCACTTCTCTCCAAAAAAAAACATCAGGGACAGATTGATCTTCTGCAGAAAGTATCGTGAATGGACTGCTGAGGACTGGGGCAAAGTCATATTCTCCGATGAAGCCCCTTTCCGATTGTTTGGGGCATCTGGAAAAAGGCTTGTCAGGAGAAGGAAAGGTGAGCGCTACCATCTGTCCTGTGTCATGCCAACAGTAAAGCATCCTGAGACCATTCATGTGTGGGGTTGCTTCTCATCCAAGGGAGTGGGCTCACTCACAATTCTGCCCAAAAACACAGCCATGAATAAAGAATGGTACCAAAACACCCTCCAACAGCAACTTCTTTCAACAATCCAACAACAGTTTGGTGAAGAACAATGCATTTTCCAGCACGATGGAGCACCGTGCCATAAGGCAAAAGTGATAACTAAGTGGCTCGGGGACCAGAACGTTGAAATTTTGGGTCCATGGCCTGGAAACTCCCCAGATCTTAATCCCATTGAGAACTTGTGGTCAATCCTCAAGAGGCGGGTGGACAAACAAAAACCCACTAATTCTGACAAACTCCAAGAAGTGATTATGAAAGAATGGGTTGCTATCAGTCAGGATTTGGCCCAGAAGTTGATTGAGAGCATGCCCAGTCGAATTGCAGAGGTACTGAAAAAGAACGGCCAACACTGCAAATACTGACTCTTTGTATAAATGTCATGTAATTGTCGATAAAAGCCTTTGAAACGTATGAAGTGCTTGTAATTATATTTCAGTACATCACAGAAACAACTGAAACCAATATATAAAAGCAGTTTAGCAGCAAACTTTGTGAAAACTAATATTTATGTCATTCTCAAAACTTTTGGCCACGACTGTACTTCATTATACTGCAGTTGTCCAGTTATACTACTTTGTACTGCAGTTTTACTGCAGTTATTTTTTGTAAGGGAAACGCCTCGTCCGTTTGGGGAGGTGTGCGCGCAGTCAGCGGAGGAAGAAGTAAAGTGAAGTGAGAGTTTACCTGTGTGTAGGGCTGTAAGATTCCGAAATTTTTGGAATCGATTCTGATTCCGAGTTCTGGAATCGATGGGAGTCGATTCCGAGAATCGATTCCTCTGTTGTTTTCGATTCTTTTTCGATTCTTGTTTTTTTTTTAAGATCGAAGGAACCTAATCTCGCCATGACTGCAGGATATAAAGGTCGTAGAAAGTATCCTTCTCATAATATGAAGCTTTATTTGTAAAAAAAAAAAAAAATGACAATAAATTTTTTATAGCTATGATTGATTCTTAAATTGTAATTTTGTCTGCTTTGCCCGTGAAATAGTCATAGCTCACTGCTCAGCAGGGACATCAGTGGCGGTTCTACATTGAATTACTCTCCGGGCGAGACCCCTTCTGAGCGCCCTCCCTCAAAAAAAATTTGCAAAAACAGCAATGTTTTACTATAACAATATAAGTTTATAAGCTTATATTTCTCAATTGCACAAATCCTTCAACAGAACATTTGAAAAACACAATTCTGCACAAAACAGTATGAGTTATCAGAACTCTATACTGTATATACATTATAAACACTGTGTTTATTTGGCACTCGACAATCAACAGATTTCCCATCCCCCAACACCGTCACTCACGACCAGAAGTCAAGACTAAACCAATTCACCTCCACATAATCGTTTTGTATTACCTATTTTTATTAGCCATTTCACACAATTCAGAAAAAAAACAAAAACGTGCAAATTATAGGCCTGTGTTTTAATATTATGAATGAAATGTGCGTTATTTGGAAGAAAGT
This sequence comes from Acrossocheilus fasciatus, assembly GCA_036784905.1. Classification (NCBI taxonomy): domain Eukaryota; kingdom Metazoa; phylum Chordata; class Actinopteri; order Cypriniformes; family Cyprinidae; genus Acrossocheilus; species Acrossocheilus fasciatus. The sequence continues at coordinate 47,624,372 of CM071940.1, forward strand.
CAAGGTGTGACTGACTTTATCCACTTGTCCCACTAATGGAGCGGACAAGCCCTCCTTGTCCGCTCCATTTGAGTCCGAAATTTATCGTAGGCTATTCCTCATCCTTTCCTATCAAAATGCATGCTACGGATGCGAAAACGCAGAAACTCGAACCTGATCCGATTTTTTTTTTTATGAAGGACTAAAGTTTCGGAGGCAGTGTGTGACATAATGTGAGGTTGTATTTATTTTTTAACGTGCAAACATTTCGGACTGGGTGTGAAATGACCTTTAAACTGTTTGTTTAGTAAATCGTTTGGTGCTTCTGTATCAAGCAGTAGGCTACTTTTAAAAACGGAGGTAACCTTACTGCTATTTGTGCTTTTGTTTTAACGGTTAATGTTTAATAACGCTAATAAAAAAATACCCAATGTTTTTGTCAGGTGTGGTGCTTTGGTTTAGCATTATTTCATCTTATTTAAACGCAATCATGTTTAAATCCTGCTATTCTGGATGATAAGCTTTTGTGACCCCTGACGATTTCATACAGTATTCAGTTATGGCGTTCGGAATGCGCAATGCACCGTCAACATTCCAAAGGTTGATGCGGATTGTATTGAGTGGAGTTGAGAATTGTGAAGCCTATTTAGAAGATATCGTGATCTATTCTTCTAGGTGGGAAGAGCATGTGAGTTCTTTACGTGAGGTGTTTTCACGGCTTGCTGGTGCTTCCCTGACTTTAAATTTAGCCAAATGCGAGTTTGCTAAGGCTACAGTAGTGTATTTGGGAAAGGTGGTAGGACAGGGTCAAGTACGCCCAGTTGACGCAAAGATTTCGGCTGTTATGGAATTTCCTGCACCTAAGAATAAACGAGGTCTGCGCAGATTTTTAGGTATGGCAGGATATTATAGAGGTTTCTGTCACAATTTTGCTAGTGTTGTTTCACCGTTAACCGATCTTCTCAGTACAGCCCGAGTTTTTGTGTGGACTCCTGCTTGTGAGCAAGCTTTTCGAGCAGCGAAGGACGTGCTGTGTAACGCTCCTATCCTTTCAGCGCCGGATTTTGGACGCCCGTTCAAGTTAGAAGTGGATGCAACTGGCGCTGGTGCCGTTCTTATTCAAGAGAGTGAGCTGGGAATTGAACACCCAGTTTGTTATTTCTCGAAGAAGTTCACGTTGTGTCAGCGCAGATATAGTACAATTGAAAAAAAAGCTCTTGCGTTACTTTTAGCGCTGCAACATTTCGAGGTGTACTTGGGTGGAAGTTCTTTTCCAATTGTCATGTATACCGATCACAACCCCCTTGTTTTCCTGGCTAGGATGTGTAACTCGAGTAAATGGTTAATGCGTTGGTCGTTAATAGTGCAAGAGTTTTATTTAGATATCCGACACAAAAAGGGCTCGCAGAATATTGTTGCGGATGCACTGTCCAGAGTTCATGGTGCTGAAGTTTAAGGTGTTGTTGGATAGTGATACAAACCTTTTGTTTGTATCTTTTTGGTGTGGAGGTGTTACGAATGGATTTGCGTGTTTTAGGGGAACGGGATATCATTCGCTTATGTGTGTGCGTGCGTGGGTTTTTTTTTTTTCCTGTGTTCCTCTGTCTCTCCCTCTTTTGCTTTAATTGTTTACAGGTGAAGCTGATTAGGAGGACTGAGCTGGTTGGTGACCGGAAGGATTGCCTCAGTATTTAAGTCATCCGGTGGAAGGAATCGTTGGCTCCCCACTCTCCTGGTGGCTTTGTTGTTTTCTCAGTTAGCGATGCTTTCACACACGTTTAAACAGAGACATTTGTTGTCAACCATTGAGTGATTGATTGAAGTAATGGTTTAGTTGTAATTGTGCGTTTGGTTGCTGGACCTTGTTTCAGTGGAGCTGGGTTGGGAGACGGGTGCCTGTTTGTTTTGTTTGTTTTCTCCTGTTTATGTTAGCAGGGAGGTAAGAACTTGTATTTTATTTGATTTGCAGGTTAGTTTTTGTATAGAAATAGTTTTGTTATTGTAATTTTCTTTGGCAATTTGCCCCTCCCGAAGTTTATGATGTTCCTTTTGTTTATCCTTATTTAAATAAACTTATGTTTATTTGCATCTAAGTGTCTTGTGGTTGAGAAATTGAGGATGAGAGCGGGGACCCCAGGGATCTTTCTTGGATAGATCCCTGTTAATTGTTATGAACCATTTTATTTTCTCTTTGAGTAGGGTTTAATTTGTAGTTCGTAACACTAGCATGTTGGTAGCATGATTATAAAAGTTACTAGCATGTTGCTAGCATAATTCTAGCATGATTAGCATGTTGCTAGCATGATTAGCAAGTTGCTAGCATAATGTTAGCATGTTTCAAGCATGATCAGCATGTTGCTAGCATGATTTAGATAGAGTGGAAGCTTACATGGGTTTGAATTGGTTAGAAATAGTACATAGAAGGGAAGCTTGATCGAATCTAATAGGCTTCAGTCTGTTTACATTTGAATGTTTGTCAGTTGGAGCTTGCAAGGTCTTGGCTCATTTGAACATTCCGTATTTTTATTTCTCTATTAAGATGATTCATTAAATAATATTATTATTTCAATGATCTGCAAAGTCAATATCTTGGAACACCTTTTTTTTTAAATAACATTTATACAAGTCCCTTTATTATTTAGGGCTCAGACACTCATCCTTTGTCCCTTTTTTAGACAGGGCTCATACACTCATACAACCACAATCATAGTCACAAATACACTCACTGCCACTAGAGTCGAATTGGAGTGTGCACCTGCAAAGTCTCCCATTTGATGCGTTCGTAAAGACATTCTGTGTCTAAATAGACGCATTTAAGAAAAAAAACAGACAAAAGCAGCACTTGTGAGTGGGGTGGTCAATCCCAGCTCTGCCCCTGCGTTACCTGCATTAAATATGTTTAACGCTGTTAAACTGGAAAAATTAATTGCCTGCATTAACGCGCTAATTTTGTCATCACTACTTTAATTATTAATTTGGTTTTACAAGGAACCCAACATTTATTAGATTAAAATGCCTGCATTACCATAAGAACAACACAACTAATATGATCGAGCACCTAGAGTGCGCTACCAATGAGTGTCCCAGCAGAAACGAACCCTACAATATTATAGCCCTGGAAATAAAAGTGTCCTTTAACAACTGTTTTCTGATTTTTATTGTACATTTATTTTTGGTAGAGTTATTAGTCTGTTTTTCATGTTTGATTAGACAGATCTATGTGATGAATGGCTAAATAATCACATACCTTCCCAATTATTTGGCAAAAAGCTGCGGATGACAGATTATGATATTTTAGTTGAAATTATAACAATATTAAATCATGTTCAATTCAGAGTACTTCTTATTCTTATTTGTTCTTTTGGAGCCTGATTGATTTAGTTCACCCCTAAATGTTCATTATTGCATTCTTTGTAAATAGGAAATAACACCCACTGCTATTTCAACATACATGATTTCAGCAAACTTTGCATTATGCTTCATTGTAAATAGGAAATAACACCCACTGCTATTTCAACATACATGATTTCAGCAAACTTTGCATTATGCTTCATTGTAAATAGGAAATAACACCCACTGCTGTTTCAACATACACGATTTCAGCAAACTTAAAGTTGGGTTTAGTTGAATTTCAGAATAGTAACAGATGTCAAAGGTCAATTCGAAGAATTGTTTTAGTCATTGTAGATTTATTGGTTAACTCTTAGTTTGCATGTTTCATTGTTCACTGATACAGCAAGTGACATCTTACAGAGACCTGGGGTTTTATATGGACAGTGTTCTTTGTTGGAAGACACATATTGATAGTCTGTGCACACGATTACAACAGAGGCTCTATTTTTTTAAGAAGGCTGAGATTGTATGGGGTGGGTAGCAATATAATGTTTCTTTTTTACCGAGCCATGTTTGAAAGTCTCATTCGCTATGGAATTACAGTCTGGTTTGGAAACTTGTCTGTTCAACTGAAAAACAAATTGGCTCATATCCACAAAACAGCCAGACTTTATATACAGACTTTATATGAACAGGCAGTGGTGAGACGGGCAAAAAGTATTAGCACTGAGCCTGATCATCCTCTTTTTAGTGAATACCAATTGCTGCCATCAGGAAAGAGACTGAGAATGCCTTTGTGTAAAACTAACAGATTGAAGCTTTCATTTGTTCCTGCCTCCATAAAACTATTGAATTCTAATAAGAACAACGCACCTATGGCACATTAGCACTTTACAAAACAAGTGTTTTTTTGTATTTATTTATATTACATATTGTTGTATTTTAATGTATGTTCTTAATTGTTTTATTTAATCTGTTTTGTCTATCATTATTGTATGTATCATTGTTTAGAGCAACATTGTAGCACTCTGCCCGAGACAAATTTTTCCTTGTTCAAAGAATAATACAGATTTCATAAATAATTGGATGAGTTTTTGGGGCAGACCTAACCTGTTCAAAAAAGGGATAGTATTCATCCCATTTCCCATTTATACCCCTAGCTCTCCATTTCACACATTCATGTGAAGGGTAGGGGTGTCTCGATTCTCTCTTGTTTGGAGGCGTAGGGGTAGGGGGAAGGGTCAAGACCAGATAGCCCTTCAAATTAAGATTTTTCCGGAGCACACTTCAAACGAAGGGGTATGAATTATCTCGGCATAAACCAACTATAGCGGCAACATTGTTGCCCGAGCAAACAAAAAGACATAAACATAAGCATTATTGGCATTAATAAAGATTTTAATGAAAAGTAATAGTTTGTCTTATGCTACATTCAATTGTGTGTTCATATTTATGGTCATTTTATTAAAAGAAATGTTTGCAAAAAAAAAAAAATTGCTAAGCATAAAGTTTAACGTTTAACCATATGTAGACTCCTTATCACTTTACCGCTGGACTGATATGGGCCTGAGTTCGAAATTCTTATTGATCATTTGTCTAGCTGTCTCCTGATACTAACTGATTACTTGTTAAATTATGTTTACTTCAAATACTCACTATACAATTGTAACGGGGCTGACGAGTCGTGAGACGTGCGGATTCATATGCAAGCTTTTATTTACAAGAGACGTGGTCATAACAGGCAGGGTCAAACAGTGGCAAACAGGTATAACATGGGCGAGACAAAGAGTAAACAGAGACAAGCGTGGGTCGACGATCGGTGAACAGTATCCAAAGGGACGAGACAGGAGAGGTAATCCAAAACGTTAGCAATAGTCCAGGCAGGGGAAACAATCCGAACAAGGCAAGGCAAGACGATGGAAACTAACTAGGCTCTGTAGGGCAGCGATAATGCATACAATACTCGGCGCTGATGCAGAGAAAGTCCTGGGAACTAGGGAAAACGGAGACACAAGGAGAAGACAGAACATGCACAGACATAAGGATAGAGGCAGGGAACACAGAAAGCTCATAATAGGTCTCCATAGATGTGACAGGACAGAACGAGAGTTCATTGTCGGCCTCCCTAGCCGTGACAGGACAGAACGAGAGTTCATTGACGGCCTCCCTAGCCGTGACAGGACAGAACGAGAGTTCATTGACGGCCTCCCTAGCCGTGACAGGACAGAACGAGAGTTCATTGTCGGCCTCCCTAGCCGTGACAGGACAGAACGAGAGTTCATTGACGGCCTCCCTAGCCGTGACAGGACAGAACGAGAGTTCATTGACGGCCTCCATAGCCGTGACAGGACAGAACGAGAGTTCATTGACAGATACCGCTGACACCTCTGGAGGTTCTGCGGCGGTTGCCGCCACCTCTGGAGGTTCTACAGTGGTAAACACAGGACACAGGGAGAGTTCAGTAATGGTCTCTTCGACCGCAACACAACAGGTTGAGAGTATATTACTGGACGCTACCACTATACAAGGAGCTGAAGTGAGCACCGCTGCCTCGGGAGGCTCTGCAGCATGCACTGCCACCTCTGGAGAAACTGCAGCGGGCACCATACCTTCGGGGAACCTAGCAGCAAGCGCCACTACCTCAGGAGGTTCTGCAGCGTCAGCCGCCACCTCTAGAGACATCATAGTGGACGCCGCCACCTCTGGGAGTTCTGTGGTGGTGTATGCAGCCCAAACACACCAAAATGCGATCCCCATCATGGGAAGCACTTCAGACAGGGGAATCAGTTCATGAACAGGAGGGCTAGAGTGAGTGGGTTTGACGACCAACTGTGACTTGGCTTGACTCTCTGACATCAACCGTGACTTGACTTGGTTCTTGAAGATCAGCTTTGACTTTACTTGATTCGTGACGATCTACGGTGACTTGACTTAGCTTGTGAAGACCAGCTGTGACTTGTCTTGGCTCATGAAAATCAGCTTTGACTTGACTTACCTTGGGAAGATCAGCTTTGACTTGGCTTGGTTCGTGACGATCAATGATGACTTGACTTAATTTGTGAAGACCAGCTGTGACTTGGCTTGACTCACGAAGAGAAGCTGTGACTTGGCTTGACTCATGACGATCAGCTGTGACTTGACTTAGCTTGTGAAGATCAGTTTGACTTGGTTTGATTCGTGAAGATCAACGGTGACTTGACTTGATTCGTGACGATCAACGGTGACTTGACTTAGTTCTTTAAGATCAACTGTGACTTGGCTTGATTCGTGAAGATTAGCTCTGACTTATCAGGAAAATCTGCGTATCCGCGTATACGCAGATAAGGCCGAAATGAGCTTGAATTACTCTGCCATTTTTGATCGTACAGATAAGAGCAATACACCATTCGATTCTGTAAGGGGTCTACTTTTATTTGTATACACTCATATTAAAAACTAAACTTTGTGCTTTTGAAGAATAAAGAAAACAAACAGGGAGCGCTCTCTGTCTTCTCCGTCTCCGCGAACTGATTTTAGAAACCCGTCACTAAAATGAACTATAACTCAGCGACTACTCAACACAGAGACATGGGAGTTATATCTATAGAAAGCTTGAAGTGTCTACTTTGAATGAAGCAAGTCTTATCGAAAACAAACATTCTGTGATGAAGTAATCCGTATGAAACCAACACGATGTTCAGTTTGTCCCGTCTGACTCATTATCTCTAATGCGATCCCGCCCTCTCGCAGCTCGCGCTGTTCATATGCAAATAGCTGCGTGGCACGTACGCACGTGCAAACGCCCAAAACAAACAAAGAGTGAGGAGCATTCATCGCGGCTACTGTTCGTTTCTGGAAGACGCGCCGAGTAAAAGCAGGATTTCCCTCGAAAGAAGAACACGATTTCATCCAGCAGAGGAGATGAGTAAGTAATGTTTCTTTTTTGCGTTAGTTAACGTTTTATTGTGACATAAACTTGAACAGATTTACTAACAGTTAGTTGCGTTTTTCCCAAACAACAACATGATGAATGTTTAGACCATGTTTATTATTAATACTCTGTTCACAAATAGATTTTAATAGCGTGCTAAACAATAATAATTAGTTTCTCAGATATAAAATATCATTTTTTATAGTACAAAGTACATCCTTTTATTGTACAAAGCATGTTTGAGTCTGTGCTACAGAATCATATCATAGGCTACTATAAAATCATACATACTAGACTATATGACTACAAAATCATAGTCGGGTTTTTCCCAAATTATAATTCCTGATTACAGTGTTTGAAATCGTGTAAAACATTTTTAATATGAGGGGCAATTCACTGTATTTAAATTTCTTACGGCTCGATTATGTTTTCATGCTCTATATAAAACAATAAAAGTAATATGAGTGTACACTGTAACATGATGAATGCTACGAGTCTAAGTATGTTTAGAACATGTTTATTATTAATAGCCTACTCTGTTCAGAAATAGATTTTAATAACGTGCTAAACAATAATAATTAGTTTCTCAGATATAAGATTGTTTTATGATAGTACAAAGCATGTGTGAGTCTATGGCTATAAAACATATATATATATATATATATATATATATATATATATATACACACACACAGATGCTCCTGATATTAACATGCTCACAAATGTTTTTTTGTTTGTATTTTATTGAATCAGATACCAGCACCAGATGTATCCTGATGTCTCTTCAAACTGTTTTCCTCTGAGAGCGCTGTACCAACATCAGATGTTCAACTACACTGATATTCTGTTAAAACAAGCTCCTTTTCTACTGATTATGTTTTTTTTCTTCTTGAATCCATGGAAAGAAGTAGAAACACTTAAATAACACATGTAAATATCAGGTATGATTTACTTGTTTCACTTGTTGAACAGAATCTGCTGCAAGAATGACTCAAAGTCTGTTCACATCTCTGTGGTTAGATCAGTGTGCACAATAATGTGTCTTTGACCTTCATTATGTATGTTTTGATTATACTGTGTTGTAAATAAAACACAAATAATTTAAAAAACCCTTTTTTTCAATCTCCTCACATTCTCTCTTACCTGCCTCACAGTCACAGTCACACTGATGGGCCATTAGAGGCCATTAGGGGAGGGCCCTTTGTCTCTCAGGTGAGACTCACTCAATATTCATGGCCATTACCACTCCCTCGCATACAGACCCTCGATCACAAAACATGTCTTGAAAATTTTAAATCAATATATTGTTTTCTGTGAATGAGTAAGCAGAATGATTTTCACATAATTTTGAAGTAAATATTCTAGCCTACAAGACTGATTACTCAAAAGTCTTGTTCAGGACTATTTAGTGTGGGTTTTAAGGCCTTATTTCAGCTACAATTTTTTCCCCAAAACTTACTAACCACGCATAATATTTTTTTTCTAAAAAATGCAAACATGTACATTCATCTTGGTCACATATTATAGTAGCACAGTTTGTGCTGAATACAAAAAAAATTACATGTTGGTCAATAGTATGTTTTAAGTAGCTGAAATAAGCACAAATATCAGGGCATGTCAAAACATCTCAAGGGCCCCAAAATGACCTCAGACCCCAGAGGGTTAACTCATGAAGATCAACGGAGACATGGCGAGACTCTGGCAGAGCAGCTGAGACATGATGGGACTCTAGGACAGCGGCCATCTTCCTAAGAGACTCTTGAGTGGCAGCTATCTTGCACTGAAGTTCTTGAATATCAGCCATGTTGTGAAGGAGCTCTTGAATGGCTGGCATGATGTGAGCAGGTTCTGGAGTAGCTTGTGTGACTTGATTTGACTCATGACAATTAACTGAGAAGTGACGGTGCATTGTTGTGGCCGCCATTTTGTGAACGGGCTCCGGTGTCGCGGCCATTTTAGTCACAAACGCGGTGTTGTTCTCCTCCTCTGCAACACCCACAGTGAATGAGGAGCCAACACACAACAAAGCATAGTCCATGAACTGCGCGAGCGATGTGCGCGGACCCTCGCGTCTAAGTTCAGATTGTAAAGGCTTATTTATTCATTGCAGAAAATCTCTATCAAAACACCGTCCGGCAAATTAGAATAAAAAGAAATGTTCAGATACTCTTGGATATAGTCCTCGAGTGATCGTGTGCCTTGTTCGAGGGCTAATAACAGTTTTGTAGTGTCCATACCTGGCCAGTGTCCACTTGAAAAGCTACTGGATCCTTGTTTGATGGCCGAGTATTCTGTAACGGGGCTGATGAGTCGTGAGACGTGCAGATCCATATGCAAGCTTTTATTTACAAGAGACGTGGTCATAACAGGCAGGGTCAAACGGTGGCAAACAGGTATAACATGGGCGAGACAAAGAGTAAACAGAGACAAGCGTGGGTCGACGATCGGTGAACAGTATCCAAAGGGACGAGACAGGAGAGGTAATCCAAAACGTTAGCAATAGTCCAGGTAGGCGAGGCGAGGCGAGGCAAGGCAAGGCAATGGAAACTAACTAGGCTCTGTAGGGCAGCGATAATGCATACAATACTCTGCGCTGATGCAGAGAAAGTCCATGGCTTAAGTAGGGGGTGAAATGGGAATCAGCTGTGTGCGTGTGATCAGGTGAGCGTGTAATAGTGAGATGGCTGATGGGAAATGCATTCCATTGTGTTGTGTGGTGTGAAAGTCAATGTGGTGGGTGAGTGACCTCTGGTGGTGAATGAATGGAAGTGCACAGACCAGATTCATGACAACAATTCAATCAAAGAAATGGAACACAACACACTACACAATTAAATGAGTAAATTCAAAGATGTATTAATATGAAGTCAGGTAGGCAAATGCCAAAAAGTGTGTAAATGCTGTAGATGTATGGTTTTAACAATAAATGAATTAAAAATAACAAAAGGAGTGAAGTACAAAACAAAAGATACACCAATAAATGGATTAATGCACCCTGTTGTCTGTGTTTTCTGCTTTTAAATAAAACAAATTTCTTTCTCTTCAACAGTTCGCTTTCAACTAATATGCTCCAATTTATCATTTTCCCAAGTCTCTCACAAACTGGAATTTACCTTTCCACGTAACGTGAATGATTTCCTATAGCGTTAGCTTATAACACTTCGGCAATATTGACGAACTTGCTGTTTTGGCAAGGGGCGGGGCAGTCCTGAAACACCTTCTAAGCTGTTCGCCAATCACAACGCACTGGGACAGCTAACCAATCACAACACATTTAGTTTTTCGGAAGGCGGGCCTTCATCAAACCCGGAACTAACCGAGCCGTTTGTGTCAGGCTGGGCAGAAAGGTATTGTAATGATGTAAATTATGTGAAAAATAATGCGATTTTCGAACCACCGAGCATGAGAGAATGTTCTAATACACCCCCAAAACAAAATCAAGACTTTGTAAAAGAGCATAATAGGACCCCAATAATAAACCTAACTTTAACATTATCAATCAGCTCTGATTTAGAAAATCACAGTGAAATTCCTTAAACTGACCGGTCTTAATGTAGTATATGAGGATCCACACTCACTCTCACTCACACACACACACACAAATCCTCCTGAAACGAACCCCGTTGCAGGCCTGATTCGAGGCTAGCGATTGTTGTGGCCACAAAAAAACAAAGGCTTCTTCGCTCAGCCGAGCAAAAAAAAAATTATTAAAAAAATAAATAAACAAAACAAAATAAAACCCTGTTTCTTGTTTTTACTTTGAGATCATCACTGGAAACGTTTAGGATTTTATGGCCTAAAATACAGGATGATACCCTTCTCTCGCATCTCTCTCTCGACTGACTTTCAATCTTGCTCACACTTTTAATATAAGACACTATAATTTAACCAAGCTGATAACAGCAACCCACAAACATGCTGTTAAGCATCTGTTTGACCAAGTACATTACAACCAAACTCCCTGTGTAAGCGAGTCGCTTAAAGAAACAACACATTTTTAAAAATATATACATTTACCCACTAACACACGCACAAAAAAACATGTTGTCTAGTAACAGGGTTACACATACTGGCTACATGATAGTGCCACAACATATGTTTATGTCTGATCAGGGCGATAACCACCATAGACATTGAGGGGACTAGTCCCCCCAATAATAAGAAATCGCTAAACCTTTTTTTCTCAAATATGGCCAATTTCAGAGAGAGACAGAGAGAGAGAGATGAAAGTTGCGTGTACACACTGTGTATCTCTTTTACAATGAGTGAGTTTACTTCAAAAACAGCGATTTTATCTTCTCATTGCTGCAAAATATAATGTAGCTGTAGCACACGTGTCAAATAATATGCGCTTGCTGCTAATATTAACCTTAGGCCAGTAGGTTCGACTATGGAGATGTAAATAAAACAACAACAATTGAGTCAAAATAAATCTTTGTATTGAAAACAACTTTTGTACTGATTACTGTGGTTTTGTTTAAAAGGAAAATAAAATAAAATGATAATCAACAATTGTCACAATTTTCTTTGTTCAATATAAGATCATAATTGTACGGTGATGCATTGCTGCCACACACATATTATTTTTTCCACTCAATTATGTCGTAATAACGAGATCTTATGTCATTTTAATGACATAATTATCTCGTTAAAACAACATCTTTTCTCGTAATAATGAGATGTTTTCTCGTTAAAACGACATCTTTTCTCGTAAAAACGAGATGTTATGTCGTTAAAATGACATAATTATCTTTTTAAAACAACATCTTTTCTCGTAATAACGAGATGTTTTCTCATTAAAATGACATCTTTTCTTGTTAAAACGACACATTTTTTTCTCATAATAACAACATATTATGTCATAAATATTTTTGCCAGCTGAAAACGCTCGGCTGTGAGCGCTTGACTGCGCAGCGTTTTTTTTCCGTATAGACTATAGACTGTACTCTTTGGTTGCTATGAATCCGTTGAAGTAATGGCAGACACATCGCGAATGAAATGTTACTACGAACATTATATTTCATAAAAGATTAACTCTTCTGTGTGATGGGATAGACAAGACTGAGTTCACGCACAAATAGCCTATAGCATAAGCTCTTTTTTTTAACCCACAAACAAAAAATACGAAAAATCTTTCCCGTTTGCCAAACAGAATGAAATAATAATAATAATAATAATAATTATTATTATTATTACCCTATTAGAAAATGTCTTTATTTCTTATTGTTCGTATTTCGATTTGTTAAATCAAACTTCAGTCATTCAAATAAAGAAATATTCCAAGCCCAGAGTGCATATTCAAAAATAGCTGTTTTGATCTGATATAGCCTAAATGAGTCATGGGTCTGAGTGCAGTTATTGGATAGCACTATATTGTAGACAGATTGGAGATTAATCCTAATAAACATGCCGCTACAAATTAAAACCATTGTATTAAAATACATTTAAAACAGTGTATTTCATAACTTCAGCAGCGTGCAGATTATGTCAGGACAGTAGCACGGACAATCAGCTCGCTCACATAATGTAGGCTACCATCTATTATAACGTGAAAATATTTATGACATAATATGTCATTATTATGAGAAAAGATGTCGTTTTAACGACATAACATCTCGTTTTTACGAGAAAAGATGCCGTTTTAACGAGAAAACATCTCGTTATTACGAGAAAAGATGTCGTTTTAACGAGAAAACGTCATTTTAACAACATAACATCTCGTTTTTACGAGAAAAGATGTCGTTTTAACGAGAAAACGTCATTTTAACAACATAACATCTCGTTTTTACGAGAAAAGATGTCGTTTAAACGAGAAAACATCTAGTTATTACGAGAAAAGATGTCGTTAAAACGACATAAGGTCTCGTTATTACGACATAATGGAGTGGAAAAAATAATGTGTGTGCGGCAGCAATGCGTCACCGTACAATTGCACGAATTTTCAACTGCAATGAAATTAATTGAGCAATTTCACCTGACTCTCTGGTCTTCTATTTGTTCAGTAGGGTGCACCCTCTAGGCTATGAAATTTCCTAGAATACAGCACTTTTGAGATCACCATAAACACTTACAATGTTCACAATTAAAAAAAATTTGACAGTTCACTTAAAATAAAATAAACAATAACTCCTTGGTGTGAACCACAAGGCCAAATAACAGTTCAGAAGAAAACAGTTCAGTTCAAAAAGATTCAGTTCAGGAATCCCAAAAAAAAATAGAATTGATAGAATCGTGGAGAAATGATTCTATTCAATCGTTCCAAATGACAAAAACAGATCCGTCAGAGCAGAAACGAAAATGCTCTTGAAAAGTCTCTCAAAACACAGCTCAGTTCGGTTTATGAAACCTAGTGAAGAGGGTGGTTCCACTTAATATACTCAAGGATTTTGTCAGTGAGACATTAGGCTTGTTTGAGATGCGCCTCGCCTGAAATGTAGGTGAGAGTAGGCGGCTGCAGTGAGGTGTCACGAATCTGGTCTGCACTCCCGTTCATTCACCACTAGAGGTCACCCGCTCACCACATGGACTTTCACACCACACATCACATGGACTGTCACCAATCACTCATTGCACCAATCACACACACACCTGATCACACAGCATCACTAATCACACACACTATTTCAACCCTGGACATTCTCTCCCTCGTGGCTGAGTATTGTATGCTTTATCGCTGCCCTACAGAGCCCCGTTAGTTTCCCTAGTCTTGCCTTGCCTTGCCTTGCCTCGCCTCGCCACGCCACTGTTGGATTGTGTTTTCCCCTGCCTGGACTATCGCTGACGTTTTGACTATCTCTCCTGTCTCGCCCCTTTGGATACTGTTCACCGATCATCGACCCACGCTTGTCTTAGTTTACTCTTTGTCTCGCCCATGTTACACCTGTTTGCCATTGTTCAACCCTGCCTGTTATGACCCCGTCTCTGCTCAATAAAAGTCTGCAAATGAATCCGCACGTCTCACGTCTCGTCAGCCCTGTTACAGAATACTCGGCCGCACAAGGATCCAGCGGCTTTTCATGTGGACATTGGCCAGGTATGGACACTGCGAGACTGTTGTTAACCCTCGAGCAGGGCTTGCGATCACTCGAGGATTACATACAGGAGTATTTAGATATAGCCTATTTTTCTGATCTGCCGGACTGTGTACTGATAGACTTCTTTTGCGAGGGCATTAACCAGCCGCTCAAATCGCGACTAATTTGTGAGGGTCTCCGTTTGTCTTCAAGTGATTTTATGGACTATGCCCTATTGACTGTTGGTTCATCGTTCACTGTGGGTGTCGCGGAGGAACGCAACACCGCACTCAATTGTATGATCGCGACCACGCATGAGCACGCTCACAAAATGGTGGTGACAGCGGAGCCCGTTCACAAAATGGCGGCCATAACAACCCCCCGTCATGTTCTAGCTGATCTTCAGGAGTCAAATCAAGCCACAGTCGATCTTAAAGAACCAAGCCAAGTCACAGCTTATCTTCATGTATCAAGCCCAGACACAGCTGGGCTTCACAAACCAAGTCAAGTCACTGTTGATCGTCATGAATCAAGCCAAGTCAGAGAGCTGATCTTCACGAGTCAAGCCAAGTCAGAGAGCTGATCTTCACGAGTCAAGCCAAGTCAGAGAGCTGATCTTCACGAGTCAAGCCAAGTCAGAGAGCTGATCTTCACGAGTCAAGCCAAGTCAGAGAGCTGATCTTCACGAGTCAAGCCAAGTCAGAGAGCTGATCTTCACGAGTCAAGCCAAGTCAGAGCTGATCTTCACGAATCAAGCCAAGTCAAAGCTGATCTTCATGAGCTAAGTCAAGTCACAGTTGGTCGTCTTCAACCGAGTCACGTCTCAACTGATCTCCCAGGATCTTGCCCCGTCTCAGCTGCTCGTCCAGAGTCACAGCAGCACGTCACAGCTGCTCGTCCAGAGTCACAGCAGCACGTCACAGCTGCTTGTCCAGAGTCACAGAGTCACGTCTCCGCTGGCCTTCCAGAGTCACAGCGTCACGTCTCCGCTGGAATCCAGAGTCACAGCGTCACGTCTCCGCTGACCTTCCAGAGTCACAGCGTCACGTCTCCGCTGACCTTCCAGAGACGGGTCACTTCCGGGCTGACACACCCAGATCATCAAGGTCAGTCTTTCATTATCCCAGTCTGATATCCAGTGTGAGGGATTCACCGCTGGTGTCTGCACGCACAGCTGGTATCCCCAAACCCACTCACTCTAGCCCTCCTGTTCCTGAACTGATTCCCCTGTCTGAGACGCTTCCCCTGATGGGAATCGCATTTTGGTGTGTTTGGGCTGCATACACCACCACAGAACTCCCAGAGGTGGCGGCGTCCACTATGATGTCTCTAGAGGTGGCGGCTGACGTTGCAGAACCTCCTGAGGTAGTGGTGCTCACTGCTGTGTTCCCTGAAGTGATGGTGCCCGCTGCAGTTTCTCCAGAGGTGGCGGTACATGCTGCAGAATCTCCCGAAGCGGCGGTGCTCACTTCAGCTCCTCGTATGGTGGTGGCACCCAGCAATGAACTCTCATTCTGTTGTGTTGCGGTCGAAGAGACCATTACTGAACTCTCCCTGTGTTCTGTGTTTACCACTGTAGAACCTCCAGAGGTGGCGGCAACCGCCGCAGAACCTCCAGAGGTGTCAGCGGTATCTGTCAATGAACTCTCGTTCTGTTCTGTCACTGCTATAAGAACTAACTATGAACTTCCTGTGTTCCCTACCCCAGTCCTTGTGTATGTGCATGTTCTGTCTTCTCCTTGTGTCTCCGTCCTCCCTTGGTCCCAGGCTCTGCTGTGGGTTCCTGATCCGTCGTGGTGGGCTCCTGCTCTATCTGCTCCGCTGTGGTGGTCCACTATCTGCCTCTGGTGGTCTTCTGCGCTACCCTGGTGGGCTCCTGCTCTATCTGCGCCGCCGTGGTGGTCTGCTGTCTGGCTCTGGTGGTCTTCTGCACTGCCGTGGAGATCTTCTGTCCCGTCTGGTCCTGGTGGGCTCAAGTCCCGTCTGGTCCGCCCTGGTGGGCTCAAGGCCCGTCGGCTCCGCCCTGGTGGGCTCCAGTCCCGTCCACTCTGCCCTGGCTTCCTGCTCTGCCGGCTCTACCTCGGTCCCAGATCACTCCGCTGCCACAAGGACCTGCCCTCCATCCCTCCCCCTGTTCCGCCTCCGCTCCACCTCCCTCCTGATTATAGACTGTGTGGAGCGCCTGGGGGGGGGGGGGGGGGGGGGGCTCTGTCACGAATCTGGTCTGCACTCCCGTTCATTCACCACTAGAGGTCACCCGCTCATCACATGGACTTTCACACCACACATCACATGGACTCCAATTCCCATCATCCAACACTGTTCACAGCTGTCACCAATCACTCATTGCACCAATCACACACACACCTGATCACACAGCATCACTAATCACACACACTATTTCAACCCTGGACAATCTCTCCCTCGTTGCCGAGTATTATACGCATTATTGCTGCCCTACAGAGCCCCGTTAGTTTTCCTTGCCTTGCCTAGCCTAGCCTAGCCTTTGTTGGATTGTGTTTTCCCCTGCCTGGACTATCGCTGACGTTTCGGTTTACCTCTCCTGTCTCGCCCCTTTGGATACTGTTCGCCGATCGCCGACCCACGCTTGCCTCTGTTTACTCTTTGTCTCGCCCATGTTATACCTGTTTGCCATTGTTTGACCCTGCCTGTACGACCACGTCTCTGCCTAATAAAAGCCTGCAAATGGATCCGCACGTCTCTCATCTCGTCAGCCCCGTAACACCGAGAGAGCTCAACGCGCTGCAAATAGAAAAAGCACCTGCAAATTAAAAAAAACAACTTCATCAATTTGACAACACAGGCGCTGCAAATGCTCACACCGAGAGCTCAACGCGCTGCAAATCAAGAAAATGTCTTCATCAATTTGACAGCAGGCGCTTCAAATGCTCACAACACAACCAAAAAGAAATGCACTGCAGATAATCACAGCACAACCAAATAAAGAATTTTATTTGCAGGCGTTTCTTTATTTGGTTGTGCTGTGAGTATTTTGCTTATGCTTGAGTTGGACGGTGGGGCTGCGGGCCATGGGTAGGGGAGGGGGTTGAGAGTGGGGTGAGGCAAGGGTTGTGGATGTGTCTGCACTAGAGGTCTTCACGGGTCCAAAAATTCCGGACCCGTGTTTTATTTGAAAGTGGGAGCCGAACCCGTGCAGTCCCGAGAAATGCCTTAAATGTACTACCCGGACCCGACGCGGCCCCGACCATTATTTGAAAGTTGGACCCAAACCTGGCTGGTAAGACACAGACCCGACTGCACCCGATCGGCACATATTGCACAGCAAACTACTATTACGTCAATAAGTTGCAAGAAAACAACAACAACAACAAAAAAATTTTTCCCTTACTACTGTTAGTAGTCCTCCTAGCCAATACATTTCCATCCATGTTAGGCTGTTCGTTCCTCTCTATTGCCGACTGAAAGAGCCTTCTTAATCCACTGATTATTGCTTTAAAAGTCTACTTGCTGTCATGGTCAGTGACGGATGACTAATGCAACTTCGCAGTTTTTTTTTCTCCATCTCAGTCACTCCATCTTCGACCGTTGTGTTTACGCAACAATAACGATACTTTTTGTTGGTTGTAATAAAGACTCGGAGCAATTATTTTTTAGCAAAAAACATGCAGAACAAGAAGTGCATTACACTTTACTGCGTGTGTGTTCAATAACAGGTGCGTCTCTTCAGTTTTGTTTCAGGTTTTTTTTTTTTTTTTTTTTTTTCAAATCACTCATGATCACCGTCCGCTTGCGCTCTGCTTCTGACGGCTTGAGGTAATGCGTGTATTTTTTATTTTTTTTCACCTTATTTCCCGCTCACAATTTTCTCATCCTAATTTTACAAACTGCAAGTTACAAAACACACGCATGCTGACTGACACTGATCACTGGCGGGTGTGGTGTTCACCGATCGACTCGGGTATTACACACAATGTTGAACAGACCCGGGACCCGAAGTAATAGATTGGGACCCAGACCCGGCTGACCATTTAAAATACAGACCCGAACCCGTATGGGTCCCGGGTCCTCGGGTCCTCCGTGAAGACCTCTAGTCTGCACTGCTTGCGGAGGCATACTTACTGTAAGTGTAATAAACAAAAACCTCAGATTCTCTGAACTTTATTGTAAACATTAACTTTTTTCAAAACAGATATACACTTCTTCATTTAAATTAAACAGACGTGTTTTTGCAGCGTTCATAAAAATGGCATATTTCAATTGCAATCCTCCAGGTTCTGCTAATTCTTTGTTTTCTGCATATTTCTAAAAAAAAAAAGATCACATTTCAAAGAGAAGTCTGTGTGCTATGTGGGATTCGTCAGACATACACATATCATTTTGTTAAAGAAAAAGACTTCCAACAAAAACAAAGACTTTAAAGGTTTCATGGCAGCTTTATTTAACATATTGAAAGCAAAATCCAAATGTATTAAGTGAAATGTGTGAAAAATGTGGAAAATTACATGTACAGTATGTGTGAAATGCACGTCCTGATATTGCCAAATGCAACGTGTTCCTGGGTCAACATATTTTAATCCAAAAATATAATCTTAACCGTATTCCTACACCTAAACCTAACCTTACCCACGAGTAATCCCTAAAATCAGAGGAACTGATAGATGAATTACACTGATGTACAGGCACCAAACACTGATTGTAATCCTAAACTTCACAAAAAATATAAAATGGTTCTTGTAATCTGATTGGTTAATCACAATGTTGTTCCAGGGTCAACAAAGATGTTGACCCAGGAACACGTTGCACTTGGCAATATCAGGTTGTGCGTGTGAAATGTACGATGAGTACAAAATGCAGTGCTGCTTATTGACTTGTGTATCAAACACTTTTTTTTATTGTAGGTATTAACCATTGAGAATTAATTTATAGATGTTTATTTACTTTATTCAGCCTAATCTCTGCCTAAATTTTAAGCAATGCATGCAGATATCTGGGTGTAGGGTTTATACATAGAAATAAATTAATTTAGCTCAAAGGGAATCATTTATGATTTTATAGGGAATTTGAACAGAATCCCTGTTTTGCGGCTGATCACTGAGTCATAATACATAATATGTGCTCAAAACATAATATGTGCTCAAAACATGATAGTCTAATGTGTGGTTACATACATAATATTGTGTTATGCCTCAATGTCATTTTAGGATGATTTTATATGCATATGAGAAAGAAAGTCTCTGTGTAGTTCTATGTAGGACACAGGGACATGTTCGGTGAAGACCAGAGAGAGGTTAAAAGGTCTCCTAAAGAATTTCAGTCTCAGTCTTTGTCTTGTGGGGAAAGTCAATCTAAGGAAGCTCGTGATTTCCAGCGTGGGACGCATGTGATGGCCATCTCTTTGACCATCAGTCTTGATTATTTGTCCCAAATTTGACAATCTATTTCCAGCATTGTACTTATCAATAAGTATTCTTTTGTCTTAATGTTGCGAGCTGTTCTGTGAAAGAGGCTTTTTGGTAAGGCTTGCTCCAGACTCATGGCGCCAGAGTACCATGGACAGATTTATGAGTCCTGTTGGGCTTCTCTGGAATTTCGGCTCCTCAAGTTTCGATGTTCTGATCGAATCTTAGTTTTGTCTGACTCGTTCTGATCCTACATAGGTAATTTCTTAAAAGGTTAGAATACAGGTATTTAACTGAAGCACTTGGTTATCCTCGGAGTAAACCCGTGCTGATATATTTCATGATTGTGCAGGTGGCAGCGGGACTTCAGCTGGAGGGTTAGGCTCATCATCAATCTTCAAATCACAACAGAACAACACTGGTTCTTGTCCAAGACCCAGTTTGTACTGCCACAGATATAAACTCTGATTTGGATTCAGCTCAAATGAGAGTTGTTCTTCTATTTCAGTCAGTTCGTTCCAGCTTTCCTTTTCAGTGCTGACATGTGAACCTCCATATTCTGCAGAAAAGGAGAACTGCCACTTCGCAATTAACCCTGAAAGAGCTCCAGATTCAATCGAGGCTGACGTGGCTATCTTCCAGTTGTACGTGATCTGGGCCATCTTCTCTCAGAATAGACATTGACACACTCGTCTTTGTTGAAGTTGGTACCTTTGTAGTATTCAACTCCCCACTCTGAGACCGGCTTGAGGAAGTAGTAGTGGAATCGCAAGCCCCAGTAATACAGACCATCCCTGCAGTTGGGATGCAGGTCGTATTCTACAGCTTCCCAGTCATGATTCATGTTAGTTGTTCTTTGGTAAGTGCCCTTTTCTTGAAATATGATGTAAAAATTGCCAAAAGCTGAGAGGTAGTGGTCTCCACCTTGGCAGTTGGGATGAAGGCTGTAAACTACAGCACTGCTGTCTGTCGACAGATCGGTGACTCTGCGGTAAGAATTGCCCTTGATGATGTAGAAGTAGCCATCCTGATGACCAAGGTAATGGTCTCCATTTTGGCAGGCAGGGTGCAGACTGAAAATTTTGAGGTCTGACCCTTCTTTGAAATTACTTGACTGCATATAGCAGCCGAGATCAGAGCGGATTATATAATAGCAGTGGTCCACTCCACAGATGTCAGTACCTTTGGTTTTGCTCTTGGGAATAATGCTTTGCATCGTGCCTGAACTTGCAACACAGAATAACCCAAACATTCAGTCTCCACACCTAATGGAGTGCTGTTATTTTAGTTTTTCTATAAATTGATCTCACTGATTACCAAAACATCTTTATATATCAGGGTAGAAAATGAAAGCTAACTGATGATATAATAATTATCTAGTAGAAGAAAAACTTTTGTATTTGAAAAAGCACCTCTAATATATACTGTTATTACATAACTAACACTTTTTCAAGCAAACTTGTGCCTTTAGGATATTTATATTGTAGTGATTAGGGTAAAGCTTAGGCTTAACCATCAAATTTGTGGGCATAAGTTGTGTTGAAATTCTATCAATTTCAGCTTATTCTGTTAAGGTTGATCCTAAGTGCTTATACCTCATGGAATTAACAGTAAGATTAGATTTTCATAGGAATAAAACATTAAAATATAGCTGCAAGCAGCAATTAAGGGGCCAATTAAGTGTGAGGTGACAATGAGTGTTTACATGCACCTTCTTAATGCGATTATAATGAGATTTTGACAATTTTGCAATTAATCTTTACCTCATGTAAACGCAATACTTTGATCTAAATAATGCGATTAAGCTCATAAATCGCAGCAAGCATAATCGTATTAACATAGGTGGCGTACGCTGATTTATATTGAAATACACAGGCATGTAAACACCTTAATCACAGTATTGCCGCTCTAACCAAAGTGCGTGTGCGCTTGTGACATATATGAATAACGCAACACGCACCTGTAATAATACGGAGATTATAAACGATGGAGGGGAAGAAAGCATCGCATTCTGAGGAAAACACAATAAGCTGCCACCAGTCTCTGTTCCTTACCCTCATCCAGAAACGGCGAGTAGAACGCGACGGCAGCGAATAGGCAAACAAATTCCATCACATTTCTATGTGGCCAAAAAAGCGTGGAATACAGCCATACAAAATCATTATGCATTAGATGTAAATAAATTAAAACAGCGACCAGTAACACCTGCTCTATCCAAGATGGCGGCGCGCTCAGATGCAGTGGCTTCTCCGGGTCCCAAAGACGGTGCTTTTATGTCTTTTAATGTCATCTGTTCGTCTCCAAACAATGTCAATTTACCACTAATTCATCGGGAGATCACTCCAGGATACATCTATGATCGCCAAAGCCTTTTGGATATCGACAACACATACAAACACAAACTCTCACCGGCGGCTACTGAGAAGCTACGAGGCCTTTGTTTACTGCTGGAGCCGGACCTCGAGACCGCGGCCTCGCCTACTGACGCTACCTGCACAAGGCGGCGTCGCAAGCGGTGTGAGAGAGGACGGAAGCGCGGTAAGCGCGGAGGTATACGAGCCAGGCTAAGGGCTAACCCCACAAGACCGGCTCTTCCAACACTCATGCTCTCAAACATTCGTTCTCTGGAAAACAAACTGGACTTAATTCAACTCAGTCGATCTACACAGCATGAGGCAAGGGATTGTTGTGTGTCTGTTTTCACTGAAACATGGCTAAATGACAACATCCCGGACTCTGCCATTCAGCTACACGGACTAACCTGCTACCGAGCAGACAGAGATTCATCACTGTCTGGTAAGACTCGCAGCGGTGGCTTGTGTGTGTATATCAACAAAGAATGGTGTAACAATGCTGCGTTAGTATCAAAACACTGTTCGTCGCTGGTGGAGTTTATGTTTGTGAAGTGTCGACCATTCTATCTGGCGCGGGAGTTCACGGCCATTGTTATCGTCACGGTTTACATTCCCCCGTGTGCAAACGCTAAGGACGCGCTTCGTGAACTGTACAGCGCCATCAGCGAACAACAAACAAATAACCCCGACGGCTTTTTCATCATAGCCGGTGACTTCAACCACGCAAACTTAAAGACAGTTCTGCCAAAGTTCTACCAACATGTGAATTTTGCAACAAGGGGAAAAAACACACTGGACTTTGTTTACACAACAGAAAAGAACGCATACAAAGCTGAACCCCGCCCCCACCTCGGGTACTCAGACCACATCTCTGTTATGCTAATCCCAGCATACAGACCTCTTCTCAAACTTGCCAAACCGGTTCTAAAACAGATCACGGTATGGTCAGAAAATGCTACCTCAGCACTGCAGGACTGCTTCCAGGACACAGACTGGAACATGTTTAAAGAGGCGGCCACCTACAACAACCACACAGACCTGCAGGAGTACACCAAAACTGTGACTGCTTACATCAAAAAGTGCACTGATGATGTGACAGTCACCAAGACCATCACCACACGCGCCAACCAGAAGCCATGGATGACAGCAGAGGTTCGTGGGCTGCTGAAGACCAGAGATGAAGCTTTCAGATCAGGAGATAAAGCAGCCCTCAAAACAGCAAGAGCCAATCTGTCCCGCAGCATCAAAAATGGAAAACGGTCATATGCTCAAAAAATCAACAATCACTTCACAGACAGCAGAGACACACGGAGTCTGTGGCAAGCCATTCAGACAATCACAGACTACATCATCCCACGACTGCACTGCCAAGTCCAGCTCCAACCACATCATCAAGTTCGCTGATGACACAACAGTGGTAGGTCTCATCAGCAACAATGATGAAACGCACTACAGAGAGGAAGTGGCACAGCTGGCGAAATGGTGTGGCACTAACAACCTGTCCCTCAATGTGAGAAAGACAAAGGAGGTTGTGATGGACTTCAGAAGAATCTCCGGTGATCACCCCCCACTGACCATCGACAGCTCGACTGTGGAGAGAGTCAGCAGCACTAAATTTCTGGGGGTGCACATCACAGAGAATCTCACCTGGACCACCAACACCATGTCACTCTCCAAGAAGGCACAACAGCGCCTACACTTCCTCCGCCGGCTGAAAAGAGCAAGTCTCCCTCCACCCATCCTCACCACTTTCTACAGGGGCACCATTGAGAGTGTGCTGACCAGCTGCATCACTGTCTGGTACGGGAACTGTACTGCAGCAGACCGCAAGACCCTCCAGCGGACAGTGAACACAGCTGCAAGGATCATCGGTGCCCCTCTCCCCTCCATCCTGGACATTTTCCTCACATGATGCTCCAGCAAAGCCAATAGTATCGTGAAGGACTCCACACATCCCTCCCACAGTCTCTTCCAGCTCCTACCATCAGGAAGACGGTACCGGAGCATCAGAGCCCGCTCTGCCAGACTGCTCAACAGCTTTTTCCCCCAGGCTGTGAGAGCCCTGAACTCAAATCACCCTGTCCCTCTCTGAAACCCCATGCAAACCCCCTACCTCCTGAAACATGGACCATATGAAACTTATGGAACTTTTTTTTGTGCAATCGAAGTGTGCTACAAGCAGGTGAGTGGGCCTGTACAAACCACCTGTAGTAGCACACTCTCCTCCTCTATGCGCACTAGTCACTTTTCACACACACTGCTGTGTGTATACATATCCCACAAAAAGACTCAGTAATACACGTATGTTTACATGCTCATGCACTACAAATCATCCTGCACTGTTCCCCAGCCAGCTGCTGACTCACAATGTTTCTCTTTGCACATGTACAGTATTTATCTGAAGCACTCGTATAGTTTGTATTGTTTGTTTTTTAGTTTATGTATAGGTATAACATTTTTTTATATATAGTATATTTATAGTCAAATCTATCAGTAGGATAGTTGTGTATAGGTTTATATTGTTTTATTTCATTGCTGTATGCCTGTATTTATGTGGCACCGTGGTCCTGTGAGACACGACATTTCGTTCCACTGTATGCCCCCGCATGTAGCGGAATGACAATAAAGCTGAACTTGACTTGACTTGACTCTTTCTGAGTCCATCATTTGTGCTGTCCAGTGGGGTATGTGAATAATGGCAGTAAAAAAATTAACCACAATTCTTAGTGAATAATAAGAATAATGGAAATTGCATGTAAACAGGAGTAAGAGATTTGCTCTTGACATGTAAACATCATAATGCGATTAAGTCCTTACTCTGATTATTGGAAATAACTGAAATATTTGTCCGCATGTAAACGTAGTCAGTGTGAGAACCGTGAACTGTGAGAACAGTGTGAATATGTCAAAGCTTCGCAAAGATTCAGCCCAAAGTATACTTCCCTTTTCAGGGTTCTTACAGCTTTCCCAAATTCAAATTCAAGCACTTTCAAGGTGCATTTTCAAGATTTTCCAGCACTTTAAACTGTGGTAAATTACATGTTTACACACACACACACACTTGAGTTTTTCACTTTAAATCAGATGTTATTGTGCTATTAAAAACCACCAGTCTGGATCGCATATAGCATTGCATAATATAAATAGCCTACATAAAGTATATAAATTATAAAATAAAAAATAAAGAAAGAAATAATTTACATAGTACCACCAGGATTTTTAAAATAAAATGTAAGGCTTTTTAAGACCTGCACAAATCAAATAAATACTATATGAGCAGGGAAGGGCAATGTCTACGGTAACATATTAAACCATAAAATGACTGCAAAAAACATGATTTGCAGTTCAAATACAGGTTTTCACAAATAGAGTTTTTATAAAGTGACAAATTTAACATTTCGGCCTTTAAAATATTTTTAAGAAATAACAAAAATGGATGAGTCAGAAGTATAAAGAATTATTTTGTTTTTCAGCGGCTTTGTTGGCAGAGGATTAATTTGCACTTTCAATAAGCCCGCCTGCTGTTTTTGCTCAGAACAAAAAGCTTTCAAAAATGTAAAAATCAGCCTTCCAAAATCTAAAACATTTTAACAATAAGATGTCTTGTGTGCTTTAAATTAAAATAATTCTTTACACTTTTGACTCATCCCTTTCCTTTATTTCTTAAAAATAGTTTAAAGGCTAAAATATGAGGTTCTGTCTGCCACTAGGTAGCACTTTTGGAACTGCATTGTACTGTGTTTTTTGCTTTTACACGAAAGCGCAGACTCTCCCATGAAAAAAAGCAGAATTTACAGGAGACTTTATATTATTTTAACCATAATTTGTATTTGTCGTTTTCAAACCAACGCTCACTGAAGCAGCAACCTCCCGACGTGTTTTTATCTCCCGCTCGGTTCCATCAGAGGGCGCTCGTCAATAAAGACAGACAGATCACACTACAGCCACATGGACTCGAGCAGAGCTGTAGCTTATTTTATGTAAAAAGCATTTTCAAGCACTTTTAAGCACTTTATCCAAAATCCAAGCACTTTTCAAACCTTGAAAACACTGTTAAAATTCAAGCATTTTCAAGGATTTCAAGCACCCGTACGAACCCTGCTTTTTTATGCGTATGCGAGGGTCACCACCACAATTTTTGAGAGTGCAACAACATCAGTTCCCTATCAAAAGCTACTCTCGATGCTGCGTTGAAAGCGCTATGGGAACATTCTTTGTTCGACCGGTTGTTGAAACACGTGTGTCAAACATGCCAAACTTGGCTTAAATAACCTCGGTTAGGTGACGTCACCCGATTACGAACACCTGGAGGTTAGAAATAGATGTGACGTGGAAACATCCTCAGGTCTTTTGTCTTCAAGGACTGCATTGTTGTGTGCGTGTGTGTGTGTGAAAGAAAAAGCACGGTCAAAAATAAAGAGAAGAGAGAAAAAAGAAAAGAAAGGCAAAGCAGGAAGTGAGTAGTTATATATATATATAACTATATATATATATATAATAGTTATATCACCTTCTCACTCACCTTCTCAGAAGCTTGTGGGGATCGCGTGCCGATCTGGCTGAGGCGCGTGAGACGGACCAGCCCCTTTCTCTCGCGCTCTCGCCGGATCATGAAGCCCTCGCGTCCGAAGCTTTGACGCTTCTTCTGAACGGGCCGAGGAGACTTCATCTCTTGCTTCTGGGGAGGTGGAGAGTGCCACCTCAGAGCGCTCCTCTCGTGATGAGAAAGCATATGAGGAGTTACTCGAGGTGGTTACTTGGGCAGTCGATCGGTTACACCTAGACTGGCCGCAGGAGCAAGAGACCCCCAAGCGGTCAAAGTTAGACGACAGATATCTGTCGGATCTTTTTCGGTGACCTCCATGACGAGGTAACTC
This sequence comes from Acrossocheilus fasciatus, assembly GCA_036784905.1. Taxonomy (NCBI): domain Eukaryota; kingdom Metazoa; phylum Chordata; class Actinopteri; order Cypriniformes; family Cyprinidae; genus Acrossocheilus; species Acrossocheilus fasciatus. Next base: position 47,651,219 of record CM071940.1, read on the forward strand.
GTTCATGGAACAAACCATATTCGTCCCGTGTTTTTGTGCCATCGACGTCGATCTACTCGACTATCGTTGATGCAAAGACACGGGGCTATATGATGATGCCCCAGATTGAAGAGACGCTTGCGGGCTATCTCTCTCCTGGGACCTCATCATCATTGAAGAAAGCAACTCTCCCCACCAAGCCATGCAGAGTAACATCTTCACTGGTGGGGAAATCCTTTCAGGCAGCAGGTCAGGCTGGTACTGCTTTGCACACTATGGCGGTTTTGCAGGCATACCAGGCTGACCTGCTGAAAGACTTGAGCACTGGCGGGTCAATTGATGAGGAGGCGTTTTTTTAGAACTTTGCCGGGCCACAGATTTGTCTCTCTGTGCGACCAAGCAGACGGCCCATGCCATCGGCCATTCTATGGCTGCAATGGTTTCCACGGAGAGACATCTGTGGCTCAACCTCATGGGCATCAAGGACAAAGACCGCGCTTTCGTCCTTGATGCCCCCGTCTCGCCTTCTGGCCTATTTGGCGATGTCGTCAACACCGTCGGCACTAGGTTTCGGGAGGCGAAACTCTATGAGGAAGCATTTGTGAGGTTTCTTACCCGCCGTGCTCAAGATTCGGGACCGACCAGGTCCGGTTCCTTTGAGGCTTGAAGCGCAAAAAGAGAGTGTGGCGAGCCGAGCACCCCTTCGTAGAGACTGGGGTGCGGCTCGCCGCGCTTCACAGTCCGCCTCAAAGAGACCGGACCTGTGGAACATCATCACCGCTAAGAAGAAGTCCTGAGGCTGGTGCGCCCAGGACCGTGGGGGTGTGTCCCCCCCAGGGAGGGGCGCGTAAAATTCCAACAGAGAGTAGAGGCTCCTTCCTGGCACCCTCAGGGGGCCGCTGTACAATCTCCGCCGCCACTGGGACCAGCGGTCTCCAGTGAAAAGTTAGGTGTTCGGTTTTCTCCTGCCACGTTTCAGAATACCAGACATCTAACATCCCCCCATCAAAGCGAAGTGTCATAACTAGTGCCGTGGGTAGAAAGGACTGTAGAGAGAGGCTACAGGATTCAGTTTACGTATCATCCTCCGCGTTTCAACGGCGTGGTCTCCACTTCCGTGAAACCGGAACGAGCGCATTTGTTGACACAGGGGTTGCAAACTCTGCTGGACAAAGGGGCCATAGAACGTGTTCCCCTGCCAGACAGACAGTCAGGCTATTACAGCCAGTATTTTCTTGTTCCCAAGAAGGATGGGGGGTTGCGTCCGATTTTAGATCTTTGCGGGTTGAACCGCTACCTCAGAACATACAAGTTCAAAATGCTGACAATCAAGATGATTGTTTGTCACATCCAATCGGAGGATTGGTTTGTGACTATCAATCTAAAGAATGCTTATTTTCATATAGAAATATTGCCACAACACAGGAAGTTCCTGAAGTTCGCTTTCGGGGGCGAAGCCCACCAGTATCGGGTTCTTCCGTTCAGCCTAGCCTTGTCACCCCGCACATACACCAAATGCATGGATGCAGCTCTGGCTCCTCTACGACTCCAGGGCATCCGCATTTTAAACTACATAGACGACTGGCTGGTTTTGGCTCAGTCTCAGGAGCTTCGACATCGGGATGTCGTCCTAGCTCATCTCGAATCTCTGGGGTTGAGACTCAACGCCAAGAAAAGCGTTCTCTCTCCTGCTCAGAGGACAACGTATTTGGGGGTCGTATGGGATTTGATCACGATGCGGGCACAGCTGTCTCCTGCACGCGTCGAATCCATTCTAAACACCCTAAAGAACATCAAGCTAGGCCAGAAAGTCACGGTTCATCACTTTCAGAGAGTTCTAGGTCTCATGGCAGCTGCATCCACGGTGATACCTTTGGGCCTCCTGCACATGAGATCGTTTCAGTTGTGGCTTAGAGCCAGGGGATTTCATCCAAGGGCCAATCCCAAGAGGCAAATAGGGGTTACGCGCCGGGGGCTTCGTACCCTATCTACAGTCAGGTCCATAAATATTGGGACATCGACACAATTCTAACATTTTTGGCTCTATACACCACCAAAATGGATTTCAAATGAAACGAACAAGATGTGCTTTAACTGCAGACTGTCAGCTTTAATTTGAACGGTGTAGGAATTACAACAGTTTGCATATGTGCCTCCCACTTGTTAAGGGACCAAAAGTAATGGGACAGAATAATAAATCATAAATCAAACTTTCACTTTTTAACTCTCTGGGGTCGGCTGTATCGCCGGCGATACCAGATCGGTTTTTTTAAGATCAGTGCAAAAGACACTAAAAATTCTCTGTTGATTTTAGTCACACAAATAAGTGTTATACATCAATCGAAACTGTTAAGTGTCTACTTTTTTTTGTGTACACTCACAATAACAACACAACTTTATGCTTTTGGAAAAATAATAAAACAAACAGGGAGCGCTCTCTGTCTTCTCCGTCTCCGCGAACTGTTTTTAGAAACACGTCACTAAAATGAACTGTAACTCAGCGAATACTCAACACAGAGACATGGGAGTTATATCTATAGAAAGCCTGAAGTGTTTACTTTGAAATGAAGCAAGTCTTATCGAAAACAAACATTCTGTGATGAAGTAATCCGTGTGAAACCAACACGATGTTCAATCTGTCCCGTCTGACTCATTATCTCTAATGAGTTCACGCCCTCGCTCTGCTCGCGCCGTTCATATGTAAATAGCCACGTGGTGCGTGCGCACGTGTAAACGCCCAAAACAAAGAGCGGAGAAAGAGCGGCTACTGTTCGTTTCTAGAAGACGCGCCGAGTGAAAGCAGGATTTCCCTCGAAATAAGAACACGATTTCATCTAGAAGAGGCGATCGATCTGATGAGTAAGTAATGTTTCTTTTTTTTTTGCATTAGTTAACATTTTATTGTGTCATAAACTTGAACAGATTTAAACAGTTAGCTGGGTTTTTCCCAAACGACAACACGATGAATGCTACGCGCCTAAGAATGTTTAGACCATGTTTATTATTAATACTCTGTTCACAAATATATTTTAATAGTGTGCTAAACAATAATAATTAGTTTCTCAGATATAAAATATCATTTTTTTATAGTACAAAGTACATCCTTTTATTGTGCAAAGCTTGCTTGAGTCTGTGACTTCAGAATCATGTCATAGGCTACTATAAAATCATACATAATAGACTATATGACTACAAAATCATAGTCGGGTTTTTCCCAAACTATAATTCCTGACTACAGTGTTTGAAATCTTGTAAAACATTTTGAATATGAGGGGCAATTCACTGTATTTAAATTTCTTACGGCGCGATGATATTTTCATGCTCTATATATAACAATAAAAGTAATATGAATGTACACTGTAACATGATGAATGTTACGAGTCTAAGTATGTTTAGTACATGTTTATTATTAATAGCCTACTCTGTTCAGAAATAGATTTTAATAACATACTAAACAATAATAATTAGTTTCTCAGATATAAGATTGTTTTATGATAGTACAAAGCATGTGTGAGTCTATGGCTACAAAACATATATATATATATATATATATATACATATATATATATATATATATATATATATATATACAGATGCTCCTGATATTAACATGCTCACAAATGTTTTTTTGTTTGTATTTCATTGAATCAGATCCCACCACCAGATGTATCCTGATGTCTCTTCAAACTGTTTTCCTCTGAGAGCGCTGAACCAACATCAGATGTTCAACTACACTGATATTCTATGTTAAAACAAGCTCCTTTTCTACTGATTATGTTTTTTTCTTCTTGAATCCATGGAAAGAATTTGAAACACTTAAATAAAACATGTAAATATCAGGTATGATTTACTTGTTTCACTTGTTGAACAGAATCTGCTGAAGGAATGACTCAAAGTCTGTTCACATCTCTGTGGTTAGATCAGTGTGCACACTAATGTGTTGTAAATAAAACACAAATAATTTAAAAAACCCTTTTTTCAATGTCCTCACATTCTCTCTTACCTGCCTCACAGTCACAGTCACACTGATGGGCCATTAGGGCCCCATAGGGGAGGGCCCTTTGTCTCTCAGGTGAGACTCACTTATTATTCATGGCCATTACCACTCCCTCGCATACAGACCCTCGATCACAAAATATGTCTTGAAAATTTTAAATCAATATATTGTTTTCTGTGAATGAGTAAGCAGAATGATTTTCACATAATTTTGAAGTAAATATTCTAGCCTACAAGACTGATTACTCAAAAGTCTTATTCAGGACTATTTAGTGTGGGTTTTAAGGCCTTATTTCAGCTACATTTTTTTTCCCAAAACGTACTAACCACGCATAATATTTTTTTTCTAAAAAATGCAAACATGTACATCCAACTTGGTCACATATTATTGTAGAACAGTTTGTGCTGAATACAAAAAAAATACATGTTGGTCAATAGTATGTTTTAAGTACCTGAAAAAAGCACAAATATCAGGGCATGTCAAAACATCTCAAGGGCCCCAAAATGACCTCAGACCCCAGAGGGTTAATCCTTTGCAGTCAATTACAGCCTGAAGTCTGAAACGCATAGACATCACCAGACGCTGGGTTTCATCCCTGGTGATGCTCTGCCAGGCCTCTACTGCAACCGTCTTCAGTTCCTGCTTGTTCTTGGGGCATTTTCCCTTCAGTTTTGTCTTCAGCAAGTGAAATGCATGCTCAATCGGATTCAGGTCAGGTGATTGACTTGGCCATTGCATAACAGTCCACTTCTTTCCCTTCAAAAACTCTTTGGTTGCTTTTGCAGAATGCTTTGGGTCATTGTCCATCTGCACTGTGAAGCACCGTCCAATGAGTTCTGAAGCATTTGGCTGAATATGAGCAGATAATATTGCCCGAAACACTTCAGAATTAATCCTGCTGCTTTTGTCAGCAGTCACATCATCAATAAATACAAGAGAACCAGTTCCACTGGCAGCCATACATGCCCACACCATGACACTACCACCACGCTTCACTGATCAGTCCCTCCAGTTTTTCGCGATTCCGCGATCACTGAATAAAATGCAAAATAAGGAAAATGTCGCATTTTTTTGTGATCCTGCATAATTCGTCATTTAACCGCAAAATAATCGCAAAAAAATAAATAAAAGACCTCACATAACATGAAATTATAATCATCTAACTTAATTATTTTACGTTACATGGATTCAGATGTTGTTCACGTGTAAAACTTTGTAACGCCATTGGATCATCAAGCTCTCAGTGAAACCTCGTAACTTCACCCGCCTCCATTCAGATTGACGCGCCGCGCACAGCCTGGAGGAGACAGATCTCGGCTTTTTCGCAATGAAAGGGTAAATAAATAACTGATGTTTGAATAGTACAGCGTTTTCTTTACTCAAACGTTTTTGTGTGCTTGAAGAGCGGAGAAGAAGTAGGTTATTTGCCATCTAGCCAATATACAATGTACATTTTATATATCATGTGCATAAGCGCTTAATTTGAGATTTTGACCAAGTGTATTAAACAACAAGAAAAACTAAGCGCCCATATAGCTACAATAAACGTCATATAACCTGTAAAAGTTGATGAAAGCATATGTTGCGATGCACTTACTGCCTCAGATAACAGTTTCAGCCGTTCTAACGACACTCCATCTCCGTCATTCGCTGGTCAAACACTTTAACTCCATTTGAACTTGAATTTCATATAATGTTAAGTGCATTAAGTGCACACTGATCAGTAAAGTCTGATACAATACCAACGCTGACGACGCAGTGTTGTTTAATTATTTAATTTTGACCCTTTCTATTTTTTATATATCAATATATAATATATCAATAAATCAGAATTTATTAAGAGACCATACCAAATGTATGAATTGGATTTACAAGCAGTATGTACAGCTACAATACTTATTTGTTAATGTTTACATAGGTAAGGTGGAAAAAGGGTCCTATAAGGTTGTTTTAAAAGTTAAAATGTTTCAGAATTGTTTTGTTTGTTATTTGTGAATATTGTGCATCTAACACAATACATAATCTGCACATTTAATAAACTCCAGCTGGTTCAAAATCACATGCGATTAATGGGGGACACTTTATTTCCAGCGATATCGTCTACATGATTGCAAAAATACTATTAGAACTGTACTGAGCTGGATGATGGCATCACTGAATTCAGTAATGAAATTTTTAAGTGTTTACTGTTGTCCTTCTACACTACTGACACACTATTTTCCTATTTGATACTGTAAAGCTGTTTTGACACAATCTGTATTGTTAAAAGCACTATATAAATAAAGGTGACTTCACTTGAGTTAATCTGGTAAATGTGATATCATAATTTAAAAGAAAAAAAAAAATCGCAAATTTGTCACAAATTTATGGAAATTACCACCACAAAATCAGTCATTTTGATCGCAAAAATCACACAAAAAAAATTGTGAAATCCTGGAGGGACTGACTGATGAGGTGGTATGCTTAGGATCATGAGCAGTTCCTTTCATTCTCCATACTCTTCTCTTCCCATCACTCTGGTACAAGTTGATCTGTCCATAGGATGTTGTTCCAGAACTGTGAAGGCTTTTTTAGATGTCCTTTGGCAAACTCTAATCTGGCCTTCCTCACCAATGATTTACATCTTGTGGTGAACCCTCTGTATTCACTCTGGTGAAGTCTTCTCTTAATTGTTGACTTTGACACACATACACCTATCTCCTGGAGAGTGTTCTTGATCTGGCCAACTGTTGTGAAGGGTGTTTTCTTCACCAGGGAAAGAATTCTTCGGTCATCCACCACAGTTGTTTTCCGTGGTCTTCCGGGTCTTTTGGTGTTGCTGAGCTCACCGGTGCGTTCCTTCTTTTTAAGAACGTTCCAAACGTTCGCAAGATGCTAACGACAGATGCATGCCTCACGGGTTGGGGAGCGGTCTTAGATGGCCGTCCAGCCTAAGGGATCTGGAGAGGCCATCTTCTCGATTGGCACATCAATTGCCTCAAAATGATGGCTCTATTTTGGACCCTGAAATACTTCCTCCAGCAGTTGAGAGGCTACCATGTCCTAGTGCGGGTGGACAACACAGCGGTAGTCTCTTACATAAATCACCAGGGAGGACTGCGTTCGCGCCGCCTGAACAGGCTAGCGCACCAGGTTCTGCTTTGGGCACAGGACAAGTTCCTGTCCCTCAGGGCGATTTACATCCCCGGACATATGAATGTGGGAGCAGACTTGCTGTCCAGACAAGCTGTGATACACGGGGAATGGAAACTCCACCCCGAAGTAGTCAGTCAAATCTGGGAAAGATTTTACGAAGCAGAGGTGGACCTCTTTGCTTCACAGGAGACAGCACAATGTCCCCTCTACTTCTCTCTGACTCATCCAGCTCCCCTAGGTCTGGACGCCATGGCCCATGTGTGGCCCAGACTGCATCTTTATGCATTTCTTCCGATTGCTCTGCTTGCGCCCCGTTGGCCGACCAGAATATGGTTCTCGGATCTAATATCTCTCCTCGACGGCTCGCCGTGGGTGATTCCGTTGAGGGGGACCTTCTCTCTCAGGCACAGGGGACAATGACCTTCTCTCTCAGGCACAGGGGACAATATTTCATCCCCAGCCCGAGCTCTGGAACCTTCACGTCTGGCCCCTGAGGGGGACCAACTGAGAGATGCTCAGAGAGAGACTATTCTGAGCGCTAGGGCTCCCTCCACTAGAAGAACTTATGCCAGTAAATGGTGCGTTTTCGAAAGTTGGTGTACGACACACCATGCAGATCCAGCTCACTGACAGATTGTTTCAGTACTGGAGTTTCTGCAAGAGAAACTGTCCTCAGGAACATGTCCTAATACTCTCAGAACTTACGTGGCCGCCATCTCGGCTTGCCATGCTCTGATTGATGGGGTTTTGGTGGGGAAACACCCTCTAGTTGCCCGCTTCATTCGAGGAGCTAAGCGGTTGAGGCCGCCCACTAGAGCGACAGTTCCTTCATGGGACCTAGTTATAGTGCTTGAGGGCTTAGTGGGCACCCCTTTCGAACCACTGGAGTCAGCGCCTGTCAGGTTTCTGACCCTAAAGATGGTTTTTCTAACAGCTATTACTTCTCTGAAGAGAATTGGGGATTTGCAGGCTCTGTCAGTCTCCCCATCCTGCTTAGATTTTTCCCCTGGGCTGGTCAAAGCTATTTTACATCCTCACCCTAGTTATCTTCCGAAGGTTCCATTCTCGACCATAAATCCGGTCGTTCTCGAAGCCTTCTGCCCTCCGCCGTTCATGACACCGGAGCAGGAGAAACTTCACTTACTGTGTCCAGTACGTACTGTCCAGGTTTACGTCCACCGCACTAGCCAGTGGCGTAAGTCGGAGCAGCTTTTTGTATGTTTTGGAGGCCGCAACCGGGGGGCGGCTTCCACCCGACAGACTACAGTATGTCACATTGGGTGAGGGATGCTATTGTCCTAGCCTATGAGGCGCGTGGTCGAGCTTCGCCTCTAGGTGTAAGGGCCCATTCAACCAGGGGGATTGCATCTTCAATGGCTTTGGTATGAGGTGTCCCCTTGCAGCAAGTTTGTGATGCGGCAGGTTGGTCCTCTCCGCACACATTTGTTAGATTCTATAGTTTGGATGTTCATGTTACTCCGGGCTCCAATGTCCTTGAGTCGACATCCCAGAGTCATGTCTGAGACCTCTTTCATGTTTGTGCGCACACACTACACAACATTGGAGGTCCAGACACTTCCAGTGCGGCGGCATTGGTATTCTCGTTCCAATAGCGCTTTCAGCGCAACATCGAGAGTACAGTTCGCACACAGTTTCCTAATTGGCAGGGCTGCACAATTTACCAATATTAATTACGAATTGTGATATTGCTTAGTGTGATTTTCGAATCACGAAGGCCGCGACTTAAAACATTACAAACGCGGGGTAATAACACTACATGATTTAAACATTTCCACATGCTAACATAACAAAATTTTGAAAATGTCAGATTATTTCCTAGGCATATCAACACTATATAGAGAAAAAAAATGTGCCAAAGTTCAAAAATCTTTTGAAGATATCGCTTAACATTTATTTAACCATAGCAAAAGTAAATTTCTGGTTTTAGTAAATTTTTCATCTCAGTTTTTAGTGTTCATTAAAAATGAGACACATCTACATCTGCTTTGCTTATAATGCTTTGCTAAATCAATGTTGGGTTGTGCTCCGCTCTCCCCTACACACACAGAAGGAGCATGAGAAACTTTAACAACGCTCAGAGCGCAGATCACAGTTTATATCCACACCGGAGTTTGCATGTTTTAAGTTTTTATGGATATATTTCATAGATTGTTTAATGTCTGTAAATGATGAAATTAAAACGTAGATATTAGTAGTGACATTTTACAGTTGTACTATGAAATAAAATGGTTATTTTTCTTAAATATTCAATTTTTATCATATCAAACTTTTAATTAAGTTTTAATTAAATTAAGTTCAAATATTATGGTGGGTCTTGAAATAGATTATACTTGTCTAGGTGGGTCATGGAATGGAAAAGTTTGGGAACCCCTGAGCTAAAGCATTGTGGAGATAGCTGCATGTCAATTTTTGCATGAATTTAGTCTAATTTTGGAGCAAATCTGACAAACCGTCTAGGATAAATTTGAAAAAGTAGATTTTTTGGATTATTCAAAATTGTGAAAAATCTTGACCCATAAAAATTCTGGACCCATGAGAATTTTGGTATGTGTGTGACTTGGCATGAGCCACAGAATCAGAAGTAAAAAAAAATCATTTTGTTTCTAGCCCATATGGTTCGAAAGTTATTAGCATAAACATGAGTGCAACTTTGAGCTGTTGGTAGCACGAAAGGGTTTGAGTTAGAGACTACTAACTTGAACCACGAGTGGCTCTATGGGCTGTCATAGACTCAACCAGAAGAAGAAGAAGAAAACTAATGGATACAATATGTGCCTTCACACCTTCAGTGCTTGGCCCCTAAGAAAACTAATGATAATACCAATAAAGATTAAAATATTATTCTCATAATACACGTTACATATTTTATATTCAGTATCTTCTTGTCACTTAAATATTAGGAATCCAACCTCTACTCTAGTTCCCATTTCTATTGTATTTTATTAGTGACTAGTTAGCATATACAGTATGTTGTTTAAATGGGATTTTAGCTGGTGATTGTAGAAACAGCAGTCTTCCCCATTCACGTCTTGCCAGTATCACATATATAACTGCCCAGAGACGTTGCAAACATGGCCACCGAGTGGCACAATTTCCATAAACAGACTTTGTGCAACCTCGTGAAATGTAAGAAATTACTAGAGTTTTGAGGTTCTCAGTTATTAAAGGTAAAAGAAAACAACAACAACATGCATTTATGGGATGTAGTGGAGAAAAAAGAATTATATGTTTTATCTAAATTTTATGTACTGTAGTACATTTTTTCCAAAGTAGAAACTACAGATACTTGAAAATGTATTTTTGATTGAGTAAAAACACTTGAGTACTGTCCACCTCTGCACAGAACTGTTATTTCAGGCTAAATGAATGAGTTTAAAATGGAAGGTGTCTTACCTGTGTTATTAGCCATGTTTTTTAATGAATGTTCACTGGCGAAGCGTCCAACTGTAAGGTTTCAAAAAAGAAAAAAAAGAAAAGATGTGATGCAAGTAGAATCAACAGAATATAAGCCCAGTTTTGTAACCGAAGGTGTGAATTTACAGTCACCTCCTTTTGTATTATATTTTCATTAATCAGATAAGGTTTCTTAGTACACTGAAAAAAATCTGTTAGATTAACATAAAAAAATATGTACATTGGTAATGTTTACTCCGCATACTCAGCATGTTAAATAAACATGATTTTTATATGTAAAAGTTTCACATTTTGATGTAAGTTCTCATTTTATATTTTTAATTAATCTGACTTTCATTTATCTCTTACACAAAATTGTTATATTAACAGAGCTCAACAGAATGTTTAAAAAAGCAACCACACACAACCAAAGCAAAGGCACTACTGTGAAAAGGGGCGCTGTAGTTAAAAACTATTTTATGTTAACAACAAAAATTATTCATGTAAGCCCAGTTTGAATGGATTAAGTTACATAAATCAAAAATATGCAAGAAATTCTACCGGGGTATAAATTCCATAAATCAGTACTCTTTGGATACAGGTTTTTTTTAATTCATCAAAAATTAAGAATGCCAAGGCACTCGAAAATATAATGAAAAATAAAAAGCCTTCATGTCAGTCGACACCCTAATGAAGGCTTGATAGCCACAAAGCGTCGGTGTACTTGTGATTTGTTTTTAATGTAAAGCCATATGAGAATAAAGGCTTTTTATTTTTCATTATATTTTTGAGTGCCTTGGCCTTATGAGTTTTTTCACAGATTAAGTTACATGGGTGACATAAAAAAATGATGTAAAAACTGTGTTGAAATAACTTGTTTAAATTAAGTAAATTGGACAACCTAACACTTTGACGTTCTCAGTTTGTGTAATTCCACGTGGGGTTCAGAGTATAATTTTTCATCCGCATTAATTTCACACTTGTCTAGTACAAATGTCACTTTGTTTCATAATTACACTGAAAACATTTTTCTTTATTTAACTCAAAAAATGGAAGTGAAATGTGACAACATGCCCCGTAGGTGGGGTACATTGTAACGTTGTAACATGACCATATATCACAGCTTAAAATTTTATCTGATCTAATTTAAAAAATATACAAGCAAACTAAAATATTATGTCAATAAAATAAAATGATTAACCTTTCAATTAAAATAATGGCTTTTTTTTTTTTTTTTTTTTTAAGAATGAAAAATAATCTAATTTTGGAGTTTGACAATGAACACATTGCAACCATGCTTGAGACGGCCCTGATCGCAACACACAGCTGTACAGTGTAGCCTAGATTAAAACAATGTGAGCAAATATATTGTTACGGCTGGTGCCGTTTTGTGGTGTTGTTTGTGGCTTTTCTCGTCTCTCTTTTGTTTGTCTTTACATTCACTTTCTTAGCGCTACGCCATTGGTCCTGCTTTCTGCCAATCATCGTTGGAGGAGATGATGTCATCTATCTCATCCTAATTAGTGACCAGCTGGATCTATAAAAGGAAGATGCTGAGACAACGGCCGTTTCTCAAACGGAAGGCTGCATCCTCCGGAGGTCGCATTTGTAGGCTGCATACATCACAAAGAAGATCTTATTTTAGTATATTAATGGTTATAAATTTGACTATTATTCTTAGTTAAGTGTAAATTGTTGTAATATGCTTTTGACTCGCAAATGTAATGCACAGTTAACTGAAATAAACCCGGCTTGATGACGTATGCAGCCTACAAATGCAACCTCCTGAGGATGCAGCCTTCCGTTTGAGAAACGGCCAACGTGGGAGATGAAGCTAGGTTGCCAACCGCAAATAAACAACAAAGAAGAAGAATGTGGGAGATGGCTTGCTTGTGTCTGTTGCTAGTTGTTTTGAGATTGTGTTGTTTAGCTAATGTTCTTTTTGTATACTGTGGGTTAAGCTTTATTTGTTTGCGTGTGTTTTGTACATTAAGCTCTATTTTATCTTAATTAATGTAAACTTCATTTGGTAACCACTAGTGTGTATATGAAGGGGAGAGAAGGAGAGGAAAGGTAAGAATATCATGTGATCTACACTGTACATCCTGTAGTGAATGATTGTTAAATACACTAGGTAAGGGGCGTGCCTCATTTGCTGTATGTTTTGTTTTTGCTAGTGAGAGTAGCTTAGTTTAGGGTATCTTTGGATACTGAAGATTCTCTTTTCTTTTTTGTTTCTCTTTAGTTAAGTTTAGATTTGATAACTGAGTTAGAGGGTTATGTTTTGATTATTCCTTTTGTTTGACTGCCGCCCAGTTCCTTTCTTCTTTTCCCCTAATTATTTGGGCTGATTTCTTTCATTAGTATTCTTTATGTAAATGTTATTGTCAACAGCTTTGGGACAAGAATTTTCCCACTGCAAATATTGTAAATAAACACTGGTTTGTTGCATTTAGCGCTCTGGTTTTTATTGCTTGCTCTGGTTTTTATTGCTTGCTCTGGTTTTTATTGCTTGCTCTGGTTTTTATTGCTTGCGCTGGTATCGGGTCAAGACCAGACCTCAGCAATTAATGTTATTCCCCATACCCCTTAACCCTCTGGGGTCCGAGGTCATTTTGGGGCCCTTGAGATGTTTTGACATGCCCTGATATTTGTGCTTATTTCAGCTACTTAAAACATACTATTGACCAACATGTAATTGTTTTTGTATTCAGCACAAACTGTGCTACAATAATATGTGACCAAGATGGATGTACATGTTTGCATTTTTTTATTAAAAAAATATTATGCGTGGTTAGTAAGTTTTGGGGGAAAAATGTAGCTGAAATAAGGCCTTAAAACCCACACTAAATAGTCCTAAACAAGACTTTTGAGTAATCAGTCTTGTAGGCTAGAATATTTACTTCAAAATTATGTGAAAATCATTCTGCTTACTCATTCACAGAAAACAATATATTGATTTAAAATTTTCAAGACATGTTTTGTGATCGAGGGTCTATATGCGAGGGAGTGGCAATGGCCATGAATAATAAGTGAGTCTCACCTGAGAGACAAAGGCCCCTCCCCTAATGGCCTCTAATGGCCCATCAGTGTGACTGTGACTGTGAGGCAGGTATAAGAGAATGTGAGGAGATTGAAAAAAAAGGTTTTTTTTTAAATTATTGGTATTTTATTTACAACACAGTATAATCAAAACATACATAATGAAGGTCAAAGACACATTATTGTGCACACTGATCTAACCACAGAGATGTGAACAGACTTTGAGTCATTCCTGCAACAGATTCTCTTCAACAAGTGAAACAAGTAAATCATACCTGATATTTACGTGTGTTATTTAAGTGTTTCTACTTCTTTCCATGGATTCAAGAAGAAAAAAACATAATCAGTAGAAAAGGAGCTTGTTTTAACATAGAATATCAGTGTAGTTGAACATCTGATGTTGGTTCAGCGCTCTCAGAGGAAAACAGTTTGAAGAGACATCAGGATACATCTGGTGCTGGTATCTGATTCAATAAAATACAAACAAAAAAACATTTGTGAGCATGTTAATATCAGGAGCATCTGTGTGTATATAAATATATATATATATATATATATATATATATATATATATATGTTTTGTAGCCATAGACTCACACATGCTTTGTACTATCATAAAAAAGATAAAGAAATCTTATATCTGAGAAACTAATTATTATTGTTTAGCACGTTATTAAAATCTATTTCTGAACAGAGTAGGCTATTAATAATAAACATGTACTAAACATACCTAGACTCATAGCATTCATCATGTTACAGTGTACACTCATATTACTTTTATTGTTTTATATAGAGCATGAAAACATCATCGTGCCGTAAGAAATTTAAATACAGTGAATTGCCCCTTATATTAAAAATGTTTTACACGATTTCAAACACTGTAGTCAGGAATTATAGTTTGGGAAAAACCCAACTATGATTTTGTAGTCATATAGTCTAGTATGTATGATTTTATAGTAGCCTATGATATGATTCTGTAGCCACAGACTCATGCAATACAATAAAAGAATGTACTTTGTACTATAAAAAATTATATTTTATATCTGAGAAACTAATTATTATTGTTTTGAAAATAATCTAACTCACTCATTCAGAGAAAACAATATATTGATATAAAGATTCTAAGTCACTTTTTGAGTGGAAAGGCTCTATGCGAGAGGGCGTGACTCACACCTGAGAAGACAAAGGCCCGCATAATGAGCTCCATAATGAGCCATTCAGTCAGGTGTGTGACTGAGAGAGAAGAGTTACAAGAAAGAATGGGAGGAAAAAAGAAATGTGTATACGTATAACTATCACATAAAATAACTTGAGATTCACTTGCGAGTGCAGTTAAACAGTTTATTAGGAACAAACAAATAAACAACAGAAGAGTCAAGACATCGTGGGTGCAATATCCAAAATATCCAAAACAGTGGCAGGAAACTGGAACCCAGGAAAACAGGAGACAGCAGAAACTGCATGAGAAAACACAAAACAGACGTGAGCAACACAATGAACGGACAAAGACCAAGCAAACATGGTGACAATACATACACTACCAGTCAAATTATTTAAACAGTAAGATTTGTAATGTTTTTTTTAAGAAGTGTCTTCAGCTCATTTATTTTATCCAAAGTACAGCAAAAACAGTACATTATATTTATTATAATATATAGGCCTACATTTTACTATTCAAAATAAATAAAGCACCCCCCCCCCAAAAAAATAAATAAATAAATAAAAATAAAATAAAATTATTAATAAATAAATTAGTGAGCATGTTGATAGTCTTATCAGGAGCAACTATATTATTAGATTAGCAATCACCAACATAGCCCATGTGATTTTATAACATAGATGTACACATGTATTTTCATACAATACAAAAACAACATTTTATAACTGAGAAACTAAATTATTATTGTTAAGCTTATTATAAACATGTTTGAGCAGGTATTTGCAAACAGAGTAGGCTACTTCACAGTAAAGATTGGTCTAAACTTTCTTAGACATTACTTTTATATCATTGTTTATAGAACATGTAACTATCCTCACGTCGTGCAACATTTAAATGTAATGAAAGGTTGTCCATCATATTTCAAAACGTTGCACTTGATTTCACACATTTTATTCTGGAGTTATAAATGCGTTCAACTTTGTCACAACAACACATTATCGAATGCCAATTAGAAACATTACTTACTCGGTATAAAGTATCTCCTCCTCCGCGGCTCCAGCTGCACTCGCGCTCTGTTTGTGAAGTAAACAAAGCTTTTTCCTCTCAGCGCGTCTTCTGGGGGTAAATATAACTTTTTTTCCTCTCAGCGCGTCTTCTGGGGGTAAAATACAAAGCTTATTCCTCACAGTGTGTTCTTCCAAAACTGAAAAGTATCCGAGATGAACGCGTTGCTGCTTTGTTTACGGTGGTGTGGGCGTTTGCATGCCACGTGGCTCGCGCGGAGGTTTGTAATAACAATAGCGCGAGCAGCGTGTGGGCGTCACCTAATTAGAGATAATGAGACCAGACGGAAAAACTGGACATGTCCTTGGTTTCATACGGATTACTTTATCACAGAATATTTGTTTTCGGTAAGACTTACTTCATTTAACAGTATACATATCAAGCTTTCTATAGATATATTTCTCATGTCTCTGTGTGAAGTATTTGCTGAGTTACAGTTCATTTTAGTGACGTGTTTCAAAAAGCAGCTCGCGAAGACGGAGAAGACAGAGAGCGCACCCTGTTTGTTTTCTTTATTCTTCAAAAGCACAAAGTTTAGTTGTTGTTATGAGTGTATTCAAATAAAAGTAAACCCCTTACAGATTCGAATGGTGTATTGCTCTTATCTGTACGATCAAAAATGGCAGAGTAATTCAAGCTCATTTCGGCCTTATCAGGAAAATTTGCCTCAAAACGCGTATACGCGTTTGTCGACCCCAGGGGGTTAATAATAAACATGGTCTAAACATTCTTAGACGCGTAGCATTCATCACGTTGTCGTTTGGGAAAAACGCAACTAACTTAGTAAATCTGTTCAAGTTTATGTCACAATAAAACGTTAACTAACGCAAAAAAGAAACATTACTTACTCATCTCCTCTGCTGGATGAAATCGTGTTCTTCTTTCAAGGGAAATCCTGCTTTCACTCGGCGCGTCTTCCAGAAACGATGAGGATCTCCTCTTCTTTGTTTGTTTTGGGCGTTTGCACGTGAGCACGTCCCACGCAGCTATTTACATATGAACAGCGCGAGCCGAGCGTGGGTGAGATCGCATTAGAGATAATGAGTCAGACGGGAAAGATTGAACATCGTGTTGGTTTCACACGGATTACTTCATCACAGAATGTTTGTTTTCGATAATAATTGCTTCATTTCAAAGTAGACACTTCAAGCTTTCTATAGATATATTTCTCATGTCTCTGTGTGAAGTATTTGCTGAGTTACAGTTCATTTTAGTGACGCGTTTCTAAAAACAGTTCGCGGAGACGGAGAAGACAGAGAGCACACCCTGTTTGTTTTCTTTATTCTTCAAAAGCACAAAGTCGAGTTGTTATTATGAGTGTATACAAATAAAAGTAGACCCCTTACAGATTCGAATGGTGTATTGCTCTTATCTGTACGATCAAAAATGGCAGAGTAATTCAAGCTCATTTCGGCCTTATCAGGAAAATCTGCCTCAAACCGCATATATGCGTTTGTCGACCCCAGAGGGTTAAGGTTCCTAAGAGCACAGTGGCCTCCATAATCCTTAAATGGAAGATGTTTGGGATGACCAGAACCCTTCCTAGAGCTGGCCGTCCGGCCAAACTGAGCTATCGGGGGAGAAGAGCCTTGGTGAGAGAGGTAAAGAAGAACCCAAAGATCACTGTGGCTGAGCTCCAGAGATGCAGTCGGGAGATGGGAGAAAGTTGTAGAAAGTCAACCATCACTGCAGCCCTCCACCAGTCGGGGCTTTATGGCAGAGTGGCCCGACGGAAGCCTCTCCTCAGTGCAAGACACATGAAAGCCCGCATGGAGGACTCCAAGATGGTGAGAAATAAGATTATCTGGTCTGATGAGACCAAGATAGAACTTTTTGGCCTTAATTCTAAGCGGTATGTGTGGAGAAAACCAGGCACTGCTCATCACCTGTCCAATACAGTCCCAACAGTGAAGCATGGTGGAGGCAGCATCATGCTGTGGGGGTGTTTTTTTTATTTTATTTTTGTGCCAAATGTTCACGTTCATGTTGCTTCTTTTGGCCCATCGCACGACTTCAAACACAGCGCGGAGTAAATGCGTCATCTGAATCAGAATGTTATGATTGGCCCAGAGCTGTTGAATTTTGAATTTCAACGGCTCTGGATTGGCCGGAGTAGACGTCTTACGTCACCACGTTCTGAACTCGTACGTGCTCATACCGGTAATTTTCCTTCTGCGTTCACACAGCAGAATTCCGGCAATGTTACAACTTCTCAAACCGGTAAATTGCCGGTTTGAGATGCAACAAAAACTTGTTGCATCTTTCCCAAAAAGACTCATGGCTGTATTAGATCAAAAGAGTGCTTCTACTAAATACTGAGCAAAGGGTCTGAATACTTAGGACCATGTGATATTTCAGTTTTTCGTTTTAAATAAATCTGCAAAAATGTCAACAATTCTGTGTTTTTCTGTTAATATGGGGTGATGTGTGTACATTAATGAGGAAAAAAAAAGAACTTAAATGATTTTAGCAAATGGCTGCAATATAACAGAGTGAAAAATTTAAGGGGGTCTGAATACTTTCCATACCCACTATATATATATATATATACATACATACAGAGCTGGGTAGTAACTGATTACATGTAATCAGATTCCAAAAATGAAGTACTTGTAATTAGAGTAAGTTACATTTTAAAATACTCGTAATCAGATTAGTTACTTTTTTATGGATTACATGATTACATATTATTCACACAATAGCAATAAATTATTCATAATTCATTGATTCTCCCTAATTTCTCTTTTTCATCTTTTAAATTCTCCTTTCTAAAATAGCCTACAGTTATATATATTCAGAAAGTCCAGTTTTGTGGACATTCACACAGTCATTAGTCAGGTGGCGATACAGCATTTGACCACTGGATTTATGTCTTTTGGAAGGTTTTTGTCTTTCAAATTCATTAAAATGCATATATTCACATTATTTCTTATTTACATGTAATGCAGGCATTCCAAAACTTTTTGTCATCTAAACTTTATTCACCAAATATACTTTAAGTATATACTTTAAGTGTCACGGTGCACACAGCAGGGAGGAACAAGGAACACGGACACGAGGATAAACTTCAAAATAATAGTTTTTAATGAGGACATCAGGACAGGGCAAGACAAAGCAAGGTTCACACAGACAGGAACACCGGGGAATAACGAGTAGACCAGACGAAATCTAACTAAACAGGCAGGAACTAAATACACATGACAATAACTGATAATAAGACTAAACACGGCTGGACAACACTTAACTAATAATCACACTTAACAAGGACAGGAACAAGACCAAATATGGACACAAGAGGCGGGAACACATGACACACACGACAGAGGACGTAACATTAAGTACTCCTGAGATTTTAAAATAAATATTTCAATAATCACATTTGCATGTTTGCGGTTTCTTTGATGTTGATTAATGAGTACATGGCATGGAGGTAAATCAAAATACTAAAAAAAGATGAAATAAGTGTTTTATTTTAATGAAAACCTAATTTTGACAACAAAATGACTTTCAAACTATTTATCGAATTTCCTGAAATCGTCCCAGCGTGACATCTGATGAGTTTTCCCAGATTGCATCACATCTGCATTATAAGACAACTGAACATAATAGAAAATTATATAAATTATATCATAGTGTCATATATCACAAAGCAAAATTATATACAAGAATAACACATTTTTACTTCGGGGAGGAACTCCATCTTTGAGTTGATCTGAATCTCAGTGAATAAAGTCCATCTTCATCTTCAAAACCAGCAGATTCAACTGTGAAAATTTAAGATAATGTTTCTTTGTCATGTCACTTATAATGTCTGGTTAGGACAGATTTATCCAGATGATATTTTATTGCTTTATGCATTATTGTGTCACATTTGGTGAGGACGCTTATCAGATCTGAAAGTGCTGGATCTGAAGATGATCTACTTACTGTGATTGTTTTTTGTATGACTGTGTAGAGCAGATGAATGAATGAAACTCTTCCCACATGCAGTGCAGTGATATAGTTATTCTCCAGTGTGAATCCTCTCATGTGTTTTCAGATTTGATGAATCACTGAACCTCTTGTCACAGTGTGAACACTTATAAGGTTTCTCTCCAGTGTGGATCTTCTCATGCGTTTTCAGACTTCCTAACCGACTGAATCTCTTGTCGCAGTGTGAACACATAAGGTTTTTCTCCAGTGTGGATCCTTTGGTGCTGTTTTAAACCGCTCGCTGAAGTAAACATCATCTCACCCTCAAAGCACATGTACTCTCTCACACCAGTATGTGTTTTCTGATGTTCTTTCAAATTTTGTAGATGTGAAAAACTCTTTCCACACAAATAACATGAATACGGCTTCTCCTTTTTATGAACTCTCAGGTGTATCTTCAGTTCTGAAGCTCTCAAAAATGTTTTGCTGCATTGATCACATGTGTACAGTTTCTCTCTAGTGTGGATGTTCATGTGATCCTTAAGGTTTGATGATTGTGAGAAACTCTTCCCACACTGATCACAAGTGTACGGTTTCTCTCCAGAATGAATTCTCATGTAAACATCAAGACTTTTTTTGCATGTCAAACTCTTTCCACACTGAGAGCAGGTGAATGATTTCTTGGTTCTTTTTTTCTTTAAATCCTTCTGTTTGGTTTGAGACCAACTCAAGGGTTTTTCTCCAGTTTTGACATTTTTCTCCTCAACTTCACTCAATTCTTCATACTCCTTGTTTTCTTCAGACTCTGAAATGAAAGTAAAAAAAAAAAATTCATTTTCAGGAACTCGTAAAAAGCAGAGAAATGTGGACATAAAATGACAGTGTACATAAATTGTTGTACAATTTTGGTCATTTTGATACATTTTTATCAATTATTTTTTTTGTCATGAATGAGGTACATTGATCTTCAAATTATTATTTTTAAAACATTTATAGGCAAAATCCAACATATTTAATAGTTCTTCCTATAGAAACATCTATAGGAAGAACTATTAAATATGTTTGAGCCACTACAAAATTAGGTAACATAATATTATTGAAAAAAGTACCCAGTTCATAGAAAGTGTGCGTTGCAGGGCTCCAGACTAACATTTGTTAGCAGTGGTACCAGAGCCACTAAGTTTAACAGATGGTGGTACCAGAAGCAGGTTTGGTATCTCTGGAGGTATCGAACTTAAAAGATAATTTAATCATAGTATTACTATTGTTTTTAATAAACAGTGTAATAAATGCATTGTTCATTGTTTGTTCATGTTAGTTAATACATTAACTAATGTTAACAAATGACACCTATCATTGGAGAGCAGTGGCACCAGCACCTGATTTGGTAGCACTGAACATGTAATATTACAAGTTTTGTCTCTTAGAAATGCACATTAGAACAGGAGCTTGAGTTGGGATGCAGATGTACATTGCAGACAGTACCATTGTGAAAACTGCAACAGCCTCATATTTTATACATAAGCAAAATTACAGTGCTATAAGCGCAGTGCTAAACTATATGGTTTCTATGGTGTTTGCATTGAAAAACAGTAGCCTAAAGACATTCAATTACAAATCCACATCAACTGTATAATTGTAACGGAGCCGACAAGATGTGAGGCGAGCGGATCCAAGTGCAAGCTTTCATTAGTAAACAATCAAATCACAGGCAGGGTCAAACAACAGCAAATGGGTATAGCACGGGAAAGACACAAGAGTAATCATAGGGCAAGTGTGGATCTTTGATCAGCAAACAATATATAGAGCGCTTGACAAGAAAGGTAATCCGATAACGTGAACAGTAGTCCAAACAGGAACAAACAGAGTACAAAATGACAAGACTAAAGAGAGATCCAAGGCAGGCTAAACTTCAAGGCTGGCGGAGATCAGACAATGAATGAGATACACAAGCTAGGATAAAGATACAAATGACTCAGGCAATAAACTAGACTTAACTTAGACTCAGAAACACAGAAGGGCTCCGTAGAGTAGCTATCACTGAGAGAGCGATAAACGCTAGACAATACTCAGCAACTAGATCAGGATCTGAGTGTGTTTTATAGTGTGGGTGATTGGTGACAGCTGTGTGATCAGTGCAATGGATGATGGGAAATGCAGTCCAGTGTGATGTGTGGCGTGAGAGTCAATATGATGGAGAGGCGACCTCTTGTGGCAGTCGGACGGAAGGCCACGAACCAGATTCGTGACAATAATTAACAAAATAATGTAATTATATTCCATTACTCCTTTATTATTATATTATTAATATACTAAATATGTTACTCAATATGAATATCCTTCTTTTCTGCCACCGTACCATTGTTCCCATTAGTGTTACTACAGTAAAATGATGGTAAATGTGGGTGATTTGTGGATTGAAACGTCTTCTAACTGGATCATTGTTGCACTGTTTCTGCATCAGAATAACAGCTCCAATTTATTTGGCTTTAAACTAATTTAAATTAAAGAGATGTGATTTGTACTGGAGAACTCTGAGCTGAACTCGAGTGCTTCTTACTGGATTTCACAGCGTTGTTTAGCACGTGATCGCGACTGGTTGCTGTAATAAACGCATGCGCTCTAAGCTCGCGCTGCGCTGTTTTCTTTTGAGGCGAGCGGATAAAAGGTCAGTGTGACTATCAGTTAGACAAAATATCTTTTATCCAGTGTGTTTGAGTTTGTTAAACCCCGCGCTGCAAACACCTCTTAAGCACACAGAATAATGCAAGTGGGCATTTTTGTAATCGAGGCTTTGAACGATTATGTAATCGTGGCATCCATAATCGTAATCGCGATTAGAAATTAGATTAATTGTTCAGCCCTATCTCAAATAGACATTTATTAGAATGCATGTAAAACTGCTTCTGAGACGTTTATCAGATTACAAGGCAGATGTTTCCCAGATCTTTAGCAGACGTCTTACAGATTTACTTGTGCTGTCTGGGTAGTTATGATGCAGGTAAAATTTACTTTTATTACTGTCATTAAAAATGTCTAAATATAAATGTAATAAATACAAAAAATAGGGTATATATTAGGGAGTGGAAATGGCTAATAAGCCATAGGCTACTTCTCTAGACTACTTCTCTGCAGCCATCTACTACTGGTAATTTAATGTCTGTTTTTATTTTTAAATAAGTGTTTGCTTTCCTGCATTATGAAACTTTTAGTTTTATAAATGGAGGCAACCTATGAAGGATAAACAAATGTCATATTAAAAATAACTTTCAAATTCGGTAATACTTAAAGCTTTGAAGAGCTGGAAAAAGATGTGTGAAGCATTTAAAAAGACTCGAAAACATTAGACCATTTCTGCCACAAGTTGTTCCTATAGTTATGTTACAGTTTTTCTCAAATGCTAAAACACAAAAGCCAATCCTCTAAACCAAATGACCAAATGACGCATTTACTAAATCTAGCCATCATTTTCCAATATAATAAACACATTTCACATGAAGACACAATTCACAAAACACAATCCTCCGTTCTCATAAATCTTAACACATTTTTCCTTGCTAAAACACAAGTTGCAAAAGAACTCTGCTCATATTCTCAAATGAAAGCTCATGTGATGCAAAATGCTTGCCACAGTCAGCAATATTTGAACACAATGAACACACCTGGCGTCATTCATTACACACAACGACTCAAAATTGAAGACACTTGTTGCTAATGCTGTGACCACATGTATAAAAGCAAGTTCAGAGTGCACAGTTTGCTGAAGATTCCAAACAAACACAATGGATGAAGGCAGAGTCAGGGGAAGAGGAATTCGAGTCAGAGGAGGGAGAAGAGCTGGCCATGGAAGAAGAGGAGGAGGCCAACAAGGGAGAGGAGAAGGTCCAGGAGGGAGAGCAAGACAACCTCGCACCATCATTACGGACGAGATGCGAGCAACAGTCATTGACCATGTCATTGTCCATGGCATGACAATGGCTGAAACAGGACTAAGAGTCCGTCCAAACCTGAGTAGGTTCACCGTGGCAACCATTATCAGGGCATTCAGACAACACAACAGGTATTGTACTCTTGCTTTTTTTGTCACAATACAATTTTACAAGCCTGTGAAAGTAGTCTATTGTTTTACAATACAGTAACAACTGATTTGAAACCATGTCAATTGACAACACATGTTTCTTTCTTTAGAGTTGAAAGAATGCCACATAGACGTGGGAGGGTTGCCATATTTACAGCGGCACAAGAAACCCTCATTATGGATATGGTTCGTGAGAAGAACCTCATCAGACTCCGGGAGATCAGAGACAAAGTCATTGCCGATAATGTCAACTTTGAGAGCATTGATGATGTCAGCTTGGCCACAATAGACTGTTCTCCGGCGCCAAAAGATGCGGATGAAACAGGTCTATAGGTTTCCCTTTGAGCGCAACTCTGCGCGACACAAAGACCTACGTTACGAATATGTGCAAGTAAGTGTACATCCATGTTCACAGTACAGTTAGTGGACATACTGTGTTGCTCAGTGGCCTACATTACTTCTGGACAATACTGTGCTACCTGATTGACTGTTGTTCTGAACACCTGTGCACTTTCACATTTTCACAGAGGATATTACAGTTGGACGCGATGGCCAGACCTCATGAGTACCTCTTCCTGGATGAGGCTGGCTTCAACCTGCAGAAATGAAGGCAAAGAGGCCGTAACATCATTGGCCAAAGAGCCATCACTGAGGTTCCTGGGGGGGGGTAATATTACTCTTTGTGCGCATGGGTTTGGAGGGGCTTGTCCACCGGCATGCTGTCCTTGGGTCTTACAACACCCAACGTCTCCTCACCTTCCTAAAAGACATCCTCCTGGACCGCCAACACCACCATCCTGCGCCCGCACATCACATTTATGTGATCATTTGGGACAATGTACGCTTCCACAGAACAAACCAAATCAGAGAGTGGTTCACCACCAACAGTAACCACTTTTTAAACATCTGTCTGCCACCCTACTCCCTTTTCCTGAACCCTATAAAGGAGTTCTTCTCATCGTGGAGATGGAAGGTTTATGACAGACAACCATACACTAGAGAGAACCTCCTAAGGGCAATGGAGCTGGCCTGTGTTGACATCCCAGTGGAGGCTTTCCAAGGATGGATTCACCATTCCAGGGCGTTTTTCCCGCGGTGCCTGGCGAGAGACAATATAGCCTGCAATGTGGATGAGTTGCGTTACAGTAGTGTACATGCAGAATTAACTATAGATGTATACTCTTCATATGAAACTCACAAATCTAAATGCCTAATCCTCTGCAGAGATCTAAGAAGATCCATTACTGTAAAGTTTCTAAAAATATGCATTGGCAGTTATGAAACAAAGAACCTTCTCACAAATTGAGCATTGTGTTTTCAATTGTTTTGCTGTAGTGTGTAATGATGTGTATAGTGTTTACATTTTTGAAAGCTTCGAGCTGCTCTTTTGGTGTGAAAGTTTGAGTTTTGAAGTGAGAAGGTGTGGTTGTGTTTATGTAGCTTTAGAAAAGGGTGTTGTGTTTAGACATTGGGGAACATGGAGGAAACGTTTGTGAAATGTGTTTTAGCATTTGAGAAAACTGTAAATCCATGGTGAATGGTGGAGATTTGTGTTTATTGAACAATGTTTTTCCTGGTTTCCACATCAGTGGCATTTGTTCTGATATCCATAGCTTTAACATAATTCTGCGCCGAATTTAAATGCTTCTCACAAGATTTGACAAATGTTAATGATTCTGCGGAAAATTCGACTACTTTCTTCACTGTATCTCCCAGCGCTGTATATAACTGTCGCATGATCGAGAGCAGCACACGGCTCTGACCTGAGCAGATAAACGGTCTGTGCCGCGGAGCCCAAACGAGTAGCGCGGATTTCGTTTGTCCAATGTATCTCTTGTAAATCAGTAGTGATAAGAACGCAAGGCTGTTCATTCCATTTTTGGAACTAAGAAACAACATTTCTTTGACTGGATTCCTGTGCTGTCAGCGCAACACGCATTATCTAAGCACAAAATCTGCGAAAACTTGGCGGCAATTGCGAAGTTTGCTTGATTTTGCGATTACATTCAGCAATCGCAGAATCGCGAAATCCTGGAGTGACTGATAAGCTCAACAGAATTGTGTGTGATTGGTTATACTGTTCAATTCTGTAACGAGGCTGACGAGACGAGAGGCGTGCGGATCCATGTGCAGGCTTTTATTCATAGGCAGTCAAAAAATACAGGCAGGGTCGAAACAATGGCAAACAGGTATGGCAGGGATAAGACAAAGAGTAAACTTAGGGCAAGCGGAGGTCGACGATCGGCAAACAGAGTCCAGAGGGGCTAGGTAGAGAGATAATACAGGTAAAACGGGCTAGAGTCCAATAGGGGTGCAAACAGTGTCCAAACGGCAAGGCAAGGGTTAATCCAGGGCTTTGTAGAGTAGCTACTACTAGGAGAGCAGTACACGCATACAATACTCGGCCCAGAGGCAGAGAATGTCCAAGGCTTATAAAGCGTGTGTGATCAGTATGTGCGTGGGATCAGGTGTGCGTGTGATTAGTGCAATGAGTGATTGGTGACAGCTGTGATCAGTGTTGGATGATGGGAAATGGAGTCCATGTGGTGTGTGGTGTGAAAGTCCATGTGGTGAGCTAGTGACCTCTGGTGGTGGGTGAATGGAAGTGCAGACTGGATTCGTGACAAATGCTGTAAAAATGAAATATGAAGCCCATTCATTTTAGTGCTTCTCAAACACACTCGCCAAAAAGTTGAGGAAATTACAGCAGTTTTTGGCATTTTAATGCATTAATTTACCTCTCGGAAATCTGGCCAGCAGTTGTACTTTAAAGCCTCGTTCAGACTGTCAGCCCAAATCAGATTTTTCTGCAAATTCGATTGAAATCCGATCATGTTTTAGATAGTCTGAATGGCAGCGAACTGCATGAAATCCGATTTGTGCAAATCCGTTTCGAGCTACATTTGTATGTGGTTTGGAATCCTATTCAAATCGCTTTTCTGGAAATCTGTTTCAGTCTGAACGGTCAGATCAGATTTAGCGTAGCTTTTTCACATCCTCACGCCACTTAAAACGTAAACACGTCAGAAGTTTTTGAAGAAAACAAGCTGAACATCTTTGCAGAAACAAGCTTGTGTCGTTGCGAAGTGAAAGTCAAGCGGAAAAAAAAAGAAACAATATACTGCTAGTATACGTACCTCTTTGTGTTTTGAAAGTAGCGGAGACAAAAAAAAAAAAAAGGAAAGTAACGGAGACAGCAGCAAGGAATAAAGCCGCACATTCAAGCTTCCTGCGTTTCTGCCGCTGCCTCACAAGACTAAATACAATAATACAGCACAACCGCGATGGCAAGACAACATTTGTATTTCAAAATGTATTGCTGTTACTGTTGTTTTTAGCACAGGCATAAGGCAATGGCATCACCATAGAAACCAATGCATATTCAGTAAAAACGAAAGAGCGCTTATGGACACACAAATCAGATATGAACAGTTGCAATATGCTGTGTGGACAGTCAGTTATTCACATCAGATTCCATCTGGATGTGCACAAAATCGGATTTGGGCTGACAGTCTGAATGAGGCTTATGATACGTGTTATAGTTAGTTTATTTTTAGATAATTAGCAGTTATGCTATATTTGCAGTTAGATAATGTGAGAAACACCTTAATAGCGATTGACACAGCCTTTAATACAGCCGCCCCCAAAGATGCCGAGCATCTTTGCTTTCAGAAAGGCGACTTAACTAGTCAGTGTTGGGGGCCTTCAGTCTATCCTTTGGTAAGGCTGGCAGGATTACCAGGCGGGCTACTGGTCTGGTATAAATGTGACCCTTCATCTGTACATCAGCCGACCTGATATGACCATCTGGACTTGGGTAGGTCTTGATCACTCGCCCTACAGGCCATAAACTTCGAGGTAGTTGGGGGTCGACAATCATAACAAATGTCTGCTCCTTTAGGTTGGGAGGAGAGGCTTGCCATTTCTGCCGGGTTTGGAGGCTAGGGAGGTAGTCTCGTATGAACCTGGACCAGAATTGGTCTGCTAGAATCTGGGAGTGTCTCCAGTGCCGGCGACTCAACATTTCTGATTCGGGGTAAACGACTTGAGGCAGAGATCCATCGGGCCGCCCCATGAGGAGACTGTTTGGCGTCACAGGGTCAGCATCTGCCACATCTGACGATACATACCCCAAGGGTTTTGAGTTCAAGATGGCCTCTACTTCCAGCAAGACTGTCATTAAGACTTCCTCTGGAACTGACTGTGAACCTAAAACTGTGTACAAGGCCGATTTAACTGACCTTACTTCCCTCTCCCAAACTCCACCAAAATGAGGGGCTGATGGAGGATTAAAGTGGAAGTGGATCTTTTGGTGGGCAAGCTGACGCTGTATATCAGGAACCAATGCGGCATATGCTTCCTGTAACTCCCTTTGACCCCCACGAAAGTTTGTACCTTGATCCGACCATAGTTCCGCTGGTGTTCCTCTTCTCGCGATAAACCTTCTTAGGGCCATGAGAAATGAGTCGGTACTCATGCTAGGGAGTAGATCTAAATGGACGGCTCTTGTGGTCAGACATTTGAAGAGAATACCCCAACGCTTCTCGGTGCGTCTCCCAATTTTAACCAGCAGGGGTCCAAAGCAGTCCACTCCACAAGAATGGAAGGCAGGTTTATTGAGCTGAAGGCGTGCAGCGGGTAAATCCGACATCTTCGGGATTGTCGGTTGGGCCCTCCAACGCTGACATTCTGGGCAGTCGCGTTGAAACCGGCGGACAGCTTCGCGGCCTCGGAGAATCCAATAGTATCTCCGTATTTCCCCGAACAACCGTTCCGATCCAGGATGATGTAACTGGTCATCATAATGGTGAATAAGCAAACGAGTGACAGGGTGGCTAGGATCCAGCACCAGAGGATGTAAAATGGAGTCCTCGATGCCTTCAGTTCTCCGTAAACGACCTCCCACCCTTATCAGCCCACTGGACGGATCCATTTCAGGAGCTAGAGTAACTACCCGACTCCCGGACCTAACTGGCTTTCCAGTCCCTAACAGTTTATAATCCTCAGGGAAGGATTCCTGCTGTACCTGTTTGAGGATATGGACCTCAGCCTGGCGGTAATTCTCAGCCTCCGGAGAAGTTCCTGGAACCAAGTTGTTCCGAATTTCTTGGGCGGTTACATCCAACAGTTCTTTCCAGGTGTTGTAGTTCCATCTATCAATCTTATCAGACGAGGGGGGAAAGGTACTGATCCCACAGAAGGTAGATTTCCGTAGTTCAACCTGGTCTTCCTTGGTTTCAGCCTTAGGGATTACTGGCCATTCTTTGGGATCTTGGAGGAGGAAAGAGGGTCCTTGGGACCATCGGTTCGGTGCAGCCAGGTATTGGAGAGGTCTTCCTTTTGTGAGGTCATCAGCGGGGTTGTCCGCAGAGCCTACATAACGCCAAGAGCACTTGTCTGTCAGCTCCTGGATCTCAGCGATTCTGTTCCCCACGAAGACTCGGAAGCGACAGGACTCAGAATTCAACCACTGGAGGACTGTGGTAGAGTCTGTCCACAGGGAAATAGATTGGACCGGTAGTGTTAACTCGGTTTCAAGTAACTTAGCCAATTGTGCCGCGACAAGACTCCCACAGAGTTCCAGTCTTGGAATCGAGTGAGCTCGTTTAGGAGTGACACGGGAGCGTGCTATGATGAAGGACAGGTAAGTCTGACCGCCCCGATCGGTAGTCCGGAGGTAAGCCACCGCTCCATATGCCTGCTCAGAGGCATCCGAGAAGATATGTACCTCATGGGTAACACCATCCATCCCAACCTCAGGAGGGACATAAGGCCGAGGAAAGGAGATACAAGGAAGGTATCGGAGTTCCTCCTCCCATACACTCCAGGACTGGAGGAGCTCAGGTGGAAGGTTGGGGTCATCCCAACCTCTCTCCTTGTTCCATAATTGTTTAATAATGACTTTCGCCCGAGTTGTATAAGGTAAAAGCCATCCCAGGGGGTCGTACTGGGTAGCTAGGACCTTATAGATGTTCCTCAAAGTTGGAATCTGGTAAATTACAGGTCGGTGTTTGTAGGACAAAGTGTCGGTCTGCCAGTTCCAGCTCAGACCTAGTGTCGATTCAGGGACGTCTGATTTCTCCTGTGTCAACCACAGCTCCACACTCGCAGCTCGGGCATCGGATGGTAGATGACTTAGCACAATAGGATCATTGCAGGCCCACTGGCGAATTTCGAATCCAGCTCCAGAAAGGATATTTCGTAGTCGATCAATCAAGTGCCGAGCCTCATCTGCAGTAGGCAGACTCTGCAGACAATTATCAACATAGAAACACCTCTCCACTGAAAACCGAATTGCCTCATCAGTCAGAGGGTGTTGCCGGACATGCCGTTGCAGTGCATAGGTGGCACAGCACGGACTGGAGGTGGTACCGAAGGGTAGGACCTGCCATTCAAGAATCTTGGGTGCCTCATCCATTTTCAGATTCCGCCAAAGGAAACGGAGTAAGGGACGGTCCTCAGGTATAAGGCGAACCTGATGAAACATCGCCTTAATATCCCCACTCACAGCCACAGGATGTTCTCTGAAACGGATCAGGACGCCCAACAGTGAGGCTCCGAGGGTGGGTCCTGGCAACAGGTACTGATTAAGGCTTTGTCCTTGGTACTGATAGGAGCAGTTAAAGACAAGGCGGAACTTCCCATTGTGACTAACGATGTGGTGGGGGATGTACCAACATTCAGGTGAGTCAGGTATAAGATCTGTCACCTCCCGAACAGCTCCTGTCTCAATGAGTTTCCTCATCTCCTCTTCATAGACCTCAGCTTTTACAGGGTCCTTCAGGAGACGCCTCTCGACACTACGAAGGGTAGGTAGGACTGATTCTTTAGGTGCATTCAACAAGGGCATGTCCTTTCGCCGCAGCAGGGGTGTAGCTAACCGATGTATTTCTTCCATTTCCTGGATGAGAGTCTTACGGTCAAGCAGCTGAAGTGCCTCCTGATCCTGCTTGGACCGGGTTACCTCTTTCCCCTCCCACTGTGGAACTGTATCCAACTGCCACAGTCGTTGAACGTTCTGAAGTAGCTCGTCGTGAATTGGAACCATGGAGGTTAGCAGGCATTGCCGTGGGGTAGGAGGGCACCCCATGGAAGGTATAGGACCCTGGAGCGTCCATCCTAGGTGTGTGTGAACTGCAGCTGGCGCGCCCCGGCCGCCCCATCGAACAGGCTCGGTTGGGGTTATGAGATGGGGCTGATCAGAGCCGATGAGAAGTAAAGGTTGGACATCCGTAAGAGTACAGATCGGGAGACCTCGCAGATGCCTGTACTTCTGTTGTAGCTGTTCTACAGGGTAAGATTGGTGAGACAGGTTAAGACGATCGGCAGTAAAGGCATGATTGATCTTATAACTGGTCTGAGGTTTACAATGTGGAGAGATGTGAAAGGAAATAGAGAAACCCTGAATGACCTGGATATCATCTCTCACTGTCCGCAACGGAAGGTCTTCTGGGACACCCTGAATGCCCAGGGCCTTAACTGCAGTGGAGAGCAGAATGGTCCTCTCTGACCCATCGTCGAGAAGAGCGAAGGTGTCCAAGGTTCGATCTTCATAATGCAGATGCACTGGAACCACTTTGAGCATAACCCGCCCTTTGACAGAGGGTTTATCCAGGAGGAACCTATCTGGGGAGGAATTCGTCAGGCAGCTCTTCTCCATGTTAGTTGAATCCTCCTTCTGGGATGGACTGACATTCACTTCATGAAGAGGGCGGAGATGGATGCCTTGGCAGATGTTGCACGGCTTTTTAAGGTCACATTGAGCAGCATGATGTGCCCTAGCACAGCGCCAACAACGGTTGTTACTGCGAATCCATGTCCTGACCTGGTCGTTGGTAAGCTTAGCAAAGGATGCGCACTGGCTCAGGTAATGCTCAGTCTTATCACAGAAAGGACAATAACGTTTCACTTTGGCAGGTTTGATTCGTGAAACAGGACCTTCCCGAGGAGCAGAAGTCTCAACCGGGAATTCTCCAACCCCATGCAGGATGGTCACAGTCCTCTTCCCAGAATCTGCCTTGGCATATGAGCCCTTAGACATCGCCTCGGTATCGTAACTGTGGCACCAAGTTTCGTAACGGAGCCAGTTTGAAAGGTCAGCCAGATTAGGGGTTGTGCCAGGTTGGCGGAACATATGGCGGCGAAACTCAGCTCGCTGCTCAGGGGGGAGCTTACTCAAAAGGCGCGCAACGTGGGACCCACAACTCAGCTCCAGCTCACCGTCACGTCCCAGGGTTTTCAAGAGGCCCACTAGTGACTGCACCTGGAGAGCAAACCTCTGGAAGGCTGAGATATCACCTCGTTTTATGTCCGGGCTCTCAAGGACACTAGCAATCTTCCTTAAGGCTAGCTGATGCGGTTGGCCAAATTTATCATGAAGAGCTGCCATCGTATCAGTGAATGGGGTAGGTGAGTTCAGGTAAGCATCCGCTATCATTCTAGCCTCCTCAAACCTAAGGTGATCCACCAAGATCTGATATTTGAAAAGTTCAGTCCCGTCGGGAGGAAGCAGGTTCTTCAGAGCTATCCGGAGACGAGCAAACTCACCAGGATCAGGCCGGCTGAACTTAGGAATCGAAGGAGAAGGTCCCCTGTATACATATTCGGATCCAGAATAAGGTGCTACAGGACGTAGGCCGGGCTCTGCCTTCGATGCAAAGACTGTAGGATTCGAATGAGCCGGTACTGAACTGAATCGCGGAGAAACAGGCACGGTTGTGCGGTTAGCAGGTGGTGGCATGGTTGCAGATGTGAGTAACTCTTGAAGCTCTTTAGGGGTAGGAGGTGGGGGAAGCCCACAAGTGTCAGGAGCATAAGGCTGAGAAGGGAGTGTTTCAGTAGCTGGGAACACAAAGGAATACTTTCTAGTCTCTGGCACCACAGGTTGGTAGGTAGTGGCACCCATGTTCGATAGTGCAAGGTCACCCACCCGGTTCCTCAAGTCAACGTAAGGCTCAGGCCAAGGCGGGGGAGGAAGTTCGGCAAAGTTTACATCCTCCGCTAAAGGTTTGGATTCATACCGCCTCACAGGAGTACTGGATAACTGCAACGCTGGTGGCTGTGCTGGTGAGAGATTCTGGCCTCTAGCTTGACTAAGGTCAGCTCGAAGGGACTGAGCCACTTGAACTAATTCTCTGACTTCAGCCCGGACTTCTCTCAGCTCCTTCAGGTCTGCCTGGAAGGCCTGATGAGTCTGCATTAGTTGTGCATGTTCATGCTGTAGGTCGCTGTCGTGTGCAGAGGTAATGAAACCAGCCGCTTGAGGTAAGGAGAATGATGGCTGATGGCATTCAGCATGCTGTGAAGGCTTATAAACTGAGGACATGATCTGTGAGCCATTAGAACAGAACAGGTCTCCACCAGGGGGAGGGGTGTATGGCTGGAAGGATGGGGGAGGAGTCCGATGGACAGGTCCCTCCCAGGGGCGAGGGACATCACACTCAGCAATAGGTCTGCCTCGAGTATACTGTACTTCATACTGCTGTAGGTAAGCAGGAGGACGTGTGTGGCGTTTAGGGCGAGCACCTCCAAATATCTCCTCATCAGGATCCATTATATCAGCAGGGAATACTCATCCGGCTCGAAGGACCACTTTGTTGGAGAGACTTTTGGACTATGAGGTTCTGATTGGGTAGTTGATGAGTAAACCCCCCTGGGTGCCGGTCAGAGCACCAATAATGAGGAGACAGGTGATCAGCTTTAGACGGTGTATTGGCAGAGAAAGGTAGGGCCACAGATGTACAAGAAGAGGTGAAGATAGTCTGCAAAAGTAAGTACAATAAAGAAAATTGAATAAACTAAATTATATAAACAACAGTAAACATTCACTGTTACATAATGGAGCCAAAGTATTCCCAATTCACATCAGTGATATTTCTCTACAAACATACGGTTAAATGAAGGGAAAGAAGGTCTTACACAGAGAACTACAAGCCATGAGTGAGAATTTGTCACTATGAACATACAGCTATCATATATGGGTAGTCGTGGTGCATTTGAGCAGCTTCTGCATAAACATAACGCTCATCACTCATTCGGTAATTTAACAGCTCAATAGAACTACATCACGTCCTTCAAACATCTTTAAGAAACACTGTAATACATAACACTAATTTACATCCAGATAATGAATGAATAATCACAAGTTAAGTATCATTACGAGGCTGAATAATACAGAACGATCGTTACAGGACATGTCTGGGCAAGTTCGTCTCATACAGACGCATATAACACTGTTCCGATCACTGTTAACACAAATATAAATAAAATCGGCTTACTTTGCGGTCAGTGACTAACACCTTGATGTTAAATCTGCAGCAATCACCACGAACCAACTAGAGTAATCATCCTTTCAGCCAGTGGCTCGAACAGATCACATGAACACAGCAAACAACGACAACTCAATGAACTACGCTGCCCTCTCCCGTAATACTACTACGACTACAGTTTCAAATTAAAAGTCCCTCTTGCAGGAGCCTTTAATACAGCGATCATAACCAAATGCTAGTTGTTTTTAGTTTAGTTTAAGTTTTAGTCTTTCCGCAATCTTTCTCTCCCTGTAGGAAATTGAATGAGTTTCAATGAAGACTGCCCCATTAAAAGAATACAAGAAAGAGTCTCCCTGAATGCAGTTGGTTGCCTTGTGGTTTTTTTTAAACATTAGTTTACTTTTTGGGGGAATTAAATTCCTTATTTGCTAGCCTTTTTTAACATTCAATTATATTGTCTTCTTACATAAATGACATAAAATAATACTGGGATATGAGTAATTAATCTTTTTAAATTCAACATTAATTTATAAACATCGAGTGTTTGATAATGTTTAAATATACAATTCAAAACTAAATAAATAAGCTATTATGACCGGTAAAACTCTTTATAGCAACTATAGAGTAGAGCTAAATATATGTAGGCTATATTAGACAGCCATATGGGCATCTAGTGGTTAAACCATGGCATTACATAGGAATATTCTTTTTCTGGCCACCAAATGCCCTCTAATTTGCCTCTTTGCACTGAAATTTAAAAACATTTTCTCTATTTTAACCCTAAATACTATGCTAATTGTAATATAAATAAGTATATTACAAAAAAATATGAATGCTGTCGCTTCATCACTCCCCAGAATAAAATGTGATTGTAAAACGCAGTCAGTGTAGTTATCAATACACAATCAATGCACATGATGTGCTAATAATCACTAGAAATTGCTGCAAATATAGTGAAACTGTCTGTCCCGATTAATGCCATTCAAGCATATTGTTTGGAGCTATTGAGATCAAAGCATGTCACAACTCTTGTTTCTCAACGGCTCTGATCATCAGCTGCTAAATTCAAATCTGCGTTTGCTGGCTGGCTCCAAACCAGAGACAGATGCATTTTTACTGCACTGTGCATTATAACCAATCACACACGATGCTGTTGAGCTTATGAATGCAATGACCAATCAGAGGCGTTCAGATGAGTCATCGCTGAAACACCAGTCAGCGAGGGAGTGAAGAAAACACCGAAGACCTCTTTCTGGCGACTGGCGAATTCTCTCGTCAGAAATAACAAAGTGCAAATGAATGAACATGTAAGAAATGTACACTGATTTCATACACTTTTGTTGCGTTTGCTGTTTGAATTTTCTCATATGCAACAGAAATGGCAGCTATTATGAGTTTTGTAAGGTGCTGAAAAAATGTCGTTGTGGCAGAAAAAAAAATGGTCACAGTCCGGAGCCCTGCCTTATTATTTGATGCTTCAGCTATATAATTGCAGAGATCTAAAGATTTTTCCTGTTACAGCAAATCTAAATCAGCTTGAATCTTTATAACCATCAGCACTATTATAAAGAAAGAAAAATAAAGACCAACCTGTTTGTTCTTCAGTATCTTCAGTGTGTTTGATTCTGCAGGGTTCTGGATCTCTCATCTTCTTTGCAGATTTCAGCTCTTTCTGATGCTTTGATGCTCGTCTTCACTTGTGAACTGATGGGGGTCTTCCAGCATTTATAGCTGAATTACTGTGGGCGGAGCTTCACTGATGATGTGATTCTTGTGGGAGGAGCTTCATTGAAGGTGAATTGCAGCATTTGAAGAGCTAATCTGCCAAAATAAAAAAAATATAGCCTAATCGCTTACTGCAGATCGTTTTCACAGCACAAAATACATAATGGTAAGAAGAATAGTTGAAAACAAACACAAACATCTACAGATTTGTAACCAACAAATACCTTCAGTATTGACGCCAGATCTCCTGTAAATTGCCTGAAAACCCATTTCATTGAAGACATCAGCATAATAAATGAGGTGAGAACAGAAACTATTGACATGAAATAAAGAGTGTTTTCAGCAGCTGTTAATACTGATGAGCCTCAGACGATCAACACATTCAACAAGACATTCAGGATCATCAGCAGATCATCTCACTTTATTCTGAGTGTTTGCTGCTAGAAAATACATTTGAATGAATTGCCGTTGAAGACTGTTGAACCAATTTTGTTGCTCAAGTGGTTGGAAATTGATTATTTGAGTCAGGATATATGATAAAAGCGTAAGTGTTAGACTGAAAGACAGTAGGCCTACTGTTATTTTTCACAATGTGGCAAGAACATCAATAATACAAAAACGCTGTAAATAACTATCCTACAACACCATAGCCTATGATGTCCATATTAATCTTAATATAGTTTGGTTGGTAACAATATTTCGATAGTCCACTTTAGACATTCTGCTAACTATAAGTAATTTTGTATCCAAGTGTCAACTACATGTCAACTTGTTCTCATTAATTTGCAACTACATGTCTACTAACTCTCAGTAGGGTAGGTTTAGGGTTAGCAGAATAAGTTGACATATACTTGCAAAGTTTCTTATAGTCAGTATGTTGTATGTTGTGGGTCCATCAAAATAAAGTGTTAGAAGATGTTAAGCAGACAGCCTACTAATACTCTAATGACTGCTAGTTGACATGTAGTTGCAAAGTTACTTACTGTTAGTAGGATGTCTAAAGTGGACTATCGAAATAAAGTGTTACCGTTTGGTTTTCTAGAACTACAGTAATTTCAGTAAAGAAATTATATCAATAACATTTTACAGATTTTCATGTGCAGAAACTGACAATTATTGTCAAACTTTTAAAAAATAAAAAGCACCAGCAGCATTGAATGTTTTCTGGTGTCAGACTTCATCATTATTTATCTATATTCACATTTATGAATAGATTTGAAATTTCCAAGTTCATTGCTCATTTCCCCCCGCATATTTACACAACAATTAAACACTTTTAGCAACATTTTAAGTTGTCATTTCTGTAGACTTTTATATGGAAGCCTGTTTCCGCCACTGAATAAAAAATAAAAAAGGTTATTGCGACTTTTTATCTCACAATTCTGACTTTTTTTCTCATGATTGCATGATATAAACTCGCAATTGCGAGTTAAAAAGTCAGAATTGTGAGATAAAGTCAGATATAAACTCGCAATTCTGAGAACATATCAGTCCTCGCAATAACGTTTTAAAAATTTTTTATTAAGTGGCGGAAACGGGCTTCCATACTTTTATCATATATCCTGACTCAAATAATGTGTTTCTAACAGCAAACACTCAGAATAAAGTGAGATGATCTGTTGATGATCCTGAATGTCTTGTTGAATGAGTGTTGATCGTCTGAGGCTCATCAATATTAACAGCTGCTGAAAACATGTCAATAGCTCCTGTTCTAGCCTCTATTATTATGCTGATGTATTCATATCTCCTGTAAATTGCCACTTAAAGCTCATTTCATGAGTGTCAACAAACAGAGGGTTATTTTTATTTACAAATGTGCATTTTTTCTGACTTTAATGTTCTTCTGTTTCTATATATCTACTGTTATTTTAATGAAGAAACAGAATGATGTTAAAATTAGAAATAAACATCTGTGAATTAACATCAGTTGTTTTAGGCTACAAGAGACAGATACAGATGCTTAAATGTCTCGATTAATATATGAGTCAAAGACTAAAAGGGGTGTATATAGCAAAAAAAACAAACTAAAGAAACAAACAAAAAATAACAAGGAAATAAAATTAAAAATAAACATCAGGCATATTTTGAACAAAAATCATTTGATGGCATATTCAAATACTATATTTAAGGATCATATAGTGTAGCCCCAAAATTAATTGTAATTTTAAATCTTTATATTTTGCCTCTATCCTTCACACCACTAGGTTTTAACCAAATGTTAGCAAGAAGTTTTAATCATTAGTGTACTCTGCCAGAACATTTTTTTTAATTTAGAGTTTTCACTTAAACTACCCTTTTTCATGACCTTTTTTCAGCCTTAATTACAGTTTAACAGTCATTACAAATCATTTATATGACATTGAGTGAATCTTTGAGTGTTTAATTAGTGTTGGAGCTGAACTCTTGTCTAGTCTGAGTTGGATCATGTACGCTCTTCATCTGTTTCTGTGGATTACTGCAGGAGAAGTCAATTTAAGGCCCAGACGGTGAAGTCAAAAGGCCCAGACGGTGTCTCTACAGCCTGCCTCAAAGCCTGTGCTGTCCAGCTATCATCCATCTTCACATTGATCTTCAACAGATCACTAGAGCTGTGTGAAGTCCCCTCCTGCTTCAAATGTTCCACCATCATCCCTATACCCAAGAAACCAAAAATCACAGGACTTAATGACTACAGACCTGTTGAACATCAGTGGTCATGAAGTCATTTGAGAGACTGGTGTTGGCCCACCTGAAGGACATTACTGGACCCTCTACAGTTTGCTTACCGAGCAAACAGATCTGTGGATGATGCAGTTAATATGGGACTGCACTACATCCTGCAACATCTGGAAAAACCAGGGACTTATGCAAGGATCTTGTTTGTGGACTTCATCTCCGATTTCAACACCATCATCCCGGACACCCTTCAGAACAAACTGACTCAGCTCTCTGTACCCACCTCCATCTGTCAGTGGATCACCAGCTTCCTGACAGACAGGCAGCAGCTAGTGAGGCTGGGAAAACTCACATCCAACACCCGCACCATCTGCACTGGTGCCCCTCAGGGCTGTGTTCTCTCCCCACTGCTATTCTCCCTCTACACAAATGACTGCACCTCTAAAGACCCCTCTGTCAAGCTCCTGAAGTTTGCAGATGACACTACAGTCATCGGCCTCATCCAGGACGGCGACGAGTCTGCTTACAGACAAGAGGTTGAGCAGCTGGCTGTCTGGTGCAGTCACAACAACCTGGAGCTAAACACGCTCAAAACTGTGGAGATGATAGTGGACTTCAGGAGAAACCCCCCTCCTCTCCCCCCACTCACCATCATGAACAGCACTGTGGCTGCAGTGGAGTCATTCAGGTTCCTGGGCACCACCATCTCTCAGGACCTGAAGTGGGACAATCACATTGACTCCATCGTGAACAACGCCCAGCAGAGGTTGTACTTCCTTCGTCAGCTGAAAAAGTTCAACCTACCACAGGAGCTGCTGAAACAGTTTTATTCAGCTGTTATTGAGTCGTTTCTGTGCTCCTCTATAACTGTCTGGTTTGGGTCAGCCAGCAAATCAGATTTAAGAAGACTTCAATGGACTGTTAGGACAGCAGAAAAGATAATTGGTGTGCACCTGCCCAGCCTTCAGGACTTGTACAACTCCAGAGTGAAGAAACAGGCAGGTAACATCAAAGACCCCTCTACAAACTGATAACAGTATAACACAGTACACAGCATATGAACTAAACACTATAATGAGAATTAATCTCACGAACGGCCAGATTATTTGCTTTTGATCACAGCCTGTCACATAATGCAAAGAAACTCTTTGTAAGTTCCTAAGTGCTGTGTGGGTAAGGTCATGGTAGAGGAGCATGCGTTTACGAGGGAGTAGCACAAACTGTGTTGACCGTATCGCAACTGACAGTCGTGGTCAAATTCCACATGTGTTTTGAATTTTTTTCTAAGTATGGATGTAATGGGAATGTGTCCTTGACCAGTCAGCCACTGCATGAAGCTGCTGACAGTGATCTTGTCTTGTTCTTCTCCGTTGGTGCAGTCCTCCATTTTATCCCCGTTTGTTGTCATCCTCACCTCTGAGCTCTGTACTAGTGCTTCCTTCTACAAGAAACAAGATCAAAAACAAAACTACAATGTCAAGTATTATAAATACAAATTAACATTGTAAACACTATGGCTGGGTTGACAAATTTTACGATTCTCAAATCACACGCTTGCAATTCGATTCGAATACCAATTTGATTTGACTATCTATTATTTTGGTTATATACAGTATCAGATACAGTACATGCCAAATTCAAGGGGGGAAAAAAATCTCTTAACCCTCTGGGGTCGACAAACACATATATGCGTTTTGAGGCAGATTTTCCTGGTAAGGCCGAAATGAGCTTGAATTACTCTGCCATTTTTGATCGTACAGATAAGAGCAATACACCATTCAAATCTGTAAGGGGTCTACTTTTATTTGTATACACTCATAATAACAACATAACTTTGTGCTTTTGAAGAATAAAGAAAACAAACAGGGTGCGCTCTCTGTCTTCTCCGTCTCTGCGAACTGCTTTTTGAAACAAGTCGCTAAAATGAACTGTAACTCAGCAAATAGTTCACACAGAGACATGAGAAATATATCTATAGAAAGCTTGACATGTCTACTCTTAAATGAAGTAAGTCTTACAGAAAACAAATATTCTGTGATAAAGTAATCCGTATGAAACCAAGGACATGTCCAGTTTTTCCGTCTGGTCTCATTAGGCTTGTTTGAGATGCGCCTCGCCTCACCTGATATGTAGGTGAGAGTAGGCGGCTGCAGTGAGGGGAGGAGTGAAATAAGTGCAGTCAAGACTGACAGTCCTGCCTTCTCGAAGTGGAACAGATACCAACGAGATCAAAGGCAGATATTGCGTAATTCTCACTCATATGCTGTGCTGCTGATAAACATAATATAATTTCAGTTCTGTTGCTCTTATATGAATATAAATATGATGAACAAGACACTCAAAGTGCCTGCTATTTAATTCCATACGAAAGGCGTATTTATCCTCCATTCTTATTTTAATTCAAACATGTATTTTAGATTTTTATAGAAAATATGACAACAATCACATATCTCACACAGAGATCGCACTGTCATGGTGTTTGGGAATATTCATGCACAATTTAAATACATAATAGCATGAAATCAGATTAAAAAAATAAAACATTTTAGAAGAGAATGCAGCATCATGGTTGTCTGAACCAATGAGCATTAAGCTGTATCATCAGTCAGTCGTTTCCCACCATGCTTTTGATCAGCACAGTCGGTGGAGAGCAACTGCTCACAAACCTTGTGTTTACCTCACAAACCGAACACGAGCGCAGCTGGAGCCGGCGGAGGAGGAGATATTTTATACCGAGTAAGTAATGTTTCTTATTGGCATTCGATAATGTGTTGTTGTGACAAAGTTGAACGCATTTACTAGTTGAACTTTTCCCAAACTATAACTCCAGAATAAAATGTGTGAAATAGAGTGCAACATTTTGAAATATGATAGGCAACCTTTCATTGCATTTAAATATTGCACGACGTGAGGATAGCAGGGGTGTGGACTCGAGTCACATGACTCGAGACTTGACTCGGACTCGAGTCCCAAATTTGATGACTTGCGACTCGACTCGACATAATTAAAGAAGACTTGAGACTCGACTTAGACTTTGACAGCAATGACTCGAGACTTGATCAGATCAGCGTCGTTATCACTCTAGACGGGTGCAGCGTGCTTGCGCTTGACTGGCAGTAAGCCAGAGACTGTGTTCAGGGAGCGCTTGATATACAGTATATGCTAGTATAAATTAATGGAGTAATAGCATAACTT
The DNA here is from genome assembly GCA_036784905.1 of Acrossocheilus fasciatus. Lineage (NCBI taxonomy): Eukaryota > Metazoa > Chordata > Actinopteri > Cypriniformes > Cyprinidae > Acrossocheilus > Acrossocheilus fasciatus. The sequence continues at coordinate 47,692,843 of CM071940.1, forward strand.
ACAACAAAAGAACTGAGATACGAAAAAAAAAAGTAGTAGCTATCTCCGCTCGTGAAAAGTGCTGCCCTGCCCGTTTGATTGCCGCCCAGCAGACACACGGAGTGGGCAGGAGAAAGGAGAGCAGCGGCCGCGATCACTGGTGCTCACCTCATCATCACCGTGACCACTGCTGTGAAATGCTAAACATATCCCTCACTTCTTTTGTTTGTCCGACACCGAGGTGGACCATGAGTGATGGATCCGCATCCTGCCACGATCCCTCGCAGCTCTACCAACTCGATGTACTTTAATTTTCATTTTTATTGGTAAACACCTCTCCGAGATCTTTTTTTTTTTTTTGTCAGATCTCCACTGTTTTTGTTCAATCAGTTGCATATTTTAATTGCATGTGCATTTTATTTTATTTAAACCTCAGTTAAGTTTAAAGTTAATCCATAATCAAGATTTAAATCTGAGTTTAAAGTTATGGTGCAAATATTACTTAAATCCAGGATCAAAATGATGGGTTAGAATGTAAACCTGCTTATTTTTAAAGGTTTAAAGTTTGGTGCAAAATAATTATTAGATAAAACTTGATTTAAGCTAGATTTAAAATTAATTATTGCAAAAAAAATTAGCTATAATTTGAAGAAAAAAAATAAAAGGAGCAATTGGCCTAATGATCATTTTAAAATATAATTTCAAGAAGTGTTCTTTCACAAAATGATTTGTGAACTGTAGTCTATATATAACTATAAAATATACTAAATTTTTCTCCTTCTTCACCAGGCACTCATTTCTCTTTTATTTCGTTCAGGATAATTAATTGAATTCACGTGTTGTAAATCAGTCTGTAGCCTATAGCACATATAGCCCCTAAATTTAGTGATCAACTATGCATATTATATACTTAACATTTAACATTTTGTCTTTGTTACTCTTAGTTATAAAGAATGGTAGCACAGCATTTTTGAATGACTGTCTTCATGAGTTTGTCTGCATCCATATTGCAGGTTTCCTCTCACATGTAAAGTATGGTAGCAGTTATTTCTTCTAGTTCTTTCAAAGCGGTTTTTTCTGAGTTTCTGCTCACATGTTTTTAAATCTGTTTCATTGAGGTTCCAAAAATGGCTCATTGGCTTAGATATAACAAACACCAAGAAGCATATATTCTTCTTATGCACACATGCAAAGTATTTCTAAAAAAAGTATTTCATAATTTATATGAAATTATGTTGTCTTTGATATTCTGTTACTATTTTTTTTTTCCACTGCTTGTCCTATTTTGGCACAATCCCTAAATTGAACTTGAGTAGTTTTAACAAGGGCACCCATCTCACATGAAATTAAACTATGTAAAAACATACTTCCTGATATAAATTACTATAAATTTGATATGGGAATTAATACTGAGACACTAATTTGGGCAAAGAGCACTAATTACTTGTTTAAGACTTGAAGTTAAAAGTTGAGGACTTGCAACTCGACTTGGACTTGCCTATTTTGACTCAAGACTTGACTTGGGACTTCAATGGAAAGACTCGAGACTTACTTGTGACTTGCAAAACAATGACTTGTTCCCACCTCTGGAGGATAGTTACATGTTCTATAAACAATGATATAAAAGTAATGTCTAAGAAAGTTTAGACCAATCTTTACTGTGAAGTAGCCTACTCTGTTTGCAAATACCTGCTCAAAAATGTTTATAATAAGCTTAACAATAATAATTTAGTTTCTCAGTTTTAAAATGTTGTTTTTGTATTGTATGATAATACATGCAAAGCATGTGTGCATCTATGTTTTAAAATCACGTGGGCAATATTGGTGATTGCTAACGTAATAATATAGTTGCTCCTGATAAGACTGTCAACATGCTCACTAATTTATTTAATAATTTTAGAGTGGGGGTGGTGTCACGTCTGGACTGAGAGACAAGGTAGGTAGAGGTGAGAGAGAGGTGTGTAACCTCGAGACGAACCAAAGAGGGAATGAGGTGAGTGTCTAGATATAGTGTGCAGGTAAGTGGCATTAGGTGGTAATCAGTAATCAGGTGACTGTGGATGATGTGGTGGGTGGATGTGTGACGTGTGACGGGTGGGGGGTGGGGGGGTGCTTTATTTATTTTGAATAGTAACAATATGTAGGCCTATATATTATAATAAATATAATGTACTGTTTTTGCTGTAATTTGGATCAAATAAATGCAGGCTTGGTGAGCTGAAGACACTTCTTAAAAAAAAAAACATTACAAATATTACAGTTTAAATAATTTGACTGGTAGTGTATGTATTCTCACCATGTTTGCTTTGTCTTTGTCCGTTCATTGTGTTGCTCACGTCTGTTTTGTGTTTTCTCATGCAGTTTCTGCTGTCTCCTGTTTTCCTGGGTTCCAGTTTCCTGCCACTGTTTTGGATATTTTGGATATTGCACCCACGATGTCTTGACTCTTCTATTGTTTATTTGTTTGTTTGTTTCTAATAAACTGTTTAATTGCACTCGCAAGTGAATCTCAAGTTATTTTATGTGATAGTTATATGTATACACATTTCTTTTTTCCTCACATTCTTTCTTGTATCTCTTCTCTCTCAGTCACACACCTCAATGGCTCATTATGGAGCTCATTATGCGGGCCTTTGTCTTCTCAGGAGTGAGTCACAGCATTATCCAGGATAGTTCACGCCCTCTCGCATAGAGCCTTTCTATTCAAAAAGTGACTTAGAAACTTAAAATCAATATATTGTTTTCTCTGAATGAGTGAGTTAGATTATTTTCAGATCATTTTGAAGCAAATATTCTAGGCTACAAGATCCAGTTCTCAAAAGTCTTGTGAACAAATGTTCTGTATGTGTTTTATGGCCTTATTTCAGTTACTTCAAAATTTTAGTTTTTTTCTAAGCACGCATAAATGTTGTTTTCTCAAAAACACAATCACGTACGTACATGCTGCTCACATATTATTGTAGCCCAGTTTGTGCTGAATGCAGTGTTTTTAGACTTTAGCCGTTAAAATGTTTATAAGCAACTGAAAAAAGCACAAATGTGAGGTCATTTCAAAACTTCTCCGTGGTCCCAAAACACCCTCAGACCCCAGAGGGTTAAGTGCAGCAAAAAATTGTAACCTTGGCCAGATCTGTGCCTTGCCACAATTCTGTCTCTGAGCTCTTCAGGCAGTTCCTTTGACCTCATGATTCTCATTTGCTCTGACATGGGGTGCGTCCGAAATCGCATACTTCCCTACTATATAGTATGCGAAAAAACAGTATGCGAGGCGAGTAGTATGTCCGAATTCATAGTATTCGAAAAATAGTAGGCGAGAAGTACCCGGATGACCTACTACTTTCTTCCGAATTCTGTAGTAGGCATACGATGGACACTTTACTATCCCATGAGGCCGCGTCATATTTGAAAAATGGCGGAAAGCCGTGACGCAGCTGTCTTCAAGTGTAAAGTACCTCAGGGAAAAGCATTGTTGATGTTCATTGTGGTTAACTTGTACTTGTTTAACATCATCCAAGTAAACGACTGACTTGTTGAGGGTTTAACAAACGGATGAAACGATTGTGTGAATTGGGTGTAAAAAGATCTCTAATCATTACCGATCAGATGGAGTTACGTTAACCTCAGTGTAGTACATCAGCTTGTTAACGCTGCCTTGTTTAAATAGTCTGTTCGTTAAGAATTTAAATCATTAACGATGTTCGCGCAGTGAAGTGGGCTCTTTAAATTTTCGCGCTGTTGTGAAGACGCATGACACGTGACAACAACAACATGGCGGATGTAGTACGTCCGAATTCCATTCATACTACCCTCATTCATACTATATAGAACGTACTTTTTTTTAACGGTCGAGTAGTACGTTCGAATTCAAATGTAGTACCTACACAAGTAGTATGCGATTTCGGATGCAGCTATGCACTGTGAGCTGTAAGGTCTTATATAGACAGGTGTGTGGCTTTCCTAATCAAGTCCAATCAGTATAATCAAACACAGCTGGACTCAAATGAAGGTGTAGAACCATCTCAAGGATGATCAGAAGATGATCACACACACACACACGTCTGGTTTGCTATCCTTGTGGGGACTCTCCATAGGCTTTTCTACTGTACAGACTGTATATTCTATTGTCCTACACCAACCCTACCCCTTACAGGAAACTTTCTGCATTTTTAGATTTTCAAAAAACTTAATTGTTTAAGTCCCCACCGGTTTCACTTTATTTTGATGGTCCCTTTAACACATTCTATTGAATATAAGTAATGTTGCTTACATCACTTACATTTCTACTGACTCTCATTAGAGTGTTAGTAGTGTATTAGTAGACTGGTAGGGTTAGGGTTAGTTTAAGTTGACATGTTCTTGCAAAGTTACTTATAGTCAGTAGAATATCTGTTGGGAGACCAACACAATAAAGAGTTAGCAGATATGAAGCAGACAGTCTACTAATACTCTTATGAGAGTTTGTTGACATGTAGTTGCAACATTACTTACAGTGTCAACAGAATGTTCAAAAGGGACCATCAAAATAAAGTGTTACCTTCCCACCTCAATAGAAAAACGTACACACACACACATTCAATTGAAAACAGCTCTTTTTTCGCTTTTTCCGTTTAAATTACTTACAGAATGAAGAAGAATTTTCTCCCGTAACACCGGGGGGATTCCAAGGGACGGTAACAGAGCAACTTTTCAGAGGAACAAAAATCAAAAGTTCTCTGTTTTCTTCCAACTGTGCAAAACAGAGCTCAATTAAATAGAGCCTTACCGTGCAATAACACATATTTACATAAGTTTAACAAGACAATTTAATTAATCAATGCAGGTTTACACGCCATATACTTAATACTACAAGTTGACTCGTTGATAACAAGTGAGTGCTTGTAACCTACTGTGATAGCTGAACCTATCGACTCAATTGTCTTTAATGGCTAAGCTGGATCAGACATCATTTGGTTGAGTAATCAAGACAATGAGATAGAGTAGCCTAGCATATTGTGGAAAAACCCTTGGACAGATTCACTGCCCAAAGATTCATACAAATCTGACACACAACGATACAAACAATCACTGATGCTTGAGGACAAACAATATTATGAAACAAGGGGAGCATATGAACTTTAAAACTGGACCAACTGTGTAAATTCAGGTACTACTTTGTCTTTTGTAACAACTGTAGCGTCAGAACGAGTCAGACAAAACTAAGATTCCATCAGAACATCGAAACATGAGGAGCTGAAATTCCAGGAGAACGGGGCAACGTCGTAAAGATTCCTATCTCCGACTTCTGGAGCAAGCCTACCAACAAGCCTCTTTCACAGAACAGCTTGCAACATTAAGACAAAAGAACACTTATTGATAAGTGTTCTACGCAGGAAGGAGATCGTCAAATTTGGGGTAAATAGTCAAGATTAATGGTCAAAGAGATGGCCATCACATGGCGTTCCACAAGAGAAATCACAAGCTTCTTCAGATTGACTTCTCCCCCACACATAGAAGACAAAGAACCAGACTGAAATTCCTCTGGCCAAAGAACATTTCTTTTTAGTCTCCACAGAGACTTTCTTTTTCATATGCACATAAAACCATCCTAAAGGACATCGTTAAACGGCCACTATATTATGTATGTAATCACATATTAGACTATCATGTTTTAAGCACATATTATGTATGTCTTTCTAATAACTATTGAATGACTTTAAGGTTAGTCGTGTTTGGTATGTATGAGTTTGACATTTCTAGCTTGAAATGTTTCTTTCAATTAATTCTGTGTCAAATGTATCATATTCTGGTTATAGAAATCACATCCAAAAGTATACTTTGCGAGAGTGTGTAAAATTCAGACCATGTGACTGATAAGACGCTGATTTATGATGGAAGGAACAACCCTAGCTAAGATAATAGCCTATCTAATTGGTCAAAACACCAAATGGGATGTGTCCAAAAAGCCGAGTTTAAAACCTCAGGACGGCATCAAATCTCTCTCTTCTCTTCCGTTCTTCTTCTCGCCGCCACGTTTCGACGCTGTTTTAGCGCTCTTTGAGCGGGCTCTGGCCTACAGGCCAGTTGCTACTTAACACCACGATGAGAAGAAAAACCACCTAGTCTCATTACTCATTTTATTCTTTTACTTTAGTTTCTTTTCTTTCCGTTGAGTCTCGTGTTCAAAAGTTAAGTTTGCCGCAAAGTCCAGCGACTGCACCCGCTTCAAACTTCAACCAGAAACGGACTCCAAAACCATCCTCAGCCGAGGCCCAAGACATCACTTCAAAGACTACTGAACTTCCAGCCAATCACCAACTCGGGAAAAACCCTTTCCTGCAACGACGACGAAGACAAAAGGGAATCCCTGTAACACAAGGCAACGCAAGTAAAACAACTCCAGATTCTGGCTGGTGCATTTAATATAAATTTTAGCCTCATTGAAAAACTCAACGCGAGGTTTAATTAAGTGATTGATGGTTGTTCAGGCCTATGCAATAGCACATATTGCTGTAAACTTGGGATTTCACATTCTCATTCTCTAAACTCATCCTTTCTCTCTTTCTGTAACGTGTGAATGTGTGAATGCGTGTGTTCATGTTAGATTAGTTTATGTCTTAGGTTTATATAAATAAAGTCTTATTTATATTTTAAAGAGAAGTATCTTGTGTTTTGTGCTTACAAGTTAATGTCTTAATCTGCCGATCTTGTTACTGTGCTTATTAATAGTGTTTTCACTATATTTTGGATTTTAATATCCAGTGCAGAATTAATGTTATACGGCTCGTTCAGTGAATCGCTGCCGACTCAGTGATCAGCCGCAAAACAGTGATTCTGTTCAAATTCCCTGTAAAATCATAAATGATTCCCTTTGAGCTAAATTAAATTATATTTATGTATCAAAACCCTTACACAACTAAATGCCAATACCTTTGTCAAGGTAGAATAAATACAATTTTATGATCCCTCTTATTTAAAAAAACATCCTGCTTAATCTGTAATGGGTTTGTATGTACACTAAAGAGAAAAAAACTATAAGATATTATGCAAATCACTAAAATTAGGCAGAAGAAGAACAAAAATCAACGAACTGTAAGATATCAGAGCGAATCAGACAATTTAGGATTCGATCAGAACATGGTTGAAACATGAGGAGCCGAATTCCACAAACAGGACCACAAGACAATGTCATAAATCTGTCCAGGTCCTGGCGCCACTAGTCTGAAGCAAGTCCACCAACTAGCAGCTTTGAGCAGCTCACAGCATTAAAACAAACTCAGGAAGGAGATCATCAAATTTGGGGCAAGTAATAAAGATTGATGGTCAAAGAAACGAAGCACATGAACAAACTTCAACCAGCAACGGACTCTGAAACCATCTTCAGCCAACACCCAAGATTTCACTACAAACGATTACTGAACTTCCAGCCAATCAGCAACCTCGGGAAACCCCCTTTCCTGCAACTACTATGGCAAAAGGGAATCCCTTAACACAAAGGCAACGCAAGCAAGTACAAACCCCAGATTTTTGCTGAGCTGATGCATTTAATATAAATTTTAGCCTCATTGAGAAATGCAATGCGAGGGTTAAATACAGGGTTTAGTCAGTCAAATTTAAGACTTTTTATGACCATTATGATTTAAATTTACGACCTACACGAATTACGAAAAATAACTTAAAATTGCTTTCAAAAGTATTTTTTTTATTGACTTTCATTGAAGGTAACAAGTTTTATTATTTAAAGGTTCCATTTTCTTAAGTATCAAGAACACAGGAACAACACTTAACAATTGTAAATTGCAACATTGTAAAGTAACAATTATTTTATGGCATTACTTTCCAAAGTCAGTCAGTGAGTCAGTGTCTGTCTACATTTTTCTCAGTTCGTCTCCTTTTAAGGAACACTCCACTTTTTTTGGAAATAGGCTCATTCTCCAACTCCCCCAGAGTTAATAAGTTGAGTTTTAACGTTTTTGAATCCATTCAGCCGATCTCCTAGTTACCTAGCTGGGGACTACTTTCAGGCGCTGCGTAATATCACTGCGCCTGCCGCGGCCATGTTACGGCAGCAAAGTTCCTTGATTATTACGCCGGAATGGGAGTATAGTTCCTAGCCAAGTCGCACAGTTTTCTTTACCGCATCCGTGATATTTTGAGATTTAGGATTGTATTTGTTTATTTTATTTCATTTGTTTGTTTTATCGCTGAGCCAAGATTAAAGCAATATATCGAAACAGAGAACGGATTACGTGGATTGCTTTATTGGACACGGAGCGAGTAAAACAGAAACTGAAACTAAGATGGGCACTCACAACAAGGTTGAAGAATTTCATCCATTAAACACAGTGTACATAATGCATCATACTCGTACACATATCTAATACATCATAGTAGCTGAGGAGCCAGACAAGCACACAAGTTATTTTTAAATGACCTTCATCAAAGGAATGGCATCACTGGCTCATCCGTCTGGTACCTCTTTAGGAAGGGCTCAAAGGTATGGGCGGTGGTCGTGAAAAAAATGCAACTTTGCCCAGATCAGGGGATCCTTTTGAGCAGCCTCTATTGTATCATACGAGCCTGATCATACGTACCAGGGTTTGGCAGCTCCTTTCTTTTCACCGCATCCACATACAGCTGAAGTGAAGGCCAGACCTCCTGAGCTCTCTCTACCACAGGCAGGTTCTCCAACCATCGATGGCCACAGAATGATAGCGGGAACACTGATGACTTTGTGACTGTCACATAGTCTTCCCTCCTCGCTGGAACATTGTTGAAGAGTGTGTGCATTGATTTTAACAGCTTTTCCACCTGCCTTGAATGCGTTGTGCAGAGTATGAAGCCCACAGCTCCCCACGGACACCAGCTGAGCACCCCTATACATTTCATTTAAGTCGGATTGGAGAAGCTCAAAGAACTTAAAATTTACATTGGGCCCATCCATCAATACGGAAGCCAGCCTGCTGAGATTCAGCTGCTCCACACACTCCTTGAGAGAAAACAATAAAAAGGTGAGGATAAATAAATATACCACTTAATTGATAACATACACACATGCACATACACACACAATTTTGCACTTTTCTAGTTCAAGTTCAAGTAAGTATCACCATGTTTGACTAGGCCTACATGTCTGTTTCTATCAAGCATATCCATGTGGGCTGTTTCTGAAAATACACCCATGCCATGCAGTTGATGAAACAAATTAAATGATTTAGATTACATTGGGCTAGTTCATTTTCTATTTTCTCAAAACAGTATGGCTAGAATGGGGCAGAGTAGAGACCATGACATTAGAAGTAGGTTTCCCTACTCTCCAAATTGGTTTGAATGAATGGATCAAACACATGTTTTAGGCATAGTCGTAGGTTTGCAGATTAAATTATTTCAAATATTACATGCAGCATTAGAAATCATATTTGTTTAAAGATTAAACTTTAATTACTTACTTTAAAGTGCTTTAGCAAATCCTGGGCCGTGGCATGGCCTGGCCAATGAAGTGTGATCCCAGGTACCGGGAATGCACATTGTCGTCATCCCAGAACCGAACGTGTATGTCCAGCTGTTTCTTCTTGCTTGTGTGATTTAAGCTTTCATCAAACATGAGAACATAAGGCCCCCGAGACCTTGGAGACGAGGTCTTTTTTAATATATTCTGCTAAGCCAAACTGGGTGATGTATGAGGTCTTATCTTTCCCGCACATAAAGGTCTTGGCTATGTCAGAGTCTGGGAACATTGCTCGGAAAAGTTCGGCAATATCTTCGTTCCCCTTGTACGACTGGTGTTTGGTCACGGTATTCAACACCCACAGGACCTCCGCTTTCAGTGTGGAGGTTGATCCGAAACCACTGTGTGTGGCACTGGATGCAAGACAAATGGAATCCCACGCTGTACTTGGACCGGGTAACGTTAGTGACGGAGCCGAACAAAACTGACTGATCACCTGGACCCGCTGCAGACCTTTTACAGCAACTTTATGCTTTTCTGACTTTGCATGCGACTGAAAGGATTTTATGCCTAAACTAGACAGCTCCAACACCTTCTTACACAGTGTGCAATAGGCTTGATACTGATTGTCTGCGACGGGCTTGAGCCAACTACTAAACGCACCGTCTTCGAGCCATAGCCCATTAAATGTACACTTTCCCATTGTGATAGACCGGGAGATTTCAGTTAAACTAAGCAGTGACTCAACGACATACAGTAATAAGCTGAGAGATGAGTAGAAGACGATGGTATAACCAATGAATGAACAAGCATATCAATTTAAGACGTGGCTAAATGTAATTTATAACCTTGTATGGAAAATCCGGACATTTTTATGACTTTTTATGGCTTAAAATTCTTCTTATTAAATTTAAAACGTTTTATGACTTTTTTTAAGTGCAAGATAGCTCAGGGATCCTAACACTTTCCATGTCAATAAGCAGGGGTTAAATTAGGCCTGAACACACTGTACTGTCTCCCTCAGTATCGCATAATCATATCGTTCTTTCATTCTTTTTCTTCTCCTAGTAAATGTAACGTATATGAGACTTTGGATATTCTCCATAATACACTCATGTAATCATGGCTATTGAATATGGATGAGATGTACTTAAGAAACTTCTACACCTACCAGCAGTCGCGTAGCCACTTTTATCTGTGGCCCACCCAATAAGAAGTTTGTCATTTTCCAAATGGATGCAATTTATTAAACGATACTAATAAATGTCTTATTTCACTGCAACTTTATTTATTAACAATATTAAACGCTTGTTTTCATGGTCAATTACAGGTCGTTTTCCCTCTTCCTATAGGTGCATATCATATGCTTGTCAAAATGATGATTCGTCCGTTTCTGTTAGTCCCACCCACAATGTTATGTTTACGACGTACGGATATAATAGTAAAATGTGCGCGTTTGTGAAGTTAAATTTGAAAATAGCCGAGTGAAGCAAACATAAATCAGATCAATTCTTTTAATAAGTAAAAGTCTTAGCAATAAATCCGGACCGTCTACAAATGAAACCCGACAGACCACCTGAGGGCGCTGGATTTATCGATCGGAAACTTCTGAACCAAGCGTGTTTGAAACATCATATTAGCATAGGTACAGTGTTTGATCCGCTAAACAGATGCGTCCTTTGTGGAAAGAAACACATAAACATTGTGCTAGATCCTGGTCGCCACAACAAACTGCATAATTTGAAGCTGCGCACATTTCTGCGGTCCTTGATGTGCGCGAACTGACAGAGACGCTTGAAACACTGAGGTAATGCTTTTTAATAAACTTCCTTTAGTTAACGTTAGTTAATGCATTAACTAACATTAGCAATACATTTTGTTACCATGTTTATTCATCTTTGTTAACCAGCTCAGGCAAATGTTAGCAGATACAACTTTTAATTTTAATAATGTCCTATTAGTAAATTTTGAAATGAACATTAAAATTACTAATGTTAATGCATGCTTTAGAAGCACTGTGTAATGAAGCTTGGTGCTCTATTTTTTGTTGGCAATTTGACATGCAGTTTTCATATACACACCTGGCCCACCCAGTTTTATGCAGGCCCACCCACTTAAACATTTCTGGCTACGCTAGTGGTTACCAGTGTTCATACTGGAATTATCAGACAATATTGAACACAGACCTTGTAAAATATGTGAATTATATTCTACGTAACGCCAATTTTAGTCAAGTCGGGTCTGTGTAACACTTGTCAGTTCAATTCTGCATCACTGAGCGACTAGTTGGTTATCCATGCTTATTTAAAGAGTTTTAATAACTTTGTGGATTGCTATGTTAGTATGAGTGATGGTTAGTTAAAAATGTTCTGTATTTTAATGACTTAAAATGAGTGATACAAGTGTCTCTATCTTTATTCAGGTGCTGTACAGCAGTCAAAACCATCATCGTCAGAGGCTGACATTAAAAAATACATGAAAAATTATCTCCGGTCTGCTCCCGACAGATATGGGGGTATGGGACGCCAAAAGGGCCAGACAGCGATTGATCTGTGTTCTGATTCTGAATAGGTATACGCTAGCCAGGGGCGGACTTAACCAGTAAGCGAGGTAAGCAGCCGCTTAGGGCCCCCGGGGAATTAGGGGCCCCCGACAAATATCAAGAATCCTATATAAATCATATATTACTTATTAGTTTTCTATCATATATTGTGTGGCCTGCCTATAATCATTAAGATTTTAACGTTATTATTACATCTGCTCGAATGCGCTCCCCCCATCATGAATAATGGAACTTTCCTATCGTACTGCACATGTGCGAGCAGTTCGACTCTACTGCCAGATGAGAGCAGAGCAGAGTCAGACAGAGTTTAGAGCGAGTTAGAGATAGAGAGAGCTAGTGAAGCGAGAATTTGCAAGCAGAAGGCGAGGTTTAGAAATTAGACAAACAATGAAACGTAGCTTCCTCAGCGGAGCTGAAAAAAGGAGGAAAAAAGAATGTGGCTAAACTCCCAAAAGTCACTTCTTTTTTCTCACAAACTCCCACAGTCAGTGCTGCTCCCACAGAAGCAGCAGCACCTCTCCCGCGTCTGCCAGACACAGGGATGACTTTACTCACGGCCCCGGGAAATGATGACAATGTGCCGGTGAGTGTAGCCCACGAACGTGAACAGCACACAGACGCGAATAGCACACAGGACGTTTTAATGAGTGATGATCCTGCTTTATGGCCGAAACGCCTGTCAGATAATGAGCGCTGTGAGCTTATTAAGAGAGGGCCCGTTCAAATAAAAGAAAATTTCCTAGTGAACAGTGATGGCCGATGGTTCACAAACAGCAATTACTTCATTAATATGAAAAATGGTGAAAAGATTAGCCGATCGTGGTTGGTATACAGTATAAAAAATGACAGTGCTGTGTGTTTTTGTTGTCGCATCTTTGGTAACTGGTCCAATATGTTCAGTGGCGATGGTTATAGTAAATGGAAGAATTTGTTTTCCCAGTTAAAAATGCATGAAAGGTCTTCTGACCACAAGAGACACATGGAGAATTGGCGCAGTTTGTCAGAAAGGCTAAAAACCAACACAGCCATTGATCAGGTTAGCCAAGAATTGCTTTCTCTGGAAGTAAAACACTGGAAGGAAGTTATTAGACGGTTCATTGCAATTGTCACTCATTTGGCAGAACGTAATCTTGCTTTCCGTGGCCATTCTGGCAATGGAAATGTTCTTGGGCAAATTGAATTAATGTCTCAGTTTGATCCTGTAATGCGGGAGCACCTGCGGAGAATACAAGCCAAAGAGTTAAGTGACAGCTATCTCAGTAAGCACATTCAAAATGAGCTCATCAACATTCTGGCAAAAAGTACCATAGATGCCATTGTTGAGAGAGTTAGGAAAGCCAAATACTTCTCGTCATCATGGACTCCACGCCAGATCTTAGCCATCACGAGCAACTGTCAGTGGTGATAAGAACTGTAAATTGTGAGACATCAAAAGGCATTTCCATTCATGAGCATTTTGTTGGCTTTCTCAATGTAGTGGATACCACAGGTAAGGGCTTGTGTGAGTGATTTCTAGGTCATCTTGATGCACTAGGTTTGGATATTTCCAACTGTCGTGGGCAGTCCTATGATAATGGAAGTAACATGCAGGGAAAGAAACAGGGTGTTCAAAAAAGAGTGCTTGAAATTAACAACAAGGCTCTTTATGTTCCTTGTGGAAGTCATACCCTCAACCTTGTTGTAGGTGATGCAGCCAAGTCATCCGTGAAGTCAATCAGCTTTTTTGGGCTACTGCAGCATCTCTACAACCTGTTTCAAGATTCTGCAGAGCCCTAAAGTCTCGATTGACACACTAAGAAGAGAAACAATGGGAGTGAGAGAATTTCTACAAACCTATTGGAGTCAGGGCCTGACTGCTGCCAAAACTGATGCCAGGGAAATAGCTGAAAAGCTTGAGGTGGCCAAGAGCTGGCCAGAAGTGCGTCAGAAATGATATTAATGATATTAATAAGACAATAAGTGTTTGAAGTTGATTCTGCTTGTATAAGGAAACAGTTGAAGTGATGGTGCTGGAGCACACACACACACACGCAAAAACACACATCAGTTCCAGCATTGCTGACTTGACAGCGCAGTTGGTACTTTATCAAAACAAAACACAGTGAGCCAAACATCAGCGTGCGCGCCTCTGTGTCACCGTTGGAACACGACTGAAGTGCAAAGCCTATCATTTACATAATAAATAACAGTTTCGCATTCAGATACATTACATCGCAAATATGGAAATATTATGGAATATTTGGATTTGTGACAAATGAGAGAGGTAGGATATGCGAGCACAAAGCTCCTTTTCGCAAGTTGAGTGTGCAAGCCTTTAAAGTATATTCCTTTGACAGTCTATGTGAGAGATGCATTCAGAATCAGTACATGGTCACTATCTAGGGGGCTTTGTTTTCAAGTGCGCAACTCATGGCATTCGCTGTTCTTCTTCTGGCGGTTATCAAGGCAAGGCAAGTTTATTTATATAGCACATTTCATACACAGTGGTAATTCAGAGTGCTTTACATAAAAGGAAGTGAAATAGTCATTAAAAATAATAATAATCACAACAGTAAAAACAAAGTGATTTAAAAATTGATTTAAAAAAAAAAGTAAAACATTTAAGAATAGAAAATGATTATACATAGTGCAATCAGTTCAGACGTAGCACAGTGCTCATTCAACAAATGCACAGCTAAACAGATGAGTTTTGAGTCTGGATTTAAAAGTAGCTAATGTTTTAGCACATCTGATCTCTTCTGGAAGCTGGTTCCAACTGCGGGCGGCATAATAGCTAAAAGCAGACTCCCCTTGTTTTGTGTGAACCCTTGGTTATTTCTAACTGACTCGATCCTAATGATCTGAGTGGTCTGTTAGGTTTATATTCAGTGAGCATATCTCCAATGTATTTAGGTCCTAGGCCATTGAGAGATTTATAAACGAGTAAAAGTACTTTAAAATCAATCCTAAATGTAACTGGAAGCCAGTGTAAGGACCTGCGGACTGGTGTGATATGCTCAAATTTTCTGGTTCTAGTCAGAATCCTGGCAGCAGCGTTCTGGATGAGCTGCAGCTGTCTAATGGTCTTCTTTGGAAGGCCGGTGAGGAGACCATTACAATAATCCACCCTGCTGGTGATAAAGACATGAACAAGTTTCTCCAAGTCTTGACTGGAAACAAAACATCTAATTCTTGCAATGTTTTGAGATGATAGTATGCTGATTTAGTTACTGCTTTGACATGACTACTAAAACTAAGGTCTGTCTCCAGAATCAAGATTTTTGACTTGGTTTTTAGTTGATTGACCCCTAGAGTCAAGGTATGCATTCACCTTGAGATCTTCATCTTTATTTCCAAATGCAATGACTTCAGTTTTCTCCTTGTTTAACTGAAGAAAGTTCTTGCACATCCAACTGTTCATTTCATCAATGCATTGGCAGAGGGAGTCAATGGGGCTATAGTCATTTGGAGATAAAGCTAGGTAAATCTGGGTATCATCAGCATAGGCAATTTGGTTCTTTCTCATTATTTGACTTAGTGGGAGCATATACAGGCTAAACAAGAGTGGTGCAAGAATTTAGCCTTGTGGGACTCCGCATGTCATGGCCGTCCCCTTAGACTTATGCTCTCCTGTACTCACATAATAACCTCTCCCTTCTAAGTATGACCTGAACCATTTGAGTACCATCCCAGAAAGCCCAACCCAGTTTTCCAGTCTCTCTAGAAGTATGTTATGATCAATAGTGTCAAACGCAGCACTAAGATCTAGTAGTACCAGCACTGATATTTTGCCTGAATCAGAATTGAAGCGAATATCATTTATTATCTTAATAAGTGCGGTCTCTGTGCTATGATGTGCTTGGAAACCAGATTGAAAATTGCCCAGGTATCCATTTGAGTTTAAGTAGTTGTTCAGCTGATTAAAAACTACCTTTTCAATAATCTTACCTATGAACGGAAGATTTGATATTGGTCTATAGTTGTTCAACATGGTGTTATCAAGATTGCGCTTTTTCAGAAGGGGCTTAACAACTGCAGTTTTCAGGGAGTTTGGAAAAGTCCCAGAAAGAAGTGAGGCGTCCACCACTTCTAAGAGATCTGCTTCTAAACAGTTAAGCACACTTTTGAAAAAAGATGTGGGAAGTGTGTCAAGATAGCAGGTTGATGATTTAAGGTGCTGTACTATTTCTTTCAAAATTTTTCTATCAATTGCTTCAAAAACAGGCATAGTCACTTCTTTTTGAAATTGCAGTCGAATCTGTGTGACCTCTGCAAAAGTAGATATGCCAATCTCCTTTCTGATATTATTGATCTTCTCAGAAAAGAAGGAAGCAAACTCATTGCATTTACTGTCGGAGAGCATTTCACTGGGAATCTGACTTGGGGGGGTTTGTCAGTCTCTCCACAGTAGCAAAAAGAGTGTGAGAGTTTAAGTTACTGTTTATAAGGTTTGAGAAGAAGGTCTGTCTAGCTGTGGCTAGTTCCACATTGAAAGCATGAGGGCTGTCTTTATAGATGCTGTAGTGAATTTCAAGTTTTGTCTTCCGCCACATCCGCTCAGCTTTTCTGCATTGTCTTTTCATACTCTGAACTGCTATTGATTTTCTCCATGGTGATTTTTGTCTGCCATTCTTCTTGCAGACCCTTGCCGGAGCAATATCATCAATAACATTCTTAACTTTTGAGTTAAATGAATCCAGGAGAAGATCAACAGAGTCTGCAGGAATGCTCGGTGTTAAAGATATATCAAACAGTGTTGCATTACTGCGGCCGCCCCCTTCTGGATTGGGGGTGAATTGCCTGTATTCGTTGTAAGGCCTCATGCACCGAACCGAGATGTCCGTACCGTGTCGGTTCGGTATGAATACATGTAACGTGCCACCCCTAAAATTATATATATATATATATATATATATATATACACACACACACATACATAACTTATATACATTAGTGAAATACTGCTTGATACAGAATGCATGGTACATAATTTTAAACAAAATACCTTTATCTTCTCCAAATTTAATCAAGTTCACATTTTAATTTCTCCTCTGTATTTTTCTCTGGTGTAGGTGACCCTTTTTCAGCAATTTTAACACCTGAGGGCCACAAAAAACAAAGTACACATCAAAACAAATGAAAATATGTGGGCAGCAGTTTGCATACAACTTCTTGGAGAGTTTAACATTCATGGTTAAGGTGGGAGGCCTCCTTGATGATGTTTCTTTTCCTACCCAGGCAGTTCAGTGGTGGGTGATTGGGTGCCAGTGATACGTTGGGCAATTTTAACCACCTGTTGGAGTGTTTACAGTCTGATGTAGAGCACTTGCCATACCACACTTGAGTGGATTTAAATGTTAAATGCTTAACTGAAGTCAGTGAACAGCATTCTGACAAATACATTTTAACTGTTTGGTTAGGGCAGAGTGGAGTGGCAACACACAGAATGCTTTATTTATCTAACATTACCTGAATAGCAAGTGCTAGCCCACTATAGCTACAAAAACACCTATTTTGCTGACACCTTGTAACATTATGTACTGCAGGATATGCAGCTAGCTAGATAAATATCTCCGGTATTAGCTGCTTTTTTTTTTTTTTTTATTATTATTATTTCTGTTTCACCAGCCATATTTTCAGCAATGTATTTTTGTACGCTTTTTGAAGTGTCACATTAGAAAAGGTTGATGGAAACGGCAAATTTTTTAAATGAATTTCCTCAATTTTGAAAAAGGTTTTACGCTCACTTGAGATGTTTTTGCCTTTTTTTTTTTTTTTTTGGATGGAAAAAGAGTTAAAGAGTTGCCCTATAAGTTCTGATCTAGTGAACATTTTAACTCACATGACAGATCAGCTGTTTACAGGCACATTACGAAAGTGAAGGTAAAGAAACTAACCAGGACTCCCTCAGTAGTGGCGAGCAAAGAGGGAAGTGCCCAGCACTGAATCCCTGTCTGACAGGTGGTTGAGGAAAATGTGGTGTTTGAGAGACTGCTTGCCCAGTGCCGCTTGGGGGGCCTGAGTCCTTCTGATCAAGGCTCAGCCTGTGGATGGTGTGAGGCCGGTAACGGCCCCCATCATGCCAGGGTCCCGTCTCCACAGGGTTGGGTCGTTTATGAATGTAGCCCAAAGCGGGTGGTAAACGGGGCGGGTTAGGGACGGCCTCAGTGCGGGAGGATCCCTTCGCGGGATCTTAATTTATTCACTCCAACCCAGTTGATGGAAACACACCTGATTGGCATGTTCTTGTTTGAACATTTCAAAAGTTTGCATGACAATTGCATGGAAACATGGCTATTGACTGCGCTAACTGACTCGACTTCATGAATCCCTATTAGCATCCTTAGCCCTGACCTAAACTTACCAACACATGGCTGCTATTAAGAACTGTTGTCCTGTTGTGGTTTTTTGTGATCGACTTCTTCCATTCAGCTTTCTTATTTTCAAAGTTGCATCTCCTTGCTGCTACTTTGGCTTTATATGGCTGAAGTTGTTTGCAGAGCGGGCAAGTTTTGAATGCAACACTTATTAGGGTGTTGCACCCAGTGCACAATATTTGTGTGTTTCCTGGCATCTCTAAACAGAAGTACAAAATGAAGTACATTAAAAAACCTTAATACAACTTGTTTTTGTAATGTGAGATCCAGTAACAAGAGGTACAATTACAACGTTATAAACTCCACTCATTCTGTGGCAGGTACAGCTACTACATAAAATGCATGTACAATACATAAATAAGTGTAGTAATATGCACTCATATGCAATCATGGCTATGGCACAAGTTGGTGCTACATGGAACGACTATCCTGTTACTCTTTGATAGGCTATGTTATTTCGGCCTAGTGTATCATCACATAATATGTAATGTGTGTTGACAAACAACATAAAAACAGACGTCACATAGGGCTAAGTGCATAACATTTTAATGCTACAGCAGCTGAGACGATGAGCATGCATGAGTTTTTTTTTTTTTTTTTAAGCCTACATCGGACTCAATTTGTCCGTATTCAAGCATTTCAGTGGGGTTATACAGATCACCATTTACAGCACGTTGAGTATTCACCAACAACTGACAGATTTGACCTAAATATGATTTTCAGTTAAAAACATCAATCCTAAAATTGGACTTTAGTAACTTACTTTTCGCGGCATCAGTCGCACGCGCGCTCACAGGATCACACTCGTGAATTCAGTTCACTGGAGACTCGCTCTGAATGGATCATTTGAATCATTGAATGGTTCATTCCATTTCGCAAATGAATCAGGTAGCAAGCCACCTAGCTACAAAATGTACCACAGAGTGCGTAACGTTAATTGACGGTAGCTAGCTAAATCACCCAGACATTGCTTAAGTTATGTGTCCTACTGGTGTCTTGAGCACTCGCATGATTCTAACATTACATTTACCATTAGAGCAAACATGTTTCAGTAAAACAACACGTATCTCTTAACATTTTTTCACCAAAATAACACAGACAACTTTAGGATATTTGGATACTGTACATACCTCTGACTGTGAATCATATCGTATGTCGATCGTATAAATGTCACATACAGTTCTTCTCTTTAGTGCCCCCAGTGGACTTTTGTGTCTCAAAACTGTAGCAATATGTACCTGATGGTACGTATTTTGTGGCACTGCAAAAAGTGCACAGAGGTACAAATTTCCTATGAGACCAGGTTGGTGTCATGCCATAAAATATTTTTAATACGCATGACTTTATATTTAATGTGAATTTAATAAAAACATTGTAAGTTACGAATTATAACACTTTCATTGTACAGAGAGAAAGCAAAGAACATTAACATTATTAAAGAACATTTCAAGCCCTCTCATTATAATCACTGAAGCTGTTTACACTGTGAAATGAATACCTTACATTCATACACACATCTGCACTCTGTTGTTTCTGATGAGAGAATTCGCCAGACAAAACTTACAGCTGCGATTGAGAATGTCCATGTTGTTTCTCCTCCTCATGCGTTTCATAAAAAGTTCCCTCTGTTCTGCATCATCATTCCTTCAAACTTCTGCTGTAGTTTTTCAGCTTGACCTTTCACTTTCTTGTTATTAAACCAGTGAGTCTTTCCTCCACATTCAGTCAGCAGTCGCTGGAGATCTGCATGATCTTGGAGTTTCAGAGTTCATCAGTTGTTTCATCCAGTTCATCTGTGTGTGTGAACAGAATCATGATGTATTTCTGAACTTCAGGACCAAATAAACACTTAATATAAACCAGGATCTCTTCCTCATTTTGCACAGGGTCCTCGAACGCTGAACATTGAGAGACCAGCTGCTCTTTCATCTGTCCAGCTGCATCTCCAGAAAATATTAAATAAAATGTAAAAACAAGGCAAATTTTTAAAAGAAGAAAACATTCATCACTACAAAATCGGAACCTAACAGCAGCAGATGAACTCGAATGTCACTTACAGCAGTCAGTAAAATATCATCTAAATATCTGTCAGCTCAATGTGGAGCTGATCTGCATGTTTCTAATGACGTTCAGTGAAAACAAATGATTCACGAAGAACATCATCTCAAACTGAGCTATATACTGGCACTGAAACTCATCCAAATGAAAGTCCTGAAAGTTTCAGAGTGAACAAACGCTCTCTCAAAGGAAGAGTTTTAGGCTCTGTTGAGGTCACTGAGGTCACAAACACATGAACATGCTTCTGAGAAAACAAATACAATTCGCAGCATAAACACAATCTCAATGAATGCCTTTCCAGATTTATAATATCAATAAATTAACACGTGTGCTTTAAACACACTGTTTCAGGAATGAAAATGCTCCTCCGTTTCACATGAATCATCATGAAGCGTTTGAGCTGAAAAAATTAAACACACACGAGAAACACACAAACACCAGACTGACGCAGAGAAACATAGCAAGTGTTTGTTGAATGAACTTAATTCTTTCTGTCACTAATAATCACCCAAATACACATGATATGACATTCATATGAACACATAGACTAAGCCTGTTGAAAATTGTGATTCCCTTATAAAAAATTTAACTTAAAGGCAAAAACAAAACAAAAGATAAGCAGTTATCCGTATGGAGAATGAGAAGTAACCATGGGAACGGACAGCGTGTACTGCTAATATGGCGGCGCCTTCCCGAAATGCAACGCGGCGTGAAAAGACTGTGACATAATCCTCATTATCTACTGTATAAGCACTGCTCTTTAATTGCGCGCTAGTCTCTCAAACCACTGCAGTCTAATCTGTAGCCTAATGTAATCTATTAACTATGCACATCATAACGTTTTAGGCAAGTAGGCTATCCATATTATGACAAAATATTTTAATAAGACTGAATTTGAATTTTAATTAAACGTGATCAGGTTAAAGACATTTTAAGTTAAATTATAACGCGCATGTCAACTATTATTCAAACAACGAACAGATTATACAGCGAACAAAGAACATTTACATTATCAAAGAATATTACTGAAGCGTGAGTGTAAGCACTCTAAAAAAAACTATAAGCTATAATCAGTGATGTTGTCTGCAGTGTTTGATTAATTAATCTCTTACATCGCACGTAGGCAGGCTACATCTGCGTTTCTGATGAGAGAATTCGATAAAGTGCACTGACCAAAACTTTAACGTATCAGAGATGTTAATATTTAATAAAATCCCCTTAAATAATAGAAATATTAAAGAAAAAATTCTTGAAATAAAATCACAAAATGCGGCTATGCTCTGAACTGGTGTTTTGTTGAAGGGTGAAGCTCCTCTGGGACTGTGGGAGTGTTTTTCTTCAGAACCATTTCAACAAGCACCACTCAATCAGTTTTTCTCCATTCATGAGAGTAAAAAAACACACAGGCCTGTTTAGAGCGAGTGGGTTTATTCCAGAAAGCAGCTTTATGTCACAGGAGTGGGTTATACTTCCAGCTTTACTGCAGGTCAGCGTCTCTCAGCTTCATACATGCTGTTTTCATGAGGATCCAGTGGACGTGACAGCACAGATATCAGCATTATAATCGCAGAGTTACAGTTCAAATTGCTTTCATTCATTAGATAAATGAAAAGGATTTTTTTATTCACCCAATAACCAATGAAAGCTTTGTGAGTTTTGCATAAGTGTAGTGGGATCGTTTGCGTTAACTTAATGTGAATGGCTGGAATGCATGCAGCCAATGAGAATGAGTTTCTATCTGTTCTATCAGTGTGTGTTCTCTTAGCACCTCAGATAGAGAGGAATGTGCTACTGCACTAATCCACACACACACACACTATAATTGGGAAAAATAATTGGGATTTTATGTTTTCATTGTATTAAAACCTTTTAATATTACTTGGAAAAAATGATTTCAAATTAAAAATTATGGTTCCATTTTATTTTAAGGTCTAATGCTCACTATTAACTATTATGAATTTTGCCACAATAAACTCCTAATGTGCTGCTCATCGATAGTTAGTTAAGTTTAGGTGTGGGGTTGGATTAAGGGATCTAAAATATGGTCCTAATAAAAGTACTAATAAACAGCCAATATTCCAGTAATATACGTGCTAATAAGCTACTAATTAACAGTGAGATGAAATGTAAATAATTAATGAGATATGTAATGGAGCTCATATAATGACACTATTGTCTTCTGTAAGGCTCCTTTGAAACAGAATTTGGATTGGTTTCATAACTGATCAACTTTGCAACTTTAACGTTAATGCTATTTTCCTGTTTATTACTTTCAAGCTGCTATGAGACAATCTTTTTTGCATAAAGCTCAATAGACTTAACCTGGCGTGTCCTCCGTCCCTTCAAAACACTCTCTCAGAAGAAAACGTGTCATATCTCTGATGTAAAGTGATCTGCAGGTATTGGCTGTAATTGAGGAGAGTGAGGAATATTATTCTATTAATGATCAGGCAAGTTTAATAAATGATGATCTGGTACTGCTGTAACCCACAGAAGAAGATCTACAGCAGCATCTAGACCTCCTGCACAGCTTCTGTCACTTAACCCCAAAAACACTAAAGTGATGATATTCTGAAATACACACAGTCACCGAGAACAACAACATAACTCTGAATCAGACAGCAATCCGTTGTCAAACAAGACAATAATAACACACTCTGAACTACACAATCCTCAGTTTAGTGTTTATCGTGTGTGTGGATATTTTCACGACAGACGGTGATCCTCCACATAGTTTCACTCGCATGTCTTGAGTGTCTGGTTTTATTAGTTTTCTGACGTGGTTGTTGTTGAACAGGTTATGAAGAAAACTTCACCCTCCACAGAAACAAGCAGAAGTTATTTTGAAACTCCTTTCAAGACGCAGTTCAGAGAAGAAAAAAGAAACATCTTCATTGTCATTATTCATGGTTAGTAAATACAAATATAGTAAATATATAGATTTAAATATGTCATGTATCTGTTTATTCTAGACTCATTAGACAGCATTGAGACATTGTGTACATCAGTAGTTTTCTCGTTGCTAACAAAACAATTATAGGAAATTGGGTTGGTTGCAAAATCAAAGCAATTATTTGATCCTTTAAAATATTTACAGCAGATTTACACAACTTTCTGATGCTTCATATGCCACTACTCTTAGGTTCACAAGTTAAGAGTGAAAATACTTCATATCTTTTTCTTCTTGTCCTGCAGCTGTGAACTGGTGAAGGACGATGGCGTCTCTTGAAGAGCTTCTTCTGAAGTCGCTGGAGGAACTGGAAAAAGAGGATCTGAAAACGTTTCAGTGGTATTTAGAGAAAGATCATGAGTGCATATCAAAGTCTGACATGGAGAAGGCAGGTAGGGAAAAAACAGTGGATAAGATGGTGGCATGTTTTGGACCAGAAGAAGCTGTGAAGATCACGGTAGGCATCCTGGAGAAAATAAACCAGAACGCTCTGGCTGAGCAGCTGAAGAAAAAACACAAGCCAGGTAACTTTTACTTCACAGTGACTGTAACGTGACTGACTGTTTACCAGTGTGATGGTTTGCCGTAAACCTCTTTCCTCTTTGCTGTGCTGATGTGTTTGTGTGATTTATGTTTCCCAGTGACTAATCATTTCTCTTTCTCACACAGCTCAGGCGGAGGCTAATATGAAGACATCTGTTCCTGCTAGAGCTGATACAAAACAGAGCTCGGGTAAGTAAAAATCACTGTCTGTACATGAAAACAAGAGAAACTATAACTGTAAGCAGCAATTACAGGCACAAGCACAAGAGTGGCAGATAAAACAGAGTGTACAATGCACATGGTTTACAATGGTCTAAAAGCCTTAATTAAATCTTCTTGTAATATAAGTGTTTTTTAAGTTCAATGCCCAATAGGTGGCGCTGTCACCAAATTGATTCAGAAGCATAAAATCTTGATTACAATCCTACATTCGAGTGCAAGTGATCGTCCTGCATTTTCATGTGGAAAACAGCAGGATTGACTTTTTGATAACATCTGGGATTCATGAAAAACCCAAAACCCAAATGATAATAACTATTATTGTTGATAATATAACTTAAAGTGCATATTGCCGGTTAAATTTTTTTTTTCCAAACGAATATATAAACTTGTATGAAAATACCATATGAACCGTTAATGCGGGATTTGAAAATGTTTTACAAGACATGAGGGCACAAATTTAGAAGAAAAAGTGAGGCTTTCCTTAACAGTTCTTTTTTTTCAACATCGCGTCATATTACGTCACGAGAGGGAGTCGTGTGCCGCGCGCTGCTGGTAATCAGTGGAGCGGGCACGAGTCTTTTTATTTCAGTTTATCATCGTCATGGTGAATTGTGTTTGTGGAGGTAACACTAACTCCAGCCTGTCAGGACACCGAGTCCACAGGTTTCCTATTTTCCCATTTATTATCACCCCTTCAATTTCCAGCTTTACATTCATCTCTCAGACACTCTCTACACCTCCAATACACTGTTTACATGCTCTTCCTTCCGGATTACCCCTACGCCATTTATCTTTCCATCCACAGCATGGCAGAGCAGTTTGAGCTCCTGGCCTTACTCCTCTTCCAGGTGGTCTCTTGCACACACAGTATGTCTGCTTTTCTCTGTTCCATTATATCAGCCAGCTCTCTCCCTTTACCAGTCTTAGTGCCAACATTCAATGTTCTGACTCTCACGTCCTCTCTCTTATCCTTCCTCTTTTCTCACCTTACTCCTCTCCTTTCCACCAGTACCCTGCCAGTCACGACCAGCAGTACCGGTGGCGGTCGTTGTTAACCCAGGCCTCGACTGAACCAGTATGGAAATCTGATTTATGATCTGCATGTTTAATTTGGCACAGTTTGGGCTTGGGAACGGCATTGACTGCACTGACTTGTGCAACCATAATCAAACAATAAGTGATCATGTTTCAGATGTGAACAGTGAATCAACCACTTAATGCTTATATCATCAATAAGTAGCAAGTATCATGTAGTCTCATCTCTGTCCTTTTCTACCACAACACATATGTGTCCTAAAAACAGTGTTAAAGCAGGCAAAAAAATAAATAAATAAAAACACTGAAAAACTCAAGGATCAAGAGCACAACTAAAGCAAACACTATTCACCAAAAAGGTGTCTTCAAATAAACACTTATTTTCAATAAAGTAGTTTTTTGGAGTTTAATAATCCTCTGCTGAGATCTTGAGAAATTTACTTTAATTTATTTGGAGTTGATATGTTTCAGTGGCTGACATCAGATCGCTTATGTTATTTGCAGTATAAATTAATTTAAACGGGAATGAAAAAGTTGTCAACTGAAACATGACAGACATTTGAAATAAAATAATTATTTACAATTCATATAAGCAAACAATTGAAATAAAATAAGTATTTATTCAGTTTAGAAAATAAGTCAAATTAGGTTAAATAAACAAGAGCAGTGGTACTGAAAACTTAGAAAGGTAAGTTCACTTTACGAAAGTAAAGTTATTCCAACTAAACTGTGTAAGTTCAGATAACTAAATTTGTCAAGGTGAAATACTTAAAGTTCAAAGTTAAATTAAATAAATTTTAATTTAACAACATGGCCGCGGCAGGCGCAGTGATATTACGCAGCGCCTGAAAGTAGTCCCCAGCTATATTATAACTAGTTACCTAGCTGGGGACTACTTTCAGGCGCTGCGTAATATCACTACGCCTGCCACGGCCACGTTACGGCAGCAAAGTTCCTTGATTATTACGCCGGAATGAGAGTATAGTTCTTAATCATATCAGCCTAGAAAATCGCCCCTTTTCATTTTCCGCCGGTCTTAGTACACGATATAACTACAGAAGAGTCAAGTTTTAAATAGGAAAACGATCGAAACTCTTTGGTCATTTTTGAACGCGATGCTACTGGTCTAATCGGATTCAATTATCTATGCTAAGCTATGCTAAAAGTGCTATCGCCAGATCCGGAGATCGGCTGAATGGATTCAAAAACGGTAAAACTCAACTTATTAACTCTGGGGGAGTTGGAGAATGAGCCTATTTCCAAAAAAAGTGGAGTGTTCCTTTAAGTATCTTTTGGGAGTATCTGTACTTTACTTGAGTTTTTATATTTCAGCCAACTTTTACTTTTACTCCACTACATTTCCTAATTCAAATGTGTACTTTTACTCCGATGCATTTCCCCGAAGCATATTCATTACTTACTACAAAATAGTCAGAAGAACACAGATTGCAAGAAAGCAGGTTTAACGAATCAGTGGTCTGGCGTTTGCAAGTTAGACTCCTAAAAAAAACTCCTTTGCTCATGTGCAAACAAGTGCGCGCACAACCGTGGATGATTTCATTTCCACTCAAGTCGAGTCTGGGGTGTGCGATACAGCATCGTCTGGCTATATCACCAAATCACACACAGAGTGCACACACGTTTATTTATAAGTCTGTTCAAATTCAAAATTCCAGGCATTCCAAATTGTAGATGGCAAAAATGCTTCTGTATGCTTTTTATGTTTATATCATTTAACATTTTTAACTTCTATATCTATCTATATCACACAAAGAGTACTGTTTCTCTGCAGATATTAGCATGAACACATTTAATAATAATTTTATACAAGTTCAGTAAAGCAATGTGACTTACATTTTAAACATAATATTGCTTGTTTTTGCTCAATTTTGCCAACGAAAATAGTTCCAAACAAAGATCACAGCACTGTTTTGGTCTCTGAGCGATGGACGGTAGTTACTCATTGAATTAATCAGCTTTTTGAACGAATCGGTTGAATAAATGATTCAGTGATTCACTCATTAACACAGTTGAATGCTTTGTTCCTGAATGAATCAGCCATTTGAATGAATCAGTTGAATCTCAATGACTCACTCATTAACAGTCACTTGCTGCCACCTACTGGCGGTTTTCATTTCACATTTAGACTATTTTTTTTCATGTTTAAATTATTTAAAATATCAGTATTCAACGTTTTATGTTAAAACAAAATATTAGGCCTATTTATGCATCTGCAACTGCACTTTAAATGCATCCATGTCCCCTCTGAGATACATTAAACTGTGTAAATACATCTAAATGCTATTTTAGATGCAGATTTCAGAAATGTTTTCTTATGTTGGAATGAAAGACACTAAGTACCAGATGAACTGCTTCTTATTCTTACCCAAAAATACAAAATGGAAGAAAGAGTTAAAACTGAACACAGTCTTGGTACTCAAGCTATTTGAATCTTTTTTAAAATATATTTATTTGCTTCTTTTATGTACTTTCAATACTGAAGTACATTTAAGATTTAATAAATACTTTTCGTACTTAAGTACAATAAATATCACATACTTTAAGACTTTTACTCAAGTGATATTCTAAACGGTGACTTCAACTTCTACCAAAGTCATTTTTTGGTAAAATATCTGTACTTTTACTGGAGTATGGCTTTCAGGTACTTATACACCACTGGCTGATCACAATTGAAAGTCAAATGGTTTGTGTGCCATTGAGAAGGTGATTAGCTACATCTGATTGAGTTTACAAGTCATTTTTAGGAGGGGGTGGTCCTTTTTCCAACTCAGTGATTCTGTTTTTTATTTTTTTATTTTTCTGACATATTGGTGTTATGTCTTTTACTTGGATGTTATAAGTTGCACTGAGTAAATACAGCTTGATAAAACAAAAACTCTGTCCATCTTGATTTCAAAGCAACAAAATGTGATTATTTAAAAGGGGTTGATACCCACTGTAACCATGTACTAATGACTGTCATCTTGCTAAAGCTGCTTTATAGCACGATTTGGATTTACCTCATTTCTGAAATTTGCATAATTGATTCTGTTACTTTACTGTTCAGTAATGACTTGACAACCGTCATTAGAATGTGTTGGGATACCACCAAAATAAAGTATTAGCAAATATTAAGCAGTCTACTAATACTCCAGTGACAGCTAGTTGACATGTAGATGCAAGTTAATTGTAATCAACAGAATGTCTGAAGGACATAATCAAAATAAAATGTTAACTTGTATCTTTGTTCTGTTGTATTTCTTTGTCTTACTACTTACTGTTTACTTGTCTTCAGTAAGCTTGGGAACCTTTTTTTAAATTTATGTTGGTTAGGCTAGCATTTGTTTTTGCTGTGATCAAAACTGGTGTGTAGAATTATGCAATTTCAATGATATCAAATATTTTTATATTGTAAAAACCTTATTTCAAGGAAATTATCTTTTGTGATATATATCATTATATATCCTTGCCATACAATATATTATGGTACAAGATTTTGATCATATTGCCCACTCTACAAGGTGTACATTCAAGTCGGCATGAGTCGAGGCATTTTCAAGACTGTACATATAGTCAACTTCAGCATAATGTACATGTGGGATTAATCTGAATATAGTAGAATAATAGTTTTTGTCACACATGTTTGGTAGTTGTTTTTATAATGAGGATCAAAGACTAGGTTAGAATTTCCATGTACTGTAGGTTTTATCGTGAATTTTTGAAAACACAATAAATTGTTTTTCTTTTTCTTCCTTAAAGTTTCAACTTCAGAGGACAGTAAAGCTTCTCTTTATGATTACACGGAAATCAGACTTGGACTGAAGAACAAATTAATAGAGGACTACGAGCGATTATTGCTTGGTAATTCACAAAAGGGTCACCGGGAATACCTGAACGATATTTACACTGATTTGTATGTGGTGGAGAATGAGACTAGAGGAACAGTGAGTGAGCACGAGGTGAGACAAATTGAATCAAGTTACAAACACTTTACTACCACAGAAACACCAATCCAGTGCAATGACATATTCAAAGTGCAAGATATGGGTCGACAAAACAAAAAAGTGCTGACAATGGGAATCGCAGGGGTGGGAAAGACCGTCTCCGTCAATAAATTCATCCTTGACTGGGCTGAAGGAAGAGAAAATCAGGATATAGTCTTCATATTTCCACTCCCATTCCGTAGACTGAATTTGATTAAAGAAAAGATCAGTCTCATGGGACTGCTTCACGAATACTTCTTTAGTGGTCCTGATAAACTTCCTTCTCTTCCAGAAGGTAATGGTAAGGTAATGTTCATCTTTGATGGGCTGGATGAATGTCGTTTCCTTTTGAACTTTAAAGAGGATTACAGCATTACAGATATTAACAAAAAAACAGCAGTGAATAACATAATAACAAATCTGATCAAGAGACATTTGGTTCCCTCTGCTCTCATTTGGATCACATCCAGACCAGCAGCAGCCGCTCTCATAGACCGAAACTACATTGATCAGGTGACAGAGGTGCGAGGATTCAATGATAAGCAGAAAGACCAATACTTCAAAAATAACAGCAGTCCCGAGGTTGCTGAAAACATCATGTGTCACATCAGGAAATCCAGGAGTCTGCACATCATGTGCCACATCCCCGTCTTCTGCTGGATCTCTCTCACTGTTCTTAAGCCTCTGCTGGCTCGAGAGAGCAATGACAAAACACCCACAACTCTCACAGGGATGTACATAAACTTCTTACTTTCACAGATGCAACAAATGGAAACAAAATATAGTGAGGATCCTAAACTTAAAGCTAAAGCCTGGTCTTCTGATCAGATTATTCTGAAGCTTGGGAAACTGGCCTTTCAACAGCTGGAAAAAGGAAATCTGATTTTCTACAAAGAAGATCTTGAGAAATGTGGACTAGATGTCAGTGAAGGGTCAGTGTACTCTGGGTTATGCACTGAGATCTTTCAGGAGGAAAAGGCTGTTTCTGCAAGTAATGTTTACAGCTTTGTACATCTCAGTGTCCAAGAATTAATTGCTGCACTCTATGTGTTTTTTATCAACAAAAACAAGAAAGCAAACCCATTTCTAGGATCCTGGAGAAAAAAACTAACATGGAAAGTGTCCAAAAAAACACTGTTTAAACTTCATAAAGCTGCAGTCAACAAGGCTTTACAAAGTGAGAATGGACACCTGGACCTTTTTCTCCGGTTCCTGCTGGGTCTCTCACTGGAGTCCAATCAGAGTGACCTGAAGGAACTACTGCCAGGGCTGAAGTGGAAAACAGAGAACATGAAAGACACTGCCGACTATATCAAACAGACTATAGAAGAGGAGAATTCAGTTGAGAGGACCATCAACCTCTTCCACTGTCTGAGTGAACTGAAAGATGATTTTGTGGAAGAAATCCAGAAGAATCTGAGCTCAGGAAATCTTTCAGCACAGAATCTCTCCTCTGCTCAGTGGTCTGGTCTGGTGTTTGCGCTCCAGATGTCAGAAGAGACTCAGGAGAAGTTTGAACTGCAGAAATACAGAAGATC
Organism: Acrossocheilus fasciatus; assembly: GCA_036784905.1. Classification (NCBI taxonomy): domain Eukaryota; kingdom Metazoa; phylum Chordata; class Actinopteri; order Cypriniformes; family Cyprinidae; genus Acrossocheilus; species Acrossocheilus fasciatus. The sequence continues at coordinate 47,723,494 of CM071940.1, forward strand.
TGATGAAGCACTGATGAGACTGCTGCCAGTCATCAAAAACACCAGAAAAGCACTGTAAGAGCATTAACAATTTACATACACTGTTAATAATTGGGCCTTGAATTTACACAGGTGAATTGTTTGCCAAGACTGTACAAAAACATGAATAAATTAGTGCTGTCAAACGATTAATCACGAGTAATCACATCCAACATAAATGTTTTTGTTTACATAATATATGTGTGTGTGTTTACTGTGTATATTTATTATGTATATATAGATTCACTCACATACAGCATATATTTTGGAAATATTTACATGCATATACATTTATATTCTTATATTTTATATTATATATTATATATAAATATATTTAATACATAAACTTAACATATTTTTCTTAAGTATATACATGCATGTATTTGTATTTATATATACATAATAAATATACACAGCACACACACACATATTATGTAAACAATAGCTTTTATTTTGGATGCGATTAATCACGATAATCTTGTTTGACAGCACTAGAATAAATGTAAATGTGATGATTGCTGTAAAATCAATGCATGATGGGACACTTTCTTACAAATGACTGTGAATGAACAGCAGAATGATTCTCACAGTAATATCACAGTAGTTTACTGCTCTTGTGTGAATTCACATTATAAAGTTCCCTTTCTCTGTGTTTCAGATTATAAACCATTACAAAATAAAAAAAATAGAGATTATATTTGCTGTTTGCTTTTTTCTCTTCACAGGCTACAGTGCTGTAATCTCACTGCTCAGTCTTGTGAGAGCTTGTCATCAGCTCTGTCATCAAACTCTGTTCTGAGAGAGCTGGATCTGAGTAACAATGACCTGCAGGATTCAGGAGTGAAGCTGCTTTCTGATGGACTGAAGAGTCCAAACTGTCAGCTGGAGATACTGAGGTAAATTGTTTACCATAAAATAATTAACACAATGCTATCATAATGAATGACTTTTAAATTTTGTCCACCAAAGCTGGCATCTGGAAAGCCAGAACAAGAGAAAACACACACACACACACACACACACACATTTGCAGGCATATAATTTTTTATTTTTAAAGATGCCTGTTCAGCAGATTTTTCAACCTGAGAAAAATGACCAAAGTGGATTGTGTATATCTGAGAAGAAAACAAATGTTGAAATATTCTGATGAAAAATTTTGCATTTATTTCATGCATGAATTGCTCTGAACCAAATTGCACAAGCTAACGACACCATCTAGTGGCTGTGTGCGGGATGACAACAGCATATAAGACAGGATTTAGAATGACCACTCATCAGGCACCAAGTGCAAGTAAAAACTGAAGTGCCTTGGAGAGACACTAAAAGTGCTGGTGTTATTAGTCACCAGCTTATAAGAATATAGTATGGCTTAGTGTGATTTTAAAATTGTAAAGCTTGCAATGTAATTACATAAATATACAGTCTGACACACTGTGTGTTTCAGAGTGAACTGTGGCACTATGTTCATTTAAACATGAGCATTTCAGGATGTGGTGTTTTACATTTTTACATTAATTTGGAAAGTGACTTACAAATGAGGAATGCAACAAGCGATTCATCATAAAGAGGCCAATAAACACAAGAGGTGTTTGTAATATAAAGTTTCAGACAATATTTAGAACAGTACAAAGAAGAACCCCTCAGCGAATATCTAATTCTTTCCAGTTTGATGAAATGAAAAACATCATTAATCCACAAGGAGTGAGTAGGTGGAGCAGATGACTTCCAATGCAGTAAAATCCGGCATCTGGCCAGGAGGGACACAAAAGCCACGAAATCTGCCATGTATCTTGAACCGTGAACTGACAAAGGAAGTGTACCAAACAATGCTGTTATAGACACAGGTTTAATTACTGTCCCAACTACTTGAGACATTGTCTCAAATATTTCCGACCAATATCCATATAGAGTTGGGCAGAACCAAAACATATGTGCCAGGGTTGCAGGAGCCAACGGTCACAGATAGGATCAACGTCAGAGTAAATTTGAGAAAGTTTGACCTTGGTCCAATGAGTACGATGAAGTATTTTGCATTGGATCCAGCCGTGTTTGGCACACACAGATGAGGAATGCACCCTGTATAAAATGCTTTCCCACAGTTCGTCTGATATGTCTTCTAATAAATCTTCCTCCCATTGAGTTTTTATGGATGTCAGTGAGCTTCTATGCAGAGAACATATTTTGTCATAAAAAACTGAAATCATCCCTTTCCCAATACACATTGGTTCAAGTATTAAATCTATTGGAGGAGGAGCAGGGAGGCCAGGGAACTGAGCATACATATTACGAATAAAACTGCGAACCTGCAAATATCAGAAAAAATTGTTTCTGGGCAGTGAAAGCAAAGTTTGATGCTATAGGGGCAGATATAGAAAATGTTTGTAATCCATAACACAGCCTAAATTGTCTCCAGATTTGTAGTGATGTTTTTGCAATTACATTTTTTGTATAGGGAGAGTGTGAACTATTAAGAGGGGAGTATAACAGGGCAGTCAATGTAGTGGGGATACATGAAGTTGCTTCTATGACAAGCCACATAGGTGAGCATTGTGACTGGGATTGGTTTAACCAATATTGAAAAACTCTGAAATTGGCAGCCCAGTAGTAGTGTCAAAAGTTGGGCAAGCCCATACCCCCCAGAGATTTAGGTCGCTGAAAAAGTACTTTGCTAATCCTAGCAGTCTTTTTATTCCAAATAAACTCTGAAAATAACCTATCCAGTTTCTGAAAAAAAGGATGTGAAAGTCCTTTTCCACCTTGATGTAAATATACTCAAAAAATTATTCCGTACCCTTTGTTAATTTAATTGTAGACATTTTACATACAACTTAGTTTCTTCAAACTAAATTAACTTAAGCTTGCTCAATTCATAATAAACCACTAAAAAAGGACTGGTATCAATATTGGTAATTGTATGAAGCATTGAGAAAGGCAGCCCTGGGCAGTGGATCTGTAGTTCCCAGCATGCTATGCAAGGGACTGCATTCAGACAGTAAATTTCTGGATTTTATGGAAGTGATATTTTATGTGTTTTCAGTAAACAAGATGTTTACGTTAATTACGGTAGTTTATGTTAATGTTTAATGTTTAGTTATGTTGGACATTTAGAGAAGGTTGTATTATTGAGTTGCTCATCAGAAAAATAGAGGTGTGTATGTTCCCTCTCAGGAAGAATATGTTCTATGGCCCCCTTTCCAAGAGAGAGTGCACATTTTATTCCAGCACCTCAGGGCCTACTACCATAGATAAGACCCCATTGAGCCTTGGAGGAAGAGAAGTGAATGGCAATCTGTTTGCAGGACCCAATGAGACATATTTGGCAGACATTTTCATGAGGCCACTGGAAAATGCTGCACCCTAAAACTCAGATGCCAGTGATGGTAAAAGATTGATTTCCTGAGGGCTCTGTGGAGGAATGGGTTGTAAGATCAACTGAAAGCCTATGAATCAGAATCAGAATGAGCTTTATTGGCAGGTATGTTCACACATACAAGGAATTTGTTTTCGTGACAGAAACTTCCACAGTGCAACAGAATGACAATGTCAACAGAACAAAAACACAGATAATAAAATAAAAATAAAAAATAAAGCAAGTAAATAGGGAATAACAATATACAAATTGACAATTGTATGTACAGGTATATGATGTGCAAATTGAGAATGAATGAATGAGAGAATGAGAAAGAGCTTTATTGCCAGGTATGTTTACACACACAAGGAATTTGTTATAGTGATATGTGTGATGAATAAATGATGTATAATAGTGTTGTGTGTTCCATGTTATTGTCAAGTGTTCATGAAATGTAGACTAAGTATGTGTGTTAGATAAATAAGTGTATAAGTGTATAAATAGTGTGTGTTCCACAATTATTGTTATGTGTTCATGAGTTGGATTGCCTGAGGGAAGAAACTGTTCCTGTGTCCGGACGTTCTGGTGCTCAGAGCTCTGTAGTAGAGGTTTTACCTTTGCTGTGGGCGGGAGTGAGTGGTCAGAAAATTTTGCGGGAGACCCATGGGAAACGGTGGGATTTAGCGTGCAATAGAAATTGAGTCAACACATGAAGTTAGGAAGAAAATTAAAGTGACTGTTTACATGACAAAAGTATGGAAACAATTCTCAATTGTCACGGAAAAAAATTGGGAAAGAATTAGGCTTCGTAAGTGTAGCATTTGGACCAATCAGACACAATTTCTCATTTGATTTAACAAATGAAACTAGTTATTAGATTAACAAATAATCACAGACCCCTCAGCCAATACGCATTCTTGGGTGCCCCTATGTCTGCAGACGCCGCCAGACCACCCCCGGTGCCATGGCAACCCATCAGATAACACTAGTTTTATTGCTCAGAGAAATGCAAATGGTCGCGCAAGCAACACTCACTTCATATCCACTTTAGGAAAAGGACATTATGCCATAAAATGGACTCTTCTCTAATTAATTCATAGGAAAATCTTTCTTTGAATGAGCACACATATCATTAAGTCATTGTGTATATTATTACTGTTTTTGTGTATTTTATAGGTGTTTTATTCATGCTTATAATAGATCAATAGTTAATATCACTCTGACTGTAACATGTTTGGTCTCTATCAATCCGTCTTCGGATGATCTAATTGAGAGGGAATATTACATGTTGATAACTATGCAACATATCAGTGTCCTAAGAATCTTTAATAGTTTGTATAATAACTTTCAATCCAACCCCTTTTGCAAATTACCATGCTCTCAGACAAAGGGCCATAAAACCCCCAGTATTTCCAAACTCCCGCTTGGAAATTCAGCCTTTCTCATTGGTCAAGCCCATCCCGAGAGGCGGGACTCTTCGCAGACTTTAAAGAGCCCACGCACAGTTCCCAAACGCTCTTCTACCAAAAAAAGTGCCCTGGAGACACATCACCTGGGAAACCTCGCGGCTCCCCTTCCGGGGAAGCCCGATCTTCTGGCAACTTTAAGTTCGGTAACTTCGGGAACCCACTTCGGACTAATCAACCCATGGCTGGAAGGACGAAGCTTTTACTCCAAAAGGAATCCCTCCCCGGGAATCTACGCATTATACATGCACCAGGATACTTTACTCAGCACCCACAAAAACCATGCAAGTAACCGCTTGTTAACTATCTAGATGCGCTTCTAGGCTTCGCCACCTTTTAATTAAGGTGAAATGATTTTCTAATGGTTCAAACCCAGGTTTAGCTGATGTTAAAATCCTGCCGCTCTCTCTCTCTCTCTCTCTCTCTCTCTCTCTCTCTCTCCCCCTCTCTCTCTCTCTCTCTCCGTGCCTTCCTTGCGTTGGCATCCATGTTTAATGTGTGTATGTCTGTGTCTAGTTCTATGTTACATGTTCCCCTGTAGTGTAGTTTAATAAACACCCATATGTATTCACACTTGGTTGTCTGTGTCTGCTGCTCTCAGAACTAAGTCACTTTAACGTTCGATCTTGCTACAATACTCGGAGCGATGCTTCACTAAGGAAATTATTTGTCGTGGCCAGAGGAATAATTCTCCTTAGAGTTGAGAGAAGGGTCCGTACTGCGGACGAACTAATCATTTTATTGTACTATTAATACTACAGCTAATTCCTGAAGATGGATATATAATTGATAACCCGTTATGATTAATTATGTTCATCTCATAAAGCAAATCTGCAACAGATGGTGGAGAATTTTAGAGCAACGTTTTAAACTTAGTTCCGTGAGCAGACTCAGTAACAATTGTGTGTTTCTTATGTGTGTTTATTCAAACCAAGACTACTATCCAACTGCGTCTTTTTGTGAATGAATGTAGGCTACACGCCCACTTTCCGTGCCTTAACAGTTCTCGAGTTTCTCGCTGAGAAACAGCCACTGTTAATGACTTAAGTTAACTGCAGTTTTATAAATTTTGACCCTATAAAACGAAGAAACCTTTTATAGTGTGTCTTAATGCTATTTTAACCGCCCTAAATTAAGCGAAGAAAACCTCTTTTAGCGCGAAGAAGATAGCGAGCGATGTTCCTCGCTTATCTTAAAATTAAGGCCTTATATTATATGTAGCTAGATTGATGCCATTGGTGTTCCGATGCCATACAACTAGACTATTACTCCCGTGGGTTTAACCATTAGCGTAGCTAACTAATGCGTGCCCCCTCGCCCGATCACGGAGCAACATTAATCTTACTGCAGGTCAGTGTCGGATTAATGATAACTGGGAGTCTTAAAATCTTGATCAAGTAATTGTTGCAACAACCGCACAAGTCCCATATAGCTGGCGAAGAAATCCCAGATCGGCAGTGCATATAAATATATATAAATATATATATAATTTTTTTTAATATACTAAAGTTATGATCTTGGGCGAAGAATCCCCATTTTCAGTTTTGAACAGCATAAGTCCCATATCCAACTAGTAAATGTCAGATCGGCAGTGCACAGAGTTTTAGATGAAATCTATTTGATATTGGATAAAGAAAATCCCCACTTTCGGGTTTCGTTGTAAACCGCGTAAGTCTCTCCTGAACAGATAAAATCTCTTCAGGACAGCGGCTTAAATTTTAGCTGTCTGATAAAAAAAAAAAAATCTCACTACAGTATTTCATCTGCTTATTGTCGCGTGTCATTGCATTCATATTAATCCACTGATGTGATGCAATTGGTCGATTTAATGGTGTAATGTTTTGCCATTGTCTGTGAAGTGAACGCGCTGTGTAAGTTATGAATGAAGTGTGAACGACAGGTCACGTCTGGCTGAGCGAGAGATTCCCATGCATGTTTACATCTGGCTCAAGTGCTTCGCGCACACCGGTTGTTAAGCGTGCATCGGTTTCTTAGCAACGTCTGACCCCGGAAGGCGATAGCGAGCCCTTTCCGGTTCAAACTCAAGACGGCGCATACGTCACAGACTAATGTAAACAGACCATTGCAGGTAGCCGAAGCTACCACGCTAACGGCCCTACATGGATAGAGGCTAAAGCACTTACCTCAGCTGTTAGCATCCGACTGACACTTAGAGACAGTGTGTGTAACGTGTAACAGTACGCCTACCTCTACAGTTTCTTTCTGTTCCACCTTCTGTTGGGCTATCAATTACTTTGGTCTCTCCCACATGCTTTGGTTGTTTTGTGTATTTTATTTTACTGTTATTTGCAGCAATTATTTATTTATTTTATTTGGGCTTATTTTATTTCATCTACTCCAGTCTGTAGTTAAGTCTAGCTACACCTATTGAGCAAAATTGAATTTACTTGGATTTTAAATCTATTTAAAACAATTTTCCATTTATTTTCCTACGCAATTAGGACATTTTAACTTTGTTTCAATTTTCAATTTTATTTTGTTACCCTTTTCCTCTCCTTCCTCTATAGGCATAGGTAATGCTAGCCACTGCGGTGCACAATGAGCCTCCAAATCTATTAGTGGCCCACCGTCACACGTCTGATTCCCTTGCTCATTGGCATCAAGCTGCTTCATCCTAGACGCTTAATCTTTCTGTTGTCCCCTCTCAATGTTCCCTGTTAGGTAGCATGCCCCTGGTGCTTGGCAGTAAGCTGACGAGTCATCTATGGGGAATTCTCGGGGACTGGACTCGTCTGCCTGACCTACCCGACATGTACTGGGGGGGGCGCCTCGGATACCTCTGCCCCTGTACTCCGAGTGGCAACACGCAGCACGACATCAGCAATGGGGTACCTCAAGTGTTGTATCAACCATACTGACTGACACATAAGGGCAATTTTGGTTAATTACCCTGTGAAGTTACACGGTGGTCCACCCTTTTGAGAGGAGCGAACTCATCCATAGTTTGAGGCCCAAAAGGGGTGTAACTTGGGACCCACAGGCGAAACCCAATTTTGGCTGTGCCAGCTATTCGTTGAGACTCCCTCACTTGAGTGATGCAACATTGTGCCAAAAGGCATTGCTGTTTGAGTGGTTGCCACCGGGTGCCATGGGTGCGAGTGATCAGGAGCCCCTGCAGTTGTGTGCTTGGGAGAGTCAAGGGAGACGGCCCAATCACTGGGGCTCACCCGGGTAACCTCAGCTCATCACCAAGCCTAACAACACCCAAGATATAGCCATTCACTCAATATGAAACGTGAAGAGGACTAGAGAGTCTCTCTGCTTTAGCGTGCTTGGTCTGTCCAGCTATCTCTCTCATCACCTCCCTAGGCAGTACAAGAGCCCCGCTCCGCAGTCCTTGTCACAGCCCCTAGAGGTGGTAGTAAGCCCTTGATTTCCCACTATTCCTTTCTAAATTCGAACTTTGATTTGTTTTATTAATTTTGTTCTGTTTGTTTTGGTTGTTTTGTGTGTTCGGAGACCGAACCTGTTTGAACCATCAGAAAATACTTGGTAATAACGTTGATAAACCAAATAGCCTAAGTCATTAAATGACCCCCTAGGTTATCACCCATCAACAGTGTTACCCATAGTTTTCGGGTGCTCACTCACACCAATTATTCACTCCTGCCTTATCAGCCACGATATGTAAGCGTTTAGTTTGCGTCACTAACTGATCACACCAGTTAATCATGCAACACATAGCCCAAATATTTTAGCTCACTAAATCTGTGCGGACTTGCATTGGTGTTTTGTGTTTTTCCCTCTCCACTTGTGCTCCACCTGTGTCCAGATTATCCGGCTTGGCTAAGCACTGCAACAGACGCCCTCCGGTCCGGGACCACTCCTGATCTACAGCACCTGAGCGAAACAGCTGGATGACAACCTGAACTGGCAGACAGACCATGATCAAACCAGGGCTACAGCCACAGAGAGCCAGCCAGGATCATCGGTGCTCTTGCCTGCAACCGCATCATCCAGTTAAAGCCAAGCGAAAGATGCTTCAACCACAAGGAGGCCCGGAGGACCGGGAGCGCGTGCAGAACCGCCAGGGCAGCTGGACCAGCAAATGACAGCGGATGAAGAGGACAAGGAGCTACAAGAGGAAGTAGAAAGTTTCAGGATGCCTCTACAAAACCCACACAGACACTGAGCACAGAGAGCAGCTGGAATAGAAGCCAGAGAGGCTCCAGCAGGCTAAAGCTCTCTTAAGTAATGACCCAGGCGAACTGAAACAATGCCTGTGAATGCCACCTGCAAGCTGCCGAGCTGAAATCCAAGTCTCTGCTCAGCGACGAGGCAACTTCAAACGCCAACCAACAAAGCCAAGGCGAACTCAATGTCACAAATGAACTGAAATAGGCTTGCAGACCACAAGGTGAACAGAAAGGGAAAACACAAGACAGAATTTCCCCTGACAAGCAGGCCCAGGCCCACTGTTCACACCTCACTTGCCAGCAACCACAGGTGGGGCAGGGACCCTTCCAGAGCATCACTGCAGATACACACACCGTGTGGCCCCACAGACCCCAACCAACTGGCCTGCAGAAGGCCACCACACTGGCCTGCCTGCAAAACATGAACTTTTATGCTCGCACTCTGCCCCATGTGACCACACGAGACAGGCTATCTGCTCAGGATCACCTCCAGCCTTGAAACACAACATCCTGTACCAGCAGTCTGAAACCGTCAAAGCGGATTACAAAACTTACGAGAAGCCTGCTACAGCCAGCTCTGAGTCTACGGCAGACAACAGATGCATCACATTGTGAGTCACCATTCAAGCGCCATGGTCTTCCCCGCACAATGACCACCTGACATCTGCGGAACTCAGCCCATATGGCCTACAGACAACACAGCGCTGCCTCCATAAAGACTGGTAAAATCCTGCCTATCCCTGCACAGTACCCAGAACTGACTCTGGAGTGCACACGGGCCAGCAACAGAGATCCTGAGGACATAAAACGTGGCCTCCACAGCAGCGCAAACAGGATATATCAGACTCTCAAAACTCCTTTTAACTGCGAGTGGCATAAGAAACTTACCAGAAAGCCATCCTACTAAAAGAAACGCCCAGATCTTGTCAAACAGTCTCTCACAACAGAGACATCCATCCTAATGCCAGATGGTCATGGCACCCAAACAGCACATCAGCAGACGGCTGACCGCCCACGACAAGCCAAAATAAACACACGGTCAACTCTCCTGCACCTGACCATCAGCTCCATGAGACCATACACCCTGTGTACACAACCCCAAATGAACACCGGCCCTCTTTTCACCAACATGGACCTGCCGTATAGTTTTGAGCCCGAGGGACTTTAAGCATTCAGAGAATTAGCCTCAAGTGCGGGAACGTTCACACTTCCAGCCTGCCAACTCATCTGAAGTGCACAGCCAGGTCACAGAGATAAGACCTGACATCTCAGCTGGTCGCGAGAACTCAGTCTCAAGGTCAGACCAGCCCACGACCCAGACTCCTCCTGCCTTTACATCTGGAAAGGCACATCACTGTGATAGATGCTTCATCAGAAAGTCAACACAGTTCCCAACCAGCAGGAAACAGCATGTTGGAAAACAAGGCGAAACTTGGAGTTCTGCTGACACTGGAGTAAATCCAATTTTTATGTCAATTCCAACTCTTGGGCAGACCCCAAGCTGAAGCTCAGGAACAGAACTGAACTCTTAAGGCCCAAAGGTGTGCACGGAACATGCAGCCATACATGCATTCAACCTTCTCAGTGATAAAGAGCTGCTGGGTCACATTGACCCTTTGCTGAAAGTGAGACAGCCGAATCTCCGGGCTGAAGTGCAAGAACCCCAGCCACTCCAGCCAGACAGGTCACCTAGACAGACTGTCAGGTCACAGAGGTCACGGAAAATCTCACAGCCAGCCATGAGGACATGGCCTGAAGCCTCACACGCTTCAAAGCACTCTGAGCCACACCCCCTTTTCTAAGAGACATCCTGCACCTGTCGAAACTGCCAGTGCCAAAGCTGCTCTTCACAAGAAGCAACAATGCAGAGCTGATGTCAGCTATGTGGACTCACTCAAGACCACATTACATCATCAAACTCAAATGGCATCTGCACTCTACACCAACAACATGGCCAGAACTAAAGGGGGGTTGCCCACTTCAGCAGAACACTGCTCCCACCGGGGCACTAACTACTCAGATGACAAAAGAGCCCAGCTCCGCACTTCACGAATCATCCAGTGATTCTCCAGTCTACCACAGCAACACTTCAAGCTGGACTCCCAGTCATCACAGTACAAGTGACAGCCATCCTGATAACCCTTTAAATCGCATCAGCTCACAAGAACTGCATCAAAGAACTCCTCAGTTACACAGACTCAAATCATGCCAATCTCAGCTTCACATGCCACCTCCTTGGCTAGGATAAAGATGAGTTTGCCACAATGAACAGGAAACCAGTCAAGCACCAACACCTGTACCAGGCGTGCAACAACATCACAAGTGCATTGCATGGTGAGCTACGGCCTCAACCAAGACCCACCCACCCACCCATGACACGGCAGCCGTAACCAGAATGAAACCAACTTTCACCTCCAGGGTACCCACCTTGCAGCCCTGACACTAATTTAAGAGCTATCCATAAATGTCATTGCCTAAATGCAAACCTCTGACTGAACAATAAAGCTTATTCTCTACCACCTCCCTAACACCTCCAACCACCCTATCACATCTACTCGACTTGCTGCTGCTCCAGCCCTCAAACTGCGGCATGACGTCACACACATGCTACATGTGCTGAGCAACATTGCATAATGTGTCCCTGATGCCCACTCTGTGCCAAAGCTTGTGGTGACACAGTGACAAAGGGGGGTCAGGTTAATGCATACCCACAACGCACCATGTGCTGGACACCAAGCGCAGTATGAAAAAGCCACCAGACAGGACCTGGAAAGAGAATTGTTTCACACAAAGACACTGTTAAAAACAGCGTATGTGGAACTTAATGATAGGGACACCAGAACTAAGGCCTTAGCAGTCCATATACATACAGCCAGAGCTGAAGTCCAAACTTTGACTCAGCAATTCTGCAGCATTAACAAGGAGCTTGACATGGTTCAGAGAGAACTGAAACAGTCCTACCGGCTGTGCATGGATTCAAATAAAAGGCACCCTGCTGCACGTCACACAGCCAGCAGTGCAAATCCCCTCACTCCTGTACACCGATACGAAGGGGGGAGCCAAAGTCTTCTGCCTAACATTTCACAAGTCAGCTTCCTGAAAACCTCTGCAGCTGCAGAAGGAAAGGGATTTATTCAGGCGAGCCCTGAAACAGCACATGGAGTGACACTCAAAGACCTCAACCGAATGGCCAGAAACATCCCTGCACTCACGCCAGAACTGGCAGGAGAATATGATGTTTACTCTTACTTAAGAGAGATTGACTTTTTCCTGCAGCCGTGGACCAGTGTGAACCACCAAGATAGACTAGATCTACTCTGGATCACCTGCAGCCCAGAAGTGCAACGCTTCCTGGCTCGACAGCCAGGACACATCCAATCGCACTACCAGCAGTTTAAACAAGCTATCAAAAGGGAATTCTCAGACCCAGAATTCGAACACGGACTGATCGCTACCTTAGCCATCGAACAGGGCCGTCATGAAACTCCCCGTGATTACTACCACAGACTTCGACGAGCTTACTACGGAGCTCGCAGTGAACCTGGGATGGAGGAAGACACCGGCTTTAAGAGCCTTTTCATCCGAAACCTCCACCCCATTGTAAGTCAGCATATAGGCATTAGGGCCTGCCCCACAATGCCAGCTCAACAACTGCGTGACCTGACACAGAAGGCCTTTAACAAGCACAAGGCCTCTACCAAAGGTGTTTGTAAGACCCCACTGAATCTGAACTGCACAACCCAGAATCCAAAACAGGCGCCAGAAGGCACCCAGAATTGCCACAATGCCAGGCACTTCTACAGAAAGCCACTAGCCAGCAGAGGAAAGAGCCGTTGCCATGGCAACAGACCCAGGTCCCAGACCAGCCACTGGCAGGAACCATGGAAAAGGCCATCCTCATCCTGCGAACACCATGGTATGTCCAACGACAGTCCCCCACAACATCCTCCTCCACCCTTCACACAGGTGCCGAACGGATGTTGCACAAGGACAGCCGGACACGCCTACTTCTGAGTTACAGGAGCTTCTGATACTGGCAAAAGAGCTCTTTGAAATAGACTCAACCGAGGAGTACTGCGAAGGACAAACTTCTGACTCCTTGCCTGACGCAACACAGCATCAGACCCCTCCAAGGGAGGAGCATCCCTTAAAACCAGTCGACACCCCAGAAGCAGCCAGACAACGTTGGGTTGAGCAACGGGCCCACATGCCCAACAGCAAAACCTCTACCAACACAACTCAGGCAAGCTCAAGTCGGTGCCGCCACAAAAGCAAAGCGACACCGCAAACATCAGATTTCTGGTGATGTTCCAGCAGAACAGAGGGCTAACAACCACCTGCTGCCCTCCTGCCATCATCACTAGGTCAGTCTGAAACCCTCTTCACCCTACAAAATCTCCATAACAATTCCCTGCGACCCCTGGAACCACTTGCTCTCTCACCAGTGAGAGTCTAACCCGGCTGTTCCACACCACGGGTACCACAGATAGCCTCCTGGCTAACAGCATCAACAACCATCTCACCCGGACCAACTCACTTCGGGATGACAGCTGACACTGCCTCGACACCTGCTGCACCAGCTCGAGGATCCGCACCTTACTACAGCCTACATTTCCATAGCTTTCCACTTGACAGCATCCACCACGGCACCACAACCACTCCTGGAGGTAACCAACAGCCAGAGAGCCACCACTGGCTCCCCGCCATGAGTGGCAGGTGCAAGTCTGATTGTTCTGCATCTTTAACGTCGCTCGTTGTTGTCTATTGGACAGACAACAACGTTCGAAAGAGGGGAATTATGTAGCATTTGGACCAATCAGACACAATTTCTCATTTGATTTAACAAATGAAACTAGTTATTAGATTAACAAATAATCACAGACCCCTCAGCCAATACGCATTCTTGGGTGCCCCTATGTCTGCAGACGCCGCCAGACCACCCCCGGTGCCATGGCAACCCATCAGATAACACTAGTTTTATTGCTCAGAGAAATGCAAATGCCAAGCAACACTCACTTCATATCCACTTTAGGAAAAGGACATTATGCCATAAAATGGACTCTTCTCTAATTAATTCATAGGAAAATCTTTCTTTGAATGAGCACACATATCATTAAGTCATTGTGTATATTATTACTGTTTTTGTGTATTTTATAGTGTTTTATTCATGCTTATAATAGATCAATAGTTAATATCACTCTGACTGTAACATGTTTGGTCTCTATCAATCCGTCTTCGGATGATCTAATTGAGAGGGAATATTACATGTTGATAACTATGCAACATATCAGTGTCCTAAGAATCTTTAATAGTTTGTATAATAACTTTCAATCCAACCCCTTTTGCAAATTACCATGCTCTCAGACAAAGGGCCATAAAACCCCCAGTATTTCCAAACTCCCGCTTGGAAATTCAGCCTTTCTCATTGGTCAAGCCCATCCCGAGAGGCGGGACTCTTCGCAGACTTTAAAGAGCCCACGCACAGTTCCCAAACGCTCTTCTACCAAAAAAAGTGCCCTGGAGACACATCACCTGGGAAACCTCGCGGCTCCCCTTCCGGGGAAGCCCGATCTTCTGGCAACTTTAAGTTCGGTAACTTCGGGAACCCACTTCGGACTAATCAACCCATGGCTGGAAGGACGAAGCTTTTACTCCAAAAGGAATCCCTCCCCGGGAATCTACGCATTATACATGCACCAGGATACTTTACTCAGCACCCACAAAAACCATGCAAGTAACCGCTTGTTAACTATCTAGATGCGCTTCTAGGCTTCGCCACCTTTTAATTAAGGTGAAATGATTTTCTAATGGTTCAAACCCAGGTTGTATTTAGCTGATGTTAAAATCCTGCCGCTCTCTCTCTCTCTCTCTCTCTCTCTCTCTCCCCCTCTCTCTCTCTCTCTCTCTCTCCGTGCCTTCCTTGCGTTGGCATCCATGTTTAATGTGTGTATGTCTGTGTCTAGTTCTATGTTACATGTTCCCCTGTAGTGTAGTTTAATAAACACCCATATGTATTCACACTTGGTTGTCTGTGTCTGCTGCTCTCAGAACTAAGTCACTTTAACGTTCGATCTTGCTACAATACTCGGAGCGATGCTTCACTAAGGAAATTATTTGTCGTGGCCAGAGGAATAATTCTCCTTAGAGTTGAGAGAAGGGTCCGTACTGCGGACGAACTAATCATTTTATTGTACTATTAATACTACAGCTAATTCCTGAAGATGGATATATAATTGATAACCCGTTATGATTAATTATGTTCATCTCATAAAGCAAATCTGCTACATAAGCCACTAGTTTTGTTTTAACGGTTAATATTTTATAATGGTAAAAAAAAAAACTCAATGTTTTTGTCATGTGTGGTGCTTTGGTTTAGCATTACTTCATCTTATTTAAACGCAATCATATTTAAAGCCTGTGTAGCAGAGGCCAGCGGGTAAGTGCTGTGCAGGTAAAACCTCACTCCCCGATCTCAAGTGGTGCTCTAGCGACTGACGCTAGTGGCCGTGGCCTTTTGCCTCCTAGTTAGAGCGCCCCCGCCTCCCACACTGGAGACCGCGGTTCAAAACCCGCTCGGAGCGGGGCGAGTAGGACCACAACACCTGTTATTTTGGATGTTAAATTATTTACTTTGAGTATGTGGGAGCGGGCAGTCCTGGTCAGAAATTCAGCGGAAGCGGGCGGGTGCGGGTTTAAGAAAACTGTCCCGCGCCGGGCTCTACTCTGTAGCGTCGATCAGATGGCAACAGTTCAAAGAGGGAGTGTGCTGGATTTGAGGGGTCCAGAGTGATTTTTCCAGCCCTTTTGCTCCCTCTGGATAAGTACAGTTCTTGGAGAGTGGGGAGGGTTGTACCAATGATTCGCTCAGCAGTCCGGACTACCCTCCATAGTCTTCTGAGGTCAGATTTGGTAGCTGAGCTGGGTTCCTCAAAAAAAAAAGACATGACTGCCATTCAAGAGCTTCGTTGCAAGATTTCCCCAAAGGATTTTTTTTGGTGGGGCTATAGTATCCAAGCTCCTGCGAATGCGGAGCTTGGGCTAGGAATATAGAGACTGATTGCTAGAGTGATGGACCCACCACTGATGTCAGTGTGAGAAGCTGACATCCCAGTGGTCCCTACGCTCTCAAGCCTGCCAGGCATCCCACTGTTTACCGCACTGCCCGTGATGGCGGCCGCCATATTGCATGTTTGGACTGCACACTGCACTCCTGAGGCCTCTCCTGTCCACGAGTCTGCTCCTGAGGCCTCTCCTGTCCAAGAATCTGCTCCTGGGGCCTCTCCTGTCCAAGAATCTGCTCCTGGGGCCTCTCCTGTCCAAGAATCTGCTCCAGTGCCTTCAGAGGTGGCACTGGAGCAGTTAGTTTATATATATATATAAACTACCTAAAAATAATAAACTAAATAATCAAGTGTGATAATACTATTTTATTTACAAATAAAGAGGCAGTATTACATACAAATGCAATTATTTTATAGTAAACTTAAAAATAAAATGTTTTATTATTATTATCATTATTTTTATTTTTATTTTAATCATTTTCAAACGTAAAATCAGCGAGCTTTTATTTTGGCGGGTTGCCGGCATGTAAGTATTATGCGCTTCCGGGTTTAGCGCTGCTGATGGAACTGCGTCAGTGAATGAAATGTCAAAGTTTTGCTTTGAAAACGGCAGCGGGTAGCCTAGATTATGCTTTCAGTTTGAATAGAAATCTTATACAGTACAGTTTGTCGATCTAAAATAGTAATTGTGCATTAACAGCTGTCAACCATGTCGGTACACAAATGCGCTGTCAGAACTTATTTACATTTTTTTAAATTTTGGTCGCGCATGCAGACCTGCGGATCAATTATGTGCACCCCTGTTTATATGTTCTTTTTTTGTTTTGTTTGATACTTTTGGAGCTTTGGTGTTGCCGACTTTGCATTTCCAATATGCTTCTACTGATTACACATACACAGCTGAATGCACTGATTACACACACAGCTGATTTCTATTAGACATGCTACTTAAGCCATGGACTTTCTCCTTCTCGGGGCTGAGTATTGTAAGCACTTATCGCTACCCTAGCTGATAGCTACTTTATGGAGCCTACTCAAGTTTTCATTGTCATAGTTTTGCCTTGCCTGTTGTGGATTGTATTTGCCCCTGCCTGGATTATTACTGTGTACCTGAATTTATCTCTCATTGTCAAGCCCTCTGAATATTGTTCGCTGTTGACTGACCAATGCTCGTTTTTGACTACTCTTGTGTTTTGCCTGTGCCATACCTGTTTGCTGGTGTTTCGATCCTGCCTGTGTTTGTTGACCACATCTTTTAATAAAAAGTTTCCACATGGATCCGCACGCCTCACGCCTGTCACTCCATTACATATGCATTCGCCATTATATAGTGCTATAAACAAATGCAATGTGTGTTTCATTCATGCTGGAAGCTGGAGGGCACCCTCGTGCAGAAAATCCACATAATATGCATACACAACCAAAAGAACTGACGCTTCATAAATCATAGTATTATGGACAAAAGCATCCAGCTATCATCATAACTTAATAAAAGATAGAATCGATTTGCCTTTGAATGATGAAATATTAAGCCAATAAACACTCGACTGTGACAATGTATAGTTTGTCTGTGTTCTTAAAACCACCTCAGGTATTTTCATAATTAAGTATATTTATAATCCATCGCTAATCGACATAACCTTTATTACAGTAGAGGATATATATTTCTGCCTCATTCTGTGATAAGAATTCATAAAAGATCAAAAGTAAGTTATTTCTAACGTTCGGCTGATGCGGTTTAGTATGTTATAATCAAGTCAATTCACTATTATTTGTATATAGCGCTTTTAACAATGCAAATTGTGTCAAAGTAGCTTTACATTACAGTATTTAGACAGGGAAATAGTGTGTCGAAATAGTGTCATTAATTAATTCAAGCAGCCTAACAATCCTTTAACAGATTTGAATTATAGAAATGCGAAGAGTATTATGTGTAAGCCAGGTTAAAGTGATGGGTGTTTAATCTAGATTTAAACTGGCAGAGTGTGTCTGCTTCCCGAACAGCGTTAGGTAGATTGTTCCAGAGTTTGGGAGTTAAATAGGAAAACGATCTCCCGCCCGCAGATGATTTTGATATTCTAGGTATTATCAAATGGCCAGAGATTTTTAGATCACAGCAGACGTGAAGGACTATAGTGTGATAAGAGTTCACTCAAATACTGAGGTGCCAAACCATTCAGGGCTTTATAGGTAATTAGCAAGATCTTAAAATCTATACAATGTTTAATAGGGAGCCAGTGCAGTGTTGACAGAACTGGGCTAATATGGTCATATTTCCTGGTTCTAGTAAGAACTCTAGCTGCTGCATTTTGAACCAGCTGGAGTTTTTTTATTAAATGCGCAGAGCAACCACCCAATAAAGCATTACAATAATCTAGCCTCGAGGTCATGAACGCATTAATTAATATTTCTGCATTTGACATTGAGAGCATAGATCGTAATTTAGATATATTTTTAAGATGGAAAAATGCAGTTTTACAAATGCTAGAAACATGTTTTTCAAAGAAAAGTTTGCTATCAAAAAGTACACCTAGGTTCCTAGCAGATGACGAAGAATTTACAGAGCGGCCATCAAGTATTAGACAGTGATCTAGGTTATTACATGCAAAAGTTTTTGGTCCAATAATTAACACCTATTTCTAGTCAAATTTCTAGTCATCCAGTTTTTTATATCAACTATACATTCCATTAGTTTTGAAAATTGCTAAGTTTCATCGGGTCGCGAAGAAATATAGAGCAGGGTATCATCATTATAACAGTGAAAGCTAACACCGTGTTTCCTAATAATACCTCCCAAGGGTAATATGTAAAGCATGAAAAGTCAGGGGCATAGTACTCAGCCTTGAGGTACTCCATACTGCACTTGTGATTGGTATGATACCTCTTCATTTACTGCCACAAATTGATGGTGGTCAGATAACCATGCCAGTGCAGTTCCTCTAATGCAACATAATTTTCTAATCTATTTAAAAGAATGTTGTGATTGATAGTATCAAACGCGGCGCTAAGATCCAGTAGCACTGATAGAGAGACAACCACGATCAGATGATAAAAGCAGGTCGTTTGCAGTCTCAGTACTATGATATGGTCTAAAACCTGACTGGAAATCCTCACATATATCACCTTTTCTAATATCTTTGACAGAAAAGGGAGATTTGAGTTTGGTCTGTAATTAATTAATTCTTTGGTGTTAAATTGTGTTTTTTTAATGAGAGGCTTAAAGGAACACTCCACTTTTTTAGGAAATAGGCTCATTCTCCAACTCCCCCAGAGTTAATAACTTGAGTTTTACCATTTTGGAATCCATTCAGCCGATCTCCGGGTCTGGCGATAGCACTTCTAGCATAGCTTAGCATAGATAATTGAATCCGATTAGACCAGTAGCATCGTGTTCAAAAATGACCAAAGAGTTTCGATATTTGTCCTATTTAAAACTTGACTCTTCTGTAGTTATATCGTGTACTAAGACTGGCAGAAAATGAAAAGTTGCGATTTTCTAGGCCGATTTGGCTAGGAACTATACTCTCATTCCGGCGTAATAATCAAGGAACTTTGCTGCCGTATGGATATCTAAAGTGCTAGAGAAGAGAGAGTCCATAGTTTCTGTTACATCATCAACTATTGGATATGTTGAGGAACTGAGATAAGTCAGGAAGATTATTTATAAAGCAGTCTTTTGTGGTAGAAGTGATGGTTATACCATATTTGTAACAAGGAGTTGGCTTTACAGCTTTAGCTATATGGAATATACAGGAGACTAGATAATGATCTGAGATGATTTGTATGTAGTATGTAGTATGATTTCAACAATGAGTAGGTCCTGACAAATGCTGTTTAACACCAATAGAGTTTAGAATGTCTATAAATGCTGATCCCAACAAATCATTTTCATTATCAACATGTATATTAAAATCACCAACAATTAGGACTTTATCTGCAGCCAGCACTAACTCCGATAGAAAATCAGCAAATTCTTTAATAAAATCTGTATGGTGCCCTGGTGGCCTGTATACAGTAGCCAGTACAAACATCACAGGGGATTTATCATTTGGGCAGTAGGAGGTTTGGAATGATAGTGTTAAAGGCCGAGCTGAAGTCCACCAACAGGATCCTCACACAAGTCCCTGGTCTGTCTAGATGTTGCAGAATATAATGCAGTCCCATGTTGACTGCATCGTCCACATTCCTGTTTGCTCTGTAGGCAAACTGAAGAGGATCCAGCAAGGGTCCAGTAATGTCCTTCAGGTGGGCCAGCACCAGTTTTTCAAATGACTTCATGACCACAGATGTTGGAGCCACAGGTCTGTAGTCATTTAGTCCTGTTATTTTTTATTTCTTTGGGATGGGGATGATGGTGGAGCGTTTGAAGCATGAAGGGACTTCGCACAGTCCCAGTGATCTGTTGAAGATCTGTGTGAAGATGGGGGCCAGCTGGTCAGCACAGGATTTCCGACAGACTGGTGTAACACAATCTGTGCCTGGTGCTTTTCTGCTTCCGGAAGACCTGGCGCACATTGTTACTGTCTCTGGTGGGACATGTAACATGCTGTCT
Source organism: Acrossocheilus fasciatus (assembly GCA_036784905.1). Taxonomy (NCBI): domain Eukaryota; kingdom Metazoa; phylum Chordata; class Actinopteri; order Cypriniformes; family Cyprinidae; genus Acrossocheilus; species Acrossocheilus fasciatus. Next base: position 47,744,097 of record CM071940.1, read on the forward strand.
GTATTTTGGCAGTTCACAGGACAGATTTGCTTTATTAAAGTCCCCGAGAATGATTAAAACAGAGTCCGGGTGTTGTTGTTCTGTGTCTGTGATCTGATCAGCGAGTTTCTGTAAAGCTGAGCTTACGTGCGCTTGTGATGGAATGTAAACACTCACGAGAATGAACGAGCAAAACTCCTGCGTCGAGTAGAAAGGCTTAGAGCTAATGAAAAGCGCTTTAGATTGGGATAGCACATATTCTTTAACATTGTTACATCTGTACACCACCTTTCATTGATGCAAAACGGTGTTAATTTTGTTGACGAAGACGAAAACGAAAAGTATTCGTCAACGAACCTTTTTTCTGTGACTAAGAGGAGACGTTGACAAGCTAAAACTAATATCTGATGATAACAACTATGACTAAATTTAATCAGAGAGAATGCTGCATCTTCATTAATAAGACGAGACGGGACTAAAATGTTATTTGAGGACTACCGGACATTCAAAATACATCCTAAAAGCTAAGTTAACTGTCTTGTCTTTCAAAATGTGCATCAATGTCATTGAATAAGGGGCGTTTGCATATCTAGTCTCAGCATGGCAGCCGCAGTGGACGGATAGGCTACCAAAAGGCGAACTAGCGATCTGAAACAATGGCCTCAGCACCCAACGGGTTAGGGACAGTGAGGCTTACAAAAGGAAGGATTTGTCTTTTTTCATTATGCCCAAGAAGTTCAACCATAAATGTCTTCCCATAGCCACCATTTCTGACATGATGGGGCACAGGCCCTCTCATTGGCCTGGAGAGATGGGTCTGTGGCCTGATGCAGCTCTTTATTATAAGGAGGAAAATTATTTTCAAATTCAAAATATGGCCTTAAACCTTAAGACATGCCTACTTCTGAGGTTACTTCATGAGATTTGAGGTTTAGATGTTGACGTTAGATTGTTTCATTTGATGTTACCATTGTGGAGATTGTGTTTGCTGTTGTCAGACTCCTGACCTTTAATTTTAGAACACTAGTTTTTATTTCTTTGCTATAACTGTCTATAAGATGCATTTGGTATATTGTTATGGTTAGTCAGGTGATGTTGGCTGTTTCTAATAATCACAATCATCATCTACTGGCCTGATTCATTGATCTCATTCAAAGTGTAATTATATACGAGTGATGTTTTATATTTATTGATTATGACATCCCAGTGGTTCCACAGCATGAGATCAGTCAGTGTTGTGACAACCAGAAAATATGAAGGATTTAAAAAAAATTGTGCTTTAAACATTTTGAACTGATGCATAATTTAGACACAAAGAGAGACATCAAAAATCAGCATATGAATCTCAACAATGGTGACAATCAAAAGCTTCATGCCGCAATGCATGCTGGGTACCAGCACAGTATAAAACTCATCCATGACTCCCAGCTTGCATTGCAGCTTGCAGAATGCAGCATGAATAAATGTTGCTTTAATTCTTACTATGTGTTTTTATTTTTGCATTTTATTTTTTTGTGTTGAGTTTTATTAGAGTGCTTTGTGATGCTCACAGTTGATCTTTTTTGTTGAGTGATGTGGTTAACAATCTTTCATAACAGCCTGCTCAGTACTGCTTGTTCTTTTGCTCTAATGTATTATTATAACGACAATGTTTTGGTAGGAGAAAAGACACTGGATAAAATCAGTTAACCTGGTTTTTTATTTAAAGTGAACGTGAAAGTGAAGTGTGGCCAAGTAAGTGTGGCTCTGCATTTAACCCATCCAAGTGCACACAAACACAGCTTGAACACACACGCATTAGCAAAACATAATCAACAATACTAGATATTGTGCCTTGGTTCTTTGCTTTCCACAACAAATGTGTTTAAAAACATGGTAAATATGATGATTTTTGTATGTTGTCTTATGTGCTGTATACCAGCATTTCTCAAGTCCAGTCCTCGCGCCTAGTTTATGCATGGAGCAAGGACTGGAATTGGGAACCACTGCTGTGTACTATTTTATTTTTTAATGCTTAGAATCTACATACTCCAATTTTTGTCTCCTGTTTATTAACTGCTCCCCGGGCGCCGCAGCATAAATGGCTGCCCACTGCTCCGGGTGTGTGTTCACGGTGTGTGTGTGTGTTCACTGCTGTGTGTGTGCACTTTGGATGGGTTAAATGCAGAGCACAAATTCTGAGTATGGGTCACCATACTTGGCTGTATGTCACGTCACTTTCACTTTTTTTTCACTTTCATTAACTTTTATTACATTTTGCTAACTCTGTGATATACTGACATTTTGAAAATAGTAAAGGTTATTTTCTTAAACACCCAATCCAATTTCATATGAAAAACACCCTACTAGAAGACAAAGAATTGTAAACTTTCTCTCTAAAAGTATAATTCCTCATTGGGTAAGCTAAACAGAAGTTTAGAATAAGCTGCAGACCCCTTTGTTATAAAGGTGCTGATGATTCTGCTCAGTTGGTAAACTGATTTTATTTCTAAACTGATTTCTTAGCTTCATGCCCTGGTGTCTGTAAGTGTTTCATTCATTCACTTTTACTTATTCTTTTTCCCATGTATGTATGTGTGAGTGTGTGTATATGTTTGTTTAGACTAGTTATGTGTTACTGTTTTAATTCACAAAACATTTGTGCTCAATTTCATGAGTTGGTTTCTGTGGTCACTACATGCAAACAAAGTCCCTTTAACGAGCCAATTCCATGCTCTAATACATTAGTATTTTAAGAAAGTTATTTTCTGTGGCCATGGAAATAATATCTCTTGGAGTTGAGATAAATTTGCTCTTAATGTTTGCTGTATGGACAGATTAGTTGATTGTAACATTGATTCTTTTACAGTTACTTCTGGCAACTTATATAATTGATTATAATTCATTGTAATTATTTATGTATATTTCTCTTTTAAGCTAATTTGCTATGCTACATTTAGAAAATTAAAATGAATAATTTTACTGCAGTACATTTCCACTGATACTTTTGTTACTGAAACTACAGAAAGTAAGAGCTAGTGCACAGATGACAGTGATAGTGATGTCTGGCAGCCAAATTAATATGATTTGGACTGGGATGTCTGACAGCCAAACTAATATGATTTGGACTGTTACTGTGTGTGCTTGTAGATTATCTGGATGTATGGTGACAGAAGGCGGCTGCAGTTATGTGTCTTCAGCTCTGAATTCAAACCCCTCACACCTGAGAGAGCTGGATCTGAGCTACAATCACCCAGGAGAATCAGGAGTAAAGCTGCTGTCTGAAAAACTAGAGGATCCAAACTGCAAACTGGACAAACTCAAGTACGTCAAACAGGAAGAGTTTTTAGGTTTTATTATTTTAACTACTCAGATATTGCTACCTTGGAATTATAAGGTTCTGTCTGCATTCTCAATGGTTTTGAGATATTGAGCTTCAATGTTTTTTCATTCCATATAGCAAACATGATATGGGGAACAAGTCTATTTTATACATGAAAATGACAAAGACCCTAAATGTATTCTAAATGTGCAATATCAAAATCCTCTCAGATCTGTAAATGGGGACTTTTTGAAACAGGTCAAGTGCAGATAGAGCCTTCTAATTCTAAAAAAAATTGATAAGGTTCTATATTGAAAAACATTAATTGAAGCAATATATATATATATATATATTTTTTAAGAAAAAGAAACAGCTTATCTATAATTAGTTTTAAAACAATGTGTCAATGTGTTGACATGTATGAGAAAGGTAAATTTAATGCTTTCTATTACATTAATTTCACAGTTTAGGACAAATAATTTTTTTCTTGTTCAGGTTAACCCCTTAAGCAGCCATGGGGACAAATTTGGACAATATACAGATGCATCTCAATAAATTAGAATGTCGTGGAAAAGTTCATTTATTTCAGTAATTCAACTCAAATTGTGAAACTCGTGTATTAAATAAATTCAATGCACACAGACTGAAGTAGTTTAAGTCTTTGGTTCCTTTAATTGTGATGATTTAGGCTCACATTTAACAAAAACCCACCAATTCACTATCTCAACAAATTAGAATACTTCATAAGCCCAATAAAAAAAAAAATAAAAAAAAACATTTTTAGTGAATTGTTGTCCTTCTGGAAAGTATATTCATTTACTGTATATGTACTCAATACTTGGTAGGGGCTCCTTTTGCTTTAATTACTGCCTCAATTCAGTGTGGCATGAAGGTGATCAGTTTGTGGCACTGCTGAGGTGGTATGGAAGCCCAGGTTTCTTTGACAGTGGCCTTCAGCTCATCTGCATTGTTGGGTCTGGTGTCTCTCATCTTCCTCTTGACAATACCCCATAGGTCAGGCGAGTTTGCTAGCCAATCAAGCACAGTAACACCATGGTCATTGAACCAGCTTTTGGTACCTTTGGGAGTGTGGGCAGATGCCAAGTCCTGCTGGAAAATGAAATCAGCATCTCCATAAAGCTTGTCAGCAGAAGGAAGCATGAAGTGCTCTAAAATCTCCTGGTAGATGGCTGCATTGACTGTGGACTTCAGAAAACACAGTGGACCAACACCAGCAGATGACATGGCACCCCAAATCATCACTGACTGTGGAAACTTCACACTGGACTTCAAGCAGCATGGATTCTGTGCCTCTCCACTCTTCCTCCAGACTCTGGGACCTTGATTTCCAAATGAAATGCAAAATTTACTTTCATTTGAAAAGTGGACTTTGGTCCACTGAGCAACTGTCCAGTTCTTTTTCTCCACAGCCCAGGTAAGATGCTTTTGACGTTGTCTCTGGTTCAGAAGTGGCTTGGTAGCCCTTTTCCTGACGATGTCTGAGCGTGGTGACTCTTTATGCACTGACTCCAGCTTCAGTCCACTCCTTGTGAAGCTCTCACAAGTGTTTGAATCAGCTTTGCTTGACAGTATTCTCAAGCTTGCGGTCATCCCTGTTGCTTGTGCACTTTTTCCTACCCAAATTCTTCCTTCCAGTCAACTTTGCATTTAATATGCTTTGATACAGCACTCTGTAAACAGCCACAACTTTCAGTAATGACCCTCTGTGAATTACCCTCTTTGTGGAGGGCATCAATGATCGTCTGCTGGATCATTGCCAAGTCAGCAGTCTTCTCCATTATTGTGGTTTCAAAGAACAAAAGATACCCGGAATTTATACTGTAGGGATGGTCATTAATTGAAACTCAAATGTAAATATTCTAATATTTTGAGATACTGATTTTTGACTTTCATGAGCTGTAAGCTCTAATAATCAAAATTAAAACAAAAAAGCTTTTGAAATGTTTTACTTTGCATGCAATTAATCTAAAATATATCAAAGTTTCACTTTTTGAAATAACTTAAAAGAAAAAATGAACTTTTTCATGATATTCTAATTTGAGATGCACCTGTATATATATATATATATATATATATATATATATATTTATTTAATATCATAGATATTTTTAAAGATCATACATAAACATAAATGAAGGTGTGAGATTATACAACATTTTCATTGTGGCAAACACTCAGACTGACACATGTACACACACAAAGCATTGAATGAGCCTATAACGGAGCGTTTTTAAACATTAAACAAATTATGTAAGTTACTAACTTTTTAAATTTCACATTTAAAAACCTAGTGTTTAATCATGTCTAAATATTTACTTAAATGCAAAACTTAAAAAAAGTAAGCAGTTATGACCTGCAATACTATTTTGAGCAATTAGAATAGTACATTAGATGCATGTATATTTATTAAAGGGCTATACTGGTACCTAGTGGGTAAACCATGGCATTACAAATGAAAATGATTTTTTAGACCACAAAATCACTCTAATGTGCCTCCTTGTAATGGAATTTGGAATTTGCTGCCGTACCATGGCCGCAGCAGGTGCAGTGATATTACGCAGCGCCTGAAAGTTGTCCCCAGCTAGGTACCTAGTTATAATATAGCTGGGGACTACTTTCAGGCGCTACGTAATATCACTGCGCCATGGTACGGCAGCAAAGTTCCTTGATTATTACGCCGGAATGAGAGTATAGTTCCTAGCCAAATCGGCCTAGAAAATCGCAACTTTTCATTTTCTGCCAGTCTTAGTACACGATATAACTACAGAAGAGTCAAGTTTTAAATAGGACAAATATCGAAACTCTTTGGTCATTTTTGAACACGATGCTACTGGTCTAATCAGATTCAATGATCTATGCTAAGCTATGCTAAAAGTGCTATCGCCAGACCCGGAGAACGGGTGAATGGATTCAAAAATGGTAAAACTCAACTTATTAACTCTGGGGGAGTTGGAGAATGAGCCTATTTCCAAAAAAAGTGGAGTGTTCCTTTAAGGAGACGTCCGTTTTCTTATAGCTCTCGTGGTCCTTTGATGACACACATCGATCGGTCTAGCAGCGCTGCTTCAAGTCGAACACGTCTAAGCAGTCTTCAGGAGGAAGCATCAAGTTGGCATGCTTACAATGTTGCCAAGTCCACGGTTTGCCTCAAAAAACGTGATAGTTAGCCCCTTAAATGCGAATCTTACCGGTGGACACCCCTTGAAACGCGATTGGGCTAGTTTTGAGTAGCAATTGCTAGTCATGATTAATCACAAATTTAAAATACTAGGATTTACCTATAAATGTGTTGAAAAAGAAATTCATGACAAACTAATTTAAGGAAACAGAACCTTTCACACTTCCGCAGGTATGAGACATAATCCTCATTATTCTTTTATCATTATTCTTTTGTTTTTATACAGCCATTATCAGCCTTTAAACTGGCAATAAAACGTTTACCAAGCCACATCGCTTCAATCCCAGTATACATTTACCCAACTATTATCAAAAGTATTTTTAAATAAATACAACAAAACATTTCTTGCAATATAAAATATATTTTAATATAAAATATACAATATAAAAGTAGCCCAAAAAACCGCAAACCACGGCTCTGTAATTTTTCCCACTAATGTATTTTCAAAATAGCCCACTTGTGCCGCTACCCTGGCAACACTGGTGCTGTACCCTCATCACACAATGATAGATAACCTTCTGCGCTGCGATATATATTATATATATATATATATATATATTCTTATTTATTTATTTATTTAAAGTCTGTCTAAAGTTTACAGACAGTGTTTAAAAAGTGCAATCCACATGTTTACATGTTTATTACAGTGACTTTCAATTACCTAAATACTGAGTGTGGTAAAGTAACAGATTTTTTAAAAATATTTCTGCAACCTGCTTTAGTTTGTGTGATTTGTTACTGACTTTCATATTAATTTTTACACCAGGCTTATTTGTCAGTGCTTTATGTTGTCATAATTATTACATGCTTACAAGGCTGGAAGTTCAACAAATAAGTCAATATACTACTGTGTTTGTAGATGACAAAAATATATATAGATAAAAATGTCATTCAGATCAATTCATGCATCACCTAATTCCATCATAACATATAAGCCTGGCCTACAGAAAATAATATTTATGTTTAATCTATCTAATATTGCGTTGGTCATACTATACAATGATTTATTGCTTGTCTTTGTTGAACAATACTGAACATAAAGAGCTTTAAAAAATAATTGCCTATTTAATCGCAATCGCAATATTGGTAAAAATAATCGCAATTAGACTATTTTCCAAAATTGTTCAGCCCTATTTAGTACCAAAAGATCTCCTCAAAGTAATACACCTTTACTAAATATTTTAAGTTCTATATTTTAATTCACTAATATTTATGTATCTTCACATTATAAGTAAGGAATACCTGAGGGTTAAATACAAGAAAAACATATTAATGTTACCTCTCCATCACTCTCCAGAATAAAATGATATCATTAATGTCATTTATGTAATAATCAATGCATAATATGCTGTAATGTTTACCAAACGTTGCTGCAAAGACCTATATAGTGAAGCTGTCATCTATCCTGCTTAAACCATTCAAATGTATTGACAGCGCTGGCTTCTCTGGAACTATTGAGAGCTCCATGAACGACGTGACCACCTGGCGACGACGCCAGTGAGATCAAAGCGTGTCACAGCGTGTGAAATGTATGTCATTGTAATTCACTGTAGCGCTTCAGTTACAGCCAGAGCCATTGAAAAACATTCAATGGCTCTGGCTGTAACTGAAGCGCTACAATGAATTACGTCACATTAAGTGTGCCATAACGGTATTTATTGTTTCAATTTCATATTTAAAAACGTACAAAATTTGAAACATGAGACTTTGCTTCATATCACAAACAGGGTTGCCTCTTTGGCATGAGATTTACATGGGCAGAGTGAGCCTGAAAGCTTGTATCTCACGCTAAATGCAACTCTGTCATAACTGAAAATATTAATCTGACTGTGTATTTGTTTACTGACTGTATGTGTCTCTGTGTGTGTTTTATAGTATGGATCATGGAGGGGAATCCAGGATTACAGCAGGAATAAATAAATGTACGTCTAACACATACTGTACACACACGCAAACACACATTCTCTCTCTCTCTCTCTCTCTCTCACACACACACACACACACACACTGGTTTTAGTGCATTATAAGGACTCTGACGACTAAACCAGTAGGTTGGTGGTTTAGTCGTCACAAACAATCTTTCTCGATGCCCTACAGACATGATAAAACTATAACAAATTATGGTTTAATCAGCAGAACAAATCTGGCTGAGAATTCTAATTACACACAATAATAACACAGATGATATGAGAATATGATGTGTAGGATGCACACAAGGACAGTCACACCCCTCCTGAAATGTTCCCGCCTATGACATGATTGAGACTTTTAGGGTACAACCTGATTAATGAGGACGCTCATTTTACAACAGGGACCAGTGTCATTTACAAGTACTTTAATTACAACTTGAAATACGTTACAAAAAAGTTTGTTTATCCTTTTTTTTCTCCGTTTTAACCAAGTAATAGATGAATCAGGTTGGACATGATAGGGCAGGTCATGCATGATGTATCATCACTTACTCTGGCTTTTCCTTTTCCAGCTAATTCTCTGAATTCTAATGAAATCTCATGTTTTGTGTGATATACAGCAGCCTTCCACTGCTGGCATTCAGTCATTGTGGACAGTTTTTCTTTGGTTATCTTAAAATGATTAATTACAGCAGTACATTAAAGGGGTTATATGATGCGATTTCAAGTTTTCCTTTCTCTTTGGAGCGTTTCAAGCTGATTGCGCAAAGATAAGATCCCTGAAGTTGCAAACACCACAGACTCAAAACTAAAGAGATATTCTTTATCAAAGTTAAGACTCTGCCACGCCCCCCTAAAACGGCTCATTCAAACACGTCCCTACATGTCTACATCACGATGTGGAAATATTTCCATAATGCCACCCAAATGTTCACTTAAAGAAAGAAGGCGTGGTTTCAGTAACCGCAGTAGTGTTGATGCAGCCATGACAGAGAGATGCTGTGTGTTTCTATTTGAAAGCAAAAGCACTTTATTTGGCCTTCCGAAAGTAGATTTAGGAATTTAGGAATCATTAAGATTACTTACAACAGAACAGCACAACCCAGATGTTCGAATTTGTGCAACACATTTTATGGATGACCATTTCGTGAATCTAGGAGAGGAGGTAATCCTGACTTTGCTATGACAATCTGTCTCTTCTGAATCAGCGACTGTAAGTATGTTTTGTTATTAGTTTAAATATTTGCTATTGACTGATCAAATGCAGAGTTTTGCGCATCGTGTGTGTGTGTGTGTGTGTGTGTGTGTGTGTGTGTGTGTGTGAGAAAGAGAGAGACACAGGGTCACATCACAGACATCGCTGTCTTAATCGTGGCTTGTGTGCAAGCACATACGAGCTTCATCACTGTGTCTGTCATGCGACTCTGTTCCCCTTTCAGGCTTGAACTGATGGCAAAACTAAGGACATTATTAACTGTCTACATTTATTTTGAAAGCTGAAGCTCGCAATTATGGAAAGAGGCGTTACATTTCCAACGAGTGCTTCCGGTGTTCGGCCAATGACAATGCACTGTGCCAGTTGGCCAATCAGAGCAGACTGCGCTTGTTGGAACGAGGGACTTTGAAGAAAACGATGCGTTTGTGAGAGGTGGGGCATAGAGGACCTACAATAATGTACAGTATTTGAAAAATAATGTGTTTTTTGAACATTAAAGCATGTCAGCATATTCTGTTACACCAAATACACAAAATAATGATCTTTAAAAAAGCATCAGATAACCCCTTTAAGCATTTGAGCAGCACACTCTTTGCCCTTTCTGTGGGTTTTCAGTTTCTGTCTCGCTCTCAGTCTCTGTACAGAAGAACACACCCCCTTAGGCTACGTTCACACTGCAGGCAAATGTGTCCCAAATCAGATTTTTTTTGCTCACACGTGACTCAGATCTGTTTTTGTTTTGACAGTGTGAATTGTGTGGGCGATTTGTGCCACTTCCATATGTGGTACTAAATCCGATCCAGGTCAGAGGTTTTGCAATGTGACCGCAATGTGAACAGTCATGTTGGATTTCATGTGGCTTTTATGTCACTCTAGATCGACATTCGTCATAATTCCGCACTGACAAGAGACACTTAAAAGATTTTACATACCCAAAGTTATCAAGATAGTAGCGAAAAGTAATCAGTGGAAGCACAGTGATTGTCAGAAGTCATACTGTATGTATTACAGTGACAATTCCACACGCAAAACATGAGGGCTCGTATCATAAGAGTTTAAAAACTCTGCTGTCTTTTGTCACATCCTTGTCTTTATTTTTTCATATTGCCTGTGCATAATTTCGCTGGCTTCTGCAGCAGATCACACCATAAATAAATGCATAATCGCTTACTTTATATCCTCCGTGTTCACTTCCGTATGACGGTGCGCTGCGCAAGTGTTGCCAAATCCACAGTTTCAACGTGGAATTGGGCTACTTTTTCCACTATTGCCGTGGGTTGTTTTTCAACTTTGTGGGTTAACGCGACCCCACTAACCCCCTTTACCCCCTGGACATGATTGGGCTAGTTTTGGACTAGTTTTGAGAAACAATTGGCGGATTTTGTTGTGAAAATCTGGAAACCATGTTCGTATCATTTTTTTGCGCATACGGGTCAGTTCAGAACCATGATCTGTTCACAATGTAAATCTGATGTTGGCCACATTTAGAACAACAATCTAAACAGATATACAAAAAAATCAGATCTGAGAAAAAAAATCGGAATTGAGCACTAGGGCTTGCAGTGTGAACGTAGCCTTAGTGAGCTCTCTGTCCCCTTCAGAAACTGCTTTTCTTCTGAACAGCTGCAGCAAATCAGTTATACACTGATCAAGAAACTCAGAAACAACCCAAACCTCCTTAATTACACACGTCTACATAAGGAATAATTGACGACGGGCATTGGATTATTAGAAAAATAATGCACACCTGAGGTGGTGATGCGGTCAGCACGCGAAGCATGCATTATTTTTCTAATAATTCAACAGACCGAAGTCAATTATTCCACTTATACTACGGTTGCCACACCTCAAGACATCGATCAGTTGATATATTTCAAGGCGCGAAGGAAGCAGAGACGCAGGAGAATTCTCACAATCAACAGTCTTTAATAAACAAACCAGGGGTAACAGGGGTAACCTGGGGTAAAGAACATATTGCCCCACTCCCGGAAGGCATGTCCTCGCGCCACAGGAACAACATAGGAAGGGACGGTGGGAAATTGGGAGGAAGCCGGACACCCGGGAGGGGGCTGCCAGACAGAGTCCAGGGAGGTGATGAAGGTGGGAGGAGCCAGGGAGGAGACAGGAGGGAGAGCATGCGGCACCAGATGGGACCCAGGACACAGCCATGATGACAACCCACGGTGAAGCCGACAGAGGGAGGAGCCATGGAGGAGGAAGGGCTGACCAAGTCAAGTCACCTTTATTTATACAGCGCTTTTAACAATACATATTGTGTCAAAGCAACTTCACAATATTAAAATAGGACAATAGTGTGTCAATAAATGTAAAATGACAAGATTAAACATTCAATTTACAGTTAAAGGTATTTCATTATTGAATTTAGTGATGTCATTGCACAGATACTATTTAAACTGAACTGAGCTGGACGATCAAGTCGATGATATCGCTGGAAATGAAGTGTCCCCAACTAAGCAAACCAGAGGCGACAGCGGCAAGGAACTAAAACTCCATCTTTGACAGAATGGAGAAAAAAACCTTGGGAGAAACCAGGCTAAGTTCAATTCCAACTGCAGCAAAGTCAGATTGTGTAAAGAACTCATCTGGTTCCTGTGGTCTTGTCCTGATAGCTGTCTAGGAGACAGGGTCTTCACTGGGGATCAGTCTCTGTGGCTCATCTAGTTGTCCTGGTCTCTGCTGACGTTCAGGGCTGTAGAGGTCATCTCTAGGTGCTGATCCACCATGTGATCTGGATACGAACTGGATCGGGTGGCTACGGTGACCTCGGAATAAGAAAGAAACAGACTAAGATTTAGAGATGTTCCGATACCCCTTTTTCCCTTCCCGATACCGATTCCGATACCTAGGCTCAGGGTATCGGCCGATACCGAGTACTGATCCGATACCTGGGTGTGTATCTGGTTATACAGCTGTATGTACTACTAGATCTGTATGAATTGATACAATTATTTTATGGTGTGCTTCACCATAGATAGATAGTGTGGCAAGTAATTTTAACTGAATTTAGGACCGGTGGTGGTGCTTTTTTGGTCATTCAGTGTTTCTGTAAAAATGGGGAAAAACTATCAATAATACTGATAAGATAATAATCATACTATGAATTCTGCTAAGAACAATACAAAAACGCACTAAGGATTAACGAGCTGCTGGATTCATGAATATTAATCAGGTTGTCTGCATCGGCTCGAACTTATTTGCTGAAATCAAAACAGGGAGGATAATAGGTGAGCGCCAGCCAATGAGATTGTCGTTTGCGCATTAGCTCCGCCCACTACCGGAGAACCCGGCAGTTCTTAAAAGCTGAAGAATTCCAAACGAACTCCGTTATTTTGACAGGAAAATACAACAAAGAATAACGTTTACATAACATGCAGAATTGACGCGCTACTCGTAAGACTCTCTCGCTCCCTCTCCCTCTCTCTCTATCTCTCTCTCTCTCTGCGTGTGAGGGGAAAAAAGCAAAGCGACGGCGAGTCGTGCGCTTCACACTAGAGCTTACGGTACATCAAATACAGGTGCGCTGCGCATTCATTCAGATGATCTGAAAAATAGATCGCTTGACGGAGAGAGAAACTCTGAAGCGCTCAGAGTGTTCAGCGAGTGACAATATATCTGTGCTAAACTTATACATAGCCTCCCAGTAAAATCTGATCATTTATTAGCCAGTGGCTTATATTAGACATCATTTAGTCGCCCAGGGTGAAGATTTAGTCGCATATGCGAGTGATTTAACTTACGTTTGTATTTCTTCTTCGCTGCTCTAAATAGTGGTTGCTTGTGTGGCAACACAGCACAACTTCCTGTGTTTGCATTCTGAGCAGCGAAGAAGAATTGATTTCCGATTTGCAGCGTTAAGCAAAGCTAGCGCGCATAACTATAGATCTTGTTTAAAAATGGTATCGGATCGGTACATGGGTTCAAGTACTCGCCGATACCGATGCCAGAATTTTTTGTGGTATCGGTGGAATTTCCGATACTAGTGTCGGAATCGGAACAACCCTACTAAGATTAGTATAGATGCCATTCTTCTTACGATGTAACAAGTACATCGGGTGTTATGGGAAGTGTTCCCCGTTCCGGTTGACCTAATTAATGCAGCCTAACAATCCTTTAACGGATTTGAATATTATAAGCTTATTAGTGTGTTATGTGTACGCCAGGATAAAGAGATGGGTCTTTTATCTAGATTTAAACTGAAAGAGTGTGTCTGCCTCCTGAACAGTGTTGGGTAGATTGTTCCAGAGTTTCGGCGCTAAATAGGAAAAGGTTCTGCCGCCCACAGTTTATTGTGATATTCTAATTATCAAATGGCCAGAGTTTTGAGAATGCAGCAGACGTGGAGGACTATAATGTGATAAGAGCTCGCTCAAGTTCTGAGGAGCTAAACCATTCAATGCTTTATAAGTAATTAACAAGATTTTAAAATCTATATGAAGTTTGATAGGGAGCCAGTGCAGTGTTGACAGATCTGTCAGTTACAGTAAAAATATAGTACAGATCACAGCGTGCCCACCTAAAATAAATAAAAACCCAAAATGTAGTTTTTTTGTTATAATATTGAACTGAAAGCCAGTTTATGCAAAGTGTAGGCTACGTTGCACACATTGAATTTTATGTAAATCATCCATGCTAACACGCACGTTTTCTATTTGAATTTTGTTTTTTCATTTGATAGTAGACATTTCACTCTCTATAGATATATTTTTCAAAGACGGAAGTTTCTCGCTCAGAGACCTAAAGCGCACCCTGTTTGCTTTAAAGCGCAACGTTTCGTTGTTATTCTGAGTGTATACAAATAAACGTAGAGTCTTTACAGATTCGAAAGATGTATTAGGCTACTTTTATCTGTATGACCAAAAATTACGGAGATTTTAAGAGCAAGTGAGCGCACCGGCGCCTGTCCTGCAGCGAGCGCGCTATTCAGCTCCACTCTCCACACAAACACTTCAATAGCGCACATTTCTCTAGATTAACATCATATTGAGTGGCCATGTAAAGTTGCTACTACATACATCTTTCAGATGAAAAGCCATATTTGAGGTCGATGAACGATAGTGTGTATTACCACATAGACCAGCCGTTAACGATCTGTCCGTCACGGACTGCGTCATTCACTTAACCAGCCACACGAAAGCAAACAGGAGGAGAGCGAGACAGGGCAACTAGTTCCGATTTAAAATATACAGTTTATAGTTTATTTATATAAAAGATATATTTGTGTATAAAGTTGGGTATCATTACTATTCCGGTCCCGCCCACTCCCGATGACATTTTTTCCTGTACTGTCCCACCCAGTCACGTGATTCGTAGCGCTTTTGTTTCCCATCCCGCGGGATTCCCGTGACCCGTGGGATTCCTGAAAAAATGTCAGCCTCTACTCCGCATCTGATTTTCTATAACCAAACCAGTTCCAAATTGTGAAGGTAGCTCCTTGCTTAACAACAAGCTCCTCCTCAGCCTCACGTCCGCCTTCCGCCATGCTTGTTTTCACTCCGCACGTTAACAGTGAATCGGTCGCGCACAAACCTACGTTATCAACTAGACTTATCGCTATTATCGCGAGGAGACAAATTTTTATCGTGAGGAGAATTTTCAACGGTATATAGCAAACGATAAGATATCGCCCATCCCTACCGCACAACCCCTTCAGCCGTGATTTATTCACGATACAGCATGGCCTCGTGTTACCACACAATAAAATCAAAAATATATATTAATGTTTTCATTAAGTAATATCATGAACTGCCTTCCGCTGTAAAAAATAGTCTCTAACTGCAACAGAATGCTCCTATGTGCGTCATTTCATGGAGCTCAAATAAAAACAGGCCAGGAACAGTTCTCATGCTGCTCAGTGATACACAGAACGGTTGGGTGAAGCGGTCAAAGCCATGCTATATCGTGAATAAAACACAGCTGCTGACCAATCAGAATCGAGGAATGGAGCTAACCGTTTTATAAGACTATACTGTATATCAGAATGTGTTCTGTGACACAGGTTTAGTGCAGGTTTGGGTGATTTTATAGTCTTATATTAAAGATCACATGTTTGTGTGTCTGATTTATGAGTTCATTCATGATTCCTGATTCTGATGTGTTTTCTCTCCATCAGATTCCCATCAGCTCACTCTGGATCTGAACACAGTGAATAAAAACCTCCGTCTGTCTGAGAACAACAGAGTGATTACTCACACTGGCAGAGTCCAGCCGTATCCTGATCATCCAGACAGATTTGGTGTGTGCGAGCAGGTGTTGTGTAGAGAGAGTGTGTGTGGACGCTGTTACTGGGAGCTGGAGAGCAGTGGAGATTATAGTGTGTATATATCAGTGTCATATAAGAGCATCAGCAGGAAGGGACGGGGTGATGATTGTGTGTTTGGATTTAATGATCAGTCCTGGAGTTTGAACTGCCTTCCCTCCAGTTACTCATTCAGACACAATAAGATAGAGACTGTTCTCTCTGTAAAGCCCATCAGCAGGAGAGTAGGAGTGTTTGTGGATGAGAGTGCAGGAACTCTGTCCTTCTACAGCGTCTCTGACACAATGAGGCTCATCCACACGGTCCAGACCACATTCACTCAGCCGCTCTATCCTGGGTTTAGAGTTTATGGATCAGTGAAACTGTGTTGATGAAGAAGAAGAGACTGATTCTACCCATGATGCTTTGAGCTGCATGATAAATCAGTGACAGTGAGATGTTATAGAGTCCCTTCATCACATTAATATGAACATGAATCAGAAATCCTCATCTAGACAGTAAATCAGTGAGTGATTGTAACACAGTTCGTAGCTCGGGAAGAAGGAGGCGGGAACCGGCGAACATTCAAAGTTTTAATAAAATAAACAAGCATCAAAGTAAAGCGGCAGCCCCTCACGGACGACTGCCGCACATAAAATACAAAATAAAAGTCCAGGCCTGGTCCTCTCTCATCTTACACTGTCGTCACTCCTTTTATCCTTCCGGAGCTCCTCCGTGGGACTCGAGACTGGTGAGTGGCGCAGGTGTCGCTCATTATCATTAACTCCACCGGCCTCGCTCCGTTCCCACGGCTCTCGGCCCCGCCCCACTCACTACAGTGATGATCTGTGTTTCTGGGCTTTTCTCAAACTCACATCAGTCATTTTATTATTACTATTAAACTCAGGCTTATATCTTATCATTCATGTGATTTTCTCTATTGTTTGTAATAAACACAATGTCAAATCATCTTGAGATAATATTTTATTTGATGATGAATGTGTGAAATGTCTGAATGCTGTATGAATTTTGAATAAAATTAATTGACTGAAATCAGCTTCAGGAGAGTTTCTGATGTTATCAAATATGACATTAATCGCATTTAATCAAATATATTTATTTTAACTACAGTCTGGGCTGGACTGGGACGAAAAAAATCGGCCCTGGCATATTTGGGTCCATGCGGCCTACCACCACCACCACCACTTCACTCTCTCTCTCTCTCTATATATACACATATGATATACAAACCAGTCAATGTTTTTTTTTTTTTTTTTTTAAAGAAGTCTCTTCTGCTCAACAAGCCTCCATTTATTTGATCCAAAATACAGCAAAATTAGTAATATTGTGAAATATTTGTACTATTTAAAATAACTGTTTTTAAAATATATTTTAAAATGTAATTTATTCTTGTGATTTCAAAGCTGAATTTTCAGCATCATTACTCCAGTCACATGATCCTTCAGAAATTCAAATATTCAGATTTTCTGCTCAGTTTTTATTATTATTATTATTATTATGCTGAAAACAACTGAGTAGATTTTTTTTTTCAGGTTTCTTTGATGAATAGGACGTTCAGAAGAACAGCATTTATCTGTAATAGAAATCTTTTGTAACAGTGTACTCAACTGTTTTAAATATTGATGATAATAATAAAAATAATCAGAAATGTTTCTTGAACAGCAAATATATTAGAAAGACTGGAGTAATGATGCTAAAAATTCATCTTTGATCACAGGGATAAATTACATTTTAACAGATATTCACATAGAAAGCAGTTATTTTAAATAGTAAAAAATATTTCACAATATTAAAGCTTTTGCTGTATTTCAGATCAAATAAATGCAGGCTTGGTGAGCAGAAGAGAATTCTTTAATAAACATTAAAAATCTTACTGTTCAAAAACTCTGGTAGTGTAGATATGTATCAAGTCAAGTCATCTTTAGCGCTTTTAACAATACAGATTGTGTCAAAGCACTTAACAGTATCAAACTGGAGAATAGCGTGTCAGTAATGTATAAATGATAAGATTAAACACTCAATTTTCAGTTAAAGGCATTTCATTATTGAATTCAATAATAATGAAATGTATCATTGCATCTGTTTTGGATATTTTACATTTTATCAAAAAGTGTTTATGTATTCTACACTCGTGGCGCGCCCACACATTAGGATAGGTTAGATGCCTGCTTCGTTGCGAGTCCCGATCAAACACTTTACTGATTCAACTGCTCTCCTCTCCTCCTCCTCCTGGCTCTTTACTCCGCATCACTCACCGCAGAGCAAGCCTGTTCTTGATGAAGCTGCTGTGAAAACGTGGGAAAAGCTGACGAGGAAGAAGTTGGGGTGAAGCGGTCTTTAAGCAGAGCAAAACACTTCATGGCTCCGTCTATAGCGCATTGTGATTGGGTGGTTTACGCTGTCAATAGAGGAGACAAACCAATGGGCCACTGCCTGCTCGCTGTCGGCCCCTAAAATGCGTCGGCCCACCGGGAAAATGCCCGGTATGCCCGATTACCATTCAATTATTATGAGATCTCCTTCAGTGTAAGTTCATGACAGAATAGCCTAATTAGGGTGAATTCGGGCAATCTGGGACATTTTTTGCAATTTTGACTTCTGCGATTTATTTTGATATCTATTCATATGTCTATTAAAGCATTAATCACACTGAGACATTCAAATCTGCGCTCGCACTGATCCAGAGAGAGCAGTTTACGTACTGTATATGAAACATCTTTACAAAGTCTTTTGTATCGTTATTTCTGTGTTACAGACATTCAAATAATCACAGAAATACTGGAATAAAAGGTTAGGTCGGATATAAACACTACAGGAGCGATCAAAATAGAAAACACCTTTTTGAAAGTGACGATGCTTCAAATAAAGATTGTATCAGCACACGAATGTTTCGGAGCAGACGGAGCAGAAGCCACATTGTCCCGAACATGTTCTCCTGCTTTTGGTCCAAGGTACAGGGTGTCGTCATCATGGTCTTCCTCATCCTCTCTGTTCACTCCGGCAAAGACAGCCTCGATGTCCTTTTCCCATCCATGATCAGATACCAGTCTGACTGCAGCAATGAGGGTTGTGATGGATATATATATATATATTGTGACGGGAGGAGCCAACGACAGACACAGTGGGTGTGGCGTCAGGCCTCGGAGAGGTTTTTATTAAACAAAAATAATAAAAGGAAGTGTCCAGGGGGAAGAAGTGTCCATAAAACAGGGGGGGGGGGGGATCTGGTGTCCTCGTTGTGCTGCGGGGCTCGTGAAGGAGGGCAGTGTTCCAAAGGGGAAGGGTCCAGGCAAGGGGCGGAGTCCGGTGGCCGCACACGCTCCCGTGGCCCGGGGCACGAGGGGCGGCGGCTTCTCTGGAGCGGCGGCTCTTCCTGTACCACTTATGGACTTTTAGCGGGATGGGACGGCCCGGCATCCTGGCCCGACGGCCGTAACACGGGTGCGGCTTGCACGACGACTCTCGAGGTTCCGCAGCTCACATCCTCGGCGGCGCGATGTCCCTCAACGCACCCTTCCTGGACCCACGAGGACACCAGCGTGCATGCACGGGGGAAGAGACCGGTCTCCCGAGGAGAGGCGCACTCGGCATTTAACGGCGGTGGTGATGAGGCTTAATTCAGTCCAGCTGTGCCTCATCACACGCCGCCAGCCCACGTTGGTCCCACGCCCCTCCTCTCATCCACCCACTCCAGTCGGGAGCCTGGTGAGGGCGGCGAATAAGGGACGGGGTGGTGATGATGAAGAGGGGGAGGGCCACCGATCCGTCACAATATATATGTGTTAGTACTCCTGTCCCTCTTATCTTTTTATTATTATTAGTTTTTTGTTATTTATAAGCCTCGGGAAGAGAGTGAAATTCAACTTATTTAAGTCAGTTTTGCATGTGGATGAACTATTTTGCACATAAAATAAAGAAATTAATAACATTCGAGAGATAACGTTTTGGGGTTATTATAATAAAAATAATATATTTAAGGATTATACTGTGGGTCATATTTGTAGAGTTAATAATATAAAAAACTTAAATCAACCCAAACTTTATTGGTTATACTACAGTCGCAATAAAATGGCATCTGTTTCTTCAACAAGACCACAAAATGAGCAAATTACATCAACATCAAAATATTTACAGATAGATGAATTAAACCTGTTGCTCATGTCTTTTAAGTTGCACTTGTTATTACATCGTAGGTCACATGATAACGTACACCTGGCGGATGATGTCTGGATCGCGTTCATACTTAATGAGATTTGGCTGTATAGTACGTACTCTTTTAGCGCTTTTATTAAAATGAAGTACGTTCTCATTGAGTTTGCCATTTCGGATGCAGCCACTATTTTGAACACCGCTCTGGAGTGCTATTCGAGGCTTAGCGTATCCCATCATGCATCATGTTTTGGAATAAATAGGGAGACTTTTTGCCGAGATCTCGCAAGAGGTCATGGAAACCTTTCCAATGTAAGTTAAATATTGATATAATAATTTAATATGTAGAATTTTGTAGAAAAACAAAGTGTTGCTTATTTTATTGCTGCAAAGGTGCGTAGGGTCAAAAATCTTCAAAGACTTCTGCTTTCCAGTCCCAAACATATCTTGAGGAACAAAATGGCCATTTGGCATTCCTGAAGGCACATAAGTGCTGATATCGATCAAGGCCTGTAGGCCAACATGTGCAGCCTGTAAGCCCGGTACACACCAAGCCGACGGTCAGCCGCCGGGCAGTTTTTGTTAGTCGGCCGACTAAGTGTGTTCTGCGCCGTTGGCTGAAGTTGGTCCTCGTTGGATTTTTTTTCGGCCGATTCAACATGTAGAATCGGCGTTTGAGCTCGTCGGTCAGTCGGGCCATCTGTTCATTCTGATTGGCTGTTCAGCTGGCGAACCCGTGCACGAGAAATAAGGTGCAGGCGCAGACTAGACGTGCTGCTTGGCCGTCTGTAGGAGAGTGTTTGTTTTGTGCAGACAGTGAGAAACTCGATATTTGTGCAGTGTGCTGTGCATGTCAAAAAATTTTTTTAAATTCTATTCCGATTTCCAATTTATGTGTCACATCAATCCGATCACTTTATTTAGCGTTCATGTAAACACTAAATTCAGATTCATCAATCGTAATGAAGTCAAAACCTCAAGACTTCCATAGTGATTTCTCACAGCAGCAGCAGAAGCCACAAAATATCCTCCTAACCAGGTCTGTTTAAATTGATGTTTTTGATTTACTATTTTCAAATTAGTAGGAGTACTATTGAAGTACTCTTTTCCAAAGACATTTTCCAAGAGGAGGACATAAGGACTACAGTTAACTGCAGCTCATACGTTCGAGAGGTTCGTCATCGTCAGAAGAAGGAATCCACATTCGAAGCGGCCATCTCATACCAGTTCAGTTTTGGGTTTTTTAAAAAAATGGAAGCATCTCCTTCATGTGGACTAATCACTGTCACAAGTTACTCTATAAAGAATTTGGTGTTTGTATTACTGCTGCTTTATATAAGCTTTGTAATTTCATTAAATGGACATTTTGACAAAAATAATCTTCAAATATTCTCTTTCTTTGGCACACTTCTCATTGAATTACTTTACAGTTTGTTCTGTAACAACTCGATTAGCAGATGTTTCTGTTTATTTCCTATAACGACACACAGGCATGACAAAAGCAAAGCAGCTCTGATCCAGAATTTTATTTACTCAGATACAAAGATTACCAAAACCTTCGGGAGTTTCATTCAGAAAATGCACACATATGTGAGTTCTACTTGCACATTAGTAAAGAAATCAGAGAGAATTAGTTAAAGGAGCAGTTGACCAAAAAATGAAAAAGAAAATTTGATTACAAACTTGCAGCCTTTCACTTCACAAGACATTAATTGATGGACTGGAGTCGTGTGGATTATTGTGATGTTTTCATGATCAGCTGTTTAAGCTCTCATTCTGATGGCACCCATTCACAGCAGAGGATCCATCGATAAGCAAATGACGTAAAGTTGTATTTCTTCTAATCTGTTCTGATGAAGAACTCTTTGTCTTGGATCGACTGAGGGTAAGCACTGTTGTAAATATTTGTCATTTTTGGGTCAACTATTCCTTTAATGCAAGACAATACGACATTCAACATTCTCCATTAAGCTTTCTCATCCTGCTACACACGAAACCCATTTTCCGATCACACTTGTAGTTATTCCACTTTTCTGAGCCTATAACAGGAAAGAAAAATTAAATATATAATTATTATTCTACACTCGGCTGGTTATTTGAATTGAGGCTAATACTGTTCTACAAGACTGTCTAAAAACTGAAAAAAATGGTCATGATATTTCATGAACATTAAAAACACTCACAGTCATAGTTCATCCCAACACAGTTCTCTTCCCCATTCTTATGACCGGGTTGTCCAGAAGCCCATATCTCTAGGTTCATTTTGGACCCATCACTCCAGAGCCATGATTTCTCCTGTGAACAGAACACCAAAAAGGACACTCTGTTCCCATCACACACCTTCATGGCATTGTTTAATATTTATTAAACAAATAATTTACTAAATATATCTTTTCGTTTTTTTTATTAAGTATAAAAAACACGTTCGCACTGACCACACAGCATTAATGTTTTCATTTTCCTCCCTCCTTTGTCATCTTCCTCCCTTCCTTCATCAACTCTAACAGCTGATGACTTTGTGCATTGATGGTTTCAACTTTATTAATGAAGAACGCGGCAGTTTTCCACACCACATCTTACCAGCAAACATACACTCGTTCACATCCTTCTCTTCACTCTCTGAGGCAGAAGTCTCCAAACTCATCCTTTCTAATCATCCTGCTACTTGTCTGCTTGATCCTATTCCATTTCCTGTTTCCTATTCTCATCTCCTTGAAGCGATTTCTCCTGCACTCGTACCTGCACTCACCTCACATCATTAACACATCTCTTCACACTGGTGTTTTCCCCTCAGCGTTTAGACAGGCTAATTAAGAAACCCACCCTTAACCCATCTTAGTTTAGAGAACTACAGACCGGTTTCGCCTCGTCCTTTCATTGCAAAAACACTTGAACGAGCGGTGTTCGACCAGGTCTCTGCCTTTCTCACACAGAAAAACCTCCTCGACAGCAACCGGTCTGGTTTCGGTAGTGGCCATTTAACCGAGACGGCCTTGCTCTCAGTTGTTGAAGCCCTAAGACTGGCAAGGGCGGATTTCAAATCTTCAACACTTATCTTGCTGGATCTGTCCGCTGCTTTTGACACGGTTAACCACCAGATCCTCCTGTCAATCCTGTTGGCAAAGGGCATTTCAGAAACCGCACTCCACCGGTTTGTTCTTGGATAGGTGAGGTGTCCAAGTCTCAACATCTAACTACTGAGGTGCCTCAGGGCTCAGTTCTTGGACCACTACTCTTCACATGGCATCGCTAGGTTCTGTCATTCAGAAACAAGGCTGATCATATCACTGCTATGCTGATGACACTCAACTCTACCTCTCATGCCGATGATCTGACGATAGCTGCTCGCATCTCAGCATGTCTAACAGACATTTCTTCCTGGATGAAGGACCATCACCTTCAAATCAACTTTCCCAAGACAGAACTGCTTGTTCCATCAAACCCATCGTTTCATCACAATTTCACCATCCAGTTAGGCACATGAACCATAACTCCTTCAAAAACAGCCAGAAACCTTGGAGTTGTGATTCATGACTTTCTCAGACCACATTGCGGATTTGCTTTATTCAACATCAGGAAGATCAGGGCCTTTCTTTCAGAACATGCAACACAACTCCTTGTTCAGGCTCTTGTTCTGTCCAGACTGGACTATTGCAATGCTCTCTTGGCAGGTCTTCCAGCCAATTCCATCAAACTTCTACAATTAATCCAGAACGTGGCTGCAAGATTTATTTATTTTTTAATGAGCCGAAAAGTACGCACGTCACACCTCTGTTCAACCATTTTGCACTGGCTACCAATAGCTTCTGGCAGAAAATTCAAGGCATTGATGTTTGTCTACAAAACCACCACTGGCTCTGGCTCTTTACCTAAATTCATTACTTCAGACTTATGTGCCTCTAGAAGCTTGCGTTCTGCAAGTGAGCGTCGCTTTCATCCCAAAGAGGCACAAAATCACTTTCACTGAGTATTAAATGAACTGTTCCCTCCTGGTGGAATGACCTGCCCAACTCAATCCGAGCAACTGAGTCTTTAGCTATCTTCAAGAATCGGCTAAAAACACATCTCTTCCATTTTTATTTGACCCTCTAACTCTAGCGCTCTCTATTCTAATTCTATTCTTTTAAAAAAATACTTGCTTCTTTTAGACTTTCACTCTATTCATTTACTAACACTAGCTTCTCTATTATTTTGGTGTTTGTTTTCTTTTTATTCATTATATAATTAAAAAAAGACCTTGCTTCGTGTGCTGCATTAGGCTAACTCAGACTTGTCATAGCTTGACTAGTCACTTTGGCTAAAAGCATCTGCTAAATGACTTAATGTAAATGAAAATGTAATGTTTATGCATCTAAAACACGTGTGTGTTTCTCTATAGAAACTGCCTAGTAGAACTAACATGACAAACGTATCGGCTGTATCCTAATCTTTCTTTAATACTATGACATCACTCAAAAACACAAGTACAATATACAAAAGAAGAAGAAAAAAGACCATTGACAAAGACACTGTACAAATGTTTTTTTTTTTTATAATAATACTACTAATAATAATAATAATAAATTTAAACAAACATACTGAAACAGAGCCATAGCCTCCTATCCAGGCCTCAGTTGAAGCTCCAGTTTGAGATTTAATCAGGTTCTGTATGAAGGTGTACTCCGCATTAGTGTGTACAGAGGCGAGGTGCCCGTTGTAGTCCAAACACTGTTTCTAAAGAGAGTAGGACACAAAAACTATTGTTAAATAATTGAAAATGTCAAGTCTTAAAGTTGAAGGAATGTGATTAGATGGCATCCCATACCTCTGCATCAATCCAGGAAGTCCCGCAGCTAAAAAAGCGGTAGCATCTACATTCATATGCAGACCACAGGCAGCCACCGGTTGCTGTAAGAAAGTTTTGTTAGTATTATTGCTGCTTCAAACCTTTTGTATTTTCATTAAACTGATATCAGATTGATATTGTACGTACGTGCACACTTTCCGTCTCTCGTTGTGAACAGGTCAATGGTGGTCCCTGTTTGAAAAAGCACAAATAAATAAATTGAACAAAGATACAAATTCAACAAAGTTTAAGTTTTTTTCAAGTTTGTAGGTGTCCAGCTACAGAGACCGAAAAAATTGCATTGCATAGTCCTCAGTGTATAAATTAAAAATAGATTAATTCTTGTTAAAAGTAATTCAGTAAAGAGCAGTGAATGATTTTCTCTCATTGGATTTCATGAATTTATATAAAGACGTCGCCAGAAGCTCGTAAATTAGGCGCAGTCACTTTAAGAGACAACGCATCCGCTTCTTTCTCAACCGTTTACGTTCACTTAAGACATAACCGACAGTTTTTTCAAGGGTACTCGCCAAGACGGGTTCACCATAATATTTTCGGAGTGTCTATTAACACTAAGTGCAAATAGCCCGTCTTGTTGGCAAAGGCTATTTACACTAACTCCGCCCACTAACGTGTGATTGAGTTAGTTGACACTAATAAAAGACGCTAATATTAGGTCCAGTGGCGTAGATGTTAAAACGCATGCTTTTTGAGGCAATCAACCCGAGTTCGAGCCCGCCTTTTACCAAACTGTTTTTGCTCCCTTTTCAAATCTCATATTGCATCAGAAAGGCATTTATTTTAAATAAGAAGGAAGTGTGGGCCTTGTGGGCAGCGCGCCGACATACAGCGCCATTGCGCTACGGGCGTTCCGTGTTCGAATCCCGACTCGAGGACCTTTCCCGATTCCATCCCAATAAGGTGGCATCCATTTAATAATTTGAATTAAAACTATAATTTACACTCAATACATTATTATTGTGTACTGTTTCATAATGTACTACAATACTGAGGTGCAGATAATTACCACTATTTGCAATAAGTAGTATAAATAGCAGAAAATGTTGCTATTTTTACATAGTGTAAATAGAATCCGTTGCTATTTGCACTTAGTGTAAATATCAACTATTGCTAAAAAATATGCTATTTACATTTAGCCTAATATTTTCGGTTCAAGGTTCAAGAGCAAGAAGAGGCAAAACTCAATTCTCAAGGACTGAGACGTGGCTCTCTGCGTGCGTGCTGAGCGCACAGAACACAGCGCATGGGTGCTGAATTAAGCTTTTCGCCTCTTTTTGTGTTTCTATGTTTAAATTGGGGAGGAGTTTTCGTTCACTCAGGTGCAGATGAAGAGCTCAGTTTGGGGTTTGCGTGCTGTTCACAGCCATGGGCCCCTATAATCGTCATCACCTTTCACCCCACCAGCGACGACCCTGCTTTTGTCACTACAACTAGACAGAACCAATGTAACGCACTAGAAGACAGCATCAATATCTCACCATTGCTTGTGCCATTAAGAGGTGTTGTCCCTGAAATAAGAAAAGAAAAGCATTATATATATTTATATATAAAGAATTTAAATGATCAGATTACAATTTTATGTCTAAACCCAATCTGACAGTCCGTGAGATTTGAGCTAAACTGCATAAACAGAAAACTGGGCAACATACACTTCACAACAATTACCTGAAGCATCCAGAGCAAAGAGCAGAAAGAAAGACAGACAAGCAACAAGCTGTTCACAGCCATGGGCCCCTATAATCGTCATCACCTTTCACCCCACCAGCGACGACCCTGCTTTTGTCACTACAACTAGACAGAATCAATGTAACGCACTAGAAGACAGCATCAATATCTCACCATTGCTTGTGCCATTAAGAGGCGTTGCCCCTGAAATAATAAAAGAAAAACACATACAGTCCGTGAGATTTGAGCTAAACTGCATAAACAGAAAACTGGGCAACATACACTTCACAACAATTACCTGAAGCATCCAGAGCAAAGAGCAGAAAGAAAGACAGACAAAGAGACCAGACTGCCATTATTACTGAAATCAACCAGGACTACTGCACACCTGAAAAAACATGAAGACAGAACAGAATAAAACATATATGCAAATATAAGTTTTTATTCATTATTAACCTGTTCTCACTGTCCAAATTCCAATACTGTACAAGATCCCTGTGTGTCACTACGGAGATGTCATTGAAGCTTGGCTAATTAGGACTGTAAGTCAGATGTAAACAAATATATTGACCTGGCATCGGCACACTTAAGATCATTAAGCTGGTTTCTCAAAAACATCCACTGATGTTTTTTTTTTCTTTAAAAAAAAAAATAATAATAAAAAAATAATATATATATACACATTTTTTTAAAACGCATTATAAATCGATTGTGCATTGTTTAGCTTTTTTTTCCTCTTTCTTTCTTTTTGCCTGTTTTTATATTGTAATCAGATAGCCTAACATTTCCAAACCAAGTACAATTAAAAAGCCATAACAAAGCACAACCCCCCCCCCCCCAAAAAAAAAAAACTAATCACACACACACACACACACACACACACACACACACAGTGTAATGCGTTACTAAGTAATTAGATTACTTATCCACTGAAAAAGTAAAGTAAGAGATTACTGTTCATTTTTAGGTAATTTAATTACAATTACTTATATAAATAATTTCAGCAAAAATTGAAGTAATTTAAAACAAATTTAAGAACAATTTCAACAGTTCTAAAATCAATATTGAATTTGAAATGTGTATATATACCGTCTAAAGATAAAATTTAATGCAGCGGCTAACCCTCCGTGCGCCGGCTCGTTCACTTTCAGATTTTCCTGATTTACAGAGGAACCTTAAATACTCAGATACATATAAGACTAAAATCAATAGAATCTAAAAAGCTTGAATTTTACTTTTAAATGAACGAATTCAAATCGAAAACGAATATTCCTGATTATGTAATCTGTATGAAAGCGAGGTACAGTCTTTCCCGTATCTGAGCTCATTATATGCAGTCACCTGCGCGCAAACGCTCACACCTAGATACAAGAAACAAAATCAAGATTCATCTCATTTTCATCATTTTTGAAAGAAGACCTACTGAGAGGAATTTACCTCAGCAGCGAAATCTGACATTGCTTTATTCTCCAGAGAAGATCATTTCTGTGATTTATTCTTACCTACATTGGTTAACGTGTTATTTTTACATAAACCTGTACGGATTTTACTGGTTGGGCTTTTCCTGAACATCTTGCCAGACTGATGTAAGGGTTTTATACATAAATATAATTTAATTTAACTCAAAGGGAATCATTAATGATTTTATAGGGAATTTGAACAGAATCACTGTTTTGCGGCTGATCACTGAGCGATTCACTGAACGAGCCGTATAACATTAATTCTGCACTGGATATTAAAATCCAAAATATAGTGAAAACACTATTAATAAGCACAGTAACAAGATCGGCAGATTAAGACATTAACTTGTAAGCACAAAACACAAGATACTTCTCTTTTCAATATAAATAAGACTTTATTTATATGAACCTAATACATAAACTAACCTAACATGAACACACGCATTCACACATTCACACGTTGCAGAAAAAGAGAAAGGATGAGTTTAGAGAATGAGAATGTGAAATCCCAAGTTTACAGCAATATGTGCGATCGCAGACCTGAACAAACCATCAATCACTTAATTAACCCTCGCGTTGAGTTTCTCAATGAGGCTAAAATTTATATTAAATACACCAGCTCAGTTATAATCTGGAGTTTGTACTTGCGTTGCCTTGTGTTACAGGGATTCCCTTTTGTCTTCGTCGTCGTTGCAGGAAAGGGGTTTTCCCGAGTTGGTGATTGGCTGGAAGTTCAGTAGTCTTTGCAGTGATGTCTTGGGAAGTTGGCTGAGGATGGTCTTGGAGTCCGTTTCTGGTTGAAGTTTGAAGCGGGTGCAGTCGCTGGACTTTGCGGCAAACTTAACTTTTGAACACGAGACTCAACGGAAAGAAAAGAAACTAAAGTAAAAGAATAAAATGAGTAATGAGACTAGGTGGTTTTTCTTCTCATCGTGGTGTTAAGTAGCAACTGGCCTGTAGGCCAGAGCACGCTCAAAGAGCGCTAAAAGCAGCGTCAAAGCGCTGTGGCGAGAAGAAGAAGGGTAGAAGGGAAGAGAAGAGGGGGCTTAGAGAGACAAAAGAGAGAAAGATTTGATGGTGTCCTGAGTTCTTAAACTCGGCTTTTTGGACACATCCCATTTGGTGTTTTGACCAATTAGATAGTCTATTATCTTAGCTAGGGTTGTTCCTTCCATCATAAATCAGCATGTTATCAGTCACATGGTCTGAATTTTACACACTCTTGCAAAGTATACTTTTGGATATGATTTCTATAACCAGAATATGATACATTTGACACAGAATTAATTGAAAGAAACATTTCAAGCTAGAAATGTCAAACTCATACATACCAAACACGACTAACCTTAAAGTCATTCAATAGTTATTAGAAAGACATACATAATATGTGCTTAAAACATGATAGTCTAATATGTGATTACATACATAATATAGTGTCATGCCTAGCATTGTCCTTTTAGGATGGTTTTATGTGCATATGAAAAAGAAAGTCTCTGTGTACCAAAAAGACATGTTCTTTGGACAGGAATTTCAGTCTGGTTCTTTGTCTTGTATGTGTGGGGGAGAAGTCAATCTAAAGAAGCTTGTGATTTCTCTTGTGGAACGCCATGTGATGGCCATCTCTTTGACCATTAATCTTGACTATTTACCCCAAATTTGATGATCTCCTTCCTGCGTAGAACACTTATCAATAAGTGTTCTTTTGTCTTAATGTTGCGAGCTGTTCTGTGAAAGAGGCTTGTTAGTTAGGCTTTCTTCAGAAGTCAGAGATAGGAATCTTTACGATGTTGTCCTGGAATTTCAGCTCCTCATGTTTCGATGCTCCGATCGAATCTTAGTTTTGTCTGACTCGTTCTGACGCTACACTGAAGTGTATTGTTTAACTTTTAAGCTTTTTGTTAGTCAGATATTTTAAGTTTAAGTATTACAGTTGTTTTAAAGCTAAAAGGCTAAACTATTCTATGTTTGACTCAAATTGAAATAATAAAGAGTTGAATTTATATTAAGGTTTATAGGGATTTTAAGCCTAATTAGCAATTTGAATAATTAAGTTACTTAACTTAAATTTTAATTTTAATCAGGGACTAGGGTTGAGCCTTGAAACTGAAACTGGAGGTATAAGTCTTATTGTACAAAAGTGTTGACTCCCTCAATGAAAGTACACGGGACTTTTCATAGTTTCGATCACCCGAAAATCGTAAGTACGATCAGTTAGGGGGGAAAAATTCCAACCCGAGTTTGGTGGTTGTAGCTTGAAAGCTCTAGGAGGAGATACATTTTAAAATCTAGTCTCAGATGAAAAAGCAGCATCTTAAATAGCAGATAAATAATTTGGCCTTTTCAAGACAACTTAATTACTGTAGCATATCACATTATCACATTTTAGATACTCTTCCTTGAGGCAAACTCAGACCTTCCTCCCAAGATGACCAACCCACACTTTGGTAGGTCCAAGTTAGGTCAGGTTTTAACACATGGTGTGGGGAGAGTTATGGGGAAAGAGCAAGCAATAATGACTTGGTAAGCATTCTAAATATGCAGTAATAAATCTTGAAGATGTGTAATTAAAATGTACGTTTTTCTCAATCGCTATTTTGTATCGGTATGTATGTTGTCCAGTTATTATGGAGTCATGTTTTTGTCATAAAAAATTTCAAGATATACACAGAATCCTGAATTTCAGGGGGTTACCATTCTGTTAGTTAACGGAAGTCAACTTTTGAGAAATGAATGAATAGTTTTGATGAGCTCAAGGGCACATGCATAACGGCCCCGCAGGCCCACGTGAATATGCCATCCGCATGTTCTTCACCTCTCTCCTGGTCTCAATGTGTAATTACAGTCAAACCTCTTTCCATTCCTGCTATAGCTGTGAATAATGCCTGTAAACATAGTGACAGTGACCAAGTTAAATGTCATTATTGACACAAAGTTATCAAATAACCAAGTCAAGTAAATGTTTGTATTGACTTTAGGTTATGTAACGTGTGGTGCGGAAATCTGCTTTTCCTGCGTGGGTTTAGGTGTATGATTAGGATTTGTGGTGGGTTTCGGAGACAGGAACCAATCAGACAGCAGTCTCCTCGGTGTATGAACCAAATAAAAGTAGAAAATCATAATCTGGTGTTGAAGAGTCAGATTTTGGACAAGCATTTGTTGTTCTGCAGAGACCTACAGAGTACTTGGACGTGACTAACTTCATAGAGGGTGAGGTTTTCAGCCGTTCAAAATTTCACTCTGTTTCATAA
The DNA here is from genome assembly GCA_036784905.1 of Acrossocheilus fasciatus. Classification (NCBI taxonomy): domain Eukaryota; kingdom Metazoa; phylum Chordata; class Actinopteri; order Cypriniformes; family Cyprinidae; genus Acrossocheilus; species Acrossocheilus fasciatus. The sequence continues at coordinate 47,775,347 of CM071940.1, forward strand.
AAGTATGGCTTGAGACAGTGGATCATTTGGAATGCTTATATGTATGTGTGTGTGTGTGTGTGTGTGTGTGTGTGTGTGTGTGTGTGTGTGTGTAATTAGTTTTTTTTTTTTTTTTTGGGGGGGGGGTTGTGCTTTGTTATGGCTTTTTAATTGTACTTGGTTTGGAAATGTTAGGCTATCTGATTACAATATAAAAACAGGCAAAAAGAAAGAAAGAGGAAAAAAAAAGCTAAACAATGCACAATCGATTTATAATGCGTTTTAAAAAAATGTGTATATATATATTATTTTTTTATTATTATTTTTTTTTTTAAAGAAAAAAAAAACATCAGTGGATGTTTTTGAGAAACCAGCTTAATGATCTTAAGTGTGCCGATGCCAGGTCAATATATTTGTTTACATCTGACTTACAGTCCTAATTAGCCAAGCTTCAATGACATCTCCGTAGTGACACACAGGGAGCTTGTACAGTACTGGAATTTGGACAGTGAGAACAGGTTAATAATGAATAAAAACTTATATTTGCATGTATGTTTTATTCTGTTCTGTCTTCATGTTTTTCAGGTGTGCAGTAGTCCTGGTTGATTTCAGTAATAATGGCAGTCTGGTCTCTTTGTCTGTCTTTCTTTCTGCTCTTTGCTCTGGATGCTTCAGGTAATTGTTGTGAAGTGTATGTTGCCCAGTTTTCTGTTTATGCAGTTTAGCTCAAATCTCACGGACTGTATGTGTTTTTCTTTTATTATTTCAGGGGCGACACCTCTTAATGGTACAAGCAATGGTGAGATATTGATGCTGTCTTCTAGTGCGTTACATTGATTCTGTCTAGTTGTAGTGACAAAAGCAGGGTCGCCGCTGGTGGGGTGAAAGGTGATGACGATTATAGGGGCCCATGGCTGTGAACAGCTTGTTGCTTGTTGCTTGTCTGTCTTTCTTTCTGCTCTTTGCTCTGGATGCTTCAGGTAATTGTTGTGAAGTGTATGTTGCCCAGTTTTCTGTTTATGCAGTTTAGCTCAAATCTCACGGACTGTCAGATTGGGTTTAGACATAAAATTGTAATCTGATCATTTAAATTCTTTATATATAAATATATATAATGCTTTTCTTTCATTATTTCAGGGGCAACACCTCTTAATGGCACAAGCAATGGTGAGATATTGATGCTGTCTTCTAGTGCGTTACATTGGTTCTGTCTAGTTGTAGTGACAAAAGCAGGGTCGTCGCTGGTGGGGTGAAAGGTGATGACGATTATAGGGGCCCATGGCTGTGAACAGCGCTCAAACATCAAACTGAGCTCTTCATCTGCACCTGAGTGAACGAAAACTCCTCCCCAGTTTAAACATAGAAACAAAAAAAGAGGCGAAAAGCTTAATTCAGCACCCGTGCGCTGTGTTCTGTGCACTCAGCACGCACGCAGAGAGCCACGTCTCAGTCCTTGAGAATTGAGTTTTGCCTCTTCTTGCTCTTGAACCTTGAACCGAAAATATTAGGCTAAATGTAAATAGCATATTTTTTAGCAATAGTTGATATTTACACTAAGTGCAAATAGCAACGGATTCTATTTACACTATGTAAAAATAGCAACATTTTCTGCTATTTATACTACTTATTGCAAATAGTGGTAATTATCTGCACCTCAGTATTGTAGTACATTATGAAACAGTACGCAATAATAATGTATTGAGTGTAAATTATAGTTTTAATTCAAATTATTAAATGGATGCCACCTTATTGGGATGGGATCGGGAAAGGTCCTCGAGTCGGGATTCGAACACAGAACGCCTGTAGCGCAATGGCGCTGTATGTCGGCGCGCTGCCCACAAGGCCCACACTTCCTTCTTATTTAAAATAAATGCCTTTCTGATGCAATATGAGATTTGAAAAGGGAGCAAAAACAGTTTGGTAAAAGGCGGGCTTGAACTCGGGTTGATTGCCTCAAAAAGCATGCGTTTTAACATCTACGCCACTGGACCTAATATTAGCGTCTTTTATTAGTGTTAACTAACTCAATCACACATTAGTGGGCGGAGTTAGTGTAAATAGCCTTTGCCAACAAGACGGGCTATTTGCACTTAGTGTTAATAGACACTCCGAAAATATTATGGTGAACCCGTCTTGGCGAGTGCCCTTGAAAAAACTGTCGGTTATGTCTTAAGTGAACGTAAACGGTTGAGAAAGAAGCGGATGCGTTGTCTCTTAAAGTGACTGCGCCTAATTTACGAGCTTCTGGCGACGTCTTTATATAAATTCATGAAATCCAATGAGAGAAAATCATTCACTGCTCTTTACTGAATTACTTTTAACAAGAATTAATCTATTTTTAATTTATACACTGAGGACTATGCAATGCAATTTTTTCGGTCTCTGTAGCTGGACACCTACAAACTTGAAAAAAACTTAAACTTTGTTGAATTTGTATCTTTATTCAATTTATTTATTTGTGCTTTTTCAAACAGGGACCATTGACCTGTTCACAACGAGAGACGGAAAGTGTGCACGTACGTACAATATCAATCTGATATCAGTTTAATGAAAATACAAAAGGTTTGAAGCAGCAATAATACTAACAAAACTTTCTTACAGCAACCGGTGGCTGCCTGTGGTCTGCATATGAATGTAGATGCTACCGCTTTTTTAGCTGCGGGACTTCCTGGATTGATGCAGAGGTATGGGATGCCATCTAATCACATTCCTTCAACTTTAAGACTTGACATTTTCAATTATTTAACAATAGTTTTTGTGTCCTACTCTCTTTAGAAACAGTGTTTGGACTACAACGGGCACCTCGCCTCTGTACACACTAATGCGGAGTACACCTTCATACAGAACCTGATTAAATCTCAAACTGGAGCTTCAACTGAGGCCTGGATAGGAGGCTATGGCTCTGTTTCAGTATGTTTGTTTAAATTTATTATTATTATTATTAGTAGTATTATTATAAAAAAAAAACATTTGTACAGTGTCTTTGTCAATGGTCTTTTTTCTTCTTCTTTTGTATATTGTACTTGTGTTTTTGAGTGATGTCATAGTATTAAAGAAAGATTAGGATACAGCCGATACGTTTGTCATGTTAGTTCTACTGGGCAGTTTCTATAGAGAAACACACACGTGTTTTAGATGCATAAACATTACATTTGCATTTACATTAAGTCATTTAGCAGATGCTTTTAGCCAAAGTGACTAGTCAAGCTATGACAAGTCTGAGTTAGCCTAATGCAGCACACGAAGCAAGGTCTTTTTTTAATTATATAATGAATAAAAAGAAAACAAACACCAAAATAATAGAGAAGCTAGTGTTAGTAAATGAATAGAGTGAAAGTCTAAAAGAGGCAAGTATTTTTTTAAAAGAATAGAATTAGAATAGAGAGTGCTAGAGTTAGAGGGTCAAATAAAAATGGAAGAGATGTGTTTTTAGCCGATTCTTGAAGATAGCTAAAGACTCAGTTGCTCGGATTGAGTTGGGCAGGTCATTCCATCAGGAGGGAACAGTTCATTTAATACTCAGTGAAAGTGATTTTGTGCCTCTTTGGGATGAAAGCGACGCTCACTTGCAGAACGCAAGCTTCTAGAGGCACATGAGTCTGAAGTAATGAATTTAGGTAAAGAGCCAGAGCCAGTGGTGGTTTTGTAGACAAACATCAATGCCTTGAATTTTCTGCCAGAAGCTATTGGTAGCCAGTGCAAAATGGTTGAACAGAGGTGTGACGTGCGTACTTTTCGGCTCATTAAAAAATAAATAAATCTTGCAGCCACGTTCTGGATTAATTGTAGAAGTTTGATGGAATTGGCTGGAAGACCTGCCAAGAGAGCATTGCAATAGTCCAGTCTGGACAGAACAAGAGCCTGAACAAGGAGTTGTGTTGCATGTTCTGAAAGAAAGGCCCTGATCTTCCTGATGTTGAATAAAGCAAATCCGCAATGTGGTCTGAGAAAGTCATGAATCACAACTCCAAGGTTTCTGGCTGTTTTTGAAGGAGTTATGGTTCATGTGCCTAACTGGATGGTGAAATTGTGATGAAACGATGGGTTTGATGGAACAAGCAGTTCTGTCTTGGGAAAGTTGATTTGAAGGTGATGGTCCTTCATCCAGGAAGAAATGTCTGTTAGACATGCTGAGATGCGAGCAGCTATCGTCAGATCATCGGCATGAGAGGTAGAGTTGAGTGTCATCAGCATAGCAGTGATATGATCAGCCTTGTTTCTGAATGACAGAACCTAGCGATGCCATGTGAAGAGTAGTGGTCCAAGAACTGAGCCCTGAGGCACCTCAGTAGTTAGATGTTGAGACTTGGACACCTCACCTATCCAAGAACAAACCGGTGGAGTGCGGTTTCTGAAATGCCCTTTGCCAACAGGATTGACAGGAGGATCTGGTGGTTAACCGTGTCAAAAGCAGCGGCCAGATCCAGCAAGATAAGTGTTGAAGATTTGAAATCCGCCCTTGCCAGTCTTAGGGCTTCAACAACTGAGAGCAAGGCCGTCTCGGTTAAATGTCCACTACCGAAACCAGACTGGTTGCTGTCGAGGAGGTTGTTCTGTGTGAGAAAGGCAGAGACTTGGTCAAACACCGCTCGTTCAAGTGTTTTTGCAATGAAAGGACGAGGGGAAACCGGTCTGTAGTTCTCTAAACTAAGATGGGTTAAGGGTGGGTTTCTTAATTAGCCTGTCTAAACGCTGAGGGGAAAACACCAGTGTGAAGAGATGTGTTAATGATGTGAGTGAGTGCAGGTACGAGTGCAGGAGAAATCGCTTCAAGGAGATGAGAATAGGAAACAGGAAATGGAATAGGATCAAGCAGACAAGTAGCAGGATGATTAGAAAGGATGAGTTTGGAGACTTCTGCCTCAGAGAGTGAAGAGAAGGATGTGAACGAGTGTATGTTTGCTGGTAAGATGTGCTTGACAGATTGTGGTGTGGAAAACTGCCGCGTTCTTCATTAATAAAGTTGAAACCATCAATGCATAAAGTCGTCAGCTGTTAGAGTTGATGAAGGAAGGGAGGAAGATGACAAAGGAGGGAGGAAAATGAAAACATTAATGCTGTCTTATTATGTACCTGTGAACCAAGTGGCCAGTGCGAACGTGTTTTTTATACTTAATAAAAAAAACTAAAAGATATATTTATTAAATTATTTGTTTAATAAATATTAAACAATGCCATGAAGGTGTGTGATGGGAACAGAGTGTCCTTTTTGGTGTTCTGTTCACAGGAGAAATCATGGCTCTGGAGTGATGGGTCCAAAATGAACCTAGAGATATGGGCTTCTGGACAACCCGGTCATAAGAATGGGGAAGAGAACTGTGTTGGGATGAATTATGACTGTGAGTGTTTTTAATGTTCATGAAATATCATGACCATTTTTGTCAGTTTTTAGACAGTCTTGTAGAACAGTATTAGCCTCAATTCAAATAACCAGCCGAGTGTAGAACAATAATTTTATATATATATATATATATATATATATAATTTAATTTTTCTTTCCTGTTATAGGCTCGGAAAAGTGGAATAACTACAGGTGTCAACGGAAAATGGGTTTCGTGTGTAGCAGGATGAGAAAGCTTAATGGAGAATGTTGAATGTCGTATTGTCTTGCATTAAAGGAATAGTTGACCCAAAAATGACAAATATTTACAACAGTGCTTACCCTCAGTCGATCCAAGACAAAGAGTTCTTCATCAGAACAGATTTGAAGAAATATAACTTTACATCATTTGCTTATCGACGGATCCTCTGCTGTGAATGGGTGCCATCAGAATGAGAGCTTAAACAGCTGATCATGAAAACATCACAATAATCCACACGACTCCAGTCCATCAATTAATGTCTTGTGAAGTGAAAGGCTGCAAGTGTGTAATCAAATTTTCCTTTTCATTTTTTGGTCAACTGCTCCTTTAACTAATTCTCTCTGATTTCTTTACTAATGTGCAAGTAGAACTCACATATGTGTGAATTTTCTCAATGAAACTCCCGAAGGTTTTGGTAATCTTTGTATCTGAGTAAATAAAATTCTGGATCAGAGCTGCTTTGCTTTTGTCATACCTATGTGTCATTATAGGAAATAAACAGAAACATCTGCTAATCGAGTTGTTATAGAACAAACTGTAAAGTAATTCAATGAGAAGTGTGCCAAAGAAAGAGAATATTTGAAGATAATTTTTGTCAAAATGTCTATTTAATGAAATTACAAAGCTTATATAAAGCAGCAGTAATACAAACACCAAATTCTTTATAGAGTAACTTGTGACAGTGATTAGTCCACATGAAGGAGATGCTTCCATGTTTTTAAAAAACCCAAAACTGGACTGGTATGAGATGGCAGCTGACGATGACGAACCTCTCGAACGTATGAGCTGCAGTTAACTGTAGTCCTTATGTCCTCCTCTTGGAAAATGTCTTTGGAAAAGAGTACTTCAGTAGTACTCCTACTAATTTGAAAATAGTAAATCAAAAACATCAATTTAAACAAAGACCTGGTTAGGAGGATATTTTGTGGCTTCTGCTGCTGCTGTGAGAAATCACAATGGAAGTCTTAAGGTTTTGACTTCATTACGATTGATGAATCTGAATTTAGTGTTTACATGAACGCTAAATAAAGTGATCGGGTTGATGTGACACATAAATTGGAAATCAGAATAGAATTTCTTTTTTTTTTTGACATGCACAGCACACTGCACAAATATCGAGTTTCTCACAGTCTGCACAAAATAAACTTTTTCTAAAAAAGTTTATAGGGTCGCTAGAGACCTGAAGTATGTAAATGTGTAAGTATTTTTTCCTGCGTGACTATATTTACATATCTGTTTGATACACGATGATGTGATGTTTCACTCATAATTACTGCAGGCATAAAACAAACGAATATCATCAGCAAAAACTGAACTGGTTTGAATGGCTTTACTGCAGAGCAATTACTGTATTTGATGCTGGATGTGGTGAATAAGCTGCCAGTGATCATAATATTGAATACGAAGTCATTGTAAACGATAGTTTTGAGAATATGGTTGAGATCGTGAATATGAGGCAGATGCTGAATGCACTGTGGAAGTGCGCTCTGACGATGACAGCGATGGTAAAATCATCTGCTCAAACTGAACCCTTTTAAGTTTCAAAAGGTAACCAATTATGCTTTATTTTATTCTTCTGTAATTGTTCATGCATTTAAACATTCACGCATTTAAGGGAAATATATATATATATATATATATCCATCACAACCCTCATTGCTGCAGTCAGACTGGTATCTGATCATGGATGGGAAAAGGACATCGAGGCTGTCTTTGCCGGAGTGAACAGAGAGGATGAGGAAGACCATGATGATGACCCCCTGAACCACACAACTTTGACCAAGAGCAGGGGGCGTATTACAGAAAGATCCTAACTTTAAAATCTCATCTTATCTGTTTGGTAACCATGGTCATTTCAGTTAGGACCACATTTAGGACAAAAGCTATTACAGAACAGCATTTCCTAAGTGCGTTATCCCATCTTAACTACAGATAGGAAGGGGGTATTACAGAAACCTCTTAAATTGACAAAAAATCCTAAAAACAGTCTTAACTTTAGGACAACGCCACAGCTGTCCTAACTTCAAAATTATCTGAAAACTAAAGGAAAAACCGCTAACAATTGCGCTGTCCAACAATGGTATTACATTTATTAATAATTGAAGATGAAGAACGAAGATGTTTAATGGTAGAAAGGCTCTTGGAGGACCCTGAAGATGTTACATTTTGATTTGACAAAACACTTATAAGTACAGCCTGCCGCACAACATATTACAGTTAGCACAGTTACTGCAACCAGCATTACAGAGACCAACAAGAGCGTCACGGAGCATTACCGGTTATAGACAGCGCAAGCGACTAAAGGCCCGTTCACAGCCAGCGCGATAACTATAAAGATAACGATAAAGCCACATACCTTCTATGTAGATATCAGAGAACAATTTAACATATTGTATCAATGCTTTCTATGGCACCTTTAAACCTGCTATAGTGAACGTTGTGGTGCCAGACTTGTTTAGGACTTAAAGTTGAAGACTTGCAACTCGGCTTGAATGCAAAGACTCGAGACTTACTTGTGATTTCCAAAACAATAACTTAGTCTCACCTCTTATTCCCTCTCTCATGAACTCTTATTTCAAGCAGGGGTTTCCCCGAATAAGGATTTTCATAGTCGAATCTGGATTTTCGAATCTTGCCGATAGTCGACTGATAGACGAATCATATGTTTGGGTGCGGGGCAAAATACAAAGTACCAAGAGTCAAGTCAGACAATCATAAATACTGATGTTAACACACAAGGAAAATATCCTAACTGAAGACTCGCGGAAACAAAGGGGGTAAATATAGTTTTATGTTTTGATTAAAAGATAGTTCACAACATTTTTTATAATAGTGCTCTCATTATAACGTTATGTAATGTTCTGCATTTCTGTTTTGAGCTGCACGCACTGAAGATGACCTGTAGATTGAAGCAAATGATGGCAGGTTTTTAATCAATGGGATTTAACTCATCTATCTCATATAGAATACGCTTCGTTATTTATACAACATAACGTTAATGTCACGACTTATAGACTATCTGCACAAAATGCCTGGAATGCATGAACGTGTCTGAGCGGCTCTGAATGAACTCCTTTTGTGGACATGTTCTTTACGCAACAACACGCAGAAACACTGCAGCTAAACTCCAACTTCACAGCGTTTCATTAAAATACCCAGATAGCACAGGTACAGTCAGGTCCATAAATATTGGGACATCAACACAATTCTAACATTTTTGGCTCTATACACCACCACAATGGATTTCAAATGAAACGATCAAGATGTGCTTTAACTGCCGACTGTCAGCTTTAATCTGAGTATTACAACCAAATCAGGTGAACGGTGTAGGAATTACAACAGTTTGCATATGTGCCTCCCACTTGTTAAGGGACCAAAAGTAATGGGACAGAATAATAAATCAAATCAAACTTTCACTTTTTAATACTTGGTTGCAAATCCTTTGCAGTCAATTACAGCCTGAAGTCTGGAACGCATAGACATCACCAGATGCTGGGTTTCATCCCTGGTGATGCTCTGCCAGGCCTCTACTGCAACCATCTTCAGTTCCTGCTTGTTTTTGGGGCATTTTCCCTTCAGTTTTGTCTTCAGCACGTGAAATGCATGCTCAATCGGATTAAGGTCAGGTGTTTGCCCTGGTCATTGCATAACAGTCCATTTTGTTTCCCTTCAAAAACTCTTTGGTTGCTTTTGCAGTATGCTTTGGGTCATTGTCCATCTGCACTGTGAAGCGCCGTCCAATGAGTTCTGAAGCATTTGGCTGAATATGAGCAGATAATATTGCCTGAAACACTTCAGAATTCATCCTGCTGCTTTTGTCAGCAGTCACATCATCAATAAATACAAGAGAACCAGTCCCACTGGCAGCCAGTCATGCCCACGCCATGACACTACCACCACCATCTTCACTGATGAGGTGGTATGCTTAGGATCATGAGCAGTTCCTTTCCTTCTCCATACTCTTCTCTTCCCATCACTCTGGTACAAGTTGATCTGTCCATAGGATGTTGTTCCAGAACTGTGAAGGCTTTTTTAGATGTCGTTTGGCAAACTCTAATCTGGCCTTCCTCACCAATGGTTTACATCTTGTGGTGAACCCTCTGTATTCACTCTGGTAAAGTCTTCTCTTGATTGTTGACTTTGACACACATACACCTACCTCCTGGAGAGTGTTCTTGATCTGGCCAACTGTTGTGAAGGGTGTTTTCTTCACCAGGGAAAGAATTCTTCGGTCATCCACCACAGTTGTTTTCCGTGGTCTTCCGGGTCTTTTGGTGTTGCTGAGCTCACCGGTGCGTTCCTTCTTTTTAAGAATGTTCCAAACAGTTGTTTTGGCCACGTCTAATGTTTTTGCTATCTCTCTGATGGGTTTGTTTTGTTTTTTCAGCCTAATGATGGCTTGCTTCACTGATAGTGACAGCTCTTTGGATCTCATCTTGACAGTTGACAGCAACAGATTCCAAATGCAAATAGCACACTTGAAATGAACTCTGGACCTTTTATCTGCTCATTGTAATTGGGATAATGAGGGAATAACACACACCTGGCCATGGAACAGCTGAGAAGCCAATTGTCCCATTACTTTTGGTCCCTTAACAAGTGGGAGGCACATATGCAAACTAAGTAATTCCTACACCGTTCACCTGATTTGGGTGTAAATACCCTCAAATTAAAGCTGACAGTCTGCAGCTGTCTTGTTTGTTTCATTTGAAATCCATTGTGGTGGTGTATAGAGCCAAAAATGTTAGAATTGTGTCGATGTCCCAATATTTATGGACCTGACTGTACGTCGCAGAGACATCTGTGAAAGCGTCTGGTAAGCATCGCATTCGATCGTCGTCTTTACCTCTACAGACCAATTTCATGTTAGTAAACATTGTGACGTTTTTCTGTGGGCGGAGCTTCGGTGGTGGCAGAAAGATCCACCTGACCGCTTCACTAACGCTAGCTATGAAGTCTGTTAGCTTGTTTTTTAACAATAACTTGAGAAATTCCGATTTTACCTGCATATGTAAGGGCTGCATACCTGCATACTGTCCTAGACCGCGTTATTTGAAAAGGTTAACTTTAACGGACGAAATTGGCCGACCTGTACTCATGCAAAGGATGGAGGATCTGACAGAATTACCTCCGGTTGAGTGACTCACAACTAATGTGTATAGTAAAGACAAACTCACCGTGTATCTATGAAGATGTAATATATATTTAAATTTCAGCAGGCAACTATTTTTACAGCTACATTATTATTCCAGCCACAATTACTCATAACAATGTATATACAATTACACATGATTAAGCATATAAATCATCAGTTTGTTGTTTTACACACATGCACACAGACATTATTTCATACACGACATAGTACTGAGATCCATAAGAAATCTTTAGACACGCCCATAACAACAAAAGACAATACTTCATTGAACCTTTTCTGATAAGAAGCGTGCGCCTGCAAACGCAAGCTTTTCTGATGATTTTTCTGTCCAGTCCGCTCTTTATCTCGTTTAACCACAGCTGTCGTCATTTATTTATTTTTTGTCTGGCAGTGGCAACAGCGTTAAAATTTAAATTTCAATATTTCAAAATTCTGACTTTATTCTCGCAATTCCGAGATTATATCCCATAAGAAAAATCAATGTCATTCTCTCTTTTGAGTTATATCCCACACATCTGGCTTTTTTCCCCTCAGAATGGACAAACTCGCTATTGTTGAGTTAAATCGAGTTATAAAGTCCGAAATACTAAATATAAAGTTGAAAAAAAAAATCTCAAAAAAGAATTGTGAGATAAAATAGGTAACGTGATGCAAATTGGTATAGGTTTAAATGCTATTTCATGCTGTTCATGCAATTTATGCTTTAAAAGTAGAGTAATCATAGCAGGTTTCATTTATCAGTCTGTCCGTTTAAACGTCTGCGTTTAGCTTCAAATGGCATTTTTGACGACAGTATTCTATAAAAAATGATTTGCATTCCGATTCTTTTTTTTTTTTTTTTGCATTACGATTCTGACATCCAAAGGCACAACAGTACATTTTCTCTCTTATTCTGTGGATCTTTCCCGTTTCAGTCCGCTTGTTACCGTGTGTTTCTGCCACCACAATGCGCTCACGAACAAATCTTTTTTTCGAGTCATTTCGTTCATTTTATCAAAATATAATTAAAATGTTACGTGCTACTTCCCTAACACATCTATTATTTATGCAAACATTGATCACACTACAAACAATACAAAACTAATGCTATAAGAAACAGAAAAGAATAATTCATTGTTTACCTGGGTCTTCTATTATTAGCTCACCTCACCTCTTATCTGACAAGTCTTCGGGTTTGAGTCGTTCGTTCATCACGTGACAGCATCATAAGCTAAACCTATGCAGTCTGAGCCGGAAAGAGAATTGATTAGTTCGTCTCCTGAGTCTTTTGTTCTTTTGTCACATGATGTGACAGCATTGGACAGATAAATTAGTTATTTACAAGCTTCCTTATAAACGGAAGCATAGTTATTATTATTCTTATTATTTACTCTTACAGTTACGTGACGCATTTCTGGTCTCAAATTGTAGCTTTTTAATTACAGTATATAAATGTGAATTTCTGTCATGATGGTTCTTTTCCATAACACTGAATGTGGTAACAAAGGTAATAAACTAACGAGTTGGTTATCATTATTATCATTAAGTATTTTTCCCTCAGACTGAATAGGTTTAGCTTATGAGGCTGTCACGTGATGAACGAATGACTCAAATCCGAAGACTCGAAACAGGTGAACTAATCCAGTGCAGAACCTATAGGATGTTGCGCATGCGCGACTGAATGAATCATTCTCCGAAACGACTCGTTTGTCCCGTGTCACATAAATTAGACCCTTCTTATACCATGCTTGACTGCTGCTTAGAATTTCAATTGTTAACATTACAAGCTTGATAATTTGAGTAACACTTCAATTTATACCATGGTCTTTATGAAGGTGCATTCCATGCTTTGAAATATAATGTAATACATATCATTCATATTTTTAAAACCTTTGATGTTTAACTGATTGAGGAAGAAGCCTTTGGATGAAATGCAATACTGTGGCGGGAGGAAGAATCACACGACAAAGTGAATCAATGTGAGCCCCGAAGGGTGCGTTTATTGAGAGAGACTTGTCATGCCCAAGTGCTCTGGTGAGGTTTCCTCATGCTCCAGGTCCCGCTTGTGGTTCTTCCTCGCCCGTAAGTGCACGTGGAGGTGCCAGTCGTGGGGTAGTGCCTCGGGGCTGGCCGGTCAGACGCTGCTTTCTGTGGGCAGATAAGAGGAAGGTTAGCGGTGGCATCTAGCTGAGTTGTCTCTCACCCATCTACGCGTGTAGGCAGCTTTTATATGTGTGCGGTGATTGTTCTCAGGTGTGGCCGGCCAGCCCGCGGTGATGACGTGCAGGTGTTTCTCCTTCGTTTCCAGGGCGATGCTGATGAGGCCTCGGGACACGCGTCACAATACAAATGTCCATCTGATTTGATGCCTCACAGAATTAATGATACTGACAAATGTCCCAGACTTGATTATGACAATAACAGTAAAATTCACTGAGCCTGTAATAAACATTATAACAATCTTTAAATAATAAAACATTAAGGACACACTTTAACATATTAACTGCTGAAAGCATCGAGATGAGTCAACTTTATTCACAACATAACAGTCTCTACATAATAACAGTCTCAAATAAAGAATATAAAGATCTCTAATAGAATAATCCATATCATCTGCGATAAGCAAGGTGCACACCGTGCATGGCAGACACGGGTTATAGTCTGCACTTTGTTGCAAGATGGGTGTGGGAATGATGGTGGGCTACTGGTAGTTTTCAGTCACATGACCGGCTCGAATCCTGTAATGAGCAATCAGCAAATCCTGCTTAATTTAAAGATGAAGAATTTGAGTGGGCCCCTACATCTTGATAAATTTTGTCCTCCAAACCACGTGAAAACTGAAGTTAAAGAAAAAACAGTGTGAATGCATTTATGTAGGCTGTGCTACACATTCGCAAAAAAAAAAAAAAAAAAAGATTAAAATATAAACATCAGATTCTAAAACAAAAAAATTCTTTGCCCGCCATTTCAAACCATTTAAAATGCTAAACTAAACAGACTGGTTAACTGGTATGGGAAACACATTCACATGTATACACACGTATACTCTGAATATAGTAAAGTAACAGCTGCCAAGCAATTGTTTTACATGTAACAACTGAAGTAATTAAATGTATACCTGTCACAGCTTCAAGAAGCACGGGAACCAGGAGACGAGGGGCTGGGCTCTGGGGCTGGGCTCTGGGTCTGGAGTGGATCTGGCAAGATCATCCTCGGAAGAGACGGTGAGGGGCGATCCATTTCTTACCAGAATCCACTCTACGAAGGCGGCGAAATCCTCTCGAGGACCATCCTCGGACGACAGCGCTCTGCACGCCGTATTCAAACTTGCGTTGTAGAAAAAGCAGAGCGCGCGGTCCGGGTAGCTGGTGGCATTAGCTAACATCAGGAACAGTCTGGTGTGGTCCTCGAGAGATCGTTCCCCCTGCTCCAGCAGGAGAAGGAGAAATTCGGCCGGACGAGGAGATCCATAGGGCACAACGGAAAGAAAAAACACTGGGTAAAAACGGAGGAAAAAATACGGAGGTTACTGTTTTGTGTCGGTCTTTCTGTCACAGCTTCAAGGGAAGCACCGGAACCAGGAACAAGGAGATGAGGAATTCACAAAAGGAGCGTATTTAATGCAAACAGGAACACAGATCACAGGCAGGGTAGACACTCAAAGACTGACAAACACTGAAAGGACTGGGGCTTTTAAAGACAGGACAATCAAGGAACTAAGGAGACACACCTGGAATCAAATTAACAATGAGACAGGGGAAAAACTGGGTCACAGGGAACACATGGGGAGCAAAAACACAACAAAACAGTCCAGGGGTGTGACAATACCCTCTTTACAGTTACTGCTCTCATAAATACATGTAGAATATTAAACCTACATTTAAAATAAATATTTAGCAAAATTTTAGTTAGAATTATTGCACTCCTATTCTCTTCAATTATGTCCAAAATTATACAAGGACACAGCCATCAAATGTAAGTTATTCACTGGAGAAACATGACTCGAGTCCACACACATCTGTCGAAGCATCTGACGGGGCAAACCACAAACAATATTTGTTTATTGAAGCACTTTCTCTGCTCCTTTCAAGTTTTGTGCTCTGTGTTTGACTCAAATAATCCTATCTACTACAATTTTAAAAGATGCTGCTGGTTCAGATTTAACAGATGAAGTCATGCCTTGACTGGACTCTTGTTGTGCCAATTGTGTTAAGATTTTTAGTAGTACGGCTGTTGCCATCTTTGATAATACTTTACTCACCGTTGCTATAATTAGAGGTAATAATCACAAATAGAATACTGCTTGACTTCAGTTACTTGTGTATACAGACAGCATCCGAAACACTATTAGTCCATGGGCCGAGTCAGAATTTGGTACCACCTAAGGTGGCAAAATCTCTTCGGTACCAGTTTGTTTGTAGAGTCCATATAAGTACTTTGAAACATGGTAACCATTTCAAGATTAGTAGCTTTACTAATCTTTTGGGACAATCATTATTTTTGCCATTATCGTCCTACAGTATCTGCACAGCAGGTTTGTATGAAGTCTATTGTAAGAGGTAGCCATACATGCTATATGTTGATTTTTTCAGGACAGTCAGGGCTATCCAGATCTGTCATAATTTGACATGATATTTGTTGTATACATTTTATATTAGCCTTCACATTAAAGAAAACAATTTTTTGCATCTATTAAATTGTTATATTTGTATATCTATCTCAAAAGATATTGATGATAGGGGGGATATCTTTTCAGATAAGGATAGACAAGACTGTCTGTAATCTGGTGATATCAGAACCATGATGGTGGGACAATCCATGACCTAGCAATTTGAAAAAATATGAATGAACTGTATATGAAATAGTATATTATGCAACAACAACGACTGGTGCTAGTTTCAACACCAGATTACTCCACCATACTTTGTTGTACTGATAAGCCACTAGCATCATCTGAAAAGGTAAGTCCTGCTGTTTATTTTGATACATGTTACCCTTGGAGGCCACAAGCACTTTGCGACTTATTCAGCTATGACTCAGCTGTGTGAAAATGAGTAAAGAAATGGCCGATGATTGCAACTTTGTTTAATTTGATGCATTTTCAAATCAAGATTAGTCCGACCATCTTTGTTCTATAAGCAAGTAGAACAAAATAAGCAGAAAATTAGAATATTACTTAAAGTGGTGGTTTACTGCGATTTCACTTTTTTCATTTTAAATAGTGTGTAATGTTGCTGTTGGTGCATGAACAGTATCTGCAAAGTTGCTGCGCTGAAAGTTCAACGTAAGCGGAGATATCGTCTTTTAAAAATCAGGAAGTTTAATGCCTACAAAAACGACTCATATGGGACTACAACGAGATACTTCCCGGGTTGCATACGAAATAAACCCATCAACCCCTCCCTCCGGAACATGCAGAAAAGGGGGCAAGGCCATGTTCTGCGGCTTTGTCGAAGAGGAAGAGTTATAGTGGAGAGTTGTAGCTATTTTCACCCAGCTGTCAGGTCTTCTGTGTTCTGTGTTCGGGATTCCTACGGACGCTGTAGTTGATCAACAATGGTTAAAATTTATGTTTGATTATGTTCCTGACAATTACAATCCTAATTCAGCTCTCTGTGCTGCGCATTTTACGGAAGACAGCTTCCAGAATCTGCACAAGTTCAATGCCGGATTCACACAGAAACTATTACTAAAACATGGAGCAGTTACAACTTTAAAACCAGAGGCAGCAGTTGTTGGGCCACAACCTGTAAGTAAGATTTCATAATTTTAAATGTATTTGCATGTATAATTTCAGACGTAATGTTTTAGTTTTATCAAGGTCGTAAACAAATGCCAACGCTGGCTTTAGTAGGCAGTTAGTTAAATGCTATTTCGTGTGTCTATGACAAACGCGTACAAACATTTTGGACCCGAATTTGTAATTATGTACTAATTTTGTAAATGTATTTTCCATGTATACTTTATGACGTAATTTTTCGATTTGATCAAGAACGTAAACACAAGCCAACGCTGTTTGGTTATAGTAGCCAGTTAGTTCCATGCTATTGTGTGTATAAGACAAACGCGTACTAAATTAAAAAAATTATATGTAATCACAACAGCAAACTTCCATTCAGAAACGTTTGTAAGAGCCGTGCTTGCAGAAGTTCTGCTTTACTCTCTTCATTACCGCTTTCTAGGTCTGATTCTGGCTCAAACTGATACGGCAATATTGACACCATTATTTACATTTGACCGGAGCACGTGCAACTGTCGCCCGTAAAGGTAATGGGCGTGAAGTTTCCGGACAATGTGCAGTACGCAGTTCAGCCAATCACAACACACCGGCCCAACTAACCAATCTGAGCCCATCGCCTGTTTCTGAGGGAGTGGTTTCAGAGAATCAGGAAGTCAACCGGTCGTTCAAATGACAGAGGAGAAAGCGGCTTACAATAAAGGTGAAATATATGAAAAATAAGGCGTTTTTTAACAAACGAAACACGAAGACATGTTATATTGCACCACATAAACATAATCGAGCAAAGAAAAAAAGCAGTAAACCACCCCTTTAAGACCAATACAAAGAAAGGATTTTTAGAAATCTTGGCAAACTGAAAAGTATGAGCATGTACAGCACTCAATACTTAGTTGGGGCTCCTTTTGCCTGAATTACTGCAGCAATGCGGCGTGGCATGGAGTCGATCAGTCTGTGGCACTGCTCAGGTGTTATGAGAGCCCAGGTTGCTCTGATAGTGGCCTTCAGCTCTTCTGCATTGTTGGGTCTGGCATATCGCATCTTCCTCTTCACAATACCCCATAGATTTTCTATGGGGTTAAGGTCAGGCGAGTTTGCTGGCCAATTAAGAACAGGGATACCATGGTCCTTAAACCAGATACTGGTTGCTTTGGCAGTGTGGGCAGGTGCCAAGTCCTGTTGGAAAATGAAATCTGCATCTCCATAAAGTTGGTCAGCAGCAGGAAGCATGAAGTGCTCTAAAACTTTCTGGTATACGGCTGCGTTGACCTTGGACCTCAGAAAACACAGTGGACCAATACCAGCAGATGACATGGCACCCCAAACCATCACTGACTGTGGAAACTTTACACTGGACCTCAAGCAACGTGGATTGTGTGCCTCTCCTCTCTTCCTCCAGACTCTAGGACCCTGATTTCCAAAGGAAATGCAAAATTTACTTTCATCAGAGAACATAACTTTGGACCACTCAGCTGCAGTCCAGTCCTTTTTGTCTTTAGCCCAGGCAAGACGCTTCTGACGCTGTCTGTTGTTCAAGAGTGGCTTGACACAAGGAATGCGACAGCTGAAACCCATGTCTTGCATACGTCTGTGCGTAGTGGTTCTTGAAGCACTGACTCCAGCTGCAGTCCACTCTTTGTGAATCTCCCCCACATTTTTTAATGGCTTTTGTTTCACAATCCTCTCCATGGTGTGGTTATCCCAATTGTTTGTACACTTTTTTCTACCACATCTTGTCCTTCCCTTCGCCTTTCTATTAATGTGCTTGGACACAGAGCTCTGTGAACAGCCAGCCTCTTTTGCAATGACCTTTTGTGTCTTGCCCTCCTTGTGCAACATGTCAGTGGTCGTCTTTTGGACAACTGTCAAGTCAGCAGTCTTCCCCATGATTGTGTAGCCTACAGAACTAGACTGAGAGACCATTTAAAGGCCTTTGCAGGTGTTTTGAGTTAATTAGCTGATTAGAGTGTGGCACCAGGTGTCTTCAATATTGAACCTTTTCACAATATTCTAATTTTCTGAGATACTGAATTTGGGATTTTCCTTAGTTGTCAGTTATAATCATCAAAAATAAAAGAAATAAACATTTGAAATATATCAGTCTGTGTGTAATGAATGAATATAATATACAAGTTTCACTTTTTGAATGGAATTAGTGAAATAAATCAACTTTTTGATGATATTCTAATTATATTACCAGCACCCGTATGATGATGTTGACGATGATGATGAATAAACAGAAACAGTTTGCAATGACCAAATAAGTTCATGAACAAGGTAGAATTATGTTGTTTTTCTTTGTATGACGTTCTGTTCAAATAAAGTTACAAGATATTTTCATTATTTGGCTCAACGGTTAATGTCATTGAAGGCTGATTTCTGTGACAAAGCTACCACTAACAAAAGGTTATCATGTTGTAATATCATCTAGAGATATGGACTTAAAAAAAAAATCAAACTAGAATTTGCCACCTTGGGTGGTACCAATTAGTGGAAAATGTGGCCTGGGCCCATGGACTATATTGTAAGCAGTTGTGTGTAGAGAACATAGAGACTCACATCTGTAAGTAAATGCAGATGTTACTCCCAAACAGTGACAGTGTGAACATAGCCTACCTAACAGTTTGTCCTTTTGTTTTTCTTTACTTTTTTTAACCTTTTCAATGGTGAGTTTAAAATATTCCAGTGGTCCCCCCAGAGTGAGTTTTTTTTAGGCGACCGCTATGAACGTTTCCCCTTAATGTTTCCATGGCGACGCATCATGATTGTCACATGACACACCGCGGCCACAATAACACTGTATAACAGATGGATTGCTTTTATTTCGTTTTTCCTTTTTTATTCAAAATATTCATAAACTTGCTTACCATATAATCAACCAGAGGTGGACAAAGTACGCAACTTCTTTACTTGAGTGAAAGTACAGATACCACTGGTCAAATACTACTCCACTACAAGTGAAAGTTGTAAAGACAGATTTTCACTTAAGTGAAAGTACGGAAGTACATGTTTTTAAAAGTACTTAAGTATCAAAATTAAAAAGTAAATGCATTGTCGTATTGTTGTATATTTACAATACCATATGCCACTAATGCAACCCACTGAATACACTGATTAGCTTGTATTATCTTTGGAATTAAGAGCTTTTATGTTACAAAACATATTAAAAGGGAACAACTGAATGAAGATAATCATCTTTATTTTTATCTAACACTCCTACAGCTACATTGAACTCATTTTAATACTTGTTTAAAAGTTACAAAGTTCTTTTTCAAAGAGATATTGAAGTCTATGATATGGTTCATTTTAGGCAAACAAAACAAACATTGAAAAGAAAACAAACTATAGGTTACTATAGTGAGATAATAGTAAATTTGTGGATACTATGATTTTACTGCAAATACCATACTTATGGTTACTAAAGTAAAAACATGGTTAATTTTCCAAAGTGCTTTAATGAGTTAACACATGCCTTTTTAGAGCGCTTTTAGCTGTGCAGTAGTGCGGACGTTTACATTAGTTTAGTGGAGAAGATCCCAAGGTTGCCAGATTTCCATAAAAAATATCAGCCAAATGTCCATTCAAAGCTAGGCGGAAAACTGCAGGGTTAGAAATACTGTAAGACTTGGCAACACAGGAAGGTCCTGGCAGATCGCAGGCCGGATTTTCGCAGAAAAAAAGGGTTCTGTGAATCTGAAAATGCACTCATTGTAAAAACTGCTACATATAACGACTTTCTACTTGGGGACCTTGATGTAAATGTAGTTGAGTAAAAAGTACGATATTTGCCTTTCAAATGTAGTGAAGTTAAAGTCGCAAGTTTCCAGAAAAAATAATACTCGAGTAAAGTACAGATACTCAAAAAGTGTACTTAAGTACAATACTCAAGTAAATTTACTTCGTTACTGTCCACCTCTGTAATCAACTATCTGATATTCCGATTCACAAATATGTGCAAATGAGCGTGTTTTATCATTTAAAAACAGTTCTGCATGATCTTGATCGTGATCTGTAATATGAGATGGGCGCCGCCATGTTTGTTCGCGCTGCAGTGCAGAGAGTCCTGTCAGTCGGATTTACATCACGTAAATTCATCAATTTCTCGTGAAATACATGCAGGTAAGTGGCGGGTGAAATGGGAGAAGAATAGAGTGAACTTTATAGTTACTTACACTGTGTATTTGATATTAATAAAACATGTCTGAAAATTATATTTGAATGGATTGTTATTGCTGCTTCCATAAACATCTGAGTGTCTTTTACGAACTCTAAATGTATTGTTTTACTAGTACTTATGTGTATTTAAATGTCTAAAGCATAAAATAAACATTATGTGGTTAAAAAACACTGCATAGATGCGATTATATGAGAAGTGCAGTGGCATCTCAGCATCAGACAAAGCGCGAAAACGCAGTTTGAATTTGGCAGTTATGCGACGTCACCGAACGTTCTAAATCCCATATGTGGGACCGTACTCCCAGTGGCATGGAAATGAAAATCCCATATGTGGGACCGTACCGCTCAAAAGGTTAATAATTAATTGGGTTAAACTGTCTTCTGCTTTTCAACTCTGGACAAACTTTATTTTATCATTTATAATTACAAAATAAGTTTATAGAAAATGTGTCATTTTATCCAATTAATCTAAAACATTATTTGATTTTTAAAATAGGTTAGGTTAGGTTAGGTTACTTTATTCATACCCGCAGGTAAATTTGTCTTGCAGTAAAGTGACAATGACAACCATCCATAACACATATTCAAAACACATTTAAGAGCATAACACAACAAATAACAAAATACAATACATGATAAATAATATAAATACTCCAAGACTCCCCCATCCTACAGCTTATTTAACACAGTTAAAACAGCGGGAACAAAGCTGTTTTTATGTCTCTTTGTTTTACACTTTGGAATTAAAAACCTCCGACCAGAAGGAAGAAGCTGAAACTCACTATGCAAAGGGTGGGAGTCATCATTTAAAATAGAAGTAGCCATTCGTTGCAACTGTCTGGTATACAACGAAGTTGGATCCAACTGTGACTCACCCACCAATCGACTCGACCATTTAACTATCTGGTTTAGAGAATTTCTCGCCTTTAAAGATGTTTGACCAAACCATACGACCAAAGAAAAGGACAGAACTGATTCAATAAAAGCATGATAAAACATGATCATTAATGTTCGGTCAATATGAAATTGTGATAATTTCCTCAAGCAATACAAGCGCTGGTGACCTTTTTTACACACGGCTGCACAATTAGCTTCAAAATTCAGTTTATCATCAATAATAGTACCAAGATATTTATAAGATTGCACGTAATCAATAGTCTGGCCTCTGATTAAAGTAGCTTTGTTCATGCGAGTCTTCCTTCTAAAATCAATGAGCATATCTTTAGTCTTTAGTATATTAAGCTGAAGGTAGGATTTCTCACACCAGTGAACAAAGTCATCGACAACTGGGCCATGGTTGATCTCATCCTCCTGAAGCAGACTAACAATAACCGAATCATCTGCATATTTTATGACAAGACACACCCTTGAGGTGACCCAGTAGAAGAGCTTTTTCGGTTAGATAAAGTACCATTTACCCTCACTCTCTGTGTCCTATTTGTTAAAAAGTCAAGAATCCAACCTACCAGGTTATTACTTAACTCAAACTGCTCTAAGAGCCTTCTGGTTAAAATGTGGGGTTGAATTGTGTTAAAAGCCGAAGAAAAATCTATGAATAAAAGTCTAGCATGTGTGCCATTCCCATCCAAATGTCTAAAAAGCAAGTTAAGCAATGTGACTGTAGCATCTTCCACTCCTCTATTAGGCCTATATGCAAATTGCATGGGATCCAGAACATATTCAGTCTGCCTCAAGATCTCAGACCTGACCAATTTCTCAAAAATCTTCATTAAAACTGAGGTCAGAGCGACCGGCCTAAAATCATTAATAATTTTTGGCTGGGTACATTTTGGAACTGGGACAACCACTGCATCTTTCCAGAGACTGGGTACATGTTGTGTCTTTAGTGACTTATTATAAATATCGTGAAATACAGGACTTAGGTCTTTTGCACATGATTTAAGTAACCGACCACAAATATCATCAGGTCCAGGGCTTTTGTTCACCTTTACAGAATTAAAAGCCTTTTCAACATCCTGAAGATCAATGTTGAAATGCTGAGCATCCATAAGGTTAAGACTCACTTCCTGAATTTCTTTGCTAAAATCAAAATGATCAAAACGACAATAAAAATTATTTAAAACATTTGCAAATTCAAAGTCAGAATTATAACCATCCAACATAACATGAGTGCTGCTGTTTGAATTATTAAGGCCTGCTATACTTTTCATACTCGCCCAGGCTGAACCAGAATTATTTGCAGCCATCTTGTCTTCCAGTTTTACTTTATAATCTTGTTTGGCTTTCAAAATTTCAATCTTCAGCTCTTTTGTAGCCAAATCCAAATCAGAGGCTGCTCCCTGTTTAAAGGCAAGTGTTTTCCTTCGTAAGCAGGACTTCACAGATTTAGTAACCCAGGGTTTGTTATTAGAATATATTTTAACACGCTTACTGGGAATTATCATGTCTCTGCAAAAAGCAATATATGAACATGTTACATCCACCAGTGAATCCAAGTCATTACCACAGGACTGTTTAAAAATGTCCCAATCAGTACAACTGTAACATTCCTGCAAACAGGACACAGATTCTTCAGACCATATTCTTATGTCCTTGACCTTTGCTTTCTCTCTCTTTAAAACAGTCTTATATATGGGCATTAAATGAATGCAATTATGGTCAGCAGAGCCCAATGGAGGAAGCGGGAGAGATTTATAAGCATCCTTCACTGACCCATAACAGAGATCTAAAGTCTTACCCCGTCTGGTTGGACAGGAGACATATTGCTGAAAAGTTTTAAGTGTCTGTTTGAGAGAAACATGGTTAAAATCGCCAAGAACAAAGTTCGGTGCATCTGGTGAGATCGACTGCAATCTCTGTACTACATCAAAAATAGTACTAGAGGCAGAGACAGAATCCGCCTTTGGATGAATGTACACAGTTGTTATAAAAAGTTGAGGGAACTCACGGGGTAAATAGAAAGGACACAGTGAAACCGCTAAAAGTTCCACATCTGGCATACAAATACGCTCTCTGACAGTCACAGACTTACAGTATCGTTTGTTGACATACAAACATACCCCGCCTCCTTGAGTTTTCCCCGTTACCTCTGCCAGCCGATCCAGACGAAAAGGAGCTCCAAATCCATCAATGGACAAGTCAGTGTCCCGATCGCACTCAGTAAGCCACATTTCAGTAAAAGCCATAATACAGCAGTTCCTAAAATCCTGCTAGTAACGAGCATTTCCCTGAAGTTCATCCACTTTATTCCTCAGGGACTGAACGTTTCCCATAATAACCGAGGGCAGAGGAACCCAGGTGAGCCGCTGCTTCCTCAGGCGCAATCTAACGCCACCTCGTTTACCCCTCTTCCTCCTCTTCTTTTCCACACTCCTCGGTCCATGAGAATCTCTGAGAATAAAATTCGGTAACTCCGGTGTAAAGTCCATTTCCTGAGCCAAACTAACAAGGTTTAGCTGTAGTAACGTATCTCTGGAGTACTGTGTCCTCACGTGGCATACAGTCCCACGGATATTACAGGCAAACAATAAATATAAAAAAAAAAAAATGAGGAAATAATCAATGGTTACAGCCTAAAAAAATAACCATTCAAATATAGACAACAGTGCGCGAAACAACTGTTTACATGTAGGAAGAGGTTTGGTGGAGGAAAGTGGGAGAAAGGTCCTCACCCAAAGTTTGGCCCGTAATTTCCACAGCTGGTGCACCCAGGGGTTGTGGTGAGATCAGCTCAAAATCTGCTTTACAACATTAAAGCTTGATCATGTGAGGTAATTCTTCTCTAGTGGTCTTATGGTCCTCATTGGAAGTTTGTCGACACCCCCTAGTTGTCACCGGACCCTGATAAAGATTGACACATAAAAGTGATTGGTTACACTTTATATTAGGTGGCCTTAACTACTTACATCAAAAAATAAGTACAATGTACTTATTGCGTTCATTTTGTATTGCAAAACACTTCTGCTGCTATTGAGGTGGGATACGGGTAAGGTTAGGGACAGGTTTGGTGGTATGGGTAGGTTTAAGAGTGGGTTAAGGTGTAAGGGATGGGTTGACAGTGTAATTATAAATGTAATTACAGAAATTAATTACAGATGTAAGTACATATAGGTATTTTTAAAAATATAAGTACAATGTAAAAACATGTATGTATACAATAAGTGCATTGTATCAAATGATTAATTTAAATGTAAGTACATAGTAGTTAAGGCCACCTAATGTAAAGTGGGACCAAGTGATTTATTAATTTGCATGCTATGATGAAAATGGCCAATCAGAGATGCAGGATGCTAGTTTTTATTTTTTTATTAATTTGCATGCTACGATTAATGTGGCCAATCAGAGATGCAGGATGCTAGTTTTTATTTTTTTATTAATTTGCATGCAATGATGAATCTAGCAAATCAGAGGTGCAGGATGCTAGTTTTTATTTATTTATTAAATTGCATGCTATGATTAATCTGGCAAATCAGAGATGCAGGATGCTAGTTTTTATTTATTTATTAAATTGCATGCTATGATGAATCTGGCAAATCAGAGATGCATGCAAGTTTTTTTTTTTTTTAAAGAATTATCCCTTTAATGTCGTCATTAAGAAATATTCAAGAAAATGTCCCTTTCATAGCAAAATGCAATAAATATTATTATTATTATTATTCTGAATAATATTCTCTATATTGCACAAGGCTTAGTGAATAACTTTCTTAATCATTTGCACATGCTTTGATGTCTTTAGGTCACATGGGTTTAAATTTAAATTAAGAATTTTGCTATGCAGTTACGTGTATCGGAGTTGATTTGGGATCAAATGTTATCTCTGTCACTAACTTAACATAGGCGACGCACCGCGGTTGGTTAAAACTGTTTAAAATTAGTTCACTTTTAAAAATGTTACAACAATCCCACCAATGACAAACATACTATCATAAAACCATACACTTCCACCTATAATACTGTGCTTACCTCTCAACCATCAAAGTACCATACAGTGAGTGAAGAGATCGCATGGCTAAATGCGTGACTGGCTCTTCTTCATCCATTGGCCCATTGGCGACTCGCGTGCATACATCGCCACCTATGGGGTTGCTCAACTATATAACAAAGAGGGACTCTCAAACTGGGAGGAAAAGAAAGAAGTAAAAAAAAAACCATTTACATTTACATTTTTTGGTAACACCATTACTTTGAATATAGTATGAAAACACAAACACCACACTATTTGAAAACCCTGTTTTTTTTTTAGTTTAATACCAAGTTAACGCAGTGTGTCATTATATAGTTGTACATACATTTTTTTTTTAAAAAGTAAATAAATAAACTTTTCTCTCAATATTTAAATTCTTAACCGGGCAGCAGTCATATACAGGTGCATCTCAATAAATTAGAATGTCGTGAAAAAGTTCATTTTTTCATGCAAGTTATTTCAAAAAGTGAAACTTTAATATATTTTAGATTCATTGCATGTAAAGTAAACCATTTAAAAAAGTTGTTTTGTTTTACTTTTGATGATTAGAGCTTACAGCTCATGAAAGTCAAAAATCAGTATCTCAAAATATTAGAATATTTACATTTGAGTTTCAATAAATGACCATCCATACAGTATAAATTCTGGGTATCTCTTGTTCTTTGAAACCACAATAATGGAGAAGACTGCTGACTTGGCAATGATTCAGGAGACGAACACTGACACCCTCCATAAAGAGGGTAAGTCACAGAGGGTCATTACTGAAAAGTGTGGCTGTTTACAGAGTGCTGTATCAAAGCATATTAAATGCAAAGTTGACTGGAAGGAAGAATTTGGGTAGGAAAAAGTGCACAAGCAACAGTGATGACTGCAAGCTTGAGAATACAGTCAAGCAAAGCTGATTCAAACACTTGTGAGAGCTTCACAAGGAGTGGACTGAAGCTGGAGTCAGTGCATCAAGAGTCACCATGCTCAGACATCTTCAGGAAAAGAGCTACCAAGCCACTTCTGAACCAGAGACAATGTTAGAAGCATCTTACCTGGGCTGTGGAGAAAAAGAACTGGACTGTTCCTCAGTGGTCCAAAGTCCTCTTTTCAGATGAAAGTAAATTTTGCATTTCATTTGGAAATCAAGGTCCCAGAGTCTGGAGGATGAGTGGAGAGGCACAGAATCCATGTTGCTTGAAGTCCGGTGTGAAGTTTCCACAGTAAATGATGATTTGGGCTGCCGTGTCATCTGCTGGTGTTGGTCCACTGTGTTTTCTGAAGTCCACAGTCAACGCAGCCATCTACCAGGAAATTTTAGAGCACTTCATGCTTCCTTCTGCTGACAAGCTTTATGGAGATGCTGATTTATCCTACGCTCCGTAACCTACGCTCGCACTCTCCCTCTTGCCTTTCCTCAATGGTTACATCTGCACTTCCTTCACCCTCTCAGTTTTCAGCACTGGACACAAACAGTGCTACTGACACTCTTTGCTCCACTC
Organism: Acrossocheilus fasciatus; assembly: GCA_036784905.1. Classification (NCBI taxonomy): domain Eukaryota; kingdom Metazoa; phylum Chordata; class Actinopteri; order Cypriniformes; family Cyprinidae; genus Acrossocheilus; species Acrossocheilus fasciatus. The sequence continues at coordinate 47,802,366 of CM071940.1, forward strand.
TGACATTTTGCTTAGACAACTTTTGCCCCCTTTCAACCAGACCAGCATGCTCTGCCCCCTCTGCCCCCTGGCTGTCTGATGTTCTCCGTGAACATCGCACAAAACTAAGGGCTGCAGAGAGGAAATGGCACAAATAAAAAAACTCTACTGACCTTAGTGCGTATCAGTCACTCCTCTCTTCCTTCTCTGCAAACGTCTCCACGGCTAAAACGACATACTACCACAACAAAATCAACAACTGTTCTGACTCTCGCACACTTTTAAAAACTTTCTCTTCTCTTCTCTGTCCTCCTCCCCCTCCTCCTTCAGCAACTCTTACAGCTGATGACTTTGCAATTTTCTTCACAAATAAAACAAAAACCATCAGTGACCAATTCCTCACACCACAAACTGATAACTTCATACCGACTAATACACACTCCCTCACCTCCTTCTCTCCTCTCTCAGAGTCGGAAGTTTCAAAACTCATCCTTTCTAATCATCCCACTACTTGTCCGCTAGATCCTATCCCCACTCCTTCAGGCCATTTCTTCTTCGGTCATACCTGCGCTTACTCACATTATCAACACCTCTCTTCACACTGGTACATTTCCAACAGCATTTAAGCAGGCTCAGGTAACCCCACTGCTTAAAAAAACCCTCTCTAAATCCAACACTTTTAGAACACTACAGACCGGTATCCCTTCTACCATTCATTGCAAAGACACTTGAGTGAGTTGTGTTCAACCAACTCTCTTTGTTTCTTGCACAGAACAATCTTCTGGACAACAACCAATCGGGCTTCAGAAGCGGCCACTCTACTGAGACTGCCCTGCTCTCGGTTACAGAGACCCTGAGACTGGCAAGAGCAACCTCCAAATCCTCTGTACTCATCTTACTGGACCTGTCTGCTGCTTTTGACACAGTTAACCATCAGATCCTCCTGTCCACTCTCAGAAAGATGGGCATCTCAGGAACCACGCTCCTGTGGTTTGAGTCTTACCTCTCAGATAGGTCCTTCAGGGTGTCTTGGAGGGGTGAGGTTTCAAACTCACAACTTCTTGCTACTGGAGATCCTCAAGGCTCAGTGCTTGGACCACTTCTCTTCTCCATCTACATGTTGTCATTAGGATTTTGTCATTCAGAAGCATGGCTTCTCTTATCACTGCTATGCTGATGACACTCATCTCTACTTCTCATTCCAACCAGATGATCCGACGGTAGCTGCTCGCATTGCAGCCTGTTTGAGCGACATTTCTAACTGGATGAAAGACCATCACCTTCAGCTCAACCTTGCCAAGACAGAACTGCTCGTGTTCTCAGCCAATCCACTTCACAACAACTTCTCTATACAGCTAGGTTCGTCAACCATAACTCCTTCCAGGACAGCCAGGAACCTTGGAGTTGTGATTGATGATCAGTTAAGCTTCACAGACCATATTGCTACAACGGCCTGGTCCTGCAGATTTGCCTTATACAACATTAGGAAGATTAGACCCTTCCTATCGGAGCATGCCGCACAACTCCTTGTCCAAGCTCTTGTTCTCTCCAGACTGGACTACTGCAATGTTCTCTTGGCGGGCCTTCCTGCATGTACTATCAAGCCTCTGCAACTGATCCAGAATGCAGCAGCCAGAGTGGTCTTTAATGAACCAAAGAAAGCTCACGTTACCCCTCTCTTCATCAGGTTACACTGGCTACCAATAGCCGCTCGCATCAAATTCAAGGCACTGATGTTTGCCTATAAGACGACAACTAGCACTGCACCAATATATCTAAACTCACTAGTTCAAACTTATGCACCCTCCAGAAGCTTGCGTTCTGCAAGTGAACGACGCCTTGTGGTGCCATCACAAAGAGGTACCAAATCTCTCTCACGGACCTTTTCCTTGACTGTGCCCAGCTGGTGGAATGACCTCCCGATCTCAATTCGAACAGATGAGTCTTTAGCCATTTTCAAAAATCATCTAAAGATGCATCTTTTTCACCAGCACCTGACCAACTAATACTAACACTTACCTATTACATCTATTTATAAAAAAAAAAAAAAAAACCTAGCTACATGTACTGTGCTGGGCTAACTGAGACTTGTCATGGCACTTGTATACTGCTGCACTCTCGATGGTGTAATTGCTTCTATTGTTCTCATATTGTACGTCGCTTTGGATAAAAGCGTCTGCTAAATGATTAAATGTAAATGTAAATGTAAATGATTTCATTTTCCAGCAGGATTTGGCACCTGTCCACACTGCCAAAGGTACCAAAAGCTGATTCAATGCCCATTGTAGCATTTGGACCAATCAGACACACAATTTTTCATTTGATTTAACAAATGAAATTAGTTATTAGATTAACAAATAATCACAGACCCCTCACCCAATACACATACTTAGGTGCCCCTATGTCTGTGGACGCCTCCGGGCCCCCCTGGTGCCATGGCAACCCATCAGATAACACTAGTTTTATTGCTCAAAGGAATGCAAATGGTCGAGCAATGGTCACTTCATATCCCCTTTAGGAAAAAGACATTATGCCATAAAATGGACTCTTCTTTAATTAATTCATAGAAAAACCTTTCTTTGAATGAACACACATATCAATAGGTCATTGTGTATATTTTTACTGCTCTTGTATATGTTTTTGTGTATTGTATACTGTTTTATGCATGCTTATAATAGATCACTAGTTAATATCACTCTAACTGTAACATGTTTGGTCTCTATCAATTCGTCTTCGGATATCTAAGTGAGAGTGAATATTACGTTGATACCTATGCAGCATATTAATGTCCTAAGAATCTTTAATAGTTTGTATATCAATGTCCAATCCAACCCCTTTGCAAATTACCATGCTCTGAGACAAAGGGCCATAAACCCCCCCAGTATTTCCAAACTCCCGCTTGGAAATTCAGCTTTTCTCATTGGTCAAACCCATCCTGAGAAGTGTGACTCTTCGCAGACCTTAAAGAGCTCACGCACAGTTCCCTCTGGCGCACTCTCTTCTGCTAAAAATCCCGGACTGCTGCCCGTGTGGAGAACCTGAGCCGGTGCCGGCGTGCCCGGTGGGCTCCAACATATCTCAGTTTTGTGGTTCTGTTAGATCCTAGAAGGATGTGAGCTAGAACTCTTCTGAAACACTTAAGTTTTGCGCCAGGCCTTGCGGCCTTGACTTTCCATTCAACCAAAGCTCCTCGGACCTCAGAACAAGAATATCATCTTTGAAATTCATCACTCTTCAACCCGGAAGAACGTGATCGCGAGTCCAAAACCTTGAAACCATCAAGACTTTTCCTCCGAGACTGCATTCCAGACAAACACCAACAGCCATGGAAGTGCAAGTATGGTACATCTAACTAAACTAAACAGAGGTTTAGCATAAGTTATAGACCCCATTATAAATGGCGCTGATGGTTTTATTCAGGTGGTTAACTGACTCTTTCCATAACTGCATTCTATTTTCTCTAATGGCTTCATTCATCCACTTTAGCTCCCCTTTTGTATATACGCGTGAGTGTATGTATGTTTGTTTGTTTGTTTAGATTAATTATGTGTGTTAGCGTTTAGTTAATAAAAGTTGTGTGCACAAATTACATGAGTTTCTGGTTCTGCCTTGCAAATTAATGTCCCTTTACGATTTTGACCCTCGCTACATGCTCTAATGCATTAATACTCAAAAAAGTATTTTCTGTGGCCACGAAAATATCCTTTCTTAGAGTTGATATGAACTTACACTGAATGGTCGCTGGACGAACAGATCAGTTGATAGTAATTTAATTATGCTACAGTTATTACTGCCAGACGATATAAATCATTGTAATTAATCATAATTAATTGTAATTATTTATATACAATTCCCTTTTAAGCTAATTTGCTACACCATGGTGTTACTGTGCTTGACTGGCCAGCAAACTCACTAGACCTGAATCCCACAGAGAATCTATGGGGTATTGTCAAGAGGAAAATGAGAGACACCAGATCCAACAATGCAGATGAGCTGAAGGCCACTGTCAAAGAAACCTGGGCTTCCATACCACCTCAGCCGTGCCACAAACTGATCACCTCCATGCCACACCGAATTGAGGCAGTAATTAAAGCAAAAGGAGCCCCTACCAAGTATTGATTACATATACAGTAAATGAACATACTTTCCAGAAGGCCAACAATTCACTAAAAATGTTTTTTTTTAATTGGTCTTACGAAGTATTCGAATTTGTTGAGATGGGTGGGTTTTTGTTAAATGTGAGCCAAAATCATTACAATTAAAAGGCAAGGTAAGTTTTTTTATATAGCACATTTCATACACAGTGGTAATTCAAAGTGCTTCACATAAAAGGAAGTGGAATAGTCATTAAAAAATAATAAAAATCACAACAATAAAAACAAAGTGATTTAAAAATTGATTTAAAAAGAATTTAAAACATGTAAGAAAAGAAAATGATTATACATAGTGCAATCAGTTCAGACGTAGTACAGTACTCATTCAACAAATGCACAGCTAAACAGATGAGTTTTGAGTCTGGATTTAAATGTGGCTAATGTTTTAGCACATTTGATCTCTTCTGGAAGCTGGTTCCAGCTGCGGGCGGCATAATAGCTAAAAGCAGACTCCCCTTGTTTTGTGTGAACCCTTGGTATTTCTAACTGACTCGATCCTAATGATCTGGGTGGTCTGTTAGGTTTATATTCAGTGAGCAAAAGAACCAAATACTTAAACTACTTCAGTCTGTGTGCACTGAATTTATTTAATACACGAGTTTCACAATTTGAGTTGAATTACTGAAATAAATGAATTTTTCCATGACATTCTAATTTACTGAGATGCACCTGTATATGCTTTTATCAAAAAATATCTTTCTCCCTTCCTTAACATTTTCTGCTAGTTTGCATATTCCAGAAAACCTCAGAAGCCTTTAAAGGACCTTCTGATTTTGGCACACTTGATGTTTTTCACATTATTCAAGAATTTCACCCATGCAAACAGTTTTTCTGTATTGTTTGTATATCTACTTGTACTGCCTAATATTTTCTTGAGACTTTTATAATTATATGAATTCTTTAGTTTCCATTAACTTCAATGTTAAATCATAGTCCCTTTGAAGGAACGTCTGCTCACCTAGCGGACACAATTCAACACCTCCCAGCAGTCATTGCAGGCATCTGAGACCAAGTCTTATCTCTCTGGATGGAGGAATCCTGAAAACTCAAAAACGTAATTAAACTGTTACATAATTAATAACATATTTCAAATCAGCAACTATTCTGACATAAACTGTCCCATTAATGTTGCTTCTTATCCTCACGTAGTGTTAAAAAACATCTAATCTTTCAGTCTAGACCAGCCAAAGCACATCATGTATTGTCCTAAGCACAAGTTTTAGGTTTCTCTGGAAGAAGGATATATTCTGCCCTGTTGCATGTTGCAGTTTCTCCATTCTAGTAATAGGAGTGAACCATTTTTTATATCTATATTCTTTGTTTAAATGCAGTATTTCTTGTCAAACCAAGTAATTAAATGATCACATTAATAACTTACAGTATTTATTTTCTTTACTGAATTTTAAGTAACAGTTAACTTATTCTTATTATTATTACCTTGCACTTAAGGCCATATTTGTTCTACGATATTCCCCAGTAATTTGTATAACTTGTTTTTTTTTTTTTTAAACAAATTCTTGCATCTAAATATCCTTCAGATAAAATCCAGTCAAATAAAATGATGTGCATATAACGAGTTACTCAGTAAATGACTCTGCGTTGCTCTTTTCTGGGTCTTGGGCTGTTGGGCATCACTCAGTCCTTTCCTCACAACTTATTTGCTCTGTATTATTTAATTATTTCATAGTTTTCTGAATTACTATTTAGCTGCTTATCAAATTGAAATAAAAGCCAAAATCCTGCTATGTTTACAGTTAGAATTGATTTCCATAGGCAGGATCTTCTTCATCTTTGCATTATTTCTGGCTCGTTCTCCTCCATCTTGTTTCTCCATCTCTCGTGTGCCTCTGCTCCGTCATCAGTCTCTCCTCAGCTTCATCCACACAGACTGGAATCCGTGTTTCAGCTAAAGTCATTCACTCAACTGTTACTAAAGACTGTTTCTGTTTGTCCAGATCTTCTAACAATGGGCTTCCTCTCCCCTTCTAGAAGATATTCTGGCATCAATGAGTTTATCTGTCATTACATATTAATCTTTCTTCCAGGCTTTTGTGCTCTGATTTTCTGTTTTAGACACATCAACAACGTCGTTTGCTCCGCGCTCCTCCGTTACTTGATCTTTTTATTTTGATGCGTCAATCTGTTAAATTACTTTCTATAAGAAATTATGATCTGCACTGACGAGAAAAGTCTTCTTTTTCCGTTTTATTTAACGATCATCACCAATGGAGAAAAGACACAAACGTTTCGGCTACCAAGCATTCCTCTGTGTGTTTTAGACACATTACATTTATTTCCTTTCTCTCTGCATAGCTTGAAATAAAGTATTATACTTAATTTCTTTACTTATTTTAGTATTTTGTGTTTTCGGAGGATTAACTTATTTGTTGTTTCTGTATACACTTATTGTGCAGTTCTTTTTTCCCTTCACTATTCTCACATATTAGACCTCAAATCATATTCAGCCGGTCTTTCTTCAATTTGTTTCTTAATTACAGTATTAACGTTTGTTACTAATTTATATTTCCCTGGGCTGTTTTGACCCATATCTCTTAATAATACCTCATCTCACATGACTTGACTCGAGTCACAAATTTAAGGACTTGTGACTTGCTTGACTAAATAAAGAAAATAACTTGACTTGAGACTCGAGATACAGTGACTTGAGACTTGATTTGACTTGACCAAAACGCAAGCCACTGAACTAGCAGCAGAAGTGATCTGAGTCTGCGCAGTTCATGACACTGTGCACGAGTGCAGGAACACAGCGCGCCAAATACAGGGAGCAAGAGAATCTCGCGATGTTTGGATTAACACTCTTCCAAACTGTATGCATTTGCAAAGCCAGGACGTCACCACTTCATAAAGGAAAGGTATGTAAGCTTGTTCGTTAGTTGAAAACAGCATTGGTCTTAAATTCAGCTTAGGTCTGTCATTAAATTAAAGTGATTATAAATTATTAATCTCGTGCTTGTAATTAATGACGTCAAACTTTAATTTCGCTGGAGTTTGTCTCTCAAAACAGTGCTTTAAACAGTGCTTTATTGTCGAGTATCCCTCTTTGTAAATCAATATATGGAATTGTACAACGGAAACCACAGTGTTTTATCGATTAGTGATATTTCTCTTGAACCCAAAATCCAAGACATGTTGTCAAAACGGCCCTAGTATGGGTTTTTATATTTATAAAATACGATATTTAGTAATATTTTCAGCGTGGCTGCCAACAGTTCAGTTCAGCCCACAGCTAGAGTTACGCGCTTCTCTAAGCAACACACTGAACGAATCGGTTGAGTGATTCAGTGGCCCATTCTTGCTTGTTCATGAACGAAATAAATGTTTTGAATGAATCGGTTCAATGAACGCTTCTGTGATAAAGCAGTGATTTGCCACCACTACTGGCGGCATTAATGTCATAGAGTAGGTCTATCATTTAATTTCATATTTCTATATTCAATTTTTTAAATTATTTTTTTCCCAACAGAACAAACAGAAAACAAACTAAACAAAACAAAACGCGTCAATTTAGTTCTTATTAAGATAAAATCAAAGAAATTGATAAGCTACAGGGGAAGATACATAAACATTAACAGTAATAGGTTCTTGTTTTGAGTCATGATGACAATAGTTTTCAAGAACAATGTAGGCAATCATACAAAGTGAAAGAAACAGTCCAAACAGGGTGTCTATATCCGATGAAAATTTTGAGTCCATTTTATTTCTGATATAAGGGGTGATTTGTAGTCAGCATATTATTTTAAACTGAATAGCATGTTTTGTTACACACTGAAATTCTTTAGTGTGCTCCCAGACTGAATCCCAGTCTTCACTGGAGATATTTAGTGCAAAATCATTTTCAAACATCTGTTAAATATTATCTGTGTCTCCTAGGATGGTCAAACTCAATATAACATAAATATGAGATACATATTTTTATCTTGTATTTTTATCAATATTTTGTCAATTACTATACTAAGTAGTATTTTGCATTTTCTAAATGTTATATTTAAAACATTATTATTTAAACTGTATAATTAAAAAAGTTAATTTCTGAGTAAAAATGAATAAGGTCGTGTGACAAAAATATATTCGTTCCTGTTTGATACTGTGACTTGACTTGACCCTTATCAGGACTCAACTTGACTTGCTTGATTTGTTTGTACTGTGACTTGAGACTTGCTTGAGACTTGAACATGTGTGACTTGCCCCCACCTCTGGTTATTGGTATATAACTGTCATCCTCTATTTAACCATATGCTTTACAATGGAACTTGGTCTTTAGATGCATTAATTAGCATTTCCTTTGTAACATCTGCTTATGATCCTTGACGGTCGTTGGGACTTTATGTCTTAAGAGACCCTTTTTGCCTTTTGACATTTGCATATAATTCACAGCCTGGCCCCACATTCTACCGTTATATGGGTGCTAATTGCCAAGGGTTGTCCCCCCCCTGTTATTTGTATGTTTTCTTATTATATTAGCCTAGTTACCACTCGTTATTTGTATTAGTAAGCTCTAAACACTCATATTCAGGTGTATGAATATATCTCTGGTTTAATACCTTTTAGATGTCTCTTTCTTGATATCAAAATGATCTGCTCTTTATTCCTCTCACAATGATGTACACTATGTGATTGTGAAATGCATCACACTATTTTTACTGTACTGTGGGGAAAATTACACCAGTCTCCAGATCAGTCGTAAAACATGCAAATGAGGTGTCAAGTGGGACAAAGAAACACTTTCCCGCTGAAACTATGAGCCTTGTTATTGGTCAAACTAACCAAAATGAGTGTTACAGGGAAAACAGATAAAACTTCTCCCACACAGAAAAGGCAGGTCTTCTCTTTACTTTCGGGGCTTCTCTTTACTTTCGGTGCCCTGGAGACACACTTATCACCTTGGAAACCTCACGGCTCCCCTTCCAGGGGGAGTCCGATCTTCTGGCAGTTTTAAGTTCAGTAACTTTGTCGATTCACTCCAGACTAATCAACCCATGGCTGGAATGACGAAGCTTTCACTCCTAAAGGAATTCACCAGGAATCTACGCATTATACATGCACCAGGATACTTTACTCAGCACCCACAAAACCCATGCAAGTAACCGCTTGTTAACTATCTAGATGCGCTTCTAGGCTTCGACCCCTTTTAATTAAGGTGATGTGATTATCTGATGGTTCTTAACAGGTTGTAGTAGCTGATGTGTAAATCTTGCCATTACACCTCACTCTTGCGCTCTCTCTCTCTCTCTCTCTCTCTCTCTCTCTCTCCGTGCATTCCTTGCGTTGGCATCTATGTTTAATGTGTGTATGTCTGTGTCTAGTTCAATGTTGCATGTTCCCCTGTAGTGTAGTTTAATAAATATCCATAAGTATTCACACTTGGTTGTCTGTGTCTGCTGCTCTCAGAACGAAGTCACTTTAACGTCCGGTCTTGTTATATGCTCGGAGAGCAATGTTTCAGTAAGGAAATTATTTGTCGTGGCCAGATAAATAATTTTCCTTAGAGTCAATAGAAGGGTCCGTACTGCGGACGAACTAATCATTTTATTGTACTATTAATGCTACAGCTAATTCCTGAAGATGGATATATAATTGATAACCCGTTATGATTAATTATGTTCATCTCACTTAGAACAAATATGCTACAGTAGGCACATGTACAATGACCATTTACTTATACAACAATTTATCAATGATTATGCAGTTAGTCAATTACAGAGTACACTCAAGTAGGGCTGTCACGATAACTACTTTTTGTTGTGCGATATATTGCACCAAAATTAATTGCGATAAATGAAATTATTGCCATGGTCCACTCCTCTTCAATGGCTGTGCGAAGTTGCTGGATATTGGCAGGAACTGGAACACACCGTCGTATACGCCGATCCAGAGCATCCCAAACATGCTCAATGGGTGACATGTCCGGTGAGTATGCTGGCCATGCAAGAACTGGGATGTTTAAAGTTTCCAGGAATTGTGTACAGATCCTTGCATCATGGGGCCGTGCATTATCATACTGCAACATGAGGTGATGGTCGTGGATGAATGGCACAACAATGGGCCTCAGGATCTCGTCACAGTATCTCTGTGCATTCAAAAAAATTGCCATCAATAAAATGCACCTGTGTTCGTTGTCCATAACATACGCCAGCCCATACCATGACCCCACCGCCACCATGGGCCACTCGATCCACAATGTGGATGAATGGCACAACAATGGGCCTCAGGATCTCGTCACAGTATCTCTGTGCATTCAAAAAAATTGTCATCAATAAAATGCACCTGTGTTCGTTGTCCATAACATACGCCAGCCCATACCATGACCCCACCGCCACCATGGGCCACTCGATCCACAACATTGACATCAGCAAACCGCTCACCCACACGACACCATACACGCTGTCTGCCACCCGCCCTGAACAGTGAAAACCGGGATTCATCCGTGAAGAGAACACCTCTCCAAAGTGCCAGACGCCATCGAATGTGAGCATTTGCCCACTCAAGTCAGTTAGGACGATGAACTGCAGTCAGGTCATGCCCCCGATGAGGATGACAAGCATGCAGATGAGCTTCCCTGAGACGGTTTGAGCAGAAATTCTTTGGTTATGCAAACCGATTGTTGCAGCAGCTAGTCTGGCTGGTCTCAGACGATCTTGGAGATGAAGATGCTGGATGTGGAGGTCCTGGGCTGGTGTGGTTACACGTGGTCTGCAGTTGTGAGGCCGGTTGGATGTACTGCCAAATTCTCTGAAACGCCTTTGGAGACGGCTTATGGTAGAGAAATTAACATTCAATTGACGGACAACAGCTCTGGTGGACATTCCTGCAGTCAGCATGCCAATTGCACGCTCCCTCAAAACTTGCGACATCTGTGGCATTGTGCTGTGTTGTAATAGAATTAGCTCTTTATTGAAGCTTTTAATTTGAATTTTAGCTTTAGGGAATCGAATCATAGAGATTCGCTGGATCTGATTAATTGGTATTAATCAAAGCGTATAATTTATACTTTCTTAACGACTCGAGCCAGTGAGAATTAAACCAGTATATTTAGCAATTCTGTTTATTTCGTGGCCACGATAATAATACAGAATTCGTTGGGAAATTTTGAGCAACAGGTAACAAGATCTTTGGCAAATAATTTAAGATTTGAAAATCACGGCACCAGACCTTTCATTAAAAATGAATCGAGAGTTTATTTACTATTCTAGGGTACAATACTAACAAAACACATACTGTGACGAGTCGGTTGCCCTCCCCCTTATTATCATCACCACCCCATCCCTTATTCGCCGCCCTTCACCAGGCTCCCTACGGGAGTGGGTGTGTGAGAGAGGGGGGGCGTGGAAACAGCGAGGGCTGGCGGCGTGATGAGGCACAGCTGAACTGAATGAAGCCTCATCACCGCCGCTGTTTAAATGCCAAGCTTGCCTCTCCTCGAGAGACCGGTCTCTTCTCCCGTGCATGCATGCTGGTGTCCTCATGGGTCCAGGAAGGGAGCGTAGAGGGACTTCCACGCCACCGGAGATGTGAGCTGCCGAACCCGTATTACAGCCGTCGGGCCAGGATGCTGGGCCGTACAAGTCCTGCCAAAGGCTGCGGACAAAGAGGAAGAGCCGCCGCTAGGATGAAGCCGCTGCCCCTCATGCCCTGGACCAGAGCGGGAGCGTGTGCGGCCGCCGGACTCCGCCCCTTACCTGGACCCTCCCTTCCAGAACACTGTCCTCCTTCACAAGCCCCGCAACACAACGAGGACACCAGACCCCCCTGTTTATTTTGGACACTTTTCCTCCTTTGACACTTTATTTTATTGTTTTTGTTGAATAAAAGCCTCTCCGAGGCCTGACGCCACGCCCACTGTGTCTGTCGTTGGCTCCTCCCTTCACAATACACACACATACACACGTTCTGGCAAGATGAAAGCAGTTTGAAGAAAGTTTAAGGCTATTCTCTTTCCTGAGAATAAAGACGATCTGAAGACCTCACAAACAGAAGACTCCACTATCGTTATCTTTTAAAGATTCATTCAAGTCAGCTCAGCAAATAGAGATTGTTTGTTTGTTTAATTGCTTTGAGTTGAATTGAAGGCTGTTCTTCTTGAGGGAATCCCAGACTTTCGCGTGGTCGAATGACGTCACTCGAGGAATCCTCTCTACGATTGGATGGCTTCCTGGCAGCGCGAATGGCAAGGCTTTGAAGTTCTTACGCTGCAGGCTTTGCAAGTTACTTTGGTCAGACATAGACAGAGTGTCCTTTGAGATGTCCTTTGAGATGATCAGCTAGATGTTAAGTCTGTAGGCGGGTGAGGCGAGACCAAAGTTTCCAAGCAGCCAAGTTGTCCAGCTCAGTTTTTCTTCCGCAACTTTTCCAAAGCTGGGTGTCTGTTTTTATCGGACTAATGTGAGTCCATCCTATTCACTGTCTGATCAAATCACATTGTCTCTGTAGGGCGGAGCCCCGCCCTGCATGGTTCCTTTTCGTGCATACATTATCTTTTTTATTTATTTATTTATTAATATACATACAAAGAGAACACGAAATAAAGATACAGACCATAACAACACACAAGCTGTGTACAAAAACAACAACAACAAAAAATAAATATATAAAAAATTATACACATTTATGTATAGGTAGGGAGTGTTGAGTATTATGGGTGTTGAGGGTATTAATTTCTGCAAATCTGCAAACACACCTCCATCCAACGTCCAACACATGAAGCATATATATACACACACCCATACATACAAACACACACATTTCCTTCGTGTACATATGCATACACATAACCGTACAAAGTATCGTTTTGTAATCAATTATATAATTCATGCTGTATATAAGATGTATAAATATCTGTCTATACATATAGATATAAATAAATACATGCATGAATAATTATACAAATATGTAATTATGTAACTAGCTGGAATTAAATAGCATAGGAATATGTCAAGATATATATTGATGCAGTATATTCATATAATCTAACACTTCTTATTCTATTATAATAATATAGGGCATCAATTCACCATTAGATAGTTAGTATATACAAACCCGATTCCAAAAAAGTTGGGACACTGTACAAATTGTGAATAAAAAAGGAATGCAATAATTTACAAATCTCATAAACTTATATTTTATTCACAATAGAATATAGATAACATATCAAATGTTGAAAGTGAGACATTTTGAAATGTCATGCCAAATATTGGCTCATTTTGGATTTCATGAGAGCTACACATTCCAAAAAAGTTGGGACAGGTAGCAATAAGAGGCCGGAAAAGTTAAATGTACATGTAAGGAACAGCTGGAGGACTAATTTGCAACTTATTAGGTCAATTGTCAACATGACTGGGTATAAAAAGAGCCTCCCAGAGTGGCAGTGTCTCTCAGAAGTCAAGATGGGAAGAGGATCACCAATTCCCCCAATGCTGCGGCGAAAAATAGTGGAGCAATATCAGAAAGGAGTTTTTCAGAGAAAAATTGCACAGAGTTTGAAGTTATCATCATCTACAGTGCATAATCGCTCTGTCGCTCGCGCCTCGACCCGGCGATGAATGACTACTGTCGGCGGCTAGGGATTCTCCGACATCCTCGTTATTTACATCGCTCCCCACGTATCTTCATGCATAGCTCTCGTTCTAAGCCTGATGCTCTTCCATGCATCTGGTCTGACCGTCGGAAATCATCCAAACCAAGTGCATCCCCTACTAACAGCTCATTACATCGCTCTCTGATTCATCTCACTGGTAACAACCGTCAACTAACATCGTCGTCAAATTCATCTGCCTCGTACTGTCACGCTGCTCTTTTGAACTGTCGGTCCATCTCAGATAAAGCCCCTTACCTCAACGAAATCATAACTTACAATAAGCTTGACTTTTTGTTTCTCACGGAAACTTGGCAAGTTCCTGATGACTTCCTGCAGTTAAACTTACTCACGCCATATGGATATAAGCAGTTGTCCAGGCCACGGTTGCATGGTAAAGGGGGTGGTCTCGCTGTCATCTACCGTGATAATCTCCGTATCACACAACTCGACTTCCACGACACCGATACATTTGAATATATGGTTCTGAAGGCTGACTCTCTTACTATCATTCTACTCTATCGTCCTCCCAAAGCATTTTCAAACTTTTTTTCCCAACTTAGTGAACTGCTAACCCTTGCCTGCTCCATGTCTTCTCCTGTTCTCCTGCTTGGTGACTTTAATATATATGTTGATGTTGTTTGCTCTAACACCACTCAACTACTGTCTGTTTTTGATTGCTTTAATTTGTCTCAGCATGTTAATTTTCCTACTCATTCTCATGGTCATATCCTTGATTTGATCTGTACCTCAGGTGTTGGTATTTGTTCCATCTCTTCCTCTGATACCGGTATCTCTAATCATAAACTCATCGACTTTCACTTTAGTTTGCCTATACATGATAAATCTGCTAAGACTATTATATCCTACCGTAATTGTAATAATGTTGACGTCACATCATTTTGTTCCTCTATTGCTTTCTCTAATCTTTCTGATGTTTTTGATTTATCTTCTCCTTCACTGATTCTTTCAAATTTTAACTCTATATTATCTGATATTTTGTCTGTACATGCTCCTGTTAAGACTAGAACTGTTCCTTCTACTCATACTTCTCCCTGGTTTACCCACGACCTTCACATCCTCAAGAGCTCTGGTCGACGGCTTGAGCGTCTCTATAGAAAAACTGGCCTCACTGTTCATCACCAAGCCTTTCTTGAACATCTCAAAAATTACAAATCTGCCCTACACTTAGCACGCTCTAGTTTTGTTTCTGCCATGATTAATAAAGCTAGTAACAGGCCAAAAGCACTATTCGACACAGTAAATAAACTTACCAAACCCCCAACTAATGATACTGCAGGTTCAGCTGAATTCTGCAACTCCTTTCTAAATCATCTTCTAGACAAGATGGCTGCCGTCCACCAGGGCTTTTCGAACAGCACTATCAATTTTAACTTTGAGCCTAATCCCTCTGGTCATTCCCTATCCTGCTTTTCTCTTACTAATCCTTCCTCTGTCTCTGAGCTTATTTCTAAATCCAACTCCTCTACCTGTCGACTAGACCCAGCTCCTACTTCTCTCTTAAAACAGTGTCATTTGGTCATTTCTGCACCTATCTCTCATTTCATAAATGCTTCGCTTGTCACTACTACTTTTCCTCAGTCACTTAAAATCGCTGCAGTTACCCCGGTTCTCAAAAAACCCAATCTCGATCCTTCAGTTTTATCCAATTATCGTCCCATTTCAAACTTGCCATTTATTGCTAAATTACTGGAAAGTGCTGTAGCAGCCCAGCTTCGGTCCTTCCTAGTGGCAAATAATTTCTTTGATCCATTTCAGTCAGGCTTCCGTCCAAAACATAGTACAGAAACTGCCCTTGTAAAGGTAGTGAATGATTTATTACTCTCTTGCGATACCGGCTCTCTATCTTTACTTCTGTTACTAGACCTCAGTTCTGCCTTTGACACTATCTTTCATGATTTACTCATCTCTCGACTTTCGGCTGTGGGTATATCTGGTACTGCTCTTTCCTGGTTCTCTTCATATCTATATGACAGACACTTTTACATTTCTGCTCGGGATTTCAGATCCCCTACTGCCCCCCTGAAACAAGGCGTCCCCCAGGGTTCCGTTCTGGGGCCTTTGCTGTTTATTATTTACATTTTACCACTGGGTCAGATACTACAGCGTCACGGCTTTAGCTATCATTTTTATGCAGATGACATCCAAATCTACACGTCATGCAGGCCTTCCCTATCCACCCAAATCAATAACATTTCTGTTTGCGTGCAGGATATTAAAACTTGGCTTAACTCTAATTTTCTGAAACTAAATATGGAAAAAACTGAGATCATCATCATTGGTACTTCAGCACTTACCACCAAAGTTCCCGCTGACTTTACTTGCGATATTACTGGCACTTTAATTACTCCATCTAGTATCGTTAGAAATCTCGGTGTTATGTTTGACCCATCTCTTTCATTTCAGTCTCACATTAACTCTCTCTCTAAACTGGCATTTTTTCACTTACGACGAATTGTCCAGCTCCGTCCTGTCATAAGTACCAATGATGCAGAAACTCTCATTCACGCTTTTGTCTCATCTCGTCTCGATTACTGTAATGCCCTCTTCATTGGCTTGCCAGCTACCACTATTGCTAGATTACAGTATATTCAAAACTCAGCCGCTCGTTTTCTCACTCACACCAAGCGTTCAGCCCACATCACCCCTATTCTAGCTGATCTGCACTGGCTACCAGTGGCCTATCGCATCAAGTTTAAAATTATCCTGCTTACTTTTAAAGCCTTGAATGGTCTGGCCCCTTACTATCTTTGCAATCTGCTCCACCCCTATTCTCCACCACGTTCATTGCGGTCCTCTGATTCTCGCCTTCTCACCATCCCTCGATATCGCCTCTCTTCCATGGGGGGCAGATCGTTCAGTGTTGTTGCCCCTAAATTATGGAACTCTCTACCCAGATCACTCTGTCTTGTCAATAACCTGTCTGAATTCAAATCGCTGCTCAAAACTTACTTGTTTTCAGAATGTTATCTTTCTTAGTTACCTTCTGTTTATCTTGTTTTATGTTGTATATTACTCTTTGGATTTCTGATGTTCTATTCTTTCTGTTTATTGTTTGATGTTTTCCTCCCATTTCTGATGTTTATTGTAAAGTGTCCTTGAGCTCTGGAAAGGCGCTATATAAAGAAAACTTATTATTATTATTATTTATTATAATATTATCCAAAGATTCAGATAATCTGGAACAATTTCTGTGTGTAAGGGACAAGGCCTAAGACCTTTGTTGAATGCCCATGGTCTTCGGGCCCTCAGACGACACTGCATCACTCATCGGCATGATTCTGTCATTGACATTACTAAATGGGCCCAGGAATACTTCCAGAAACCACTGTCGGTAAACACAATCCGTCATGCCATCTGCAGATGCCAACTAAAGGTCTATCACGCAAAAAGGAAGCCATATCTAAACATGATCCAGAAGCGCAGGCGTTTTCTCTGGGCCAAGGCTCATTTAAAATGGACTGTTTCAAAGTGGAAAAGTGTTCTATGGTCAGACGAATCAAAATTTGAAGTTCTTTTTGGAAAACTGGGACGCCATGTCATCCGGACTAAAGAGGACAAGGACAACCCAAGTTGTTATCAGCTCTCAGTTCAGAAGCCTGCATCTCTGATGGTATGGGGTTGCATGAGTGCGTGTGGCATGGGCAGCTTACACATCTGGAAAGGCACCATCAATGCTGTAGGGTTTGATACATAAATATAATTTAATTTAGCTCAAAGGGAATCATTTATGATTTTACAGGGAATTTGAACAGAATCACTGTTTTGCGGCTGATCACTGAGTCAGCAGCGATTCAATGAACGAGCCGTATAACATTAATTCTGCACTGGATATTAAAATCCAAAATATAATGAAAACACTATTAATAAGCACAGTAACAGGATCAGCAGATTAAGACATTAACTTGTAAGCACAAAACACAAGATACTTCTCTTTTAAATATAAATAAGACTTTATTTATATAAACCTAAGACATAAACTTACATGAACACACGCATTCACACATTCACACGTTGCAGAAAGAGAGAAAGGATGAGTTTAGAGAATGAGAATGTGAAATCCAAAGTTTACAGCAATATGTGCTATCGCATAGACCTGAACAACCATCAATCACGTAATTAACCCTCGCGTTGAGTTTCTCAATGAGGCTAAAATTTATATTAAATGCACCAATTCAGTTAGACTCTGGAGTTTGTACTTGCGTTGCCTTGTGTTACAGGGATTCCCTTTTGTCTTCGTCGTTGTTGCAGGAAAGGGGTTTTCTCGAGTTGGTGATTGGCTGGAAGTTCAGTAGTCTTTGAAGTGATGTCTTGGGAAGCCAATGGTTGGGCGTTGGCCGAGGATGGTTTTGGAGTCCGTTGCTGGTTGAAGTTTGAAGTGGGTGCAGTCTGAGCTGGACTTTGCGGCAAACTTAACTTTTGAACACGAGACTCAACGGAAAGAAAAGAAACTAAAGTAAAAGAATAAAATGAGTAACGAGACTAGGTGGTTTTTCTTCTCATCGTGGTGTTAAGTAGCAACTGGCCTGTAGGCCAGAGCACGCTCAAAGAGCGCTAAAACAGCATCAAAACGCGGTGGCGAGAAGAAGAAGGACGAGAGAGGAAAAGGGCGAGATTTGATGATGTCCTGAGGTTTTAAACTTGGCTTTTGGGACACATCCCATTTGGTGTCTTGACCAATTAGATCAAGATCTATTTTCTTAGCTAGGGTTGTTCCTTCCATCATAAATCAGCATGTTATCAGTCACATGGTCCGAATTTTACACAGTCTTGCAAAGTATACTTTTGGATGTGATTTCTATAACCAGAATATGATACATTTGACACAGAATTAATTGAAAGAAACATTTCAAGCTAGAAATGTCAAGCTCATGCATACCAAGTCATTCAATAGTTATTAGAAAGACATACATAATATGTGCTTAAAAACATGATAGTCTAATATGTGATTACATACATAATATAGTGTTATGCCTAGCAATGTCCTTTTAGGATGGTTTTATGTGCATATGAGAAAGAAAGTCTCTGTGGAGACCAAAAGACATGTTCTTTGGACAGGAATTTCAGTCTGGTTCTTTGTCTTCTATGTGTGGGGGAGAAGTCAATCCAAAGAAGCTTCTGATTTCTCTTGTGGAACGCCATGTGATGGCCATCTCTTTGGAGATAAGAATCTTTACGACGTTGTCCTGTTTTCTTGGAGTCTCTTCTGGAATGTCGGCTCCTCATGTTTCGATGTTCTGATGGAATCTTAGTTTTGTCTGACTCGTTCTGACGCTACAATGCTGAAAGGTATATCCAAGTTCTAGAACAACATATGCTCCCATCCAGACGTCGTCTCTTTCAGGGAAGACCTTGCATTTTCCAACGTGATAATGCCAGACCACATACTGCATCAATTACAACATCATGGCTGCGTAGAAGGAGGATCCGGGTACTGAAATGGCCAGCCTGCAGTCCAGATCTTTCACCCATAGAAAAAATTTGGCGCATCATAAAGAGGAAGATGCGACAAAGAAGACCTAAGACAGTTGAGCAACTAGAAGCCTGTATTAGACAAGAATGGGAAAACATTCCTATTCCTAAACTTGAGCAACTTGTCTCCTCAGTCCCCAGACGTTTGCAGACTGTTATAAAAAGAAGAGGGGATGCCACACAGTTGTAAACATGGCCTTGTCCCAACTTTTTTGAGATGTGTTGATGCCATGAAATTTAAAATCAACTTATTTTTCCCTTAAAATGATACATTTTCTCAGTTTAAACATTTGATATGTCAGCTATGTTGTATTCTGAATAAAATATTGAAATTTGAAACTTCCACATCATTGCATTCTGTTTTTAATCACAATTTGTACAGTGTCCCAACTTTTTTGGAATCAGGTTTGTAGTATACAATATATAATAACAATGTGGGATATAATATCAAAAAACAATAGATGGAAGATACCTAAATGTCCAGATAGAAGAGGAGAGGTGTGAATTGTAGTGTAAATATGTCCAGTTGGTTTTTAACTATAGCGGTTTGTCTTTCATTTGTTATGTGTTCTTTTAATAATTGAGACCATTGTGTGACAGAAATTAGATTTTTATTTTTCCAGTTTATGAGAATTGTTTTCTTGGCGATAGCTAAAGACAAGAGTAGTGGAGCGGTGTATTCTATTGTAGTGGATATTACTGAGGTATCACCTAAAAGGCATAGTGATGAAGTAATTGGAATGTCACAATTGAAACGTGTTGAAATTGTTTTAACGACTTTCTTCCAGAACAAAGTAACAGGTGGACATGATTATTTTTATTAATGCTGAAATTGAATATATTTTTACAGATTTGATTCCAAAAATTGGTGTCTGTGGATATGCTGAGGTCCTGTTCCCATTTTGTGATTGGTACAGAGCATGTTTTGTCCACAGATAGTATTACGTTGTATAGCTTACTTATTGATTTTGATGATGAACTGATCTTCAGAATTTTTTCCAGTAAGGAATGTGGTTGTATTTGCGTGTTGCCAGTTTTAGCTGTTATTGCACTCTTTATTTGTAGATAATAGAAAATTTGATTTTTGTTTAAGTTATACGTTTTTGATAATTCTGTAAATGGAATGAAGGTATTATTCATGTAGAGGTGATGTAAATACAGGATGTGTTACGTCAGAAACGAGGATACAATATGCAAGTAAAACTCTTTATTTATATTAAAAAAAATTTCCGCGTCCCCTCCGCCTTGAGTCCAGCACACGATTGACCGAATAAGTGGGTTCTCCATCTACGAGTCACGGCGGGGGAGGAACCGGTGTTGGCGGATTAATACGAGAATGAAATACGGGTTTAATTTTGGATACATGAAAGACGGGGTGAATCCTCCTGTACACTGGAGGCAGGTTGAGGCGGACTGCCACCGGACTAATGATCTTGGTGACAGTAAATGGGCCAATGAATTTGGGAGGAAGTTTATTAGACACGGAGCGGAGAGGAATGTTCTTGGTAGAAAGCCACACTTTTTGACCAGCGACGTATACGGGAGGCCTAGACCGGTGGCGATCGGCTTTGGCCTTGGTGCGCAACCCCACCTGGAGTAGAGTCTCACGGGCTCTAGTCCACGTGCGATGACACCTCTGGACGAAGGCGTGAGCAGAGGGGACCGCGACTTCGGATTCCAGACTAGGAAAAATTGGTGGCTGGTACCCTACGCTACACTCAAACGGAGATAGGCCCGTAGATGACACTGGCAACGTGTTGTGGGCGTACTCCACCATAGAAAGTTGTTGACTCCACGAGGAAGGATTCTTGGAAACCAAACATCGTAACGTTCTTTCCAAATCCTGGTTGGCTCTCTCAGTTTGGCCATAGCTTTGGGGGTGGAACCCTGAGGACAGACTGACAGTCTGAAGCTTACAAAATTCTTGCCAAAATTTGGACACAAACTGGGGTCCCCTGTCAGAGACCATGTAACCGAAAGACGTGGTCAACGACAATCATCGCTGTCTCCTTGGCTGAGGGTAATTTGGGCAAGGGAATGAAATGAGCTGCCTTCGAGAACCGGTCCACCACGGTCAAAACTACCGTGTGACCCCGGGCGGTACAAGAGAGTAAAATCGAAACGACCGAAAAAAAAGTGCCCACCGAGCCTGCCTGGAGTTCAATCTTTTAGCAGTCCGAATGTATTCTAAGTTCTTGTGATCGGTCCAAACGATAAAAGGTACCTCTGACCCTTCTAACCAGTGCCACCACTCCTCCAATGCTAACTTGACTGCCAACAACTCTCTGTTCCCAATGTCACTATTGGAAAGACCAAAAGGCATGACCAAGTATTCAAAGTGTCCCCTGGGGGTGTTAAACGTGGTCTTCCACTCATCCCCCTCCCTGATGCGGACCAAATGATAAGCATTATGTAAATCCAATTTTGTGAAGATGGATGCTCCCCGCAACCTCTCGAAGGATGAAGACATCAACGGCAAAGGATAAGTATTCTTTACCGTGATGTTGTTCAACCCTCGGTAGTCAATACAAGGTCGCAGAGATCCGTCCTTCTTCCCCACAAAAAAGAACCCCGCCCCCGCTGGAGAAGAGGAAGGGCGAATGAACCCTGTTGCTAGAGAATCAGAAATATATTTCTCCATAGCCTCCCTCTCTGGTGTCGAGAGTGAATATAACTTGCCCTTGGGCGGAGCCGTACCTGGTAATAAATCTATGGCACAGTCATAGGGACGATGCGGAGGGAGAGAAGCAGCCCGAGACTTACTGAACACCTCCTTCAGGTCCAGGTACTCCGCGGGCATGTTAGACAGATCCACTGCCTCCTCCTGCAACACAGGGACAGAAACAGACGGACAGGCAGACAATAGACAAGACTTATGACACTGATTACTCCACGAAGACACAGACTTGAGCTGCCAGTCCACTTTAGGGTTGTGACGGGTGAGCCAAGGGTGACCAAGGACAATGGGTGCAAGGGCAGTGTCCAGGATATAGAAAGAGATGATCTCAGTGTGGTTGCCTGATGTGATGAGGGTGATGTCTTCTGTGGCAAAAGTGATGGTGGGAAGTTCTTGTCCATTAAGTGCGTATACAGCAATCTGATGTGTGAGGGGTTTGAGGGGAATCTTGAATTGACGTGCAAATGAGTGATCCATGAAATTACCTTCTGCCCCAGAGTCCAAGAGTGCTTGACAGTCGTGAGTGAGTGTTGACCATCTCAGTCTTACCGGAAGAATGGTAGATGTTGATGAGGTCTTCTCAGCGGAGATCCCACCCGATAGTAGCCTCACACTTACTATCGGGCTTGGCCTTTTACCGGACAGTTGTAAGCATAGTGTCCGGCCCCTCCACAGTCTAGGCAAAGGCCCTGGGACCTCCGCCTTTCCCTCTCCTCCCGGGAAAGCCGAGCTCGACCCACCTGCATGGGCTCGTGATCGTCGACGGGGCTGACCGCGTCCCCGCCTCCAAATCGTGGACCCTCGGCACCTGCCAGAGGGCGTCTACTCGTGGCATGACCTCCAACTCGGGCTAGTCGAGCATCAACTCTGAGGGCTAAAGCGATGAGTTCATTTAGAGATTGAGGCAGGTCCAAAGCATAGATCTCTCTCCGGATGCGGTCAGCCAGCACCTGCAGGAACATGTCCCACTGCGCCTCCTCGTTCCATTTGCTCTCCGCTGCTAGGGTCCGGAACTTGATCGAAAAGTCTGACACTGATCTCTCTCCTTGACGTAAATCAGCCAGCATTCTTGCAGCATCTCTTCCGCCGACCGCCCGGTCGAAAACTCTTCTCATCTCAGCGGAGAGCTCCTGGAATGAGGCGCAGCACGGATCTTCATTCTCCCACACCGCCGTTCCCCATAACGCCGCTTTCCAAGTCAGGAGGGTGAGTACAAAGGCGACTTTGGATCGCTTGGTCTGGAAAGTCTTGGGTTGGAGAGAAAAATGCATGGAACACCGGGTTAGAAAGGCTCTGCAAAATTTTGGATCACCTGAATAGGGCTCTGGGGCTGGTAGGCGTGGCTCCGACTGGGATGGGCTCTCCGATGGTGTGGGGGGAGCGGCCGGTGTGGGCGGCGCAGTGGGAACTCGTAGCTGTTGGATCTGCTGGGTGAGCTCGGACACCTGCGCCACTAACACCTGAACAGCGTGACCAGTATCGTTTAAATTTCTTTCTTGAATGTCCAGACGAGCCATACTGTTACTCAAACAGTCCTCCATGGTTGGCGCTGATGTACTTGCTGTATCCATCCTTTGGTCAGATCGTTCTGTTACGTCAGAAACGAGGATACAATATGCAAGTAAAACTCTTTATTTATAGTCAAAATTGATGATGATGATGATGATGATAGATCCGGGTGATGCAGGCGGTGGCACAGGGACTTTGATGGTCAGACGCGGAGTGATGGATGAAGTGCAGCGTGCTCTGATGATGACTGACGTGATCCAGACATGAAAACGTATCCAACAAGACGTGAAACCGGAACACAGGAACTCAAGACGGGACACGAGGCACAGAAACAGGATCAGACAACCTAGAGACTTCATGTAACGATCTGACAAAGGAGATGAGAAAGTGGTAAGTATTTATAGGAGGTGAGATGAGTGGCAGCTGGTGATGAAGAGTGATTGCAGCTGGATACTGATCAACAGTAACGATCCGGACACACCCACTCACACACATGTAAACAACAAAGCACTAGAGAGAGACATTGGATCTATGAACCGTGACAGGATGCCCTTCTCCATCCAGGCTTTATTAACTAATGGGTGTTTATTGACAGTGAAGTCTGGATTATTCCATATTGGTGAGAAAGTATGAAGTGAAAAGGGGATGGCCGGTTATTTTATTAGTTTTCCACCAAGCTGTTAGTGTTGTCTGGATTGCAGTATTTAGAAATAGATTGTGCTTGTTGATGGTGTTGCAGAATCGTGGCAAGTCTGATGTTGGAATTTCCTTGCATGCTGATTGTTCAAGTTGTATCCATGGGTTTTGAAGGTGATTATTATTAATCCAATTAGTTAAATGATGTATTGCCAGATAGTAATATTGGAAATTGGGTGCTGATAATCCTCCTTGTTCTTTAGATTTTTGTAACGTGTTTAATGCAATTCTACGTTTCTGGTTTTTCCAATAGAAATTGTTTATTGTGCTGTTGAGTGTATTGAACCATTTTTTGGTAGGTTGTATTGGAATATTATTTTTGGTAAAACAGACATTTTGATTGTGGCTATTCGTCCAATAATTGATAATGGGAGATTTTTCCAGCGTTTTAGGTCGTTCTCTATTGTTTTTAATAGTGAAGTAAAGTTAAGCTCGAATAAGTCTGATATGTTTGGAGAGAAGTGTACTCCTAGGTATGTAATGCTGCCTGTTGTGAATTGGTTGTTCTTTATTTTGCTTATTTCAAAGTCTTTATTTAATGGAAGTAGTACAGATTTATTCCAATTTATAGAGTAGTCAGATATGATTGAGTATTCATTGATGAGTTTGATGATTTCTGCCAGTGATTTCTCTGGGTTCTGTATATAAAGTAGAATGTCATCTGCATATAATGATATTTTATGGTTGGTATTATCACATCTATAGCCTTGACAATATTGTCATTTTGTCTGATGGCCACTGCTAAAGGTTCTATAAATAGTGCAAAGAGTAGTGGAGACAGAGGACATCCTTGCCTAGTCCCTCGTTGTAATAGAAACGGTGGTGATATAATATCGTTTGTAATAACTGATGCTGACGGTGTGTTGTATAATAACTTAATCCAGTGTATGAAAGAATTCCCGAATCCATATTTTTCCAATGTTGCATAAAGAAAGTTCCAGTTTACCTTATCGAAAGCCTTTTCAGCATCAAGTGACACGACAACTGTATTTGTTTTTTGTTTAGTGGAATTATTTATTATGTTGAATAATCGACTAGTATTGTTGGAGGAATTCCGTCCTTTGATAAAACCTGTTTGGTCTTGATGAATAAGAGTGGGCATGACTGATTCTAGACGTGTTGCTAATGCTTTACTGATTATTTTCATATCTGTGTTTATAAGTGATAGTGCGCGATAACTAGAGCATAGGGATGGATCTTTATTTGGTTTTAGCAATAATGTAATTAGCGCTGTATTCATATATTGTGGTATGGTAGACTGAATCTTTACGTCTTCTGTCGTTCTGTAAAATAATGGTGAAATTATTGGCCAGAAGTGTTTGTAGAATTGTGATGGGTAACCATCTAAGCCTGGGGCTTTATTGTTTGATAATGAGAAAAGTGCTTTCCTGTATTCCTCTACTGTTAATGGCTCTTCTAGTGTTTGCATTTGTGTAAGATTTAATGTTGGTATTCCTGTACTTTTTAAAAATAAGTCAGTTTTTCTTCTATTTTCCTTTTGCTTATTACTATATAATGATTTGTAAAACATCCTAAATGTCTTATTTATTTCTTGTGGATTATGTATTATTTTATTTTCAGAATTTTTAATGGTAGTTATTAGTGTTTTTTCTTTATTTTGTTTAAGTAAATTCGCAAGATATTTCCCAGATTTATCATTATGTTCAAAGTGTAGGAATTTTAATCGCTGTTTTTGAAATTGTACTTTTTAAAGAATAATTTCTTCCAATTTATTTTTAGTTTTATTTATTTCAGTTAAGGTCTGTTCATTGAAGTTTTGGGAATATATGTTATTTAATATTTTTTATTTATTTTCTAAATCTTCTTGTTTTTGATTTGTCTTGTGTTTATATGTGGAGTATGATATTATTTTTCCTCTTAAAACAACTTTGGCAGTTTCCCAAAGTGTTGATGCAGATATGTCCGGCGTGTCATTTATTTCTAAGAAGGATGTCCATTCTCTTTTAAAGTACTCATTAAATTCTTTGTCTTGAAGCAAGGATGTATTCATTCTCCATCTTTGTTTGATTTTAGTGTGTTTTTTATTGCTGAGAATAAGTGTGATTGGTGCGTGGTCTGAAATAATAATTGGATTTATTTTTGTGTCTGTTATGTCTTGAGTGATGGAATTGCTTGTTAGGAAGAAGTCTATGCGCGAGTATGATTTATGCACTGGTGAAAAATGTGTAGTCTCTTGCTATGGGGTTATTTAGTCTCCAGGTATCGCTAAGTCCAAGTTCATTCATGTACTGTTTTATTGTGTCTGTGGAGTGCAATGTTTTAGTGTGGTTTATATTATTGGATTTATCTAATGATGGATTAAGGACCGTATTAAAATCCCCTCCAATAATGATTTTAGACTGTGGGAATGTGGATATTATTGAGAAAACTTTGTGGAATATTTCATCGTTGTCTGTATTTGGCCCATAAATGTTAGCAATGGTCATTTCTGTATTGTTTATGGATGCATTTATGATAACATAGCATCCCTCTGGATCTGATATTTCTGTGTTGTTTGAAATGAGTATATTTTTGTTGATTAGTATAGCAACTCCTCTCTTTTTTGAGTTATATGAAGCACTGTAAATATGCGTGTATTGTGTAGATTGAAGTTTCTTCATTTCAGATTCGATTAAATGTGTTTCGTGTAACATGCATATATCAGCTTTTAACTTTTTAAGGTGATTAAGTATCTTATTTCTTTTAATTGGTGAATTGATGCCCCTCACATTCCAGCTAACAAACTTTATACGTGACATACTGAATAAACAAAAATAAGATATATGTGTTCATATATATGCATACACAAACTCAAGTATACATCAAATGGATATCTAAGCATCCTCTTACAAACAACTTGTCTAATTTCTGATTGTTTTACTCTCACTCCCCATTTATGCTCAAAATGTAAGAAAAACAAACATTTTACACAAAACAAACATAACATGTACGACATTCGTGACTTGACTTTCGTAGTGTTTATGTATTTGGTATGTGTATATATATATATATATATATATAGCCTGAATGCGCTGTAAGTTGCTTTGGATAAAAGCATCTGCTAAATGCAGTAACTGACATCTAGTTGAGGTCTTTGAGCCGCAACCTTTACACTGCCACATTCAATATCTGTAACAAGCACAAACACCACCAAAAAAAACTTGATGATGATTTTTTTTTTTTTGAAGTTTTACAAATAACATAGCATATGACTTTAAATAATTAAAAATAATAATTTAAAACATTTATATAATCTGTTAAAAACTGAAATTATCAATTGATACTGATAATTAAATGTAAACGGGATACAAACAGAAAGAAGCTACTCAAAACTAACAAATTAAATGGTCACACAAGAAACAGTATTCACATTAGTAGATGTTGCAGATATTGCCTATTGTGAGTAAAGCACCTTGGCAGGAACACAAAACACACCTTTCATTAAAGGAACACTCCACTTTTTTTGGAAATAGGCTCATTCTCCAACTCCCCCAGAGTTAATAAGTTGAGTTTTACCGTTTTTGAATCCATTCAGCCGATCTCCGGGTCTGGCGATAGCACTTTTAGCATAGCTTAGCATAGATCATTGAATCCGATTAGACCAGTAGCATTGCGTTCAAAAATGATCAAAGAGTTTCGATAGTTTTCCTATTTCGTAGAAATGGGCTGAGACGACATAGTCGTGTAGCCTACTGTCGAGAAGGATGAGCTGGTCGTGTCTTTCTGACACCCCAATTATCTCCAGATCTTCCTCCTGGATCTGCCGGTCACTAATCTGGAAAAGAGTAAAAACAATTCACATGTAGGTAAAGGTTAGTGTTTTGGTAACAATGTAGTCTTAGGACACTAGTATTTTCACCAGATAAAAATGGTTTAAAATCAGTTATTATTTCTATCTTTTGCTGTAGTGTGTCGGTAGGAAATGTCACTTTACATTTCTAAATCTGTCTGAAGTGACATGAAGAAACAGAACAAACTGAGACAGACTAAATCCAGAAGAACTGTGGCAACATCTCCAAGACGCTTCAAGTGACTGACCTGCAAAGCTACAGTGCTGTTAAAAGTTTTAGGCACTTGTGTGAAAATGCTGTAAATGAGGATGCTGTCAAAAATAGATTTTCTTTATCAATTATCTTCTATTAACTAAATGAAATCATCATTTGTTGTGAGCATCCTGTGTTTAAAGCAGCTTTTGCCCTCGGTGCACTTGAGCAGTTTCTCAGGAGCTTTGCAGGAGCTTTCTTGGAGCGTCTTGGAGAAACAGTTGACGCTCGTTATAGAAGAATAAAACTTCTTCAGCATGTGCTAGTGCTAAACAAGAAGAGCATGATAAATCACACTTTAGTAATAAGAGTAATTATTTTAGTATCTTTCTGGTCTTTATCTTACTGATTTAACGCTTCTTGTAGACCTGATGAAACACCTGAAGAGTCCCATGAGAGTTCACACTGGAAGGAAGCCGCTCAGCTTTCGATCTGAAAAAGCAACAGATAAGTCACACTGGGGATAAAAGAACTTGTCAAGTATTCACACTGCAACACGAGATCAAATCTGTATGAACATCTGGAAACACATGAAAGGATTCACACTAACCACATCAGGGTCTGATCACTTATCTAGTCTACCTCACAATCACGGTAACTAGATCCTCTTCAGATCCAGCGGTGCGAGAGCAGCAGCACGAAAACATCTCTTCCGTAGAGATTCTGTCCTAACAGACATGAAGAAGAAACGTCATCCAAAGTCAATCTCTCTCCGAGACTACAGCGTTTCAGCAC
This sequence comes from Acrossocheilus fasciatus, assembly GCA_036784905.1. Classification (NCBI taxonomy): domain Eukaryota; kingdom Metazoa; phylum Chordata; class Actinopteri; order Cypriniformes; family Cyprinidae; genus Acrossocheilus; species Acrossocheilus fasciatus. Next base: position 47,831,241 of record CM071940.1, read on the forward strand.
AGCGGTCCAGAGATAGAAAAATGACTGTTTATACTTATAATTACTTACGTTTGTCCAAAAATTATCATTAGATCTTTTTCCAAGTTAAAAGACATCCAATATTTCCATATCATAGCGTTAGCATATCTTTACAAAACTCAGTATGGGTCATCGGCACAATGATCCTAAATATACCTTTAACATGAATTATGAGCGTTGTGGAATTTCAGATTTAAGAATCAATTTAAGATCTGTTGATCCTGTGTCCTGACATAGCATCACATGAAAAACTGAGGTGAAAAACATTGTAATTCGCGTTTAAGGTAAATATGAGATCAAGCAAAGTTTGTAGAGGTTTTGTAGAAGAGGTTCCTGTTCTCTTCATTGTAAGTCAAATGAGCCAGATTATTGAGACTCACCTTTTGTCGGTAATGGATCAGTGATCGCAGGCAATTAATTGTCTAATGCGTTTTAGATTCATATTATGTACCTGTACATTGTATGGGTCAAAATGATCCATTTTTCTTTTATGCCAAAAATCATTAGGATATTAAGTAAAGATCATGTTCCATGAAGATATTTTGTAAATTTCCTATCGTAAATATATTAAAACTTAATTTTTGATTAGTAATATGCAATGCTAAGAACTTCATTTGGACAACTTTAAAGGGTTAGTTCGCCCATTTGAGACATGAAGTTGTATGCAATCCTTACCAGCACTATAGTGCATACACACTGACCCACCCTTTAGTCACCTCCCTGGTCAGAGTTCTGGCCGCTGGAAGTTTTTCAAGATAGTACTCCCGGTTAGTTTCCGGGGCCTCAAAACTGTGCGTTTTTACGTGAAAAAAGTATTTGCGTTTCAAAGCTTGAATAATTTACATCACAAAAAACACGCCTGACAAAATTCATACCTCAGTTTTAATCGGCACTATTTTCTTTCCATTTCTATCAATCCGCGCTGCTGTCAACGTCAACAGTGGGTGGGTCAGTGTGTATGCACTATAGTGCTGGTAAGGATTGCATACAACTTCATGTCTTAAATGGGCGAACTATCCCTTTAAAGGTGATTTTCTCAATATTTTGATTTTTTTGCACCCTCAGATTCCAGATTTTTAAATAGTTGTATCTCAGCCAAATATTATCCGATCCTAACAAACCATACATCAATGGAAAGCTTATCTATTCAGCTTTTAGATGATGTATAAATCTCAATTTTGAAAAACTGACACTTAAGACTGGTTTTGTCGTCCTGGGTCACATATTAGAAAAGGGAATAAACAAGCCCCTTCAATCCGATTGAAATTTCATTCCGATCGAGCTCAATCGGATCGATTAAGGTGTTTACATGAAGCCTTTTCAGTCCGATTGAGCCGTCAATCTGATTACAAACGGATTATTTGGTTGCATGTAAACATAGCCATTGTAATGTTGGAATAGAAAAGGGTCCTGTCCAAACTGTTGCTTTCAAAAGCACACAGTTCCCTAGAATAGCATTATATGCTTTAACATTAAGATTTGTACTCCTCGAAATTACCGAGGTAGTCAAACATGTGCATTAGAAGAGGGTGTCCCAACACATTTGTCAATATAGTGTACTTTACTACCATTTTGTTTTGGATCTTTGATGCAGCCATAATCTTCTCATGGTGGAAACAGGAATTATTTGCACTAATTTAATTGAGACCCTTTATTTTTTTTTCCATATTGGCAGGAAAAGCACTAAAACAACAGTCTGTCACATTTTTATATCTTTATAAATGAAAACCTTCTTTTCGGTCACTATTGTGAATGATGGGATTAAATGGGTTATTGTATTAGCATAATTAAAAATGTGTAAAAAGAAAATAAACACAATTCAACGGTCTATAAATATAAAATGGCTATACAATATGACAGATTTTTAAAGAATTTTTAAAGGATGATTGAAATAGCATATCTATTTCTGACAAAGTATTTGCTTAAAGGGATAGTTCATCCAAAAACGAAATTTCTGTCATCATTTACTCTCCCCAAAGTTGTTCCAAACCTGTATACATTTCTTTGTTCTGTTGAACACAAAATAATACATTTTGAAGAACGCTTGTAACCAAACAGTTTTCGGGCACCATTGACTCCCATAGTATTACTATAGAATTTTACCTGAGCATTGCATATCACGCTTATTGCTTTGTTCTTGGTTCTTGGTTCTTGTCAACAGTATCTCCACCATGATAAGCTCTAAATGAATGACAGGCTTTCTGTTGTAACATCGCGCAAGGTAAATAAGAGGGTGACATCTAGTGGAGAAGACTAATGATAAGATCTTGTTTTAAATGTTTGCTGAAATAAATACAGAAAAAAATTAATGTGCGGCTTTTGAGAATCGATATCGAATCAACGTCATTTAAAAAACGATTAATCGAAATATCGATTTTTTTGCTCAGCCCTACTTTACACTGCTCAAAACTAGCATTTGAATTGTCAGTGGCAAATTCTTTAAATATGAAAACATACTTACAGGCTGTGAGTCTGAAGTGCCAGACTGTCCTTGCAAAGTTGTAATTGCCCCACTTTATAGAAACAGTCTTTGTGCAAGCCAGCATTGTAGGCTACTCTCCCAGGTTCAGGAAACAGTCGTCCGTAAAATGCGCTGCATACACTCTAATATTTGGGTTGAACTGTTCTGGAACATTGTTGTTGTTGTCTGACTTTTTCATTAACTCTTCCCATCTGGTGGAATGACCTGCTCAACTCAATCCGAGCAGCTGAATCCTTAGCCATCTTCAAGAAACAGCTAAAAACTCATCTCTTCCATCCTTGTTTGACCCTCTAGCTCTAGCACTCTCTATTCTAATTTAATTTTATCTGTCTTCTTTTTATTTAAAAAAAACCCAGCACATTTGACCCTCTATCAATTGCTTATTTATTCTCTAACTCCTACCTTTTCTTGTAAAACTAACACTAGCTTTCTTTTTTTTTTCTATTTAAAAATAAAAAATAAAAAATAATAATAATAATAATTTTTATGTGTACTGCGTTAGGCTAACCAAGACTTGTATTAGCACTTGCATGTTTTTGCGCTTTTGTTGGTTTTGATTGCTTCTAATGTCCTCATTTGTAAGTCGCTTTGGATAAAAGCGTCTGCTAAATGACTAAAGGTAAATGTGTTGTAAATACAACTTAACCACTGATTTCTAGTTCTGTCCTCTTTTGGAAGCTCAAACAAAGTAGTTTCGCTTACAAAACAAAACACAGCGTCTCCAGGACATGGCACCGGCGGCAGCAACAATACTACAGCGAGAATAATAGTTCCGCCTTCTTTCATTGCTTATACGTTTGGACGGTATTATGCAAATCTTCCCACACTGTGACGTAGACATGTGGGGGCGTGTTTGAATGAGCCGTTTTAGGAGGGCATGGATGAGTCTTAACTTTTATAAAGAATATCTCTTTGGTTTTGAGACTTTAGTCTTTGGAACTTCAGGGATCTTATCTATGCACAAACAGCTTGTAACACTCCAAAGAGAAAGGAAAACTTGAAATCGCATCATATGACCCCTTTAACTACATATCCAAAGACACTGATGGGGGCCAGGAAGAGGAGCTTCAAAGATTCATCCCTGGCTTGAGTACTCAAGAATATTAGACACAGCATATTGTTATGCCTGTAGACATTTTAGCCCTCCCAATAGCCCAGAGTCGGTTTTTGAGAGTAGTTTAAAAACTGGGAGAAGGCAGCCTACAAGGAAGGGGGATTTAGAATACATGCAAGATCAGAGTGCCACAAGTAAGCCATGGTTGCATGGAAAGACTATGAGACAGCAGTGAAAAAAAACAGAACTTTGCTAAATGTCTTAAACAAAGAACACGACAAGCAGGTTAAAGACAACGGAATATATGAAAACAATCGCTGAAGTACTACTACTAACTGCCACAAAGAACATTGCACAAAGGGGACACGATGAGTTGGCAGAATCAGACAACAGGGGTAACTTCATAGCAATCTTGGAAACAATTGCCAAACATGACAAAACTGTGAAAAAAAGGTTGCATTCTATCCATAATGCCAAATACACCAGCAAAGCAATTCAGAATGAGGTACTTAGTTGTTTGGCTGATATGGTTAGAACAAAAATAACAGAAGAAGTAAAACAGAGCGAAGTCTTCAGTATTATGGCTGATGAAACAAGACATTAAAAAAAGATGAAGATATCCTTGGTACTCAGGTACTATTATAGTGGAGCCATCCATGAGAGTTTTCTCCATTTTGAATCAGCTGATCTGGGAGACACAGCTGGGCTTACTGAAAAGATTATCCACATGTTAGAAAGCCATGGTCTAGAATACAGAGAAAATTTAGTAGGCCAATCCTATGATGGTGCGTCCGTTATGAACGGCAAGCATGCAGGTGTACAGGCACAAATTAAAGATGTGGCAAAGCATGCCTTTTACATTCACTGTAGCACCCACTGCCTAAATTTGATACTAGTCGACACAGTCAAAGCAATCCCTGAGGCTAATAGATTTTTCTCACTGCAGGAAAGGCTTTATGTGTTCATGTCGGGGTCACATGTGCACAAAAAATGGCTTGCTGTACAAAGAGAAATGTTTGAAGGTGCTCCTAGAGAACTTCAGAGACTAAGTGATACTCGGTGGGTATGTCGTTATATTTCACTGTGCAATACTTTGGATAGATTGCCTGCCATTAAGAGAGTTCTGCAAGAGGTAGTTGAGGAACACAATGGTGACAGGTCAGTTGAAGCACAAGGTCCGCTTGCACAGTTAGACTTGAAATTCATTGTACATCTTGTTACGCTATATAAAATCTTTGGATAAGTCAAGTCACCTTTATTTATATAGCGCTTTTAACAATACAAATTGTGTCAAAGCAACTGCACAATATCCAAATAGGAAAATAGTGTGTCAATAATGTAAAATGACAAAATTAAACACTCAATTTTCAGTTAAAGGCATTTTATTATTGAATTCAGTGATGTCATCTTCCAGCTCAGTTCAGTTTAAATAGTGTCTTTGCAATCAGGTCGACGATATCGCTGGAAATGAAGTGAACTAAGCAAGCCAGAGGCGACAGCGGCAAGGAACCAAACTCCATCAGTGACAGAATGGAGAAAAAAACCTTGGGAGAAACCAGGCTCATTCGGGGGGCCAGTTCTCCTCTGGCCAGACGAACCAGCAGTTTGTTTCAACTGCAGCAAAGTCAGATTGTAAAGGCTCAACTGGTTCCAGTGGTCTTTTCCCGATGGCTGTCTAGGTGACGGGGTCCTCACTGGGGATCTGTCTCTGGAGCTCATCTAGTTGTCCTGGTGTCCGCTGACGTTCAGGGCTGTAGAGGTCATCTCTAGGTGCTGATCCACCATCTGATCTGGATACGAACTGGATCTGGTGACTGCAGTGACCATCTGGGTTGGATATGGACCAGATTGGATGGCTACGGTGACCTCGGAATAAGAACAAAAGATGTAGATGCCATTCTTCTAACATTTACATTTACACGTAGTCATTTAGCAGATGCTTTTATCCAAAGCGACTTACAATTGGGGAATACATAAAGCAATTCATCTTGAAGAGGCAATCAGACAGAGGAAGGGCTTGAAACACCAAGTCTGAGGCATTGTTCAAGTAAGTAAAAGCTAGCTAGGGAAGGAGAGAAAGATAAAGGGAAAGATTACGGGTGTTTTTATTTTTTTAGGATGAAGTCAAGTAGTGTCGAAAGAGATGAGCTTTCAATTGTTGCTTGAAGATTGACAGGGATCCAGCAATCCGGATAGGGGTGGGAAGATTATTCCACTAGCCGGGAACAGCGAACGAGAATGTTCTGGAGAGTGATTTTGAGCCTCTCTGTGATGGTACCACGAGGCGTCGCTCACTAGCAGATCTCAGACTTCTGGAGGGGATGTAGATTTGTAATAGTGAGTGGAAGTAGGAGGGTGCTGAGCCTGTGGTCGTTCTGAATGCAAGCATCAGTGTCTTAAACTTGATCCGAGCTGCAAATGGTAGCCAGTGCAAGGAGATAAAGAGAGGTGTAACATGGGCTCTTTTGGGCTCGTTGAAGACCATTCGTGCCGCTGCATTCTGAATCATTTGTAGAGGTTTGATTGTGTTTGATGGAAGTCCAGCCAGAAGAGCATTGCAGTAGTCCAGCCTAGAAATGACAAGGGCCTGGACAAGTTGCGCAGCATGCTCTATCAGGAAGGGCCTGATCTTTCTGATGTTGTGTAGTGCAAACCTGTAAGATCGAGCAGTGGATGTGGTTGGTTGGAGGTCCTGTGTGTGTGGAGGTGAGAACTGATTACTGATTGTTCTAGTTTTGGCTGTGAAAAAAGTGGCAAAGTCATCAGCTGTTATGGAAGTGGTGGGAGGTGGTGGAGGGGGACAGAGGAGAGAATTAAATGTTCTGAAGAGATTGCGCGTGTCTGGAGTGCTGTTGATCTTGTTGTGGAAATGTGAGGATTTGGCAGTGTGGATTTCAGCAGAGAAAGATGAAAGCAAAGACTGATACCTACTCCGGTCCGATGGCTCGTTTGATTTGCACCATTTTCTCTCTGCTGCTCTGAGTTTGGTCCGATGCTCACGAAGAACATCGGATAACCAGGGGCTAGAAGGGGCAGCCCGTGCCGGCCTGGAGGAGAGAGGGCAAATGTCGTCTAGACAAGAGGTTAAGGTATAGCATAAAGTGTCAGTAGCTGCATTCACATCCAGAGATGAGAAATGGGTAGGTGAGGGAAGAGAGGAGGATACTACAGAGGAAAGAAGGGAGGGGGAGGGGGAGGGGGAGAGGGAGAGGAAAGGGAGCGTAGGTTTCGTTTAAAAGTAACCAGTAAGGGAGTTGGTGGCACCCGGGTAGCAAAATGTAATGTAAATGTAATGAAGAAATGGTCAGAGATATGTAGCGGTTTTTCCAGAATGTTATCTGCAGTACAATTGCATGTGTAAATTAAATCAATTTGGTTTCCTGATTTGTGCGTGCTAGTAGTGGTAAGGTGTTTGAAATCAAATGAAGCTAGGAGTGCATGGAAGTCTGTAGCTTGTCTAGATGAATGTTGAAATAGCTAAAGACTAAGAGTGGAGACTCTCATTTACATTATATTAGCATATTACAATGTTAGTTTAAACATTTAACCTAGATAAAAGTGCGCTGTTAGGTGTATATCTAAGCATTTGTGTGGAGAGTGGAAGCTGAAGCGCGCTTAATGCATGGAGGCGCCAGCGCGATCACTTCATTTTTTCTTCATAACAGTGGAAACAACTTGAAGTACGGCATCATTTTTGCTCATAGGTAAGACTAATACTTCATTCGGAACTGTAAATGGCACGATCGACCCGAGTTCGAGCCGCCTTTTGCCAAACTTTTTTTCTCCCTTTTCAAATCTCATATTGCATCAGAAAGGCATTTATTTTCAATAAAAATGAAGGAAATAATAAAAAAGTTGAAAATAAGAGTATCGGGTAGGGTTAGGGTAGGTGTAGGGAGGGCTTTATTGTCCCAATAAGATGGCATCCATTTAATAATTTGAATTAAAACTATAATTTACACAATACGTTATTGTTGCATACTGTTCTCTATCGCATCGAGACCACCAGAATACATACGTATGGTGACTATGACACCACCTGTGGCATGTGACATGGATTTATCTGTAAGACATTAATTATGCCCATGCGCAGATCATACTCACCTGTGTGTATATAAGGGATGATCATAGCGCATTACTTCCTCTTTTGATTCCACGCGTCACTGTGCATGTGGATAGTAATTGCTGGTAATGTTAACAGTTAAGCTTATTGTATTTTCTCTATTCATTCAGTGTTTGCTTACCTGACTGATTTTTGTTGCTGCAGGCATCAGTGTGAAAACTCCGATCCATCAAGGATAAGAAGAGCTTGTTTGTTGCCCTCTTCCGGAGGACTGTCGCTTGTATAGAGATCTTCATATATTCATTCATCTCGCAGCTATACCGTATCACACCATTAACGAGGCGTTAACGCGGTCATGAGCTGTAGTTCCGTATTGCGTCTAGCGTTCTAGATCGCTAACGCGGGAGACTTTAGGTGAGTCATCTTCTACATGCAGTAGTGTTCAGAACATCAAAGCACGATACTGTATTGCACGACTTAGTGCACGACTGCACGCCTTGTCAGTGCATGCAGACTGCTGTAGATTTCTACCAGATGATGGAGGGGTTATGCTCCGCCCTAATCCAGCCTTTTTGCCGAAAGTCCTGTCCCCTCTCCATTTAAACCAAGTGACTGAACTACATTGTTTCCAGGGAGTGGGTCAAGATGAATTTACTTCATCCTTGCTTTGCCCTGCGAATAAGATTGCAGTTTCACATTTTGCATATGCGCAAAGTGAATTATTTTTTACATGCAATGATGCAAAATAAAACCAAACAAGATTTGTAACGAAGAAAGAATATGTAGACAAATAAGAATAAATGATGTAACCCCACATGATGTTGCATTTATACACTCCTTCATTTAAATGCAGCTGCTATTATTATTATTTTTTTTGGAGTTTTACTTAAATTGTGTGAAAGCAAGTAAGGAAGGCTCCCTTTAAAATCACTGAAGTTGTCAATTAATGAAGCTCTTTTTTACATCATGCGCACTGTTGATTATAACGAGAGAACTTGAGTTTAAAGGTGAGGACGTTTTAATCCGTCCTCTTTTCAGTTTCAATGATTTAGCTAAATCGTGTCCAGGTTTAATTTATTCGTTTCTTGTTTTAGTTAGGCCTAAATAATGGGAGTTATGCTGTTTTATAAATTAAAAATGTGCTTGTGACAAATATTAAGTAATGTGAGAATATTGACATTTTGCACATAAATCCATGTATCCTAGCCTACTAAAATAGGCTACTTTTAATGCTCCGACGCAAAGTAAACCACCATTTCTATAGGATAATATAAAACATGATTCATATTATATGTGATAATATGATAATATTCATATGATCATATTATCACATATAATATGAATCATATTAAATAATACTGCACATGTGCTAAATGTTTCAAATCTAAAATATGGTGTAATACTGTGTAGCTTAGAGTAAATATAAGCACAGGCTCATAGACTTGAGATTTATCCTGCTTGAATTCGTTCAAAGAAACGCACATAACTTAATCAGTACTACTGTAAATTCGCATCTGTGAATATTAAATATTTTAACTACAGTGTTTTTCTTAAATTTTCCGCCGACTGCAGCCGTCAAATGTAACACATCGGCGAGGCAAAGCTGACGGCTATTTGCGAAAATGTGTTCTGATGCGTTTGCTTGATAACTTGTGGTTGAAGCGGCACTAGGCGGTCAAAAGCTGCAAATGCACTTTACAGACACTGCAGCGATGGTACTTACGGCGGTAAAAAGCACACTTTTTGTTGTCCACCTACTGTAGAAAGCTGTGTGATTTGGAGCTGGTTGGAGCTCAAGGAATTGAGTTTGAGACCACTGGTCTAAGGTATGCACCACATGAACCAAACTGTGGCATCGGAAAGGTACGCACCAGGCATTGAAACCAGCATATGATTTTGGATTTTGCTTCTAAGGTGGCCGAGTTTTCAAAAATACTTGCTACAGATGTGAAAAACACAGAAAATCTAACCCTATCCGAATTTATGATGGACGAAAGTTTCAGAGACAGTGTGTAAACGTCGTATTTATTGTAGGTTTTAAAAATGAAGTACTGTGATCAGTGAAAGAGTACATGGTGATTGGGTCAGTCTTTGATCAATGGACTGCTGAAGTGATAAGCTTGAGAGATCATAAAGCAATTCCTGAGCTGAGCAGTTTTTCCGCAAAAGGATACAATTTCTTGTGTTTTATACATATAGCCTGCCATATTCAGTTTATTCCATAATTTAGTTATACATGAATAGTAAGGTAAGAATAGAATAAAAAAAAAAAAGAATAAAAAAAATGGTTTATTAATCCATACACTGTTGATATAGGATGTTGTTGCATGAGGGGGAAATAACATTCAAACTCCAGCAACATTTGTGGCATGATATCAATCACCACAGAAATAACGGTCAACTCATTCTTTAAAGCAGTAAACATTAAATCATGCTCTGTTTCAGTAGTATTCTCACAGGCTTCAATATTATATATGTAAACATTACTTGCTGATTTTGTCTACGTAAACTTACATTCAGTGTTTATTTGTTTGTATTTCTTTCTTTCAGTCTTCAGTCAGTTGGTAAACCTATAGTATTTTTCGTAAGATGCGCATGACATGGATATCAGAAGGTGGTGTGTCAAATTAATTTTTGTTCAACATTGTCTATCATAAATAGAGTTGAACATCTACTGAACACGGAACATCTCTTTACATATGATTAACAATTAACTACTTTTTTAGCTGAAGCTCCATAAATCAAGTACAAAAGACAGTAAATCAGGACACTATGAAAAGAGCATGAGGGTCTGTGGGATGACAGAGCAAGAGCTGGACACGAACAGTGAAGGATGAATGCTGCTGCTGGAAACCTTTGTGTTTGTGGTACAGATGAGAATGAGATCAGTCAACAGCTCAGCATTGAGGACAGAAGACAGAATCCACCTCAGACAGACTCTCTGAGAGATGAAGCTTCGACTGACAGCCAACAATACTGCCATCTGAGCTTCCCTGACATCCACGCAGCACTGAGAGAGCTGACCGCCACCGTTACAGAGCAGAAAGCCAACATCAGAGCCTTAGAGACGCAGCTGAAGGAACAACAGACATTCATCCTGGAAGAGCTGAACAAGAAAACTGATGGTATCTTACCAGAACATTCACTCTTTTATCAGTTTCTCTCAGAGGAAAACACCAAAGCAATACACTGCATAGTTTAAATGTTAGTGTAAAATTGAGTAGTCACTGTGTAAATCGTGTTATCTGTAACGGGGCTGACGAGACGAGAGGCGTGCGGATCCATGTGCAGGCTTTTATTCATAGGCATAGTCACAGATACAGGCAGGGACGAAACAATGGCAAACAGGTATGGCAGGGACAAGACAAAGAGTAAACTTAGGGCAAGCGGAGGTCGACGATCGGCAAACAGAGTCCAGAGGAGCTAGGCAGAGAGATAATCCAGGTAAAACGGGCTAGAGTCCAATAGGGGTGCAAACAGTGTCCAAACGGCAAGGCAAGGGTTAATCCAGGGAACACGGGCTAGAACAAACACGGGAAAAACCAGGCAGGGAAAACTATCCAGGGCTTTGTAAAGTAGCTACTACTAGGAGAGCGGTAAACGCATACAATACTTGGCGATGAGGGAGAGAAAGTCCAGGGTTTTTATAAGGTGTGTGATCAGTGTGTGCGTGGGATCAGGTGTGCGTGTGATTAGTGCAAAGAGTGATTGGTGACAGCTGTGATCAGTGTTGGATGATGGGAATTGGAGTCCATTGAGAAGTGTAGTGTGAAAGTCCATGTGGTGAGCTAGTGACCTCTGGTGGTGGGTGAATGGAAGTGCAGACTGGACCCCCCCAAAGAGCGGCTTCCAGACGTTCCACACAGTCTATAAATCCAGGAGGGAGGTGGAGCGGAGGCGGAACAGGGGAAGGGATGGAGGGCCAGGTCCCTGTGGAAGCGGAGTGACTGGGGACCAAGGCAGAGCCAACACAGCAGGAAACCTGGGCGGAGCCGGCGGGACTTGAGCCCACCAGGGCGGACCAGACAGGACTTGAGCCCACCAGGGCGGACCAGACGGGACTGAAGATCTCCACGGCGGTGCAGAAGACCACCAGAGCCAGATAGCAGACCACCACGGCGGAGCAGGTGGAGTAGAAGACCACCAGAGCGGAGCAGGAACCCACAGCAGAGCCTGGGACCTAGGGAGGACGGAGACACAAGGAGAAGACAGAACATGCACAGACACAAGGACTGAGGTAGGGGACACAGGAAGTTCATTGAAGGCCTCCATAGCCGTGACAGGACAGAACGAGAGTTCATTGACGGCCTCCATAGCCGTGACAGGACAGAGCGAGCGTTCACTGACAGATACCGCTGACACCCCTGGAGGTTCTGCAGCGGTTGCCGCCACCTCTGGAGGTTCTACAGTGGTAAACACAGGACACAGGGAGAGTTCAGTAATGGTCTCTTTGACCGCAACACAACAGAATGAGAGTTCATTGACAGATACCGCTGACACCTCTGGAGGTTCTGCGGCGGTTGCCGCCACCTCTGGAGGTTCTGCAGTGGTAAACTCAGGACACAGGGAGAGTTCATTGCTGGGCGCCACCACCTCGGGCAGTTCTGCGGTGGTGTACGCAGCCCAAACGCAACACAAAGTGATTCCCATCAGGGGAAGTGCCTCAGACAGGGGAATATGCAGAAGAACAGGAGGGTTAGTGTGAGTGGGTTTGGGGATACCAGCCGTGCGTGCAGACACCAGCGGTACATCCCTCAAACTAGACATCAAATTGGAATAGTGAAAGACAGACCTTGATCTGGGTGTGTCAGCCCAGATGTGACCCGACTCTGGAAGGTCAGCCGTGACGGGCTGTGGCTCTGGACGAGCAGCGGAGACGTGCTGCTGTGACTCTGGACGAGCAGCTGTGATGTGACTTGACTTTAGGAGATCAGCTGAGACGTGAAGTGACTCTGGACGAGCAGCTGAGACGTGAAGTGACTCTGGACGAGCAGCTGTGACGTGCTGCTGTGACTCTGGACGAGCAGCGGAGACGTGACTCGGTTGATGACGACCAACTGTGACTTGGCTTGACTCACGAAGAGAAGCTGTGACTTGGCTTGACTCACGAAGAGAAGCTGTGACTTGGCTTGACTCACGAAGAGAAGCTGTGACTTGGCTTGATTCGTGACGATCAATGGTTAGCTTGTGAAGATCAGCTTTGACTTGATTTGTGAAGATTAGCCGTGTCTTGGCTTGATTCATGAAGATCAACGGTGACTTGACTTGATTTGTGAAGATTAGCTGTGTCTTGGCTTGATTCATGAAGATCAAAGGTGACTTGACTTAGCTTGCGAAGATCAGCTTTGACTTGACTTGATTTGTGAAGATTAGCCGTGTCTTGGCTCGATTTGTGAAGATCAACGGTGACTTGACTTGATTTGTGAAGATTAGCCGTGTCTTGGCTCGATTTGTGAAGACCAACGGTGACTTGACTTAGCTTGCGAAGATCAGCTTTGACTTGACTTGATTTATGAAGATCAACTGTAGCTTGACTTGACTCTCTGACATTAACTTTGACTTGACTTGGCTCACGAATAGCAGCAATGACATGACGGGGTGTTGTTGTGGCCGCCATTTTGTGCTCGTGCTCTAGTGTAGCTGCCACTTTATGTGTCTGCCCCAGTGTGGCTGCTATCCAACGAGAGAATGCAGTGTCGCATTCCTCCGTGACACCCACAGTGGAAGCTGAACCAATAGACCATAGAGCATAATCTAAGAAACAACTCAGTGATGAACGCGGGCCCTCGCGTCTGAGCTGAGATCGCAGAGGCGGATTAATGCCATCACAAAAAATCTCAATTAAGACTATGTCTGGTAAATCGGAATAATGAGCAAAAACTAAAAACTCCCTAATATGGGTCTCCAATGAACGTGGGCCTTGTTTAAGGGCAAACAATTGTCTATTTGTGCCCATACCTGACCAATGTCCGTCTGAGAAGTTGCTGGATCCTTGTGTGGCCGAGTATTCTGTAACGGGGCTGACGAGACGAGAGGCGTGCGGATCCATGTGCAGGCTTTTATTCATAGGCATAGTCACAGATACAGGCAGGGTCGAAACAATGGCAAACAGGTATGGCAGGGACAAGACAAAGAGTAAACTTAGGGCAAGCGGAGGTCGACGATCGGCAAACAGAGTCCAGAGGGGCTAGGCAGAGAGATAATCCAGGTAAAACAGGCTAGAGTCCAATAGGGGTGCAAACAGTGTCCAAATAGCAAGGCAAGGGTTAATCCAGGGAACACGGGCTAGAACAAACACGGGAAAAAACAGGCAGGGAAAACTATCCAGGGCTTTGTAGAGTAGCTACTACTAGGAGAGCAGTAAACGCATACAATACTCGGCGATGAGGGAGAGAAAGTCCAGGGTTTTTATAAGGTGTGTGATCAGTGTGTGCGTGGGATCAGGTGTGCGTGTGATTAGTGCAATGAGTGATTGGTGACAGCTGTGATCAGTGTTGGATGATGGGAATTGGAGTCCATTGAGAAGTGTAGTGTGAAAGTCCATGTGGTGAGCTAGTGACCTCTGGTGGTGGGTGAATGGAAGTGCAGACTGGATTCGTGACATTATCTATCTATTATTATAATAAGTAGGGATGTCCCGAGCCGATCTCAAGTATCAGGATCAGGGCCAATCAAGCGTTATTTTAACTGATTATTATTATTATTTATTTTTTTGTCAGCTGTCATGCTGGTGATGTGCAGTAGGTGGCAGTAGATTTGCGCAGAATGTGATTCCAGTAAAACTGAACCTTTAGCATATCATTTAAGATGAAAATCACGAAGAATCAGTTTACCAGGGGTGCAAACTCAGGGGTGAAAAAGGTGACAAACCCACAACCCACGCACACACAAGGTTATTACTGTCAGCCGATATAAATAATTGTAATTAATCATAATTAATTGTAATTATTTATATACAATTCCCTTTTGAGCTGATTTGCTACAGTACACAGTTCACCATCAACAGTTATTAATCAAATAAGTCGAGGCAGAAACAGACACCGGAGAACAGTGAGCTCTTTAATATACAAAAACAATACAGTCATCTATACGACACACTTCTACAAAAACACACAACAGTATTACAGCGACCTGCTTATCAAACTCTTCAGACCGCCGTGTCATTTTCTAGTGCTGCTTATTATTTTGTACTTTTATAAAGTTCACTTAGTACACCTCTAATATACTCTACTTTAATCATGCACTTAACATCAGGAGAGCTGATATTAGAGACCTGAGACGGGTGTTTTTAGGGATAGTTTACTCCTAAAATATGTTTTGATCATAGACATAAATGACATTTTCATTTTGAGTGAACTATCACTTTAATATTGCAATTATTTCACTAAAATGAGCACCAGAAATGTACATGCATACGGAAAAATATCATGGTAACACTTTACAATAACAGTACATGAATTATCATGTACTAATACCTTAATAAATAATTACTTGACTATGAATTAATGAAGAGTTAAGACATGTATTAATCAAGAACTAATGAAGAACTAACTTAACTACGACATGAGTCATATGAACTACCGCATGAATTACACCACCTTAATTACATGTTAGTTCCTGCATGTTAGTTAATGTATTAATTAACACTTTGGGGTAAACTAAATCAAACATGCTCTAGAAGAAAGATTCATAATTCAATTAATACATTAACTAACATGCAGGAACTAACATGTAATTAAGGTGGTGTAATTCATGCGGTAATTCATATGACTCATGTCGTAGTTAAGTTAGTTCTTCATTAGTTCTTGATTAATACATGTCTTAACTCTTCATTAGTTCATAGTCAAGTAATTATTAATTAAGGTATTAGTACATGATAATTCATGTACTGTTATTGTAAAGTGTTACCAATATCATAAACAACAAGCATAAACATCATAACAACATTAAACTAAAAATTAATTGGGTAACACTTTATAATTTTTATTAATAAATCATTAACAAACTAGGTAAGGTCCGGGACAGGTTTGGTGTTATGGGTTGGTTTAAGGTTAGTTAAGGGGTCATTGATTACTAGAAGAGAACACGATTCAATCTGTTTATATTACATTGTTCAGTGAATGAGATGCAGGCTCTTGAGCTGAAATACAGCACACTGCAGTACAGCAGCTGCTCTGTGGATTCACTACAGAGTGTTCGTCCTGGTTGTGATTCGATCTCTGACGTCTACAGCAGCAGCGAACAGACTTCATCATATTACGAACATCAGGCCTCATGAACAGATACAGAAAACAGTCAGCAAGTGGATTCACATACATGAGCATTTCAGCACAGTAGATACATTTCTCAAAAACAATATTGTCATTTAAATATAGCACAGTGTTTTTCAGCTCTATATTCAGCAGCAGGTTAAACTGAGCTGCAGGTGTTCAGTGAATGAGATGCAGGCTCTTGAGCTGAAATACAGCACACTACAGTACAGCAGCTGCTCTGTGGATTCACTACAGAGTGTTCGTCCTGGTTGTGATTCGATCTCTGACGTCTACAACAGCAGCGAACAGACTTCATCATATTACAAACATCAGGCCTTATGAACAGATACAGAAAACAGTCAGCAAGTGGATTCACACACACAAGCAAATGTGTAAAGGGGTAAAATTTAACAACAATGATACTGTAATAGTTAAATTGTACAATAAATTCCACAATCACAGAAGGGAGAATGAGAAGTGTATACGTCAACAGCACCAGAAACAAACTGCCCAAAATTAATTTGCGCTTGAGAGCAGTCAGAGATATTGAGCGAGAAAGACCTCGACAAGTGCCAGCAAAACAGAGAACGATGATGGGGTAGGGAATTAAAAACGCTATACTCAGGGGTATAATACTCAAAGAAAAATAAGAGAACAATGCAAAGATCAGAGGCACAAACCAGACGATCACAGAAATAAAACAGGAGAGTTTGAGTGACTGGTGAGATCTGTACCAGATCGGATGAGAAACCAGAAGATATCGTTCAGAAGCCACACATGCCATAAAATACAGACCCACCAACAAAGAATAGTGATGTGCACCATACAGTTCCTGTGTCCATTCTGATGTCCTTATTAATATACAAAGGACCTGTATGAGATCTGAAAGTATCAAATTACTAACAAAAACTGAAGCAGCAGGCCGAGATTTGATGATGAAACACAAGCCAATCAGAGTTAAGATCATGACTAGAATCTCAACGACTAAAAGGACACGGAAATATACAATGAATGCATATTCATGTTTACTTATAAATTCAATCAACTCCCTATAGAATAAATCTTTATTTGATCCTGTTGAGTTATTGATGCTGATGTTATGTTGTGCCATTGTTTCACAAATTCCTTAGAAGAAGCAGTAAATAACAAACCAGTTATTAGTTTTAATATGTGAGAAATGCTTCAATTTCTCATTATAAAATTGGTCTAACATGTTTCTTCTGTATAAATGTTGCCATTCAAATGTGGCGTGTGTGATGTTACAGGGATAGTTCACCCAGAAATGAACACTGTGTCATCTTTTACTCACCTCATGTTGTTTCAAACCCGAAAAATTGTTCATCTTCTGAACACAGATGAAGATATTTTAATGAATTCTGAGAGATTTCTGTTCCTCCAACAGTCAGATTGATGCTTCAAAAAAACTTCATTAAACTAATTCATATGAATTGAGAGGTTTAGTCCAAATTATCTGAAGAGATTTGATCACTTTATCTGATGAACAGATTTAATTTAGGCTTTTATTCTCATATTTACACTGATCAGCAAACATAAACAGAAGCTCATTGGTTCTTCCGGATCTCAAACGTCCTGCGAAACACAAGAATGATCCTCATTGATTCTGACACAACTGTGCTTGAGCTTCTGTTTGCCGTGACTACTGTGTGCTGATTCATGTTTATCTGTGAATAAAAGCCTGAATTAAATCTGTTCAGCGTATAAATCGATCGAGTCTCTTCAGAAGATGCAGACTGAACCGCTCAATTCATCTGGGTTTCTTTATGAACTCTGTGTTGACTGTCAGCGGAGGGACAGAAATCTCTCAGATTTCATTAAATATATCTTCAGTTGTGATCTGAATGTGAAGAAAGTCTTACAGGTTTGAAGCGACATGAGGGTTAACGAATGATGACAGGATTTTAGTTTTTAGGTTAAATATCCCTGTAAAATGTTCAAAATACATTATACATTAAAACCCCACATACATTATAAAAGGATAAAGGTTAACTTAAAATATTTTTAAATGTTTTATGTTGAAATCTCTGCCCATAAAATCTTTTTTAAGAATGTTGTTCTGAATATTCAGTACTTCAGCACAACTGCTAGTGTGACACTGCTTTAATAAAATAGTTCAATAAACAAGCAATAAATACTGAACAACTTACATTTATGACAGAACTTGTCCAGTTGGTTTATTTCTTTTTCCACAGAGAAGTCAAAGGAGAACGTTCAGCATCATATTTTCCATCAACTCCACACCGTAAAAACACATCCAAACGCTGTTGATCTGATGGAGAACATCGTTCAGATACAAACAAAAGTGAGTAAACTTTTAGTCCATTTAGTAGCAAGTTTAACTCCAACATTTCTAACTTGAATAGTGAGATCTTACTGTGATGTAAGGAGCGAGACGACTGGGGAAGCTGCAGTGAATGGTGTTTATTGAGCAACAGTTGTAACAAACGCTGAAATAAGACGAGAGCGGTGAGTAGAGCACAATAACATCAATGACTAATAAAATAAACTGACTTCTCCTGCAGAAATCCACAGAAACAGATGAAGAGCGTACATGATCCAACTCAGACTAGACAAGACTTCAGCTCCAACACTAATTAAACACTCAAAGATTCACTCAGTCAATGTCATATAAATGACTTATAATGACTGTTAAACTGTAATTAATGCTGAAAAAAGGTCATGAAAAAGGGTAGTTTAGGTGGAAATCTCTACCCGAGTACACTAAAATGCTTTCTAGTTTATTTTTCAGTGTTTTTCACTTCCTCGGTCAAATAAGAAACCTGCAAATACTAAGAGAAGCACAAATGCTCAGACTTTCCTAATTATTTTGCTGCTTTGTGAACTCGGCTGTTTTCTTTAGGAAACACATCTGTGACGTTATTCCACTCAGTGCTGATAGTAAAACTGAAATAGCACAGACTTTTAATGAAAGGAAACTAGTTTGATTAACTACACAATCAGTGACACCAGAGGCTGAAAGACACATATTCAGTTAACAATATATGAACTACATGAGATAACATGATCTGCAATCATAACGACAATTACAAGAGCTGATCACCTCATTATTGAACACAACCCCTAAAATGAAAAGTGGCTCTGACAAGGACCTGAAAGAAGACTCCAAAAACTACATTAAATAATATATACGAGACAATATGACACAACACATGATCTTACCTGGATCAGACTGTGTCTTGAAGATGTTCATCAGTAGATGATGGTGTCTCTGAGCCGATGGTCGTTCTTTTATAGTCTGAATTCACTCCGGAAACAGCGGAGAATGGAGAGTGATTCTGTCAGATAATGAGCAAATGAACAAAGATGCATTAAACATAATGAATGATTAATGCACATGCAACCACAACTTTAAAATGTAAAACCATTACATGACATCAAAAATGTAACCATAAGATCTGTGTACAACTTGAGGGCTGCAGAAGTCTCCAGATCGTCATTATAGAAAAATGAGATTCCAGTTATCAAGGAGCAGAGAATAGAGACCTGAGATCGGATCTGCAGCCTGCATCTAAGGTCACTATATATTGAAAGGTTTTCAGCTGACTTGGAGAGGTCAAGCAGCCTGGAAATAAATGTCCTGCCCTGGGAATTATAGGTATCACAAAATTAAGATGGCCTAGCAAAGAGAGCAAATCTCTTCTGGAAAGACTTTTGGCTGACTTCTGAGCATTTCTCATGACGTCTCTAAAGCGATTTAATCTCTCAAAGAGCAGTGAGGCTTGCATAAGGTTGCAATCTAGGGTGATGCCTAAGAGTTCAAGGACTTTAACGGGCCTAACGTTTTCTCCTCAGAAAGAGGAACACCCAAATCGTCGAAGGTGTGCTTCAGTGCCGAGATGCAGCGGTCCGGGTTTGCATTTGTATGATCCACTAGCAGAAAACCGTTGAGAAGATGAAGCACGTGCGGCAATTTGCAGTTATAAAGAAGAATCCAACACAGTGCCTCTGAGAGCGTATCGAATATTTTTGGACTGCTGTGACAGCCAAAGGTGAGCCTAACTGAAAAATACAAGTTATTCCTCCATTTAACACCAAATAAATGCTAATGTGATGGATGTAAAGGCATCATTTTAAAGTCGTCTGAGATGTCTGCCTTTGAGAGCCATGCGCCCCTTCCTGCTTGTTTAATAAATTTAATTGCGTCGTTGACGGTGGCATAAAACAGAGAAAAAGGAGCGAAAGGAATGAGACTATTGATACTTTGAGCTGTATCATTATGAGGGGCAGAGAGGTCAATGATAAAACGCTTTTCCCTCGAATATTTATGAGTAGCGATTCCTATAGAATTAATTCAATAATTTGGAAAGGGAGATTCATCAAATGGCCCAATCATGAATGCTTTCTTAACCTCCTTTTCTAACAAAGAATTGACGATTTCAGGCTCCTTTGAGGCACAAAGCAAGTTTTTACAAACAAAAGAACAATTAGGCAACCAGGACAACCCTGCAAGAAAACCTGGGCCTGTTATTAAATAACTGACAAAGCAGTAGGTTTTCTCTGTAGCATTTGGACCAATCAGACACAATTTTTCATTTGATTTAACAAATTAAATTAGTTATTAGATTAACAAATAATCACAGACCCCTCACCCAATACACATCCTATGTCTGTGGACGCCTCCAGACCCCCCCGGTTCCATGGCAACCCATTCTCTATCTGTTTGGCGGACATCAGGCCCGAGGAAACTCTAACCTGGTGAGTCTTCCTCCTGAAGCCAGACCCGGATCAGTGGCGAGCTGCAGAAACACACGGTGTTGGTTTTGTCCGCAGGTGTACCGTCTGCCGCTGAGAGCGTCTGCGCTGCGCTGGGAGAAGATGAGCGAGCTGAAGGGCCTGGCGCCGACCTGCATTACTAGTCATCCAGCTTTAATATCATCTAGAGAAGGTTTCCTTGAGGAAATATAAAGCTGAGTATCATCAGTGAAACAATAAAAGTTAACCCCATGTTTAACTCCAGTACTGAACCTTGCGACTGATATGACACTTCTTCATTTATTGTTACAGTTATAATGGTCAGATAAATAAGATTTCATCCATTCACTAGGACAAAGTAAAACTCCATGTTATATTTGAGGTGGTTTGTTACATGCATAATACATTTATTTTGATGAGAAATCAGGAAATATGTAACCACAGCTGAATCTATAAAACTTTAATATCAAGCTTCTGACAATGTCTTGGGGGAAAAACACCCACAAAACAGAGGAAGAGGTTTCTAATGACACAAACCGAACCAGTTATGATACTCCGTGGATGTGGAGTAACACTCTGTGGTTAAAGTTAAAAACCTTTTTGCTTGAAGCTTTAAAGAACACACACACACACACACACACACAAACTTAGTGATTAACAATTTTATTTATTCTCATGCAAATTTCAGAATAGAATACAGTAACTCTGTTCAGAATCAACATCTTACCCCATTAACAAACCCATCCCAAGCTAATCCCCAACCACGGCTTTAAGGTCACACTTGGCTATGATTACATACAATTAAAACATCTATCATTTTATAACGATGAGAAACTTAATGAAATAAAATACAATAAAAAAATTCAGACCCAGCCCCTATCAGCTGATCTGATTCCTATGCACTCAATTGGCAAATCTCAAACAGGGCGCCTTACTTAGGCTTGCCGCACACTAGAGGTTTTTAAGGCCGATTTGCACCCTGGAATGATCAGGGGGTGTGGCCCGATTCGCGGCTTGTTGCAAATAATTTTTTTTATCCAAAAATCCTCTATTGTGTGATGTCATTACGATCATTTATCTGCTCCTGATCGAGATGCATCGCGATCATGTTTGATATTTACTCTTGATCGGGCTGCCTCTGACGTGTTAATCACCTTAACAAGCACAGCACGTATATATAGAGCCAACTCACCTCTGTTCCATGACAGTTTTCCAGCTTCCAGCATCCCGCCTCCACCCCAACTCCTCACTCTTAATATAATTTCATCCCATTCTTGGGATGGGGGGGCAGTTCTCTGGGTTCGGGCTCTATCCCGAGCTTGGAGCCCTCCCTCTGGACAGCACGCCAAATATGCTTTACTAATTGCTCAATCATATCACATTGCCCCATCTGCGGCTCTCAGGCTCATACTCGCAATCTGTGCCCCAAATCTGTGTCTCTCCAAACTAAGCATGGCCCCAGCTTTCTGGGGGTGACTCTAAGGTGATGCCTATTGCCACTGCAATGTGTTACAATTTCAATGAAAATGTTTGTAAGTTCTATAATTGTAAATATGTTCATGCCTGTAGTTACTGCGGGGACGGTCATCCAAAGTCAGCGTACCCGAGATTAACCCGTTTTCTAAAGAAGGAGAAAAAGAAATAAAACCATCAACCTCAGTCAACGTTTCCAGGCTGGGAAGGACGCTGAGATGTAGCAAATTAGCTTAAAAGGGAATTGTATATAAATAATTACAATTAATTATGATTAATTACAATTATTTATATCGGCTGACAGTGATAACTGTAGCAGAATTAAATTGCCATCAGCTGATCTGTTCGTCCAGCGACCATTCAGTGTAAGTTCATATCAACTCCAAGAAAGAATGTTTTCGTGGCCACAGAAAATACTTTAAGTATTAATGCATGATTAGAGCATGTAGCGAGGGTCAAAATCGCAAAGGGACATTAATTTGCAAGGCAGAACCAGAAACTCATGTAATTTGTGCACACAACTTTTATTAACTAAACGCGAACACACATAATTAATCTAAACAAACAAACATACATACACTCACACGTATATACAAAAGGGGAGCTAAAGTGGATGAAGGAAGCCATTAGAGAAAACAGAATGCAGTTATGGAGAGAGTCGGTTAACCGCCTGAGTAAAACCATCAGCACCGTTTATAATGGGGTCTATAACTTATGCTAAACCTCTGTTTAGTTTAGTTAGATGTACCATACCTGCACTTCCACGGCTGTTGACGTTTGTCTGGAATGCAGTCTCGGATGAAAAGTCTTGGTTTCAAGTCTTGGACTTGGATCACGTTCTTCCGGGTTGAAGAGTGATGAATTCCAAAGAGGTTATTCTGGTTCTGAGGTCCACGGAGCTTTGGTTGAATGGAAAGTCAAGGCCGCAAGGCCTGGCGCAAGACTTAAAGTTTCAGAAGAGTTCTAGCTCACATCCTTCTAGGATCTAACAGAACAGCAAAACTGAGATATGTTGGAGCCCACCGGGCACGCCGGCACCGGCTCAGGCTCTCCACACAGGCAGCAGTCCGGAGATTTGGCAGAAGAGAGTGCGCCAGAGGGAACTGTGCGTGAGCTCTTTAAAGTCTGCGAAGAGTCACACCTCTCAGGATGGGCTTGACCAATGAGAAAGGCTGAATTTCCAAGCGGGAGTTTGGAAATACTGGGGGGTTTATGGCCCTTTGTCTGAGAGCATGGTAATTTGCAAAAGGGGTTGGATTGAAAGTTATTATACAAACTATTAAAGATTCTTAGGACACTGATATGTTGCATAGGTATCAACATGTAATATTCACTCTCACTTAGATCATCCGAAGACGAACTGATAGAGACCAAACATGTTACAGTCAGTGATATTAACTAGTGATCTATTATAAGCATGCATAAAACAGTATAAAATACACAAAAACAGTAATAATATACACAATGACTTAATGATATGTGTGCTCATTCAAAGAAAGGTTTTTCTATGAATTAGAGAAGAGTCCATTTTATGGCATAATGTGTTTTTCCTAAAGTGGATATGAAGTGAGTGTTGCTCGACCATTTGCATTTCTTTGAGCAATAAAACTAGTGTTATCTGATGGGTTGCCATGGCACCGGGGGGGGTCTGGAGGCGTCCACAGACATAGGGGCACCCAAGGATGTGTATTAGGTGAGGGGTCTGTGATTATTTGTTAATCTAATAACTAACTTAATTTGTTAAATCAAATGAAAAATTGTGTCTGATTGGTCCAAATGCTACAGAGAAAACCTACTGCTTTGTCAGTTATTTAATAACAGGCCCAGGTTTTCTTGCAGGGTTGTCCTGGTTGCCTAATTGTTCTTTTGTTTGTAAAAACTTGCTTTGTGCCTCAAAGGAGCCTGAAATCGTCAATTCTTTGTTAGAAAAGGAGGTTAAGAAAGCATTCATGATTGGGCCATTTGATGAATCTCCCTTTCCAAATTATTGAATTAATTCTATAGGAATCGCTACTCATAAATATTCGAGGGAAAAGCGTTTTATCATTGACCTCTCTGCCCCTCATAATGATACAGCTCAAAGTATCAATAGTCTCATTCCTTTCGCTCCTTTTTCTCTGTTTTATGCCACCGTCAACGACGCAATTAAATTTATTAAACAAGCAGGAAGGGGCGCATGGCTCGCAAAGGCAGACATCTCAGACGCCTTTAAAATTATGCCTTTACATCCATCACATTAGCATATATTTGGTGTTAAATGGAGGAATAACTTGTATTTTTCAGTTAGGCTCACCTTTGGCTGTCACAGCAGTCCAAAAATATTCGATACGCTCTCAGAGGCACTGTGTTGGATTCTTCTTTATAACTGCAAATTGCCGCACGTGCTTCATCTTCTCAACGGTTTTCTGCTAGTGGATCATACAAATGCAAAGCCGGACCGCTGCATCTCGGCACTGAAGCACACCTTCGATGATTTGGGTGTTCCTCTTTCTGAGGAGAAAATGTCACGGGGTGACGAAGGGGAAGCGGAACTAAGTTCCGCTGGAATTGTGTTCCTCCCGGGACGGTATTGCGGTAACACCGGTCCACTTCCGGGTTGCGCATTATGTCGCAATAACGCTAATGAGTGATTGACATCTGGTGCGGAGAGTTTGATGTGGCGATCTGTGAGAGGATTATAGAGGCGGAGTAACCATATAAAAAGGGAAGTACAGAGACCATGGGGGATGGTTTTTCTTCTACTGGGTTCGTTCTTCCGGTTGTCCTTCCTGGTTGTCCTTTCTTCGGATGTGTTCCCCTGAGAGAAGTGGATTCCTTTGATGGTTGGGCTGGCGTTCGGAGGTATCTGAAGATTGTTGCGGGGTTCGGCTGTGCGACAGATATAACAGCAATCGAGTGGAGATATTGAGGACGGAAAGAGAGTGAGTTATGAGGACCAAGTGAAGACCAAGCCGCGCCATCATCATCGGAGGGAAGATAAGTAATATGATCTTGGAGTTCGAATGAGTGCATGAACCTGCACTGAGATTGATATAACGTTGTGGAGTGGATTGATCACGAGGGTTGTATCACTGGAGAGTGTGTGGATTGAGTGATCAGTTGAACTCCTGTCTTCCCCTTCGAGTGTGGGCAAGAA
This sequence comes from Acrossocheilus fasciatus, assembly GCA_036784905.1. Classification (NCBI taxonomy): domain Eukaryota; kingdom Metazoa; phylum Chordata; class Actinopteri; order Cypriniformes; family Cyprinidae; genus Acrossocheilus; species Acrossocheilus fasciatus. The sequence goes on from CM071940.1 coordinate 47,856,450, forward strand.
ACGCTCGGTCCCCGGGTCCGTACGGAGGCATTCGCACTTCCTCGCTAATGGGTGAGACTCGATCCAGCCCGACAGTGGAAGGAACAATCGTTGGGTGAGTGTTGGCTCTATTTTGCACTAAGAGTGGATATGCAGTGCCTGAAGAGGTGTGTTTGCACAAGAAATTGCTTGAAGTGAAGTTGCAGAGTGTGGGGAATATATACAGAGTTAATGCCGTACGCTCACCTCCTTGAGAGCCCACCACTGTCACCGTAACAAAAACCCAGGCGTTCTGTGCGAAGATTCTCCCTACTTGCTGGAAGATTGTGTGTATGTGTATTAACTTACTCTGCTGTGCAGCTTGCAGGATCCTCCGGGCCAAGCGCCGTATGTGATGTCGCTGTGAAGAGAGGTGGACATCAGAAATATTCCTTTCCTTCCCAGCTGTAAGCCCCTTCACTCGTTCAAAGAACATATACCTGTTGTTGAACTACTTACTCTGCTGTGCAGCTTGCAGGGTCCTCCGGGTTACGCGCCGTATGTGATGTCGCTGTGAGGAGAGGTGGACATTAAGAAATATTCCTGGCATTGTCTAGACCAAAGCCTCTATAAGTTCAACCTACCAGGATACTCCCCCACTCAGTGGATGGGTGGCCGACTCCTCTTCTCCCGGACCGGCCACATACAGGCACGAGCTGCCGAAGAGAACTCTACGCCCTCCGGCGTCTGAGGTCCGATCCCGTTCTGGTCGGGAGACACGGGATTAGCTGAGACTCTTAATTGATTTTAACTAAATAAACCTTGTCAAACTTTTACTCTCTCGTCTGTCTGGTTTTCCTGATACGCTCCCCGAGGTGATTCTGGGTTTCAGGGGTGGGTGCAGTCCGGCTTGACCCCCCGACCTGTGACAAAAACGTTAGGCCCGTTAAAGTCCTTGAACTCTTAGGCATCACCCCAGATTCCAACCTTATGCAAGCCTCACTGCTCTTTGAGAGATTAAATCGCATTAGAGACGTCATGAGAAATGCTCAGAAGTCAGCCAAAAGTCTTTCCAGAAGAGATTTGCTCTCTTTGCTAGGCCATCTTAATTTTGTGATACCTATAATTCCCAGAGCAGTACTTTTATTTCCAGGCTGCTTGACCTCTCCAAGTCAGCTGAAAACCTTGCAATATATAGTTACCTTAGATGCAGGCTGCAGATCCGATCTCAGGTCTCTATTCTCTGCTCCTTGATAACTGGAATCTTATTTTTCTATAATGACGATCTGGAGACTTCTGCAGCCCTCAAGTTGTACACAGATCCTATGGTTACATTTTTGATGTCATGTAATGGTTTTACATTTTAAAGTTGTGGTTGCATGTGCATTAAGCATTCACTATGTTTAATGCATCTTTGTTCATTTGCTCATTATCTGACAGAATCACTCTCCATTCTCCGCTGTTTCCGGAGTGAATTCAGACTATAAAAGAACGACCATCGGCTCAGAGACACCATCATCTACTGATGAACATCTTCAAGACACAGTCTGATCCAGGTAAGATCATGTGTTGTGTCATATTGTCTCGTATATATTATTTAATGTAGTTTTTGGAGTCTTCTTTCAGGTCCTTGTCAGAGCCACTTTTCATTTTAGGGGTTGTGTTCAATAATGAGGTGATCAGCTCTTGTAATTGTTGTTATGATTGCATATCATGTTATCTCATGTAGTTCATATATTGTTGACTGAATATGTGTCTTTCAGCCTCTGGTGTCACTGATTGTGTAGTTAATCAAACTAGTTTCCTTTCATTAAAAGTCTGTGCTATTTCAGTTTTACTATCAGCACTGAGTGGAATAACGTCACAGATTTGTTTCCTAAAGAAAACAGCTGAGTTCACAAAGCAGCAAAATAATCAGGAAAGTCTGAGCATTTGTGCTTCTCTTAGTATTTGCAGGTTTCTTATTTGGCCGAGGAAGTGAAAAACACTGAAAAATAAACTAGAAAGCATTTTAGTGTACTCGGGTAGAGATTTCCACCTAAACTACCCTTTTTCATGACCTTTTTTCAGCATTAATTACAGTTTAACAGTCATTATAAGTCATTTATATGACATTGACTGAGTGAATCTTTGAGTGTTTAATTCGTGTTGGAGCTGAAGTCTTGTCTAGTCTGAGTTGGATCATGTACGCTCTTCATCTGCTTCTGTGGATTTCTGCAGAAGTCAGTTTATTTTATTAGTCATTGATGTTATTGTGCTCTACTCACCGCTCTCGTCTTATTTCAGCATTTGTTACAACTGTTGCTCAATAAACACCATTCACTGCAGCTTCACCAGTCGTCTCGCTCCTCACATCACAGTAAGATCTCACTATTCAAGTTAGAAATGTTACAGTTAAACTTGCTACTAAATGGACTAAAAGTTTACTCACTTTTGTTTGTATCTGAACGATGTTCTCCATCAGATCAACAGTGTTTGGATGTGTTTTTACGGTGTGGAGTTGATGGAAAATATGATGCTGAACGTTCTCCTTTGACTTCTCTGAGGAAAAAGAAACAAACCAACTGGACAAGTTCTGTCATAAATGTAAGTTGTTCAGTATTTATTGCTTGTTTATTGAACTATTTTATTAAAGCAGTGTCACACTAGCAGTTGTGCTGATACTGAATATTCAGAACAACATTCTTAAAATATTTTTAAATGTTTTATGTTGAAATCTCTGCCCATAAAATCTTTTTTAAGTTAACCTTTATCCTTTTATAATGTATGTGGGGTTTTAATGTATAATGTATTTTGAACATTTTACAGGGATATTTAACCTAAAAACTAAAATCCTGTCATCATTCGTTAACCCTCATGTCGCTCCAAACCTGTAAGACTTTCTTCACATTCAGATCACAACTGAAGATATATTTAATGAAATCTGAGAGATTTCTGTCCCTCCGCTGACAGTCAACACAGAGTTCATGAAGAAACCCAGATGAATTGAGCGGTTCAGTCTGCATCTTCTGAAGAGACTCGATCGATTTATATGATGAACAGATTTAATTCAGGCTTTTATTCACAGATAAACATGAATCAGCGCACAGTAGTCACGGCAAACAGAAGCTCAAGCACAGTTGTGTCAGAATCAATGAGGATCATTCTTGGGTTTCGCAGGACGTTTGAGATCCGGAAGAACCAATGAGCTTCTGTTTATGTTTGCTGATCAGTGTAAATATGAGAATAAAAGCCTAAATTAAATCTGTTCATCATATAAAGTGATCAAATCTCTTCAGATAATTTGGACTAAACCTCTCAATTCATATGAATTAGTTTAATGAAGTTTTTTTGAAGCATCAAGCTGGCTGTTGAGTTGACTGTCAGCGGAGGAACAGAAATCTCTCAGTATTCGTTAAAATATCTTCATCTGTGTTCATTTCTGGGTGAACTGTCCCTGTAATATCACACACGCCACATTTGAATGGCAACATTTATACAGAAGAAACATGTCAGACCATCTGTTTTTACAAATAATACAATTTTACATTGAGAAATTGAAGCATTTCTTGCATATTGAAACTAATAACTGGTTTGTTATTTAGTGCTTCCTCTCAGGAATTTGTGAAACAATGGCACAACATAACATCAGCATCAATAACTCAACTGCATCAGATGATGATTTACTTTATTGGGAGTTTATGGAGTTTATAAGGAAATATTATTATGTAGAACGTATATTTATCCGTGTCCTTTCAGCCGTTGAGATTCCAGTCATGATCTTAACTCTGATCGGCTTGTGTTTCATCATCAAATCTCGGCCTGCTGCTTCAGTTTTTGTTAGTAATTTGATACTTTCAGATCTCATACAGGTCATTTGTATATTACTTGCAGCAGCAAACTCATCGCTGTATCATCCGAGTACTGAATATATCTATTCTATGATTGTGGGTCTGTATTTTATGGCATGTGTGGCTGTTGAACGATATCTTCTGGTTTCTCATCCGATCTGGTACAGATCTCACCAGTCACTCAAACTCTCCTGTTTTATTTCTGTGATCGTCTGGTTTGTGCCTCTGATCTTTGCAGAAATAGACCCTCCTCATTTCTATTTTAAACGTCTACACATATGTATAGCGTTTTTAATTCCCTACCCCATCATCGTTCTCTGTTTTGCTGGCACTTGTCGAGGTCTTTCTCGCTCAATATCTCTGACTGCTCTGAAGCGCAAATTAATTTTGGGCAGTTTGTTCCTGGTGCTGTTGACTTACACATTTATCATTCTGCCTTTTGTGATTATGTTATTTACTTCATATTTTCAACACTATTACAGTTTTGTTGTTATGAAATTTTACTCCTATGCACAATTGCTCGTGTTCGTGAATCCACTTGCTGACTGTGTGCTGTATCTGTTCATAAGGCCTGATATTCGTAATATGATGAAGTCTGTTCGCTGCTGTTGTAGACGTCAGAGATCGAATCACAACCAGGACGAACACTCTGTAGTGAATCCACAGAACAGCTGCTGTACTGTAGTGTGCTGTATTTCAGCTCAAGAGCCTGCATCTCATTCACTGAACACCTGCAGCTCAGTTTAACCTGCTGCTGAATATAGAGCTGAAAAACACTGCGCTGTATTTAAATGAAGTCAGTGTCAGTTTTTACACTGCAAGCACAATTAATGGTGACACTTTATAATAACTTTAATAAATCATTAACAAACATTATATAATGTTTAACTAATCATTGCTTAATATATATTCACATATCTAGAAATATTAGATGATGTGTTTGTTTGTTAATGTTAACTAACAAACTTATTAAACATTACCAAGTGATTAACACATCATTATTTAATGTAATTTGAAATGCTTACGAATGTCATTAAATTTTAAATTCATATTGTTTATTTTTTTTAATCTTCAAAAGATTTTGACAGGTGGTTTACAATGATTAAAAGCTTTATTTATAAATCATTAACAAACATTATATAATGATTAATGGATAATTAGTTAATGTTTACAAATGTCATTAAACTTTCAATGCTTTTAAAAACCTACAAATGATTTTAACAGAAATCACACAATGATTACAAGTTTATTTATTAATGTACTTTTGAATACTTACAAATGTCTTTAAACTTCAGTTCAGATATTAGCTAATGCTCATTTTTACATTTACAAATGTTGTGAAAGTATATCTTAATTAGTCATTTTAAGAACAAATTATTCATGTTAATATATTAATTAACTCATAATCACAGTCTGTAAAGGTCATATATTTGGTCTTTGTTTGTTGTGTAGATTTCTACTATTTATAGACATTTATTAATTATTTGTTAATGTTTTAGCAGTATCCAATCTAAAGTGATAACGATTCATCAATTGTAAATGTTTATAAACATTTATTAATCATTATTACCTTCATGAGCAGTCATTTTAATGGCAAAGTGTCCCAAATGATGGGAATTCACCCTATTTTCACATCTTCACAAATCATTTATGAATCATTTGTTCATGTTTTTGCGTTACACAATCTAGTTGAGACTATTCATTATTTGTAAATGTTTATGAACCTTTATTAATTTTTTAGTATCTTTATTGGCACTGGACTTTTAGCTACTTTATCAATATTTGTGTAAAGGGTGGTTAGTTAAGTTTAGCTGAATGCTTGGTAAAGACATGTCACACATTGTAATTTGGGTGCAAAACATATTTTTATTGCCTCAACACTTATATTACTATACTATTGTGTATCATTAAACAGATTATTCCTGGAGTCATTCATCAACAGGAGGGAAAAACAACAACAATTTTTAATAACATTTGTCATTTATCAAAACAATGCAATATAAACAGATTGAATCGTGTTCTCTTCTAGTAATCAATGACCCCTTAACTAACCTTAAACCAACCCATAACACCAAACCTGTCCCTGACCTTACACCCGTATCACACCTCAACAGCAGCTGAAGTGCTGTGCTTTAAAAGCTTTTAATCGTTGTATAACATCTGTTAAAATCATTCGAAGATTATCAAGATGTGCATAATCATATGAACTAGAAGTTAAATGACATTTGTAACCGTTTTAATTGACATGAAATGTTACTTATTAGGTCACGTTTAATACATTTAATTGGTAAACATTAACAAGCACATTATTTCACATTTCTAGATATGTGAATATATATGAACTAATGATCTGTTAAGCATAATGTTTGTTAATGATTTATTAATGAAAGTTTATGTAAAGTGTTACTCAATTAAATTCTCATTTAATTTTATGATATTTATGCTTGTTAGCTGATTTTCTCTATGCATGTACATTTCTGGTGCTCATTTTAGAGAAATAATTGCAATATTAAAGTGATAGTTCACTCAAAATGAAAATGTAATTTATGTCTATGATCAAAACATATTTTAGGAGTAAACTATCCCTAAAAACACCCGTCTCAGGTCTCTAATATCAGCTCTCCTGGTGTTAAGTGCATGATTAAAGTAGAGTATATTAGAGGTGTACTGAGTGAACTTTATAAAAGTATAAATATTAAGCAGCACTAGAAAATGACACGGCGGTCTGAAGAGTTTGATAAGCAGGTCGCTGTAATACTGTTGTGTGTTTTTGTAGAAGTGTGTCGTATAGATGACTGTATTGTTTTTGTATATTAAAGAGCTTACTGTTCTCCGGCGTCTGTTTCTGCCTCGACTTCAAATAACTACAATTAAAAGATATACAAGACATCTCCTCTCAGACACTTAACTCTTTCACTGCCAGCGTTTTTGAAAAAAAGTTGCCATTTTTGAGGATTTTCACTAAAATTTCAGGCCCCCAGAATATTTTGTTGTATGAATATCTGAACATGCAATACATCAAAATAAAGAACAGATCCTCTACTTTTTAAACAAACAAACAAAAATCTGTTTTATTCAAGCTTTCTTTTTTTCATAAACACTTGAATGTTGGTAGGTTTAATAGAAAAAGCAAAAAGTGGAGAAAATCTAATTTTTAACAAAGACTACATCTGGATGATATTTAGTATGATGATTAAAGCAAAGCTGCAGTAGATGTCTTCCATCAGGATCCCAAAGCCTGCACAGGCCTTTAACACTTTCTGGATCCACATTTCACTCTGTAACATTAGGCAGCTTTCATTTATATGCTGTTTATTGTTGATGATTGGATTATTTTTTATTTGCTTACATATGAGGTCGCTCATTTCTGCATCTTCCTCGTCTAAAAGAAAGAGTTAAAGGGATAGTTCACCCAAAAATGGAAATTCTGTCATTAATTACTCGTCGAGTATATATTCCCAGTAATTTTAAAAAGCTTATGTGTATCTAGCGTCCCCTGTGTATTATTATAATTATAGGATAGCGCACCAGGATCAATAAACTAAATGCCTACAGCAATGTTGTAGTTGGGCCCTCTGACGTCACAAAATGAAGTATTTCTCTTTAGAAAGTTACTTAAAATTTAGATCTATACTCAAACATATTTAAATTGTCAAAACAAACTTCTTTTGAAATAATAAATATCAAGATGACAGATTGAACAAATTAACTCAATTGGAACGAAATTAATAAAATGACTGACTTTGGGTATCGGAATATCCCTTTGAATATTCACAGTGTTTTAAGCGCACTGAATAACACCATATGAACCAATGTTAAACACTTGTGGGCCCACACACACACACACACACACACACACACACACACACACACACACACACACACACACACACACACACACACACACACACACACACACACACACACACACACACAAACCAGTAATTAACCCCCACCATGTTGCAGGCCTGGATCGTAGCTCGTGTTCGTGGTGACCAGAGAAACTGAAAATGGGCTCCTTCACTCTCCTGAGCACAAATAAATCAACAATAATACCTCAATATCGTGTGCGATGAAAAACCATGATCCTGTGTCAGGCCTATTTCCCTCTCTCTCTCTGTCCTCAGTTGACGAAACGCACCTCTCACGTAGCCAGAGGAACCCCAAATAGTGCGGGTTCTTGGGGTGTAATGGATATAAGGTTGTATTTTGTCATTTATAAGCTTGCTGTGTATTGGAACCTTTGGTATTTTCTTAACCTGTGACGTATGACTTTTCCCTGTCAACAGATCATTAGTGTTCAGTATCATATGCTTGGTGTGATTATTCAGAATTTAGGAAATCTCAATCTATGCCTTAAACCCGTTTAGGTAGATAAAATTAGTATATGTATTCGGTATGCCAAATACGGTATATGTTTGATGCTGAATCAATGCTTGTTTCGACAGAAATAATGTGGTGAGGATGAATGTTGACTTCTAGCATCATGAGGCATGATTATAACACTTCATAGAAATCTGCTAGGATATTTCCTCCATGTGACATATTTATTAGTAGATATATACGCACGGAAAGAGGCCGTGTGGGGCGGGGCTCTGCCCTACAGAGACAATGTGATTGGATCAAACAGTGAATGGGATGGACTGACATCAGTCCGATAAAAACAGACACCCAGCTTTGCTCGCGGCTGGAAAACTTGGGCGTTGCTTCCCCTGATCGCGTGGCGAAACACTCGCAGACTTAACATCAAGCTGATCATCTAAAAGAACTAAACACTTCTTCAACTTCTCACTGAAGAAACTGTTAGAACCTGAAGCTACGCAAACGAACTCTGAGCAGAACTTCTCCATGTCTTGCTGAGCTGGTTTGAATTAATCTTTAAAAGGTAAAGATAGCAAAGTTCTCTATTTGTGACGTCCTCAGGTCGAATTTACAGGACTCTTGGAAAAGAGCATTAGAACCTCAAACTTTCTTCAAATCACAATCCTTTCGCCAGAACATGTGTATGTGTATGTGTTTTGTTAGTATTGTATCATAGAATAGCAAATACACTCTCGTTTCATTTATAAAGAGTGGGCTGGTGCTGTGTTTTTCAAGTTTGAAACTATTTGCCAAAGATCGTGTTACCTGTTGCTCAAGATTTACCAACCAATTCTGTATTGTTATCGTGGCCACGAAATAAACAGAACTGCTAAGATATACTGGTTTAATGCTCATTGGACGAGTCGTTAATAAAGTATAAATTATATGTTTTGATTAATATCAATTAATCAGATCAATGTCGAATCTCTACGATTTAATTTCCTAAAGCTAAAATTAAAAATAAAAGCTTAAATGAAGAGCTAATTTTTACATCTATGACTCTTATTGTCTTCTCACTACATCTAAAACTGTGTCCACAGAGAGGGGTTCAGTAATTAATATGCTATAACGTGGATAGAAATGTTTTTTTAATGATAAAAAAAGAGCTTGTTTTATCGAAAGCAACACTTAATAATATCTCGTATCAAAGCAAGGTTGTTTTTCAGTGATACATGCATGTTTCATAAGGTTTCAAAGTTGTGTCCCCACTTTTTGTCAACACCGTCAGACATTCATTAAAATTGTCACGAATATGGTCTCCACTTCCGTTCACTCACCACTAGAGGTCACCCGCTCATCACATGGACTCTTGCACTTCACCATCTAACTACATTTCCCATCATCCATCGCACAGATCACACAGCTCTCAGATTACACATTGCACTGATTACACAGCTGATACCCATTAGACACTCTTTATAAGCCTTGGACTTTCTCTGCCTCACTGCCGAGTATTGTATGCATTATTGCTGCCCTACAGAGCCTTGCCTTGCCTTTTCCCCAGCCTGGACTATCGCTGACATTTTGGACTACCTCTCCTGTCTCGCCCCTTTGGATACTGTTTGCCGATCATCGACCCACGCTTGTTTCAGTTAACTCTTTGCATTGCCTTTATACACCTGTCTGCCATTGTTCAACCACGTCTCTGATTCAATAAAGCTTGCATATGGATCCGCACGTCTCCCGTAACAAAAATGTAATAAAATCAGGGAATATCAGGGGCAGCTGTCGCTCTAAAGGACCCCTCGCCCAAATCTTAATGTTAATGTTTCCTGGTCACAACCATGATATGTCAACACCATCCTCCACTTTCTGAGGAAATTATTTGAAATATTTAGATCATTTTATTCTCCTGAAGCAGGGTCCATTAGCATCTAGCATCAACAGAGGAAACAAAATGGCTACTACATGAACTCCATTTGTTTTGTGAAAGAAATGCCAAATTTGTCAACACCGTCAGATTTTGTGTTCACCACCATAAGATTTTGTGCTCCAATGATATATCAAAATACTTAAATGTGACTCTTGAATAAAATCTTTAAAAACAGTAACATACTCACTGTTTGTTGTGTTTGTTTTAATACAGTAATTGATTGACTCAATTTATTTGATAGTTAAAAAGACTATAAATTCAGGTTTTCGTCACGACCGTCAGATGTGTCACCTCTGTCAGAGGAATATTTTATATTATGATATTTTATATTTGTTGAGGAATTGTTGGTCACATCCCTTACAAAAAATAACTGCAGTACAATGAAGTACAGATACAATATAACTATAGTTCAGTGATACACTATTGAAATGCAGGTGAAGATTTCAGATCAAGTCTGTCTGATTAAATTTATTTTATTTAATTTTATGAGCTTTTTTTTTTAAAACACTCCTGCGATTAGGTTCAATAATTAAAATTGTCCAAATGAAGTTCTTAGCAATGCATATTACTAATCAAAAATTAAGTTTTGATACATTTATGGTATGAAATTTACAAAATATCTTCATGGAACATGATCTTTACTTAATATCCTAATGATTTTTGGCATAAAATAAAAATGGATAATTTTGACCCATAAGGTGTATTTTTGGCTATTGCTACAAATATACCCCAGCGACTTAAGACTGGTTTTGTGGTCCAGGGTCACAAATGATTAAGGGTGCATGTAAACACTCGATCGAATTGAACCCTGAAACTGAAAGGACTGCGCATGTGCAATGACGCAGAAATAGCATAATGACGTGCGGAACGAGCGGTTCTTCATTTTGGGTAAAGTGTTGTATAAATGCGTGTCCTGTCATTATAAAACTCTTTCACTTAGCAACTGTGAAGAGGAGCAGGACAATATCCCACCAGTCCTTGTTTCAAATTCAAACCTCCCACCAGTCCTTGGATTCTCATCCACAGACGACTAGTTTTGGGCGCGGGGAGGGTCATTTTTACTGTGTGATAAATATGAGCAGCACGGCACAGCAGTTTATATGTATATTTATCCAGAAATGGATAAATATTAATTCTGCTGTTAAAAACAAATAAAGAAGCAGTGTATGAGAGTGGTTATTATGTGCAAACCGCGAGAAACTCTATATTTGTGCAGTGTGCGCATATTAAAAAAAACTATTCCGATTTGAAGCTTGTGACATATAATCGCACATCAAGCTGATCGCTATATTTAGTGATCATGTAAACACTACATTCAGATTCATCAATCGGAATGAATTCGGTCCGATTGAACCAAAAATTGTGCATCTAAACATATCCACTGGCTCTGAAATAAGGCGAGGTTCAAAAAGAAATGATTGATTGAGTCAGTGTGGAAGAACTTGACTGGTCCGCAGAAGCAAAGTCCTAATCCCAGCTGAACTCCTCTGGTGTGACTTTAAATGCAGACCTTGAGCCAAAAACACATCACCAAACACCAATGACTTGTACATATGGATACAGTCATGTGTTCAGCTGGGATTAGCACTTTGCTTCTGCAGTCCAGTCAAGTTCTTCCACACTGACTCAATCAATCATTTCTTTTTGAACCTTGCCTTATTTATTTATTTATTTCCTTTATTTAACCAGGCAGTCACATTGAGATATTACTATCTCTTCTTCCAGTGAGACCTGGTCAAGACGGCAGCACATACAGTTTCATACAAAAAATATCACAAAGACAGTACCACAAATTACACAATCACAAAAATAGAGTCTGATCATGAAAAGCAATTACAAGTATCCTTTAAAACATAAAAGAAAAATTGATTATTTTGACCCATACAATGTACAGGTACATAATATGAATCTAAAACGCATTAGACAATTAATTGCCTGCGATCACTGATCCATTACCGACAAAAGGTGAGTCTCAATAATCTGGCTCATTTGACTTAAAATGAAGAGAACAGGAACCTCTTCTACAAAACCTCTACAAACTTTGCTTGATCTCATATTTACCTTAAACGCGAATTACAATGTTCTTCACCTCAGTTTTTCATGTGATGCTATGTCAGGACACAGGATCAACAGATCTTAAATTGATTCTTAAATCTGAAATTCCACAACGCTCATAATTCATGTTAAAGGTATATTTAGGATCATTGTGCCGATGACCCATACTGAGTTTTGTAAAGATATGTTAACGCTATGATGTAGAAATATTGGATGTCTTTTAACTTGGAAAAAGATCTAATGATAATTTTTGGACAAACTTAAGTAATTATAAGTATAAACAGTCATTTTTCTATCTCTGGACCGCTGTGCTGAAACGCTGTAGTCTCGGAGAGAGATTGACTTTGGATGATGTTTCTTCTTCATGTCTGTTAGGACAGAATCTCTACGGAAGAGATGTTTTCGAGCTGCTGCTCTCGCACCGCTGGATCTGAAGAGGATCTAGTTACCGTGATTGTGAGGTAGACTAAATAAGTGATCAGACCCTGATGTGGTTAGTGTGAATCCTTTCATGTGTTTCCAGATGTTCATACAGATTTGATCTCGTGTTGCAGTGTGAATACTTGACAAGTTCTTTTATCCCCAGTGTGACTTATCTGTTGCTTTTTCAGATCGAAAGCTGAGCGGCTTCCTTCCAGTGTGAACGCTCATGGGACTCTTCAGGTGTTTCATCAGGTCTACAAGAAGCGTTAAATCAGTAAGATAAAAACCAGAAAGATACTAAAATAATTACTCTTATTACTAAAGTGTGATTTATCATGCTCTTCTTGTTTAGCACTAGCACATGCTGAAGAAGTTTTATTCTTCTATAACGAGCGTCAACTGTGTCTCCAAGACGCTCCAAGAAACCTCCTGCAAAGCTCCTGAGAAACTGCTCAAGTGCACCGTGGGCAAAAGCTGCTTTAAACACAGGATGCTCACAACAAATGTTGATTTCATTTAGTTAATAGAAGATAATTGATAAAGAAAATCTATTTTTGACAGCATCCTCATTTACAGCATTTTTACACAAGTGCCTAAAACTTCTAACAGCACTGTAGCTTTCTTGAAGCGTCTTGGAGATGTTGCCACAGTTCTTCTGGATTTAGTCTGTCTCAGTTTGTTCTGTTTCTTCATGTCACTTCAGACAGATTTAGAAATGTAAAGTGACATTTCCTACCGACACACTACAGCAAAAGATAGAAATAATAACTGATTTTAAACCATTTTTATCTGGTGAAAATACTAGTGTCCTAAGACTACATTGTTACCAAAACACTAACCTTTACCTACATGTGAATTGTTTTTACTCTTTTCCAGATTAGTGACCGGCAGATCCAGGAGGAAGATCTGGAGATAATTGGGGTGTCAGAAAGACACGACCAGCTCATCCTTCTCGACAGTAGGCTACACGACTATGTCGTCTCAGCCCATTTCTACGCAGGCGACCCTGACGACTTCGTAAACCAACTACCACTGAAACTGAAAGATCGGCATTTACAAAGACATGTGCTTAACATAAGATGCCTGGATTCACCTAAAAGTGAGGAATCGCTGAATCTACATCAGGACGGGGCGTCCCTAGACCCCGCTCAGAGTGGGGCGTCCCTCGATACAATCGACTAGTGCTGATTACACTTGGGAAAAAAGACATTAAGTTTGTTTTTTACTGTTCTCATGATTTTATTTACTTTTCTGTAATTTAATCTAAACTAAATAAATTCAACCTTCTTATATTTCTGTAAGTAATGTTCAAACTAATGTTGTGTAATGTTCAATAATTTAGTTTATAGTTTAAATGTTTATTTGTTCTTCTTAGTAACACTTAATAATTAGCTTGATTAGATAAACCATTAACGCTGAAGAAAGCTGAAGTATTAGGAGTTAAAGTATTAAAGCTAACAGACAGGTCAAAAATAACAATGAATGCAGCGGTCGATTTACCTCGTAAGTCAGATGTGGAGGCTGGGAATAACATCACATCCAAGTGGGTCTCGTTCCACCAGAGAAGTCAGAAAAACAGGTATGTGTTCGACTTGAAGCAGCGCCGTGCAGACCGAGCGGTGTTTGTAGAGCTGCTCAAGTTCAGAGGCCAAGCAGGCCGCATTTAAACTACATCAAATATGAAGGGCCACAAATTATAATTTGCATCATCAGACTTTAAGACAATATTTGCAGATTTACTGACTAAAAAAAATAATAATTTAAGAGTAAAAAGTTTGTTTTGCTATACTGATGCAAAAAATACTTTCATGCTAAAACTCATGCAAAATATATGCAAATATAGTTCACAAATTTCTTTAGAAAGAAGTATTATTTCATATTTATATTAACTTATTTTTAAAATAGATACTGTTCGCCCACCATGATTCTGGAAAAAGACAACTAAACAAAATAACATGTAATTTACTAGAGTTTCTATTAAAAATTGCTGCAGTCTATTTATAAAACACAATATTCAACAAATTGATAAAAAACAACTGATTCATAACTCATGACTTGCTCATAAAGACTTCAGTTGTTTCATTCCTGAATGAATCTATGTTTTTCTCAGAATCTCAGTTGAAGTCACTGGTCTCCAGCTGCTGGTGTTACGGTGTAACTGATACAATCTTTATTTGAAGCACCGTCACTTTCAAAAAGGTGTTTTGTCTTTCACTAAAGTGCGGAAGAGTTTGAACAAAGCTTGAGAATATTTATTTTTAAATTTCCTCTTCTTATTATTACAATTTTTTAAAATTCCTTATTTTTATTGTTGTGATCAATATTATTATTTTTTTATGACTATTTTACTTTCTTTCATGTAAAGCACTTTGGAATTATTGTGTATGAAATGTGCTATAAATAAACTTGCCTTGCGTATTCTATTTTGATCGCTTCTGTAGACAGCAGTGTTTTTATCCAAACTATAACCTTTTATTCCAGTACTTCTGTGATTATTTGAATGTCTGTAACACAGAAATAACGATACAAAAGACTTTATAAAGATGTTTCATATACAGTACGTAAACTGCTCTCTCAGCGGCAGCACGAGCACAGATTTGAATGTTAGTGTGATTAATGCTTTAATAGACATATCAATCCTGTCAGTTATGAACAAGATTGTGTGGGTGATTGAATCTGTTTGTGATCTGGCTATTTATTTAAATATCCAACACTATACGACAGTAAACCTAGCACTGCGCTGCATCTTGTAACTGCAGACACATACACCTTAGCAACATGTTTGCAGATAGAGGCTGGGCAAGAATGAGTGTATGACTCAATAATGACATGGGAATATAACAGAAGCTTTAAAATAATAAAAATGATAGTATTTATAGCTTTTTCTTGCATGCAGCATAAATCCAGTCTTTCCCAACCAGGGTGTCTTGTAAAGTCTGTGATCCGTATCAGGGGCGTCATGCACTCATTATTTTTGAGGGGGCACACATGTTTTATTTATTTTTTCCTATTTTTTTCCCAAACGCATTAACTATATCACGAAATATCTCGACTCTCACCTTTATAGATTATGTATTATCACTGCACCAGACTATTCATTAAAATTAATCGAGAGTTTATTTACTATTCTAGGATACAATACAAAACAAAACACATACACACATTATGGCAAGATGAAAGCAGCTTGAAGAAAGTTAAACTATTCTCTTTTCCTGAGAATAAAGACGACCTTGGGACGTCACAAACAGAAGACTCGACTATCGTTATCTTTTAAGATTCATTCAATTCAACTCAGCAAATTAGAGATTTGTTTGTTTTACTTGCTTTGAGTTGAGTTGAAGGCTGTTCCTCTCTCTGGGGGTTGCTGGAGGGAAGTCCTGGACTTTCTCACTGATGTGTTGTTGTCGCGTGACGTCACTCGGGATTCCTCTTTGAATTCGTGGCTTCCTGGCAGCGTGCGAATGGCAATTGGTTTTGAAGTTCTTACGCTGCAGGTTCTGCAAGTTACTTTGGTCAGACGTGGACAGAGTGTCCTTTGAGATGATCAAACTAGATGTTAAGTCTGTAGGCGGGTGAGGCGAGACCAAAGTTTCCAAGCAGCCAAGTTTTCCAGTTCAGTTTCCTTTCGCCTGTCGTTCCCCAGTTGTTCCAACTCTTTGCAAAGTTGGGTGTCTGTTTTTATCGGACTGATTTGAGTCCATCCTATTCACTGTCTGATCCAATCACATTGTCTCTGTAGGGCGGAGCCCCGCCCAGCACGACTTCTTTTCGTGCATACATTATCTGCTAATAAATATGTCACATGGAGGAAATATCTTAGCAGATTTCTATAAAGTGTTAGTCATGCCTTATGATGCTAAAAGTCAACATTCATCCTCATCCCATTAATGCAATAAAAATAAGGTTTAATTCAATACCAAACATGAGGTATTTGTATCGAATACCTATAATCTTACCTGCTAAATGGGTTAAGTCATAGATTAAAATATCCTAAGTTCTAATAATCACAGCAAAATAACAAAAACATAAAATACCACATTCATATATATATATTGTTTCTTGAGTATATTGCTTTAATAGCAGCAGTCTTTTCTTAATTGTCCTTTTGGGCAAAGTCCATAAAAGTTTGGGTGCTTTTTTTTTTGGGAGAAGAAGAGAAACTAGGCGCATTCCTTTGGAAGGCAGGAGACCGAAGCTGAGGTCATGAGGAGTATCACGTTGTGTGGCTCTGGTGATGATCTTAGCTCAGACGAAGCTGTAAGTCAGTCAATTTTTGGTTTATCAGAAGGTAGTTTATGGTAAGCGGGGTCGCAGTATCGTGGACGCTCTGGTTCTGGAGCCTCTCCAAAGAAGTAATTCTATCTGGGGTAGCTGGGGACTACTTTCAGGCGCTGCGTAATATCACTGTGCCTGCTGCGGCCATGTTACGGCAGCAAAGTTCCTTGATTATTACGCCGGAATGCGAGTAGTTCCTAATCATATCAGCCTAGAAAATCGCAACTTTTCATTTTCCGCCGATCTTAGTACACGATATAACTACAGAAGAGTCAAGTTTTAAATAGGACAAATATCGAAACTCTTTGATCGTTTTTAAACACGATGCTACTGGTCTAACAGGATTCAATGATCTATGCTAAGCTATGCTAAAAGTGCTCTCGCCAGACCCGGAGATCGGCTGAATGGATTCAAAAACGGTAAAACTCAACTTATTAACTCTGGGGGAGTTGGAGAATGAGCCTATTTCCAAAAAAAAGTGGAGTGTTCCTTTAAAGTAATTCATGAGACTCCAGTTGTTTTAACTCAATTTTATGAAGCACCGCGAGCGTTTGTGTCCAAAAAAACAAAAACAAACTAATTTTCCACATATTTACAAAAATTCATGAGAGCATCACAACGCATGAGTGTTGTGTTCATGCGACAGAAGACAGAACTGAGGTTAAACCACTGGAGTCACATGGATTACTTTCACAATGTCTTTGCTATTGTTCTGGAACTTAAATGAGTTAGTTGCGTTGCTGCCTATAGAGAGGGGTCAGAAAGCTCTCAGATTTCATCAAAAATATCTTAATTTGTGTTTTAAAGATGAACAAAGGTATTACGGGTTTGGAACGACATGAGGGCAAGTAATTGACAGAATTTTCAGTTTTGGGTGAACTAACCCTTTAATGTTTGTGGAGTACAGCTTGACTGGAAGGGTAAAACTAAGTAAATTTTCATTAGTTTATTTGGTTACAGGTAGGGTTGGGTACCGAACGCGGTACTTTTAAGGGTACGGACCGAATTGCGCCGGTACTACAGAGTATCGATTCACATTAAATCATTCGGTACCTGATAACCCATGGGCGCATGAGAGAGAGAGAGACCCCCTGTGACTTCTCACCCCTGCAACTCTTTAAAACACAACACACAGGGCAAACCCAAATGTTCTAAAGTGTGCTTACATTTCTAGGGTCATATGGTTTCCACGAAGACGCGGACAGAATGGCTGAGTCCATTCATAAAAACGGAATTTACTCTATAGCACAGAATGCCACGGAATTCATCATTTTTGGATGAATAAAAGAAGGTCTGTCACTTAATTTGAATCGCGACATGAACTAGTGTATGTGAATATTAAAACGCAAAAAGACGGTTTAAATATGAATCCTGCATGTTCCGCTAGCCTCGGTATTTATGAATGGCAGAGACGCGGTTTTGTTATACTGAAGCACATGTGAACTCGCGGTGATTTTCGGCCTCTGCACTACATGAACACATGAACTTACAGGCTGTGAGAGTCACTTCATGAGAATTTTACCGTTTCATTTGAGAAAACAGCATCATATCATACTGTATATGTAACCGGTCCTTTTCTGACCGCTGCTACCGTTGTCTGCGTTGTGTGTAAGAAGGCTCAAGACACTTTCACTTCTGTTCACCAAAAGGGGATTTATTGACAGCCATGCACAGCATTAACTTCACTCCTGTGAATTAACATGAATAAAGTTCTCATCTCTCTCCTGAGTATTCCATAGAGGCATTCCTCACACCAGCATATACAATGTGAACTGACTTTTAACAATTGAGTATAACAATTTTTCAAAGAATATAGAAGAAAAACAATTAGAGTGAAATACCTGTGAATTAACATGAATAAAGTTCTCATCTCTCTCCTGAGTATTCCATAGAGGCATTCCTGTATGATACAATATTTATTAGCTAATTAATGACTCAAAACCATGCCAATAGCATATCATACGGCCCACACGATATAACTTTACATTCTTAATCCACTAGCGCAGAAAACTTATAACAGAACACTGCATGTAGTCTCAGAAATACTTATAACATAATATTTAACCGATTTATACACTTTGCAAGCTTAATTCAGTAATAAAATGAAGAGCTCTTACAAACGCTTACCTCTCACCAGCATATACAATGTGAACTGATGAGAAGCGCGAACTCACTTGAAAAATGGCGTCAGTAGAGCGCCATCAGCATTTTTCAAAATAAAAGTCTCTAAACAGTGAACAGCAGAATCGACAAATATTGCTCAAGAAAAACAGAAATAAAAAAATAATACAATAACAAATAAATCCGTAATACAATAAAAAGGATTTTAGTGAAAAAGCAATGTGTTACATTCAAACTGTATTCACTATAACTCGTTACATATACACACAGAAACTTCGCGGCAACCTGTCAAAATAAAAGTGCGGTGTAACAGAAATATATTAATCTTTTGTTACTTTTGTACAGTATAATGTACGTCTTTTATATATTCCATTTACTGACAAATTTAAATAAAACAATTAAATGATAAAAAAATAATTGGTAACACTTTAGAATAGGGAACACTTATTCACTATTAACTATGACTTTTCCCTCAGTAAATTCCTAATTGGCTGCTTATTAATAGTTAGTAAGGTAATTGTTAAGTTTAGTTATTGGGTAGGATTAGGGATGTAGAATAAGGCCATGTAGATTTAGGCATTAATATGTGCTTAATTAGTACTAATAAATGGCTAATATTGTAGTAATATGCAACTAGTTAAGATACCCTAAAATAAAGTGTTACCAAATAATTATTACAACCACATTAACCACTTAATTGTAGAAAAAAATACAATTATTATTAAAACTTTTTTAAAGGAATATTCACACAATTTTTCTACCATGTATTAATATGAACAGTAAACCTCTGTTTGTTTGCCAAAAAATAAAAGGGTTTCATTTTCATTTGATTAAAAATAAATAAATGTTTCATGCCTCCATTTGATTATCAGAAAAAATAAAACAAGAGTTTCTGGAAGAAAAAAAAAGAAGAAATTGAGAGTTTTGGACTTATTTTTTCACTGAAATAAATGTTTTTGTTATTACACAGAGAGTAAAGTACCGAAAAAAGGTACCGTTGGGTACCGGTACCGAATTTCAGGTACCGCTACCGGTACCGTACCGGTTCAAATGTGAACGGTACCCAACCCTAGTTGCAGGTCGTTAGATCTAGCGTTCTGACTGTATGTGTGTGCTACAGTACAAGCAGCGCATTGATTTAAAATAGCGATGGAACTGATTGTAATTATCTGCATTCACTGTTTTAATGCACACCTTCCAGTCAATCAGAGAGAATCAAAGAGTCCACAAAAAAACTGTTGAGAGCTGATGTTAAACATTGAGAATAATTGCTGTTATAACTCTCTGTTTTCATACTGAAATGGCACTAATATTGTAAATCTTCTTTTAGCTCTTTGACTTCATTTAACTGCTCGATCTCTTCATGTCTGCAGATCTCTTCCACGGCTGAGACGACAGAGGACTTATACACTTGATTTCTCCAGCAGTCCCACAGGTCTTACTTTCTGAAATACAATAGCAGTTATTATGTATTATAAACTATAAAGATAATAGTTAATAAAAGACCAGTTAAATAAAGTAAATTACTGCTCACCATTATTTGAGTGCACCACAGCCATCATCTTCTGTTGAATTATATTTTTGATCGTCTTTTTTTAGTTTTCCTGAAAATAGCAATCACACACTGATAAAATATCCATTTCCACACATTAATGTCACACTGCTGCACATAAATGCTGGTGTACAGTGCTGTGAAAAAATAAATCCTGATTTATTCTATTTTTGTGTATATCCAGCACTAAATATTGTCAGATATATTTTAAACAGTGGACAGTGATAAAAAGAAAAATAATGATGCAAACAGAATTCACTTCTGCTGTGAAGCAGCTCTAAACAGTAAAACCTGTCATTGTTCAGTTGAAATCAGTGTTGACTCAGTTAATTTCGATTAACTGTATAAAAATCATCAAATATAAAATAATTTCAGTGCATCTAGATAGCAGTGGTGTCATCATCTATCTCAGTTCAGTCCTCATCAATACTGTCTGTGGAGTCAGATCAATAATACTGCTGAATATTATTAGTCCTCAAATAACGCCAAAATTCGACAGCGGCAAGGAACTCAAACTCTGTCAGGTGACAGAATGGAGAAAAAAAACATTGGTAGAAAGTATGTTTAGGGATGTTTAGTTTAGGGATCAGTTCTCTGACCAACAAATGAACATGGTGTGATTATGATTCAGGCTGCATCACAGTTTAGTGTGAAATATTCAGGACTGTAGGCCTACAAGTAGCTGGAGTTATGGATCTCATTTAAAGACTAGAATCTAAAATCAGGTTTACATTTGTGACTAACTAGAATGTGAGTGACCTTTAAAGCATTTCCAGAAATAAAGTCTCACCAACATCTGTTCAGAGCCTTCTCACTTTCTCTCTTCTCCTCTTTCCTAATGCTTCCTCCGTTGTGTGACGAGTTCGTTTCGCAACGAACCGCACATCAATGTACTAATCTTACAAATCACGAGAGAGACAAAACTGACGTCACAGAAACGTAAGGGAGGCTCTGTGTATAAAAGAGGAAATAGAAATGAGGAGAGGGGTGTGGTATAAGAAGCAAAGTATAACGAGGTGCCAATCAAAGATGGTTGTGGGGAAGAGTGAGTCGCGTTTGTTGATTAGTGGCGTGAGAGTTTAAAAACGGCAAGCAAAACAAATACTTGCCGGACTTCGGATTCTTCCTGGTAGCTTACAGACTGCGGGGCTTGGCCGGATCGCTGGGCAGAGCATTGCTGGTTCCTGTTCCTGGGGCGGACGAGTGGTTTGTCTACCAGGCTTGGTCTGACTCGCGGCTCTGACGCTGACGCAGCCTGCGTGTGGCCGAATGTCTTTGCGGGGTTTTTCCCAAACCAAGGTGTGTTCCTCGTTTCCTGGACAAAAGTCAGCGTATCCGCTGTACTTTCAGCTCTTCTCACTACACATGCTGATTTTCAAAAACAACGAAGACTCAGGTACTCTCTAAACTCACGTCCTCCTCTTCAACTTCCTACAAGTTTCCCTACGCAGCCGTCTGGTAGCGTTTTGCACACATACATTACACACGAACAATGCACAAACATACACAATTTTTTTTTTTTTTTTTTTTTTTTTGAACTCGTGATTGTTGAATACTGTGATCATTGAAACTGAGAGTCCAATATTGATATGTTTCTCTGAAGTTTCCTTCTGGGACAAACTTCTTTTTCCATGAACTAATAAGTTGATGTTACATTTGAGGACTCTGTTTACGTGTGAACGTGTTAATCACTGTGCAAACTGAACTGTTTTTGCGATAATTGAACAATATATTCATTACAATTTCATCTCTACACCTTTGAATGTTATGATTCTTTTATTTTGTGTTGACATTTTCTTTTTGTGTGTGTAATTGGTGGTTTCAGTTATCCTGGTTTAAAGTTGGAAATTAATTCTAATTGGTAGGTTCAATTCTACCTGGCGCCCGAATCCGTAAGATAAAATGTAAAGGTTTAATCTAAGTTAAAATTCTTCGTTTTTGGGAGTGCCACCGTTACAGTTGCAAACACTGAACACTTTTCAATGATCAATTAGGGGATGATGCTCTCCTAGAAACAAACAAATACACTGTATTCAGTGCAGTTTTGTTTATTGCATTATTGTAAATGATGTACTGATGCTATTGAGAACTGAACTGAGCTGGACAATGACATAACTCATTTCTACAGAACTGCTTGTAACAAATTGCTGAGCCATAGCAGAGTTAAATACATACACAGGGTTATCACTGGTTGGATTGAGATGGTGTTTTATTAGATTAGATTTTATAATATAATTATAATGTACTTTGTTATAGTAGAAGTGTAGTAAAACAGCATTAAAGCAGTTGTTTTGTCTTCCTCTCAGACTTCAGTTCTGTGTGTTCTGTGCAGAGACCCGCGAGCGCTACAGATCAGCACTGAAGCAGTGTTTCCTCTCATCTTCTGCTCATCTCAGCGGGTTGAATAAGATATCAGTCAAGTCATTTTACATCTCTCTGAAATTATAACTGAAGATATATGAGGACATTATACTCACCGCTAAACTGGATGACCTGACAAAGTCAAGGCTCCAACTCACCTGATGAACTTCCTCCAGAAAGCGTTTCTTCTCTTTTGTAGCACTTGTGAAAGGTCTCGGGGTGTAATGTTATGTTTTTGTGCTTTAATTGTGATAGTTCACATATGAACGATGTTGTCAAACTAAAACATATTTCAGTAGACACTACGGAAAAGACCCCGTTACAAGCAATCAGCTGCTCGCGAGACTCGTTGTCAGGATAACGACCGAAGGAAGGTGAAATATTCCATAGGCATTTTCTTATTTTTTTTGTACCAAAAATATTTTTGTACGAATATTTAATAGGAAGTCTACATTACAAAAAAAAAAATGAAAAAAAAAAAAAAAAGACACTTGTCAAGTCTACTGTAACCACAGCACAAATGAATACAGTATAACTGCAGTACATGAAGACTTTAATGGCAATGAAAATAACCTCATTTACATTAAAATGAAATTTCTGTCATCATTTACTCTCCCCAAAGTTGTTCCAAACCTGTATACATTTCTTTGTTCTGTTGAACACAAAAGAATAAATTTTGAAGAATGCTTGTAACCAAACAGTTTTCGGGCACCATTGACTCCCATAGTAGGGAGAAAAAAATACTATGGAAGTGAATGGTAACTGGAAACTGCTTGGTCACAAGCATTCTTCAAAATTTCTCTCTTTGGGTTCAGCAGAGCAAATAAAATTTCATAAACAAAAAAGTCCAGGGTGCTCAGAGAGTTCAATAAAAATTTATCTGAAGGTGCTCTTTGGGGTCGGGAATTGAATAAAATTTCATTTTTGGATGAACTATCTCTAAGTTAAATACCAAAAATTTAATACTTTTAAAATGTCCGATATGTTTAAACATGGTTGCAAAAATAAAATTGACATTACTGATTTACTACCCTTTATTAATCACTGAAACCTGATTCAAAGAAAGTATATGGTGATAATTCTAACGCTCTAATTCAGGGGCGCCCAGACTCTGTCCTGGAGGGCCAGTGTCCTGCAGAGCTTAGATCCAACTTGCCTCAACACACCTGCCGCAAAGTTTCTAGTATGCCTAGTAAGAGCTTGATTAGTTGGTTCAGGTGTGTCTGATTGGGGTTGGAGCTAAACTCTGCTGGACCAGGCCCTCCAGGACCGAGTTCGGGCACCCCTGCTCTAATTGCTTGTGTTCACCCGTGACACCCACCCCATTGCATTGTTTTGCCTTTGCAGTCTGATCTTTTCATAGCCTTTATCAAACTGCCTGACTGAGGTAAGTAAAACACACTTTAACAGGTAGAGCAATTTTACAAATTTACCATTGGGAACACAAGATTGTATTATTTTGTAATTTTAGACATTACAAAATGAGTGAGGAAAAGAGAGAGAAAGAAAGGCAATATCTGAGATCCTGGAGAGCTGCCAAACGTGTTTTTAAAAACATAGAACAACAGAAGTAAATGATCCAGAACAAGTCCCAGGGTGTCAGACTGACTCTGATGATGCATTAAGTTCTATGGAGGACCACCTGTCCACTGGAGCATCGTATACATGGGAAGAAAGTGACTGGGATGATGACTTTGTGGAAGACATGGAACTTGATGAAAATGATATGACTGACCATGACGACAAATCATCACTGGGAACAGATTTGGCAACTTGGGCATCCCAATTCCAAGTCAAACACAATGCTGTTGACCATTTATTAAAGGTCCTTCAGCAACACGGCCACACAGACCTTCCATCTGCTGCCCGTACATTGCTGAAAACACCAAGGCATGTAGCAACCATACAAAAATCTGGTATGGAATATTTCCATTACCCCCTCCATCAAAAGCTACTGGAACACCTGGAGAAGTACTCTGTTGAAGAGCTGCAAGACCATGACACCATCAATTTGTCTTTTAATGTTGACGGCCTACCGTTATTCAAGAGCTCAGGGAAAGTAATGTGGCCTGTCCTCTGTGCCATCCACCTCAATCCCATTGTTGTTTTCCCTACAATACTAACGTGTGGAAACAACCGGCCAAAAGATCTGCATTTTTTTTGAGGATTTTGTAGCAGACCTCAAAGACCTCCTGTCTAGCGACATTCAGCTGGGCTTCAGTCATGTTTTTTCTTCCTCTGCTATGGGAAACGATTAAGGCTTTCTCAAGGGGTCTTATGATTTCTTATACGTTTAGTAAGAGGCGGAGGCAAACATAACAGAAGGATACAAGCCGGGCTTGAAGTCGGGTCTCTGGTGTGGTGGTTGAGAGATCAAACACTAGGGATGGCTGACACGAAACTGACGTTTCGACACGGTGTCGAGATACCGAAAGCACAGATGTTTCGAAACACCCGTGTCACGTGACTACGGCGATCAAAGCATCAGGGCGTGTTACAAGTGTTTCGAGACTTGGCATACCTGCCGAATCTGCGTTTGATTGACAGGGTCGGTAACAAAATCACACAATCGCACATCTGTCTCAACCTAACTCCCACAAAGTAGAAAAGTGGAGTTAACGCATCTTCACTTCGTGGCTTTTTGTGAGGATTTTTTCAAAGGCTGGAGAAATTATATGTAAAAAAAGAAGTAGGCTAAGTCCATCAACAGCAGAACAATTAATATTTTGAAATAAAAATCTTTATATGTAAAAAAAAAAGTGGCTTGTTGTACTTTATTGTATATTTTATTACCAAAATAACACTTACTTATTCACAAAGAGTTCATTCAGACGTCAGACTGATGTTTCAACACATTACAAGAACAGAACAATAAAAACACACATTTGAATTGTTTTTTATAATTTTGTCGAGATGACTGCGTCACCCAGGACTCGAACCCAAGGTGACAGCGTTCCAGTCGAGCACACTAACCACTCCCCCCCAAAATCACTTGGTGGATTGACTAACACAGCATACGTTATAAATCGTAAATTCGCTGAACTGTTTCTTTGTCGACGCTGTTTCAGAGCAATACTTGAAAGTGACCGCTAGGTGTCACCGTAGAGACGGGTGTCAATGTTTCGAAGCCTCGACACATTTGCTTCGACTGCTTCAGTGTTTCACGAAGCCTCGCTCTGCCCACCACTACCAAACACTTGAGGCAGTATCCCAAAAAATGTAGATTTATTTAAAAAAAAAAAAAAAAAAGCCTTTGCAAGAATAATTCCACAGGAGTTCTTCTCAGACTGAGGTATTAACAACAGCAAAAACAATGGAAAAACTACATGGCAAAAAACTAATTCAGAGAACAATAACAACCAAAGAAAGGAACTCAGGATACCTTACTTGGGGGTAGCTAGGGAGGCTTTAGCGAGACGAGGCAGGAAACAGTGTAAACACACAACTTAAATACACTGGGGGAAACAAGGCACAGGTGACCTGGATAACGCTAACAAGGCCACACGTGGAAGAACTAAGGCAGAGGAGAACACAGGGGACCTCTAGAGGCACGGAGACAACCTACAAGAGGCAGGATGCTGACAGGTCTGGGTGAATATTTTGTTAGCTGGGTCGTTGTGACAAAGCGCCTGTTTGTCACTGCTGAGGGAGCGGCACTGGCCTGAACACACACACACACACACACACACACACTCCAATCACTCTCCATTCCCCCTCCCTTAACTGTTATTTCTGCGTTCGGCAAAGGGAGTTCACACACTGAACCGATCGCCCATGGACATTTCTCCACATCACAGTTTCCAAAAGTACAGAGTGCGTCGCGCCGGCGCAGTGTCGCCAGAAGCCAGCAAAACCATTGTCTGTTTGTAACGGGGGTTATGTGTTAATTATTTATGTGTTTATGTGTTTCAATAATGATGAATATGTGTATTTGAATTATTACCGGTAGAGAAGTATTATTTAATGATGGTCTAATGATGTAATGAATGTTTGCAGTGTGGGGAATATAAAATGTATTAACATACCAGAATACTTTCTTGTTGGTGAGTGATGCCAAAGAAGGGGCGGAGTCTGGCCTATAAAAAGGGAGGCCAGACTCACACTTAGTTGCTTGTTAACCAAGTCAGCGAGAGTGTTACAGTGGTACCTCAAGCAAACCCTTAATTTTATTTATTTTTTTTGTATATTGTAAATACGGTGTGTGGTTGTAAATACAGTTTTCAGCTTTATTTTCCTTTTTTTTGTTTCTTTGGTACTTCTTTGGTAAATTTTTGTGCATACCTGTATATAATCTTCACTGTGGACTGTCTGGATTATTGGCACTGTAAATACCCTGCACGGAAGTGCTGTGCGAGTGAGCCATCTTTTTTATTATTTTCACGGACTTGCGTTCCCTTTTCCCCTCCCCCTGAAGCGAGTCGGGGCACTTGCTTCATCACAGTCGTATACTGGCCTTCTTGCTGCTGTAATAACCAATGGCTTGCGTTCTTCCACTTTTGGGGTCAGTAGGGGCACTCGACACGGCTGTCCACTGTCACCCCTTCTTTTTGCTTTAGTAGTAGAACCTTTGGCTGAGGCAATTAGGTCAGATTTGGGCGTACATGGTTTGACTAGAGCTAGTAGGCAGCATAAGATTAATCTTCATGCTGATGATGTCCTTGTTTTCTTATCTAAACCAGAAATATCCATAACTAATCTTATAGGTGTCATCAAAGGTTTTAGTGTCTTCTCAGGTTATAGGATTCATTTGAATAAATCTGAAGCGATGCCCCGAGGTAACCTACAAACTGTCCCTTCAGGTTCACTTCCTTTCATGTTTAAGTGGTCCCCATTGGGCTTTGTCTATCTGGGACTACATATAACCCCTAAATTCGACCAGATGTTTAAGTCGAATTTGACTCCTCTTTTTAATCGTATTAAACTTGATCTAGAAAGATGGAATACTCTCCCTGTTTCTTGGCTGGGGCGCATTGCTCTTTTGAAAATGACTGTTCTCCTAAGATTATTATATCCGATTCAGACGATTCCAGTTCTTTTCTTGGAGAAAACATTTAAAGACCTAGACAGATGGTTCGATTCTTTTATATGGGCTAATAAAATGGCTGGATATAGAGTTCTTTCAATATATTGCTCTTTATCAAAAGAATGAAGACTGTTAGAGTAGCTTGTAAAAAACTCATTACTGTATATTCTGTGAAGGCTTGGCAGTAAATCATGCTTAACATCGCTTTATACTCCAATATATAATAATCTAGATTTCCCCCCAGGTGTCAGTGAGTCACGTTTTCGACAGTGGGCTCTTATATGGGACTTTCTAAACTAAAAGATATTTTTCATAGTAATACTCTTTTAAGCTTTTAGTCAGATTTCCCCAAAATACAACCTTGATGGGAGGGATTTTTTTCTGCCATTTACAAATAAGAAATTATATTCAAAAGGACGCAACACTTCTTTCTGATGCAAAACCGAGAAGCAGCTTTTTGAAATGCACTTAATTAAATCTATAAGTTTATTTCGTGGTGTGTTATCGGAGTATGTTGACACATCCACTCCTTTTCTTGAAACGATTTGGGAAAGGGAACTTAATATTCAAGTATCAGATGAAGATTGGAGTATGGTTTGGAAAAATGCAAAGAGTCTGAGTATATGTAATAAAGTAAGAGCTATCCAGCTCAAGATTCTTCACAGAGCTCACATAGATTTAGGGCTGATCGCTCTCCTTTCTGTCCCAAATGTAAGACAGAAATAGGTAGTCTTGCTCATTGTTTGTGGTTCTGTAACAAGATACAGAGGTTCTGGTGGGGGGTTTCTGAAGAACTGAATACAATTTTGGGGGTTTCATTGGGTCCAGATCCAGCGTCTTATTTACTGGGAATGTCTCCTCCTGTAGGTCAAAATTAGTGCAAAATTAGGCTTTTTTTAATTTTCTAATTTTCAGTGCAAAAAAAAATGTATACTTTTACAATGGATCTCAGATAAAGCTCCCTCCGTTAGGATGTATTCTTGAATATCTGTCGCTAGATTACCTGACTTGTATTGTACATAAGACTGGAGTGTTTCATAAAATTTGGGAACCTTTTCTGACAAATGTTGATCTTGACATAGCTTCCATCCTGACAAGAGGATTCATCTAAGAGTGTCATGGCTCATTTTGTCAGTTGTACTATCATGTTTAATCTTTCTCATTGTCAGTACTTCAATATTCTTTTATTTTCCCCGACTTACTGAATTTCCATGTGTGTATACGCACATGTAACCCTCACTTTCTGTGTGTGAGCTGAAATGTTTTTTATTTGTGTTTTTTTTTTTTACCTGTTGATGTCATTATATTATCATTATTTTGTAAGGATGTTATTTTTTTTATAAAGTGAAAATTAATAAAAATATATACTGTATTTAAAAAAAAAAAAAATCATGTTAGCAAATCTATATCTATGTAAGTTATCTATATAAACTTTCAAACTTCCAGCATTGGCAACTGCTTCAAACTTTCAGACAAGGCTTTTTTAAACCAACTTTCAAAGTTCGTTTGCAAACTTGACTCATCTAGTTAGGTTATGCAGCATGCTCAAACATGAGTAATGTAGATTCACTGTGTACATGACCCAGTTTATTGCGTTTATATCGAAATCCTCCTACATTTTTCTTAGAAACCTTTCTATGATTGTTTATTTATATGCAGTTCATACAATTGTTGACATTTTAGTACATCTTTTTTTTTTCAAGGCACCGGAGCCCCAACTGTTCCCCGGGTACCGCAGCAAAAATGGCTGCCCACTGCTCGGGGTGTGTGTTTGCGGTGTGCGTACTTGTGTGTGTTCACTACTTTATAAACATAAACATACATATGAAATGAAATTTGTCATGAAATGGAAAGCTAACAACATGAAATGTCAAATGTTTTACAGGTAGTTGTGCTTATGGAGATGTGGCATGTGGGGCTTTATGATTGTATTGCTGGTTTGTTTTTTAATTTTATTTTATTATGCCTTAAACAACATATACAGGACAATACAACAGTTAATATAAATCCAGGGAAATAAAGGAGAAAGAAAAAAAATTAATAAATAAGAGAAAAGAAAAATACACATGCATGACCTTTACATTACTCAAATATTCTGAAGACAGAACACAAACGGACAGTGTTGATAGCCCTTCTATTAGTGCTACTTTGAATAGTACAAATATAGCTTTCCAATTCTTTATAAAACACTGTGCAACAGGGGTTTCTGTTAGAAAATGTACACTTATGAATGTGAAACTTAACTAATAAAATAAATAGATTAATGACAAAAGCTTCATTATTCACATTATCTTGAATAAAATATCCAAAAACTACATTTTCAAAATGCAAAATAAAATGAACAAGTACCATAACTTTTTAACAAAACTACGGTGCCAGAAGATGAGGGGTACAGTTTCCAAGTGCAAAGAGCAAAAAGAGCAGTTAACATCAATGTCCTTCTTAAACTTACAAAGAAAATATTTAACAGGATAGAATTTATGAATAATTTTGAAAGAAATGTATTTTAATTCAATTCAAGGTTGTTTTTTTTTACCTTGTTTGTAACAAAAAACTTATGAGGTAATAACCAAACAGTTTCCCGCTCAGGATTTCTAACAAATTTAGACCAATAAGCAAAAGAGCTAAGCTTAGTAGTAACCTCCTTTAAAAATAGAGCGTGAATAGATTTATTTTTAGTTTGTGAAAAACAAATTTTACCACATATTGTATTAGTTTTATTATGGGCATATCAACTAATATCACATCTCTAAATAAGGGAACAATGCCCAAATTAATTGCAGAGAGAACAAGAGAGAATTCCTTGGGAGTCACAGGAGAATTGCAGGTGCATCTCAATAAATTAGAATGTCGTGAAAAAGTTACAAGAAAAAAATGAACATTTCAAAAAGTGCAACTTTCATATATTTTAGATTCATTACATGTAACGTAAAACATTTCAAAAGTATTTTTGTTTTTGTTTTAATTTTGATGATTAAAGCTTACAGCTCAAGAAAAAGTAAAAAAAATAAGTATCTCAAAATACTAGAATATTTACATTTGAGTTTCAATAAATGACCATCCCTACAGTATAAATTCTGGATATCTCTTGTTCTTTGAAACCACAATAATGGAGAAGACTTCTGACTTGGCAATGATCCAGAAGAGGAACATTGACACCCTCCACAGAAGGTCATTACTGAAAGGTGTGGCTGTTTACAGAGTGCTGTATCAAAGCATATTAAATGCAAAGTTGACTGGAAAGAAGAATCTGGGTAGGAAAAGGTGCACAAGCAACAGGGATGACAGCAAGCTTGAGAATACAGCTTCACAAGGAGTGGACTGAAGCTGGAGTCAGTGCATCAAGAGTCACCACGCTCAGACGTCTTCAGGAAAAGCGCTACCAAGCCACTTCTGAACCAGAGACAACGTCAGAAGCATCTTACCTGGGCTGTGGAGAAAAAGAACTGGGCCCGTATTCTTAAAGATTCTAAGAATCCTCTCAGAGAGCCCCTAATTTAGCTTAAAAATTTCGAACTAGGAGTCTTAGTTTAAAAGTGATTCAGGACCAATCTGAGAGCAACTCTGAGCGAGGAAAAGACAAAAACTTTTATCTTAGTGAGGAGGCGGGGCTAACCCCGTTGCTAGCTATGACAGTCTTTTGAAGACTTGGTTCAGGGTGTGTGTGTGTGTGTGTGTGTGTGTGTGTGTGTGTTCACTCGTTTATAAACATAAACATACATATGAAATGAAATTTGTTATGAAATGGAAAGCTAACAACATGAGATGTCAAATGTTTTGCTCTGTGTAAATGTTTTACAGGTAGTCGTGCTTATGGAGAGCAGCACACGAATGTTTTAAAGCAGACGGAGCAGCAGCCAGATTGTCCCGAACATGTTCTCCTGCTCTTGTTCAAAGTTGTGTGGTTCAGGGGGTCGTCATCATGGTCTTCCTCATCCTCTCTGTTCACTCCGGCAAAGACAGCCTCGATGTCCTTTTCCCATCCATGATCAGATACCAGTCTGACTGCATATATATATATATATATATATATGATTAAATGCTGATTAATAATATTATTAATCTGCATTTATAATTAGAATAATTATTGCTCATACGTGTTAGGGTGGGCTAGCAATAGATTCTGGGGTAATCTTAATTTTTAAGTAGTAAT
The DNA here is from genome assembly GCA_036784905.1 of Acrossocheilus fasciatus. Classification (NCBI taxonomy): domain Eukaryota; kingdom Metazoa; phylum Chordata; class Actinopteri; order Cypriniformes; family Cyprinidae; genus Acrossocheilus; species Acrossocheilus fasciatus. The sequence goes on from CM071940.1 coordinate 47,888,436, forward strand.
CCTTACATTTTTTGAGTGTAAAATCAACAGTCATCTCCAAAGACGAAATCTTCGAGCAGCTGCACTCCTTTGTGCAGATATTACAAACATTGCAAATGCTGAGGAAAACTGTACTAGGTAGGGTTGTGGATTTATTGATGCTATGAGGTGTTATACTCCTGTCCCTCTTATCTTTTTATTATTAGTAGTTTTTTGTTATTTATAAGCCTCGGGATGAGACTTTTTGCCGAGATCTCGCAAGAGGTCATGGAAACCTTTCCAATGTAAATATTGATATAATAATTAGATATTACGTAGAATTTCGTAGAAAAACAAAGTGTTGCGCATTTTATTGCTGCAAAGATGCGTAGGATCAAAAATCTTCAAAGATTTCTGCTTTCCAGTCCCAAACATATCTTGAGGAACAAAAAGGCCATTTGGCATTCCTGAAGGCACATAAGTGCTGATATCGATCAAGGCCTGTAGGCCAACATGTGTAGCCTGTAAGCCCGGTACACACCAAGCCGACGGTCAGCCGTCGGCAGGGGCGGCGCCAGAGAATTTTGAACGCAGGTGCTGAGGGGGTGCTAGATCAATGACAGGGGGAGCTGGGCAATTAATAGTAAATATGACCAAAACATGTTGTTGTTATTATTATTTTTTTTTATATGAATAATAAAATCGCTATATTTCAAATGTTTATGAGGAGTGGGAGTATTATCGCGCTTAGTCTACTGGGTGAGTTCGCGCAATAATTGTTTTTTTGTTGTTTTTTTGTTTTCCTGAGGAATGAGTTTAAAATACTCCTGTCATTTTTGGATGTGCTTTCTGTCATCTCATGCAGTCTCACAACAATGAACCAGTTCACAGACATAAGAAATACATTTGCAGAAATCTTGAAAACCTATTAAAAAAAAAAAAAAAATCTTCTCTGATTATGTAGTATAGGTGCATTTTAGGCTTTTTTTTTTAATAGTGATAAAAATACTTTAGTTCAGTTTAGAGAACAGACAACACTAAATGCGAACGAACGACTGGCGCATCACAGACCAGATTTCATTTATCACGTGAAGAGAGTGAGTCGAGCTGACTGACAAGAAGAGTGAGGTGAGACAGACAAGGGAATCGTCGAAATGTTTCAAAACGAAATGTAAAAGCATTTTTTTTTGTAACATTCGTTTCTCATTTATTTGGTTCCACAGTGTTTGCTGATTTTTATTTTATTTAAACTGTGTGATTTTTCCTCCCCATTATTTTACATCAAGGTGTATGCAGTCTGTGCTTCCAAACTTTCTTAATCGTTTTGCTAATTCTGCGTTTTTATAATTATTTGTTACTCAGTCTTTACTGATTTTCAGTTTTGTATACCTATTTAAAATGTGTAAGTTATTTGTTATTTTATATTAGGCATAGGCCTATAGCATGGTGTGTTTTTATTCGTTTTGTTAATAAAAGTTAGGCTATATGTTCTACGTTGCATTTTGTTGTTAAAATGGATCGAATGCCGAATTTACTCCTAATTTAAAAGTGAAAGTAAAATGCGCATGGTGCTTTTACAAGCTATTTAAGCAAAGGAAAGTGGGAAAACTCAAATGAACTAAAAACACAACTGCTTGATGCCGAATTGCCGCAAATTTGAAAGTGAAAGTAAAATGTGCAAGGAGCTTAAAAAATAATTGAAATGTCTTCTTTTTCCCGATGCATTCATAATCATTGCTTTAGCCGGTGCGGCAAACTTTATGCGTGCGCTTGAGCGCGGAATAGGCTATAATACGCCTAAATGCCTATATTAAAGGATGGTTTAGTTTATTATACAAATCAATTTAATATAAATGTGCGACTAGTTGACTAGAAAAATATTTAGTCGGGGGCAGGCCTACTTGGCACAATTGAACCGATCCATTTTTAAAATAAAATGCTGACATTACCTGCGACTGCAAATCACGTCACGTTGTAGCCTATTGCATTGCAGTAGTTACGCATGAGTCAAATGTTTTTATTTTATTTCATTTTTTATGGGGGTGCTTTGGTTTTTCTTGGGGGGGCTGGAGCACCTGCTAGCCCCTCCTTAGCGCCGCCCATGGCCGTCGGGCAGTTTTTGTTAGTCGGCTGACTAAGTGTGTTCTGCACCGTTGGCTGAAGTTGGTCCTCGTTGGATTTTTTTCGGCCGATTCGACATGTGGAATCAGCGTTGGAGCTCGTCGGTCAGTCGGGCCATCTGTTCATTCTGATTGGCTGTTCAGCTGGCGAACCCGTGCACGAGAAATAAGGTGCAGGCGCAGACTAGACGTGCTGCTTGGCCGTCTGTAGGAGAGTGTTTGTTTTGTGCGGACAGTGAGAAACTATATATTTGTGCAGTGTGCTGTGCATGTCAAAAAAAAAAAAAAAATTCTATTCTGATTTCCAATTTATGTGTCACATCAACCCGATCACTTTATTTAGCGTTCATGTAAACACTAAATTCAGATTCATCAATCGTAATGAATTCAAAACCTCAAGACTTCCATAGTGATTTCTCACAGCAGCAGCAGAAGCCACAAAATATCCTCCTAACGAGGTCTGTTTAAATTGTTGTTTTTGATTTACTATTTTCAAATTAGTAGGAGTACTACTGAAGTACTCTTTTCCAAAGACATTTTCCAAGAGGAGGACATAAGGACTACAGTTAACTGCAGCTCATACGTTCGAGAGGTTCGTCATCGTCAGCTGCCATCTCATACCAGTCCAGTTTTGGGTTTTTTAAAATGGAAGCATCTCCTTCATGTGGACTAATCACTGTCACAAGTTACTCTATAAAGAATTTGGTGTTTGTATTACTGCTGCTTTATATAAGCTTTGTAATTTCATTAAATAGACATTTTGACAAAAATCATCTTCAAATATTCTCTTTCTTTGGCACACTTCTCATTGAATTGCTTTACAGTTTGTTCTAGAACAACTCGATTAGCAGATGTTTCTGTTTATTTCCTATAACGACACACAGGCATGACAAAAGCAAAGCAGCTCTGATGCAGAATTTTATTTACTCAGATACAAAGATTACCAAAACCTTCGGGAGTTTCATTCAGAAAATTCACATATATGTGAGTTCTACTTGCACATTAGTAAAGAAATCAGAGAGAATTAGTTAAAGGAGCAGTTGACCAAAAAATGAAAAAGAAAATTTGATTACAAACTTGCAGCTTTTCACTTCACAAGACATTAATTGATGGACTGGAGTCGTGTGGATTATTGTGATGTTTTCATGATCAGCTGTTTAAGCTCTCATTCTGATGGCACCCATTCACAGCAGAGGATCCGTCGATAAGCAAATGACGTAAAGTTATATTTCTTCTAATCTGTTCTGATGAAGAACTCTTTGTCTTGGATCGACTGAGGGTAAGCACTGTTGTAAATGTCATTTTTGGGTCAACTATTCCTTTAATGCAAGACAATACGACATTCAACATTCTCCATTAAGCTTTCTCATCCTGCTACACACGAAACCCATTTTCCGTTGACACCTGTAGTTATTCCACTTTTCCGAGCCTATAACAGGAAAGAAAAATAAAATTAATATATATATATATATATATATATATATATATATACATATATATATATATACATATATATTATTATTATTCTACATTCGGCTGGTTATTTGAATTGAGGCTACTACTGTTCTACAAGACTGTCTAAAAACTGACAAAACTGGTCATGATATTTCATGAACATTAAAAACACTCACAGTCATAGTTCATCCCAATACAGTTATCTGTCCCAATCTTATGATCGGGTTGTCCAGGAGCCCATATCTCTAGGTTCATTTTGGACCCATCACTCCAGAGCCATGATTTCTCCTGTGAACAGAACACCAAAAAGGACACTCGGTTTCCATCACACACCTTCATGGCATTGTTTAATATTTATTAAACAAATAATAAAAAAAAACTAAAAGATATATTTATTAAATTAAGTATAAAAAACACGTTCGCACTAACCACTTGGTTCACAGGTACATAATAAGACAGCATTAATGTTTTCATTTTCCTCCCTCCTTTGTCATCTTCCTCCCTTCCTTCATCAACTCTAACAGCTGACGACTTTGTGCATTGATGGTTTCAACTTTATTAATGAAAAACGTGGCAGTTTTCCACACCACATCTTACCAGCAAACATACACTCGTTCACATCCTTCTCTTCACTCTCTGAGGCAGAAGTCTCCAAACTCATCCTTTCTAATCATCCTGCTACTTGTCTGCTTGATCCTATTCCATTTCCTGTTTCCTATTCTCATCTCCTTGAAGCGATTTCTCCTGCACTCATACCTGCACTCACTCACATCATTAATGCATCTCTTCACACTGGTGTTTTCCCCTCAGCATTTAGACAGGCTAATTAAGAAACCCACCCTTAACCCATCTTTTTTTAGAGAACTACAGACCGGTTTCCCCTCTTCCTTTCTTTGTAAAAACACTTGAACGAGCGGTGTTCAACCAAGTCTCTGCCTTTCTCACACAGAACAACCTCCTCGACAGCAACCAGTCTGGTTTCGGTAGTGGACATTTAACCGAGACGGCCTTGCTCTCAGTTGTTGAAGCCCTAAGACTGGCAAGGGCGGATTTCAAATCTTCAACACTTATCTTGCTGGATCTGGCCGCTGCTTTTGACACGGTTAACCACCAGATCCTCCTGTCAACCCTGTTGGCAAAGGGCATTTCAGAAACCGCACTGCACCGGTTTGTTCTTGGAGAGGTGAGGTGTCCAAGTCTCAACATCTAACTACTGAGGTGCCTCAGGGCTCAGTTCTTGGACCACTACTCTTCACATGGCATCGCTAGGTTCTGTCATTCAGAAACAAGGCTTATCATATCACTGCTGTGCTGATGACACTCAACTCTACCTCTCATTCCATGCCGATGATCCGACGATAGCTGCTTGCATCTCAGCATGTCTAACAGACATTTCTTGCTGGATGAAGGACCATCACCTTCAAATCAACTTTCCCAAGACAGAACTGCTCGTTCCATCAAACCCATCGTTTCACCATCCAGTTAGGCACATGAACCATAACTCCTTCAAAAACAGCCAGAAACCTTGGAGTTGTGATTCATGACTTTCTCAGACCACATTGCTAAAACTGCCCTGTTCTGCGGATTTGCTTTATTCAACATCAGGAAGATCAGGGCCTTTCTTTCGGAACATGCAACACAACTCCTTGTTCAGGCTCTTGTTCTGTCCAGACTGGACTATTGCAATGCTCTCTTGGCAGGTCTTCCAGCCAATTCCATCAAACCTCTACAATTAATCCAGAACGTGGCTGCAAGATGTATTTTTTAATGAGCCGAAAAGTACGCACATCACACCTCTGTTCAACCATTTTGCACTGGCTACCAATAGCTTCTGGCAGAAAATTCAAGGCATTAATGTTTGTCTACAAAACCACCACTGGCTCTGGCTCTTTACCTAAATTCATTACTTCAGACTTATGTGCCTCTAGAAGCTTGCGTTCTGCAAGTGAACGTCGCTTTCATCCCAAAGAGGCACAAAATCACTTTCACTGACTATTAAATGAACTGTTCCCTCCTGATGGAATGACCTGCCCAACTCAATCCGAGCAACTGAGTCCTTAACCATCTTCAAGAATCGCCTAAAAACACATCTCTTCCATTTTTATTTGACTCTCTAACTCTAGCGCTCTCTATTCTAATTCTATTCTTTTAAAAAAATACTTGCCTCTTTTAGACTTTCACTCTATTCATTTACTAACACTAGCTTCTCTATTATTTTTGTGTTTGTTTTCTTTTTATTCATTATATAATTAAAAAAAGGCCTTGCTTCGTGTGCTGCATTAGGCTAACTCAGACTTGTCATAGCGCTTGCGTAACGCTGCTCTTTCGTTGATTTTGATTGCTTCCATTGTCCTCATTTGTAAGTCACTTTGGCTAAAAGCATCTGCTAAATGACTTAATGTAAATGAAAATGTAATGTTTATGTATCTAAAACACGTGTGTGTTTCTCTATAGAAACTGCCCAGTAGAACTAACATGACAAACGTATCGGCTGTATCCTAATCTTTCTTCAATACTATGACATCACTCAAAAACACAAGTACAATATACAAAAGAAGAAAAAAGACCATTGACAAAGACACTGAACAAATGTTTTTTTTTATAATAATAATAATAATAATAATAAATTGAAACAAACATACTGAAACAGAGCCATAGCCTCCTATCCAGGCCTCAGTTGAAGCTCCAGTTTGAGATTTAATCAGGTTCTGTATGAAGGTGTACTCCGCATTAGTGTGTACAGAGGCGAGGTGCCCGTTGTTGTCCAAACACTGTTTCTAAAGAGAGTAGGACACAAAAACTATTGTTAAATAATTGAAAATGTCAAGTCTTAAAGATGAAGGAATGTGATTAGATGGCATCCCATACCTCTGCATCAATCCAGGAAGTCCCGCAGCTAAAAAAGCGGTAGCATCTACATTCATATGCAGACCACAGGCAGCCACCGGTTGCTGTAAGAAAGTTTTGTTAGTATTATTGCTGCTTCAAACCTTTTGTATTTTCATTAAACTGATAACAGATTGATATTGTACGTACGTGCACACTTTCCGTCTCTCGTTGTGAACAGGTCAATGGTCCCTGTTTGAAAAAGCACAAATAAATAAATTGAACAAAGATACAAATTCAACAAAGTTTAAGTTTTTTTCAAGTTTGTAGGTGCCCAGCTACAGAGACCGAAAAAATTGCATTGCATAGTCCTCACTGTATAAATTAAAAATAGATTAATTCTTGTTAAAAGTAATTCAGTAAAGAGCAGTGAATGATTTTCTCTCATTGGATTTCATGAATTTATATAAGGACATCGCCAGCAGCTCGTAAATTAGGCGCAGTCACTTTAAGAGACAACGCTTCCGCTTCTTTCTCAACCGTTTACGTTCACTTAAGACATAACCGACAGTTTTTTTCAAGGGCACTCGCCAAGACGGGTTCACCATAATATTTTCGGAGTGTCTATTAACACTAAGTGCAAATAGCCCGTCTTGTTGGCAAAGGCTATTTACACTAACTCCGCCCACTAACGTGTGATTGAGTTAGTTGACACTAATAAAAGACGCTAATATTAGGTCCAGTGGCGTAGATGTTAAAACGCATGCTTTTTGAGGCAATCGACCCGAGTTCAAGCCCGCCTTTTACCAAACTTTTTTTCTCCCTTTTCAAATCTCATATTGCATCAGAAAGGCATTTATTTTAAATAAGAAGGAAGTGTGGGCCTTGTGGGCAGTGCGCCGACATACAGCGCCGTTGCGCTACGGGCGTTCTGTGTTCAAATCCCGACTCGAGGACCTTTCCCGATCCCATCCCAATAAGGTGGCATCCATTTAATAATTTGAATTAAAACTATAATTTACACTCAATACGTTATTATTGCGTACTGTTTCATAATGTACTACAATACTGAGGTGCAGATAATTACCACTATTTGCAATAAGTAGCATAAATAGCAGAAAATGTTGCTATTTTTACATAGTGTAAATAGAATCCATTGCTAAAAAATATGCTATTTACACTTAGCCTAATATTTTCGGTTCAAGAGCAAGAAGAGGCAAAACTCAGTTCGGTGTTCAAGGACTGAGACGTGGCTCTCTGCGTGCGTGCTGAGCGCACAGAACACAGCGCACGGGTGCTGAATTAAGCTTTTCGCCTCTTTTTGTGTTTCTATGTTTAAACTGGGGAGGAGTTTTTGTTCACTCAGGTGCAGATGAAGAGCTCAGTTTGATGTTTGAGCGCTGTTCACAGCCATGGGCCCCTATAATCGTCATCACCTTTCACCCCACCAGCGACGACCCTGCTTTTGTCACTACAACTAGACACAACAAATGTAACGCACTAGAAGACAGCATCAATATCTCACCATTGCTTGTGCCATTAAGAGGTGTTGTCCCTGAAATAATAAAAGAAAAGCATTATATATATTCATATATAAAGAATTTAAATGATCAGATTACAATTTTGTGTCTAAACCCAATCTGACAGTCCGTGAGATTTGAGCTAAACTGCATAAACAGAAAACTGGGCAACATACACTTCACAACAATTACCTGAAGCATCCAGAGCAAAGAGCAGAAAGAAAGACAGACAAGCAACAAGCAACAAGCTGTTCACAGCCATGGGCCCCTATAATCGTCATCACCTTTCACCCCACCAGCGACGACCCTGCTTTTGTCACTACAACTAGACACAACAAATGTAACGCACTAGAAGACAGCATCAATATCTCACCATTGCTTGTGCCATTAAGAGGTGTTGCCCCTGAAATAATAAAAGAAAAGCATTATATATATTTATATATAAAGAATTTAAATGATCAGATTACAATTTTATGTCTAAACCCAATCTGGGCAACATACACTTCACAACAATTACCTGAAGCATCCAGAGCAAAGAGCAGAAAGAAAGACAGACAAAGAGACCAGACTGCCATTATTACTGAAATCAACCAGGACTACTGCACACCTGAAAAACATGAAGACAGAACAGAATAAAACATATATGCAAATATAAGTTTTTATTCATTATTAACCTGTTCTCACTGTCCAAATTCCAGTACTGTACAAGATCCCTGTGTGTCACTACGGAGGACTGTAAGTCAGATGTAAACAAATATATTGACCTGGCATCGGCACACTTAAGATCATTAAGATGGTTTCTCAAAAACATCCGCTGATGTTTTTTTTTCTTGAAAAAAAGTAAATAAAAATTATATATATATATATATATATATATATATATATATATATATATATATATATATATATATATATATATACACACACATATACATACATTTTTTAAAAAAGCATTATAAATTGATTGTGCATTGTTTAGCTTTTTTCCCTCTTTCTTTCTTTTTGCCTGTTTTTATATTGTAATCAGATAGCCTAACATTTCCAAACCAAGTCCAATTAAAAAGCCATAACAAAGCACAAAATAAAAAAACAAAAAACAAATTACATATACATACACATATATATATATATATATATATATATATATAAGCATTCCAAATGATCCATTGTCTCAAGCCATACTTTTATGAAACAGAGTGAAATTTTAAGTTTTGAACGGCTGAAAACCTCACCCTCTATGAAGTTAGTCACGTCCAAGTACTCTGTAGGTCTCTGCAGAACAATAAATGCTTGTCCAAAATCTGACTCTTCAACACCAGATTATGATTTTCTACTTTTATTTGGTTCATACACCGAGGAGACTGCTGTCTGATTGGTTCCTGTCTCCGAAACCCACCACAAATCCTAATCATACACCTAAACCCACGCAGGAAAAGCAGATTTCCGCACCACACGTTACATAACCTAAAGTCAATACAAACATTTACTTGACTTGGTTATTTGATAACTGTGTGTCAATAATGACATTTAACTTGGTCACTGTCACTATGTTTACAGGCATTATTCACAGCTATAGCAGGAATGGAAAGAGGTTTGACTGTAATTACCAGAGGTGGGGGACTCGAGTCACATGACTTGACTCGAGTCTGACTCGAGTCACAATTTTCAGGACTTGCGACTTGCTTGAATAAAGTATGAAAATGACTTGACTGACTTGAGAGCAAGTGACTTGAGACTTGACTTGAAGTGGAAGACTCGACAATGACTTGAATGTATAATAAACAAACAGTAATAAAATTCGTTTAAAAAAAAATATTGTGACGTCAGCACCAATCAGCGTCTGTGCGTTTAACGCTGCACAATTCAAACCGCGCCAAACATGGCAGACAGTAGTCGTGCTCCACAAATAGTCTCGTTTGGCTATAAGGACTTTGAACTGGACCTTGCCAATAAAAAAAAGATTTGCCAGATGCAGAGTATGCAACGCAAGAATATCCGACATGACAACCACAACGTCAAATTTCATCCGACATTTCAAGAAGTGCCTTGGTTGCATATAATGTTTTTTTTTCTCATTAGAAATGTGGTCATTATCATCACTGATACGTTTCGTAAATAGATGTATTGGGGAATTTGGCTATAACAGTGGTGTAGCCAGAATTTTAATAATCCATCTTAAAATGAGCGGGCCGCTCTGTATTACACGTAGGCTGTCTGTATTAAATGTGCACATTTTCATGTGTGTGGACTGCGTGTGGAAGCTGAATAACAGCGCACTTATACAGCATGACAGGCTAACATGGAGGCGCCGGTGTGATCACTTGCACTTAAATTTTTTTAAGAGTTAAGAGTTTTTTTTTGGTCATACAGACAAGAATAATTACATCATTCGAATCTGTTAAGTACAACGGTGTTTTAGTGCCACATTAAAAAAAAAAGATTAAAGTCGAAATGTTTCGAGAATAAAGTCGAAATGTTTCGAGAATAAAGATTAGAGTTATAATATTTTGATGCAAATTGCCGGATTGGGAGCACCGGGAGATATTCCAAATCCCATTATAACCATTACATTTTCTATTGTGTTTTGGGCAGGGCTCTATTGTTTTTTTGGGGGGGGGTTTTCAGCAGGGCTATAATGGACAGCACAAGTATTACGGCCTTCATATAAAAAAAATATAATAGGCAGATTTTCAGTCACAATAATTAGTTTATAAGGTTCATAGCCCATATAAATGCTTAAGTTTTACATTCTGTCAGTACATAAGTATTTACATTTCTGTGTCTATGTAAAATATGAAAATGTGTGACTGCTGGAACCAAACTTTATATGCATACATAGGCAAGTGATCACTTAAATTAATTTATATTTATATTTACAATTGATTTTCCTTACATTAATTTTTTTTTTTTTTAAATACTGTAATGTTTGTGCATACGAAAATTAAATTTGTTTTAAATGTTTACAGTTTTCCCTGATTGGTTTTGTATTTTTTTTTTTTATCCATGCAGATATGAAGAATATCTCAAATCCAAGATACACTGCAGCGAGCTACAGCAGCCATCCATGTCGCAGTTCATTGTGCCCCAGACTACTACGTATCCAGTCAACCACCCTCGACAAAAAGCCATTACAGAAGCAATAATCTCTGATCTGATCATTAATTGCAACATGCCCCTGTCTATCACTGACAACAAGCACTTCATTAACTTTCTCTCCATTATGGACACAAAATATACTGCAGTGAGCCGCAGAACCATCACCTCAAGACTTGATACTGTGGTGTCTGAGAGACAATCAAAACTAATAAGTGAAATGGCAACAGTTGAAAATCTGTCGGTCACTGTGGACGTCTGGTCAGACAGAAGAATGAGAGCCTACCTTGGCGTCACCGCTCACTGGATGAACACTGCAGCAGATACTATAACGTTGAAATCTCATCTACTAGCTTGCAACCGCTTCAAGGGGTCACATACAGGAGAGAGAATTTGTGAAGAATTTGAACAAATATGTGATCAGTATAAAATCATGTCACAGGCCGGGGTGGCCTCCTCTCATGTCCCACACCACCCCTATTGAGCGTACCACCTCGAGGAGTTATCCAAAGACACCACGAGACCAGACAAGGTAATCAGGATAAAACGTTGTATTTTATTGAGTTAAAATAGGCTAAATCTTAATTAAAAAGCATCGGCTAATCCAACTCTCTCCTTCATCAGGCTGCGGGAGAAGTTCCCACAACGGCTCCTCTTCGGACAGCCTGAGGCGGGTAACGGAGCAGACACTGGTAAGGAGGTTCACACAGCGGTTCCTCTTCGGCAGCCAGAGGTAAGTATTAGAGCAGACACTGGTAAGGAGGTTCACACAGCAATTCCTCTTCGGACAACCAGAGGTAAGTATTAGAGCAGACACTGGTAAGGAGGTTCACACAGCAATTCCTCTTCGGACAGCCTGAGGTGGGTAACGGAGCAGACACTGGTAAGGAGGTTCACACAGCGGTTCCTCTTCGGACAGCCTGAGGCAGGTAACGGAGCAGACACTGGTAAGGAGGTTCACACAGCGGTTCCTCTTCGGACAGCCTGAGGCAGGTAACGGAGCAGACACTGATAAGGAGGTTCACACAGCGGTTCCTCTTCGGACAGCCAGAGGTAAGTATTAGAGCAGACACTGGTAAGGAGGTTCACACAGCAATTCCTCTTCGGACAACCAGAGGTAAGTATTAGAGCAGACACTGGTAAGGAGGTTCACACAGCAATTCCTCTTCAGACAGCCTGAGGCAGGTAACGGAGCAGACACTGGTAAGGAGGTTCACACAGCGGTTCCTCTTCGGACAGCCTGAGGCAGGTAACGGAGCAGACACTGATAAGGAGGTTCACACAGCGGTTCCTCTTCGGACAGCCAGAGGTAAGTATTAGAGCAGACACTGGTAAGGAGGTTCACACAGCAATTCCTCTTCGGACAGCCTGAGGCAGGTAACGGAGCAGACACTGATAAGGAGGTTCACACAGCGGTTCCTCTTCGGCAGCCAGAGGTAAGTATTAGAGCAGACACTGGTAAGGAGGTTCACACAGCAATTCCTCTTCGGACAGCCAGAGGTAAGTATTAGAGCAGACACTGGTAAGGAGGTTCCCACAGCGGTTCCTCTTCGGACAGCCTGAGGCAGGTAACGGAGCAGACACTGATAAGGAGGTTCACACAGCGGTTCCTCTTCGGCAGCCAGGGGTAAGTATTAGAGCAGACACTGGTAAGGAGGTTCACACAGCGGTTCCTCTTCGGACAGCCTGAGGCGGGTAATGGAGCAGACACTGGTAAGGAGGTTCACACAGCGGTTCCTCTTCGGCAGCCAGGGGTAAGCATTAGAGCAGACACTGGTAAGGAGGTTCACACAGCAATTCCTCTTCGGACAACCAGAGGTAAGTATTAGAGCAGACACTGGTAAGGAGGTTCACACAGCAATTCCTCTTCGGACAGCCTGAGGTGGGTAACGGAGCAGACACTGGTAAGGAGGTTCACACAGCGGTTCCTCTTCGGACAGCCTGAGGCAGGTAACGGAGCAGACACTGGTAAGGAGGTTCACACAGCGGTTCCTCTTCGGACAGCCTGAGGCAGGTAACGGAGCAGACACTGATAAGGAGGTTCACACAGCGGTTCCTCTTCGGACAGCCAGAGGTAAGTATTAGAGCAGACACTGGTAAGGAGGTTCACACAGCAATTCCTCTTCGGACAACCAGAGGTAAGTATTAGAGCAGACACTGGTAAGGAGGTTCACACAGCAATTCCTCTTCAGACAGCCTGAGGCAGGTAACGGAGCAGACACTGGTAAGGAGGTTCACACAGCGGTTCCTCTTCGGACAGCCTGAGGCAGGTAACGGAGCAGACACTGATAAGGAGGTTCACACAGCGGTTCCTCTTCGGACAGCCAGAGGTAAGTATTAGAGCAGACACTGGTAAGGAGGTTCACACAGCAATTCCTCTTCGGACAGCCTGAGGCAGGTAACGGAGCAGACACTGATAAGGAGGTTCACACAGCGGTTCCTCTTCGGCAGCCAGAGGTAAGTATTAGAGCAGACACTGGTAAGGAGGTTCACACAGCAATTCCTCTTCGGACAGCCAGAGGTAAGTATTAGAGCAGACACTGGTAAGGAGGTTCCCACAGCGGTTCCTCTTCGGACAGCCTGAGGCAGGTAACGGAGCAGACACTGATAAGGAGGTTCACACAGCGGTTCCTCTTCGGCAGCCAGGGGTAAGTATTAGAGCAGACACTGGTAAGGAGGTTCACACAGCGGTTCCTCTTCGGACAGCCTGAGGCGGGTAATGGAGCAGACACTGGTAAGGAGGTTCACACAGCGGTTCCTCTTCGGCAGCCAGGGGTAAGCATTAGAGCAGACACTGGTAAGGAGGTTCACACAGCAATTCCTCTTCGGACAGCCTGAGGCGGGTAACGGAGCAGACACTGATAAGGAGGTTCACACAGCAATTCCTCTTCGGACAGCCTGAGGCAGGTAACGGAGCAGACACTGGTAAGGAGGTTCGCACAGCGGTTCCGAAATAAAGCAACTCAATAGCCTGGTAGCAAATCTTGCCAGAAAATCATACAACAGAGCATGAGTGTACGACAAATCCTCTTCAAGTCAAATAATAAACAGGTACTCACGCCAGGAACCTCCTTCAGGATAAACAGCTCAAGAGACAGATAATGTTTCCTGTTCGGGTCAGGGAGTCAAACAGCAATGCATAAATGTTCAACAATCCTCTTCCAATCAGATGACAATCAAGTACTCACGCCAGGAACCTCCTTCAGGATAAACAGCTCAAGAGACAGATGATGATTCCTCTTCGAGTCAGGGAGTCAAACAGCAGTGCATGGATATTCAACAAATCCTCTTCCAATCAGACAGGATGGAGCTGCACTCCTGTACAGCATACACTCAACACACAGCAGCTAGTTAGTTTCGATTCAGCACTCGAGACCAACGAGTATGTCAACTGGGGACACGGGCAGACACAAAAATACAATATCCACACCTGTGCATGCGTCAATCACTTCAAATGGTCACACGTGTTCACTTCACACTAAGCACTGCAACTCACCACAACTCACAGTGAAATAGGTCTCCACTTGCGGTCCCAGCCAACTCTCTCCTCTCAATTGACGAAACTGCGCATCCAAAACTGTGCGAGAAGTGCACTCTCTTCCTCAGTTAGTATTATCTCCCTTCATGGATCCAGATACATCAACCCGCTGATTTAAGGCTCCTTCCTCCTAATATGCGGTCTCTCTCCGCTCGGTGTGATCTCAGTGTTTCTCCCAGAGTGAGTCCGTGCTCTCGCCATGCAAACATGTCCTTTTATAATCCCCCTCGCGAATACCTGTCTCTCTCGCGATCCAATCTCCGCTCATTACACAGCTGACGCTCATTGCTTATTTTCTAAGCCCGGCCGGACTGTTTACATGGCAGGACCCGGAACCGGCCTGGTGTTACGTCGAAATCGCTTCCACCGGGAAACAACATTGGCCAAAAATAGTTCCGCTTCACGTCACCCCGTGACAATCAAACAAAAGATTGCTCATATAATTTGTGATAATGCTGCAAACATGAAGAAGGCATTCACCACATGTTTTCCCAGTTCAGCTGAAGCAGATGAGGATGATGCAGAACTTTGGAATGCCCTTCCAGTGGATGAGGAGTAGGAGAGGCTGAATGAGACATTGACCTCCAAAAGTCAGCATAGACTACAGTGCTTTGCACACACACTACAACTGGTTGTTGGTGATGGTCTTAAAGAGACCAGGGCTGTCAGTTCGGCTCTGGCCAAAGCGTCGCGAATCAGTTCTCTTCTCCACACAAGTACTTCTTTTAAGGAGGAATTTGAGAGAGAATTTGGCCAACGTGGAGTTCCTGCTTCTGTTGTTACTCGATGGAATTCGACTTTCCGACAGCTGAAGTCCTTGCTTAGCTGTGACTACCAAACTTTGTGCAAGGTTTTGGATGTTAGAGGGCACAGAGAGACTATTTTCACTCTAAGAGAATGGGCTCAGATTAAAGAACTGGTCAGCATTCTGAAGCCCTTTGCTGATGCCACTGATCTCACACAGGGAGAGAAAGTTGTAACCATAAGTGCTGTGATTCCCTGTGTTCTCTCCCTCAACCATCACTTGGAAAACCAGAAAGAAGGAACACAATACTTGGTCAACCTAATCCACAGTCTTCAAAGATCACTGCAAAGAAGATTCAAAGGCATCTTTGTCAATGTAAAAATGTCTCAGCCAGAGACCAATGAAGGAATCCTGCCGTTCTCTGATCCTGTTTATGTCAAAGCAGCTGTTCTTGATCCAGCCTTTGGGGTTATGTGGATAGAGGACGATGCATTGGTTGATGACAAGCTGAAGGAGCAGTTGACCATGGGAGTAAAAAGTAAGTGATAGACTAATTTTAGAATTAGACCCCATACTTGTAAATATTATTATTATTTATTAAAAATATTTTACAGAAATTGGAAGTGCTGCACAATAAATCATTAAAAGATTGCAATCTTCATTTAAACACCCAAGCAATCTTATTCCTAAATGACAATGTTTAAAGTACGATCACAGCAAACATTCAGTTCTGCGCTGGCACTGCTGCTGGCCCAGAGAGAGCAGTTATCATGTATAAGTATGAAATAGAAATACAGATACTGTGCAGTTGAAAAACTGTTACAATTATTCAAACCATCACAGAAATACTGAGATAAACGTTTGTAGTTCGGATATAAACACTTATGTCTACAGTAGCAATTTAAAAAAAAAAAAAAAAAAAAGTTACTTTTGAAAGTAAATTGATGCTTCAAATAAAGTTTGTCAGTTACATTGTTACATCAGTAGGTGGCAACAAGTGACTGTCATTGAATGATTCATTCAAGAGATTCTTCAAAAACACTGATTCATCTAGTAATGAAACAAGTGAAGCCTTTATGAGTGAGACATTGAATCATTTATTCAGTTTCTGACAGCTTTAAAAAATATTTTAAATTAAATATTTTTAAATAGACTGCAGCAATTAACATTTTGTCAGAACATTTAGTAAATTACATGAAATTTAGTTTAATTGTCTATTTATAATTGTGGGAGAATCATGGAAAAAAAAATAAAAAATCATGATTCTTAATGTATCCAGAATCATGCAACTCAAGAACATTGTGTAGGTTTATTTGTAATTTTACATTTTTATGTTTTAGATCTGATCATCAAAACTATTCATTCATTTCTCAAATGTTGACTTCCGTTAACTAACAGAATGGTAACCCCCTGAAATTCTGGATTCTGTGTATATCTTGAAATTTTTTATGACAAAAACATGACTCCATAATAACTGGACAACATACATACCGATACAAAATAGCGATTGAGAAAAACGTACATTTTAATTACACATCTTCAAGATTTATTACTGCATATTTAGAATGCTTACCAAGTCATTATTGCTTGCTCTTTCCCCATAACTCTCCCCACACCATGTGTTAAAACCTGACCTAACTTGGACCTACCAAAGTGTGGGTTGGTCATCTTGGGAGGAAGGTCTGAGTTTGCCTCAAGGAAGAGTATCTAAAATGTGATAAGCTACAGTAATTAAGTTGTCTTGAAAAGGCCAAATTATTTATCTGCTATATAAGCTTCTGCTTTTTCATCTGAGACTAGATTTTAAAATGTATACATTTTACAACCTACAACCACCAAACTCGGGCTGGAATTCCCCCCCCCCCCCAGGAGATCGAAACTATGAAAAGTCCCGTGTACTTTCATTGAGGGAGTCAACACTTTTGTACAGTAAGACTTATACCTCCAGTTTCAGTTTCAAGGCTTAACCCTAGTCCCTGATTAAAATTTAAATTGAAGTTAAGTAACTTAATTATTCAAATTGCTAATTAGGCTTAAAATCCCTATAAACCTTAATATAAATTCAACTCTTTATTATTTCAATTTGAGTCAAACATAGAATAGTTTAGCCTTTTAGCTTTAAAACAACTGTAATACTTAAACTTAAAATATCTGACTAACAAAAAGCTTAAAAGTTAAACAATACACTTCAGTTTGGCAAGATGTTCAGGAAAAGCCCAACTAGTGAAATCCGTACAGGTTTATGTAAAAATAACACGTTAACCAATGTAGGTAAGAATAAATCACAGAAATGATCTTCTCTGCTGAATAAAGCAATGTCAGATTTCGCTGCTGAGGTAAATTCCTCATAGTAGGTCTTCTTTCAAAAATGAGATGAATCTTGATTTTGTTTCTTGTATCTAGGTGTGAGCGTTTGCGCGCAGGTGACTGCAGATAATGAGCTCAGATACGGGAAAGACTGTACCTCGCTTTCATACAGATTACATAATCAGGAATATTCGTTTTCGATTTGAATGAGTTCATTTAAAAGTAAAATTCAAGCTTTTTAGATTCTATTGATTTCAGTCTTATATGTATCTGAGTATTTAAGGTTCCTCTGTAAATCAGGAAAATCTGAAAGTGAACGAGCCGGCGCGCGGAGGGTTAGCCGCTGCATTCAATTTTATCTTTAGACGGTATATATACACATTTCAAATTCAATATTGATTTTAGAACTGTTGAAATTGTTCTTAAATTTGTTTTAAATTACTTCAATTTTTGCTGAAATTATTTATATAAGTAATTGTAATTAAATTACCTAAAAATGAACAGTAATCTCTTACTTTACTTTTTCAGTGGATAAGTAATCTAATTACTTAGTAACGCATTACACTCAACACTGATCCTGGCTTAGTCTAAGCTCTGTCTGTGAAAGCAAAGCGTAATGATTATCCTAGGACATCATGCTAAAAACCATAGTCATGTAGAGTTAGATGCCCAAGATGGCGGACACGTCTACGTGTCTGGAGCAGTCGAATATGGCATCTACCTATAATTAAGGTAACATGTTAGCAGTGTGTTAAATCATTCTAAAAGACATGCTAATGGCACGCTAACAACACATTAATGATGCTAGGAGAATGCTAGAAACATGCTAGCAATATATTAATCATGCTAACGAAGTAAATCATGCTATCCTCATGCTATCAACATCTGTCTACCTAAACTTTCAAAACTTCCAGCATTGGCAACTGCTTCAAACTTTCAGACAAGGCTTTTTCAAACCAACTTTCAAAGTTCGTTTGCAAACTTGACTCATCTAGTTAGGTTTAGCAATGCATCATGCTCAAACATGAGTAATGTAGAATCACTGCATACATGACCCAGTTTATCCTCTTTGGCTCGTCAAAATCTCTGAAGAAACACTGAAAAAGCAAACAGTGTTGAAAAGCAGATTGATACAGCTGTCTCGCACGTTCTGATTTTGAAATTGATGGATGAAAAGTTGAGTCCACTAAAACTAGATGAACAACCGTGAAAAACGAATCACCGAAACTGAGAATCAAATCTCCACGCTGGAAGATGCTGCTGCCCCGGTCGAGGGTAAATTGGAGACGCTAGAGAGATGAGTTCGGAAGTTAACAGATCATTTGGATGATTTGGAAAACAGGGAGAAGGAAGAACATACATATTGTTGGGCTTCCCGAGAACGCAGAACGTGATCGCCCCGTTAAGTTTTTTTGAATCCTGGCTGCCGAACTCTCTGGGTAATCAAATAAAATCCGGCCGCATGAAGATCGAAAGAGCCCATCGCGTTCCAGGCAGAGCTTTGGAGACATTGTCCCCGTATCCAAGGGCAGTTCTGGTGAGATTTCATAACTACGTGGACAAGGAACGGGTCATCACAGCAGTGAGAGAGTTGGGTAACGGCGAGCAGGCTTTGATTGAGGAAGTCAATTCTCACATTCCTTAAAGGAAACTGTTGAAATAGCCCTCCAACAAAAAACTCATCTTGATGATAAAGAACATCTTAAGTTGCAACAGCTGGGCTTCAGTCGTGTTTTTTCTCTGCTATGGGAAACGATTAAGGCTTTCTCAAGGGATCTTATGATTTCTTATACGTTTAGTAAGAGGCGGAGGCAAACATAGGATACAAACCGGAATTGAAGTCGAGTGTCTGGTGTGGTGGTTGAGAGATCTACCACTGAGCCACGTGAGTGGTAATGTTGGACCCAAACACTTGAGGCAGTATCCCAAGAAATGTAGATTTATTTAAAAAAACAAACAAAAAAAAAAACCACAAAGCCTTTGCAAGAATAATTCAACAGGAGTTCTCCTCAGACTGAGGTATTAAGGAATGTGAGAATTGACTTCCTCTTCACAGCTGTGCATAAGTGGCACCGGCCGCCCTCAGACGCTTCTTGACCTCGTCATATTGCTTGCGTTTGCGCAAAACCACAGCAGAGAAATTCTGGAAAATCTTCACCTTAGAGTTTCCGAACATCAAAGCCTGCTCGCCGTTACCCAACTCTCTCACTGCTGTGATGACCCGTTCCTTCTCCACGTAGTTATGAAATCTCACCAGAACTGCCCTTGGATACGGGGACGATGTCTCCACAGCTCTGCCTGGAACGCGATGGGCTCTTTCGATCTTCATGCGGCCGGATTTTATTTGATTACCCAGAGAGATCGGAAGCCAGGATTCAAAAAAAACTTTAGTGGACTCAACTTTTCATCCATGAATTTCAAAATGTTTTCCGTGATTTCCGTAATAATCTGTCGTAGGCCCGGTTCGGAAACACTGGTGTTGGCAGCCGAGCTGACAGTAGCATTATCCTCACCCCGTCTCTGATTTGCTCGAGTTTCTAGTTCCTTTGAGGCATGTTGATCGACTGCTTCAAAAAGTCTCAAAATAATGATAATTGAATGTAATAGTCTGCACCGTCTGATTAACGCGACCGTTCTTTTTGCCGTTCTTTTCACTCACGGTTAAGCTTAGGTGTAGGGATATGGTCAAGACTAAATTTTTGGATTCAAATGTTGTTCCAGGCTCAACAAAATATGTTGACCTAGGAATGCATCTAACTCGGCGAAATCAGAACGTGCGAGACAGCTGTATCAATCTGCTTTTCAACACTGTTTGCTTTTTCAGTGTTTCTTCAGAGATTTTGACGAGCCAAAGAGGATAAACAGGGTCATGTATGCAGTGATTCTACATTACTCATGTTTGAGCATGATGCATAGCTAAACCTAACTAGATGAGTTGAGTTTGCAAACGAACTTTGAAGGTTGGTTTGAAAAAGCCTTGTCTGAAAGTTCGAAGCAGTTGCCAATGCTGAAGTTTGAAAGGTTAGATAGATATATGTTGATAGCATGATTTAACACATCGTTAGCATGATTAATATATTTCTAGCATGCTCCTAGCATCATTAATGTGTTGTTAGCATGTCTTTTAGAATGATTTAACACATTGCTAACATGTTACCTTAGGTATAGGTAGATGCCATATTCGACTGCTCCAGACACGTAGTCGTGTCCGCCATCTTGGGCATCTAACTCTACATGACTATGGTTTTTAGCATGATGTCCTAGGATAATCATTACGCTTTGCTTTCACAGACAGAGCTTAGACTAAGCCAGGATCAGTGTTGAGTGTAATGCGTTACTAAGCAATTAGATTACTTATCCACTGAAAAAGTTTAGTAAGGGATTACTGTTCATTTTTAGGTAACTTAATTACAATTACTTATATAAATAATTTCAGTAAAAATTCACAGAGGAACCTTAAATACTCAGATACATATAAGACTGAAATCAATAGAATCTAAAAAGCTTGAATTTTACTTTTAAATGAACGAATTCAAATCGAAAACGAATATTCCTGATTATGTAATCTGTATGAAAGCGAGGTACAGTCTTTCCCGTATCTGAGCTCATTATATGCAGTCACCTGCACGCAAACGCTCACACCTAGATACAAGAAACAAAATCAAGATTCATCTCATTTTCATCATTTTTGAAAGAAGACCTACTATGAGGAATTTACTTTATTCAGCAGAGAAGATCATTTCTGTGATTTATTCTTACCTACATTGGTTAACGTGTTATTTTTACATAAACCTGTACGGATTTCACTAGTTGGGCTTTTCCTGAACATCTTGCCAAACTGAAGTGTATTGTTTAACTTTTAAGCTTTTTGTTAGTCAGATATTTTAAGTTTAAGTATTACAGTTGTTTTAAAGCTAAAAGGCTAAACTATTCTATGTTTGACTCGAATTGAAATAATAAAGAGTTGAATTTATATTAAGGTTTATAGGGATTTTAAGATAGCCTAATTAGCAATTTGAAGAATTAAGTTACTTATTGAGTAACTAGTAAAGTTCTTCCACAGAATAAAACTCCCCATTCTATCAGGTAACGGAAGTCAACTTTTGAGAAATGAATGAATAGTTTTGATGAGCTCAAGGGCACATGCAACACGGCTCCGCAGGCCCACGTGAATATGCCATCCGCATGTTCTTCACCTCTCTCCTGGTCTCAATGTGTAATTACAGTCAAACCTCTTTCCGTTCCTGCTATAGCTGTGAATAATGCCTGTAAACAGTGACAGTGACCAAGTTAAATGTCATTATTGACACAAAGTTATCAAATAACCAAGTCAAGTAAATGTTTGTATTGACTTTAGGTGGTGTAACGTGTGGTGCGGAAATCTGCTTTTCCTGCGTGGGTTTAGGTGTATGATTAGGATTTGTGGTGGGTTTCGGAGACAGGAACCAATCAGACAGCAGTCTCCTTGGTGTATGAACCAAATAAAAGTAGAAAATCATAATCTGGTGTTGAAGAGTCAGATTTTGGACAAGCATTTGTTCTGCAGAGACCTACAGAGTACTTGGACGTGACTAACTTCATAGAGGGTGAGGTTTTCAGCCGTTCAAAACTTAAAATGTCACTCTGTTTCATAAAAGTATGGCTTGAGACAATGGATCATTTGGAATGCTTGTGTGTGTGTGTGTGTGTGTGTAATTTTCTTTTCTTTTTTTTTGTGCTTTGTTATGGCTTTTTAATTGGACTTGGTTTGGAAATGTTAGGCTATCTGATTACAATATAAAAACAGGCAAAAAGAAAGTTAAAAAAAACACACAATCAATTTAAAATGCTTTTAAAAATCGTATTAATTTTTTTTTTTTTTAAGAAAAAAAACCCATCAGCAGATGTTTTTGAGAAACCAGCTTAATGATCTTAAGTGTGCGGATGCCAGGTCAATATATTTGTTTACATCTGACTTACAGTCCTAATTAGCCAAGCTTCAATGACATCTCCGTAGTGACACACAGGGATCTTGTACAGTACTGGAATTTGGACAGTGAGAACAGGTTAATAATGAATAAAAACTTATATTTGCATATATGTTTTATTCTGTTCTGTCTTCATGTTTTTCAGGTGTGCAGTAGTCCTGGTTGATTTCAGTAATAATGGCAGTCTGGTCTCTTTGTCTGTCTTTCTTTCTGCTCTTTGCTCTGGATGCTTCAGGTAATTGTTGTGAAGTGTATGTTGCCCAGTTTTCTGTTTATGCAGTTTAGCTCAAATCTCACGGACTGTCAGATTGGGTTTAGACATAAAATTGTAATCTGATCATTTAAATTCTTTATATATAAATATATATAATGCTTTTCTTTTATTATTTCAGGGACAACACCTCTTAATGGCACAAGCAATGGTGAGATATTGATGCTGTCTTCTAGTGCGTTACATTGGTTCTGTCTAGTTGTAGTGACAAAAGCAGGGTCGTCGCTGGTGGGGTGAAAGGTGATGACGATTATAGGGGCACATGGCTGTGAACAGCGCTCAAACATCAAACTGAGCTCTTCATCTGCACCTGAGTGAACGAAAACTCCTCCCCAGTTTAAACATAGAAACACAAAAAGAGGCGAAAAGCTTAATTCAGCACCCGTGCGCTGTGTTCTGTGCGCTCAGCACGCACGCAGAGAGCCACGTCTCAGTCCTTGAGAATTGAGTTTTGCCTCTTCTTGCTCTTGAACCTTGAACCGAAAATATTAGGCTAAGTGTAAATAGCATATTTTTTAGCAATAGATGATATTTACACTAAGTGCAAGTAGCAATGGATTCTATTTACACTATGTAAAAATAGCAACATTTTCTGCTATTTATACTACTTATTGCAAATAGTGGTAATTATCTGCACCTCAGTATTGTAGTACATTATGAAACAGTACGCAATAATAACGTATTGAGTGTAAATGATAGTTTTAATTCAAATTATTAAATGGATGCCACCTTATTGGGATGGGATCGGGAAAGGTTCTCGAGTCGGGATTCGAACACGGAACGTCCGTAGCGCAACGGCGCTGTATGTCGGCGCACTGCCCACAAGGCCCACACTTCCTTCTTATTTAAAATAAATGCCTTTCTGATGCAATATGATGCAACAGTTTGGTAAAAGGTGGGCTCGAACTCGGGTCGATTGCCTCAAAAAGCATGCGTTTTAACATCTACGCCACTGGACCTAATATTAGCGTCTTTTATTAGTGTCAACTAACTCAATCACACGTTAGTGGGCGGAGTTAGTGTAAATAGCCTTTGCCAACAAGACAGGCTATTTGCACTTAGTGTTAATAGACACTCCGAAAATATTATGGTGAACCCGTCTTGGCGAGTACCCTTGAAAAAACTGTCGGTTATGTCTTAAGTGAACGTAAACGGTTGAGAAAGAAGCGGAAGCGTTGTCTCTTAAAGTGACTGCGCCTAATTTACGAGCTGCTGGTGATGTCCTTATATAAATTCATGAAATCCAATGAGAGAAAATCATTCACTGCTCTTTACTGAATTACTTTTAACAAGAATTAATCTATTTTTAATTTATACAGTGAGGACTATGCAATGCAAATTTTTCGGTCTCTGTAGCTGGACACCTACAAACTTGAAAAAAACTTAAACTTTGTTGCATTTGTATCTTTGTTCAATTTATTTATTTGTGCTTTTTCAAACAGGGACCACCATTGACCTGTTCACAACGAGAGACGGAAAGTGTGCACGTACGTACAATATCAATCTGATATCAGTTTAATGAAAATACAAAAGGTTTGAAGCAGCAATAATACTAACAAAACTTTCTTACAGCAACCGGTGGCTGCCTGTGGTCTGCATATGAATGTAGATGCTACCGCTTTTTTAGCTGCGGGACTTCCTGGATTGATGCAGAGGTATGGGATGCCATCTAATCCTATGGATTCCTTCATCTTTAAGACTTGACATTTTCAATTAGTTAACAATAGTTTTTATGTCCTACTCTCTTTAGAAACAGTGTTTGGACAACAACGGGCACCTCGCCTCTGTACACACTAATGCGGAGTACACCTTCATACAGAACCTGATTAAATCTCAAACTGGAGCTTCAACTGAGGCCTGGATAGGAGGCTATGGCTCTGTTTCAGTATGTTTGTTTCAATTTATTATTATTATTAGTAGTAGTAGTATTATTATAGAAAAAAAAACATTTGTTCAGTGTCTTTGTCAATGGTCTTTTTTCCTCTTCTTTTGTATATTGTACTTGTGTTTTTGAGTGATGTCATAGTATTAAAGAAAGATTAGGATACAGCCGATACGTTTGTCATGTTAGTTCTACTGGGCAGTTTCTATAGAGAAACACAAACGTGTTTTAGATACATAAACATTACATTTTCATTTACATGAAGTCATTTAGCAGATGCTTTTAGCCAAAGTGACTAGTCAAGCTATGACAAGTCTGAGTTAGCCTAATGCAGCACACGAAGCAAGGTCTTTTTTTAATTATATAATGAATAAAAAGAAAACAAACAAAAATAATAGAGAAGCTAGTGTTAGTAAATGAATAGAGTGAAAGTCTAAAAGAAGCAAGTATTTTTTTAAAAGAATAGAATTAGAATAGAGAGCGCTAGAGTTAGAGGGTCAAATAAAAATGGAAGAGATGTGTTTTTAGCCGATTCTTGAAGATGGTTAAGGACTCAGTTGCTCGGATTGAGTTGGGCAGGTCATTCCACCAGGAGGGAGCAGTTCATTTAATACTCAGTGAAAGTGATTTTGTGCCTCTTTGGGATGAAAGCGACGTTCACTTGCAGAGCGCAAGCTTCTAGAGGCACATAAGTCTGAAGTAATGAATTTAGGTCTTCCTGATGTTGAATAAAGCAAAATCCGCAGAACAGGGCAGTTTTAGCAATGTGGTCTGAGAAAGTCATCAATCACAACTCCAAGGTTTCTGGCTGTTTTTGAAGGAGTTATGGTTCATGTGCCTAACTGGATGGTGAAATTGTGATGAAACGATGGGTTTGATGGAACGAGCAGTTCTGTCTTGGGAAAGTTGATTTGAAGGTAATGGTCCTTCATCCAGCAAGAAATGTCTGTTAGACATGCTGAGATGCGAGCAGCTATCGTCGGATCATCGGCATGGAATGAGAGGTAGAGTTGAGTGTCATCAGCACAGCAGTGATATGATAAGCCTTGTTTCTGAATGACAGAACCTAGCGATGCCATGTGAAGAGTAGTGGTGCAAGAACTGAGCCCTGAGGCACCTCAGTAGTTAGATGTTGAGTGCGGTTTCTGAGATGCCCTTTGCCAACAGGGTTGACAGGAGGATCTGGTGGTTAACCGTGTCAAAAGCAGCGGACAGATCCAGCAAGATAAGTGTTGAAGATTTGAAATCCGCCCTTGCCAGTCTTAGGGCTTCAACAACTGAGAGCAAGGCCGTCTCGGTTAAATGTCCACTACCGAAACCAGACTGGTTGCTGTCGAGGAGGTTGTTCTGTGTTCGACTTGGTCGAACACCGCTCGTTCAAGTGTTTTTGCAATGAAAGGACGAGGGGAAACCGGTCTGTAGTTCTCTAAAAAAAGATGGCTTAAGGGTGGGTTTCTTAATTAGCCTGTCTAAATGCTGAGGGGAAAACACCAGTGTGAAGAGATGCATTAATGATGTGAGGTGAGTGCAGGTACGAGTGCAGGAGAAATCGCTTCAAGGAGATGAGAATAGGAAACAGGAAATGGAATAGGATCAAGCAGACAAGTAGCAGGATGATTAGAAAGGATGAGTTTGGAGACTTCTGCCTCAGAGAGTGAAGAGAAGGATGTGAACGAGTGTATGTTTGCTGGTAAGATGTGGTGTGGAAAACTGCCGCGTTCTTCATTAATAAAGTTGAAACCATCAATGCACAAAGTCGTCAGCTGTTAGAGTTGATGAAGGAAGGGAGGAAGATGACAAAGGAGGGAGGAAAATGAAAACATTAATGCTGTCTTATTATGTACCTGTGAACCAAGTGGTTAGTGCGAACGTGTTTTTTATACTTAATAAAAAAAACTAAAATATATATTTATTAAATTATTTGTTTAATAAATATTAAACAATGCCATGAAGGTGTGTGATGGAAACTGAGTGTCCTTTTTGGTGTTCTGTTCACAGGAGAAATCATGGCTCTGGAGTGATGGGTCCAAAATGAACCTAGAGATATGGGCTTCTGGACAACCCGATCATAAGATTGGGACAGATAACTGTATTGGGATGAACTATGACTGTGAGTGTTTTTAATGTTCATGAAATATCATGACCATTTTTGTCAGTTTTTAGACAGTCTTGTAGAACACTAGTAGCCTCAATTCAAATAACCAGCCGAATGTAGAATAATAATTATATATAATTATATTTTTATTTTATTTTTCCTTCCTGTTATAGGCTCAGAAAAGTGGAATAACTACAGGTGTCAACGGAAAATGGGTTTCGTGTGTAGCAGGATGAGAAAGCTTAATGGAGAATGTTGAATGTCGTATTGTCTTGCATTAAAGGAATAGTTGACCCAAAAATGACAAATATTTACAACAGTGCTTACCCTCAGTCGATCCAAGACAAAGAGGAGTTCTTCATCAGAACAGATTAGAAGAAATATAACTTTACGTCATTTGCTTATCGACGGATCCTCTGCTGTGAATGGGTGCCATCAGAATGAGAGCTTAAACAGCTGATCATGAAAACATCACAATAATCCACACGACTCCAGTCCATCAATTAATGTCTTGTGAAGTGAAAGGCTGTAAGTGTGTAGTCAAATTTTCTTTTTCATTTTTTGGTCAACTGCTCCTTTAACTAATTCTCTCTGATTTCTTTACTAATGTGCAAGTAGAACTCACATATGTGTGAATTTTCTGAATGAAACTCCCGAAGGTTTTGGTAATCTTTGTATCTGAGTAAATAAAATTCTGGATCAGAGCTGCTTTGCTTTTGTCATGCCTGTGTGTCGTTATAGGAAATAAACAGAAACATCTGCTAATCGAGTTGTTATAGAACAAACTGTAAAGTAATTCAATGAGAAGTGTGCCAAAGAAAGAGAATATTTGAAGATGATTTTTGTCAAAATGTCTATTTAATGAAATTACAAAGCTTATATAAAGCAGCAGTAATACAAACACCAAATTCTTTATAGAGTAACTTGTGACAGTGATTAGTCCACATGAAGGAGATGCTTCCATTTTTTTAAAAAACCCAAAACTGGACTGGTATGAGATGGCTGCTTCGAATGTGGATTCCTTCTTCTGACAATGACAAACCTCTCGAACGTATGAGCTGCAGTTAACTGTAGTCCTTATGTCCTCCTCTTGGAAAATGTCTTTGGAAAAGAATACTTCAATAGTACTCCTACTAATTTGAAATATAAAATTGGAAATCGGAATATAATTTTTTTTTTTTTTGACATGCACAGCACACTGCACAAATATCGAGTTTCTCACTGTCTGCACAAAACAAACACTCTCCTACAGACGGCCAAGCAGCACGTCCAGTCTGCGCCTGCACCTTATTTCTCGTGCACGGGTTCGCCAGCTGAACAGCCAATCAGAATGAACAGATGGCCCGACTGACCGACGAGCTCCAACGCCGATTCTACATGTCGAATCGGCCGAAAAAAATCCAACGAGGTCCAACTTCAATTTTTACATCGGAAAGGTTTCCATGACCTCTCGCGAGATCTCGGCAAAAAGTCTCGCTATTTATTCCAAAACATGATGCATGATGGGATACGCTAAGCCTCGAATAGCGCTCCAGAGTGGTGTTCAAAATAGTGGCTGCGTCCGAAATGGCAAACTCAGTGAGAACGTACTTCATTTTAATAAAAGCGCTAAAAGAGTACGTACTATACAGCCAAATCTCATTTCAAAACCCACCAGGTGTACGTTATCATGTGACCTACGATGTAATAACAAGTGCAACTTAAAAGATATGAGCAACAGGTTTAATTCATCTATCTGTAAATATTTTGATGTTGATGTAATTTGCTCATTTTGTGGTCTTGTTGAAGAAACAGCTGCCATTTTATTGTGACTGTAGTATAACCAATAAAGTTTGGGTTGATTTAAGTTTTTTATATTATTAACTCTACAAATGTGACCCACAGTATAATCCATAAATATTATTTTTATTATGATAACCCCAAAACATTATCTCTCGAATGTTATTAATTTCTTTATTTTATGTGCAAAATAGTTCATCCACATGCAAAACTGCCTTAAATAAGTTGAATTTCACTCTCATCCCGAGGCTTATAAATAACAAAAAAAACTAATAATAATAATAACAAGAAGATAAGAGGGACAGGAGTACTAACACCTCATAGCATCAATAAATCCACAACCCTACCTAGTACAGTTTTCCTCAGCGTCTGCAATGTTTGTAATATCTGCACAAAGGAGTGCAGCTGCTCGAAGATTTCGTCTTTGGAGATTACTGTTGATTTTACACTCGAAAAATGTAAGGATTTCTACGTAAAAATTAAGATTACCCCAGAATGCATTGCTAGCCCACCCCAACACTCGAGCAATAATTAATATATATTATTAATCAGCATTTATAATTAGAATAATTATTGCTCGAGTGTTTGCATTTGAGTGCACTTAAGGGATATATATATATATATATATATATATATATATATCCCTTAAATGCATAACCTCGGGTCTTTAGCGATCCGGTACATCATTCTCTATCCTCTCCCTCCTTCATTTTTTAAAGTTAGACATCAACTTTCTTAGTATTCCTCAATCTATTAATTATAAGCAATATAACAAGGGGAAAAAAGTAAAATATAAAAGAATGCACTTTTTCTGATTAATTTTTTCTAAAAAGTGTATAGGGTCGCTAGAGACCCGAGGTATGTAAATGTGTAAGTATTTTTTCCTGCGTCACTATATTTACATATCTGATAACTCAAAATGTGCAGTGCATCTTTATTCCTCGAGGTGGCACTGTTTGATACACAATGATGATGTGATGTTTTACTCATAATTACCGCAGGCATAAAACAAACGAATATCATCAGCAAAAATTGAACTGGTTTGAATGGCTTTACTGCAGACCAATTACTGTATTTGATGGTGAATAAGCTGCCAGTGATCAAAATATTGAATACGAAGTCACTGAAAACGATAGTTTTGAGAATATGGTTGAGATCGTGAATATGAGGCAGATGCTGAATGTACTGTGGAAGTGCGCTCTGACGATGACAGCGATGGTACAATCATCTGCTCAAACTGAACCCTTTTCAGTTTCAAAAGGTAACCAATTAAGCTTTATTTTATTCTTCTGTAATTGTTCATGCATTTAAACATTCATGCATTTAAGGGAAATATATATATATATATATATATATATATATATATATATATATATATATATATCCATCACAACCCTCATTGCTGCAGTCAGACTGGTATCTGATCATGGATGGGAAAAGGACATCGAGGCTGTCTTTGCCGGAGTGAACAGAGAGGATGAGGAAGACCATGATGACGACCCCCTGAACCACACAACTTTGACCAAGAGCAGGAGAACATGTTCGGGACAATCTGGCTGCTGCTCCTTCTGCTTTAAAACATTCGTGTGCTGCTCTCCATAAGCACGACTACCTGTAAAACATTTACACAGAGCAAAACATTTGACATCTCATGTTGTTAGCTTTCCATTTCATAACAAATTTCATTTCATATGTATGTTTATGTTTATAAACTAGTGAACACACACAAGTACGCACACCCTGAACACACACAGCAGTGGGCAGCCATTTTTGCTGCGGTACCCCGGGAGCAGTTGGGGCTCCGGTGCCTTGAAAAAAAAAAAAAAGATGTATTAATATATCAACAATTGTATGAACTGCATATAAATAAACAATCATAGAAAGGTTTCAAAGAAAAATGTAGGAGGATTTCGATATAAACGCGATAAACTGGGTCATGTACACAGTGATTCTACATTACTCATGTTTGAGCATGATGCATTGCTAAACCTAACTAGATGAGTCAAGTTTGCAAACGGACTTTGAAATTTGGTTTAAAAAAGCCTTGTCTGAAAGTTTGAAGCAGTTGCCAATGCTGGAAGTTTGAAAGTTTATATAGATAACATATAGATATTAGGGGTGCCACGGTACACAGATGTCACGGTTCGGTATGTACCTCGGTTCGGTGGTCACGGTTCGGTACGATTTCGGTTCAAAGAGGGGGGGGATTGGCTGGGGGCTGGGGGGGAATCTACTATGTTCAGTTTCTTTTCATTTATTTTGAACAGACAGTAGTGCAAATTACAATTTTTTTCCATTTAGATGTGAAAATACTAATATTACATGTTATATATATATATATATATATATATATATATATAATCTGTTTTGTTTTCATTGTGAGTGTACACAAATAAAAGCAGACCTTTATACAGTGATTATTAATAAGACAATATGTGTTTAAAGTTGATTCTGCTGGTATAAGGAAACAGTTGAAGTGATCGCGCCGGAGCGCGCACGTGCACACACACACACACACACACACACACACACACACAAAACATATCAGTTCCAGCATTGCTAACTTGACAAAGCAGTTGGTACTTTATCAAAATAAAATTCATTGAGCCAAACATCAGCGCGCGCGCCTCTGTGTCACCGTTGGAACGCGATTGAAGTACAAAGCCTATCATTTACATAATAAATTATAGTTTCGTATTCAGATACGTTACATCGCAAATATGGAAATATTATGCAATATTTGGATTTGTGCCGAATGAGAGGGGTAACGTTAGGATACTCGAGCACAAAGCTCCTTTTCGCAAACAGTTGAGTGCGCAAGCCTTTAAAGTATACTCCCTTGTCAGTCAACATGAGAGACAGAATACAGAATACAGAATCAGCACATGTTCGCGCGAAACTGTCTGAGCCAAAACTGTCTGAGCACGGGGCTACATTGCGCATGCGCCGAACCGTGCGACGCACACGAACCGAACCGAGACAAGCGAACCGAACGGTTCGGGTGTTTTTTCATGTACCGTGCCACCCCTAATAGATATAGATTTGCTAACATGATTTTTTTTTTTAAATACAGTATATGTTTTATTAATTTTCACTTTATAAAGAAATAACATCCTTACAAAATAATGATAATATAATGACATCAACAGGTAAAAAAACACACAAAAAGTGAGGGTTACATGTGCGTATACACACATGGAAATTCAGTAAGTCGGGGAAAATAAAAGAATATTGAAGTACTGACAATGAGAAAGATTAAACATGATAGTACAACTGACAAAATGAGCCATGACACTCTTAGATGAATCCTCTTGTCAGGATGGAAGCTATGTCAAGATCAACATTTGTCAGAAAAGGTTCCCAAATTTTATGAAACACTCCAGTCTTATGTACAATACAAGTCAGGTAATCTAGCGACAGATATTCAAGAATACATCCTAACGGAGGGAGCTTTATCTGAGATCCATTGTAAAAGTATACATTTTTTTTGCACTGAAAATGAGAAAGAAAAAAAAAAAGCCTAATTTTGCACTAATTTTGACCTACAGGAGGAGACATTCCCAGTAAATAAGACGCTGGATCTGGACCCAGTGAAACACCCAAAATTGTATTCAGTTCTTCAGAAACCCCCCACCAGAACCTCTGTATCTTGTTACAGAACCACAAACAATGAGCAAGACTACCTATTTCTGTCTTACATTTGGGACAGAAAAGAGAGCGATCAGCCCTAAATCTATGTGAGCTCTGTGAAGAATCTTGAGCTGGATAGCTCTTACTTTATTACATATACTCAGACTCTTTGCATTTTTCCAAACCATACTCCAATCTTCATCTGATACTTGAATATTAAGTTCCCTTTCCCAAATCGTTTCAAGAAAAGGAGTGGATGTGTCAACATACTCCGATAACACACCACGAAATAAACTTATAGATTTAATTAAGTGCATTTCAAAAAGCTGCTTCTCGGTTTTGCATCAGAAAGAAGTGTTGTGTCCTTTTGAATATAATATCATTATAAAGAAAAGTTTAACTTAAGTGGCTTATTGAATGAAGACAGTGATATGAAAAATAACTAGGCCTATTAAACCATAACTCATTTAGTATTGAAAGGATTTTCGTATGTTATGTACGTACTGTATTTTCTCTTTGTTTTATACATACTGTAATATTTGTTTGTTATTATTGCAATAAAAAACTGTGATATGAAAAGGCCAAATTCGGTATAGTTTATAAAAAATATATAGGCCTACTATGTATGTACAGGTAAGCAGATGAACCAAGAACATGAATGCAACATGCTGAATTTCATTTTCTCTCATTGCAATATAAAAACATTTAATTTGGTGCAATGGGTAGGAAGACAGTGCTAAACACCAAATAAATAGCTTTCCTGTAGCTCAAATAGTAGAGCATGGTGCTAGCAACGCCAAGATCATGGGTTCGATCCCCAGGGAAAGCAAGAGCTGATAAAAAAAAAATGTTAAAACTGTAACTTGAACGCAATGTAAGTCGCTTTGGATAAAAGCGTCTGCTAAATGCATAAATGTAAATAAATAAATAAATTCTAAATTCGGTATACAGTTTGTTAATAAAATATAATATGTGGCAAGCAGCTGAGCCCAGAATATATATGCAAACATGCTAAATTACGTTATGCATTTTACTCCCACAGAAAACCGTTATAATGAAAACATTTAAAGTGGCTAAATGCATTAAGAAATAATATTAAAAGGCCAAACTCAGTATACACCTTGCAGTGATACTGCATAAAAAGGACAAATTCGGTATACAATTATATACAATATGCACTATGTGAAGGATTTCCTTCCTCCCCTTTTCATTTCTTCTGTAGCTCGGAGTTCTACCGTTCCATTTCGCGCTGTATCCGCTTGCGCTTGAGCCGCTGGGTCACGTGATGACATGACAACAAAACATCGTAGCGATGTTTGCATACGAGATGTGAAAAGAGCGGAATATACACCCACATACATGTCTACACTTTGTTGAACGTATTAAACAATGTATTAAGTGTATAGGAGCATTTTTTTTACCTAAAATATCGATCCGATACCAATACCAACATTGGTATCGATACTATCGATATTAGGATCGATACGCCCACCCCTACTGCCCGGTTTGGCGACGCAGCTTTACCGGCCAGAAGACCGACTACTTCCAGACAAACAAACAAACACTCGAACGGAGACACAAGGGCAAAAGACAATACGCGAATAACGTGTGTGTGAAGCGAATGGGTATGAGACGGTGGAAACTGTGATGTGGAGAAATGTCCATGGGCGATTGGTTCAGCGCGTGCACTCACTTTGCCGAACGCAGAAACAACAGGTAAGGGAGGGGGAATGGAGAGTGATTGGAGTGTATGCGTGTGCGTGCGTGTGTGTGTGTGTGTGTGTGTGTGTGTGTGTGTGTTCAGGCCAGTGCCGCTCCCTCAGCAGTGACAAACAGGTGCTTTGTCACAACGACCCAGCTAACAAAATATTCACCCAGACCTGTCAGCATCCTGCCTCTTGTAGGTTGTCTCCGTGCCTCTAGAGGTCCCCTGTGTTCTCCTCTGCCTTAGTTCTTCCTCGTGTGGCCTTGTTAGCGTTATCCAGGTCACCTGTGCCTTGTTTCCCCCAGTGTATTTAAGTTGTGTGTTTACACTGTGTTTCCTGTGTAGGGTTTGATACATAAATATAATTTAATTTAGCTCAAAGGGAATCATTTATGATTTTACAGGGAATTTGAACAGAATCACTGTTTTGCGGCTGATCACTGAGTCGGCAGCGATTCACTGAACGAGCCGTATAACATTAATTCTGCACTGGATATTAAAATCCAAAATATAGTGAAAACACTATTAATAAGCACAGTAACAAGATCAGCAGATTAAGAC
Organism: Acrossocheilus fasciatus; assembly: GCA_036784905.1. Classification (NCBI taxonomy): domain Eukaryota; kingdom Metazoa; phylum Chordata; class Actinopteri; order Cypriniformes; family Cyprinidae; genus Acrossocheilus; species Acrossocheilus fasciatus. Next base: position 47,922,888 of record CM071940.1, read on the forward strand.
ATTAACTTGTAAGCACAAAACACAAGATACTTCTCTTTTAAATATAAATAAGACATAAACTAATCTAACATGAACACACGCATTCACACATTCACACGTTGCAGAAAGAGAGAAAGGATGAGTTTAGAGAATGAGAATGTGAAATCCCAAGTTTACAGCAATATGTGCTATCCCATAGACCTGAACAAAACATCAATCACTTAATTAACCCTCGCATTGAGTTTCTCAATGAGGCTAAAATTTATATTAAATGCACCACTTCAGTTAGACCTGGAGGTACTTGCTTGCGTTGCCTTTGTGTTACAGGGATTCCTTTCTGTCGTCGTCGTTGCAGGAAAGGGGTTTTCCCGAGTTGGTGATTGGCTGGAAGTTCAGTAGTCTTTGAAGCGAGGTCTTGGGAAGCCAATGGTTGGGCCGTTGGCTGAGGATGGTCTTGGAGTCCGTTTCTGGTTGAAGTTTGAAGCGGGTGCAGTCGCGGGACTTTGCGGCAAACTTAACTTTTGAACACGAGACTCAACGGAAAGAAAAGAAACTAAAGTAAAAGAATAAAATGAGTAACGAGACTAGGTGGTTTTTCTACTCATCGTGGTGTTAAGTAGCAACTGGCCTGTAGGCCAGAGCACGCTCAAAGAGCGCTAAAAGCAGCGTCAAAGCGCGGTGGCGAGAAGAAGGGACGAGAAACGAAAAGGAGAGATTTGATGGTGTCCTGAGATCTTAAACTCGGCTTTTGGGACACATCCCATTTGGTGTCTTGACCAATTAGATAGTCTATTATCTTAGCTAGGGTTGTTCCTTCCATCATAAATCAGCATGTTATCAGTCACATGGTCTGAATTTTACACACTCTTGCAAAGTATACTTTTGGATGTGATTTCTATAACCAGAATATGATACATTTGACACAGAATTAATTGAAAGAAACATTTCAAGCTAGAAATGTCAAGCTCATACATACCAAACACGACTAACCTTAAAGTCATTCAATAGTTTTTAGAAAGACATACATAATATGTGCTTAAAACATGATGGTCTAATATGTGGTTACATACATAATATAGTGTCATGCCTAGCAATGTCCTTTTAGGATGGTTTTATGTGCATATGAAAAAGAAAGTCTCTGTGTAGTTCTGTGGGAAAAGAACATGAGACATGTTCTTTGGACAGGAATTTCAGTCTGGTTCTTTGTCTTCTATGTGTGGGGGAGAAGTCTATCTAAAGAAGCTCGTGATTTCTCTTGTGGAACGCCATGTGATGGCCATCTCCTTGATCATTAATCTTGACTATTTACCCCAAATTTGACGATTTCCTTCCTGCGTAGAACACTTATCAAGTGTTCTTTTGTCTTAATGTTGTGAGCTGTTCTGTGAAAGAGGCTTGTTGGTTAGGCTTGCTCCAGAAGTCGGAGATAGGAATCTTTACGACGTTGTCCTGTTCTCCTGGAATTTCAGCTCCTCATGTTTGAGATGTTCTGATCGAATCTTAGTTTTGTCTGACTCGTTCTGACGCTACACCTGCCTCGTCTCGCTAAAGCCTCCCTAGCTACCCCAAAGTAAGGTATCCTGAGTTCCTTTCTTTGGTTGTTATTGTTCTCTGAATTAGTTTTTTCCCCATCGTGGGGTTTTTATTTTCCCATGTAGTTTTTCCATTGTTTTTGCGGTTGTTAATACCTCAGTCTGAGAACAACTCCTGTTCAATTATTCTTGCAAAGGCTTTGTGTTTTTTTTTTTTTTTTTTTTTTAAGTAAATCTACATTTCTTGGGATACTGCCTCAAGTGTTTGGGTCCAACATTACCACTCACGTGGCTCAGTGGTAGATCTCTCAACCACCACACCAGATACCCGACTTCAACCCCGGCTTGTATCCTTCTGTTATGTTTGCCTCCGCCTCTTACTAAACGTATAAAATCATAAGACCCCTTAAGAAAACCTTAATCGTTTCCCATAGCAGAGAAAAAACACGACTGAAGCCCAGCTGTTGCAACTTAAGATGTTCTTTATCATCAAGATGAGTTTCTTGAATGTATTAGTCTGCACCGTCTGATTAACGTGACCGTTCTTTTTGCCGTTCTTTTCACTCACGGTTAAGCTTAGGTGTAGGGATATGGTCAAGACTAAATTTTTGGATTCAAATGTTGTTCCAGGGTCAACAAAATATGTTGACCTAGGAATGCATCTAACTCGGCGAAATCAGAACGTGCGAGACAGCTGTATCAATTGTCAAATCATTTTGACGAGCCAAAGAGGATAAACAGGGTCATGTATGCAGTGATTCTACATTACTCATGTTTGAGCATGATGCATTGCTAAACCTAACTAGATGAGTCAAGTTTGCAAACGAACTTTGAAGGTTGGTTTGAAAAAGCCTTGTCTGAAAGTTCGAAGCAGTTGCCAATACTGAAGTTTGAAAGGTTAGATAGATAGATGTTGATAGCATGATTTAACACATCGTTAGCATGATTAATATATTTCTAGCATGCTCCTAGCATCATTAATGTGTTGTTAGCATGTCTTTTAGAATGATTTAACACATTGCTAACATGTTGTTACCTTAGGTATAGGTAGATGCCATATTCGACTGCTCCAGACACGTAGTCGTGTCCGCCATCTTGGGCATCTAACTCTACATGACTATGGTTTTTAGCATGATGTCCTAGGATAATCATTACGCTTTGCTTTCACAGACAGAGCTTAGACTAAGCCAGGATCAGTGTTGAGTGTAATGCGTTACTAAGCAATTAGATTACTTATCCACTGAAAAAGTTTAGTAAGGGATTACTGTTCATTTTTAGGTAACTTAATTACAATTACTTGTATAAATAATTTCAGTAAAAATTCACAGAGGAACCTTAAATACTCAGATACATATAAGACTGAAATCAATAGAATCTAAAAAGCTTGAATTTTACTTTTAAATGAACGAATTCAAATCGAAAACGAATATTCCTGATTATGTAATCTGTATGAAAGCGAGGTACAGTCTTTCCCGTATCTGAGCTCATTATATGCAGTCACCTGCGCGCAAACGCTCACACCTAGATACAAGAAATAAAATCAAGATTCATCTCATTTTCATCATTTTTGAAAGAAGACCTACTATGAGGAATTTACCTCAGCAGCGAAATCTGACATTGCTTTATTCAGCAGAGAAGATCATTTCTGTGATTTATTCTTACCTACATTGGTTAACGTGTTATTTTTACATAAACCTGTACGGATTTTACTGGTTGGGCTTTTCCTGAACATCTTGCCAAACTGAAGTGTATTGTTTAACTTTTAAGCTTTTTGTTAGTCAGATATTTTAAGTTTAAGTATTACAGTTGTTTTAAAGCTAAAAGGCTAAACTATTCTATGTTTGACTCAAATTGAAATAATAAAGAGTTGAATTTATATTAAGGTTTATAGGGATTTTAAGATAGCCTAATTAGCAATTTGAAGAATTAAGTTACTTATTGAGTAACTAGTAAAGTTCTTCCACAGAATAAAACTCCCCATTCTGTTAGTTAACGGAAGTCAACTTTTGAGAAATGAATGAATAGTTTTGATGAGCTCAAGGGCACATGCATAACGGCCCCGCAGGCCCACGTGAATATGCCATCCGCATGTTCTTCACCTCTCTCCTGGTCTCAATGTGTAATTACAGACAAACCTCTTTCCATTCCTGCTATAGCTGTGAATAATGCCTGTAAACATAGTGACAGTGACCAAGTTAAATGTCATTATTGACACAAAGTTATCAAATAACCAAGTCAAGTAAATGTTTGTATTGACTTTAGGTGATGTAACGTGTGGTGCGGAAATCTGCTTTTCCTGCGTGGGTTTAGGTGTATGATTAGGATTTGTGGTGGGTTTCGGAGACAGGAACCAATCAGACAGCAGTCTCCTCGGTGTATGAACCAAATAAAAGTAGAAAATCATAATCTGGTGTTGAAGAGTCAGATTTTGGACAAGCATTTGTTGTTCTGCAGAGACCTACAGAGTACTTGGACGTGACTAACTTCATAGAGGGTGAGGTTTTCAGCCGTTCAAAACTTAAAATTTCTCTCTGTTTCATAAAAGTATGGCTTGAGACAGTGGATCATTTGGAATGCTTATATGTGTGTGTGTGTGTGTGTGTGTGTGTGTGTGTGTGTGTGTGTGTGTGTGTGATTTTCTTTTCTTTTTTTTTTGTGCTTTTATGGTTTTTTAATTGGACTTGGTTTGGAAATGTTAGGCTATCTGATTACAATATAAAAACAGGCAAAAAGAAAGAAAGTAAAAAAAAAAAAAGCTAAACAATGCACAATCAATTTATAATGCTTTTTTTTTTTAATTTAATTTAATTTTTTTTTTAAGAAAAAAAAAACAGCAGATGTTTTTGAGAAACCAGCTTAATGATCTTAAGTGTGCCGATGCCAGGTCAATATATTTGTTTACATCTGACTTACAGTCCTAATTAGCCAAGCTTCAATGACATCTCCGTAGTGACACACAGGGATCTTGTACAGTACTGGAATTTGGACAGTGAGAACAGGTTAATAATGAATGAATAACTTATATTTGCATATATGTTTTATTCTGTTCTGTCTTCATGTTTTTCAGGTGTGCAGTAGTCCTGGTTGATTTCAGTAATAATGGCAGTCTGGTCTCTTTGTCTGTCTTTCTTTCTGCTCTTTGCTCTGGATGCTTCAGGTAATTGTTGTGAAGTGTATGTTGCCCAGATAGGGTTTAGACATAAAATTGTAATCTGATCATTTAAATTCTTCATATATAAATATATATATATATATATATATATATATATATATATATATATATATATATATATATATATATATATATATATATAATGCTTTTCTTTTATTATTTCAGGGGCAACACCTCTTAATGGCACAAGCAATGGTGAGATATTGATGCTGTCTTCTAGTGCGTTACATTGGTTCTGTCTAGTTGTAGTGACAAAAGCAGGGTCGTCGCTGGTGGGGTGAAAGGTGATGACGATTATAGGGGCACATGGCTGTGAACTGCTTGTTGCTTGTTGCTTGTCTGTCTTTCTTTCTGCTCTTTGCTCTGGATGCTTCAGGTAATTGTTGTGAAGTGTATGTTGCCCAGTTTTCTGTTTATGCAGTTTAGCTCAAATCTCATGGACTGTCAGATTGGGTTTAGACATAAAATTGTAATCTGATCATTTAAATTCTTTATATATGAGTATATATAATGCTTTTCTTTTATTATTTCAGGGGCAACACCTCTTAATGGCACAAGCAATGGTGAGATATTGATGCTGTCTTCTAGTGCGTTACATTTGTTCTGTCTAGTTGTAGTGACAAAAGCAGGGTCGTCGCTGGTGGGGTGAAAGGTGATGACGATTATAGGGGCCCATGGCTGTGAACAGCGCTCAAACATCAAACTGAGCTCTTCATCTGCACCTGAGTGAACGAAAACTCCTCCCCAGTTTAAACATAGAAACACAAAAAGAGGCGAAAAGCTTAATTCAGCACCCGTGCGCTGTGTTCTGTGCGCTCAGCACGCACGCAGAGAGCCACGTCTCAGTCCTTGAACACCGAATTGAGTTTTGCCTCTTCTTGCTCTTGAACCTTGAACCGAAAATATTAGGCTAAGTGTAAATAGCATATTTTTTAGCAATAGATGATATTTACATTAAGTGCAAGTAGCAATGGATTCTATTTACACTATGTAAAAATAGCAACATTTTCTGCTATTTATACTACTTATTGCAAATAGTGGTAATTATCTGCACCTCAGTATTGTAGTACATTATGAAACAGTACGCAATAATAACGTATTGAGTGTAAATGATAGTTTTAATTCAAATTATTAAATGGATGCCACCTTATTGGGATGGGATCGGGAAAGGTCCTCGAGTCGGGATTCGAACACAGAACGCCCGTAGCGCAATGGCGCTGTATGTCGGCGCGCTGCCCACAAGGCCCACACTTCCTTCTTATTTAAAATAAATGCCTTTCTGATGCAATATGAGATTTGAAAAGGAAGAAAAAAAGTTTGGTAAAAGGCGGGCTCGAACTCGGGTTGATTGCCTCAAAAAGCATGCGTTTTAACATCTACGCCACTGGACCTAATATTAGCGTCTTTTATTAGTGTTAACTAACTCAATCACACGTTAGTGGGCGGAGTTAGTGTAAATAGCCTTTGCCAACAAGACGGGCTATTTGCACTTAGTGTTAATAGACACTCCAAAAATATTATGGTGAACCCGTCTTGGCGAGTGCCCTTGAAAAAACTGTCGGTTATGTCTTAAGTGAACGTAAACGGTTGAGAAAGAAGCGGATGCGTTGTCTCTTAAAGTGACTGCGCCTAATTTACGAGCTGCTGGCGATGTCCTTATATAAATTCATGAAATCCAATGAGAGAAAATCATTCACTGCTCTTTACTGAATTACTTTTAACAAGAATTAATCTATTTTTAATTTATACAGTGAGGACTATGCAATGCAAATTTTTCGGTCTCTGTAGCTGGACACCTACAAACTTGAAAAAAACTTAAACTTTGTTGCATTTGTATCTTTGTTCAATTTATTTATTTGTGCTTTTTCAAACAGGGACCACCATTGACCTGTTCACAACGAGAGACGGAAAGTGTGCACGTACGTACAATATCAATCTGATATCAGTTTAATGAAAATACAAAAGGTTTGAAGCAGCAATAATACTAACAAAACTTTCTTACAGCAACCGGTGGCTGCCTGTGGTCTGCATATGAATGTAGATGCTACCGCTTTTTTAGCTGCGGGACTTCCTGGATTGATGCAGAGGTATGGGATGCCATCTAATCCTATGGATTCCTTCATCTTTAAGACTTGACATTTTCAATTAGTTAACAATAGTTTTTATGTCCTACTCTCTTTAGAAACAGTGTTTGGACAACAACGGGCACCTCGCCTCTGTACACACTAATGCGGAGTACACCTTCATACAGAACCTGATTAAATCTCAAACTGGAGCTTCAACTGAGGCCTGGATAGGAGGCTATGGCTCTGTTTCAGTATGTTTGTTTAAATTTATTATTATTATTAGTAGTAGTAGTATTATTATAGAAAAAAAAACATTTGTTCAGTGTCTTTGTCAATGGTCTTTTTTCCTCTTCTTTTGTATATTGTACTTGTGTTTTTGAGTGATGTCATAGTATTAAAGAAAGATTAGGATACAGCCGATACGTTTGTCATGTTAGTTCTACTGGGCAGTTTCTATAGAGAAACACAAACGTGTTTTAGATACATAAACATTACATTTTCATTTACATGAAGTCATTTAGCAGATGCTTTTAGCCAAAGTGACTAGTCAAGCTATGACAAGTCTGAGTTAGCCTAATGCAGCACACGAAGCAAGGTCTTTTTTTAATTATATAATGAATAAAAAGAAAACAAACAAAAATAATAGAGAAGCTAGTGTTAGTAAATGAATAGAGTGAAAGTCTAAAAGAAGCAAGTATTTTTTTAAAAGAATAGAATTAGAATAGAGAGCGCTAGAGTTAGAGGGTCAAATAAAAATGGAAGAGATGTGTTTTTAGCCGATTCTTGAAGATGGTTAAGGACTCAGTTGCTCGGATTGAGTTGGGCAGGTCATTCCACCAGGAGGGAGCAGTTCATTTAATACTCAGTGAAAGTGATTTTGTGCCTCTTTGGGATGAAAGCGACGTTCACTTGCAGAGCGCAAGCTTCTAGAGGCACATAAGTCTGAAGTAATGAATTTAGGTCTTCCTGATGTTGAATAAAGCAAAATCCGCAGAACAGGGCAGTTTTAGCAATGTGGTCTGAGAAAGTCATCAATCACAACTCCAAGGTTTCTGGCTGTTTTTGAAGGAGTTATGGTTCATGTGCCTAACTGGATGGTGAAATTGTGATGAAACGATGGGTTTGATGGAACGAGCAGTTCTGTCTTGGGAAAGTTGATTTGAAGGTAATGGTCCTTCATCCAGCAAGAAATGTCTGTTAGACATGCTGAGATGCGAGCAGCTATCGTCGGATCATCGGCATGGAATGAGAGGTAGAGTTGAGTGTCATCAGCACAGCAGTGATATGATAAGCCTTGTTTCTGAATGACAGAACCTAGCGATGCCATGTGAAGAGTAGTGGTGCAAGAACTGAGCCCTGAGGCACCTCAGTAGTTAGATGTTGAGTGCGGTTTCTGAGATGCCCTTTGCCAACAGGGTTGACAGGAGGATCTGGTGGTTAACCGTGTCAAAAGCAGCGGCCAGATCCAGCAAGATAAGTGTTGAAGATTTGAAATCCGCCCTTGCCAGTCTTAGGGCTTCAACAACTGAGAGCAAGGCCGTCTCGGTTAAATGTCCACTACCGAAACCAGACTGGTTGCTGTCGAGGAGGTTGTTCTGTGTTCGACTTGGTCGAACACCGCTCGTTCAAGTGTTTTTGCAATGAAAGGACGAGGGGAAACCGGTCTGTAGTTCTCTAAAAAAAGATGGCTTAAGGGTGGGTTTCTTAATTAGCCTGTCTAAACGCTGAGGGGAAAACACCAGTGTGAAGAGATGCATTAATGATGTGAGGTGAGTGCAGGTACGAGTGCAGGAGAAATCGCTTCAAGGAGATGAGAATAGGAAACAGGAAATGGAATAGGATCAAGCAGACAAGTAGCAGGATGATTAGAAAGGATGAGTTTGGAGACTTCTGCCTCAGAGAGTGAAGAGAAGGATGTGAACGAGTGTATGTTTGCTGGTAAGATGTGGTGTGGAAAACTGCCGCGTTCTTCATTAATAAAGTTGAAACCATCAATGCACAAAGTCGTCAGCTGTTAGAGTTGATGAAGGAAGGGAGGAAGATGACAAAGGAGGGAGGAAAATGAAAACATTAATGCTGTCTTATTATGTACCTGTGAACCAAGTGGTTAGTGCGAACGTGTTTTTTATACTTAATAAAAAAAACTAAAATATATATTTATTAAATTATTTGTTTAATAAATATTAAACAATGCCATGAAGGTGTGTGATGGAAACTGAGTGTCCTTTTTGGTGTTCTGTTCACAGGAGAAATCATGGCTCTGGAGTGATGGGTCCAAAATGAACCTAGAGATATGGGCTTCTGGACAACCCGATCATAAGATTGGGACAGATAACTGTATTGGGATGAACTATGACTGTGAGTGTTTTTAATGTTCATGAAATATCATGACCATTTTTGTCAGTTTTTAGACAGTCTTGTAGAACACTAGTAGCCTCAATTCAAATAACCAGCCGAATGTAGAATAATAATTATATATAATTATATTTTTATTTTATTTTTCCTTCCTGTTATAGGCTCAGAAAAGTGGAATAACTACAGGTGTCAACGGAAAATGGGTTTCGTGTGTAGCAGGATGAGAAAGCTTAATGGAGAATGTTGAATGTCGTATTGTCTTGCATTAAAGGAATAGTTGACCCAAAAATGACAAATATTTACAACAGTGCTTACCCTCAGTCGATCCAAGACAAAGAGGAGTTCTTCATCAGAACAGATTAGAAGAAATATAACTTTACGTCATTTGCTTATCGACGGATCCTCTGCTGTGAATGGGTGCCATCAGAATGAGAGCTTAAACAGCTGATCATGAAAACATCACAATAATCCACACGACTCCAGTCCATCAATTAATGTCTTGTGAAGTGAAAGGCTGTAAGTGTGTAGTCAAATTTTCTTTTTCATTTTTTGGTCAACTGCTCCTTTAACTAATTCTCTCTGATTTCTTTACTAATGTGCAAGTAGAACTCACATATGTGTGAATTTTCTGAATGAAACTCCCGAAGGTTTTGGTAATCTTTGTATCTGAGTAAATAAAATTCTGCATCAGAGCTGCTTTGCTTTTGTCATGCCTGTGTGTCGTTATAGGAAATAAACAGAAACATCTGCTAATCGAGTTGTTATAGAACAAACTGTAAAGTAATTCAATGAGAAGTGTGCCAAAGAAAGAGAATATTTGAAGATGATTTTTGTCAAAATGTCCATTTAATGAAATTACAAAGCTTATATAAAGCAGCAGTAATACAAACACCAAATTCTTTATAGAGTAACTTGTGACAGTGATTAGTCCACATGAAGGAGATGCTTCCATTTTTTTTAAAAACCCAAAACTGGACTGGTATGAGATGGCTGCTTCGAATGCGGATTCCTTCTTCTGACGATGACGAACCTCTCGAACGTATGAGCTGCTGTTAACTGTAGTCCTTATGTCCTCCTCTTGGAAAATGTCTTTGGAAAAGAGTACTTCAATAGTACTCCTACTAATTTGAAATATAAAATTGGAAATCGGAATATAATTTTTTTTTTTTTGACATGCACAGCACACTGCACAAATATAGAGTTTCTCACTGTCCGCACAAAACAAACACTCTCCTACAGACGGCCAAGCAGCACGTCCAGTCTGCACCTGCACCTTATTTCTCGTGCACGGGTTCGCCAGCTGAACAGCCAATCAGAATGAACAGATGGCCCGACTGACCGACGAGCTCCAACGCCGATTCTACATGTCGAATCGGCCGAAAAAAATCCAACGAGGACCAACTTCAGCCAACGGCGCAGAACACACTTAGTCGGCCGACTAACAAAAACTGCCCGGCGGCTGACCGTCGGCTTGGTGTGTACCGGGCTTACAGGCTACACATGTTGGCCTACAGGCCTTGATCGATATCAGCACTTATGTGCCTTCAGGAATGCCAAATGGCCTTTTTGTTCCTCAAGATATGTTTGGGACTGGAAAGCAGAAGTCTTTGAAGATTTTTGACCCTACGCATCTTTGCAGCAATAAAATGCGCAACACTTTGTTTTTCTACGAAATTCTACGTAATATCTAATTATTATATCAATATTTAACTTGCATTGAAAAGGTTTCCATGAGATCTCGGCAAAAAGTCTTGCTATTTATTCCAAAACATGATGCATGATGGGATACGCTAAGCCTCGAATAGCGCTCCAGAGTGGTGTTCAAAATAGTGGCTGCGTCCGAAATGGCAAACTCAGTGAGAACGTACTTCATTTTAATAAAAGCGCTAAAAGAGTACGTACTATACAGCCAAATCTCATTTCAAAACCCACCAGGTGTACGTTATCATGTGACCTACGATGTAATAACAAGTGCAACTTAAAAGATATGAGCAACAGGTTTAATTCATCTATCTGTAAATATTTTGATGTTAATGTAATTTGCTCATTTTGTGGTCTTGTTGAAGAAACAGCTGCCATTTTATTGTGACTGTAGTATAACCAATAAAGTTTGGGTTGATTTAAGTTTTTATATTATTAACTCTACAAATATGACCCACAGTATAATCCATAAATATTATTTTTATTATGATAACCCCAAAACGTTATCTCTCGAATGTTATTAATTTCTTTATTTTATGTGCAAAATAGTTCATCCACATGCAAAACTGGCTTAAATAAGTTGAATTTCACTCTCATCCCGAGGCTTATAAATAACAAAAAAACAAATGCAGTTGTTTGATACATTATGATTATTTAAAGATATTTTGAAATATATAAGGTTTTTTTCCTGTGTATATAATCTCATACTACGCAAACCCATTATAGTTGTTTTCTGTTTTTTTGTCACTATGATTGTTCATTGTTAAAGATACTATCATCTTTCCCTGAGCTTGTATGTAATTATAAGTTCTGCAGTAATAATAATAACAAGAAGATAAGAGGGACAGAAGTACTAACACCTCATAGCATCAATAAATCCACAACCCTACCTAGTACAGTTTTCCTCAGCGTCTGCAATGTTTGTAATATCTGCACAAAGGAGTGCAGCTGCTCCAAGATTTTGTCTTTGGAGATTACTGTTGATTTTACACTCGAAAAATGTAAGGATTACTACGTAAAAATTAAGATTACCCCAGAATCCATTGCTAGCCCACCCCAACACTCGAGCAATAATTATTCTAATTATAAATGCTAATTAATAATATATATATATATATTGTGACGAGCGTCCCGAAGCTTCATCAGCGTCGCCCTGGAAACAAGCAAGGAACACCTGTCCGTCCTCAACACAGGCTGATCGGTCATAGCTGCAGCTCATCACAAGGAAGACGGCACTCACTGCACCAGAGCACCCACTTATACTTTTTTTCCCTTGTTGCACTACCCTTCCCTTATAATAAATCCACCCTTCGGGGCCACTATTACGCAATCCTTGTTATATCCCATAAATGCATAACCTCGGGTCTTTAGCGATCCGGTACATCATTCTCTATCCTCTCCCTCCTTCATTTTTTAAAGTTAGACATCAACTTTCTTAGTATTCCTCAATCTATTAATTATAAACAATATAACAAGGGGAAAAAAGTAAAATATAAAAGAATGCCCTTTTTCTAAAAAGTGTATAGGGTCGCTAGAGACCAGAGGTATGTAAATGTGTAAGTATTTTTTCCTGCGCAACTATATTTACATAAAAGTAAAATAAAATGTCCTGAAACTTCATCATGTATTGTTTAGTAGGCCTACATCAAACTGTAAATTGAATGACAATATGAAAACAGTGAATGCAAAACATATAATATCATATGAGGCATGAATATAATTTCATATATTTAACAGTGTTTCACATATATGTGAATATATTACCTTTCTGTATAGGAAAACATTGGGATTTTAGTCAAAAATATTTGAAATGGATTTTAAATGTGGGTCAAGATCGGCAATACTTATGTGGCCCACATATCTACATTTGACATCTGGGCCATGTCTTGTGTGCCGTCTTAAACCCGGTACCACCTCTGCCAAACCCGGGCCAGAAGTCTCGCTGCTGCGATGATGTGACAAGGTGGGAGTGCATTCACACCATGTACTCTTTCTAAAAAAACGCTTACGCACACACAGTACACACCAGTGGCGGCTGCTGGTCTTTCAAAGAGGGGAAGCTCATTTTCGGCCTACATCATAAAAATTGTCCATTTATTTATAGTAAATTCTGCCCTTTTGTTCCTTTTCAAGAAAATGCTCTGTGACTCTGTCGTACCAACTAGGCGTCTTTTCCAGTGACGCTAGCCTAGCCTACTGTATGAATGAACAAACAATCTAAAAAAAAAAAAAGATATTAAACTCGACGGAGGAAATGTGGTATAATAGGGTTGTCATGATACCATAAAAATGTTTTACGATACAGCTTAATTTATAATTCAATTCTACAAAATGAATCAAAATTTAATAAATAGATGTAAGTGAAAACAGACAATATTATTCTCTGAATACTTAATTAATGTGAGTGAATGACTGTCTATTGTTATCCATGAAATGATCTAAACAAAACTCATCTTAGCACTGCACAGAAGCTGCATGAAGTGACATTTAGATGTGCCATTTATTCATTTAGACTGTATTTATAATTGCATAAATAATGTTATGAGATTAATGTTTTAAATACTAAATTCTGAATATAGAAATATGTTGGAAAATAATGTAATATGCCTACTTTTAGACGGGAAACTTAAAAACGGCCAGCAGGTGGCAGAAGTTCGTGATTGAATCACTGAATCATTCAAACGATTCTTTCAAAACGGCTGAATCCTTCAGGAGCGAATCAAATGACTGTTTTCATGAATGGCTTCTTAGTGAATCAGTGATTCTCCCAAATCAACGCGGATTTGGATTCGAACACAAACGAAACAAAAACAGCACTCTTTCTGGTGTCGTATTGCCTAAGTGTCAGGAGCATTTTTTGCTCGCATATCTTGAAATTTCCGAGTTAGCAGCATGTATATTAAAACATAACATTATAAATAAATTAAAAAATATATATAATGATTGATAAGAACCAAGTGCAAAGCCGCGATGGGACTGAGCTCGAATAGCTTCAGTGTCAGCGACTTTTTATAGGACAAAATCGCTGTCAATCAAAAGGAGATACAGACCGTCCAATCATCACGCAGAAGCCCGGAGTCCAGGCCCGGAGTCCAGACATAATTGCAGCATTTATCCAATGACCGTCTAGTTTTGAAGCCCTGAAAAAAACTGTTCGAAGCAGCCCCATTGAAGTCCATGGACGCTCGGCTTCAACAGAGAAATACACTGACGCTACGGGAATATACGAGAAGGAAATCTAGTCAGCCGACCTGCTATATGTAGCTGATTCTGAACGAACTCGTCTTCGAGATGAACGTGTTCTAACGCATTTTTAGTGAATAAAATGTTAACAGAATAGTACATATTTGACCATTATTTTTTTTGACATTATAGGGGAAGCTGAGCTTCCCTTGCAGTCTTAAAGAAACACCCACTGGCACACACGCTATGCACATCATACAGACGACCCCGTTATACACCCGTATATATTTATTTTATTTTTATTTGTTTTATGTGGAAAATTGAAACGGAGTTGTAAATTCTAAATAATTAAGAATTCAGTGAAATGTAAACTTGACTCAAGGCATCTTGGATGTATTGGACCATTGTGTTTGTATTTTACACGTGTTTTCGCTGTGTAATAAATTTGCATATGCAGTGTTTTGTACGTATAGTTTGATTCATTTCCCCTTTAAGACTTTCTTATGTACTTTGGTGGTTTTAATGAGTTATCCGGAGTTTATTTATTGACAGGTTTTAAACCCTGTCTGGTGCCCGAACAAAAGTAATGAGTAATAAGTTTTTTTTAATACTCTCAGGGCCACCACTGTTTCAAGCTATATCAAAAATTAGCATGTAATTGTAAACATATGAAATTAAATTTGTCAAGAAATGGAACGCTGACATGAGATGTGAAGTGTTTTGCTCTGTGTACATGTGTTACAGTTGTTCTCATGGAGAGCAGCACACAGATGTTTGGAGCAGACACAGCAGCAGCCAGATTGTCCCGCACACGTTCTTCTGCTCTTGTTCAAGATTGTGTGTTTCAGGGAGCCTCAGCCTCTCTGTGCTCTCAGACAATGATAGCCTCGATGTCCCTTTCTCATCCATGATCAGATTCAGTCTGACTGCAGCAGTGAGGGACGTGATGGACAGCAGAGACGGGTGAAGGCGGACGCGGTGGTCAGCTGCTTCATCAGAATAAAGCTGCAGAACTGGACCAGCTGTGTTGATGTGGGTTCACCGTCTGTAAATACATGATTAACAGAACAATATGTTTGAATAAAGCTTTGTTTCAAGTGTTGTTGACTTGTGTTTATTTATGGTCATGGTTACTTTTATTTACATTTTGTTGTCAGTAAATAAAATATAATTGTTTCATTAACATATGCATTAATTCATTACTTGACTGAAAATTGAGATGTATTCACTTTGGCTGCATTTGTGTATTCATGCATAGCTATGGCATATGAAAAAGCAAATTACATTTTGCTTGTTTTACTAAAAAAAATATTATTATTGTTCATAAGTGTTGGGCTACCAATGCTTTCTGAGGTAATCTTATTATGTATGTCTTTTTAATAACTATTGAATGACTTTAAGGGTTATTCGTGTTTGGTATGTATGAGTTTGACAATTCTAGCTTGAAACGTTTCTTTCAACTGATTCTTTGTCAAATGTATCATATTCTGGTTATAGAAATCACATCCAAAAGTATACTTTGCAAGAGTGTGTAAAATTCAGACCATGTGACTGATAACTTGCTGATTTATGATGGAAGGAACAACCCTAGCTAAGATAATAGCCTATCTAATTGGTCAAGACACCAGACGGGATGTGTCCAGAAGCCGAGTCTAAAACCTCAGGACACCATCAAATCTTCCCTTCTCATCTCCCTTCTCTTCTTCTTTTGCCACCGCGCTTTGGCACTGCTTTTAGCGCTCTTTGAGCGTGCTACAGACCAGTTGCTATTTAACACCACGAAGAAAAGAAAAAACACCTAGTCTCGTTATATCCTTTCTTTCTTTTTTTTAGCTTCTTTTCCGTTGCGAGTTTCGTGTTCGTGTTTCGTGTTTAAGTTTTGCTGCCACGCCTTGTCTCCGAGTTCAACTCGAGCCTGTGTCCGCCTCAAAACTTCAACCAGACCAACTCCGCATCCTCAGCCAATGCCCAAGACATCACTTCAACGACTACTGAACTTCCAGCCAATCGGCAACTTGGGAAACCCCTTTCCTGCAACGACAACGACGACAAAAGGGAATCCCTGTAACACAAAGGCAACGCAACGCAAGTAACCTCCAGATTCTGAGCTGGTGTATTTAATATAAATTTTAGCATCATTGAGGAACTCAACACGAGGGTTAATTAAGTGATTGATGGTTGTTCAGGTCTATGCAATAGCACATATTTCTGTAAACTTGGGATTTCACATTCTCATTCTCTAAACTCATCCTTTCTCTCTTTCTGCAACGTATGAATGTGTGAATGCGTGTGTTCATGTTAGATTAGTTTATGTCTTAGGTTTATATAAATAAACTCTTATTTATATTTAAAAGAGAAGTATCTTGTGTTTTGTGCTTACAAGTTAATGTCTTAATCTGCCGATCTTGTTACTGTGCTTATTAATAGTGTTTTCACTATGTTTTGGATTTTAATATCCAGTGCAGAATTAATGTTATATGGCTCGTTCAGTGAATCGCTCAGTGATCAGCCGCAAAACAGTGATTCTGTTCAAATTCCCTGTAAAATCATAAATGATTCCCTTTGAGCTAAATTAAATTATTTACATATTAACCCTACAATATACACAGGGAAAAAAAAAGATTAAATATCTTTGAATAATCATAAAATTCACATAATCATAATGCATTAAAATTGCATTTGTTTTTTTTAATTTATAAGCCTCAGGGATGAAATGAGAAAGACATTCAACAAGTAAAAGAGGAAAACGAGATTTAAGCCTGTTTTGTGTGTGGGTGAACAATTTTGCACATAAAATTAAGAAATTAATAACACATTCTAACAGAAACGTACATTTCCATTTGTAAAAATCTTGGGGAAAAAATATCTTATTAAATCTGAACGTTGAGACATATGGAGGACATGTTAAACTATGAGAAACGCATATCGTGCCATCTCAGCATGTTTTTATGATTGAATTAAATACATTTTTATACGGATTTATACGGATTTCACCCATAAAATATCAGGCCCTGTCACAGACAAATTTGTATATGTTAGAATGGTTACCTGATAAATTTCTTTGATACAAATAGCATTTTCTTATTGGTCACATGTCCCTGATTGTATTTAACATGGTTTTGTAATACCTGTATGAAATATAAGCAACTTTTCGGTCAACTGTAGTACACAAAAATCACAGAATAACCATCAGGCACTCATATAGTTGTAAAAAAACTACCTTTACATAGGAGATCTTTACAAAAACATAGTGTATATTTACCTCCACCTTCATCTGCACAGTTAAAGAGATTAATTCATCAATATTTCCTCAAATAGTACATTTTTATATCAGAATTTCCAGTGTGACAGGACTGACTTTATGGATTTCTTTGATGCAGAAAAAGTTGTTTTGTGTTCTTAAGTTTTGATAAGCATTCTGTTTCGGACACGACAAAGCTAAACTGCACCTGATTTTAGAGCCTTGCATTTCAGCACGAGCTGTTCACACAGAGCGAGACGGCAAAAAAAGCGCGTCCTGTTTGTTTTCTCCATTTTAGAAAACGTTTTGTTGATATTATGACAGCACACAGAAATAAGAGTAGACCATTTATACTTCTGAATGAAGTATTAGTCTTATCTGTATGAGCAAAAATGGAAGCGTACTTCAAGCTGTTTCTACTGAAGAACAAAATGCAAGAGATGGTGCTGGCGCCTCCGTGCATTAAGCGCGCTTCAGCTTCCACTCTCTGATTAGATCCTATGCCTAACCGCGCACTTTTATCTAAATGTTTAAACTAAAACTGTAATATGCTTGCAGTGTTTTATATCCATTGATTTTATTTTAAAATGATGATTTGAGATGGCTAAATTGATCAAACATGATCAGCCGCTATCCGCTTTGTCCTCACTTAAAAATTTTTTTAATTTAACAAACAAAAAATGTTCCAAACATTTTTCTAAATTAATTAATAATGAAACAATTAATTATTAAACAAGTAATTAGGAAGCCAGAGAGAGAGAACTGAAACTGACTCGGGCCGAGGATAATGGTAAACTGTGGGCTAGGGCCTAGATTTGAGGCCCGTGCGAGGCTCGATCCAATTTCTGCGTTTGGAAACGAGAATTAATTTGTTTAAAAATTTGTCTTTTTTTTTTTAAACCAAGAAAGTGGCAAGATGAAAACCACTAAACTTTTACATACCATCTTTAGGTTATAATAACATTGAAAATCAAAATCTGCATTTGAATTTTTAAAGATTTATTATAAAAAGAGATTTTTTCCCCCCCAAAATGCAATAAATCCATGACACTTCAAAATGCTATCCACTGAATCAATATAAAAGTTATTTTTCATATTGAACCTAAAAGAATAAAAGAAAATTTCATCATGAACAAGAACATGAACAATATCACATTAGAACACAGAAATTCCAAAATGACATTTCCCTTACATTCAACTTCCAAAAGTTCGTTCATCTTTGCCATGTTACATTCATTTAGTTGACTAGTGCTATACGCTGTATTAACAAAAACATTAATGCCATTAATAAAAACATGTACACTGACAAGCTACGCAACATCGCGTTCATAATCGAAGGCGATTCATCTGAGATTATGAACGATATTGATATTGTGCAGCTTGTCATTGATCTACGGCTCTGTGTATTAAATGCCGCTCCATCTGAAAGCACGTGATGGAGATTTACTACTAATCACAGAACCGGCTTTACTGACGAGATGCGCATGACAATCACATGCGATTTATCATGCAGCCCTAATTTTTGTTTGTTTGTTGCTCACAAAGTACAAAGTAGATGAGGAAAACTCGGATGTCGGGTGTATTCAAAGCGCCGCCATTAAAGCCAGTACTGTCTACAGTGCGTGGAATGGTGCGCTGTGATTGGTTGAGCGGATATATCGCATTCTGCAGAGAAGGGAGACTGGCGTTTGTCACGGTTTGGGAAAAAAGGGAGAAAACATGACAGAATAACACAGCAGGTATTGCATTTTGTGTAAAATTTAAAGTTGACTTTACAATACAATACCGACCAGATACAACACTGATTTTGGTATTAACTCTTTTTTTTTTTTTTTAAATGGCGTTTATCGCTTTTTGGAACCAAACACTTCAATAGTTTCATGAACATGCAGCCAACCGCCAAGGTCAGCATTTTTCATTAAAAAAACTTCCATTAGCCTGAAGATTGAAATGAAAGCTCCTTAATAATAATATTACAACATAAGGAAATTATGTAAATTGAATGGTTTTCATAATTACTATTTAATAACCATAAAATGCAAAGAGCCTTTTTTAAATTTTTGATGTGTAGGCTGTAGTCTACAACGATCCCACATTTTGAAATTGTAAATTCACCTGTAAATTCAAGCGTGTTATAATGTTATATTATAATGTTGTTGTTTTATTTTGTTATTTGAACATAGTTACAAAACAAAATTGTTTTATTTTTCATATTTCGTAATTACAGTCAGTTTGCAATCTGTCCCTTTGCACCACCTGGCGCTAGTTTCATGACTGACTTGCAGTTAACACCGTGGCCCTGTGGCGGCTGTAATAGTCAAGTTGGTTGTCCACCTACTGTACCTGGCAAACCACTTCTCACCATGGATTCCCAATGGTTTTAGAGGATAGTTCAATAGGGCCTGGCTGCAGACATACACTTGCCCTCTCAGACACCTGTGCTTCTGCAAGTGACGTCATTTAATTATTTTTATCTTTGTAACCAAATCTCTCAACATTTTAGTAGCCAGGTGGTGAAGACAAGAAAAAAAGAAACAAAATTGCAATCACCACCTGCACTCTCCACTACCTGCGACGTCACTTGCAATCACCACAGATCAATGCATTTCCTGTAGCTCATCGTGTCCTCTTGAGAGGAGTGAAAACCGCTTTTTTAAAAAGTAGCTAAGAACACGACAATGCAACAGATAATCCGTTTCCTGAAAAAGATGACATCTGATGAATTTGCATGTAACACGCTGATATGAACATAAACATGATGTATTCTCGGGGCGGTGCTAGGTGCTACTGTCCAATAAAATGGCGTGATGGTATAAGGGCCTCAGATATTCATCACACCGAAGGTGTTCCCATAGCAAATGCTATCACAGCGTAAATGGACCTATGAAAGAGAACCACCATAGCGTCGTCTCCGTTGGCAACACACATGATTTGTGTCAGTTGCAAGTGATTAAGCAGATACAGGAGAGTGTAGGTGGCGATTGCAACTGACATTGTAATTGTTTCTTTTTTTCTTGTCTTCACCACTGGGCTACTGTTGTAAAATGTTGAGAGATTAAAATAAATAAAATAAAAAATGAAGATGAATCTTGCTGTAATCTTGCCTGTTATTTGTAGAGGGTATTTTATTCTAATATTGCAGCACTGAGAGGAAATAGTGATGAATACGAGTTCTTCCTCCCTGCAAAATAATTAAACACAAAAGCATTTACTGATCTCTCATGATTGCAGATTGTTCCAGATCAATGCGAATCATCAGATTGTCAAGTCAAGTTACCTTTATTCGTAGCACTTTATACAATACAGATTGTGTGAGCAGCTTTATAATGTTAAACGTGTGCTGATAATGAAAGAAGGCAATAGAGAACAGTCAGCTTTCCAGTTAAAGTCAGTTCATTGTTGATTCAGTGATGTCTATATCGTCCAGCTCAGTTCAAATAGAATCTGTGCAATCATGTCAACAATCCTGCCAGATATTAAGTGTCCCCAACTAAGCAAGCCAAAGGTGACAGTGACAAGTAACCTAAACTCCATCAGAGAGAGAGAGAGAGAGAGAGAAAAACATTTGTGAGGGAACAGGCTCAGACGGGGCTCAGTTCTCCTCTGGCCAGAATTTGGATTGTTGTGTGGCTGAAAAGCTCACCTGCTCTTCTTGCACAGATGATCTGAAGAAGAATCACAGCAGGAGCAGCAAACTCAACAATAATCACAATCACTGCGAGAGGACAGATGATAAACACAATCAAGAAAAGAAGAAAAATAGACTCAGTCTGTGAAACTGGGAATGAAATGAAAGGTATAAAACAACGAACAATGCAAAGATGTGTGTGGTACCTCCTGAAGTCAGTAGCACGGCTGTGATCATGTCTGTTAGTTCAGTTCAAACATAATAAACATACAGTATAAACCAAACATCATCATCACATCATACTTAAATCCAACATCAACTGATGAAAGAACTTCCACTGTTTCATGAGTCCATCATCTACTATCATGTTAATCTCAAGGTGTCAGGAGCAACATTTACTGTACTTTTGAGTTGATCTGAATCTCACAGTACAAGTGATACATGCATCAGAAGACAATTGAACATAATATGAAACTCATAAGAAAACACAGTGATATCATTTAGGTCATGAAACAATGACATACACTGGGTACGGAAAGTATTCAGACTCCCTTAAATTTTTTCACTCTTTGTTGTATTGCAGCCATTTGCTAAAATCATTTAAGTTCTTTTTTTTTTTCCTCAATGTACACACAGCACCCCATATTGACAAAAACACAGAATTGTTGACATTTTTGCAGATTTATTAAAAAAGAAAAACTGAAATATCACATGCTGTGACACTCATATATTTAACTCAGGTGCTGTCCATTTCTTCTGATCATCCTTGAGATGGTTCTACACCTTCATTTGAGTCCAGCTGTGTTTGATTATACTGATTGGACTTGATTAGGAAAGCCACACACCTGTCTATTTAAGACCTTATAGCTCACAGTGCATGTCAGAGCAAATGAGGATCATGAGGTCAAAGGAACTGCCTGAAGAGCTCAGAGACAGGATTGTGGCAAGGCACAGATCTGGCCAAGGTTACAAAAACATTTCTGCTGCACTGAAGGTTCCTAAGAGCACAGTGGCCTCCATAATCCTTAAATGGAAGACGTTTGGGACGACCAGAACCCTTCCTAGAGCTGGCCGTCCGGCCAAACTGAGCTATCGGGGGAGAAGAGCCTTGGTGAGAGAGATAAAGAAGAACCCAAAGATCACTGTGGCTGAGCTCCAGAGATGCAGTCGGGAGATGGGAGAAAGTTGTAGAAAGTCAACCATCACTGCAGCCCTCCACCAGTCGGGGCTTTATGGCAGAGTGGCCCGACGGAAGCCTCTCCTCAGTGCAAGACACATGAAAGCCCGCATAGAGGACTCCAAGACGGTGAGAAATAAGATACTCTGGTCTGATGAGACCAAGATAGAACTTTTTGGCCTTAATTCTAAGCGGTATGTGTGGAGAAAACCAGGCACTGCTCATCACCTGTCCAATACAGTCCCAACAGTGAAGCATGGTGGTGGCAGCATCATGCTGTGGGGGTGTTTTTCAGCTGCAGGGACAGGACGACTGGTTTCAATCGAGGGAAAGATGAATGCGGCCAAGTACAGGGATATCCTGGACGAAAACCTTCTCAAGAGTGCTCAGGACCTCAGACTGGGCCAAAGGTTTACCTTCCAACAAGACAATGACCCTAAGCACACAGCTAAAATAATGAAGGAGTGGCTTCACAACAACTCCGTGACTGTTCTTGAATGGCCCAGCCAGAGCCCTGACTTAAACCCAATTGAGCATCTCTGGAGAGACCTAAAAATGGCTGTCCACCAACATTTACCATCCAACCTGACAGAACTGGAGAGGATCTGCAAGGAGGAATGCAGAGGATCCCCAAATCCAGGTGTGAAAAACTTGTTGCATCTTTCCCACAAAGACTCATGGCTGTATTCGATCAAAAGTGTGCTTCTACTAAATACTGAGCAAAGGGTCTGAATACTTAGGACCATGTGATATTTCAGTTTTTCTTTTTTAATAAATCTGCAAAAATGTCAACAATTCTGTGTTTTTCTGTCAATATGGGGTGCTGTGTGTACATTAATGAGGAAAAAATGAACTTAAATGATTTTAGCAAATGGCTGCAATATAACAAAGTGTGAAAAATTTAAGGGGGTATGAATACTTTCCATACCCATTGTACAAGAATAAAACTATTTGTGATTGTTCTTTGGGGAAGAACTCCATCTTTGAGTTGATCTGAATCTCAGTTGAATCTGCTGGTTTTGAAGATGAACTTTATCCACTGTGAAAACTTTAGATAGTGTTTCTTTGTCATGTCACCTGTAATGTCTGGTTAGGACAGATTTATCCAGATGATTTTTATTGTTTGATGCATTGTGTCACATTTGGTGAGGACGCTCATCAGACCTGAAAGCACTGGATCTGAAGATGATCTACTTACTGTGATTGTTTTTTGTATGAATGTATAGAGCAGATGATTGAATGAAACTCTTCCCACATGCAGTGCAGTGATACGGTTTCTCTCCAGTGTGAATCCTCTCGTGTGTTTTCAGGTGTCCTGACTGACTGAATCTCTTGTTACAGTGTGGACACATATAAGGTTTCTCTCCAGTGTGGATCCTCTGGTGCCGTTTTAAACACTTTGCTGAAGTAAAAGCTTTTTCACACTCAAAGCACACAAACTCTCTCACACCAGTATGTATTTTCAGATGTTCTTTCAAATATTCTGGACGTGAAAAACTCTTTCCACACAAATGACATGAATGTGGCTTCTCCTTTGTATGAACTCTCAGGTGTGTCTTCAGGTTTGAAGGCCTCGAAAATGTTTTTCCGCATTGATCACATGCGTGCAGTTTTTCTTCAGTGTGGATGAACATGTGGCCCCTAAGGTGTGATGATTGTGAGAAACTCTTCCCGCACTGATCACAAGTGTATGGTTTCTCTCCCGTATGAAATCTCATGTGACACTTAAGATGATGTTTGAGTGTGAAACTCTTTCCACACTGAGTGCAGGTGAAAGATTTCTTCGCTCCTCTTTTCTTTAAATCTTTCTGTTTAGTTTGAGAGCAACTCAAAGTTTTTTCTCCAGGTTTGACATGATTTTTCTCCTCAGCTTCTCTCAATTTTTCATTCTCCTTGTTTTCTTTAATCAACTCTAAAAATGAAAGTAAAGAAGAGAAATGCGGACATAAAAATGAAACCTGATATAAAAGTGTAAAGTAGATAATTATTATACAAAATGTTTTTTTTTGTAAATTATCCGTCCCTGAAATTTTTCCTATGAATGAGGTACACTGATCTTCAAATGATTTTTAAAACATTATACACAAAAATCCATGTTTCTATAGGAAAAACTATTAAATATGTTTGATCCACTACAAAAATGATCAGACAATGTTATTGAAAAAAGTGCCCAGTTCATAGAAAGTGTCTCTTATGGCTCGTTTCCACCGAGCGGTACGGTTCAGTACAGTACGGTATGCAATTGTCCGTTTCCATTGTCAGAAGTTGTGAATGGTACCAAAATAGCGAACCATATTGTACCACTTTTTTGGTACCCTTCCGTTGAGGTACCTAGCACAGCAAAGGGTACCAAAAGGGTGGAGCTAAACTCACTGCAGAAACTTGACTGGTTGACTAGAATAGGTTGACTTTTGTGTGATACAAGGGGATAAAGCTCCTCCTTCACTCATTCCGCTCTGCACACTCTGATGTAAATAAGCCCAACACTCATGGATAGCAAACACAAAAAAATATATAACAGTGCATTTTATAATTTTATATTTTCACAGACAATAGCCGTTTCTCAATATTTGTTCTTGTGGACTTGTGAAACGTCATTGCCCAAAAACCTGTGCAATTTTCAAAATATTACTGTTATTGTGTCAGGAAATGTAGTTTTAAGAGCTTTTCAGGCGAGAATGTAGTCGTTTAAAACCAGAGGTGGGTAGTAACAAGTTACATTTACTTCAGTACATTTTTTGACTAATATTTTTAGAGTATATTTAAAAATGGGTATTTTCACTCTTACTCAAGTACATTTTTGAAAAAAAAACGGTACATCTTAATGCAATACAAGTTAAAAATGCTTCAATTTATTCCAAACGCGCCGTCTACTTTTCTTTGGGCAATGAGCGATGCCCATTTGCGAATGATTCATTCTTTTGAGTCAATTCTGTTCGAAGGCTTGATCAAATGAGTGGGCAAACGCAACCAGTGAATCAGTTCGCGAATCAGTTTGAATGATTCGTTCAGTTCCCTGCCGCACGCGCTGAGTCGTCTGACGCGGTTCTCAGAGTTGTAACAGAAAGTTTAAGAACATCAAGAGCGTCGAAGACGTGGCTTTGTATCTACAGTTGAAAGCAAATCTGCAAAGGCTATTGTTTGTTAACTTAAGATCTTTATTAGATGAACATTGTGTGCTGTCTACGGTTCCACAGGTATAGATTCACAATACCAGTATGACATTACCAGTTTGTTGTACATGTACCTTATACATTAAAAACAATGTAAAATTTATACATTAAATAAGCTGTCACAAAGTATGAAATGAACACCTGCCAAACCCGCTTTAGCTCTGCGCATCGACGCACGACCTGTTCCAGGAGGAATGCTTTTGCCTAGACACAATTAATATTGATATTTTCACAATATTTATGCTTACAGAAAAATGCATTTGTTTACATTTTGCAGAACAGACAGAAGAAGATCCGTCAATGTGCATTTGTTTCGTTATGTTCAGATGTTCTGTAGCGGTCATGTGAGGAGTTTTCACTCTTCTCCTTGTCATATATATATATACATATATAATACATAATTAATATAGGCTACTTTAAAATATAATTTAATTCAGTGATGCAAATCAGAATTTTTATCAGCTGTTATCCCAGTTTTCAGAGTCATATGATCCTTCAGAAATCATTCTAATATATTAATTTATTACCAGTGTTGTTGATAAAACCAGCATATGCTAAGGTAAGGTATGTTTTGAAGCTGGGATGCTGGTCATGTGCTGGTGGGACCAGTGTAGGACCAGTGCAAACTGGCAAAGGACCAGTTTAAACCAGCTCAAACCAACATCCCATGCTTTAAAACATACCTAACCAGCATGTGTGACATTTTGTTCAGGATTCTTTTTTATTGAATAGAAAGCTAAAAAGAACAGCATTGATAAATCAACAAACTGGCATGATTTCTGAAGGATTATGTGACACTGAAGACTAGCGTAAAGGCTGATGAAAAGCATCACTGAAATAAATTACATAAAATCTTTTGAAAGGCAGTGTGTGTGTATCAAATCAATACTATAAAATACAGACATTAAAGGACAACTTCGAAAGTGTTTTGATATCTTGGTAAAAAAAACAATTTTCATGGCAAGGTTGACATTTGCATGGAATTGGTGTAATATGCATTGCTAAGAACTTCATTTGGACAACTTTAAAGGCGATTTTCTTAGTATTTAGATTTTTTTGCACCCTCAGATTACAGATTTTCAAATAGTTGTATCTCTGCCAAATATAGTTCGATCATAACAAACCACACATCAATGGAAAGCTTATTTACTCAGCCTCGTATACTTTGTGATTCTACTTTTATAATGGCTGTTGTTGTTCATTAAAACGGTCATTTAACAAAAAGAGGCAGAGTTGTGCTTTATCGCTGATTGCTACTTTCTGGCATACACCATGCCTATCGAGTAGCTGGATCAGGGTGCTGTGTCCTGAACCGTACCGTACTGTACTGTACTGACCCGTACCGCTCGGTGGAAACCAGTCATTACAGGCTCCAGACTAACATCTGAGCGCAGTGGCACCAGACCCAGTAAGATCTACAGATGGTAAAAATAGATGTATACGGGGGACCTTAGCAAATATAATTTTTCTATCACCGTTTGGTCCAACAGTGGAGAAAAAGGGCAAAAGAGATTAAATATTTCATATTTGTGCCAAGGTAACATTACACCAAGTACAGTGTGATAAATGTACAGTAATTATTTTTAGACAGAAAACAGATAAAGCTTTGCCCCACAAAACGTTTGAGATTACACTAATGCAAAAACAAAGAGAATCTGATGTGTCTCAGGCTCCGAGTTAAACAGTTTTACGATTCAAAAAGCATTGAGTGAAAATAAAATATAAATCTTCTCGTTGTCAGTTCTATCACAATTTTAAGACCATTGAAAGGTGGATTTAAGACTTTAAAACTATTTAAGGATCCGCAGGCACCCTGTTAAATCTTTGTTAACACCACAAACTCATTAAAAATGAATGAAGAATAAACACCAACCTCCTTGTTCCTCATGTTTTATTCTCCAGGTTTCTGGTTCGGGTTCTTGTTCCTCGTGTTTTATTCTCCAGGTTTCTGGTTCCTCGTGTTTTATTCTCCATGTCTCTTGTTCCTCGTGTTTTAAACTCCAGGTTTCTGGTTTAATCATGTTCTCCTCACTCTCCTCTTTAACAAACACCATCTTCACAGCAGCAGATCTCAGTTCAGATGATACTCCTCCAGATATTCCTGCTTGCTTCAACACTTGGTCACGGCTGTGAAGATGAGAATATTAGAGAGATTTACTGACCTGATTCAATGTTGTGTCTTTCTATTTAGAAATAGTAAGCTACATTTCAACTAACAGTTTGTAGCATCACGAGATAACAACAGAGAGCTCTGTGAAACACCTTCTTCTTCTGAGGTTTAAAGGTGTTTGACAAACAAACACGTGTTTTAGCGCCACCCGCTGGACTGGAGTGAAGCGGCGAGAGGAGGGAAATAACATGAGATAAATACTTAGTGAGTGTACAGATTTAAATTTGGCAAAGCCAGCTCTGCTTACCTTAAACAATATTAGCAGATACAGAGAATAATGTGTTGTCTACATGCTGAAGAACATTCATGTTAGAAAGCATCAAGCACTTCATCACATTTAGATAAAGAGTTAAATTATGAAATGAGTTTTCAACAGATATTCAGTTTGTTGGATACAACATTGTGTTTTTGTTATATTTTTTTTAAGCAACAAGCAATAAACAGCTAATTGTATTAAGTAAATGGGCTTTCCAGACTTTCTGACAGGGTTGTAATGCTGCGTTCAAGTCCTCCTGGGAAGTTCGTACTTACGAGTTGACAAGTCGTTATTACAACGTCAGTTGCATTCAAGTCACTTTGGTCAGAAAAAAGATGGCGATTTAACTTTTCTACACAATTCAACTGTTTTCTTAACTCTACATCTACAAAATATTGAAAGAAGAATGTGCATCATTGTGTTTTTTCTTTTTTCGGTTTTATTTAATTTATGAAGGTGATAATTATATATTCTATTATAATTATACATTAATATAATATTTTGTATATGTAACTTATATAGTTTTATTGTACATTACAAAAAAAAAAAAAAAATTTTTTTTTATTAATTTCAACAACTTTACCTATGCTGCATTAGGGGTGAATCCCTCTGTCTTACCCCTTCCCCTTAGATTTGTGCGTTCACGTGAGAGTAAGGGCTATCCCAATTCTCGTTTTGATTGAGGGGTAGGGCTAAGGGGAAGGGGTAGATACCCCTTAAAACCAAGCATTTTCGCGAGCTTACTTGAAACCAAGCGGTACCCAGAACACACTGCACAACCGGCAACAATGGTGGCCAGATCAGCTAGAGAGTCCCATAAATGTAAGTGTTTTCGGCTTAAATAATTGATTTAAAAATTACCACAGTCATGTTTTGTGCTCTACACAGTCCTGTACATATATATTTGCAACCGTGTTCCTAATTGAAACATTTTTTTTTTTTTAAATCGCTAGTTAGCAGTCCCGCATTTCTCTGACTAGCCTCCCAGACAGCAAGCAGTGTCGGCCCAGATCCGGCCCACATCTGGCCCGCATGGATTTCACACGGCCCAGATGTGGGCCGGATCTGGGCCAACACTATGTTGCTGTCTGGGCTCCATGCATGTCTACAGTTTTAACTAAACTCCATTAGCAGCAAATTTCGTTTGATATCGGTGCATAAAACTACTTGCTTTGGAGACATCGATACGTGCTTTACATATTTCATCCTGTATTTTTCATATATTTATGATTTTTCATATATATTTCATCACGCAGGGATGCCGGAGGAAACCCGGCAGCTGATCCACTTTCGGGCTGAAAACGAGCAGAAGTTTCTTAAATCAAAATATGCTGCAAAGCAAATATGGGAGTGAGTCATGCGTTCATGTTGTAGCCATTCATTATTATATCGGTACTGTATTATTGTAATCATTTGTAATTTATTCCTGTTCATGCACATGTACATTGTTGTTGGTTATGATACAGGACACTGATGAAAGAAATGGGGTTGGAGGCAGTGGCGCCTGCAGGTGTACGCACTGTGCGTACCATGAGTGCTCAGACTGACCTGAGATTTCCCCCGCAAACATTTCAGCAGTAAATTATAGGCCCGTGTGTCCCGTATTTCTGTCGACTGAACCAACCATGCCATTAATAATGAATGTATCAGTCTTTTGCATGCTAATTTCTGCTTATAAACACTGCGTCAAATAGAAAGAAAAAATCGTGCTACACGCACGCTCATGAGATCGGGTTAGACTACAACAATTAATTTGTAGCCTATTTTACAAATGGGAATACAACAAATTCATGACAATGTTTTACATTCAAGCTACCCGTAAAATTTATAGTGAAAAGTTCTTTAAAATCATCTGGAATGCAATGAAGTAATTTTTAAAGCTGTTTTGCTGCATGGATTAAATTAGGCTAATAAATAACTCGCATATCAGACACCTTGCAGAAAATCCTTTAAATTTTAAGGAATTCAATCGGAGCAGAGCAACATAAAAATCAGAAAAAATATAATTGGGCCTGTTTTAGGCTTTTCCTTATTTTTATATTTTAGACGGTGATGAAAAATGACTCGCCATCTCCTCGTTGTACGTGCCTTTAGAGAGAAATGGAGAAATCTTTACAGATTACATAATGAAAGAGTTTTTGTTTTCGATTTGAATGATTTCGTTTTAAAGTAGTAATTTACAGCTTTCTGTAAATTAAAAAAAAAATCCCTGTGCGTACCCTCGGAAGAAATCCTGCAGGCGCCCCTGGTTGGAGGGAAGGGTTACTGGCCAACAGGCATCAAAGAAGTGGGAAAATCTCAAGCAAAGATACAAGGTATGTGATGCTCTGTTAAAGAAAAAACCCTACATCTTCAATCTCAATGCAAGGCAATGAATACATACTGTATAAGTTATAGGCATTATTTAGTTTTGTGTGTGTGTACAGACAGGGGGGAAGTGACCGCTGCAACCTGGCAATTTTATGAAGACATGCATGAGGTGTTGGGTGCCAGGCCCTCACTCGACCCTCCTGTGGTGGTGGCATCCTTTTATGAGGATCCCGCGCCAATCCTCATGGTATGTAATGCAGTACATTTTATGGTCTGGAATTTCAGAATAGCAGAATGTTAACATGTTCTTATTGAAAGTCTCTCTCTCTCTCATATATACATATATACAGTGATAACTGAAACAGATACAAAACACCATGCAGTGTGTATACAAATATTTATTGCAAACAGACCTAAGTAGTACACAGATAAGAACATCTGCATTCATATCCACCACCACCAAAGTAAACAAAAAAGAACTATAAAATATATACATGCATATGACACTGTTGTCATGTTCATGGGACTTGCACACTGCCTGACACTAGGGCAGCCAGTCTGTTTCTTGTGTCATTCCCAGAGGTTTCATTGTATGCCCAGGGTTCGCGGGGAGGTTGGGGGTCATGCCTATCCATTAAAATGTCTTCATCTGGAACCAGTGTGCCACCATTGTCCATACACACATTGTGCAAAAAGGCATATGAAGCAATTACCTGGGGTGCAAATGTGGGCTTCACCTCCAAAGCTCTGAAAAGCGTTGACCTCCACCTCCGCCCTTTCAATTATGCTGTGCCCCCTTGACTGATAGTAATTAAATCGCTGCTGTACTTGTCCATGCCCTGGCTCCTTGAATGGAGTGATGAGGTAAATCGGAGTTTCCAAACAGGGATACGCACCATCGCCCAGAAGGATGTAGCCCGTTGGGGGATACCATCTCGCAGTTTAAAAACTGCTGTTTTTCATTATTCGTGTGGCATGGACAGACCCCGGGTACCCCAAATAAATGTCCAGAAACCTGCCATTCGAGTCACATATTGCCTGCATGTTGACTGAGTAAAAGCCTTTATAATTCAAATAGTCTAATCTGTGACACTGTGGTGGTTTTATCCGTATGTGGCTGCCATCGATTGCTCCAACCACATTGTGGGTAGAGTAGTCTACCCTCCCCAAGAACAAAGCATATAACGTTTGCAGGGATAAAAACTGGGACAAAAAACAAAACAAATCATATAGCTAGCAGTCATTACAAAATATTACTTATACACATAGATCTTTACTGGATTCGTATTACAATATAATACAAGTCCATGTAATTTACGCGTGTCCAGCTCAGCTACTGTGTTGGTTAGTTCGGTTAACGTTAAATACAACATAACGTTGTTTGCAACCAATCCATACATACCATAAGCTGATCCACCAGCATTCGTAGGCGTCGTAGACCTCTTCTTCTCCCTTGATTTCTGCGATTTGTTGCAGACAATCGCAAAAACATCACTAAAACCCACGCAATCGACATACACACACTTACAGACGCCATCTTGGAAGTTTGTGATCAACACTTGTCGCCTCTGGTGACGTAGCAGCCAGCTAGCGACGATGTATGATGACGTAACCGTAACCAAGTGGTGTCTCATTTCATAGGGGTATGTTTTCACGCCTAGCACTTACCACTCGGTTTCGAGGGACAAGGGCTAGGGGTAGGGGAAGGGGAAGGGGTAAGACAGAGAAATGGGATTCAGCCTTAATCTGGCTCCGTCCATTGCATCCGACATGTTTTTTCAATGACACGCCCCCAACTCAGAAACTAGGGGCTTAAAGAAAATTCCGAGTTTCCCACTCGTAATAACGACTTTGTGGTGGCGTTCATGTGCATTCAACTCGTAAATACGATGTATCCGACATGACTTGAACGCACCATAAGAATAACTTAAAGGGATAGTTCACCCAAAAATGAAAAATCTGCCATCATTTCTCATTTAAATAAAAGGAAGATATTTGGAGGAATGTCAGTAATCAAACAGATATTGATCCCCATTAACTACCATAGTATTTATTTTTCAAATTATTTTTCCTACTATGGAAGTAAATGGGGGCGAGATCTGTTTGGTCCCTTTAACTTATCATTAAATGATTGATAGTAATCACTACAACAAAATTTAATTTGTGCCTAAAATGTTTTGAAAACAAATGAAATGTCAATGTACCTCATTCATGCAATTAATTCATAAAAACACACCAGAATGATTACAATGTTTTACAGCAGCTGTCTTGTTTCTGCTATTAGCATTTATTATGCTGATGTCTTCAGATCACCTGTAAACTGCCACTTAAAGCTCATTTCATACATGTCAACAGACTGAGGCAGACTACATATGCACTGCGAAAAATGCTTTTCTTACTTAGATTTTTTGTCTTGTTTCCAGCCAAAATATCTAGAAATTCTTAAATCAAGAAGGATTTTCTACACAAATAAAAATGATTGTCGTTTTCAGAAAAATCAAGTCAAAATTAAGTGAGTTTTTGCTTGAAACAAGCAAAGTAATCTGCCAATGGGGTAAGAAAAATAATCTTATTTCAAACAGAAAACAAGATTATTTTGCTTGTTTCAAGCAAAAACTCACTTAATTTTGACTTATTTTTTCTGAAAACAAGACAATTTTTACTTGTCTAGAAAATCCTTCTAGATTTAAGAATTTCTAGATATTTTTGCTGGAAACGACAAAAAAAATCTAAGTAAGAAAAACATTTTTTGCAGTGTGCACAATTCATCTAAAAGATATAAATCTCTTAACAGCATTCATTTCATTATAGTCTTTAATAAACCCTGTTTCATATAAAAACAACACAAATCTAAAAACCAATAAACAAAAAGTCTGTACATTTATTTCTGAATTTATATTTTTTACATACTTAACATATATTTGCATTATCATGAGGTATTTGTGCACATTTTTCTATATTTCTTTACTTTTTTGTTCATAATAAAAATGGAATGGAATATTAGATTGATTCTCTAACAAAAAAGAAATAACATTTTTTTTTTTTACATTTTCATAAACACACAACCTAAATACTAAATTGTGCAAAACTGATTCTGTAACTAATTTATTTTGGATTTTGGTAGGTCTGCTTTAACTAATGCACAGCAATCCACTGTTACGGTGCACACAGCAGGGAGGGACGAGGAAGACGGACACGAGGAGTAACTTCAAAATAATAGTCTTTAATGAGGACATCAGGACAGGGCAAGACAAGGCAAGGTTAACACAGACAGGAACACCGGGGAATAACGAGTAGACCAGACAAAAGCTAACTAAACAGGCAAGAACTAAATACACATGAAAATAACTGATAATAAGACTAAACACGGCTGGACAACCCTTAACTAATAATCACACTTAACAAGGACAGGAACAAAACCAAATATGGACACAAGAGGCGGGAACACATGACACACACGACAGAGGACGTAACATCCACCTTTAATGAAGCTCCACCCACAAGAACTCACCAGTGTAGCTCCTCCCACAGCAATTCATCAGTAAAAGCTGGAATCTTCCCTTCAGCCTACAAGTGAAGCGGAAACAGTTCATGAAAGAAGACGAGTGACCCAGAACCCTGCAGAATGGAACAACAACAACATGAACAACAAAAAGGTTGGTGTTTATTCTCGACTCTTCATTAAAGGAACACTCCACTTTTTTTGGAAATAGGCTCATTCTCCAACTCCCCCAGAGTTAATAAGTTGAGTTTTACCATTCAGCCGATCTCCGGATCTGGCGATAGCACTTTTAGCATAGCTTAGCATAGATCATTGAATCTGATTAGACCAGTAGCATCGCGTTCAAAAATGACCAAAGAGTTTCGATCGTTTTTCTATTTAAAACTTGACTCTTCTGTAGTTATATCGTGTTCTAAGACCGGCGGAAAATGAAAAGTTGATCATTTGATCATTTTTGAATGCGATGCTACTGGTCTAATCAGATTCAATGATCTATGCTAAGCTATGCTAAAAGTGCTATAGCCAGACCCGGAGATCGGCTGAATGGATTCAAAAACGGTAAAACTCAACTTATTAACTCTGGGGGAGTTGGAGAATGAGCCTATTTCCAAAAAAAGTGGAGTGTTCCTTTAAGAAAGCTTTCCTGGCTAACCAAAAATTGTTAGCTGGGTTGATTGTTTCGAGCCAAGTCCTGCCTAAACTAGTGATGGGAGAAGTGAAGCTTATCAAAGCTTCGAATCAGTTGAAAGAATTGCTTCGCAAAATGATTCACTGTTTCGAAGCACTGGAAACACCATAGACGCTTGGCCAGGGCTCTACAGTGCGACCATTTCAGTCGCATTTTGAAAAATCTGACCCGATCAGCAGAATATTTGTGTTTGCGCTGAGGGAGCTTCAAAGGTTTCTAACGTACTTACATTACTCAACGCTGCAAAAACACGTTGTATCACAGACATATCCTCTCATTATTACAAACAAAGTGTAAATAAGAGATTCACTGTGCAGTGTAAGGAGCTTTGTTGATTATAATGCAGTTTTGTGAGATCTTGATGAACTAAGACGAGTGACAGCTTTTAATGATTATTAAGAGAGTTTGCAAATGTTATATTGATTTAATACAACAGATCAATAAACAAGACGTTAATATTAAGTGACTTATATTATAAGTTATATAAGTTTAACTATATTAAAATAGTTTCAAACAAAGTCAAATCTGAGCTCAGCTGCGCATCTCCGTTCAAACACAGTGGTGTTTCGTTTATGAATGAACTGCCTTTTTAAATGAATCTAGTGAGTCACTGATTCAATTACCCATTCATAAAGACAGTCACGTACTTCGTTCATGAATGAATCAGCCGTTCCATCGAATCAATTGAATGAATGTTTCAGTGAGAAAATCAGTGACTTGCTGCCACCTGCTGGCAGTTTTAGTTTAATTGATCTTTTCTGTTATTTAAATCATTTATTATTTCTACATTCAAAATGTTATATTTAAAACATTAACCTCAACATGAATTTATTAATTTAATTGCACTCGTGTTTATTTGTTGGTGATGTTGCACAAACATTTGCACATGGTTTGTCTTAAAGCATATTAAAAACATCAGATGGACATATAAACAATGTTTAAAACTTGATTTTCACCATAGGGGGTCTTATCAGTTTTATAAAAGGAGGAAAACAACACTGAGTAAACAATAATATTACAAGTTAATTTAAAATTAATTACTGTATTGTCCCGAATATAAGACAATGTTTTTTTCTTGGAAATACATCTGAAAAAACGCGGTCGTCTTCTATTCGGGGTCTAGACTTTGACATGTCAGTAATACACCCACAACAATAGGTGGCGCCAAAAACGCATATAACGAGTGTGCCATGAAATATGTAATGTAATGTGTGTTGTAAAGATAACGAGTAAAAACAAAAGAAAAAGAAAAGCTTGCAGGGGCATGAGTCGTGACTGTCATGTTAGTCTGATGGGAACAAACTTCCTCTGTAAGTGATTTTAAAACATAAGACAGTACCCAGATTTGAAGACTACA
The DNA here is from genome assembly GCA_036784905.1 of Acrossocheilus fasciatus. Lineage (NCBI taxonomy): Eukaryota > Metazoa > Chordata > Actinopteri > Cypriniformes > Cyprinidae > Acrossocheilus > Acrossocheilus fasciatus. Next base: position 47,958,378 of record CM071940.1, read on the forward strand.
ATAAGATTTCACTTCTACTGATAATAAAATTTTGGTAGGCTACTATGAGATGAATAGCCTAAATGTTATATAATTCAGATGGGCTACCTTTTATTTTTATGGTATATCAAAAAGTGTATATTTTTCAATGTCATTGTTGGTACATTTTACCAGTATTTACCATGCTTTCAAAACAAAAATTAAAATAGGAAAAATATGCAATTTGAAAATAATTTAAGAAAAAAATGTGTTTTACAGAGAGAAAAACAAACAAACAAACAAACAAACAAACAAAAAAAACAAGATTTGGTTTTCAAAAAGCCTTTTTCCAAAAGGTACACCTGGAAAAAGGGGGGTCGTCTTATAATCAGGGTCTTCTTATATTCGGGACAATATGGTAATTAAAAGGTTTTTAGATAGTTGACTGGAAATATAGCCTAATAGTTATGAGTTTGGGAACACTTATTCACTATTAACTACGACTTTTCCTTCAATAAACTCCTAATTGGCTGCTTATTAATAGTTAGTAAGATAGCTGTTAAATTTAGGTATTGAGTAGGATTAGGGATGTAGAATAAGGCATTAATATGTGCTTAATTACTACTAATAAATGGCTAATATTCTAGTACTATGCATGCTAATAAGCAACTAGTTAAGAGACCCTAAAATAAAGTGTTACCATGAGTTCAAAGTTATGGCTTCATTATATAGTTATTAATGTTAATAGTAGATTTGATAATTATGTAGCTGATGAAACATTTAATAGTTCTCACTACAAAAACATGGGATTTGTGAACAACGTTTTTGAAATAATTATAATAATTAGAAGATCATTGCACTCAATTCATGTGAAGTTCCAGGGACACAGAATACATTTAGATTTAGAAAAATCATCAAATCATAAATGTGTGTAGCAAATCTCCTTTCCCTTTACAGTTGTGACTTTGAATTCATGATATTGAAAATTAAAGCATTTTTACTTTCGTTTTAGACCTGATGGAAGAGAGTGAAGATCTGAATGAAGCGGAGCAGAAACATCACACTAAAACTTGTGATTTGAATCGCTCACAGACTGAAATCAACTTTTTAACAAGAAGAACAGCCAAAACCACCCCAGAAAAGCCCACTTGCCCTCAGCGTAGAAAGAGTTTCACAAACAAACAAGTTCCTAAAAATCACGCGAGAGCTTATAGCGGAGAGAAACCGTTCACATGTGATCAGTGCGGGAAGGGTTTCACACGAAAAGGACACCTTAATGAACACATGAGGATCCACACTGGAGAGAAGCCACACACATGTGAACTGTGCGGGAAGAGTTTTACACACCAAAAAACTTTAAAACCTCACATGATAGTTCATAGTGGGTTGAAGCCACACACATGTGATCAGTGCGGGAAGAGTTTCACAGAAAAAAGAGTCCTTGGCGAACACATGAGGATCCACACTGGAGAGAAGCCGTACACATGTGAGTGTGGAAGAAACTTTTATTCTTCAAGATCCCTGAAGATCCATCTGACAATTCATACGAAGGAGAAGCCTTAAATGTGTTCTTCATGTGGAAAGAGTTTTTTATGGCTGAGTAGTTTAAAATTACACCAGAAAATGCACAGTGGTGTGAAGGATTATATGTGCTTTGATTGTGGGAAGACCTTTTTTACAAATGCTGAAGTGAAAGTGCACCAGAGAGTTCACACTGGAGAGAAACCTTACAAGTGTTCACACTGTGACGAGATTCACTCAGTCAGGATCTCTGAAAACACACGAGAGGATCCACACCGGAGAGAAGCTGTATCACTGCTCTCCATGTGGGAAAAATTTCACTCAATTATGTAGTCTACTCTGTCATACGAAAAACAAATGTCTGAAATCACAGTAAGTAGTTCATGTTTAGGTGCTCAGGAGGGCGATGTTGCATCCTCACCAAATGGACACAATAATGTGTTGAGCAATAAAAGCCACAATGACTGAAAGTGTGACACAAAGTTAATAAAGTGCAGCAATTTCAAGATGAAATCAAAAGGTTTTCTGCTCTCTAAAAGTTTCTCCCAAAAGAACAATATCATTTTTTTTTCTCTTGTGTTGCTTTATGATACAAATTACATCATTATGCTCGTTACTGATTGTATCGAGCACCTTTTATTGTGTTCTGATTCCATGGAGCTCCTAAAGGGACATGGTATGAGATGGAAGGTAAAATGCGTTCATGTGCATACAGACAGAGCCCCGTCACACGAATACTGACTTTTCTATCCGGACTCCATTTCCCATAAGCCTTTCATACCTGGGACTGATTACACCTACTGTCACGAATCCAGTCTGCACTTCCATTCACCCTCCACCAGAGGTCACTCGCTCACCACATGGACTTCACACCACACATCACAATGGACTGCATTTCCCATCAGCCATCTCACCAATCACACGCACACAGCTGTCACCAATCACTCATTGCACTAATCACACGCACACCTGATCCCACGCATTGCTCATTACACTCACTATATTTACCCTGGACTTTCTCTCCCGCATCGCCGAGTATTGTTCGCGTTTACTGCTAACCTAGCCGTAGCAACGTACAGAGCCCGTTAAGTTTTCCTAGTGTTCCCCTGCCTGTCTTGGATTGTTTTCCCGTGTTTGATTCTAGCCCGTGTTCCCTGGATTATCTCTCTGCCTAGCCCCTCTGGACTCTGTTTGCCGATCGTTGACCTCCGCTTGCCCTAAGTTTACTCTTTGTCTTATCCCTGCCATACCTGTTTGCCATTTGTTTCGACCCTGACTGTATCTGTGACTATGCCTAAGAATAAAAGCCTGCACATGGATCCGCCCGCCTCTCGTCTCGTCAGCCACGTTACAGAATACTCGGCCACACCAGGATCCAGCAGCTTTTCCAATGGACCCTTGTCAGGTATGGACCCATTCAATCTGCTGCTTGACCTGCATCAGGGGAGATTATCCATTGAGGAGTACGTCATTCAGTTTTGTGTGCTTTCTGACAAAGTATCATTTGATGAAGTTGTTCTAAAAGACATTTTTCGCTTTGGACTAAATGAGCCTGTAAAATCTTGGTTACCTGAGGGAAAGTTTAATGTCAGCTTAAAGGATTTCATAGACTATGCTTTGCTGTGTGCTGGCTCCTCGTTTACTGTGGGTGTCGCGGAAGAGGAACGCAACACCGTGTCTGTGACTAAAATGGTAGCGACACCGGAGCCCGTTCACAAAATGGCAGCCACAACAACACCCCGTCCTGTCATGGCTGCCATTCATGGGCCACGTCAAGTTAATGTCAAAGAGTCAAATCAAGTCACAGGTGCTGTTAAAGAGCTAAGCCAAGTCACTGTTGATCGTCACGAGTCAAGGCAAGTCAAAGTTGATCTTAAAGAACAAAATCAAGTCACAGTTGATGTCAGAGAGTCAAGCCAAGTCACAGTTGGTCGTCATCAATCGAGTCACGTCTCCGCTGCTCGTCCAGAGTCACAGCAGCACGTCACCGCTGCTCGTCCAGAGTCACAGCAGCACGTCACCGCTGCTCGTCCAGAGTCACAGCAGCACGTCTCCGCTGCTCGTCCAGAGTCACAGCAGCACGTCTCCGCTGCTCGTCCAGAGTCACAGCAGCACGTCTCCGCTGCTCGTCCAGAGTCACAGCAGCACGTCTCCGCTGCTCGTCCAGAGTCACAGCAGCACGTCTCCGCTGCTCGTCCAGAGTCACAGCAGCACGTCTCCGCTGCTCGTCCAGAGTCACAGCAGCACGTCTCCGCTGCTCGTCCAGAGTCACAGCAGCACGTCTCCGCTGCTCGTCCAGAGTCACAGCAGCACGTCTCCGCTGCTCGTCCAGAGTCACAGCAGCACGTCTCCGCTGCTCGTCCAGAGTCACAGCAGCACGTCTCCGCTGCTCGTCCAGAGTCACAGCAGCACGTCTCCGCAGCTCGTCTAGAGTCACAGCAGCACGTCACAGCTGCTCGTCCAGAATCACTTCACACCACAGCGGATCTCCTAAGGTCAAGTCACATCTCCGCTGCTCGTCCAGAGTCACAGCAGCACGTCTCCGCTGCTCGTCCAGAGTCACAGCAGCACGTCTCCGCTGCTCGTCCAGAGTCACAGCAGCACGTCTCCGCAGCTCGTCTAGAGTCACAGCAGCACGTCACAGCTGCTCGTCCAGAATCACTTCACACCACAGCGGATCTCCTAAGGTCAAGTCACATCTCCGCTGCTCGTCCAGAGTCACAGCAGCACGTCTCCGCTGCTCGTCCAGAGTCACAGCAGCACGTCTCCGCAGCTCGTCCAGAGTCACAGCAGCACGTCACAGCTGCTCGTCCAGAGTCACAGCAGCACGTCACAGCTGCTCGTCCAGAATCACTTCACATCACAGCGGATCTCCTAAGGTCAAGTCACGTCTCAGCTGCTCGTCCAGAGTCACAGCCCGTCACGGCTGCTCGTCCAGAGTCACAGCCCGTCACGGCTGATCGTCCAGAGTCACAGCCCATCACGGCTGATCCACCCAGTTCAAGGTCAGTCTTTCACTATCCCAATTTGATGTCTAGTTTGAGGGATGTACCGCTGGTGTCTGCACGCACGGCTGGTATCCCCAAACCCACTCACTCTAACCCTCCTGTTCTTCTGCATATACCCCTGTCTGAGGCACTTCCCCTGATGGGAATCACTTTGTGTTGCGTTTGGGCTGCGTACACCACCGCAGAACTGCCCGAGGAGGTGGCGCCCGCTGCAGCTTCTCCAGAGGTGGCGGTCCATGCTGCAGAACCTCCAGAAGCGGCGGGGCTCGCGTCGACCCCTTGTATGGTGGTGGCACCCAGCAATGAACTCTCCCTGTGTCCTGAGTTTATCACTGTAGAACCTCCAGAGGTGGCGGCAACTGCCGCAGAACCTCCAGAGGTGTCAGTGGTATCTGTCAATGAACTTTCATTCTGTTGTGTTGCGGTCGAAGAGACCATTACTGAACTCTCCCTGTGTCCCATGTTTACCACTGTTGAACCTCCAGAGGTGGCGGCAACCGCCGCAGAACCTCCAGATGTGTCAGCGGTATCCGTCAAGGAACTCTCGTTCTGTCCTGTCACGGCTATGGAGGCCGTCAATGAACTCTCGTCCTGTCCTGTCGCAGCCAGAAGGGCTGTCCCTGAACTCTCGTTCTGTCCTGTCACGGCTATGGAGGCCGTCAAGGAACTCTCGTTCTGTCCTGTCACGGCTATGGAGGCCGTCAATGAACTCTCGTCCTGTCCTGTCGCAGCCAGAAGGGCTGTCCCTGAACTCACGTTCTGTCCTGTCACGGCTATGGAGGCCGTCAATGAGCTCTCGTCCTGTCCTGTCGCAGCCAAAAGGGCTGTCCCTGAATTCACGTTCTGTCCTGTCACGGCTATGGAGGCCTTCAATGAACTTCCTGTGTCCCCTACCTCAGTCCTTGTGTCTGTGCATGTTCTGTCTTCTCCTTGTGTCTCCGTCCTCCCTAGGTCCCAGGCTCTGCTGTGGGTTCCTGCTCCGCTCTGGTGGTCTTCTGCACCACCGTGGAGATCTCAAGTCCCGTCTGGTCCGCCTTGGTGGGCTCAAGTCCCGTCTGGTCCGCCCTGGTGGGCTCAAGTCCCGTCTGGTCCGCCCTGGTGGGCTCAGGTCCCGTCTGGTCCGCCCTGGTGGGCTCAGGTCCCGTCTGGTCCGCCCTGGTGGGCTCAGGTCCCGTCTGGTCCGCCCTGGTGGGCTCAGGTCCCGTCTGGTCCGCCCTGGTGGGCTCCGGTCCCGTCTGCTCCATCCTGGTGGACTCCAGTCCCGCCGGCTCCGCCCAGGTTTCCTGCTGTGCCGGCTCTGCCTTGGTCCCCAGTCACTCCGCTTCCACAGGGACCTGTTCCGCCTTCGCTCCACCTCCCTCCTGGATTTATAGACTGTGTGGAGCGTCTGGAAGCCGCTCTTTGGGGGGGGGCTCTGTCACGAATCCAGTCTGCACTTCCATTCACCCTCCACCAGAGGTCACTCGCTCACCACATGGACTTCACACCACACATCACAATGGACTGCATTTCCCATCAGCCATCTCACCAATCACACGCACACAGCTGTCACCAATCACTCATTGCACTAATCACACGCACACCTGATCCCACGCATTGCTCATTACACACACTATATTTACCCTGGACTTTCTCTCCCGCATCGCCGAGTATTGTTCGCGTTTACTGCTAACCTAGCTGTAGCAACGTACAGAGCCCGTTAAGTTTTCCTAGTGTTCCCCTGCCTGTCTTGGATTGTTTTCCCGTGTTTGATTCTAGCCTGTGTTCCCTGGATTATCTCTCTGCCTAGCCCCTCTGGACTCTGTTTGCCGATCGTTGACCTCCGCTTGCCCTAAGTTTACTCTTTGTCTTATCCCTGCCATACCTGTTTGCCATTTGTTTTGACCCTGCCTGTATCTGTGACTATGCCTAAGAATAAAAGCCTGCACATGGATCCGCCCGCCTCTCGTCTCGTCAGCCACGTTACACCTACACCTGCAGCACACACACACACACAAACTATTTGAGCTGCACATTCGCTGAGTTTATTGCGAAGACTTGATTTGCTACGGTGGTCATTTCTAAGCGTTCTTTGTGGATTGTCTATTGTGTGTCTTGATCTTGGACTGCTTGCTATTTTTTGATTCCTGAGCCATTGCCTGTCCCTGTTATCCTCTCTGCTTTTTCTCCACTATTGTTAACCCTGTATTGTTTGACTATGATTATCAATAAATACGTATGCTACAAAATGCATGTTCACGTTGCAGTTTTTAACTCCATTCTAAAACATGAATAAATATGTCATTAACAAGTAGTTGTTCAGTTCACTTTGAATTCTCATTTTCCAGGAGTTATTTCGGTTGCTGAATGTGGTTGTCACTACCATAAATGTGTAACGGAGCCAATGAGATGTGAGGTCTGCGGATCCATATGCAAGCTTTTATTAATAAACATGGTCACAAAACAGGCATGGGTCGACACACAGCAAACAGTACTAGCAGAGGCAAGACGAAAAGTGATCCAAAGGCAAGCATGGGTCTGTGATCGACGAACAATATCCAGAGGGCTTGACAAGAGAAGCGATCCGTTAACGTGAGCAATAGTCCAGGCGAGGTGCATACACAATCCGAGACGACAAGGCAAAGGGATAATCCAAGATACACAGGTAAGAACTAGGAACCAGGCAATCAGGAAACACAACGAGACTAGGAACTAGAAACTAAGACAGGGAAAATGGCTCCATAAAGTACTATCACTAGGAAAGTGATATACGCAAACAATACTCGGCAATCCGAAAGAGGAAGTCCAAGGCTTATAAAGCTTGTCTAATTGGATGCAGCTGTGTGTGTAATCAGTGCAATGGATGATGGGAACTATAGTCCGGAGTGACATGTAACAGTCTGTGTGGTGTGAGAGTCAATGTCACCTCTGGTAGCAAGCGGACAGGATTCGTGACAAAATGACTGCACTGTGTGTGTGTGTGTGTACAGAACAGGATTAAGTAGGTGGCACGGAGTATGAAACCTGAATTTTTGAGAATTTCATATATTGATGTTATCATGACAAAGCATGAGAGAATGGGAGTATGCCAGTGAGTTGGTCAGAGGAACAAATTATCATTACAACAAAAAGTAACCAGATCAAATTGCTTTAGAAGCCTAGTTAGTTTTTGTTGTTGTTGTTGAGACTGGGAGGTATAGGTTTAATCAGTCTGTATGGCTAATGAAGTCATGAAAAAACACGATAAACGCTGAAAATATTGAAAAAGCATCAGCATCCCCTGATAGCACAGGTACATCTAGGAGTCGTCTATTTGACGTCTGCATTTACATCTGCAAGAGTGAGGGGTTGTTGGTTGATACCCAGAATTTATACTGTATGGATGGTCATTTATTGAAACTCAAATGTAAATATTCTAATATTTTGAGATTAGCTGTGAACTCTAATCATCACAATTAAAACAAAAAAACTTTAGAAGTGTTTTACTTTACATGTAATGAATCTAAAATATCTGAAAGTTTCACTTTTTGAACTTCAACTTTATCACCATATTCTAATTTTCTGAGATGTACCTGTATATTGTGGATGCAAATGGCCCACATTGAGGGAGAACAACCGGGAGAAGTTGCCAGGCCACCAGAATTGATTTGAACATTTTACTGGGAAGAGTCAATTTTAAGGACTCACAGAAACAGCTTAATTTCAAGAATATGATATTTATTAACAGACTGAACAGGAAAAACCGTTTATCTTTACATCAGTTTACACACTCAATCGACATTCCTTTGGGGGGTGCTGTAGCTCTCTTATTTAACCCTTTTTAATACACTACAAATATATGTGGGATTATTAGCAGAAATCAAACCATGTGTCATACTCGCTGGGACAGTATGCTTGGAAATAATATTTCATGTCTTCCATTGCATTCATTATTTGTAGTGTGCCAGCTACCCAATAGCAATAGCTTAAGCTTTGTGCTTTTAGTGCTTTTAATATAAAATAAAGTCTCAGCTTTCAAAATCGGTTTTATAACGAAACACAAATTATGTGTCTTACAATAATGTGATTTTCAAGCTCTTTAATGTGGCGTGATAGATTGCTGTATTTATGTGAATTAATTCATTAAATTACTGTGAAAATTCCACCACCTACTCCACAAAAACGGCTGTGGCGTCCAAACTTTAATTCCTCACATAGCCTGTTTAATTAAACAGCAATAAAACGTTCTAAAGGTTGACGTGGACTCAAATTTGTTAACATACTCTATATTGTTATTTTTTCTGCTGTAAACATTAAGTGACTATTCACAAACTGTTTTATTCATGGTATACTGTAAATGAGGAAATTATATTTAACGTCTTCCATTCATTATTTGTAGCGTGCCAGCCAACCAGTAATCGCAACAATTTTGTGCTTTGTTGCTTTTACACACCTCAGCTTTCAAATTCTGCCAGTTTTATAATGAAATACAAATTATAAATGTGTTTTTGCTCTTTATTTCAAGTTTATAGCAAAATATAAAAGTGATGGAACATCGTAAGGCATGAAAAAAAAAACAGTTTAGCCTAATTTATAATGAAAATAATGTCTCGTCGTTCGTTATTGTAATCGGAATGATTGATTCACATGCCGCTTGACGAACACATTATTGCAATATAGCCTACATATTGTTTGTATTTCGCTATAAAACTGACATATTTTGAAAGCTGAGACCTTGGAATATTTCCCAGTGCTCCCAATCCGGGCCATTTGCATGCGCAAAATATTATAACTATAATCTTTATTCTTAAAACATTTCGACTTTATTCTCGTAATTTTAGATTTTTTAAAAATTTTTAACTTGGCACTAAAACGCCGTCATAGTGATCCCTTGGTGTTGTCCTATATGGTGAATTAATTAATAAGATTATTTATTTTGGTTGTTTTTTTTGTTTTTAACTTTAAAATGCTTTGAGATACAGTGAAAAAAAGCAAAGATACAGTGAAAAGAAACAAGTCCCATTTTGAGTTAAATTAAAGAAAAAATACTGTTTTTACAATTGTAAGAGTGTGGTTAGTTTGTTTTGTGCTGTTCTGTGAAGTATGATTTGAGTTAACGGGCACAGCTAGAATCACTACGTCACATCACCATCAACAGTTATTAGTCAAATAAGTCGAGGCAGAAACAGACACCGGAGAACAGTAAGCTCTTTAATATACAAAAACAATACAGTCATCTATACGACACACTTCTACAAAAACACACAACAGTATTACAGCGACCTGCTTATCAAACTCTTCAGACCGCCGTGTCATTTTCTAGTGCTGCTTAATATTTATACTTTTATAAAGTTCACTCAGTACACCTCTAATATACTCTACTTTAATCATGCACTTAACACCAGGAGAGCTGATATTAGAGACCTGAGACGGGTGTTTTAGGGATAGTTTACCCCCAAAATATGTTTTGACCATTGACATAAATGACATTTTCATTTTGAGTGAACTATCACTTTAATATTGCAATTATTTCTCTAAAATGAGCACCAGAAATGTACATGCATAGGGAAAACAAGCATAAATATCATGATAGCATTATACTAGAAATTAAGTGTGCTTGCAATGTAAAAATTTACTCTGACTTCAATTAAATATAGCGCAGTGTTTTTCAGCTCTATATTCAGCAGCAGGTTAAACTGAGCTGCAGGTGTTCAGTGAATGAGATGCAGGCTCTTGAGCTGAAATACAGCACACTGCAGTACAGCAGCTGCTCTGTGGATTCACTACAGAGTGTTCGTCCTGGTTGTGATTCGATCTCTGACATCTACAACAGCAGCGAACAGACTTCATCATATCACCAACATCAGGCCTCATGAACAGGTACAGCACACAGTCAGCAAGTGGATTCACACACACGAGCAATTGTGCAAGTAAAATTTCATAACAACAATACTGTAATAGGAAGAAAATTCTACAAATCAATTCCATAATCACAGAAGGGAGAATGAGAAGTGTATACGTCAACAGCACCAGGAACAAACTGCCCAAAATTAATTTGCACTTGAGAGCAGTCAGTGATATTGAGCGAGAAAGACCTCGACAAGTGCCAGCAAAACAGAGAATGATGATGGGGTAAGGAATTAAACACCCTATACACTGGGGTAGAGTATTAAAATAAAAATGAGGAGGGTCTATTTCTGCAAAGATCAGAGGCACAAACCAGACGATCACAGAAATAAAACAGGAGAGTTTGAGTGACTGGTGAGATCTGTACCAGATAGGATGAGAAACCAGAAGATATCGTTCAGAAGCTACACATGCCATAAAATACAGACCCGCAATCAAAGAATAGAGATATGCACCAATCACATCATATGGCGATGAGGTTGTTGCTGCTATTAATATACAAATGACTTGTATGAGATCTGAAAGTATCAAATTACTAACAAAAACTGAAGCAGCAGGCTGGGATTTGATGATGAAACACAAGCCGATCAGAGTTAAGATCATGACTGGAATCTCAACGACTAAAAGGACACGGAAATATACAATGAATGCATATTCATGTTTACTTATAAATTCAATCAACTCCCTATAGAATAAATCTTTATTTGATCCTGTTGAGTTATTGATGCTGATGTTATGTTGTGCCATTGTTTCACAAATTCCTGAGAGGAAGCACTAAATAACAAACCAGTCATTAGTTTCAATATGTAAGAAATGCTTCAATTTCTCAATGTAAAATTGTATTATTTGTAAAAACAGATGGTCTGACATGTTTCTTCTGTATAAATGTTGCCACTCAAATGTGGCGTGTGATGTTACAGGGACAGTTCACCCAGAAATGAACACTGTGTCATCATTTACTCACTTCATGTTGTTTCAAACCTGAAAAATTGTTCATCTTCTGAACACAAATAAATATATTTTTAATGAATTCTGAGAGATTTCTGTCCCACTGACAGTCAACGCAATGACCAGTTTCACGCTTCAAAAACTTCATTAAACTAATTCATATGAATTGAGAGGAATAGGAACTTAGAAGGGCAGACACGTGACAGCAATAAATACTGAACAACTTACATTTATGACAGAACTTGTCCAGTTGGTTTGTGTTTCTTTTTCCTCAGAGAAGTCAAAGGAGAACATTCAGCTTTTCATTTAATTTTCCACTGCCATCAACTCCACACCGTAAAAACACATCCAAACACTGCTGATCTGATGGAGAACATAGTTGAGATACAAACAAAAGTGAATAAACTTTTATTCCATTTAGTAGGCAAGTTTAACTGTAACATATCTGATGGAAATAGTGAGATCTTACAGTCATGTAAGGAGCAAGACGACTGGGGAAGCTACATATGCTGAAATAAGACGAGAGCGGTGAGTAGAACACAATAACGTCAATGACGAATCAAATAAACTGACTTTTCTTGCAGGAATCCACAGAAGCAGATGAAGAGCGCACATGATCCAACTCAGACTAGACAAGAGTTCAGCTCCAGCACTAATTAAACACTCGGTCAATGTCAAAGTTTCACTCAATGTTATATAAATGATTGGTAATGACTGTTAAACTGTAATTAATGCTGAAAAAGGTCATGAAAAAGGGTAGTTTAAGGTAAAAAAAAACTAAATAAAAAAAAAAATGTTCTGGCACAACTACCCAAATACACTTAAAATGCTTTCTAGTTTATTTTTCACAGTGTTTTTCACTTCCTCGGTCAAATAAGAAACCTGCAAACACTAAGAGAAAGCACAAATGCTCTGACTTTCCTAATTATTTTGCTGCTTTGTAAACTCAGCTGTAATTACTTAGTTTGATTAACCACAAACGATCAGTGATACCAGAGGCTGAAATACAAATATAGTTAACACCATATGAACTCATAGATGAGATAACATGATCTGCAATCATAATGACAATTACAAGACAGATGATTTTTATGAGCTGATAAACTTACTATTGAACACAACCCCTAAAATGAGAAGTGGCTCAGACAAGGACCTGAAGGAAAACCCCCAAAAGCAACATTAAACAATATACACATGTTCTTACCTGGATCAGACCGTGAAGATGTTCATCAGTAGATGATGGTGTCTCTGAGCTGATGGTCGTTCTTTTATAGTCTGAATTCACTCCGGAAACAGCGGAGAATGGAGAGTGATTCTGTCACATAATGAGCAAATGAACAAAGATGCATTAACATAATGAATGCTTAATGCACATGCATCCGCAACTTTAAAATGTAAAACCATTACATTTGTGATATAAAACCATTAAATGACATTGTAGGACTTCATTGAATGGACACACAAATAAAATATTGAATCAACTAATTCGAAGAAGAATCTAAAGAGTTTGCCCTCAGTCATCTGCGGTCGTAAACTTAATTAATGATCAACATAGCGCCCAAGTGTCTCGGCCGGTTTCCTGTCCTGCTCTGCTATCTTCTCACAAGATCCATAAAAATGAAGAGGAACTGTACGGGGTGTGGACCTGCCCTGCAGGGACAATTTGATTGGAAGATCACGTCGAGGGATGGACCAAATCAGCCTGCTTAAAAAACTGGTGACACAAAGAATTCGGCGCTCGCTCTTTGGCTCTTTGGCCTTCGTTGACCTTGCTACAATTTGCGCTTACACGCTGTACCATCAAGCGAGCGAGACTCCAGAACTCAAACACTTCGTCAAACTTTGTGACTTTGTCAGAAATCTTAAAAGCCTAAAGTCTTTGCACAAGGAAACTCTAAGAAGAACATTAAGAAAGCAACATCCGTGGTCAAGGCAACCAACCAATCACCGCAGGGGTTTTCCCAAAAGGACGTCATCCAACGACCAATCAGCAATCAATCGCAGCACCAGGATTCCCTGAGACAAGCCATCAAGGAAACCCACTGTCAGCTCACGAACAAAATCTCCTTTCTTGCTGTAAAACTGGTGATAAATCTAAAAGCAGTAAAGATAAGCTAAAAATCTCTGCTTTATGATTTTTGGAACTAGAATTTTGGGAACTTCATGCAAACTCTGTAAATCTTCAGTATGTATGTGTGTGTGTGTGTGTGTTTCATTGATTTAGTTCCATGTGTTTTAGTTTAGTTTAATGTATTTGAGTAGCTCAAATAAACTTTTGTTTCATTTTAAAGAGCAGTGTTTGTGTTTATGTGCTTGATAAGTTACTGCCTTGAGCTGTCGATCTTTGTTACCTTGCTCATAGTTAATAAGATTACATTTTGTTTGTATTATCGTTGGCCACGGAGTAATACAACAGAATTAAGACACACTAAATTCAACTGTGATGATAGAGTTTAAGCTATAAATTTTTAATCAGTTCAATAAATTCAAATCGAACTGGATCGTAAGATTCAATTCCCTAAGAAGCTGAAAATTTGAGTTAATTTCTTACAACATCAAAAAGTAAACCAAAGGCGTTTCATTGCAGACACTGATATTTGTGAAGCACCACATTAGTCCTCGAGTCCAGCTGCAGCTTTTGTTTAGTCAGACTCTAGTTAATCGTGCAATCCTGCTCTTCAGTGATGTTCTGCTAAACTGTACCTCATTCTCATTAGACAGGCAGGGGAACACTAGGAAAACTAACTGGGGCTCTGTAAGTTGCTACGACTCGGGGAGTGGTAAACACAAACAATACTCAGCACCGGAGGAGAGAAAGTCCAGAGTTTAAATAGTGTGTGTAATGAGTGATGCGTGGGATCAGGTGTGCGTGTGATTAGTGCAATGAGTGATTGGTGACAGCTGTGTGCGTGTGATTGGTGAGATGGCTGATGGGAAATGCAGTCCATGTGATGTGTGGTGTGAAAGTCAATATGAAGAGCGAGTGACCTCTGGTGGTGAATGAATAGAAGTGCAGACCAGATTCGTGACAGAGACAGAGTCCAATTGCATTTTCATTATGACGCCATGGGATATTTGTAGCAAAATTCAGTGTGGCTTTGAAAATGCATTCTGAGCTGACCACGCCCACCCTCCATCAATCATTACGTCAAGGCGGGGATTGGCAGAATCGTGCTACGTTTAGATCGTTCGAAACATGGCGGCTGGAGATCTGATAAGATCGTTGAATTCACTGGCAGATGAAGTGGAGCGTGAACAGAGAAATAGTGGAGTTTCAGAAGATTTATACACGTATGTACAGGGGCGCATTAATGCACGGGCTTCAAGGGGCTGAAGCCCAGGGGCCTACACTGGAAAGGGGGCCTGTACTGGCTGCAGAGAAATTGTTTTTCAAATAATTATTTATACGCGAGTTTGCAGCAGTGACAACAGCATTCTGTAAACACACTCATTTTCAGCCATGCCCTCGTTGTAGTAGCCTATATATTGAATGTTTCAGTTTAGGTTCCCCTACACAGTTTGTATAGTTGGTATGTTCCACATGTTCCACCGATATACTGTAAGCAGAATGTACAATGCATTCGCTAGTAAAGAAGCCCAGCACAAGAGCGTCTTTATGTTAACGTGCAGATTAACAAGAGAAACAACACTGCTGTGTGAAAGGAACTGGATCAGACAACTTTCTGTAACTTCATACGGTGAAAGTTCAATAATTTGCCTGGATGTAATCTGTGCATCAGCTGAAGGCTTTAGATTCAGTCACTGTGTTCCATCAAAAGTGCTGTTTCAAAGTCTCAATTTTAAATCCAGGGATGGAAAAATAGGAATCGTCCTATTGCTGAAATGTGATTGTTAAACTTTATACGGCTGTGATTTAATTAATTAAACGTGAACACGGCATGTTTCAAAATAAAAAAGCAGTTAGCAATCACCAAACAGCCCATATTTATGCCAACATCAACATGTGGTGTTGTTTCATTCTACTGATGATGAATAATGAATATTTTGTGTGATGTCTGGTGTTTAAATCATACCTGTAAACTCACATTTTAGCCAGGAAAGTTTTGATGGCATTTTCTTTTCATATTACCTCCGTATAAAGCCTGTAATAACATAGTGTTTACTTTATGTAACAAATATAATTCTGGTTTTCCTGTGACCTTGTGGCAAAGATTGAATTTGCATATTCACATTTTACGCAGAGCAGTGTTGTGAATGTTAACTGGCATATTAACAAGAAAAAGAAAAAAAAAAAATCGAAATTTTGCATAAATAATGGTCAGGAAGCTTTAAAAAAACAAAAAGGGGTGGGGGGCTTTACCTTCCGTAATGCTGTAGCCCAGGGGCCTCTGGTTATCTTAAGGTGCCCCTGCGTATGTAGGTGACAGAACTAGATCAGTATTGGAGCATCTTGCAGAATTGTCGCCTTAACAGGCCTTGACACTCGTTTTGCTGCCTAGGGGAGTGGGACGACCGGCTGTGGAGATCCCTGACGAGGCCATAGATGGGTATCTTATGTATGGTCTTAAAGTTAAAGACATCGCAGCCTTGTATGGAGTTAGTCGCTGGACTTCTAACATTCTAACATCTGGACATCGACGAATGCAACAGTGTGGACTAAGGTAAACATTAACTTAATATACTTTTTTATGGTTTCATATAACGTTAAATGCCCGAAGGCCACAATTTCTGTTTACCTCCAAAAACGCCGTCATCATGGGTGACCTTCTGATTACAAGTCCCGACTTTGTAAACATTAGGCCATGAATGCATTCTTTTTTGAAGCATCAGAAAAACGCATACAGCTGACTTGAATAATCTGATAGAAATTGAACTAGGACATTCAGATATGCCTTGAATAAATAATAAACTTCACAGGGGCATGTTTAGGTCTTTACATAATTTTATTCATCTCACAAATATCTGATGCATCTAATGCCACTTATCACACAATTATCCACCTGTTCCACAGAGTATCAGAGTTGTACTCTGGTATTAGCGATACAGACCTGGACCGTTGAGAGTTGGAAATTCAAAGGGAACACCCACGGTGTGGATACCGTATGATGAGAGCTTTTCTCCAAGCAAGTGGGCATTTGATTCAGTGTAAGTTTGTTTTTGTTACATACTTGCAGGCTTGTTTATACTTATGTGTTGGACCTATGGCAGACCTGCATAGCCACTAAAATATGCCAGGGATCACCAGCCCTGCTTCTGAAGGGCTACCACCCTGAAAGTTTCAGCTCAATCAAACACGTTAGAAACCCCCTCACATTAGCGGTAACTAGTTCCTCTTCAGGAACTCGAGCTGCTTCCGAGAACGCTAGGGGAACGCCTTCACCGTGACCGGCTCTGAAAGCAAGTGTAATCTGTGCAATGGATGGGCGAGACGTCACAGGCGGGTGACGTAACGGCCAGGAAGCATAGAAGCATGTGTGGTGGAACCAGTGTCAGCTTTTTGTCAATCAGCAACCGCTACTCTGTGTCTCTCGATCTGTGTTGTGAGTCTTATTTAGTATTGTTTGTACCTACACAATCACTTGAAATAAGCTCCACAGTATCTAAAGTGCAGAGAAAACTAGCACTTGACGGGCGAGAGCAGATCGCATTACAGGTTGTGTGTTCTTCACTGCTGGGGATACACACAGTCTGTGTGTGTTCTGCTTGAGAGCACCTCCACCTCCATTCCCCAGATCTAGCGCTCTCGCTAAAACATCCTGGTGCCTATGGCCCAGGACTTCTCAGGGCTGGCCCCTCTGGGGAAGAACAGCATACACCACGGTACACGGTGCCCGTCTCTCCTCAATGCCCTCAGGAGATCTGTCTGCCAACCCTGCCACATACGGTGTTCCAGGGCGCAGTGATCTCCAGCGAGCACACATCTCAGTTTCTTCCGCCCGGAAATGTAGCAGAGCTGAAATGCTTGCCACCCCTTTGGGGGTCTCTAGAGCAGATA
Organism: Acrossocheilus fasciatus; assembly: GCA_036784905.1. Classification (NCBI taxonomy): domain Eukaryota; kingdom Metazoa; phylum Chordata; class Actinopteri; order Cypriniformes; family Cyprinidae; genus Acrossocheilus; species Acrossocheilus fasciatus. The sequence continues at coordinate 47,975,634 of CM071940.1, forward strand.
TTTCGGCCGTCTCCTGCCGGTGTGCCGTTCCAGGACATCGAGCTAGCCGCTCTGGTTACACCAGAGGCCAGTCTCGAGAGATTGGTTCCCTTAGTAGACTATTTGGCAGTGTGGAAACTACTGCCAAATGTGTCTCCATGGGTCCTGCATACCGTAGAGAGAGGCTACAGAATCCAGTTTGGTTCTCCTCCGCCTCGATTCAACAGGGTGAATCCCACTCTGGTGGGCCCCGAGCAGGTTCTGGTAATGGAACGAGAAGTAGAGTACCCTCCTGAGCAAGGAGGCCATCAAGGTGGTCCCTCCTCACAAAAGAGTGTCTGTGTTCTACAGTTGGTACTTCACAGTTCCCAAGAAGGATGGAGGGTTGCGTCGCAAGTTCAGACTGAAGTTCAAGATGCTTAATCAGGTCGTGTCTCAGATCTGGTCCAAGGACTGGTTTGTCACAATCGATCTAAAAGACGCATACTTCCATATCTCCATCCTTCCCACTCACAGGGAGTTCCTGAGGTTTGCATTCGGGGGCGAAGCTTACCAATATCGGGTTCTTCCCTTCGGCCTAGCACTCTCACCTTGCACTTTTACAAAGTGCCGCGTTAGCTCCGTTGTGGCTACAAGGCATCGGCATACTCAATTACATCAATGATTGGTTGATTCTCGCTCAGTCAGAGCAGATGGAGGCTCAACATTGAGATGTTGTTCTCGCTCACATGAAAGTGTTGGGGTTAAGACTGAACATCAAGAAGAGTGTGCTTTCTCCCTTACAGAGAACCTCTTATCTTGGTGTGGTGTGGGATTCGACCACAATGCAGGCACGTATGTCCCTTGCTCGGATCGAGCTGATCCTCACTGCAGTCAGGAGAGTGAAAGAAGGCCAGTCACTCACTGTCAAGCAGTTTCAGAGACTGCTTGGTCTGATGGCAGCTGCTACTTCTGGTAGCACTGCTCTGGCCGGGCCGAGTATGGTTCTCAGACCTGATTTCTCTCCTTGACGGCTCTCCATGGGAGATTCCCGTCAGGAGGGATCTCCTCTCACAAGCGGGGGTCTGTCACCCCCGCCGGGAGATTTGGAAGTTGTGGGGGTGGCCCCTGAGGGGGCTCAACTCATAGCTTCCAGTCTCTCAACCGAGGTTGTTGAGGCCATCCTCCAGTCCAGAGCTCCCTCAACAAGGAAACTGTACACTTTGAAGTGGAAATTTTTGACCTTCATGGTGCGGAGACCGCCAGCTCAACTCAGTCAACTGCCCGATTGGTACAGTTCTGGAGTTCGTGCAGGCCTGTTCCTCCACAGGGTTAACCCTCTGGGGTCGACAAACGCGTATACGCGTTTTGACGCAGATTTTCCTGATAAGGCCGAATATGTAAATAACCACTTGGGACGTGCGCACGTGCAAACGCCCAAAACAAACAAAGAGTGAGGAGCATTCATCGCGGCTACTGTTCGTTTCTGGAAGACGCGCCGAATGAAAGCAGTATTTCCCTCGAAAGAAGAACACGATTTCATCCAGCAGAGGAGATGAGTAAGTAATGTTTCTTTTTTGCGTTAGTAAACGTTTTATTGTGACATAAACTTGAACAGATTTACTAACAGTTAGTTGTGTTTTTCCCAAACGACAACGTGATGAATGCTACGCATCTAAGAATGTTTAGACCATGTTTATTATTAATACTCTGTTCACAAATAGATTTTAATAGCGTGCTAAACAATAATAATTAGTTTTTCAGATATAAAATATCATTTTTTATAGTACAAATTACATCATTTTATTGTACAAAGCATGCTTGAGTCTGTGGCTACAGAATCATATCATAGGCTACTATAAAATCATACATACTAGACTATATGACTACAAAATCATTGTTGGGTTTTTCCCAAATTATAATTCCTGACTACAATGGCCACGTACACACTACAAGTTTCAGGAGTGACAACCGCATTTAAATGCGGGAGTGAGTCCCGTAAATTATCGTTCTATGTGTGTACGGAACAAGACTCGCTCCCGAACCTGCCATGAATGGCAGCGTGGTAACCATAGCAACGTTGTGGCGTCTCGCAGAGAATGGAGGCCCGCAGATTAGCTGGTTTTGTGTTAGCTGCTGTTGACAAAACAAACATTAAACTGCAAAGACGCGCGAAAATCCGCAAAACGTTATTAAATCGCCATCGGGAGAGGCGTCGTAATCTAGTTTTGTTCTTTAAACTGTTGTTATTAAACAGCCTACACTCTTTGACCGCAATGTCTGGGTTGCTCCGAGACCATAGGGCTGGTGGGAGCAACTGCGGTGGAGGGAGACAGACTGAGTCCAAAACCTAAGAATGAGTAAAAACACTTACCTGCATCTCTGCCATTTACTTGCTCCGCACCTGGAGAAGAGAGACACGCATCTCCGAACAGCAGTCAGTGTCCAAAAGAGAGTGGCCGTTGCGTTGTGGCGTTTGGGTACCCAGGTGGAATACCGGACCATAGCTCATCTTTTCGGCTTAGGAAGATCAACCGTGCATGCAATCACACGAGAGTTTTGCAAAGCTGTCTGCCAACACTTACAGCCCATCTTTGTGCACTTTCCAAATGCCAGTGAGGCCGAACAAATTGTAGATTCTTTTCTCCATCAGTGGGGTTTTCCACAAGTAATTGGCTGCCTGGATGGTACACACATAAAAATAGATCGACCCGATGATCCCAATGCAACAGCCTTCTATAACCGGAAAGGGTTTTACTCCATCGTGATGCAGGCAGTAGTCGACCACAAAGGAATATTCCGAGACGTGTGCGTAGGCTGGCCAGGTAGTGTCCATGATGCCCGGATTTTTGCAAACTCTGGATTGTTCAGAAAAGCAGAGGATGGCACTCTTTTTCCATCCATCCCAGCAAAATGCATTGCAGGAGTCGACATCCCCCTATTAATTTTAGCTGATCCAGCATACCCCCTTCTCAACTGGATACAAAAGCCCTATTCAGACAATGGTCACCTGACGGATGCTCAGAGGCACTTCAATTTTAAATTGAGTCAAAGCAGGATGGCAGTCGAGATGGCTTTTGGTAGGCTCAAAAGAAGGTGGAGGAGCCTTGAACACCGTACTGAGCACACGATCAAGGCAATCTGTCGTGTGGTGGTAGCTTGCGTTATTCTGTACAATTTCTGTGAACACGCAGGTGAAACTATACCTGTTGAAGACAGCATGACAGAAATGCACCAACTACACCCCGATGAAGTTGAGCCAGAGTCTAGAGAGGAAGCGCAAACCATCCGACTCGCACTGACGCAACACTTGATGGTACAAAAGATCACCAGAAACGTTACAGTTGCAAAGTGTAATTTCTACGACACGTGCAACCGTTTTGAGGCCCCACACTCGCTATTGGTTGAGTCAAAACTTAAAACATGGGACTAATCAAATTAACACATTAAAAAAATTATTTTATTTTTAAAGCACATTACTGAAACCAATATCAACAAATACATAATAACACGTTTAAAATCCAGCACTGCTTTTAAACATTTTTATTTAAATTATTCATGTGAAACCAACAATTTTAATACAGGCATCTGTTAATTACAACTATATAACCTGTTTACATAACAATTTAAAAATACCTAAACATTTAAGAAATGATAATTCATGAATAATCCTTACCAATATCTTGAAAAACTTTCCAGAACAGGTTAGCACTATCCTATAAAGTTAACATTTAATTACTCTACATAACCTGTTTACATAACCATTTAAATAACTAAACATTTAACAACTGATAATTCATGAACAATCCTTAATATCCTGAAAAACCTTTCAAAACAGGTTAGCACTCTCCTACTAAGTGGTTTACTCTTCTTCTAATTGGCCGTAAAATTAGTTGTCTGAAGTACTGAGGTGTGCACTTGATGTAGTGGAGTAAAGTGGTGTTTGCTGTGTGTTTGTTGGTATATGCTGAAGGTGTTGATGTAATGTTTGTGAGTAGATGTTCTGTGGTGGTGCGTGCATGTACATGTTCTGTTGTGATGTGTGCGAGTATGTTTTGTGTTTGTGTCTGTGTCTGCAGGGAGTTTGTTAGGGCCCTCATGAGTGTCATCCTACACTGCCGTTCCTGTCGTTCTTCTTCGTCCCTCTCCTGTTCTCTTCTCATCATTTCCTCAAATTCCTTTGAGGAGACATCCATGAATTTTTGACCCTGTCATCCAGCAAGGACTGCAATTGGTCAATTTTTCTTTTCTTGGTTCTTGCTATAAAAATCACAACCATAGCTGAACTTGAAACAATTAATTTAAACAAACTATGTAAAGATGTTACACTGCATAAATGCACACAAAACCTTTGTAAACGTATTTGTTAACGTTTAATTATTCAACTTTTACTGCAAATACCAAAAGCTTTTTTAATATAAAATGTTGAATTGTTTGTTAATTATTCTAATGATAAATATGTAAAAGTAAATTGGATTTACCAGCATATCTGGCGCTCGGTTTAGAGCTTGGTCCTTGTTTGACAGTCTCTCCTACAAAGCAAAATAAAATGTAGAAAGATAATGATGTACTGTTTAGCTGATGACTAAGCTTACTACACTCCCTAATGCCCAAAAGTCTTTATATAGTATCTACAAATCATTTGCATACTATTACAGTTAATTCATAGTTAGTATATTGTAGTTTTAGGACAACTTTGATGAAAGTTTTGATCCACTTCAAATGTTGACTAGTATATAATAGTGAGTTCTTCATGTATAAAAACAAAATTCTAAAGATTTAGATGTTTTTATGATTTGTTAAAAACTTAACTATAAATAGTTCTCGCTGTAGATTGAGGCATAGAAAATCACAAAATGCAATTAATACACACACACAACCAGTCAAATGTTTTTGAGCAGTAAGATCGTTAATGTTATTCATAATAACTATCAGAAATGTTTCTTGAGCAGCAAATCAGTATATTAGAATGATTTCTGAAGGATCATGTGACTGGAATAATTGGAATAATGATGCTTTGAAATCACAGGAATAAATTATACTTTAAAATATATTCAAATAGAAATAAATTATTTTAAATAGTAAAATATTTCACAATATTACTGCTTTTGTTGTACTTTGGATCAAATAAATGCAGGCTTGGTGAGCAGAAGAGAATTCTTTAGAAAATATTAAAAATCATACTGGTAGTGTGCGCGCGCGCACACGCACACACACACAATTTGTCAACTAATCTAAAGTGAAAACAATTTACTGTTAATTATTTGTTAAAGCATTAAAAACATTATCTAACTCAGTGGTTTCCAACCACGTTCCTGCAGGCCCCCCAACACTGCATATTTTGTATCTGGGTCATTCTACAGAAACGTCCACTTTTGGTATGATCTCTCTTTTGTCTGACACACCCATTTCAGGTCTTGGAGTCTCTACTAATGAGCTGATGATCTGAATCAGGTGTGTTTGATTAAGGAGACATGGAATACATGCAGTGTTGAGGGGGCCTCTAGAAATATGGTTGGGAACCACTGATCTAACTCTTTACATACGAGCTGAATACAAGATAGTTTTACCTGTTTGTGCTTCACTTGAATTACTGGCACTGCAACTACTCTCTTCTCCTGACACAAGATAAACACACACACACAATTTGTTATGACAGTCCAACTCATTCTCGAAAAAAAGACAGACTACCTCTTACCATTATGAAGCACTTGTCACCATACCATAGTTTCATGCTAAGAAGATGCCGAATAATGAAACAACCATCTTACCTGCATTCACCTCAGGGGCTGACCATCCAGCAACTGTGCACTCCTCCACAGTCGACCCTTCAAGAGCGAAGTAGTAAGATAAATAAGCACAGAAAACATTTTTCGAAGCTAATATCATATTAGTAAAACAAATAACGTGAACTTATCACCAGCACTTTCCTCGTCGCTCTCGGGCGAAGAACAGTCTTCGCCGGTGACGTCAACATCGGCGGATGAATCAAACACAAATGTCGGTCGGCTGCTGGGGTTTGTACCGCAGAATCCTATCCATGTCCTCAAAAAACCTGAATGTTTTCCTCTCCCTCCCAGAACGATTGTTGTGATCGATAATTTTTTTATACTCGGTCTTCAGTGCCTTCAATTGAATTCTGCACTGTTTAGCACTTCTAAATACACCATTCTCAGACATTTTTGGCTGTTTCTTCAAAAACCAGTTTATTTCTTTTCGTGCTGTCCATTTTTTTCTGAATTCCTTTGTCGGCCCATACGGCAATCAATAATTTTGTCTCCTGGTCGGTCCACAATACACCTCTCTCCACCATCCTGTCAGATCTGAGGTAAACAAACACTTGACTCATATTGGCGCACTTCTCGTGACGTCATCATTAACAACTAGTTGTTCAGTTCAGTTCTGTACACACTGCATAGAATTTCTGTAAATGCGGTTGTCAAAACCTGTATTTTTCGGGAGTTAATGCGGTTGTGGAATGCAGTTGTCACTCCCGTATTTTAGTGAATTATGTGTGTACAGAACGCGATTAAGGAGTAAAAGGTGAACTGACAACCGAATTTAGCTGTAGTGTGTACGTGGCCAATGTTTGAAATTGTGTAAAACATTTTGAATATGATGGATTCACTGTATTTAAATTTCTTACGGCGCGATGATGTTTTCATGCTCTATATAAAACAATAAAAGTAATATGAGTGTACACTGTAACATGATGAATGCTACGAGTCTAAGTATGTTTAGTACATGTTTATTATTAATAGCCTACTCTGTTACAATAATAGTTAGTTTCTCAGATATAAGATTTCTTTCTCTTTTTTATGATAGTACAAAGCATATGTGAGTCTATGGCTACAAAACATATATATATATATACAGATGTTCCTGATATTAACATGCTCACAAATGTTTTTTTGTTTGTATTTTATTGAATCAGATACCAGCACCAGATGAATCCTGATGTCTCTTCAAACTGTTTTCCTCTGAGAGCGCTGCACCAACATCAGATGTTCAACTACACTGATATTCTGTGTTAAAACAAGCTCCTTTTCTACTGATTATGTTTCTTTCTTCTTGAATCCATGGAAAGAAGTAGAAACACTTAAATAAAACACGTAAATATCAGGTATGATTTACTTGTTTCACTTGTTGAAGAGAATCTTTTGCAGGAATGACTCAAAGTCTGTTCACATCTCTGTGGTTAGATCAGTGTGCACAATAATGTGTCTTTGACCTTCATTATGTATGTTTTGATTATACTGTGTTGTAAATAAAACACAAATAATTTAAAAAACCCTTTTTTTCAATGTCCTCACATTCTCTCTTACCTGCCTCACAGTCACAGTCACACTGATGGGCCATTAGGGCCCCATAGGGGAGGGCCCTTTGTCTCTCAGGTGAGACTCACTTAATATTCATGGCCATTACCACTCCCTCGCATACAGACCCTCGATCACAAAACATGTCTTGAAAATTTTAAATCAATATATTTTTTTCTGTGAATGAGTAAGCAGAATGATTTTCACATAATTTTGAAGTAAATATTCTAGCCTACAAGACTGATTACTCAAAAGTCTTATTCAGGACTATTTAGTGTGGGTTTTAAGGCCTTATTTCAGCTACATTTTTTCCCAAAACTTACTAACCACGCATAATATTTTTTTTCTAAAAAATGCAAACATGTACATCCATCTTGGTCACATATTATTGTAGCACAGTTTGTGCTGAATACAAAAAAAATTACATGTTGGTCAATAGTATGTTTTAAGTAGCTGAAATAAGCACAAATATCAGGGCATGTCAAAACATCTCAAGGGCCCCAAAATGACCTCGGACCCCAGAGGGTTAACCCACTCCACCTTGAAGGTTTACGTGGTGGCAATTGGTGGGCAATCAGTGGGTAGACACCCCCTGGTTACACGTTTCTTCCAGAGGCTGAAGCCTCCGGCCAGAGAACTTATGCTATGTGGTGGATCAGGATGCTATTCCATAGCCTTGAGTCCTCTGCTCTCCTCTTTCCTGGGGATCAAGACTCACTTCACATCAAGTAGAAGTGATTTTACTTAACTTTACTTTAGGATAATGTAACATTACAAGAAGTGCAATAACATCTCATTATCTGCAGTTGTTAGGGTACATGAGTCACTACAAAGAGTGGACCCCGAGGAAACTCAACTTCGAGCCCTGGCTAACCGGACGCTTCATCACAGACAGCACTCCTGCTCTGAACTGCATGTGGCATATTGATGGAAATCATAAATTAATACGGTAATTTGATTTAAATTTTGTTTTTGGTTCCATCCTTATCTTACAACTGGAATTGGCAAATGTTTTGATGCCAAGGAACCTTAAATATTAAGATTGCATTGTGAGTAAAGGAAACTACATATTTTAATTTACTACACATTATATTGTGTGAGAATAAGCATGATATTAAAACAACGTTGTTTCCTAAATTATATATCAGAAACATTTTAAAATTTTGCAACAGAAATGGACTTTTAAGGATGGTGATGGGGGAGGGGGGGCATGGAAGTTTGCTTGTCAAAATGTGGACATACTCTGATGTACCTTTCTTGTCTCTGTCACGGCAAGAACAAGGTCTGGGTCCAGATGCAAGGAAAACCACTTTAATCAACAACGAAAAAGCCAACAGGGCAAAAACAAAACAGATTAAGGAGTGGGATACATAAAACGGCAACACAGTGCATGTATCCCCAGAGTCTAACAGCAACTACAAATAACAACAAACAATTATAATTTCACCAGACAGAGTAGCGGGAGTGAGGTGTATAAATAGTCCATGGTGATGGGGAACAGCTGGGAGTGTGATGAGTGGCAGGTGTGTGGAGTAATTGCAATTGAGTCCGGGAAGACGGGAAGTGGCGACCTCTGGTGGTGAGAGGGATCATTGCGGACCCGGACTCATGACAGTCTTGTCTTGTCATTTTTGTCTCAAATCAGCTGGCGATTTGTGATCCATGGAGGTATCGATGGATTTAGTCGTCTTATAGTATATCTGAATGCTGCTACTAACAATAATGCGACCACTGTGCTTGATGCCTTCCTTCATGAATGAAATAGTAAATGAAAAATTACTTTTATGGTTTGAAATAATAATCATGCCTTTCTATATTTATGGTGGCTTGACATGTTTGCTGAGATATGATGAATGACCATGAAGATTTGAGATTTGGGCTAGTATTAGTATAGACTTCGTTAGGGTTAGTATAACCCTATAGATAGATAGATTTGTGACAAGAATTCTGTAATTTCTATGGTATCAAAATTTTGCTATTATAAAATCCTTACTTAAAGTTAATATAACTATATTGTGATATTTATTGCTATTGTGAAATAAAATTTCTCCTATCGTGATGTAAGACTTTGGTCATATCGCCCACCCCTGTTACATGTCTGCCTGTCTTTGTCATCGTTTTCCTTATTTGGTTTGGTTCCTGCCTTCATTAGTTAATTATCGTTTCATTGTCCCCACCTGAGTTTGATTATGTTGTTTGCTCCTTTTGTTCCTGCTCCTTTATAAGTCCTGAGTTCTCCCTTTAAGTTTGTCTGTGATTAATGTTAGATAATGTTTAGTTGTGTTCTGAAATTAAAACCAATGTTCTATTTATGTTATAACGTTCCTGTATCTTCTAATCTTCATTAAAAAGCATATTTGTAATTCGTCGCCTCCTCACACTCCTTGAAGGACACCACTACACGTAACAACCCCTCATTCTCACCTTTTTCACTTCTTACCTGTTTGCATCCCTGATCAACTATGCGTGTCTGTTTTTAATGTCAGACAGCACTACAATCAAGATGTATTACAGACAACCGAGATCTCACGGTGTGACATGGCTCACAGCAGGGATCATATTCGTACAAGACAGTCGTAGAAGACTATTAAAAATTGTCGATACCAGGGGTGCCCAGCCCTGTTCCTGAATAACTGGAGATTTGCAGGGAAGTAGATTTCCAGGAACAGGATTGGGCACTGCTTATCAAGACTATTTCAACTTCACCTGTCAAAAAAAAACAAATCTAAACACACAGACAAGGTTTTTATAGAAGTTATTTATTTTAGCATTAACGGATGATGTTGGTAACAGCTTTTCTTCTGAGTATATTTTGATAAATGCCTGAACTACAAAATTTCCTAAGAACATGCATGACAAAATGTATGACAATAATAAAAGTGAGAGAAACAAGTAGTTTTCCACATGAACACTTTTAAATAGAATAACTCAGATAAGGTCAAACCCAAACCTTGTGGATGAAACGGTGGCTCTCATTGCTTGTGTAAATGCAAGAAAGGTTCTGCATCTTAAAGGAAGTTTCAGTGTTGATATAAACTCACACTTCAGAGTTTTTTCTCAGGATTACGAGTTTATATCTCGCAATTCTGACTTTTTTCTCAGAATTGTGAGATATAAAGTTAAAATTCTGAGAACATATCCGTCTCCCAAACGATCATCATGTGTTCGTCAAGGCTTCTTTTCTGTTTGAAGGTGTTTCCACACTCTGCAACCACGAAAACACTTTATGACAGATTTAACGCTTTTATTTAATTTTTTATTGAAGATACTCACACACGTGCTCAACATGTCATCAACTATCTGATATTTTGATTCACGAATGTGTTTCAAATATGTGTTTCTCTGCCCCAGTGTTTCTGTCTTCACTTTTGTTTCTGTTTCCTTAAGCTGGCTGCACACTAGACAATTTTCAAATCTTAATCGATTTTATAACCATGGGAGACCACACACAAGAAGACAGTTTCAAGAAGATTTTTAGCCTTATAATCCTCTGAACGTGCACACTAGACAATTCGACCAGACCACGAGACCACACACTTAATGATTGTAGGAACGATTTCACAGTGACACGAGATCTCACAGACACTCAAACGTGACTAGAGAAGATAAACAAATAGAGGACAATCAATGTTGTCAGCTGGCTCTCCTGGCGTGCGTTCTGTTTCACAGTGAAAAACAAAGTATAGAAAAGAATATGGGTGATGTTCTCTGCTTTCGTGGCATGTTTGTGGCTTCCATTTTTCAGCTGTAGAAGCACGCAACATCCGGTAGGTGACGCTTGCTCACTCTCATTGGCTGTCGCGGGTATCACATCAGAGGCAGCCCGATCAAGAGTTCGGGGACGCTGCGTCTCAATTGAGAGCAGTTAAATAATCGTAATGACACCACACAATAGAGGACTTTTGGGCCAAAAAAAAAAATCGCTTGCGACAAGCCGCGAATCGGGCCACACCCTCCAATCCTTCAGAGGTGCAAATCGGGCTTAAAATCCTCTAGTGTATGGCCAGCTGGAGTCTGCTTGTTTGTTCCCATTCTTACCCTCCTGTTTTCCCATGACAACTGTCCACGCCCCCTTGTTTAGCTTGTCTGTGGATGTGTATTTATACTACTTGGTTTTCAATAGGGCTACAACTACAGGAAAGACTCAAACAACAAAGGAACAATTAATAGCAGCAGTCCAAAATTGTCTGAATGTGCTGGGTAAGTCTTGTTATACATTTTGTAAAAAAAAATCTGAAAATAATTACAGTTACTTGACTCAATCAGTATGTTTTGTATTCCTGTAGTGACAGGTTTGTCACACGATACAGAAAACCACCAGCACCTGTCCAGACTAAGAAGATGATAGTATGCTGGGGGCGCTTTGTGCGTAAGAGAGAAAATGCTGATGGACTATCACTGCCTGGTTCTGGGAGTTCTTGGTATTAAGGTCCGGGCTGTTAGGCAGGAAGGGGGCTATTTCACAGCCCAGCACCTGCAAAAACCTGAATGCATATGTCCAGGATGCTTGAAAATCCATGGGGTTGCCTGGGTGTCCAACATTCACAGACATCCATTGCCACCCACGTAAGTTCTGATGCATATTGTGTGTGTGTGTGTGTGTGTGTGTGTGTACACTCCTAACTCTTTGCCTATGCTTTCCTCTCTCCGTTCAGGCCAAGAACATCCACAAGCCGGAGGACCGATATAAGATATTGAAGTTTATGTGCCATGACACATCAACTAACTGCTGACCGGTTTTACTTTTTAAACCTGAACCCAAAGCAAGCGGTGAAACATGGCCTTCTTTTTGTGAAAGTCCTTGACTCCTCCCCTGTCAAGGCGACCAACAAGGAAGCCACCAAGCACAAGCGGCCCGCTGCCACCAAACCCCTGAAGAAACGTCCTCAACATGCCAAGGCTGCCAGCCCGCCTTCTACATCCAGCAGTGAACCGCCGGAGACCAGCCAGGTAAGTCAATGTCTTTCTGGTTTGCTTCAACAGTTTTGAAAGTTTAGGTAAACTGCTGATTCCTTCCCCTTCTCATTCTTTCTAGAGGGCACAGAGGAGGAGTCAGGGCCTGCTTGCAAACCCGCAGCCCAGCCTGATCTCCTCCAATGCCAAAAAACCAACACCCAGCCCACCACCAAGCTTGGCCAAATGAAGGCTATCGTGCTGCTGTCACCCCTCAAGTCACCATTTTAACTCAGAAAGTTCCCACTTAAAATATGGTTGGCCCAATGGCTGGTTGGCAGAGCCAGAAAAACATCAAATACAAAGGCTCTCAAAAGTGTCCCTATAAGAGCTAGGCTCCCAATGTTGCTGCAGAGTTTCTGATGTTCACCGTTCCACTTCTGCTTGTCCTGTGTTTGACGTTTTAATGGTTTGTGTGTGTATATACTTTTTTGTAATTTAACATTGTTCTGACTTTTTTTTTTTTTTTTTTTACAGTTTTTAATGGTTTTGCACATATGTTCTGACTTTCTTGTTTTGAATAAATACATATTTAAGACATTCATTTGTAAGCACAAAACACAAGAAACTTCTCTTTCAATATAAATAAGACATTATTGGACAAATCTAACACATTAAAACTAATCTAACACATGCACTCACACATTCACACGAGAAAGTAAGGAAAGAAGAGTTTAAGAGAGTATAAATGTGAAATGCTAAGTTTCAAATTTCAAATTGTCTTTTGCACACCTAGTAAGACCTTCATTAGCTGACATTCAAGACCTTCATTTTTGTTGATTTGTTATTTAAATATTAATAAAATCTTTTATTACTATTATTATTATTATCATCATCATTATTAAATACTCACTTTTTATTTTACAGTACAAACACTTCAGTAGTATTTAGTAATAGTAAAATGTTTTTTATTTGTTATTTAATTAATAAAACAACATTATTCTTATTGACCTTCATTTTTGTTGATTTATTTAAATATTAATACAATTTATTATTACTATTATTATCATTATTAAATTCTCACTTTTTTATTTTATAGTACAAATACTGCAATAGTATTTAGTAACAGCAAAATGTTTTTTATTTGTTATTTAATTAATAAAATAACATCATTATTATTATTATTGCTCGATACTGGCTTTTTATTTTAAAGTGGGATTATTGCAATTGTGGCATATTATTTTTATTATTTGTTATAATTACAATAATAATAAAATCAAATTCATATTTTTGTTATTATTATAATTATTATTAAATGGTGTTTATTTTACAGCACAATATGATTCTTGCAGTTTTAACACATTCCTTTACTAATTTGTTATAATTAAAATAATAGTTATATCAATAAAAAGGAGTCTAGTGCTGACAAATACTTCTGCTAAAATAATATTTGCATTATATATTGCACTTGTTCAAATCAATTCCGCAAAGTTTGTACATATTTAATAAAAAATTTACATGCCGTCATTAAACATTACTCAGAAGTTGTACATTTTTAGTAGATATAACAATTTAAAGAGTAAACATTGTCATCTTTCACTGAAGGAGATCTAAATAATTTTAATATGGCTTTACAGTAGTTACAGTAACTACATTTGATTAAACCCTGTCATATTTGATAATGTCAGAAACTGAAGCTGATTTCAGTCTCGTGAGGAACCGATTATATTTATGATTCATAAAGCATTCAGACATTTCACATATTCATCAGCTTTATTTATTCCGTGCTTTGTATAGTACTGTCACGGTCTGGTGCGGGAGAGATGACGGCGAAGGAGGATAGTGATAAACAGTCTTTATTAATCCACATAGGAAATCCAAACACAAGGGAAGGCACGACAAACATACATTGACGAGATCGGACAGTGAAAGACAGAACTGAATGAACTTATAAAGGGAACGTCATTAAGGCTAATGAGGGGGACACACCTAAACATAATAACACAATCGGACAAGGGTGGAAATTAGGTCACACAGAGCACATGGGGAATGAAAACACGACAGAACAGTCCAGGGGTGTGACATTACCACCCCCCCCCCCCCGCCCCTCCCGGAAGGTGCGTCCTCGCACCGTGGAACAACAGAGGGGAGGGAAACGGGTGGGAACAAAAGGCGGAGGCTCAGGAGGAGGACGGACCACCGGAAGGGGGCCGGCTGACAGAGACCAGGGAGGTGACGAAGGAGGGAGGAGCCAGGGAGGAGACAGGAGGGACCCGGAGCAGGAGGAGCCTGGCAGGACCCAGGCCACAGCCATGATGATGGCCCACGGTGGAGCCGACGGAGGGAGGAGCCATGGAGGAGGGATGGCCACCGACTCCAGGGGGCCGACCGACGGCGGCGGAGCAGGTGGTGGAGGAGCCCGAGGTGGAGACGGAGAGCCGACGAGCCAGGGGGATGCCGAGGATCCGGGGGGCCAAGGTGGAGCCGAGTGCTCTGGTGACTGAGGCGGAGGCGGAGCTCCGGAGATCCGCGGCGAAGCCGGAGCGACTGAGGACCAAGGTGGAGCTGGCGGAAGGAAGGAGCCCAACTGAGCTGGTGGGACGGAGTGACGAGGTGCAGCCGGAGGAGCGGAGTCCTGAGGCGATGGCGGGTCGACGCCCGACCAAGGCGGAGCCGGAGGGACGAGGGAGCCCGGTGGAGCTGGAGGATCGATGGGTGACGGTGGAGGCGAGGGAGCTAGGAGCCGAGGTGGAGCCACTGGGTCAACGGACCGAGGCGGAGTCCAGGCCGAGGAGGCTGGAGGCGGAGGTGAGGGATGCTCCAGCCCCGGCAACGCTGGAGGATGGCAGTCCCGTGGGGCTCGCACCGCATTGATGGTGGGCTGAGGGCGAGCAAAGGGGCTGCCAGACGACAGCGGTGGAGGAGGCAGGAGCGGGTGGGAGGGCGGGCATTTGTGAGCCTCCGGGCTTTCAGAGTTAACCCTTGTAGGGCACTTCCGAGGGGCCGGCACTTGCGAGGGGCAGGCACTGGTCGGTGCTCTTGCAGAGCGGGCTCTGGTTTGCGCTCTTGCAGCGCGGATTCTGAGGGGCGCTCTTGCATCGCGGAGACAGGGAGGTGCCTTCTTGGCGCAGGCACTGGGCAGCGCTCTTGTAGCGCGGTCTCTGTTTTGAGCTCTTGCAGCGCGGATTCTGAGGGGCGCTCTTGCAGCGCGGAGACAGGGAGGTGCCTTCTTGGCGCAGGCACTGGGCGGCGCTCTTGTAGCGCGGGCTCTGGTTTGCGCTCTTGCAGCGTGGATTCTGGGCACTGTCGATGGGCACTGTCGCCGGCTCTCGCACCTGATCTGACGTATTGGGCTCAACTTCCGGGGCGATATTCCGCTCAGTCACTCGGCTTCGCGCTGGCTCGCAGATCGCGGCAGGGAATGGCTCTCCGTCTGATGCTCCGTACCGCTGGGAGTTGGTGGGCTGGACTCTGGGTCTGGAGTGGATCTGGCGAGATTATCCTCGGGTGAGACGGTGAGGGGTGATCCGTTTCTCACCAGAATCCACTCCACGAAGGCGGCGAAATCCTCTCGAGGACCATCCGCGGACGACAGCGCTCTGCACGCGGTGTTCAAACTTGCGTCGTAGAATGAGCAGAGCGTGCCGTCCGGGTAGCTGGTGGCATTAGCGATCATCAGGAATAGTCTGGTGTGGTCCTCGAGAGATCGGTCCCCCTGCTCCAGCAGGAGGAGGAGGAATTCGGGTCGCACAAGGGGGTCCATAGAACAAAAATGGGAAATAAAAACTGACCAAAACGCAAACAAAAACGCGAGGGAAACACGCCGCTTACTTTCTGTTGGTCCGATCTTCTGTCACGGTCTGGTGCGGGAGAGATGACGGCGAAGGAGGATAGTGATAAACAGTCTTTATTAATCCACATAGGAAATCCAAACACAAGGGAAGGCACGACAAACATACATTGACGAGATCGGACAGTGAAAGACAGAACTGAATGAACTTATAAAGGGAACGTAATTAAGGCTAATGAGGGGGACACACCTGAACATAATAACACAATCGGACAAGGGTGGAAATTAGGTCACACAGAGCACATGCTGAATGAAAACACGACAGAACAGTCCAGGGGTGTGACAAGTACAGACTGATTCAAAGTATCTTTACAGTGATAAACTAGCAATAGTTATTACATATTAATCAAAGTCTGATCTCAAGATGATTTATTGTGTTTTATCATTTGTGCACAAAAACAACAGAGAAAAATCAAATGAATGATAACATGAATATTGTCTAAATGAATGATTGATCATACTGTCTATATGAGGATTTCTGACACACATTTATTCTGATAATTAATTAATTCTGATTAGATAATTCTGACAGTATTAATGTCATGAAGAGACTCTGTATCTGAAATCGCCCCCTATACCCTCAAATAGGGCACTATTCGAGGGGACAGCCATTTTTAGTGGTGTCTGAAACCATAGTGGACATACTTGAGTGCACTCATTCAATCCCACAATGCACCGCAATAATGAAAGTACAACCAATGTACACTCAACGGCTAGAGAATCCCAAAAATGCACTGTGAGAGACGTGCGCCGAATGAATCTTGCCAGAAGATGGCGCCTGCAGCTGAATCATCCATTTATTCATTTTACAACATGTGCTCATCCACAGCGTACAAGCGTAATACAACACAGGTACAAATTCATTGCAAATCGATTATTAAATTATTTAACCAGAGTCTACATATAATTTCCAGACAGACTACTGGAGCTGCCAGTTTTAAATGATTATTAAACAGCAGCACAAACTATGCAAAGCGGCAGTCCTTCTGGTGCACTGTGTCCGCATTCACTCACTCGTTTTCATTCACTCCTTCAAGTGAACTGAATAAGTGACCTAATGTAGGGAATAGTGAATGAGGGTTTAGGGAGCGATTTTGGATACAGACACTGTTACTGATTTATCATGCAGCTCAAAGCATTATGGGAAGAATCTCTTGTCAGTCTATTCTGATTCATCAACACAGTTTCACTGATGATCCAGTACCAACCCAAAACCCAGGATAGAGCGGCTGAGTGAATGTGGTCTGGACCGTGTGGATGAGGCTCATTGTGTCAGAAGCTCTGTAGAAGGACAGAGTTCCTGCACTCTCATCCACATACACTCCTATTCTCCTGCTGATGGGCTTTACAGGGAGAACATTCTGTATGTCATTGTGTCTGAAATAGTAACTGTCAGCATTGCAGATGAAACTCCAGGACTTATTATTACGTCCAAGCAAACATTCGACACCCGCTCCCTTCCTACTGATGCTCTTATATGACACTGCTATATCCACTTCTCCACTCCACTCAATCTCCCAGTAACAGTGTGGACTCACACTCTCTCTACACAACAGCTGCTCCCAATGATCAAATCTGTCTGGATGATCAGGATACGACTGATGTCCACGTGTCACCTTTCTGTTCTCCTCAGACAGAAAGAGTTGAGTGTGTGCAGTGTTTGGATCCAGTGTGAGAGAACGGGCATCTGAACACAAGAACAAAGACATTTATAACACAACAACAATCACTACAGCTCTCTGTCTGTCTGTCTGTGTGTGTGTGTGTGTGTGTGTGTGTGTGTGTGTGTGAGTGAGATAGAGAGAGGTGTGTGTGTCATTATTCAAATCATCATTTATATGATTAAAGTTTTTTCTGCTTGTTTTCTTAGTTACTTACATTGTAGGAAGTCGTTCCTGGTCCAGTTGTTGACTGTGAAATCAATGAACAGAGTCACATTCAGTCAGTAAACAAACACAGACACACACACTCACAGTGCAGTGCGATTCATCAAATATCTTCAGCTATGATTTTGGCTTAAATGATTGATTATAAAGATAAAATGCCATCAAACCATGCTTTAAACAGACTTGCAATATTCTAAAACATGCTAGCATCATGCTACGAAAGTGATAAAGAGAGAGATAAAAAAGCGCTATATAAATAAAGGTGACTAAAGAGATGCTAATCATGTTAGCATCATGCTAACTACATGGGCCCGGTGCACAAGATGGCGCTGGTGAGCTTCGGCGACGTGAGTGTGTGCATACTTACTTCCGGTCTTGTGACGTTTGCATTTACTGTAAGGGAAACTTACATACGAGACTTGGCTAGATAGATATAATTAATGTTTTTCAAATTAAATAGCGGATAGTGGTATATCAAAGACAAGAGAAAACATCCTCCCTACATTATTGCACACCTCTGTGTGGAAATTCATCAATATACACCACGGAGATCACTTCACTCTTCTGTTGATTATGCAGTTCAGCATTAGTCAGTATACAGGGATCTCTTCATTCAAACACAAACCACTCCAATGTGCAATACTGTACATTTTCAGAGAGTTGATTTTGCTTTGACTGCTATTTATAAGATCATAAGGTTTGCGACTGTCAAACGAGACGCTCGGAGATTTCTGCATGTATTCTTATTAACTTTATTTGATAACATAATTTATAAATCAAGCATTCTGCGTCAGTTCAGGCAGGCCTAGTAGTCAAGCTTTGCTATTAGCTGATGGGAAAAATCAAACCCGGCCCCTATCAGCTGATCCAACTCAAGCTCTCAATTGGCAATCTCAAACAGGGCGCCTTACTTAAACACTGCTTCAGTCTGCTTGCTTTGCTGCTTCCTTTGTACGCTGCCTGCAAGAACCTCACTGTATGTTGCCGTACCATGAAATCGCGCTTGTTTTTGACGTTACTCACCCAGCTGTTTATCATGTCTTCTGCCGCCAATGACGAAGATCCGTGGATTGAATCAATCGATGAATCCCAACAACATCAAAGCCAAACAGGGGAAGTTAATCTAGATGAGAACCATGTTTCTGTCCGTCGGAGCACTCGTTTGGCAAGTAAATCCTTTTCTTCTCCCGGCATTAGCGACTGGCCTCTGCCTAAGATATTGGAGGTTCTGTTTAAAAGCAATATCCCGGTTCCGTCCGGAGCTACTCATGAGGAACTGTTTTCCTTGCTTTGTGAAAGTATCGATGTCCCGGCTTCCCATTCTTCACCTCATCCTCCTACTTCCGGCAAGAAAAATACGCAGAAAAGGAAAAACTTCGAGCCGGCTTCTACTTCGGCCACTGGTGCACCCAAACGGGCATGTGGTCCTTCCAGCTCAGCCCGATCAAGTCACTCCACGATTCAAAACCATGATCCAGTGTTATCAGCATTGTCAAATATCCAGTCTTCGATCTCTGACATGAACTCCAGAATCCAGGCTCTGGAGTCCGGCTCAGCTTCCAGGATTTCGAGAAATCTCCTCCTCTCCGGTCCGGGTTCTTCAAACACTGCGTCAACCACGGTGCGACTACCTGGAGCGGAGCAACAGGTTGATGACGTCATTCCGGCAACAGTCCCGCGGAGGACTATGGGAAGTGCAGTTCCCGTGTCCACTGGCTCCACTTTTTTTCCGCCAACTGCTGCAATCTCCCATCAGTTGAGAAGCCAAATTATTGCAGGTAACGATATCAACCTCGTAAAAATATTACTAGGCCCAGAAATTAGTGACGGCCGTTTTGTTGATTGTGGCGATGTGTCCGTTATGCTTAAAGACAGTGACCCCCGACTTTCAAAAACTTTGACTCTGGCCGAATTTATCGTAGCATTTGGAGTATTGAGAGATGTTATATGCGAAGTTTTTCCGTCTCGTAGAGCCGAGCTAGACACGTATTTAGCCATTATCGCTGACTTGGCTCTCACTTATGGAGGAACTCTCTTTTATGAATATCATAAATCCTTCTCCAAAAAAGCTGCCATGTTTATTCAGCGATTTAATCAGAAACTGGACTGGTCTGTAGTCGACTTAACACTCATCAGCAGACACTTTACTGGCCATCAAGCTCTCTCCTGCTCGATCTGTGGCTCTCACACTCACACGCCCAATCTATGCCCAAAAACTGTCTCTCTCCAAGCACCTAAACCTGGCTCAAGCTTGCAGCCTGACCCTAAGGTGATGCCATTTGCCACTCCACTGTGTTATAATTTTAATGAGAATGTGTGCAAGTTCTTTAATTGCAAATATATTCATGCTTGTAGTTACTGTGGAGACAGCCACCCCAAATCTGTGTGCCCAAGACGAACACGCTTTATGAAAAAGGAGAAAAAGAAATAAATCCATCAACCCCAGTCAACGTTCCAAAGCTGGGTCGAGCGTTGAGAAATCACCCTAATCGCTGTTTCGTCAATTACTTAATAACTGGTCTTGTTCAAGGTTTTATTGCAGGGTTGTCTTGGATGCCTAATTATTCTCTAGTCTGTAAAAACTTGCTTTCTGCTTCTAAAGAGCCTGAAGTAGTCGATTCTTTGTTAGAGAAGGAGGTTAAGAAAGGATTTATGATTGGCCCATTTGTTGATCCTCCCTTTCCAGTCTATCGAATAAATCCGATAGGTATCGCGACTCGTAAATATTCAGGGAAAAAGCGTTTAATTTTTGATCTGTCTGCCCCTCATAATGAAGCCGCTCAAAGTGTTAACAGTCTCATTCCTCTAGCTCCTTTTTCTCTGTTTTACGCTACCATTGATGATGCAATCAAATTCATTAAAAGAGCAGGTCAGGGTGCATGGCTCGCAAAAGCAGATATCTCCGATGCTTTTAAAGTCATGCCTTTACATCCATCGCAATGGCACTTATTTGGCGTTAAATGGAGAAACAAATTGTATTTTTCAGTTAGGCTCACCTTCGGCTGCCGCAGTAGTCCAAAAATATTTGATACTCTGTCAGAGGCATTGTGTTGGATTCTTCTCAATAACTGCAAATTGCCGTTCGTACTTCATCTCTTGGATGATTTTTTACTAGTCGACTTCCCACATGTTAAACCGGACCGTTGCATCTCGGCGCTTAAGCGCACCTTCAACGAATTGGGTGTTCCTCTTTCTGAGGAGAAAACATTAGGTCCTCTTAAAACCATTGAATTTCTAGGCATCACATTAGATTCTAACTTAATGCAAGCCTCCCTGCCGTCAGAGAAACTAAATCGCATTAGAGAAGTCATGAGTAATGCTAAAAAATCTGCTTTTTTTTCAAAAAGAGATTTGCTCTCTTTGCTAGGCCATCTTAATTTCGCTATGCGGATAATTCCACAGGGAAGGTCCTTCATAGCCAGGCTCCTTGACCTCTCAAAGTCAGTCAAAGACCTCAATGATCTAGTTACCTTAGACGAAGGGTGCAGATCAGATCTCCGATTCTGGTCTTTGCTCCTTATCAACTGGAACGGCATCTCGTTTTTCTATTATGATGAGCTGGAGTCTTCTGCAACCCTTAAATTATACACTGATGCCGCGCCTTCCGTTGGTTTTGGGGGGGTGTTTAATGGTCAGTGGTTTGCTAGTGCATGGCCAAATGAACTGTTATCTGTACCTGTTAATACCCTGTCAACTGCTCTGTTGGAGTTGTACCCTATTGTGATAGCTTGTATTTTGTGGGGTAAGCACTGGTCAAGGAAACAAATCATGTTCTTCTGCGACAACGAAGCAACTGTAAATATCATTAATAAGGGTCGCTCCTCTGTACCGTTTATAAACCGTTTTGTTAGGCGCCTTACCTGGTTATCCGTATTGGGTAACTTCAAATTTCGGGCTGCTCACATTCCTGGCTTAAATAACCAAATTGCTGATTCTCTGTCTCGGTTTGAATTTCAGAAATTCCACCACCTGTGCCCGGAGGCAGCACCGTCCAGCCTGGTCTGTCCCTCTTTCAGCCAAACCGTACTAGACTAGACATGACCTTTCAATCGTATTTGCGCACTGCCGCTCACTACATGCGTAAAGGTCTAGCTAAAACTACACAAAAATGTACGACTCTGCTTGGTCTCACTTCAGTTCCTTCTGTGCATCTTTCTTCGTAGCTGTACTACCGGTCAATGTTTCATATGTTAGTGCTTTTATAGTCCACTGTTATGAATCAAGGAAAATGCAGCCTTCAAGCATCAAAAGTATGGTCGCCGGCATCCAATTCCACCTGCGCTGCTTGGATCCTTCTACCACCAGCTTACTAGGAAATCCATCGATTCATCTTCTGCTTAATGGCCTCAAGAAAGAAAAACCCCAAGGCAACGATCAACGTCTCCCCTTCACACTCCCACTCTTGCTAAAGTTAATATCACGTTTAAGAGAAGGATGCTTTGGGTCTTATACTGATTTAATGCTAGAATCTGCTTTACTCGCAGCTTTCTATGGTTTTCTCAGAGGTGGTGAATTTACCACACGCACTGATACTTTTAATCCATCACAAGATCTCACAATTTCTGATGTAACAATTTATTCTCACTACTTCACCGTATATCTAAAGCATTCTAAAACTGATAAAAACAAGGAAGGCACAGTAATTTTTATTTCTGAATCTAACTCCGTCTTTTGCCCTCTGTCTTCCATGTTGGCGTACTTGAGAAGCCGTCCACAAGCTGGTCTGCAGGACCCATTGTTTTCCACAGAGGAGGGAAAGCCTATGTCCAGAGCCTGGTTTGCCTCCCGTCTCCGCCTTCTCTGCCAATACTGTGGTCTTCCCCCAGAACGTTACACTGCTCATTCTCTGCGCATAGGGGCTGCTACAACAGCAGCTTCCTCCTCTCCTGTCTCTACACTGAATGCCATGGGGCGATGGTCTTCAGTTGCTTACGAACGTTATCTCCGACCCGATGCTCGAGCCATCCTCGAGGCTCAAAAAGCTATGAGCGCAGCTCCCTAATCTGTGGTTTAAAATAAAAATATATGGCTTCAGTAACTGTTGGGTGGTTTGCTTTTAAATATTTATCATTCTATCTTCCATGCTGACTTCACGTAGTTAATTTAGTTATTTTTAAGCAAAAAAAAAAAAAAAAAAAAAAAAGAGAAATTGGCTTCCTGCATGCTCATTTGGTTCCTCTGCTGGCTCTTCTTTAGCAGGAAGAGCCAGGGAGGATTGCCTGGTATGGTTGTTGGGGGGTTTTGTGCTACTCTCCCATTCTTAAAATAGGAGGGTTGCCCCTGAAGTTGCTGCTGTTTCCCTGTCTTGGCTTTCATGGAGCTCATGAAAAGGACAAGGAACTTGGAACAGAGCCATACCGCCAAATGTAACTTAGTAAATATGCCAATAAAAAGTTGACTTAAAGGCTTGTCTATGGTATTTCTTTTGACTTAAAAGGTCCTGACTGAAATCAAGCATTCTGCGTCAGTTCAGGCAGGCCTAGTAGTCAAGCTTTGCTATTAGCTGATGGGAAAAATCAAACCCGGCCCCTATCAGCTGATCCAACTCAAGCTCTCAATTGGCAATCTCAAACAGGGCGCCTTACTTAAACACTGCTTCAGTCTGCTTGCTTTGCTGCTTCCTTTGTACGCTGCCTGCAACCCACCTCCTCCCCATCTCCTCCCTTAACTTGTGTAACTTAAAACAATGTAATTCTGTTTTCATTGTTGCTTGCTCTGTTCTGGGGGTTTTGTGCTACTCTCCCATTCTTAAAATAGGAGGGTTGCCCCTGAAGTTGCTGCTGTTTCCCTGTCTTGGCTTTCATGGAGCTCATGAAAAGGACAAGGAACTTGGAACAGAGCCATACCGCCAAATGTAACTTAGTAAATATGCCAATAAAAAGTTGACTTAAAGGCTTGTCTATGGTATTTCTTTTGACTTAAAAGGTCCTGACTGAACTGTAACTGTACAATTTAACAATGTAATTATGGTAAGTTTGCATTAATTAAAAGATCTGTGAGGACTTCCGGTATGGCGTCGGGGTGAGTGGCAGTGTAGAGTGAGAGCTCTCAGACAAACAAATTTAATTCATTATATTCTTTGAAATGATCTAGTAAACATGGAAGGGGAGAAACAATGAAAGGCTAGTAAATGCAGTCGCTTTGAGAGATAATGCACAAATCCAATAGAGGCTAATGATAAATGAAGTACAACAGTTATTGTTTCCTAATATTTTCTATAGACCCTTGTTATTTTTGTCACGAATCCGGGCTATGAACTTCCGTTCACTCACCACCAGAGGTCACTCACTCACCACATTGACTCTCACAGCACACATCACACTGGACTCAATTTCCCATCATCCATTGCACTGATTGCACTGATCACACACCCTACTTAAGCCATGGACTTTCTCTCCTTCACTGCTGAGTATTGTATAGCGTTTATCACTCTCCCAGCGATAGCTACTCTACGGAGGCCAGTTTATTGACTTAGTCTTGCCTTGCCTGTATTCCCGTGTTTGTTTCTAGCCCGTGTTTGTTTCTATTCCGTGTTCCCTGGATTAACCCTTGCCTTGCCGTTTGGACACTGTTTGCACCTCTCTTGGATTCTAGCTCGTGTACCTGGATTATCTCTCTGCCTTGCCCCATTGGATACTGTTCGCCGATCGTCGACCCACGCTTGCCCTAGGATTACTCTTTGTCTTGTTCCTGTCATACCTGTTTGCCATTGTTTCAACCCTGCCTGTATTCATGACCATGCCTTTAAATAAAAGCTTGCACACAGATCCGCACGTCTCACATCTCACGTCTCGTCAGCCCCGTTACAGAATACTCGGCCACACGAGGACCCAGCAGCTTTTCTGAAGAACATTGGCCAGGTATGGACACGGCAAGAATTTTGTTAGCCCTTAAACAAGGCTCGCGATCGCTGGAGAACTATATCCGTGAATTCTTAGCCATTGCAAATTACTCTGATCTACCGGACTGTCTGGTAATAGAGTTTTTTTGTGATGGCATTGTTCAGCCACTGCGATCTGAGCTTAGACGCGAGAGTCCGCGTTCATCACTAGCTCAGTTTATGGATTATGCGTTATTGACTGTTGGCTCTGTGTTTACTATGGGTGTTGTGGAGGAAGAACGCGACACTGCATTTATGACCAAGTTAGCAGCTACGTTAGAGCACGCTTGCAAAATGGAGGCCACAACAACACCCCGTCAAGTCACAACTGATCTTCACGAGTCAAGCCAAGTCACAGCTAATCTCCATGAACTAAGTCAAGTCACAGTTGGTCGTCATGAATTGAGTCAGGTCACAGTTGTCCGTCCAGAGTCACGTCACGTCACGTCTCCGCCGACTGTCCAGAGTCACATCACGTCCGGGCTGACACACCCAGATCATCAAGGTCAGTCTTCCACTATCCCAGTTTGATGTCTAGTTTGAGGGATGTACCGCTGGTGTCTGCACGCACGGCTGGTATCCCCAAACCAGCTCACTGTAACCCTCCTGTTCTTGCGCATATTCCCCTGTCCAAAGCACTTCCCCTGATGGGAATCGCTTTGTGTTGCGTTTGGGCTGCGTACACCACCGTGCGTACAGAACTGCCTGAGGTGGCGGCGCCCGCTAAAGAACCTCCAGAAGCGGCGGGGCTCTCGTCAACCCCTTGTGTGGTGGTGGCACCTAGTAATGAACTCTCCCTGTGTCCTGAGTTTACCACTGTAGAACCTCCAGAGGTGGCGGCAACCGCTGCAGAACCTCCAGAGGTGTCAGCGGTATCCGTCAATGAACTCTCGTCTTGCCCTGTCACGGCTATGGAGGCCATCTGTGATTCCTTGTCCTGCCCTGTCACGGCTATGGAGGCCGTCAATGAACTTTCGTCTTGCCCTGTCACGGCTATGGAGGCCATCTGTGATTCCTCGTCATGTCTTGTCACGGCCACGGAGGCCGCTTTTGAACATTTGCCCTGCTCTGAACCAGCCATGGTGGCTTATTGTGAACTGCCTTCTTGCTCCGTAGCCGCCAGAGCAAACATTGAGAGCCTTCCCATGTTCCCTACCTCTGTCCGTGTGTCTGTGCATGTTCTTTCTCCTCCTTGTGTTTCAGTTTTCTCTAGGTCCCAGTCTCTGCTGTGGGTTTCTGATTCGTCGTGGTGTGCTCCTGCTTTATCTGCTCCGCCGTGGTGGTCTTCAGGTCCGTCTGCTCCACACTGTTGGGCTCCTGCTCTGCCCTGGTGGGCTCCTGTTCCGTCCTGGTTTCCGCCTGGGTTCTCTGCTTCGCCGGTTCTGCCTGGGTGTCCTGCTCTGCCGGCTCTGCCTCAGTCCTCGGTCTTCCCACTCCCTCGTGGACCCGTCCCTCCCCCTGTTCCGCCTCCGCTCCACCACTTAAGCCATGGACTTTCTCTCCCTCACTGCCAAGTATTGTATAGCGTTTATCACTCTCCCAGCGATAGCTACTCTACATAGCCCAGTTTATTGACTTAGTCTTGCCTTGCCTGTTTTCCCGTGTTTTTTTCTAGCCCATGTTCCCTGGATTAACCCTTGCCTTGCCGTTTGGACACTGTTTGCACCTCTCTTGGATTCTAGCTTGTGTACCTGGATTATCTCTCTGCCTTGCCCAATTGGATACTGTTCGCCGATCGTCAACCCACGCTTGTCCTACTCTTTGTCTTGTCCCTGTTTCGACCCTGCCTGTATTTATGACCATGCCTTTAAATAAAAGCTTGCACATGGATCCGCACGTCTCATCAGCCCCGTTACAATTTTGTATTGTAGTGAAGAAGAAACAATATATATGACCCTGGACCACAAAACCAGTCTTAAGTCGCTGGTGTATATTTGTAGCAATAGCCAAAAATACATTGTATGGGTCAAAATTATAAATTTTTCTTTTATGCCAAAAATCATTAGGATATTAAGTAAAGATCATGTTCCAGGAAGATATTTTGTAAATTTCCAACTGTATAAAATATATATATGTCAAAACTTAATTTTTAATTAGTAATATGCATTGCTAAGGACTTTAAACTTTAAAGGCGATTTTCTCAATATTTAGATTTGAAATCTCGAAAAATTGACCCTTATGACTGGTTTTGTGGTCCAGGGTCACATATATTGTTTTTCAAAATTTCAAGCACTTTTAAGTTTACACTTTCATAAATATGGCTGTTTCCAAGCGCTATTTTAGGATTTAAATTTCAAAAAGTCAAAGTCACCTTGTATGAAGCCTGGTAATATTTGTTATAGACCACTGTAATTTTGTATTCTAATAACTGCTTATGCTATGTGTGTGTAGCATCTTTGTTTGGATCATGAAAATGCAGTGGTTGTCTCTAATTTCGAATGTTTAGTTTGCATGTTATAGTGCATATTAACATCTAATAAATTTGCTTAAACAGAAAAAAATCAGTATCAGAATCTATAAATTGGCTTGTACAAAATGAGAATCGGCCATGAAAAATTATATGTGCGTCACTATTTCCTAATAATCCAAACATTATTATAGAAAGCAATTAACATGCAATGATACAGGAGCTACAGACAAGATGCCAGAAGTAATACTAGTGTCTTCTGTGTTGTTTGCAAAAAATGTTTATGATAATATAATAATTTAAATAAATGTTATATTATCTAAATAGACCAATTCAGTGTTTGCAAACAGTGATGATGTTTTGTGGGCGGAGCCTATCCGGTAGCAAAAAATGACAGTTTTCATGTGGCAGTCTATGGAAGCCATGGAATAAAATAATTTGGTCCCACTTTACATTAGGTGGCCTTAACTACTATGTACTTACATTTAAATTAATCATTTGATACAATGCACTTATTGTGTACATACATGTTTTTACATTGTACTTATATTTTTAAAAATACCTATATGTACTTACATCTGTAATTAATTTCTGTAATTACATTTATAATTACACTGTCAACCCATCCCTTACACCTAAACCCACCCTTAAACCTACCCACACCACCAAACCTATCCCTGACCTTACCCGTATCCCACCTCAATAGCAGCAATAGTGTGTTGCAGTATAGTATGAACACAACTAGTACATTGTACTTATTTTTTGATGTAAGTACATAGTAGTTAAGGCCACCTAATATAAAGAGTAACCAATAATTTTTTTTTTTTAAAAAGAGGTAAATTTGAGTTTAAATTGAAAAAATCTGACTTTATTCTCACAATTCCAAGATTATCTCATGTCGTTCTTTATTTTCCCTTCGGCTCAGAATCATGAGCTTATGTCCCAAACTTCTGGCTTTGTTTTCTCAGAATTGACAGACTTGCTATTGTCGAGTTAAATCAAGTTATAAAGCCCGAAATATGAGATATAAACTTGCATTTGTGAGAAAAAAGGTCAGAATTGCAAGATAAAATAAATAGGTAAATGTAAAATGTTATAAGTTTAAATATTATTTCATGCTGTAACTATATAAATGTAATGAAGAAGAATTATTATTATTATTATCTGCATATGTGAATATTATGTAGACCTATTGTTTAAATCAAATTAATGCTTTCAAAGTAGAGGAATCATAGCAGGTTTCATCCATTAGTCTGTCCATTTAAATGTCTGCGTGTAGCTTCTATAAAAGCTTATTCTACATTTAGTATTCTATAAAAATGATTTGCACTTCAATTCTGACATCCAAAGGCACAACAATACATGTTTTCTTTTATTCCATGGAATTTTTACGGTTTCCCTTCACTTGTTACCAGGCTTTTTCTGCCACCATAATGCACGTACAGCTGCAAGTGACGTAACTGTGATGTCTACTCCAAATTGGTCTTTAATAACATGTTATTTTATGGTATATAGGTGTGTGTCTATATGTGTTTTTACTCTTATTTAAGAAAAGACTTGTTTTGCCTTTGAATTAATTTTTTTTTTTACCCTTTTGACAGACAGTTCTTTTTTAATGTCAATAACATTTTCAGAAAACAAGATGATATCTTTAGTCATTTTGCTTCTCAAGTAAATGCATCTTGATTCAAGAATTTAGATTTAGATATTTATAAAACAAGACAAATACTAATCAAATATTATTTTGCAATGCATGGAATCCCCTCTGGACGACTAAGTTGCCTGTGATTTAAAACAATAGCAGAGCCAAACTGCTCACGTTCATCTCGTTGTGTCACATATTTTCATGTAGCGGTTCAGTAAATCACAGAAACAGATATATGAGCATCTCCCATCAGTTTAGCTGCACCCTACTTGGGTAAAAATAAAACTGAGGTAAACAGGTAAAATAATAAAGTTGCTTAACGTCTGTATTATTATATGGAACCCTGTTGGTAAACATGTGTCAGCTAGGAAAGAACCAGAGAGGAGGGTACTTATACTACTGTAGTGTCTGGCAGTAGAGCCTCTGTTAGATTGTAATGATGGTGAGAACAGTGGAACAAAAATTCAATTCAAAAGTCAATGTCCATACAGATTCAGAGAAAGATACTCCACAGCAAAAGAAATTAATACATGCAATACAGTCACAAACATAATTCTAAATGCCGATTGTTGTTTAGAGGAAAGACAGTATTTATAAAAATGTGCAGATGACACTTACTTGAAGGGAGTGCAGGGCTAACAGTATCACTGGGTTCACTCACTCCCACTTTACCCACTGTCCTGTAGCGGATCAGGTACTGCTTTCCAGATACCAGTTCAGTCAGCTTGAAGTCTTCATCAGTTGTGTCTTTGAAAAGCCACTGTTCCTCAGCTCCAGAATCTGCTTTCACCTGCTGGTACTCCACTCTGTACTTCACTGTTTCTCCAGTTGGGGACTTCTGCAGTTTCAGGGACACAGTTTGTGCCTGGACACTCTTCACTATTGGTGGGGGCGGCTTGGACACGGGCTGGAACTGTGTGTCTGTCAGTTTACCATTTTCATACAAATAGATGGAGGAGCCTGGAATGGAGGGATTGGAGATGGCAGAAATAATGAATCGGATACTCTTCTCATTTTTATTGGCCTCTGAAAATTTCTTGAAGACCAATAAGTTCTCTCTCATCTTTGCAATGACTTCAGGATCTTTGAACCACTTTCTGATGTCTGATGTCACAGAAGGCAGGTTTACTTTTTCATCTAGCTCTGTAAACTTGTCAGATTTGAGAAACTCTTTCAGGGTTGAAAGATATGAGTCTTTATATTTTAGAGATGTGAAGGTCAAGCACACCACAACGTTAATATCAGGATCAAGAAGGATGCCGTTGAGCCTGTCTGAATCTTCAGTGTTGATCCCAATCAGTGTCTTGCTGGAATTATTCAATAAGTAAAGCTCAGACTTTGCATCTTCTAACCATTGGTTAAGCAAGTCAGCTTTAAAAGGGGAGCTGCTGTGTATCTTCAGGATGTTTTCCAGGGACTGTTCCTCCGTACCTCCTCCTCGAATGGCAGGCAAGACCCTGGCCAATTCTTTCTGGAGCACCATCTTGTAATTGATAAATGAATCCTGAAATGAGCGCAGCCTTTCTTTGATGTCACTGAAAACATTTTCCTGTGTTCTTCTGGAAAGGTCATTGCATGTCCTCTCTACCTCCGCCAGCTCCTCCATCATATCTTCAGTGTTGGAAATCAAACGTGTGCTGATTTCTCTCTCCAACCGAGCTGCTTTTGTATCCAGTAAAGTTAGAGGATAGAGCCAGACTTTTATTGGCACTGCATCCTGTGGATTTGTCTTCAGCTGTTTGGGGAGGTTCTTGTACACCTCTAGGGCCTCCAGGTACGTGGTGGGGTTCTGCTCAAGACGGACATCACCATGAAATGTGCAGGTGATATTCTCAGCCTTTTTATTATCTTCATCTGTCATTTTTACAGCTCCTTTTCCCTCAATGGAAAATCCAGGGATCTTCTTGACCATGACATTCAGTTCTCCCTCAATGTCCTGCTTGTTTTCATCTTCTGCAAATGACCGATCAAACAACATGAAGGCTTGAGCTCCGTACAGCACAGCGGTGATCACGTGAGTTGCAGTTTTCTTCTCAAACACCTGAGGGTAGGTGATCTGGCCCAGCTGAGTCATAGTGAGTTGATCGAATCTTGAGGTTTCGCTGTAACGCATTGTTACTCTGGACTGCTGGTTGGAGGATTTGGTGTCACGCAGGAACTTGGCAGATCCTCCCACCTCCACCAGCCCCCCCAAAAAGCTGGCCTTCAGGGAAGCGCTTACATCTAGAAGACTGGCCTTACTAGACAGAGAGTCAGAGCTACTGAACTTCAAATCTGTCATGAGCTGCGAACGACTGTCCAAATCTTCCCTCAGTGATTTCTTATCCCACAGAGTAACACCTGAAATGATAAATGGTTTTAACAGTTACGTACATACAGTACAATGGACACAATGAACAACTGAAGTAAAGATGCATCCTGTATCTGTAAGACAATTTTAAACTAATATTTGTGTGCTTCATTTTATTGTGTCGCAAATTGGTTATTTTTAGTAACAGTTTATAAAAACTTTCATTAATAAGTTATTAACAAACATTATATAATGCTTAACAGACCATTAGTTAATATATAGTCATATAGCTTGTAACCGATCAGTGTTTTTCGTGCTCTAGGGGGCCCTATAGGCTGTTTTCCGTTTGGGGATAATACGTAGGTAGGTAGTAGAGTAAGATACACCTGTTTGGTTAAGGAACAGCATGGCTTTCTCTCACGTAACCTTATTGCTTAAAGTCTGCATGGAATTAAAATTTAAAATCTTTATTTTATTAGCACAAATTGCTAGTCCTAAAGTGAACAATTATTCTGTGCAAGTTAATCCACTGAAACAAAATTATTTTAGTAATCTTTAATCAAAATCTGATAATTTGCTTCCGCTCTGGAATTGCATTCCTTCTCTGATGACGTCAGCAGCACCACACACATGCACCATGGTACTCTCATTAAAGGTGGAGGACTGTGCCGTGCACAGCCTGGAGACAGATCTCTGCTTGTTCGCAATACAAGGGTAAATAAATAACTGATGTTTGAATAAGTACAGTGTTTTCTTTACTCAAGAAACACTATGTCTATAAAGGCTAATGTTTTTTGTGTGTTTGAAGAGCAGAGAGTTAGCATTTGCCGTCTAGTTGTAGCCAATATACTTGTGCATTTTAAATATCCTGTGCATAGCACTTCATCATTTATATCATGAGATTTTGTATTAAACAACAACAACAACAAAAAAACTAAGTGCCCATATAGCTACAATAAACATTATAACTTGTAAGTTGATGAAGCATAATACAATGAGCTTACTGCCTCAGATACAGCCGTTCTAATGACAGACAAAACACAGATCTCCGTCATTCGCTGGTCAAGAACTTTGTTAAGGTTCAATTTGAGCTTGATTTTCATAAAATGTTAAATGCAAGTGTTTGATAAAGACACAATACCAACTCTGAGGACGCAGTGTTAAATTATTTCCAAAAAAAAAAAATCATTCTATGTACATATTTCAATATCTTAGTGGTGTGCTGTGGGATTTATTTATTTTTTTCTGTTAATCAAAACTCGACCACGCCCCTAAAACAGCTCATTCAAACACGCCCCCACATGTCTACGCCACAGTGTGGGGAGATTTGCAAAACACTGCCCAAATGTATACGCAAAGAAAGGGGGCGTGATTTTGATATTTGATATTGTTACAAAGCTTCCGGTTACAGGTTGTGTGTGCGTTAATCTATATACACACACAAACAACCTGTAACTGGCAGGTTTGTAAAACATTTACAACTGATGAGTAGTTTACACTCTAGATTAGGGGATGCAGAAAGTGTTGTAAATGCCTTGTATACACCTACAGATCATTTGTAACAGGTAAGAAAGATCTAAAAATGATGTGTAACACATTTACAAGTGATGAGTAGTTCACACTTTAGATTAGGGGATGCAGAAAGCTTTGTAAATGAGATAATAGTACAATGTTGACATTTCAATAATTTATAAGTGATTAATAATATATTAACTAGTAACTTAAAGTAACTATTAACCATTTACTAAGGATCTGTTTGATTATTTCATGATGTCATTTTTTAAAGATCACTTACGACAGATTTGTAAATCGTTAGCATATCACTTAATCATTTGTGAATGTATAGTCATGTTTTGTAAATGATTAGTTCATCATTAACTAATCACTTATAAATGACTTACAACTGAACGTTATTATAAAGTGTTACCAAAATGTCTCCGCAATATGTTTTTGCAGAAATATCATAGTATTGTGCTACAGCACACCCGTCATACATTCACTTCAAATGCTAACTCTGTGGTAGAGTTACACTAACAGGACACTGCACTTATTCACAATCATACTAGAGCCCTGCACGGGCCTAAAATTTAGGCCTTAGCTCGGCCCTGGCCTGAGACGCTCAGACCCTAGCCTGGCCCGTGTCCGACAGCTCATCAGAATTCTCGGCCCGAGTCCGACCCGAGTCTGTCTTTTTTCCACCTTCTCACAAAACAGCTTATCAACTACTGTTCCAGCCATTAAAATTGTTCAGTTTTGTATGAAATGGCAAAGTGATTGTATTTCGTTTCGTTATTTTATTAAGTTAATTTAGAAAAACGTTTGGAGCATTTTTTTATTCGTTAAATGTACGTTTTTTTTTTTTTTTAAGTAACAACCAAGCGGCCAGAGTGCCAAGGCCAGAGGGTCAAGTTTTTTTTTTTTTTATAAAAAAAAAGGGGTAAGGACTGCTGCTTGAATTGAGAAGGTCATTCTGCCAGGAGGGAACAGTTAATGTAAAAGTCCGTGAAAATGATTTTGTGCCTCTTTGGGATGAACAATAATCCGTTCACTTGCAGAACGCAAGCTTCTAGAGGGCACATAAGTCTGAAGTAGTGAATTTAGGTAAACGGGTTCTACGCAAACATCAATGCCTTGTATTTTATGTGAGCAGCTATTGGTAGCCAGTGCAAATTGATGTGACAGTGGTGTTGTTATGGATGGACTCAAACACCCATTTCACTTTTACCATCTTCGTGTCTATTAAAACAGGTGAGACACTCAGGTGACTTTAGGATTCTTGCAAGGTGAGTAGGTGACTTCAGAATGGTAATTAAACTGATTATATGATGTGCTGATGCTTCTTCTCTTTTCCTCAGACGTGCGGGGAGACGAGACAGGATCGATCCGGGGAGACACACACACACTTCGAGGACGGAGCTCTATGAAGAGAGGAGGACACAAGGTGGGAGAACACAGCAGGTAAGTCAGACAGGGTAAGTATTTCTTAGATTCTCGGAAGGATATGGTCTTTTCTGATACAGGATACCAAGAGGTTGAGTCCACGTAGCAATGACGAGATCGGACGCTGAAGTGTGTGTGTGGTGATCCTTTATAGTGCTGGTGATTGGCATGGTGATCAGGTGCAGGTGAGTGTGATTAGTACTCGGGGGATGTGGAACGATGTGATTGGTGGAGTGAAGGGCCTGACTGATCGGTGACAGGTGTGATGTGCATTCTATTCAGATCATTAAAGATTTATCTTGCAGCCACATTCTGAATTAATTGTAGAGGTTTGATAGAACTGGCTGGAAGACCTGCCAAGAGAGCATTGCAATAGTCCAGTCTGGACAGAGCAAGAGCGTGAACAAGGAGTTGTGTTGCATGTTCAGAAAGAAAGGGCCTGCTCTTTCTAATGTTGTATAAGTCAAATCTGCAGGACCGGGCAGTTTTAGCAATGTGGTCGGAGAAATTCAGCTGATCATTAATCACAACTCCAAGGTTTCTGGCAATTTTTGAAGGAGTTATGGTTGATGAGCCTAACTGGATGGTGAAGTGAAGTGATGGGTTTGTTGAAACTACAAGCAGTTCTGTCTTGGCAAGGTTGAGTTGAAGGTGATGGTCCTTCATCCTGCAAGAAATGTCTGTTAGACATGCTGAGATGTGAGCAGTTATCGTCGGATCATCAGGATGGAATGAGAGGTAGAGTTGAGTGTCATCAGCATAGAACTGATATGAAAAGCCATGTTTCTGAATGACAGAACCTAGCGATGCCATGTAGACAGAGAAGAGAAGTGGTCCAAGAGGCACAGCAGTAGCTAGTTGTTGCGACTTGGACACCTTACCCCTCAAAGATACCTTGAAGGACCTATCTGAGAGGTAAGACTCAGACCACTGGAGTGCAGTTCCTGAGATGCCCTTTGCCAATAGTGTTGACAGGAGGATCTGGTGGTTAACCATATCAACCATATACCAGCGGACAGATCCAGCAACATAAGTAATGAAGATTTGGAAGTTTTAGGGTTTCAACAACTGAGAGCAAGGCAGTCAAAAAAAAAAAGTCACAATTCCAGCGTCATTGAGCAGTGGTGTCAACTATCCCTTTGCGCCACCTGGTGTTGATTTTGCGAACGAGTTTCACATTTAACGCCGTGGTCTCCTGGTAGCGGTACATGCGGCGGTAATAGGCATTTTGGTTGAATACCTACTGTAGCTAGACTTGCTTCAGACTCATTGTGCCAGAATCCTGGATAGGTTTATGACGTTGCCTTGTTATACTGGGCCTCTTTGTGGAATTTGGCTCTTTTTGTTGTTTCAACACTGTTCTAATAGAATCTTGTCTAATTAAGTTGGCTTGAGAAAGCCAACTTACTGAAATCCTATTTAAACTTATTTTTAATATAGTATGCTAGTAACATGCTAATCATGCTAGAAACATGCTAGCGACATGCTAGTCATGCTAGCAATATGCTAGTGACATGCTAATCATGCTAGAAACATGCTAGTCACTTGCTAATCATCATCTGACTGTATTGTCTTTAAAACATTCAAACTTTAAGCTTTTAAAACTACTTTAAACTTCAAACTATTTCAGACTGCAAACCATTAAACTTAGAACTTTTTTAAACTTCTTAAACTTTTCAAACTTTTTCTAACTTTCTGGTCCGGCTTTCTCAAGCCAACTTAAAGTTTGTCTCGACAAACTTTTTTATCTAGTTATTATTATTCTTTTTCTGAGACTAAAATTTCTGACTGCTACTCCTCCTAGAGCTTTAACTTTACAAACTCCAAACTCAGCCCAGATCTTCAGACTGATCTCGCCGGGTGTTCTTTATCTTTTCTATTATCTATCTAATATTTCTAATCTATCTATCTATCATCTGACTATTTCTATCTATCTGTCTGTTTGTCCATCTCTGACTTTTAAAACTACTTTAAACTTCAAACTGTTTCATACTGAAAACCATCAAACTTGAAACTTTTTTAAACTTCTTAAACTTTTTCCGAACTTTCAGGTCCGGCTTTCTTAAGCCAACTTAAATTTGTCTCGACAAACTTTTTTTATCTAGTTCTTCTTTTTCTGAGACTACAATTTCTGACTGCTACTCCTCCTAGAGCTTTAACTCTACAAACTCCAAACTCAGCCCAAATCTTGAGACTGATCTCACTTAGTGTGCTATATCTTTTCTAACTGATCCGACTTACGGTTTTCATAAAAATGAAGATGAAAAATCATTAAAAATCCCATAGACTTATATTGACGGAATGTTCAGATGAGCCAAGACTATTCAAGCTCCAACTGTCAAAATTTAAATCTAAACGCACTCAAGCCCATTAAACTCAATAAGACTTCCCTTCTATGTACTATTTCTAAGCCATTTAAACTCACTCATATCTATCTATCTATCATCTGACTATTTCTATCTATCTGACTATCTATCTATCTTAAACTTCAAAATTGTTTCAGACTAAAAACTATCAAACTTAAAACTTCTTTAAACTTCTTAAAATTTTCAAACTTTCTGGTCCGAGTTTTTAAACTTTAAACTATTTCAGACTGAAAACCATCAAACTTTTAAAAGCTTTTTAAACTTTTCAAACTTTCAGGTCCGGCTTTCTTAAGCCAACTTAAATTTGTCTCGACAAACTTTTTTTATCTAGTTCTTCTTTTTCTGAGACTACAATTTCTGACTGCTACTCCTCCTAGAGCTTTAACTCTACAAACTCCAAACTCAGCCCAAATCTTGAGACTGATCTCACTTAGTGTGCTATATCTTTTCTAACTGATCCGACTTACGGTTTTCATAAAAATGAAGATGAAAAATCATTAAAAATCCCATAGACTTATATTGACGGAATGTTCAGATGAGCCAAGACTATTCAAGCTCCAACTGTCAAAATTTAAATCTAAACGCACTCAAGCCCATTAAACTCAATAAGACTTCCCTTCTATGTACTATTTCTAAGCCATTTAAACTCACTCATATCTATCTATCTATCATCTGACTATTTCTATCTATCTGACTATCTATCTATCTTAAACTTCAAAATTGTTTCAGACTAAAAACTATCAAACTTAAAACTTCTTTAAACTTCTTAAAATTTTCAAACTTTCTGGTCCGAGTTTTTAAACTTTAAACTATTTCAGACTGAAAACCATCAAACTTTTAAAAGCTTTTTAAACTTTTCAAACTTTCTGGTCCGGCTTTCTTAAGCCAACTTAAAGTTTGTCTCAACAAACTTTTTTATCTAGTTGTTCTTTTTCTGAGACTATAATTTCTGACTGCTACTCCTCCTAGAGCTTTAACTCTACAAACTCAGCCCAAATCTTGAGACTGATCTCACTTAGTGTGCTATATCTTTTCTAACTGATCCGACTTACGGTTTTCATAAAAATGAAGATGAAAAATCATTAAAAATCCCATAGACTTATATTGACGGAATGTTCAGATGAGCCAAGACTATTCAAGCTCCATCTGTCAAAATTTAAATCTAAACGCACTCAAGCCCATTAAACTCAATAAGACTCCCCTTCTATGTACTATTTCTAAGCCATTTAAACTCACTCATATCTATCTATCTATCATCTGACTATTTCTATCTATCTGACTATCTATCTATCTTAAACTTCAAAATTGTTTCAGACTAAAAACTATCAAACTTAAAACTTCTTTAAACTTCTTAAAATTTTCAAACTTTCTGGTCCGAGTTTTTAAACTTTAAACTATTTCAGACTGAAAACCATCAAACTTTTAAAAGCTTTTTAAACTTTTCAAACTTTCTGGTCCGGCTTTCTCAAGCCAACTTAAAGTTTGTCTCGACAAACTTTTTTATCTAGTTCTTTCTGATATGCTACGAATTGGACCAAATTTGTGTTGTAAATCTTAACTAGTAAATGGAAAATGACTAATTTCTGAACATTTCCAGCACATGATAATGGTGATATGTCTGTGCCAATAGACTTGTGGGCAGTATGCCTACATATAGTGCAGTTGTGCTTTGGGCGATCAAAGTTCGAGTCCTGACTCACTGTCCTTTCCCAATGTGTCATTAAATCATTTAAATATTTACTTAAAATCCCAGGGGGTACTTCAAGAAAATACTTTAGGCCAAAGGGGTTCGGCTGACAAAAATTTTTTGAACCACTGCATTAGATAACATATCAATAATTTTAATAAGTTTGAGCTATTAATTACTGTATAACATCTGTAAAATCATTTGCAGATTTTTGCGAAGTGCATAATCATAAATAAATTAAAAGTATAATAATATTTTTAAGCATTTTAATTTACATGAACTAATGATTTGTTCATTTGTTCATCATTATATAGCACATTATCTCATACCTGTAGGTATTTGAGTATGTATTAACTAATGAGCTGTTAAGCATTATGTTCAATTAATATAACTATTAATGAAAAGTATTATAACATTTCCATACTTTTTTGTGGATTCATAATTAGTTGAAAAAGGGAAACAAAAAGCTTCTTTTTAAAGTAGGTAAAGCACCTGGAATGAAGGAATCCTTGCGGCAGTCATACAGCATACCAGGAAACAGAGGTCTTCCTAGGGCCGCCAGTTCAATGGGTTCTGATGCCATGTCTGTAGTGAAAATAAAAACAGCAAGAACAATGATATAATAAGAATTATATAATAATTTAATAATTTTATCATTCTAAAATTCTTGTTCAAAACTTGTTAGTCAAGTTTTCTAAAAAGGTCATTAAAGTCTAACAAGTATACAAAAAAATATGATTATTAGTTCACACAGTGTTTCACAAAATGTTTCACAAAGTTTAGAAAATGGTGTCCAATGTAATCTAATTCTGTTTAAAAATCCAATAAAAACAAATAAAGTCATAACTCTTTCACTGAATGCGGTAACTATCCATTTAAAGATTTCTACATGACATTTGCATCTGATTAGTCTTAAGATATTTTGGTAACACTTTAGAATACTGTTTCTTACTTACTGCATAACTAAT
Organism: Acrossocheilus fasciatus; assembly: GCA_036784905.1. NCBI lineage: Eukaryota > Metazoa > Chordata > Actinopteri > Cypriniformes > Cyprinidae > Acrossocheilus > Acrossocheilus fasciatus. Next base: position 48,014,720 of record CM071940.1, read on the forward strand.
AAGGAATTATTGAATTAAGGTAATTATTCATTAACACTTAACTCACTATGGTAACACTTTAGAATAGGGAACTATTAACTATTAACTACGACTTTTCCCTCAATAAATTCCAAATTTGCTGCTTATTAATAGTAAGTAAGGTAGTTGTTAAGTTTAGGTATTGGGTAGGATTAGGGATGTAGAATATGGTCATGTAGAATAAGGCATTAATATGTCCTTAATTACTACTAATAAATGGCTAATATTCTATTAATATGCATGCTAATTAGCAACTAGTTAAGAGACCTTAAAATAAAGTGTTACCAATAAAATTTTATGATTGTGTTAAGTAACACTTAGCTAATCAATAACTAATGCATTCTGTCATACCTGCTGAAGAACTTCTATAAAAATAACTATGAAATAGCTACTACTGAACAGTTATACGCAAATAGTCACTATAATAATCAAGTTGTGGCCCACAAATCAAGTAATTAAGAAAAAGTACAGATACCCCAATAAAATATTACTCCAGTAAAATTATAAGTAGGCCTATTCATTTTCAAAATTACTTGAGTAAAAGGACAAGTACAAAGTACTACTACAGTAGCAACTTTGTTACAGTCCACTACTTCTATTATTAGCCTATAATGGAAATGAAATATGCATTTTGTTTGCTGCACGCCCAAAAGGACTCGTCACTCATAACATAGGTTATGGAGTCAGTAACAGCATATTGCAGCTATGAGTGAAACGCAGAGTGGTGGTCTGCAGTTGCTCTGAGCCCAGCTCCCGCACGAGATCCAGCACCGCTACCGAGGAAACCGGAGACCAGTTGATTACACTTGAATTGCTGTAAAATGTTTGTTAAATTAGTTTAAATGTGGGCTGTATACATGTTAAAATGGAATAAAATATGCTGTATTAAGAAATGTTCTCATCTGAAATAAAGATCGTAAACAAGTTGTGTTGCGTACAAAGTTTATGATTACTTTTCTAGTTTTTTTTAAGAGTGTAAGTTTGATTTGAGTCAAAATTATGTAGTAATTATTATTTACTAATAGGTTCACTTTAGAATACTGTTTCAGGTTCTAAGTAATTCTTGTGGAATTATCTAATAATTATTTATTAATTACTAATGGGTTCCCTATATTTTCAGTTTAGAATACTGTTCAGGTTCCGACGGAAGCAAGATGGCGCCTGTGTTTGGCTTTGCCGCTGCCACTGTCTGTCTACCGCGCTATGTCCTATCTGTCCTGTACGTTCTTATGGTTGTTCTGCTGCTTGTAAATGATGGTCTTACTGCTCAGGTCTATGATCGCCAAACTCTTTTACTCATAAGATCATCAATGGTAGATCATAATATTCTACCACCCTGGGCTGATATTCCTCACACATTATTGTCTACATCAGTCCACTCAGCTGGTCTTTTTGACCGAAGTTCCCGAAGACAACGGAGAAAGCGGGGGAAAAGGGCTGGTTTTCAGGTGAAGCTGAGACTGTCTTGGAAGAGAGGAGTCATCGGAAAACGGCGCCGATCGCTTCTGATGAGCTCAGCCTCGGTATATTTGCCCCATCTCTGGAATGAGTTTCCCCTGTCCATGGCTGACAATGTTAGACTCTCCTATCTTCGTCCCGTTTTTCCGGATATGTTTGTGGAGACCGTTTTCCCGCCGGCGAACGGAGTTTTCGTGTGCGGCGGATTGAGCCCCCGTCAACTTCGTAAAATTCCCTGCAAAATATCCAGCGAAGTTTTTGCTCTACCTCTCAGGATGGCACTGGTAAATGCTCGTTCAATAACTAATAAAACTTTTGTCCTAAACGACATTGTTAAAACTAAGGAGCTGGATTTTTTGTGTATGACTGAAACATGGCAGAGAAATCTGGAAAATGCTCCCCTTAAGGAAATTTGTCCCAAGGATTATACATTTATTAGTCTGCCTAGACGTTCAGGCCGTGGTGGAGGACTTGCTGTTGTGTTCAGAAACTGTTTTTTTTCTCGGATGGTAAATGTAGGGTTTTTTCCCTCTTTTGAAGTGCAAGTGATTCAAGTTGGGCGTACAGATCCCTTTTATTGTATTTTAATTTATCGTCCTCCTGGCCCAAACTGCTCCTTCCTAGATGATTTTAGTGATTTTTTGTCATCTATTCTTCAGCTTACTAAAATTGTGATTGTTGGCGACTTCAACATTCATATTGATGATGTTTCGGATAAATTTGCAATTGATTTTATTAACATTACTGAGTCTTTTAATCTTATACAATATGTCACTGGTCCTACTCATATAAGAGGACATACTTTAGATCTTGTTTTTAGTTATGGTTTAAATATTGGTTCTGTTTTGTCTGAAGATATCTTTATTTCAGATCATAATTGCATCTCATTTGACTTATTTTGTAATTTAGATGCACCATTGTGTAGTAGAGAAATTGATTCTCGCATCCTGAATAACCTTTCTGCAGAGAAATTCTCGGCTGCTTTTGATAATTCGTCCATTAATATGTCAAATGGTACAGTTGATGTTCAAGTACAATCTTTTAATGAGCATTGCCTTTTAGTCTTGGATGAAGTTGCTCCTGTGAAGTCCAGGGCAGCTCGTCTGTTAAATCCCACCCCATGGATCAATGATAGTATTCGCTCCTTTAAACGTATTTGTCGTAAAACTGAGCGTCTGTGGAAATCTACTCGACTATTAGTTCACTATCAGCACTTAAAAGAACTTTTAATGGATTTTAATAACAAGGTTAAGGATGCCAGAATCAAATATTTTTCCAATTTAATATCTAGCAGCAGACATAATCCCAAAATTTTATTTGACACTATTCATAATATTGTTTCGCCTCCATCGCCGGCGTTTCAAGTCTCTTCGGTTGAAGAGTGCAATAATTTTCTCCATTTTTTTGTGGATAAGATAAAAAATATACGAAATAATATTATACCTTATGCTTCACTTCAAATACCTCATGTCTCCAGGCCAGTAACCCTGGAGAATTTTTCTCCGATAACAATTGATGAACTTACTAAGGTCGTTAGTTCTATGAAAAGTTCTTCTTGTCATCTGGATGTGGTACCCACTGTCTTGTTTAAAAATGTTATTGACACGATTGGTCCGTGTGTGTTATCTATAATTAACAATTCATTAACATCTGGTCAAGTTCCAGGTTATTTTAAACAAGCCGTGGTTCAACCTATTCTAAAGAAAACAAATCTTGACTCATCTTTACTCCAAAATTATAGACCTATTTCTAAGTTACCTTTTATGGCTAAGGTCCTGGAAAAAGTTGTTGTAAATCAGCTTTCTGCTGTTTTAGATGGTCATAATGTGTTTGATAAATTCCAATCTGGTTTTCGTCGCATGCACTCAACTGAAACTGCTCTTCTTAGAGTTTTAAATGACTTGTTAATGCAAGGCGATGTAGGAGAATGCTCTGTACTGGTTTTATTGGATCTCACTGCTGCTTTTGATACAGTTGATCACTGTATATTAGTTGAGAGGCTTAGACAGGAGGTTGGTATCTCGGGTACAGCCTTGAGTTGGCTTTCATCATACTTATCAGATCGGTCTTTCTCAGTAAGAGTTCAAAATTACACTTCATCTATAGCACCGGTGTCCTGTGGTGTTCCCCAGGGGTCTGTTTTGGCCCCATTGCTTTTTGCTTTGTATTTGCTGCCTCTGGGGAAACTGATAAGCAGTTTTGAAGGCATTCGCTATCATTGCTATGCAGATGATATTCAACTTTATATTTCTTTTAAGTCTCATGAAATTACAAAATTGTCTGTTCTTTTAAATTGTATAAATTCCATTAAAGTCTGGATGGCAAATAATTATCTACTGTTAAATCCTGAAAAAACTGAAGTACTTATCTCGGCTCCTGTTGGTGTTCACCCAAAAGTGATGGAAAGTCTTGGTTCTTTATCACATTCTGTTAAAACTACCATTCGAAACTTAGGTGTTCATATGGGGCAAGCTTTCAGTCTTGATCAGCATGTGAATTATTTGGTTCGAAATTGTTTTTATCAGTTGAGAAACATCGCAAAACTGAGGCCAGTTGTGTCTACAGCAGAGTTGGAAATGATTATACATGCATTTATTTCCTCCCGCCTTGATTACTGCAACTCTCTTTTTACCTGTCTTAGTAATTCAACAATCAAACGTTTACAAGTGGTTCAAAATTCTGCTGCTAAACTCTTAACTAAGTCATCAAAGAGATCTCACGTAACCCCAATTTTAATTTCTTTACATTGGCTCCCTGTCAAATTTAGAATTCATTTTAAAATTCTTGTCATGGTGTTTAGAGCGTTGCATGGTCAAGCCCCTGTGTATATACATGAGATGTTGAAACCCTATAACTCTAGTAGGAATCTGAGATCCTCAAATCAGATCCTGCTAGTTGTTCCACGATCTAGATTAAAGACAAAAGGAGACTGTGCATTTGAAGTAGTTGCTCCCAAGTTGTGGAATGCTCTTCCTCGGGAACTGAGATCTGTGGGCTCGGTGGACATTTTTAAAAAGCAGCTGAAAACTCACTTGTTTAAACTTGCTTTTATCTAATTGTTAAATTGTCATGTTTTTTTTTTGTTGTTTTTTTTATTTCTTCATTGTATACTGTTGTTGTACAGCACTTTGTGACACTTGCGCTTGAAAGGTGCTATAGAAATAAACATTACTTACTTACAAACATTACTAAGTAATTCTTGCGGAATTATATAATAATTATTTATTAATTACTAATGGGTTCCCTATATTTTCAGTTTAGAATACTGTTTCAGGTTCCAAGTAATTCTTGCGGAATTATCTAATAATTATTTATTAATTAGTAATGGGTTCCCTATATTTTCACTTTCCCTCAGTCCTTGCCTTACATACAGAAATTGAATTAATCAACCTGGTCTCATAAAAATACGTACTTCTGCGCACTTTTTGTGCGACACCGTTTTACGTACCTTGCTTCACGTTTCGCCGCAGTTTCAAATAGAAATGTCCACTGAGTGGCACTAAAACACAGGTTAAATGTGTGAACCCTGGCACGTTTGTATTATGTAGATATTGGTACGTATTGCTGTTTTTTTATTACGTTGCTTCAGATACGTATTGCGGCGGTTCAGAATTCAAATATTCGGGGACTGTCGCTAAAGGTTAACGCTCTATCGTGTTGGAAATATGCCCTACACCAAATCCAGCCCTAAACCTACCCGATAGTGTTAACAAATGCAAAACTGATATAAAAACGTATCAGCTGATGCAACTGTGCCATTTGAACTTCCTTTTACGCAGATTTTAACTGCTTTGTCGAACCGTAGTTACACGGGATTCGAACCGGTGCATCTCGTCTCCTAAGTCCGTCTCCGTCCTCCGTGAGCTACCGAACAAACTTGTCATCTATGAAAACCCATAGATATGAAGCTGGATGTGTGCAATGCTAATGTTCAAAAGGATCACTTTTCAAATCTCCCAGCATATTAATATTGTTTTGAAATCATAGCATGATATTCTTCAAGTAATTGTGCGAAAATTAGGCTTTATTAATCGCAACTTTGTAAATTTGTGTGAAAGTGTTCATTTATTTTGGAAACTTTTCATGTCACGCTAAAAAGTGCAGGTACGTAAATGCCATGAGACCAGGTAGGAATTAATAGTAATGTGGTATATGCTGAGGAGGCACACATACAGTACTGTATATAAAATATAAAAACTAAGGTAAGTTATCGCATGGCACTGGAGTGGTGGTGGGGTTCCTATCGGAAGCTGATTTCTTACAAAACACACTCACAAAACAACTCACTACACAGGCAAAACCTCTATAAAAAGTATTGCATTCATTAATATTGCATTTTCATACTACTACTACTGCTAATAACATTTATATGAAAGGGTCACAACTCAATGCAGTTGTGTATGACTGTTCATTAGTAGTTACTTCATAGTTATTCTTCTTGAACCTTAACTAGTAGATGATTAATAGTAATTCTTCAGGAGGTATGACAGAATACATTAGTTATTGATTAGCTAACTTGTACTTAACACAATCATAAAATTGTATTACATATGATTAGTTAACACATTTTCCTTAGTAGTTAACAGTAGTGAATTAAGTGTTAATGAATAATTACCTGTTAGTGTTCAATAATTCCTTATTAGTTATGCAGTAAGAAAGAGTATTCTAAAGTGTTACCGATATTTCTTTTACCTAATACATTTTGAATCTGCTCCGGTGATACCGCTGACATTTAAACAGCTAATAATCTGTTGGTGGCTCTGCACACTATCTGTTTGTGTCATTTTAAGTCATGTCTTACCTGGAGTTTCTGCGCAGTCTATGGTATGTTAAGAAATGACGTTGTCTGGTAATGTCTTCGACTGAAGTCTGAAGCCAGCTGGATTTCTGTTCTTATATTTATAACACTCTATCAGGAAATGTTCCATGAAATCTTTTTCACTGGAAGAAAAACTTCCACAGAAATACATCTAATTAGATGGCAAAATGCCAAACAAGAAGGTAATTATCTGATTAAAATCTATAAACCTATCAGCCTCACCCTGTCATGGTAGCCAACTGTGGCGGAACGAAGAACGAGGAAATGTGGGCTAAGCTCAAAGTAAACGGTCTTTAAAGGCTCATTTATCTTCTAAGCAGAAAAAATTTAAACAATTAATTGTGAACGGACCGAGGGGGGCCCCGCTCGCTACCTCGCACCGGGCCTTGCGTCAGCCAGGGACGGCCCTGGTTCCAACATTAATAGTCATTAATAAGCAGTTTATAAATACAGCTATAAATGCCTTGCTCTTCATTTAAGGAGATTTAAAGGCTCAGTTATCTTCCTAACAAAACAAATAAACAGACACAACACAGAGGGATACAGAACTCAGAAATATTTATTTCTAGATGCAAAAAAATTAACACTTGAATTTTTATTTCATTTTTTTTTCTATGAAATTGCAGAGGTTTATTTTTCATTTTTTATCAAGTGTACAGTTGTACAGTTTCATGTTTTGCATCTTCAAAAATATTTCTGTGTGCTGTATCCCTCGGTGTTGTGTTTGTTTAACTTTTCTGTTTGGGAGATAAACAAGCCTTTAAATCTCCTTTGTAAATGCTTTACAAGGTATAAATAGTCCTCACTTTAGTTGAGCTCACAAAAATAGATGGCTGGCAACTACTAAATGTTTTATAACTACCTGACTTAATCATGAATTACAGCAGGAAAATGTGTTAATAAACCATTTATTAACACACTGAGCAATTATTATCATGTGACTAAATAATAAGATTCATTCATGTACATTTAAATAGTTTATTAATCATTTACTTGCACTTTCTAAATGATCTTATGAACCACTGACAACTCCTAAATAACTGGTTTGTAAATAACGTAATAATTTAGAAATAATAAATTGATTGTTAATAAAGTATGAAAATACAATTATTAAACATTATAGATATGCTCAAGAACATAAAAATGTATAGCTGTATTTATGAAATGCTTACTAATGACTATTAATGTTGGAACAATGCTTTATAAAGGATTAATTGACTATTTACTAATGATTAACTAATGATTCATAGTGTGCAGTTATTATAAAGTGTTACCAAAACTTGCATGTGTAAAAATTTAATTTTCTCTTCCCATAAATTGTAAGTAAACCACATCCTTTTTTGTACTTTATCTAATGTTGTCCCTTTGGGAACCTCATCCCTAATTTCCTTATCCGCTTTCTCTCCACCTTTCTGCTCAGTTCAACTTTCCATTCTTTATTATACTCCAGTCCCATAGATTTAAAGTTCCGCAATCCATGTCATAAAATGGCTTGCCACATGGCCTTTGCCTCTCTTTCTAATATTTCCCTTCTGTTGTCCAATTCTTACCCCAATTTTCCCCCCAATTTCACCCACATGCAGTCAAACCAAAATTTATTCAGACACCTTCAACATTTCTCACATTATCACAGTTTATTCGCTATAGTTTAGAAATGATAATAAAATATGACAAGAACCAAGAACTCAACTGTGTCAGAAAAAATTCTTCTTGATAATGTCAGATAACTTTGATAGAAAGGTATGTAATGAATTCGGTTGAATAGCTGTCAGCTGTTAAATTTAAGTGCACAATTAGATAATACAAATTTAGCTCAACCAATTACCAAGCAATGCTTCATTTTGTTTAGTCTGTGGTGTAAAAAGGTCACATTAGCAATTAAAGAAAAAAAAAACACTTAAGCAAAACATGATCTGGTCAAAGTGTCTGAATAATTTTTGCTCCCAAATTTTTATCAATTTTACTGGTAGTCCACTGTATGGAGTAGTTTTGAGTATAATATGTTACAGTTCACTTTATTTTGCTATCCTCACTTACATAAATTAACTATAGTGTCCTGCACCCAGTAGTAAAAAGATAACAAAAATTATATGTGGTGTCTGAATAATTTTTGGTTTGACTGTATTTCCTACCTCACTTCTTACACTATCAGGTAAATTTCATTCCGTGCTCCCCTTGTGTCTCCTTCTGCTCTTCCTCTTCCACCTGATTTTGGAAATTCTCCAATTGTATATAATAGTATAACTCTTGCCTTTTCCTCACCCTCCTTTCTGATACAAATTCTGTTAAATCTTCAACTGGCCCTTAAAGGGTTACTCCACCCCAAAATGAAAATTTTGACATTAATAACTTACCCTCATGTCGTTCCAAACCCGTAAAAGCATCGTTCGTCTTCGGAACACAATTTAAGATGTTTTGGATGAAAACCGGGAGACTTGTGACTGGAAAGACATTATGCCCTAAAAATGGACTCTTCTCTAATTAATTTATAGAAAAACCCTTCTTTGAACGAACTCACATATCATTAAGGTCATTGTGTATATTATTACTGTTCTTGTATATGTTTTTGTGCATTGAATACTGTTTTATGCATGCTTATGATAGATCACTTGTTAATATCACTTTAACACGTACCATGTCTGGTCTCTATCAGTTCGTCTTCGGATGATCTAATTGAGAGTGAATATTACATGTTGATACCTATGCAACATATTAGTGTCCTAAAAATGTTTAATAGTTTGTATATCAACTTCCAATCCAACCCCTTTGCAAATTACCATGCTCTCAGACAAAGGGTCATAAAACCCGCCAGTATTTCCCAACTCCCGTTTGGAAATTCAGCCTTTCTCATTGGTCAAGTCCATCCTGAGAGGCATGACTCTTCGCAGACCTTAAAGGGCTCACGCACAGTTCCGCCTTCTCTCTTCTGAAAAAGCTCTTCTGCTAAATCTCTGGATTGCTGCTTTTCAAGTTATTGAAAGCAAAGGATTTGCATCTAAATTTTAAGTCAGTCTATTCCGATACTTTTGCTCACATGAAAAATGGGTGGGTTCAAACAAAATGTGATATCTTCTACGTTGTGTGTCAGATCCAGATATGAATACCTGGAAATAAAAGCTGAAATGCTGATCTCTTGTCTCATATTCATCTTTTGATGTCAAACCCAAATGTTTTCAGTCTACAGCAAAAATAAAGGAATTGGCCTCACTGTTCCAATACATTTGGAGGGCATTGTATGTAACCCTCATTCCCTGAAGGAGGGATCGGAGATATCACGTTGATGACCGATGAACAGGAGTTCGACAGGGTCTACAGTACAGACACTCTGGAGCAGTTTAGCAAGGCGATAATAAGCCAGGGCCTCTTAGTGCTTTTACCTGTTTGAGGTGAGAACACAGGAGGATACCAGCTCAACACCAAGGCTACAGAATCTAGCGAATGTGTTGGGGGTTGCCCAGGCCAATATCTGTCAGCGAGGCGCCATGAGCGCACATGAGGAAACAACACTTCTGGTAGAGTGAGCTCGCAAACTGAGCTGGCAGGGCACACCCTGTGCCTGTTAAGCCAGGGTGATGGCATAAACTATCATGTGGGCCATCCTCTGCTCAGAAACGGCATTCCCCTTCTGCCGGCCTCCATAACAGACAAAGAGCTGTTCTGAGGTCTTGAAGCTTTGTGTCCAGTCCACATACCATCTTAAAGGGGTCATATAATGCTACATACACTTCTACAAGTTGTTTGAACTGAAATGTGTGTTGGCAGTGTGTGTACACCACCACCCTATAATGATAAAAACCACCCGGTGTTTTTTCTTTTAATCTACTAAAATCTTTACCCCTTTCTCAAATCGAGCCAATCTGAGATGCCTGTCACACGGATGAAGGACGCTCCCATGATAGTTTGATAGAAGCATTTTAGCACGGACTGCACTGGTGTCTTATCTCAGTAAGTGGTCTTACCTTATCTGAGTGAGCTGTCATCAGTTGTTTCACCGCCGGAGCAGATGTAGACAAGAAAGACTCCTAAGCGATTGAGGGGTTTTGTTGTTGGATGTAATAATGAACATAGCAGTAGTCATTTACTCCCGTCATCTGAGCGGCTGAAGAGGATTAGGTTTGGTTCTGAAGGGAATGTGCCCTCGATCTACCTAAATGTGTCTATGTTCGCGCGAATCATTTGTGATCCAGCTTCACCTACAGAAGAAGTGAGTATAAGGGTTTTTAAATTAATCTTTGCAAATGACCTTTCCTAATAATGTGCTAATTAGCAAGTTTCACGATGAATGTGGCTAAAGTAAACAGTCCCTCAGAGAGCAGCTTGGAAGAGAGGGGCGGGGTCAGAAGAGCTCATTAACATTTAAAGGAGAATGACACAATATGGCTGGCTCTGAAAAGAGCTGTTTTTGACAGGGTAAAAAAGATGTTTTTTACACTACCAATGATAAATTTTAACCAAACTATGTTACAGACTAGTGTTGTCACGGTACCAAAATTTCAGTATTCGGTACCGATACCAGTGAAAATCCACGGTTCTCGGTACCAATTTCGGTACCACATGCTAATTAAAAAACATTTTTAATAATAAAATCAAACAAAAATAAAATGTACAAAAATCAATGCCATTCTTTATACTTATTTAAATTGTGTTTCAAGTTTTTCCGCAACTAATAAAAGTATGAAAAACAGTAAACAAGTTTCACCCAAATTTAATTTGTCTTTTAAATAATGAAATTTAAACATTTTATTTTTTTTTTTGGTAAAGAGGAGGATAAAGGGGGGATTTACTATTAAAATTAAAATATGGAAGAAATGATTATTTCTTTAAAAATAAATATATATATATTTTTTTTTAAACAGTAGTAATAATAGTAATATATTTCTGGCACAATGTCTTTAAGAAACTTTTATTTTGACGGGTTGCCATGAATACCTTTCAATTTCTGTATGTAGCTATATATGAAGCTGGTTTTACTCAAATGAAATGGTAAAATGCTCGGGAAGTAACTCTCAGAGCAGTTCTGTAGACGTTGTTTATGTATTTATGTCCTCATTGAGACAGCAGATGCTGAAATCAGCGCGAGCGTCACGAGCGCTTCAGCGTTTGTAAAAAAAAAAAAAACACGCGTCTGCCATTCATTCATTTACACAGAGACTCGCAGAACATATCTGAATCGACTTTTGCTTAATATTTACAGATACTAGTCCGCATCGCGATTTGATTTAAGTGCAATACCTACTTTTGATTAATTCATCCAAACTTCGACAAATTCCGTGACATTCCGTGCCAAACTGTAACTTCCGTTTTTATAACTGGATTCCGAGATTCCGTCCGCGTTTTCTGCATCGTGGAAATCATACGGCCGTACGCATCAAGAACCGGGTTGACCGGGTACTCGGTACCACCGGTACTTAAAAAAAACTGGTACCGTGACGTTTTCATTTTTTTAGTACCGACTTGGTACCAAAGTACCGGGTCTTTTGACAACACTATTACAGACTTTTCATTAAGACCCTAAAGAATAATATCAACTTGTGGAAAATGGGCATCATATGACCCCTTTAAGGCATGGACGGGACAGAGCAAAGCTAGGGCTGCAGAAGAATTGTGACATGAAAGTATGCGTCCTTCAGGTCGATCGCTGCAAACCAATCTCGGGGACGGATGCACCTGAAGATGCATTTCTACTTCAGCAACTTGAGCATAGGGTCGGCCAATCTGACTTTGTCTGTTAAAGTTAACTTATTTAAATAACAATCATGGTCCTGCACAGTGAGTGACCTTACATATGCAGGTAAAATCGGATTTTCTCCAGCAATTGTTAAAAAAAAAAAGGTAAACAAACTTCATAGCTAGCGTTAGTGAAGCGGTCAGTGGAATCTTTCTGCCTCCAGCTAAGCCCCGCCCACAGAAAAACGTCACATTGTTTACTAACAGAAAAAGGGTCTATATAGAGAGAGAGAGAGAGAGCTTCGAAAACAGTCCAATCAGTGAAGTCGAAACAGGCTTGTAAAACCCGCTCTGTTTCATTAGTCCATCTCTTTACAGTCCTTAATACAGGTTTAGCTGATTTCAGTTTCTGCCTGTAGGTCGGTATAAGATGAACCAAACAATGATCAGAGAGTCACGTGGGGCGGAGTGATATGCATCCTTTATTGCTGTGTAACAGTGATCCAGTATATTACTGTCTCTGGTGGGACATGTAACATGCTATCTGTATTTTGGCAGTTCACTGGAGAGATTTGCTTTATTAAAGTCCCCGAGAATGATTAAAACAGAGTCTGGGTTTTGTTGCTCAGTCTCTGTGATCTGATCAGTGAGTTTCTGTAAAGCTGAGCTCATGTGCGCTTGCGAAGGAATGTAAACACTCACGAGAATGAACGAGCAAAACTGCCGAGGCGAGTAGAAAGGCTCACAGTTAATGAAGAGCATTTCCAGTTCGGGACAGCACATCTTTTTTAACATAGCTGTTTGAATTGAGATCTGGTTATACCACCAGCACTAACCGAGAGCCTTCTTTATAACATCACTGTTAAAATATGAAGCACTGCATTAAAAAAGAGGCCGTTTGAAAAGTGGTGTTTTACACCTGACATCTGGTTTTGCATTTTCTGGTACAGAATTTAACCAAAGCTACTATGACCAAGCCTTATTGATGTCACTGACAACACACTGCACTGAAAGGACAGAATGGTGACAGTTATATGACATTATGACAGTTATATGCCTACTGTTCACTAATCATTTACACACTACAATGTCCTAACAAACCATTCCTGTCCTCGCAATGCAGTGTGTTTTCTGGTTCACAGCGTGTAACTCTACTCAAGTCTCTACATCAGCTTTCTATTTCACAGATACAAAGTAAGCACGCTCAACCAAAATGACACAATACCTGTTCTGAACTTGCTTCTGGTAGAGGTACTAAAATCTCAGTAACGGCATCTGTGTTCATCTGTAAAAGAGACAATGAATGTACATAAATACTGATGTCAAATATTTGCACGAGCTAAAGAAGGAAAAAAATACTATGATTTCCAGTGAAACCGGCAGAATCTTAAAAAGTACTGGGATACAGATTTTTGGTTATACCACCCAGCACTAACCTAGACCCTTCTTTATAACACGCCTTATTGATATCACTGACTACCAGGGCTCCAATCTGCGGCATTTTGCGATCATTATTTCTGCCAGTGTGAATAAATTTTGTAAGCGGTCACACTGGTGCCACCAACGCGTTTTTTAACTCAGAAGCACTGGCATTTCTGTTGCATAAGAGAAACATCAAACGACAAATGAAACAAAAGCACAAACAGAACTTCGCTATGTCTGAATTGCGCAGTGAGGACCGTTTATCAGCTCGGACCAATAAATGAGCACAGCGCAACACAAACAAACTTGTCCGAGCTCAGAACAACTTTACTTGGGAACCAAAGTTGTTTTCGCAACACTGTTACTGAACTATGCTGTGAGATCTAGTGGTTTGTCAGGACATTATGACAGCTTTATGCCTACTGTTCACTAATCATTTACACACTACAATGTCCTAACAAACCATTCCTGTCCTCGCAATGCAGTGTTTTTTCTGGTTCACAGCGTGTAACTCTACTCAAGTGTCTACATCAGCTTTCTATTTCACAGATACAAAGTAAGCACGCTCAACCAAAATGACACAATACCTGTTCTGAACTTGCTTCTGGTAGAGGTACTGAAGTCAGTGTAAGTGTTTTTATTAATGCCATTAATGTTTTTGTTATTTACAGCGTATAGCACTGGTCAACTAAATGAATATAACATGGCAAAGATCAATGCGCGTTTGGAAGTTGAATGTTAGGGAAATGTCCCTTTCACACAATTTTCTTTTATTGTTGTAATTAATTTGAATCATTAACAAAATTACCTTTTGAATTAATTTTGAGGGCGATGACTGATTGAATGTAGGCTATTTTCAGTCCAGTGGCTGTATATAAGATTAGTATTGACTGAGACTGTCATATGTGGATCAACTTAGTTTGTTGCGTATTTTCAACAGTTTCAATATGAAAAATTACTTTTATATTGATTCAATGGATTTATTGCATTTTGAAAGAAAAAAAAAACGTCATGGATTTATTGCATTTTGGGGAAAAAAATTATCAGTTTTTATAATAAATCTTGGAAAATCAAAATCTGGATTTGAATTTTTAATATTATTATAACCTGAAGATGCTATGGGAAAGTTTGAAACAGAAAGTAGTGGTTTTTATCTTGCCACTTTCTTGGTAAATAAAACACATTTTTACTCAAATTAATCAAAATGGATTTATAGTGTTTTGGAACCAAACTCTTCAAATGCAGTTCTGATTCTTTGGACAACGGATTCAAGGACTTTCAGGTCTTTTTAAAGCTTTTGTATAAAGCATCATTCTCTCACATAATAAATTGCATCTGTCATATGCTACACATATGGTGTAGCCTATGCTTTCAATACAGTGTCCTGGCAAACCGTTTTGTCCTCGCAATGCAGTGCGTTTTCTGGTTCACAGTGTATAACGCTACTCAAGTCTCTACATCAGCTTTCTATTTCACAGATACAAAGTAAGCACACTCAACCAAAATTACACAATACCTGTTCTGAACTTGCTTCTGGTAGAGGTACTGAAATCTCAGTAACGGCATCTGTGTTCATCTGTAAAAGAGACAATGAATGTACATAAATACTGATGTCAAATATTTGCACGAGCTAAAGAAACTCCAAGACCAAATCTAGTCTGCTTGTGACCACAAATTGAAATGATGTCTTTAACATGACCCTTGACTGTCCATTAAGTTTCTATTTTAACTTTCTATAGTTGAGATGTAATATGAACACAGTTGGAAAAATCATTATTATATATAATCATTATTATGACCATTATTATATTTTTATATTTAGTCATTTACTTAAAAAATTGAGCATTATGAAGCTGCAGACTCGGAGCCTGCTGCATCCACAGTCCCGCACCTAGAGTCCCGCATTTTCAGACCCCTCGTTTTTCGAGACAGCGCCTCCTATCAAATTGGATCGGAAAAACACACGGATAAACACGTGAATAACCGAAACGTGAGTATAGTCAATCTTAAAATGATTTCGTCAAAATTATTTCTTTTTTAATCAAACTACTTTAAAGCTCATCGATACACCAACATATGAACAGTCTATTTAATATTTGTAATGATAGTTTGTAACAAAATTTGAGCCATTAATGTATGTTTTTTCGCCTTTTTCCCCCGAAAATATTTTGATAGCTAACTTTTTGTAGACAAGCCATTGTAAAAAAAAATATTAAAATTAGTTGACATTAAAGTAGACCAATTAAATACATTAAGTGTGTTAATATCAAAGAATTTCATCATTAATTATTTAATCAGATTTACCTTTTTTTAATTTCCGGACCCTTTCTCCTAAAACTATAAATTGAACAAATTAAGTAATTATTTTACTTTATATAATTTATGTAGACTACTTAAATTAGTTCTTATAAAACGTAAGTATTAAAATGGATCAATATTAATTTAACTGTGATATGAAGTTGTTGCCAGCCATTTACAACTCATAGGCTACAGTTGCCTAATAATCAAATTTGCTATGCCTTCACTATGTATTAACCAGTCTATGGTATTAACATGTGAGCTAGAATGTGTCATTTGGCCTTTTTTGGGGGTTCCTTGTTTTAATTTGTATTGACTGAAATTTGACTATGGGCTCTGTGGGGTGGTCTTAAATTTTGAATTTGAGTTTGACTCTCTCTTTTTTTTTTTGAAGATGGATATAACAATTCAAATGGGGAAATCACTTCCAGAATTACAGAAATGTAATAAATGCTGCAGTGATTTTCACTGCCCATTCTGTGCCCCGATATATTTCAAACCGACAAAGTTGTCCAAAGTTCAGAAACATGTTAAAGGACACTTCAACAGAGCAGTGCAACATGAAGGTAACATTAGCAATGCACATGTTTGTCTATTGGATTGTTTCTATTATTGCCATATATGAAATGTTTTATACATTAATTAATTAATGTATTTATTTATATGGACAGGCCATCATTCATGGCCTATGTGAGCTGCAGGCATTATCCTGGCAGGAGGCTGAGGAGGTGTTCCTTCGTGGCCCTACTTATCACCCTAGGTATGCTTGTAATTTGCATTTGCAAAAAAAATGTTTATTATTACACAGTATTTTTGACAATGGCATTCATCTTTTATTTTAGTGAAGTTGAGGAATTTGACCGGGTGATTGCAAAAAGAATGAGAAAAGAAGCAACATTTGCCTACCAGAAAGTAATTATTTTACCTTATGCATTTACATTACATTTTACATTTATTCATTTAGCAGACGCTTTTATCCAAAGCGACTTATAAATGAGGAGGTTTTTTGAATGCAATTGAAGACGAAAATAAAGTCACTAACACAATTCTTTCTTCCTTTTTTCTTTGCTTTCTCCTGTTTACAGCAAGATGACAGTGATTAAGGCGATCGTTAAATAAAGTACAGAATTGTTTATTATTGGTGTTTTGTCTATTATTTGAGTTTTGCTTCACATTCAAAATATCAAAAAACAGGTTTTGTAATGTTAGCATGGTATAATGTTAATTAGACCATTATATGTTGAACTGAAAGAAAAAATGGAATTTGAAACATTGTACAAAAACAAACATTGTAGCAATATAATATCACATAATATTTTTCAGAAGATAGTTCAATCTGTATGTGTACCCGTTACATCAATAATTTCCTTTCAATTACACTCACGCTCAAAAAATAAATACTGGGTAATTAGTTAGTTTGAGAACACAATGATTTATTTTTTTGCCACATGCATTAAGCAGGGAACGCAAATATTTATTTGGATAACTTTAAATAAAAAGAGACCGTAATACTGCATTCTAATGTTTTCAATGGCATCTGGGTGCGGTTGGATAAGGGTGTTATACGATCTTCCGAACAGCAGGAGGCGCTGTCTCGAAAAACGAGGGGTCTGAGAATGCGGGACTCTGGGTGCGGGACTGTGGATGCAGCAGGCTCCGAGTCTGCAGCTTCATAATGTTGAAAAAATTTGAGAACAAGCATAACTCACATCTTTACCTGACAAATTAAAATGGTTTGAATAAACATTACTTAAAAAAAACATACATTTTAGGCAAACTACAAATACAGAAAACTACAAACATGCGTACAGGAAACACTGCAATTCTAAGCTATGTGAGCATTTAAAAAACAAAGTCTACATACAATAGATTAATGTAAGACAGTTGGGTCAGATTTATCCTGTTAGAAAGTCTTGACCTAATTTCTAAGGATTATAATGATCTGTCTAGCTTCATTCGTTAATACTATGACCTTCTTTATGTCAAAGGATCAAGAAAAATTTGATTTCTCCGTTCATGTCCTGTTGACCATATCAGTTTAACAGGGTTACAGCAGGTATTATGAAGGTAAATGTAAGACCAAGTAAAGTAAATTTAATGAATAATTCGATATATAAATATATAGGGTGATTGAGTTGTATTAGAAGCACTTCGATGTTTGGAGGAGAAAAAGAAAAAAAAAAAAAAAAAAAACTCCATACCAATCTCTATTAATTTTTAATTTCAAAAATAGCTTAAGGGTTGAATAACTCCACTCCCAAACACTAGAATATGAAAATAACTTTTAGTGTACCTTTCAATCATAATGTAAAAAAGTTATATTGTTCATCAGTATTTTGACTTGTATAATACATGTACCATTATTTTTTTTAGAAATTACCACATTCATATTTCCAAACTTATCGTCTGACGTGTCTCGGTCACAAAAGTGCTGTAGGACTGATTTGTCAGATTAATTTATTCAAATGTTTATAAACGTGTTAACTAGATTGTGAAATATCTGATATTCCACTTCTCAAATAAGTATAAGTTGTGATTTAAGTGCTTCTAAAAATGATCATGTTAGTTGATGTAAATGAAAGAACTATTGCGTGTTTGCCATGAATAAAATGTATCATCAAGAGTCTAGAGCGATGATGACAAGTGTGATTGAATGTGTACATGATTCTGAGACATTACAAAACACTTCGTCAGTGCAGCGTATGGAGTACTGTACCTTTGAACTTGTTAATGAGCCGCTGCTCAAGGTACGGCTTGTCGGTTCTTGATTTTCTGTGTGCCTCTGCATCACGTACAGGCTTAAGCCTGCGTCGTCTAGAAGCATTCTCCATTTCATCTAGCTGCAGAAATTAAAATATAGTATTAAAAACACAGAATGATGCACAGAACATTTGCAAACACATACATCTGTAATATGCTGCACCATCCATACAGTGGATATACACAGTTCAGTTGAGTTTTACAAGAACGCCCCAACACTCAGACTACCTCAGGAGGTGGTGCGAGTACAGTTTACTCCAGGATTTTAGTGCAGTTCACTTAAAACATACACTGGGGAAAAAAGCACTCTGTGTACATATTCATTTTACGTAAACAGCATCTGAAAACCTCTATGGATGGCTGTACTGTACAGTAAGGTTGACATGAGAAAGTCAGAACAATTAATTTCATGATGGTTTACATAAGTGCATTTAGTCCTTGTTTGTTTTATTCTGCTATTCAGACCTTAACATTTAATTCACTTGATATGCTAAACTGGACAGTCTCATCTGCACTGTAACAGCTAACCTCTGTTACAGTTAATTCACATCAAGTAACGTTAAAGAAGTAAAAAACACATTAATTTAAAAGTTAAGAATATCACATATAACCCATCTTAAAGTAGACTTACAAAGCGTATTCCCCAAAGCTTCTCTCAGAGAAAATTTACATTGTCATAATAAAACTCCGTGGCCATTTAATCTAACGTTATTAGCAAAAATGCAGAACGCGTTACATGTATATTATATTAATTTCTGTCATACAAATGTTAATTTTGCGCTATTGAATGCATATTAATCACGCACATGGCTGGTGTAATGTCTATTAGTATATATTAGCTTTTCAAACCCTTCTGAATTTCTATCATACATATGCCTCATTCTCTTCACTATCGTCGTTAACTTTTTTTTTCGTTTTATTACTAATAAAGCCATTTCTGTGAACACATATTAATCCTCTCAATCACAATTCAAGGCATTTGGAAGCTTATAAAGTCGATTTCCTCATTGATGTCACAGTTCTTCCAAAACTTCCCAAATACGTACTGTTAATATTTCTAACCTTTCATAAGTAATACATACACATATTAATAATTTAATCGCGGCCTATCTTCGAGCTTCTTATATTGCATAAACGGATTATGTGTCATGAGTCCGGGTCCACGATGCTCCCCCTCACCACCAGAGGTCGCCACCTCCCGTCTTCCCGGACTCAATTGCCATTACCACACACACCTGCCACTCATCACACTCCCAGCTATTCCCCACTCACCTCATTATTGTTTAATTTGCCCCAGCTGTGTTCCTGATTGCTGTCCCTTCTTAAGCTCCCTGTGTTTTCTGTTCTGCTCTCGTTCGTCTCACTTTTGTGCCAGGTATGCCTGTGTCTGATGTCTGCCCTGTGCCTCGTGTATGTCTTGTTTTCAGTGCTTGTGCTCGTTCTGGCTTTTTCCCCTTCGGGGTGGTTTCAGTTGTGTTTTTGTTTATTTTTATAATTTGTTAATAAAGAAGATTCCTTTTGCCAGCATTTGAGTCTTCGTTCCTCCCGACCCGTGACAGTACGAACGAGACACTTGAAGACTCAGCGGCAATGGGAATCTTCTTGTACCCAGCTCCTGGTCGACAGAGGAATCAGGCCCCAGCCAGTGGGCCGCATCCTTGCCCACAAAACAATCGCCCTTTTGGCTATTACGCCGAAGACCTCTTCGAGGTAGGCCAGGAGCTGGGGATTAGAGGGAGCACCCTCATCCGCCTGTTTTTAGCGGGCCTGGATGAGCCTGTCAACCGGCAGGAGCTGGGGGAAATAGATACGTGGTCCTATTGGGAGATGGTCGACCACGTCATCTACTTGAAGGAGGTGGAGCTGCAGGAGGGTGCCCCCCTCCCAGTCTGGGCTGTTGCTCCAGAACCTCCTCGGATCGGGCCAGCCACTTCCAGTGTCTCGGGGGCTTTCTTTGGGCGCCCCGGGCTGAGACGCAGCGTGGAGGATCCTCCGCTGATGTCGGTGAGGGGAGCGGCGGCACCCACTCACAAGGATCCCGCGCCCGCTCACAAAGCTACCGAAGCGGGGATATCCGAGGAGCTTTTCTCTGAGGGGGCAGGGCTCATCTCAGGCCTTCTCGAGGCGGCAGTGCCCGTTCACGATTGTCCCGAAGCGGCGGTGGCCGCTCACGATTGTCCCGAAGCGGCGGTGCCCGCTCACGATTGTCCCGAAGCAGCGGTGCCCGCTCACGAGGTTCCCGAAGCGGCGGTGGCCGCTCACGATCGTCCCGAAGCGGCGGTAGCCGTTTACGATCGTCCCGAAGCGGCGGTAGCCGTTTACGATCGTCCCGAAGCGGCGGTGCCCTTTCACGATCAACCCGAAGCGGCGGTGCCCGCTCACAAAGCTCCCGAAGCGGCGGTGCCCGCTCACAAAGCTCCCGAAGCGGCGGTGCCTGCTCACAATCCTCTCGAGGCGGCGGTGCCCGCTCACAAAGCTCCTGAGGCGGCGGTGCCCGCTCACAAAGCTCCCGAAGCGGCGGTGCCCGCTCACAAGGCTCCCGAGGCGGCGGTGCCCGCTCACAAGGCTCCCGAAGCGGCGGTGCCCGCTCACAAAGCTCCCGAAGCGGCGGTGCCCGCTCACAAGGCTCCCGAGGCGGCGGTGCCCGCTCACAAGGCTCCCGAAGCGGCGGTGCCCACTCACGAACCTCCCGAGGCGGCGGGGTCCGCTCACAAGGTTCCCGAGGCGGCGGTGTCCGCACACAAGGTTCCCGAGGCGGCGGTGTCCGCACACAAGGTTCCCGAGGCGGCGGTGCCCGCTCACAAAGCTCCCGAAGCGGCGGTGCCCGCTCACAAAGCTCCCGAAGCGGCGGTGCCCGCTCACAAAGCTCCCGAAGCGGCGGTGCCTGCTCACAATCCTCTCGAGGCGGCGGTGCCCGCTCACAAAGCTCCCGAGGCGGCGGTGCCCGCTCACAAAGCTCCCGAGGCGGCGGTGCCCGCTCACAAGGCTCCCGAGGCGGAGGTGCCCGCTCACAAAGCTCCCGAAGCAGCGGTGCCCGCTCACAATCCTCTCGAGGCGGCGGTGCCCGCTCACAAAGCTCCTGAGGCGGCGGTGCCCGCTCACAAAGCTCCCGAAGCGGCGGTGCCCGCTCACAAGGCTCCTGAAGCGGCGGTGCCCACTCACGAACCTCCCGAGGCGGCGGGGTCCGCTCACAAGGTTCCCGAGGCGGCGGTGTCCGCACACAGGGTTCCCGAGGCGGCGGTGCCCGCACACAGGGTTCCCGAGGCAGCGGTGTCCGCACACAAGGTTCCCGAGGCGGCGGTGTCCGCACACAAGGTTCCCGAGGCGGTGGTGTCCGCACACAGGGTTCCCGAGGCGGCGGAGTCCACTCGCGGTCCTCCCGAGGCGGCGGTGTCCGCACACAAGGTTCCCGAGGCGGCGGTGTCCGCACACAGGGTTCCCGAGGCGGCGGTGTCCGCACACAAGGTTCCCGAGGCGGCGGTGTCCGCACACAAGGTTCCCGAGGCGGCGGTGCCCGCACACAGGGTTCCCGAGGCGGCGGTGTCCGCACACAAGGTTCCCGAGGCGGCAGTGTCCGCACACAAGGTTCCCGAGGCGGCGGTGCCCACACACAGGGTTCCCGAGGCGGCGGTGTCCGCTCGCGGTCCTCCCGAGGCGGCGGTGTCCGCACACAAGGTTCCCGAAGCGGCGGTGTCCGCACACAAGGTTCCCGAGGCGGCGGTGTCCGCACACAAGGTTCCCGAGGCGGCAGTGTCCGCACACAAGGTTCCTGTGGCGGCGGTGTCCGCACACAAGGTTCCTGTGGCGGCGGTGTCCGCACACAAGGTTCCTGTGGCGGCGGTGTCCGCACACAAGGTTCCCGAGGTGGCGGTGTCCGCTCGCGATACTCCCGAGGCGGCGGTGTCCGCTTGCGGTCCTCCCGAGGCGGCGGTGTTCGCTCACGTTCCTCTCGAGGCGGCGGTGTCCGCACACAAGGTTCCCGATTCTCCCAAGGCGGCGGAACCCGTTCACAAGGCTCCCAAAGCAGCGGAGCCAGCCACTGCCTGTTTCAGGGTGGCAGCTCCACACACACTGCTGTGGTGGCCGCTGGTTCTGCCCTGGGTCCCCATCCCGCCGGCGCTGCCTCAGGGCTCTGCCCCACCGGCACACGGACCTGGCCCTCCCCCATCCCTCCCCTTCCCCTGGTCCGTTCTCGCCTTGCCCTCCCCTTGGATGGGTGCTTGGGAATGTCTGGAATCCATTCCTTAGAGGGGGGGTCCTGTCATGAGTCCGGGTCCACGATGCTCCCCCTCACCACCAGAGGTCGCCACCTCCCGTCTTCCCGGACTCAATTGCCATTACCACACACACCTGCCACTCATCACACTCCCAGCTATTCCCCACTCACCTCATTATTGTTTAATTTGCCCCAGCTGTGTTCCTGATTGCTGTCCCTTCTTAAGCTCCCTGTGTTTTCTGCTCTGCTCTCGTTCGTCTCACTTTTGTGCCAGGTATGCCTGTGTCTGATGTCTGCCCTGTGCCTCGTGTATGTCTTGTTTTCAGTGCTTGTGCTCGTTCTGGCTTTTTCCCCTTCGGGGTGGTTTCAGTTGTGTTTTTGTTTATTTTTATAATTTGTTAATAAAGAAGATTCCTTTTGCCAGCATTTGAGTCTTCGTTCCTCCCGACCCGTGACATTATGATTGTGTGAGTATATATAGGACTGCCAGCAGAAAACAATACACAGAAACTAAGCCAAATAGACAAGACAATTTTTTTATGAATCAATATATAAATCTTAATACTTTATTTACTTACCTAATTAGCTGCTGCTGTGTCGCTCCTCCATATGTATGGAATGCCATACACTCGAAAACACCTGAAAACTGGTTCACCCACTTAAAAGGACATTCCCCAAAAAAGCAGGAGGTTGTTCCTGAGACTCAATCAGATGAATCTACATTGCTTGAATTACGAGGACATGTCCTATCCCAGCTAACAAAAAAAGGTCCCCAGAACGTCCCCTGAATGGCCTCTGCGAACGTCCGCTGGACGTCTTCGTGTAGGGTTCTTTAGACATCAACGGGACGTCGCTGGGACGTTCGCGGGACGTTCATGAAACATTGTGAGGACCTTTAGAGAACGTTCGCTACAGGTCCTTAAAATTTTAACGTCCTTTAGTGTAAACATGTCATCAGTCAGATTAGACAAAAT
This sequence comes from Acrossocheilus fasciatus, assembly GCA_036784905.1. Lineage (NCBI taxonomy): Eukaryota > Metazoa > Chordata > Actinopteri > Cypriniformes > Cyprinidae > Acrossocheilus > Acrossocheilus fasciatus. Next base: position 48,038,352 of record CM071940.1, read on the forward strand.
TGAACAACCCAAGTAATAAACACACAAGCAGTACTTTAATAATACTTTTTATTTTTATAAACAATTTCTCTAGATGTGTGTGTGTGTGCGGGAGTGTGTGTGTGTGTGTGCGGGAGTGTGTGTGTGTGTGTGTGTGTGTGCGTGTGTGTGCGGGAGTGTGTGTGCGAGAGTGTGTGTGTGTGTGTGTGTGTGTGTGTGTGTGTGTGTGTGTGTGTGTGCGAGAGTGTGTGTGCGCGTGCTCCAGCGTGTTCCAGTTGCTGCGTGTTAGTTCTCCAGGTCCGATTCCACCCGTGAGTTCGGAACCTAAAATAATAATAATAAAATTAACAAAAATCATGGGTTTAAAACCTTGATTCATTACTGACATATACTAATATTCTATAAAATATAAGGTGGACAGGCAAATAACAAGAATTCTGTTTAATGTTTTTTCTACCCCCAAATATTGAAGGTATAACCCTTGTCTGGACAGGTAATAACATATTTTAATAATATTTAATTATAATAAATCGTTACATGTATATAGCGCTTTTCTAGACACTCAAAGCACTTTACATTGTAAGGGGGGGGGGGGGGGGGTCTCCTCAACCACCACCAATTTAATTATATTTAATGATAATATAATTTTCTTCAGGGACATTACACCACTCAAGCAGTGCTTTTTTATCCTTAAAGTGTTGATGACAGGAGTGCTGCACTGCAGACTACAAGACTCCATGGACAGATCATCCATTGATAGAAAGTTTATGTGGATATGAAATCTGTTTTGTCCATATTCGCTTTTACTTTTTTTACATTTTAAATTTTCAAATGAGGGTGTTCTTATGTTTTTTTGTGGGTGTTTGGTACCTTTTGTATCCCTGTAATACCGAGCCCAATATATACCCACATAAAATGAATTCAACAGACAAAAGTAAGTCATTTCCCATACAAATCACTTGTTGAGGATCCTATCATAGAAGGTGAACCCTTTAGAATTTGTATTCAGGGTATCTGCAGGATTTTTAAGCTGAAATTTAAGACCTGCACAAATGAAATACCATATAAGCAGGGTAAGGGGATGTCTGTGGTAATATATTAAACTGTAAAATGACTGTAAAAAGCATAATTTACAGTTTCACAAAAACAAAACATTGTGAAATGATCTTCACATTTCAGCCAAACTGATGAAATTAGTTATTAATTTAATAAGTATATTAATTTAAACAATTATTATCAATCACCTATGCTAATTAACAAATATACAACTCCCTTATTATGTGCAAACATGTTGGTGAATCATAACTACATTTAAAGTACTTGTACTTAATTAATGTGTAGTTAACACTGTTAAATTTACCCTTAACCGTAAACCAAACTCTAACCCCTAATCCTAAACCTTCCTTGGATATTTAATGTCAGTATATTGTAAATGTTAATGATATCACATCTAAAACTTACTGACAGTGTATAACAACTTCCTAAAATTTTTCGGATATTTTTTGTACTTTTAATTATTTTCCCCGCTTTGTTTCACTTGTGGTGTTCCTGGTTAAAAATGACAAGCCTACAGAAATAGCATATAAATCTCTCGTTATGCTATATTATCACCATTTGATTGATTGAAGGCCTCATTAATATGACTTTATGCACCTCTGTTTTTAAGTAAAAAAGCATTATTGGTACACAATTTTGTTAATATTCAGTAAAATATGGGGGGAAATGCACTGTTTGTCACACTAGTGTGCCTTAATATTTAAGCAGGAAGTTTGTTTTGAAAGGCTTTTATCTTGTAAATGGAACAAAGTCACATGTGTGGTGTTCCTGGTACAAAAAATAAAAATAAAAATAAATAAATTAAAGCATATTAGTGTGATAAACAGTATATTTCCCTGAGTATTAACAAGATTATCTACAAATAATGTTTATTTAACGGTTAAAGTCTTCTCACCTGATTAATTGTTTTTGTTTTCTCACGATGTGGGGCATGCTTTAGAGTCATGGCAATCATCTCCTCCACACTCTGTGATTTGTGGTGTGGGTACACCTTACTGCAGGCACCTTCAAATAATAATTATTAGATCACAGTAATTAGAACTAGAACGCATATAGAAAGTACAATCTCTGAAGTATTAAAATTCAAATTTTCAAGACAGACTATTGCAACTCTGAATATTTAAATACTGAGAACACTTGAATTGTGAACAACAGTATGCATATGTAATCAAAGAGATTGTCACATTCCAGTGCACTTTTTGTAACCTTAGAGACAGACAAGTTGTCATGAGTAAAGATTTGATGCTTACGTATTATCACGCCATTAATCAGAAGTTTCTGAAATGATCTTTTTCCTTTTCTCCCTTTGTAGCTGTACTCTGCCCATAGGGAATTTTCTCCAATTTTATGTAGCATTCTCCTTATGCCGTCCCCCAAACTGCCTCCTCTCTGAAGACAAAGATATCGCATCTACAAACAATAACAACAATCAGTTATTAAAGCAAAAGTGCCGGTGTCCTGACATTTTATCCTACCCGTCAGATTTTCCTACCAGGGCTTACTGCGCATGCGCAAATCAATATTGCGTCTTTTTTCTCATGCTGAACAGCAATATTTAATGTATCTGCATTACTGTATGGGTAGGTTTAGGGTTGGGGTAGGTGTAGACATTAATAAAACACAATCTAATAGGTAGAAAAAAATATTTATTGTTGTTTTCCGGTAGCTGTATCCTTTCTAGCCACAACCGCGAATATAACACATAATTACTGTATTTGCATTACTGTAAGGGTAGGTTTAGGGTTGTGGTAGGTGTAGACATTAATAAATCAATTTGACAGGTAGCATTTTTCGTTGTTGAATTGTGCTACCTACTGTTTTAATGGGAGGTAGCAAAATCTGACAGAATAGCACAAATTGTCAGAACACCGGAAGTGCATAGCATAATGTAGAACAGCATAGTATATGTTTTAAGACATACAATTTTCTTGCGAAAGTCAACAACTTTCAGCATTTTACACAGGTCTTCCAATTCCTTCACTGTCTTGCAAGGCTCCTCTAGCACCTCAGTTAGGTCAGAGGCAGAGGCAGTGGCAGAGGTGCTTGGCTGGCTTGCTGATTGCTGGATTGCTTCAAGTGCTGTCTTTATATCAGCATGCATTTGATCAAGTTTTAAGTGTAGTCTCCTCTCCAAACCCTCAAATAACTTATAGATTTCTGTGAAAATATGTTGTCAAACATCAGTTACATTATGTCAATTACTAATAAAACACATAGCTGCAAGAAGCAATGGTAACACTTTTTAATAACAGTACATGAATAATAATGTACTAATACCTAAATTAAGTATTACTAATATTACTTGGCTTACTTTCAAATATTAGTTTATTATGAACTAATGATGTGTTAAGGCATGTACTATTCAGAAGATGGGTACACTGTAGTCATAAAGGGATGGACATGGTCAGCAACAATACTCAGGTAGGCTGTGGCATTTAAACGATGCTCAATTGGTACTAAGGGGCCCATCTCAGGATAGATCAGTCAACTTTTTTTTCCTTTTTCCGTATCTGGACGGACTTGACCAAAGATGAAGATCTGGACGAACAGGTAGGGATACAGGCTTTGGGTGAGTAAGGTAAGTCCTTGGTAGCAACTTTACTTGAAACGAGACCAGACAAAGTTTGAGTGGAGTGAAGGTGGCTTTGTACTGGTCTTGATTACGGTGTGACAGGTGTGGGGAATTAGACTCCAGGTGATGGTGATCATGGATTGTGAGCAGGTGTGAGCCAGGGAGGATTCTGTGAATTGGAGTCCTTAATGTGGTAAGGTGACTGAGCTAGTGACCGGCTGGCGATTGGGATGGTGACTGGGCTGGTGAATGTGTGACAGTATTTACCCCTCCCAAAAGGTGTGACCTTGCACCTAAACTGAACTCTGGTCAGAGGCTGAAGCTAGCATTCGACTTTGGTTAGGGGCTGAAGCCAAAGCCATACTCTGTTTGAGGGCTAAAATGTGCTCTGGACTCTGGTCGGAGACTGAACCCTGTTTAGGACATTTGTCGGGGACTGAAGCCGGCACTTGACTCTGGTCAGGGGCTGGAGCCTGCACTGGACTCTGGTCTGGAACAGATACCCTCTCTGGGCCAAACTCAGGGACTGGAGATCTCTCTGGGCCAGACTCGGGAACAGGAGCCCTCTCTCGACTCTGGTCAGGGGCTAAAGCCTCAGTGAACTGTCTCTTCTTCCTCATCCCCCTCTTTTGGGCTGAGGTTGCAGAGAATGCTGAAGCTGTCATAGGGCTGGATAGTGAAGCGGCCAGCAGGCTTGAGAGTGGTCTGGAGCTGTGCTCTGAGACAGGTGCATGGCCTGGATGGGATTCTATATATATACACTGTGTGTGTATATATATATATATTATATTAGGGGTGTAGCGGTTTGGTACGTTTGGTCCGGGGGTAATTGGTTACGTCACAATGTTGGAAATATTTCTGTTTTAAACCATGAAGGTGATAATAATAATAGCATTTTCCTTTGTACCTTGAAACTGCTGATTTGTGGAACTGGAATGATGTGTCTCCGACTGGAATGTTGAAACAGAAGGAACTGTAAACACATCACAAAAAAACAAAACAAAACAAGAATATCCATTACAAAACTGTTGGCACAGACTAGCTGGCTATTCAGTTAGTTAACACATTTGATCTATGCCATGGATCACATGAAAATTAATTACCCACCTATTTTCTATAGCCACCTGAAGAACGTGTTATCAGCTAGAGTTTTTGTTTTCGAAAAGTCTCTGATTCTGTATTTATTGGTGTATTTATAAATCAAACTGTTTACTTAAGAGTCATACAGTTTTATACAAGGAATTATACAAGCTTCTGGAGCACCAGCACAATCAGGCATGCTTCGCTCTTTCACAGCACAAACTCCGTCTCCCCTGAGCATTATGGGAAATGCATTCTTAAAACTGAACAATAAATAGCATTATATACCGTTTATGTTGCTATTACTGAAGACAATTAAAAATTCATGACTACTATTAATATTTATTTGTTCAGAAATAAAGTCAAACAGTAATATTTTGAAATATTATTAAAATTTAAAATAACAGATTTCTATTTAATATGTATTTAAAATTGATTTTATTCCTGTGATGGCTAAAGCATTCTAATATGCAGCTTAAGAAACAATTATAATTATTATCAACAGTTAATGAACCCAAACTTCTAAACTATATAAAAATTATATTTTAAAAAATGGTCACACTTTATATTAGGTGGCCTTAACTTCTATGTACTTACATCAAAAAATAAGTACAATGTACTAGTTGTGTTCATACTATACTGCAACACACTATTGCTGCTATTGAGGGGGGATACAGGTAAGGTTAGGGACAGGTTTGGTGGTGTGGGTAGGTTTAAGGGTGGGTTAATGTGTAAGGGATGGGTCAACAGTGTAATTATAAATGTTATTACAGAAATTAATTACAGATGTAACTACATACAGGTATTTTTAAAAATATAAGTACAATGTAAAAACATGTATGTACACAATAAGTGCATTGTACCAAATGATTAATTTAAATGTAAGTACATAGTAGTTAAGGCCACCTAATATAAAGTGGGACCAAAAAAATTTACTCACAAGAAGGAGCACTGGGCAACATCAAACTAGATCCTTTTGATTTTTTTCTCTTTGGCTGCAGCTCCTCATCTAACACAAGAAAATACTTGAGTAAAAAATATATCATCCATTAAAAGCTATGAAAACTAAAAAAAAAAAAAAACATTGGCCTTACCTTCATCATCGTCCTCAGCTGAAAACAACAACAATAACAAAAAGAGTAACAGTGATTATGCAAGCATTTGTGACATCTCTAAATGCATAATCCTTGTTTTCTACTTACTTGCAGGTGCAGTTGCTGTTAATCTTGACCTTTTCTTTTGTTTAGTTCTCTTTGCATGTAAGCTGGTAATTTCATTTTCTGGGTCAAAGGGAATAGTTTAGAAACAAATAATGTTGTATACTTCAGAAACACTAGATCCAAAAGTAGTCTTGCTTCTGTTTTGAATCATTCATTATCCTTTTAAAAAACTTCACCTTGAGAAGATTCACTGTTCTCATGAACTGCAAAACAAAATAATATTTATAGAAAACATGAATTTTGGCTTTCCCTGATTATTTTAACATCATTTAGTTTATGTGCATACTTACACCTTCCAGCCTGTTTTGCACATCTGGGTTGGCTGAGCCAAACCTCTTCTTCTGCAAGAAATAAAAGTTAATATTAATACTACCTATCATAATAAATTAGCAAGGAAGCTTGCGATTTTTATTACAGCAGCTATTAATACCTCTAAATCGTCTTGGAGGAATGACTTTTCTCCCCCCATTTCCATCAGAGTCCTCAACATGTGATGTTTCCTGGGCTTTTCTTGCCCGGAATCTTGCCATATCATAACTTTCTGCTCACAAAGAAATGCAACTTATTATAGAAATCTTTACAATTTTTTTTTTTTAGCTTAAAGAGAATGTATGGATTATTTTGCATATTTCACCTGTGTCAGAAAATATTCGGACGGCATATTTAGTCAACAGCTGCTTGTCTGGCATGGCACATTTTTTGGCTAAGAAACCAGCATTTGAGTGAGGCCAATAGCAATACAACACCTTTCAGACATTTAACAAATGCATTTGTTTTCATATATGTATTCATATATCATAATATTTTTCATATTATTATTATTATCGTCTTACCTCTTCATTCCACTCCAACCATCTAGATGGTGCCACCTCAACTTCATTGTGCTCAATAAAATGGATCACAACATAACACAGATAATCCTGTTTGAAAAACAGAAATAAAGAGTTGAATTGCTGAAATGTAATTTGAAATGTAGTAATTAACTGCTAATAGATGGCCATAGGTCACTTGTGCTAACCTCGTGATTAAATCACACATTTGTCATTTTGTTATTGTCCATGCTCCTTTTCTTCCTGTAGGATCCAGCGAGCTCAGATTTGATGTTACATAATTTCAGTTTTATGGTATAAAAAAAGTTCTTCTCCAGACAGGCTTACGTATTGTGATGCAATTGTTGATTTGGTTATAATTCGTCATGTCTGTGAATTTAATTAATTAATAACTATGCACATCTTCTCAGAGCCTACAGTGTATGAAGGATGGACACCACAATTCTGATTCCATGGTGGTCCTCCACCATGAATGCCCTCCTTTCAAGTGCCTTTCTGTCAAGGTGTTGCATTTGTGAGTGCCTAACGTTAGCAGCATATGTCCCGTAAACACGGGAATCACATGGTGTCATCAGAAATGGCTGTAAATGGTTGAACACTCGGCATAACACTGTGTTGTCCCCTTCTTCTGAAACCACCTCACAAAATTCCTCAGAGCTTAAAACAAACACATTGTTTGGGCCTTTCAGTGACAGTGCTTTTTCTTTGTTTCCTAGCTTCAACTTTGATGTTTCCTCCAGACGATTTGCTATTTGAGTTAAGACATTTTTTCCAGAGCGGACCATTTTCTTAATCTGATGAAGATAGCTTTCAAACTTAAATGCACTGCAGTTGTCAAGGCAGCCAAAGTTTTTAGCATCTTCTGAAAGGTGCAGCAATGAATGGATGTTGTACACTAAAAATGTCTCCCCATACAGCTCCCGTATTTCAGTATTTGGCTGGCATAAGGCCCTTGTTCTTTTGTAAGTTCTGGGTTCACTAAAATGCACAGAGCAGTACTGAAACACAAGAAGTGTTCATACAGGTGATCTTGTAGTGCTCCCTTCAGAACAATCTTCCCTGTGTATAAAGCAAACTGTCTGAACTCTGTTGCTTTCCAACGTTCAATTTCTTGCAACCCCCTTGGCTTTCTGGCAAAGCAGTCAGGAATCGATTTCTTCAGTGTCACCAGCCTCTTGCTTACACGGGCCACATCTCCTGATGACATCCGGTACTCTGACCTACCTCTTGTCCACAATAGCAGCATCTTTTTCATGACCCCAAGACAGCTCTGATGCATATAGTCTATGGGGAACGATTTGACCATGTCAATTGGGAGGACAGAACAAGGTGAAATCTTCTCCTCATGATGGTGTTCTGGTTGCTGGCACTCCCTGAATGATTGGTCTGTCCTCAAGGTCAGATTGTCAACCTCAGGATAGGTCATCCGACCCTCCCAGGATCCCCTCTGGGTGCATCTGTCACATCCATAGTAACCAGAGAACTGTTTCACACACTTGACCATGGCTTTGGCTGGAGCATCACAGGTAACACATCTTAGTTGGATGTTCAAACACTTGCCTTTCCAGGTCAGACCATTCTGCATTAGTTCTGCCAGTTCCTGAACAGTGTCACTGACAAAGTCTGGTGTTTTGGGTTTGGATGCAGCAGTGGAGAGGCAGAGGGGGAAGATGCATGCTGGTGTTAAGTTAATGGAACAAAGAACTGGCCAGAGGGATAGGTTTGAGCTTTTAAATAATGGCAGTCCATCAATGTTTAAAGATAGGTCAAGTGACTGCAGATGCTCTGTTAGAGCTGTGGCATATTTGCTCAGGTGTTTTGAGAGCTGATCTGATACGGTCAGTTTTATTATGTCAACACCATCTCTGGTGTTAACTTCATATTTCTTCGACCTGTCAAAAAGAGTTCTTGCAGTTTGTGGGAGGTCTGCATGTCCATGTCTTTTGAGGATGGTTAGGAGAGCATCAATGGCATTGTGTTTTACATGAAACATGCTGGCCCATTCTGAAAGTTCTTCCTTAAGCATGGGTGTCATATCTTCTTCGCTTTCAGAACTTGTCAGGGCTGTGTCAGACACCATGTTGATGTCCTCCTCCTCAATGGGCTGGTTGAGGCTAAAGCCCTCACTTCCAGCAGTACTGCCCACCTCAAACAAGGTGTTGGTTTCTCTGGTGGCTGCAATCTTCCGTGCCCTAGACACTTTTGCCCAGACTTTGTCATATTGCCTTTTACGGTCTTTGGATGTCATCCAGCTACTGTACTGGTGTCTCTGTCAAAAAGTTAAACACTTATTTTCCAATAAATGACTACTGCATCCTTTTCTTTAAAGCTGCAGTCCGTAAGTTTTGCATCTTTGTCGCCATCTCTGTTTGTAAACCTGGAATTGCAGCTGCTTGCGGAATTATCTTGGATGCTTCCACATAGACCGCGAACATGAGAAAGTGTCCGACTTGACGTCTTCATCTTGATGTCTTTTAATTACGCCCTGACTGCAAATGGCTACTCTTGCCAGCCGGTGGCAGGCTAGTTAATCTCAAACAAGCCTAATACTAGAGCGCATTAGCATCAGTGGTTCATGGCTCAATCGCGAGTTACTGTCATTACCGTTAGTTACTACAGCCTACAGTTTGCTAGCCAGCTATGCCTAAATACCTGGTTGCGATCATTTACAAAACAGCTCGGTCTCCTTATTAAAATAAGCTGCTAGAGGAAGACAGTTGAGAGAGACGGCAGCTTTTCTGTGAGTGGCCGTGGTTAATAACACATTTTTCTGTGGTGTGACAAACTCAGAACACACATTTAATATTGACAATAACAATATTGATATTAATATTGGTGATCTGAAGAGCACCGTCCATTTTCTTCCACGAGTGTTTATGAGTCAGAGCTCGTTCACTCTAGACCTGTCAATCACGTAATCATATCTCTTGCACTTCCGGATATAAAAAAAGAGAAACATTTTTCTACACATGAAATATGAAAGAAAATAGACCAAGAATTATGAAGATAGGTTTTCTGTATATGCAGGGCCAATATACCGCTGCTGGCCAAATGGGTGCCCTAAACAGGATTATATTGTGATTGTATTGCTGTGTTTCTGTGGCTCAGTGGTAGAGCATTGCGTTAGCAGCGCAAAAGATCGTGGGTTCAGTTCCCAGGGAACACACATACTGATACAAAAAAATGTATAGCCTGAATGCACTGTAAGTCGCTTTGGATAAAAGCGTCTGCTAAATGCATAAGTGTAAGTGTCCCCTCTCTCAAAATTATAGAAGTAAAAAAAATATATATATTATATATATAGGGGTCAAAATAGAACTTTAATAAAATATAAAAGTAAATCAATAAATTGTAATTAAATTGTATTATTTACAAATTACAATTGTAGCTCTAAACAGTTACCCATGGCTATGATTTTATTAATACAGTTGCCTGATTTTATGGTACAATATAATACAATTTAATACAATAAAACCATGGTTAATTTTTGTAAGAGTTGTGATGTTCACATGTTTGAAGAAATTAGAGGCTGTGTCATCTCACAAAAAGGTGGCCAAAAATTAAAGATTAAGTGGATATCTGAATTAAATGTTTGGTCAGTAGGGATTAAACAAAGATTTGATTGTCCTAAGTGTAATAACAGAAATTAGGCCTTTGGCTCCCTTGCCAGGCATTTGTAATATCATGGTAATGTACATAAATTGTTTATTTTGTATTAAATTATGTATTTTAACAGTGTTATTCAGTGAAACCATATTATTAATTATTGCCTCATTATTTATGTAATGCATTTTAAGTTATGTAATTTAATTTCATTCACATGTGTTTCATAAACACATAATCCTTTCTGGATTACAATCCACCATCAAAACGATACGTTTAATTATTCTAGCTGCTGTGAGAAAAGGCTAAAGGCTAAATGATCCACCACCTGCAGGATCCTCACATGTGATAGCCTAGTAGCCGGGACAACTTCTTTATGTGTACAGACGTGACGTAATGACGCAGTGCCATGCTCGAATTTCCTGTGAAAACCTACCCTTACCACTCAAATTAGAAAACATTATTATAAGTTAACCGTTGTGAATTGGGCTGAAGTAAGGCAATAGTTTTGAACACTGGCTGATTATGTACTTGCTCAAATATTGATTTCTGATCATTTTTAACCCAAAAAAGTTACGGACTGCAGCTTCAAGTATGAAAATGGTTCCTGCTTTTTGCCACGCTATTGCAATAAATTGATGTGTTCTATACCCATTATCAAACGTATAATTGAACTTACCTTTTTGGAGGACATAACTGCCAGATGGTCTAAAAAAAAAACAAATAAACAAAAGTTAATGATACACTTTACATCTATAGTAGTGGCAAAATAAACTACTGCTGAATTAGTCGGTTCATTAGTATTTTAAATTAAATTAGTATTATTTAAATAACAAAAAAAATGTATGTGATGCTTTGAAATTTGCATTTGTCTTGCATATTTTGCAAAGTCACAATAGTGAACGGCACCTTAAGGTGAAGTCTCTAAAGATAATACGAATGATCACCACTGAATCGGTGACCGGGAAGGAACATATTTACTTTACTTAGTTTTGTTGTCATCATAGCATTATGCTTTAAATGCCCATTAACTTGTGGGTATTTGTGGGGAATGTGATAATAAACTGTGGCAAAAGGATCATTTTGTGGAGGTAACAATATCTTTATGTCATGGCCAAGTGTGTAGTCATGGCTTCAAGATCCTACATTGGGAAAACAATATCCTTTTCTCATGGCCATACATAAACAAACCTGCTTGACCATAGCAACCTGGGATTTTCAGAAATGGATATTAATAAATACATTAAACTCTAAGACTGATGATACGCGGGGCATCTTTTTGAGCAATGTTGCCGTCAGCGGGCAAACAGGTGAGACAAAGGGCCCACGACCAATCTAAAATATCCAGATAGAGATTTGTTACCCATTCTCCATAGGAAAGTGCCCAAGCAACATTGCTCAAAAAAAGTTGCCTGGCAAAATTGCTAAAAAATGTGCCCCGTGTATAATCAGCCTAAGCCACAAGAAAAGGATATTGTTCCATCAATATCTCGAGGTCATGACTTCACATGTGACCACGATGTAAAGATGTTGTTTACTTGACAAAATGATCTCGTGGCCACAATGTACCTTCACATTCCTACAGGTTAATATGTTTTGTCCTAAACAATATTAACTAAACCGAACATGATCGATCCTGCTCACCATGTAAACATAATGGAACTGCTAAAATGCAGTCTAAACTTATATGCAATTATATCAATAACTTTATTGATTTTTTTCAATTTCAATCATCTGAAAACAAAAATACTTTTTAGTTGTGTTGACAAGAAAATAACTTAAGTCAGAAAATAATAAACAAAAGTTGTGCATAAACACAGCCTGTGCCCAGATAGCTATGTTTTAAAAACTAAAAAAATAAAACAGAGGTACAATGCAGATGATGACAACATGAATAATAATAATAATAATAATAATAATAATAATAATAATAAAACTGACTTCATAAAATGACTGGATATTTCAATATTGAATATTACATATCTCTTTATTGACTGACATGTGCAGAAGGTTTTAAAGAATCATTGCAGAAAAATGTATCTGACAAATGAACAGTTTATGAACATGTCAAATCTGAACTGGTGGTACAACTATCCCTTCAATGTCTTTATTAAGAAATAAAAGACTCTGACTTGCTGCATGATGTAACTTTAATTGATATACTGTAAGCCCAAATATTGAGAAGGTGTCTGACAGTCAGTCAAAACATATACTTACAAAGCCAAAGACGCTCTGTGCTGGGGTGTATGTAGCTGCTGTTGACACAAGCAAAAGAAATCAGAAGAAGAAACATCACTGAATATGTTGTGTGTCTGTAAATTAAAATGTTCCCATTGTTCATCAATGATTATTAACTATAATCAGTGTGTTATGAGCATGGCAAATCACAGATGCAGGATGCTTGATTGGTTATTACAACAATTATCCAATTAATGTCTTAAGACATTATGGATGACTAACTTGCTGCATGATGTTGATATAAACACAAATGCTAAGATGTCTGACAGTCAGTCAAAGCATACTTACAAAGCCAAAGACGCTCTGTGCTGTGGCTCTTAAAAGAGGCTTTGGGGTGTATGTAGCTGCTGCTGACACACAAGCAAAATATATCCAAAGAAAAAACATCACTGAATATGGCCGAGCTGTGTCTGTTCAAATTAAAATGTGCCCATTGTCCATCCATGATCATTGATTAATCAGTAGGCTATGTTATAAACATGGCAAAACACATGCAGTATGCTTGATTGTTTATTACAAAACTATCCCATTAATGTCTTTATTAAGCCATTACTGATTACTTTAACTTGCTGCATGATGTAACATAAATTGACCTTAACCCAAATAATGAGAAGGTGTCTGAAAGGCAGTCAAACCATATACTTACAAAGCCAAAGACAAAGAAGATGTGGCTCTTAAAAGAGCCGTTGGGGTGTATAGCTGCTGCTGACACAAGCAAAAGAGAAAGAAAGAAACATCACTGAATATGTGAGATATTGCAAATGTCTGAACAATTAAAATGGATTCAGTTTCCATCAATCATTATTGACTACTCAGCGTTATGAACATGGCAAATCACAGATGTAGAGAATGACTGCTGGATTAATCACTTACAACAATCAGATGGTAATCAAAACTAGAAAAAAAAAGAAAAACAAATCATTATTTTCATTGTATAATTTCGCAAAGCTCTAATAAAGCTATTATACATATACATCAAACATTGTCAGCTGTCAGCAATAACAATTTTACAAGCAATTACAAGCAATAACAAATGTTTTTCAGATATGTCTAACAATATTATGGTACACTGAATAATCAAATGTAAAATGCCAGCCTTGATTGAGTTCATTAAAGATTAATCCTTGTTAAAGCTACACAATTGATCCAGAGATGTGAGGGACTTTCTCTTTAAAGTAATGATTGTCATTTGACAAACATTCGTGTCGATAGGCAGTCCTTAATTGTTACAAAATCACAAGGGTGGCTGATTTTATTATTGAGCTCTCATCTTGCTCGCTCTCTCTCTCTCGTTATGCAGCGCGCGCGTGTGAGAGAGCGGCAGCTCGCGCTATTAACGGTCGCAATTATTTCCAAAGATACTTTTAATAGTATTAGTATTAAATAATTCCTTTTTAGATGAAGTTAACATGATAGAAGTGATTTTGAAACAAGTGCTTCTCTCAATCTGAGCACATTTGCTCAAATGTCCAAATGAGCGCAAATGATGTCACACACAGGCTATTTAACGGCTTTTAAGGAAATGGTAGGAAAAAGACGGAAAACCATTGTTTGTGTCAACAAATGTGGTACATTTACTGGAAAAGGCGGTAGGCTACCTCAACCTTTTCACATTTGAACGAGTTCGTATGAGAAAACGTCTGTTATTTTTGTTAAAATTGACTAACCTGAGAAAAACGAACTTTTCCCTCACATATGTCCTATAATTGTTTTATTATTAACTTTCGTCATATTTTGAAATATAATTGACATCTGTAGCGTAGTTTTACGTGTAATATAAATAAATTGTGTGTGTGTGTGTGTGTGTGTGGGGGGGGTTGTGTTGGGGGGTGTGAGTACACGATCCGTTCCACCTGCACGATCCGTCCGCGCATGCGCGTAATGACGTAGTGGAAAACGCGCATGCGCAAATGACAATTCTGTTTCGCGACGATTTACGACACTGCACGATCTGTTCGATCACAGCGAAAGAAAATGGAGTACAGCGAAGGTAAAGAAAAGTTTGCTCTTTACGCTGCCGTTAGGCAATATTTGGTTGACGGGCTGGTGGATGCGGCGTTGAAGAAGAAGGTCTCAAGAATGGCTGCAAATTTCGTTATAAGAGGTAAGTGTGGGTATTTGAAATATTAGCATTGTTTTAGTTAACATGTGTGAGCCTGTCAGTAACGACGCTCCATCTAGTCAGACATAGTAACCGCCAACATTTTTCACCACACATGTGTTTGCTTCCCTGAACAAAGACACATGTGCACATAAGTGCTGTATTGTAATACCAAGCAAAGCAGCAAAATCATTACTTAACAAACATTGTTTGTCTATAACAGAAAGTAAATTATTCTACACTGGTCCCAGTGCACAATTCATGAGGCTGGTTGTGCTGTCTGAGGAGCAGAGGCGGGCTGTCCTGGAGGAGTGCCACAACAACCCTGGCACAGGGAACCATGGGGGCGTGAGGGCGACCATGGACAGGATTGTCGTGGGGTACTACTGGGACAGCATAAAGGCAGATGTGGCAGATTGGGTAATTTTTTGGAACTCTCGTGGAATTTAACACTATGGCTCTCAGGCAATGAATTGATTTAGTGGCTTTGTTTGACTTCAGTTAATTATTTGGTCTAAATAATAAATGTATCCATCAGGTCAAAAGCTGTCACAGATGCCAAAAGAATGACCCCATAAAGACTGTGTCTCCTGCCCTTCACCCTATTAAGGTAGAGCTTACCTTGGTGTACCACTTGAAGCAACAAGTTATGTATAAGGTGATGTGGTAATATTACATATCTCCACAGGTGAAAGAGCCGTGGGAGGTGGTCGGTATGGACCTCATTGGTCCACTGAAAAAAACTGTGAAAGACCATCAATACGTCCTCACAGTGACAGACCTGTTCACCAAGTGGGTTATCGCTGAGCCTTTGAAGTGTGGCTCCAGCACTGAGGTGGCTGAGGCACTTGTGTCAAAGCTGTACACATTTGGTATGGTCCGGAAAATCATCACTGACAGGGGCCGTGCATTTGTTAACGAGGTATGTGTCCTGATTACCCTCTCCCTTCACACAGGTCATATGACATCATCACAATTCACGCTGTTTTAAGCGGTCATTGGTCATTTCTGAGACCAATAAATATTGAAAATAATTATGTGTGTCTGAATTACGTACAGCTTAATGCATACATATTTGCGGCGCTGAACATCAAGCATGCCATCACAAGTGCATACCATCCCCAGTCAAACGGCCAAGTAAGTGTGCCATCATGACATCCTACAAAACAGTAAAGTCAACTTTAGCCAATGTATACTAAAGTGCATGTAGTAATTCCTTTCTATGTTGAAGGATGAGAGAACTAATCAAAATGTGAAGAGGACTCTCAGAAAATATGTTAATCAGCACCAGGATGATTGGGACATCCACCTGCAGGCCATAGTTTATGGAATAAACACTGCAAAACAGGTTATTATTCAAAATGACTAGATAACGTACATCACATACATGTTTTAAGAGTTTTATTTTGTGGTTCAATGCAATCTAACAAAACCTTTTGTTTCAAATTAGAGATCCACCAAGTACAGCCCGTACTTTTTAATGTACAATAGGCACCCCCGTCTACCACAGGCATTAAATGCCTGTGAGACAGACGCCGCCTTTGAATTGGCAGACCCAGAGGAGGAGCTGGAGCTAAAACTAGCTGGAGTCAAGGCCCTCAATGAAACGGTTTGTTCAGAGTTGTGTGGATGGCATGTTCAATTTGAATAAGAATGTTTATAGTAATTAATATATTCTTATCTTTAAGGTACGGAAAAACATTGAAAAGGCGCAGGGCAAACAAAAAAAGGCTTTTGAGGCAAAGAAAAGGAAAGGGGTTCGCCAGTGCTCAGTCAAGGCAGGGGATGAGGTCCTAATTGGGGAGCCCAAAAAGAAGGTGAAGAAGGGAAATTGTTTACAGGATCTCCACCAAGGGCCATTCACCCTCACATCCCTGACAGAGAAGGGTGTGGCAAGTGTGGCTATGTCAGGGAAAATACAGAAAGTCAATGTTTCGCAACTGAGGCCCTACTTTCGGCCACAAGGTATTGTAATAATCCTACTTGGTGACATAGCAAATATAAACATGACACTTGACAATGACGATTAGTCTTTACTTTCCTGTTGTGTAGACCATAGCCATGAATCTGAGGGCAGCCAAAACGATACAGAGGGCATCAGACTGGTGGACCACCAGTATGCCAATAATGGTCCACTGTGGTCCAAGAGGTTGGGTCCTCAGCAAGAACAACTGGTGAGTGCCAAACTAAACTGGATAGTTCACATGCACAGCTTGTTGGTGTGCTTCAAACAATAAATGCATGATTGCTCATTCCTAACAGGGATATTTTTTGTTATTTCTAGCTGACCTATGTGCTGGACAGAGCACGTCCAGCAAAAGAAATTGTTGTTCTGGATGGCCCAGTGTGTCTTCAAAGGGAGGACTTTTGGAGCCTGGGGCTAGATGAGGAGATGGAGAGCAATGTAAGTGGATATTGCCGTAAAGAGTTTGGATGGTTCTAATGCCTTCATTGCAATTATGCAAAACGTTCTGTGCTTTCAGATTGGGAATGCGTGCTTCAGGCTGGTAGAGGAGGCAGCCAGGCGACATGTATGTATTTGTATTTACCTTGATGACTTGTACTCATTTTTGTGAGATATGTAACGGCTAGCTGTGCATTAAACGATTTGAATGCACGACGTGGAGGCGAAGAACCGCCCGATGCGCAGCGGAGTGCATTCAAATTGTTTAATGCACAGCTAGCCGTTGATTATCCGGTTTATGCCATGGTCATTTCCCAGCATTCACATATTAAAGACGTTAACAATATTTGTGCTGCAATATTTGACCGGAACAATAAAAATGATCAGCCAATCAGAATCCAGTATTCAGACAGACCATGGCATAAATGTATATGAAATGCAGACATACAATTTTATTCAGGGCATGGATGTCCACATTGCTGACCTATATGACGTCCCTACATGGAAACTAAGGGAACCTAGTTTGCCAGTAAGTTGCATAAAGTGTTGACAAGTCCAGCAGATACACCTCTTTAAGTGAAGATATCCAAGGAGATCTGAACATTTGTTTTTTGTTTTTTCATAGGACAATGTGGAAGCAAAAGATATTGTCATTTTGCCAGCATGGTCTAGGGGGTCACAAACAGCAAGCCACTACATGCTTTGTGTACAGTTACATTTTTTAGTGTTTCCTCTATTTTTTAAACCAGTTGGTGCCCCTATAGCTGGCATTAATGGTGTATGATCTTCACAGGTATTAGTAGTTGCTAAGAAGGAGGCTATTTTTCTGGACTCATTAAGTCCAAATGGGTTTGGAGATGAGGAATACCGAACCATATTTAGGTTTGAAACACATAAGCAGAGGACATTAGCAAGGTTTGACCTGTGATCGCTTAAGGCTAACACAGAGAACAGACAGTGCATGTAGTTACATGTAGTTACATGCTACTATGGGAATTAAAGTTAATACATGATGGGTGCCTTTTCTACAGTTCTTTCATCCAGTTAAGCCTGAACAGCACTCTGAAAATCTTCAATCTGATGACACTGTGTAACAGCCTTAACAAATACAGATCAAACTGAGTGAAATGGACTGATATCCTGTTCAGGAAAAGCCTTGTTCTCTGGCTTCAGGTTTGAGGAAAAGCCTTGTTCTCTGGCTTCAGGTTTGAGTAAAAGCCTTGTTCTCTGGCTTCAGGTTTGAGTAAAAGCCTTGTTCTCTGGCTTCAGGTTTGAGTAAAAGCCTTGTTCTCTGGCTTCAGGTTTGAGTAAAAGCCTTGTTCTATGGCTTCAGGTTTGAGTAAAAGCCTTGTTCTATGGCTTCAGGTTTGAGTAAAAGCCTTGTTCTATGGCTTCAGGTTTGAGTAAAAGCCTTGTTCTCTGGCTTCAGGTTTGAGTAAAAGCCTTGTTCTCTGGCTTCAGGTTTGAGTAAAAGCCTTGTTCTCTGGCTTCAGGTTTGAGTAAAAGCCTTGTTCTCTGGCTTCAGGTTTGAGTAAAAGCCTTGTTCTCTGGCTTCAGGTTTGAGTAAAAGCCTTGTTCTCTGGCTTCAGGTTTGAGTAAAAGCCTTGTTCTATGGCTTCAGGTTTGAGTAAAAGCCTTGTTCTATGGCTTCAGGTTTGAGTAAAAGCCTTGTTCTATGGCTTCAGGTTTGAGTAAAAGCCTTGTTCTATGGCTTCAGGGTTGGGCAAAGACATTGTTCTATGGATTCAGTTTTGCATAATTTTTTTTCCAGACAACTTGCAGGAGCAGTGGCTAATGGACCGTGGGTGGAGAAGACTGGCAAAGATTTTGATGTAACTTTGCTTACTATGTAATTTTGGCATTTCATTTTGCTCAGCGGACACTATATACTGCAATGGTTGTCAACATTACATCTGAGTAACCGTGTATTACTTTTCAGCCATTTCCAGTTCAGTCAGATGGACAGAGCTGTGGGATCTTCATGCTTATGGTAAACTTATACAACTTATACTCAATTTTTCCCGTTTGTCCTACATCTCTGTAATCATTATCTTTCTCTTTAACAGTACGCCCTCTGCATCTGTACTGGTGCCCAGTTTCACTTTTTGGATGTAAGTTGTAATTCATGGAATGTATGTATCAAAGAATGTTAAAAAACAAACAATGCAAGACTCCAATATTACAGGCTGACATACCATCTATTCGGAAGTGGTGGTGTCTCCAGATTCTGGAGAAATTCGCAGTCGCAAGGTAGGACACATTTCAAGCAGTAAAACATTGGTCTGCTTTACAATTATGCTATATTAAAAGTACCATACTCTGACTTTTGAAAAGGCATGGGCAGCACTTCGGACAGCGCTTTGCCTTCTGGACAGAGGAGGCAGAACAGCTGATGGCAGGCACCCTACCACCGATTTATAGGATTCCTCGACCCCAAATAGTCAAGGTATGGCCAAACTAACCAGACAACCATTTTCACGTATGCATTCTATACAAGTAGGTCTCAAAAAATTTTAATATTGTGGAAAAGTTTGTTAATTCAGTAATTCAATGTAAAACTTGAAACTCATACATTATATAGATTTATACAACAGTTAAAGTCAAGTGGGTTTTATTGTCATTTCAACCATATACACTGTGTATAGTGAGACAAAATGTTTCACCATGGGTCAAGTGGTGTTACATTTAAGGTATATAAAAAGACATTTGGGACAGGTTACATTTAGTGCACACAGTCTTAAAAAAATAGTGCACATACATTATTACAGTGCATCCGGGGTGTATTCACACCCCTTTCAATGTTTCACCCTTTGTTACACTGCAGCCAAAATTAACACAAATAATGGCTAGAAATATTTCACTTAGTGTCTAATGAATCTATATAATGTATGAGTTTAACGTTTTAATTGAATTACTGAAATTGACAAATTTTTCCACAATATTCTAATTTTTTGGGACCTACCTGTATTTTCTTTGTGCATTATATGGTTATGAGTTAGCAGGTGCTTTTGTCCAAAGTGGCTTACAAATAAAAACAATACAAAAGTTAGCAATCAATGGTCTAATGAAAATACTGTGATATACAAACCATAACTCATAATAACTATTTAATTTATGCTGAAAATATGTCTTTAGGCCCCCTTTGAAAGACACAAAACATCTTATGTTATTGGGTAGTCTTAATTTATGGTATTTTACTTTATCAAAGGAGGAACAGGTAGAAGTGGAGGAGCTGCCCCTCACATTGAAACACATGTATCAGGCGGAATACATTGTGAGGAACAGTCCTGGGCTTTTCACTGGCCAGGTGCAAGAACCGTCATACATGTTGATGGATCATGATGACCAGATGAATGCGTGGAGGGTGCTGATGGAGTCGACGGAGTGGGATGCCAAGGAGCCTTTCATGTTCAGTTTTGAAAATATCCAGGACATGGAAGCATTCATGCTTATTTGCAGAGACACCCTCAACCTGAGAGTAAATGCTGGACGTGGGGTGCACAGTCACCCATATACAGTTTGTTAGTGTGTGAGAGTGTATCTGGGTGACTGTGCACTGTTTGTTAGTGTGTGTGAGAGTGAGTGACATTTTTTTTTTTTTTTTTTTTTCTAATTTCTTATTAAAAATACTCTGGTTCACTAGCTCACCAATACGTCTCATGTCACTTCTGTGTGCACACTATGCTTTCTTTCAAGTCATTTCTATTGTCAGTTTGAAATACTCTATAATGTTTCCCCAGACTTGTTTGTAGTTCTTTCTTCATGTAAGTGCAGATAGTCTAGGCAGAAATGCCTTCTGTAAACACCATTGAAGGGATTATTTTCCTCATTTAGATTATATAGATAGATATATTAGGCTATATAGACCCATATTAATACAAAATCACTCAATTTGAAGCTAACTAATATTAGCAGCTTTTAATAAAAAAATGACACACGAACCGTCTTTGAAGATACTACTGACCTCAGATCGAAACACGGCAAGTTAAGTTGGCCTAATGCCAAACAACAATGAATCCCAAAGGGGAGTATGGATGAAACTGAAGTTTTACAGTGACAGAAATACTTTATTCCACATGTAACCAAAATCGTGTATGTTCATGTTCAACAACAACTTTATTATTTTGGATTGTCTCCGCTGATCTTTGTAGCCTACATTGTGTTTTTCATTTAACAGTTCATGGCGGGTCTATTTTGATGTTTTTAAATGTATGCATTACGAAAGCTACATTTAAAAACATCAAAATAGACCCGCCATGAATTGTTAAATGAAAAACACAATGTAGCCTACAAAGATCAGCCGCCAGTTGTGCCGCCCGGCCGTTAAGTGTTTCGTCGCGTGACGTTTTCTACTACGTAATTACGCGCATGCGCAGAACGGATCGTGCAGGTGGAACGGATCGTGTACTCACAGGGGGATTACCTCGCAGTCCAAAAAAGGTGCAGTCTCCACTGTGGCGATCCAGTCAGAAGTGACGTCCGCAATGCGCGCGCCGGGCATTGACTGCAGCTCAGGTTCTTTCGCGGGCTTGGCACGCGAGTGAGAATTTAAATCTTGTGATGTCCAAATACATTTTCTCGATTTAAAATATATATATATATATATATATATATATATATATATATATATATATATATATATATATATATATATATATTTATGTATACTTAATCATGCCTTGCATTACAGTACCCTGTCATCAAATGACAAATATAAAATAAAATAAAATAAAATTGAGGTGGCACTTTTTATCCCACATTCGGGTAAGGGCTCGGCCCCATTAGACAAAAGGCTCCCATTATTGATACCAATACTTTGTTTGCATAATATCGAAGTTAAAACTTCAACACAATCACTTAAGTGTTTGCAGTATATTCTGTTTATTTTGATAATTTCTTTTTTAAATTAAGTATACAGTGCAATTAAATTGAAAAATATATTATCATATTAACAATACAGTTTTTAAATAAAAAAAAATATCTGAAAGCGTCAAACTGCTCGATTAGATCTCATAATTTACTGTTTTGCTTTGACTCAGTTTGAAGACTGTTGTTTCAATGTCTAAATAGGCTATGGTCGACTGGATCATTTTGCAAAAAAAATAAATATAAATAAATATAAAAATAAATAAAATGGAACAAATAAACACAGTAAACAATGCTTTAAGTTTTTCAGATAGCAATATTCAGGTAAACTGAATAATCAAATGTAAAATAACAGCATATATCCTTGATTGCCTTTGTTAAAGATTAATCCTTGTACAAAATTGATTCAGTCAAGAGATATAAGGGACTTTTTTGTCTTGTGTCACATGCAGATTGCAAATGACAAACCTTAGTGTCAATGGGCCATATAGGCAGTCCTTGTCGAGCCCTGCATTATTATTATTATTATTAATATTTTTATTATTGTTGTTTTTATTACAACATGTGGGTGGCTGATTTCATTATAGAGCTACCATTGATATACATGCTCTCTCTCTCTCTCTCAATTCAATTCAATTCAAGTGAGCTTCATGGCATGACTTGCACAGTATTGCCAAAGCATTGACCATTGCTTGAACAAATGATTATATAATACATAAAAACAAGATCTAGAAATCAGTAAACATAATTAAATGAATATTTTTTTTAATAAACAAGAAATAAAAAACTCTGTACAACGTGTAGATGTAAAATAAAATTTAAAAAAAAAAATCTGCTTTAGTCTCTCTCTAAAATTAAGAGAACTTACTTGTAGCCCACTGAAATACACACACACACACCCCCTACATGGCAAAAATTACAAAACAAACCTCGGAGCGTCAGGCAGAGAACGTTACAAAGTGGACCAAATGCAATAACTAAAATAATAATTTTCCTAAATAACTTTTCTTGTCGGCTTACCAACAGTTTAATATGGAAATGGAAAGAATTAATTTATTTGTCTTACCTGTGTTATTTTCCTCTTTTCTTTTCTTCATGTTTTCCTTGGCTGCATTCACTACTCTATAAACATTTTTTTAGAGCTCCTGGGAGGCAACCTTATTTTCTTCATGCATGGGGAATGCATAAACCTAATTGTAGCCTATATGTTCAATTATATTATTGAAGGGTATCATGATTTTGAGGTCTTTTTCAAAAAATGAAAATGATTAATTTAACATTAACTTCATTTTACAATGAATTCAAATAATACTATAGTAAAAAAATACTAATAATATCAATCTGCCTTGTCGAGCCCTTGTTCAATCAGTTAAAACAAGAGATTTTGTTTTAAGGAATAGAGTGAAGTCAGCTAAAAATGGGCCGCGTTTTGGTAACTGACTTATCATACCATCAAATAAACTATGCATGAGGACTAATGACATTTTTATAAATTAGCATGGGTCTCTTAAATATGTATATATTTTTTAAATGTCAAAAAGTATAATTGTTTTAAAATTAAGAGAGTTAGAGTATCAGGACGTACCTTCTTGAGCCACGGCACAACATTCAGGTAAAATGCACAAAAAAAAAAAAAAAATGAAACCTTGAGTTTAATTAATTTTTTCTTGTCAACAGGTTCCACAAAATTTAATTATGAAAGTTGGAAACAAATATTTCAAATTTATCTAACTTAATGGAGTTGTTTTAGGGAGAAATAATATTTTTGACTCAAGCCAACTATTATCACTAATTTTTGCTCAACAAGAGACATTTGAGTTTAACTAAAGTCAGTTATGTTATATGGACTAACAAAATTTGTTTAGAAGTTGCATATTACATATTTGTCTATTCAAAGTAAACTAATGATTTTACAACAAAACATTCAATTCAAGCATAATTAATCAAAATAAAATGCTTTCACTAAATTTAATTTTTACTAGTTAGATTGAATTAACTCTAGTTTGTCAACAGGTTCCACACAAATTATTTCAGTAATTCAACATTTGTTAGTTCCTTTATTCACCAACACAAGAGTTCATCAACAATACAACACAACTGTTTATCAAAGACAAAAAAAACGGTTAAACATACGCATGAATGGGAGCATTTAAAGTTCTTTACCTTTATAAAAAAAATAAAATAATAATAATAATAATTTTAATAATTCAACTCTGGACACGCTTTACATGCATGTCACCCAATGGTGCGTGTCTCACAAAAAAGAAAAAAAGGTATATAATCGTTCAAGAGATTTTCAATTAAATGGTTTCAAGTGCAAAGCAGGCCTTCATGTTAAACGCCACACGCTCAATGCTGGTTCACTCATACAGTTTGTTTTTAATCATCTGTACCTTGGTTGAGAGTAGCATCCAGCTGGAGGAAGATTTTCTGAAGCACCTCAAAGAACGTTTTCAGTTCAGGTTCATTGCATATATGACACCCATTAAGAGTGCACATGCAGAAGCCATGTCTCCCAAGTCGTGAAGCACTTCAACACCCTCAATCACTATTCCAACATCAACTGGAGTGGTGGTGGCATCACCCGCCTCAGCATTAATGCTGTAGATGCCAAAGACAACTTGTTCAAGGTCCCTCCGGGCAGCACAGCCATCTGAATTCCACACACAAAAATGAAATCACCAGCCAATTACATAATTCCAAAGAGCTCATTTGCATTGCATTTTTCACCGTAAATGTTTTAAAATAGTGCTTGATTACTAACTTTTGATCCAAACTGATTCCTCACAATTTGCACACTCACTGGCCACTTTATTAAGAACACCTGTATGATCTGATATCATCTAATATAGCAGCTCTGCCATAAGTACTACTTTTATAAGATCATTTTTCAATTTTTAAGATTAAATTATCAGAAACATGATTTTTGGTCTAGACCAAAATTGCCATTCCTACAAGCCATATCCCACAATGTTAAATGGATATTGTGATATTCTTAAAACCCTCTGGCCCTCTTCGTTTAGGACTCACACTTGCCTCCTTCGCGGTCAAAAGTGACCGAAGCCTTGAAATGTAACTTTTTTTTTCCTCAATGTAATATATTTTTGTTCAATAATATTTTTGGATTATTATTTATAATTTTTAGGGAATTTTATGATACTATGCAATATTTATACAATTTTAATGAGCTATTTTCTTAGTAAATAAATAAAGAAAAAAATAATAATTCTATGTTTTAATAAATGCAATATTTCACATTAAAATAGAGTGAAGGCATTTAAAATCCTTTTTTTTTTAAGTGAGAATTGGTCCATCTGGAGGCATTAAAAAATACAAACTTGTGTAATGTTGCGTAACCTCTTGTATTAGCAACCTATATAGATATATACAGAGGCTTTTGGATTCCTGTTGTTTTTTAGACATACTTTCTTAATTTTTTTTAGGTTTTGCTATTAGATATACATCTAGACATTCTAAAAGACTACTTTTGGTCAAGGTTTAGATATTTTTGGTTAGAGAAGTATCAGGTTTTACATTATGATTACAGTCAAACATTAAAGTCTTGTTAGAAAGGGAACACATAGAAAGCATTTTTGTTAATCAGTATTTGATAATTAACAACAAAATAAGGAATAGATAGTGATAATTCAAAACACTTTATATAAACATTTTTTAATTAATTGATATTTTATTCAATGTAATTCAATTAATGTTAACATATTTTCAAAATTTCCTCTGTTGCAGTTTTACCAGTTCATTTCTGTGTATATATGTAGGCTATACAGTGGTATGCCAAAGTTCCAGACTCTAATTGGAAGCTATAGAAAGCGTTTAGAGGCTGTTATTTCTGCAAAAGGAGGATGCACAAAATATTGAGTTAATTTTTCTTTTGTGGTGCCTAAATTTATGCACATGCCTAATTTTGTTTAAATAATTCTTGCACACTTTCCATAAATCATATAAACTTTATTTCACTTCTCAAATATCACTGTGTTTGTCTCCTATATGATATATTTAACTGAAATTTCTTATCCAGACAACCAATGATTTATAAAGGAAAATCATGAAAATTTACAGGGGTGCCCAAACTTTGGCATACCACTGTATGTGTGTGTGTGTGTGTGTGTGTGTGTGTGTGTGTGTGTGTGTGTGTGTGTGTGTGTGTGTGTGTGTGTGTGTGTGTGTGTGTGTGTGTGTCTCTACATTGCACTCCTGATATTCTAGACAGTCACCCCTTGATTGCTGCACACTTTTTTTCTGACTAGTGGCTGATTTGTAGTTTGTACCACCAAAAGATTCACTGAGTTTTCACATTTTTTTGTATTTCCCATTCATTTCCTATGTCGGTCATTTTTGACCGTGAAGAAGGTAAGTGTGACTATTTTTTTTTGGACTCTTTAACTTAAGCCTGGAATACACTACACGATTTTTGCCCCAATTTTCCCCCGATTTTACAGTCTGAACAAGTTGATGCTAGTTGAGGAAAGTCGGAGCCAGTCTGCAGATTACAGCTGACAGATTCCACCGAAAATCGCGTAGTGTATGATGGTCACAGACTCCGATTTTTTAGCTTCAGACTTTGATTCTATCCAGTCGGAGGATATCAAACATGTTTGATATTTTCAGCCAATTTTAGAACACATATGTTTTCATTTGTCATGTGTCTCCTAGCAACAAGGCGCACGTTTCTGCGTGAGTTTGTTGTGATCGGAACAACTTTACGCGACTGAAGATCATACACTACCAGACTTTAGTGTATGATGCCCAGTTTTCCTTTGTCACCATTTACAAAGTCGGTAAGTGTATGATGCCTAGTGTTTTAAAAATCTGTTCAGATTTTAAAAGTCGTGTAGTGTACTCCAGGCTTTATCCGAATCATGTCCATGATTTTTTTGTGTGTTCATATTGCTAATGTGACAAAAGTCACCAAGTGTCATCTCATTCCGATGAAGCTACGATTTTTTAAATTTCAAAATATAAAATTTTTCGGTCAAAATTGACCGAAGAGGGCCAGAGGTTTTTAAAAGCCCTAGGATACCGTTATTGCTGCAGTAATTGTTACCTACCAGATACTCTTTGAAGAGACTGCTCTGATCTTCATTTAGGTAGCTACAAAGTGCCCTGAGGAGGCACTCCCTCTTCTTTTCAACAGTTTTATTCTAAATAGAAAAAAAGCAGCATCAACATACATACTACAAACCTATTACACTTCTATAATTATGTGAAATGGGTGAAACTTTAAAAGTAGGTACATGTACAATGACCATTTACTTATACAAACATTATGAATGATTATGCAATTGGTCAATTACAGAGCACACTCAAGTAGGGCTGTCACGATAACTACTTTTTGTTGTGCGATATATTGAACCAAAATTAATTGCGATAAATGAAATTATTGCCATTTTAAGACCATTTTATGCCACTGAATTCATATAAACAGTATAATGATAAAATAGCATAATAATGCATGTTCCGTTTTCTTCCCACGGAAAGGGCAACCCAGTGTACAAAGGATATTACTCGGTATTCCACATGTGTTTGTTTATTTTAATTTATTTGTTTTTCACAAAGGATAACCAGGTAATAAACCTGAAACACAGAAAATGCAACATTTAAATTTTCATACATACTACAAACAGCCCCAGTTCATTACCTCAATAACATTTCAAAAATACAAATATAATAATATTAAATGTACTATAATAATAATAATAATCATCATCATCATTACTTCATAATTTGTTTGTATGTACACGCTTCACACATAAAGCTAAAGAAAGTAAACATAGAACAACAACATAGCATGGCGACAGCAGACAACAGGAATCATAAAGCAGACAAGAAAACATTTGAAATTAAGAGAGCTTACCAAGTGGCTACACACCGGGTTGAAAGTCATTACAAATCAAATGAATCTCCCACTTCCTTTTTATAGTAGACACCGGTCACATGTTTCTCACAGGACACTCCTCTTAAAGGGGCACTACACTATAAACTGCTATTTGCAACATGTATACAATTTTTATACATTGATAAACATTGGATTAAACAAAAATCTCACAAATGACTGAACTCCGCAGAAAACACAACACCTCCCACTTAAGTTCCTGATCTTATGATCCAGGGAACTTAACAAAATCACTCAAAGGACCCCTCTTAGTGACACCTTTTTTTTTTTTTTTTTTTCACAAGAGGGCCCTTTGCTTTGCACAATGTCTTTGTGTCTAATGAAAGCACGACCGATGGAGGAGCAGCTAAGTCCAATGTCCAAGTCAATCACATCCCTTTGGCAGGTGTGTGGTGTACTGCCCGGGTATGCGAGGTATGGGATGTGCATGCTCTTACTTCATATATGTGCAATGTGATGGGCATGGTGGCAGCGTAAGGCATGCACCAACCAGCCAACAGGGGTAAGGATGATGACAGAGTGACAAAAGTTTGGGCCAGAGGAAACGGCGGTGTGCAGAATGAGAGGGGTTCAGGAAGAAGAAGGTGTCATGGCGGCTAGGGTGGATGAGTTTTTTCCTCCACCGGAAGAAGGACCACCAATCTTCTCACGTCTCTTCTGATAACTGTCCTGGGTAGTGAAAAACTCCTCTTCTTCTGGCCACCCACCAGGGAGACAGGAAGGCCAGCACATGTCACGATGTCAGCATCCCTGACAATTCCTTTACTGTCAGGATATACCGTCAGTATCCGACCCAGACGAAACTGACCTCTCAAAGCATTTGGGTCAGCAACCCAGACAAGATCGCCGACTTTGACGTTCCTCTCTGTCCGGTGCCACTTATGTCGAATGAACAGATTTGGGCCAGCTAGTTCCCTCCACTTTGCCCAGAACCGGTCCACTCCGATTTGAATGGCCCTTAAACGACGCCAGGGATGGGTTTCTAGGTCAAGCCCGCTGGTGTCTCCTCCAATCGATGCTCGACCCAGTATAAGGGAGTTAGGTGTTAAATACTCGACCGCGTCCTCCTGTTCTTGAGCTCTGGCATCGATTGGGCGTTCGTTTGTCAGGTTGGCTGCCTGATAGAAAAGAGTTTGGAGCTCCCCCCATGTGAGAGACCCTACAGTTCCTCCGAGGCTCATGAGCGCCCTCTTCAAAAGCTTCACAGCAGCCTCCGCAGCTCCATTCCTGTGGGGTGCGTCTGCAGGGTGAAAGTCCCACTTCCACTCAGTCCCATTCTTAGCAGCTACATCTTCTATGGACGTAGCCTGCAGGCAAGCCAGATGTTTATGCAGCTCACACAGAGCAGACTTGGCACCAACAAAGTTGGTGCCTCTGTCGGACCATAGTTTCTGTGGATGCCCCCTCAGAGCAACAAAGCGGGAGTATGCTTGGAGGAAACTTTCTGCCGATTGGTCGTCGGTGAGGTCCGCATGGACGGCTCTCGAGGCCATACAACAGAAAACAATACCCCAGACCTTCTTACTTGTCCTTCTTTTAACAGCGTCTTTCACCTCGAAGGGGCCAAAAAGGTTGAGGGTTGTATACTTGAATGGATTTGCTCTTTTGGTACGCTCTTGAGGGAGATCACTCATTACTTGCTGACACATCTTGGCTCTTTGCTTTCTGCAGGTGACACAGTTGTTCAGTGCCTTCTTAACTGTTCTTCGTCCCTGCATGATCCAGGCTTTCCTTCGTGTCCGTAGAAGGGTAGAGGCAACACCTTCATGATTTTCTTCATGTGCCTCCCTGGCCAGTAGGGTAGCGAGCCACGATTGGCATGGGATTAGCGGTACAGCCACTCTATCCTCATTCCAGCGTTGGATTCTCCCTCCGCAGAGCAAGAGCCCTGTCTTTTCCTCCTTCTGAACAACTAGGCGATCCAAGGTTGTGTCCCGGAACTCGACACCATCTTGAGCTTCAAGAGCTAGATCTTTAAAAGCTGTTGCTCTTTTTTCCACAGACAGGTATGGTCTTGCCTCCCACTTTGACCGAACTGGGGCAGGGCTGTTGCCTAGCCAGATTTCTACTGCTTGTCTCATCCAAGCGATGGTCCCGCATAACCGTGCCAGTGAACTGAACCGTCGGGGGTCCACAAGGCGCACCAATGCAACACTGGATGGGCCTGACCATTTCCTGGGCTGGGCTCCTATTGTAACCAGTGCTGAGAACGCCTTCCTCCGAAGTCCCCCGATCTCTTCGACAACAGAGGGGTTGATCTCACCGGCAGTTTTCACAGGCCAATCTGATTCAGGCAACTTAAAAAATTCTGGGCCTTCCTGCCAGACTGATCCTTCAGCAAGCTCCTCAGGGGATGCTTCTCTTGTGAGGAGGTCAGCGACATTCTGTCTTCCTTCGACCCACCTCCAGCTATCCACTGATCCGGCCTTATGGATTTCTCCAATCCGGTTTGCAAAAAATGTCTGATAGCCATAACTATCCTTCTGGATAGCTCCCAGGATTGTCTGACTATCGACAAAATGGATCCACCGATCGACCTTGATGTAGCAGTGCTTCTCGAAGTATGTCTTCAGGCGGGATGCAAAGACAGCCCCGCCCAGCTCTGCTTTAATGACATCACCTTTCTGGTCTAGAGGAGTGAGCTTGGCCTTTGATTCAACCAGCTTCACTACGACTCCATAAGAAGCTTCACTACCATCAGAAAACGTAATCCCCATTGGGCAACCTATAGCTCCAAGGGGTGTGAGACTCCTGTCGAATTTAATTTGGCCAAGCCTCACATTTTGTTCAAAGAGTTTTATTGCAGCCTCTCGAAGACGTGGCGAAAGAGGATCGTCCCAGGTGTCCTTGGTGGGATGGTCTCTTCCTGCTTCCTGAAAGGACTTTCTTATGAGCATCACTCCTTGTTGCTTGGCAGGTGAGGCCAGGCCGATGGGGTCATAGAACCCTGCAATCTGACTCAGCAGCATGCGTCGGGTGAGAGGGTCGGGGGTGCTGCCTCTGATCTCATCCTCTCGTAGATCCAGACCAGTCCTCATCTTTCCTCGCCTCTTTGAGAAGTTCACTGACGTCAGCACTCAGAGTTTATCAGATTCAGGTTCATATCCCAATCCCAATACCTTGTTCTCCTCTTCCCGCATCTGGTTGGGAATTATCAGAGTCTTAGGCTCTGCTGACCTGACCTTGCTGGGGTCAATTGGATTCTCACTCCTCCCACATTGGCCTGTCAGGACCCAGGGCTTGAGGGCGAAGCCACCTGCTTTTAAGATCTCTTCCACTCCTTCGGTCATCCTAATCAGAGTTTGTAGATCATCATGCGACGTCAAGATGTCGTCCACATAACAGTCCTCTGTCAGGATCCGACGTTCTTCAACCATGGATGTGAACTGAGGCAGGTTTGCCGTCTCTCTCATGGCAACCTGAGCGATGCATCCAGCAGGCTTGTCACCGATGTTGACTCTGACAACGGCAAACACACCGATTTCATCTTCGGGGTTATCCCTCCAGAGGAATCGATGGAGATGGACCTCCTCGTCCTTCAGCCACACGGAATTATACATTTTCTTTACATCGCCAAGAGCAGCATACAATCTGCTCCTGAATCTAAGCAGGACACCTCGGATCGAGTTGAGGACATCAGGGCCTTTGTGCAGGAGGTTGTTCAGGCTCAACCCTTTAAACTCCTGGCTACTGTTCCAGACTATCCTCACTGGCGTTGAGCTAGAATGAGGATTCGGGGCAACCAGATGGCTAATATACCAGAATGGGCCGTTCCAACCCTTGATTTTTTCCTTCGTGAGCTCGATGGCTGCTCCTCTTGATACCATCTCACGGATCTGCGCACCATATGCCGCTTTCCACACAGGTTCTCTTCCCAGCCGAGCCTCGAGGTTCAAGAAGGTTGCTTCTACTGCTCGGCGGTTGTCTGGCAGAATCGCTGGACTTACTTTCCATGGGTAGGCCGCATCCCAGTGCGGGGCGTCGCTGTGTTTGTCCGCTAGCACATAAGAGAGGCAGTCCTTTATCTTTTCCAAGTCCTTTTCTTCTCCAAGGGTAATCTCTTTGCCTCCCGGAGGGCACTTACTGCACTTGCAGCTCCCGCATTTCGGGTCACATGCTGCTCCAATACTATCCCATTTGAACCACTCAAACACCTCCTTATTTGTGACAGTGGTGCTGCTGAGGGTCACTTCTTCTATCCTCGTTGGGTCCTCGCTCAGGTCTTTGGTGTCCACAAGGACCTCCTTATACCCTCTTGAGGATGTTCTCATAGACCTTGCAAAGTGAGTCTCAGACTGGTGCAGCATTAGGTCAACCACCTCGAATAGATCAGGGTGAGTACCACCAACAGTTTTGCCCAATGGGCCATCCCAAAGTACTAGATCTCCCTCCAACTTGAACGGCTGTGGAACTAGACGACCCTCCCGGTGACTGATCAGAAGATCGATGTTCTCAGGGCGGACCAGCTCTTCTGCAGCGACATCAGGAAAGATCTTTTGCAGTTGTTGCGGAGTAACAGGCTGACTTATCTCCGCAATACTCTCCAGACCATAGCAGAGCAGTTTGTGTTCCATTACCATCCCCTTGATGGTCTTCACTCTTAGTCGAAGGGAGTACCTCTTGGTTGTAACTGTCGTTCTCATCCCTCCTATTCCGTGAACAATTAACTTGATGCGCTCGCCAATCAGTCCAAGGCGCTGGGCAGCTTTGTTTGTTATATAATTGGTGTCAGAGGCAAGGTCAATAAGAGTGCCTATCAGCTGGCCTGAATTAGTTGTCACTTCCAGTAACATCATTATAACTGGGTACTCTTTCAGTCTACCTCCAGCAGTGCAGATCGTAGTTGAGGCTTTGTTGGAAAATGCCTTCCTGAATTCTGCTCTTAATTCTGGAGTGACTTTCGCCAGGAGCTCTTCTTGCTTGCCGGTCAGACCAAGGCCTTTTCTCTCCACCCTTTTTGTAACTTGCACCTCACTGCCAGCGTCTTTCTCTTGAGCGATGGACTTGGGGCAGAGCAGATAATGGTGAAGCTCTTCTTTGCGGCAGTCTATTTTACTGCAGAGGAACTTCGGGTTGCATTGGCCATCCTTCAGATGGAAACACAGGCACCGATTGCATACCCCATGGGTCTTTAAATGGGCTTTCCTTCCCTGGATATCTAACTCTCTGAAGGCTTTGCAGGCAAACAGCCTGCCAGCGTGTGCCTCATCAGCACAGGCAGTGCACAAGCCCCAGCGTGGCTTCAACTGAGACTCTCTTCGGCCTGAGGTAACTTTGGAGAATGCTTTCTTAACTCCTCCTTCGGGCTTATCTGCTGGGCCTTTAACTGAGGATCTTCCCTCTCTAGGGCCTACCTCCAGCTGATCCAGCTCCTCCAGGATTGCTTCCTGCTTCTTCAGGAAGCGCAGTAAGCAGTCGAAGTGGTTATGTGAAGCAAACCCATTCACAGACTCCATCTTGTGCGCAATCCATTTCTCCTTCAGAGAGCTTGGTAGTTTGCTTTCAAGGGACTGCGCTACCCAACGGTTCTTTATAACCTCCTCTTCTCCCAGGATCACAAGGTTACTAAGGGCCCGCTCCACAGCTTGGATTAGCTCAATTGCTTTCCTAGGGTTTTCTCCCTTTACAGGGGGTAGCCCCTGAACCTCCTCGGATATCTTCAGGACGATTTTCCCCTTGTTCCCGAAGCGGTTATTGAGGCGCCTAAACATTTCATCCGCTGATGCACAGCTAGACAGAACCAAGTCTTTCTTCACCCTGTCGTCGAGACTTGCCAGGAGGTGGAACCTTGTAACACCAGCCGTCCTCTGTGGGTTTCCCAGCTGTTCCAGCTCTTCCCACTCAGCCTTCCACCGATAGTAGTCAGTCATATCTCCCGAGAACCTGGGCAGGCGTGTTCTTTCAAGGCTGACCTGTGGTCTGAAGCCGTACGTCCCAGGATGCAGGCCAGGGATGCTTTGTAATGGTGCATCCGGAAGTGCAGCTTCTCCAGTACTAGATGCAGGTATTACACTGGGGATTTGGGGCTGCGTGCCAGCTCTACTAGGCCCCTCACCGAACTCGCTCTGCTCTTCATTAATACCTGATTCTTCAACCTCTTCTATCCGCTTCAACTTTTGCCAGTTCCGTACCCAGTCATGCAGTCTGTTGACCAGCTTGTATTGCTGCTGCTTATACACTGTTGTCTTGGCTCCAGGGACAAGACCTTCCCATTCAAACACCTTCTGCTCAAGCATTTTAATTCTCTCCACCAGGCCCTCTCTCAGGACTTGAAAGTCGTCCTCCGATAACTCCTTCATATCAGAGTTCTCCACTTCAGTACATTTCTCCTCTGCACCGTCAGCGTACAATTTAAGATCGACATAGGCGAATTTGGACCATAACGTCTCCTTAGCGAGCCGGAGCGTTTCTGCATAGGTAGCAAGGCACAGCGCCATTTTCTCCTCTACATAAACCGCTTCTTTTCCTGCTTTTTCTTCCTCACTTTCCACCTCCCCTAGAGCATCAACATATTCGAGTCCAGTGTCGTGCAACTTTCCAAAGTCCACACCAAGTGCTCTGATCTCGTCGATAAGCACCCTTTTTTCTAGGAGGTCTACAGTGAGGGACAGCCTTTTGGCTCTCTTGCTAAAAGAGCTCTGCGCTATTGAGCGCTTTCCTTTTAGGGCCACTAATTCTGCCGCATCCATTTTCCTTTCCATGCACGGAGCAAGGCGCTGTTCCACAGAGGGGTCTATTCAGCCTATACCTCTTCTCGTGGTGCTCCTTCACTGATCAATGCTGATCGGGCAATGGCAGACTTGGCTTAACGCTCCCAAAACCACTTGGTTTATTACTGTTCCATTTTCTTCCCACGGAAAGGGCAACCCAGTGTACAAAGGATATTACTCGGTATTCCACATGTGTTTGTTTATTTTAATTTATTTGTTTTTCACAAAGGATAACCAGGTAATAAACCTGAAACACAGAAAATGCAACATTTAAATTTTCATACATACATACTACAAACAGCCGCAGTTCATTACCTCAATAACATTTCAAAAATACAAATATAATAATATTAAATGTACTATAATAATAATAATCATCATCATCATCATCATCATTACTTCATAATTTGTTTGTATGTACACGCTTCACACATAAAGCTAAAGAAAGTAAACATAGAACAACAACATAGCATGGCGACAGCAGACAACAGGAATCATAAAGCAGACAAGAAAACATTTGAAATTAAGAGAGCTTACCAAGTGGCTACACACCGGGTTGAAAGTCATTACAAATTAAATGAATCTCCCACTTCCTTTTTATAGTAGACACCGGTCACATGTTTCTCACAGGACACTCCTCTTAAAGGGGCACTACACTATAAACTGCTATTTGCAACATGTATACAATTTTTATACATTGATAAACATTGGATTAAACAAAAATCTCACAAATGACTGAACTACGCAGAAAACACAACAATGCAAGTACTCTCTTTCAAAGAACATTTTATTCTTAAGAATATTTAGATACTGGAATGAGAAATGTGAACATATGACTTAAAATAATAATTTAAAACATTTATATAATCCGTTAACTGAAATTATCAATTGCTACTGATAATTAAAAGTAAACAGGATACAAACAGAAACAAGCTACTCAGAACTAACAAATGAAATGGTCACACAAGAAACAGTATTCACATTAGCAGATGTTGCAGATCTTACCTATTGTGAGTAAAGCACCTTGGCAGGAACACAAAACACACCTTTCATTAAGGACCTGAAAAATTGCAAAGGATTAAAAAAACAAAAACAAAACAAAAAAAAAATTATTGAAAAACTACAAACCAATAAAATAATCACACTTTGTAATTTTTATTGAAAGTATCACAACAAATTGGAAAAAAACAAGTTTCAAACCAAGTATTAACCCCTGTTAATTTTGACAGGAGATTTTAGTTTAGTTTTAGTCGGATGGACACCTAGTGGTTGAAATTAGTATTGCAGTTTCAATAGAGAATGACTGCAGCATTGTTTTTCAAATTGACAAGTATGTTAACTTAGCACGTTTCTTAAATATATCCGCAAACATATTATTGTATTTTTATACTTCAGTAGAGTCAAAAACTTACAACAACTTAAATGTTACAGTCAGAAAAATGACATTTCAGGTATACATTTTGACACTGTGTAATTCTATTTATTAAACGTGTAGAACAATTTCCAAAACATTAAATATAGCATTATAAATGTTGCGTTCCGGCGTTCATAATATAAAAAATAAACATACTAGTATAAGTTTTAAAATGGAGTGAACACGGAGCAGTTTTTCCGTGAGCGGGAACAGAAAACCCGGAGCGGATCCGGAGCGGAGTGAATACAGAACCCTTAGAACAGAGAGAACAACACGCTTTCACTCCACTCCAGGCTTTGATCACACCCCCCTCAACAGGCTGAACACACCGCGTCTTTTCAAATTAAAATCAAGACATTTATTACACTATTTGAGAAATGTAATCCTATTTACACCCTTAAAATGATGAAAAGTGAATAAGACATTAAGAACAGACAGGAACCCTGCAATTGACGGGGAAAAAAATCCGTCGTAGACTCGCTCCAGTTAACGGAAATCCACCGTAGCGACGGAGAACTTTAATCCATGAACTACCTCTTATTACTTATCTTTTCACACAAATAATGGAAATATGCAGCGGACCAACCTGCGCCACCTAGCGTGCTAACTTCAGCATGTCAAAGCAGGCCAAAAATAAAGAACATATCTCTTATTACAAATAAAAAAGATCGATACTGGTGGAAAAACAAATATCCTCCTACCTTTACCAGCCGTTGAAAGGGTAAGACATCCCTCTGTCAAAACCAATCGAAGAAACACTTTGCAGGGGGTCACGCAGGTGTGCAGAGTCAAGTATCTTTGTGCGCATGTAGTCTGACGTGTCTTGCTCTTCTTCTTCTTCTTTGGGGTTTCATGGCAGCTGGCGTCTCATTATACTGCCAGCCTCTGGATGTAAGAATTTGTTACTCAACATAAATGGTTTGTGTTTAGACAACGCGTTAGGATTTTGTACAGTTAAGTTGAGACATAATTACGTGGACCTTAAAAAAAAAAAACCTTTCTAGTCAACAAAGATCATTATTATAAGTAAACTGAATATAAATACATTATGTAAAGTGCACAACCTTCCTTGTTCATTTTTTTGAGTGTGGGCCAATATAAAAAGAGAACAACACAGGTAATTTCGGCTGATATCATTTTATTTTTAACAGTAAATTGACAATATGGTCTTTAGTGTGCCATAGCAACAGCACCATATGCATTTCCTTAAATAGAAAGTTGAATGAGTATTTCATTAAACAATGCAATTAAAAATGAACTGATCATGTTGTATAGGTGTGTTTTTCTGTGCGTTGGTGCCTTTTGTGTGCATGTACACTACCAGTCAAAAGTTTCTGAACAGTAAGATTTTTAATGTTTTTTAAAGAAGTCTCTTCTGCTCACCAAGCCTGCATTTATTTGATTCAAAGTACAGCAAAAGCAGTAACATTTTGAAATATTTTTACTATTTACGACTCCAAGCTTTTGAATGGTATATTGTATAATGTTACAAAAGCTTTTTATTTCAGATAAATGCTGATCTTTGGATCGTTCTATTCATCAAAGAATCCTGAAATGTACTCAAGTGAATAAAAAAAAGTTTCTTGAACAGCAAATCAGAATTAGAATGATTTCTGAAGGATCATGTGACTAGAGTAACAGTGTAAGAGTTTCAAATAGAAAACAGTTATTTTAAATAGCAAAAGTATTTCATTTTACCGTTTTTGCTATACTTTGGATCAAATAAATGCAGGCTTGGTGAACAGAAGAGACTTCTTTAATAACATTAAAAATCTCACTGTTCAAAAACCTTTGACTGGTAGTTTGTGTGTGTGTGTGTGTGTGTGTAAATATATATATATATATATATATATATATATATATATATATATATATATATATATATGCATACATATCTAGGCCTATAAACCTATTTTCACCCTCAATTTCTGTGTAAAAGTGTGTGCGTATGCAGCCAATTTTAGCTGAAAATTGTGGCCCATTTTAGCTTAACCAGTCATTTCTACTGACCTTTTTCACAAAAACCGAAGTTTCTTTTTTTTTTAATTAAGCTTTTTTTTTTTCATTTGAAGCATGTCAAAACATTGTTCATAAACCTTTGCTTTGTTGGTATACTTAATTGCTTTAGTACCCTTATGAAATTTACTATGTGTCTCACTTACCTTACAATTTCTCTGACAAGTAACACTCTGCCCTGCCCGCCTTAAGAAACTCGCAAAACTGGCTCGGACGAATGTCATCCGAACGTCCGCCAGCGAACGTTACAAAGCGGACCAAACGCGGACGTTAGTGGACGTCCTCAAAACGTCCGCCAGCGAACGTTACACAGCGGACCAAATCCGGACGTCCTCCGAACGTCCGCCCGCGAACGTTACAAAGCGGACGTACTGCGGACCTATACGGACGTTCGGAACGTCCGGGGGACGTCCCCTGTTTGCTGGGATGTCCCCGTAATCCCAAATGTCCTTATAATGCTGGTATGTAAACTGGTGAAAGGTCCTTGTAATCCACTAAAACCAACACACACACACACACACGTTTGTTTTTGTGAAAAGTGGGGACATCCCATAGGCGTATTGGTTTTTCTACTGTACAAACTGTATGTGATATTGTCCTACACCAACTCTACACCTAAACCTACCCCTTACAGGAGACTTTCTGCTATTTCAGATTTTCAATACGCTCCATTCAGTGTGATTTATAAGCGTTTTGAAAAGTGGGGACATGGGGTAATGTCCTGAAAAGTCACCTTCTCCTTGTAATACCTGCACTGTAAAAAAAAAAAAAAGTTGAGCCAACTTAAAATTTTAAGGCAACAAACTTCAGCAGATTTTTGAGTTCTCAACTTGTTGTTTTAAGTTCATACAACAAAAATTTGAGAATCTCCCACAATAACAAGTTTCTAAAGTCTCTTGCCTTAAAATTTTAAGTTGGCTCAACTTTCTTTTTTTTTTTTTACAGTGCAGGTATTACAAGGAGAAGGTGACTTTTCAGGACATTACCCCATGTCCCCA
Organism: Acrossocheilus fasciatus; assembly: GCA_036784905.1. Classification (NCBI taxonomy): domain Eukaryota; kingdom Metazoa; phylum Chordata; class Actinopteri; order Cypriniformes; family Cyprinidae; genus Acrossocheilus; species Acrossocheilus fasciatus. The sequence continues at coordinate 48,077,350 of CM071940.1, forward strand.
CTTTTCAAAACGTCCTGATTTGTCACAAAAATGCAGTAGCCCCTCACTGCAGAACAAAGGCGCATGCATACACACACACACACACATATATATATATATATATATATATATATATATATATATATATATATATATATATATTGTTACAGTTATTCATAATAAAGTTTCACTGACTGATTTCAGAAGATGGCAGCAGAGAATCACTTATTGGCTCATTCTACCCACTAGCCTAAGTTTTGCTGCGGTACTTTTATTTGGACATAATAAAATCACTATTATAACATCTGAAATCATATTTTGTAAAAGTTTACCACTTATTACTGAGGTATCAGTTTTTGCAATCACACACAGTCAGAAAGTGTCAATTTAGATTAAGGGAACATTTTTAAATTATAAGCAAAGTCCATTTGAGGTCAGCCTAAAAATTAATAGAAATATTAATTAAAATAATAATAAAATTGAATAAATAACTTTGACAGGCAAAAGGTTTACAACTCTAAAGTATTTTGTTTAAAAATATATATTTTTGTAATTTTATAATTCAGCCTAATTGATTGATTGTGTGTGTACAGGTTTAATTTTGTTACATTTTTAATTGTGGGGACCAAATATTCAGATAAGGAGTAAAACCTGAATTTTTGACATTTTAGGACAGACTTCTGGCCCACAGTCGGGCTGAATGTGGCTAAATGTGCCGTTTCTCAACCAGAATTGGGCCAGATCGACAGATCCAAAACCTAGCCAAATCTGGCAACCATTACTGGGCCAGGCTGGACCTGGCTCAATTCTGGCAAGCCGCTGCCAGCACACAGCCGAGTGAGCCGACACTCAGCCGTATTCGGCCAGATTCCGCTGGCTACCTGGGATGCTGGTGAGATGCTGGTGACCAGCATCGCCAGCAAGACCAGTAGACCAGCAAGACCATGCTGGTAGACCAGCATCACCAGCAAGACCATGCTGGTTGACCAGCATCACCAGCAAGACCAGTAGACCAGCATCACCAGCAAGACCATGCTGGTAGACCAGCACAGTCTTGCTGGTCCACCAGCTAAACCAGTACCAAACCAGCATATATTTTTCCAGCAGGGCGGGATCCGCAGTTGCCACCATTTTGTGAGCGTGCTCTAACGTAACTGTTATCTTGGTCATGAATGCAGTGTCGCATTCTTCCTCCGCAACACCCACAGTAAACAAAGAGCCAACACTCAGTAAAGCATAATCCCAGTCAGCAAACAAATTTGGCCCAGATTTGGCATGCATCTGGCACAGCTGGCATTCATCCGGCACTGGCATACAGCATGTGGGCCAAATATGGCCCGGGTTTGGCAGAGATGGTACCGGGTTTAAGACGGCACACAAGACATGGGCCGGATGTCAAATGTAGTATTTGGCCCAGATGTCAAATTTAGATATGTGGGCCACATAAGTATTGCCGATCTTGACCCACATTTAAAATCCATTTCAAATATTTTTGAGTAAAATGCCAATGTTTTCCCATACAGAAAGGTAATATATTCACATATATGTGAAACACTGTTAAATAAATTTTGAAAATATATTTTGAAAATGCATAACATAAAGCTCTTGTTGTGTGTTATTATGTGTTCACTTGTATGCGAAATTATATTCATGTCTCATATGATATTATATAATATATGATATTATATAGTATATTATAGAATAATATATTCTGTTTTTAAATATATATATATATATATATATATATATATATATATATTCATCTGCCATTCATCTGAAAGTGGCATACAGCATGTGGGCCAAACATGGCCCAGGTTTGGCAGAGGTGGTACCGGGTTTAAGACGGCACACAAGACATGGGCCAGATGTCAAATGTAGATATGTGGGCCACATAAGTATTGCTGATCTTGACCCACATTTAAAATCCATTTCAAATATTTTTGAATAAAATGCCAATGTTTTCCCATACAGAAAGGTAATATATTCACATATATGTGAAACACTGTTAAATATATTGAAATACATTTTGAAAATATATTTTTAAAATGCATAACATAAAGCTCATATTGTGTGTTGAATTGTGTTTACATGTGAAATTATATTCATGCCTCATATGATATTACATGATATGATATTATATGTTATATTATAGAATAGTATATCCTATTGTTTTATTTATACACAGAACTGACTTCAAAAAATGTTTTGCATTCACTGCTTTCATATTCTCATTCAATTTACAGTTTGATGTAGGCATACTAAACAATACATGATGAAGTTTCAGGACATTTTATTTTACTTTTATGTACTATTTATGTAAATACGTAACATGCTGGCCAATCAGAAGCCTGAAAAAGTTTACAGTAGGCGGAGATAACAGCGCAGCTCCGACGTCACAAGCCAAAAACTCAGGTTTTGCTGTCTACATGATAACACTGCAACCAGAGTTTTTGAAAATCTTCACCTTGGCAGGAGTTTTTTCCACAATGTTCAGTTTCAGTGACCTGGTGCAGCGTTTGCGTGAGGACGAACGGCCAAACCACATAGAAAAAGCTGCTGTTTTGAAAATAACCGCGATCGTGTGGACGGCCAATGAGCGCGCGTTGAGCATTCAAATCGTATTTAAACTGGAGCAGAGGTTACCATGGTAACACGGCGTCAACTCACTCAGCTGACAAGAAGCAAGAGGCTGTCTCTCTGCTGTTTTCACTGCTTTCAGGTAAGTTTAGTCCCTAAAGTTACGTGTCTTCAAAAAGAACGTTAGCATCAGGCTAACAAATAGAGGTAAGCTAACTTATAGATTTGAGCTCTTATTAATGAATGTTTCAGTTTTTAAGCACCTTTTATGTGTAGATGAGCGGCTTTGATAGTTTTGTAAATGTTTTGCTGATACTTTGTCAATAGATGAATGGAAGTCACTAATTTAACCTAAAAGTCTGCACTGTGGGGTCAATCGGTGACGTCACTTACATGAACTAATGGGCTGAAACTATTTCAAACACATTTTGAACTTTCATTGCAAATAAATATTGATAAATTGTACTGTGATTTCAGGAGCGTCAGAAAAAAATGACCTAAAACAGGGGAAGTAACAAGAAAATCTGTAATGGGAGCTGCTGACAGAGATGCAGGAAACAGGTGATCTGAGAAATCTTATTAAATAACTTTATATGAATTTTTCACTATATATTTCAACTATATCATCATGCATCTGTAAAACCTAAAAATATGAATTCTGGTATCTTAAGATTTTTTTGTATGGTTTTGTATATTATTATTATTATTATTATTATTATTATTGCATTTCACCTCTGCTGTAGTTTGTTTATTTCTAATAATCCTGACATTGTATACTACATTTTATTGGCTATGAGACATATTGTTCCTATTCTTCCATGCTGATGGCTGTGCTGCAGAGCTGGAGCGGAGCGGATCTCCTGTGGAAGAACATATCCAAAGCGCCATGAACCATCTGACTAGTAAGTTAAACCTCAAACATTCAAAAGTTTATCAAATATTAAAAACATTTTTTTTAAATATTTCCCAGACAGCAAGCAGTGTCGGCCCAGATCTGGCCCACATTTGGCCTGCGTGGATTTCACGCGGGGCAGATGTGGGCCAGATCTGGGCCAACACTATGTTGCTCTCTGGGTTCCTGTATGTCCTACAAGGCCATCTTGTTTAACTCTGCTCTGAGGACACTTCATACACAACTCCCTACAGAGGGGTCAATCATAATTAAAAAAAAGACACAGATGATAATAAAAAAGTTCTTTGAAATTAAAATTAACAACGGTAAGACGGAACCAGAGTACTGTGAACGCACCTCTCATCAAACTGTAACGGTCTGTATGTATATTATTTTCTAAACTTTAAATGTGAAGTTTTTGTTCAAGCAGACTTTGTTGCTTGTGGAAACCTCACGCGAGCCTGAAAGATACTTAAAACTTAAAATATTATTTGCACTCTTGAAGACTGTTCACCAAAGACTAAATTTCAGTCCAGCAGAATTTTCTGCACACTTCATCACTGAGGCCAAAATGAGCATTGTGAATGTAAGAGCCTCACACTACATTGTTTGTTTGAATTGTATTTCAGGGCAGTTCGTGAAGACGGATAACCTGGCAGAAGTCGGTTCCAGATCCAGCCTCCACACCAGACTTCTCACTCACAAGGATTGCTGTCTACTAGATATTATGTGGACTCTTCAGACTTGGGTTCATACAGATATTATTCAGGGACATGAACACTTGAATATTGCAAAAATAGAGAAACTACCTTATTTAAGAATTTTGTGTTAATAGCGTGAACATTAAACAAATATACTGTATATTTCTTTTACTATTTTTTGTTTTGTTTTCCAAAACACCTAAAAGCCAATTCACACTGCCATACTCCAACAGGGTGAAACACAATGACCAAGCAAAACAAATAAGCATGTTTTTTATAGCTTTTGTGAAAGTGTGAACTGACCATGATGCTGTATGTTAGGTGTGAGATTCATTCAACTTGGTTTGCTGATTAAACATGATTAAATATTTGTTCAGAATATTGTCGTTGTTGTGGCTACTCATCTGGGAGGGGTGTGTATCAAGTGGCTTGGTTATGGTTTTGTTGAGGCTGACATGTGGAACTCATCTGGTCCAGCGTATAGGACCCCGAGACAGCAAGCAGTGTCGGCCCAGATCCGGCCTACATCTGGCCCGCATGGATTTCACGCGGGCTGGATCTGGGCCAACACTATGTTGCTGTCTGGGCCAGAATAGGGCCAGCTATGGTCATACAGGTATGGTAACACATAGCAATTTTACTCTAGCCCAGCTCTGGCCCACATAGCAATTTTTCTCTGGCCCAGCTCTGGCCCACACAATCAGCTATTGCTTGGCCCACATACCGCAATGACTTACGGTCCTAGTGTGGACCAGGTCTGGATTCCAGATGAGGGCCACACATGGGCCATAACTGGCCCAATTCAGGGACAGTTATGGGTAATTAACTTGGCTTGGGCCAGTTATGGCCCATGTGTGGCCCTTGTCTGGAATCCAGACCTGGTACACAGTAGGACCGTGAAGCTAGTGATGAACGCGGACCCTCGCGTCAAAGCTCAGATTGCAGTGGTTGATCAATGCCATCACAAAAAAACTCTATTAACAAACAGTCCGGTAGGTTAGAGTAGTTTGCAATGGCTAAGAATTTGTGGATATAATTCTCCAGCGATCGCGAGCCTTGTTTAAGGGCTAACAAAATTCTTGCCGTGTCCATACCTGGCCAATGTTCCTCAGAAAAGCTGCTGGGTCCTCGTTTGGCCGAGTATTCTGTTACGGGACTGACGAGACGTGAGATGTGCGGATCCATATGCAAGCTTTTATTGATAAGAGACGTGGTCTTAACAGGCAGGGTCAAACAGTGGCAAACAGGTATATAATAGGCAAGGCAAAGAGTCATCCAAAACGAGCTTGGGTCGGTAGACAGTGAACAATATCCAAAGGGGCTAGACAAGAGAGGTAAATCCAAAACGAAAGCAAAAGTCCAGGCAGGGGAAAACACAATCCGAAACAGGCAAGGCAAGACTAGGGAAACTAACAGAGGCTCTGTAGAGTAGCTAAAGCTAGGGCAGCGATAAATGCATACAATACTTGGCAGTGAGGGAGAGTAAGTCCGTGGCTTAAGTACAATGTGCAAATGGGAATCAGCTGTGTGTGATCAGTGCAATGAATGATGGGAACTGTTGTCCGGAGGTGACGTGCAACAGTAAGTGTAGTGCAAAAGTAACTGTGGTGAGTGAGTGACCTCTGGTGGTGAGTGAATGGAAGTTCACAGACCGGATTCGTGACACATGTAGTAGCCATTTAGTTTTCTCTGTTGATGCTAGATGCTAATGGAACCTGCTTCAGGAGAATAAAATGATCTAAATATTTCAAATATTTTCCTCAGAAATTGGAAGATGGTGTTGACATATCATGGTTGTGACCAGGAAATATTAACATTAGGATTTAAAATATTATAAAACTGTAAAACTGACCAGAGCCTGTCTGACAGTGATGTACTCTGCAGAGATGAATGTGGCGAGAGGTCCTTTAGAGTGACAGCTGCCCCTGATATTCCCTGATTTTATTATATTTTAATGAATGTCTGACGGTGTTGACAAAAAGTGGGGACACAACTTTGAAACCTTATGAAACATGCATGTGTCACTGAAAAACAACCTTGCTTTGATATGAGATATTATTAAGTGTTGCTTTTGATAAAACAAGCTCTTTTTTATCATTAAAAAAAACATTTTTATCCATGTTATAGCATATGAATTATTGAACCCCTCTCTGTGGACACAGTTTTAGATGTAGTGAGAAGACAATAAGAGTCATAGATGTAAAAATTAGCTCTTCATTTAAGCTTCTATTCTGAATTTTAGCTTTAGGAAATCGAATCGTAGTATAGCAAATTAGCTTAAAAAGGGAATTATTTATAATTAATTATAACTTGTTATAATTAATAATAAATATTTAGATTAGATCTTAGAATTAACTGTAGCAGAATCGATATTACAATTATTTGATCTGTCCGTCCACCGAGCAGACAATATAATTATTTATCAATTCTAGGAAGATTATTTTCCTGGCCAAGGAACAATAGCCTTCCTACTTATACAGTACTAGCAGTAGTTAGCATGTAGCAAGGAGCAACATTCAGTGAATTTGAAATGTGAGCGGAACACAGAGACAATCAATTGTGAATATAAGGGATTTAATAAATGAAACTATAACTAACATACAAACTAAGCAAAACATATATATATAGAATGAAGGAAAGTAAGAAAAGGAGAGAGAAGAGCAAAGAATGGCAGTATTTCACATCAATTAACCACAACCTAAATGAGAATCATCAGAGACACAATTCACCTTAAAAGGGGTTCAAACTTAACACGCATCTAATCAGTTGTAAATGGTTACTTGCATTGGTTTGTTGCTGAATAAGAGTCTTGATGCGGTAGACGAGGTTCTTGATTTCTTGAGGAGGAAGTTGAAGAAGTCCACAGCAAATCCACAGAGTTACTTGAAGGTAAACACTGCCGGAAAGTTAAACTCAAGAGGAGAGTGTGTTTGTCTCAAGAAGAAGAGTTTTGAGCGATGATTAGTCTGGGTTCGGAACTTTTAATGGTTCATTGCCGCACCTATTTTGTGGGTGGAGTGGCCAATCAGAGGCATGCATTGTGAGCGGGAGAGATACCCTTTGTCTCCGTTTATGGCCCATTCGCATTTTATTGCTGATCTGGACCGCTAGTGCAGCTTTGAATTCAAAACATAGTAAGAATTGTTCGATGTATTTCACGATCACATAGTGTACATTATTGTGTGAGAAATAAAGAGAACATCATTTTTATACCAAGAAGGTAACCTCCAGATGATATTAAAGCAGAGATACACTCATACACTGGAATATAGGCATTTAACGTCTAACTAATACAAGAAAAGGGTTTTAACTAAGTTAATATAACAGGGGAATATACATACAACACATGCATATAGCAGATACATTTATGACTGCTTACTATGGCCTAAATAGAGAAAATGTCTTTAGGTGTGTGTGTGATGTGTATTGGAAATTGTGGAGACAGACAACTGGTCTGGTCCCTGGTACGGGGGGTCACCCCACCTTCTGTGGAATGTGTTTGAAGCTTGATAAAGACACCTAGAGTCGATCTGTTTAGCATCCTTTTGATAGTGATAAAGACCATGTGCAATTTAGCACCCATATAAATGTAAACGCTGAGGCCAGGTCGGTAATTTATATGCAAATGTAAAAAAGGCAAAAAGGTTTTTTTTAAAACAAAGTGTAATCAGCCATCACTGATCCTAAACAGACGTTACAGTAGAGATTCGACATTGATCTGAATAATTGATATTAATCAAAGCGTATAATTTATACTTTATTAACGACTTGTCCAGCGAGCATTAAACCAGCATATCTTAGCAATTCTGTTCATTTCGTGGCCACAATAATAATACAGAATTGGTTGGGTAAATCTTGAGCAACAGGTAACACGATCTTTGGCAAATAGTTTCAAACTTGAAAAACACAGCACCAGTTTATTTGCTATTTTGATACAATACTAACAAAACACATACACACGTTCTGGCGAGAGGATTGTGATTTGAAGGAAGTTTAAGGTTCTAATGCTGTAAATTCGACCTGAGGAAGTCACAAATAGAGAACTTTGCTATCTTTACCTTTTAAAAATTAATTCAAATCAGCTCAGCAAGACATGGAGATTGTTGGTTTGTTACTTGCTTTAAATGGAGTTGAAGGCTGGCTCGTTCCCTGAATAGTTGCTTGAGGGAATCCCGAAGCTGTTGATTGGCTGCTGGTGTGGTCCTTTCGTGATGCGTTCTGGGAAACCCCTTCAGTGGTTGGTTGTTTATTTGTGACGTTGAAAGTGACGCGTTAGAAGTTCTTCTCAGTTCGTTTGCGTAACTTCAGGTTCTAACAGTTTCTTCAGTGAGAAGTTGACGGAGTGTTTAGTTCTTTGAGATGATCAGCTTGATGTTAAGTCTGCGAGTGCTTCGCAGCGCGATCAGGGGAAGCAAAGCCAAAGTTTTCAAGCAGCGAGCGAGCTAGCAAAGCTGGGGTCTGTTTTTATCGGACTGATGTCAGTCCATCCCATTCACTGTTTGATCCAATCACATCGTCTCTGTAGGGCGGAGCCCCGCCCAGCACGGCCTCTTTCCGTGCACACATTATCTACTTATAAATATGTCACATGGAGGAAATATCTTAGCAGATTTCTATAAAGTGTTATAATCATGCCTCGTGATGCTAAAAGTCAACATTCATCCTCACCACATTATTTCTGTCAAAACAAGCGTTGATTCAACATCAAACATACCGTATTTGGCATACCGAATACATATACTAATTTTATCTACCTAAACGGGTTTAAGGCATAGATTGAGATTTCCTAAATTCTGAATAATCACACCAAGCATATGATACTGAACACTAATGATCTGTTGACAGGGAAAAGTTATACATCACAGGTTAAGAAAATACCAAAGGTTCCAATACACAGCAAGCTTATAAATGACAAAATACAACCTTATACAACCTGTCCTCAGCTGCGTTTCGTCAGCTGAGGACAGAGAGAGAGAGAGGCCTGACACAGGATCATGGTTTTTCATCGCACACGATATTGAGGTATTATTGTTGATTTATTTGTGCTCAGGAGAGTGAAGGAGCCCATTTTCAGTTTCTCTGGCCACCTCGAACACGAGCTACGATCCAGGCCTGCAACATGGTGGGTGTTAATTACTGGTTTGTGTGTGTGTGTGTGTGTGTGTGTGTGTGTGTGTGTGGGCCCACAAGTGTTTAACATTGGTTCATATGGTGTTATTCAGTGCGCTTAAAACACTGTGAATATTCAAAGGGATATTCCAATACCCAAAGTCAGTCATTTTATTAATTTCGTTCCAATTGAGTTAATTTGTTCAATCTGTCATCTTGATATTTATAATTTCAAAAGAAGTTTGTTTTGACAATTTAAATGTTTGAGTATAGATCTAAATTTTAAATGACTTCTAAAGAGAAATACTTCATTTTGTGACGTCAGAGGGCCCAACTACAACATTGCTGTAGGCATTTAGTTTATTGATCCTGGTGCGCTATCCTAAAATTATAATAATACACAGGGGACGCTAGATATACTTAAGCTTTTTAAAATTGACAGAATTTACATTTTTGGGTGGACTATCCCTTTAACTCTTTCTTTTAGACTAGGAAGACACAGAAATGAGCGACCTCATATGTAAGCAAATTAAAAATAATGCGATCATCAACAATAAACAGCATATAAATGAAAGCTGCCTAATGTTTCTGTAACGTGGCTGACGAGATGTGAGACGTGCGGATCCATGTGCAAGCTTTTATTTACAGGCATGGTCATAAATACAGGCAGGGTCGAAACAATGGCAAACAGGTATGGCAGGGACAAGACAAAGAGTAATCCTAGGAGAAGCGTGGGTCGACGATCAGCGAACGTTATCCATTGGGGCAAAGGCAGAGAGATAATCCAGGTACACAAGATATAATCCAAGAGAGGTGCAAACAGTGTCCAAACGGCAAGGCAAGGGTTAATCCAGGGAACACGGGCTAGAAACAAAACCCGGGAAAACAGGCAAGACAAGACTAATAACACTAAGTGGGCTCTGTAGAGTAGCTATCGCGAAGAGAGGGATAAGTGCATACAATACTCGGCAGTGAGGGAAGGAAAGTCCAGGGTTTAAATAAGGTGTGTGATCAGTGTGTGCGTGGGATCAGGTGTGCGTGTGATTAGTGCAATGAATGATGGGAAATGGAGTCCAGTGTTATGTATGGTGTGAAAGTCAATGTGGTGAGCAAGTGACCTCTGGTGGAAGTTCACAGACCGGGTTCGTGACAGTTACAGAGTGAAATGTGGATCCAGAAAGTGTTAAAGGCCTGTGCAAGCTTTGGGATCCTGATGGAAGACATCTACTGCAGCTTTGCTTTAATCATCATACTAAATATCATCCAGATGTAGTCTTTGATAAAAATGAGGTTTTCTTAGCTTTTTGCTCAAAATCTTGCTTTTTTTATTAAACCTACCAACATTCAAGAGTTTATGAAAAAAAGAATGCTTGAAGCTTGAATAAAACAGATTTTTGTTTGTTTGTTTAAAAAGTAGAGGATCTGTTCTTTATTTTGATGTATTGCATGTTCAGATATTCATACAACAAAATATTCTGGGGGCCTGAAATTTTAGTGAAAATCCTCAAAAATGGCAACTTTTTTCAAAAACGCTGGCGGTGAAAGAGTTAAGTGCCTGAGGAGATGTCTTGTATATCTTTTAATTGTAGTTATTTGATTTTGTTATGTTTTTAACTGTTTTATTGTTGTATTATTATGTGCTTTATAAATAAACTTGAACTTAAAAATGCTATTTCACATTCAGTTCACCATCAACAGTTATTAGTCAAATAAGTCGAGGCAGAAACAGACGCCGGAGAACAGTAAGCTCTTTAATATACAAAAACAATACAGTCATCTATACGACACACTTCTACAAAATCACACAACAGTATTACAGCGACCTGCTTATCAAACTCTTCAGACTGCCGTGTCATTTTCTAGTGCTGCTTATTATTTTGTACTTTTATAAAGTTCACTCAGTACACCTCTAATATACTCTACTTTAATCATGCACTTAACACCAGGAGAGCTGATATTAGAGACCTGAGACGGGTGTTTTTAGGGATAGTTTACCCCCAAAATATGTTTTGATCATTGACATAAATTACATTTTCATTTTGAGTGAACTATCACTTTAATATTGCAATTATTTCTCTAAAATGAGCACCAGAAATGTACATGCATACGGAAAATCAGCTAACAAGCATAAATATCATAAAATTAAATGAGAATTTAATTGAGTAACACTTTACATAAACTTTCATTAATAAATCATTAACAAACATTATGCTTAACAGATCATTAGTTCATATATATTCACATATCTAGAAATGTGAAATAATGTGCTTGTTAATGTTTACTAATAAATGTATTAAACGTGACCTAATAAGTAACATTTCATGTCAATTAAAACGGTTACAAATGTCATTTAACTTCTAGTTCATATGATCATGCACATCTTGATAATCTTCAAATGATTTTAACAGATGTTATACAACGATTAAAAGCTTTTAAAGCACAGCACTTCAGCTGCTGTTGAGGTGTGATACGGGTGTAAGGTCAGGGACAGGTTTGGTGTTATGGGTTGGTTTAAGGTCAGTTAAGGGGTCATTGATTACTAGAAGAGAACACGATTCAATCTGTTTATATTACATTGTTTTGATAAATGACAAATGTTATTAAAAATTGTTGTTGTTTTTCCCTCCTGTTGATGAATGACTCCAGGAATAATCTGTTTAATGATACACAATAGTATAGTAATATAAGTGTTGAGGCAATAAAAACATGTTTGCACCCAAATTACAATCTGTGACATGTCTTTACCAAGCATTCAGGTAAACTTAACTAACCACCCTTTACACAAACATTGATAAAGTAGCTAAAAGTCCAGTGCCAATAAAGATACTAAAAAATTAATAAAGGTTTATAAACATTTACAAATAATGAATAGTCTCAACTAGATTGTGTAACGCAAAAACATGAACAAATGATGTGAAAATAGGGTGAATTCCGGTCATTTGGGACACTTTGCCATCAAAATGACTGCTCATGAAGGTAATAATGATTAATAAATGTTTATAAACATTTACAATTGATGAATAGTTATCACTTTAGATTGGATACTGCTAAAACATTAACAAATAATTAATAAATGTCTATAAATAGTAGAAATCTACACAACAAACAAAGACCAAATATATGACCTTTACAGACTGTGATTATGAGTTAATTAATATATTAACATGAATAATTTGTTCTTAAAATGACTAATTAAGATATACTTTCACAACATTTGTAAATGTAAAAATGAGCATTAGCTAATATCTGAACTGAAGTTTAAAGACATTTGTAAGCATTCAAAAGTACATTAATAAATAAACTTGTAATCATTGTGTGATTTCTGTTAAAATCATGTGTAGGTTTTTAAAAGCATTGAAAGTTTAATGACATTCGTAAACATTAACTAATTATCCATTAATCATTATATAATGTTTGTTAATGATTTATAAATAAAGCTTTTAATCATTGTAAACCACCTGTCAAAATCTTTTGAAGATTAAAAAAAATAAACAATATGAATTGAAAATTTAATGACATTCGTAAGCATTTCAAATTACATTAAATGATGTGTTAATCACTTGGTAATGTTTAATAAGTTTGTTAGTTAACATTAACAAACAAACACATTATCTAATATTTCTAGATATGTGAATATATATTAAGCAATGATTAGTTAGACATTATATAATGTTTGTTAATGATTTATTAATTAAAGTTATTATAAAGTGTTACCATTAATTGTGCTTGCAATGTAAAAACTGACACTGACTTCAGTTAAATACAGCGCAGTGTTTTTCAGCTCTATATTCAGCAGCAGGTTAAACTGAGCTGCAGGTGTTCAGTGAATGAGATGCAGGCTCTTGAGCTGAAGTACAGCACACTACAGTACAGCAGCTGCTCTGTGGATTCACTACAGAGTGTTCGTCCTGGTTGTGATTCGATCTCTGACGTCTACAACAGCAGCGAACAGACTTCATCATATTACGAACATCAGGCCTTATGAACATGTACAGAAAACAGTCAGCAAGTGGATTCACATACAGGAGCAGTCGTACATACAAGTAAGATTTTATAATACTGTTATAGTGAAGAAAATATACAATCAATGTCATAATCACAAAAGGCAGAATGATAAGTGTGTAAGTCAACAGCACCAGAAACAAACTGCCCAAAATTAATTTGCGCTTGAGAGCAGTCAGAGATATTGAGCGAGAAAGACCTCGACAAGTGCCAGCAAAACAGAGAATGATGATGGGGTAAGGAATTAAAAACGCTATACATATGGATATAATACTCAAAGAAAAATAAAAGAGCAATGCAAAGATCAGAGGCACAAACCAGACGATCACAGAAATAAAACAGGAGAGTTTGAGTGACTGGTGAGATCTGTACCAGATAGGATGAGAAACCAGAAGATATCGTTCAGAAGCAACACATGCCATAAAATACAGACCCACCAACAAAGAATAGAGATATGCACCAATCACATCATATGACGATGAGGTTGTTGCTGCTATTAATATACAAATGACCTGTATGAGATCTGAAAGTATCAAATTACTAACAAAAACTGAAGCAGCAGGCCGAGATTTGATGATGAAACACAAGCCGATCAGAGTTAAGATCATGACTGGAATCTCAACGACTGAAAGGACACGGATAAATACACGTTCTACATAATAATATTTCATTATAAACTCCATCAACTCCCTGAAGAGTAAATCATCATCTGATGCAGTTGAGTTATTGATGCTGATGTTATGTTGTGCCATTGTTTCACAAATTCCTGAGAGGAAGCACTGAAAAACAAACCAGTTATTAGTTTTAATATGCAATATTTTAATTTCTCATTATAAAATTCTATTATTTGTAAAAATAGATGGTCTGACATGTTTCTTCTGTATAAATGTTGCCATTCAAATGTGGCGTGTGTGATGTTACAGGGATAGTTCACCCAGAAATGAATCCACAGATGAAGATATTTTAATGAATTCTGAGAGATTTCTGTTCCTCCAACAGCCAGGAGGGACAGAAATCTCTCAGATTTCATTAAATATATCTTCAGCTGTGTTCAGGGTTAAGTTTAAAAATAATTATTGAAATCTCTGCCCATAAAGTCTTTTATTGAAATATAAGAATGTTGTTCTGAATATTCAGTATCAGCACAGCTGCTAGTGTGACGCTGCTTTAATAAAATAGTTCAGTAAACAAGCAATAAATACTGAACAACTTACATTTATGACAGAACTTGTCCAGTTGGTTTGTTTCTTTTTCTTTTTCTTTTTTGTTCAGTGTCATCAACTCCACACCGTAAAAACACATCCAAACGCTGTTGATCTGATGGAGAACATCGTTCAGATACAAACAAAAGTGAATAAACTTTTAGTCCATTTAGTAGCAAGTTTAACTCCAACATTTCTAACTTGTATAGTGAGATCTTACTGTGATGTGAGGATCAAGACGACTGGGGAAGCTGCAGTGAATGCTGTTTATTGAGCAACAGTTGTAACATACGCTGAAATAAGACGAGAGTGATGAGTAGAACACAATAACATCAATGACTAATAAAATAAACTGACTTCTCCTGCAGAAATCCACAGAAACAGATGAAGAGCGCACATGATCCAACTCAGACTAGACAAGACTTCAGCTCCAACACAAATTAAACACTCAGTCAATGTCATATAAATGACTTATAATGACTGTTAAACTGTAATTAAGGCTGAAAAAAGGTCATGAAAAAGGGTAGTTTAGGTGGAAAACTCTACCCGAGTACACTAAAATGCTTTCTAGTTTATTTTTTACAGTGTTTTCACTTAATCAAATAAGAAACCTGCAAACACTGAGAGAAGCACAAATGCTCAGACTTCATTATTTCTTTTGCTGCTTTGTGAACTCGGCTGTTTTCTTTAGGAAACAAATCTGTGACGTTATTCCACTCAGTGCTGATAGTAAAACTGAAATAGCACATGCTTTTAATGAAAGGAAACTAGTTTGATTAACTACACAATCAGTGACACCAGAGGCTGAAAGACACATATTCAGTCAACAATATATGAACTACATGAGATAACATGATCTGCAATCATAACGACAATTACAAGAGCTGATCACCTCATTATTGAACACAACCCCTAAAATGAGAAGTGGCTCTGACAAGGACCTGAAAGAAGACTCCCAAAACTACATTAAATAATATATACGAGACAATATGACACACCACATGATCTTACCTGGATCAGACTGTGTCTTGAAGATGTTCATCAGTAGATGATGGTGTCTGTGAGCTGATGGTCGTTCTTTTATAGTCTGAATTCACTCCGGAAACAGCGGAGAATGGAGAGTGATTCTGTCAGATAATGAGCAAATGAACAAAGATGCATTAAACATAGTGAATGCTTAATGCACATGCAACCACAACTTTAAAATGTAAAACCATTACATGACATCAAAAATGTAACCATAGGATCTGTGTACAACTTGAGGGCTGCAGAAGTCTCCAGATCGTCATTATAGAAAAATGAGATTCCAGTTATCAAGGAGCAGAGAATAGAGACCTGAGATCGGATCTGCAGCCTGCATCTAAGGTAACTATATATTGAAAGGTTTTCAGCTGACTTGGAGAGGTCAAGCAGCCTGGAAATAAATGTCCTGCCCTGGGAATTATAGGTATCACAAAATTAAGATGGCCTAGCAAAGAGAGCAAATCTCTTCTGGAAAGACTTTTGGCTGACTTCTGAGCATTTCTCATGACGTCTCTAATACGATTTAATTTCTCAAAGGGCCGTGAGGCTTGCATAAGGTTGGAATCTGGGGTGATGCCTAAGAGTTCAAGGACTTTAACGGGCCTAACGTTTTCTCCTCAGAAAGAGGAACACCCAAATCGTCGAAGGTGTGCGTCAGTGCCGAGATGCAGCGGTCCGGGTTTGCATTTGTATGATCCACTAGCAGAAAACCGTTGAGAAGATGAAGCACGTGCGGCAATTTGCAGTTATAAAGAAGAATTCAACACAGTGTCTCTGAGAGCGTATCGAATATTTTTGGACTGCTGTGACAGCCAAAGGTGAGCCTAACTGAAAAATACAAGTTATTCCTCCATTTAACACCAAATAAATGCTACTGTTGTAAGGATCCACCCGCCGGTCCAAAAAGCGTAATCCAGCGGCCTGGTCGAAGGTTTAATGCATGTTCGGTCTTTTACTTGTGCCTCTAAATTTATCTGGATTTAGTTTCAATTTTAGTCTAACTCCGTGCTTGATCTGACTCCAATTTCAAATGATCATTAAACTTAGACACTATTTATAATTAAGAACTGATCACAGACATTTACAATTTAGATATTTGATTATTCTGAAAATCCCATACTTACAAACTCGTCAGTTCTGAACTTACTCGGAGGGTGCAGAGTGTTATAATACCTTTAAGTGAGCTGCGCCTGCATACTCATAACAAAAAGTGTATTTTTCCTATAACCACGAGAGCTACACCGTGTTAAGCCAGTGACAGTCAGAAATCCAAAGTCTCCTTCATGGTGCTCCCCATGGTTCATCCATTAGTGCTTCATCTACAGCCCACCTCCAGCAGCAGGTGTTGGAATTAGGGGTGGGCGATATGGAAAAAATATAATATCACAATATTTTTAAGAAAAATCACGATTCACGATTTTATCACGATTCTTTGTCATGTTGGTTTTACTATTTTGCAAGTCATCTGAGCATTACAGCCAAACTAATTTCCCTATTATAAAGACAAAACCTTTCAAGATAACAAAAATATTCAAAAAGTATGGCGGATATTTAGGCCAAAGTGGGCGAAGATAAAAATCTTTGTCATTATTTTATCTTTGTTATTAAAAAATGAGAGCAAAGATACACATTACAAATACACATACTATACAAATAAAACAGTGTTTTCTTTTCATGTACAATAGGTGTATTTAGCATTCAATAAATTGAATCAACAAATCTAAAAATAAAACACTATATAGATTGATTCCTATTAAATCAACTGTATTAATGAGTAGTGAGTGATTTTGGTTTTGGTGTTTTATTAATATTGAAGGAATAATTAACCCCAAAATAAAAAGTGTTTTATATTTATACCATCATTTACTCACTCAAAAGTTTCTTTAAACCAGAGTTTCTTCTGCTAAACATAAATGCTATTTTGAGGAACATGGAAAACCAAACAGTTGCTGGTCCCCAGTGACTTATTCCATAGTTTTTTTTTTCCTTCTATCAAAAGTCAGTGTGGACCAGATACTATTTGGTTACCCACATTCTTCAAAATATCTTCTTTTGTGTTCAGCACAAGAAAAAATTAATATAGGTTTGGGACAACATGTGAGTTAGTAAATATGAATGACAGAAATTAAATTTTAAGGTGAAGTACCCCTTTAATGACAGTCGGCAGCATGTTCAGTACTGCCCCTTTAAGACCCTGAACGCACCTAATATATGCATCCGTTTCTCTCAGCTGTTTACTTACTCATTTTAGACACAAGCAACGGAGTCTATACATAAACCTTGTGTGTTTTGACAGTATTAGTGCACAAGATAACTTAGTTATCAGGCGCTTTTTGACAGGCTTTAGCACGCGCGCTTCGGGTGTACAGGCTCAGAAAAAGCGCACGTCAGACCAATGCGTGAATAAAACATTTAACCGGCAAGGCTTTAAAGCAGATCCAAATAATGTACAGTATATTGAGACGGAGGAATAAAAACTGCAGCTGATAGAATGTGCGTTGTAGCATGATACTACGATACTTCTTCAAAAGCAGATCGTGGAGACATTTTTATTGTCCACGATCAAAAATCGTCATATCGCACACCCCTAGTTGGAATGTTCAAAAACAGTATACCAGGGATCCTCAAATCTGTCCCACGAGATCCACTTTCCTGCAGAGTTTAGCTGTAACCCTAATCAAACACACCTGAACATGCTGTAGGACCTCAACAAACGGACACAAAAAATTATTGCGAAAACAGCACAGTCCTTAAAAGAAGTCCTCTACCAGCCATCTGCGGTCATGAGACTAGTTAACGGATGATAATGACTAACTTAATCAGGAAAAACAAAGCTCCTTTGTGTTAAAGAACTGCAAGAGTCTTTCTTGCAACCCGTGGAGGAACCGCGTGACCTAATCAAAATATAGGGATCCATACATTCAAACAGGAAAAGGACCATTAAAGGAACTTAGAGCCCTCAGGCCCCCAAAACCACGAGATCTGTAACATGACCGTCTGATGACACCTGCGTGCTCCTCTCAGTCTTCAACTTTTCTCTTACAACAAAAGAAACACTAACTTACATAAATGATCTCTAAAGACAATCAGTTATTTCCATCGCCATTGAAGCAAGTGTATCAACAAATAACATGTTTGATGTCTTACATATATGCTTGGTGTTTTGTGTTATGCGTGGTGTGCTTTATTTCGATAACTTTCTTTTGAATAGATTGCCATGTGTAGTATCATATTAAAGCGTATTTCAGATGCAGGAAGTTGGAATTAATGTTATGTTGATGTTCAGTTTCATATGAAGGGTGAATACTTTTATAACCAATTATTAGAAATATCCCCCACATGATGGACGAAGCATTATTTTAATATATGCACGGAAAGAAGCCGTGCGGGGCGTGGCTTCGCCCTGTAGAGACAATCTGATTGGAAGATGCCTTTAGTGGATGGACAGAATCCAGCCCGTTAAAACTCCGTGACACAAAGCTCAGCTGCTGCTGCTAAAACTGGGCCACTGGAAAACCTTTGCTGCTGGAAAGCCTGCAGCCTACAGCCTTAACATCAGGTCGACCATCCAAGACTTCAACACTCGGTCAACTTCTGACCAAAGAAACTTGCAAAGCCTGCAGCGTAAGAACTTCAAAGCCCTGCCATTCGCGCGCTGCCAGGAAGCCACCAATCCAAAAGGGATTCCCCGAGTGATGTCACGCAACAATGACACATTAATGCAAAATCAGCTCCGGGATTCCCTCAAGCAACCATCCAGAGAGCAAGCCAGCCTTCAAGTCAACTTAACGCAAGTAACCAAACAAACCATCTCTATTTGCTGAGCTGATTTGAATTAATCTTTAAGAGTAAAGTCAAAGCCTCTGTTTTTGATTTCATCAGGTCTTAGAACATTAAACTTTCTTCAAAACGTGTGTGTGTATGTTTTGTGTTAGTATTGTATCCTAGAATAGCAAATAAACTCTCGTTTCATCTATAAAGAGTGGGCTGGTGCTGTGTTTTTCAAGTTTGAAACTATTTGCCAAAGATCGTGTTACCTGTTGCTCAAAATTTCCCAACGAATTCTGTATTATTATCGTGGCCACAAGATAAACAGAATTGCTAAAATATACTGGTTTAATGCTGCAATAATGTTTATCGCTGGCTCGAGTCATTAAGAAAGTATAAATTATACGTTTTGATTAATACCAATTAATCAGATCCATCGAATCTCTATGATTCGATTTCCTAAAGCTAAAATTCAAAATAAAAGCTTCAATGAAGAGCTAATCAAATTTATTACATATAAATAAGAGCTAATTCTATTTTTACAATGCTAATCAGTGTCTTCAGAATCATTAGAAAATCACAGACAGGTGAGTTTGATCAGGGTCAGAGCTAAACTCTGCAGTGGATTGGACCTCCAGGGTATGATTTGAGGAACCCTGCAGTATACTGTTGCTCAGCCATTTCGAACTTCTTTTTGCCCCCAAACGAAGAATGAAAACGAACTTTGTTTGAAGTATATCGGGGCCTTAAGCCTGGAGGCGCTGGAGTGGCATGGCTCAAAGTGAAAACGCAAACATTTAAATCATCATACTGCATCTTATTTAGTATCATTAGTGTTTTAGATGATTTATTATTATGACAGGAGCATTATTAGGACTAAGTGAGCCCCAGTGTACAGATAGCGGTGTGCCGGGAGCAGGGCTGGACTGGGACAAAAAAAATCAGCCCTGACATTTTTTGGTCCTGGTGGCCCACCACCATATATATATATATATATATATATATATGTATGTATGTATGATATACACTACCATTCAAAAGTTTTTGAACAGTAAGATTTTTCTTTTTTGAAGAAGAAGAAGTCTCTTCTGCTTACCAAGTCTGCATTTATTTGATCCAAAATACAGCAAAAATATTATAAATATTTTTACTATTTAAAATAACTGTTTTCTATTTTAATACAGTGGTTACGAAAAGTATTCATACCCCCTTAAATTTTTCACTCTTTGTTGTATTGCAGCCATTTGCTAAAATCATTTAAGTTCATTTTTTCCTCATTAATGTATACACAGCACCCCATATTGACAGAAAAACACAGAATTGTTGACATTTTTGCAGATTTATTAAAAAATAAAAACTTAAATATCTCTGTTATGTGCGGTGGTGTCCAAGGAGTACGAGGAGGCGACGGTTACAAAAAGGTAGCTTCTTTAATGACGATAAGTAAATCAAGAAATAAACACACATCACATTATTAGTTAACTTAATCACGGACAAACATCAAGGGAGAACTGAAGGCTTTTAAAGGAACAGGAACAAAAGAGCAAACAACATAATGAAACTCAGGTGGGGACAATCAAACGATAATTAACTAATGAGGACAGGAACTAAACCAAATAAGGAGAATGAGGGCTAGGACAGACAGACATGTAACAGTATCTCCCCCTCCCGGTAGGCGCGTCCCGCGCCGTAATAGTTCCAACCGGGAGGGGGGGTGGGCGTCCTGGATGCCGGAGCAGGACGGAGAGACAGGGTACAGAGGCATCCAGGGCGGATCAGGAGGTTCCGGCGGCCATGGCGGGTGAGGGGACTCCGAGGGCCATGGCGGATCAGGGGACTCCGGCGGCCTTGGAGGATCAGGGGACTCCGGCGGCCTTGGAGGATCAGGGGACTCCGGCGGCCTTGGAGGATCCACCTCCGATCCCTCGGCCCCTGCCCCCGCCTCGGTCTCTACGGCCGGAGCCCTACTACCCCCCCCCCAAAATTTTCTTGGGGAAGTTAACGGTGTTACCGGGCAGACAGTCAGGGGTAGCGGACTCTTGTAGCATGGATTCAAAGGGGCGCTCGGACAGCGCGGACTCTTGGGGGCGCTCGGACAGCGCGGGTTCAGGACGGCGCTCTTGCAGCGCGGGTTCAGGACGGCGCTCTTGCAGCGCGGGTTCAGGACGGCGCTCTTGCAACGCGGAGACAGGGAGGCGCCTTCTTGGCGCAGGCACTGGACGGCGCTCTTGCAGCGCGGGCTCTGGTTTGCGCTCTTGCAGCGCGGATTCTAGGGGGCGCTCTTGCAGCGTGGAGACAGGGAGGCGCCTTCTTGGCGCAGGCACTGGGCGGCGCTCTTGCAGCGCGGGCTCTGGTTTGGGACCAGGGGGGGCGAAGGTGAGCTGGGCGGGACCAGCGGAGGCGAAGGTGAGCTGGGCGGGACCAGCGGAGGCGAAGGTGAGCTGGGCGGGACCAGCGGAGACGAAGGTGAGCTGGGCGGGACCAGCGGGCTTGCCGTATTCTCTGGCGGCGGTTCGGCCGCTCTTTTTCGCGGCGGGTTGGCCGCTTTCTCTCTCGGCGGCGGGTTGGCCGCTTTCTCTCTCGAGGACAGGAACTAAACCAAATAAGGAGAATGAGGGCTAGGACAGACAGACATGTAACAATCACATGGTCCTAAGTATTCAGACCCTTTCCTCAGTATTTAGTAGAAGCACCCTTTTGATCTGATACAGCCATGAGTCTTTTTGGGAAAGATGCAACAAGTTTTTCACACCTGGATTTGGGGATCCACTGCCATTCCTCCTTGCAGATCCTCTCCAGTTCTGACGGGTTGGATGGTAAACGTTGGTGGACAGCCATTTTTAGGTCTCTCCAGAGATGCTCAATTGGGTTTAAGTCAGGGCTCTGGCTGGGCCATTCAAGAACAGTCACGGAGTTGTTGTGAAGCCACTCCTTCATTATTTTAGCTGTGTGCTTAGGGTCATTGTCTTGTTGGAAGGTAAACCTTCGGCCCAGTCTGAGGTCCTGAGCACTCTGGAGAAGGTTATCATCCAGGATATCCCTGTACTAGGCGGCATTCATCTTTCCCTCGATTGCAACCAGTCGTCCTGTCCCTGCAGCTGAAAAACACCCCCACAGCATGATGCTGCCACCACCATGCTTCACTGTTGGGACTGTATTGGACAGGTGATGAGCAGTGCCTGGTTTTCTCCACACATACCGCTTAGAATTAAGGCCAAAAAGTTCTATCTTGGTCTCATCAGACCAGAGTATCTTATTTCTCACCATCTTGGAGTCCTCCATGCGGGCTTTCATGTGTCTTGCACTGAGGAGAGTGTAGCATTTGGACCAATCAGACACACAATTTTCATTTGATTTAACAAATAAAATGAGTTATTAGATTAACAAACAATCACAGACCCCTCACCCAATACACATCCTTGGGTGCCCCTATGTCTGTGGACGCCTCCAGACCACCCCCGGTGCCATGGCAACCCATCAGATAACACTAGTTTTATTGCTCAAAGGAATGCAAATGGTCGAGCAACACTCACTTCATATCCACTTTAGGAAAAGTACATTATGCCATAAAATGGACTCTTCTCTAATTAATTCATAGAAAAACCTTTCTTTGAATGAGCACACATATCATTAAGTCATTGTGTATATTATTACTGTTTTTGTGTATTTTATACTGTTTTATGCATGCTTATAATAGATCACTAGTTAATATCACTCTGACTGTAACATGTTTGGTCTCTATCAATTCGTCTGCGGATGATCTAAGTGAGAGTGAATATTACATGTTGATAACTATGCAACATATCAGTGTCCTAAGAATCTTTAATAGTTTGTATAATAACTTTCAATCCAACCCCTTTTGCAAAATACCATGCTCTCAGACAAAGGGCCATAAAGCCCCCAGTATTTCCAAACTCCCGCTTGGAAATTCAGCCTTTCTCATTGGTCAAGCCCATCCTGAGAGGTGTGACTCTTTGCAGACCTTAAAGAGCTCACGCACAGGTCCCTCTTGCACACACTCTTCTGCCAAAATCTCCGGACTGCTGCCCGTGTGGAGAGCCTGAGCCAGTGCCGGCGTGCCCCGTGGGCTCCTACATATCTCAGTCTGCGGTTCTGTTAGATCTTAAAAGGATGTGGCCTTGACTTTCCATTCAACCAAAGCTCATCAGACCTCAGAACCAGAATAACCTCTTTGGAATTCATCACTCTTCAACCCCGAAGAACGTGATCGCGAGTCCGAAACCTTGAGACTGCATTCCAGACACATGCCAACAGCCAGGGAAGTGCAAGTATGGTACATCTAACTAAACTAAACAGAGGTTTAGTATAAGTTATAGACCCCGTTATAAACAGCGCTGATGGTTTTACTCCGGTGGTTAACTGACTCTTTCTATAACTGCATTCTGTTTTCTCTAATGGCTTCATTCATCCACTTTAGCTCCCCTTTTGTATATACGCGTGAGTGTATGTATGTTTGTTTGTTTAGATTAGTTATGTGTGTTAGCGTTTAGTTAATAAAAGTTGTGTGCACAAATTACATGAGTTTCTGGTTCTGCCTTGCAAATTAATGTCCCTTTATGATTTTGACCCTTGCTACATGCTCTAATGCATTAATACTTAAGAAAGTATTTTCTGTGGCCACGAAAATATCCTTTCTTAGAGTTGATATGAACTTACACTGAATGGTCGCTGGACGACCAGATCAGTTGATGGCAATTTAATTCTGCTACAGTTATCACTGTCAGCCGATATAAATAATTGTAATTAATCATAATTAATTGTAATTATTTATATACAATTCCCTTTTAAGCTAATTTGCTACAAGAGGCTTCCGTCGGGCCTCTCTGCCATAAAGCCCCGACTGGTGGAGGGCTGCAGTGATGATTGACTTTCTACAACTTTCTCCCATCTCCTGACTGCATCTCTGGAGCTCAGCCACAGTGATCTTTGGGTTCTTCTTTACCTCTCTCACCAAGTCTCTTCTCCCCCGATAGCTCAGTTTGGCCGGACGGCCAGCTCTAGGAAGGGTTCTGGTCGTCCCAAACATCTTCCATTTAAGGATTATGGAGGCCACTGTGCTCTTAGGAACCTTAAGTGCAGCAGATTTTTTTTTGTAACTTTGGCCAGATCTGTGCCTTGCCACAATTCTGTCTCTGAGCTCTTCAGGCAGTTCCTTTGACCTCATGATTCTCATTTGCTCTGACATGCACTGTGAGCTGTAAGGTCTTATATAGACAGGTGTGTGGCTTTCCTAATCAAGTCCAATCAGTATAATCAAACACAGCTGGACTCAAATGAAGGTGTAGAACCATCTCAAGGATGATCAGAAGAAATGGACAGCACCTGAGTTAAATATATGAGTGTCACAGCAAAGGGTCTGAATACTTAGGACCATGTGATATTTACATTTTTCTTTTTTAATAAATCTGCAAAAATGTCAACAATTCTGTGTTTTTCTGTCAATATGGGGTGCTGTGTGTACATTAATGAGGAAATAAATGAACTTAAATGATTTTAGCAAATGGCTGCAATATAACAAAGAGTGAAAATTTTAAGGGGGTCTGAATACTTTCCATACCCACTGTGTATAAATATATATATATATATATATATATATATATATATATATATATATATCAGTGGGGATTTCTTTAAGACTGCAAGGGAAGCTCAGCTTCCCCTATCATGTCAAAAAATTAATGGTCAAATATGTACTATTGTGTTAACATTTTATTGACTAAAAATGCGTTAGAACACGTTCATCTTGAAGACGAGTTCGTTCAGAATCAGCTACATACAGCAGGTCGGCTGACTCGATTTCCTTCTCATTCATTCCCGTAGCGTCAGTGTATTTCTCTGTTGAAGCCGAGCGTCCATGGACTTCAATGGGGCTGCTTCGAACAGTTTTTTTCAGAGCTTCGAAACTAGACGGTCATTGGGTAAATGCTGTGATTATGTCCCGCCCCCGGACGCTCAGCGTCTCTGGGGGTGAATGGAGGAGTGGGCGGGCCTGGACTCCGGGCTTCTGCGTGATGATTGGACGGTCTGCATCTCCTTTTGATTGACAGCGATTTTGTCCTATAAAAAGTCGCTGACGCTGAAGCTATTCGAGCTCAGTCCCATCGCGGCTTTGCACTTGGTTCTTATCAATCATTATATATATTTTTTAATTTATTTATAATGTTATGTTTTAATATACATGCTGCTAACTCGGAAATTTCAAGATATGCGAGCAAAAAATGCTCCTGACACTTAGGCAATACGACACCAGAAAGAGTGCTGTTTTTGTTTCGTTTGTGCTCGAATCCAAATCCGCGTTGATTTGGGTGAATCACTGAATCGCTCCTGAAGGATTCAGCCGTTTTGAAAGAATCGTTTGAATGATTCAGTGATTCAATCACGAACTTCTGCCACCTGCTGGCCGTTTTTAAGTTTCCCGTCTAAAAGTAGGCATATTACATTATTTTCCAACATATTTCTATATTCAGAATTTAGTATTTAAAACATTAATCTCATAACATTATTTATGCAATTATAAATATAGTCTAAATGAATAAATGCCACATCTAAATGTCACTTCATGCAGCTTCTGTGCAGTGCTAAGATGAGTTTTGTTTAGATCATTTCATGGATAACAATAGACAGTCATTCATTCACATTAATTAAGTATTCAGAGAATAATATTGTCTGTTTTCACTTACATCTATTTATTTATTAAATTTTGATTCATTTTGTAGAATTGAATTATAAATTAAGCTGGTATAGTATCGTAAGACATTTTTATGGTATCATGACAACCCTATTATACACCACATTCCTTGTTTCAGTTTAACCTAATTCCCACATTTCCGTCCAGTTTAATATCTTTTTTTTTAGATTGTTTGTTCATTCATACAGTAGGCCAGCGTCACTGGAAAAGACTCCTAGTTGGTACGACAGGGTCACAGAGCATTTTCTTGAAAAGGAACGTAGGGCAGGATTTACATATAAATAAATGGACAATTTTTATGATGTAGGCCGAAAATGAGCTTCCCCTCTTTGAAAGACCAGCAGCCGCCACTGATATATATATATATATATATATATACATATACATATATGTGTATATATTGTGACGAGCGTCCCGGTTACTCATCAGCGTCGCCCTGGAAACGGATCAGGAACACCTGCACTTCCTCATCACCGGCTGCTCGGCCACAGCTGCTGCTCGTTATCAACCGGGCTACAAAGCCCCGCCGAACCAAGCCACAAGTGAGTTCATTCTCCATGAGACAAAGACTAGCGTTGTTCTCTGATCTTCCCCACAGGCAGCAGCAGCAGCAGCAGCAGCAGCAGCAGCAGCAGCAGCAGCTGACCGAGCGGCACACACCTAAATCCAGGACTTATCACAGAGCACGATCACACGGCCAAGGAGCAGGAGGAGATAGAGCACGAACCGCACAGAGGCACCGACTTCACTTAACTCACCCTGTTTGAGCACCAATAAATCCACCCTCCGGGGCATTTATATTGCATTACCTTGTCGTGTGATTCTTCACCCCGTGAGAATATATATATACACACACATATATACAGGTGCTGGTCATATAATTAGAATATCATCAAAAAGTTGATTTATTTCACTAATTCCATTCATAAAGTGAAACTTGTACATTATATTCATTCATTACACACAGACTGATATATTTCAAATGTTTATTTCTTTTAATTTTGATGATTAGAGCTTACAGCTCATGAAAGTCAAAAATCAGTATCTCAAAATATTAGAATATTTACATTTGAGTTTGAATAAATGACCATCCCTACAGTATAAATTCTGGGTATCTCGTTCTTTGAAACCACAATAATGGGGAAGATTGCTGACTTGGCAATGATCCAGAAGATGAACATTGACACCCTCCACAAAGAGGGTAAGTCACAGAGGGTCATTACTGAAAGGTGTGGCTGTTTACAGAGTGCTGTATCAAAGCATATTAAATGCAAAGTTGACTGGAAGGAAGAATTTGGGTAGGAAAACCCACTGTATATTTTAAAATGTAATTTATTCCTGTGATCAAAGCTGAATTTCCAGTCACATGATCGTGAAATCATTCAAATATTCTGATTTTCTGCTCAAAATACATTTATTATTATTATGTTGAAAACAGCTGAGTATAATTTTGTTTTTCAGGTTTCTTTGATGAATAGAAAGTTAAGAAGAACAGCATTTATCTGAAATAGAAATCTTTTGTAACATTATAAATGTCTTTATCATCATTTTTGATCAATTTAAAGCATCCTTGCTAAAAAGTATTAATTTCCATAATTTCTTTCCCAAAAAAACAAAACAAAAACTTTATACTGACTCCAATCTTTTCAATGGTGTATTGTATAATGTTAAAAAAGCTTTTTTATTTCAGACAAATGCTGATCTTTGGATCTTTCCATTCATCAAATAAATATTTCTTGAGCAGCAAATCAGCATATTAGAATGATTTCTGAAGGACCATGTGACACTGAAGACTAGAGTAATGATGCTGAAAAGTCATCTTTGATCACAGGAATAAATTACATTTTCAAATATATTCAAATAGAAAGCAGTTATCTTAAATGGTAAAAATATTTCAGAATATTACTGCTTTTGCTGTATTTTGGATAAAATAAATGCAGGCTTAGTGAGCAGAAGAGAATTCTTTCAAAAAACATTCAAAATCTTACTGTTCAATAACTTTTGACTGGTAGCGTAGATATGTATCATTGCATCTAGTTGTTTTGGATAATAAAAAAACGTCAGGTCTGACAATATCGTGTCTTTTCGAATTTAAATCTAGATTTATTCGCATTGGCCCATGGAAACCTCTATGAACACACTTGACATGACTTGGCCCAAAAATCACGGTGGACGAATTTACTTTTTATTAAAAAGTGTTTGTGTATTCTGCACTAATGGCGCGTGCACAGGATAGATGCCTGTCTTTGTTGCGAGTCCCGATAAAGCAGTTTACCAATTCAACTGCTCTCCTCTCCTCCTCCTGCCTGGCTCTTTACGCCACATCACTCACTGCAGAGCAAGCCTGTTCTTGATAAAGCTGCTGTGATAACGTGGGAGAAGCCAACGAGGAAGAAGTTTGGGTGAAGCGATCTTTATATAGGCAGAGCAAAACACTTCATGGCTCCGTCTATAGCGCATTGTGATTGGGTGTTTTACGCTGTCAATACCGGAGACAAACCAATGGGCCACTGGCTGCTCGCTGTCCCTGCGTGATGGTCCTTGGCAAAAAAAATAAATAAATAAAATTCTGTCAGCCCACCGGGAAAATGCCCGGTATGCCCGATTACCAGTCCAGCCCTGGCCGGGAGTATTCCCCGGTGGGCCGGTGGCCAATGTGGCCAGTCCACAGATTCATATAAATATGACAAAAACCATAATATTGCATATGTTTTCAACGCGGATGGTTGAAAGAAGTGTGTGAGTGGGTGGCAGAGCCTGTCGAATGAGGTCTGAAAGCGTGAGTGTGCTGTGTGAGAAAAGTTTACTTAGTTTCAGTACTACATTAAAGTACTGTATATAATATAACATAGTCCTGATAATGCCAAACATCTGATTTTACCAGTAAAAATGGTCCTACATAATTTATTTATATGTATTTAGTCAGTGGCAGAGTGCAAAACAGAAGGGTCCAACAAATTTTAGCTTCAGAATCATTCATATTTTTATTCGGGTATCACCACTGTCCTGTGACAGGGGGCCAGAAACAAGTTCAAGTCTATCCAAGTCCATAACAAATTTAGCAAAGCAACAGCATTTTTAAACATTTTACCATATATAGAAGTAATAATAATAACTTTATTTTGCCTTAAATATTATCATATGATCGTGAGTTCATTATTGAGAGATGTATCGTATCGTGACATGATTGTATTGTTACACCTCTAATAATGTGTTAAAACGAGTTACCAGAGTGTGAAATCTTACCCTTATTTTGACTTACCATTTTATCTGCTGTTCAGAATCAGAGATGCTGTGTGAGTCTGCGTTGAAGCAGGAGTGATGAGGAACAGGATGCAGGTGGTTTTTATTCTAACACTTGACCAGCCCTCATCTTCAACACCAATTAAAATTGTCCACACTTGCATTACTGACTCTTTTAATAACGTCACTCAACATCTTTGCATGTCTTGCCATGTACGGTATGCTGCTGGATTTCCTCAAAATGGTCAATAAGTAACAGAATAATTAATAGTTCCTTCAAGAACTCTAAGGGCTGTGCTGCTTAATCTTTTTTTATAACCTGCGCAACTTTTTTTCAGCATTCTTTGATAAATTAAAAAAGTCCAACATTTTTTAAAAAATAGAAAGCCTTTGAAATGGGCGTCACACTGCAAGCGTGAGCGGCACATGAGCAGCGCATATTTTTTTTCAGCGTGCATGTTAACAAATGCGTGCATTCACACAGGAGCAGAGCGTGAGTGGCAATGCCGCGATCGTTTCGGCGCAGTCTATTTTTGCTGCGCCGCTTACGCTGAATTAAAGTCACGGTACATTGTTCTTGATCAAACTTGACCCTATTAACATTAAAAAAACATACATTTCACCATAAAATCATGTAAGTGATGTGTTTCATGTTTTGCAATCACCATATAAAAAAATAAAATGCACAAAAACACATCACTTCCACAAGTTTTTGCCCAAACTTCAAAGGTCTGTTAAATTTAATAATACTAGAGGTATTTGTTAGCTTTAATATTACTTTTTCAATTCAATTATTCAATCCAATTACACTTTATTGTTGGAGTTCTTTCCAAAATTTGTATTGGATCTCACAGCGTGTGTCTCACATCAAGTCAAGTCAAGTTGAGTTTTATTGTCATTCCGCAACATGCGGGGCATACAGTGGAACGAAATGTCATGCCTCACAGGACCACGGTGCCACATAAATACAGGCATACAGCAATGAAGTAAAACAATATAAACCTATACATAACTATCCTATAAATATACTATATATAAAAAAAAATTCCTATACATAAACTAAAAAATACAAACTATACAAACTATACGAGTGCTTCAGATAAATACTGTACATGTGCGAAGAGAAACATTTGTGAGTCAGCAGCTGGCTGGGGAACAGTGCAGGATGATTTGTAGTGCATGAGCATGTAAACATACATATATTACTGAGTCTTTTGTGGTATTTGTATACACACATCAGTGTGTGTGAAAAGTGACTAGTGCGCATAGAGGAGGAGAGTGTGCTACTACAGGTGGTTTGTATAGGCCCACTCACCTGTGTGTAGCACACTTCGATTGCACAAAAAAAAAAAAAAAAGTTCCATAAGTTTTTCAGATGGTCCATGTTTCAGGAGGTAGGGGGTTTGTATGGGGTTTCAAAGAGGTGTGGGGTGATTTGAGTTCAGGGCTCTCACAGCCTGGGGGAAGAAGCTGTTGAGCAGTCTGGCAGAGCGGGCTCTGATGCTCCGGTACCGTCTTCCTGATGGTAGGAGCTGAAAGAGACTGTGGGAGGGATGTGTGGAGTCCTTCACGATACTGTTGGCTTTGCTGGAGCATCGTGTGAGGAAAATGTCCAGGATGGAGGGGAGAGGGGCACCGATGATCCTTGCAGCTGTGTTCACTGTCCGCTGGAGGGTCTTGCGGTCTGCTGCAGTACAGTTCCCGTACCAGACAGTGATGCAGCTGGTCAGCACACTCTCAATGGTGCCCCTGTAGAAAGTGGTGAGGATGGGTGGAGGGAGACTTGCTCTTTTCAGCCGGCGGAGAAAGTGTAGGCGCTGTTGTGCCTTCTTGGAGAGTGACATGGTGTTGGTGGACCAGGTGAGATCCTCTGTGATGTGCACACCCAGGAATTTAGTGCTGCTGACTCTCTCCACAGGCGAGCTGTCGATGGTCAGTGGGGGGTGATCACCGGAGTTCCTTCTGAAGTCCATCACAACCTCTTTTGTCTTACTCACATTGAGGGACAGGTTGTTAGTGCCACACCATTCAGCCAGCTGTGCCACTTCCTCTCTGTAGTGCGTTTCATCATTGTTGCTGATGAGGCCTACCACTGTTGTGTTATCAGCAAACTTGATGATGTGGTTGGAGCTGGACTTGGCAGTGCAGTCGTGGGTCAGCAGCGTGAAGAGCCTGTGCTCAGTGTGGTAGTGCTCGAGGTGTTGTGGCCGACACGGACTGACTGAGGTCTTCCGGTTAGAAAGTCCAGAATCCAATTGCAGAGGGAGTTGTTAAGGCCCAGCAGGTTGAGTTTATTTATGAGCTGTTGTGGGATTATTGTGTTGAATGCTGAGCTGAAGTCAATGAACAGCATTCTAACATAAGAGTCTTTGTTTTCTAGGTGGGTAAGAGCCAGGTGGAGGGTGGAGGAAATTGCATCGTCTGTAGAGCGGTTTGGACGGTATGCAAACTGGAGCGGGTCGAGTGTGTTGGGGAGGCTGGTTTTGATGTTGTGCATGACTAACCTCTCAAAGCACTTCATTATGATTGGAGTCAGTGCTATGGGACGGTAGTCATTTAGACAGGACACAGGTGATTTTTTGGTACCGGTATGATTGTTGTGGATTTGAGACATGTGGGGACGACTGCCTGGCTCAGCGAGGTGTTGAAGATATCTGTTAGGACATCTGTCAGCTGTGCAGCACAGTCTTTCAGTACACGGCCAGGTATGTTGTCGGGACCCGCAGCCTTGCGTGGGTTGATCCTAGATAGGGTCTTCCTTACGTCGGCTGGAGACAGACGGAGCGCCTGGTCGTTGGGAGGTGTGGGCAGTTTTTGTGCAGGTGTGTCATTCTGCATTTCAAACCGTGAATAAAAGTGGTTGAGTGTATCTGGGAGGGATGTGTCATCATCACAGGCCTGTGGCGGGGGCTTGTAGTCTGTGATGGTCTGAATGGCTTTCCACAGACTCCGTGTGTCTCTGCTGTCTGTGAAGTGATTGTTGATTTTTTGAGCATATGACCGTTTTGCATTTTTGATGCTGCGGGACAGATTGGCTCTTGCTGTTTTGAGGGCTGCTTTATCTCCTGATCTGAATGCTTCATCTCTGGTATTTAGCAGCCCGCGAACCTCTGCTGTCATCCATGGCTTCTGGTTGGCGCGTGTGGTGATGGTCTTGGTGACTGTCACATCATCAGTGCACTTTTGGATGTAAGCAGTCACAGTTTCAGTGTACTCCTGCAGGTCT
Organism: Acrossocheilus fasciatus; assembly: GCA_036784905.1. Lineage (NCBI taxonomy): Eukaryota > Metazoa > Chordata > Actinopteri > Cypriniformes > Cyprinidae > Acrossocheilus > Acrossocheilus fasciatus. Next base: position 48,109,781 of record CM071940.1, read on the forward strand.
GTGTGGTTGTTGTAGGTGGCCGCCTCTTTAAACATGTTCCAGTCTGTGTCCTGGAAGCAGTCCTGCAGTGCTGAGGTGGCATTTTCTGGCCATACCTTGATCTGTTTGTGAACCGGTTTGGCAAGTTTGAGAAGTGGTCTGTATGCTGGGATTAGCATAACAGAGATGTGGTCGGAGTACCCGAGGTGGGGGCGGGGTTTGGCCAGTGTGTTATTTCCCCTTGTTGCAAAGTTCACATGTTGGTAGAACTTTGGCAAAACTGTCTTTAAGTTTGCGTGGTTGAAGTCACCGGCTATGATGAAAAAGCCGTCAGGGTTATTTGTTTGTTGTTCGCTGATGGCGCTGTACAGTTCACGAAGCGCGTCCTTAGCGTTTGCACACAGGGGGATGTAAACCGCAACAATAACAATGGCCGTGAACTCCCGCGGCAGGTAGAATGGTCGACACTTCACAAACATAAACTCCACCAGTGATGAACAGTGTTTTGTCACTTCCACAGCATTGTTACACCATTTTTTGAAGACTGGTCATTCAAGTGATTGGTCATATTCTCTTCAGAAGCAGGACTTGGTGACTGGTAGACCCTTTCGCCACGCATGTCAACCTCAAAGCAGCTGTCATCAGAGCCTTGGAAAATAAAACTGCAAAATACATTGCTTAACAAGATCTCATCTGTGCTAAGTTTGTAGTATTGTTGCCACAATGAAAGAGTTTTCAACAGTGAATGCAAATGTGAAAATGAATTTAAAAAAAGGAAGCTAAAAGTAAATTATTAAGTATAAATCAAGTTAATATGGAAGTTCTAAGCGGCCATGCATTAGAATTTTTTTCCCTTCTTGTTTTCTCGTGATCACAACTTAATTGTCTCATGATCTGGACATAACGAATTGTTTTCTCGTTATCACGACTTATTTTTCTCGTGATCACGACATAACAAAAGTTGTTTTGTTGTTATCACGACTTATTTTTTCTCTGATCTCGACATAACTAGAGTTGTTCTCAAGTTACACAACTGCGCCAACAGGTGGCAGTATAGAACTACGATTGGGGAGTTGTATCCGCATACTGTACGCGTTTGGGACAGAGCAGAGGACCTTCTTAGGTTAACTATAATTTGTGCCATTCATTACTGACATTGAATTAACTTATAAATGTTAAATGCTTGAATAAATATAATGATTTTGCTTGAAATTGTATCGGTTATCGTTACGTTACTGCTGCACGACTCATCACTGTTTCTCATATACAACGACGTAGCCCATTTCTAATGTGCATCTTTCTTATTTTTAATCTTTATTGTTAATAAATGTAATAAGATATGCATATGTGTATAATTTAGTTCAGTGATGTTATACAGTGTTGTAACCTAATCTTTTGTATTTTCTACATCTGTTTGTAAAACACACACAAACAGCAGCAGCATTAAGCTTGTTACGCACATGATATCCTACATGACTAATACAAATCACAAACAAATTATTATAATATATTATTATGTATAATTTTATTATATATAATAATTTTATTTTATTATATATCATTTTAAACGAAGGAGGAAAATGAAGTGAGTTTAATCCAAGCGGTTTAAGATTTTTAGAATAGTTCTTCTCTGCATTCTTCTAAGGTGCTCCGCCTGCGCTTGCAGCGTTAAATGCTTTGTTGTTGGACCATTTAAACATGTTAATTACACAAATAAAATGTTTAGCGTAGCTTAAATCTGGACAAAATCAGCAGTGTTTGATTAGCCTACTTATTTAATTGTAGACGTCATTTCTATATCCACAAGATACGAGTGCACGGTTATGTCGATCATTTGCGCCTCAAAGGGGGCATTCCAAAACGCTTAACACTGCTCAATGCGTTAAGAGAGTGTTTTTAAAAGACCAAACTCAGTAAACACATTTTTAATAAATTAACAGCCTGTACAGACATGCAGATGAATCGAACGCAATGTGTTTTTTCTTAAAGCCTAACTGTTTTCTATGGGTAAACGCTTAACTCGTTAAACACATTGCGTTCTTGTTATAGACTTAGCCTATTTGTTTATCTGTACATGGAATGCTTTATTAATGATGTGTTTACTGAGTTTGGTCTTTTAAATGCACTGCATTAACACATTAAGTCTTCGCTTAATGCGGAATTAAACGAATTGCATTCTTATTATGGGCTCATCTTCTTGTCTGTATGAATTACTATGTGTATATACTGAGTTTTGTCTTTTAAAAACACTCTCAATTAACGCATTAAGTCAGGTTAAGTAGAATGTTCCTGTCAAAGTTGCATTCGTTACTATAGCAATAGTAATGTCGAAATCACAAGAAAAATAAGTTGTGATCACGAGAAAACAACTTTTGTTATGTCGTGATCACGAGAAAACAAGAAGGAAAAAAATAATAATGCATGGCCGCTTAGAACTTCCGTAAGTTAACATTGCATAAAATACATTTGGACACAATATGGCCTAAAATAACCCTAAGCCCTATAAGGAAGCCCATATAGAAAATAAAAATTTATTGAACAAATACACCAGTCTTACCAAGAGTAGTGGTCTTGAGGGTCTTACGTATAAGGCCTTTAACTTGAACACCTTTAAAATCAAGCTGCCATCCAATTCCTGGTCTTCACTTAACTTAGGTGTAATGAGCTTGTTGCCACATCCCATAAGTATTTCCGAACTGCACACAATGAAAACCAGTGGTACTAATACACCATCAAATAATACATCACACAGTAAAACATTTACAATATAATAACTATAAATAAAAAAAAACAATAATAATTTAAATTAAAAAAAGTGGCACTTTTTCTTTGAAGCCTTCTTTGATTTTAATGCAACTTTGTAGTGATGCTGACAAAACCAAGACACATATTGTGCCTACACACAACTACAACTGAAAAACAAATGAACCTTTCTCTTGTCCTCTGTTTTTGTCACGGTTGCGTGTACGGGGAACACACAAGATGAACGGAGACGAAGGTTTCAACGGGAATGAGAGATTTAATGGAACTTCAAGAGCAGGAGGTACACACATAGGGTAACATTAAACAATAACCGACAACAGGAACTAAATGGACAGCAACTAATATAGTGGGGATAACGAGTGGCAGACAGGTGAACACAATGAAGGTGATTAACTCAATTAGCAGAAACTAGGTCACACATGAGGAAGGAAAACACATGGAGAGCAAAACACAAGACAGTCCAGGGGCGTGACACTACCCCCCCCCTCCCGGACGGTGCGTCCTCGCACCGAGAAACAACAGAGGGGAGGGAAACGGGTGGGAACAAAAAGGCGGAGGCTCAGGAGGAGGACGGACCACCGGGAGAGGGCCGGCTGACAGAGACCAGGGAGGTGACGAAGGAGGGAGGAGCCAGGGAGGAGACAGGAGGGACTTGGAGCAGGAGGAGCCCGGCAGGACCCAGGCCACAGCCGTGAAGACAATCCAGGGTGGAGCCGACGGAGGGAGGAGCCATGGAGGAGGAGCCGGAGCCGGAGCCGGAGAGCTGAAGAGTACGGGCGGAGCCGAGGATCCGGAGGGCCAAGGCGGAGCCGAGAGCTCCGGCGACCGAGGCGGAGATCCGGAGGCACGCGGCGGAGCCGGAGCGACTGAGGACCAAGGTGGAGCTGGAGGGAGGGAGGAGCCCAACGGAGCCGATGGGACGGAGCGACGAGGCACAGCCGGAGGAGCGGAGTCCTGAGGCGATGGCGGGATGACGACCGACCAAGGCGGAGCCGGAGGGACGAAGGAGCCCGGTGGAGCTGGTGGGCCGACGGGCGACGGTGGAGATGAGGGAGCTAGGAGCTGAGGTGGAGCCGACGGGTCGGAGGGCCGAGGTGGAGTCCAGGATTCAGAGGCTGGAGGTGAAGACGAGGAATCCCCCAGCCACGACGCCGATGGAGACAGGCAGACCCGCGGCGATCCCACCGCACAGATGGTGGGCTGAGAGTGAGCAGCGGGGCTGTCCGACGACAGCGGTGGAGGGTGCAAGAGTGGGTGGGAGGGTGGGCATTTTTGAGCCTCTGGGCTAATCCTTATGGGGAACTTCCGAGGAGCTGGCACTGGAGGGAGCTTTGCAGGTACATACTCTAGGCGGCGCTCTTGCAGCGCGGATTCAAGGGGGCGCTCTTGCAGCGCGGAGACAGGGAGGTGCCTTCTTGGTGCAGGCACTGGGCGGCGCTCTTGCAGCGCGGAGCTGGATGGGACCAGCGGAGACACAGGAGAGCTGGACGGGACCAGCGGAGACACAGGAGAGCTGGACGGGACCAGCGGAGACACAGGAGAGCTGGACGGGACCAGCGGAGATATAGGAGAGCTGGACGGGACCAGCGGAGGCCTAAATGGTCTGTCAGAAACCTCCAATGACGGCGTGAGCATGGCAGGCATGTCTGCTTTGATTTCCCCATTTCTGGAGTCCTCAGAGTCCTGTGAGTGCTCACCCTCAGCGGTGGTGCAGTGGGCGGGGCTTCCTTCAGCCCCCTCAAACTCCACTGTTACTTCCACCGTCGCGTGCGCTGTAGCCGGCTCTCGCACCTGATCGGACGATCTCTGAGGCTCTGGCTCAATTTCCAGCTCAGTCGCTCCTCTTTGCGATGGCTCTTGGGTTGCTCTGGGCTCTGGCTCTCCGTCCGCGGTGGGCTCGGGCTTACGCTCTGCGGCTCGGGGTGATGGCAGGCTGGGCTCTGGGTCCGGAGTGGTACTGGTGTCATTCTCCTCGTAGGTCACGGTCAGCGGGGATCCACAGGACACCAGCACCCACTCCACATAGGTGGCAAAATCTCCTCGAGGACCATCCCCGGACAACCGCGCTCTGCACCCGTCGTTAAGGCTCATCTTGTAGAATGTGCAGAGGCAGTAGTCCGGGTAGTGGGTGGAATGGGAGATTTCCAAGAATAGTCTTGTATGGTCCTCGAGGGTACGGCTCCTCTGCTCCAGCATGAGGAGAAGGCAGGCAGGGTCATTCATGACAAAAGGGCAAAATAAAAACTGAGGGAAAAAACGGAAACAAAACGAGGGGAAACACGCCGCTATACTTCACTTTTTTCTTTTGTGGTCGGTTATTCTGTCACGGTTGCGTGTACGGGGAACACACAAGATGAACGGAGACGAAGGTTTCAACGGGAATGAGAGATTTAATGGAACTTCAAGAGCAGGAGGTACACACATAGGGTAACATTAAACAATAACCGACAACAGGAACTAAATGGACAGCAACTAATATAGTGGGGATAACGAGTGGCAGACAGGTGAACACAATGAAGGTGATTAACTCAATTAGCAGAAACTAGGTCACACATGAGGAAGGAAAACACATGGAGAGCAAAACACAAGACAGTCCAGGGGCGTGACAGTTTTCAGCTTGTCAAGAATATTGAGGGAGAAGCCAGGCTTCAAACTGTTGGTGACCTTCTTTCCCCCTCCTAGACAGGCTCATGATATCAACTCGGCTAATTTGAACCCAGTACAGAGTCACTCAGTGTGTACCTTAGCTTGCTCTGGGTGGGTACTGAAATTGTTTTTTGGTATCCTTAATTCAAAATGGAGGGTACTTCTTTCACTTCACATGCGGACCAGCTGTGATCACTACATGCTCTGCACGATTTTGGTCAAAAAAGCTGATTTCTGTAACAGCAACTTGGTGGTGGACATCTGTGAAGCCACAGTAAATTTCTCACAGTCAAGTCAGCAAATGCACTGCGAGGAAATTGCTAGCGGCAACACTGCGAGGGAGGCTCTATACGTCACTAATCACTTTCCCCTTCATACAGGAGACCTTCATCAACATCTGTATGAAACACATGACTCATAACACTAAGGCATGTGTAGTGATATTCTCAATATGCCAAATTCTTAAATCTGAATCTTTCATAGCAAATGAAAAGAACAAAGTACCAGTGCAGAATAGAGCATGTTAAACAACATACAAAATACTTCTGAATTTAAATCCGAAGAGTTTTGTTACAAAACAAAAGAACAAAAAATGTCAGTGCAGTGTAGTGCGATACAAAATAATATTTGTGCCTACGGTGTCTCTACTGAGAGCAGCAGCCTTTCTGTGTGTGCTTGAGGTAGTGCTTGTGTGTGTGTGTGTGTGTGTGTGTGTGTGTGTGTGTGTGTGTGTGTGTGTGTGTGGTCACCTAAACAAGTGTCGCATCAGTCTTTTCACAAGATAGAAAGGCCTGACAACTTGCTTAAAATAATGATTTTATTAATAAATATACAGAATATAAATAATTTGGATGTTAAAATATGTGATCAGAGTAATGTTTGTTTATGGGCAGGTTATGGAGTCAGTAAGAAAGCAGTTCCCCTCTGAACACGAGAACCAGCACCATTACAGTGAAACAGGATAACAGACTGATCAATTGCATGTAAATTACTTACAAATGTTTAAATTTTACTTCTAATATTTGTTAAAGAATTTACAGTTTTTCTCAATCAATTTGACACATTTCTCCAAACTCAGGTCACTGTTCTCAAAACAGTTAACACAGTGATCTGAACACTTTGTAATTGTCCAAACAGGGGTGCGTTTCCCAAAAGCATCGTTAGCCAACTATGGTCGCAAGTTCCGTCGTTACCAGCATAGTTCAACGATTCGGTGTTTCCCGAAAACATAGTTCAAACGAACGTTTGCAGTCAATGTCACAAACTTACGTGGTTGGAACTGCAGCTCTCGACCTGTGATTAGAAGCATAGTTTCTTGTTAACAAGATATATGGGCTTAAATAAATATGCTCTTGGGCACAGCAAGCAAGCTAACATGCAGTACTATCTGTATCTTCCATTCTATCTAAATATAAAATGCATTTTAATTATGTATTTTTGTAAGTGCCGTTTTTGAAAAGTGTGCATGTGCATAAATGCCTAAGGGAACCCGGAGTGTGACGTAAGAGGGAACTCGCGGTGAATCAAACATCAAATAAAGCAAAATGACAGGGAACAAAAAATAGTAAATTAGTCAGTAGGTTCCATGTTCAATACAGCAGCACCCCAGAAATGCACCCCAGATTGGAAGTTTTCATTCATTTCATACAAATTACAAATTATGCTAAGAATTTTCTCTAAACACTGAGCACAAAAATCTCAAATGTTTTCGTAATAGTTAATACGACCAACCAATTCAAATTTAAAATATCTAAAAAAGAGGTGAATGAAATAGATGAGTGGAACAGGTAGAAAGAGATGATCAAAGAGGAGGATGTAAAAAAGAAGAGAGGAGAAGCAGAGGCAGAAGAGATGAGTAGAGTGAGAGTTTGTCAACACACTTCTATATTTATAAATATTGTGCTATGATTTTTGAGCAGATTTGTTGTCCTTCTGGGACAACTTCTGTTCTTTACCATAAAGGTCCAAACATTTTTCTGAATTGAAATTTGAGAACATTCAGGTGGACAATCAAGTTAATTTGTTAATTTTGAATGGAACAGCAGCATTTTGTTTGCATAATATATGTGTATACTGTGTGAGTGTATATATACAGTGATGGGGAGTAGCGTCGCTACTAGTTTAACTACATTTCTCAGTAGCGTGGCGGTAGCGTCACTGCTTTCTGAATCAAATAGCTTTTCGGTAGCTAATCTCTTTTTTTGATCAAGTAGCGCGGTAGCGTCAACAAAAGCTAACGTTACATTTTCCAAAGGAAGCATTCTGAAACTCAAGCTCAAATCAGAAATATAACAGCTAGGATCACGGATCCTGGATCAGTAAGTGACGCCACAGACACTAAAGCTTGTAACGCCATTGGCTCCTCAAATTGTCAGTCAAACCTCATTATTCCTCCCGCCTCTTTCGTCAAAGAAGTGCAGCGCGCAGTTTAGAGCATCTCAGCTTGTCTGAAGGTAAATAAAGAACTGTTGATTGAATAAATACAGCGGTTTCTTTACTCAAAAAACACTTATGAAGGCTAATGCTTTTTTTTTTTTTTTAAATTAACTAATTAATTTTGTATTTGTGGAGCGGAGAAGATCTTCCCCAGATAGCACACGTACGTCTGCAAGATGTCTGTTAAAGATCTGTTGATCTGGAAAGCATCTGCTGTCTACAAACGTCTGACAGACGTCTTTCAGATGTCAGTTTTACATACATTCTAAATCATAAACATCTTAAAGACATCTAATAGACGTCTATTTGACATCTAAAAGGAGACGTCCTATAGACGTATTGCAGATGAGCAAACACCCTAAAAAATATGTCTTGCAGATGTAAATGCAGACGACAAATAGACGTCTCAGAGATGTACGTGTGCTATCAGGGCGAGTTTATCTAGCATTTGTTGTCAAGTCACAGCCAAATAGCTCGTGCGAAGCGCTGAATCTTTCATAATATGATACTTTGGCCAAATAACAGAAAAAAACTGAACGCCCACATAATGACGGAAAACGGGACAAAAGTCAGAAAAAAAAACACCTTCGCTGGTCAAAAGCTTCGTATTTGAACTTGATTTTGGTGAAATGTTTATATTAATATCTAATAACACATGCAACGATGCAAATAAGCGGAGCCTATCTGTAGGTCTAAACATCTATATGGTAACACTATACAATACGATTTCATTAAAATACATTTGTTACAATATTTATTCATCATTGTTAATGTTAGTTAATGAAAATATAGTCGTTCATTGGTAGTTCATGTTAGTCCACAGTGCATTAACAAATGTTAACAAACAACTTTTGATTTTAATAATGCGTTAGTAAATGTTGAAATTAACATTAAGATAAATGCTGCAGAAGTATTGTTCATTCTTAGTTCATGTTAACTCTAGTTAACTAATGTTAACTATTGAACCTTATTGTGAAGTGTTACCATTTATATAAATGTATCTGTATACAATAAAGCCACAATACCAACTACCAATAGGAGGTTTCCGGCCGATAGAAAACATTTATTTTGCCTATGTCACAATTTGAGGTCAATCCGGCCTGTATTTGATACTGATTATGTTGCCAAATTGGTTTGGAACAGCTGTCGAATAAACAATTAACCTGAACTCTTATGCCTGTCTGTCTGCTTGACTGACAGTTGTATTGATCACTGAGAGAGCATTGACTTGGTATGATGTTGGTTCAATATAATTGTTTTATTTTATTTTAAATAGCTTGGATGTAGTAAACTACTTTTGCCATGCTGCTGTAGCTTAGCTTGCTACATTTCCCAGGGTTGTAGCTTTAGTGTAGTTAAGCTTCATTTAAAGAAGAGTAACTGTTAGCTTAGCTCACTACATTTTCCAAGTAGCTTGCCCAACACTGTATATATATATATATATATATATATATATATATATATATATATATATATATATATAAACACAAACATGCATGCATATATTTAAGAAAAATATGCTCTTTATAATTTGTTAATATTTTCAAAATATATACTGTATGGGTGTATTTATATATACATAATAAATATACACAGTACACACACATGTAAACAAAAACGTTTATTTTGGATGTGATTAATCACGATTAATCGTTTGACAGCACTAATATATATATATATATATATATATATATATATATATATATATATATATATATATATATATATATATAAGAGGTCAGTATATATAGTCAAACTAAAATTTATTCAGACACCTTCAACATTTCTCATGATCACAGTTTATTTGCTATAGTTTAGAAAATGGAAATAAAGTATGACAAGAACTCGGAGTTAAACTGTCAGAACAAATTCATCTTGATAATGTCAGATAACTTTGATAGAAAGGTATGTAACAAAACATGGTCAGGTCAAAGTGGCAAATCAAATTTTTGGTCCCAAATTTTTTTCATCAATTTAACTGGTAGTCTACCTTATGATGAATTTTCGGGTATAATGTCACAGTTTATTTTGCTATCCTCACTTACATAAATGAACTATAGTGTCCTGCACCCTCTAGTAAATAAAAATATAAAAAATTGATCTCTAGCTATCAAAAGAGTTTATTTGTTTGCAGTTCATGCTGCTAAATGTTTTAAGTTTTTAAGTTAAAAGGGGAAAATAGGTGTTGGATAACTATTTTTTATTTTATTTAGATATACCCAACGTATATAAAACAAAACTCCCTGTTGAAGAATTGCAATAAACATGTATTTTCATTAACATATTTGTACATTTACAGCTGAATATGTTTTATAATCAATTGAGAATACCGATATATTTGATGTTAATATTTACTTTTAATAAATGCATTACTAAAAAAATTGCAGTGCTTCAAAGCAAAGCTGAACTGTTTGGTTAAGATAAGTTTGTGCTTAGATAGCTGTGTTCATTGTTTTAAGAACAATTGGATTACAGTGGAAAAAAGTGTTAAATCGACAGAGAAAAACTGTAAATATCGACAATATGTATGGCTTAAGTATTAAAAACAATATAAAATATACATGTTGAGGAGTGACCTTTGGCAGACTAATTGTCATTGATGGGAGTAAAAAAACAGCTGTCAAGACCTTTGTAAGATTAAGTGTATTTCTTTTTTTTAACAAACTTCGACCACATTATCAGATTACCTTTTGACTTCATGAATACAAATAAATGACAGCTTAATGACTTTTGATCTTTTTTATAATATTTTTTAATAATATTATATAATATATATTTCCTACCGAAATCCTACAGAAAAGCATTAAAAACTGCTAGATCTTATTACTTTTCATCTCTTCTAGAAGAAAACAAACATAACCCCCGGTATTTATTCAATACAGTGACTAAATTAATGAAAAATACAGCATCAACAGGTGTTGGCATTTCCCAAGAGCATAGCAGTAATGACTTTATGAACTACTTTACTTCCAAGATCGATACTATCAGAGATAAAATTGTAACCATGCAGCCGTCAGCTACAGTATCGCATCAGATAGCGCACTATAGATCCCCTGAGGAACAATTCCACTCATTCTCTACTGTAGGAGAGGAAGAATTGTATAAACTTGTTAAATCATCTAAACCAACAACATGTATGTTAGACCCGATTCCATCTAAACTACTAAAAGAGCTGCTTCCAGAAGTCATAGATCCTCTTTTGGCTATTATTAATTCATCATTGTCATTAGGATATGTCCCCAAAACCTTCAAATTGGCTGATAAGCCTCTCATTAAGCCTCTCATTAAAAAAACACAACTTGACCCCAAAGATCTAGTTAATTACAGACCGATCTCAAATCTCCCTTTTCTGTCAAAGATACTAGAAAAGGTAGTATCCTCACAATTATATTCCTTCTTAGAGAAAAATGGTATCTGTGAGGAAATCCAGTCAGGATTTAGATCGTATCATAGTACTGAGACTGCTCTCATTAGAGTTACAAATGACCTGCTTCTATCATCACCATGGTTGTATCTCTTTATTAGTTCTACTGGATCTTAGCGCTGCGTTCGACACTATCGACCACAACATTCTTTTGAATAGACTACAAAACTTTGTTGGCATTAGTGGAAGTGCCTTAGCATGGTTCAAATCGTACTTAGCTGACCGCCATCAGTTCGAAGCAGTGAATGAAGAGGTATCCTATCAATCACAAGTGCAGTATGGAGTACCTCAAGGCTCAGTACTAGGGCCGTTACTTTTCACGCTTTATATGTTACCCTTGGGGGGTATTATCAGGAAACACAGGGTTAGCTTTCACTGTTATGCTGATGATACTCAGCTCTATATTCCTTTGTGGCCCGGTGAAACACACCAAATTGAGAAACTAACGGAATGCATAGTTGATATAAAAAACTGGATGACGAGTAATTTCTTACTGCTAAATTATGAAAAAACAGAGGTGTTAATTATCGGACCTAAAAACCCCACATGTAACAACCTAGAACATTATCTAACACTTGATGGCTGCTCTGTCAATTCTTCTTCATCAGTTAGGAACCTAGGTGTGCTGTTTGATGGCTTTCAAATGAAATATTGCTATGTTTCTAGCATCTGTAAAACTGCGTTTTTCCAAAAACATATCTAAATTGCGACCTATGCTCTCAACGTCAAATGCAGAAATACTAATTCATGCATTTATGAACTCAAGGTTAAACTATTGTAATGCTTTATTGGGTGGTTGTTCTGCACGCTTGGTCAACAAACTACAGTTGGTCCAAAATGCAGCAGCTAGAGTCCTTACTAGAACCAGGAAGTATGACCATATTAGCCCGGTTCTGTCAACACTGCAATGGCTCCCTATGAAACATTGGATAGATTTTAAAATCTTATTAATTACTTATAAAGCTCTGAATTAGAATGGAACTCATCCCTCTACGTAAACTTCATTGACTATGAGAAGGCATTTGACAGCGTGGACAGAGGAACCCTGTGGAAGCTGCTGAGACACTACGGAGTCCCGGAGAAGATCACCAACATCATCAAGAACTCTTATGAAGGAATGACCTGCAAAGTGGCCAGCACCTCAAGAACGCCTTTCAATTGAGAACAGGGGTGAGACAAGGATGCTTGCTGTCCCCGATCCTGTTCCTTTTGGCAATTGACTGGGTGATGAAGACCTCAACATCAGAGCGGCAGAACGGGATATAGTGGGCGCTGTGGAAACAGCTGGACGAGCTGGATTTTGCCGACGACCTGGCGTTGCTTTCCCACACCCACCAGCAAATGCAAGATAAGACCACAGCAGTTGCGGAGAACTCAGCACGGATAGGCCTGAACATCAACAGAGGGAAAACTAAGACCTTACGAGTTAACGCCAACGGAGCACCCATCAGCCTTAAAGGAGAAGCGCTGGAAGAAGTGGATAACTTCACCTACCTTGGCAGTATCATCGACAAACAAGGAGGCACAGATGTTGACGTGAAAGTCAGAATCGGCAAAGCAAGAGCAGCCTTCAATCAGCTAAGGAACATCTGGAAGTCTGGAAATATATCCATCAAGACCAAGATCCGCCTCTTCAACTCCATCGTGAAGCCTGCTCTGCTGTACGTAGCTGAAACCTGGAGGACCATAGTGGCAACCACCAAAAAGACCCAGATGTTCATTAACAACTGCCTGTGACGGATCTTCCACATCCACTGGCCAGAAATCATCATCAACCAAGAACTTTGGCAAAGAACAGGACAACAGCCGTTAGACGAAACAATACTCCAGAGATGCTGGAGATGGATTGGCCACACCCTGTGAAAGCCGCCCTCCAACACCACTAGACAAGCCCTCACGTGGAACCCCCAAGGCAAAAGGAAGCAAGGCAGGCCAAGGAACACCTGGCGCCACGATCTGGATGCGGACTGCAAGAAGGCAGGCTACACATGGGGACAACTGGAGAGACTGGCACAGGACAGAGATGCTTGGAGGACCCTTGTCGGCGGCCTATGCCCCAGGAGGGGTAGTAGGCATAAGTAAGTAAGTAAGTAAGTAAGTAAGTATAAAGCTCTGAATGGTTTAGCTCCTCAGTACTTGAGCGAGCTCTTATCACATTATAGTCCTCCACGTCCGCTGCGTTCTCAAAACTCTGGCCGTCTGATTATACCTAGAATATCAAAATCGACTGCGGGCGGCAGATCCTTTTCCTATTTAGCACCCAAACTCTGGAACAATCTACCTAACACTGTTCGGGAGGCAGACACACTCTGTCAGTTTAAATCTAGATTAAAGACCCATCTCTTTACCCTGGCGTACACATAACACACTAATACGCTTCTATTATTCAAATATGTTAAAGGATTGTTAGGCTGCATTAATTAGATCAACCGGAACCGGGAACACTTCCCACAACACACGGTGTACTCGTTACATCATAAGAAGAATGGCATCTACGCTAATATTTGTCTGTTTCTTTCTTATTCTGTTTTTCAGTCCGTATCCGATCAGATGGTGGATCAGCACCAAGAGATGATGTCTGCAGCCCTGATCGTCAGTGGAGAGCCCCTGAGACATAAATTTAAATTATAATAAACAAACAAATATATATTATAAAAATACACAGAGAAACAATAAATGCATTAAACTACACATTACAATTATAGCAAATGAATAAATCATATAAATGAAAAACTTCAAATAATGAATAAAACACAAATATAACAAATACATTAAATTATAAATTAAAATGCTCCATCGGGACAAGACCACGGGAATCAGGTAAGCCCTATACACACTCTGACATGGCTGCGGTTGGAATTGAACTGTGGGTTTCGTCTGGTCAGAGGAGAACTGACCCCCGACTGAGCCTGGTTTCTCCCAAGGTTTTTTTCTCCATTCTGTCTCAGAGGGAGTTTTGGTTCCTTGCCGCTGTCGCCTCTGGCTTGCTCAGTTGGGGACACTTCATTTCTAGCGATTATCGCCGATTTGATTGCACAGATACTATTTAAACTAAACTGAGCTAGACAATGACATCTCTGAATTCAATAATGAAATGCCTTTAACGGAAAATTGAGTATTTAATCTTATCATTATACATTACTGACACTCTGTCCTCAAATTTGATACTGTTAAGTGCTTTGACACAATCTGTATTGTTAAAAGCGCTATATAAATAAAGGTGACTTGATTTGACTTAATATAATAGAAATTATAATTTAGTATAATATTTTTTGTATGATTTTCTATAGTATTTATTTGGCATTTTGTTTTTTTATGTCATTTATTTGATAGTTATGTATACATTATTTTATTTTAAATGGTAGAAAAACCTGTTTTTGACCTCAAAATAAAGTACTTTTTCGCTGTACATGGCTGTGGGGACGAGCAGTTTCGTGGTGCTTGGAATTCTATATAATTAATTAAAAACAAATATTGCCACATTGATGGCTCAAGAAGGTGTGTAATTGTCCAAATAACACATTGTTTCATTTTAAAATATATATAAAAAATTGTAACCAAGTGTTTTTCAAGTGTAATATTTCTGTATAGGCTACCCTGATAGCACACGTACATCTCTGAGACGTCTAATTGACGTCTGCATTTACATCTGCAAGACGTATTTTTTAGGCTGTTTGCTCATCTGCAATACGTCTATAGGACGTCTCCTTTTAGATGTCAAATAGACGTCTATTAGATGTCTTTAAGATGTTTATGATTTAGAGTGTATGTAAAACTGACATCTTACAGACGTCTGTCAGACGTTTATAGACAGCAGATGCTTTCCAGATCAACAGATCTTTAACAGACATCTTGCAGACGTACGTGTGCTATCTGGGTAGGGACAGAAAAATAATCCGTAGAATGACCCCTATAATTTTTTAGGCTATAAATATGTGGCTATGTTACAGCTCCTCTGAAGCTCTTGTGTTTTTCTCCTTTTCCATCTCTCCAAACCTATTCTGCTCACAGGTGATTGGAGGTAAGTTTTGTTCCCACTTTTGTTGCAGTTTGCTAATTTTTGTAAAATAGCTTCTGTTTTTGCTTTTCAGATAAAAGAGTGGTTTCAGTTTAATATGTTGCAGGCTCGTTTATTGGTAATAAATAATTGATAATTCATAATATTGGGGTTGTTTTTGAAGCTGCGGTTGCTTATTTGTCTTGTGATAGTTGGCAACTGTGTTCCCATCAATGGCACCAGTGCAATGGAAAAACTGCCACTAATGCTGGAATTCTTGTGTGATTTATGTATACAACAGTCAATTCCATCCAAGTAATTGTATTAGACAAGTGGCATTTCATGAGTGCTGACAATTAACACAGCTTTGAATTTCTTGGCTATCATGACTACAACCAAATATCTTGATCAGTACAACATCACTCTGACTAATGTGAAATTGTTTAAATATTATCAACATTAAGAACTGTTTCCTTAAAGGTGCTATATGTAGGATTGACACCCAGGGGTTGAACCAGGTATTGCAGTCCTAATTCAAAATATTGGAGACGGTTTTTTTCACCCGGCCCCTCCTTCTCAGACTTGACGCACACGCAGGTTGCCAGATTAACTACACCAACAGGAACGAGCGCACATGCCGACGAATGAAATTAAATACGCTGTATTTTCCGCCAACTGGCAACCCTCGGTGCCGAAATACAATTGGGTAAACTGGCAGTGGGCGGGTTTCACAAACCATAACAAACACGGGCCGGAATGCTCAGTTTCAAAGGAGAATAACTGACTGTAGCCATGTTTTTCAGATAAACAAGTATGTTAACTTAGCATGTTTCTTAAATATCTACAAACATATTATGGTATTTTTATGCTTTAGTATAGTCAAAATCCTACATACAGCACCTTTAAACTGTATTGTTCTTGGTGTCATACATATCTTTAGACATTATGTAAGCTTACTTTTAGATATTCATCGACAGCGGTTTACATGTTTCACTCACCATCTTGGACATTGATATAAAAATGTTATACACAGCAGCTATCAATATGAACAACAAACCAGATGCCAAAAATCAGAGTGTTAATGTCATGAGTGTTGGTTTCCTTCCTGATTATCAGGGGTTCACTTTGCTGAGAATAAAGCATTTGAAGCAACCGTCTGACCTGCTCTGTCATCTATCTGTCTAAATAATAATACTAATAACATCACAGGACTTGTTTGTTTGACACAATGTTTTCTTCTGCAAATTTTTTATTACAAAACAAGAATGTACTATTCAATCTCACTGCAGTTTCTTACATGATCCAAGTTTACATGTTTTTATTTAATTGAAAGATTAATGCTTGTGTAGTCTACATGTTTTGACATTATTTCTTTTTTTAGATTCAGAATATATTTCAATATGGTGTTACTGTAGAAATGTAGTAAAAGCTGTGACAGTGATGTGCAGTGCAACATCTCACGCAAACTCAAAATGTACTTATAACTGCACCTTAAAGGAACACTCCAGTTTTTTGAAAATAGGCTCATTTTACAACTCCCCAAGAGTTAAACAATCCAGTTTTACTATTTTTGAATCCATTCAGCCGATCTCCGGGTCTGGCGATAGCAGACCAAAGAGTTTTGATAATTTTCCTATTTAAAACTTGACTCTTCTGTAGTTACATCGTGTACTAAGACCGACGGAAAATGAAAAGTTGCAATTTTCTGGGCCGATATGGCTAGGAACTATACTCCCATTCCACTAGTGTAGCCAGAAATGTTTAAGTGGGTGGGCCAGGTGTGTATATGAAAACTGCATGTCAAATTGCCAACAAAAAATAGAGCACCAAGGTTCATTACACAGTACTTCTAAAGCATGCATTAACATTAGTAATTTGTTATATTAATGTTCATTTCAAAATTTACTAACAGAACATTATTAAAATTAAAAGTTGTATCTGTTAACATTTGCCTGAGCTGGTTAACAAAGATGAATAAACATGGTAACAAACGTATTGCTAATGTTAGTTAATGCATTAACTAACGTTAACTAAAGGAAGTTTCTTAAAAAGCATTACCTCAGTGTGAAACAACAGGGCTTCGCTGATGATTTCATAATCAAACGTCTCTGTCAGTTCAAGCACATCGTGGGCCGCAGAAATGTGCGCAGCTGCTAATTATACAGTTTGTTGTGGCGACCAGGATCTAGGGCAATGTTTATGTGTTTCTTTCCACAAAGGACACATCTGTTTAGCGGATCAAACACTGTACCTATGCTAATATGATGTTTCAAACACGCTTGGTTCAGAAGTTTCCGATCGATAAATCCAGCGCCCTCAGGTGGTCTGTCGGGTTTCATTTGTAGACGGTCCGGATTTATTGCTAAGACTCTTACTTTTTAAAAGAATTGATCTGATTTATGTTTGCTTCACTCGGCTATTTTCAAATTTAACTTCACAAACGCGCACATTTTACTATTATATCCGTAAGTCATAAACATAACATTGTGGGTGGGACTAACAGAAATGGACAAATCATCATTTTGACAAGCATATGATGCACCTATAGGAACAGGGAAAACGACCTGTAATTGACCATGAAAACAAGCGTTTAATATTGTTAATAAATAAAGTTACAGTGAAATAAGACGTTTATTAGTATCGTTTAATAAATTACATCCATTTGGAAAATTACAAACTTCTTATTGGGTGGGCCACAGATGAAAGTGGGTGGGCCTGGGCCCACCCGTAGCTACGTGACTGTCTCATTCTGGTGTAATAATCAAGGAACTTTGCTACCATGACACGTGATCCAAAAAAATGATAATGTCATTGGTGAGGTACCCATCAAAACACTATTTCGTGTCCCTTGGTTTGTGAAAGCAAAATCACTACAATTGTTAAAAATAAATAAATAAACTGTGATAGTCTTAATTCTGTTGGTGAGGCATAAAATGACTTTAGATATATGGCAGCTGTGATTTTAATGCATCTTTGTAGTGATGCTGACAAAACCAGGACATATTGTGCCTACACACAACTACAACTGAAAAACAAATGAACCTTTCTCTTGTCCTCTGTTTTCAGCTTGTCAAGAACATTGAGGGAGAAGCCAGGCTTCAAATTGTTGGTGACCTGCTTTCCCCCTCCTAGACAGGCTCATGATATCAACTCGGCTAATTTGAACCCAGTACAGAGTCACTCAGTGTGTACCTTAGCTTGCTCTGGATGGGTACTGAAATTGTCAAGATGGAGGGTACTTCTTAAGAGGAGTAACTTTCACTTCACATGCGGACCAGCTGTGATCACTACATGCTCTGCACAATTTTGGTCAAAAAAGCTGATTTCTGTAACAGCAACTTGGTGGTGGACATCTGTGAAACCACAGTAAATTTCTCACAGTCAAGTCAGCAAATGCACTGCGAGGAAATTGCTAGCGGCAACACTGCGAGGGAGGCTCTATACGTCACTAATCACTTTCCCCTTCATACAGGAGACCTTCATCAACATCTGTATGAAACACATGACTCATAACACTAAGGCATGTGTAGTGATATTCTCAATATGCCAAATTCTTAAATCTGAATCTTTCATAGCAAATGAAAAGAACAAAGTACCAGTGCAGAATAGAGCATGTTAAACAACATACAAAATACTTCTGAATATATATATATTGTTAAGGAAAATGAGAAATTGTCCTATTGCAAGTTTGCTTTTTTATTTCTTTAATACCTTTTTATTGTAACTACAATTTATTATATGTGTTGGTTTATTAAGAAAGACACCACAACATGTTATTGTATTTGTTTTATTGAAAGTAGTTTATTAAGAAAGACACAACACATGGTATTGTATTAAGCATTTATTGAGAAAGTGTTATAGCATATATCAATAGGAAGATAGTCAGGAAAGAAAGATGTATTAGCCAGAGCTTAAAGAAAGGAATGTTACCGTTGAATGATGTGTTGCAGACGCAGCTAAGGAGACATCTTAGAAGAAGGTCCCGGAGAAGAAAAAATGAGAAAATGGAGGACTTTATATACGGGTCTTCTGAGGGAAATTCAGGGAAATTCCCAGACCTCATGACATCAAGACATTGGAATCCACCTGCTGTCTATAAAGGACTGAAGTACGACGAAGAGAATCAGATGCTGGTTCTGCGTGACAGCTCTCCGGTGCCAGCGGCCTTGCCAGAGAGATGCCAAGAAAGCCGACCTTGTAAACCTTAGTTTTTATTTCTGTTTTTATATTTTATTTGTAATGTATTTAACCTATATACAATAAACCTATATTTAATTATAACTAAGAAGCTCGCCTGCCTGAAGAGTCTGATTTATAGACTTGAGCAAGAACAGACCACGGAAAAGTCTTCTGAGACCTATTTTGTGAGTAAGAAATTTAAATGCTTATAGGATAGGACAGATTTGACTTTCTTTACCTAACCTGAGAATAAATAAAATAAGGTAGAAGGTGTATGGAATTTAGCACCGCAAAACAATATATATATATATATATATATCTATATATATATATACATATATACCGAACAAAATTATAAACGCGACACTTTTGAAATGTCAGGACACCGGCAGGCATTTAAACAAATAAAAAAAATAAAAGTGCCACAGTGTTTGCAAAGCCAGTAATGTGCTTTTAGGAACTGCACTCCTAATTCTTATTGTCTTCACAGTAGTAAGTTTCACAGAAGGAAATGTATGTTTTTCTTAATGAAAACTAACATCTCTACCTCCAGACCGCAGACATACTCGCGCTTTCCGCTTCAAGCTGCTTCCGTGTTCTACTTTGCCGGCATTTAACCAATAGCGTCTCTGCAACAAAGTGATGTCATGCCGCACGCGTTGCTGTTTCTGTGTGGAGTCAAGAGGTCTAACTCTGTGCCACCTTATAACTATAGATGTGTTAAAAAAATAATGAGAATATATATACATATATATCCGAGTCCTGATCGGGAGGTAACGTCCAATTCCGATTGAGTCTGAAACTACGTGATCGGGCCCGATTTCCAATCACGTGATCGGATCTGGACATCCCTACAGGATATTTAAAACGTACAAATGTACACTGAACAAAATAACAAACGCAACACTTTTGTTTTTGCCCCCATTTTTCATGAGCTGAACTCAAAGATCTAAGACTTTTTCTATGTACACAAAAGGCCTATTTCTCTCAAATATTGTTCACAAATCTGTCTAAATCTGTGTTAGCGAGCACTTCTCCTTTGCCGAGATACTTCATCCACCTCACAGGTGTGGCATATCAAGATGCTGATTAGACAGCATGATTATTGCACAGGTGTGTCTTAGGCTGGCCACAATAAAAGGCCACTCTAAAATGTGCAGTTCTACTGTAGGAGGGGGGGTGTGACCACCATTTTCCTCACGCAGTGCAACACCAGGGGCGTAGCAAGCTTTTCAAAAGTGCGGGGGATGGCTGTGGTTTGTTAACAATAAAAACGATGAATACTATGACAGAAGGGTACAAAAGGTATAACATACAAGATATAAAAAGCTTCCCATTTAAATGAGTGATACTAGAAAAGTATAAAAACACACTCGGAACCAGTGTTGGGTACTTTACTTTAAAAAAGTAATTAGTTATAGTTACTAGTTACTAGTTCTCACAAATAGTAACTGAGTTAGTAACTGAGTTACATCATTATAAAAGTAACTACCAGGGAAAGTAACTATTCCCTTACTTTAAAAAAAAAAGTTCAAATGTCAAATAACTTTGGATGCCCCCAATATTAAATAAGAATAAATTCTTATTATAAAACATTGTACATTAATCTACACTATTTATCTACTGACACTTAGTATCAGTCAGTGAAGCATTATAATATAATATTATATGATGATAGAACTTAAGTAATTAGAATAACCAAGTATGAATGCATATTTGTCATCAATATAAAACGCACTAAGGATTAATGAGCTGCTGGGTTCATGAATATTAATCACGTTGTCTGCGTTTGCTCAAATTGATTTGCTGAAATCAAAATAGGGACGATAATAGGTGAATGCCAGCCAATGAGATTGTCGTTTGCGCATTTGCTCCGCCCACTACCAGAGAACCCGGCAGTTCTTAAAAGCTGAAGAATTCCAAAAGCCGTTATTTTGACAGGAAAATACAACAAAGAATAGCTTTTACATGTAGCGCGTCAATTCTGCATGTTATGAAAGACTCTCTTGCTCTGTATCTTTCTTTGCGTGCGTGTATGTGAGAGAAAGCGACCGCGAGTCGTGCGCTTCACACCAGAGTTTACGGTACGTCAAATACAGCTACATGCATCCATTCAGATGAACTGAAAAATACAATTCTAATATAATATAGTAACGCGTTATTTAATTGTCAGTAACGGGGGAAACAGTAATTCCTTTGATTAGTCCTTACTGAAAAAAATAACGCCTTTAGGAACGCCGTTTATTTATAACGCCGTTATTCCCATGACTGCTGGGAACACACAGAAATAAGTCAAAACTCTGTTGTGAAAATACACAATGTAGTCTTGCTAAAGAATCAGAAATACTTTAATAAAAAAAAATTAAATTATTAACAAACAATGCTCAAAATATCAAAATCAATTGCACTGGCAATAAACTCAAAAATACGCTGCTTAACAATGACAGTTTGTCCGTCCTCCTCGTCAATTCCCTGCCTTCATCACAGTTACTTTATACATTGCATGCCACATACATAACCGAATTTAGCTAGCTGCTGAACAATATCCCAATTAGCAATTACCGTTAGTCTAAAAAACGAAATATAATACACAAGACACTCCACATGTCAACAAAACATAAACAGAACATATTCCCAAACACATATCAAGCTTATTTAAACCTCGAAAGCATAAACACTCATTCAAATTACCTGGAAAAGGAAGATGTAAATAACCATAACCGTAAGTTCCCGCCTCCTCAGCACGAGCTGACCGATAAATCTAACACACCAAGAGAGGCGGGACTTAAGGAAGAACAGCCAATCATCAGCCGGTCATACTCAAAGCCGGTGTTTGAGAGGGAGGGGAGGGGAGAGGAGGCAGCCGCAGCGAGCACAGACACAGAGCGGCCAGAGAAACGGAGGAGCGACTGCTGTAAGACGTTTGTGCAAAACTGCGGAAAAACTGCAGAAAAAGTGTGGGTGTTGAACCCTCTCACCGGGAAAAGTGTGGGTGTTAAAACACCCACATCCCCCACGGGTGCGACGCCCCTGTGCAACACATCTCCTTCACATAGAGTTGATCAGGTTGTTGACTGTGGTCTGTGGGATGTTGGTCCACTCCTCGTCAATGGCTGTGCGAAGTTGCTGGATATTGGCAGGAACTGGAACACGCTGTCGTATACGCCGATCCAGAGCATCCCAAACATGCTCAATGGGTGACATGTCCGGTGAGTATGCTGGCCATGCAAGAACTGGGATGTTTTTCAGCTTCCAGGAGTTGTGTACAGATCCTTGTAACATGGGGCCGTGCATTATCATGCTGCAACATGAGGTGATGGTCGTGGATGAATGGCACAACAATGGGCCTCAGGATCTCGTCACAGTATCTCTGTGCATTCAGAATGCCATCAATAAAATGCACCTGTGTTTGTTGTCCATAACATACCATAACCCCACCTCCACCATGGACCACTCGATCCACAGCGTTGACATCAGCAAACCGCTCACCCACACGACGCCATACACGCTGTCTGCCACCCGCCCTGTACAGTGAAAACCGGGATTCATCCGTGAAGAGAACACCTCTCCAAAGTGCCAGACGCCATCGAATGTGAGCATTTGCCCACTCAAGTCGGTTATGATGACGAACTGCAGTCAGGTCGAGACCCCAATGAGGACGACGAGCATGCAGATGAGCTTCCCCGAGACGGTTTCTTGACAGTTTGTGCAGAAATTCTTTGGTTATGCAAACCGATAGTTGCAGCAGCTGTCCGGGTGGCTGGTCTCAGACGATCTTGGAGGTGAAGATGCTGGATGTGGAGGTCCTGGGCTGGTGTGGTTACACGTGGTCTGCGGTTGTGAGTCCGGTTGGATGTACTGCCAAATTCTCTGAAACGCCTTTGGAGACGGCTTATGGTAGAGAAATGAACATTCAATTCACGGGCAACAGCTCTGGTGGACATTCCTGCAGTCAACATGCCAATTGCATGCTCCCTCAAAATTTGCAACATCTGTGGCATTGTGCTGTGTGATAAAACTGCACATTTTAGAGTGGCCTTTTATTGTGGCCAGCCTAAGACACACCTGTGCAATAATCATGCTGTCTAATCAGCATCTTGATATGCCACACCTGTGAGGTGGATGGAGTATCTCGGCAAAGGAGAAGTGCTCGCTAACACAGATTTAGACAGATTTGTGAACAATATTTGAGAGAAATAGGCCTTTTGTGTACATAGAAAAAGTCTTAGATCTTTGAGTTCAGCTCATGAAAAATGGGGGCAAAAACAAAAGTGTTGCGTTTGTTATTTTGTTCAGTGTACATTTGTACGTTTTAAATATCCTGTAGGGATGTCCAGATCCGATCACGTGATTGGAAATCGGGCCCGATCACGTAGTTTCAGACTCGATCGGAATTGGACGTTACCTCCCGATCAGGACTCGGATATATATGTATATATATTCTCATTATTTTTTTAACACATCTATAGTTATAAGGTGGCACAGAGTTAGACCTCTTGACTCCACACAGAAACAGCAATGCATGTGGCATGACATCACTTTGTTGCAGAGACGCTATTGGTTAAATGCCGGCAAAGTAGAACATGGAAGCAGCTTGAAGCGGAAAGCGCGAGTATGTCTGCGGTCTGGAGGTAGAGATGTTGTTAGTTTTCATTAAGAAAAACATACATTTCCTTCTGTGAAACTTACTACTATGATGACAGTAAGAATTAGGAGTGCAGTTCCTAAAAGCACATTACTGGCTTTGCAAACACTGTGGCACTTTTATTTTTTTTATTTGTTTAAATGCCTGCCGGTGTCCTGACATTTTATACCCGTCAGATTTTCCTACCAGGGCTTACTGCGCACATCAATATTGCGTCTTTTTTCTCATGCTGAACAACAATATTTAATGTATCTGCATTACTGTATGGGTAGGTTTAGGGTTGGGGTATATGTAGACATTAATAAAACATAATTTGACAGGTAGCATTTTTCATTGTCGAATTGTACTACCTACTGTTTTAATGGGAGGTAGCAAAATCTGACAGGGTAGCACAAATCGACAGAACACCGGGTATTTTAAGTTGAGGTGCTATTTGTTTTTATATTAGACTTTTTTTATATTTACTGTTGCACTAAAGTCCAAAAGTGAAGAATTTATGTTATTTATTACTTGATTGTTCAAGCTACCTCACAGAAGTGCTCTGTTTGTTAAAATAAGGTGAATTAAACAAAAAAATAAGGAACATCCTGGATCTGTTTCTTCGGATCGGGACTCGGTATCGGTAGATACTCAAAATCAAATGACTCAGACTTGGACTCGAGGGCAAAAAAACCTGATCGGGACATCCCTAATATCCTGTGCATATAGCGCTTCATATCATGAAATTTTGGCCAAGTTTATTAAATAACAAGAAAAACTAAGCGCCCATATAGCTACAATAAACTTTATATCCTGCAAGTTGATGAAAGCGTAATCCAATGCACTGAAGACAGACAAAACACAGATCTCATTCACTGGTCAAAAACCTTGCTAACTCCATTTGAGCCTGATTCTCATACAATGTTAAGTGCAAGTGTCTGATAAAACCACAATACCAACTCTGACGATGCAGGGTTTAATTAATAAAATTTAAAAAAAATGTATTTATGTATTTGGTTTAATGTAATGTGTTTATGCGGTTTAATCCTAGTGAAAAAAAAGTATACTTTATTGTATTTGTAATATATTCCCTGTTTTAATAGTACACTGCAAATATACTAACAAAAATGTAATATCTTTAAATATATAAAAACTGTATTAGCATCATGCTTTTGCCTATTTTAACAATACAACTTTTAAAACACTTTAAACTAATTGTAATTTAGTATAGTTTCTAAAAATATTTTTGAAAAATATACTTGAATTGAAAGTTCTGTTTATTTTTTATAAGTATATTTATTTGCAGTTTATTTAAATATTTTATGAATATTTTTTAACTGTGTGCTTAAAATGATCATTGTAACAATGCATTGAAAGTATACTTTCAAAGTACATTATTAAATAACCTGAAGTTGTAGTATGTTTTAAGTCACATTTTTGAGTAATTTTTAAGTTTAATTCTTCACGCTTGGAAATCACTTCATTACTTGGACATACTCAGAAAGTAATAAAACAAATAACTAAAGCAAATAAATAAACCGAATGCATTATAAAGTGTACAGTCACGTAAACACTGTCTATATTGCAAGGCCAAAAACTGAAGTTCACTCACTCTGCATTAATATTATATCACTGCATTATTATAACATATCATTATAAATTGTATGGAGAAATAAAGCTGAAAAACAACAATTGGTATTGATATCTGTATAAAGCTGCAGAAGCCGTTCCCCAGGAGTTTTTAGTATCTTTCAATATTGTTTGGAAGTGGAATGACATACAGTTTGTCTTTAGACTGTCACGGTACAGAAACTCAAGATCCAATTGCGAGTCAATGATGAGTCTTTATTAGACACTCCAATAAATACAGCCACAAATAAGTGCTGGCAATCCAGTAGTGAAGAATCTCCAGTGGGCAGAGCAACCACTCCAAAAGGTCCACACCTCACAGAGGGAAAACAGCAACCAGGCGGTGATGACTCAGGAACTAGAGGGACTGACAGAGAGCGAGACAAGACATGAACCACAACGATCCGACAAAACCCCACAGCCACGCCAGCCAGATAAAGGCAGTGCAGACAAGCTACACCTGTGAGCTCTGAGTACCTCGTCAGGTGCACGGTAATTAAGCAACGCTGACATGCGCTACGAGCAGAGCCACACACACACACACACACACACACACAGCGCACGGACCCATGAACCGTGACAGTACCCCTTCCCCTAAGAGCGTCTCCTGGCGCTCCCAGAGGAACTTACCTGACGATTGTAATCATCGATAAGGGAATGATCCAATATGTCTCTGGCAGGCACCCAACTCCTCTCCTCAGGACCGTAACCCTCCCAGTCCACCAAGTACTGGAATCCACGCCCCCTCCGTCTAGAGTCCAGAATACGATTTACCGAATAAACCGGTTCCCCATCTACGAGTCGCGGCGGTGGAGGAACTGGGGTTTGCGGATTAATGGTAGCATGAAAAACTGGCTTTAATTTGGAGACATGAAAAACGGGATGAATCCTCCTGTACGCCGGAGGAAGTTTAAGACGGACTGCCACCGGACTAATGATCTTGGTGACAGAAAACGGGCCAATGAATTTAGGAGCAAGTTTATTACAAACGGTACGGAGAGGAATGTTCTTAGATGAAAGCCACACTTTTTGACCGACGACATAAACGGGAGGCCTTAACCGGTGGCGATCAGCCTTGGCCTTGGTGCGCGCCCCCACCTGGAGGAGTGTCAGTCTGGCCCTGCTCCAGGTGCGACGACACCTCTGGACAAATGCGTGGGCAGAGGGAACCGCGACTTCGGATTCCAGACTGGGAAAAATAGGTGGCTGGTACCCTAAACTACACTCAAACGGAGACAGGCCCGTAGCAGACACTGGTAATGAGTTATGTGCGTACTCAACCCATGAGAGCTGCTGACTCCAAGAGGACGGATTCTGGGAGACCAAACATCGCAACATTCGTTCTAGATCTTGGTTGGCTCTCTCTGTCTGGCCATTACTCTGGGGATGAAACCCAGAAGAAAGACTAACAGTCGCCCCCAACAAACGACAAAACTCTCTCCAAAATTTAGAGACAAACTGAGGCCCCCTGTCAGAAACCACGTCCGTCGGGAGGCCATGAATACGAAAGACGTGGTCTATGACAGCAACCGCCGTCTCTCTGGCAGAAGGTAATTTAGGCAGAGCAATAAAATGAGTCGCCTTCGAAAACCGGTCCACCACCGTCAAAACTACAGTGTTTCCATCAGAGGGCGGGAGACCTGAAACGAAATCTAATGAAATGTGGGACCAGGGTCTCGAAGGAACTGACAGCGGCTGAAGGAGTCCAGCGGGGGGGCGATTGGAAGTTTTAGAAATGGCACAAACAGAGCAAGCCAAGACAAAACACCGTATGTCGCGAGCCATAGCAGGCCACCAGAACCGCTGTTTAACAAGAAACATAGTACGACTCACCCCAGGATGGCAAGCTACCTTGGAACAATGACCCCATCGAATGACATCGGACCGTAACGTCTCTGGTACAAACAAACAACCTGGTGGGCACCCGGGCGGAGGCGTTACCCCTTGTGAAGCCGTGCGGACCCTCGACTCGATGTCCCATGTGACTACGGAAACAAAAATCCTCTGTGGCACAATGGGCTCGGAAGACGGGCGCTTCGAATAGTCAAAAATACGGGACAAAGCATCGGGCTTGATGTTTTTGGAGCCTGGCCGATAAGAAATAGAAAAATCGAAACGACCGAAAAATAAAGCCCACCGGGCCTGCCTAGAGTTCAATCTTTTGGCGGACTTGATGTACTCAAGATTTTTATGGTCAGTCCAGACGATAAAAGGAACCCCCGAACCTTCTAACCAATGACGCCATTCCTCCAAGGCAAGCTTGACCGCCAGCAGCTCTCTATTACCAATATCATAGTTACGTTCAGCGGAAGACAAACGATGAGAAAAATAAGCGCAAGGATGCACTTTGTCGTCCGAGGAAGAACGCTGGGATAGGATGGCACCAACCCCCACCTCTGATGCGTCAACCTCCACCACAAACTGCCGGGAGGGATCAGGGGCGATGAGGATGGGAGCCGAAACGAAGCGACTCTTCAGTTTGGCAAACGCAGCCTCAGCTGCGCAGGACCACCTGAACGGAATTTGGGTGGAGGTTAAGGCAGTCAAAGGAGCGGCTAGTTGGCTGAAGTTGCGAATAAAACGCCGGTAAAAATTGGCAAAGCCCAGAAACCTCTGCAGGGCCTTACGGGAATCTGGAGTTGGCCAATCTACCACAGCCTGAATCTTGTCCGGATCCATGCGCATCCCCTCGACCGACACAATGTAACCCAAGAAAGGAACAGACTGTGCATGAAAAACGCATTTCTCCGCCTTGACATAAAGACCATTCTCTAACAGCCTCTGAAGCACCCGTCTGACATGCTGAACATGTTCCTGGAGAGAACGAGAAAATATCAGTATGTCATCCAGGTAGACATAAATGAACTGATCTAGCATATCTCTCAACACATCATTGACGAGTGCTTGGAAGACAGCGGGAGCGTTGGAAAGACCAAAAGGAAGAACGCGATATTCAAAGTGCCCCCTGGGGGTATTAAAAGCAGTCTTCCATTCATCCCCCTCCCTTATGCGAACCAAATGATAAGCGTTACGGAGATCCAGTTTTGTGAAAAAGGAAGCCCCCTGCAGACGCTCAAAGGCAGAAGACATCAACGGCAAAGGATATGTATTCTTCACCGTGATGTTGTTCAGCCCTCGATAGTCGATGCAGGGACGAAGAGACCCGTCTTTCTTCTTCACAAAAAAAAACCCCGCCCCCGCCGGCGAAGAAGAAGGGCGAATGATCTTGGCTGCCAGAGAATCAGAAATGTATTTCTCCATGGCCTCCCTCTCCGGACCGGAGAGTGAATAAAGTTTGCCCTTAGGCGGAGACGTACCTGGTAATAAATCTATAGCACAGTCATAGGGACGATGCGGAGGTAGAGAAGCAGCCCGAGACTTACTGAACACTCCCTTCAGATCGAGGTACTCGCTGGGCACGTTTGATAGGTCCATGCGCTCCTCCTGAAACAGAGAACGGGACACAGAGGGACAGGCAGACAACAAACAAGCAGCATGACAACTCTCACTCCAAGAAAGAACAGAATTCTGACTCCAATTAATATGAGGGTTATGAAGCACAAGCCAGGGATGCCCAAGTACAACTGGGGTAACAGGGGTGGTGGTTAAAAGAAAATTAATGATCTCAGTGTGATTGCCAGAAGTGATGAGTTTTACTGGACCTGTAGTGTGAGTGATGGAAGGAAGAGATAGAGGGCATGGACAGCAATGGGCTGAGAGAGAGCAAGCACAGGAAGGTTAAGTCTATGAGCCAGGTCAGAGTAAAAAAAATTACCCTCAGCACCGGAGTCAATTAACGCCTGACAGTCATAGGTGTCTGAGGACCACTGTAACTTGACTGAAAGAAGGGTAGCAGCAAGAGAGGATTTAATCAGAGTGACCCCACCCGTCAGTAACCCCTTACCTACTGACGGGCTCTGGCTTTTACGGAACACTGCGCAGCAATGTGTCCAGCAGCACCGCAATATAGACAGAGACCCTCATTACGCCTCCTCCGCTTCTCCTCTAGGGAAAGGCGGAACCTTCCCATCTGCATGGGTTCTGGGTCGGTGACGACGATGTCCTTGTCGCAGGAGGTGACAGAAAGATGGTTCAGCCGATTGGCTGCCGTAACTCGACGCGCTCGCTGATCTCTCTGCTGCAATCTGGTATCCACTCGAATAGCCAGACTGACTAAGCCATCCAGCGATGTAGGCAACTCCAGTGAATAGATCTCATCCTTGATATATTCAGACAGTCCATGTAAAAACATATCCCACTGCGCCTCTAAATTCCAACGGCATTCCGCCACCAGGGTGCGGAATTCAATGGAGTAGTCTGTGACGCTCTGATCTCCCTGCCTTAGCTCTGCCAGAAAACGAGCCGCCTCCCTGCCTGAAACTGCCCGATCAAATACCTTCTTGATCTCTTCTGAAAATAAATGAAACGAAGTACAACAGGGAAGTCTCTGCTCCCAAACTGTAGTTCCCCACAGAGCCGCCCGTCCAGAGAGCAGCGTTATGACAAACGCTACTTTCGATTCCTCAGTAGGAAACGACGATGGTTGGAGGGAGATGTACAACGAACATTTGGCAAGGAAAGAGCGGCATTGCTGGGGCTCACCAGAGTAAAAGGCTGGAGGCGGAAGGCGGGGTTCGTTGACACGAACGGTCTGTCCCGCAAAAGAGGACGCAGGTGGACTAGACAGAGTGGGTGATTGAACAGATTCGGTCTGGAGACGCTGTAACTGGGTGGTCAATTCCGAGACCTGAGAGACCAGGACTTGAACTGCGCGATTAGAGGCTGCCATCTGTTCCTCCTGGCGATCCATGCGTGAATTACTGTGAGACAAAAAGTCTCTTACATCTGAGGCACTCGCTGGATCCATCTAGGTCGGATCGTTCTGTCACGGTACAGAAACTCAAGATCCAATTGCGAGTCAATGATGAGTCTTTATTAGACACTCCAATAAATACAGCCACAAATAAGTGCTGGCAATCCAGTAGTGAAGAATCTCCAGTGGGCAGAGCAACCACTCCAAAAGGTCCACACCTCACAGAGGGAAAACAGCAACCAGGCGGTGATGACTCAGGAACTAGAGGGACTGACAGAGAGCGAGACAAGACATGAACCACAACGATCCGACAAAACCCCACAGCCACGCCAGCCAGATAAAGGCAGTGCAGACAAGCTACACCTGTGAGCTCTGAGTACCTCGTCAGGTGCACGGTAATTAAGCAACGCTGACATGCGCTACGAGCAGAGCCACACACACACACACACACACACACACACACACACACACACAGCGCACGGACCCATGAACCGTGACATAGACCTAATAATTACACATTTACATTTGAGTGATTGTGGATGGACAGCAAATACATTATGAGACAAATGTTCAGGATATATTTAGCTGAACATCTCTAAAAAGAAAAATGTCCTACACGCACGCTCTTTAGCTAAAACACAGAATCTGTTTGTGGTGGATGCAGAAGATGCTCATCCTCACACTTGAAAGCCACCAGGGTCATAATTTCACAGAGTGTCCCATCACTTCACTGTACAACAGATTTGTTTCTCTTTTTGTTATGTGTTATTACAGGAATGATAAAGAACACTGCTCACTGCAAAAAAAAAAGAAAAAAAAAAAGAAAAGATTTTTGATGCTGTTCACTTTATTTAAACAATTCCTTTTGATTTAACACCATATATCAAGTTTCCCGTTCAAACATGACTGCATTGAACAGACTTGAAACAACCTTTTCTTTTACTTACTTTTTCTTTTCTTTTAAATAATGTTTTTAGAGAAAATATGTTTATAGAATATAGGGCTGTAGGTTATTATGACTAATTAAAAGCTAATTAAATAAATACATAAACAATAGTAAATACAGGTGCTGGTCATATAATTAGAATATCATCAAAAAGTTGATTTATTTCACTAATTCCATTCAAAAAGTGAAACTTGTATATTATAATATATAAATGCTTCATTCATTCATTCATTCATTATATTCATTCATTACACACAGACTGATATATTTCAAATGTTTATTTCTTTTAATTTTGATGATTATAACTGACAACTAAGGAAAATCCCAAATTCAGTATCTCAGAAAATTAGAATATTACTTAAGACCAATACAAAGAAAGGATTTTTAGAAATCTTGGCCAACTGAAAAGTATGAAAATGAAGAGTATGAGCATGTACAGCACTCAATACTTAGTTGGGGCTCCTTTGCCTGAATTACTGCAGCAATGCGGCGTGGCATGGAGTCGATCAGTCTGTGGCACTGCTCAGGTGTTATGAGAGCCCAGGTTGCTCTGATAGTGGCCTTCAGCTCTTCTGCATTGTTGGGTCTGGCATATCGCATCTTCCTCTTCACAATACCCCATAGATTCTCTATGGGGTTCAGGTCTGGTGAGTTTGCACAGTAACACCATGGTCATTAAACCAGGTTTTGATACCTTTGGCAGTGTGAGCAGGTGCCTAGTCCTGCTGGAAAATGAAATCAGCATCTCCATAAAGCTTGTCAGCAGAAGGAAGCATGAAGTGCTCTAAAATCTCCTGGTAGATGGCTGTGTTGAGTGTGGACATCAGAAAACACAGTGAACCAACACCAGCAGATGACATGGCAGCCCAAATCATCACAGACTGTGGAAACTTCACACTGGACTTCAAGCAACATGGATTCTGTGCCTCTCCACTCTTCCTCCAGACTCTGGGACCTTGATTTCCAAATGAAATGCAAAATTTACTTTCATCTGAAAAGAGAACTTTAAGCCACTGCGCAACAGTCCAGTTCTTTTTCTCCACAGCCCAGGTAAGACGCTTCTGACGTTGTCTCTGGTTCAGAAGTGGCTTGGTAGCTCTTTTCCTGAAGACGTCAGAGCGTGGTGACTCTTGATGCACTGACTCCAGCTTCAGTTCTCTCCTTTTGAAGCTCTCACAAGTGTTTGAATCGACTTTGCTTGACTGTATTCTCCAGCTTGCGGTCATCCCTGTTGCTTGTGCACCTTTTCCTACCCAAATTCTTCCTTCCAGTCAACTTTGCATTTAATATGCTTTGATACAGCACTCTGTAAACAGCCACACCTTTCAGTAATGACCCTCTGTGACTTACCCTCTTTGTGGAGGGTGTTCGTCTTCTGGATCATTGCCAAGTCAGCAGTCTTCTCCATTATTGTGGTTTCAAAGAACAAGAGATACCCGGAATTTATACTGTAGGGATGGTCATTTATTCAAACTCAAATGTAAATATTTTAATTTTCTGAGATACTGAATTTGGGATTTTCCTTAGTTGTCAGTTATAATCATCAAAATTAAAAGAAATAAACATTTGAAATATATCAGTCTGTGTGTAATGAATGAATATAATATACAAGTTTCCCTTTTTGAATGGAATTAGTGAAATAAATATGTTCTAATTATATGACCAGCACCTGTACACTACAAAGTTCTTTCATTAATTTCATATTGACTGAAACAAAAATACATAAGTAGGTCTATTATTTGTATACCCTGATTCCCTCCCAATATCAATAAAACTTTTTTTTTCTTTTCTTTTTTTTTTTGGGTTTTGTAAAATAAAGAAAACAAATAGGGTGCGCTTTCTGCATTCTCAGTCTCTGTGAATATCTTCCTTAAACGAGTCACTAGAATGAACGAAAATGAGATGACAAATACAGTATATCTATTAGGGGTGGCAAGGTACATGTATTCGTCCCAAACCGTCACGGTACGGGTGTCTCAATTCGGTGCATGAGGCCTTACGACGAATACAGGCAATTCACCCCCAATCCAGAAGAGGATGCCCGCA
Source organism: Acrossocheilus fasciatus (assembly GCA_036784905.1). NCBI lineage: Eukaryota > Metazoa > Chordata > Actinopteri > Cypriniformes > Cyprinidae > Acrossocheilus > Acrossocheilus fasciatus. The sequence continues at coordinate 48,143,263 of CM071940.1, forward strand.
GTAATGCAGCGCTGTTTGATAACCGCCAGCAGAAGAACAGCGAATGCCATGAGTTGCGTACTTAAAAACAAAGCCCCCAGACAGTGACCATGTGCTGATTCTGAACGCGTCTCTCACATAGACTGACAAGGGAGTATACTTTAAAGGCTTGCGCACTCAACTGTTTGCGTAATGGGGCTTTGTGCTCGTGTATCCTACCTCTCTCATTTGGCACAAATCCAAATATTCCGTAATATTTCCATATTTGCGATGTAAAGTATCTGAATGCTAAACTATTATTTATTATGTAAATTATAGGCTTTATACTTCAGACGCGTTCCAACGGTGACACAGAGGCGGGCGCGGTGATGTTTGGCTCACTGTATTTTATTTTGATAAAGTACCAACTGCGTTGTCAAGTTAGCAATGCTGGAAGTTATGTGTGTTTTGTGTGTGTGTGTGTGTGTGTGTGTGTTTGTGTGTGTGCGCACTCCGGTGCGATCACTTCAACTGTTTCCTTATACCAGCAGAATCAACTTTAAACACTTATTGTCTTATTAATAATCACTGTATAAAGGTCTGCTTTTATTTGTGTACACTCACAATGAAAACAAAACAGATTTTATATAACGTAATACTATTTAGTATTTTCACATCTAGATGGAAAAAAATTGTAATTTGCACTACTGTCTGTTCAAAATAAATGAAAAGAAACTGAGCATAGTAGATTTCTTTTTTTCCCCTGTTGTACCGAAATCGTATCGAACCGTGACCCCCGAACCGAGGTACGTACCGAACCGTGACATCTGTGTACCGTGCCACCCCTAATATCTATAGAAAGCTTGAAGTGACTATTATTAAATGAAGTAAGTCATGTCGAAAACAAATATTCTTTGATAAAATAATCCGTATGAAACCAATGCGAGGTACAGTCTTTCCTGTCTGAGCTCACCTATAAAGTGATCATGCCCACGCACATCACGCGCTATAAGATAATCATCCATGCAAAACCACGCTTGAGACACGCGAACATGTAAACGCTTGCGTCACCTCTGTAGAAAGCAGTGGCGGCTGCTGGTCTTTCAAAGAGGGGAAGCTCATTTTCGGCCTACATCATAAAAATTGTCCATTTATTTATACTTAAATTCTGCCCTACGTTCCTTTTCAAGAAAATGCTCTGTGACCCTGTCGAACCAACTAGGCGTCTTTTCCAGTGACGCTAGCCTAGCCTACTGTATGAATTAATGAACAAACAATCTAAAAAAAAGATATTAAACTCGACGGAGGAAATGTGGGAATTAGGTTAAACTGAAACAAGGAATGTGGTGTATAATAGGGTTGTCACGATACCATAAAAATGGTAAAAAGACACTTCAAGCTTTCTATAGATATATTTCTCATGTCTCTATGTTGAGTATTCACTGAGTTACAGTTCATTTTAGTGACGTGTTTCTAAAAACAATTCGCGGAAACGGAGAAGACAGAGAGCGCACACTGTTTGTTTTATTATTTTTCCAAAAGCACAAAGTTGTGTTGTTATTGTGAGTGTACACAAAAAAAGTAGACACTTAACAGTTTCGATTGATGTATAACACTTATTTGTGTGACCAAAATCAACAGAGTATTTTTAGTGTCTTTTGCACTGATCTTAAAAAAACCGATCTGGTATCGCCGGCGATACCGTCGACCTCAGAGAGTTAAAACATAACATTATAAATGAATAAAAAAAATATATATAATGATTGATAAGAACCAAGTGCAAAGCCGCGATGGGACTGAGCTCGAATAGCTTCAGCGTCAGCGACTTTTTATAGGACAAAATCGCTGTCAATCAAAAGGAGATGCAGACCGTCCAATCATCACGCAGAAGCCCGGAGTCCAGGCCAGCCCACTCCTCCATTCACCCCCAGAGACGCTGAGCGTCCGGGGGCAGGACATAATCACAGCATTTACCCAATGATCGTCTAGTTTCGAAGCACTGAAAAAAACTTTTCGAAGCAGCCCCATTGAAGTCCATGAACGCTCGGCTTCAACAGAGAAATACACTGACGCTACGGGAATGTATGAGAGGGAAATCGAGTCCGACCTGCTGTATGTAGCTGATTCTGAACGAACTCCTCTTTGAGATGAACGTGTTCTAACGCATTTTTAGTCAATAAAATGTTAACACAATAGTACATATTTGACCATTATTTTTTTGACATTATAGTCTTAAAGAAATCCCCCACTGGTAGAAAGATAAAGGTTCAAGTTAATCTCGGCTACTTTTCGTTTTTGGAAGAACTCGCGCTGAGGAATAAGCTTTGAATTGTGATGCCGACGTGGTTTAATCCAGCGGTTGATCTCATTCTGATGAGTCATTCATTTTTTACTTTATTAGTGTTTTTTCCCAATCTATAACGCCAGACTAAAATATGTCGAGTGCAACATTTTGAAATATGATACCTTTCATAGCATCTAAATGTTGTAGGACTCTCATTTTAGCTCGTATTCTCCGGTAATTTATTAAAGGACATACTGACGTGCAAAACATGATTTTTACTTCTTTTTTTAACACTGCATTTTTAACTTAAGTAATGTAATTTTATTGACATAAGTAACTGTAATCAAATTACATGAATTTAAAATGTAACGTGTTATACCCAACTCTGAACAGCACACTCAGAATATCTTCCTTCGACCAAAAAAAATACATTTATACAGGTTTGGAACAACTTGAAGGTGACTAAATGATGATAGAAATGTCATTTTTGAGTGAACTATACGTTTAAAGTTTTGAAAACAGGGCTCAAAATGTACGAAAACCTGTCCTAGGAACCAAAGTTGTTGACCACATGAACTGATTTGTAGTGTGACACGCAGGAAGACAGTTTGGTGAATACTCATCTCTGCACGCTTGCTCTATGCTCTGTATAATGTGTTTTATGGCTTGATTTAAGTACATCTGCATATATATGTTTGTCGAATGTATGTTATTGATGTCCCGTTATCGTTCTGCGGATACCATCGGCGAGTTTTGAGCGCCGTAGCGGCCATAATTTTCAGCGAGAATATTTGGCTGCCTCAAACAGCGTAATATAGAGTTGTAGCGTGCCTCTGCTACTCAAAGTGCATGTTATTGAAAAGGACACCAACTGTAAACAAAAGCACAATTTTGTGAAAGTGGTAACATCATGTGCATGTGTATTAGGCTCCTTTTTTTCAGTCTATAGGTATGTAGTTTCTTCACAAAGAGAAGATCGTTTTGACAGCATTGTTGTCATTTGCTTTCTTCATTATTTTACAGATTTTATAAATACTGAATCTGATGAGCTGTCGACAAGGTACCTGCAGATCATCACATTTAATACTGTTTAATACCATTTTCAAAACCTTACAAAAAAAAAAACTGGAAGGCTAAACCTTTGCCCACAAAATGTTTGAGATTACACTAATGTAAAAACAAAGTGTGTCTCACATGCTCCGAGTTGAACAGTTTTACGATTCTTCTCGTTGTCAGTTCCATCGTATTTTTAAGACCTTTGAAAGGTGGATTTAAGCCCTTATTTTTACATAGGGAAAGTAAAGCTTTTCAGCATCTGCAGGCACCCATCTTGTTAGCTTAATGCACCACAGAACTCATTAAAGATGAATGATGATAAAACATCAACCTCCTGGTTCTTCGTGTTGTATTCTCCGGGGTTCTGGTTCACTCGTGTTCTCCTCACTCACCTCTTTAACAAACACATCTTCACAGCAGCAGATCTCAGTTCAGATGAAACTCCTCCAGATATTACTGCTTGCTTCAACACTTAGTCACGACTATGAGGATGAGAATTTTACAGGTATTTACTGACCTGATTCAAAAACTGTATTTTTCCATTTACAGAAACAACATTTCTAACAGTTTGCATTAAAACAGCATCACAACAAAACAACTGAAAAATAATAGGTGCGTTCGACTTGAAGCAGCGCTGCGCAGAATGATCAGTGTATAGTACCGCGAGAGCGATTCGAGCTGTGTCTCATTTAGAAGACTGCATCCTCCGGAGATCGAATCCTCTGGAGGTTGCATTCTCTGTAGTATTCAAAGTGTCCTCAGCCTAGAATGAAACGAGATGGCCTTCATAGGACGGGCGGAAAAGGAAAAAGGAAGTATCACGTTGATTTGCCAGCACATTTAGAGTATTGTTGCTCTCTCACACTACTTAAATGAAGGAAAATTTCTAAATTTGGAAAAAAAAAAAAAGCATTTACTTGTTTTATTTCGCTCAATGTTTGAGGAGCTGTAGCGTACGTACAACAGACATCTGTTAGAGAAAAAAAGGAGGAGGATATTAAGAACAAAGTTTATCTGTTTTTACTGGAGGCAATTTAAGTCAAGCTGAAAACACGACATCTGCGCTTGTGTGTACATCTGCCGGCGCTAGCATTTTTCAAATTAACGACGGTTTAACGGCGACGCAAAGAATTTTGGGTTATCTGTAGCAGCGAAGGATACACCTGATGCATCCTCCGAATTCCTGTGAAAGGTGGTCGCATTCGGAGTGTCCTACTTGCTTTTCTGAAATGAGACGGCCTCGATGATGTATGCAGCCTTCGAATGAGACCTCTGGAGGACGCAGCCTTCTAAATGAGACACAGCTTCAAAAGCATAAGGATCTTATCGCTCTCGCGATACTCTAATGTCATACACTGATCATTCTGCGCAGCGCCGCTTCAAGTCAATCTCGCCTAATACAGGAAAATTACTTTTGCTTCTAAGATGAGCTGCTTTTTTTCTTCTTCTTTACAAAAAGCCGATCTGCACAAATAAACGAAAAGGAATTAAAATTCGTCTCACATTTGATCAGCACCAACAGTCTTCCTGAGTGAAGATTAGAGGAGAAAAATTAGTTAAATTTTTTTTAACAGGTTTAGTATGGGGAAAAAAACAACATCCCTGAGTTATGTGTCTAAATATCTGGGACTTAAAACATAACTGACTGTGTTTAGAAGGATATTTTGACATAGGATATTTTTGTGTATTTGTCATTTCAAATTTAAAAAGACACACCCACATAGCAATTGTTTTCTGCCCCAGCTCCGATCCACACAACAACTTTTCCCTCGGCCCACATATTGCAAAGAATAACGGCCCTGAATCTGAAATAAAGACAGGGGCCTCACAAGTCTCAGCAGTTAATTACTTATAACTGGCCCTGAAGTGGCCAGAACAAGCTTTATTATTGGTAAAGATCCTCAACCATAAGCAAACCACATCAACACCAGGCTTTAACCAGAAACCCCAAAACTGAGCCATACCCCAGCCTAATACTGTCCAAATCATGTGTATAAATGAGTGTAGGCCTATATAATGTGTATATATCATAAGTCACAAGAAAATTAAATTAAATGAGACTACTGAATGCTTGGTCTGACGACAAGTACTTAAAGGATTAGTTCACTTTCAAATTAAAATTTCCTGATAATTTACTCACCCCATCCAAGATGTTTATGTATTTTTCTTTGGTCGAAAAGAAATTAAGGTTTTTGATGAAAACATTCCAGGATTTTTCTCCATATAGTTAACTTCAATGGACTCCAAATGGTTGAAGGTCAAAATTACAGTTTCAGTGCAGCTTCAAAGGGCTATAAACGATACCAGATGATGAATAAGGGTCTTATCTAGCGAAACGATCAGTCATTTAAAAAATTTAATAAAAATGTATATGCTTTATAAACACAAATGCTCGCCTTGCTCTGTTCTGTGACGTCACGTAATACTCATGAGTTTTGAGTCTGGATTTAAAAGTGGCTAATGTTTTAGCACATCTGATCTCTTCTGGAAGCTGGTTCCAACTGCGGGCAGCATAATAGCTAAAAGCAGACTCCCCTTGTTTTGTGTGAACCCTTGATATTTCTAACTGACTCGATCCTAATGATCTGAGTGGTCTGTTATATTCAGTGAGCATGTCTCCAATGTATTTTGGTCCTATGCCATTGAGTGATTTATAAACGAGCGAAAGTACTTTAAAATCAATCCTAAATGTAACTGGAAGCCAGTGTAAGGACCTGAGGACTGGTGTGATATGCTCAGATTTTCTGGTTCTAGTCAGAATCCTGGCAGCAGCGTTCTGGATGAGCTGCAGCTGTCTAATGGTCTTCTTTGGAAGGAGACCATTACAATAATCCACCTGCTGGTGATAAAGGCATGAACAAGTTTCTCCAAGTCTTGACTGGAAACAAAACATCTCATTCTTGCAATGTTTTTGAGATGATAGTAAGCTGGTTTAGTTACTGCTTTGACATGGCTACTAAAACTAAGGTTTGTCTCCAGAATAACTCCAAGATTTTTGACTTGATTTTTAGTTGTTTGATCCCTAGACTCAAGGTATGCATTCACCTTGATAACTTCATCTTTGTTTCCAAATGCAATGACATCAGTTTTCTCCTTGTTTAACTGAAGAAAGTTCTGGGACATCCAACAGTTTATTTCATCAATGCATTGGCAGAGGGAGTCAATGGGGCTGTAGTCATTTGGAGATAAGGCTAGGTAAATCTGGGTATCATCAGCATAGCTGTGATAGGCAATTTGGTTCTTTCTCATTATTTGACTTAGTGGGAGCATATACAGGCAAAACAAGAGGGGTGTAAAAATTGAGCCTTGTGGGACTCCGCATGTCATGGACATCCACTTAGATTTATGCTCTCCTATACTCACATAATAACCTCTCCCTTCTAAGTATGACCTGAACCATTTGAGTACCATCCCAGAAAGCCCGATCCAGTTTTCCAGTCTCTCTAGAAGTATGTTATGATCAACAGTCTCAAACGCACATCAGTGGTCCACTGATGAACGACTGAACTTCAAGTCTTTGAAGTGTTTCAGAGAGTTCACTGAAATCCTTCTTGAGTTCTGACTGCTCTTTCTGAATATCATTCTTCCCCACATTGATGATGACTCGATTTGCAGTCTTGAATGAGAATGAATGAGAATCAGAATGTTCCGAAGTTCCTTGTTCACATCAGAGACGGTTGCTTGAGGAAAGCAGCATGTAGTTGTAGTCCTGCTACTGATGTTTCTGATAATAGAGTCACCCACTATCAGAGTCCTGGGCTCGGCTGCGCTCTGAGCTGAATGCCGCTGTCTGCTCGAGCATCTGTTAGATCGTATCAGCCAGCAGCTAACTTCGCTACTATGTTCAATCACATTTGGGGATTCCTCACCCACATTCATTAATGCTTCAAATCTGTTTTCAAGATGTATAGGGAGTTGTAGAATACCAGTGTTTACAAGCTTTGTCATAGCTGTATCTGGGGTAGAGGATGCTATGGCAGCAATACGAGATACTTGTGATAATCTGATGTCTCGAGTGCTTTTGGGTCTCGCTCCCTGTTTGTGCCATCGATTAGTCTGTCGATCAGTTTCGGCTTGTTCCTCTATACTTGGTATAAACTGTTGAGATTCACAGGACTCACCGGCTGTATGCTGAGGGGGTCCATGATGACCGTCTGCTGTGTGTTATGCCTGTTTTGGAAGTCCAGCAAATAACTTTATTTCAAGAACCACAATCCTTTGTAGAAGTCTGTGGCAGTTCATGCAGCAAGTAGATTCCACGAGAGGCATTTTCTCTCGTCTATTTGAATGTAGACAGCTATGTTTTCCCATCTCTGGAATGTAAGCTGCTGGCAGTGGGAGGCAAAGAGTCTTCTTTTTCCAAAAAATGTGTTGTTTGAGCACTGTGCTGATCTGCTAAAGTTAAAATCTTAGAGAGATCTGAGAAAAGTATATAAATAGAGAGAAAAGTATATAAATAGGGATCAAAGCGCAGAGCAATAAGCAAGAGCGTCCGAACAGTAGCGAAGCCGGAAGCAGCTCCATCTCATCTTCTCCTCAAAGTTCAAAATTGTCCGACAGCACTTATAAGTCTGCGATCTGCCGTAAAGCTAGAAAAAGAAGAAAAAATCGTCCGACATCATTGTTTTACCTTTTAAGTTTTTTTTGTAAATGGCGTTTGACTTAGTATTTGTACGTTCAACTTGTAAACACTGACTCGGTACTTCCGCCTACATCAAGCGTGACCTTTTCAATGTAATTGCGTATTACGTGATGTCGCAGAACAGAGCATAAGATAAGACCCTTATTTATCGTCTGGTATCATTTATAAGCCCTTTGAAGCTGCACTGAAACTCTAAATTTGACCTTTGAAGCTAACTATATGAAGAAAAATCCTGGAATGTTTTCATCAAAAACCTTAATTTCTTTTCGACTGATGAAAGAAATATATAAACATCTTGGATAACATACTCTTGGGTGAGTAAATTATCAGGAAATATTAATTTGAAAGTGAACTAATCCTTTAAAGAACAAAAACCTGAAAAATGTTGCGGTATGGAAACCATGGTGTAAACCACTTATTATGGCATTATTCAATCTTAAGAAATCCATGCCTTATGAAGATCTAAGATGACCGAACACCTGAGAAGAGATGTCAACCCCCAGAAGACTTCAGATGATACTAACCCTGGAACAACATATAAAACTACCAAATTTTGCTTAATAGAAACGTTTCATCCCAATTGCAAAGTTTAATCGCAACATATAATCATTACAGTTAATAGTGTTCACCGTCTGTTTGATTACGTGTAATTGGTAACCAACTGCATGGTTCTTACTGAACATTTCTGCCATAGTCACCACTAATAACCTACGCCTAAATATAATGTAGATACGTAATATTTTCTGTAAAGCTGCTTTGCAACGATTGGTATCATGAATACAAATAAACTTGAATTGAATGTAAATATTAACACAGCAGTCGTCATTTACTCCTGCTTTCTTTTAGAAGGGAATGTGCCCCCGATCTACCTAAATGCGTCTATGTTCATGCAAATCATTTGTGATCCAGCTTCACCGACAGAAGAAGTGAAGACAGAAAACATTTTTGCATTATGAATCTTTGCAAATCGCCTTTCCTAATAATGTGCTAATTACCGAGTTTGGCAGCTAAATGCGGCTAAAGCTAATAGTCTCATGAGAGTGGATTGTCGCGCCATGGAACCGAGAGGCGGCTGAACACAGCTCATTAGCATTTAAAGGAACATGCACCGAAACAGCTCGCTGTGAACAGAGCTGTTTTTGACAGGGTAAAAATGGTGTTGTTTTACACAACAATTGAAAAATTGTAACCAAATCATGTTATAGACTTTTTATTAAGACCCTAAAGAATCGTATCAACTTGTGGAAAATGGCCATCCAATGACCCCTTTATCATGTGAGTCTCAAGGTATCCTTTACGCGCAAAAGACTTTCCACACTGAGAGCAGGTTCAGATCAGTTCGTCTTTATTCATTTCCTGAAGGCAATTTGGTTGCAGCACACAAGCATTTCACATAAACAAAAACACAATCCATTTGAGTTTCCACCTAAAAGTTCTTACCTTAAATTTTAAAACTTTACAGATGAGGGGATAAATGAATGTTTAAACCGATTTGTTTTACTAATAGGGGTTCTATAACGAATGCCAGAAGGGAGAAGGACAAACTTGTGATACATAGGGTGGGAATCATCTAACAAAATGCTCTGGGCTTTACCTAAAACCTGTATATTGGCACTTTTCCACTGCACTGTATGGCTCAGTACGGCTCACTTTTGGGGAGTTTTCCACTGGGTATAGTACTTGGTACTTTTTATAGTACCACCTCGGCTGAGGTTCCAAGCCGTTCCAAAATGTGATATGTAAACCCTGCTGATCACTGATTGGCCAGAGAGAATCGTAACTATTGTACTTGCATCACGAGACACCAGACCCAGTAGATTTAAATCAGCATAGCCAGCGAAGGATCGAATGCAACTTTTGTTTGAACTAACACACCTTTTTTAAAACGACCAAACCATGTCTGTAGAGGAAGTACTGACGTTCCTCTCACTGATAGGTGAGGAACGGATCCAGCGAGAGCTTGATGGGGTGACGCAAAATTAACATTTTTTGTTGTGTATTTGTTTGTGTCACGTTTACGGTGATGTCACAGCAGTAGAGGTGGTGCAACCAAAATAACGTATAATCCTGCCCACTCTAATGTGGTACTAAACTAAAGTGGAAATGCAAACAGAGCCGTAACGAGCCGAGCCGAGTCGTACCACGCAGTGGAAAAGCGCCATATGATATAACTGGGCCATAGTCATCTGCTTCCTCCCCGTTATTTAATTTCCCTGGTTTACAATCCTCTCAAGACAATTCTTGTTTTCACATTAATGGTGCTTTTCCACTGCGTGGTACGACTCGGCTCGGCTCGGTTTGCATTTCCACTGCAGTTTAGTACTGCTTTTGAGTGGGCGTGATTATTCACATGTCGTTATAGTTGCGCCGCCTCTACTGCCGTGACTCCTAAAAAATGTTTTAATTCTGCATCGATGCATCACGCTCTCGCTGGATCCACTCCTTGGCTATCAACAAGAGAACAGTCTATACTTCCTCAACAGACAACGAAACAGCCATTTTTTGGTTGTTAAAAGAAAGGTGCGCTCATTCAAAACAGTTGCGTTCGATCCTTCACTGGCTGTACTGATTTAAATCTAGCGGGTCTGTTGTGTCTCGTGTACAACTTCAATGATGCAGGCAGTGACGATTTTCTCCGGCCAATTGGTGATCAGTAAAATTTACATGTCACGTTTTGGTAACGGTATAGTTCGCTTGGACCTCGGCCGAGGTGGTACTAAAAAAAAGTACCAGGTACTGTACCCAGTGGAAAACCCCCCAAAAGTGAACCGAACCGTACCGTGTCGTACCATGCAGTGGAAAAGCGGCATTAGAAAATTAAACCAGTACAACAGTGAAAAAAATAACAGTGACTCAATATAGGATCTGTAGAACATGCACATCAATGTTTTGACCACATTAAATGACCTTAGTTTCCACAAGGAATATAATCTTTGCTGCTCCCTCTTACACAAAACCTCAGTATTGTGAGAAAAGGACAATTTGTTATCCAAAACAGTACCCAAATACTTGTACTGTTCAACACTCTTAATACCTACTCCATGAATGCTTGTTTGCTTATACTGAATAGTCATCTCCTTGGTTTTAGAAACATTAAGTTTTAAGAAAGCATTCTGACACCACATAATGAAATCATCAACCTCAGGACCCTGCATGGAGTCCTCCTCACTCATTAAGCTAACGATTACAGAATCATCAGTTAATTTTATAATATGCCTACTTCTGTAACTACTCCTAGTCATTTATGTACAAGATAAATAATAAAGGAGCGAGGACACACCCTTGAGGTGACCCAGTAGATGACACCCGCCATTCAGAAAAACAGTCTTTTACTCTTTAAGGTGAAAGGCTTTTATGAAGAGTGAGTTAGCAAATGAATATTAAGTTGTCCTTTCTGTGTACAAGTCTTTCCACCAGTATGAATTAACATGTGCCTCTTAAGGCTTGATTTATGTGTAAAACTCCTTCCACACTGAGAGCAGTTGTAAGACTTTATCCCAGTATGAATTAACATGTGAGTCTTAAGGTATCCTTTACTTGTGAAACACTTTCCACACTGAGAGCAGCTGTAAGGCTTTATTCCAGCATGAATTAACATGTGATCCCTCAGGATTCCTTTACATATGAAACTCTTTCCACACTGAGCACAGGTGAAAGGTTTTTTCCCAGTATGAATTAACATGTGAGTCTTAAGGTAACCTTTACTTGTGAAACTCTTTCCACACTGAGAGCAGCTGTAAGGCTTTATTCCAGTATGAATTCTCATGTGCTTCTCAAGGCATACTTTATATGTAAAACTCTTTCCACACTCAGAGCAGATGAAAGACTTTATTCCAGCATGAATTAACATGTGCTTCTCAAGGCTTGCTTTACGCGTGAAAGTGTTTCCACACTGAGAGCAGCCGAAAGGCTTTTCTGAAGTGTGAGTTACCAAATGAGTTTGAAGATGTCCTTTCTGTGTAAAACTCTTTCCACACTGAGAGCAGCTGAAAGGCTTTTCTGAAGTGTGAGTTACCAAATGTTTTTGAAGATGTCCTTTCTGTGTAAAACTCTTTCCACACTGAGAGCAGTTGAAAGGCTTTATTTCAGCATGAATTAACATGTGATTTTTAAAGCTGGCTCTGTGTGTAAAACTCTTTCCACACTGAGAGCAGATGAAAGGCTTTATGCCAGCATGAATTAACATGTGATCCCTCAGGATTCCTTTACATATGAAACTATTTCCACACTGAGCACAGGTGAAAGGTTTTTTCCCAGTATGAATTAACATGTGAGTCTTAAGGTATCCTTTACTTGTGAAACTCTTTCCACACTGAGAGCAGCTGTAAGGCTTTATTCCAGTATGAATTCTCATGTGCTTCTCAAGGCATACTTTATATGTGAAACTCTTTCCACACTCAGAGCAGCTGAAAGACTTTATTCCAGCATGAATTAACATGTGCTTCTCAAGGCTTGCTTTACGTGTGAAAGTGTTTCCACACTGAGAGCAGCTGAAAGGCTTTTTGACTTCTGTTTTTTTAATGCTGCAACTCACTGATTTTTCTCCATTGGCATCATGATCTTTCTGATCCTGATGTTTCTCCTCCACCTCATTCAGATCTTGTCTTTCTTCTTTCATTTTCATCAGGCCTAAAATGAAATCATTATAAAGATGAAAATCAATTGGTACATTTGAAAAATAAAAGGATAAAATACTTGTTTTTGAATTACACATCAGACTTTAGAATAAACAAGTTTACTTCCATGTTGTGATAATGCTGTCAGGTATATGTAACCCTGGAGCACAAAACAAGTCATAAGGGTCAATTTTTGTAAACTGAAATGTAAGAATAATCTGAAAGCTGAATAAATAAGCTTTCCATTGGTGTATGGTTTGTTAGGATAGGACAATATTTGGGTGAGATACAGCTATTTGGAATCTGAGAGTGCAAAAAAATATAAATAAATAAATAAAAATCGAAATATTAGGAAAATCACCTTTAACCCTTAAATGCATACCTCGGGTCTTAGCGACCCGGTACATCATTCTCCACCCTCTCCCTCCTTAATTTTTTTTTAAAGTTAGACATCTACTTTCTATGTATTCCTCAATCTATTCATTATAAGCTACGACGGCGTTTTAGTGCCAAGTTAAAAAACAATTTAAAAAATTTAACTCATAATAATTAGAGAATACAGTCGAAATATTACGAGAATAAAGTCGAAATGTTTCGAGAATTTAAATTGCAGAAATTAAAGTTATAATATTTTGAGAGTATATTGCGCATGCAAGTGGCGCGCATTGAGAGCACCAAGAGAAGTTGCCAGGCCACCAGATTTGATTTGAATAGTGTTGCGTCCGAGCGGCTGCATCATCTTACTGGGATGTCAATTTTAAGGACTCATGGAAACAGCTTAATATCAAGAATATGATATTTATTAACAGACTGAACAGGAACAACTGTTTATTTTAACATCAGCTCACACACTCAATCGAAATTCCTCTCTCTCTTATTTAACCCTTTTTAATACACTACAAATATATGTGGGATTATTAGAAAAAATCATACCATGTGTCATACTCGAGGGGACAGTATGCTTGGAAATAATATTTCATGTCTTCCACTGCATTCCTTATTTGTAGTGCGCCAGCCAACCAGTAATCACAACAATTTTGCGCTTTTAATATAAAACAGTCTCAGCTTTCAAAATCAGTTTTATAACGTAACACAAATTATGTGATTTTCAAGATCTTTAATGTGGCGTGACAGATAACTGTATTTATGTGAATCAATTCATTAAATTGTTGTGATAATTCCACCACCTACTCCACAAAAACGGCTGTGGCATCCAAACTTTAATTCCTCACATAGCCTGTTTAATTAAACAGCAATAAAACGTTCTAAAGGTTGAAGTGGACTCAAATTTGTTAACATACATTATATTGTTGTCTTTTCTGCTGTAAACATTAAGTGACTATTCACAAAATGTTTTATTCATGGTATACTGTAAATGAGGACATAATATTTAACGTCTTCCATTCATTATTTGTAGCGCGCCAGCCAACCAGTAATCACAACAATTTTGTGCTTTGTTGCTTTTACACACCTCAGCTTTCAAATTCTGCCAGTTTTATAACGAAATACAAATGATAAATGTGTTTTTACTCTTTATTTCAAGTTTATAGCAAGATATAAAGTGAAGGAACATCATAAGGCATGAAAAAAAAAGTTTAGCCTAATTTATAATGAAAATATAAATTCATTATAAAATATAAAACTGACAGATTTTGAAAACTGAGATTTGGAATATCTCCCGGTGCTCCCAATCTGGGCCATTTGCATAAGCAAAAGGCTAGAATAGCCTATCTCAAAATATTATAACTATAATCTTTATTTTCGAAACGTTGCGACTTTATTCTCGAAACGTTGACTTATCTCGTAATCAACAATTTTTTTACGAGGCACTAAAACGTCATCGTAATAAACAATATAACTAGAAAAAATTGAAAAATATAGAAGAATGCCTTTTCTGATTATTTTTTTGTAAAAAGTGTATAGGGTCGCTTGAGACCCGAGGTGTGTATTAGTGTAAGTATTTTTTCCTGCGTAACTATAATTACATATCTGATGAGTGCAATGTATCTTTATTCCTCAGGGTGGCACTGTTTGATACACAATGATGACGTGATGTTTCACTCATAATTACTGCAGGCATAAAACAAACGAATATCATCAGCGAAAATTTAACTGGTTTGAATGGCTTTAAATTTCCCTTTTTGGCTTTTTAAAGAATTTCCCTTGCGGTCATTTTGAGTGGCTCAATAGCGCGGTATGCGGTATTACCGCACATATAGGTGCTGGTCATATAATTAGAATCATCAAAAAGTTGATTTATTTCACTAATTCCATTCAAAAAGTGAAACTTGTATATTATATTTATTCATTACACAGACTGATATTTCAAATGTTTATTTCTTTTCATTTTGATGATTATAACTGACAACTAAGGAAAATCCCAAATTCAGTATCTCAGAAAATTAGAATATTGTGAAAAGGTTCAATATTGAAGACACCTGGTGCCACATTCTAATCAGCTAATTAACTCAAAACACCTGCAAAGGCCTTTAAATGGTCTCTCAGTCTAGTTCTGTAGGCTACATAATCATGGGGAAGACTGCTGACTTGACAGTTGTCCAAAAGACGACCATTGACACATTGCACAAGGAGGGCAAGACACAAAAGGTCATTGCAAAAGAGGCTGGCTGTTCACAGAGCTCTGTGTCCAAGCACATTAATAGAGAGGCGAAGGGAAAGAAAAGATGTGGTAGAAAAAAGTGTACAAGCAATAGGGATAACCGCACCCTGGAGAGGATTGTGAAACAAAACCCATTCAAAAATGTGGGGGAGATTCACAAAGAGTGGACTGCAGCTGGAGTCAGTGCTTCAAGAACCACTACGCACAGACGTAAGCAAGACATGGGTTTCAGCTGTCTCATTCCTTGTGTCAAGCCACTCTTGAACAGACAGTGTCAGAAGCGTCTCGCCTGGGCTAAAGACAAAATGAACTGGACTGCTGCTGAGTGGTCCAAAGTTATGTTCTCTGATGAAAGTAAATTTTGCATTTCCTTTGGAAATCAGGGTCCCAGAGTCTGGAGGAAGAGAGGAGAGGCACACAATCCACGTTGCTTGAGGTCCAGTGTAAAGTTTCCACAGTCAGTGATGGTTTGGGGTGCCATGTCATCTGCTGGTGTTGGTCCACTGTGCTTTCTGAGGTCCAAGGTCAACGCAGGCGTATACCAGGACGTTTTAGAGCACTTCATGCTTCCTGCTGCTGACCAACTTTATGGAGATGCAGATTTCATTTTCCAACAGGACTTGGCACCTGCACACAGTGCCAAAGCAACCAGTATCTGGTTTAAGGACCATGGTATCCTTGTTCTTAATTGGCCAGCAAATTCGCCTGACCTTAACCCCACAGAAAATCTATGGGGTATTGTGAAGAAGAAGATGCGATATGTCAGACCCAACAATGCAGAAGAGCTGAAGGCCACTATCTCATAACACCTGAGCAGTGCCACAGACTGATCGACTCCATGCCATGCCGCATTGCTGCAGTAATTCAGGCAAAAGGAGCCCCAGCTAAGTATTGAGTGCTGTACATGCTCATACTTTTCAGTTGGCCAAGATTTCTAAAATCCTTTCTTTGTGTTGGTCTTAAGTAATATTCTAATTTTCTGAGACACTGAATTCGGGATTTTTCCTTAGTTGTCAGTTATAATCATCAAAATTAAAAGAAATAAACATTTGAAATATATCAGTCTGTGTATAATGAATGAATATAATATACAAGTTTCACTTTTTGAATGGAATTAGTGAAATAAATCAACTTTTTGATGATATTCTAATTATATGACCAGCACCTGTATATATATAAAATATGTGTGTGTGTGTATGTGTTACGATGTAATGAGGTCATATTCAGAAACCAATGAAACCGAAACTAAATCGATTGAAATAGGAAGTGAAGTAAACAGAAGAGAATGACAAAATAAGTCCACATAACAAAACATAAACGTCAGGTAAGATCGTTAGTCTATTGTTACCATATATATACAATGTACTTACAGAATTTTTCAAACTTGATGTGCTGTTGTGGTAGGCCAGTTTCAAATGGCATATATTTGGCACACCGCCTTGTCCTCACTCAATTTAAAGTGCTCCCACACAGCTGAGGTCTTTGGCATTTTCTTTGAATCATGACGTTCACTCATGGGCGATCCATATTCAAGCGTGAATGAGAACAGTTTTGCGGGGGATGCCAGGTGTTCAAAAAAAAAAAAAAAAAAAAAAAAAATCGACTATTCTGGTTCAGCCCTAAATTAAATATCCTCAGTGTCAGTTCAGTCACTTTTCCATAAGAACTTTGCAACATGAATTTAAGACATGTGGGTTATGTACAAAATGTGGGTTATGTGATCATTGTTCTAACATTAAAGATGCAAACAATTCTGTGACTTTAAGACTAATAAGATGTATAATTTAAAAGCATTCATTAATTGTAACGCTACTTTTGTGGTATACAGATTATTATGCAAACGTGGATGTTTTTATGTAGGCCGGACCAAGAGACGTCTCAAAGACAGAGTATCGGAGTCCAAAAATGCCATTAGGAAAGCCAATTTGGATTATCCTATGGCTAAACATTTCCAAAATGTGCACAATGGTAATCCAGAAGGCCTAATGGTTGAGAGTTTAGAAACGATCAAAAAGAACATTTGGGGTGGTGACCGATTAAAATTACTTTTACAGAGAGAAACATTTTATATATATATAATTTACAGGCCACAGTGTACCCTATAGACATGTACATATGTATGTGAATATTCACATTTAGCCACCTAGTGGATTGTTTTGGCATACTTCATGTGGTAATTTACCATGTCACTCAGGTGTTTCTAATTAGTATATATATAAAAGGGGAAATTGTTTGTCTAAGAAGCACACCCTGAAGAAGGCTATTTGTTCCGCTACGCGTGGGTTGTTATTTTAATGATAGTTAAGGTCTTATTTTTACATAAAAGATCTGTGGATGCACCACAAACAGTCATTAAAGATGAATGAAGAATAAACACCAACCTCCTTGTTCCTCATGTTTTATTCTGCAGGGTTCTGGTTCAGGTTCTGGTTCCTCATGTTTTATTCTGCAGGTTTCTGGTTCCTCATGTTTTATTCTGCAGGTTTCTGGTTCCTCATGTTTTATTCTGCAGGGTTCTGGTTCAGGTTCTGGTTCCTCATGTTTTATTCTGCAGGTTTCTGGTTCCTCATGTTTTATTCTGCAGGTTTCTGGTTCCTCATGTTTTATTCTGCAGGGTTCTGGTTCAGGTTCTGGTTCCTCATGTTTTATTCTGCAGGTTTCTGGTTCCTCATGTTTTATTCTGCAGGTTTCTGGTTCCTCATGTTTTATTCTGCAGGTTTCTGGTTCCTCGTGTTTTATTCTGCAGGGTTCTGGTTCCTCATGTTTTATTCTGCAGGGTTCTGGTTCCTCGTGTTTTATTCTGCAGGGTTCTGGTTCCTCTTGTTTTATTCTGCAGGTTTCTGGTTCCTCGTGTTTTATTCTGCAGGTTTCTGGTTTAATCATGTTCTCCTCACTCTCCTCTTTAACAAACACCATCTTCACAGCAGCAGATCTCAGTTCAGATGATACTCCTCCAGATATTCCTGCTTGCTTCAACACTTAGTCACGGCTGTGAAGATGAGAATATTACAGAGATTTACTGACCTGATTCAAAAATTATATTTCTCTATTAACAGAAACAACATTTCTAACCGTTTGTATGAAGCCAGCATCAGTACAAAACAACAGAGAGCTCTGTGAAACTAATCATCTTCTTCTGAGGTTTAGTGGTGTTTGGCAAACAAACGCATGTGTTTTAGCGCCACCCGCTGGACTGGAGTGAAGATGTGGCTGATATATGGACCTTATATGGTATTCTTATATGGCTGAGTTCTGTAAAGGGCTGACGGCTCTTATGTGACCCACATGTGGTTGATACACCAAAACACATTATTCAACCATATTTACACTACATCTAGCTTTTTAATTTAAAATACCCATTACACAGTAAATCTTAAACACAAAAAATTGATTCACATTCATTTTTAAAAAATGTTTATAGTATTTTAATTACAATACAGAACACATATAACAGAAGTGTGCTATTTATGTCAGATGAGTGAATAAATGTTCAAAAATGTATACTTTTAGTAAGACCCGCCAGTCTTTCTCACTCACAGTCTGTCAGGAAAAGAAGAGAAAGAACATTAGTATATCATAATTAGTCTCATACATGAGATATTATTTGATGACAAGCACATAAATGACTGTAAATCTGCACACATTCTTTTCTAGCAACAAGCTGTGGACACTGAATGACTTGCCTGAGGTAAAGGTGTTTCTGTTTTATTGGCATTTTTCTGCAGTTGCAAAACTGACTGAGATTAAGTTTAAATTATGCTGTTTACACCTGGTCACTTCATGCGTTTTGTCTGATCGGATAGCTATCTGATCCTGAAAAGATCAGGTGAAAATGCCCTCCAGAACGCATTCGAGACGGATATAAATCCGATCGCTCAAACCACTTCAGGAGGTGGATTCCAGACGAAACTGGACAAGTGTAAATGCATCTGGTTGTTGAAACCACATATGTAAATTTTACTCCTCCCAAAATGTTAAAATAATAAACGTGTGAGAAAGGGATGGGAGGATTCCCCGATTCGCTCGGTGCATCAGATACAAATTGGCATTTGTATCGCGATGCATCGTTTCTAACATATCTGCATTGGTAAAAAATTATTTATTTCTAGATAATTAATAATAGATGCGCTATACTTTTATTATTTAGGAAGTGGCCAATATTTTTAGATTGTTTTCTCCTCTCCAACCGTTTCTCAAGCGCTTCTCTCTTCACTGCTGCGTGAATATGACGTAGCCTATCACAACACTACGGAGACCGGGGTGTGTCCTGAATGTCACATAGAGCATAAATTAACATGGCAGAGGTAGAGCTGCATCCTCCACCAAGTAATTACAAATCCAATGTGTGGAAACACTTTTTTTATAAGAGAGCTGGAAATCTTGATAAAACCCGTGCAATTTGTAAAATATGTTGTGCCACTATAAAATATACAGGCAGCAGGACTAATTTAACAACACACTTGAAGCGCAGACACGGTGTGAGTGTGGAGACGTCAGCCACTTCCTCCTCGCCCTCAGATTCAGCTAAACCTGCTAGTGGTACTGCCGGGTGAGCAAACGATCAAAACATTTTTCACTCGCAGCTGCCCAACAGTTCTGCTCGTTCCAAGGCAATAACCGGCGCGATTGCCTTTTTTATCTGTAAAGATATTCAGCCTTACAATGTTACAGAGAACGAGGGCTTCCAATACCTCCTCCACGTCTTGGAGCCGAGGTACCACATACCAAATAGGAAGCTATTCACCGAGAAACAAATCCCTATTCTGTATGACAAAGTCCAACGAGAGATAGCCGAGTCATTAAGCAGTGCCCAAAGAGTTGCAATTACGGTTGATGGCTGGACATCTTGCGCCACTGACTCATATTTCACTGTACAGCACACTATATTGACGATGACTGGGTTTTACAAAACCACGTTCTACAGACTAGAGTTTTCAATGAGGCTCACACGGGGAATAATCTAGCAGTTTTACTGCAGGACGTTAGCCACGAGCTAAATTGATATCCCCTCTGAAAGTGGCAACCACACTCCTCAGTGAGGAAAAAACCCCACCATCTCAACGATCTCCCCAATCCAGGCCAAATTACAGAAACATCTCCAGCCAGATGAGAGTGATCTACCAGTAATTTCCCACTTTGATGGTCCTAAATAATTCAATAAATAATTCAAATATCTCCTTACTATTTTTCCCCAGACACATTCATTGTAACTTTTGCTGGGGCTTTGCAGCAAGCTTTAGTCTAATTAGTGCACTCATGTCACGTTGCTGTGGGCGCTATGGTCACGAAAACTCATAATTTGCACACGTTTTTAAGCATTGCGGTTTAAAAACAAGTGATTTAAACGATTGAAATGCAAACAACAGCACTATATGCGCGAGCTGTGTGTTTCTGAGCAGGCTTTCTGCTATTGGGTCAGATCGAGGCCGGTTCATATTCACACCTTAAATGGACCGTACCAGAGTTTGTTTGGAACCGAACCGAGAATTGTATTTGGGGGTCTGGGGGGGTCCGAAAACCAGTCAGTATCTGGTGTGACCACCATTTGCCTCACGCAGTGCAACACATCTCCTTCGCATAGAGTTGATCAGGTTGTTGATTGTGGCCTTCAATGGCTGTGCAAAGTTGCTGGATATTGGCAGGAACTGGAACACGCTGTCGTATACGTCGATCCAGAGCATCCCAAACATGCTCAATGGGTGACATGTCCGGTGAGTATGCTGACCATACAAGAACTGGGATGTTTTCAGCTTCCAGGAATTGTGTATAGATCCTTGCAACATGTGGCCATGCATTATCATGCTGCAACATGAGGTGATGGTCGTGGACAGTGTTGGGGGTAACGCATTACAAGTAACGCGAGTTACGTAATAATATTACTTTTTTCAAGTAACTAGTAAAGTAACGCATTACTTTTTTATTTTACAAGAAAATATCTGAGTTACTTTTTCAAGTAACTTTTTTCCCATTTATTGACTGACAGTGCGCTGTGTGAACATGATGTTACTGTAGTTCTAGACTAAATGTGATTGTGCATTAATTCATCCCACTCGCAAAAAAACTGATTTAGTATTCATCAAAATGAATTAAAACAGTGAAATGCAAACTCAGAATATGACGCAAACCTGCAATAATTAAATATGTTAAACCAGTGGTTCTCAACTGGTTTGGCCTTGGGACCCATGTTTTCCCATGGTCATCAAGGCGCGACCCAATTTTAATATATATATTGTTGGGTTTCCCCCTCCGTACAGATCACGTTCCGGTAGAATCCCCCTCGGTAGAAATCGCGATCGCGTTCCCGGTAGATCCCTGTACGGGCCTCAAATTTAGGCCCTAGCCCGGCACGTGTCCGACAGTTTAACAATATTACCGCCCGAGTCGAGCCCGTCTTTTTTCCCCTTCTCCCAAATCAGATTATAATACTGTTTCAGCTATTAAAATAGTTCAGTTTTGTATGTAATGGCAAAATGATTATATTTCGTTTCGTTTCATTTTTTTATTAAGGTAATTTAGAAAAACGTTTGGAGCATTTTTTGTCCATTAAATAAGTTTTTTCTTTCTTAAAGTAACAACCAAGCGGCCAGCAGCAGACCGGCAGGCTGATCATAGCCTATGTTTGATCAATTTAGCCTTCTCAAATCATCACGACTTGCCTAAAATAAAATCTATAGATATAGCCTACTGAAACAGTTCAACCATATAAAAATGTTTAAACGTTAAACCTAGATAAATGTGCACTGCATCAAATAGTTTGTGCGGAGAATCGAAGCTAAAGCGCAGGACATGGAGGCACAGCGCAATGAACTGCATTTTTTTCAATGGAAACACCTTAAAAGACGCCATACTTTTTGCTCATAAAGGTAAGAGTGATAAATCATTCGAAACTGTAAAGGGTCTACTCTTATTTGTGTGCACTCACAATATCAACAAAAAATAATGATGTGCTTTCTGCCGTCTCCTCTTGAACAGGAGCGCTTCACAAAAATGAACCAAAAGTCAGAGAATACATGCCTCACAGACATGATAAATATATCTGATTCCAGATCGGCGATGTAGTATTTGGTTTCCCAACAAGGTCCATCGCTCATCACAAAATAAATTTGTTTGAATGCAGAATAAACTGTATTTTCCTGTGCTCAAACCTGCCAATCTAAAGAAAACGCCATGTATGGTGTTTGAGGTAATTTGTGAATTAGCATAGATTTATAGTCTAAATAAAACAATTTGCGGTCACACTTTATATTAGGTGGCCTTAACTACTATGTACTTACATAAAAAATTAAGTACAATGTACTTATTGTGTTCATATTGTATTGCAACACACTTTTTCTGCTATTGAGGTGGGATACGGGGAAGGTTAGGGACAGGTTTGGTGGTATGGGTAGGTTTAAGGGTGGGTTAAGCTGTAAGGGATGAGTCAACAGTGTAATTATAAATGTAATTACAGAAATTAATTACAGATGTAATTACATATAGGTATTTTTAAAAATATAAGTACAATGTAAAAACATGTATGTACACAATAAGTGCATTGTATCAAATGATTAATTTAAATGTAAGTACATAGTAGTTAGCAACTGTTACTATTATTATACTTGTATACAAAACTTTGTATTATGCTTGTAATGGCAATAGACCACCGCGGTGACCATCACAGCCCTAGTGAAAATGCTTAATAATGCTGGCGGTGGCTGGTAACTTTTTTCCAAAACGCTGACGGGGAAAGAGTTAATTACAACTCAATACCTCATAGCAATGTGAGAAGCAGATACCAAGCGAGCAACAAAATGGCCTGTCGCTCATCACAGCTCTTCCACAGAAGACACCTTGTTTTTAAGCACATAAACATGAACTACTAACTGTGATCTCAGACTGTGGTGATCTGGTTTCTCCACTGCATGGATGCTCATGTGTATCTTCAGGTGACTTTTAGAAGAGAAACTCTTTCCGCACTGATCACATGTTTGCGGCTTCTCTCTGCTGTGGATCTTCTCATGTCTTTTCAGATTTGATGACACACTGAAAGTATTGTCACAGTGTGAACACTTGTGAGGTTTCTCTCCAGTGTGGATCTTCTCATGTCTTTTCAGATTTGATGACACACTGAAACTCTTGTCACAGTGTGAACACTTGTGAGGTTTCTCTCCAGTGTGGATCCTCTGGTGCTGTTTTAAACTGTATGTTGAAGTAAAAGTTTTCCCACACTCAAAGCACACGTACTCTCTCACATTACTATGTATTTTTTGATGTTCTGTTAAACTTTGCAGCCGGGAAAAACTCTTTGCACACACAGAACATGAATGCGGTTTCTCCTTCATATGACCTGTCAAGTGTGTCTTCAGGTTTGATGCACTAAGAAATGTTTTGCCACACTGATCACATGCGTGCGGCTTCTCTCCGGTGTGGATCCTCATGTGAATATTTAGATTTTGTTTGTATGTGAAACTTTTTTCACACTGATCACACATGAATGGCTTCTCTCCAGTGTGGATTCTCATGTGCCCTTTAAGGTGTGTTGATTGCGTGAAGCTCTTCCCGCACTGATCACATGTGAACGGCTTCTCTCCAGTGTGGATCCACATGTGATTTTTAAGGTGTACTCTTTGTGTGAAGCTCTTCCCGCACTGATCACATGTGTACGGTTTCTCTCCGGAGTGAACTCTCATGTGAAATTTAAGACTATGCTTGCATGAGAAACTCTTCCCACACTGAGTGCAGGTGAAAGATTTCTTGGCTCTTTTCTTTAAAAATGTCTTTTTAGTCTTTGAGTGATTCAAAGGTTTTTCTCCATGTTTGTCATGATGTTTCTCCTCCACTTCACTCAGTTCTTCACTCTCCTCGCTCTCTTCCATGGGGCCTGAAATGAAAGAAAAAATTCAAAAAGCTAGAAATATGAAAGTCAACACTACTGTAATAACAGAAATTAGATGACTGCTATAAAATATTATGATAATTCTGGTGCATTTTTATAAATTAACTGAACGATCAGATACAAAACATTATAGGCACAAATCCCATGTTTCTGGAGTGAGAACTATTAAATACAGTGCCCTCCGTAAGTATTTGGACAGTAAAGACTGCTCTGTTTGCTCCAGAGTCAAGAAATCTGTAGATACGATTAACAGATGAGTACGAGACAAAACTACAGAATGACACATTTTATTATTGGGTGTTTCAAGACATTCGTTTTACCAACTAAGAAATCCACCACTTTTAGAGTTTCATCCCTCTATCTGATGTGAGATAAGTATTTGAACAGTTGCCTCACAGGTCTTTCTAAGTGATCAGCTGTGTTCTGTTGCATTAATTGTTCAGATATTAAAAGCAGGGAATGTGTCGTATCAGTTATATCCATTACTTCTGCATTCTGAATCTTGCATTCAGTGAAGACACACAAACCAGGATGAAGATGAGGGAGCTAAAAAAAAAAAAATTAATCGATTGATAGCCCTAATATATATATAATATATAGGAATTTCAGATTTCTACTGTTTAATCATGTCTTGCAGTATATCTGATATGCATACATGTTCTAATTGCAATTCTGTAAAGTTTGGTGCTTACTGTTTATTTCTAAAAGAAATGGCAAAAATCACAATATTGTAAACTATATTGAGAAATGTCCAACATTCAGGTAACTTGGATGCAGAAACTTGAAAACCAGATATAATATAAATGTAAAGTAAAAAAAAACTGAAATAATTGTCTGATGTTGACACTCATTATGAAAGTTTCTCAAACTTTCCATTACTGACCATTTGTTTTAAACTAAAAATGAAACTATAAGATGGAAACAAACTGTTTATCTAAATGTGATGAAGTGCTTGAATCTTTCTAACATGAATGTTCTTCAGCATCATGAATGAAGAATAAACACCAACCCGTTTGTTGTTCAGTATCTTCAGTGTGTTTGATTCTGCAGGGCTCTGGATCTCTCATCTTCTCTCTGTCCTCTTTAATAAACTCAGTCTTTGATCAGATTTCAGCGCTTCCTGATGCTCTGACGCTCGTCTTCACTTCTGAACTGATGATGGGAGGAGCTTCACTGTTGATCATATGATTGCTGTGGGAGGAGCTTCATTGATGAATTGCAATGTTGGAGGAGCTGATCTGCCAAAATCAAAAATATATCTCTGAGTTACTGGGTTCATTTTTATACTGATGGATAACAGAATATAAATAATGTTGTGTTAATTCTTCCAGATAAAACTAATGGTAAGAAAAACAGTTGAAAGCATAAAAATATAAAGAAATGTAGATATTTGTGTGCAAAAAATTCCCTCCGTCTGTTGACACCAATGAAATGAGCTTTAAGTGGCAATTTACAGGAGATCTGAAGACATCAGCATAATAATGAGGTGAGAACAGGAACTATTGACATGAAATAAAGAGTGGTTTCAGCAGCTGTTAATATTGATGAGCCTCAGACGATCAACACTCATTCAACAAGACATTCAGGATAATCAACTTGGGTTTGTGCACATTCTGCATTCACAAATCAGTCTGAATGAACAATATAATGGCTTTAATGGGAAGACTAATTTGAAGTGAACTGAACTGTGGGAGTTTGAAATAGTGAATTGGTGGGTTTTTGTTAAATGTGAGCCAAAATAATCACAATTAAAAGAACCAAAGGCTTAAACTACTTCAGTCTGTGTGCATTGAATTTATTTAATACGCAAGTTTCACAATTTGAGTTGAATTACTGAAATAAATTAACTTTTCCACGACATTCTAATTTATTGAGATGCACCTGTATGTACATACACTACTAAAGTTGTGTGTTCTGTTAAAAGGACAGCTACCAAAAAATGAAAATTGTCATTCACCCTAAAGTTGTATAAATTTCTGTTATGGTGAACACAAAGAAAGATATTTTGAAAAATGTTTGTAACCAAACATGAAAGTCAAGTCAGTGTTGCTCCACAACTGTTTGGTTACATACACTCAAAATAACTTCCTTTGATAAACCGTTAAACCTAGAAATGCACCGATCGACCGGCCAGGGACTGGAATTAGCCGATTCTCCTCATGATCATGACGCTCACATCCGCATGTAAACCAGTCGTTTCCCGTGAGAATGATTCTGATTTTAATTGCATTCAGTGTAAAATAAATTCAAGACTTTATAAAGACCATTTAAATCCAAGAAAAGTGATCAAAAACAGCACATTCACTACAAATATGTCTAAATATCTAAATTCATATGTTTTGTTTAACTTTTGAATAATGACTTTATGTAATGTCAATGCTTTACTCCATTAATCAGCAGAATATTTAATTTAAATGTGTATACTGAATGGAAAAGAGTCTGAAATCATTAATTTGCTATTACACCAGTAAAAGAGTGCGTACACTTGGTTTAGAGTTCCCGCACGGTGCGCACATATTTACAGCAAGTTAATTTTTTATAAATCGCACACTCATTTCTATGACTGTTTCATTTATACATGAGGCCCCTGGACTGCAGGCAGGCCAATTCAGCACCCGGACTCTTCTACTACGAAGCCATGCTGTTGTAATAGCTGCAGTATGTGGTTTTGCATTGTCCTGCTGAAATACACAAGACCTTCCCTGAAATAGACATCATCTGGAGGGGAGCATATGTTGCTCTAAAACCTTTATATACCTTTCAGCATTCATAGTGCCTTCCAAACCATGCAAGCTGCCCATACCATATGCACGTATGCTCCCCCATAACATCAGAGATGCTGGCTTTTGAACTGAACACTGATAACACGCTGGAAGGTCTCCCTTCTCTTTAGCCCGGAGAACATGGCATCTGTGATTTCCAACAAGAATGTCAAATCTGGACTCGTCTGACCATAGAACACTTTTCCACTAGCAACAGCAGACGCCACGGGAGAGCAAGCATAGAGTGCAGGCTACAGAGCGCTTTGGAAAGGAGAAAGCGGCGCGCTTAACGTTTTCCACACGTTTTTAGGTGCAACATGCTCCGGAGCAGGGTTTCATAATCCCGGGTAAAATGCAGTGCTAACACCGCTTTCAAATTACAGGTGTGTAACCTTTCTTTACCCAGGGTTAAAAGCGGTGTTTAGAACAACGATAACCTGGGGTTAAGCACAGTGTGAAAAGCCTAATATAGTATTTACTGGTAACTTACCGGTTAATTGCCATTAAGAGATCATGTGTGAACAGGACCTTTTCAAAACTATTGGTAAATTCGTTCTGGCAGTCATATTGTTCTTATGGAGATGACGTGATTACAGCTGTTTACAAATCTCCGCTGCTTTTTCAATAGCTTTTCTATGTAAATATGGCGCTAGATGGACATCTTTGACCATTGCGCCTCACAGCTTTTTCAATGTGTATCGCTCGAGACCCTGGCTTCTTTTCCATTCATCCACTGCGACTCTGCAATTGGATACTATTATGCGTGTCTTGTGTTTATAAGAGCCAAAACTTCTGATTAGTTTGGTTGGGAGTGAAAGCTGTGTTCCTCTCACACTATTGGTAGGCGATCTCATGAAATCAAACATGATATCAACAAGTTTTTTTTAAATGTAGGAGGACTATCTTTTTTTCCCTCAGCCAAACGCCGCACGCCGGAGATCTGGCACAGTGCCAGAGAACTTTAAACCTTGTGTACAGTTCAATTCATATTTATTTGTATATCACATTTCACAATACATAAAATGTCAAAGCAGGTTTACAGAAAATGCATGATTCTGTCTTACAATCAGGAGAAACCTGTTATCTGTCATTGGTGACTGTCAAATATAATAAAGAATATAAAATATTGAGGGGGACATATCTGTTTAATTATGTAAGTTTATTCTTCACAGTTTATTGAATATGGAATGTGTGACACGTAATTATGAACAATTATATTCTATATCAACAACATTAATCATCGCAAATTACAACATCAAGGGAAATAGTCGACAATTATGATTTTTGTCATAATCATGCAGATGTTATCACTACTCATTATCACACCACAATACAACATTAGTGTGGGGTAATATGTAATGTGAGGGAAATAAGTCAATTTAGCTCAAAGGGAATCATTTATGATTTTATAGGGAATTTGAACCGACTCACTGTTTCATGGCTGATCACGGAGTCGGCCAGTGATTCATTGAACAAGTCGTATAACATCACTCTGCACTGGATATTAAAATACAAAATATAGTGAAAACACTATTAAAGGAACACTCCACTTTTTTTGGCTCATTCTCCAACTCCCCCAGAGTTAATAAGTTGAGTTTTACCGTTTTTGAATCCATTCAGCCGATCTCCGGGTCTGGCGAGAGCACTTTTAGCATAGCTTAGCATAGATCATTGAATCTGATTAGACCAGTAGCATCGCGTTTAAAAACGATCAAAGAGTTTCGATATTTGTCCTATTTAAAACTTAACTCTTCTGTAGTTATATCGTGCACTAAGATCGGCGGAAAATGAAAAGTTGCGATTTTCTAGGCTGATATGATTAGGAACTATACTCTCATTCCGGCGTAATAATCAAGGAACTTTGCTGCCGTAACATGGCCACAGCAGGTGCAGTGATATCACGCAGCGCCTGAAAGTAGTCCCCGGTAGTTTGACAAAAGCAAACAGAGAAGAGAAGAGAAGAGAAGAGAAGAGAAGAGAAGAGAAAAAAAGGGACGATTTGATGGTGTTCTGAGTTTTTAAACTCGGCTTTTGGACACGTCCCAATAGAGTGGGGGAACTATGATGTCACTTTGTAGGCGAAAACCCAGAAGCAAGTGCATTTTATCACTTCCGGTTCCATCGTCCCAGAGTCAATGGGTTTTTTGAATGGGATCTTGGTTAAATCCCTTAAATAAGGTCCATGGTTCACAATCAAGATACTTTCACGTTTTATTCTACAACATAAAACACACCAGTTACACCACACTCGTGATTTTTTTTTAAGCTGTTACGTTGCTTAAAAAA
Source organism: Acrossocheilus fasciatus (assembly GCA_036784905.1). Classification (NCBI taxonomy): domain Eukaryota; kingdom Metazoa; phylum Chordata; class Actinopteri; order Cypriniformes; family Cyprinidae; genus Acrossocheilus; species Acrossocheilus fasciatus. Next base: position 48,172,362 of record CM071940.1, read on the forward strand.
AGACGGTTGCTAACAAGTTGCTAAATGGGACTACAGGCGCTGTCTGAGACATTAAACGTCATCACACCGAACAGTTTATCAATTTACAGTATTTTCCAATTGTAGTATAATTTGTAATTTTATGTTTTTGTTCGACAATGTTTTTCTTTTCTTTCGCTTTCCCCCGAAATGCGACATATGTCTTCGGATGGAGCTTGTTTTATCGTTTTCTGATACGGAGACTCTGGGTAATAAGGTAAACTCATATTACGATTATTACATGTAAACACCACATTTACCGGCTTTACATGGTGAAATTGAAACTTTAATGATGCATAGTGCTTAGGATAAAATAATATTTTGTGTACCCACCCTAAAAAAAATAAGAGCTGAAATGTGGTACTTTCTTCACTAAAATAAGTTTAATCTTACCATATCCAAAAACTCCCTCACTCTGCTGTTATTTAAAAGATTAAATACACAGGGATACGTTTTTAATTAAAATATTCATATTAATCAAGGATTTATTCACTTCTAATGCAACTTATTTCGAAATGTACAGAAATACGTGCTTTGAATGTCCTTTAGTTATGATTATATAATTTATTCACTATACTATTTATTACTAATGTCTCATTTCAGTTTTAGTTTGGCTCTAGTTTTGTATTTATTCGTTTATATGAAACGGTTCATGTAGCGTGGATTAAAATTCATATACAGAGTAAATACGTTTCACTATACATGTTAAAAATAAGTTTGAAACAGTTGTCGGGAGTGCGCTGGTGGTGACGCTGAAGGCGAACGCGTGGTGCTGTAGTTTGTTTATAACCTAAGTTTAGCTTTTTAATTCTGGCACTTGTTTTTAGGCTTCAAAATTAAATCAACGTTATATTATTTTGTGAAGATTATCTTGATGGACAAAAAGTGTAAATTTCATGAACTATGATTGAACACAAAGCTTATTTTTTTTGCGATTATCCAAAAGCCTATGGAAAAATCCCATTGATTTTTGTCGAGGAACCAGTTTCATGCTAACCACCGATCCGCCTACAAAGTGACGTCATAGTTCCCCCACTCTATGGGTGTCTTGACCAATTAGATATGACCTTAGCACGTTTCTCCTCCCAATCATAAATCATGTATGTTATCTGGTCAGTCACATGTCCGAACTTTACACACTCTTGCGAAGTATACTTTTGGATGTGATTTCTATAACCAGAATATGATACATTTCACAAATAATTGATTGGAAGAAACGTTTAAGCATGATTTTTCAAACTCATACATACCAAACACGAATATAAATCCTTGAAGTCGTTCAGTAGTTAGTAAAAAGACATACATAATACGTGTTTAAAACATGATAGTCTAATGTGTGGGTTACATACATAAGATGGAGTTATGCATAGAAGTCATTAGTTGCTCATAAGTCCTTTTAAGTTGATTTTAGGTGTATATGGAAAAGACAGTCTCTGTGAACAAAGGAATTTCAGTCTGGTCTTTCTTGAGTGGGGGGACCCACCCAAGAAAGTCTGTAGTTTGTGATTTCTATCACAGATTTACATGTGACAGTCATCTCTTTGACCATCAGTCTTGATTACTTGCCCCAAATTTGAGGATCCCAAAAAGAGGACGTAATCTCATGAAAGAAATTGATCTTACTCCAAAAACAACCTTGTAACTGCAAACAATGACATTATTTTTTATGTATATCAAATACTGGTAAATTTAAGGAAAACTTTACAAACGTAGGCTAAATAATGTTTATTTACTTCCTTTCAGTCCACAACAATCCTTTACATTTAGCAATATTACAGAACAAGAATAAAAAAATAAGCAGCTATAAAATTGTAAATTAAACTATAAAAAAAAACACGCTATAAGCTGGCATTTATTATAAACAGCACACAAACATCAAGCAAAGCTGAAACGGCATTGCACTCACGAGCCTCTCTCATTCGACAAGAATACAAATGTTTTCATTTTTGCAATATTTGTATTATTTGGTTGTTAAACTATTACTTATTATGTAGCCTAAACATGGCTTTATTGTTCACTCATGTCCCAATATTCGTGTAAAATCCTTCACATGCGTAAAAATGTTTGTTTGGGCACTGCACGCTGATTTCACAGCAGACCTTTTAAAATAAACAATAAAATAAACTTTTATATTTGGTTGACTGCATTTTAGTTTAATGATGAACAGCTGAAATGTCAAGCAACACTAGAACTATGAACAATGAATAAAATCAAAGATATAAAGGATATTAAAAAAGTCTTTCTAATCTTACTGGTTAATGATTGACTAATGAGCTTCGGTTGACAGTCAGGAAAATAACCTAAATGAACAAAATGCTGTCATTCTACAATTCTTCACCAGATTTATATGCTGTGCATAAGTTCAGGTAACTCAAAAACTTGCGTACACGAGCTGAGACCAGACGTGAGATTTGATCGTAGCCACCACGTCCATATTGATAAATTCCAAGTTTTGCATTGAAACGACTGTACGCTCAATTTTCTGTCATACATTAGTTTCGCAAATGAGGCCCACTGTGTCTTTTCAAGTGTAATTGTTTTTAATTGTAAACAAGTTCCACATGAGGCTTTCCTTTTGTATAATCATTCAGGTGGTTCTTCAGGGATAATGTCCAAAGAAAGTTTTAAAATGCATTGATGACAGTTAAATAATCTTTCTCCACAACGGAAAGGCAGATTTAAGTGTCTGTTGTGGATTTTTAGCATTCCTTAATGTGTCTGAAACTCTAACCACACTGATCACATGTGAGGGTTTTCTCCAGTGTGAAGCTTCTCATGTGCTTTCAGATTTCCATAATGACTGAATCTCATCACAGTGTGAAAACTCTTTCCAAACAAAGATCACATGTGAGGCTTCTCCTTTGTATGAACTTTCAGGTGCCACATTGATTCTCACACTCTTCTCACATTTATCACATGAGTAGTGTTGATTTTCATGTGAATCTTAAGGTTTCCTTTTTGTGCAAAACTCCTCCCGCACTGACCACATGTGTGCGGCTTTTCTCCAGTGTGGGATAAAGGGATACTCCAACCCAGGGATAACAAATTGTTGAATAAATGTCGTTATTTTTATTTTCTTTGCATACAAAAAGTATTCAGATTGAACCACTGATGGGAGATGGACTATTTTGACGATGTTTTTTATACTTTTCTGTGCTTTGACAGTGTAATTTACTTGGCAGTCAATAGGACAGTCACAAGCCTCCCAGTTTTCATCCAAAATATCTTAATACGATAATACGAACAAAGCTTTTATGGGATTGGAATGACATGGGGGTGTTTAATGATTAAGTGATTAATTACAATATTTTCATTTTGGGGTGGAGTATCCCTTTAAAACTGTGCTTTATACTGGATAATATTTATTTATCGCGAGTTGTTAAAAACGTGGTAATCGATAACGGTTCTAATGATAATTAAAATATGAAATCGTAATACTAACTGTGGGGAATTTTATCATGATTTATCGTCAAACCGGTAATCGTTACACCCCTTCTACAGTTACAAATGCATAAATAATATTTTGATATTTGAAACATAAAACGTTGAAAAAACTGATATTTGAAATTATTTTAATAAAAGATGACACTTTATATGTGAAATAAAACCGCCAGTAGGTGGCAGCAAGTCAGTGTTAATAAGTGAGTCACAATAAGGTGTCTAAAACGCAAGTCTCTTAATAATAACCTTTTGTTATTTGAACTGTTGCATAAAATCAATGTCACATTTGTAATCATGCTGACTTTTGGAGAAAAAAACCGGCACTGTTCCTGTGATATTAACTATATGAAATTATATAAATATAGGCTATACATTTTCTTCCCCCATATCTTAAATTATGTGATCATTCTAAATGCATTTTAATCGACTGAATCGTGCAGTGAAAGGAAGCACTCGTACGCACACTAGTTTTACTTATGTTAACCGATTCATTCTCTGCCAGCAGGTGTCGTGTTTGGCAGAAATATAACAGTTTTCCTGGTAATGGCAGAGCACAAAGCAGCGCAGCATCGGACTTTGAACTTTCAGCGCTCATGTTTATTTAATGAAATCAGCCTTTTAAAATTTAATCGTCACATTCAGCCATATCAAATCTGGTCTTTCCTTCTCCAAATTTAAAGACTTCTTGAAATCATAATTAAGACTTTCTTGTACAATTTAAGACTTTAAGACCCCGCGGAAACCCTGGTGAATGTCTTGTCAGAGTGTGAACACTGGTAAGGTTTTTCTCTGGTGTGAACTGTCTGGTGCTTCTTCAGTGCATAAACTGAAAAAAAAGCTTTTCCACACTCAGAGCAAATATGATCCTTCACGCCGCTGTGTCTTTTCTGATGTGTTTTTAAATTACTCATTAGTCTAAAACTCTTTCCACACAAAGAACATACGTAAGGCCTCTCCTGTGTATGAACTGTCAGGTGGTCCTTCAGGAAATCTGCCCTAAAAAATGTTTTACTGCACTGGTCACAGTTATACAGTCTTTCTCTAGAATGAGTGAGCAGATGTACTTTGAAAGCACTTGACTTCCTGAAACTCTTCCCGCACTGTTCACATGTGAAGGGCTTCTCTCCAGTGTGGATTCTCATGTGTTCATTAAGCTGTCCTTTTTGTATGAAACTTTTATCACACTGATCACATGAGAAGGGTTTCTTTCCAGTGTGGATTCTCATGTGAGTATTAAGGTTTCCTTTATGTCTGAATTTCCTCCCGCACTGATCACATGTGAAGGGCTTCTTTCCAGTGTGGATTCTCATGTGTGTATTAAGGTTTCCTTTAAGTCTGAACTTCTTCCCGCACTGATCACATGTGTGTGGCTTCTCTTCAGCGTGGATTTTCATGTGTTCGTTAAAGTTTCCTTTTAGTTTGAAAATCTTATCGCAACAGTCACATTCGTACGGCTTCATTTCCTTATGAAATTTTATGTGAAGATTAAGACTTTGTTCGCATGAGAAATTCTTTCCACACTGAGGGCAAATGTCTCGATGTTTCTTCCCTGCTTCCATCAGTTCTTCCATCACCTTCTTCTCTTCCATCAGATCTAAAATGAAAGTTAAAAAAGTTCAAGTTTCAAAAGTTTGATTTTTATTAAGGAAAAGCAGGGCTTCAGACTGCGACTAAAACGGTCGCATTTGCGACCAAAAATATTCATTTGCGAGTGAAGTTTTTGCTGAGGTCGCCACTGGTGACTGTATACATACATTTACATGCTATGACTTAAAAAAGGCATTGCAAATTTTTGTTCACGTATTAAACTTAAAATTAAAAGACGATGCGTATCAAAGTTTTAGTGGAAAAAGAGTTTCAAACAGTCCTCGTCTCTGCCACACAGTGGCGCTGACGCACAGTCTGCTAAACACAGCTCAGTTATGCAGCGCGAGAGAGATCGATATGACGGAGACGTGCACATGAGTAAAAGTGCACAAAAGCAGTGTCTATTTTGTGCACAACTTGAACAAACTACAACAGGTAAAGCTGTCAGCTGTGTGGATATTGGCAATATCGTTAACAATTCTCGTTTATAATCATTACTAGTACGGCTTCTTATTATCAAGATCTTAGTATATGCTGTGTTCTGTTAATGTGTGAACTTCATATTTTACATTAATATGAACATATTACATCGCAAATATGGAAATATTATGGAATATTTGGATTTGTGCTGAATGAGAGAGGTAGGATACACGAGCACAAAGCACCATTTCGCAAACAGTTGAGTGCGCAAGCCTTTAAAGTATACTCCCTTGTCAGTCTATGGGAGAGACGCGTTCAGAATCAGCACATGGTCACTGTGTAGGGGGCTTTGTTTTCAAGTGCGCAACTCATGGCATTCGCCGTTCTTCTGCTGGCGGTTATCAAACAGCATTGCATTACTGCGGGCGCCCCCTTCTGGATTGGGGGTGAATTGCCTGTATTCGTCGTATGCACCGAACCGAGAAGCCCGTACCGTGACGGTTCAGTACGAATACATATACCGTGCCACCCCTATTAGGCACTTATCAAACCTCAAAAAAAATCCTATTTTCTCACCTCAAGCATTAAAGACCTTTTATTATTTTCAGTTTTTGTCCGCTTTAGACACCTTTTTTCTCAACCCTGTAACGGACAAAATGGGATTGGTTTAAAAAGGATTTTACACAGAAATTGTTATAAAACAAACATGTACTGCTCATGTGTCCCTGATAACAATTGTAACATTTATCTTAATTTTCACATTTTTACAGGACTGAAAATACACAAATTGTGTCTACGGTCTCTTTATTTTTTGTAAAAAATATTTTTAATTAAAAATTTTAACTAAATCCACAATTTTATTGTTTTAGCCCTTAACATGTCACATGGTAATCAGCAAGAAAGAATTTTGTTCTTAATTGTCTTCTAAAAAATATTAATGTGACAAAGTGTGATGGGGTTGAAGACTGTAACACATTTGAAGGGATACATTGCCTTAAATTAAAATTTTGGTTTTGTTTCTTCATCATATTGTCCCCTTGTTTCTGGGTTAAGATATCTGCATGGCCAACATTGTCTTTCTGCTGCAAATGTGGGAGCAATTTCTGATTTATGATGCTTGTCAACATTTAAGTGGACATATTACATCAAAAATTCTATTTAAAGGGGTCATATGATGCGATTTCAAGTTTTGCCTTCTCTTTGGAGTGTTACAAGCTGATTGTACATAAGATTCCTGAAGTTGCAAAGACTAAAGCCTCAAAACCAAAGAGATATTCTTTATCAAAGTTAAAACTAGAGGTCGACCGATTCATCGGTTTTGCCGATTAATCGGCACCGATACTTGATTGTTATCGGTTATCGGCAAAAATCCATGCCTATAGTTTTCCGGTTTGCAACCGTTGCTGGAGTGGCTGAGAAGGGTCTGCTGTCATTATACAGTACAAGAGCGGCCTCTAGAGGCGGAAATCACTGACAGCACGTGTTGTTTATTTTGACACGTGATACTGCGCACTGCACAGAGCGGGAAACTCCAGACTCGCATTTAAATACAGCCGACAGAAAAGCCTACCGCGGAAAAGAGCGCTATTCACATAGTTTTCTATTAAATTACATTATATTTGTCCCAAATCGTTGTGAATGTACATAATGACTTCACCCTAGGCTATAAATTATGTATTGTGCATTTTTCAGCAAAACGTTTGTCTTTCTGTGGCTCTAATAAAGTCTGTATGCTTCATGTAGAGAGCAGTAATACAGATCGCGCGTTCTCTTTCCGCTTGCTGTTTTTTTTTTTTTTTAAACACCGAACTTCAAACTCATTTATACCACATTGTTCATTCTTGAAGCAAACTTATGTCCGTTTGGTTATTAAATAAATTGTTTTAGACCGCACTTGATTTGAACGCAAAGTGTCTGGTGTGTGTGTGTGTGTGTGTGTGTGTGTGTGTGTGATACCTCTGAGTTCTCCTAGACGCAGCACTGCACTTTTGCCCGATGTGTGACTAACTTTTTTTTTTTGATTAGATAATTATCAAGTGTTAAAAAAATAGAAGCAAATAAAGTGTGTGATTATCCATATGTATGTAATTTTAATGCTATGGCCTTGTGTAGGTATTTAAAGATGACCATCTTTAAGCATGACTGTTGAAATTAAATGGTAATACTTAACAATAAGAGTCTATTTGCAGCATTAGTGAAAACTGTAGAAGTATTGTTCCTTGTTAGAGTGTTTTCATTTCAACATTCACTATTAGCTAAGTAAGTTTCTTCTTTTAACATTAGCAAACTATGAAGTAACTTTAATGATCAATATAGTAAATAATATTAATATTTTTATTCATTTACAAAGTATGGTTCAGTACTGTTGCTGCTTTTTTTTTTTTTTTTTTTTTTAAATATTAAAGCACTAGCTCTCTTTCAGTATCCATTTTCAAAACTATCGGTTGATTAATCGGTATCGGCCAGTGTGGTCCAACCTAGCTATCAGTATCGGTAAAATTCACTATCGGTCGACCTCTAGTTAAAACTTTGCCACGCCCCCCTAAAATGGCTCATTCAAACACGCCCCCACATGTCTACGTCACGGTGTGGAAATATTTGTGTAAGGTGTGGTTTCAGTAACTGCAGTAGTGCTGATGCAGTCATGTCAGGGAGACACTGTGTGTTTCTGTGCGAAAGCAAAAGCACTTTATTTGGCCTTCCAGAAGTAGATGCATTTAGGAATCATTAAGATTACTTACAACAGAACAGCAACGCATTTTATGGACGACGACCATTTCGTGAACCTAGTAGAGGAGGTAATTCTGACTTTGATATGACAAGCTGCTGCTTCTGAATCAGTGACTGTATGTATGTTTTGTTATTAAAGTATTTGCTATTGACTGTTCAAATGCGGAGTTTTGTGCATCTTGTGTGTGTGTATATATGCACGCGCGTGTGTGAGAGAGGGTCACAGCACATCAGTTTTCTTAAAGGCTTGCTTGTGTGTGTGTGTGTGTGTGTGTGTAAGACAGGGTCACATCACAGCGGAGTGTACAGTCCGTCAAACACATACGAGCTTCATCGTTGTGTCTGTCATGAGACTCTGTTCCCCTCTCGGGCTTGAACTGATGGTAAAACAAAGGACATTATTAACGGCTTATATTTACTTTGAAAGCTGAAGCTCGCGATTATGGAAAGGGGCGTTACATTCCGACGCAGCTTGTGGTGTTCGGCCAATCACAATGCACTGTGCTAGCTGGCCAATCAGAGCAGACTGCGCTTGTCGGAACGAGGGACTTTGTAGAAAGCGAAGCGTTTGAGAGAGGCGGGGCATAGAGGACCTACAATAATGTACAGTATTTAAAAAATAATGTGTTTTTTGAACAAAGCATGTCAACATATTCTAATACAGGGGTTCTCAACCTTTTGCAAGCTGGGCCCCCCCAAAATTTGGTTCATTGCAGTTGGGGCCCCAGTGCACCCCCCCCCCCCACCCCACCCCACACACACACACACACACACACACACATACCACCCACACCACCTTTCATAGATAGATAGATAGATAGCCAGCCCTAGGCTATTGTTTTTAGGCCCACATTATTATTATTATCATTATTATCATCAGTAGCGGTAGGTAGGCCTATTATCATTACTAGGCTATTGTTATAATTGGCAGTAGCACCAGACTTCTAATGTGAGCTTGCAGACATTATTATTATTATTATTATTATTATTATTATTATGAGTAGTAGTAGGCCTATCATCATTAACTGTAGCCTATATTCTGACCAGTTTATTCGTGTGTGTGTATATATATATCAGTGGCGAGCGGTGACTTTTTTTAACAGTGTAACAGTTAAAACTCCCACCTGGATGACAATAATAGACCATGCAAAATACCAAAAATAAATAAATAAATAAAATAAAATAAAATAAATAATAAAATAATAATAATAATAATATCTGTCAAATATTGCCCAGTAACGTTGCAAACAACAATAAAATCACAGAAGGACTTTAACTGTAAGTGACACGTATACGGAAAACAAAGGTATTGTTTCCTATTTTTTTCCTGATGTTTGTTACTATTTCAAATTTTATATACAATTTTATAAACTTTTTTTTTTTATTTTTTTTATTTACTACTTAGGCATGTTGACAATAACGCCATCAACATTGTCTATGACCAGATATATTTTTAGTGGACTTTCAAAATTTGCTTTGCTTGAGAAAGCATGAAAATATACAGTTATGATGTTTTTTTTGTTTGTTTTGTTTTTTTTTCATATGATTTCGGCGGGTTAGTTTTGCATCAAACACAATGTGATTTTCGGTAAATCGAGATCTGGCAGCAACAGCGCATTTTTCCGCTTGGGCGAGCGCTTCTCGGACAGTTTACCTCTCGCATGAAATCAGCCGTCTACCAGCAAATCACTGAGAACGAGCTACAATCCTGACGAGTCATAGCCACAGAGCGGAGGCGCCAAAGCTGCGGAGAACCCGCTCACCCGGAAGATTCCGTCACTCTCTCACTGACTAGACTTACAGAAAATGACCATTGTTTTCAAATAAATAATTTTAGATACTTATTCCCAACACTTTATTAAGCTTTAAGTCACATCTCAAATGACAAGGGATCAACTTATAATCATGTTTATATTCATTAGCCCGTGAACTCATTCTGTCAGACGGCCTGGGTATGCGGCGCATATATATATATATATAAGACTAAATACGACCTCACATTTTATACGTTTGCAGCCTCTGAAACTTCCGTCATAAAAATTAATTCGGATGGTTCGATTTTCTGCATTTTTCGCATCCGTAGCAAATATTTTGAGGGGTGTTTTTGACAATTGAGAGCCACGAAATGGCGAGTATGAAAAAACGAATTGGACAGTTTCGGACTCAGTCAGGGTGCAAGGACCTTAAACTTTTGAGGCTTGCGCAGCTTCTCGAGGAGAAATCAAACAAATGAGCGCCGTTTTCTAAAGTCTATTAACAAATAAACTAAATTGTCATACTGCAGTTAAATGTCAAAATGTGGTGTTTCTATATTTATAACATTTGAATACAGTTCAGCAACATACATCACACGACCAGACGACCACCTCACGATTGAAAATGTGACACTGATTTCATATGACAGTTCAACAAACAAGTTAATAATATTAAGTCACTTACATTTTAGACGAAATAATGACTGTTTTGGTCAATTTTAGCAGCGAAAATAGATCCGATGAATCCAAACAAAGATCACAGCATAGCGCACCTCACAGCAACACTCAATCGTGTTTTGAATGATTCAGTGTTTTGAACGAATCGGTTGAGTCAAAGATTCAATGACCCATGCACAAACATCTGTCTCATTCTTGATGAATCGGCCGTTTGAACGAATCGTTTGAATGAACGACTCAATGACTCGCTTAATAAAACCGCTTATCACCTGCGTTTGCGCTCACTATCGACAAAGCAATCAAATTTGTTCAATTTTTTTTTTTTTTTTTTTTTTTTAAATCAGTCCAAACACATTTTAAATTTTTATTCAGGAGTTATGTATATACAAAACTATAACTTTTTATGACAGTAGTTTAGTGCTAAAAAAATTTTTGCAAATTTTTTTTTTTTTTTTCAGGCTTTTTTTCCTCCCATCCTGTAGCCTACTCGCGCCCCCCCGGGAGGGTGTCCGCGCCCCCCCAGGGGGGCGCGCCCCACCGGTTGAGAACCACTGTTCTAATACACCAAATACACTAAATAATGATCTTAAAAATACCATTAAAACAAAAGTTGTCATGATTTTGGAGTATATATATTTACTGAAACAATGACTATTGTATATATTTTTTTATTAACATTATTAATAAATGAAGCAAATAACTCAACCCTGTCACCAGTTTACAACCCCGTAACAATGAGAAATACATATATTTGTGACGGGGTTGTGATTTTTCACTCAAAATGGCCACTGCTTCTCTTGTAGTGTAGGAGAGTGTATATGGCAACAATAAAATAAATACATTGTATATACTTATGGATTAAAATAAAATGTTGAAAAAGTTATAATTTTCCATCTTAATTTTATGTTACAGGGTTGAGTTGTTAAGCTTGACAGCACCCTCCCTGACCATAACATGCCTCAAAAATATGAATTAAAAGTATGATCTTCTGCAATTACTATTAAAGAGACCTGAATCATGTCATTTCTGGTAAATGATGTCACATATGGGTGGAGTAAATTATTATGGGCGTAGAATTGTTAGTGTGACGGGGTTGAGGTGACATAACTTTAAAGTCAGTTCTTTTTATTAAATATTTAGCTTTTTTTTCAGAAAAATATTTTTTACAAAAGAAAGGAACACAAATAAATGCTTACATTGCTGCCAAAAAAAAAAAAGACTACGCACATTCTGTTGATAATTTTCTAAGTACAAACTCAGTGAAGTGCCTCAGGCACATGACGCTTGGTTTAAGATGGATATAAAACATTATTTTATGCTAACAAATAAAAATGCAATAATTATTTTTATTAATTATAATGGGCATCCCAAAGTTTTGTGAAAAGCGTCTAACAACTCATTTTGGTGAACCACCACTTTAGAAACTCTGGGGGACTGAAATATTACCGAACCGATCCCAGGAATGACCCGAATGCTGCTCCAAACAAAACAAAACAAAACAACAGCCTTGCAGAAACACAAGGCAAACACTCACATCAATAAATCACATGTACTGTAACGGTGGCGGCCCCCAAGTAAATAGTTTTAGAGAAAAAATTTCAAGTGACTCAAAAAGTTCGGGCGCCAGACAGGAATAAGCCTGTCAAAAAGGAGTTTAACTCAGATAGCCACCGGTTACATACAATACACACAACTGCAAGGAATAAAAATAATGCATACACTGGCAATAAATGCACAAGGAGAGACGATTTTCAGTTCAGTTTCACTTGTATTTTTCACAAGAGAAGGGGGAAAAAAATGATTATGTCACATGAATGAGTTTACACATTGCACATCAATCATCAACAAAAAAAAAAAAAAAAAAAAAACTATAAATAATCGCTAGTCCTGCAGCGACCGAGAGCCTCCAGTCTAAGTCTGTATTCAGCGGCAGTTAAGATGCAGTTCTCAATTTACTATTACAAACCGATAAAAAGAAAAAAGGGTGTGTGTGTGTGTGTGTTACGGCAAGCCATGAGCCATCTCTCCGGCCGCTCTCTAACTTAGGGAAACAGTTTTCCAAACAGTGAATGGAGGTGGATTTTCTCCCAGGCAGAAACACTTCCCTTCGCTCCTGAACCGCACGCGCCTCTGCGCTGGTCCTCCGGCGAAACTCCAGCACACACGGTGCGCGAGACATACACAGCCGAGACCAGTGCGACTTCCACCCTGATTACTCGCGACTCCTTCCTTTGTTCAAAACCCCCCGCCATCCTCTTTGATTCTGTTCCACTATATATAGCCACCTCACTTCCTTCCCAAATTAGACTCTCGTTTCTATTCGCTGGCGGTCACGACCACTGTTTTGGTTTCACTTTCCCAGTCCCGCCACCCCATAATAACACATTAACCCATCGATTCAACTGTTATTGAACACAGTAACACTTGTATGGCATGCTTTAACATCAGTGCACATAACAACTCATCTCAGTTTGCAGCACTTTTCTTGCAAACAAACATCAGGAATATGTGAAATATAACTCACCAAGACAAGGATTCAGTATCTTAGGTAAGTTAATTCACTGCTCCTCTTTTCCTCGAGTCTCCGCCTGGTCTTCAAGTTCACTCTTTCAGCTGTTTCTGTTATTTATTATTTTTTATTATTTTACAGAGTTTCTGCAGATTGCTCTGCACGACTGGAGATGCTCTTTCTCTTCTTCTTCTTCGATGTTTGTTGGCAAACCAGCTTAAGGTGCATCACCGCCACCTACTGGACGAGCGGAAGAAGAATCACAACAAATCAAAAAAAAAAAAAATCCAGTTAATTAAACCCGTATCTTTCAAATAGGTTACAATTTCTATGCATTCTGAAATATAGTTTTAACTGAAAAGACACTCATTTCCATATCTCTATACGCTTCACAGTGTAATAACCGTTTCTGTCACTCCACAGTAACTGCAGCAATCACGTTTCTTTCTCTCTTTAGATTACAGTTTCACATGTTGCATCTGCATAACATAGTGAATTATTTTAATATGCAATGATGCAAAATAAAACCAAACAAGATTTGCAAATGAAGAAAAAATTTAGACGCGCAAATGTCGCTCTCTTCATGAATGCAGCGCAGATAGCGACACGTTATTTCAAAGGTTTAAGGTTTAAATAAGATTGACAATGAACATTAAATGACATTTGAAAAAGTTTTGTCGATTTGTCCTTCAGTCCGTCAGTGTATTTCTGACCCGCACAGAGCAAATGCAGTCTAACTCTGCGTTTCTGAAACGTTAGAATATGAATTCATTTCTAAAACGTTATCATACGGAAAGCCTGAATCAGATCACAGCAGAACAGACCTACACAGGCTATCAGTGATCAGCAACAAGGTAAACATGCGTGTGATTTCATATGTAACGGACGATAAGAGATGAGCTGTTGATCATAATTAGCATGGCCATGGTACGGCAGCAAAGTTCCTTGATTATTACGCCGGAATGAGAGTATAGTTCTTAATCATATCAGCCTAGAAAATCACAACTTTTCATTTTCCGCCGGTCTTAGTACACGATATAACTACAGAAGAGTCAAGTTTTAAATAGGAAAACTATCGAAACTCTTTGATCATTTTTGAACGCGATGCTACTGGTCTTAATCAGATTCAATGATCTATGCTAAGCTATGCTAAAAGTGCTATCGCCAGATCCAGAGATCGGCTGAATGGATTCAAAAACGGTAAAACTCAACTTATTAACTCTGGGGGAGTTGGAGAATGAGCCTATTTCCAAAAAAAGTGGAGTCTTCCTTTAAGCAGATGGACAGGTCGTATGTGCCACTCTACTTTCTCTTCAAAGGCCCGTGGGGTGTCTATATTAATACGTAAGACTATTCCTTTTCAACATTTGAACACTAAACAAGATATTAATGCTCGTTGTCTTATTGTGACTGGTACTGTTTTAGAGAAACATGTCACATTTGTGAAGTTATACGCTCCAAATCTCGATGACCATAATTTTTTCCGCTCTGTTTTTAACCTCATACCTGACATTGATTCTACTCATCTTATTATCGGAGGGGACTTTATTTGTGTTTTGGACACTTTTATGGACAGGCACTTGCCCAGCCCTCCCAAACTTTCTAATTCGACTACTGTTCTTAATAATCTCATTCACTCATTGAGACTTCAGCATCGCTACTGACAAAGATTACTCTTTTTTTCCCCCAATATTCATAATTCATATACAAGAATTGACTTTTTTCTAACTGATTTCAAATTAACTTCTAAGATTTTATCCTTCAAATATCATAATATTTTAATATCTGACCACTCCCCAGTCTCTCAATATCAGTAGATTTTGGACTGGAAGAACCCCTTACATTTGGCGTTTTAACCCCACGCTATTAAATGATGTTCCGCTCATAGCTACATTTCTGTTTTTAAAAAAGAAAGCTTAAATTCAAACATCACACTGGAAGCAATTTTGACAGCTATTAAGAATTTTATCAACGGTAAGGCGTCTGGCCCGGATGGCTTTTGCATTTCATTTTATAAGGCTTTCTCTGATCAGATTGCCTGCTTGATGTTAAGGATGTTCAAAGATTCTACTGAAAACAAAAAATGACCAGAGACACTTTATTTGGCAAATATTGCATTGATTTTAAGGAAAGATAAAGATAGTGCAGACCCTTCCTTTCACAGACCCATTTGAGTCCTTTACTTTTTGCTGTCGCTATGAAACCTTTAGCAATACGTATAAGAAATCACTCACATATCTCTCCTGTTATAACGGGAGATGTAGAACATCAGATTTATGATTCAGTATGAAGTTGTCCATAGATTGCACTACTCTCGTACCAAATTACATTCCATATATCCCTGTGTGTCATCTTTGTGTCTTAAACGCAAGTCCAATGAGGGTTCATTGGCTCATTTATTTTGGTTCTGCCCAAAAATGTGTACATTTTGGACTGAGGTTTTTTCTTTCTACTCAAAGGTACTTAAGAAAAGGTACTCTTATTGCAATATTAGGCTGGGCCCCCTTCTTAGAGAAGGATAGTTTCAATCAGATCCAGACAGTTCAACATGGGATGACCGTAGCAAAAAAGACAATTTCGTTGATGTGGAACAAAGAGTTTGCACCTAAATTTGAAACATGGCTCACAGAGCTCAGTAATGTGTTACACGTGTAAAGAATTAGATATGAGATTGCGGGCAAACCAAAGAGATTCGTACAGATTTGGAAATCCTTCTTTGAATATTTGGAAGGTGACCAATGATAACCGAATTTAACCTTTTTCTTTAAGTGGGGTGGTTATTCTGATAAAATAGCAGTGTGTAACAACTATATATTTCCATAATTGGGTATTTATTGTATTATAGGATGGTATAGGATTTTTTTAATTACTGCTTTTGTATAGGTACACGAGTACGATCGATGTATGTGGAGCTGTATATGTATATTATATGTGGGTGTATGCATATGTGCATCAGTACATTGATTACAAGGTCATTACATTTGTAAATTTTTAATTCAAAATGTTTTTTTTTATTATTATTTTATTTTATTTTATTTTTTTCCTCGATTTGCTGGCATGGGAGTTGGGGGATTGTTCTTTGAAACGTGAAAAGCTTCAAATAAAATATTATAAAATATAAAATCACTACCAAAAACACTCACGACCGCTCAAAGCAGAGCCCGGCAGACGACTCCCTTATGTGACGTAATATGACGCGATGTTGAAAAAAAGTCCCTTTTGAGAACTGTCAAGGAAAGCTTCACTTTTTCATCTAAATTTCCTTCTAAATTTGTGCCCTCACGTCTTGTAAAACATTTTCAAGTCCTACATTAACGGTTCATATGGTATTTTCATACAAGATTATATATTCATTTGAGAGAAAAATTTTAACTGTAATATGCACTTTAATAATAGTGACAATATTTGTCAAGTTGTCAGACATTATTTAATGTATGTCCAACTGAAGAAGGGACACTAAATTATTCATCTATTTTAATACCGTGCATAAAGAGTTATAATATACTTGAAAAGAGACATGTCCATTGTATAACTGCATCATCTGCACAAGCCATTGTGCTGGGACCCTGATGATCGCCTCAAGTTAAACTGCATTGTAATTAGATTGCATTGCATTAGAAATAACAAACAGGGAACACAATTAAAGGCATGACTTATTGCGCATCCAGCTAGCCAACTCCGTCCAAGCTCCATGATCGATTTTTTTCTTCATTTGAATGCCTTGTGAAAGGAGTTCGAATTTACTTTCAGTATCAAGAGATATTGCACATATTTGACAGTTGAGAACAGTCCAATTACATGAGGCCAAGTATATAAAAACAATATTGATTCGCTAAAATCAAAAGTGAGAGGGTCTGGGACGATCTGAAACAAGCCGATTAGAGCTCAGCCTCATGTCACATGCATTTGAAAAGTTTAAAGACCTAACAGACACTCATTTGTCCGGCGCCCAGCACACACAAAACAAACAAAATAAAGTTTAGATTTTTTTTTATATGTGTGTGTTAACATGACTACCAGTCCAAAAGTATGACTAAATAATGTAATTTCGTGATTATTTCCCAATATATGTTTAACTTATTGACCAGCCGCCACTGATAACCTTTTTCATTAGCTTAGTGTTGTTACTTGTTGTTGGTTTTCGACTAATGGTCTTTTATTTAAGGAATTAGTCAAATAATCACGTTTATGATACTAATTTAATTAATTACGAGGATAAATTTGTTTGAGTTCTAGGGCTGTGAAAGACTGTTACTTGTAACATTGTTCTATTGCATAGAAATAGTATACGATAATAATTGTTTGAATTATTGAAATATAAATTAAGTGCTTTAGCCCACACATAAAAATGAGCCACAGAGACACTGGTAAAAGATACAATTATGAATATATCAGGTTTGTTTTTTCATATCTTTAAAACCAGGGGGCTGTTTCATAAAACAAGGTTACCAAATAAGCCAGGCTCATTTCAGTTAGTCTGACTTTTTGTCAGTTGATTTGGTTAAAAATAAATCAGACTAAATGAAATAAGCCTGGCATATTTGGTCAACTTTTTTTATGAAACAGGCCACAGTAGCCTAATCTGTCAAAAACAATGACAAGCTTCTTTTCTCCTTTTTTTTCTCGAGAAGGCAACCATACATTTGTGTTGTCTTTTTCTTTCTTTCTTTTGTATTCATTCATTCATTCATTTATAATTGTTACATCTCTGCCTTAATTGAGAAATGAACACACCAACAGCTTTTTACTTCCACTCCAGGGGCCTGTTCCATAAAACAAGTTTACCAAATAAACTAGGCTTATTTCAGTTAGTCTGACTTATTTTGAACCAAATCAACTGACAATAAGTCAGACTAACTGAAATAAACCTGGCTTATATGGTAAACTTGTTTTATGAAACAGGCCCGTTCACTCTCTCTCGTTTACTGAAGCTTCGACACATCAGCTTCTTCACAGGTAACAGCCTCCTCTAGTGACCATTACTGGAAACAACCCCAATACATAACAATAATCATTTAGCTTTAATCATCATTCCATTTAATCATATAATCATTTTAGCTATTTATATACTCACTTCATTGATTTATTCATTGATTAGTCATTTATATTATTTTATTATTTTTATGTATTTTTTTCCATTGTTGTTTAGTCTTATCTTGTTGTGGTTTCAAGGGATATTTGTCTTCATGAGTAAGAGAAAAGAGAATGTCTCCATTTCAAGGTTTTTAATGTCACGGGATGTTGTTGTGAAGCAGTAATTTTCCATTGTTATTGATTGTGGTATAATAATAATACTCGTTTTGGGTACCAGACAAGACTTGCTGTTAACAGGTTTTGGGTATTAAGACATATTATATCAAACCATTCTTTTATTTATTTTTTTTACTTCTGCAACTGTCAGAATCGCTGGGAAACCACATTAATGGCCTTCGTTACCGCATCCCATGCATCTCTTTTTTTTTTTATCTCAGAATCAGAATGAGCTTTATTGCCAGGTATGTTTACACATACAAGGAATTTGTTTTTGTGAGAGAAGCTTCCGCAGTGCAACAGAATGACAACGACAGAATAACAAACAGATAATAAAAAGAAGAATTAAAAAAAGAACAAGTAAATAAGGAATAACGGTCACACTTTATATTAGGTGGCCTTAACTACTATGTACTTACATCAGAAAATAAGTACAATGTACTTACTGTGTTCATATTGTATTGCAAAACACTTCTGCTGCTATTGAGGTGGGATATGGGTAAGATTAGGGACAGGTTTGGTGGTATGGGTAGGTTTAAGGGTGGGTTAAGGTGTAAGGGATGGGTCAACAGTGTAATTATAAATGTAATTACAGAAATTAATTACAGATGTAATTACATATAGGTATTTTTAAAATTATAAGTACAATGTAAAAACATGTTTGTACACAATAAGTGCATTGTACCAAATGATTAATTCAAATGTAAGTACATAGTAGTTAAGGCCACCTAATATAAAGTGGGACCGGAATAACAATATACAAATTAACAATTGTGTGTACAGGTGTATAACAATAGAGAGTTGTGTATGTACAGGTATATTATGTGCAATTGAAATGTAGACTAAGTATGTGTGTTAGATAAATAAGTGTATAAATAGTGTGTTCCATAATTATTGTCCAGTGTTCATGAGATGGATTGTCGACCAGATGATAACAGTTCAAAGAGGGAGTGTGCTGGATGTGAGGGTCCAGAGTGATTTTGCCAGCCCTTTTGCTCACTCTGGATGACCCACTAACTTAGTCTCAGTCTGGGATGGTATGAAAAACCATTGTTTTGTATGTAATGGCAAAGTGATTATATTTTGTTTTGTGTTTTTATGAAGTTAATTTAGAACAACATTTGGAGCATTTTTTGTTCTTTAAATATAAGTTTTTATTTTTTAAAGTAACAACCAAGCGGCTGCGGCAGACAATGAGTTGATCATAGTTTGATCAATTTTGTCTTCTCAAATCATCACGACTTGCCTAAAATAAAATCTATAGATATGAAACAGTTCAAGCATATAACAATGTTAGTTTAAACGTTAAACCTAGATAAACGTGCGCTGATAGATGCATATCCAACCGTTTGTGCAGAGGGTGGAAGCTAAAGTGCGATTTGCAGGACATGGAGGCGCCAGCGCGATCACTTGCATTTTTTTTCAGTGTAAACAACTTACAATATGCTGTCATTTTTGCTTGTAAAGGTAAGAGTTATACACCACTCGGAACTGTAAGGGGTCTAGTTTTATTTGTGTGCTCTCACAATATCAACAAAACATTGTTTTTATAAAATAAAGAAAACAAACATGATACGCTTTCTGCCGTCTCGGTCTTGAACAGGAGCGCTTCAAAATCAAATTAAATCACTTTTATTGTCACATCACCACAGCACAAGTGCCTTGGTGAGTGAAATTCTTGAGAGCGTGCTCCAGACAATGCAGAAACAATTTACATATGGACAGTACATTTACATACTTACAGACTTATACAGATGACAATGTGCAATTACACATACATATACTCAGTACACACCGTGTACTATTAGACATACATACTTACTGTTATCAATACACATTATACACCGTACATGTACACATTCTACATTATGTACACATACATATACAAACAATAATATGTAAAGGTGCAGCAGATTATACTTAAGCTTGATATGCAAATGTCATGGATGTGCATTGGATAGCATCAAGTGGTAGCAGATAGATTGTTGTATTAGTGCAGTGTGTACGTGTGGTCCAGTTTGAACTGTGTTAGAGTTAAAGTGCAGTACTACAAGTCTCTTTTTTTTGTTAATGCATCATAAACTAGCTGAGACATATACACATCTACACATTAAAAACATAATTAATTAGATAATAAATAAATAAATATATAAGTGTGGCATGTAGGTAGTGGCTGGGGATGGCTGATGTTTGGGGAGATGGGGGGGTGGGGGCGTTTGGCCAGCAGCATCCTTCCCTGGCACCACCGTTGGGGCGTGACGCTGGTGACCCCCAACAATTATTAAACATTTATTAATTTATAATTCAATACTAATATTATTATTTTTACTTGCCCTCTTCATTGTCCTCCACCCTGTCCCAGTTTTGATGATTTATGATGATGATGATGATTATTATTATTATTATCATCATCATTATCCTTAATATTATTATGTTTATTGTTGCTAATAACATTTGTTGTCTATATTATTATTATTATTATTATTATCATCTGTCTTTATTTGTTTATTTATTTATTTATTTTACACTACTTATATCTGTTATCAATCTATTATGATACTATTTCAGTTGTATACTTGCTTCCCCAACCCTAGACACAATGACACACACACAAACACATGCGCGCGCGCACACACACACACACACACACACAGGTATTCCTATCATTATGATGACATTTCATAGGAGTAATGGGTTTTACTGTACGAACTATATATTCTATCCTCCTACACTAACCCTACTCCTAAGCCTACCCTTACAAAAATGTTTTTTTTTAATATATATAGAAAAAAAGTCTCCCACAAGGAAATTGATTTCAGATATTGCCATTTTTGAGGAACATTTTGTTCCCATAACATAGGGTTTACTTGAACCACACACACACATGTACAAAATAGTGGTTATCATCGAAGATAAATCACTTTTAGTGCAAAAAAAATTAATAAATAAATAAATAACATTTGATTGCCCCTAAATCACAGTTTTTTTTTAGAAACTATATCTATTGAATCTATATCTACAGGTATACAGGTGCATCTCAATAAATTAGAATGTCATGGAAAAGTTCATTTATTTCAGTAATTCAACTCAAATTGTGAAACTCGTGTATTAAATAAATTTAGTGCACACAGACTGAAGTAGTTTAAGTCTTTGGTTCTTTTAATTGTGATGATTTAGGCTCACATTTAACAAAAAAACACCAATTCACTCTCAACAAATTAGAATACTTCATAAGACCAATAAAAAAACACTTATAGTGAATTGTTGGCCTTCTGGAAAGTATGTTCATTTACTGTATATGTACTCAATACTTGGTAGGGGCTCCTTTTGCCTGAATTACTGCAGCAATGCGGCGTGGCATGGAGTCGATCAGTCTGTGGCACTGCTGAGGTGTTATGAGGGCCCAGGTTGCTCTGATAGTGGCCTTCAGCTCATCTGCATTGTTGGGTCTGGTGTCTCTCATCTTCCTCTTGACAATACCCCATAGATTCTCTCTGGGGTTCAGGTCAGGCGAGTTTGCTGGCCAATCAAGCACAGTAACATCATGGTCATTGAACCAGCTTTTGGTACCTTTGGCAGTGTGTGCAGGTGCCAAGTCCTGCTGGAAAATGAAATCATCATCTCCATAAAGCTGAAGGAAGCATGAAGTGCTCTAAAATATCCTGGTAGATGGCTGCATTGACTGTGGACATCAGAAAACACAGTGGACCAACACCAGCAGATGACATGGCAGCCCAAATCATCACAGACTGTGGAAAGTTCACACTGGACTTCAAGCAACATGGATTCTGTGCCACTCCACTCTTCCTCCAGGCTCTGGGACCTTGATTTCCAAATGAAATGCAAAATTTACTTTCATCTGAAAAGAGGACTTTGGACCACTGAGCAACAGTCCAGTTCTTTTTCTCCACAGCCCAGGTAAGACGCTTCTGACGTTGTCTCTGGTTCAGAAGTGGCTTGGTAGCCCTTTTCCTGAAGACGTCTGAGTGTGGTGACTCTTGATGCACTGACTCCAGCTTCAGTCCACTCCTTGTGAAGCTCTCACAAGTGTTTGAATCAGATTTGCTTGACTGTATTCTCAAGCTTGCAGTCATCCCTGTTGCTTGTGCACCTTTTCCTACCCAAATTCTTCCTTCCAGTCAACTTTGTATTTAATATGCTTTGATACAGCACTCTGTAAACAGCCACACCTTTCAGTAATGACCCTCTGTGACTTACCCTCTTTGTGGAGGGCATTAATGTTCATCTTCTGGATCATTGCCAAGTCAGCAGTCTTCTCCATTATTGTGGTTTCAAAGAACAAGTGATACCCAGAATTTATACTGTAGGATGGTCATTAATTGAAAGTCAAATGTAAATATTCTAATATTTTGAGATACTGATTTTTGACTTTCATGAGCTGTAAGCTCTAATCATCAAAATTAAAACAAAATAACTGTTTAAATGTTTTACTTTACATGCAATGAATCTAAAATATATGAAAGTTTCATTTTCTGAAATAACTTGCAAGAAAAAATGAACTTTTTCACAACATTCTAATTTATTGAGATGCACCTGTATATAGCTGCACCAAATGATTCACTGGTTAACCATTAAGATTGATGAGTTAGATTAAATAATAGACAAATGTATGAAACTGAATGAGAAGACATGCAAATGAAAAGCTTGATAGTAAGAGCATTATGAAAAGCAGTTACTGTGAATGAAACATTGATATAGATGAAACATTTTGTGTAGTGAAAAGGATACTTTGTGATTGTGTGTATTGTACTAAGACAATTGATAATATGCTGAAATGTTTGAAAAAAGTGCACTTTTGATGATCTGTTGTGATATTAGTACTAAGAGTTTTGAAAAAGTACACCTTACTTGTGAAATTAGTACCAAAGCGAGCAACAAAAACTGTAAAGCTGCTGACCCGCTCCACAGGTGTCTTATCGATGGTGATGGGTGTGTGTTCTCTGCTCTGTCTCCTGAAATCCACCACCAGCTCTTGGTCTTGTCAATGTTGAGTGAGAGGTGGTTCTCCTCACACCATTTAGTCAGGGTACTCACCTCCTCTCTGTAGGCCGTCTCATCATTGTCGGTGATCAGGCCTATCACCGTTGTGTCATCGGCAAATTTGACGATGACTTTGGAGCTGTGTGTGGCTGCACAGTCATGTGTGTACAGGGAGTACAGGAGTGGGCTGAGAACGCAACCCTGAGGAGCACCAGTGTTGAGGGTCAGTGGGGATGAAGTTTTTTTGCCCATTCTGACCACCTGACATTTGCTTATCAGGAAGTCCAGGATCCAGCTGCACAGAGATCTGTTTAGTCCCAGAGTCTGGAGCTTCGCAACCAGTGTGGCAGGCACTATGGTATTAAATGCGGAGCTGTAGTCCACAAACAGCATTCTCACATAGGTGTTCTTGTTTTCCAGGTGGGAGAGAGCAGTGTGCAGGGTGAAGGCAATAGCATCGTCTGTGGAATGGTTGCTGCGATATGCAAATTGTAGTGGATCCAGTGAGGCAGGCAGCACAGAGCAGATGTATATATAATGTAAATATGCTGTAATACACTACAATATAGTGAACACTGTCTGATTGCACAATGACAACTACTGTTCTGAATTTAATGACTTATGGAATTAATGCCTAGATGTTTTGGGGAGTAAGACTATTCAACAGAGAACCATACATTTTGATCAACATGGCATGACAGATGACACTTGTACATAATCAATTGCATGAATGTACCAAAGCATTTGCAATTTGTTCAAAATAATGAGAAATTGCTTTTATGAAGTGCACAAGTGACTAGATAATGTGGAAGTTGAACAAGAATTTAAGTTGTGATCTGATTAATGCACCAAAGCGACTGAAAAAAACTTCAATATAATATAATTAGTGGTGGGCCGTTATCGGCGTTAACGTGCTGCGTTAACGTGAGACTCTTATCGGGCGATAAAAAAAATATCGCCGTTAATCTATTCTCAAAGTTGGGTTGAAAGCTGGGTATATACTACGCAAGCTACGATGACTTTCACCTTGATATTTTAGCGCGGATGTATACCTAGCCGAACTGCACTGTAGGGGGCGAGAACGAGTCTTCGAACCTGTGTGTATGTCTACTGTGAAATTACCACATCAAACGTGACGTGCTAACATGGATGCAGCTATGAAGCCGCCGGGTTTGCTTCAGGGAAAATTTATTTTTAAGAAGCTTCCCAATGGAAATCGGCAAGTCATTTCTGTCTCTACGTTACATAGTCGCGCTCTCTGTATCACGCGCACAGCGGAGTTCCGCCCCGGTTCGCACACACACACACACACACACACACACACACAAACAAACAAATGTGAGCGCACACACAAGTGAGCACACTCCCACTTCTATTTGAAAATATTAAGCCGCAAAACGTCTATTTAAATATGACTTCTGTGTGTCTCTGTGTTAATGTATGGCGCAGACGCGCGGGTTTGTTCACTACTCATACAGAAGCCCGCGTGACGCTTGCGGCGATATTAACGTCTGTCATCTCACTAAATGAGGACATAAATACATGAACAACATCTCCAGAACTGCTCTGAGAGTCACTTCATGAGCATTCGAGCGTTTCATTTGAGAAAAACTATCCTCACGGCAACCCGTCAAAATAAAAGTTTGGTTTCACTTGAAGACATTGGGCAGAACGTAATAGGCTACTATTACTAAAACTATTAAAACCTTATCTTTAAGGAATAATCATACAATGTCTTCAATGTTATTATCAATATTAAATTCTTGATGACTGCTAGTTGTTAACTTATTCTGATCTACTTGGCAGAATTCAAATTAGCCATTTTAATCTAGATTAATCTAGATTAATTCCAAGATTACAGTGAGAGTAATCTAGATTAAAAAAATTAATCTATGCCCACCACTGAATATAATATAATGTAATATAAAGAGATGTTTGCTGTAACTGCTCTCCTCTGTATAATATAATATAATATAAAGAGAATGTTTGCTTGTTTGCTGTAAGTGAATGTGTTGCTGTGGTAACGGACTCCCGCTCGTGCGGTGGGTGGAGGAGGGGGGCGACACCCGCGCTTCCTCTGCAAGTGACTTGTGCTGGTGTCTGAGCGTGCAAGTGCAAGTCTGCAGCCAGACCCTTCTCGATTTTGCCTGTTTTCACATCTTTTTTGTAGCTTTGTAGATATCAGCAGATTAATCTGTTTATTAACTTTGTTTAAACACATTATCATATCAGCAAAATCCATTATTCGTTTACCTCTAATTCATATGTATTGATATAGTGGTGCATAAATCGATTTCAAATACAATAATATTTATTTATAAAGCACATTTAAAAACAACCAAGGCTGACCAAAGTGCTGTACAAAAACGAATAAGACTAAAAAAGCAAACGTATCAATTGC
This sequence comes from Acrossocheilus fasciatus, assembly GCA_036784905.1. Classification (NCBI taxonomy): domain Eukaryota; kingdom Metazoa; phylum Chordata; class Actinopteri; order Cypriniformes; family Cyprinidae; genus Acrossocheilus; species Acrossocheilus fasciatus. Next base: position 48,198,151 of record CM071940.1, read on the forward strand.
ATAAAACATATCTATTTTAAACTTGCAGTTACCCTGTTTTGCTGACTAGCTATATTTAGGGCTTGTTGAATGTGTGCCCCAGCCTGTTTCAACTCTGCAAGTACCCTGTGAAGATCTAGTACAAAACTATCAAAACCATCAGATTTGACAGGAAACTATATTTTTAATAATACAGGTTACTTTTACTATAGTAAAATAGCGTTAATTTTTAGTAATGGTCATCATGTGTCATTTGAAAGGCTAATAATTTATGTTGGTGTTCTACTTTTTTCGTTACCTTTCCCACAAAGAATGTAAGGCGAGGCAAGGCAAGTCTATTTATTTAGCACATTTCATACACAATGGTAGTTCAAAGTGCTCTACATGAAAATGAAACAAATACATAAGAATAAAAATGGAATGCATAAGAAATAAAATAACAATAAAAGCAGAGAATCCCCCGATCTGGATGGAAGAGTCAGAGAGTTTCTGTGCATTTAATAAAAGCTCTGAATGATTTACTTTTGCATTGAGATTGTTGTGTGAAGGATTGCATTTAAATCTTGTTAAATTGAAGATATATTTGTAAAATCAAGATACAGTGCAGCCAAATCAACTTTAATATGATTGAAAAAAAAAACAAAAAAAAAAAACATTCACTACAAATCAAATAACACGTGAGTGCAGTGGAGGGGGAATGCAGATTGAAGAAATTATTTAAATTTCATATTGGACGAACCAAAGGAAGATGCACCAAAGTTATCTGCAATTTCGTTGTTAAAGTCTGATGCCGTATTGAGAACGCGATTTGCCTGCATAAAAGAGAAAGGACCAATATAAGGCAATTAGAAGCTGATGTTCCATGTGCAGGGTACATTATTATATAGTATTGTGGTAATTTCAGACCTGCATCGGGTTCTAAAAAGAAGAATCTGTTTGTAATCAGAGATTTTAAATGTACCTGTAGTGATTGGGGTTTCCCGTAGCGAATAAATGTGGCTAGGTGCTCACAGTTGTTGTCGAGTATTCCGTATTTTCCGGCACCATCTCGCAAAACCTTGTTAACATTTGCTCTCATCTCTGCTTCAGATTGTGGTGTTTGCCCATGCCATTGATTTTCGACTGTGAAATTCTCCTTGAGCAGACCTTGCTTCACAGTGGCTCCTGCTTTACTGTTTGATCCCACTTCACCTGAAGGAAATATTTAACTATCAAAGCTGTTTTGAACTGATTCCCCCTGACCTAGATTGATCCAGTGAAAACCCAACTGGGTAATTGTATGTAAAAATAATACGTGCGTATCAGTGTTCTTGTAAAGTTTTTAAAAAGTATTTAAGAAGCACTTTCAGTAAGACAAAGAGATAAGAAACCATGATTTGAAGTTTCCACATAGAATCACTGTACCTGTAAACTCGACAACTGTATCTTGTCCCTTTTCATTCTTCCCAGTGTACACCGCCCAGTGTGTGTACCCAGGGCGAGCGTATGAAAGGAGGTCTCCAAACTTCATGGCCTAGAAAAAAAAACAGTTGGCAAATATATAGTACTGAACGAAATCCTATCAACTTGAACTCATAATAGCAGATTTATTCCAAACTGAAAATAAAGTCTTACATTACCATAGTTTTCACTGTGCTTGTATAGCATAGGAAAAACATAACATACCTTAGTTTTAAGTTTGAAAACTGAAGACAGTGATCAACTGACAGGACACCACGGGAGAATTCCTCTGCTGCAACTTCTACAATGGCATTGGAGTTGAACTAGTCCCGCTGCTCTTATACATACTCATATACATATTCATTAGGGTACGAGGAAGTGCCATCCCCTTTCCCCAGAATCGTAAAATTGCACAATTTCTAACACTTGTTTACATCAAACAGGCTGTGGTTATTATAATGGGCTACTCCTTTGCTTCCATTGATCATATTTTCTTGGCTGTGGTTCAGTAGTCAAGTCAAGTCACCTTCATTTATAAAGAGCTTTTACAATACAGATAGTTTCAAAGCAGCTTTACAGTGAAAATAGGAAAGTCAAAGGACAGATACTGTTTTGGCCTCTACAGCAGCTCTATAAAAAGTTATTGTTAGTGAGTTTTTGAGGTTTTTTTCTTTTTCATTTCTATTGTAAAAATCATTAGTTATTAATTTTAGGGGCTGCTTACATGACATTATAACTGAAAACAGAAACCCCTTAATGCGTTTTGGCCGTTCATTTGCACGACAACGGTGTTTGGAGACTGCAAATTTTGAGAAAGTTATCTCCGCTGTTGAGGCAATTTTAGCTAACTCTCGCCAGCATAAGAGACAAAGGTTTATTTTTTTTGCAAAGAAGGTCAACAGTCATACAGACACAGGTTTCTGCAGAGTGCGACAAACGGGGAGGTGCTCCTCCACCTTATATCCACACTTGAGTCACTCAAGGTTACAACATCACAAAAACTCTCTGCAGCTGTGTTTTTCCATACATGATGAGGAAGTAAATAACATTCTACTATATCATGAGTTTGAAGCCCATTTCCCCTTATATTTAGGCCTTAGATCACCCTTCAAGTCACAAACATACATCTCCCCCGTCTTCAACTCGTCTGGCTCTTAGCCCAATATCGCCCTATGGATTTTCTTGTCACCCATACATCTTAGGCTAAAAGCCCCAGACCCATTTCCTTCCTCACAGCCATACCAAAGAATAGGTTTTGCACTACATTTTCACGTAAACATATGAAAGTCAGCATAAAATGAATTTTCTTCAACTTCAAAATGCTGTTACGGTGTGCATACCACGTGTTCAGTCTATAGGTATGCATGTTTGAATGCGCTCGTGCACAGACGTGTAGTCTTTCTCTAAGTAAAATCGCCAAATCACTTTTTAGGCATGCACTATACAGAAATATTAGTCGCTTTCGCGTATCTGTGCGAACTGGAATCACCCCGACAATGTTTTATCTATACAGAAGGAAAGAGAAGGGAAAGAGGCTTTCGCAGGGGAGAGTCTAGTTGACACTTCAGGGCTGTGTTGTCGTCGTGTCCAGGCGCAGGTCCTTCATCTCATCTGGATACGGCCTGAATCCGGCAGACTACAGTGGATCTCGGGATAAACAGAGAGACTAATATTAGTGTAGACGCTATTCTTCTTATGATGTAACGAGTACATCAGGTGTTATGGGAAAGGTTCCCAGTTCCGGCTCACCTAATCTATGCAGACTAACATTTTACATGATTTGAATTTTAGAAGTAGATAATGTGTTATGAATATGCCAGGTTAAAGAGATGTGTTTTTAGTCTAGATTTAAACTGACAGTGTGTGTCTGCTTCCCGGACAACCTTAGGAAGACTGTTCCAGAGTTTGGGTGCTAAATAGGAAAAGGATCTGCCGCCGGCAGTCGATTTTGATATTCTAGGTATTATCAACTGGACAAAATTTTGAGATCGCAATAGACATGAAGGACTATAATGCGTTAAGAGCTCGCTCAAGTACTGGGGAGCTAAACCATTTAGTGCTTTGTAAGTAATCAGCAAGATTTTAAGATGTATACGATGTTTAATAGGGAGCCAGTGCAGTGTTGACAGAACCGGGCTAATATGGTCATACTTCCTGGTTCTAGTAAGAACTCGAGCTGCTGCGTTTTGAACCAGCTGGAGTTTGTTTATTAAACGTGCAGGACAACCAGCTAGTAAATCATTATAATAATCTAGCCTTGAGGTCATGAACACATGAACTAGCTGTTCCGCTCCGAGTAATGCTGAATATTACTATAAGTTACAGCAACTCCTCCCCCTTAAAACAGCAGTTCTAAGGAAAGCTGTGGGTTATTACTCAACAATTGTCTGCTTCCTTATCTTTGTTCACATGTTAATTTTTGGCAGACTGAGCTGCAGTAAGCATGATTGCAACTACTTTACATATCAGACAGTCACAACGTCCATCAAGCCTGTGCTAAAAGAACTTAAAATAGCTTTCTGTTTAAGGGCTTAAGGGCTAAACATACTACAGAGTTTATTCACAGCGTGTTGTACTGTATACTCTAGTTACACAGACCAGTATGCTTACACAATGCATAAACCAAACGGGGAGCATTTTTTAAGAGAAACAGAACGGTGGTTGCTGACTGAGTTGCAATGGCAAAATGAACTAGAGATGTGCTGGTATTCAAACTTCAGCGATGGGTTTAGGTCACATTTTAACGTGTATAGCTGCGCTGTCTAAGGCTGTAGGTGCTGGCCCTATGACAAGCAAGACAGCTGAAGTGGACAGTGCATTTCAAAGCCTCCAACCTGCTGTGTCGAGAGGTTGTCCAGCCAGTTTCATAAGAGAATCGGCAATGCAATCGCAATAAACACTTGTTGGGGAGTTCTTTGCACAGGGTGTGTAGAATGTCATTTATCTGTCACACAGAGCTGCTGACTAAGACAGACTATGTTTAGTCCTAACGGTTGTTTTGTCACTATATGCAATGTGCAGAGAGTCACTTCCTCTTTTGCCCTTCAGGCCGTGAAGGCTTCCAGAGCGACCGCATGGCTTGACGGTTATTTTTTCTTTCAGGGAACCAGGGTTGCATCCGCAACCTATTGTCCCCTTTCAAGTCAAGAATAACCATCAAAGTATGGGAACAGTGTACCCAAGCCATTGCGAGGGAGGTTTCTTGGCAGCTGCGTAGGCAAAACATCTACGCATATGCGGAGCCGCACCTCAGCATCTACACTCGCAATGACACCTATCCTAAGGTGGAATGATCAACATCATATTGACAATACTCACTTTGATCGCCAACTAGGTTATAGAGTGTTATAGAGTGTAACACTGATGCCCCAAATGACGGAGCAGAGGATTCCAGAACATTTAACCGGTAGAACCTTGTAAAATTATGCAGTGTAACACAACTGGCTGCAGTGCAAAATATCAGACACCGGCAGCCCTCTAAAGCAGGGGTAGATCTAGAAAATATTTTTGAGTGGGATGGGGTCTAAGAGGGGTGGCAACACCAAAGCAAGCCCCCATGCATAGTTTTTGGGGATTTATTGTCTGACATGCACAGTTGTGTTCACAAATATTGTGTTGCCATTAAGTAATCATCTATACTGTTTAAAATGAAAAATAAATAACAACATTTCAAAATCTTCCATGGCAGCAAGTCAATACACAGTATAAAATAAACTTCAAGAGGTTATAAATGTTTCTGAGCTTGTATAATTAAAGAAGACATTCTGTTATTACCAGAGGTGGGAATGTCTGCAATCACCCAGAACACTATCAATAGTCTAGCAACACCCCAGCAGTTGCATAGCAGGAGCCTAGCAACCACCCAGAATATCCTAGCAACCAACTAGCAACACTTTAGCAAACATCTAGAACATCTAACTAACCAAACTATTTATGTTTCTTAAAGGAACACTCCACTTTTTTTGGAAATAGGCTCATTCTCCAACTCCCCCAGAGTTAATAAGTTGAGTTTTACCGTTTTAGCATAGCTTAGCATAGATCATTGAATCCGATTAGACCAGTAGCATCACGTTCAAAAATGATCAAAGAGTTTCGATAGTTTTCCTATTTAAAACTTGACTCTTCTGTAGTTATATCGTGTACTAAGACCGGCGGAAAATGAAAAGTTGCGATTTTCTAGTCCGATTTGGCTAGGAACTATACTCTCATTCCGGCGTAATAATCAAGGAACTTTGCTGCTGTAACATGGCCGCAGCAGGCGCAGTGATATTACGCAGCGCCTGAAAGTAGTCCCCAGCTAGGTAACTAGTTATAATATAGCTGGGGATTACTTTCAGGCGCTACGTAATATCACTGCGCCTGCTGCGGCCATGTTACGGCAGCAAAGTTCCTTGATTATTACGCTGGAATGAGAGTAGTTCCTAATCATATCAGCCTAGAAGATCGCAACTTTTCATTTTCCACCGGTCTTAGAACACGATATAACTACAGAAGAGTCAAGTTTTAAATAGGAAAACTATCAAAACTCTTTGGTCATTTTTGAACGCGATGCTACTGGTCTAATCGGATTCAATGATCTATGCTAAGCTATGCTAAAAGTGCTATCGCCAGACCCGGAGATCGACTGAATGGATTCAAAAATGGTAAAACTCAACTTATTAACTCTGGGGGAGTTGGAGAATGAGCCTATTTCCAAAAAAGTGGAGTGTTCCTTTAAACAAGACTTTAAGACAAGCCAGCATAAATTTGTCTTTCAAACTTTTCAATCTAGTTATTACCGGTATTCTTAAATGCTCACAATTCAAATACACAGATGACTTTCCTGCCCAGTGAACACTCATGAAATCAATAACACTTAACAAAAAACTCTTATTAGGATTCAGGAATTATTTTTGCAGCTCAATGTCTATTACAGTATTAAATTACAGATAATAATAATAATTCAGTAATTAACTTTTGGGAACAGATCCTTTTTTATTGTACTACTGTAAAGTAATCTTGCAGTGGATGAAAAACACTAGAAAAGTTCAAATACCAAAGAATTGAATATGAACTTGGTTTGCACCACAATACAGTACAGTACAAAATAAAATAAAATTAAAAAAAGTAAATTCTGCATCCTCTGCACATTTGGTCAAATTTCATTACAGTATACAGTACTACAGCAGTTTCCTGGTCTCCTGACACAAGACTATCTCTAGGAAGTCATTTCTCAGTTCTGCAAACATGCAGTACACATAAAAAAATTGTTACAAATAAAATGTGACAGTCACATGTTTTTGTGTACAACATGTGCTACAGTTTACTGTACATATAGAAGAGTGAAGTTTCCATCATGTACTGGTACTGTACTGTAATTATACTGAATGTGTAAGTATAAAACCTATGTATATTATTCATTCAGCTCTCTCCTCTCAGTTGTTAGTATGCAAAGATTCTGATTGGTGTCATCAGTTTTGCTACCTAAGGTTTAACTTACTCATTATCTCTAATGCGATCCTGCCCCCTCGCGGCTCACGTCGTTCATATGTAAATATCCACGTGGGACGTGCGCACGTGCAAACGCCCAACACAAACAAAGAGCGAGGAGATCCTTCATCGCAGCTACTGTTCGTTTCTGGAAGAAGACATGCTGAGCAAAGCCAGGATTTCCCTCAAAAGAAGAACACGATTTCATCCAGTAGAGGAGATCAATCTGATGAGTAAGTAATGTTTCTTTTTTGCATTAGTTAACGTGTTATTGTGACATAAACTTGAACACATTTACTAACAGTGTTGGGAAGGTTACTTTGGAAATGAAATAGGTTACAGATTACAAGTTACCCTACTTAAAATGTAATAAGTAGTGTAACTTTTCAAGTACTTTGTTAAAGTACTGTAGCTGATTACGTTTGATTACTTTTCTACATTTCTAATGTTTTCAACTGTTAATCATTTTCAAACATGTAAATCAGGCAGGGTTAACCTTACAGTAGTACTCAACACTGATTACTGTCAGACTTTCGAAATCCTTCATCACTTGAATTAGGATTCTAATCATTTAATTTTAAAGGAGACATTGGATGCAAAATATCTTCATTTGCAATGTGTAGACACAACCACTCAACAACGATAAAAATTATAATTTTTTTTTAATCGCCAAAAACCTAAACAGTCTTAAAGGAACACTCCACTTTTTTTGGAAATAGGCTCATTCTCCAACTCCCCCAGAGTTAATAAGTTGAGTTTTACCGTTTTTGAATCCATTCAGCCGATCTCCGGGTCTGGCGAGAGCACTTTTAGCATAGCTTAGCATAGATAATTGAATCCGATTAGATCAGTAGCATCGCGTTCAAAAATGACCAAAGAGTTTCGATAGTTTTCCTATTTAAAACTTGACTCTTCTGTAGTTATATTGTGTACTAATACCGGCAGAAAATGAAAAGTTGCGATTTTCTAGGCTGACATGATTAGGAACTATACTCCCAGTCCGGCGTAATAATCAAGGAACTTTGCTGCGGCTGCAGGCGCAGTGATATTACGTAGTGCCTGAAAGTAGTTCCCAGCTATATTATAACTAGTTACCTAGCTGGGACTACCTTCAGGCGCTGCGTAATATCACTGCACCTGCTGCGACTATGTTACGGCAGCAAAGTTCCTCGATTATTACGCCGGACTGGGAGTATAGTTCCTAATCCTATCGGCCTAGAAAATCACAACTTTTCATTTTCTGCCGGTATTAGTACACGATGTAACTACAAAAAAGTCAAGTTTTAAATAGGAAAACTATCGAAACTCTTTGGTCATTTTTGAACGCGATGCTACTGGTTTAATCGGATTTAATGATCTATGCTAAGCAATGCTAAAAGTGCTATTGCCAGATCCAGAGATCGGCTGAATGGATTCAAAAACGGTAAAACTCAACTTATTAACTCTGGGGGAGTTGGAGAATGAGCCTATTTCCAAAAAAAGTGGAGTGTTCCTTTAAACAGCTCTCCTATTATAATTTTCTCAAATGATTTCATATCAATTGATGTAGAGGCCACTGGCCTACAGTCATTATTGTCCTGAGGACATAATTTTTTTGCAATTGGGATTATGATTATTTTATGATATATTTTTCCAGAGCTCTGGTACTACGTGCATATCAACTAAGAGCTGGACAAGGCGAAACCAGGCAGATGTGAGCTCCTCAACAAATGTCTTTAAAAGAAAACCTGACATACTATCTGGTCCCGATGCCTTTTAAAAAAAACTTTTTGCCTTAATTACTGTTAGTAGCCTTCTCCCTGTCTGCGATGCATACAATCCTCCTAGCCAATAAATTTACATCCATGTTAGTCCTCTTGCCGACTGAAAGAGCCTTTCTTAATCCACTCATTATTCCAGCTTCAAAAGTCTACTTGCTGTCACGGTCGGTGACGGATGACTAATGCAACTTCACAGTTTTTTTTTTTTCATCTCGAGTCAACTTCGACTGTTGCGTTTACCCTTTTGAACTACAATAACAATACTTATTGTTGGTTGTGATAAAGACTCAGAGCAATTATTTTTTTAGCAAAAAACGCACAGGACAAGAAGTGTGTTATACTTTATGAATGAATGAATGAATGAATGAAGCATTTATATAGCGCTTTTATTGTATATTGCTATACACCCAAAGTGCTTTACAATCATGTGGGGGGTCTCTCCTCAAACCACCACTAGTGTGCAGCATCCACAGGACAACGGCGCCAGTGCGCTCACCACACACCAGCTACAGGTGGAGAGGAGAGAGAAATAGAGCCAATCAAGTGGATGGGGATTATTAGGAGGCCATGATTGATAAGGGCCAGTGGCAGGAATTGGGCCAGGACACCTGGGTTACACCCCTACTCTTTTACGAGAAGTGCCATGGGATTTTTAATGACCACAGAGAGTCAGGACCTCAGTTTAACGTCTCATCCGAAAGACGGTGTTCTTTTGACAGTATAGTGTCCCCATCACTATACTGGGGCGTTAGGACCCACACAGACTGCAGGGTGAGCACCCCCTGCTGACCTCACTAACACCTCTACCAACAGCAACCTAGTTTTCCCAGGAGGTCTCCCATCCAGGTACTGACCAGGCTCAGCCCTGCTTAGCTTCCATGGGCAACCGGTCTTGGGCTGCAGGGTGATATGGCTGTGGCAGCATGCGTGTTCAATAACAGGTGTGTCTCTTCTTCACTTTTGTTTCAACTTTTTTTTCACATCACTCATGAAGGAATCCATGTGAATCCATCCGTGTGTTTGTTTTTTCCACCTCATTTCCCGCTCACACATTTCTCATCCTAATTTTACAAACTGCAAGTTACAAAATACATGCATGCTGACTGACACTGATCACTGGTGGGTGCAGTGTTCTCCGAACGACTTGGGTATTACACACAATGTTAAACAGACCCGGGACCCGAAGTAATAGATTGGGACCCGACCCGAACCCGGCTGACCATTTAAAATATAGACCCGAACCCATACAGGTCACGGTTCCTCGGGTCTTGGGTCCTCCGTGAAGACCTCTAGTATGTTGCTCTAAAACCTTTATATACCTTTCAGCATTCATAGTGCCTTCCAAAACATGCAAGCTGCCCATACCGTATGCACTTATGCACCCCATACCATCAGAGTTGCTGGCCTTTGAACTGAATGCTGATAACACGCTGGAAGGTCCGTGATTTCCAACAAGAATGTCAAATTTGGACTCGTCTGACCATAGAACACTTTTCCACTTTGAAACAGTCCATTTTAAATGAGCCTTGGCCCAAAGGACACGACGGCCCTTCTGGACCATGTTCACATATGGCTTCCTATTTGCATGATAGAGCTTTAGTTAGCATCTGCAGATGGCATGGCGGATTGTGTTTACCGACAGTGGTTTCTGGAAGTATTCCTGGGCCCATTTAGTAATGTCAATGACAGAATCATGCAGATGAGTGATGCAGTGTCGTCTGAGGGCTTGAAGACCACGGGTATCCAACAAAGGTATTCGGCCTTGTCCCTTACGCACAGAGATTTCTCCAGTTTAAATTAACTAGGGCTGCAACAACTAAATTATTAAATTAGTTACAAGCAGGTATCAGAAACAGAAAATTGCGCAGCGCTATGGTTATCATAATTATGGCTTAGCATCTCCTAATTGTTGTATTGTTGTTTTATAACTGTTGTTTTTCTTCCTACTACCTCTTACTGTTGCGTTAATAAAAAATGAGAAACCGTCTCATAATAATGGGTTATGTTGTAATTTTTGGTAAATAAATTTCATAATGAAATACTTTCAAATAATAATGGGACACTTTATTTTAACAATTAGATACTTTCTCATAATTATAACATACAGTACATCCCATAATGATCAGTTACTTTCTCATAATAATGAGATATTTTCTCATAATTATGCCTCAGTATCTCATAATAATTTACTGCTCAGCGCATAAAGATGAACTGCTTACAGTGATTTCAGACTGTGACTGTTTTTTTTGTTTGTTTTTCTTGTATGAATGAATAAAGAAGATAACTGGACAAGATAACTTCATGTGTCCAGAAGCCGAGTTTAAGAACTCAGGACACCATCAAATCTCCTTTTTTTCCTTCTCTTTTTCTCCCTTTTTCTTTTTGCCACCGCATTTTGATGCTGCTTTTTAGCGCTCTTTGAGCGTGCTCTGTCCTACAGGCCAGTTGCTACTTAACACCACAATGAAAAGGAAAACCACCTAGTCTCCTTATATCCTTTCTTTCTTTTATTTTAGATTCTTTTCCGTTGCGAGTTTCGTGTTCTCAATTTAAGTTTTGCTGCCACGCCTTGCCTTCAAGTTCAACTCGAGTCTGTACAGTACTTCCCTGTACATTTTGTATTTTTTGTTATAAAAAAATAACAAAATCGGTCCTCCCGAAGACCCCAGAACACATGGAGGCAGGGCTGGGCTCAAAATCGATGTTGTTTTTCTGATGTTAAATCTAGGCTATGTTGTAAATAGTTGTAAATAGTACTTTCAGTAATGTGTAGAACAATTGGTTTTAATGTGTAAAACATTTATTTACAGGACAAAAAAATAAATGTCTAGAAGAATGTTTTGTAAGCTGCATTAAAAATGAATAATGTACATAATTACTTCCCTTATATTTACACATGTGAATACGCATAACAAAAATACAAAATGTACAGGAAGTACTCAGGCTCACGCATAATGCATACAACTTACCATTTAGTTCTTAACTTACATCACAAAAATACACTACAGAAATTGGTTGTTTCATTGACAACGTGACAAAAAAAGATACTGAAAAATTTTAATGTACCCATTTTTTCCACTGTTTTCTCTTCTTGTGAGAAGGGTTAATAAATAATTTATTGTCTCTCTAGTGCTCTTCTCTCCTCTTTCTCTCTCTGGAGTTTGATATCCTCTCAGAGTAGCTCCACTAGCTTCCACTCACTCCCTCACCTGTCCTAGGACACCTGCAATCCTAAAACAGAGCAAATAAACCATGCCTGTTAACAACGACAGCACAATGAATTTCAGATTGTGTCTAAAAAATGTGTCTAACTTAATTACTTTGTACTTGTAGTCCTTCCCCAACAGGCTCATTTTTTCCAGAATAGTTCTAAAACAAGAGAAAATGGAAACACTTATAGAAAATATTTAGACAGTGGTGCAATCTTTGAAAATATGTACAAAATATTTAAACATATGTAAAAATTGGTGCAGCATTAGAAAATATGACAGCAGGGCATGCATACAAAATACTGAAGTGCTCAAGTTTGGTTAAAACATTTGTGGACATATCTTACATGACAGCACTACAAAATAGGGGTTGCACCAACTAGTCGACTAGTCGACTTTAAAGGAACACTCCACTTTTTTTGGAAATAGGCTCATTCTCCAACTCCCCCAGAGTTTATTGAGTTTTACCATTTTTGAATCCATTCAGCCGATCTCCGGGTCTGGCGATAGCACTTTTAGCATAGCTTAGCATAGATCATTGAATCCTATTAGACCAGTAGCATCGCGTTCAAAAACGATCAAAGAGTTTCGATATTTGTCCTATTTAAAACTTGACTCTTCTGTAGTTATATCGTGTACTAAGATCGGCGGAAAATGAAAAGTTGCGATTTTCTAGGCTGATATGATTAGGAACTACTCTCATTCCGGCGTAATAATCAAGGAACTTTGCTGCCGTAACATGGCCGCGGCAGGCGTAGTGATATTATGCAGCGCCTGAAAGTAGTTGCGAAAATCGCAACTTTTCATTTTCCGCCGATCTTAGTACACGATATAACTACAGAAGAGTCAAGTTTTAAATAGGACAAATATCGAAACTCTTTGATCGTTTTTGAACGCGATGCTACTGGTCTAATTGGATTCAATGATCTATGCTAAGCTATGCTAAAAGTGTTCTCACCAGATCCGGAGATCGGCTGAATGGATTCAAAAACGGTAAAACTCAACTTATTAACTCTGCGGGAGTTGGAGAATGAGCCTATTTCCAAAAAAAGTGGAGTGTTCCTTTAATGGTCTGCCATGACGCTTTAAGCTTGGCGTCGACTAGTCGCTGGTCCTATAGAGGGCGCAACAATATAAGAAATCTCTGAAGGACTTCCACATTTAAGCTCCGTTTCCAAACTAAAATGACAAATAAATGCATACTCTGAAAGCGCTCCACAAGACGTGTGATTATATTACTGGATGCTCGAAATTGAACGGGAGAATGCATGTTTTAAACAGCTTATAGTACAGGTCAGTTAATCGCCATTCTAATATAATGCGCTGTTGCTCTGTAATGCACACACATAGGCTTCAGACAGTAGCGCATTCATCACGTGCAGATCGCGCGCGCACAGAATCGTTCAGCGCGGAAATGTATTGTCAACACTGTTCTACGATTTATCAATAAAATAGCTTAGAAACTGAAACGTTCAAGCATATATTTCTTATTAACTAAATCCCACAGTTTCATTACTAGTAGAGAGTCGCTGCCAGGTAGAATTAATTCACACGCAATCGCTCTCACTAATGCATTCATATGAATGTAATCTTTACTGTGCAACTTTATCTGTATGTGATTTAGAACAAGCAGAAATCTGTGAGAAATATAATGAATATAAAGACAAAAGAACTGATAAAAATGAGCTGTTATAGGAGCAATAGCCATGTGGGCGGCATTGTGTCTTATGCCAGCTGTGCACAAGGTGTTTGTCACAGCTCCAGACTTATTTGTTCATTAATGACGTCATCAGCGACTAGTCGACTTCGAATCGACTTTCTTCACATAAAAGTCGACTTTAAAAAATCAGAAGTCGTTCAACCCCTACTACAAAACACAACAAAAGTAAAGACTATTGCCTTATATAGTGGTTGTCTTATTGTTTGTGGGCTTTGTGTTAAAAAATCCCTGGCTTTTAACACTTGTTTCGCTAGGTATTTGACTAAATGAAAACACAAAACTTACGTTTCGATGTGAATTCCCCACAGAACTCTCATTTGCGCGCTATGAATTCTGGGATATGGTAGGGTGCGAAGTGTCCATCGGATGGACACTTCATTTTCCTGGAAAATGGAGGGCGCATTTGACGTCACTTTAGAATTACATTAGCCTTCGTTGTGCCACGGTGACACAATCGGCCTTGGAATGCGGTCTTCGGAGGGCGCATCCTGAACCGGGACAGCTTACTTCGTGACGCTGTGACACAATCGCGCTTGAAATACGCCCCTTGGGGTCCACGCACTTCAGTTTGGGACAGCCCACTGTGACGCATTCGCACTTAAAATGCGCACTCCCAAGTGCTTACACTAATGCTGCCTTCACTTGCTATTGGAAATTTCCTATTTCCCACTTATGAAGTCATGATTACGAGCTTTTCGTATTCAAGTGCTTTAATGTTGGAAAGAATAAAATGTAGCATCCCATTGGTTGACAATCATATAAAGATTCACCACGCTATACATGCAGTTCGCTGACAATTCTGGAATTTGGGTCAAATAAATGCTTATTTCACTGCTTATAAAACATACAACATGCTTTGCATGATCGTTCATATCTAGCCTATGAATACACTACTTTAACGACAAGACAAAGGGATGTAGTTGTTGTGAGAACAGCAATGACAGCAGCAATGGTTGTCACCTCCACCTCCCTGTCTCTGCGCTGCAAGAGCGCACCCCAGTGCCTGCGCCAAGAAGGTGCCTCCCTGTCTCCGTGCTGCAAGAGCGCCCCCGAGAATCCGCCCTGCAAGAGCGCCGCCCAGAGCCCGCGCTGCAAGCGTGCACCCCAGTGCCTGCGCCACGAAGGCGCCCCCAAGAGTCCGCGCTGTCCGAGCGCCCCCAAGAGTCCAAACTAAGACTAATGTCCCCTAACTTCCTCAGAAAAAAAACAATTTGGGGGGGGGGGGCTATATACCCATCCTTCTGTTGGCCATAGTGGCCATGTTCCGGGCTTTAGCCAGGGCCACTATGGCTACTCCGCCAAGGCCGCTGGAGTCCCCTGACCCGCCAAGGCCGCCGGAGTCCCCTGACCCGCCAAGGCCGCCGGAGTCCCCTGACCCGCCATGGCCGCCGGAGATCCCTGATCCGCCCTGGATGCCTCCTCTGTGTCTTGGTCCCCATCCTGCTCCGGCATCCAGGGCCCCCCCCCCCATTGGTATTGTTACGGCGTGGGACGCGCCTACCGGGAGGGGGAGATACTGTTACATGTCTGTCTGTCCTAGTCCTCACTTTCCTTATTTGGTTTAGTTCCTGTCCTCATTAGTTAATTATCGTTTGATTGTCCCCACCTGAGTTTGATTATGTTGTTTGCTCTTTTGTTCCCACTCCTTTATAATTCCTGAGTTCACCCCCTATGTTTGTCCGTGATTAAGTTAAGTTAAGAAAGTTGAGTATGTTATGATGTATGTATATTTCGTGATCTACTTATCTTCATTAAATAAACTACCTTTTGTGTAACCGTCGCCTCCTCGCACTCCTTGGACACCACCACACATAACAGGGTCCTCTAGGACAGGTTTGAGAACCACTGCTCTACTGCAGGGGTGTCCAATCCTGCTCCTGGAGGGCCATTTTCCTGCATATTTTAGCTCCTACCCTAATTAAGTACACCTGAACCAGGTACCCAAGGTCCTACTAGAAACTTCCAGACAGATGTGTTGAGGCAAGTTGGAGCTGAACTCTGCAGGACAGTGGCCCTCCAGAACAGAGTTTGAACACCCCTGATCTAAAGGGATTCTGCTGGCCTTAAAAAGAGGAAAATGTCTTTTATTAAAATTATAAAAATCATGGCATTAAATGTTGCATTCACTGCAAAAAAAAATAAAAAATAAAAAGTATATATATATATATATATATATATATATATATATATATATATATATATATATATAGTTGTCCTATCTCATTATCTAAATATCCTAAAATCAAGATACAATTTCTTGAGATGAATAACAAAGACATGTTTTTTGAAAAACTGAACAAAGTTTAGTGAGTTAATAAATCAAGAACAAATGTGTTATTAAGGGTATGTGTCATGTAATGGAGAGAGGGTACCAGGAGTTTATTGAAAACAATCACTGGAGAGATTCACTGGAGATATCAACTATGTGATAAGTGGGCTACTCCAATTTAGTCAATGACAAGATCGGGCAATGAGTGAAGGCGAATTGTAGAAGTTGATGAGGAAGTTGACAAGGTGCTCAGTATTCAGGTGACAGTGATCACTGTGATTAGGGGATAGAGCCTGGTGTAACTGACATTATGAAAATAATTTTCCCATTTTAATTAAGTTTATTTTTTAGAGCCCATTGGCAGATGTTTCTTCTTGTTTTAACCTTTAACCTATTTAATTTTTAATCAGTTTCAAAGAAAGCAAGACTCCTTTTTTCATGTCAGTTTGGTTCCCAAGTAAATATATCTTGAATATCAATCTTTTGATGTTTGCGCTGAACAAGACAAAAATACTGATGAAGAACATCACTTTTTACAGTGTGATCAAAAGTTAAAGGCAATGTTATTTCCATATGTTAGTGTTTGCTATTTTATAATTTTATATTGATAATGTGGAAGTTACTGCCCTTTGCCTTGGTGTGACTTCTCACTCTTTGCAGACAATGCAAAAGCAGAGTACAGTAACTTAAAAATAGTGGTAAAAATCTAATTTGAGCCCACAATTTTTTAATGTAGATCATTTTCATTACTAAAACATCTATTTGTCAAATTTCCAGTGTCCTACCTATAATTAATTTGGCTGGACAAATAAATAACTTTAAAGTCATTTTTCTCAGTTTCACACTTTCTCAGTTTTTTGCCTTTGTAGGGCAGAATAGCTCTGTCCTGCTTTTACAGCTGCTACATGTATGTACAGATGCTCATCTCTACCCAAATACATGTGACTACAACACAAACATAAGCATCACAGTTCATCACTTTTGTGGCTACATAATTACTTCTTTGCTCTGGATATACAGACACAAAGGAGCAATTGATTATTTCTCTAAACAAATTTCTTTTAATATTTTTATGTTTTGTAGTAACCAAGAGAAGTGTCATCACTGAAGAAATGGCAGACATTACTCAGTGCTTGGAGTCCAAGACAGTAGACATAATCTTTATTATACTTCTCTGACTGGACAAGCAAGGAGCATTAGAGCCAATGAGAAAGTAAGTTCAAGGAAAATGTCTGCATTGACCATTTCACCATGTTATTTTCTGCAGTAACTGGGGGGAATATTACCTGAAGAGACCTACTGTTCAACAGCAAGCTTTGAATCTACTGAATGTGTATTTTCCAAGCATTTTATTGCAGCATTCACTGTTATTTTTCTGCATAGCGATGCCTGGTGAAAAGTGTTTATTTACAACTTTGGTTGTATAATGCATTTACATTTAAACAAAATTAATCTGACTTCAGTCTTAAAGAGCTTCTGTTAAGTTGAGTAACAGTACATTAATGTGTTCTTGTAAAAAAGAATGTAGATAAATTACTGATCATTTTTGTGGTTCAGTTGTAAAATAATGATGTTTTTGATACAATTTTCTTCATTTAGGTGAAGAAAAAAATGGTCCGACCTAAAGCTTGCGACCAAAAAGCGTATTGCGGCCCTAAAATGCACCACCACACAGACAGCCTGCCGCACAAAGCAAGGCAACCTCAAACTGTGAACCAGTGCGGGTGTCTTCCACCTTCCATCGTCCCTCCTGCTGATCCAAGACAGAGCCATCTGCCCTTAAGCCCCCCGATGCAGCACTCCACTGTGGCTCGTGTACGTATGTGCGCAGTGTTGAACCAGCGTTCCTGTTCTGTTGCAGGGTTTGCCAGTGGGGTAACAAGGTATTCCGTGAGGGAAGAGACCTTTATCTCCTATTTAACCAAACCCAAAAGTTAAGTCATTGCAATACTTTAAAATTATTGAAGCAGTAGTTACTCACCAAGGAGATGACTCACCCTGCAGTGCGCCCTCCCGTAGCTTAGTCCCAACACTGCTATTTTGAAGAATAAAATATGGCATCACTAATTATTTGGGTCATTCTATAATTAAGGGTACATTTCAAGTCCATTGGTTGTATTTATCACTTTTACTGAATATTCACTTCAAGCAATGATCATTTTTATATTTGGGCACATTCCTCTTTATTTCATGCATAAAAGTCAACCAGTTACAAAAGTTAATTAGGAGAAAATGCATATGCTGTACTGGAAATAACAGTTTTTGTGCTGTCAGATTTGCTAAAAGTCAAAGTTGCCTTTCAAATTAACACTACAATACATGTTTTTGTATATTATTTTCATCATTATTTGTTAAAATAATCATTAAAACAAGGCAAATGTATTTTAAAAACTAATTCACTTGTTTATATCTATTAAATTATTAACTTTGTGTGTGTCCGAGAAATCTTTGTCAACTGTGTTACCCATTGACAAAACCCCTATAAATCAGCAATGGTTTGTTCCAAAGTCACATGTCCAACATCATGTGATGTCACGACCTTCAGTGGCGGGAATTTTAAATACAGTGTGGTAAGTTTCTACTCCTCCTCTTCAATTTTTAATCATTATTATGGTCTACACATAGAGTAGATGAATTGCTCGTCAACTGTGTTATCAACATGGTCGTGTGTACT
This sequence comes from Acrossocheilus fasciatus, assembly GCA_036784905.1. Taxonomy (NCBI): domain Eukaryota; kingdom Metazoa; phylum Chordata; class Actinopteri; order Cypriniformes; family Cyprinidae; genus Acrossocheilus; species Acrossocheilus fasciatus. The sequence continues at coordinate 48,216,671 of CM071940.1, forward strand.
TACCTTAGATATTATATTTACAAAAATGTAGATAAAATGTATAAAAACACTAGTTGATCAAGGTAATGTGGGGACATGTTCAAGGTCTACAGTTAGCACAAGGCCCTAAAATGGAAGAAATGTCAACTGTGTTACTTGTCAACTGTGTTACCCATCAAGTGTAACACGGTTGACAGGGATTAACACGGTTGACAATGTTGGCTGGGTTTCTTGTCATAGTTTATGCCTATATTGAGTATTGTTGATAAAAACATACATTAACTATTGTTATAACACAGGAATGACATGGTAAAATATGAATAAGTGTAATTACATGGTAATAGTTATTTTATAAAAACATGTGATTCACATTAAGGGATTAATTTAACTAATCTTAACACTATAATATTATCTATATATTGCACTGAATAAATCATTACACTCGATTAAAGGAGCATTCCATAGCTTTTCAGCAAAATCTATATTATCTCCAGAAATATACATATATCAACAAACAAGGATTTCATGAAGTATGGTTCATTTTTATATGATTTCATGGTTTGGAATGGTGGGTTTCTGCTGACATTTATTTAATGTGATCCCTATCAAGCAAGGTTGAAAAACTATAAAGTGCTCTTAATCTTGTTTTAGGGAAATTATGTTATCTGCTGCAGAGAAGCAGCGCCAGTACAGGGCTCGGCGTGATGCTGATCCTGAGAGAAGGGCTGCGTATTTACAAAAACATAGAGTGACGTGGCATGAGGACAAAAAGCTAGGAAAGGTGAAGACAGTGAAAGATTTAAGTGAGAGGGAGAAGAGAAGGAAACGAGCATATTGGAGAAAAGCCCAACACCAGTCCAGAGAGAGAAAGCAAGTGATAGAGAAACAGGTTACTCCACCCCTGAGTTCTGAAGTTGATCCACAGCCTCAGATGTCAAGGTAGAGGTTTTGTGAACAACATGCAGAAAACAGTTTTAACAATAGATTTGATTATGAAATTATGTTGAAATGACTAGAGTAATTGCTGGTCATCCTTATTCTGTCCAGTGAGCATAAATGAAAACACATGATCAATGAAGTAATGCTTTGTGTATGATTTCAGACAGAGAATTGCTGGAAGGAAGAAAGTGCAGAGAAGGGAGTCAAAATTGTACAGGGAGATTCAGGCTTTGAGGGAATCACTCAAACAACAGAAAAGACAAACAGACAAATACAGAAAAAGATTTGCAAGGCTACATAAAGATTCAGACTCACCCAGATCAAAAACCAAGCGCCTTTTAGGAAGGCTTCCTGTTCCTAGAGAAGTGCACAGAACGTTAGTTTTCCACCATGCCCTAGTGGACAACATCCGCAAAAAGTACGCCTCTACCAAACACAAGAAATCTAGACAGGTAATTGCAGCTGTAGTGTCAGGAAGAATTTTGAAAAAATATAAGTTGAAAAAAAAAATTCAGGAGACTCTAGTAATTTCGAGAAAACAGCAGAACCACTGTGAGATATCCATAATCTCCAACAAGATGAAGTACAGATCCCTATGTTTTAAACAGCATGACCTTCTGGACAAGGGATGACAACAGTCGCCTAACAGCTGGAAAAGCGCAAACAATAACAAGAGGAAAGATAAAGAAACAGAAAAGGTTCCTAAATGACACCATGAAAAACCTGCATAGAAAATTCCTCCTAGAGAGCCCCAACAACAGCATTTGCTACAGTTTGTTCTGCCGTATGCGGCCCTTCTGGGTGGTCCAGCCATCCATTGCAGACAGAGAGACCTGCCTCTGCAAGGTACATGAGAATCTCTGTTTTCTTGTAGAAAAGCTACATTCTCTCCGACTCATTGGAAGCACTGATTTGGAGAACATGGCAGAGTCAATATGCTGTGACTCAAACTTGAAGGACTGCATGTACAATGAATGTCCCAACTGCAAAGTTAGAGACTTTCCAGTTGCAACTGAGGGGGATTTGCAAGCAAGTGTTTTTTTCACACAGTGGACAACAGAGAATGTTCTCAGAGAGAAAAAGAACAAGGATGGTGAAAAGGAGAAAGTGTCTGTCAAAACAACAGTGAAAAAGACGACGGAGACGACTTTGGAGAACCTGCTTGAGCTCTTCCAGTGCCAACTTAAAAACTTCAGAAGACATCTATTTAACATAAAACGGCAATTCACCTACCACCAGGAACTAAGGAGAAGTATGAAAGATCATGAATGCTTAATTCATGTAGATTTCTCAGAAAACTATGCTTGTAAGTACTCCTCTGAAATACAAGCTGTACACTTCGCTTCGAACCAGCAGCAGGCAACACTTCACACTGGAGTTCTACATGTTGGTGGAGTGGAAGAACATGTGTGCTTTGGCACAATCAGCTCATCAAAAGAGAAAGGCCCAGCAGCCATATGGACCCATCTTTCCCCAATCCTCGATCTGGTCAAGGCTTCCTATCCCAATGTGACTGTGGTGCATTTCTTCAGCGATGGGCCATGCACACAATACAGACAAAAAGGCAATTTCTATATGTTTTGCACTAAGCTGCAGAAATATGGGTTCAAAGCAGGCACCTGGAACTTTTTTGAGGCAAGCCACGGCAAGGGTGCTCCAGATGGAGTTGGAGGCCTCCTCAAAAGGACTGCTGACCGACTTGTCAGCCATGGGAAAGACATCCCAAATGCTGAGATCTTCTTCAATGCACTGGTGGATGCACAGACCTCAGTAAAACTGTTCTACATAAATGAGGATAATGTAGATGAAGCCACAAAGAATATGCCACATAGTCTCCCGGTGGTACCATCAACCATGCGCATTCACCAAGTGGTAACAATTACCCCAAGAAAAATCAGTTACCGAGATGTGAGCTGCCTTTGCTCAACGAGACAGACCCTGGAGTGTCAATGTGATGACCCCAAAACGTTTACCTTTGAGGTTCAGGCAACAGCACCCACACAGAAGAATAACAGTGAAGACCTGCCTGAAATTTTTTGGCAAAACTCAGACATCATTGGCAAGTGGTGTTCTCTCAAATATGATGACGATATTTATCCTGGCATTATTCAAGAGGTGACTGAAACGCATGTCGAAGTCAAATGTATGCATCGGATTGGAGTCAACCGCTTTTTCTGGCCAACACGGGATGATGTCCTATGGTATTTGCATGATGACGTCATCAGGATGATTCCTCCTCCAACTTTTGTGACCTCACGTAGAGATCATGTGGAGATTGACAGAGACATATGGTCCAAAATCTCAGAAATGTGAACTGTCGGAAATCAAAAGGAACACGAAAGGACAAAAGAAACTGGAAGATGAAATAGACTACAAGTAGGATGAGTTGGAAAGGACTGTTTTGTGAATGAGACTAATGTAGTATTAACAGCATTTTTTAAAGTTTTTGTTTGTTTTCTCCATTGTTTCAAGAGAGTTAATTAATTACTTGTTGCTGACACTTCAAAATAAAAAGGTTTTATTTTAAAGAAAGGTTTCTCTTTTTCTCCTAATGCATCCTGTCAACCGTGTTACTTCGGTCAACTGTGTTACTTTATCTGTCAATTGTGTTACGTGTGATTTTTGTGTCATAAATCTTTAATTGTAGGCAAAATTTTTATAAAAATGATAAAAAGGACATCTCTAGAGTGAACAGTATTACATAAAGACGTTGAATAACTCTAGATTCAGTGTATTGGAGAATTATGTTGAAAAAATATCCATCCTTGATGATAGTATACCAAAGAATATCCGTTATTCAGTTTAAAATTCATATTTTTTAAATCAGTTAGACATACAACCTCAAAACCCCTGGTGAATAGACTCAATAACTTTCAAACAAATGTTTTATCATATGTGTAGTACTTCATTTATTTCTTCTATGACACCACTTTTGTCTGTAACACAGTTGACAAAATAATGAATCAAATATTTATTTTCATTTAAATATTTAAAAAGTAATTTGAGCTTAAGCTTGGCAACTAATGAATTTAGAACAATATGGGGGTATATTATGGAAACAACTAGATTATTTTGCAGAAAAGCACACTGATTTCTTCACTTTTTTGTTGACCTGAAATGTACCCCTAATTATAGAATGACCCATTTGCATGTTTATTGAGTGATAATTTTTGCGATTGATGAATGCATAGTCATTCATGGATGGTGCCTTTAGCCGCACATGAGTACAGTCAATTACACCAACCACATTAGGAAACCCAGCAATCTCATAAAATTCTCTCTTAATGTTGTCCAAATGAAGTTCTTAGCAATGCATATTACTAATCAAAAATTAAGTTTTGATATATTTACAGTAGGAAATTTACAAAATATCTTCATGGAACATGATCTTTACTTAATGTCCTAATGATTTTTGGCATAAAAGAAAAATCAATAATTTTGACCCATACAATGTATTTTTGGCTATTGCTACAAATATACCCCAGCGACTTAAGACTGGTTTTGTGGTCCAGGGTCACATATAATAATTTATTGATAATTGTTTAAATTAATATAATTAATACTTTTGACTCCATTAATACTTTTTTTTTCCACCAAAAAAATGATTTAAAGGCAGAAATGTGAAGTGTATAATTTTATAAAACTTTTTGTTTCGTGAAAACTTATATCTGAACTGTAAATCTTGCTCTTTACATTCATTTTACAGTTTACCATAGACATTGCCCTACCCTGCTCATATGGTATTAATTTTATTTGTGCAGGTCTTAAAAAAGTCTTAAATTTGAGCTTAAAAATCCTGCAGCAACCCTGATTAAAGTACAATTCAAAAGCGTGTCACTATAAGCGTCTGTTTAGTGCATGATGTTTGTACATTTGCAGTATTGATGGAGCACTTGAAGATGGGTCATTTGGCCGACTGGTAAACGATGAGCACAAGGCACCAAACTGCAGAATGAAGTTGATCGAAGCAGAAGGGAAGCCACATCTCTGCCTTTTTGCACTGAAGGAAATTACGGCAGGAACTGAAATCACTTATGACTATGGTGGGAAAGACTGGCCCTGGCGTAAAGAGTGGGTCATTTTGATTTTTTTCCTATGAATTGGTGTCAAGATTTAAAGCCTATACTTCTAGACATCTTGATAACAATGAAATCGTCTCAGTCTTAAAAGCTACTGTGTGTTAAACTGTGTGAGTTTCATGATGCCACAGAGATTGCACAATACCTATCGCTTGTTAGCGCCAACAATTATAACCAAAAAACAGAAGTCACCTCTTGGTGGTATTCATTCCGGTTTGCAGTCAATCTTGTCAGGTTAATCTTGAACTTGCATGACTCTCCCAGGTGATGCCAGCAAGCTTATCTGTATGTTTTGTCCTGTATGTTTTGTAGATTCCCCCTACTGTTACAAGCACTGCTGCCCAAGAGTCTATTAAAGACCGTTTCCAAGACCAAACCATGTCATCCACAGTCTCTATTGAAGGTCAGTGACTGATTGACTTAATGTTTTACATTAGTTATGGTGGGCATATAAACGTATTGTGTCTATAAAGCATGTGAACCAGTGATGGTGTGGTAGCTTCTAGAGTGATGCTCAACTCCACCCTCCCTGCTACAGAGACCAGAGAGAGACCAGAAGTCCAGGCCTGCAATATAACATCAGGCAGTTCTGACTTTAGTCAATTCAACTGTACAGTAACACAGTTGTGTAGATGATGTCCAAGTCCACATGTGCATTTTTCTGTTTAACTTGTTTAGACACAGCTCAGTGGTGCAAGCTTCCCTTCTGGCCAACACTCCCTGCTTGAATAAGCAATCCCATACAGAAGTCACATAGATTGAAATATATTTTTAATAAATATATTTTGATATATTTAAATATCTTAAATTCAAATAGACGAAAATATATTTAATACAATATATGTAAATATATTTTGAAATATATATTAAAAATATATTTAAATATTTGATTTTGGCTGCTTTTTAATATTTTTCACATATGTTAAATATATGTAAATATTTACATATATTTATTTCCTTTATATGTAAATATATTAGATATAGGACTATGTAAATATATCAATTTGCAATATATGTCCATATATTAATTTCTAATATTTGTTAACATATTGCATTTCTGTACATGAAAATATATTTTACACAATATAGGTGAATATATTTTGAAATATATATTAAAAATATATTTAAATATTTGATTTTGGCTGCTTTTTAATATTTTTCACATATTAACTATATGTAAATACATTTAGATATCAGACTATGTAAATATATTAATTTGCAATATTTGTTCATATATTAATTTCTAATATTTGTTGACATATTACATTTCTGTACATATTATATTACATTTCGGTTTCACTTTATTTTGATGGTCCCTTTAACACATTCTATTGACTATAAGTAACGATATAATATTGATATTTATTTATTATTAATATAAAGAGTACATTTATCAACACCAGTTCAGCATGAACCAACAAAATTATGAATGCTTATGATGTTTCTGGCACATAAATGAAAGATTATCCTTCTGTAAGCATCGAGGGTCAAAACATTATGCATAAATATGCAAGTCTTAGTAGGCATACAACACACTGTATTTAAATATTTAAGATCCATCATTAACTGTGCACAATTTCTCAACTAATCACATGCTCCCCTATTGAACCCAAATCAAGCATTGTAATGCATCAGCTAATCAGGCCCTTAACCAACCCACTTCCAATAATTCATTGGAAATCATATGCAAAAATATTTAAAAAAAAAAAAAACAAAACAAAACAAAAACATTGGAGGTTACATTGTTATGCCAGTAGGTGGGAGCAAGAGACTGTCTTAATGAGTTAGTTAACCACTGAAATAATACTATGACAAAGATATCACTTTATGGAAATACAGCAAATCTGCGGGGAATTATGATTCACACTGGTGCACTTCTGAATGGATGTATTATAGCAAACCAAGTTTAATGAATCTCACACCTAACATACAGCATTATGGTCATTTCACACTGCCACAAATTTAGTTTTGTTAGGTCAGTGCGTTCACCCTGTTGGAGTATGACAAGTGTGAAATGGCTTTTAGCTGCTTTGGGAAAAAAAAAAAAAAAAATATATATATATATATATATATATATATATATATATATATATATATATTATATACAGTATATATGAAGAGTTAATTTGCAAAAACCGATAAACGCCACTTTAAAAAAAAACTTTCAAGGCATCGCGAGTTCACGTTTTACTGCAGAAGCCGACAAGCACCCTTTTTTTTTTTTTTTTTTACAGAAGTCGATAAATCCATTTCAGCGAATCAGCGTGCTGTATTCAGGTCAGGTGACAAGACTACTTTCACTTTGAAAAGATGTGCTAGCTGAGAGGGGTTTTGTCAAAGCTGACTAAAAGTGATCGAGGATGGACAATTTCGACGAACTTGATGAACCTGTGATGTCTTCTTCAGGACGTAACAGTTAAATAAAAGCTGAATCGTTTCCACAGAGCTTTGCAAAAGCAGCGCGTAACAATGGTGAAGGAAAAACTCTGTGTATTGCGTGTAATCACATCCATAATCTATGATCACAACAAAAACAACGTTTGTCAGACATGAAATGTGGAGTTATCTGCTTTTGCTATAAAACAAACTTTTAATATGTAATAAAATCATACTTTCAACTAGGGATGTTAATTTCGGTTATTTTTCCTAACCGACAACCAACGCTCGTTAACCGATTATTAACCGTTAACCGACAAGATTATTTTAAATTAGAACTAAAATTAAATTAGAAAGAATAAGTGTCTGTGACCCGTTAAAAATACTATTTGTTTTCCGGGGATAAATTTTACATGGGCAAAAAGCAGCAAACAACACTAATTCCGATTGCTTCCACTGTTAGAAGGGAAAAAATCAAGTGATTTCTCCAGCGCATCAGTCAAACATATTGGGGGGAAAAAAACCTTAGTTTAAATATGTAGTAAAATCTGTGCCGTTAAGCGTTATCACCGTACCGTCGCGAAGTTATGCAAAACATTTTGTTTTACGTGGATATTGGAGCGCGAGTGAAGAAGGCCTATACATAAAAGGTAAATAATATTTTGGCATTCAAATACATCACGAATACGGAAACATTTGATTTTGTGTCGAACGAGAGACCCAATATTGGTTTCAGTTTGGTTTTAGCCTTAATTCGTTTTGGTTTGCCGCTATAGCTTCTTACATTTTTAATTCTTGTTCTTTTCTAAATAGCCTACTGTTAATTGAAAGGATTTGTTGTGGAGTGAGGGGAACTAAAATAGCATAGCTATGTTTACAGTGTTTATTATAATATTTGTAATTCGCGCCTATTTCTGAATGTAATAATAAAATGCGACGTATGTTTTTTTTTCTCTCTCTCTCTAAAAAAACACTATTTTTTATTATTATTTTTTATACGCGTAGCTTATTTTAACAATGCATTAAACCTTTTAAAACATCTTGATAAATTACTGAAATAAAAATAAATAAATAAGTGACTTTAAACCGTTTAACTGATTGTATTAATCGGTCAAAATTCTTATCGGTCGGTTAACGGTTAAACGGTTAAAATGAACATCCCTACTTTCAACGAACTGTAATTTTGTAAATTACCTGTTTTTGTTTAAGTTATTATTACTTAATCAAAACAACCCAACTGCAGTTGATGTTACTTGGATTTGATTTCTGAAAAAATAAAATATAAATGGCGTTATCGGTTTTTGTAAATGAACTCTTCATATATATATATATGATATAGTTTTCATTATATCTAAAATCAGGTAATATCTGCATGCACCTAACACATAATATCTAGTAGACAGCAGTCCTTGTGCGTGAGGAGTCTGGTGTGGAGGTGGATCTGGAGCTGAATTCTGTCCAGGTCGTCACAACATCTCTTGATTTTCTGTCTTCACGAACAGCCCTGAAATACAATTCAAACATTAACAATGATTGTTATAAATGTAATGTGAAGCTTGTTTCCACAAGCAACAAAGTCTACATGAACAAACACTTTACTACATTGAAAGTTTAAAAAAAAAATCAAACTTATAATTCCCACCTTCACCATCCATCTGGCAGATGACCATTACAGACTGTTTCACTTTGAGGTTTCACTGTCTTACCATTATTACATTTTCATTTCAAATAACTTTTTTTTATTATTCAAAACAAGACACAGATGATAATGTTAAAAGTTATTTAAAGGGACAGCTCACCCAAAAATGAAAATGTGATGTGTATCTGCTTACCCCCGGGGCATCCAAGAAGTAGGTGACTTTGTTTCTTCAGTAGAACACAAACGAAGATTTTTAACTCAAACCGTTGCAGTCTGTTAGTCATATAATATCAGTCAATGGGCACATGATCTTTGAGAGAAAAAAACATGCACACACAAATCCAAATTAAACCTTGCGGCTCGTGACGATACATTGATGTCCTAAGACACGAAACGATCGGTTTGTGCGAGAAACTGAACAGTATTTATATGATTTTTTACCTCTAATAAACCTCAATGTCTGACTGATTCATAGATATATATACATAGATGCCTCATTAGCGACTGTTTCTATGGGCTGCGATACGTAAGGATCTACGTATATATCTATCTGTGTTCCAGAGCCGTTGACGCGTCACGCGCCGGTTGTTGTGGATGAGCTCAGGATGGTTGGACATTGCCTGTATCAGAGGTAAAAAATTATATAAATGCTGTTCAGTTTCACACACAAAACAATTGTTTCGTGTCTTAGGACATCAGTGCATCATCACGAGCCACAAGGTTTAATTTGGATTAGTGTGCATGTTTTTTTCTCTCTCAAAGATTGTGTGCCCATTGACTGGCATTATAGGACTGACTACAATGGTTTGAGTTAAAAATCTTCGTTTGTGTTCTGCTGAAAAACAAAGTCACCTACATCTTGGATGCCCTGGGGGTAAACAGATAAAATCACATTGTCATTTTTGGGTGAACTATCCCTTTGAAAAGCTTTCTCAGATCAGCCGTGTTTCCTATATCTCTGTCCCATTAGAGGTTTTTTTTTTTGACACTCCTAAAATCACAGTACAATTTTTATCAGTATTTGTCTACAATGAAAGATAAAAACATGTTTGAAATAACGTTAGCTTCAGCCCATTTTAGTTCATGTAAGTGGATTAACAGTAGGGTAGACTGAGTACAGTAGAGACACTTTCTGCTTTTTTCATCACTACACAAAAACTAGATGCTGAAATCAAGTGATTCTTCACATGATATTTCTTTTGCTTGTGTACTAAAACATCATAAATTGATAATAGCCATAAGTAGTTCATATTTTCCACAATTAGCTCATAAACATGAGGTGCATTTTAGTCTCAACTGTACCAAACAGTAGCATGGTCCAGTTGAGACACCCATTCTTAATGCTCTAAAGCTGGCTAACCATTTATAGCAAATGTAATAAATTACACAATTACAGTTTTAAATAATTAGAGTTTAATTTATTTGCTTTATTTAATTCAGATTCAGTTAAACAAAACAGGAACAAATATTTAATACTACAAAAATATATGGCAAACAGTACAAATGTAAACATAACAGTAAAAATAATAATATACATACCCGTGTATTATTTAACCCTACCCCTAAACCTACGCGTCACTCGAATCTTTCTGCATTTTTACATTTTCAATCATTCTGTATGATTTATAAGCTTGTTTCATCATGGGGAATTTACTGGTATTACTATACTCGTGGGGATATTTGGTCCCTATAATGTAGGTAATACCAGTAGGCTACACAAACACACGCAGCCTCTGTATGCATTTTATTTTCTATGACTAGACTGTTACTGTATACAGCACATAGAAACCTGGGTTAGTGTCTCAACTGTACCCACTTTACCACCTTTTATTGTCCATTAATAAAAGACAGTTGAAATATCACAAAGATCTTTTTTTTTTTTACAGAATTTGTGTAGTGTAAATGTGACTTTTATCCTATTATGATAACACTGTACAACTGAACAGCATGTGAATCAATAGGACACCAATCCGGGTCCAGCTGATACACTGTGTCTCAACCGAACCCCACTGACATGCTCGCACGTTCCTCTAGATTATGAAGAGACCTTGCATGGTACAATGTCATAAAATATGTCTATTTTTAGAGCACAGAATAATGTTTGCAATGATATGTTAAGTTTAACAATCATAAAATAATAATAAGCTATTCGTTGTGGAAGGGACATGGTGAAATGAAAATCTCACCTTGGAAAAAAAACTTTTGCCGATATTTTCAGAGTGGAAAGATGCACACATTTCAAATTGCCCACAATCAAAAAGAACACTAATAAAGTTACACGAGCAAAAATCACGGCTCGGGTTTCTTGTGTACGCAAGTTATTTAAGGTGTTTCAACTGTACACGTCTCAAATGTACTCAGTCTACCCTGCAGTGCATGCTTTTAGGTTAAATTAATTAGCTTATTTCAGTTCATCCATTAATGCCAGCAAAACATTTACAAAGCTATAAAAATCACTCATCAACACATAAGTGATTAAAATCCCAAACATTACCTAGTGTTAGCTAGCTATCTAGCAGGTAAGTTAATTTGACAATACTATATATTACTTATATACCCATATTATCAATGTAGTGACATATTTCCAGTTGTAAAAAAGGGAGATAATACATATAAGATGTAAAATATTCTTGTTGTATCCTGCTGGGTGGTGACAATTGATATCTGAAATGTGCAAGTAATAGTTAAAAGTAAACAATGAGTAGCTATAATGGCAAATAAAGAGTTAGAAAGTAGCAGCATTGGGCTGCTGTTCATGCCAATTTCTACTTTGATTTGTGTAGATTTTTTCTGGGTTATATTATATTTTGCCTTCCATTTAACAACCTTGCAATTGATATAAGAGGAAATCTAGTGTCATTGGGCTAATGCAGGAAACTATAGCGGAACAAAATAGCAAAAGTTACATTGATATGTGCTGAAAAATCTGTTATTTGCCTGTTTTTCACCAAGACAGAGTGGCTGACCTTTCCATTTGATTCCTGGTGTCAGAATTATATGAAAAATTGGGTTCATTTGTCTTTGTATGTTGTATGGTTCAGGAATTATGAAAATCTGTGTTTTTCTCCACTCGCGATGATGTAAGATGGCCGCCAAACGAACCCCCTTCCCTGATAGCACACGTACATCTCTGAGACGTCTATTTGACGTCTGCATTTACATCTGCAAGACGTATTTTTTAGGATGTTTGCTCATCTGCAATACGTCTATAGGACGTCTCCTTTTAGATGTCAAATAGACGTCTATTAGATGTCTTTAAGATGTTTATGATTTAGAATGTTTGTAAAACTGACATCTTACAGACGTCTGTCAGACGTTTATAGACAGCAGATGCTTTCCAGATCAACAGATCTTTAACAGACATCTTGCAGACGTACGTGTGCTATCTGGGTTGGGACATTCGGCAACATCAAAACGTTCTTAGGGAAGCACCCAGTGTGTAGATTTTAATCTTAGCTGGTCCATTGCATATACTGCACAGAGTATGAATTGTAACCTTCTGTAAGATATATAAAATTGTTTATACCCATTTCAGTCAAAATGTTAAATAATTAATGAGCGCTTTTTTAGGGCTGGTGTAGGATTTTTATGTGTGATGTTGCGTTCTGATGTTGTGTTTATTATTTTTACAAGTGTGTTTCTATCATAGGAGTGTTTTTGATGCATTTTTTCACTTCATTAAAGCACAGCTATTGACCAATCCAAATCAAGAACTGCAATAAAGTTTTGAATAGCGGACTTACTGAATACAAGTGAAATTAACACAGAAACCAAGTGAAGGAAAGGAGCTTTTTAATCATAATTTTCATCATAAAGACAATGTTTTATAAGTGTCTACAATGAACAGTGTAGTATTTTATAGTATGTACTTTAATCAAAAACACTCTGCTGTTTTAAACAATACAGTATCATCCTGCCTTCCCTTATCTTTAAGTAAAGCTTACAGATATGTAAAGATTCACTTTAACTAAAGCATGCAATTATCTTCAGAGATGATGATGTTTTCTCATGGTTTTGCAAGTGGCAGTGGGGCTTTAGCTGGAGGGTTCGGCTCGTTGCTAATTGTTATATCACGGCAGAACAACACTGGTTCATCTCCAAGACCCAGTCTGTACTGCCACAGATATAAATTCTTGTGTGGCTTCAGCTCAAATGATAGCTCTTCTTCTACATCGGTCGCGTCATTCCAGGTTTCCTTCTCAGTGTTCACATGTGCACCTCCATATTCTGCAGAAAAGGAGAACTGACATTTCGCAATTAACACTGTGAGATCTCCTGAGACTGACCCAGCTATCTTCCAGTTGTGTGTCATCTGTGTCATCTTCTCCTTGCTGTAACCGACCTTCTTAATGATTTTTTTCTTCCATGTCAGTGGTGTGTCACTGTTGTTAGTTATAGTTTTAATATTCTCCCACCTGCCAAAGGCTGGACCTCTAGTTATCGACAGACCACCAGGCAGGAAGTTAACAACATCAGGGTGAACAGAATAGTCCACAAGATCATCATCTTTGGCAAGGTCAGCGCCTTTGCAGTATTGGACTCCCCACTCTAAGCCTGACTTCAGGAAGCAGCAGCATTGAGACAGACCCCAGTAATAGAGACCGTTGCTGGATTTAGGGTTCAAATTATGTTGTATATCAGTGGAGATGCTACCCAGGCCAGATGTTATCTTACAAATTCCCCTGCTTTTGAACAGGATAACAAAGAACTGATCGATGCCTAAGTAGTGATCGCCACGTTGGAAGTCGGGATGAAGGTCTTTAACAACAGCGTTAGCATCTGTTGACAGATCAGTGACTTTGCGGTATGATTTATCCTTAATAATGTAAAAGTAGCCATCCATATCAGCAAAATAATGGTCTCCATTTTGGCAGGAGGGGTGCAGACTGAAAATAGTGAGGTCTGAACATTTGTTTAAATCACTTATTTGCATATAACAGCCAAGATCAGAGCGAATTATATACGTGTACTTTTTCCCAGCACAGATGTCGACACCTTTAGTTTTGCTTCTGGGGATAATGTTTTTCATCATGCCTCAACCTGCAACACAGATGAACACAGACATATTAAGCATCATTATATCACTGATTCTAGAGACTGATATGTGAAAAAATACAATATAAATTTTGGTTCTGATTTCACACTATTCTGAAAACCCCAGTTTCGAAATTACTTGATTTTATACCTTTTTTAAGACTATAAAAACCATTGGGCACCTTAGATAGATGAGAAAATATGATGTACTGTAGGTTGGTAAATAACTTAATCACTTTATATGGTTAATCAATTATTTTTAAGGAGTGAGCAATATTTTTGAAAATCAACCCTGCAAACAACCCTTTACGGGCTGCCAGTGCAACAGGTATGGAAAGTAATGTTCATTTCATATGTAGAATTGCACAAAAATGTTCACGATGTATACCTAATGTGCTTGTCTGTGTGTGTACCTTCCCCTTTAAATTTCTGACCGCAGCGTTAGTCTTAATTTCCTGTCTTTGCACCTCCTCTTCCCTTGCTGCATGGTCTGTGTATGGGAGAGGTGGGTTTCTAATGAGCTCTGATTAATCTAATTTCATCTTTGCTTTAAAAATCACTTTTATATTTTTATACTGTTTAAATCATATATGTGACATTAATTTACTTGTATCTTTGATTATTTCTGTATTTTCACTAAGTTTGATCAGTTTTATACTTCCTCGATGCACTTGAAGCACGTGCTAATTGCGTTGCACTTTACATTCATTTAACAGAAAAGACAAGGGCGAAAAACACACTGTAAAGACTGTTTCATGTTTTATTCAGGTATGCTGTTTTGTCACTTGTTAAATTTATTTTATTGTTTGAGAGTTTTATTCTATTTTCTCTTCCCTTGCTGCACGGTCTGTGCATGGGAGAGAAAAGACAAGAAGGGCGAAAACACTGTAAAGACTGTTTCATGTTTTATTCAGTAAATGAAGAGTCAAACCGTCAAACTGATGTCCGTCTGGTTACTACTCTGGAAAAAAACACAACGCAGATTACACCGGTCACAACAGCGCAGGGCCCCTGAGAATTTGCTCACTGGGAAAACATTGGCCTCATAGCACTGGCCCTGCACGGGCAGCCCTCAAGCCTAAGCGCCGTTTTATTGAAAATAATAAAGTTTGAAGTCACCATTATGGAGGTAAGTGCTTGCTTTAGTAACTTAAATTTTAACTTAAATTTTTCTCTGCTGCTATAACTGTGAGTTCTGAAGCACATTTGTTATAGCAAAATTTGCAAGAAGAAAAACCGATCTGCTGATTCAGTCATCATCTAGTGGCTTGATTCTCAGATCTCACCCAGAGTTTGATCTCTGAGGACATTATTTAGATTTAATTATTTCACATTATAGTAGTCCTAGAATACAACTTTATGAAATTGTCCTGCTTTAATATTTTGAAAATTAAGTCATTATGCAGAAATTATTTGGATGGGATCATGTAGACTGACACAGATATCAAAGATTCAACGTATGAATCTCAACAATGGTGACAGTCAACAAAATATTCAGATCAACGCTGAACATCACAAAACAAGCTTTTCGTTGATTTACACCATTGTTGAGATTCATACGCTGAATCTTGATATTTGTGTGAGTCTACATGATCCTTGTCAAATAATTTCTGCATAATGACCAAAAACATTCAAAATATTAACTCCTGGGGTCGACGCCTGCACCAGTGCAGGCAGTCTTGTATTTATGACCGCAAAAAGAACTAAAAATACTCCATGAGTTTTGATCGTACATATTAGAATAAGGTATTGTTCGAAACTGCAAAGGGTCTATTTTTATTTGTGTACAGTGGGGATTTCTTTAAGACTGCAAGGGAAGCTCGGCTTCCCCTATAATGTCAAAAAATGAATGGTCAAATATGTGTCATCTCGAAGACGAGTTCGTTCAGAATCAGCTACATATAGCAGGTCGGCTGACTCGAGTTCCTTCTCATACATTCCCGTAGCGTCACAGTGTATTTCCCCCGTTGAAGCCTAGCGTCCGTTGACTTCAATGGGGCTGCTTTGAACAGTTTTTTTAAGTGCTTCGAAACTAGATGGTCATTGCATAAATGCTGCGATTATGTCCCGCCCACGGACACTCAGCGTCTCTGGGGGTGAATGGAGGAGTGGGCTGGCCTGGACGCCGGGCTTCTGCGTGATGATCGGAGGGTCTGTCGAAAGACTGCATCTCCTTTTGATTGACAGCGGATTTGTATAATAAAAAAGTCGCTGACGTTGAAGCTATTCAAGCTCATTAGCGGATTTTGCAGGTGTAGTCGGGAGACAAACTGCTGCAATCTATTTCTTTGTATTTGCTTGGCGAAGTTGCTAGCCAATTTTCATCATACATTTCACACAATTATACACTAGGGTTGCACGATACACCGGTACTACAGTAGTATCGAGATACTAAAGCTTAAAAATACCCGTGGTGCCATTGCATTTTGTAAACGGTAGTATCGTCCATACAGTACTGTAAGATATGTTTTAAACATTTAAAACGTTCATTTGAACATGCATGCCAGCAGAAACATTACAAGTTGATTGCCAAATGTCTTTCTGCTGTGCTCTGTGTAGTATAGTCTGTGTATACGCGTTATATGGTATTGAGTGTTTCCCGATGCTTCAGTTCAGTTTGCAGTGAGAAGCTGCACTTGCACATTGTTGTTCATGCTGCAGTTTATCAGAAGAAAGGGTTTGATTCAGACCATCTGATGTCATTTTACAAAACATTTAAAAAACAGGCAACACGACACGAGCAAGAGTGCTATTTTTGTTTCGTTTCTGTGTTCGATCCAAATCCGCATTGATTTGGGCAAATCACTGATTCACTAAGCCATTCATGAAAACAGTCATTTGATTCACTCCTGAAGGATTCAGCCATTTTGAAAGAATTATTTGAATGACTCAGTGATTCAATCATGAACTTCTGCCACCTGCTGGCCGTTTTTAAGTTTCCCATCTAAAAGTAGGCATATTACATTATTTCCCAACATATTTCTATATTCAGAATTTAGTATTTAAAACATTAATCTCATAACGTTATTCACGCAATTATAAATACAGTCTAAATGTATAAATGCCACATCTAAATGTAACTTCATGCAGCTTCTGTAGATCGTTTCATGGATAACAATAGCCAGTCATTCATTCACATTAATTAAGTATGAAAATGAGCTTCCCCTCTTTGAAAGACCAGCAGCCGCCACTGTCAACAAATAACAACAAAACAATGTGCTTTTAAAAAATAAACAGGATGCGTTCTCTGCCGGCTCTGTCTCTGTCACCTCTTTTCACAGACACATAAATAAAACAACATGAATCTGCGCAAATACTCACCTCAAATAATTGAGAAATATATGTATAAAAAGCTTGAAATGTCTACTTTTAAATGAAGTAAGTCACATCCAAAACCATTTTCAAAAATCATCTAAAGACACATCTTTTCCGCCAGCACCTGACCAACTAATACTAACACCTACCTATTCTAAAAAAAAAATAAAAATAGCTACGTGTACTGTGCTGGACTAACTGAGACTTGTCATGGCACTTGTATACTGCTGCACTCTCGATGGTCTGATTGCTTCTATTGTTCTCATTTGAACGTCGCTTTGGGATAAGAGCGTCTGCTAAATGATTAAATGTAAATGTAAATCCATCTTGAATTTCATAATTTTCAGGAAATAGTAGATATTGAATTGATCTTTGAACTTATTTGCATGTTTTTTTTTGTCTTTTTATCCTCATTCCAAATGATCAGGAAAAGAGAAAATCAACAGTAAAACTATTAGTAACTATTTTAAATTATTACTATATTACTGTGCCATTGTAAAATGCATGTGCCTATTTTTTGATCAGTTGACCAGCTATCTGCCCAATCAGGTATTTAGGTGACACAGTTTACAGTTCTTGAGAGTATCAAAGCGTTTGATCCAGCCCTGATTCACTACTTCATTTCTCAAAAAAACCCAGCCACCATTGTCATCGCTATTTCCAGCCCTATTTAGAGCCAGATCACCCCTCTACCACGTCTCTCCCACGCACAGCACGTCTACTGCGGCCACTCCCACCTCTTTGAGCCGCTCTGACTGGATCCAAAGAGCTAGTGCTACTTCCAGCCCTATTTCTCCTACCCCTGCTGCCTCTAACTCTTAGCAACAGCTCTCCTATGGACACTACAACCACGTTCACCCCTACCACCCACATCCCAGTTGGGCAAAGGGATAGAAATGATCACTTGTTTGTGCTTTGTGAACACTTTCGCCTTGCACGGCGGCACCATTGCGCTGCAAAGATGTACCGGAGATGCACGATCATTAGACGATCATTATAACTAGTTACCTAGCTGGGGACTACTTTCAGGCGCTGCGTAATATCACTGCGCCTGCTGCGGCCATGTTACGGCAGCAAAGTTCCTTGATTATTACGCAGGAATGAGAGTATAGTTCCTAGCCAAATCGGACTAGAAAATCGCAACTTTTCGTTTTCCGCCGGTCTTAGTACACGATATAACTACAGAAGAGTCGAGGTTTAAATAGGAAAACTATCGAAACTCTTTGGTCATTTTTGAACGCGATGCTACTGGTCTAATTGGATTCAATGATCTATGCTAAGCTATGCTAAAAGTGCTATCGCCAGACCCGGAGATCGGCTGAATGGATTCAAAAACGGTAAAACTCTACTTATTAACTCTGAGGGAGTTGGAGAATGAGCCTATTTCCAAAAAAGTGGAGTGTTCCTTTAACTGAGTCACAAAATCATCACATATCATTTATAGAGACCTCTCAGCTTGTTAACAAGTAAAATCACTGAAGGAAAGAAGAAAACAGAAAAATAGAGACAAACAGAAACTCAAGAACTACAACTGACTGCAGTCACAGCCTTAGATGAATTCAGCTGAAGATAAAAGATATTAAATCTCTGAAGATCTCAGCAGAGGAGGATTAAACAGCTCCACAAACAGAATCGCCAGCCTCACTTATTACTAACCAGACTGACTTTATTTCTGTTAAGTTCTTATTGAGAATTAACAGGAATTTAAATCTAATTTTTGTTTAAGTTGAAGTCACCATAATGGTGATTTGTGTTTCAATTAGCTGGGCTCTTAACTCTTATTACTAGTTTGTCTTCACTGGCTGTTGTGATGGCGTGTTTATCAAATACATTTGCAGTAGTAAATAAAGACAATGAGATAAGTTGATGATAGTCAGCTATTGATGGTTCATCATCATAATGAAGTAGCCTGATCAGGCCTGGCTCCAGATACAAGATGAAGGGTGGGCCAAGTGTTATTCCAGGTGGGCAGGGGTTCTGAATGGTGGGGTTAGGCTACTCTTTTTATGCCCCCATTTTTTTTTAAAGTGAAAGGATGAATGCCTTATATTATAAACAGTGACATTTAAGACTTGCATTTAATTCACCCCAAAATAGGCCATTTGCACATTATCACTTAACTTCTGCTAATTCACAGAGTAAGGATAATTATTGAATTAATATTAGCCACAACAGAGGTGCAAATTTTGCAATACATAATTCAAATTTTAAAAATTAATTAGACCGCAGCAATTAACATTTTGTCAGAACCTCTAGTAAATTACAAGCTTGTTTAGTTGTCTATTGAGAATCATAGGAGAATGTGATCTCTATTTGAAGAAAAAAAAAAGGGATACATTTATCCAGAATAGTGCATATTCCTATGTTTGACTGACTGTTTCTCCCATGGCAGTGACGGGCAAATGTACCCGTCATTTACAATTTTTATATGTAGTGAAAAAAAATCCATTATAAAACACTCGTGCTTTTAAGCCAAATAAAAGCTCTCCGCAATCTCTGCAATCTCTGATCTCGGGTTTTCTCAGTATTAGAGCTGTTTTAAACTTACTGTTTGAACGCGTTCGTTTACTGGATCCTTGGACTGAAAAGTTTGCAGGAGTTTACTGGTTTAAAAATATCTGATCGCAAAAACCTGGTCCTTTTGATTTTTCTTTTCATATTAGAATGTACTGATTCAAATTAGAAATCAATAATGAATTATTATTTTGCCACTTTGCGCGCTTCCCGTGACTCTCACGCCCCAGACCGACTCTGCTTGCCTTCACGTGATGAGATGTAATTCACGGTGCCCCCTCCTGGGTAGTCTGATTTTTATAGTATCATTTCTAATTACCCTGACACTTACGCTCTGACTCTGACTGAGTGATAAAGTTTGAAATATAAAAGTGCCGGTAATGCGTAACGGAGTGTCCGTCACATTTCGAGCACTGGTTCTGTTATTAAAGAGTGTTCACTTTGGCTGACGTCTTCATTCGAAGTTGTTGTTGTTGTTGAAGATGCAGCATCTCTGTCAGCATCTTGCCTCGGGACAAAGCAGGTGCGGGCGCAATTATCAATCATATTTAAAGGGAAGCCGGCGCGTCCTGACCGTATCACTGTCTTTACTGGGTGTTTTTAGGGAATGTTTACATTTATTCACAGACGATTTGATTAGCAAATCATATGGTGGACTGTCATTATTTTGGCTAATGCGAGACACCACTGAATGCGCATCAGAGGGTATTTAGAAGTAGGTAGGCTACGCAAAGCCGACTGATAAGCCGTATACCTGAATATACATCTGAATATATATGCATCAATAGATTCTTAGCTCATTGACAAATATCTGATCTTGTAAGATGTTCTCCCTTTACACAGAGCACTGTACACGTGATCGCCAAATCGAAAATGAAAGTGAAAGGCGCGAGCGCTCATTCAAAAGGATTTCAATTCCGCGCAAATTGATAGCGGCTCCCTGATGCGCGAAAATACAGTATTAGCACGTATGTGGGTGTGGGCGGTAAGAAAACGAAAAAGAAAAAAATATATGAACCTCAATTGAATATCACAACAATTTTGTGATTGGCTGTTAGGTGTGGGGCCAGGGTGGGCCAAGCTTCTGATAGGGTGGGCCAGGCCCACCCTGGCCCTCCCGTGGAGCCGGGCCTGAGCCTGATTCACTAATGTCATTTAACGAATGCGCTGTGCCGATAATACACTTAATGTATAAAATTGCAGCGTAAGATCAACAGTATTGCAGAACCAGTTAAGATATAAAGAAAAGAACACAAAACGTTGATCACCACTAACACACAAAGTCATCATAAATCAACACATGACCCTCAACAATGGTAACGATAAAAAGTGTAATGTTGCAATGCATGCTGGGAACCATAGTACAACTCCCAGCATGCATCAGAGCATGAATAAATTATGCAGCTGAATTGTCCTATTATTTTATTTAATATTTACTCAGGAAGTTTGCTTTTAAATGCTTTTATTTTGTAAAAAATTGCAAAAAGTCACACTTGTGGTGTTTCCGGTCAAAATGACCGGACTCCAAACAATTGCTTATAAATCATTGGATTCAATCTTTTTTTTCAACTTGTTTTCTTTCATTTAGGACTGGTTTTGTGTTTCTATTTGCATCTGATTAGTCGTAGGCCTCATTTATCCAAAGTAGGTACCTCGTTTTTTCGAGTGAAAAAAACTTTTTTAATGCATACTTTTCACGATATGAGATTCTAAAAATTCTACAAATTTGCACTGCTTATCACACTATGAATGTGCTTTAATATTTAATCAGGAAGTTTGCTTTTAAATTGTTTCATTTTGTAAAAATTTTACAAAGTCACACTTGTCAAAAATGGCCGGCCATTGAAAGTGAATGGGGAAGAATGAAAGTAAGAGAAACGAGTAGTTTTCAGGAGCATGTTTGTGCTTGCAAACATAAAGGCCTTGGACCAGTGTGTGTGTGTGTGGATGCATGTATACTCATGCTATCACACACACACACACACACACACACACACACACACACACACACACATACACATACACACACACACACTCAAACTGCCTTGTCTTTAACCTGTATTAACTTCAAAAGAATTTTTTCTTGCATCACATATTCTAAACAAAACTTTATGACCATAGGTTTTGAGGCTTTTGTGTTCTCACAGAGTTAAAGTATACATTTTAATTAGGAAATGTAGTGGAATAAAAGTAAAAGTCGGCTGAAATATAAAAACTCAAGTAAAGTACAGATACTCCCAAAAAATACTTAAGTACTGTAACAAAGTATTATAAGTTTGTTACATTACACCACTGCTTGCATTTTAGATGCGGGCTGAGAGCACTAGCTTCCATTTCATTGATCAGTTTTATACTGCTGTTTCACCTTCCTGTTTGTGCAACTGACTGCTGACAGACAACTATGGACGCCGCGGTTTCGAACCTCTGATTTACCGCATGTTTTACGACTATTCTGCCCTATTGATTCGTAGGATATCTAGGTGTTTGGACATTTTTGTCTTTTGTGCCATTTTACTAAGCTAATGCCTTGTATGTTGGTTAACTGAAGCCGCTTTGAATGATTTTAAATATTATCTGTGATTTGTGTCATTTTGGTTGTTGGGTTTATGTATTCATGCCCTGCATTTGCCAGTGTATCCACATGTGAATGCTGGATGATCTGTGATACTGAAGCTGAATGGAAGAGGAGTGTGCTATATTTTTATGGTATTGGGATTTTTTTTTTTTTTTGTCATTTGCTTTAAGAAATTTTATGCACTGATTTTCTGTGTGATTGGTTCCTTCTGTCTAGTTTTCATAAGGTTTTATTTTATCTGACATTCATAGGTTATTTTATTTTAATGTTTTTTATTATTATTATTTTTTATTATGTTCAAGTTTTGATTATCAGTTTCAGTGATTATGAATCAGTGATATTATTGTTGTTGCATTCATAGACCAAAACTTTCACTGATTGTTAATAGTTTAATGAAAATGAATTGCAGTAACTTTGCCAAGCATAAAGTAGGCTTATCTAACTTATATATGGTCCTCTTTTATAGTGTTTTTAACTACTATGTATTAACACTTAAATGAATAATTTGCATCATATAATGCACTTAATGTGAACATACACATTTTTTACATTGCACTTACATTTAAAAAATAACAGCGTGTACATCTGTAATTAAGTATTGCAATTACATGTACAAATATGTATTTCCTTTCCCTATCTTTTCTCTTTTGTAATTTTTGTTGTTGTTTATTAAAATCTCTTCTAGGGACAAGTGTTGCAAATTAGCTTGAGCTACAAACATTGGATGGCTGTTGTTTTCAGTGTTATCTATGTTTACTCTATCTGTCCCTTATACAAATAAAACATTAAATAAAATTAGACCAACACTGTTGATCCTACGCCGTAACTACAATATTGCACCTAATAGTTGATTGATTGATTGATTGATGCGAATACATAGTAGTTAAAGACACCTAATATAAAGACATGGTTTGATATGTTAAAATATTAAGTCATTTTAATTGTAATCGACTTACCTTTTTGGAAAGTGAGAAGCGTTTTGCCAAGTAGGGTAAAGTCTGGTAGAATGATGAAATGAGCACACACCTCTGTTTTTATGGCCATCTGAAAGGGGCGGAGGTGAAAGATGAAGACTTAAGGAGGAGTAACTAGTCCTAAAATCTGTACCTAATCCCTGATAGCACACGTCATTTGTCATCTGATCTACCAGCATCAGCTCTGTCACATCACTGCCATTCATAAATCCTCTCCCATGGCCTCATGGGATAGTAAAGTGTTCATCGTTGCCTACTATTTTATTACTATTGGGACACATTTGTCATATACTGCTTTTCGCCTACTATATAGTAAAGAAATATGTGTGATTTCGGATAAAGCCCTTATATTAATCCAGCCCTGGACAGAGCGTGTGTAAGAGCTTTGGGGAAAATGCACAAATAAACTAAATCTATTACAACTGTCGCTAAATAAGTGAAATTGAAATGTGTCAATTCCAACATTTAAATTTAGATCTGCTCATGTTGTGTCATGTTTATTTTGACATGTTTTTACAGGGTTGAGCATTCATGAGTTCACATTTACATGTGATCTGCTCCAGTTCTAGACCTCATTCCTGAGGGGCAGCAGCCTGTACTTTCTTCTCATTCCAGCTAGATGATCCAAGGGTAGCTGTTCACATTGCAGCCTGTCAGACATTTCTGGATGGATGAAGGACCATCACCTTCAACCCAACCTTGTTAAGACAGAACTGCGTGTGGTCTCAGCCAACCCAGCACTCCATCACAGCTTCTCTATACAGCTAGGTCCGTCAACCATTAATCCTTCCAGGACAGCCAGGAACCTTGTTGTTATTGTGAGTGCACACAATGGAGTATTTACAGATTTGAAAAAATGTATTACTTTTATCTGTATGGTAAAAAACGTCTCGGTTATGTACGTAACCCTCATTCCCTGAAGGAAGGATTGGAGATGTAACTTCATAGTGACTGACGTAATGGGATCTTACCTGAGAGCCCAATCACCTTCGAGTGTTAACAAAACAAGCCAATGACAGTTGGCGTGCGTGTTTCGCCACGCGCACCCCGCCCCGCAGCGTAGGAATTAAAGGAGAGCGCGTGCAAACGCACATCAGTTTTTCGCTGAAGAGCTGAGATTGTGTGCCCTGGCCGTACAGCGGTGTTACAGCTACTGTGTTACGAAGGGACCTTTCAGTCAGTCACGTTCGACGTAACGTCAGAATGACTGACGTAATGGGATCCCTATGAAAACGCCACTATTGCTGACCCCCTCCAGTGCCCTGCGGAAGCTGGCAAGTCCCCCCCACACCAGTTGGGACAGAAGATAGGACATGGCTTAGGCAGAGATGCATCCACTGCTGTTCCATACAGTGGGTAACGCTGGGAAAGCGTACTCAGAGGAGGAAACGCTACGGAAGCCACATCCTGTGTAAAGTAGGTACCATGTGGAGATTACACATATGGACTGGCCAGGGGCATTACTACATATGGAAGTCTCTGAGGTAGACTCAGCCAGCCTGGGGTGAGATAACTACACAGCAGAGACGCCAGAAGGTCTCTGCCAGGGAAAGACACGGGCTCACCGTTCGGGGAACTGAACTGAGAAGCAATAAAAGCGCACATATTGGTCCGTAGAGGGGAATGGCGCAGCAACCATGATTGACACAGAGTAGGTTCCTGTGTTACTGGCCATCTGAGGCAAGTACATGGGAGGACATGGGCCCTACATGGAGATTATAAAATCTTGCAAATGTGTTAGGTGTCGCCCAGCCGGAAGCTCTACAAATCTCTGCTATCGAGGCACCCCATGCCCATGCCCAAGAGGAAGCAACGTTTCTCGTAGAGTGTGCTCTCACACCGAGGGGGCACAGTAAGCGCCGGGCTTGATAGGCCAAGACTAAAGCCTCCCCTATCCAGTGGGCAAGTCTCTGTTTGGAGACAGCCCTTCCCTTCTGCTGTCCTCCGAAGCAGACAAAGAGCTGGTCTGAGGTCCTTTGCGTGCAGTCCACGTAAACGTGCAAGGTGCAGACGGGACAGAGCAGAGCAAAGCAATGGCTGGGTCTGCCTCCTCCCGGGGCAGCACTTGCAAGTTCACCACCTGATCCCTGTAAGGCGTGGTGGGCACATTTTTCACAACTTTGGGCAAATATCCAGGCCGGAGTCAGCCAGCCTGAATTCTAGGCACAAATCGTCAACCAAAAATGCCTGCAGGTCCCCTTCCCTCTTGACCGAGGCCAATGCAGTGAGCAGCACTGTCTTCAACGACAGAAACTTAAGCTCTACTGACTACAGGGGCTCGAAGGGCTCCTCCTTCAAGGCTGCCAGGCTCACTGGGGGAACGAATATTTGCGTAAGCCCCAAGGCTAACTGTGTGCAAAGGCCAACTGTGTGCAAGGGCGCCTAGGCCAAGGTTCCCCTCGGACAGGGAGTAAAATAGCTGGCAATGGGATGTGTTCGGGAGGCAAATAGGTCTACCTGAGCATCCCCGAAGCATCTTCCAATCAGCTGAACTGCCTCAGGGTGGAGTCGCCATTCTCCCGGAAGGGCGGGCTGATGTGAAAGCTCGTTGGCTGCACGATTGAGCTCACCTGGGATTTGAACGGCGCGAAGTGACCTTAGATGCTTCTGACTCCAAAGGAGGAGATGGCAGGTGAGTTGCAACATGCGACATGTGAAGGGAGGCATCTGTTGACTCCTGCCCGAAGAAAAGCAAGATCCGACCATGGGCTGAGGTCTGACAGCAGGACGGGTTGACTGAGACCCGGTACGTGCCACGTCGCCATGCCCATCTCAGGACTCAGATGTAAAGCCAACGTTGAAGCGGTCTCATATGAAGCAATTAGAGTGGCGTGACAACAGCTGTGGATGCCATATGCCCCAGGAGCCTCTGAAACTGTTTAAGTGGAACCACCCTCTTGCGCTGGAAAAACTCCAGGCAGTTCAGCATTCTATCAGTTCTATTGAGAGACGTGCTGTGAGGTTGACCAAGTCCAACTCCATACAGAGAAAAGAGATCCTCTGCACATGGGAGAGTTTGCTCCTTTCCCAGTTGACCTGAAGCCCCAAACGGCTGAGGTGGCAGAGTACCGTGTCCTTGTGTTCGCAAAATTGCACTCGAGACTGGGCCAGTCGTCAAGGCAGCTGAGAATACGAATGCCTCTTTCCCCGTAATGGAAAAAGGGCAGCCTACACAACCTTGGTGAAGACAAGAAGCGACAGGGCCACCTCGAAGGGGTGGACCTTGTTCTGACATGCTCGCCCTTTGCATGCAAAGTGGAGAAACAGTCTGTGTCAAGGAAGGATCGAGACATCAGAATCAGAATCAGAATGAGCTTTATTGGCCAGGTATGTTCAGACATACAAGGAATTTGTTATAGTGACAGAAGCTCCACAGTGCAACAGAAAGACAGCAACAAGACAGGACACAGATAATAAAAGAATAATATACAAATATACAAATAGGCAATGTACAAAATAGCAAAAACACAATATATAATATGGACAATTATGTGTGTACAGGTCTGATATATGCAAATTTGAAATGAAAAAAAAGAAAAGAATGTATAATAGGTTTATGTGTTCCACGCTGTTAGTGTCAAGAGTTCATGAGATGGATTGCTTGAGGGAAGAAACTGTTCCTGTGTCTGGTCGTTCTGGATCTCAGAGCTCTGTAACGTCGACCGGTCGGTAACAGTTCAAAGAGGGAGTGTGCTGGACGTTCAGTGAGTTTGCAAATCGATCGATTGCTTCAGTCTGTTCCTGTCTGTTGTGCTGCTGAGAGGTTTGCGATTGTAGCTCCATGTAGCTTCACTTTTTATTGAATCTCTACCTTACTTTCACTCCCTGTTGTGTGATAATATATAACATAATTCCCACCATATTTCTGGTGTTGTCTTTCAAACTAATCTAACTAATTCAATCGTTCACGTTTAAAACCGCGCACTAGCATTCGTTAGCCAGTTAGCTTGTCACTCGCGGTTCCATTCGTGTTTTATTTGCGCCTATAGACCAATTTCCTGTTAGTAAACATTTTGACGTGATCTAACGTGTATAGTAAAGTGTCTATCTAGTCATGAAGATGTAATATATATTTCAATTTCAGCAGGCAACTATTTTTACAGCTACATTATTATTCCAGCCATAATTACTCATAACAACGTACAGTGGTGTGAAATATTGTTGGCCTCCTTCCTGATTTTTAATTTTTTTGCATGTTTGTCACACTTTAATGTTTCAGATCATCAAACAAATGTAAATATTAACTCCCTGGGGTCGGCTGTCTCGCCGGCGAGACCAACTCGTTTTTTTTAAGATCAGTGCAAAAGACACTAAAAATACTGTTGATTTTGGTCACACAAATAAGTGTTATACATCAATCGAAACTGTTAAGTGTCTACTTTTTTTGTGTACACTCACAATAACAACAGAACTTTGTGCTTTTGGAAAAATAAGAAAACAAACAGTGTGTGCTCTTCTCCGTCTCCGCGAACTGTTTTTAGAAACGCGTCACTAAAATGAACTGTAACTCAGCAAATACTCAACACAGAGACATGAGAAATATATCTATAGAAAGCTTATAGTGTCTACCTTGTACATGGTGTATTTTTGTTTTCCTATCAAAAACAAACATTCTGTGATGAAGTAATCCGTATGAAACCAGCACGATGTTCGATCTTTCCCATCTGACTCATTATCTCTAATGAAATCCCGCTCCCGCAGTTCATATGTAAATAGCTGCGTGGGACGTGCGCACGTGCAAACGCCCAACACAAACAAAGAAGAGATCCTCATCGCGGCTACTGTTACTGTTCGCGCTAGTAAAGGAAGGATTTCCCTCAAAAGAAGAACACAATTTCATCCAGAGCTCAATCTGATGAGTAAGTAATGTTTCTTTTTTGCATTAGTTACTGTTTTATTGTAACATAAACTTGAACAGATTTACTAAGTTAGTTGGGTTTTTCCCAAACGACAACATGATGAATGCTACGCGTCTAAGAATGTTTATACCATGTTTATTATTAATACTCTGTTCACAAATATATTTTAATAGCGTGCTAAAAAATAATAATTAGTTTTTCAGATATAAAATCTCATTTTTTATAGTACAAAGTACATCCTTTTATTGTACAAAACTTGCTTGAGTCTGTGGCTACAAAATCATATCATAGGCTACTATAAAATCATAGTTGGGTTTTTCCCAAACTATAATTCCTGATTACAATGTTTGAAATTGTGTAAAACATTTTTAATATGAGGGGCAATTCACAGTATTTAAATTTCTTACGGCGCGATGATGTTTTCATGCTCTTTATAAATTAATAAAAGTAATATGAGTGTACACTAACATGATGAATGCTACGAGTCTAAGTATATTTAGTACATGTTTATTATTAATAGCCTACTCTGTTCAGAAATAGATTTTAATAACGTGCTAAACAATAATAATTAGTTTCTCAGATATAAGATTTCTTTCTCTGTTTTTATGATAGTACAAAGCATGTGTGAGTCTATGGCTACAAAACCTATATATATATATACAGATGTTCCTGATATTAACATGCTCACAAATGTTTTTTTTTTGTTTGTTTGTATTGTATTGAATCAGATACCAGCACCAGACGTATCCTGATGTCTCTTCAAACTGTTTTCCTCTGAGAGCGCTGCACCAACATCAGATGTTCAACTACACTGATATTCTGTTAAAACAAGCTCCTTTTCTACTGATTGTGTTTTTTTCTTCTTGAATCCATGGAAAGAAGTAGAAACACTTAAATAACACACGTAAATATCAGGTATGATTTACTTGTTTCACAGAATCTGTTGCAGGAATGACTCAAATTCTGTTCACATTTCTGTGGTTAGATCAGTGTGCACAATAATGTGTCTTTGACCTTCATTATGTATATTTTGATTATACTGTGTTGTAAATAAAATACAAATAATTTTAAAAAACTTTTTTTTCAATCTCCTCACATTCTCTCTTACCTGCCTCAAAGTCACAGTCACACTGATGGGCCATTAGGGGAGGGCCCTTTGGCTCTCAGGTGAGACTCACTTAATATTCATGGCCATTGCCACTCCCTCACATATAGACCCTCGATGACAAAACATGTCTTGAAAATTTTAAATCAATATATTGTTTTCTGTGAATGAGTAAGCAGAATGATTTTCACATAATTTTGAAGTAAATATTCTAGCCTACAAGACTGATTACTCAAAAGTCTTGTTCAGGACTATTTAGTGTGGGTTTTAAGGCCTTATTTCAGCTACATTCTTTTTCCCAAAACGTACTAACTACGCATATTTTTTTTCTAAAAAATACAAACATGTACATCCAACTTGGTCACATATTATTGTAGCACAGTTTGTGCTGAATACAAAAAAAATTTTGGTCAATAGTATGTTTTAAGACTACTGTTTACAGATTTCCGATTCTGGCATCCCACTGCAAAACATGACATTTTCCCGGTCGTCTTTTGCAACCGACATGCGCAGTTGAAACAGCGTGACGTCTGTGTGATGTAGGGTGATAATTGGCCTATATGTCTGATAATCAGAGGCACAAAATATGCAAGCTGTGTAGGGCCCCCTTGCTCTCAAAGATGATTTATTTTTAGTTTAGTTTTTGAAGTGGGCCAGCAGTTATCAAAACATGAATGTTCATTTCTTTTAATGCAGTGCGTTGTCGCCCTTTCTACATTAAAAAAAATCTGTCAAATCATGTAAGGTGAATGTCGTACAGTCTTGATCGAGACTAAAAAAAAATTTAAAGAAAAACGAGCATCGAGCCGCGGAAGAGACACTGTTTCTGGAGCGCTTTCCGTGAGCACAATTCGAGACGGAGTGAAACACGGTCAAATTCATTCATTCATTCACTCCACCCCCCCATCCCCACCCGCATATATATATAACCAATATGCATAAGGCAAGGCAAGTTTGTTTATATAGCACATTTCATACACAGTGGTAATTCAAAGTGCTTTGCATAAAAGGAAGTGAAATAGTAATTGAAAATACAATAGTATTTTACTATAAAAAAGTAGTCATACAAAAAACAATAAAAACAAAGTGATTTAAAAATTTATTTAAATTTTTTTTTTAAACATTTAAGAATAGAAAATGATTATACATAGTGCAATCGGTTCAGACGTAGCACAGTGCTCATTCAACAAATGCACAGCTAAACAGATGAGTTTTGAGTCTGGATTTAAAAGTAGCTAATGTTTTAGCACATCTGATCTCTTCTGGAAGCTGGTTCCAACTGCGGGCAGCATAATAACTAAAAGCGGACTCCCCTTGTTTTGTGTAAACCCTTGGTATTTCTAACTGACTCGATCCTAATGATCTGAGTGGTCTGTTAGGTTTATATTCAGTGAGCATATCTGCAATGTATTAAGGTCCGAGGCCATTGAGAGATTTCTAAATGAGTAAAAGTTCTTTAAAATCAATCCTAAATGTAACTGGGAGCCAGTGTAAGGACCTGAGGACTGGTGTGATATGCTCAAATTTTCTGGTCCTAGTCAGAATCCTGGCAGCAGCGTTCTGGATGAGCTGCAGCTGTCTAATAGTCTTCTTTGGAAGGCCAGTAAGGAGACCATTACAATAATCCACCCTGCTGGTGATAAAGGCATGAACAAGTTTCTCCAAGTCTCCAAGACTGGAAACAAAACATCTAATTCTTGCAATGATTTTGAAATGATAGTATGCTGATTCAGTTACTGCTTTGACATGACTACTAAAACTAAGGTCTGTCTCCAGAAACACCCCAAGATTTTTGACTTGGTTTTTAGTTGATTGACCACTAGACTCAAGGTATGCATTCACCTTGAGATCTTCATCTTTGTTTCCAAATGCAATGACTTCAGTTTTCTCCTTGTTTAACTGAAGAAAGTTCTGGCACATCCAACAGATTATTTCATCAATGCATTGACAGAGGGAGTCAATGGGTATCATCAGCATAGGCAATTTGGTTCTTTCTCATAATTTGACTTAGTGGGAACATATGCAGGCTAAACAAGAGTGGTGCAAGAATTGAGCCTTGTGGGACTCCGCATGTCATGGATGTCCACTTAGACTTATGCTCTCCTATCCTCACATAATAACCTCTCCCTTCTAAGTGTAGCAGTACTGTTTGCCTGTGACGTACCCTGTAATAGAAGGAGGGGGAGTGGTTGGTAATTGCTTTAACTGAATGGCATATAAAAGTGGCTGTAGGGGCGCTATGTGTGTGCGTCCGTTCTGTGTCCACGAGAGCGAGGTAACTCTCACTTCCGGCGAGGTGTGCGAACATTGGGAGGTAGGAGTTGTTGACAGTGACTGTATGGCGGACTTTCTTTATTTGGTCTCATGGGTTCATTTTGTCAAAGGGTGGACTGAGGAGCTGTATGGGATGTCGGCAGTAATGGTGATCTGTATGGAGATGTACTGAAACATAACCGCGACTAGGCTATGTGAATCTCATTAAAGGTAAGTTTAATCTGCTGCGAGTGCCTTTAGCGTTTGGCTCGTCAAAATGCGTGTGTTTTTATATTATAGGTGTGAGCCAACGTGTGCGGTATTGTAGTGGGCTGGTGTCTGGCTCGGTGTGTGTTTCAACTATTGTTGGAGGCTTGACAATTGGCTGTTCCAGTGGCTGCAAATTTTTTTCCCATACTGGGGCTTCGTGCCTCAGCATTGGGATTATCATCTCGTTTCCCCGAGATCGTACGAGGCTGTAGTCAAATCGAGCTGGCGGATCGGTTCGAGTAACCGGTCGTTGGATTGCGCAAGTGCACTTTTCCTTTATAAATTGAGTACATTGACTGTGTTCAACTTTCATAGGATCAGCTGGACCAGGGTGTGGCGTTCTTCTCGCTCCTTTTTGGGTTGTGAGTAACGTGAAACAGAAACTTTGCAGTTACAGTCTATAGCGGTGTATAACAGACGATCGGTCCTTTTGCGTCACCGTTCTTTTTGAGTTTGCTTTTGTTTGGTTGATTCTTAAATGAAGATTGTTTTGTTTTTTTGTGCTCTTGTTTTCTGTGATTTATTTTGATGTGTTTATGGAATGTTCTCTTTTTATTGTAACCAGTCTGAGCTGTAGTGTGCTGGACGCGATCCCTCGCCCATTTGGGCAGAACGGAAATGTTGAATACTTTTCCATGTTTTAATTTGTATTGTATATGTGATCTGACCATGGTGTTTTAAATTTAATTAAGTGTTGGAGATATTGATTCTTTATCTACTTTTATTGT
Source organism: Acrossocheilus fasciatus (assembly GCA_036784905.1). Taxonomy (NCBI): domain Eukaryota; kingdom Metazoa; phylum Chordata; class Actinopteri; order Cypriniformes; family Cyprinidae; genus Acrossocheilus; species Acrossocheilus fasciatus. The sequence goes on from CM071940.1 coordinate 48,249,310, forward strand.
TTCTCATCAGAACCAGGTGGCCAACTGCGGAGGGGCAGCCTTCCCTTGCGTGTGGTGGTGGGCTTTTTGCCTGAATGCTGTGTTCACTGGAGGTGTGTGTAGCATATTTGCTTTATGAGATGAACATAATAAATCATAACGGGTTATCAATTATATATCCATCTTCAGGAATTAGCTGTAGTATTAATAGTACAATAGAATGATTAGTTCGTCCGCAGTACGGACCCTTCTATTGACTTTAACCCTCTGGGGTCCGAGGTCATTTTGGGGCCCTTGAGATGTTTTGACATGCCCTGATATTTGTGCTTTTTTCAGCTACTTAAAACATACTATTGACCAACATGTATTTTTTTTTGTATTCAGCACAAACTGTGCTACAATAATATGTGACCAAGATGGATGTACATGTTTGCATTTTTTAGAAAAAAAATATTATGCGTGGTTAGTACGTTTTGGGAAAAAAAATGTAGCTGAAATAAGGCCTTAAAACCCACACTAAATAGTCCTGAATAAGACTTTTGAGTAATCAGTCTTGTAGGCTAGAATATTTACTTCAAAATTATGTGAAAATCATTCTGCTTACTCATTCACAGAAAACTATATATTGATTTAAAATTTTCAAGACATGTTTTGTGATCGAGGGTCTATATGCGAGGGAGTGGTAATGGCCATGAATATTAAGTGAGTCTCACCTGAGAGACAAAGGGCCCTCCCCTATGGGGCCCTAATGGCCCATCAGTGTGACTGTGACTGTGAGGCAGGTAAGAGAAAATGTGAGGACATTGAAAAAAAGGGTTTTTTAAATTATTTGTGTTTTATTTACAACACAGTATAATCAAAACATACATAATGAAGGTCAAAGACACATTATTGTGCACACTGATCTAACCACAGAGATGTGAACTGACAACAGATTCTGTTCAACAAGTGAAACAAGTAAATCATACCTGATATTTATTTTAAGTGTTTCTACTTCTTTCCATGGATTCAAGAAGAAAAAAACATAATCAGTAGAAAAGGAGCTTGTTTTAACATAGAATATCAGTGTAGTTGAACATGTGATGTTGGTGCAGCGCTCTCAGAGGAAAACAGTTTGAAGAGACATCAGGATTCATCTGGTGCTGGTATCTGATTCAATAAAATACAAACAAAAAACATTTGTGAGCATGTTAATATCAGGAACATCTGTATATATATATATATATATATATATATATATATATATGTATTGTAGCCATAGACTCACACATGCTTTGAACTATCATAAAAAAGAGAAAGAAATCTTATATCTGAGAAACTAATTATTATTGTTTAGCACGTTATTAAAATCTATTTCTGAACAGAGTAGGCTATTAATAATAAACATGTACTAAACATACTTAGACTCGTAGCATTCATCATGTTACAGTGTACACTCATATTACTTTTATTGTTTTATATAGAGCATGAAAACATCATCGCGCCGTAAGAAATTTAAATACAGTGAATTGCCCCTCATATTCAAAATGTTTTACACGATTTCAAACATTGTAGTCAGGAATTATAGTTTGGGAAAAACCCAACTATGATTTTGTAGTCATATAGTCTAGTATGTATGATTTTATAGTAGCCTATGACATGACTCTCATGACACAGACTCAAGCATGCTTTGTACTATAAAAAATGATATTTTATATCTGAGAAACTAATTATTATTGTTTAGCATGCTATTACAATATATTTGTGAACAGAGTATTAATAATAAACATTGTCTAAACATTCTTAGACGCGTAGCATTCATCATGTTGTAGTTTGGGAAAAACCCAACTAACTGTTCAAGTTATGACACAATAACACGGTAACTAATGCAAAAAAGAAACATAACTTACTCATCAGATCGATCTCCTCTTCTGGATGAAATCGTGTTCTTCTTTCGAGGGAAATCCTTTCTTTACTCAGCGTGAACAGTAACAGTAGCCGCGATGAGGACCTCCGCTCTTTGTTTTGGGCGTTTACACGCGCTCACGCACCACGTGGCTATTTACATATGAACGGCGCCAGTAGCGCGAGGGCGTGAACTCATTAGAGATAATGAGTCAGACGGGAAAGATTGAACATCGTGTTGGTTTCATACGGATTACTTCATCACAGAATGTTTGTTTTCGATAGGACTTGCTTCATTTCGAAGTAGACACTTCAGGGTTTCTATAGATATAACTCCCATGTCTCTGTGTTGAGTATTCGCTGAGTTACAGTTCATTTTAGTGACGCGTTTCTCAAAACAGTTTGCGGAGACGGAGAAGACAGAGAGCGCACCCTGTTTATTTTCTTATTTCTCCAAAAGCACAAAGTTGTGTTGTTATTGTGAGTGTACTCAAAAAAAAGTAGACACTTAACAGTTTCGATTGATGTATAACACTTATTTCTGTGACCAAAATCAACAGAGTATTTTTAGTGTCTTTTGCACTGATCTTAAAAAAAACGATCTGGTATCGCCGGCGATACAGCCGACCCCAGAGAGTTAAGGAAAATTATTCCTCTGGCCACGACAAATAATTTTCTTAACGAAGCAGTGCTCCGAGCATTGTAGCAAGATCGGACGTTAAAGTGACTTAGTTCTGAGAGCAGCAGACACAGACAACCAAGTGTGAATACATATGGATGTTTATTAAACTACACTACAGGGGAACATGCAACATCGAACTAGACACAGACATACACACATTAAACATAGATGCCAACGCAAGGAAGGCACGGAGAGAGAGAGAGAGAGAGAGAGAGAGAGAGAGCGCTCGCGTGCAAGAGAGAGTGTGGCAGGATTTTAACATCAGCTAACTACAACCTGGGTTTGAATCATTAGAAAATCATATCACCTTAATTAAAAGGGGACGAAGCCTAGAAGCGCATCTAGATAGTTAACAAGCGGTTACTTGCATGGTTTTTGTGGGTGCTGAGTAAAGTATCCTGCTGCATGTATAATGCGTAGATTCCCGGGGGGGGGGATTCCTTTAGGAATAAAAGCTTCGTCCTTCCAGCCATGGGTTGATTAGTCCGAAGTGAGTTGCCAAAGTTACCGAACTTAAAATTGCCAGAAGATCGGGCTCCCCCGGAAGGGGAGCCGCGAGGTTTCCCAGGTGATAAGTGTGTCTCCAGGGCACTTTTGGTAGAAGAGAGAGAGCGAGGGAACTGTGCGTGGGCTCTTTAAAGTCTGCGAAGAGTCACACCTCTCAGGATGGGCTTGACCAATGAGAAAGGCTGAATTTCCAAGCGGGAGTTTGGAAATACTGGGGGGTTTATGGCCCTTTGTCTGAGAGCATGTTAATTTGCAAAAGGGGTTGGATTGAAAGTTATTATACAAACTATTAAAGATTCTTAGGACACTGATATGTTGCATAGGTATCAACATGTAATATTCACTCTCATTTAGATCATCCGAAGACGAATTGATAGAGACCAAACATGTTACGGTCAGAGTGATATTAACTAGTGATCTATTATAAGCATGCATAAAACAGTATAAAATACACAAAAACAGTAATAATATACACAATGACTTAATGATATGTGTGCTCATTCAAAGAAAGGTTTTTCTATGAATTAATTAGAGAAGAGTCCATTTTATGGCATAATGTCCTTTTCCTAAAGTGGATATGAAGTGAGTGTTGCTCAACCATTTGCATTCCTTCGAGCAATAAAACTAGTGTTATCTGATGGGTTGCCATGGCACCGGGGGTGGTCTGGAGGCATCTGCAGACATAGGGGCACCCAAGAATGTGTATTGGGTGAGGGGTCTGTGATTATTTGTTTAATCTAATAACTAGTCTCATTTGTTAAATCAAATGAGAAATTGTGTCTGATTGGTCCAAATGCTACATGTGGTATGCTGTGGTGTGAGTGTGTACTGTTGATTGCTGTTTCCATCCTGTCTAGGTGTGCCACCTGAAGTTCTGAAGAAGTTGATAGTAGTATAGTTTAATTTGGATTTTTCTCCTGTGCCTGTCATATATTAATATAGATGGTATTTTATTGTTATAAATAAAGTTTTCATTAATTGACTCCACTCAGCCTGATACCTGACTCAACCGTATCGAACCTGTGAGCTTTGCTCTGAAAAGGTGTGTTCCCCGGACACTAAAATGGGGTGGCATAGTCGGTGTTTGTGTAGCGGCCCCCTTGTGGTGGCCTGATCATTAAGTCACTAAGTATGTGTGAGGGCTGTTAGGTGATAAGATACTTCAGCCCCTTTGAATAGAAACTGCCATACTTGGCATAGTCCATAACACGTATTTCTGACTCCCCTCTCCCTCGTGCCCTCCACATAAGTATGACCTGAACCATTTGAGTACCATCCCAGAAAGCCCAACCCAGTTTTCCAGTCTCTCTAGAAGTATGTTATGATCAACAGTGTCAAACGCAGCACTAAGATCTAGTAGTACCAGCACTGATATTTTGCCAGAATCAGAATTGAAGCGAATATCATTTATTATCTTAAGTGCGGTCTCTGTGCTATGATGTGCTCGGAAACCAGATTGAAAATTGTCCAGGTATCCATTGGTCTATAGTTGTTCAACATTGTGCTATCAAGATTGCACTTTTTCAGAAGGGGCTTAACAACTGCAGTTTTCAGGGAGTTTGGAAAAGTCCCAGAAAGAAGTGAAGCATTCACCACTTCTAAGAGATCTGCTTCTAAACAGTGAAGCACACTTTTGAAAAAAGATGTGGGAAGTGTGTCAAGATAGCATGTTGACGATGTAAGGTGCTGTACTATTTCTTTCAAAATTTTCCTATCAATTGCTTTAAAAACAGACATAGTCACTTCTTTTTGAAATTGCGGTCGAATCTGTGTGACCTCTGCAAAACTAGAAGATGTGCCAATCTCCTTTCTGATATTATTGATCTTCTCAGAAAAGAAGGAAGCAAACTCATTGCATTTACTGTCGGAGAGCATTTCACTGGGAATCTGACTTGAGGGGGGGGGGGGGGTTGTCAGTCTCCACATTGAAAGCATAAAGGCTGTCTTTATAGATGCTTTAGTGAATTTCAAGTTCTGTCTTCCGCCACATCCGCTCAGCTTTTCTGCATTGTCTTTTCATACTCTGAACTGCTGTTGATTTTCTCCATGGTGATTTTTGTCTGCCATTCTTCTTGCTGACCTTTACCGGAGCAATATCATCAATAACGTTCTTAACTTTTGAGTTAAATGAATCCAGGAGAAGATCAACAGAGTCTGCAGAAATGCTTGGTGTTAAAGATATAGCCTTCATAAATAGCGCACTAGTGTTCTCGTTAATGCATCTCTTTCTGACAGAGACAGATCTAGATTCAGTGGTAACAGAGATCAATATATCAAAGAAAATACAGAAGTGATCATATAGTTCTACATCCTTAATAACAATGGATGAAATGTTTAGACCTCTACTGATGAGTAAATCTAGAGTGTGTCCACGATTGTGTGTTGGTCCATGTACATGCTGGATCAGGTCAAAAGTGTTTAAAACAGTTATAATTTCTTTTGCAGTTTTGATTTCTGCATTATCTATGTGAATATTAAAATCCCCTGCAATAGTAAAACAGTCAAACTCTGAGGAAATCATTGATAACAGTTCTGTGAACTCTTCAACAAAGGCTGGAGAGTATTTTGGAGGCCTGTAAATAATGATAAACAGAATGCGTGGAGCACCTTTCAGCACAATACCTAGATATTCAAAGGATAAATACTGACCAAATGACACTTGCTTGCATTGATAAACATCTTTAAATAGAGCATCTCCACCTCCACCTCTCCTAACAGTCCTGCAGACACTTGTAAAGTTAAAGTTAGGAGGGGCTGTTTCACTGAGGACTGTTGCACTGCAGCTGTCTTCAAGCCATGTTTCATTTAGAAACATAAAATCCAGGTTGTTTGTGGTTATTAAATCATTGATCAGAAATGATTTATTTTTTTAGTGAGCGAATGTTTAAAAATGCTAACTTGAAGTAATTACATTTTGTCTCTACAGTAATCTTAGATTGACGCATTATAGGCCGCAGATTAGATGGGTCAGCCGTACGGCTTGAGAAGGCCTTAGACTTTCTATCACGTGATAAAACAGAAATATAGAAGGCTACAGGCACACTGGGTTCCCGCTTGTTCTGTGAACATTTATGAGTGTTGCTGCTAATATAGCGGGGACCCGACACATATCACTGAGAGGTGTTATCAGTTGTTTTGGTTCACCTACAGCCGATGGAGGAGGGTTTGGGCCCTGGCGTTGTGGCAGCGGTCGGAGAGCTCTCACAGGAGGAGGAGGGAGAGCTGGGCCTGCTGTCTTTGGTGGTTGTGGGGCCCGCTGTTTTGTAGTTGATATCTGGGGGCTTGAAGCAAAAGAGTGGGAGAGTTTGGTCCCAGCATACACCAGTTCCTCCATTTTCTGTGAGAAGCTTAGAAGTGGAGATGCTGGAGAGAGGGATAGTGTGTCTGGTGAGATGGGCTCTGGCTCTGGTGTTTCCGGTGGCTGTGAAATGCTGTCCTGGCTTCCCTGGCTGTTTTCCAGATAGTTGTCCTTGGGTGCTGAGTCTTGGAGCTGTTGTAGTACATCACAGTCTGTCTGTGATGAGCTCTGTGGGCAGGGCTCAGCCGGGATAGTTTCCATGAGGAAAGCTTTTTTTGGCTGCGTGTCGTTATCAATGTCCTTGTGGGATGTGTCAACCACAAGATGACTCTGAGGCTGACATGAAGTCCTGTGGTCACTCATACTCTGTCCAGGTGTGTGTGTGCCATTGAGGCTGAGTGGATTGGCACACACTACTGAAGGATGACGGAGGGAGAAATAGATATTGTCCTTTAGGACTCTTGCACCTGGTTTGTTTGGGTGGAAGCCGTCCAGTTTAAACAGTTGTCTACGGCCCCAGAAAATATTGAAGTTGTTGATGAAGTTGACTCCTTTTGTACTGCAGGTTCTTTGTAGCCATGTATTCAGCCCAAGCAGCCGTGAAAACATGTTAGTTCCCCTTGCTGGGAGTGGTCCACTGATGAACGACTGAACTTCAAGTCTTTGAAGTGTTTCAAAGAGTTCACTGAAATCCTTCTTAAGCAGTTCTGACTGCTTTTTTCCGAATATTGTTCTTCCCCACATGGATGATGATTTGATTTGCAGTCTTGTGCTTCATCAGAATGTTCCGAAGTTCCTTGTTCACATCAGAGACGGTTGCTTGAGGAAAGCAGCATGTAGTTGTAGTCCTGCTACTGATGTTTCTGATAATAGAGTCGCCCACTATCAGAGTCCTGTGCTCGGCTGCGCTCTGAGCTGAGTGCCGCTGTCTGCTCGACCTCGAGCGCCTGTTAGTAGCGATGTTAGCTGCTGGCTGATTCGATCCATGTTTTGTCACATTTGGGGATTCCTCACCCACATTCATTAATGCTTCAAATCGGTTCTCAAGATGTATAGGGGGTTGTAGAATGCCAGTGGTTCCCAAACTGGGTGGCGCGGAGTTATGATAAGGGGGCCTGGCATGGCTACTGTACATACAGCCAACCAATATTTATAGGGATGCACCGAAATTTCAAAAGAGCAGAACATCCAATGAGCCGAAAATATCTGCCGCGCCGCCCGGCAGTATTCAGCGCGCGCTCTCTCTCTCTCTCTCTCTCTCTCTCTAATTACTGCCGTCGTGACACTCCGCTGAATATTCCGCTCTATGAATGTGCGCAAAGCAAAGTCCGCTCAAATAACGCACCGACAGAAAATTTCTATGTATACTTGTTCCTGTACTGCACAATGGTGGTAAAATGACGCCACCCTCTCGTGATGCTATGCTCTACTCACGTGCTCTGATAATAATAGCTTTGTAGGACTATAAAAAAAGTTATATCCGATTCTGTTTCATAGAACTGAATAAAAATAATATATTGGGGGGGTCTTCTTTTTTTTTATTCTGCAAAAGGGGGGTCCGGCAGAAAAAGTTTGGGACCCACTGGTCTAGGAGATGATGTTAATGCTAGTAGACAATCGTTTTTTTTTATTATCTTCTTACAGAGTATGTGCACATATTACTCCCTAAAACATGGCAAGCTTTTAGATACATACTTTTTTATAGGCTCCAGCTGGTCCTATAAAGCAGTAACAGAATATCGATTAAAAAAGAAAAAGAAAAAAGACATGCAACAGAAAAGGCCAGAAAAGGATTATAAAACATACACAGTTAAACTAAAACATTAAGTGAATATATGAAAAAACAATCAAGTAGGATACACTATTTTGCTAAACATTGACAGATGTAAATAGGCTGATGGAAATTCAGGTGCATCTCAATAAATTAGAATGTAGTGGAAAAGTTCATTTATTTCAGTAATTCAACTCAAATTGTGAAACTCGTGTATTAAATAAATTCAATGCACACAGACTGAAGTAGTTTAAGTCTTTGGTTCTTTTAATTGTGATGATTTAGGCTCACATTTAAAGAGATAACCGGTTAATTTTATTTTGGCGCTTTTCCACTGCATGGTACGACTCGGCTCGGCACGGTACGGCACGGCTCAGTTCGGCTCGGTTTGCGTTTCCACTGCAGTTTAGTACCGCTTTAGAGTGGGCGGGATTATTCACGTGTCGTTATAGTTGCGCCGCCTCTACTGCCGTGACATCATCGTAAACGCGCCAAAAACAAACACACAACAATGGAGCATATCGACGGAATGGTGTTCTTCATTCTCGGCATGTGGATGTTTTTAACAGTTTGTAGGTCCGGTGGTAGCCGTGTGCGGCCAAGAGCTTAGCGACCTCCTGGAAAACTTTTTCATTCCGCGTCGCCCCAACAAGATCTCGCTGGATCCGCTCCTCGGCTATCAACGAGAGGAACGTATGTAGTTCCTCAGCAGACCACGAAACAGCCATTTTTTGGTTGATACAAACAAAAGTTGCGACCGATCCTTTGCTGGCTGTGCTGATTTAAATCTAGCGGGTCTGTTGTGTCTCGTGTCGCAAGTTCAGTGACGCAGTAATGACGATTTTCTCCGGCCAATCAGTGATCAGCAGAGTTTACACGTCACGGTTTGGTAACGGTACGGTTCGCTTGGAACCTCGGCCGAGGTGGTACTAAAAAAACCCAGTGGAAAACCCCCCAAAAGTGAGCCGTACTGAACCGTACCGTGCCGTACCATGCAGTGGAAAAGCGCCATTTGTGTAGCCTGCCTTATTTCGGCCTAATGTTACAACCTTTTCCCAGAAGCCAGGAATGATATGGTATTAAGAAAAGGTCTGAAATCTTTACACTGAGGGCAGTGTTGGGTTAGTTACTCAAAGAATGTAATATATTACTCATTACTAGTTACTCCTTTCAAAAGTAATATTGTTACTTTACTTATTACTTTCTGGCAACAGTAATTAGTTACACTACTAGTTACAATACTTTTTCTTCACGCCCCACAGAAGTTGTAACTGTATCTTCCAGATAAAATTCTTCTAGAATGTTACAAATAACACATTTCTGCCTCATTTGACCAAAATCCGCATCGGATCGCAGTCAGAAGTTATTACAAACACTCAATAGTGATTGATAGTGACATTCATGTAGAAGTGTTGTATTCATTTCAGTAATTGTCATGTGTAGCTTGAAGTAATTTTTCCATTACCCATATGCGATTAAATTTTGTTATGTATTTTAGCAAATCACATGAGTTTGTTAATTTTCCAAAAATATTTTTAATTATATTAATATAATGTACCACATGCTGATCAGAGGGATGTAATGCCAGAGTAAAGTAAAGTCACAACTTACACAACAGATCTTTTTTCCTGACAAAATCAATATAATGCAATATTTCTATCTGCTGAATGTAAGCTTTTCCATATTCCACACTTGTCTGCTGCACCGGGGACATCACATGCATGTGCAAGTCATGAAAATTATGAAAATAAATCTAGGAATTATTTGATTGTTAGATTCTAAATCAGCGGGGTTGAGGCATTAAAAGTAACTAAGCTGTTTTATGGAAAGTATCTGTAATATTATTACTGAAATCTTATTAATAATTAGTTACACTACTAGTTACTGCAAAAAGTAATATTATTACAGTAACTAGTTACTGCTCAACACTGCTGAGGGGTAAGTGTGTCTTCCAGTGTCGGCTGCTGGTCTTTCAAAGAGGGGAAGCTCATTTTCGGCCTACATCATAAAAATTGTCCATTTATTTATACTTAAATTCTGCCCTACTTTCCTTTTCAAGAAAATGCTCTGTGACCCTGTCGTACCAACTAGGCGTCTTTTCCAGTGACACTAGCCTAGCCTACTGTATGAATGAATGAATGAATGAATGAACAAACAAACAAACAATCTAAAAAACAAGATATTTGTTATGGGGCTGACGAGACGTGAGACGTGCGGATCCAAGTGCAAGCATTTATTAACAGGCATGGTCATAAATACAGGCAGGGTCGAGCAATGGCTAACAGGTATGGCAGGGACAAGACAAAGAGTAATCCTAGGGCAAGCGAAGGTCGACGATCGGCGAACAGTATCCAGTGGGCAAGGCAGAGAGAAAATCCAGGGAACACGGGCTAGAATCCAATAGGGGTGCAAACAGTGTCCAAACGGCAAGGCAAGGGTTAATCCAGGAAAAACGGGTTAGAAATAAACATGGGAAAACACAATCCAAAACAGGCTGGGGAAAACAAGGAAAACTGACAGGGGCTCTGTAGAGTTGCTACGGCTAGGGGAGCGGTAAACGCATACAATACTCGGCCACGAGGGAGAGAATGTCCAGGGTTTAAATAGTGTGTGTGATTAGTGATGCTGTGTGATCAGTGCCTACAGCTGTGTGTGCAATCAGTGCAATGAATGATGGGAAATGAAGTCCAGTGTTATGTATGGTGTGAAAGTCAATATGATGAGTGACCTCTGATGGTGAATGAACAGAAGTGCACAGAAAGGATTCGTGACAATATTAAACTCGACGGAGGAAATGTGGGAGTTAGGTTAAACTGAAACAAGGAATGTGGTGTATAATAGGGTTGTCACAATACCATAAAAATGTCTTACGATACAGCTTAAGTTATAATTCAATTCTACAAAATGAATAAAAATTTAATAAATAAATAGATGTAAGTAAAAACAGACAGTATTATTCTCTGAATACTTAATTAATGTGAATGAATGACTGTCTATTGTTATCCATGAAATGATCTAAACAAAACTCATCTTAGCACTGCACAGAAGCTGCATGAAGTGACATTTAGATGTGCCATTTATTCATTTAGACTGTATTTATAATTGCATGAATAATGTTATGAGATTAATGTTTTAAATACTAAATTCTGAATATAGAAATATGTTGGAAAATAATGTAATATGCCTACTTTTAGACGGGAAACTTAAAAACGCCCAGCAGGTGGCAGAAGTTCGTGACTGAGTCATTCAAACGATTCTTTCAAAACGGCTGAATCCTTCAGGAGCGAATCAAATGACTGTTTTTATGAATGGCTCAGTGAATCAGTGATTCGCCCAAATCAATGCGGATTTGGATTCGAACACGAACTAAACAAAAACAGCACTCTTGCTCGTGTCGTATTGCCTAAGTGTCAGGAGCATTTTTTTTGCTGGCGTATCTTGAAATTTCCGATTTAGCAGCATGTATATTAAAACATAACATTATAAATTAATAAAAAATATATATAATGATTGATAAGAACCAAGTGCAAAGCCGCGATGGGACTGAGCTCGAATAGCTTCAGCGTCAGCCACTTTTTATAGGACAAAATCGCTGTCAATCAAAAGGAGATGCAGACCGTCCAATCATCACGCAGAAGCCCGGAGTCCAGGCCCGCCCACTCCTCCATTCACCCCCAGAGACGCTGAGCGTCTGTGGTCGGGACATAATCACAGCATTTACCCAATCAAGTCAAGTCAAGTCACCTTTATTTATATAGCGCTTTTACCAATACAGATTGTCAAAGCACTTAACAGTATCAAATTGGAGGACAGAGTGTCAGTAATATATAATAAGATTAAACATTTAATTTTCAGTCAAAGGCATTTCATTATTGAATTCAGAGATGTCATTGTCTAGCTCAGTTCAGTTTAAATAGTATCTGTGCAATCAAATCAGCGATAATCGATAGAAATTAGGTGTCCCCAACTGAGCAAGCCAGAGGCGACAGCGGCAAGGAACCAAAACTCCCTCCGTGACAGAATGGAGAAAAAAACCTTGGGAGAAACCAGGCTCAGTCGGGGGGCCAGTTCTCCTCTGACCAGATGACACCCGCAGTTCAAAAGTTTCAGGTTCTAACGATAGTAGTATTATGTAGTTAGGTATTTTGTTATATTTTTTAGTTTTAATGTATTTTAATCGAGGTCTCTGGGGGTCATCTGAGTGTCCTGGTCTCCGCTGACGATCAGGGCTGCAGACATCATCTCTTGGTGCTGATCCACCATCTGATCATAGGAAAGAAACAGACAAATATTAGCGTAGATGCCATTCTACTTACGATGTAACGAGTACATCGTGTGTTATGGGAAGTGTTCCCGGTTCCGGTTGATCTAATTAATGCAGCCTAACAATCCTTTAACGGATTTGAATAATAGAAGCGTATTAGTGTGTTACGTGTACGCCAGGGTAAAGAGATGGGTCTTTAATCTAGATTTAAACTGACAGAGTGTGTCTGCCTCCCGAACAGTGTTAGGTAGATTGTTCCAGAGTTTGGGTGCTAAATAGGAAAAGGATCTGCCGCCCGCAGTCGATTTTGATATTCTAGGTATTATCAAACGGCCAGAGTTTTGAGAACGCAGCGGACGTGGAGGACTATAATACGATAAGAGCTTGCTCAAGTACTGAGGAGCTAAACCATTCAGGGCTTTATAAGTAATTAACAAGATTTTAAAATCTATCCGATGTTTGATAGGGAGCCAGTGCAGTGTTGACAGAACCGGGCTAATATGGTCATATTTCCTGGTTCTAGTAAGGACTCTAGCTGCTGCATTTTGGACTAACTGTAGTTTGCTGATCAAGCGTGCAGAACAACCACCCAATAAAGCATTACAATAGTCTAACCTTGAGGTCATAAACGCATGAACTAACATTTCTGCATTTGAGGTTGAGAGCATAGGTCGTAATTTAGATATGTTTTTGAGATGAAAAAACGCAGTTTTACAGATGCTAGAAACATGGCTTTCAAATGAAAGATTGCTATCAAACAGCACACCTAGGTTCCTGACCGATGAAGAAGAATTGACAGAGCAGCCATCAAGTGTTAGATAATGTTCTAGGTTGTTACATGTGGGGTTTTTAGGTCTGTAAAGGCAAGTTTTTGCAAGTCCCAGGCGTTAACTGCATGATATGTAATAATTTCAAACTGTCTTCCCTCCAGTTATTTTTGCCAGTTCTCCACCACCGAAAAAAAACAAAAAACATTCCTTCTCAGAGATGGCATATGATTATCTGCTCCCTGAAGCAATTGTGAGGCAAACATGTCAACACCTGAGATCGTGTGATGATCACAGTGACAGCACAGCTTTCTCATACTGTGAACTCACACTAAACTAATAGAATGAGAGTGATGCCAAGGAGTCCGTATAAAATGTGTGTATGAGTGTGAATATGAATGAGAAGGACTCAATGCTAAAGAGTTTTTTCTATTGTCGGGCCAGTGGTTATTTAATTTTTTTTTTTCTACTTGCCCTGGACACAGTGCTTGAATTGAGCAGGGGCTGGGAGGATCCGGGATCCCCTATAAAAATAGACAAAGGGATCCCCCAAATATTTTTATTTTAGTAAAGAATTAGAATTAGAAAAATCTGCTTAAATTCATGTAGTTAGTATATGGAAATTGTTGAGTCCCCTGCCCACACCCCACCCAAATGTGATTAAACTGTGTTTGATCCAAGTGTCACAATGGCTGGCCTGATTTGGTCATTATTTGAAGGAAAGATGAGATGTTTTGTGTGTAATTCAGAGGCGAATTTTGTTTCTGTCTCTGCTGTGTCCAATATTTCCTGTAAGAAAAGAATCCTAGCCTACCTTCTGTGGTCTTTACTGTTTCTTCATGTTTCAGACCCTGTCTGATTAGTAAACATTTGCATTTTAAATTTACAATACACAATATTGTCCAAAGTTTGGGATCAGTATGATTTTTAATGGGTTTTTTTTTTCTCTTCTGCTCATGTCTACATTTATTCAACACATTAAAAACAATAATACTGTGAAATATATTTACAATATAAAATAACTTTATATTTTTCCAGTCTTCACATGATTCTTCAGAAATCATTCTAATATGGAGTTTGAGCTCTGTTAAGTCAGTTCTTTATCGTCTATTTTCTATCTTAAAATCGATTTTATACACCATCATTTTCGTTTCTATCACACGTGAATATATCCCATACTGCATTCTACAACAAAAACAATCAGAGTTGCCTTGTTATCACTAGATTTATTTTGATTACCCGAGTCCGCTATTAGCATCACTGCTAATCTCGCTTTCACAGCTAATACTCTATTCACACACATTACCATTGTTTCATTGTTACTTGCTTTAATGGCGGATTTGTGTCTCCCTTGTAGGTGAGGACGTGTTTGAGCTGCATTCGGTGCAGCTGGAGCTGGAGACCGTGGAGAAGCAGATCCGCGTTCTGGTGGGTTACAAAAATTAACTACAGTACAATGAAGTGCAACTGTAGATTTACAGTATAATGAAGTACATATACAATATAACTGCAGTTCAGTGATAAACTGAAATACACGTGAAAATTTCAGATGCAAAAACTTCTAAGTCTGTCTGATTAAATTAATTTTTCAACACCTAACCCTAACCGAATAAAACGCGTCAGCAAAATATATTTAAATAGATTAATTTTTTTATTAATTGTATTTATTTTTTATGAGCATTTTTTAAATAAAGCTCATATGATTAGGTTCAGTAATTTCACTTTAATGGCAATGAGGTTCTTTTCATTGCCAATAAAGTCTTCTTGTATAGGCCCTGTACTGGGTAAGTGTTTGTTTATTTATTTATTTTCAATTGTATTTTTTTGTAAATGTAAACTTCCTATAAAATATTCGTACAAAAATATTTTTCTGCAAAAAAAAAAAATTGCCTATGGAATATTTCACCCGCATAGATTAATAGCCCGCACGTGAGAACTTCCTTTGCGCCAACGGTCGGTGTCCTGACAACGAGTCTCGCGAGCAGCTGATTACTCATAACGGTAAATCAGCGTATTTTCAGTAGTGTCTACTGCAGGATGGATATAAAAGTATTTAATACGTTTTGGTTTGGCAACATCGTTCACATGTGAACTATCATAACACTCTTTGGAGTGTTACAAGCTGTTTGTGCATAGATAAAAACCCTGAAGTTGCAAAGACTAAAGTCTCAAAACCAAAGAAATATTCTTTATAAAAGTTAAGACTCTGCCACACCCCCCTAAAATGGCTCATTCAAACACCGACAGTTGTCCAGAAGACAATCATTGACACCCTTCACAAGGAGGGTAAGCCACAAACATTCATTGCCAAAGAAGCTGGCTGTTCACAGAGTGCTGTATCCAAGCATGTTAACAGAAAGTTGAGTGGAAGGAAAAAGTGTGGAAGAAAAAGATGCACAACCAACCGAGAGAACCGCAGCCTTATGAGGATTGTCAAACAAAATCGATTCAAGAATTTGGGTGAACTTCACAAGGTTAAGTTTCCACAGTCTGTGATGATTTGGGGTGCAATGTCATCTGCTGGTGTTGGTCCATTGTGTTTTAGAGCACTTCATGCTTCCTTCTGCTGACCAGCTTTTAGAAGATGCTGATTTCATTTTCCAGCAGGATTTGGCACCTGCCCACACTGCCAAAAGCACCAAAAGTTGGTTAAATGACCATGGTGTTGGTGTGCTTGACTGGCCAGCAAACTCACCAGACCTTCTCTATGGGGTATTGTCAAGAGAAAAATGAGAAACAAGAGACCAAAAAAATGCAGATGACCTGAAGGCCGCTATCAAAGAAACCTGGGCTTCCAGACCACCTCAGCAGTGCCACAAACTGATCACCTCCATGCCACGCCGAATTGAGGCAGTAATTAAAGCAAAAGGAGCCCCTACCAAGTATTGAGTACATATACAGTAAAGGAACATATTTTCCAGAAGGCCAACAATTCTAAAAATGTTTTTTTTTTTTATTGGTCTTATGAAGTATTCTAATTTTTTGAGATTTTCTTTTAAATGTGGTTTTTGTTAAATATGAGCCAAAATCATCACAATTAAAAGAACCAAAGACTTAAACTACTTCAGTCTGTGTGCATTGAATTTATTTAATACACGAGTTTCACAATTTGAGTTGAATTACTGAAATAAATGAACTTTTCCATGACATTCTAATTTATTGAGATGCACCTGTATGTGAAAGCAAAAGTACTTTATTTGGCCTTCCCAAAGTAGATGCATTTAGGAATAATTATTACTTACAACAGAACAGCAACGCATTTTATGGACGACTGTTTCCTGAACCTAGGAGAGGAGGTAATTCTGACTTTGCTATGACAATCTGGCGCTTCTGAATCAGTGACTGTATGTTTTGTTATTAGTTTAAGTATTTGCTATTGACTGTTCAAATGCGGAGTTTAGCGCGGCTTGTGCATCTCTTTGTCTTGTCGCTAAAGTATTGTGCTTATAAGCTAGATATGAACGATCATTTGAAGCATATTGTATGTTTTATAAGCAGTGAAATAAGCATGTATTTGACTGAAATTCCAGAATTGTCAGCAAACTGCATGTATAGCACCATGAATGTTTATATGATTGTCAACCAATGGAATGCTACATTTTATTCTTTCCGACATTAAAGCACTTGAACACGACAAGCTCGTAATCACGACTTCATAAGTGGGAAATAGGAAATTTCCGATAGCATGTGAAGGCAGCATAAGAATCAGTGCAGTTCCTCCTGTACATAGCTGCACTAAATGCAGCAGAGCTGGCACAAACCTAGAACAATGGTAAGATAATTATCAAATTCTTTAATGAATGACATAATTAATAAACTTTGATTAATAGTATGGTATGCCTGGAGAGTCAAGCCAGGTCCTGTCAGTGGGACAGTGGTCCTGATTGCAAGAGAGTGGTTAAGGTAGGAGTAGACTGTCTAATATAGTTACATTATCTTTTCATATCTTGCTATATTCATAATGTATAACATGCCTATATGATTAGCCCTAGCAGAAAAAAGACAAACACAATCATATTGAATATGGCTCCATTCATAATGTATGCAACAAGTAATGACAGTGGTGGAAGTTTTTAATTTTTTTTAATGGTCAATTTACACTATACCTCTGTTTTTCATCTCAGGAGAACGCTTTACAGTGGTGTCACCAGCGATCTGTCTGACCTATCAGTCCTCCAAGTGGCAGAAGTGTTAAAAAAAAACATACCATTACACTATCACAGTTATTAGTATTTTACATAACTATTACACTGTATTAAAGTTTCTCAAATTTACGTGTTTATATTTACATGTTTAGATTACACTGGTGAGCAAGAAATAAGGGACCAGGATAGAGCTGATGGAGGGAGGAGCCAAGATGGAGACAGGAGGAGACAGGCGGGACCCAAACCCCAGCCAGGATGGCGGCCCACGGTGGAGCTGACAGAGGGAGGAGCCATGGTGAAGGAAGGGCTGACGCTCCAAGGGGCCGACCAACAGCGGCAGAGCAGGTGGCGCCCGAGGCTGAGAGCCGATGAGCCAGGGCGACGGGGAGGATCTGGAGGGCCAAGGCGCAGCCGGAGAAGTGGTGTCTAGAGGTGGTGGATGGTTGACGACTGACCATGGTGAAGCTGGAGGGAGCCCGGCAGAGCTGGTGGATTGACGTACCACGGCGGGGAGGAGGGAGCTAAGAGCCATGGTGGAGCCACTGGGTCAAAGGGCAGATGCGGAGTCCGGGACTCAGAGGCTGGAGGCGGAGACAAGGGATCCTCCAGCCATGACGCCGATGGAGACTGGCAGACCCGTGGCGATTCCCACTGCACAGACGGTGGCCTGAGGGTGAGCTGAGGGACTGACAGGAGACAGCGGTTGTGGAGCTGAAGAGGCAGGGATGACAGGAGGAGGCAAGAGAGGGAGGGAGGCAAGAGAGAGAGGGAGGGTGGGAATTTGCGAGCATCAGGGCTTTCTGGGATGGTGTGTGCTGCCCACACACACCAGATGGGCAACCACTGGGCAACATCCGTGGTCACACGACAAGGAATAAATATGAGAGCATTCTCTCATGTGGAATAAATAAAGTACTAAGAATTCAGTATCTGCTCATCCTAAGCAGTGGTGCAGTTTCTTCCAAGCCCTCGCACTCCCGTTCTTCATCCATCGGCACGTGCTCAGTAGCCAGCGCTCGCACCTGATCGGATGGATTAGGCTCTCACGCCGGGGGCAATCCTCGGTTCTGTCGCTCTCTCTGGCAGTGGCTTGTCGGTTGCGGCGAACAGACTACGACTTAAATAACATGGCAAATGAGGATAGTAGACATGACACACCTGAACATAATGATACAATCAGACACAAGGGAAAACTAGGTCACGGGCACATGAGGGAAGAAAACACAACAAAAGTCCATGAAAACTAAAAAGAACAGAACATGGGTGTGACACTCATATTGTCAGTCGAAGATCTATTTTTAATAAAGCCCACCTGGTCTTTATGTATAATTTTAGGTAAAATACCTTCTAATCGTAAGGCCAACAATTTTGTTAACAATTTGAAGTCTACATTTAATAAACTTATCAGACGGTAATTAGCAGGATCCATCGCATCTCTTACTGGTTTTGGTATGAGAGTTATTATGGCTTCATTAAACCTGACAGGCAGCATATTATCCTCAAGTACCTCTGAATATACCTCAGTTAAATTTGGGGTCAACTCATCAACAAAGTTTTTGTAATATTCTGCTGGGAATCCGTCAGAGCCTGGTGACTTGCCAGATTTCAAAAGACATTATAATAATTCTGACCTCTTCTTGTGTTATCGGAGCATCTAGTAAGTCTCGTTCATCAGGGGATAAAGTGGGCAATACAACATTGGCTAAAAAGTCTTTTAATGTTTTCTGACTATTGCTAGATTCTGATGTGTGTAGTTTTGAATAAAACTGGTTAAAAACTATTAATTTCTTTTGTCAGAGGTAAGCACCTCATTTCCCTCCTTAATTGCAGGTATGATGTGAGATCCAACAGTCATTGACTACCCCATGAAACTATCACCCACTCCACATACCCTGCAAAGCTCTCTTGAGGGCCCTCCCCAGACAACTGCGCACAGGCAATAGTCTGGGAAGGTGGTGTGATGGGCGAGACCTAGGAATTCCTCCAAATGCGCCTCGAGGGAGCGCTCCCTTCCCTCCAGGCAGAGCAGTTTGATGCCAGCAAAGTGATCCATGAACAAAAAAACAAAAGACTGGCAAAAAATGGGAAAATAAACGGGTAAAACACGAAAGATACTTCTCTCTTTTCTCATTTTGGTCCGGCATTCTGTCACAGCTGCGGTGAATTAAGCGCACAAAGAAGAAGACGATGATCAAGTCAAATAATCTTTAATTCATCCACAAGAGGATAAATCCACGACAGTCAGGCAGGTGACACACGTAGGGAACATTCACACAATACTGGACGAAGAAACAGTGAACTGCTTTAACTGTCTATCTAGAAGTTTCCCAGCTTTTTCCCCACGTTCATAGTACTTGGTCTTCAATCTAAATAATGCATATTATACTTTTTTTTATTAAATAATTTGTGTAAATCTAATCTTAACTGACCAAACTGTTTAAATGTCATAAATAAATAAAAAATCTGTAAAACTTTGCACCAATTCATTTTTTTTTTTAAATCACTGATTTGTTTTTCTTGAAGTTTCACTTTTTCAACACATTTTCTTCTTTCTACTAGCATAAGCAATACATTTCCCCCTGATATATGCTTTAGATGCATCCCATACTGTTGCTAATCGAGTAGTTGACCCAATATTAAGTTAAAAAACATCTTTATCATCCTGTAATGAATTTACAAAGACCTTATCCTCCAACATAAAAAGAATTAGTCTTCACCTCCCTCTTTTCTTATAATTAGTCTTCATTTCTAATTTCAACTCCACCTGTGCTTAAATTTCACCTTCTACAGGAAGAACATGAACACACTCTCTGCTTGTTTTCTTACTGACTTACATTTTAGGAAGTCGTTCCTGGTCCTGGGAACAATGTTGGTGGATGTGACTGTGGAAATCAACAGACATGAACAGTGTGATTCTCATGATCCTGCATCCATTCCTAAGACATTTCTAATATGATGTACTCCAAATCATCATAACACAAGAACCGCTTCGGTTTCATGTTATTTGTGTGATCTGGGTTCTGTATACATGAGCTGATCAATGATTGCTCTGTTCATCATGCAGTGAACAGGACTTATCAATAAGTGTTATTTTGTCTTAATGTTGCAAACTGTTCTGGAAGAGGCTTGTTAGTTAGGCTTGCTCCAGAGGTCGGAGATAGGAATCTTTACGACGTTGTCCTGTTTCCTAGGGGCCTCTTCTGGAATTTCGGCTCTTCGTGTTTCGATGTTCTGATCGAATCTTAGTTTTGTCTGACTCGTTCTGATCCTACATTGGTGTGGCACGAGAGATCGCTGTATAAAGGGCAGCGTGGAGCGTGAGCGAATTTGATTATTCCTTTCTCAATATTACTAGTTTTAACACAAAATAAACATGAATAAACATCTCATGCCTCATGTAATCGCACAATCTGTTTCAACCGTGGAAAAGACGTCAATAAAACAGCTTGTAAACAAAATGTCACGTGGCAGTGGGACTTGGTTAACACCGGGAAAGCGTGCCCTTCCACCTGGAAGAGGCACACTGCGGAGTCCACTCCTCCCAGACGGGGTTAAGTGACATTAAGTGACATAGACTCTGCTGCACTTGAGCAGGTTCAGTTTTTTAAAGTGAATAAAAACTTTTGAAGCGTATGCCGTATGATATTAAAATCATACTTATTTTACTGTGGTGGGGATTATTATGAGCAAACTAATTTAAAAGTTTAATCTGAACACTATATATACAGGTGCTGGTCATATAATTAGAATATCATCAAAAAGTTGATTTATTTCACTAATTCCATTCAAAAAGTGAAACTTGTTTATTATATGCATTCATTACACTCAGACTGATACATTTCAAATGTTTATTTCTTTTAATTTTGATGATTATAACTGACAACTAAGGAAAATCCCAAATTCAGTATCTCAGAAAATTTGAATATTGCTTTAAATGTACTAAAAGGCAATTCATGATGAACATATTAGTAAACATATGTTGTGTTGATGGCATATAAAGTAATATTCTCTGGCATAAGCCAAGTGAATGAGTTAAGAACTGGGCTTGGGTTGCACAAAGTATGTAGGACTGATGAAGACTGAAAATTTTCTGTCTGAACATGCCATCACACAAATAACTGTTCAGCTGAAATTCCTGTGAGTTGCGTGAGATGTTCATCTCTGACATAAATCAATGATCTGGATGCAATGACAAATGTTGAAAGCAATGAAGACTGTTGGAACATGATCTGTATGAACACGTCATCACACAAATAGCTTTTCTCTTGAAGTTCTCGTGAAGAGTAAAAGCAACAAAGAAATGTTTGTGTGAGAAAAAGTGAATGGATGAGTTGTATGAAGTGTTGATCTCTTCTGTCTCATCTGGATAAAATGAGCAATAAACAACATGTTTTAGACACAGTGCAACTGTCAGCATCTGTCAGATTTTAATTCCTTTTGCATTATTATACTCTGATTAGTCAAGCATCATTATTTATGGTTAGGTGTAGATGTTTGCTACCACATTCATGCCAGGATCTTGTCAGTTCTGCAAAACATTGCACATTAGAGTTTAAACACAATAGTTCACATAAATACAAAGTTTGAAAGGTTAGAACACCATATTATCCAAATAAATCAATTAAAGATAACCTTAAGATAACAAGTGGTTTAAAAACAGAATTAAACTGACATATAATACACTTGTTCACACATAAAGCAGTCCAGTCTTCAGAAGTGATATACTCACTGCATGATGAACAGAGCAATCATTGATCAGCTCATGTATACAGAACCCAGATCACACAAATAACATGAAACCGAAGCGGTTCTTGTGTTATGATGATTTGGAGTACATCATATTAGAAATGTCTTAGGAATGGATGCAGGATCATGAGAATCACACTGTTCATGTCTGTTGATTTCCACAGTCACATCCACCAACATTGTTCCCAGGACCAGGAACAACTTCCTAAAATGTAAGTCAGTAAGAAAACAAGCAGAGAGTGTGTTCATGTTCTTCCAGTAGAAGGTGAAATTTAAGCACAGGTGGAGTTGAAATTAGAAATGAAGACTAATTATAAGAAAAGAGGGAGGTGAAGACTAATTATTTTTATGTTGGAGGATAAGGTCTTTGTAAATGTATTACAGGATGATAAAGATGTTTTTTAACTTAATATTGGGTCAACTACTTGATTAGCAACAGTATGGGATGCATCTAAAGCATATATCAGGGGGAAATGTATTGCTTATGCTAGTAGAAAGAAGAAAATGTGTTGAAAAAGTGAAACTTCAAGAAAAACAAATCAGTGATTTAAAAAAAAAAAGGAATTGGTGCAAAGTTTTACAGATTTTTTTTATTTATTTATGACATTTAAACAGTTTGGTCAGTTAAAATTAGATTTACACAAATTATTTAATAAAAAAAAGTATAATATGCATTATTTAGATTGAAGACCAAGTACTATGAACGTGGGGAAAAAGCTGGGAAACTTCTAGATAGACAGTTAAAGCAGTTCACTGTTTCTTCGTCCAGTATTGTGTGAATGTTCCCTACGTGTGTCACCTGCCTGACTGTCGTGGATTAACCCTCTTGTGGATTAATTAAAGATTATTTGACTTGATCATCGTCTTCTTCTTTGTGCGCTTAATTCACCGCAGCTGTGACAGAATGCCGGACCAAAATGAGAAAAGAGAGAAGTATCCTTCGTGTTTTACCTGTTTATTTTCCCATTTTTTGCCAGTCTTTTGTTTTTTTGTTCATGGATCACTTTGCTGGCATCAAACTGCTCTGCCTGGAGGGAAGGGACCGCTCCCTCGAGGCGCATTTGGAGGAATTCCTAGGTCTCGCCCATCACACCACCTTCCCGGACTATTGCCTGTGCGCAGTTGTCTGGGGAGGGCCCTCAAGAGAGCTTTGCAGGGTACGTGGAGTGGGTGATGGTTTCATGGGGTAGTCAATGACTGTTGGATCTCACA
This sequence comes from Acrossocheilus fasciatus, assembly GCA_036784905.1. Lineage (NCBI taxonomy): Eukaryota > Metazoa > Chordata > Actinopteri > Cypriniformes > Cyprinidae > Acrossocheilus > Acrossocheilus fasciatus. Next base: position 48,272,565 of record CM071940.1, read on the forward strand.
TCATACCTGCAATTAAGGAGGGAAATGAGGTGCTTACCTCTGACAAAAGAAATTAATAGTTTTTAACCAGTTTTATTCAAAACTACACACATCAGAATCTAGCAATAGTCAGAAAACATTAAAAGACTTTTTAGCCAATGTTGTATTGCCGACTTTATCCCCTGATGAAGTGGGCAATACAACATTACGCCTCCTCCGGCTCCGCCTTGGCCCTGCAGATCCTCCCCGTCGCCCTGGCTCGTCGGCTCTCAGCCTCGGGCTCCACCTGCTCTGCCGCTGTTGGTCGGCCCCTTGGAGCCGTCAGCCCTTCCTTCACCATGGTTCCTCCCTCTGTCAGCTCCACCGTGGGTGGTACTGTCACACCTATATTCCGTTCTTTTTAGTTTTCATGGAAATTTGATGTTTTCTTCTCTCATGTGCCCGGGACCTAGTTTTCCCTCATGTTTGATTGTATCATTATGTTCAGGTGTGTTGTGTCTATTATCCTCATTTGCCCTCCTATTTAAGTAGTAGTCTGTTCACTATTTCTTTGTCCGGTATTGTGTGAATGTTCCCTACGTGTCACCTGCCTTACTGTCGTGGATTTACCATCTTGTGGATTAATTAAAGATTAAAAAGTGACGTGACATACGGCGACCCATACTCAGAATTTGTGCTCTGCAAATTAACCCATCCAAAGCAGTGGGCAGCCATTTATGCTGCGGCACCCATGGAGCAGTTGGGGGTTTGGTGCCTTGCTCAAGGGCACCTCAGTCATGGTATTGAAGGTGGAGAGAGCACTGTACACTCCCCCCACCTACAATCCCTGCCAGACCTGAGACTTGAACCAGCAACATTTGGATTACGAGTCTGACTCTCTAACCATTAGGCCACAACTTCCCCATTTAACTTAATTATTTAACTTGATAATCTTCATCTTCTTCTTTGTGCGCTTAATTCACTGAATCTGTGAAAATGAGGAGGCTATTGCATCTTATGTGGATGAACCATTCTAATCTAGACCCCATCGCTGCAGTATCGCTTGATGCAGAAAAGCCTTTGATAGGGTGGAGTGGGGGTTTCTTTTTGCAGTCTTAGAAAAATGTGGTTTTGGTTCAGGTTTTGTGAAATGTGTTAAAATTCTTTTCTCCAATCCTAAAGCAGCTATAATAACTAACAGAAAAACTTAATCTGTTATTTAATTTATCTAATTATACCCGTAAAGGCTGACTTCTCAGTCCACTACTTTTTACAGTATATTAGTTTTAGAACCGCTTGCTTCCATGATTAGAGAAGACCCAAGAATTAAAGGTTTATTTGCAGGGGAAAGAGAATGCAAATCACGGTTATACAGGTGCTGGTCATATAATTAGAACATCATCAAAAAGTTGATTTATTTCACTAATTCCATTCAAAAAGTGAAACTTGTATATTATATTCATTCATTGCACACAGACTGATATATTTCAAATGTTTATTTCTTTTCATTTTGATTATAACTGACAACTAAGGAAAATCCCAAATTCAGTATCTCAGAAAATTAGAATATTACTTAAGACCAATACAAAGAAAGGATTTTTAGAAATCTTGGCCAACTGGAAAGTATGAACATGAAAAGTATGAGCATGTACAGCACTCAATACTTAGTTGGGGCTCCTTTTGCCTGAATTACTGCAGCAATGCGGCGTGGCATGGAGTCGATCAGTCTGTGGCACTGCTCAGGTGTTATGAGAGCCCAGGTTGCTCTGATAGTGGCCTTCACCTCTTCTGCATTGTTGGGTCTGGCATATCGCATCTTCCTCTTCACAAGAGGTCAGGCGAGGTTAAGGTCAGGCGAGTTTGCTGGCCAATTAAGAACAGGGTTACCATGGTCCTTAAACCAGATACTGGTTGCTTTGGCACTGTGTGCAGGTGCCAAGTCCTGTTGGAAAATGAAATCTGCATCTCCATAAAGTTGGTCAGCAGCAGGAAGCATGAAGTGCTCTAAAACTTCCTGGTATACGCCTGCATTGACCTTGGACCTCAGAAAACACAGTGGACCAACACCTGCAGAAGACATGGCACCCCAAACCATCACTGACTGTGGAAACTTTACACTGGACCTTAAGCAACGTGGATTCTGTGCCTCTCCACTCTTCCTCCAGACTCTGGGACCTTGATTTCCAAATGAAATGCAAGATTTACTTTTATCTGAAAAGAGGACTTTGGACCACTGAACAACAGTCCAGTTCTTTTTCTCCACAGCCCAGGTAAGATGCTTCTGATGCTGTCTCTGGTTCAGAAGTGGCTTGGTAGCCCTTTTCCTGAAGACGTCTGAGCGTGGTGACTCTTGATGTACTGACTCCAGCTTCAGTCCACTCCTTGTGAAGCTCTCCCAAGTGCTTGAATCAGCTTTGCTTGACAGTATTCTCAAGCTTGCAGTCATCCCTGTTGCTTGTGCACCTTTTCCTACCCAAATTCTTCCTTCCAGTCAACTTTGCATTTAATATGCTTTGATACAGCACTCTGTAAACAGCCACACCTTTCAGTAATGACCCACTGTGTCTTACCCTCTTTGTGGAGAGCATCAATGTTCGTCTTCTGGATCATTGCTAAGTCAGCAGTCTTCTCCATTAATGTGGTTTCAAAGAACAAGAGATACCCAGAATTTATACTGTAGGGATGGTCATTTATTGAAACTCAAATGTAAATATTCTAATTTTCTGAGATACTGAATTTGGGATTTTCCTTAGTTGTCAGTTATAATCATCAAAATTAATAGAAATAAACATTTTAAATATATCAGTCTGTGTGTAATGAATGAATATAATATACAAGTTTCACTTTTTGAATGGAATTAGTGAAATAAATAAACTTTTTGATGATATTCTAATTATATGACCAGCACCTGTATGCTGATGACATATTGCTTTTAGTTAAAGGAACACTCCACTTTTTTTGGAAATAGGCTCATTCTCCAACTCCCCCAGAGTTAAGAGTTGAGTTTTACCGTTTTTGAATCCATTCAGCTGATCTCTGGATCTGGCGATAGCACTTTTAGCATAGCTTAGCATAGATCATTGAATCCGATTAAGACCAGTAGCATCGCGTTCAAAAATGACCAAAGAGTTTCGATATTTGTCCTATTTACTACTAGTTATAATATAGCTGGGGACTACTTTCAGGCGCTGCGTAATATCACTGCGCCTGCTGCGGCCATGTTACGGCAGCAAAGTTCCTTGATTATTACGCCGGAATGAGAGTAGTTCCTAATCATATCAGCCTAGAAAATCGCAACTTTTCATTTTCTGCCGGTCTTAGTACACGATATAACTACAGAAGAGTCAAGTTTTAAATAGGACAAATATCGAAACTCTTTGGTCATTTTTGAACGCGATGCTACTGGTCTTAATCGGATTCAATGATCTATGCTAAGCTATGCTAAAAGTGCTATCGCCAGACCCGGAGATCGGCTGAATGGATTCAAAAACGGTAAAACTCAACTTATTAACTCTGTGGGAGTTGGAGAATGAGCCTATTTCCAAAAAAAGTGGAGTGTTCCTTTAAAGACCCAACATGTTCCTTACCAACATTCTTAATGTGATTGAATCTTATTAAAAATTCTCAGCATATAAAACCAACTGGCATAAGTCAGATGCTATGCCAGTATCAGGAACGTGCTTCTCTTCCTCAGTTAGTGCATTTTAATTCAAATGGATGAATAAAGGAATTAAATATTTGGGTATCCATCTGAGCCCTAATTTAGAGAATATATTGAATTTGAATATGGAACCTAAAATAGAGGCAAAATTAGTTATTAGAAAGATTAATATAATAAAGATGGAGGGGGGAGGGGGTTAGCATTGCCTAATTTAGAGCTCTATAAAATAGCATTTGAAATGTCTAAGCTCGCTAGATGCTGGGGTAATGGAGATTTTGCTTTAGATTGGGTGTAGTGGTAAAAACACGCTTCAACTTTCCAATTTTGTCCCTTGTAGCGGTGGGTAGAGTACCCAAAAACTGTACTCAAGTAAAAGTAAAAGTACTTGAAGAAATATTTACTCAAGTAAAAGTAATAGTCTGAATAGTTACTTGAGTAAGAGTAAAAAAAGTATTGGATAAAAAAAAAAACCTGCTCAAGTAGTTAGTTACTAGTTACTTTGGTAACACTTTATAATAACTGCACACTATGAATCATTAGTTAATCATTAGTAAATAGTCAATTCATTATTTATAAAGCATTGTTACAACATTAATAGGCATTAGTAAGCAGTTTATAAACACAGCTATAAATGTTTTGTTCTTGAGCATATCTATAATGTTTAATAATTGGGTAACACTTTATAATAACTGCACACTATGAATCATTAGGTAAGCATTAGTAAATAGTCAGTTCATCCTTTATAAAGCATTGTTCTAACATTAATAGTTATTAGTAAGCAGTTTGTAAATACAGCTATAAATGCCTTGTTCTTGATTTATAAGCATATCTATTACAAAGGAGATTTAAAGGCTCAGTTATCTTCCTAACAGAAAAAAATAATCAAACACAACACAGAGGGATACAGAACTCAAAAATATGTATTTCAAGATGCAAAAAAAGTGAAACTGTCCAACTGTACACTTTAATTTTTCTTTTTAGTTGTACAGTTTCATTTTTGCATCTTGAAAAAATATTTCTGTGTTCTGTATCCCTCGGTGTTGTGTTTGTTTACCTTTTCTGTTTGGAAGATAAATGAGTCTTTAAATCTGTTTTGTAAATGCTTTACAAGGTATGAATAGTCCTCACTGTAGATGAGCTCACAAAAATAGATGGCTGGCAACTACTAAATGTTTTTTAACTACCTGACTTAATCATGAATCACAGCAGTAATATGTGTTAATAAAGCATTTATTATCATGTGACTAAATAATAAGATTCATAAATGTACATTTAAATAGTTTATTAATCATTTACTTACACTTTATAAATGATCTTATGAACCACTGACAACTCCTAAATAACTGGTTTGTAAATAACGTAATAATTTAGAAATGATAAATTGATCATTAATAAAGTATGAAAATACAATTATTAAACATTATAGATATGCTCAAGAACAAAACATTTATAGCTGTTTTTATAAACTGTTTACTAATGCCTATTAATGTTGTAACAATATTTTATAAATAATGAATTGACTATTTACTAATGATTAACTAATGATTCATAGTGTGCAGTTATTATAAAGTGTTAGCGATTACTCTAGTAAATGTTTATGCACCCCCAGGAAGTAAATCAGGTTTTAATAAAATTTTTGATCTGGTAGTCACAGAATCAAAAGGAATATTGATATGTGGTGGTGATTTCAACTTTGTTCTTAATAGGAAACTAGATTCATCCAACAGTAAGAGAACTAAGACAACACAATCCAAAATTTTTAGGAAATCATTAGAAGAGTTGGGATTAATGGATGTCTGGACTTTCATCCTTTGGAACGTAAATATTCATATTATTCAGCACGCCACGGCGTGTACAGTAGAATAGATTATTCCTTTATGTGTAACAACGATAGACACAGGGTAAGAGATTGTACAATAGGAGTGTCAGATTTATCAGACCATGCAATAATATGTCTCACTCTAACTTTGAATGATAAATTCACGGACAAACTATGGAGGCTTAATACAAGTATATTAGGTAATGAGAATGTGGTGGCCCAGATTAAATCAGAAATTAATATGTATATGGAGAACAATGATAACGGGGAAGTAAGTCCCCCAATATTATGGGATGCACCCAAGGCGGTATTAAGGGGCAAAATCATTTCTATCACTACAGCCCTTAGGAAGGCAAGAGAGCTTCGTTTTAAGAATCTTGAAGGTGAATAACAGCGTCTTATAGAACAACATGCAATTAACAATGATTCTCAGATTTTGAAGCAGATTAAAGATATTAAAAATAAGATAAATGAGATCTACAAAGATGATATTGAGAAAAAATTTAAATTTGGGTAACACTTTATTTTGATGGTCCCTTTTGAACATTCTGGTGACACTAAGTAATGTTGCAACTACATGTCAACAAACTCTCATAAGAGTATTAGTAGACTGTCTGCTTCATATCTACTCACTCCTTATTGTGTTGGTCTCCCAACAGATATTCTACTGACTATAAGTAACTTTGCAAGAACGTGTCAACTTAATCAAACCCTAACCCTACCAGTCAACTAATACACTACTAACACTCTAATGAGAGTCAGTAGAAATGTAGGTGCAACATTACTTATAGTCAACAGAATGTGTTAAAGGGACCATCAAAATAAAGTGAAACCAAAATGTCTAAAACAAACATATTATGAAATGGGTGTGAAAGCAACTAAAAGATTAGCATGGAAACTTAAAAAACAACAACAAAAAGCAACAATCTATAAGATACAGGACCCTGTCTCAGGACGCATGTTGTATAATTTGGATAAGATTAAAGAGGCATTTGAATTATATTACAAATCCTTATATTCACAACAGACACAGGCAAATAGCGACTCAATTAAAACATTTTTAGATTCTCTTGACCTTCCTTCTATTGGACTGAGACAAAATAACCTTTTAGCAAAAGAAATTACACAGGAGGAATTAGATAAAGCATTAAATAGTCTTAAGGATAATAAAACGCCTGGTAATGATGGTCTGCCTTCAGAGTGGTTCAAAACATTTAGAAGAGAGATTTCACCACTTCTTATTTCATCATTTAATTGGACCCTTAAAGAAGCAGTTGTCCCCCCTTCTTGGAGGGAAGCAGTCATTTCAGTTATACCTAAAGAAGGAAAGGCCAAAACCCTGTGCAGCTCATATAGACCTGTATCAGTTTTGAATGTGGATTACAAGTTATTTGCCTCCATTTTAGCGAAAAGACTTGAGACGTTTCTACCTGATCTGATAGATTCAGATCAAACAGGGTTTATTAGAGGACGTCAGACTTTTGATAATATTAGAAGAACGCTTCACATAATACAACAAATCAAAAAAGATCATATTAAAGCCACTTTGGTTAGCTTGGATGCGGAAAAAGCATTTGACTGTGTGAATCGGGTATACTTATTTCAGGTTTGGTTTTTCAGAAAACTCAGGCAGAGCTTTTCAGTCCCTGTATTTCAAACCAGAAGCTAGGATTAAAATAAATGGTGGCCTTACAAAAAAAGATAAACTTAGAAAGGGGAACTCGACAGGGATGCCCTCTTTCTCCCTTATTATTTGCAATCTATACTGAGTCTTTGGCCCAGGCAATAAGGGAAAATAATACAATTGAAGGGATTACAATTAATAAAGTAGAACATAAAATGGCATTATATGCTGATGATGTGTTAGTTTATATTTCTAATCCAGACATATCACTTCTTAAGCTTTTTGACTTTCTTGGTTCTCGGGGTATAAATTAAACATAAAGAAAACTCAAATGTTATCATTTGATTTAAATACAATAAAAGAAATTAGACAACAATTAAATGTTAATTGGAATCAAAAAGCAATTAAGTATCTGGGGGTATGATATAAGTTATATAAGAAAAATTAAAGAAGATCTTAAGCGGTGGTCTTCTCTACCACACTTGGATTTTATTTCAAGAATTGAAAGCATAAAAATGAATATACTTCCGAGACTGTTATACCTCTTCCAATCACTTCCTGTGGAAATACCACCTAAACAGTTTCAAGAATGGGATAAACAAATCTCTAGATTCATTTGGAATGGAAGAAAACCAAGAACTAGACATAAAACATTGCAATTGGATAAAAATAAAGGTGGTATGTCACTCCCCAATTTGTAAGATTATCACTATGCCGCTCAGCTGAGACCACTGGTGTGTTGGTGTGATTTACAGATGGAGACAAAGTGGAAGGAAATAGAAAGCGAGTTTCAAGGGGTACCGGTACAAGCTCTAATAGGGAAACAATCTCATTTTCAAAGGCAAATCCAATATGTTAACCCAATAACTCAATTTACTTTGAAAATTTGGTTTACAATTGTAAAGGAACTCCACTTGGAGTAACAAATTCAGATTTTGAACTGGGTGGCGTATAACCCAGATTTCAAACCAGGGACAATGGATCATAGGTTTACACAGTGGATTTACTTAGGAATTTCTGCATTCTGCGCAATTATAAACAATGGTAATATGGAGAGCTTTCAAGCTTTAAGAGACAAGTTTGGTCTTGTAAATCACGATCTATTTAGATATCTACAGGTTCGTCAATATTATTTGAAAGAAATAAAGAACAAGGATGAGATTAATCAGATTGTGCAGGTTATTATACAGTACAGGCATATAAGAAAGGCACGAGTAAGACTGTATCCAAATTATATGAAGGGATAAGTAATTCAAGGAATCATTCAATAGAATATATATGATTAAAATGGGAAAAAGAGGTTGGCATTTCCCTGTTACCTGATCATTGGAATAAAATATGTTCTATCCCGCATACTTCAACAAGCTCAAGAATGTGCCGCGAGTTTCGTTGGAAAAATTTGACTCGTTTTTTTTTATCACACCAAGAATTAAGGAATTACAAATGAGAACCTCCAACCCATGCTGGAGGAAATGTGGTGTAGAAAATGCCCATCATACACATATTTTTTGGCATTGTTCAAAAGTGACTAGTTTTTGGGAGGCCGTACGGTCTACTATCAGTAGTATTTTCAATCTTCATATACCAAAATCATTTTATGTTCTCTACTTGGGAGATATTCCAGATGAGGTTGGGAAAGATGATAAATATTTATTGAAAATTTTACTGGCAACAAGTAAAAAGGCGATAACCTGGAAATGGTACAAGGAAGACCCACCTACGAGAGAAGACTGGATTCAAATAGTAACAGAGGTTAAAGAAATGGAAAGTCTCACATATACACTTCGGCTGCAAATCTTTGAGAACAAATGGAGAAAGTGGCTAACAAGCTCCTTGGTGGTCTAGATGTCTGCATCTGTAAATGTATATAATTGATTACTGATATAATGTATTGGTGAAATGTCTAATTTATTTGTAACATGATGATTTTTTGTTATTTCTGAAAGTTTTTATGTAATGTGTGGCAACCTTTGTTAAACATTAATTTATTTATTTTCTTATTTGTTGAATTATTTAATTTTCATTGGTTTTGTTATGTATATTGTTCTTTTGTTCTCAACCGAAAAAAAACAATACAAAAGTATGAAAAAAAAAAAAAAAATTGTGACAAGGCACAGCTTAAAAATACACCATGTACAAGTTAAAAGGTCAATAATTAAAATGAATATCATAATCCATACTGATGTATGTTCTTATATGAAAGAAAAAATATATATATATATATATATATATTTCTCATCCAGTTTATAAAAGGCACTTTAATGAGAATATTTGTTCAGTCTGGATTCTTCATCAGCTTGTTTCTTGCACTATGATGATGAATAATAATAATTAAAATGACTTTTTTTACTAGTACTGGTTGAAGGAGATTACTTCTTATAACCGTGACACTTCACAGTCCTGTTAAAGCCATTTCTGTGGAACTTCATTGCAACATTGTGCATTTCTGAAAACAGATAAGGACACACAGTACAGAAACTTTACTACACATTTCATAGGAAGAGTATTGTGTCCTAAGAGGAAAACGAACACAGCGGCTGCTTCAGTTGCATTTAAAAAAAAATTATTAATCCTTTTTATTCCTCAGAAAATCTGAAGAGGCATGTTGCTATATTTAAGGTCTCTATCTATTTAAATTACATATTCATTATTCTACAGTTCGGTCCTAAAATGTCTTCAACTATATAAATGTTTATATTAATGTGCTCACAGTCTTAGAAGAATAAAAATGATAATAATATAATTATTGACAATTGGTGGAGTCAGGCCTGGATTAAGAACACATAGGACTAGAGATCTTCTCGGGTCCTAAAATCTGTACCCAATCCGAATCACTTCTTACCCAAACATGCATAAATTATTAAAAAAAAAAAAAACCCTGTTCTATATAGTATGAATGTAATCTGGACGTACTCAATTCGTCATGTTGTCATTGTCATCTGATCTACCAGCATCAGCTCTGTCACATCACTGCCATTCATAAATCCTCTCCCATGGCCTCATGGGATAGTAAAGTGTTCATCGTTGCCTACTATTTTATGACTTTTGGGACACAATTGTCATATACTGCTTTTCGCCTACTATATAGTAAAGAAATATGTGTGATTTCAGATAAAGCCCTTATATTACTCCACCCCTGGACAGAGCGTGTGTAAGAGCTTTGGGGAAAATGCACAAATAAACTAAATCTATTACAACTGTAGCTAAATAAGTGAAAATTAAATGTGTCATTTCCAACATTTAAATTTAGATCTGCTCATGTTGTGTCATGTTTATTTTGACATGTTTTTACAGGGTTGAGTAGTCACAAGTTCACATTTACATGTGATCTGCTCCAGTTCTAGACCTCATTCCTGAGGGGCAGCAGCCTGTACTTTCTTCTCATTCCAGCTAGATGATCCAAGGGTAGCTGTTCACATTGCAGCCTGTCAGACATTTCTGGATGGATGAAGGACCATCACCTTCAACCCAACCTTGTTAAGACAGAACTGTGTGTGGTCTCAGCAGAGGTGGACAGTAACGAAGTAAATTTACTTGAGTATTGTACTTAAGTACACTTTTTGAGTGTCTGTACTTTACTTGAGTATTTTTTCTGGAAACTTGCGACTTCAACTTCACTACATTTGAAAGACAAATATCTTACTTTTTACTCAACTACATTTACATCAAGGTCCCCAAGTAGAAAGTCGTTATATGTAGCAGTTTTTACAGTGTGTGCATTTTCAGATTCACTGAACGCTTTTTTTCTGCAAAATCCAGCCTGCGATCTGCCGGGACCTTCCTGTGTTGCCAAGTGTTACAGTATTTCGAAGCCTGCAGTTTTCCGTCGAGCTTTGAATTAACATTTGGTTGATTTTTTTACGCAAATCTGGCAACCTTGGGATCTTCCCCACTAAACTAATGTAAACGTCCGCACTACTGCACAGCTAAAAGCGCTTTAAAAAGGCATGTGTTAACTCATTAAAGCCCTTTGGAAAATTAACCATGTTTTCACTATAGTAACCATAACTATGGTATTTGCAGTAAAATGACAGTATCCACAAATTTACCATAGTTTCATAATATTAACTATAGTTTGATTTTTGTAGTTAAAATATGGCAATACAAATGGTAGGCTAATATATCTGTCAAAAATAGCTGCCCTCACTTTACTATATATATATATATATATATATATCTCAATAAATTAGAATGTCGTGAAAGAGTTTATTTTTGCATTTATTTCAGTAATTCAACTCAATTTGTGAAACTCGTGTATTAAATAAAATCAGTGCACACAGACTGAAGTAAATTAAGTCTTTGGTTATTTTAATTGTGATGATTTTGGCTCACATTTAACAAAAACCCACCAATTCACTCTCAACAAATTAGAATACTTCACAAGATAAATTAAAAAAAAAAAAAAAAAACATTTTTAGTGAAAATATGTTCATTTACTGTATATGTACTCAATACTTGGTAGGGGCTCAACAGATGCTGAACAGATGCTATATATGTGTGTGTGTGTGTGTGTGTGTGTGTGTGTGTGTGTGTGTGTGTGTGAGTATGTATATATTATATTAGTACAAATGTATTTCACATACATTTAGTAGATATTAATATTTATTATATATTAATATATAGACACCTATGTATAGTCATACATTACGGGATATATACATATATTGATATATATTACAAAATATATTTATATATATATATATATATATATATATATATATATATACACACACACACAATGCCCTCCATAAGTATTGGAATAGTAAAGACAAAATTGTTCTGTTGGCTGTGGATTTGCAAATATGATTAAAAGATGAATATGAGACAAAACTACAGAATGTCACATTTTATTATTAACTGTTTCAGCACATACATGCTTTACCAAATGAAAAGAACAACACTTTCAGTTCATCCCACTCATTGATGTGAGCATAAGTATTGGGATAGTTGAACATAAGGCAGATATAAAAGATTAAAAGCTATTATTTAGTTGCAGATCCCTTGTGCGCAATTACAGCAGTGAGTCTGTGACCCGTAGACATCACCAGACTCTTGATCTCATCCTTTGAAATACTTTTACCAGCCTTTAATGCAGCCAATTCCAGTTGTTGCTTGTTTTGGGGAGTTTCTGCCTTTACTCTCCTCTCCAGCTGGTGAAATTCATGTTCAATCTGATTTAAATCTGGAGATTGACTTGGGCAATCTAAGACTTTCCATTTCTTTTCCCTGATAAACTCCTTGACTGAACTGGCAGGTGTTTTGGGTCATTGTCCTGATGCAATACGAAGCACTTCCCAATTAATCTGGTGGCATTTTCTGGAAATATTGGTAGGCAAGATGGTTTTGTACCCTTCCAAATTCATTCTGCTACTGTCATCATACATTATTAAGTCATCAGTAAAGTTGAGAGGCCTGTTCCAGAGACAGCCATGCGTGCCCATGCCACGACACCACCTCCAGCATGCTTTACAGATGAGGCTGTATGCTTGGGATCATTGCAGTTCCCTTTTTTTCTCCACATTTTTGCTTTTCCATCATTTCAATAAAGGTTCATCTTTGTCTCATCGGTCCATAAACACAGTTCCAAAACTCTTATGGCTCACCTTTGTGCTTTTTTGCAAACTCTAATCTTGCCTTTCTATTTTCGGTGCCAGTCAGAGGTTTGTATCTTGCTGTGTAGCATCTGTAATTCTGTGTCAGGTCTCCTGAGGACAGTAGATTGTCAGAGCATCACCCCAGCTTTCTGGACGTTGTTGGTGATTTTACATACACGTCTTTTAGGGTTCATTTTCACAGCTTTTATTATTTGTCTGTCATCAACTACTGTTGTTTTCTCAGACGATCAGGTAGTTGTTGGTTGCTGGTGCCGCTGATGGTTTCCAAACTCTTGATTTCTCCATGCCCTTTGTTTTTGCTAGAGCTCTAGTTGACTTCCTCTTTTCTTTTAGCATCCAAATTGCTTGCTTTTCTCTCGAAGCCAGCTCCCTTATCTTCATCCTGGTTTGTGTGTGTCATCATCGATTGCGAGATTGAAAATGCAGAAGTAATGGATATAACTGATATGACACATTCCCTGCTTTTAATATCTGAAGAATTAATGCATCAGCACACAGCTGATCACTTAGAAAGACCTGTGAGGCAACTGTTCCAATACTTATCTCACATCAGATAGAGGGATGAACTCTAAAAGTGCTGAACTTCTTAGCTGGAAAAACATCTATGTGTTGAAACAGTTAATAATAATATGTGACATTCTTTAGTTTTGTCTCATATTCTTTTTTTCATCATATTTGCAAATGTCTTGACTCTACAGCCAACAGAGCAATTTTGTCTTTACTGTTCCAATACTTTTGGAGGGCACTATATATGCTATATATGTATATGTTGACATATATTCCCCAATATATGGAAAGCGGCAATTCCTGATGTATTTTTCAGTATAGTGTAATATATTACCACAATGTATTATTCTACATAATTACCAATATATTGAAAATTATTTAATATATTGACCGTTCATATATATAATAAAATATATTTTCTTTCCGTAAGGGCTGCCATTGCTGTGAGAAATCACTCTCAGTCTTGAGGTTTTGATGCCAGAAGATAGACTTTATTATCATCAGACAATTGCAAAGAAAATTGCAAAAAAAAGAGCAATCTATGGAATCTGTGTCGGTACACTCTTTTATACAGTTTCCCGAGGTCACTCTTACATCTAATCTGAAAGCAAATAGTAAGCATATTTTGGCGTGCTGTCCTGGGGGAGGGCTCCGAGCCCGAAATATGGCCTGAACCCAGAGAACTCCCCATATCCCTAATATGGGATAAAAATAGATTAGAGGTGAGGAGTTGGGGTGGAGGAGGGATGCCGGAAAACTGTCATTGGACAGAGGTAGCAGGCTGCATATTTATACGCAATGTGCTCGTTAGGATGGTTAGCTAAACGAGTTGCACCTGCGCCAAATTAGTTGATTGTCTGATCGTGCACCTCCCGAACCTTGTTAATAAAACATAATTTTTCCTCAAAGCATGTTCAATATACATTTCATGAAACTAGGTTGCTGCTGGAAGAGGTGTTAGTGAGGATGCTCACCCTGCAGTCTGCGTGGGTCCTAATGCCCCTGTATAGTGATGGGGACACTGTACTGTCAAAAGCCCCATCTTTCGGATGAGACGTTAAACCGAGGTCCTGACTCTCTGTGGTCATTAAAAAGTCCTTCGAAAAAGAGTAGGGGTGTAACCCGGCAGCCAGGTCAAATTCACCCATTGGCCTCTGACCATCATGGCCTCCTAATCATCCCCATACACTGATTGGCTTCATCACTGTCTCCTCTCCACCAGTAAGCCTGTGCGTGGTGGGCTCTCTGGTGCCGTATGGCTGCCGTCGCATCATCCAGGTGGATGCTGCACACTGGTGGTGGATGAGGAGATACCTCCCTTCCATGTAAAGCGCTTTGAGTACCCAGAAAAGCGCTATATAAATGTAACAAATTATTATTACATTGCCATTATTGTTTATGCACTATTTTACCTTTTTTGGCTGTGCCTCCAGTCTGCTTTTAGGAAGTAGGTGGTCTCAACTTATGTTAAGGGAGATGAGGAGGCCTGATCATATATTTTCTTTAATGTCCAAACAGAGTGTGCAGCTTCACCATATACTGCAGTTTTGTAATGTCTGCACATTCCATTCCCGTGCATGCCTCTACACACAGGAAGAGACATGACTAAACAACCCGACACACAAATATCCACATTCGCTTTGATTATACTTCACCAACTCATATTTTGATCAATAAAACTCTTCGTCATTCCCCCCTTTGAGACTTACTAAGTCTCACCTTTACTTCTCTTTACCCAGAGTGCAGTTTCACAATTCAGTCTCATCAGTTATCACTACCCAGCGACTAAATTAAGTCACACGGTTTTATCACCAATGACTAGATTATGTAACAGCACTCTGGTGGAGCATCAGGACCAAACCTCTCCCCCCACACTTGACTAGGAAGGAGTAAAAGATCCCGTCTCTGTAACCCCTTATTTAAGATAAATCAATGTTATAAGCATGAGCGTGGAATTGGTTCAGTGCTTGCCTGTGGTTGTCACAGTTGTGTAGAATACAATAGAAGTAAACATCAAAAAATGTAACATCACTAAAAAAAAACATTGCATAGTTGATCTTCAGCCCAGACACTTTGCATATTGTGGTGGGCCATTTTGGTTACCCTCAAAAAATCAATTTTTAAAATTGTATTTGTAATGATTCATCACTCAAAGTGGGATCCATTTTTTTTTATTGGTAACTGAATCAGACAAGCAGGAGTCAAGACAGATAAGGCAGAATAGTGTGGTCAGAGAGGTAAACATTGAGCAGACCTGAAATCGGGGCAGGCAGCAATCCGACGAGAAGACGAAGGACAGTCAAGGAATATACACAAGGCAGTCCGAGGGGAAACAGGAGTAACGGTTAGCACAGTTCACCAGGGCAAAACAATACTTCGCAAAGGGCCTAGGTGACACAGTTCTATAAATAGTCCAGATAATGGGGAAAAGGTGGGGAAATTAGTATTCAGGTGATGGAGCCCTCTAATGGCCCGAAGAGGGAGTTACAGGAGCGCTCTCCATGACAGTATTATTTGGTATATAAGTATACCATTGTTCCCCAAACATAACACATACTTTTCCTTTTTTGACAAATTGTTGACAAATAATATAAAGCTATTCTATTTTGTCATGTCATTCTGCTTGTTGAATCCAATTGCTCTCCTAGAAGTGATAAGGCCTCATCAGTGTAATTAATAAATCTTTGCTGGTTGTAATTTATATAATTGATCCATTCTGTATTTTTATTTTGCGTAATCCAAATAATTATTGATTCAGTCCCTGATTTGACTTCATCTCTTGCTTTAGATTTGTTAGGTATGCCTTTAGGTCAATTTATATAAACTGCAGGGTTTTTTAATCTGCTCTTTGGATTGTAGTTTTTTCTTCATTGTTGTTTCCTCTTCTAGAGAAATGTGACTCATTTTATGTGTCAGCATAACCCTAGTACTTGATCCTGATCCTTTTTTGGTAACGTTGGCAAGAAGCCATATTTTTTGCACGTCCACCACATGTCTGCCAATGCAATACTGATTTAATCAAATATAGGTGGTGGGTCTTCCTTTAAATACTGAAAATTCTATATGAATATATTCTACAACTGGATTTGTGTATAAAATTGGTCTTGCTTCAAAGCAAACTGTGCAGTTTTCCCATGTCTATTTTTCTGCTGTGTATTTTACCCATTTATACCAATTATTTTTTTCTTCCTTTTCCCATAAAACATTGTAATTGTTAATTTTCTTATGACTGATATTATAATTATTATCTATAATGTGTCTATTTTATCTAGATATTTTTTGCTTCTCGTCCAATTCTTATTCATTTTGGATTCAGTAAAAGCCACTGCCAGATTCAGATGAGGGTTGAAAAGTCAGTTCTAGGGAAATCTGGGTGCTGTTGTCTACAGGTTGAGCTTGTAGAATTAGATGCATTAGGCATTTTTTTGAGCTCACAAATCCATTGCTGTCAGTACATTGAGTATAGGGTTAATACACATTTTCTATAATATAATAAAGAATTTGGTTTTACTCAGTTATCTGCATCCTTACTATTTTTCAAAACATTTCAAATTTATTCTCAACAATTTGCTAATTCATTTATCTCTTTGTTTTATAAACTGAGTTCGATTATATCACTGGATAATTTCCTAGGCCTATCTTGCTCAGCAGCATGGGCCTTTTAACCTGGACAACACTCAACCCACTTTAGTTTAACAGTCAGAAAGACAATATTTTATCATTTTGACATAGAATCAGCTCCATCATGATATGCTGAAAAGTAAAAGTGAAAAGAAAAAGAAAGTTAGATGTGGGGTGGACAGAGCAAGCGGTAACCAATAAATCCAATAAATGGATTAATGCAACCTGTTGTCTGTCTTTTATGCTTTTAAATAAAACAAATTTCTTTCTCTTCAACAGTTCGCTTTCAACTAATATGCTCCAATTTATCATTTTCCCAAGTCTCTCACAAACTGGAATTTACCTTTCCACGTAACGTGAATGATTTTCTATAGCGTTAGCTTATAACACTTCAGCAATATTGACGAAATTGCTGTTTTGGCAAGGGGCGGGGCAGTACTGAAACACCTTCTAAGCTGTTCGCCAATCACAACGCACTGGGACAGCTAACCAATCACAACACATTTCGTTTTTCGGAAGGCGGGCCTTCATAAAACCTGGAACTAATCGAGCCGTTTGTGTCAGGCTGGGCAGAAAGGTATTGTAATGATGTAAATTATGTGAAAAATAATGTGATTTTCGAACCACCGAGCATGAGAGCATGTTCTAATACACCCCCAAAACAAAATCAAGACTTTGTAAAAGAGCATAATAGGACCCCAATAATAAACCTAACTTTAACAGTATCAATCAGCTCAGATTTAGAAAATCACAGTGAAATAATATATTAAGACCGGTCAGTTTAAGGAATATGAGGATCCACACTCACTCTCACTCACACACACACACACACACACACACACACACACACACACACACACACACACACAAATCCCCCTGAAACGAACCCCGTTGCAGGCCTGATTCGAGGCTAGCAATTGTTGTGGCCACAAAAAAACAAAGGCTTCTTTGCTCAGCCAAGCAAAAAAATTAATTAAAAAAACAAAATAAAACCCTGTTTCTTGTTTTTACTTTGAGATCATTGCTGGAAACGTTTAGGATTTTATGGCCTAAAATACAGGATGATATCCTGCTTCTCTCGCGTCTCTCTCGACTGACTTTCAATCTTGCTCGCACTTTTCTAAGTCCTTCCCCCTCTCCCTCCTGATTGGAGGAATGAACTAAGATACTATAATTTAACAAAGCTGACTCCCTGTGTAAGCGAGTCGCTTAAAGAAACAACACATATTAAAATATATATACATTTACCCACTAACACACACACAAAAACTAAACGGGAGTTTTCCTCATTTCTTCTGGTGAGTGTGTATATTCCTTCTGATGCGCGTGTGAGCGCGGCGCTAGAACTGCTGGCCGATCAAATCACACACACAGAGCAGCGTTATCCGGACTCTTTCATTATCATTCTCAGTGATTTTAATAAAGCTAATCTCACCCGTGAACTGCCTAAATATAGACAGCACATCACATGCCCCACCAGAGACAGAAATATACTGGACCACTGCTACACTGTCTTAAAGGACGCATATCACTCTGTTCCCCGTGCAGCGCTGGGACTCTCTGATCACTGTTTGGTTCATCTCCTACCAGCCTACAGGCAGAAACTTAAATCTGCTAAGCCTGTAGTAAAAACTGTAAAGAGATGGACTTCTGAAGCAGAGCAGGTTTTACAGGCCTGCTTCGAACTCACTGATTGGAGTGTTTTTGAGGCTGCAGCTACTGATCTGGACGAGCTTACTGACACCATGACGTCCTACATCAGTTTCTGTGAGGACACGTGTGTACCCACCAGGACTTATTTAACACTTAACAATGACAAACCTTGGTTCAGTGCAAAACTCAAACAGCTTCGCCAGGCCAAAGGGAGAATAGGGAGATAAGAGTGGCAAAATTAAACTACTCTGGAAAGCTAAAAAAACAGCTTTCAAGCAAAAGGCCTGAAAGCCATCACCCGCTACAAGACCCCATCCCCCAGCACTGAGGCCAATCAACAACTGGCTGAAGACCTGAACGAGTTCTACTGCAGGTTTGAAAAGACTGGTCTGACACCCCACACCCGCTCCGACTGTCTCACAGCACAGCCATTCACACCCTCCCCCTCCCTCCCCCCTACTGTTTCTCAGCCTGTACTCAAGATCTGTGAAGATGACGTATGCAAAGTCTTCAGAAAGCAGAAGATAAGGAAAGCCAAAGGCCCAGACGGTGTCTCTCCAGCCTGCCTCAAAGCCTGTGCTGTCCAGCTATCATCCATCTTCACATTGATCTTCAACAGATCTCTAGAGCTGTGTGAAGTCCCCTCCTGCTTCAAATGTTCCACCATCATTCCTGTACCCAAGAAACCAAAAATCACAGGACTTAATGACTACAGACCTGTTGCTTTAACATCAGTAGTCATGAAGTCATTTGAGAGACTGGTGTTGGCCCACCTGAAGGACATTACTGGACCCTTGCTGGACCCTCTACAGTTTGCTTACCGAGCAAACAGATCTGTGGATGATGCAGTTAATATGGGACTGCACTACATCCTGCAGCATCTGGACAAACCAGGGACTTATGCAAGGATCTTGTTTGTGGACTTCAGCTCCGCTTTCAACACCATCATCCCGGACACCCTTCAGAATAAACTGACTCAGCTCTCTGTACCCACCTCCATCTGTCAGTGGATTACCAGCTTCCTGACAGACAGGCAGCAGCTAGTGAGGCTGGGAAAACTCACATCCAACACCCGCACCATCAGCACTGGAGCTCCTCAGGGCTGCGTTCTCTCCCCACTACTCTTCTCCCTCTACACCAACGACTGCACCTCTAAAGACCCCTCTGTCAAACTCCTGAAGTTTGCGGACGACACTACAGTCATCGGCCTCATCAAGGACGGCGACGAATCTGCTTACAGACAAGAGGTTGAGCAGCTGGCTGTCTGGTGCAGTCACAACAACCTGGAGCTGAACACGCTCAAAACTGTGGAGATGATCGTGAACTTCAGGAGAAACCCCCCTCCTCTCCCCCCACTCACCATCATGAACAGCACTGTGGCTGCAGTGGAGTCATTCAGGTTCCTGGGCACAACCATCTCTCCGGACCTGAAGTGGGACACTCACATTGACTCCATTGTGAAAAAGGCCCAGCAGAGGTTGTACTTCCTTCGTCAGCTGAAAAAGTTCAACCTGCCACAGGAGCTGCTGAAACAGTGCTCCTCCATAACTGTCTGGTTTGGGTCAGCCAGCAAATCAGATTTAAGAAGACTTCAACGGACTGTTAGGACAGCAGAAAAGATCATTGGTGTGCACCTGCCCAGCCTTCAGGACTTGTACAACTCCAGAGTGAAGAAACGGGCAGGTAGCATCATCAAAGACCCCTCTCACCCCGGACACAACCTGTTTGCACTTCTCCCTTCAGGCAGACGCTACAGATCTCTGTGCACTAGAACATCTAGGCATAAAAACAGTTTTTTCCCCCATGCCATCTCCAGCTTAAATAGCTAACACATGGATCATTACCTGTGTTCTGTAATTCATTCTCCATCTTTAATTATTGTCTCTTTGTCAAGTATTATGTAAATACACATACATATCTGTTTATTTATACAGCTGTATATAGAGTAAATAATGCACAAATCTGTACATAAATCTACTGTTCCAGATTCATACACATTATTATTATTATTATTATTATTATTATCTATTGTTAAGTCTTACTATTTAAATGTTTTTTCTGTTCTCATGTCAGATGTGTATGTATGTATGTATGTACCAGGAGCACCCTAAAACCACAACAAATTCCTCGTGTGTTTGCGTACACCTGGTGAATAAAGCTAATTCTGATTCTGATTTTCTAGTAACAGGGTAACACATACTGACTGCATGATAGTGCCACAACATATTTTTATGTCTCATCAGGGCGATAACCACCATAGACATTGAGGGGACTAGTCCCCCCAATAATTAGAAATCGCTAAACCTTTTTTTCTCAAATATGGCCAATTTCAGAGAGAGACGGAGAGAGTGAGAGAGAGAGAGAGAGATGAAAGTTGCGTGTACACTGTAGAGCCTAGTCAGGAAAGAACGCACACACATGTTTAACTTAAGAAACTAATCTAACTTCATCCGCTCGTAAAATGAGCAAATGACCAACTTGCGTCCGGCCATACTCCCTTTACCACCCGAGAGACTCGTAAAACATGATAAGGTGAGGATGAACGGCCAGCGCTACATCTGTTCGGAGCTTAACAACGGATAATTACTCCTTTGGAGAAGCTCCAGAACCAGAGCGTTCGCGATACTGCGAGCCCACTCGCCATAAAGTACCTTCCGATAAACAAAATTTGACTGACTTACGATCGTCTCAGCAAAAACGATCACCAGAGACACACAACGTGATACTCCTCATGACCTCAGAACCTCAGCTTTGGCCTTCTGCATTCCAGGAGAAAGTCCTCTTACAACAAAAGGAATGTGCCTCTCTCTTTTCTTCTCCAGAAAGCACCCAAACTTTCATGGGCTTTGCCAAGAGACAATCCAGAAAAGACTGCTGCTATTAAAAGCAATATACTCAAGAGACGATATTTGTATATGAATGTGGTATTTTATGTTTCATATATCTGACTGTAGTTATCAGAACTGAAGATATTTTTAATCTATGACTTAACCATTTAGTAGGTAAAATTATAGGTGTTCAGCATAAGTACCTCATGTTTGATATTGATTTAAGCCTTATTTTTATTCCAATAAGATGAAAAGGATGAATGTTGACTTTTAGCATCATAAGGTATGATTATAACACTTTGTAGAAATCTGCTAGGATATTGTGGCTCATGTGACATATTTATGAGCAGATAATGTATGCACGAAGAAGAAGTCGTGTTGGGCGGGGCTCCGCCCTACAGAGACAATATGATTGGGTCAGACAGTGAATAGGATGGACTTAATTCTGTCCGATAAAAACAGATACCCCAACTTTGTCTTAGTTGAAGAAGAAGCAGAGCTCAGAAAAGAAAACCGGGGTGAACAACCGGTTGAAACCTGCAAGGAAACTTGGCTGAAAGTCTGGGCGTTGCCCTCCTGATCCTGCTGCGAAACATCTGGCTGATCATCTCAAAGACTTCAACACTGTCAACTTCAGACCAAACTTGCAAAGAACTTTAAAGCCTTGCCATTCGCGCGCTGCCCAGAAGCCACGAATCGTAGAGAGGATTTCCGAGTGACGTCACGCGACAACAACACAGCGCGAAAGTCGGGGATTCCCTCAAGAAGTACAGCCTTCAACTCAACTTCACTCACAGCAAGTAAAACAAACAGATCTCTTATTCGCTGAAGCTGAATTGAATTGAATGAATCGTTAAAAGATAACAATAACTGAGTCTTCTGTTTGTGACGGCCTAAGGTCGTTTTATTCTCGGGAAAGAGAATAGCTTAACTCTTCAAACTGCTTTGATCTTGCCATAGTGTGTGTATATGTGTGTGTATGTGTTTTGTTTGTATTATACCCTAGAATAGTAAATAAACTCTCGATTCATTGTTATTGAATAGTCTGGTGCCGTGATTTTCAAATCTTAAATTATTTGCCATAGATCGTGTTACCTGTGCTCAGAGATTTCCTAATCAAATCTGTATTATCAACAATATGAAGAATTGCTAATTTATACTGTATTAATACTTGCTGGTCGAGCAGTTAATAAGGCATAAATTGTACCTTCTGATTAATATCAATTAATCTATACATTGGTGATTAATATTAATTAATCCGATCAAAGTCGGATTTCTACGATTTGATTCCCTAAAGCTAAAATTTATAAATAAAAGGATAAAACCCTTGCTAATCCTTTACAACACACTGTGTATCTCTTTTACAATGAGTGAGTTTACTTCAAAAACAGCGATTTTATCTTCTCGTTGCTGCAAAATATAATGTAGCTGTAGCACACGTGTCAAATAATATGCACTTGCTGCTAATATCAACCTTAGGCCAGTAGGTTCGACTATGGAGATGTAAACAAAACAACAACAATTGAATCAAAATAAATCTTTGTATTGAAAACAACTTTTGTACTGATTATTGTGGTTTTTGTTTAAAAGGAAAATAAAATAAAATGATAATCAACAATTGTCACAAATTTCTTTGTTCAATATAAGATCACAATTGCATGAATTTTCAACTGCAATTAAATTAATTGAACAATTTCACCTGACTCTCTGGTCTTCTATTTGTTCAGTAGGGTGCACCCTCTAGGCTATGCAAATTTCTTAGAAAACAGCACTTTTGAGATCACCATAAACACTTACAATGTTCACAATTAATAATTTTTGGACAGTTCACTCAAAATAAAATAAACAATAACTCCTTGGTGTGAACCACAAGGCCAAATAACAGTTCAGAAGAAAACAGATTTGTTTGGAAGGTTCAGTTCAAAAAGATTCAGTTGTCACAGTCATGGACTTTTGTTTGTGTTTTCATTCCCCATGTGCTCTGTGTGACCTAGTTTCTGCCAATGTCTGATTGTGTCATTATGTTCAGGTGTGTCTCGTCATTAACCTCCATATAAGTCGTCCGGTCCTACGTCTGTATGGCCCTGGTGTGTGCGTATGCTGCTTCCTTGCCTTGGATTACCCCTATGTGGATTATTAAATACTGTTTATTGTTATCTTCGTCGTATTAGTGTTTCTCTCCTGCACCACACCATGACATCAGTTCAGTAAGTTCGTTGAAAAGTTCAGTTCAAAAAGATTCAGTTCAGGAATCCCCCCCCCCAAAAATAGAATTGATAGAATTGTGGAGAAATGATTCTATTCATTCGTTCCAAATGACAAAAACAGATCCATCAGAGCAGAAACGAAAATACTCTTGAAAAGTCTCTCAAAACACAGCTCAGTTCGGTTTATGAAACCTAGTAGGCAGTAAGAACTTTCCTACCCATTTCCTCGGGTGATGGTTGGAACTTAACTCTCACAACAATCAGTGTTCATCTCGCTGGGAAGGCTCACCATCTTACATCACGCTGAAATAAACGTAGTACAAAAAAACCTGACCTGCATATGTAACAGGCAGTTTTTAGTTCACAACACAGATTCAATTCAGTTTTCAGTTACACATCAATACATACTAACACGTATTTCCCTTTTTAACATTTAACAGTTATATTTTCATTGTACTTGACGGTTTAGATAACGTCATACTATTTAAACACAAAAAAATGTTCATTCGTTATCAGCAACAAAATATATCATTAGAAACTCCTACATACAATAATTTTTAACCATTACATCCCTTTTGTATTGTAAAATACCAGAACTCATCAGTATTTTACTCCAACAAAGAAATATACGTTTTCACTCTCTCTCAATTGAATACATTAGTACATATTGACAAGTTGCTCCTGGATGTGTGAGCTGTGCGATCTCGGATAATGTGTGTGTGTGTGTTAAGCATGTTTGTATTTGAATGAAGTTTATCACTTATAGAGCTGTGGTGCGTCTGTCACTGAAGGAGAAACGAATGTCAGTCTCTAATACTGGACACACAATCCATACAAAACATCTCATCCATTCAGATCCGCTTCAGAAACCTGACACCAACCAGAATTAGAGGAATCATTCACTCCAGAATGAAGTTTCTGTCATTATTCACTTCCTCTTGTGTTCTTTGAACCAGTTTGTGGATTTATTGTCTGGAAAGATCTGAAAGAATTTCCATGTATCTACATCAGGGATGGGCAACGTCGGTCCCTAAACAAACAAACCTGAACAATCAATACACCAAGCTACAGGCAGGTGTGTTTGATTAGGGTTAAGTCAGGCATACACTGTGCAATTTTCGTTCGATTTTGAGCCGAATCCTGACTCGTGCGTGTTGTGCGTTGTTTGTCATGCAGGGTTCGTTCAGTATACAAGGGGAAACGAGAAGTGACAAGTCTCTCCCGACAGGCAATCAGACGGTCGGATGAATTTCTGACATGTCAGGAATTTTGGTCGCCCCTCGTGAGGGTATCGTACAGTTGAAGCAGAGCTACGAACCGACTGCCCTAAACTCAGTGCTTTTTTTCCTCACTGCACCTGCACGACAATAGAACTTTAACCATTTAATTTTTAATGCAACAAGAACGAAAACGACAAGAGGGAGATCTTTGATAAAATAAAGTTATTATCACAGGAAATGTGAACCATTGTCCATCATTTTATCAATTAGTGATAAAGACAAACATGTCGCAAAATTATAAATATTTCAATTTTAAACCATGAAGGCGAGCCAGTGCATGCCACACAAACAATTTGCAAACTGCAAAGTTGTTTTTGAAATTTCTTTGTCTGTAGGCTAATAAAGGTCTTATTTTCATTGATGACTGATTATTACAGTCTTTGGACATAGGATACTTTAGACAGAATTTTAATTATAGGCCTATTCATTGTGTAATAAGCTAATTTAATCCTTTATTATCCACGCTTCAATTGCGTGGTAAGCTATGAAATTATTGCGGGGCAAATGAATTGTAGTAGACCTATAAATTTAATAATAAAAGTATAATAACAATAATAATAGTAATAGCAATGGTAATAATTTAATGCATTAATTGGAAATGACACATTTTTTTTTAAGATATCTCTGGCTATCGGCCATATCCACGGTGTCACCATCTGCGCAACTCGAGTATTTCACACGTGTACAGTGTGAACACGTAAATCGTGAGCTTTGACTTTACATTGCATGCGATCTGCTCTTACAGTGTGAGTATGTACCTTGATGAAATCGCACTGAAATTGCACAGTGTATGCCCGGCCTTAGGCAGGACAGTGGCCCTCCAGGACCGAAGTTGCCCATCCCTGATATACATACAACAATTAAACCCCCCAAAAATAAATACAAAAACACAATAAAATTTAGACCTTTAGGGCCATGAGTCAAACATGCCCACCGAGTTTCGTTCCGATCGGCCTCCATTAACCTTGTCTAATAGGTGCTCAAATTTAGCCATGTTTTGTGAGATGCACAAATGTCCTCATAGACACCTGTGGCACTGCCACGCTTATGGATTGTTTTGTTGTGTTTTCCCTCCCCGTGTGCTCCGTGACCTAGTTTCTCTCTCGTTTGATCATATCTTTTGGTTCAGGTGTGTTGTAACAGGGCTGACGAGACGTGAGACGTGCGGATCCAAGTGCAAGCTTTTATTTAAAGGCATGGTCATAAATACAGGCAGGGTCGAAATAATGGCAAACAGGTATGGCAGGGACAAGACAAAGAGTAATCCTAGGGCAAGCGAAGGTCGACGATCGGCGAACAGTATCCAGTGGGCAAGGCAAGGGTTAATCCAGGGAACACGGGCTAGAACAAACACGGGAAAACACAATCCAAAACAGGCAGGGGAAAACTAGGAAAACTAACAGGGGCTCTGTAGAGTTGCTATGGCTAGAGGAGCGGTAAACACATACAATACTCGGCAGTGAGGGAAACAAAGTCCAGGGTTAAATAGTGTGTGTGATCAGTGCCTACAGCTGTGTGTGCAATCAGTGCAATGGATGATGGGAAATTGAGTCCAGTGTGATGTGTGCTGTGAGAGACAATGTGGTGAACAGGTGACCTCTGGTGGTGAGTGAACGGAAGTGCAGACCAGATTCGTGACATGTGTCTTGTCAATTACCCTTGTTTCATCTTCCCTTGTTTGGATTGATAAAGACTGTCATTCGTGACTCTCCTTCGTCTCCGCGCTCCTTCACAGTAGTCACCGTGACAGGCACTTTGGACCAAGACATTGCATACCAATTTTCATGTTGATTGGACAAATGGTTGTGTAGTCATTGCCATTTTTATGTTTTTTCCCTCTTATAGCACAACCAAGAGGCCAAACTCTGTGGTTTTTATTTATTTTTTTATTTTTTTCTTACGTAAGTGTTCTGAGTTTGGCGAATATGTCATTCTACTCAAAAGTTATAGCCGTTTTAGTAAAAGTGGCCCTGCCTCTTTCGAACGTTTTGCGATGGTGAGTCGAAAGTTTAACTTTTTTTGATAATTATTGATATTCACTCTCCAGAGAATCTTTCTGCACTGGTTTTGTTCCGATGGGGTGAAAACCCTAGGACTAGTTTGCAAAAGTAGGTTTTTCAAAAGATCCAAAACACCCCAAAATTTAGCCGGGTGACAATCATATCCGAGGCTTGTATTTTGTCCGGCGTGAGCATGTGGCATGGCAGGCCAAATTAAAATTCACCCTAGTTTGGGCATCTCTAAACTAGGCTAATAAACTATTACACGTAATTTTATAAATAACCGTACTAATATACATGAATGATTATCTGTTTATTCAGGTGAAGCCATGCATAGAGGAGATTTTATGTTTACGCTCCTTTAAGCTTCGCTTGTGATGGAAGAAAACTGTGTGATGAAGGCAAATGAGTGTTTCTATGGGTTTTGAGCTTGTGAATTCATCATCCAAATTTGAACTGTTGAAGTGTTTGTGTGTAATAAGCCCACGTGTATTTCTTTCTCTCTCTCAGGTGGACATTGGAGGAGATGTGTGTGTTCATGCGATGGAGGGAAACTGAGTGTGCTTAAAATCAAGTTTCCTAAAACCCACAGTAACCTCTACACATACAGTATTATTTTAACAACACACGTGCACATGTTCAAAACTATTTCATTCTTTAATATCAAAGTCAATATTCAAACCCTATTATTTATTATTGCAAAATATTAGTATTTAAATATATTTTCTATGTGAATATATTGTAAAATATAGTTTATTCCTGAGATTGCAAATATTATCAATGTTGAAAACAGTTGAGCTGCTTCATATTTTTGTGGAAACTGTGAAGCATTTTATTTTTCAGGATTCTTTGCTGAATAGAAAGTTCAAAAGAACAGCATTTATTTGAAATATAAATCTTTTGTAACTTTATAAATGTCTTTATTGCCACATTTGATCAATTTAATGCATCCTTTCTGAACAAAACTCCACTTAACCTTCTACAGGATTAATGTCATTTCACTGGTAGCTTATCATAATCTATTACTTAACTCAATAACTCAAATGAAGTTCAAGTATAGTGTTCTTTGTCAAGTCTATAAACATGTTCATTCACTGCATTGTAAGATGGCATAGAAGGGTCTAAAATAATATCTTAAAAAAGTGTTCTTTATTGTGTTTTATTCATAAAGATGCAAAAGCACAATTATGTTAATAATTAATCCCCCCCCACACCCAATTTTTTTTTTATTATTTGCCATTTACACCCACTGACTCATTCAAACCTCCTACACTGTAAAAAAAAAAATGGTGTAGTTGTGTGAAATTTTCCACTTTTACATATAACTAAATTCAGCCCATTTGATGTGATCACATGGTATTGACGGCTCATGTCATGTGATTCTGGCAGCATAAATAGTAAAGGAGAATCTCTTCTGGGAGTCAGACTGACTGATAATTTATTGGTACGTCATCCAAGCTTTGATCAGCAGCACATTGCAGCAATGAGTTTGCCTTGGAAGGAGACTGAGAAATCCACTCAAGATGTGCAGAGGTTCTGCAATAAGGTAAGAGATAGAAAATCCAACGTAGTAAAAAATATATAGATCAAATTATGAAAACAGGTTTTTCAGTTGTTTTTGCCAAATACATTTTCTATATTTAAAGAATTAAGGCACACTATCTTTCAAACATTTGGGGAAAATTATGAAACAAAACTATAATGCTCTCTATGGCTGCATTTATTTGATTAAAAACACAGTTAAAACCATGATATTGTGAAATATTACTACATTTATGCAGTTTTACAGACAAGGCATAAGCCTAGTCCCAGACTAAAATGCATGCTTTAGCTGTCTTAACTGAAACATTTCAGATTATTATCAATGAAAATAGTTGTGCTGTTTCATATTTTTGCGGAAACCAATTTAAAAAATAAATCAACCAACCAACCTTTTGAACAATATTTTATATAATATGTAGATCAACACAAAATGTGCATCTGTTTATTCAGGTGAGGGCAGATTTAGAGAAGAAGATTGGAAAGAAGTCTGTTTTC
Source organism: Acrossocheilus fasciatus (assembly GCA_036784905.1). Lineage (NCBI taxonomy): Eukaryota > Metazoa > Chordata > Actinopteri > Cypriniformes > Cyprinidae > Acrossocheilus > Acrossocheilus fasciatus. The sequence continues at coordinate 48,301,375 of CM071940.1, forward strand.
ACTGCCCTCAACTTCAGAGCGGCTGATACTGAAATACAGTACATAGCCAAGGTAAATGGGTGTTTTCTTTATTCATTTGTTTAAACAACTTTTCTTGCAGTATCCATACTGTCATATAACAGTGTACAATGTGACCGTCTCTTTCTCTTCTTCTCTCAGGTGCATGTTGGAGAGAATGACTGCGCTCATGTGAAAATCTCTCAGACTCTCCCTTGTTATGGAGAGGAAGTGAAGATGCTTGATTTCCAGTTTCCTAAAAAAAGAGAGGATGAAATCGAACCCTTCTGAAGAAGGGTACTTTCAGAGCGACTCGTACATGAAAAGCACTTTTCAATAAAGTCCTAAAGCATAACTGTCTTTGGTGTTGCCGTCTTTAATGTTTGATCTTTTCACTGTCAAACTGAAAACTCAAATAATAAAATAGGAATATTTAAATATAAAATGAGCTGAAGTAGAAAATATAGATCTGTCCTTTAACAAATGATCTTTATTCCCGTACTGTAACTTGCCATTTTCCAAGCCTTAAGATGGAGAGTTCAACTTTAAGTGATGTGTTTTTTAAAGTGTGAAACCACTGTGTAGCACACGTGTCAAATAATATGCACTTGCTGCTAATATCAACCTTAGGCCAGTAGGTTCGACTAAGGAGAAGTAATTAAAACAACAACAATTGAGTCAAAATAAATCTTTGTATTGAAAATAACTTTTGCACTGGTTACCGTGTTTTGTTTTTTTTTGTTTTTTTTTTAAAAAGGAAAATAAAATTAAATGATAATCAAACAATTGTCACAATTTTCTTTGTTCACTATAAGATCACAATTGCATGAATTTTCAACTCCAATGAAATTAATTGAACAATTTCACCTGACTCTCTGGTCGTCTATTTGTTCATTAGGGTGCACCCTCTAGGCTATGCAAATTTCCTTGAATACAACACTTTTGAGATCACCATAAACATTTACAATGTTCACAAGCAATAATTTTGACAGTTTACACAAAGTCAAAAAATAACTCCTTGGTGTGGAACACAAGGCCAAATAAACAGTTAAGAAGAAAACAGTTCAAAACTCAGTTCAAAAGATTTGTTTGGAAGGTTCGGTTCAAAAAGATTCAGTTCAGTAAGTTCGTTGAAATGTTCGGTTCAAAAAGATTCGACCCAAAAGATTTGATCCAAAAGATTCAGTTTGAGGAATCCAAAATTTTTTTTTAAAAATGTACAAAAGGAAAATCAATAGAATCGTGGAGAAATTATTCGATTCAGTCGTTCCAAATGACAAAAACAGATCCATCAGAGCAGAAACGAAAATACTCTTGAAAAGTCTCTCAAAACACAGCTCAGTTCGGTTTATGAAACCTAGTAGGCAGTAAGAACTTTCCTACCCATTTCCTCGGGTGATGGTTGGAACTTAACTCTCACAACAGGCAGTTTTTAGTTCACAACACAGATTCAATTCAGTTTTCAGTTACACATCAATACATACTAACACGTATTTCCCTTTTTAATATTTAACAGTTATATTTTCGTTGTACTTGACGGTTTAGATAACGTCACACTATTTAAACACACAAAAAAAACGTTCATTCGTTATCATCAACAACAAAATATATTATTAGAAACTCCTACATACAATCGTTTTTAACCATTACATCCCTTTTGTATTGTAAAATATCAGAACTCATCAGTATTTTACTCCAACAAAGAAATACGTTTGACGGTTGCTTGAGGAAAGCAGCATGTTAAAGCATTGATTTAAATCAAAATTCAAATGAAAAGAGACTTTACAATCTTCTCACATTCACAGCCAGGAAAAATATATTTATGGGATAAGTGATAAGACTCTGACTAAATCTTGATGGCACTAGATTTCAGTGGAACTAATCCCACTGGAATATTTAACATGTTTAGTTAATGGTTAGCCAGATCAGTTTTATAATGTCTGGATATCAGTAATCTGGGGAATGATTTGTCAACTATTCTGTGGAAGAGTTTTGCTTCAAGTATAACTCGTTTGAAGTAATGGTGCTTCATATAAGATTATTTAGAGAAACAAGCGTTAATGATAAACCCCCTGTGATGTTTGTACTGGCTACTGTATACAGGCCACCAGGGCACCATACAGACTTTATTAAAGAATTTTCTATCGGAGTTAGTGCTGGCTTCAGATAGAGTCTTAATTGTTGGTGATTTTAATATCCATGTTGATAATGAAAAAGATGCATTGGGATCAGCATTTCTAGATATTCTGTTCTCTATTGAGGTTAGACAACACGTGTCAGGACCTACTCGTTGTCGAAATCATGCTCTAGATTTAATACTGTCACATGGAATTGACTCCTTACTCCACGTGCTGATTCCAAAAACGACGACGACGACTTGGGTACTCTCTAAACTCACGTCCTCCTTTTCGACCTCCTACAAGTTTCCCTACGCAGCCGTCTGGCAGCGTTTGCACACACATGCATTACACACGAACAACGTGCAAACATGCACTTACTTTTGTTGTTGTTGTACTTTTTTGAGAACTGATGATTTTGAACTCGTGATTTGTGAATACTGTGATCATTGAAACTGAGAGTCCAATACTGCTGTGTTTCTTTGAAGTTTTCCTCTGAGGCAAACTTTTTTTTCCATGAACTAATAAGTTGACGCTACATCAGAGGACTCTGTTTAAGTGTGAACGGTGTTATTCATTGTGCAAACTGAACTGTTTTGTTATAATTGAACAATATATTCATTACAAGTTCACCTCTACACCTTTGAATGGCATGATTCTTTTACTTTGTGTTGACATTTTCTTTTTTTGTTTGTGTAATTGGTGGTTTCAGTTATCCTGGTTTGAAGTTGGAAATTAATCCAAATTCTAATTGGTAGGTTGAATTCTACCTGGCGCCCGTATCTGTAATGTAAATTGTAAAGATTTAATCTTTAAGTTAAAATTCTTACTTTTGGGTGTGCCACCATTACACATACCAATTTTCAAGTTGATTGGACAAATGGTTGTGTAGTCATTGCCATTTTTATGTTTTTTCCCTCTTATAGCACAACCAAGAGGCCAAACTCTGTGGGGGTTTTTTTTCTTACGCAAGTGTTCTGAGTTTGGGGAATATGTCATTCCACTCAAAAGTTATAGCCGTTTTAGTAAAAGTGGCCCTGCCTCTTTCGAACGTTTTGCGATGGGGAGTCGAAAGTTTAACTTTTTTTGATAATTATTGATATTCACTCTCCAGAGAATCTTTCTGCACTGGTTTTGTTCCAATTGGGCGAAAAACCTAGGACTAGTTTGCAAAAATAGGTTTTTCAAAAGATCCAAAACACCCCAAAATTTAGCCGGGTGACAATCATATCCAAGGCTTGCATATTGTCTGGCGTGAGCATGTGGCATGGCAGGCCAAATTAAAATTCACCCTAGTTTGGGCATCTCTAAACTAGGCTAATAAACTATTAGGTCCCACTGTATATTAGGTGGCCTTAACAACTATGTACTTATATGTCACATTAAGCACTTAATACAATGTACTTACATTGTACTTTCACGTTCTTACATTGTACTTACATTTAAAGTACCTGCATGTTCAATCTGTAGTTATAATAGTGTACTTAAATATGTAAGTTGTAAGTACACTTTTGTAAGTACACACCATAATTAAAATATTGTAACTTCAATTGTAACTACTCTGCAGTTTCTGTGAAACTTTTTTTTTTTTGGAGGCAAATGAATGCATTTACAGGTGTAAAGCATTATTATACATGCCTACCGCAATGTGATTAATATACTTATTATTCAAACCGTTTAGTATGGATGCAAAAAATGTTTGCAGAATACTCCAGAATACATCAATGTAGATTCAGCCATTTCATGTTACGGCTACTAAGGCAGTTTGATCTTATTTTTTTTTTATTTTGTTTTTTTTGCACCTCAACATGCTGTAAACGGCAATGTGCAAAAACTGTACCATCTACACAGCAGGAGGGCAATAAGGTTTCATGTGTTAACATTAGTTAATGCAGTAAGTAACAGGAAGTAGCAATGAATTATATATATAATGAATTATTTATATATATCATATATTTATGTATTAATCTTTGCTGATGTTAGTTAAACATTTTTCTTGTGCATGTTAACTAATGTTAACAGATGCATCTTTTGATCTTAAAAATGTATTAGTAAATGCTGAGGTCAACATTAACTAAGCTTAATAAGTGATGTATAAGTATTGTTCGTTGTTAACTAATGAAACTTTTTTTGTAAAGTATGGAACCATCGTTGATACCCAGGAACTAATGTGTACTTACATTGAAAGTACACTAAACCTGCCCACTTAAAATAAAGTGTGGAGCCATTGTTGATACTCAGGAGGAAATGAATGTGAATATGATGTGTGAATACAGAAATGTGAATACAGGAAACATACATTTTAATACATAGAAGTATGCAACATTTAGAAAGTTGATGATACAAAATTATGTAACCAAATTAATTTGTCATAGATATGAAATTAACAAGCACTCTGGATCTACATATATCCACATATATTTACCCTATTTCATATTAGAACAACTACTTTTTTAACTCTGCAAATTAATGGATTTTGAAATCCTTTCTTATGTCATGAAACAGCTGAGCAATTACTCCTTCTTTGTTTTGTTTGCCTAACCAATGATACCACTGAATACATTTCAAATGCTCTTTCAAGAGCTGACTGCTTTTGTTGCCTCTGTGCTTGTAAACCTGTGACTTGATGCTTTGCCATGCACGTTCTATGTGCTGTGTATGGCAACCGGTGTTTGGATCAACAAAGTTTTCTGAATGGTTGACAGTAAAATGCCTGTAGCCATGTCCAGAAAGAGCCTGAACATATGCTCTCCAACAGTCACTGAAAATGGTGGATCCTCTTCTCACGTGCCTTCTGATAATGGGTATGAGAGTCTGTTTTGAGCGGTTTTTGACAATCTTTAAAATTGGCAAGCGTCTGTGGCCTTTGATTTCCAGCATTCCAAACACCCAGTTGTTTCTTCTCCATGTAGTTAGAAAACGACCACGGTTATACTAGAAGAAACAAAAGAGGCACTTTAGATGCTGGAATTAAGCCAAAAATATCAAGAAATATTTCATTAATTTCTACAGTAAAACAGATAAATAATATTAAAATAATAATTAAATAATATTAAAAAGACTTTTTTCCAGCAAATAAAAAAATAATAACCCAGTTTGCTGTCATGTTACAAAAACAACAAAACAGAGAGAGACCCCTGCAAAGCAATGTGTTATTTTAAAATGACATTTAAAAAATAAATAAATAAAGTGAAAAAGGAAAACAATAAGAACAAAATAATACATAACTCTTTGGTGGCATATTAAAAATGATAATGTCAATATATAATTGTTTAGTTATAAGATTTTGTCATAATACAACTATGTATAATAGTAAGTTTTCATCCCTTATTCAACGTTTACAAGACATTTTTAAAAGTTCATAGAGAAACAGTTTGCAGCCATAGCAAACCTTCCAGGGCATGGAAGAAAAAGCACAATTTCATCAAGGGGAATAAGACATTTGAGCAGAGAAGCTGAGAAAAACCCTAAATTTACTGCCAAAGACCTTCTAGGTGTCACGAATCTGGTTCGCCACAAGAGGTCGCCTTTCCTTCATATTGACTCTCACACCACGCATCACAATGGACTGCATTTCCCATCATCTATTGCACTGATCACACAGCTGTCACCAATCACATGCTCACCTGAAATCTATTACACCCACACTATAAAACACACTCAGATTCCTGATTTAGTTGACGAGAGTTGTTTAGCGTTTATCATTCTCTTAGCGATAGTGGAGCCCACTTAGTTGTCATAGTCTTGCCTTGCCTGTTTCCCCCGTGTTTTGATTCTAGCCTGTGTTTCCTGGATTAACCCTTGCCTTGCCGTTCGGACTCTGTTTGCACCTCTCTTGGATTATAGCTTGTGTACCTGGATTATCTCTCTGCCTTGCCCTGTTGGATACTGTTCGCCGATCAAAGACCCACGCTTGCCCTAGGATTACTCTTGTGTCTTGCCCGTGTCGTACCCGTTTGCTGTTGTTTGACCCTGCCTGTGATTTGACTATGTTAACTAATAAAAGCTTGCACTTGGATCCGCTTGCCTCACGTCTCATAGGCTCCGTTACACTAGGTGACCTGATGAAGGAGGTAAAAAATCTCAAGCATTGACTTCATGCCTGGACACCTCAGCGAATGGCACTCTTGAACATAAAGGTTGACTTGAAACAGAACATAAAGGTTGTCTTGAATATGCTAAAAGGAATTTAGATAGGCCTGTAGAATTCTATAAAAATGTTTTATGGAGTGATGAGACCAAATTGGAACTTTTTGGACCCATGGATGACGGATCAGCAGAACTGTATGTCTTGCCCAAAAAAAAACATTTCTAATCAGCAGAAAAACACCATCCCCCTCCATCTTGACTTTTAAAATCTAGATTTAAAAAAAGGTATCTATCTCTCTCTCTTTTTTTTTTTTTTTAATAAACTTCATACCTTTCTTTTATGTGCAAACTTCGACTCATCAATGGAAATGAACTTGCGTTTTGATTTTCCACCCACTGTAAGACCAGTTCTTCTTCTCAGTCTCTGTAGTGCAGCTATGCATATCTGAATAACATAAGATAAATATTAATGAATGGCATGCAATGTTTAATTGCTTTGTTTCTGTATTAATTATAAAGAAGTACCAAACCTTCCTAACGGCATTTGTCATACGGGACAGTGTTCTTGAACTTCTAGCTATCTGATCCTCTAGCAGGTCAGTTTGCCTGAGTTGGAGACCTTGTGCAAATCTGAGAACAAGGAGCACATCACTAGTACTGACTCTGTCTGCTCTACAGGCTGTACAAATATTATTGTGGTAAATCATTATGTGTACAGCACTCAAAGCACTGTACAGATAAATAAGCTTTTCTGTTTTTATAACCACTCACCGGTAAATAAATTCCAACCATTTAACGAGTTGTACTCTACTTTGGCTGAAAAGTGAGCCTTTTCTTACTGATGATGAAACTTTGCGATGACCCTTTCTTCTGCACAACCTGAAATAAAACACATTTAAACCAATAAAGTGAAGCATAAAAAATATGTTATCACATGAATGCAATCATAGAAATAGATAGTTGACATGCAATGTCATTCATAAAGCAATAAGCCCCAAGAAGCCTTGATTTGCATTGAATTTAAAACAGCTACCTCAGCAGCACTACATTCACTATAAACCAAGTGTAACAGGTACAGAAAGTGTACTGTTAAAATGTATATAATGTTTGTATAATTCACACAAAATTGTTTATTTTCATATACTTTCCTAAAGATGAGCGTTTCCCTTTAATTGCTGTGGTGTCATCATGAGCCTGCTCAATTTCCTGTTTTGTCTCCTCCTCTTCCTCTTGGCATTGTTAATGGATGGAAGAGGTGGGTTATTTTTAGCTCCTGTTGATCTAAATTAATCTTTATTTTAATTGTTGTTTTTATGTCTATATTTTCATTCTAATTTATGTATATAATATTATTTTACATATCGGTGTGGTTATTTTTGTCATTTCATCCTGTTTTAGTTTATATTTTGTTGTTTGGCCTATATGTGGAAATGAGAGCACATGTGACGAGTGTACATTTGTGTTATAGAAGCAATAAGGGCGATTTATTCAGAGAATGCTCTTCTTTGTGTGTTAATATCAGGTATGTTTTATTTGTTCTTGCGCTCTTGGCATTGTTAATGGATGGAAGAGAAGCAATAAGGGCGATTTATTCAGAGAATGCTCTTCTTTGTGTGTTAATATCAGGTATGTTTTATTTGTTCTTGCGCTCTTGGCATTGTTAATGGATGGAAGAGAAGCAATAAGGGCGATTTATTCAGAGGATGCTCTTCTTTGTGTGTTAATATCAGTAAATCCAGAGAGATACCGCCGCCTGTTGTCCCGTGTCTGATTTCATCAACAACTACACAACGCAGACAGTTTCATAACTGGTGTCGCGAGCCACCGGTTACACGTGGTGCCGTGAGCCCTTCGGATTTCGCATGATCGGCCGAGTTGCTGCTTCTACAGACGACGGTGTGCTGTGAGATCGCTGGAGGAGTGTTCTGCTGATCGCGGAGGCCGCAGATCGTTTAATCTCGTCATCAGCGTTCAACTATCTGCTGCTCATATCACGTAAGATTGCTATAGGTTGAACGTTTGCCTTTTATGAGCTTTACTGGACTGTTCTTTGCGCTGCTGCACACTCAATGACAGAGTTTTGTGATCGCCTATATTTTTTTTTCTTCTCTGTGCAACGCTGTACTGAACTGTTCTTTGCGTTGGTGCAAGCTCAACGACAGTTTTTTTTTTTTTGTCGTCACACTTTTTTTTTCTCTCCTCCATGAAACTTCACACTGAACTGTTTTGAGTCTACATGACCAGATTTCTGTAAGATACATTTATCTGATTACTAGTTAAGTGATTTCAGTGTTTTTGTTTATTTTTTATTTTTTTCCTGAAATTATTGCATTTCTCTTTTTTTTTTTTTTCCTATTCAAACTGAGTCATGTTTGAGGACACTGTCAGTCAGGATGATTTTAACCCTGTACAACGGCCTAGTGCCATGTTCCCAGTAGGCAGGGGTAGAGGGGCTGTACTTAACTATCCTGACAATATGTCTGGAGTTTCGCCTCAGTGTTTTGGTAGAGGGAGGGCACTCTTTAATACTGAAATTGACCGTGTACATGCATCTAATTCAGCTATTGGTACGTCAGGAAGCCCAGCTGCTTGCTCTACCCCTTTTACACGCCCAAATGCTGATCACGTCATTACCCCTGAGTCTCTAGGAGGTCTTATTTCTGATTTAGCACAGAAAATTGGTGAGAGCATTACAGCCAGTCTCAATTTAACACAACATCCCAGCCCAGTGCAGTCTAAGTTAAATGTACAGCAGTCAAGTGAATGTTTTGATGCTTCTAATTTGAAAGTCATTGTCCAACATGATGTTGCCCCTCCACCGTTCTTTAGAGGTGATCAAAGTGATTCGTTTACAGTACATGAATGGGAAGATTTGATGTGCAGTTATTTGAACAGTAAGAAATGCACTGATGAAACTGCCTCTGATCTCATTTTGAGCAGGTTAGCTGGGAAAGCGAGGGATGTAGTCAAAGTGTCCTTGCGCAGCTTCCCAGGGCCTATTGCTGCAGTCCCCACCACCACCGTGTTCGACATACTGAAGTGAAATTTTAGTGAGTTGATGTATTCAAACATGCCTATGGCTGACTTTTATAACACCCTCCCTAGGGCAGATGAGAGCCCAATGGACTACTGGATAAGGCTGAATAAGGCGATTGATGTGGCTGATGAGTGTTTGCGTAGGCGCAACAAGAGCGTTGAGGACCCTGCTACTGAGGCTGTCATGATGTTTATCTCACACTGTCCAGATCCTGGCCTTGCTTTGTCTTTTCAGTTCAAGCCTGCTGAACAGTGGAGTGCTGCTGAAGTTCAAGAGCGACTGGATAGTCATCGCAGGAACCTGAAGAGAGCTTTTGCTAGAACTTCACGCTCATTGCCTGTGTCAGCTTGCCATCAGAACTCTGTGACTGTCTGTGAAGAGCCTGTATCCAGTTCTCTCAATCAGCCTGAACTCTCCTCAAGTCAGTTACCATGTTTAACTGGTCAGCTCAACCCAAACGCTGCTCCTTTTACTCCTGTCGATAGTATGCAGCAGTTGGTTGACATGATGGACAAAGTTTTATCTCTCTGCACTGCCTCACTGTCCTCACCCAACCCAAACTGTCCTGTCAGAACTTCAGACCCCAAGCCCAGTTTTAGCTCAGCATGTAGAGTATGTCGATCAAAAGAGCACACTACACATACTCATTGTATGCGCCAGAGGCTTTGTCGTAACTGCTTTAAACCTGGACACTTTAAGAGCAATTGTCCTAAGACGACGGGCCTTGAGCTGCCTTCTCCAGCCACCCAGTTAAACTAAATAGCCCATGTGCAGAAGGGGATAACATGGGCAGTGGTGTATTCCCCCTAAATAATGAGTCAGACCCACAAGAAATTTTTAAAAATAGTTGCAAATTGTTGCCACCCAACAAAACAGTGCTGTATGTGGGATCTCAGAAAATTGATGGAGCTGGTGAACTCTTTTATGCTCCTGTGACTGTCGGTGGCCAGTCCGTACTGAATGGTATGCTAGATTCTGGTAGTATGGCTTGCACCCTGAGTACGGAAGGTGAATCCAAGTTGTGTGCTGACGGAGTTCTCCCTCGACCTTCAGTGATTCTTGGTGACGTGGTCCTGGTGGGCTGTGGTGGTCTTACTACTCAGCCTAAATGCGCTTACGACCTGGAAATCGAAGTCTACGGGTTCAAGTTCATCGTACCAACCTTAGTAGTGCCTGGACAGAAGGATGAGTTCATTATCGGCAGTAACGTCATCAAATGCGTGCTTCAGAAAATGAAAGCCGAAAAGAAGTACTGGGAACTGATTTCCTGTAAAAACAGCAACCCTGAGTGTGAAGAGTTTCTTGAGCTTTTGAGCTGTGTTTCTCGTTGGTCTGGTCCTCAACAGCCCGCTAAGCTCGGCACAGTTAACTCTCTGGGGTCGGCTGTATCGCCGGCGAGACCAACTCGTTTTTTTTAAGATCAGTGCAAAAGACACTAAAAATACTCTGTTGATTTTGGTCACACAAATAAGTGTTATACATCAATCGAAACTGTTAAGTGTCTACTTTTTTTTGAGTACACTCACAATAACAACACAACTTTGTGCTTTTGGAGAAATAAGAAAATAAACAGGGTGTGCTCTCTGTCTTCTCTGTCTCCGCAAACTGTTTTGAGAAACGCGTCACTAAAATGAACTGTAACTCAGCGAATACTCAACACAGAGACATGGGAGTTATATCTATAGAAAGCCTGAAGTGTCTACTTCGAAATGAAGCAAGTCCTATCGAAAACAAACATTCTGTGATGAAGTAATCCGTATGAAACCAACACGATGTTCAATCTTTCCCGTCTGACTCATTATCTCTAATGAGTTCACGCCCACGTGCTCCTCGCGCCGTTCATATGTAAATAGCCACGTGGTGCGTGAGCGCGTGTAAACGCCCAAAACAAACAAAGAGCGGAGGTCCTCATCGCGCTACTGTTACTGTTCACGCTGAGTAAAGAAAGGATTTCCCTCGAAAGAAGAACACGATTTCATCCAGAAGAGGAGATCGATCTGATGAGTAAGTTATGTTTCTTTTTTGCATTAGTTACCGTGTTATTGTGTCATAAACTTGAACAGATTTAAACAGTTAGTTGGGTTTTTCCCAAACGACAACATGATGAATGCTACGCGTCTAAGAATGTTTAGACCATGTTTATTATTAATACTCTGTTCACAAATATATTGTAATAGCATGCTAAACAATAATAATTAGTTTCTCAGATATAAAATATCATTTTTTATAGTACAAAGTACATCCTTTTATTGTACAAAGCATGCTTGAGTCTGTGTCATGAGAGTCATGTCATAGGCTACTATAAAATCATACATACTAGACTATATGACTACAAAATCATAGTTGGGTTTTTCCCAAACTATAATTCCTGACTACAATGTTTGAAATCGTGTAAAACATTTTGAATATGAGGGGCAATTCATTGTATTTAAATTTCTTACGGCGCGATGATGTTTTCATGCTCTATATAAAACAATAAAAGTAATATGAGTGTACACTGTAACATGATGAATGCTACGAGTCTAAGTATGTTTAGTACATGTTTATTATTAATAGCCTACTCTGTTCAGAAATAGATTTTAATAACGTGCTAAACAATAATAATTAGTTTCTCAGATATAAGATTTCTTTCTCTTTTTTATGGTAGTACAAAGCATGTGTGAGTCAATGGCTACAACACACACACATATATATTATATATATACAGATGTTCCTGATATTAACATGCTCACAAATGTTTTTTGTTTGTATTTTATTGAATCAGATACCAGCACCAGATGAATCCTGATGTCTCTTCAAACTGTTTTCCTCTGAGAGCGCTGCACCAACATCAGATGCTCAACTACACTGATATGCTATGTTAAAACAAGCTCCTTTTCTACTGATTATGTTTTTTTCTTCTTGAATCCATGGAAAGAAGTAGAAACACTTAAAATAAATATCAGGTATGATTTACTTGTTGAACAGAATCTGTTGTCAGTTCACATCTCTGTGGTTAGATCAGTGTGCACAATAATGTGTCTTTGACCTTCATTATGTATGTTTTGATTATACTGTGTTGTAAATAAAACACAAATAATTAAAAAAAAACTTTTTTTCAGTCTCCTCACATTCTCTCTTACCTGCCTCAGTCACAGTCACACTGATGGGCCATTAGGGCCCCATAGGGGAGGGCCCTTTGTCTCTCAGGTGAGACTCACTCAATATTCATGGCCATTACCACTCCCTCGCATATAGACCCTCGATCACAAAACATGTCTTGAAAATTTTAAATCAATATATTGTTTTCTGTGAATGAGTAAGCAGAATGATTTTCACATAATTTTGAAGTAAATATTCTAGCCTACAAGACTGATTACTCAAAAGTCTTATTCAGGACTATTTAGTGTGGGTTTTAAGGCCTTATTTCAGCTACATTTTTTTTCCCAAAACGTACTAACCACGCATAATATTTTTTTTCTAAAGAATGCAAACATGTACATCCATCTTGGTCACATATTATTGTAGCACAGTTTGTGCTGAATACAAAAAAAATTACATGTTGGTCAATAGTATGTTTTAAGTAGCTGAAAAAAGCACAAATATCAGGGCATGTCAAAACATCTCAAGGGCCCCAAAATGACCTCGGACCCCAGAGGGTTAAGCTTCGTTAGGCGGTTACTTTGCTTCCCAGATGTGAGCACCTTGTCTGGGGAAAACTACCAGTTAACATTAATGTCTCTCCAGGAAGCTCCGTCATCGTCGAACCCACTACTTCACGTTCAGCTCCACGTCATGTTCTTGTTGGACGTGTGGTGACTCCTATGTGGGGTGATCGATGGGTGCCGATGAAGATCTTAAATCCCACCCAGTCACCAATAACTCTTCGACGTAACGCTAAGCTGGCTGATGTGTCTCCTTGTTTGGCGGTGGAGGATGTTACAGTTTCGCAAAATGTGTGCAGACCTCAAGTTTCTGATGCAGCTTTCCCCAAGTCTATTCCACCTGTTGACCCTGTGCGGTTACTGCATGAATATGGTTTGGAGGGCATTGATATCGAAGGGTGTGAAGTCTCTGAGTCATGGAAGGAGGAGTTGGCGAGTCTTATCGTGTCCTATCGTGATGTTTTCTCCAGAGACAGACTCGATTGTGGAGAGGTGAAAGACTTTGTACACCGAATTCATCTGAGCGATGACCGTCCGTTCCGCCTGCCCTATCGCCGAACCCCTCCCGCCCACTACCAAAAGTTGAGAGAGGTACTTTCTGAAATGGAAGAGAAGGGCATTATTAGCAAATCTGTCAGCGAGTATGCATCTCCTTTGGTAATGGTATGGAAGAAGGATGGGTCTCTCCGAGTCTGTACGGACTTTCGCTGGCTTAATGCAAAGACGATCAAGGACGCTCATCCTTTGCCTCATCAGGCAGATTGCCTGGCTGCTCTAGGTGGCAATCTTCTTTTCAGCTCTGTGGATTTAACATCGGGATTTTACAACGTCCCACTCCATGTATCTGATCGTCATTACACAGCATTTACGACACCCATGGGCTTGTATGAATACAATCGTCTTCCCCAAGGCCTGTGTAACACTCCAGCATCCTTTATGCGCATGATGCTCAGCGTATTTGGAGATCTCAACTTTTCCAGCCTCCTTTGCTATCTTGATGATTTGCTGGTTTTTGCCCGCTCTGAACAAGAGGCCTTGAAACGCTTGGAAGTGGTGTTTTCACGGTTGAGAGCTAGTAATTTGAAGTTGGCTCCGAAAAAGTGTCACCTTCTCAGGCGCTCCATCAAGTTTCTGGGCCATGTGATCAGCGGATCTGGAGTTTCCGTGGATGAAGACAAGGTAGCAGTCATTTCAGCCTTTCAGAAGAATGATTTGATGAAAGAAGATAGCATCACACCTTCGCCAAAGAAAATAAGATCATTTCTGGGCATGGTTCTCTACTACCAGAGCTTCATCCCTGGCTGTTCACGTATCACAAAGCCATTGTTTAATTTGACTGCTGGTCAAAAACGTTTGACGAAAGGCGCAGGTGGTCGTAACAGATCTGGCACTTTCCGGGAGTTGTCTCCGCAGGACTGGACTCCTGAGTGTGATGTCGCCTTCGAGGAGTTAAAGAGAGCACTTGTCGAGAGCGTGGTCTTGGCCCACCCTGACTTTGATCGTCCCTTTATTCTCTGCACTGACGCATCGCTGGACGGCCTAGGTGCAGTGCTTTCTCAAGTTCCCAGTGGCGAGGACAAAGCACGTCCTATAGCCTTCGCCAGCAAGTCTTTGAGCCGCAGCCAAGCCAATTACCCTGCACACAGACTAGAATTCTTGGCCCTAAAGTGGGCAGTCTGTGACAAGTACAGTCACTGGCTTAAAGGCCACGAGTTTACTGTGTGGACGGATAATAATCCGCTAACGTACATTTTGACAAAACCTAAATTGGATGCATGTGAGCAACTTGCCCCGTACAACTTTAAGATCAAGTATGTTCCTGGAAGATTAAATGTCGTGGCGGATGCGCTCAGTCGTGACCCATTCGTCAACCCAGTGAGTCAGCGACTTCTGTCCGAGCCTTACTCTGAACTTGTCAAGTATGTACTCAGTGTGGAAGATGATTCTGTACAGAAAACATTCCGTCTCACATGCCAGCCACAGACACTTGACACTGAACTCAATCTGAGCTCTGAGATAAACTGTTCCATGACTACTGAGGATGTGTCGTCTATCTTGTCTGTTTATGATGATTGGGATTCAGGAGCTGTTTCCAGAGCTACATCACTGGCTGATCATTTGACTTCCTTGATTCCTGACAGTCAAGACATAACCCATGCCTTTTCATTGTCCGAATTGCAGGATCAGCAGAACAAGGACACTGTTATTTCAAGGGTGGCTTTCTATGTCAGCAGGAAACGCAGGCCTACCAGGCGTGAGCGTGCGAATGAGGATTTGCTAGTTTTGAGGATTTTGAGGCAGTGGGAAAAACTCTTCTTGCTTAATGGCATCCTGTATAGAGCTGTCGAAGATCCGCTCACTAAGCATAAAAAGTCTCAGTTCGTCCTGCCTGGCTCCCTGAAACAGCAAGCACTCTCTGGTGTTCATGATATGGCCGGTCACCAAGGTCAGCCACGTACCCTGTCTTTAGCCCGCCAGAGGTTCTATTGGCCTGGGATGGAGCATGATGTGCGCAATTACGTTAAGACTTGTACCCGTTGTGTCTTGAGTAAAACTTCAGAGCCAGCAGCAAGAGCACCCTTGGAGAGTATCAAGACTAGTGCCCCATTGGAGCTTGTCTGTATTGATTTCTGGTCTGCTGAAGATAGGCACAATAAATCAGTGGATGTCTTGGTAATCACGGATCATTTCACCAAGCTAGCTCATGCTTTTCCTTGCCGAAATCAATGTGCTAAAAGTGTTGCTAAGAAACTGTGGGATGGCTTCTTCTGCATCTATGGATTTCCCCAGCGTATCCATTCGGACCAGGGAGCAAATTTTGAGAGTGAGCTGATAGCAGAGCTTCTTGATATTGCCGGTGTTGACAAGTCACGGACTTCCCCGTACCACCCAATGGGAAATGGTGGAACTGAAAGGTTCAACAGAACGTTAGGAAACATGCTGAGATCGCTTCCACCCAGATCTAAGCAAAAGTGGCCACAGTTGGTACAAACAATGACATTCATGTATAACTGTACTGCCCATGAAACCACTGGGTTTGCCCCTTTTTACCTGATGTTTGGGAGGGTGCCGAGATTACCTGTTGACCTTATGTTTCAAAGTGTGCTTCGTGATGAGTCAATCTGTGATTACGATGACTATGTTCAATCTCTTGTCAGTGATCTACAGTCTGCTATGGCGCTGGCCCAAAAGAACTCTACTGCAGAACAAAAACATCAGTCTGTTCAGTACAATAAGAGAGTCCAATAGGTACAATAAGGATTACAATAAGGATTGCCTCTGTCAGTTGGTGATCATGTTCTCATTGCCAACAAAGGCTGTAGAGGTAAACGGAAGCTTGCCGATAAATGGGAACCCACCATGTATTGTTGTTGACTCCAAACCTTCTCTGCACATTTATAAGATCCGTGACAAATCTGGACATGAGAGAGTGGTACATCGGAATCTATTGTTGCCAGTTAACTTTCTCCCTTTGCCCGCAACTGATTTTTCTGTTGGTGAAAGTGCTAGTGGTGCTCCTTGTTCCACACCTTCTCAGTCTGTATGTGATGTGGCTGAGTCAACATTACCTGTCACTGATGATTTGTCTCATGCCGAGTCTCTGTCTGTCATTTCTCACATAGCTGTTTGTGATGATGGTCGTACTGCTTCTTGGGTCTCAACCCATTCTTCTCAAACTGTTTCTGAAGCACAAGAGGGTTTATCTGTTGACCTTGACACTGTAGCTAGTGCTTTTTCTCCTACTGTCCCTAACGCTTCTCATGATCCTTTGGTTGACCATACATCTGACCAGGTTTGGTAGAGTACTTAGACCTGTTCGTAGGCTGATTGAATCCATGGTTCAACTTGAAACCTTACTTGGTGTGGAGTCTTTACCTCCTGTTATTCATGTATAGGTTTGTGTGTACCATTTTGCACTGTCTCTGATTTCAAGTGTGATCTTTTCTATTTTTTTGTTTATATTAGTCCTGTTTATGTACCTGGTCTGAGTTTTTCAAAGTGTAATGGGCACTTTGTGTATGCCTACAAAATGTGTAGAAGTTTGGCCAACTTTCTCCATATTTGTATCCCTTTTGTTTGGGTAGCTTTCAAGGTGGAGTCTTCACTGTTTTTAAAGTGTGGACCATGTAATTCAAGTGACCAGTGTGTTTTCTTTTTGTTAAACTATAAGAATTTTGTGTGAATTCTGAGGGGTGAGTGTAACAGGTACAGAAAGTGTACTGTTAAAATGTATATAATGTTTGTATAATTCACACAAAATTGTTTATTTTCATATACTTTCCTAAAGATGAGCGTTTCCCTTTAATTGCTGTGGTGTCATCATGAGCCTGCTCAATTTCCTGTTTTGTCTCCTCCTCTTCCTCTTGGCATTGTTAATGGATGGAAGAGGTGGGTTATTTTTAGCTCCTGTTGATCTAAATTAATCTTTATTTTAATTGTTGTTTTTATGTCTATATTTTCATTCTAATTTATGTATATAATATTATTTTACATATCTGTGTGGTTATTTTTGTCATTTCATCCTGTTTTAGTTTATATTTTGTTGTTTGGCCTATATGTGGAAATGAGAGCACATGTGACGAGTGTACATTTGTGTTATAGAAGCAATAAGGGCGATTTATTCAGAGAATGCTCTTCTTTGTGTGTTAATATCAGGTATGTTTTATTTGTTCTTGCGCTCTTGGCATTGTTAATGGATGGAAGAGAAGCAATAAGGGCGATTTATTCAGAGGATGCTCTTCTTTGTGTGTTAATATCAGTAAATCCAGAGAGATACCGCCGCCTGTTGTCCCGTGTCTGATTTCATCAACAACTACACAACGCAGACAGTTTCATAACTGGTGTCGCGAGCCACCGGTTACACAAGGCTTCACGGAGCTTATTGCTTTTATAGAATGGTTAGACCATAAAAAAATTATGCAGAGTAATTTACAAAGGCTTTGATGTTCAACAAATCACTTCAGAATCAAGGACTGTAACAATCCATTTTATAATACTTCCTTTCTTATTAATTGAGATTTATCAAACAAAAAGGCTAATTAAGTTAAATGTACAAAAAGATGAACATAATTATATTTATTTTAATATGCTTAATTAAAAAAACATTGACTGTATTTGTAATGATTTATATCTCAAAAAGTTTGTCATACACATCATATTCTGATGTTTTCTTTTACCTCTTGTTATACAATTTTTTTTTATTTGTAAGACAATTTAATATATTATGTTAAAGTCATAAATAGTATAATGGAAATGCATTTTACATACGCAATGCTTTATATTTAACCAAAAATATAAACTTTCATATAAAAAATATAATACATTCATATTAATTTTAACCAAAATATTAATATTGGAAACACGTTTAGTAGCCTGTTACAGTGTACAGTAGATGTGCACAAATAAAGTAACTTTATTGCTCTACTTACCATATATAGCCATCGTTGCTCTTGTGATTGGCCAGCTTCATTTCCTTTCCACAAACGCGGCAAGTTGGTGCACCATGAAGCAGTCTCTTCTTGATTAACCATTTTATTAAACTTTTACGATGAGATCCTCTTCTGCAGCGATGTAGAAAGTGATGTATTTGCTCGGATAAATTCATTTTAAACACATCACTAAGACACCCTTCGTGATCTCAACCTCTACCCTAAAGTCTTTTCTGTATTTACTTTAATTTGAAATACGGGAGTGAAGAAACACCCAATCAGAGGTCTGCATTTAGACGACTCACGCGCCTGCGCAGTCAGAGCTGTGTGTGACAGCTGGCGGTCTTTTTTTAATTTCAACGGCTGACGACCGATTGAAGGTATGGCTGTTTACAGTTAAATACAATATTATGTAATATCAACTGTAATTTGAGATGAATTAACGGAGTCTGTTTCCAAAGTGTAGTATCAACCTTACCATGACAAAAAAAAAAGGAACTTTAGAAAGCCTATCTTTAACCGCGAACGTTATATTGATATCAGAGACAGGATTTCGATTCTCAACACTCCAATTATGTTGCGGAAGAGGAAGACAAAAAGACCCCGCACTCTCCCTGTTCTAGGTAAAGCAGAAATTATTATCCTACAGTTGTGTTTACTTGATAATAGCACGTGAATATTTTCCGTCACTCTCAGTTATCAATTTACTGGCTTCACTAACATACTGTTTTCACAGAAGAGGACAGCGAGGTAGCCAAGCAGTCTGAGTCGTGAAAATAACCCAGGTAGATTCATTTTATTTAATTTATTTGGGACATTCCATCATGCAGTTAATGTAGTAATTCAACTTGATGTAACCCATATTAATTACGTAACTTACCCACATGAAAAAATACTATAATAATTTATAGTAAGTAGTACTATAGTGTTTTTGAACCATACTATAGTAAAATGTATTATACTGTATATTTTATAGTACTTACAACACTTTGTTAATGAATGCTACAGAATACTGTAGTACTAACTATAGTGAATTGATAAACTAATAAATGCTGTAGTATACTTTAGTTTTAACTACAGTAAACTGTAGTGTATTGTACTATAACATACCCTATAGTTGTAGAAAACTTAGTACAGTATTGGGTAACGTAATTTGTTTATATATTTTATTTGTTGGGTAAGGTAATTTGCAACTATAGAGTTACCACAACAAATTAATTCAAGTACTTTACTATAGTGTGGTTCAAAAACACTGTAGTATTCACTATAAATTACTATGGTATTTTTTCATGTGGGAATATTTAGTTAAATATTTTAACAATATTATAATATTTGCTTTTGTACATCGTTATCAGAACTATGTTAATTTTGTTTTACAGAGGACTCATGCCCAGATACTGCACCTGTTGCTAGCTGTTCTTTGGACAGACCAAGTGAAAGTGAGAAAGGTGAGATTAAATCTTTATGGCTACAAAATCAAAGATATGACTGTTATTTCAAACCTGACCTTTGATGGAACATAAACTATAAATGACAGAACATAAATTTGCATGTCTATATTAAGGACTCCAGGCAGCTGCTGAGGAATCACCGGTGAACAATCTTTTGAAACGGATAGAAGAATTAGAGGAGGAACGTGACTTTCTTAGGCACACTCCTCGCGTCTGTCTGTGGTGAGTAATGCTAAGCTATGTAAGATATAATCATAGTCTTGATATGTATTGTTGCTTTTTACATATGGTTACATTTGACAAGACTACAGGAATAAACAATGAATACACTACTTTGAGTGGTTACTTGCAATTACCTTAAAGTTACCTTAAATATGCTTTAAAACTATTTTTTTTTTGTGGCTAGTATACACTGTTAATTAGTTTTTAGTCATTCAGTATTACTTTTCACAGGGCTCAACATTTAGCCTTGTCATGTAATTTGTCATTTACTTGTAAGAGTAAAAAGTTACTAGTCTGGAAAAAAAATAGGATTCATTCTGAAGCAATATTACGGTGGCCGAAAGAGCTCAATGCACTGCAACTTCAGAAAACACTTGCAAATAGAAAAAGCACCAGCAAATCAAGAAAACATCTTCCATTTGACAGCAGGTGCTGCAAATGCTCACAACACAAACAAAAAAAGAAATGCACTGCAAATGCTCACAACACAAGCAAATAAAGAATTTTATTCTTGTTGTGAGCATTTGCTGCGCCCGTGTTGTCAAATTGATGAAGTTGTTTTCTTAATTTGCAGGTGTTTTTTTTTCTATTTGCAGCGCGTTGAGCTCTCTCGGCCACCGTACAATATTCTCATCAGTGTTCTATCAGCTTACATATTTAATTCGCCATGTTTGTGATATTTACCCTGAGGGCTTTTTTTGTTCGCTTTATAAAGGCCTTTTTTTCACCTAATCTTATGTATGCTTCATCTTTCATTTTAAATTCTTACATTTGATTAATAAATTCAGTTGCAATAGGGCTGTTACCAATTAAATTAAATAATGTTATGAGATTGTTTGTTGATCATTGCCCCTATGTATTCTCTTACTGCTTGTAACTGGTCTTTTTATGAATGATTTAACTTCCTTTTTATTAAAGGAGTCCTATTATGCTCTTTTACAAAGTCTTGATTTTGTTTTCGGGGTGTACTAGAACATGCTCTCATGCTTGGTGGTTCGAAAATCACATTATTTTTCACACAATTTACATTATTACAATACCTTTCTCACCATGCAGCCTGACACAAACGGCTCGATTAGTTCCGGGTTTGATGAAGGCCCGCCTTTCCGAAAAACGAAATGTGTTGTGATTGGTTAGCTTTCCCAGTACGTTGTGATTGGCGAACAGCTCAGACGGCGTTTCAGTACTGCCCCGCCCCTTGCAAAAACAGCAAATTCGTCAGTATTGCCATATCAATTCAGACCTCGAGAATATTAAACAAGAGGATCGCGAAGAACCTTTGCACGCACCGATATTGCAAGACATATTAATGTGGTAATGTTATTGTTGTTGTTTTTTTGGGATAAATCACGTTTTTAGATAGGATGCAGGGTGGCCGCAGGTCCTTAAAAAGTCTTAAAATGTATTAAATAAAGTTTTGCTTAAAAAGGCCTTAAAAAGTCTTAAATCTAACTTGTTCATATCTGTAGACACACTGGGATGTCAACAACAGCTTAAAAATAACTGCATTGACTATGTACAGGTAAGTGCAATATGTATTATGTTTATTGTTCTTTAATTCTAACATTATAACATGAATTGCAGTGAAACTGTTATACAGTTGAATTTATTTAATCCCACAGAGTTACACTATTTGTGGCCGCATACATATGCAAATGAATTCTCTCCCAGCGGGCGGCACTGTAGGAGCGGGAGAGATCGAGGTTTCCTCGGTAACGCTGTACATAAAGCAGAGCTCCGCTCACAAACGCTGCTTTATCAGACAGTTGCTGTGTCTCATTTAGAAGGCTGCGTCCTCCGGAGGTCTCATTCGAAGGGTGCATACGTCATCGAGGCTGTCTCATTTCAGAAAAGCAAGTAGGACACTCCGAATGAGACCTTCGAATGCGACCTTCTTTTATATCCTTTGCTGTATCCTTCGCTGCTACAGATAACCCACAATTCTTTGCGTCGCCATAAACAACCGTCGTTAATTTGAAAAAATGCCGGCGCCAGTAGATGTACACACAAGCGCAGATGTGGTGTTTTCAACTTAACTTAAATTGCCTCCAGTAAAAACAGATAAACTTTGTTGTTAATATCCTCCTTTTTATCTCTAATAGCTGTATGTTGTACGAACGCTGCAGCTCCTCAAACATTGAGCAAAATAAAACAAGCTTTTTTTTTTAATTACTTTACAAATTTAGAAATAATTGTCCTTCATTTAAGTAGTGTGAGAATGCAATGATGTTCTAAATGTGTTGGCAAATCAACGTGATACTTCGTGTTTACTTTTCCGCCTGTCCTACGAAGGCCGTCTCGTTTAATTCTAGGTTGAGGACACTTCGTATATGTTACGCATCCTACAGAGGATGCAACCTCCAGAGGATTCGACCTCCGGAGGACGCAGCCTTCTAAATGAGACACAGCCAGTATATGCAAGATGAAATGAAAATGACATCCAACATTTTCTAAAAACAGTCAGTTTCCTTCAGAAATACAGAGATATAAAAACACCCACACGGGTTTCGATTTTGAAACGTGCAGTGCTCAACTAAGCTTCTCCCCACCCGCCAACCATTCGAATTTCCGTAGGTGGAATTTACAATTTGTGATGTCACAAATACAGGAAAACCACTTTGTAGTCCAAACGAGCCGTTCGTGGTAGTTTAATTTTTTTAAAACTAAATATCTCCCTTTGGAGTGGAATTTGATATTTGTAACTTTGTAGATCGTTTTATGTCCGAACATACACACTACACACTTACTAAAATTGAAAAAGTGAAAAAACATAATAGGACCCCTTTAAAATAAAAATAATAATAATAGTAATAATAATAATAATAATAAAATGTTGACATTAAAATGACATTCCTGTGATATGACTTGATCCTTTCTACATGTGAGGCACAGTTGCATTCAGATCAGCCTCCATTTTTGTATGCAACGCTTGCTTTTCACAATCAAACTAGCAACCAGTGGATAATATTAGACCATAGAAATTAGACTACGTATGTTTTTCTTGTTCGATAAGCTGTTTCACTCAGAATGTCACAATGCAATAGATCTTCATTTGCAACTTATTTCATGCCAACATTAAAGGTGACAGCCATTTCTTAGGAAAAAATAATTTAATATAAAATCTTTCTTTTAGGCAAGGAAAAGAAAAAGAAGAAGAAGAAAGACACTAGGACTAGTAGTGAGAGTGAGGAGTTAAACTCTTCATCATCATCCTCCTCCTCCTCCCTCCCATCATCTTCATCGGAGGATGAAAGATGCCGCAAAAAAAAATCCAAAAAGAAGAAAACACAAAAAAACAGGTCAAGATCTGCATTCTCCAGTGCTACAGTAAGAGGTAAATCCTTTTTGTGAATTGATTCTTGATGAAGATACCATATGTTTTGTATAATTTGTAATGAATTAACAAACTGTTTATTTTATGTTCAACAGCCAAGTGTCCAGAGGACGTTCTGAAGAGATACAAAAAAGTTCTTCGAGCATACAAAAAGGAAGGAAGCATGACAAGAGCTTTCACAAAAGTTGGAGTGGACAGAAATACCCTTGCTCTCTCTGCAGTTGTGGCTGAGATTCAAATTATTGACCCAGAATTTTATCGCTCCATCCCCCAGTTCCAGCCTCAGCAAGACAAGCTTTTTGATTTTGCTCAGAGGTGCTCAGAGGCCTTGACAAATGAGGTGAAAGCCTCAATTATCTCAGCAAAAAAGAGTGGGCAACTCCTGCCAATTAAGTATAAATTTCGCTAAAGGCTTGTTTTAATTTGATTATTTGGGGTATTTTATGCATTCAGTTTACTTTTCCTGTATTGAAGTATATAGGAAGAAAAGTGTTTAAAGATAAGGAGTAATCTTGTGTGACCTGAGTACAGCTTCTTGTTTTAGTTACATTTTCTAATTTTCTAATTATGTTGTAAATGTTTCAGAAATAGACTGTTCCTGTTTATCTGAAATTTTTCATTACAAAAAAAAAAATCATAACTGCATGTGTTGTTTTTCTTTGCATGTCCCAGAATTATTTCATTTCAGCAAGTTTAAATAAGAATACCGTAATTTTATTCTGCATGTAATTAATGACAGTTTTTGTGTACTTTCAATGTAAGTACACATTAGTTCCTGGGTATCAACGATGGTTCCACACTTTATTTTAAGTGGGCAGTTTTAGTGTACTTTCAATGTAAGTACACATTAGTTCCTGGGTATCAACGATGGCTCCACACTTTATTTTAAGTGGGCAGGTTTAGTGTACTTTCAATGTAAGTACACATTAGTTCCTGGGTATCAACGACGGTTCCATACTTTACAAAAAAAGTTTCATTAGTTAACAACGAACAATACTTATACATCACTTATTAAGCTTAGTTAATGTTGACCTCAGCATTTACTAATACATTTTTAAGATCAAAAGATGCATCTGTTAACATTAGTTAACATGCACAAGAAAAATGTTTAACTAACATCAGCAAAGATTAATACATAAATATATGATATATATATAAATATATATAATTCATTGCTACTTCCTGTTACTTACTGCATTAACTAATGTTAACACATGAAACCTTATTGCCCTCCTGCTGTGTAGATGGTACAGTTTTTGCACATTGCCGTTTACAGCATGTTGAGGTGCAAAAAAACAAAATAAAAAAAAAAATAAGATCAAACTGCCTTAGTAGCCGTAACATGAAATGGCTGAATCTACATTGATGTATTCTGGAGTATTCTGCAAACATTTTTTGCATCCATACTAAACGGTTTGAATAATAAGTATATTAATCACATTGCGGTAGGCATGTATAATAATGCTTTACACCTGTAAATGCATTCATTTGCCTCCAAAAAAAAAAAAGTTTCACAGAAACTGCAGAGTAGTTACAATTGAAGTTACAATATTTTAATTATGGTGTGTACTTACAAAAGTGTACTTACAACTTACATATTTAAGTACACTATTATAACTACAGATTGAACATGCAGGTACTTTAAATGTAAGTACAATGTAAGAACGTGAAAGTACAATGTAAGTACATTGTATTAAGTGCTTAATGTGACATATAAGTACATAGTTGTTAAGGCCACCTAATATACAGTGGGACCTAATAGTTTATTAGCCTAGTTTAGAGATGCCCAAACTAGGGTGAATTTTAATTTGGCCTGCCATGCCACATGCTCACGCCAGACAATATGCAAGCCTTGGATATGATTGTCACCCGGCTAAATTTTTGGGTGTTTTGGATCTTTTGAAAAACCTATTTTTGCAAACTAGTCCTAGGTTTTTCGCCCAATTGGAACAAAACCAGTGCAGAAAGATTCTCTGGAGAGTGAATATCAATAATTATCAAAAAAAGTTAAACTTTCGACTCCCCATCGCAAAACGTTCGAAAGAGGCAGGGCCACTTTTACTAAAACGGCTATAACTTTTGAGTGGAATGACATATTCCCCAAACTCAGAACACTTGCGTAAGAAAAAAAACCCCCACAGAGTTTGGCCTCTTGGTTGTGCTATAAGAGGGAAAAAACATAAAAATGGCAATGACTACACAACCATTTGTCCAATCAACTTGAAAATTGGTATGTGTAATGGTGGCACACCCAAAAGTAAGAATTTTAACTTAAAGATTAAATCTTTACAATTTACATTACAGATACGGGCGCCAGGTAGAATTCAACCTACCAATTAGAATTTGGATTAATTTCCAACTTCAAACCAGGATAACTGAAACCACCAATTACACAAACAAAAAAAGAAAATGTCAACACAAAGTAAAAGAATCATGCCATTCAAAGGTGTAGAGGTGAACTTGTAATGAATATATTGTTCAATTATAACAAAACAGTTCAGTTTGCACAATGAATAACACCGTTCACACTTAAACAGAGTCCTCTGATGTAGCGTCAACTTATTAGTTCATGGAAAAAAAAGTTTGCCTCAGAGGAAAACTTCAAAGAAACACAGCAGTATTGGACTCTCAGTTTCAATGATCACAGTATTCACAAATCACGAGTTCAAAATCATCAGTTCTCAAAAAAGTACAACAACAACAAAAGTAAGTGCATGTTTGCACGTTGTTCGTGTGTAATGCATGTGTGTGCAAACGCTGCCAGACGGCTGCGTAGGGAAACTTGTAGGAGGTCGAAAAGGAGGACGTGAGTTTAGAGAGTACCCAAGTCGTCGTCGTCGTTTTTGGAATCAGCACGTGGAGTAAGGAGTCAATTCCATGTGACAGTATTAAATCTAGAGCATGATTTCGACAACGAGTAGGTCCTGACACGTGTTGTCTAACCTCAATAGAGAACAGAATATCTAGAAATGCTGATCCCAATGCATCTTTTTCATTATCAACATGGATATTAAAATCACCAACAATTAAGACTCTATCTGAAGCCAGCACTAACTCCGATAGAAAATTCTTTAATAAAGTCTGTATGGTGCCCTGGTGGCCTGTATACAGTAGCCAGTACAAACATCACAGGGGGTTTATCATTAACGCTTGTTTCTCTAAATAATCTTATATGAAGCACCATTACTTCAAACGAGTTATACTTGAAGCAAAACTCTTCCACAGAATAGTTGACAAATCATTCCCCAGATTACTGATATAAGGCTTCCAGACATTATAAAACTGATCTGGCTAACCATTAACTAAACATGTTAAATATTCCAGTGGGATTAGTTCCACTGAAATCTAGTGCCATCAAGATTTAGTCAGAGTCTTATCACTTATCCCATAAATATATTTTTCCTGGCTGTGAATGTGAGAAGATTGTAAAGTCTCTTTTCATTTGAATTTTGATTTAAATCAATGCTTTAACATGCTGCTTTCCTCAAGCAACCGTCAAACCTATTTCTTTGTTGGAGTAAAATACTGATGAGTTCTGATATTTTACAATACAAAAGGGATGTAATGGTTAAAAACGATTGTATGTAGGAGTTTCTAATAATATATTTTGTTGTTGATGATAACGAATGAACGTTTTTTGTGTGTTTAAATAGTGTGACGTTATCTAAACCGTCAAGTACAACGAAAATATAACTGTTAAATATTAAAAAGGGAAATACGTGTTAGTATGTATTGATGTGTAACTGAAAACTGAATTGAATCTGTGTTGTGAACTAAAAACTGCCTGTTGTGAGAGTTAAGTTCCAACCATCACCCGAGGAAATGGGTAGGAAAGTTCTTACTGCCTACTAGGTTTCATAAACCGAACTGAGCTGTGTTTTGAGAGACTTTTCAAGAGTATTTTCGTTTCTGCTCTGATGGATCTGTTTTTGTCATTTGGAACGACTGAATCGAATAATTTCTCCACGATTCTATTGATTTTCCTTTTGTACATTTTTAAAAAAAAAAATTTTGGATTCCTCAAACTGAATCTTTTGGATCAAATCTTTTGGGTCGAATCTTTTTGAACCGAACATTTCAACGAACTTACTGAACTGAATCTTTTTGAACCTAACCTTCCAAACAAATCTTTTGAACTGAGTTTTGAACTGTTTTCTTCTTAACTGTTTATTTGGCCTTGTGTTCCACACCAAGGAGTTATTTTTTGACTTTGTGTAAACTGTCAAAATTATTGCTTGTGAACATTGTAAATGTTTATGGTGATCTCAAAAGTGTTGTATTCAAGGAAATTTGCATAGCCTAGAGGGTGCACCCTAATGAACAAATAGACGACCAGAGAGTCAGGTGAAATTGTTCAATTAATTTCATTGGAGTTGAAAATTCATGCAATTGTGATCTTATAGTGAACAAAGAAAATTGTGACAATTGTTTGATTATCATTTAATTTTATTTTCCTTTTTAAAAAAAAAACAAAACAAAAAAAACACGGTAACCAGTGCAAAAGTTATTTTCAATACAAAGATTTATTTTGACTCAATTGTTGTTGTTTTAATTACATCTCCTTAGTCGAACCTACTGGCCTAAGGTTGATATTAGCAGCAAGTGCATATTATTTGACACGTGTGCTACACAGTGGTTTCACACTTTAAAAAACACATCACTTAAAGTTGAACTCTCCATCTTAAGGCTTGGAAAATGGCAAGTTTCAGTACGGGAATAAAGATCATTTGTTAAAGGACAGATCTATATTTTCTACTTCAGCTCATTTTATATTTAAATATTCCTATTTTATTATTTGAGTTTTCAGTTTGACAGTGAAAAGATCAAACATTAAAGACGGCAACACCAAAGACAGTTATGCTTTAGGACTTTATTGAAAAGTGCTTTTCATGTACGAGTCGCTCTGAAAGTACCCTTCTTCAGAAGGGTTCGATTTCATCCTCTCTTTTTTTAGGAAACTGGAAATCAAGCATCTTCACTTCCTCTCCATAACAAGGGAGAGTCTGAGAGATTTTCACATGAGCGCAGTCATTCTCTCCAACATGCACCTGAGAGAAGAAGAGAAAGAGACGGTCACATTGTACACTGTTATATGACAGTATGGATACTGCAAGAAAAGTTGTTTAAACAAATGAATAAAGAAAACACCCATTTACCTTGGCTATGTACTGTATTTCAGTATCAGCCGCTCTGAAGTTGAGGGCAGTGAAAACAGACTTCTTTCCAATCTTCTTCTCTAAATCTGCCCTCACCTGAATAAACAGATGCACATTTTGTGTTGATCTACATATTATATAAAATATTGTTCAAAAGGTTGGTTGGTTGATTTATTTTTTAAATTGGTTTCCGCAAAAATATGAAACAGCACAACTATTTTCATTGATAATAATCTGAAATGTTTCAGTTAAGACAGCTAAAGCATGCATTTTAGTCTGGGACTAGGCTTATGCCTTGTCTGTAAAACTGCATAAATGTAGTAATATTTCACAATATCATGGTTTTAACTGTGTTTTTAATCAAATAAATGCAGCCATAGAGAGCATTATAGTTTTGTTTCATAATTTTCCCCAAACGTTTCAAAGATAGTGTGTCTTAATTCTTTAAATATAGAAAATGTATTTGGCAAAAACAACTGAAAAACCTGTTTTCATAATTTGATCTATATATTTTTTACTACGTTGGATTTTCTATCTCTTACCTTATTGCAGAACCTCTGCACATCTTGAGTGGATTTCTCAGTCTCCTTCCAAGGCAAACTCATTGCTGCAATGTGCTGCTGATCAAAGCTTGGATGACGTACCAATAAATTATCAGTCAGTCTGACTCCCAGAAGAGATTCTCCTTTACTATTTATGCTGCCAAAATCACATGACATGAGCCGTCAATACCATGTGATCACATCAAATGGGCTGAATTTAGTTATATGTAAAAATGGAAAATTTCACACAACTACACCATTTTTTTTTTTTACAGTGTAGGAGGTTTGAATGAGTCAGTGGGTGTAAATGGCAAATAATAAAAAAAAAATTGGGTGGGGGGGGGATTAATTATTAACATAATTGTGCTTTTGCATCTTTATGAATAAAACACAATAAAGAACACTTTTTTAAGATATTATTTTAGACCCTTCTATGCCATCTTACAATGCAGTGAATGAACATGTTTATAGATTTGACAAAGAACACTATACTTGAACTTCATTTGAGTTATTGAGTTAAGTAATAGATTATGATAAGCTACCAGTGAAATGACATTAATCCTGTAGAAGGTTAAGTGGAGTTTTGTTCAGAAAGGATGCATTAAATTGATCAAATGTGGCAATAAAGACATTTATAAAGTTACAAAAGATTTATATTTCAAATAAATGCTGTTCTTTTGAACTTTCTATTCAGCAAAGAATCCTGAAAAATAAAATGCTTCACAGTTTCCACAAAAATATGAAGCAGCTCAACTGTTTTCAACATTGATAATATTTGCAATCTCAGGAATAAACTATATTTTACAATATATTCACATAGAAAGTATATTTAAATGGTAATATTTTGCAATAATAAATAATAGGGTTTGAATATTGACTTTGATATTAAAGAATGAAATAGTTTTGAACATGTGCACGTGTGTTGTTAAAATAATACTGTATGTGTAGAGGTTACTGTGGGTTTTAGGAAACTTGATTTTAAGCACACTCAGTTTCCCTCCATCGCATGAACACACACATCTCCTCCAATGTCCACCTGAGAGAGAGAAAGAAATACACGTGGGCTTATTACACACAAACACTTCAACAGTTCAAATTTGGATGATGAATTCACAAGCTCAAAACCCATAGAAACACTCATTTGCCTTCATCACACAGTTTTCTTCCGTCACAAGCGAAGCTTAAAGGAGCGTAAACATAAAATCTCCTCTATGCATGGCTTCACCTGAATAAACAGATAATCATTCATGTATATTAGTACGGTTATTTATAAAATTACGTGTAATAGTTTATTAGCCTAGTTTAGAGATGCCCAAACTAGGGCGAATTTTAATTTGGCCTGCCATGCCACATGCTCACGCCGGACAAAATACAAGCCTCGGATATGATTGTCACCCGGCTAAATTTTGGGGTGTTTTGGATCTTTTGAAAAACCTACTTTTGCAAACTAGTCCTAGGGTTTTCACCCCATCGGAACAAAACCAGTGCAGAAAGATTCTCTGGAGAGTGAATATCAATAATTATCAAAAAAAGTTGAACTTTCGACTCACCATCGCAAAGGGACGCCAAAACGTTCGAAAGAGGCAGAGTACTTTTACTAAAACGGCTATAACTTTTGAGTAGAATGACATATTCGCCAAACTCAGAACACTTATGTAAGAAAAAAATAATAAAAATAAATAAAAATCACAGAGTTTGGCCTCTTGGTTGTGTAGAACCTGGTCGAAAAGAACGCACACACATGTTTAACTTAAGAACAACTAATCTAAACTAATCTAACTTCATCAGCTCGTAAAATGAGCAAATGACCAACTAGCGTCCGGCCATACTCGCCTTACCACACCGAGAGACTCGTAAAACATGATAAGGTGAGGATGAACGGCCCGCGCTACATCTGTTCGGAGTTTAACAACGGTTAATTACTCCTTTGGAGACGCTCCAGAACCAGAGCGTTCGCGATACGACGACCCCGCTAACATAAACTACCTTTCCGATAAACAAAATTTGACTGACTTACAACTTCGTCTCAGCAAAGAAGATCACCAGAGACACACAACGTGATACTCCTCATGACCCCACGACCTCAGCTCTGGTTTCCCGCCCTCAAAAGGAATGTGCCTTTTTCTTCTTCTTTTTCAAAAGGAAAAGAACACCCAACATTGCATGGACAAAGGATCTTCCAGAAAGGACTTCTGCTATTAAAACCAATATACTCAAGAGACGATATTTGTATATGAATGTGGTATTTTATGTTTCGTATATCTGACTGTAGTTATCAGAACTTAGGATATTTTAATCTGTGACAAACCATTTAGTAGGTAAAATTATAGGTGTTCAGTATAAGTACCTCATGTTTGATATTGATTTAAGCCTTATTTTTATTCCAATAAGATGAAAAGGATGAATGTTGACTTTTAGCATCATAAGGTATGATTATAACACTTTATAGAAATCTGCTAGGATATTTGGGCTCATGTGACATATTTATGAGCAGATAATGTATGCACGAAAAGAAGTCGTGTTGGGCGGGGCTCCACCCTACAGAGACAATGTGATTGGGTCAGACAGTGAAAAGGATGGACTTAATTCTGTCCGATAAAAACAGACACCCCAACTTTGAATTAGTTGAAGCTCAGCTCAGAAGTCAAAAGATGAAGTAAGGCTCAAGACAAAGAGAACGGTTGAAACAACCGGTGAAAACCTGCAAGGAAACTTGGCTGAAAGTTTGGGCGTTGTCCTCGTGATCCTGCTGCGAAACATCTGGCTGATCATCTCAAAGACTTCAACACTGTCAACTTCAGACCAAACTTGCAAAGAACTTCAAAGCCTTGCCATTCGCGCGCTGCCAGGAAGCCACGAATCGTAGAGAGGATTCCCGAGTGACGTCACGCGACAACGACACAGCGCAAAAGTCGGGATTCCCTCAAGAAGTAGCCTTCAACTCAACTTCAACTCACAGCAAGTAAAACAAACAGATCTCTTATTCGCTAAAGCTGAATTGAATTGAATGAATCGTTAAAAGATAACAATAACTGAGTCTTCTGTTTGTGACGTCCTAAAGTCGTCTTTATTCTTGGGAAAAGAGAATAGCTTAACTTTCTTCAAACTGCTTGGATCTTGCCATAGTGTGTGTATGTGTGTGTATTTGTTTTGTTTGTATTATACCCTAGAATAGTAAATAAACTCTCGATTCATTTTTAATGAATAGTCTGGTGCCGTAATTTTCAAATCTTAAACTATTTGCCATAGATCGTGTTACCTGTGCTCAGAGATTTCCCAATCAAATCTGTATTATTATCAACAATATGAAGAATTGCTAATTTATACTGTATTAATACTTGCTGGTCGAGCCGTTAATAAGGTATAAATTGTACATTTTGATTAATATCAATTAATCTATACATTGGTGATTAATATCAATTAATCCGATCAAAGTCGGATTTCTACGATTTGATTCCCTAAAGCTAAAATTTATAAATAAAGGATAAAACCCTTACAAATCCTTACAGTTGCGCCCTAACCCGCCGCAGCTAGAGAGTATGGCAAGCCTGCCGCCGGCAGAAAAAATGAAGTGCCTGCCAGTGCTTGCCCCTCATGAGTGCCCGCCAGTGCCTGCCCCTCATGAGTGCCCGCCAGTGCCTGCCCCTCGAAGGCGCCTCCCTAGCTCCGCGCTTCCAGATCGCCCCCAAGAGTCCGCACTTCCAGAGCGCCCCCCAGTGCCTGTGCCACGAAGGCGCCTCCCTAGCTCCGCGCTGCCAGAGCGCCCCCAAGAAGCCATGCTTCCAGAGCGCATTCCAGAGTCCGCGCTTCAAGAGTGCCCCCCAGTGCCTGTGCCACGAAGGCGCCTCCCTAGCTCCGT
The DNA here is from genome assembly GCA_036784905.1 of Acrossocheilus fasciatus. NCBI lineage: Eukaryota > Metazoa > Chordata > Actinopteri > Cypriniformes > Cyprinidae > Acrossocheilus > Acrossocheilus fasciatus. The sequence continues at coordinate 48,334,252 of CM071940.1, forward strand.
GCTTCCAGAGCGCCCCCAAGAGTCCACGCTTCCAGAGTGCCCCCCAGTACCTGCGCCACGAAGGCGCCTCCCTATCTCCGTGCTGCCAGAGCGCATCCAAGAATCCGCGCTTCCAGAGCGTATCCAAGAGTTCCAGAGCGTATCCAAGAGTCCGCGCTTCAAGAGCGCCCCCCAGTACCTGCGCCACAAAGGCGCCCCCAAGAATCCGCGCTTCCAGAGCGCATCCAAGAGTCCTCGCTTCAAGAGCGCCCCCCAGTGCCTGCGCCACGAAGGCGCCTCCCTATCTGCCCGAGCGCCGCCAAGAGCCCGCTATCCCTGATCGCCTGCCCAAAAACATTGTTAACTTCCCCAAGAAAGGGGGTGGGGTAGTAGGGCTCCTGCCGTAGAGGCTGAGGTGGGGGCTGGGGCTGAGGTCTCGGAGGCAGACACGCCATGGCTTCCAGAGTCCCCTGGTCCGCCCTGCAGGCCTCCAGAGTGTCCACCCCCCCTCCCCGTTGGATGTTTTACGGCGCGGGATGCGCCTATGGGGAGAGGGGAGTAATGTCAGACTGTGTCTCCGTGTCCTGTTTTCCCCTCCTTCTGTGACCGTATTTGGCGTTCCTGTCTGTGTCCTAGTTTCTTGTTCATTAGTTAATTAGTCCCCAGCCGTGTGTGATTGTTCCCCACCTGTTTCAGTTCTCCTCCCTTGATTTCCGTATGTTTAATAGTCCTGTGTTCCCTGACCTCTGTGTTCCGTCTTATATTGTCTATGTTGGTGTAAGTTCCTTGAAGTTTATGATTAAAGATTGTATTGTTGGAATTATTCCTCGTCTCCTCGCTTCCCTCCTCGACACACAACCTGACAATTTGGCATTTCCAATTAATGCATTAAATTATTACCATTGCTATTATTATTATTATTGTTATTATACTTTTACTATTAAATTTATAGGTCTACTACAATTCATTTGCCCCGCAATAATTTCATAGCTTACTGCACAATTGAAGCGCGGATAATAAAGGATTAAATTAACATTTAGATATATTACACAATGAATAGGCCTATAATTCAAATTCTGTCTAAAGTATCCTATGTCCGAACACTGTAATAATCAGTCATCAATGAAAATAAGACCTTTATTAGCCTACAGACAAAGAAATTTCAAAATAAACTTTGCAGTTTGCAAATTGTTTGTGTGGCATGCACTGGCTCGCCTTCATGGTTTAAAATTGAAATATTTATAATTTTGCGACATGTTTGTCTTTATCACTAATTGCAAAATGATGGACAATGGTTCACATTTCCTGTGATGATAACATTATTTTATTAAAGATCTCCCTCTTATCGTTTTCATTCTTGTTGCATTAAAAATTAAATGGTTAAAGTTCTATTGTCGTGCAGGTGCAGTGAGGAAAAAAAGCACTGAGTTTAGGGCAGTCGGTTCGTAGCTCTGCTTCAACTGTACGATACCCTCACTGTAACGGACTCACCAGCCCTGCCATCCACCTGCACCCGTTCGCAATCACCCGATTACTAATCACCCACACCTGATTCCACTTTCCAGACACTTTAAGAGACTACTCACCCCTTTCCTCCATTGACTGGTCTTGAAGTTACAATCTCTTCGTTGCTCCGATCACCTACCTGTGGATCACCTGCCTTTGATTGGACGGACGCCCTCCTCCAGTTCATTCTACCGAGAAGGGAAGGAAACGAAAGACTATCGCTTAAGTTTATGCAGCTTCACCAAACCCCTTAGTTGTTGCAGTCACCTTTTGACTTTATCTTTAGTTTGATTCAATAAAAAAGCTCTTACCATAATCCTCTTCATCCTGTGCGTGACAGAAGACCAGTCCACCACAAGGAGTAAAAGAAGACCTGTTTTGTGCGATCGGCACAATGGATCCGCAACTCCCCCACGAACCAGATCACTTTGCGGAGCTGGTACAAGCACTCCGAGAATCCCTTCAACCTCCTCCACTCACACCGGCCCCTTCTGTCTGTCCCATGGCCAAGCCCACAACTTATTCCGGTGAGGCGGACGCCTGCAGCGAATTCCTGCTCCAATGCTCTCTCTACTTTGAACTACAACCCCAACAGTTTGTGAATGAAAAAGCCAAAATGGCATTTATCATTTCCTTGTTATCCGGAAGAGCACTGCAGTGGGCGGAATCTCTTTGGAACTCTCGTAGCCCCTTAGTACGGTCCCTGGATGCCTTTATGGACCATTTCAAAGAGGTATTTGGTAAATCCACCATGGCTATCTCCGTGCACGATGAGCTCTTCCAGTTACGGCAAGCGGGACTGACCATTCACGACTATACAGTGCAATTCCGCACACTCGCGGCGAATAGCGGATGCAATGAGACGGCACTTTTATCTGCATACCGGTGGGGACTTAATCCATCTCTTTTATTTCCTCCCTCAGTCTGGTCCACCTCAACATCCCTCGTCTTCGCAATGCCATCCATTATCAGATCTCCAATATTCAAGGAAAACTGCTGGACAAGGGCTTGGTGCATCACCATATCGCTCCTAGTGCTGGAGGAGGCCACTGTTGGTTTTTTTCCTGGGACGTCCCTGGCTTGCTCAACATCATCCTGACATCCACTGGACCTCCAGCGAAGTTCGGAAATGGAGTAAATTCTGTCTCCGGAGATGTATAACGGTTTTACCTGCATTCAAACGAACTAGTTCCGATGCTGCCATATGCTCCACCACCATCGAAAGTCCTGCATTCCAGTGCTCTGTCCAGATACCAACAGCATACCAGGCATTCCAGGACTTATTCAGTAAAGCTGCGGCTACCCAACTTCCTCCTCACCGGCCATGGGACTGCGCGATTGACCTGCTGCCGGGGGCCAAACTACCAAAGGGTCGTGTCCAACCCCTTAGATCTGCGCAGTGCATACAAATTAATCCGCATCCGTAGGGGCGATGAGTGGAAGACCGCCTTTGTCACTCCGTCTGGTCATTATGAGTACCGGGTGATGCCGTATGGCCTTTCTAACTCACCTTCGTGTTCCAAAACTTTATGAATGAGATCTTCAGAGACATGCTCCATCGGTTCGTAGTAGTCTACATAGATGATATTCTAATCTACTCACCCAATCTCGAAACACATCGTCACCATGTCAACTTGTTTCTGAAACTAGAAAGTGCGAATTCCACCAATCCACGATCCAGTTCCTCGGCTATGTCCTTACACCAGAGGGAGTACAAATGGACCAGAAGAAGGTGGAAGCAGTATGAAGTTGGCCACAACCCTCCACAATAAAGGAACTACAGAGGTTTCTCGGATTTGCCAACTTCTATCGCAGATTTATAGCTCATTTCAGTCAGTATTCTGCCCCTCTCACCTCACTCCTCCGTAACAAGCCGAAATCTCTGGCCTGGACGCCGGAAGCCGCTATTGCCTTTCAGCGACTGAAATCCGCCTTCTGCACTGCACCTATCCTCAGTCACCCTGATCCCAACCACTGCTTCGTAGTCGAGGTAGACACATCTACCCTGGGAGTTGGAGCTGTATTATGACAATGGAAGGGCGAACCCCCTGTACTCCATCCGTGCGCATACTTTTCCAGGAAGATGTCCCCCGCGGAGCAAAATTATGACATTGGGAACCGCGAGTTACTGACCATCAAGTTCGTGCTGGAAGAGTGGCGGCACTGGCTCGAAGGAGCTCAGCACCCCTTTGAAGTAATCACGGACCATAAGAACCTCCAGTATCTTCGAGAGGCCAGACGCCTAACTCCACGACAAGCACGGTGGGCCCTGTTTTTCACCCACTTCAGGTTCACAATTACCTACCGTCCTGGCCACAAGAACCTTAAAGCGGATGCCCTCTCCCGCCTTCACCAACCTGATCCTTCTCGCGAAGACTCTGAGCCCATTCTCTCTCCCACGGTGTTTGTGTGCCCGATTGAATGGGCCTTAGATGATCAAATTCGTGCCGCCACTCTAGAAGAACCTGCTCCGCCGGGAGGTCCGGAAGGGAGGAGGTATGTACCCACCGCTTTGCACCTCACCCTTCTGGACTCCATTCACACCTCCCCGGGATCAGGTCACCCAGGCTGCCAACGAACCCTAAGAGACTACTCACCCCTTTCCTCCATTGACTGGTCTTGAGGTTACGATCTCTTCGTTGCTCCGATCACCTGCCTTTGATTGGACATGTCAGAAATTCATCCGACAATCTGATTGCCTGTCGGGAGAGACTTATCACTTCTCTTTTCCCCCTGTACACTGAACGAACCCTGCATGACAAACAACGCACAATACACACGAGTCAGAATTCGGCTCAAAATCGAACAAAAATTGCACAGTGTATGCCTGACTTAACCCTAATCAAACACACCTGCCTGTAGCTTGGTGTATTGATTGTTCAGGTTTGTTTGTTTAGGGACCGAAGTTGCCCATCCCTGATGTAGATACATGGAAATTCTTTCAGATCTTTCCAGACAATAAATCCACAAACTCGCACTCGCACTGTCCACAGCCATATCACCCTGCAGCCCAAGACCGGTTGCCCACGAAGTTAAGCAGGGCTGAGCCTGGTCAGTACCTGGATGGGAGACCTCCTGGGAAAACTAGGTTGCTGTTGGAAGAGGTGTTAGTGAGGCCAGCAGGGGGTGCTCACCCTGTGGTCTGTGTGGGTCCTAATGCCCCGTTATAGTGATGGGGACACTATACTGTAAAAAAGCACCGTCTTTCAGATGAGACGTTAAACCGAGGTCCTGACTCTTTGTGGTCATTAAAAATCCCATGGCACTTCTCGTAAAAGAGTAGGGGTGTAACCCCGGTGTCCTGGCCAAATTCCCTCCACTGGCCCTTGTCAATCATGGCCTGCTAATAATCCCCATCCACTTGATTGGCTCTATGACTCTCTCTCCTCTGTAGCTGGTGTGTGGTGAGCGCACTGGCGCCGTTGTCCTGTGGCTGCCGTCGTACCATCCAAGTGGATGCTGCACACTGGTGGTGGTTGAGGAGAGACCCCCCCACATGATTGTAAAAGCGCTTTGAGTGTATGGCAATACACAATAAAAGCGCTATAAAAATGCATCATTCATTCATTCATTCAAACTGGTTCAAAGGACACAAGAGGAAGTGAATAATGACAGAAACTTCATTCTGGAATGAATGATTCCTCTAATTCTGGTTGGTGTCAGGTTTCTGAAGCGGATCTGAATGGATGAGATGTTTTGTATGGATTGTGTGTCCAGTATTAGAGACCTTCAGTGACAGATGCACCACAGCTCTATAAGAGATAAACTTCATTCAAATACAAACATGCTAAACACACGCACACACACACACACACACACACACACACACACACATTATCGGAGATCACACAGCTCACACATCCAGGAGCAACTTGTCAATGCTTCCCTGCGTCTTACTTAACAGTTTAAATACTGAATCGCTACATTATACTTTGCAGTAACGAGAAGATAAAATCTCTGTTTTTGAAGTGAACTCACTCATTGTAAAAGAGATGTGTACACGCAACTTTCATCTCTCTCTCTCTCTCTCTCACACACACTCTCACTCTCTCTCTCTCACACACTCTCACTCTCTCTGTCTCTCTCTGAAATTGGCCATATTTAAGAAAAAAACGGTTTAGCGATTTCTAATTATTGGGGGGACTAGTGGTGGTTATTGCCCTGATCAGACATGAAAATATGTTGTGGCACTATCATGTAGTCAGTATGTGTAACCCTGTTACTAGACAACATGTTTTTTTGTGCGTGTGTTAGTGGGTAAATGTATATATTTTTTAATATGTGTTGTTTCTTTAAGCTGTTATCAGCTTGGTTAAATTATAGTATCTTAGTTCATTCCTCCAATCAGGAGGGAGAGGGGGAAGGACTTAGAAAAGTGCGAGCAAGATTGAAAGTCAGTCGAGAGAGAGACGCGAGAGAAGCAGGATATCATCCTGTATTTTAGGCCATAAAATCCTAAACGTTTCCAGCGATGATCTCAAAGTAAAAACAAGAAACAGGGTTTTATTTTGTTTTTTTAATTAATTTTTTTGCTTGGCTGAGCAAAGAAGCCTTTGTTTTTTTGTGGCCACAACAATTGCTAGCCTCGAATCAGGCCTGCAACGGGGTTCGTTTCATGCTCTCATGCTCGGTGGTTCGAAAATCACATTATTTTTCACATAATTTACATCATTACAATACCTTTCTGCCCAGCCTGACACAAACGGCTCGATTAGTTCCAGGTTTTATGAAGGCCCGCCTTCCGAAAAACGAAATGTGTTGTGATTGATTAGCTGTCCCAGTGCGTTGTGATTGGCGAACAGCTTAGAAGGTGTTTCAGTACTGCCCCGCCCCTTGCCAAAACAGCAAGTTCGTCAATATTGCCGAAGTGTTATAAGCTAACGCTATAGAAAATCATTCACGTTACGTGGAAAGGTAAATTCCAGTTTGTGAGAGACTTGGGAAAATGATAAATTGGAGCATATTAGTTGAAAGCGAACTGTTGAAGAGAAAGAAATTTGTTTTATTTAAAAGCATAAAAGACAGACAACAGGTTGCATTAATCCATTTATTGGTGTATCTTTTGTTTTATACTTGAATTCATTTATTGTTAAAACCATACATCTACAGCATTTACACACTTTTTGGCATTTGCCTACCTGACTTCATATACTTTTTTCACATACTTTTCATTAAAATCTTTATTAATGCAAATAATGCTTACATTTATGTCTTTTTGTTTGCTTGGGCAACAATGTTGCCGCTATAGCTGGTTTATGCCGAGATAATTCATACCCCTTCGTTTGAAGTGTGCTCCTGAAAAATCTTAATTTGAAGGGCTATCTGACCCTTCCCCTACCCTTTATTTGTCCCCGAAAGGAAATTTGTCTCGGGCAGAGTGCTACAATGTTGCTTTAAACAATAATACATACAATAATGATAGACAAAACAGATTAAATAAAACAATTAAGAACATACATTAAAATACAACAATATGTAATATAAATAAATACAAAAAACACAGTAAAGTGCTAATGTTCCATAGGTGCGTTGTTCTTATTAGAATTCAATAGTTTTATGGAGGCAGGAACAAATGAAAGCTTCAATCTATTAGTTTTACACAAAGGCATTCTCAGTCTCTTTCCTGATGGCAGCAGGTGGTATTCACTAAAAAGAGGATGATCACGATCAGTGCTAATACTTTTTGCCCGTCTCACCACTGCCTGTTCATATAAAGTCTGGCTGTTTTGTGGATATGAGCCAATTAGTTTTTCAGTTGAACAGACACGTTTCCAAACCAGACTGTAATTCCATAGCGAATGAGACTTTCAAACATGGCTCGGTAAAAAACAAGCAATATATTGCTACCCACCCCATACAATCTCAGCCTTCTTAAAAAACAGAGCCTCTGTTGTAATCGTGTGCACAGACTATCAATATGTGTCTTCCAACAAAGAACACTGTCCATATAAAACCCCAGGTCTCTGTAAGATGTCACTTGCTGTATCAGTGAACAATGAAACATGCAAATTTAGAGTTAACCAATAAATCTACAATGACTAAAACAATTCTTCCAATTGACCTTTGACATCTGTTTCTATTCTGAAATTCAACTAAACCCAACTTAAAGTTCGCTGAAATCATGTATGTTGAAATAGCAGTGGGTGTTATTTCCTATTTACAAAGAATGCAATAATGAACATTTAGGGGTGAACTAAATCAATCAGGCTGCAAAAGAACAAATAAGAATAAGACGTACTCTGAATTGAACATGATTTAATATTGTTATAATTTAAACTATAATATCATAATCTGTCATCCACAGCTTTTTGCCAAATAATTGGGAAGGTATGTGATTATTTAGCCATTCATCACATAGATCTGTCTATGACTAATAACTCTAACAACTGTTTTCTGATTTTTATTGTACCAAATTAATAATTAAAGTAGTGATGACAAAATTAGCACGTTAATGCAGGCAATTAATTTTTCCAGTTTAACAGCGTTAAACATATTTAATGCAGGTAACGCAGGGGCAGAGCTGGGATTGACCACCCCACTCACAAGTGCTGCTTTTGTCTGTTTTTTTTTTTTTTTTTTTAAATATGGTTGAAATAAGGTCAGTTGTTTTAACATTAAAACAATGTTGAAAAAATGTTGCTAAATGGTTGAAAAAGGTTAACAAAAACACTTGTAAATCAACGCTGATTTTGTTTTATTACATGAACTGTATGTTGAATCAACTTACTGTCTTCAACAGTATATCAAATAAATTTCCGCCTTTCAAATTATTATTATTAAATTATTTAAGATCATTACACTTTGGCGTCACAAACAGGATTGGAAAGGAGCAGAGGGTGAAAGATCACTTTGGGCTGGCTTGGCAAACGGCACAGATTCTGTGGCCACTGAAGGTAAGCAGTTTTTGCTTACATAAGTCGTTTGTGTTGTTTGCCAGTTAGCCCTTGGTGGTAAGGACTCTTAAAAATTGCTCTTCCAAATTTAAAGAACAAAAAGAAAAAAGGGGTTTGATTCCAGAAGAAATTTTTGCATGCACAGATCTGTTTTGCTTTTAAGAGGGCCTCGACGGATAACAGTAAATGAGGGCAGATTGCGCATGTGTCTGTGTCTGTGTGAGTGCATTTGTGACTATGATTGTGGTTGTATGAGAAAATCTATATTTTATGAATGAGTGTATGAGCCCTGTCTAAAAAAGGGACAAAGGATGAGTGTCTGAGCCCTAAATAATAAAGGGACTTGTATAAATGTTTTTTTTTTTTTTTTTTTTTTAAAGTGTTCCAAGATATTGACTTTGCAGATTATTGAAATAATAATATTATTTAATGAATCATCTTAATAGAGAAATAAACATATTGCATGTGCTTAAACTTTATATCTTATATCTGAAGACGTCTGAATATTTGTATCTTGTTATTCCTGGGAGACAGTATGAAAGTATGAAAGTGAGTATATTACAGAGTTTCAGAGATTTGGGTTCGAGTTAACTAAAGATAACTTGTGTAGTGCAATGTTGAACGAGAGAAAGATTGGGTGACCAAGTTCATAGAAATTTTGAATCAAAAGCTATAGGACATTTAAAAATAACAATGTAACTTGCTGATTAAATAATTTAATTTAATTAAATTAAATAAAAGGAATTATTTTATGTTGGTTGGGAAAATTCATTCACCATTACTAGATTATTCTGAACCATGTATGCAAATATAGGAAATAATTATGATTGAAGTCTTTAGTTTAACATACGCATGTCATATTGCTGTAAAATAAATTATTCTTTTGTTTAATTTAATAATAAAGGTAGATAACTGCTGCTTTCTGCATTTTGCAAAGAAAAAACTGCTTGCTATTTTTATGCAACAAAGAACTTGCTTTAATAAAATAGGATAAGGATATTTATGGTGACTGATGTTGTCCAGTTGCATATGACATTCAGAAACTATGTGGAATGCTACCAGGTCTACGCTCAGCAGAGTCTAACGGAAAAAGTTCATGTTATATTCAGAATCCGTGGCATTCCACAGCTAAAATCATCCAGTTCACAATCAGCTGAAATCTCAAGAAAAAATGTTTTTGCCCAAAAAGGGGGCTGTGAAAGTGTGTGAATGATGGTATTGTGGAGGATGAATGACGGTGTTGTGGAGGATGAATGACGGTGTTGTGGAGGATGAATGACGGTGTTCTGGAGGGTGAATGACGGTGTTGTGGAGGATGAATGACGGTGTTGTGGAGTATGAATGACGGTGTTGTGAAGGATGAATGATGGTGTTGTGGAAGATGAATGACGGTATTGTGGAGGATGAATGACGGTGTTCTGGAGGATGAATGACGGTGTTGTGGAGGATGAATGACGATGACGGTGTTGTGGAGGATGAATGACGATGACGGTGTTGTGGAGGATGAATGACGGTGTTGTGGAGGATGAATGACGGTGTTGTGAAGGATGAATGATGGTGTTGTGGAAGATGAATGACGGTGTTCTGGAGGGTGAATGACGGTATTGTGGAGGATGAATGACGTTGTTGTGAAGGATGAATGATGGTGTTGTGGAGGATGAATGACGGTGTTCTGGAGGGTGAATGACGGTGTTGTGGAGGATGAATGACGGTGTTGTGGAGTATGAATGACGGTGTTGTGAAGGATGAATGATGGTGTTGTGGAGGATGAATGACGGTGTTCTGGAGGGTGAATGACGGTGTTGTGGAGGATGAATGACGGTGTTGTGGAAGATGAATGACGGTGTTCTGGAGGGTGAATGACGGTGTTGTGGAGGATGAATGACGGTGTTGTGGAGGGTGAATGACGGTGTTGTGGAGGATGAATGACGGTGTTGTGGAGGATGAATGACGGGCCAAAACAACTGTAAGCAAATTTTATTTTTGTGGGCCCACAGGGCAAATTATGCCCAATGAAATAATGACCATGGATGAATTTGGTTAAGTTTCCTGGTCAGTACCTGGGTTTTTGTTGTGGCAGAAAGAAAAACCGTGCCACACTTGTGCAGCGCATTACATGGGAAGGCAAAGCAAGCTTGCTCTGTCCACCCCACATCTAACTTTCTTTTTCTTTTCACTTTTACTTTTCAGCATATCATGATGGAGCTGATTCTGTGTCAAAATGATAAAATATTGTCTTTCTGACTGTTAAACTAAAGTGGGTTGAGTGTTGTCCAGGTTAAAAGGCCCATGCTGCTGAGCAAGATAGGCCTAGGAAATTATCCAGTGATATAATCGAACTCAGTTTATAAAACAAAGAGATAAATGAATTAGCAAATTGTTGAGAATAAATTTGAAATGATTTGGAGAATAGTAAGGATGCAGATAACTGAGTAAAACCAAATTCTTTATTATATTATAGAAAATGGGTATTAACCCTATACTCAATGTACTGACAGCAATGGATTTGTGAGCTCAAAAAAATGCCTAATGCATCTAATTCTACAAGCTCAACCTGTAGACAACAGCACCCAGATTTCCCTAGAATTGACTTTTCAACCCTCATCTGAATCTGGCAGTGGCTTTTACTGAATCCAAAATGAATAAGAATTGGACGAGAAGCAAAAAATATCTAGATAAAATAGACACATTATAGATAATAATTATAATATCAGTCATAAGAAAATTAACAATTACAATGTTTTATGGGAAAAGGAAGAAAAAAATAATTGGTATAAAGGGGTAAAATACACAGCAGAAAAAGAGACATGGGAAAAGTGCATAGTTTGCTTTGAAGCAAGACCAATTTTATCAAATCCAGTTGTAGAATATATTCATATAGAATTTTCAGTATTTAAAGGAAGACCCACCACCTATATTTGATTAAATCAGTATTGCATTGGCAGACATGTGGTGGACGTGCAAAAAATATGGCCTCTTGCCAACATTACCAAAAAAGGGGTCAGGATCAAGTACTAGGGTTATGCTGACACATAAAATGAGTCACATTTCTCTAGAAGAGGAAACAACAAATGAAGAAAAAACTACAATCAAAAGAGCAGATGAAAAAACCCTGCAGTTTATATAAATTGACCTAAAGGCATACCTAACAAATCTAAAGCAAGAGATGAAGTCAAATCAGGGACTGAATCAATATTCATCTGGATTACGCAAAATAAAAATACAGAATGGATCAATTATATAAATTACAACCAGCAAAGATTTATTAATTACACTGATGAGGTCTTATCACTTCTAGGAGAGCAATTGGATTCAACAAGCAGAATGACATGACAAAATAGAATAGCTTTATATTATTTGTCAACAATTTCTCAAAAAAGGAGAAGAATGTGTTATGTTTGGGGAACAATGCTATACTTATATACCAAATAATACTGTCATGGAGAGCGCTCCTGTAACTCCCTCTTCGGGCCATTAGAGGGCTCCATCACCTGAATACTAATTTCCCCACCTTTTCCCCATTATCTGGACTATTTATAGAACTGTGTCATATTGATTTATCTTAAATAAGGGGTTACAGAGACGGGATCTTTTACTCCTTCCTAGTCAAGTGTGGGGGGAGAGGTTTGGTCCTGATGCTCCACCAGAGTGCTGTTACATAATCTAGTCATTGGTGATAAAACCGTGTGACTTAATTTAGTCGCTGGGTAGTGATAACTGATGAGACTGAATTGTGAAACTGCACTCTGGGTAAAGAGAAGTAAAGGTGAGACTTAGTAAGTCTCAAAGGGGGGAATGACGAAGAGTTTTATTGATCAAAATATGAGTTGGTGAAGTATAATCAAAGCGAATGTGGATATTTGTGTGTCGGGTTGTTTAGTCATGTCTCTTCCTGTGTGTAGAGGCCTGCACGGGAATGGAATGTGCAGACATTACAAAACTGCAGTATATGGTGGAGCTGCACACTCTGTTTGGACATTAAAGAAAATATATGATCAGGCCTCCTCATCTCCCTTAACATAAGTTGAGACCACCTGTCTACTTCCTAAAAGCAGACTGGAGTCACAGCCAAAAAAGGTAAAAGAGTGCATAAACAATAATGGCAATGTAATAATAATAATAATTTGTTACATTTATATAGCGCTTTTCTGGGTACTCAAAACGCTTTACATGGAAGGGAGGTATCTCCTCATCCACCACCAGTGTGCAGCATCCACCTGGATGATGCGACGGCAGCCATATTGCACCAGAGAGCCCACCACACACCAGCTTACTGGTGGAGAGGAGACAGAGTGATGAAGCCAATCAGCAGATATGGGGATGATTAGGAGGCCGTGATGGTCAGAGGCCAATGGGCGAATTTGACCTGGCTGCCGGGTTACACCCCTACTCTTTTTCGAAGGACTTTTTAATGACCACAGAGAGTCAGGACCTCGGTTTAACGTCTCATCCGAAAGATGGGGATTTTGACAGTATAGTGTCCCCATCACTATACTGGGGCATTAGGACCCACACAGACTGCAGGGTGAGCATCCTCACTAACACCTCTTCCAGCAGCAACCTAGTTTCATGACATGTATATTGAACAAGCCTTGAGGAAAAATTATGTTTTATTAACTCTTTCAACGCCATTGACGAGATATCTCGTCAATTAAGAGACAACGCTTCCCCGCCATTGACGAGTTTTTACGGCTTTCCGTGTTCTAGGTGTATTACGGTAAGGAAAGCCCTAGCGCATGTCCTGAATGAGTTACGGGACTTCCGGGTCTTTAGGGTGCGAATGGAAGACGATCGGCATACATGGTGGGTCAGAGAAAATGTAGATCATATATAGATCATAGCCTATGTAGAACATGCTTTGACCGTTTTGAATCTAGTAGTCCGTGAGAGAGAGAGACACAGAAACATCTGTAGTTATAACCGATTCGTCGATCTGAAAAGGGGTGTGTGTGTGTGTGTGTGTGTGTGTGTGTGTGTGTGTGTGTGTTCTATCTATCTATCTATCTATCTATCTATCTATCTATCTATCTATCTATCTATCTATCTGTCTGCATGTACAGTATATGTATGTATGTAGCCTGTGTGTGTGTGTATAATCATATGTATGTATATGTTTGTTTATGTGTGTGTGTGTGTGTGGACGTGTGTGTGTGCATGTACAGTATATGTATGCATATGTATGTATGTAGCCTGTGTGTGTATAATCATATGTTTGTCTTTGTGTTTGTGTGTGTGTGTGTGTGTGTGTGCATGTACAGTATATGTATGCATATGTATGTATGTAGCCTGTGTGTGTGTGTATAATCATATGTTTGTGTGTGTGTGTGTGTGTGTGTGTGTGTGTGGACGTGTGTGTGTGCATGTACAGTATATGTATGCATATGTATGTATGTAGCCTGTGTGTGTGTGTGTGTGTGTGTGTGTGTGTGTGTGTATAATCATATGTTTGTCTTTGTGTTTGTGTGTGTGTGTGTGTGTGTGTGTGTGCATGTACAGTATATGTATGCATATGTATGTATGTAGCCTGTGTGTGTGTGTGTGTGTGTGTATAATCATATGTTTGTGTGTGTGTGTGTGTGTGTGTGTGTGTGTGTGTGGACGTGTGTGTGTGCATGTACAGTATATGTATGCATATGTATGTATGTAGCCTGTGTGTGTGTGTGTGTGTGTGTATAATCATATGTTTGTGTGTGTGTGTGTGTGTGTGTGTGTGTGTCTGTGTCTGTGTGTGTGTCTGTTTATTGAATGCAATTTAAATTATTCATATAATTATTTACAGGTGAAAGAATATGACATCTGAATGTATTTTGCATGAAAATGCACTACTTTGATAAAAATGCATTTTTCTCAGTTTTTTGTCCAAAATGTTGTATTTTTGATGGTACCCACCTGTGTTCAAATGGTCATAAAACATGAACACATGGAGATAGAATAAAATAGTTTTTTTTGTTTAAAAGCAGAGACTTGGTTCTTTATTTTGATATATAATATGTTCTTATATTCATAGCAGAAAATATTCTGAGGGCCGTCAAAGTTAGGTGAAAATCATCAAAAACGCTGGCGGAGGCTGGCAACTTTTTAAAAAAACGCTGGCGGTGAAAGAGTTAACAAGGTTCGGGAGGAGCACGATCAGACAATCAACTAATTTGGCGCAGGTGCAACTCGTTTAGCTAACCATCCTAACGAGCACAATGCGTATAAATATGCAGCCTGCTACCTCTGTCTAATGACAGTTTTCCGGCATCCCTCCTCCACCCCAACTCCTCACCTCTAATCTATTTTTATCCCATATTAGGGATATGGGGAGTTCTCTGGGTTCAGGCCATATTTCGGGCTCGGAGCCCTCCCCCAGGATAGCACGCCAAAATATGCTTACTATTTGCTATCAGATTAGATGTAAGAGTGAACTCGGGAAACTGTATGAAAGAGTGTACCGACACAGATTCCATAGATTGCTCTTTTTTTTGCAATTTTCTTGGCCTTATTGTCTGATGATAATAAAGTCTATCTTCTGGCATCAAAACCTCAAGACTGAGAGTGATTTGATTATATATGAACGGTAAATATATTAAATAATTTTCAATATATTGGTAATTATATAGAATAATACATTGTGGTAATATATTACAATATACTGAAAAATACATCAGGAATTGCCGCTTTCCATATATTGGGGAATATATGTCAACATATGCATATACAGTGTATATATATATATATATATATATATATATATATATATATATATATATATATATATATATATATCTTGTGTGGTCAAGACATTTGCAAATATGATTAAAAAAATTCAACACATGTTTTTCCAGCTAAGACGTTCAGCACTTTTAGAGTTCATCCCTCGATCTGATGTGAGATAAGTATTGGAACAGTTGCCTCACAGGTCTTTCTAACTGATCAGCTGTGTCCTGATGCATTAATTCTTCAGATATTAAAAGCAGGGAATGTGTAATATCAGTTATATCCATTACTTCTGCATTTTCAGTCTCGCAATCGATGATGACACACACAAACCAGGAAGAAGATAAGGGAGCTGGCTTCGAGAGAAAAGCAAGCAATTTGGATGCTAAAAGAAAAGAGGAAGTCAACTGGAGCTCTAGCAAAAACAAAGGGCATGGAGAAATCAAGAGTTTGGAAACCACCAGCGGCACCAGCAACCAACAACTACCTGATCGTCTGAGAAAACAACAGTAGTTGATGGCAGACAAATAATAAAAGCTGTGAAAATGAACCCTAAACCAGTGTCTGTAAAATCACCAACAACTTCCAGAAAGCTGGGGTGATGCTCTGACAATCTACTGTCCTCAGGAGACCTGACACAGAATTACAGATGCTACACAGCAAGATGCAAACCTCTGACCAGCATCAAAAATAGAAAGGCAAGATTAGAGTTAGCAAAAAAGCACAAAGCTGAGCCAGAAGAGTTTTGGAACGGTGTTTATGGACCGATGAGACAAAGATGAACCTTTATTTAAGCGATGGGAAAGCAAAAATGTGGAGAAAAAAAGGGAATTGCAATGATCCCAAGCATACAGCCTCATCTGTAAAGCATGCTGGAGGTGGTGTCGTGGCATGGGCACGCATGGCTGCCTCTGGAACAGGCCTCTCTCAACTCTACTGATGACTTAATGTATGATGACAGTAGCAGAATGAATTTGGAAGGGTACAAAACCATCTTGCCTACCAATATTTCCAGAAAATGCCACCAGATTAATTGGGAAGTGCTTCGTATTGCATCACGACAATGACCCAAAACACCTGCCAGTTCAGTCAAGGAGTTTATCAGGGAAAAGAAATGGAAAGTCTTAGATTGCCCAAGTCAATCTCCAGATTTAAATCCGATTGAACATGAATTTCACCAGCTGGAGAGGAGAGTAAAGGCAGAAACTCCCCAAAACAAGCAACAATTGGAATTGGCTGCATTAAAGGCTGGGAAAAGTATTTCAAAGGATGAGACCAAGAGTCTGGTGATGTCTATGGGTCATTCTGTAGTTTTGTCTCATATTCATCTTTTAATCATATTTGCAAATGTCTTGACTCCACAGCCAACAGAACAATTTTGTCTTTACTATTCCAATACTTATGGAGGGCATTGTGTGTGTGTGTGTGTGTGTGTGTGTGTATATATATTAGGGATGCACCGAATCCAGGATTCGGATTCGGATTCGGCCGAATATTGGACTTTTTGACGGGGTTCGGTTTCTGCCGAACCTTAAAAAAAAAAATCCACCGAACCCTTAGCTTGCATTAAGCGCGCTACACTGGTCAACGTCACGCCGCCGTTGAGTACGGGAAGGTGTTTAAGGTCAGCCTGATCTCACAGAATTCCGTGTAATGTTCACGGACTTAATTAACCTCCGAATCTGTGGTGGCATCACGGAATCGCCGAAAATTCCGTGATGGGCTCACAGAAAAAATTCCGTGATGGGCTCACAGAAGTGATACCAATGTAAGTCAGTGACAGGCATCAGCCGTGCTCCACGCACGGAAACCCTTAGCATCAATATGCCGACGCGATACTGGGAAATGTATCGTCATCATTATTGTTCAGAACTGGGTAGGTTTAGGGTAGGGGTGGGGTCAGGTACTCCAGTGAAAGTATAACTGCATCACAGTCACTCTTTTTACGTGGTCCGATGCAGCGCTGTTGTTGAACCAGTGAATCCGTGCATGGACCACGGCTGATGCCTTCTGTGAGCCCATCACGGAATTTTCGGCGATTCCGTGATGCCACCACAGATTCGGAGGTTAATTAAGTCCGTGAACATTACACGGAATTCTGTGAGATCACGTTGTTAAGGTGGACCGTTCGAATGCAGTATATGTGAGAAAGTGAAAATGGAACTCGTGAGCAGAAAAAGTGTTGTTTGGCAGTACTTTCAGTTGAAAGAAGGCGATTCAAGTCGAGCCGATTTGTCTCGTGGTGGCAAGGATCCCAAACAATACACAACATCGCCGCTGTTAAAACATTTGCGTATTAAACATCCGTATTAATGTATTAATGGTCTGAGGATGGGAGTAGGATTCGGTATTCGGTTTCGGCAGAATCTTAACCAGTGGATTCGGTATTTGGCAGAACCCCAAAAATCTGGATTCGGTGCATCCCTAGTATATATATATATATATAATATGTATGTATGTGTATATGTGTGTGTGTGTGTGTGTGTGTGTGTGTGTAAAGTATTTTCACATGTAGCTACTATATATATTAACACTTATATGGGAACATGTATGTTACATTTATATGTAACCAAATCTGACAAATATATTTTGTAATATATATCAATATATGTATGTATATATCCCGTAATGTATGACTATACATATGTGTGTTTATATATTAATATATAGTAAATATGTAACTAAATGTATGTGAAAATACTTTTGTACTATATGTAATAGGATTAGGTGATTGACAGCGGTGGTTGCCTATCAGCAAGTAGTACCTCCTATTTAAAGCCCGATTGGCTGTCACCTGGGATGCGTCACTTCCGTTTCCCCCCTCCTTTATTTGCCTGTGTTGACGGTGGCTGTAGGTAAGCGTGCTATGTGTTAATGTGTTAATGGGTGAAAGTTTAGGAATTAGTACGGTGTGTAACCTGAAATCCTTTTGTTGATCATAGTGCAGCTTTGTCTTCTGGTGCTGGTGCCCTTTTCACGCTGCTTACGGGCGGATTCGATGACTGTTCGCCTCTCTGGTATGTTTATGTTTGGGAGCTCGTCTCATAGGACAAGTATGGCTGTGTGGGCTTAACAAGTGTTTTCGTGTGCTGAAGTGAGCCTGGTTTCCTGTGCCCCATTGTGCTGCTGGTGGGCATTACTGTGACAGATCCGTGCCTATAAAGCGTGCTATCTGGCGCGATATCCTGATGGTAAGTGTTTAACCGCAATTATAGTGGGGAGTGGGGATAATATTATGATTGGTAACATCTCCTTTTGTGTTCGTCGTAGGATTCTCCCTCTCGTTCTACGCCGTGATATCTACTGCTGTCTTCGCGCTGTTAAAAGTTACTGCTTTTACAGTCGCGCAGACGCGATCATCGTTATTAATTAAAAAGGACTCCTGGTCTGCTTCTTACTGTTCTGTTTTAGTGCCCTGCTTCATATCTTGGGCGTTGGGGAGACCTGATCAGCTCTTTCCGTTCATATAAGAATATTGGTCTTTTTCTTTTGACTTAAACTATTTAATCTTTTGTTTTCTTTTATTTTTAATTCTGATGAAGTAAGGTTTGGTTGGTTTTGTTTTTTTTCTTTTCTTGTGTATAAAATGGAGTAAGTGATTTATAACTCTTGATGTATGTGGTCAATCATTAAAGCAACTCTATTTGTGTGTGTAATCATCTATTGAGTTCAAGGGGTTTTGTGATAATCTCAGTTGACCAACTGTTTGATCCTTGCAAAGGTTATATTGCTTTCTCTCTTTATTTTTCTGTGATTGACATTCACTGCTGTGAGGACTTGCTTCATTAGTGAGGTCCATATTGTCATTTCCATGTTTATTGTTATAGTTTCTTAATTTCTTTTTGATTTATTGCAGGAGCTGGGGTCCCACGGTTGGATTGATCTTCCTTGTGGTGGTGGTTCTTTATCGTGTGCGGTGTACACTTTGAGTGCTTGATACTGTGATCAGACTGCACGGGTGTGTGTGCGCGTGTGGACGTGTTCCCTTGTAACACCGAACTCTACATTGATTCCTGCCGTTGGGAGCCTCAGCCCTGCTGGTATTTAGTTTTATTTTGTTATATATAAACATAACCACTACATGTAAATTGTTTCACTTGAAGCGGGGGGTTTTAGTGTTTCATGGGCTTTAGTGTCCAACATTTTAAATCTTTGTATTAATAAACATTTTCGATTTTTATACTTGACTCACATCTCTGGCCTAATTTTATGAGGGAACCGAACCTGTGTGCTTTACTCAGTTTGAGTATTTTCCCTGGGGTTAACTCCTAGGGTGGCGTAGTCGGACTCTCTTAATAGTCAAACCTTGGGCTTGTGTCTCAAATTACACTGCCTCGCCACATATATATATATATATATATATATATATATATATATATATATATATATATATATATATATACACACCCACAACTTGCTACGTGTACAGCATTAGGCTAACTGAGATTTGGCACAGCACTTACATATTGTTGGTTTGATTGCTATTGTCCTCATTTAAGTCGCTTTGGATAAAAGTGTCTGCTGAATGATTAAATGTGGATGTTAATTTGCCTGAATCTGTATAAAATTGGGGACCTTTGTAGGCATATTGAATGTATTTTTGAGACATTTAATTTTGTATGTAAACCCATGTGTTAATAAAAAGGAAAAAAGTGTTTCAATAAAGCTATGTAGTACTGTATTGTTTCTATCTTATTGCTAAATATATATTTTATATTCCAGTTTTAATTACAGTTTACAGATAGCCAATTTAGGATTACACAAGTTTTTGTATTTAGAACCATTTTGAAGGAAGATTAATTTGCTTTTTGGATTAAAAGAATTTCTTAATATGAAATTTGAATGGTATGACAATTAGATATTAGACTGTACAAAAATTGAAATCTACACTCTAATACTATACACATAGTCACGCACTGTGTATGTGTATGTATATAAATTTATATATACAGTGCCCTCCAAAAGTATTGGAACAGTAAAGACAAAATTGCTCTGTTGGCTGTTGAGTCAAGACATTTGCAAATATGATTAAAAAAAGAATATGAGACAAAACTACAGAATGTCACATTTTATTATTGGGTGATTCAAAACAGATGTTTTACCAGCTAAGAAGTTCAGCACTTTTAGAATTTCATCCCTCGATCTGATGTGAGATAAGTATTGGAACAGTTGCCTCACAGGTCTTTCTAACTGATCAGCTGTGTGATATTCAGATATTAAAAGCAGGGAATGTGTCATATCAGTTATATCCATTACTTCTGCATTTTCAATCTCACAATCGATGATGACACACACAAACCAGGAAGAAGATAAGGGAGCTGACTTCGAGAGAAAAGCAAGCAATTTGGATGCTAAAAGAAAAGAGGAAGTCAACTAGAGCTCTAGCAAAAACAAAGGGCATGGAGAAATCAAGAGTTTGGAAACCACCAGTGACACCAGCAACCAACAACTACCTGATCGTCTGAGAAAACAACAGTAGTTGATGGCAGTCAAATAATAAAAGCTGTGAAAATGAACCCTAAAAGACGTGTATGTAAAATCACCAACAACTTCCAGAAAGCTGGGGTGATGCTCTGACAATCTACTGTCCTCAGGAGACCTGACACAGAATTACAGATGCTACACAGCAAGATACAAACCTCTGACCAGCATCAAAAATAGAAAGGTAAGATTAGAGTTTGCAAAAAAGCACAAAGCTGAGCCAGAAGAGTTTTGGAACTGTGTTTATGGACCAATGAGACAAAGATGAACCTTTATTTAAGTGAAAGCAAAAATGTGGAGAAAAAAAGGGAACTGCAATGATCCCAAGCATACAGCCTCATCTGTGAAGCATGGTGGAGGTGTTGTCATGGCATGGGCATGCATGGCTGTCTCTTTGTTGCTTTATGGGGCCGGCCGTCGATCCCCAACCATTGTCCTGGCCCTGGTGGAAATATAAGGCAACAATAAGGGGGAAAGTGGGGGTGGGTGGGGAGTGACCCTTGACAGACCTGCGTAGGCTGACCATAGCCGAGAGAGTCCATCGGCGTTGGCATTGGAGGCTCCGGCCCGGTGACGGACGATGAAACAAAAGTCCTGGGGCGCGAGGAACCACCGCGTCACCCTGGCGTTGGTGTCTTTCGCCTTGGCCATCCATTGAAGGGGTGCGTGGTCGGTCAATAGGGTGAACTTTCGGCCCAGCAGGTAGTACCTCAGCTCCAGGACTGACCACTTGATGGCCAGAGCCTCTTTCTCGACGGTCGCGTAGTTCTTCTCGGCCTTCGTCACCTTCCTGCACTTGGGACAGAACGGCTCCCAACCCTGCCTCGGATGCGTCCGTCTGCAGAAGAAAGGGGCAGCTGAAGTTGGGTGCTCTTAGGACTAGTTCCTCCGTTAGTGTGCGTTTAATGTTTTGAAAGGCCTCTTCGGTCGCTGGAGTCCACTTTACGCGCTCAGGCTGCCCCTTTCTGGTCAGGTCTGTCAAGGGGGCGGCTATGGAGGAGAAGTTGGGGATGAAGCAGCGGTAGTATCCCGCCAACCCCAGGAACGCTCGCACCTGGGTCTTCGTCTGGGGTCGCGGGGCATCACGGACCGCCTCCACCTTCTTTTCCTGGGGTTTTATGAGGCCCCGACCGACCCGAAAGCCCAGATACTTGGCCTCAGAGAGCGCTAGGTGACATTTACCGGGGTTGGCGATGAGTCCAGCCTTACACAGTTACGTGAGCACCCTCCGCAGACGGTCTAGGTGGTCCTCCCAACGCTCCAAGTGGATTACTACATCATCCAGATATGCGGCGGCATATTGTTGGTGGGGGCGGAGGATGATGTCCATAAGCCGTTGGAACGTGGCTGGGGCCCCGTGAAGGCTGAAAGGAAGGGTCCGGTATTGCCAATGGCCGGAGGGGGTCGAAAAGGCCATTTTTGGTTTGGCACTGTCAGAGAGGGGTACCTGCCAATACCCTTTTGTTAGGTCCAGGGTGGAGATATACCGGGCCCTTCCCAGTCGATCCAGTAGTTCATCCACCCGGGGCATTGGGTAGCCGTCGAATTCTGATACTTCACTGAGGCGTCGGAAGTCATTGCAGAAGCGGAGGGTGCCATCCGGTTTTGGGACCAGGACGATGGGACTGGACCATGGGCTGCGAGATGGTTCGATCACCCCCAACTTCAGCATTTCTTGAATTTCCTCCTCAATAGCCTGCCGATGAGCCTCTGGGATCCGGTAGGGCCGTTGCTTTATGACCACTCCCTGTGGCATTCGTATGTTGTGCTGGACTGTTTGGGTTTTTCCAGGGACAGAGGAGAACACATCTGAGAACTGACCGATCAGGTGCTGCAGCTCAGCCTTCTGGGTCGCCGACAGTTCGGGGTTGATGTCTACCACGACGGGCTTCATGGCGGCTAGGGCGGCTGTCTGTTCTCTGGTCCCCACCCATTTCTTCAGGAGATTTATATGATACAGCTGTTGGGGGCTTCGTCTCCCCGGCTGTTGTACACAGTATGTCACCAGCCCCACTTTCTCCACAACTGTATAGGGTCCATGCCAGGTGGCGAGAAATTTGCAGGTGGAGGTGGGGACCAGCACCATGACTTGGTCGCCCGTCTGGAACTCCCGGGGCTGAGCTGTTCGGTCGTAGTGGCGAGCTTGGGCCTGCTGGGCTTTGGCCAGGTGTTCCCGGACTAACGGCATGACGCAGTCTATTCGGTGCCTCATCTCGCTGACATGCTCGACCAGGGACCGGTGCGGGGTGGGTTGCTGGTGTTCCCAAGCCTCCTTTGCTACGTCGAGCAGTCCGCGAGGTTGCCTTCCGAAGAGGAGCTCAAACGGTGTAAAGCCGGTGGATGCTTGGGGGACTTCCCGTACACCAAAGAGGACGTAGGGCAGCATTTGGTCCCAATCTTTCTTGTCCTCGGCGGTGACCCATCGCAAGATCTGTTTGAGGTTTTGATTGAACCTTTCGACGAGTCTGTCCGTCTGGGGGTCGGCAGAGGTCAGCCATTAGCCGGGACATAAACTGTGTTCCCTGATTGGTCAGGATCTCCGTCGGTATGCCAACCCGGCTGAACAGTAGGAAGAGCTCGTGGGCGATGGCTTTGGCTGTGGCTTTCCGGAGGGGGATGGCTTCAGGATACCGGGTGGCATAGTCTACCACAACGAGGATGTGTTCATGTCCCCGGGCTGACTTGGGCAACGGTCCCACCAGATCCATCCCGATGTGCCAGGTAGGGACATCCGCCTCGGCCAGTTCGATTGCCTCCACTAATTCGGACGTCGTGGTGGGATTCCTCATGCCGACGGCTTGCCGGAGTGGACGTGGTAAGGCTCTGAGGAGGCGATCGATCACCACACGTTCTGTTACCTTGGCGGCGGTGGGCGCTCCAACCAATTGCCAATGCTGGGCCACCCGGGTGAGTTCGGCAACTTGGATCCTCGCGGGACATCAAGGCTGATAGTTCAAGTCGCCTGGGCTGCGCACACTAGGGCCAGCCCCACTCGGGGCAGGATCTCCCTCTTCACCGCTTCGTAGTTTTCAGCAACGGCCGTGGGGAGACTGAAGAAGGTCCGCTGCGCATCGCCAGTTAGAAGTGGGGCCAGTGCGCGGGCCCATTCTTCTGGATTCCATCCCTCCATAGTCGCCGTGTTCTCAAACATTTGTAAATAGGACTCCACGTCGTCGTGGGCCGTCATCTTTGACAGAAGCTGAGTGGCTTGTACTCGCGGGTCCGGTAACGGAACGCGCTGGCGGGTAGCCGTGCGGAGAGCGGCGATTTCCTGGTCAGCCTGGCCCTGGCGGGTAGCCAGATGCTCCACGATTTGTTGTTGGCGCAGGCTGACGTCGGTTAGCTGCCAGAGTAGTTCTTCCATCCTTGGGGGAGGAGTACCCGCCGTCCTGAAAGTGCACACAAACAGAAAAAAGGAGGGGTTGGAATGTGTAGATCATTTGTCGGTGAAACTTCTGATCATGCCGGCATTCTCCACCACTGTGACAGGTGAATGAATGATGCATTTATATAGCGCTTTATTGTGTATTGCTGTACACCCAAAGCGCTTTACAATCATGTGGGGGGTCTCTCCTCAACCACCACCAGTGTGCAGCATCCACTTGGATGATGCGACGGCAGCCACAGGACAACGGCTGGGGATTGGGGATTATTAGGATGGGGATTATTAGGAGGCCATGATTGACAATGGCCAGTGGAGGGAATCTGGCCAGGACACCGGGGTTACACCCCTACTCTTTTACGAGAAGTGCCATGGGATTTTTAGTGACCACAGAGAGTCAGGACCTCAGTTTAACGTCTCATCCGAGAGACAGTGCTTTTTTACAGTATAGTGTCCCCGTCACTATACTGGGGCATTGGGACCCACTCAGACCACAGGGTGAGCACCTCCTGCTGGTCTCACTAACACCTCTTCCAACAGCAACCTAGTTTTCCCAGGAGGTCTCCCATCCAGGTACTGACCAGGCTCAGCCCTGCTTAGATTCAGTGGGCAACCAGTCTTGGGCTGCAGGGTGATATGGCTGTGATAGGGGGTGATAACGCTGATGAGTTGTTGGGATGCTCGTCACAATATATATATATACACACACACACACACACACATATATACATATATATATATACATATACATATATATATACACACACACACAGAACTTGCTACATGTACTGTGTAGGCTGACTAAGACTTGGCACAGCACTTACATATTGTTGGTTTGATTGCTATTGTCCTCATTTAAGTCGCTTTGGATAAAGGTGTCTGCTGAATGATTAAATGTGGACATTAATTTGCCTGAATCTGTATAAAATTGGGGACCTTTGTAGGCATATTGAATGTATTTTTGAGACATTTAATTTTGTATGTAAACCCATGTGTTTCAATAAAGCTATGTAGTACTGTATTGTTTCTATCTTATTGCTAAATATGTATTTTATATTCCAGTTTTAATTACAGTTTACAGATAGCCAACGTAGGATTACACAAGTTTTTGTATTTAGAACCAGTTTGAAGGAAGATTATTTTGCTTTTTGGATTAAAAGAATTTCTTAATATGAAATATGAATGGTATGACAATTAGATATTAGACTGTACAAAAATTGAAATCCACTAACTTAAGTCAATCATCAAACAATCTGGGAGGTTAAATACTGATCAATAACTTGATTAATAATCAAACGACATAGTAATAAGAAATAATGTAATAATATGATTAATATCAATCTGGAGGATATTGCAAATCAATCTTCACTCTATCCACTCCTTCAAAAGTTTATGTTGCATAGTTTAATTGTAAATATGGATTAGGGTGTTCATCTTGTGATGCTGTCAGTCCTCTGTCGTGTGTCTTGTGTTTCCCGCCCTCTTGTGTCCATATTTGGTCATGTTCCTGTCCTTGTTCTGTGTGATTATTAGTTTATTCAGTCCAGGTGTGTGTGTGTGTGTAATTATCTGTTATTATCATGTGTATTTAGTTCATGCCTGTTCAGTTAGTTTTGGTCTGGTCTACTCGTTACTCCACGGTGTTCCTGTGTGTTCTAGCCTTGCCTTGCCTTGCCTTGCCTTGCCTTGCCTTGCCTTGCCTTGCCTGTTTTGGATTTATTGAAGATTGTATTTTGAGTTATCTTTGTCTTCTCGTTCCTCCCTGCTGTGTGCACCGTGACAGATGCCTTGCATTTGGAATTAGATCGCTAGAAAACATGTTTAATACGTATTTTTTAATGTATAATAACGAGGTAAAATCAAAGCTATTTTTTGAGAAAACTAAAGTGTTTTTTGACTTGGATGCATGTAAACCTGTTTTAGGAGACTCATAAAACAATATTAGTAACCTTAAAAATGGCATAATAGGGGCACTTTAAATGCATAGCCTAATTCTAAACCCCCCTGGAGCCAATCCTGCTCTTCTCACCTTTATTCATAGGGTGGAAGGTTGTTTGGCCAGTGTACAAATGGTGCTTTTCCACTGCGTGGTACTACTCGGCTCGGCTCGGTTCAGTGCGGTTTGTGTTTCCACTACAATACTGCTTTAGAGTGGCCGGGATTATTCACGTGTCTTTATAGTTGCATCTATTGCCGTGACTCCCGAAAAATTTTTCAATTCCGCCTCGCTCCATCACGCTCTCGCTGAATCTGCTACTTGGCTATCAACGAGAGGACCGTCTGTACTTACTCAACAGACCACGAAACAGCCATTTTTTGGTTGTTAAAAGAAAAATGCGCTCATTCAAAACAGTTGTGTTCGATCCTTCGCTGGCTTGCTGATTTAAATCTAGTGGGTCTCGTGTTGCAAATTCAATGAGGCAGGCAGTGACGATTTTCGCTTGGAACCTCGGCTGAGGTGATACTAAAAAAAGTACGAAGTACCAGGTACTGTACTCAGTGGAAAACCCCCCAAAAGTGAACCGTACAGAAACGTACCATGCCGTACCATGCAGTGGAAAAGCGTCCTCGCCAATTAAGAAGAAAACAAAACCAGCAGCCGTGGCAGGCCGAGCCGACATTGAAGACAATATGGCGATCACTATAAAGCGATTTGAGGACATTTTGAAGGCTGAATTAGCAGCAATGCGCACCGAATTCCCCTCTCACATGACTACAATCCAGAATACATGCTCTAAAGTTGACTTTTTAATCGGGGAACAGAGAGAGCAGAAAAAAGTGATTGGCGAACACACTGAACATCTGGATCTACAGGACCGTAGCAGAAGCAGTAATCTCCGCCTGCTGGGACTACGTGATAGGGGCCAAAAAGGATGACCCGATCGGCTTTCTGAAACGGTCACTGCTGATTTGGATCCCATCACTTGCCGGCAGAGATATTAACCCTCTGGGGTCTGAGGGTGTTTTGGGTCCCCGGAGAAGTTTTGACATGCCCTGACATTTGTGCTTTTTACAGTTGCTTATAAGCATTTTAATGGCTAAAGCCAAAAAATACTGTATTCAGCACAAACTGGGCTACAATAATATGTGAGCAGCATGTACGTACGTGATTGTGTTTTTGAGAAAACAACGTTTATGCGTGAAGAAAAAAACTAAAATTTTAAAGTAACTGAAATAAGGCCATAAAACACATACAGAACATTTGTTCACAAGACTTTTGAAAACCGGATCTTGTAACCTAGAATATTTGCTTCAAACTGATCTGAAAATAATCTAACTCACTCATTCAGAGAAAACAATATATTGATTTATATTTTCTAAGTCACTTTTTGAGTAGAAAGGGTCTATGCGAGAGGGCGTGAACTATCCTGGATAATGCTGTGACTGACACCTGAGAAGACAAAGGCCCGCATAATGAGCTCCATAATGAGCCATTGAGTCAGGTGTCTGACAGAGAAGGAAGAGTTACAAGAAAGAATGTGAGGAAAAAAAGAAATGTGCATACATATAACTATCACATAAAATAACTTGAGATTCACTTGCGAGTGCAGTTAAACAGTTTATTAGGAACAAATAAACAACAGAAGAGTCAAGACATCATGGGTAAAATATCCAAAACAGTGGCAGGAAACTGGAACCCAGGAAAACGGGAGACAGCAGAAACTGCATGAGAAAACACAAAACAGACGTGAGCAACACAATGAACGAACAAAGACAAAGCAAACATGGTGACAATACATACACTACCAGTCAAATTATTTAAACAGTAGGATTTGTAATGTGTCTTCAGCTCACCAAGCCTGCATCAGATTCTGGGTCAAACTGAAAAGCTTGAAGGACTGCGTGTCTACGAGCTATTGCGATACATCCACTGTCAACATTAGCGCATGGTAGCGCAAGCTGGTTAAGGCCACACACCCACCCTCCACCTTGCCCCGCCTCTCTCCTCCTCATTAGAATTTAAAGCTACAGACACAGAAATGGCACGTCCTAAGGAAAGCTCACTGTGGGACTGGCTCATAGTGGCTGAATTTCGGGAAACAGACTTCACATACAGTACTAGGGACCACTTAGGTCTATATAAAATCATCCAAAAAGCAGCATGTCATGGGACCTTTAAACATTTTCTCAATAAATGCTTGAAACAATAACATGTGTGGTGTTTTACTTAATGAACCACTTTCTAAATAAAACAATTACAATAACATGTGTGGTGTCTTTGTTAATAAACCACTTTCTTATTACAACGACTACAATAACATGTAGCAGTTACATAATTACCCATATGAGGCTTTTCCAGGAAATAAACAAAATTATACTCTATTAGACATAATATATTAACAAAAAACATAAAACAATGAGGCAGGGTAATTGTATTCTTATGCATATTACACAACATCTCCCTGACTCATTGTAATTCTTGCTTTCAGTTTTTGACCATTTTTCACTTGATCAAAGTTTGCCATTTACATTTGTTCATCATGCATTGTTGCTTTGGAACACATTTATTTAATATTCCATCCAGGGTCATCTGTTTTTGTCTTTTAACTTACTTGGTTAATTCCTTTTTTTAAGTGTTAATCATTTGCCTTTTTGGTATCTTCACATAGAAACGCAGGCGCTTCCAATGACCAGACAATCTACAGATGTCAGTCAAAAGAATGGTTTAGTATAAATACTTTTCCGTGGGCCGCTGATTTCACTGTCAAGTTCAGCCAAAGAGGTTATTTTACTTCCTCTTGTCCATTAATGACTTGGTATTAAAATACCTTCATTACATTTAAAACCTCAATAGTGTATTTGGCAATTAAAGCACATACAATTGACTAATTTTCAAATGTCAGGATCCTGGCCTGACTGTCTTATCTTTGTTCAATGTTTCTTTGTTTGTTTTGTGTCTAAGTACATGGTTCTGTCTCTGTTTGTGTCTGCCACGTGCTCCTCTTATCCCACCTCCTTGTTTCCCCTGGTCACGCCCCTTGTTTAGCCTTTGTCTGCTTGATTGTCTTCTCCTGATCCTTGTGTGTGCCGCTCCATATATTGGGTTCCTTTCCACTTC
The DNA here is from genome assembly GCA_036784905.1 of Acrossocheilus fasciatus. Taxonomy (NCBI): domain Eukaryota; kingdom Metazoa; phylum Chordata; class Actinopteri; order Cypriniformes; family Cyprinidae; genus Acrossocheilus; species Acrossocheilus fasciatus. The sequence goes on from CM071940.1 coordinate 48,363,251, forward strand.
GTCTCTGCTGGTTCATTTTTGTTGTTTACCTGTTTTTGGGTCCTGAATTTATCCTTAGCTCTTGCTCTAGTTATTTTGATCTTGCTTGAGTTATTATTATTATTATTAATCTCTTATCTAGTTATTTTATTTCCTTGTTTCCTTTTTGTTTTTTCTAATTATGTCTAGTTTTTTTTTTTCCTTCTTTTGATTTTCATTTACACTTGTTTTTGCAGTTCCAGTTCCTTTTTGGATCTTGGATTTTTGTTTTTACTCTGTGATTATTTACTTTGGCTAGTTTTGGTTATTTATTGTTTTTCCTTTCATTCTCTCTTTGTTTACATTTTGTTTGTTTTGTGTCTGTGTTGTTTTGAGTCTTGTCTTGTTTGTTATCATGTTTGGTCCTGTCCTGTTCTGCCCTTTACCCAGATTCCCTGGCCACTGACCCCTACTACCTGGAAGCAGCTCTCCAGTCTCACTTGTCAAGTCTCTGGTTCTGTGAGTCCCTACCTGGCAGCTAGACTGGTGCGACTTCTGAGATTCACTTCAAGCTACGGGGTCCCTGTCTTCCTGTATATGTATATTCCACATATAAGCATATACAACACAACCTATAATGCATTAACTCCTTTCATTATGTCACTTCTTTTTAAACCTGTTGTCAATAAATCTCTCCCTATATTCCATGTCACTTTGTCAAGTTTCTATTGTTCTGTGTCTATATTATTACTGTCTCTTTATTGAGGTCTCATAACACGTACTCTCCTGGGTGTAGGATGAACCTAATATATGCTTTTATTAAAAAAAATAAAAATCTTTCTCTCTTCCTTAACATCTCTGCTAATTTGCCGATTGCAGAAAACCTCAGAAACCTTTTAAGGTCATTCTGATTTTGGCACACTTTATCTTTTTCACATTATTCACTAATTTCACCCAAACAATTTTTCTATTTTGTTTGTATATCTACTTGTAATCTACTTGCATTGCCTGATATTTTCTTAAGACTTTTATAATTAACTCTTTAGTTCTTATTAACCATATTTCAACCCTTCCGTGCAGTCCTTTCAGGAATCTGAGACCAACTCTTATCCCTCTGGATGGAGGAATCCTGAAATCTCAATAACTTAATTAAACAGTTACATAATATATTTTACATATCCCATTAATATTGCTTCTTATCCTCATGTAGTGTTAAAAAACATCTTATCTTTCAGTCTAGACCAGCCAATGCACATGCATTGTCCTAAGCACAAGTTTTAGGTTTCTCTGGAAGCCGGAGCTTCTAACGTCATCTGCAGTGATGCAACTCCTTTACCAACCAGCGACTGACTCTTTTACTCAGAAGAAGGATATATTCTGCCCTGTTGCGTATTGCAATCTCTCCATTCTAGTAATAGGAGTGAACCATTTTTTTTATATCTATATTCTTTGTTTAAATGCAGTATCTCTTGTCAAACCAAGTAATTTAAATGATCACATTGATTTCTTACAGTATTTCTTTTCTTTACTGAATTTTAAGTAACAGTTAACTTATTCTTCTTATTATCACCTTGCACTTAAGGCCATATTTGTTCTATAATATTCTCCAGTAATTTGTATAACTTGCGGGGTTTTTTTCTTCAAACAAATTCTTACTTCTTACTCTCACTTTAATTTGTTACACTTAACAATCCTTCAGATGAAAGCCAATCAAATAAAATGATCTGCATATAACTAGTTGCTCACTAGATTACTCTGCATTGATCTTTTCTGGGTCTTGGGCTGTTGAGCAACACTCAGGCCTTTCCTCACTGTCACGAATCCAGTATGGGCACTTCCGTTCATTCACCATCAGAGGTCACTCGCTCATCATATTGACTTTCACACCACACATCACATGGACTGCATTTCCCATCAGCCATCTCACCAATCACACGCACACAGCTGTCACCAATCACTCATTGCACTAATCACACGCACACCTGATCCCACGCATCACTCATCTCACACACTATTTAAACCCTGGACTTTGTTTCCCTCGTTGCCGAGTATTGTTTGCGTTTACCGCTCCCCTAGCTGTAGCAACTCTCAGAGCCCGTTAGTTTCCTTGTTTCCCTTGCCTGTCTTGGATTGTGTCTTCCCGTGTTTGATTCTAGCCCGTGTTCCCTGGATTATCTCTCTGCCTTGCCCACTGGATACTGTTCGCCGATCGTCGACCTTTGCTTGCCCTGGATTACTCCTTGTCCCTGCCATACCTGTTTGCCATTGTTCGACCCTGCCTGTATTTATAACCATGCCTATAAATAAAAGCTTGCACTTGGATCTGCATGTCTCACGTCTCGTCAGCCCCGTTACACTCACAACTTCCCTGCTAAAAAAAACCAATAGAACCCTGCCCAACCCTGCGTATGCATTCAAATGAGTTGTTAGTGGAACAGTGGCCTGCTTAGTTAGCACAGCTGGTAGCCTGCCATGGACATTAGCCTAAGCTAACTTCTACTGTGTTGCAGTTTGAAATAAATAAATAAAACCATTTTTAATCATGTTGTGACATGGGTCTTCAGCTTTTAGACATGGCTGATGACAGCACAACAAATCAGCCAACCCAGAATTGCGAGATAATTGTGATCATGTAAAAAGTCCATATTTTTACCATAGTAACTGTTGCTCGACCATGTCATGTGTAGTCAATACACAGTAACTACAACATATACCAAAACATATACCAGAAGACCAAAGGCTGCAAAGGCAAACACTTCCAATGGTACGTCTGTGTTGGTCTGAGCACCTTGACTGAACTGTACTGCAGTTACATTTGCACAGCATTTGATGTTTCTTTAACTTTGGTTTACGTAGCCCATCAGGAAGAACCCTCAACAAAGTGTCAGGTAGAAGTAGTAATAATTCATACAATTTACCAAGTCAGCAAATTCATATGATATTGTACAAGCTTACTCATACAAAATTCTACCACTTTTACTCCTGCTGCTGTCATTGGCTATTGTCCCAACTCTTCTTCAGAGTCAAGTCACTATTATTTAAATTTAAGTTATTTAAATTAAATTGTGTCAAAGCAGCTTTACATCAGCTTGATATAAAGCTGGGTGGCTTTATATCAGCTTTACAGTATTTATATGCAGATTGTGCCCATTGTAAGTAGTCAGAGTGTTTGTGTCATAAAGTTTATTTTAAGTCCATTGTATTCTTTATTAACCTTTACAAATTGGTGCGGTCTCTTCCCGTTCTAACAGTACGTGATATCTGTCCACATCTCACAGACTTCCTTTCTTTCCATGTTGTTTTATTGAACGCATCTGTCTAAGAAGCAAGAGTTTGGAAATGCTAGTTTAACTTGTCACGTGACAAATCAGATCTTCAGTTAATTTGGCCAAATCAGATCACTTAAAGCTGTTCACAAACAATACAGAAAAATTGTTTGGGTGAAATTATTGAATAATGTGAAAAAGATAAAGTGTGCCAAAATCAGAATGACCTTTAAAGGTTTCTGAGGTTTTCTGGAATCGGCAAATTAGCAGAGATGTTAAGGAAGAGAGAGAGCTTTTTTTTTTTTTTTAATAAAAGCATATATTAGGTTCATCCTTCACCCAGGAGAGTAGGTGTTATGAGACCTCATAGAGAGATAGTAATAATATAGGCACAGAACAATAGAAACTTCACAACTTCACAAAGTGACATAAAATATGGGGAGAGATTTAAAAGGTAAGAGCTATGATTTAACCAAAAAAGGGTTTGGACAATAATGGGAAGGATTGGCGTGTCATATGCATGCAAAATTGGACTTTGACGTGTAAAATTTGAAAGTGTAAACTCGTGTTATTTATACGCAGACTGATGAGACCGGGTTGCCTGTGCCTCTGCTCTGTCATAAATCTCCCCTCAGCAGCTTCATCCACACAGACTGGAAGGTCCATGTACGTTTTGATAGTTTGTTTTTCAATTTGAAATTAAATAAGCAGAAACAAGAAAACGGTCGTTTTTTTTGTTGTTTTTTTCATTTGTTCAATAAAATTTGATTCACATGTAGAAAATGGATAAACGACTTCAAAATTCATTTTCCCCCTGTGGGCAGTCATGACACGCCCCCCTTTCCGCTGATTGGCCAACCAAATCTGAGCCTGTGATGTCATCCTCAGTTCGTTCAGCAAAATAATAGTCCTCTGCTGCTGTACGGGGCAGGTCCTAGATCGGGCTTTCTTCTGTGCAACCTAACGCGTTTCGCAGAAATATTTATTTCAGAAATTTTAATCAGCACCCAGTCTGTTTTATTTAGCTGTGCATGTTGTTAAATCTGTATGGTGACGCTGCACTACCCATAGACAGTGCAGAACAAGAAATAGACAAAGGGGTCCCTGAAATACTATATTTATCCACTCAATGTCAGAATTTTAGTGTCTTACCTACATACATTGGAAACGTGCGCTAAATTTGAGTTATTATTAAAATTTTATACATTTAGCCTACATTTAATAATTTAACAGACACTTTTATCCAAAAATGGTTTACAAATGAGTGCTGTGACAAGTCTGTAATTATAACTGATCATTAATTAATTAATAGTCTATATTTATGATTATTGCAAAGTCATCAAACCCGGCTCATGGCATCAAAACTCTCCAAAATGTGGAAAATTAATGAAAATGATCGTGCAAGACATTCTCTGAAGTATACAGTATGCATGCAGTCATACAAACAAAATCTCCACCTGGTGGTGCAAAGGGACAGCTGCACCATTGCTCAGACTGGAATTTTCATTAGTAAATGAAGATTAAATAATCAAATAAATTGCTACTGAATTTGACAGTGATACTCTCCAGTGAGTTTATTTTCTACCTTTTTTTTTCTTTCTTTTTTTTTTAGATGTTGCAATGTATTTGGAAATCACATCAAATATTAATTAGGGTAAGCAATTAAAAAGACAAACAATAGATTATCTCTCGTTGTTATATAGCCTAACATTGTATTGACTGAATATGTATCTTTTTGTATATATTATGGATGAACTCAAAAGCCTGTTCTTATAAATGATATTATGCTATAGCCTATAGCAACACTTGCATAACATCCCCCAGCCTCTTCAAAAAAGTGGACCCCCTATAGCAGTGTTTCTCAAACTTTTTACACCAAGTACCACCTCAGAAAATATTTGGCTCTCCAAGTACCACCATAATGACCAACATTAAAATACAGTAGCGTAGTAGGCCTAATTATTCAGCTACAGCTATGCACAGTTAAAAAACGAGGCTGTTTTATTCCTAATAAGAATATTTATTATTGTCGGCCATCTTAAACATTGTAAATACAGTTTGAACATTGCACTGTGCTTACATACAGGTAAATAAAAAAATTTAAATGATTAAATTAAAATGTACTGTACCTAAAAGTTAAATAAAAACTGTACTGTACTTAAAGTAAAACAAAAAAATGGTACTTCACTTAAAAGAAAAAAATGTACATTACTTGATCAAAAAAGAAATTAACAGGCATCATTAAGCAACCTTGCAAACTTTTTAAAAGTGTTTTAACATTAATTTATATTTAATTCAGTGATTCCTCTGCGTACCACGTACCTCAATTCGAGCACTTTTAGACAGTACGCTCAGTTTTGGACATGGGATGGTCATTGCAAATAGCCTACTGTAAATGCAAATCGGCTGAGGGTGGATTTAATTTTTACTGTAGGCTACTGTAGGCTAATCATAGCCGCGGGAATGTTGCAATTAACTAGGATTTATGTTATGAGTGTGCACAGCCCTCAACGCTTAGTAGCCTAACATGTTGATAAATAACTAGATGGATAAATAATTAACTCTTAAGGTTTGTGCTGGTGTGCTCGGCCTATGCTATTTTTATATAATAGGCCTGCCGCCTAACATAAATAGTGTAGCCTAGTTGAGTTGGACAGCAGACAAGCATCTGCTTCATACAGCATACAGCACAAGATTGACAGGACCATAGCGACTCTGGCAAACGCGCAGAGCTTTTGTTAATAATATATATATATATATATATATATATATATATATATATATATATATATATATATTTGTTTAATAGCCTATAAGCGAGTTTCTTTTTTTTTTTCATTAAAGTAATAATGGACCACAAAAAAAGTTTTAACACGGATGTAATCAGTCTTAGTCATTTTGTTAAAGGTTTAGCGAGTTTTAATTAACCAAAAACTAAGCATTTTTTTTTCAGTAAGGGGAAAATCCATAGGTCTTTCATTTATTTGTGTTACGACTCGGGTAGCCTACAGGCCATGTCTTATTCATTCTGTTAATAATATTTCGGTTAAAAGATGGAGGAAGATCAAACATTAACGATAAATAAGAGCTACACATGCTGAACGTCATCGACATCTTTTCTTGTTAAATGTGCGAGTGTATTTGGAACCATAACACTAGTGTTAATTAATATTTAGAAATAGGTTATTTTTTAACCCTCCCCCCCCCCCCCCCCCCCCCCCCAAAAAAAAAGAAATAAAAAATAAAATTAATAAATTGTGCATGCCCCCCCCTCACTTTGTGTGCTCTGGCGCCGACCCTAATAGAGGCATTTACATTTTGATATCCTAACTGCGTGAGCTTAATCAGCCCCCCTGCATCTATTTTTTTTTTTAAATCTGTGCTTCTCATCTGTTCTACAGTCTATGGGCAGCGCAGCGTCACCATACAGATTTAACAGCGTGCACAGCTAAATAAAACAGGCTGGGTGCTGAAGTGTTGTGATTGGTGGGTTTTTGTTAAATGTGAGCCAAAATCATCACAATTAAAAGAACCAAAGACTTAAACTACTTCAGTCTGTGTGCATTGAATTGATTTAATACACAAGTTTCACAATTTGAGTTGAATTACTGAAATAAATGAACTTTTTTACAACATTCTAATTTATTGAGAAGCACCTGTGTGTATATCAAGCCTCATCAGGCCGTCTGAGAGAATGAGTTCATGGGCTAATGAATGTAAACATGATTATAAGTTGATCCCTTGTCATTTGAGATGTGACTTAAAGCTTAATAAAGTGTTGGGAATAAGTATGTAAATTTATTTATTTGAAAACAATGGTCATTTTCTGTAAATCTACGTCAGTGATACAGTGACGGAAGCTTCCGGGTGAGCGGATTCTCCGCAGCTTTGGCGCCTCCGCTCTGTAGCTGAGGATTGTAGCGCGTTCTCAGTGTTTTGTTGGTATGCGGCTGATTTCATGCGCGAGGTAAGCTGTCCGCGAAGCGCTCGCCCAAGCGGAAAAATGCGCTGTTGCTGCCAGATCTCGATTTACCGAAAATTACATTGTGTTTGATGCAAAACTAACATGACGAAATAAAAAAAAACAAATAAAAAAAAACATCATAACTGTATATTTTCATGCTTTCTCAAGTAAAGCGAATTTTGAAAGTCCACTAAAAACATAAACAACAATATCTGGTCATAGACAATGTTGATGGCGTTATTGTCAACATGCCTAAGTAGTAAATAAATAAAAAAGTTTATAAAAATATATATAAAATTTGAAATAATAACAAACATCAGGAAAAAATAGGAAACAATACCTTTGTTTTCCGTATACTTGTGTCGCTTACAGTTAAAGTCCTTCTGTGATTTTATTGTTGTTTGCAACGTTACTTGGCAATATTTTACTGATATTATTATTATTATTATTATTATTATTGTATTATTTATTTTATTTTATTTCATTTAAAAATAAAATTTGTATTTTGCATGGTCTATTATTGTCATCCGGGTGGGAGTTTTAACTCCTATTTACTGGGAATAAAAAAATAAATGGGAAAAAAAAAAGAAAAAAAAAAAAAAAAAGATTCATTCAGTTGATGCAGAGACGTAGACCGGGGGAATCCCCCATCTCAGTCCCCACTCTCTGAATATTACATATCATAACGTAACTACATGTAAACATTATTTGGCGGTTTTTACTTAGAAAATCAGCTGTTTTCTAGCATTCAAATAACTATGGATAAACCTGAAACGATAGAAGAAGGATTGGATTGAATTTCATTTACAAATAGCCTAAGGTAGGAATGTGCATACTTTTAAATCGACACCTGCCACGGTGTTTTCCTCTTTGAGTGTGTCCTAGAGGAGATGGGGGGGGGGGGGGGGTCTTAAACTTAGCACTCAGCATACCCTGTTAAAAAAGTCACCGCTCGCCACTGATATATATATGTGTATATATGATTTTCCACTAATATATATATATTAGTGCTGTCAATCGATTAAAAAATGTAATCGCGTTAATCACAGTCATGAACTGTGATTAATCATGATTAATCACAAATTTCAAATACTAGGATTTACCTGTAAATGTGTTGAAAAAGAAATCCATGACAAACTAGTTTAAGGAAACAGAACCTTTCACACTTCCGCCAGGTACGAGACATTATTCTTTTATCATTATTCTTTTGTTTTTATTCAGCCATTATCAGACCTTTTTCCTGAATAACCGATGAGCGGCGCCATGATGGATTCTAACTTCTGTTTGGGTGCTCTCATGTTCCAGTCTCCATAGAAATCCATTAAAACGGGGTAAAAAAAAAAAGATAGACTGAATTGAAACCTTTTCAATATAACTACATATAAAAATGTGCGGAGGGTTGCTGTGCTGTTTTTGGCTGCCACAGTAATGGCAGTAAGCTTTCCTTTAAAGTACTTGTTTTGCGTATCAGAAAATCTGTCTTGTCAGGCACTGTATATATGGCTTGCAGCGCTTAAGTTAAAATACTGAGTGTGAAATAATAATATTTGTTAAAATAATGTTTGCTCTTATCATTCTGTGTACAAAATCCCATGAACTTCTTCCCACTCACTGAACTATGACTGGTCCTTTACTGCAAAAAGACAGTCATTGTGACACTGTAAAGTGATGAAACAATGGCGCCACATGATTTTTTAAAATGACTTTCAGAGGTTTCACATTATATTATCGGCTCTGAAAATATGTAAATGTGACTAGAAACCGGAAATGTAAAGCACCGCTCTAATCGGGGGAGACTTTCAGAAAAAGGTCTAGATAAAACGTTTACCAAATCACATCGCTTCAATCTCAGTATGTTTCTAAATAAATACAACAAAACATTTCTTGTGACCTTATATGAAGTATTATGTCAAAATGCATTATGAAGAAGAATTGGACCTGTTGTGCAGCTGGATTAGAGCTAATATTAGCATCATGCTACATAAGACAATTTATGAGATTAATAGTGCACTTCTACTTTTACATTACATGTGGAATTTGGTTGTTTACTGTTGTTAAAATATGCTATTTATAGCCTTTTATATCGCTGCACAAATTAGCATTTCAGATGTACACATTCAACTAAAAAAAAACACATACAGACTGTTACAAACGGAACTCCGGCGTTACCTTCTTCTCGCCACCAGAGGGAACTGTCACCCGAATTCTGATCATTCTGCCCGAACTCAAATTCCCATGATCCCACATACCTGGGCCAATCACTCCACCACCTGTCCCTCATTATCTCTCACATATAAGCAGCACTCTCATTCTGATCCACGCGAAGTATTGACTGGCCCAGCTATCAATTCCAAGCGTTCTCTACCCATGTTTGTTTTTCTGGTTTTGACTCTGTTGCCCACTGACCTTGTGATCGTTCTCTGCCTGCCTCGACTTGGATATTGTATACTGGACTCTGATCTTTGCCGCCTGCCCTGATCCTTGCTTGCCCTGTGACTCTGTCTCTGCCTAGCCTACTCCAGAACTGTTTGCCGGTATTTTGACCCTGTCTGTCTGTCTGGTTTCTCAATAAAGCTGCTTATGGATCCCACTCCGTCTGATGTGCCGTCACACAGACCATATCCTATCGTAATTGTGTGTTTATTATCTTATATAATCTATATGGCTGTTGTCATGTTTATTTCTGCTGCTCTGCTGAAACTCACGTTGTTTGTGATGTTACAATCAGCTCTCCATTCTTAAGTGGCCAGGGATACATTCCAAGTATAATACACATTAGTAAAAGGATCTATTTTAATTGTTATTTGTTTATATACACTTTGGGTGGCCGCGGTACATTATAAAAGTAGCCCAAAAAACCGCAAACCACGGCTCTGTAATTTTTCCCGCGACTTGCCCACTTGTGCCGTTACCCTGGCAACACTGGTTCACTGCACCCTCGTCACACAATGATAGATAATCTTCTGCGCTGCGAGGATGGGAAGAAGTTAGGTCTCCCCGTAGATAGAAGATAAGGTCAAACCTTATCGAGCGATTAATTTGTGTTAAAAAAAATGTTAACGCGTTAAATTTTTTTGATTATTCGCATGCGTTAACGCGTTAACGTTGACACCCCTAATATATATATATATATACTGTGGGTACGGAAAGTATTCAGACCCCCTTAAATTTTTCACTCTTTGTTATATTGCAGCCATTTGCTAAAATCATTTAAGTTCATTTATTTCCTCATTAATGTACACACAGCAAAAAATTGACAGAAAAACACAGAATTGTTGACATTTTTGCAGATTTATTAAAAAAGAAAAACTGAAATATCACATGGTCCTAAGTATTCAGACCCTTTGCTGTGACACTCATATATTTAACTCAGGTGCTGTCCATTTCTTCTGATCATCCTTGAGATGGTTCTACACCTTCATTTGAGTCCAGCTGTGTTTGATTATACTGATTGGACTTGATTAGGAAAGCCACACACCTGTCTATATAAGACCTTACAGCTCACAGTGCATGTCAGAGCAAATGAGAATCATGAGGTCAAAGGAACTGCCTGAAGAGCTCAGAGACAGAATTGTGGCAAGGCACAGATCTGGCCAAGGTTACAAAAACATTTCTGCTGCACTTAATGTCCCTAAGAGCACAGTGGCCTCCATAATCCTTAAATGGAAGACGTTTGGGACGACCAGAACCCTTCCTAGAGCTGGCCGTCCGGCCAAACTGAGCTATCGGGGGAGAAGAGCCCTGGTGAGAGAGGTAAAGAAGAACCCAAAGATCACTGTGGCTGAGCTCCAGAGATGCAGTCGGGAGATGGGAGAAAGTTGTAGAAAGTCAACCATCACTGCAGCCCTCCACCGGTCGGGGCTTTATGGCAGAGTGGCCCGACGGAAGCCTCTCCTCAGTGCAAGACACATGAAAGCCCGCATGGAGGACTCCAAGACGGTGAGAAATAAGATACTCTGGTCTGATGAGACCAAGATAGAACTTTCTGGCCTTAATTCTAAGCGGTATGTGTGGACAAAACCAGGCACTGCTCATCACCTGTCCAATACAGTCCCAACAGTGAAGCATGGTGGTGGCAGCATCATGCTGTGGGGGTGTTTTTCAGCTGCAGGGACAGGACGACTGGTTACAATCGAGGGAAAGATGAATGCCGCCTAGTACAGGGATATCCTGCACGAAAACCTTCTCCAGAGTGCTCAGGACCTCAGACTGGGCTGAAGGTTTACCTTCCAACAAGACAATGACCCTAAGCACACAGCTAAAATAACGAATGAGTGGCTTCACAACAACTCCGTGACTGTTCTTGAATGGCCCAGCCAGAGCCCTGACTTAAACCCAATTGAGCATCTCTGGAGAGACCTAAAAATGGCTGTCCACCAACGTTTACCATCCAACCCGTCAGAACTGGAGAGGATCTGCAAGGAGGAATGGCAGAGGATCCCCAAATCCAGGTGTGAAAAACTTGTTGCATCTTTCCCACAAAGACTCATGGCTGTATTAGATCAAAAGGGTGCTTCTACTAAATACTGAGCAAAGGGTCTGAATACTTAGGACCATGTGATATTTCAGTTTTTCTTTTTTAATAAATCTGCAAAAATGTCAACAATTCTGTGTTTTTCTGTCAATATGGGGTGCTGTGTGTACATTAATGAGGAAAAAATGAACTTTAGCAAATTTTAGCAAATGGCTGCAATACAACAAAGAGTGAAAAATTTAAGGGGGTCTGAATACTTTCCATACCCACTGTATATATATATATATATATATATATATATATATATATATATACAGATGCTCCTGATATTAACATGGTCACAATTTTTTGTTTGTTTGTTGGTTTTTATTTTATTGAATCAGATACCTACACCACAGATGATGAATCCTGATGACTTTCTTCAAACTGTTTTCCTCTGAGAGTGCTGTACCAACATCAGATGTTCAACTACATGTACACTGATATTCTATGGTAAAACAAGATCCTTGACTACTGATTGAAAAGATGTTTTAATAAATAAATATATATATATATATATATATATATATATATATATATATATATATATATATATATATATATAATTTTTTTTTTTTTTACAGCACAGTATAATCAAAACATACATAATGAAGGTTAAAGACACATTATTGTGCACACTGATCTAACCACAGAGGAACAGACTTTGAGTCATTCCTGTAACAGGTTCTGTTCAACAAGTGAAACAAAATAATTCATACCTGATATTATGTGTGTTATTTAAGTGTATCTGCTTCTTTCCATGGATTCAAGAAGAAAAAAACATAATCAGTAGTCAAGGAGCTTGTTTTACCATAGAATATCAGTGTAGTAGGAAAACAGTTTGAAGGAAGTCATCAGGATTTATTTGTGGTGCAGGTATCTGATTCAATAAAATACAAACAACCAAAAAAAAATAAAAATAAATTTGTGAGCATGTTAATATCATGAGCATCTGTAGGTTTTGTAGCCATAGATTCATGCATGCTTTGTACTATTGTAAAAAAATAAAATGTTATATCTGAGAAACTAATTATTATTGTTTAGCACGTTATAAAAATCTAGTTTTGAACAGAGTAGGCTATTAATTATAAACATGTTCTAAACATACTTAGATTCATAGCATTCATCATGTTACAGTGTACACTAGGGATGGTAAGATTCCCCCGATTCGCTCAGTGCATCGGCAAAAAAAGTTAACGATGCAGTGCATCGGTTTAAAAAGTGTGCATCGGCTACAAGTTGGCATTTGTATCACGATGCATCATTTCTAACATATTTGCATCGGTAAAAACTATTTATTTATAAATAATTACTAGTGGATGTGCTACACTTTTATTGTTTATAAAGTGATCAATAATCTGTGACCAATATTTTATATGTAGATTGATTTCTCCTCTCAAAACTGTTTCTCAAGCGCGTTCTCTTATCACCGCTGCGCGTGACTATGACGAATCATAACAACACTACGAAGACCTGAGGAAAAGCAGGAATTAAAGTCCAAAACCTGACTTGAAATAACCTAACAAATCAATCGGGGCTAAAGCGTTTATAAATGACAATGTAAATTCACACAATCTAACTAATTTGTGCACGCTTATTCTTAAGCAGCCCTTAATGTCGATCATGGATCAAATCGATCCACCATGGAAAACAGCAAATATATTTGTGCTGTTTAATGCATTTGAGACGTTTTGTATTCCTCAGTGCAAAACTGACATGTCACGGGAATATTTTTCATCTGTAAATGTTAGAAAGTCATGCAAATATATCCATTTCGCTGTCAGGAGTGGGCTTACGCGAGTGGACGAGCGCTGCTGCACGCATGCGCCCCAAAAATAGGAGCGCAATAATTCTGAGTCAAATAAGCATTTTATGATAGCAGTAACTGTAAAGGAACTATTGTAATGGGTAAATAGAATGTAAGCTAATACAGTCTTAATTACTAAGCTCATATGATTTAATGTGTGTTTCTTATAGCAGTTAAAATGTAGTTTTCATTTAGTGATTTTAACACTTTAATAAATTGCTGTAACCCAAAACTATCAAAATATGACAAAAGCTCCTTTGAACATGAAATTTCTGTGTTGTCCACATGGATATTGAAATCAGCAACCAAAACCACATTGGGGGACATGGAACAGAGAGAAGTTAAAAATGCAGAAAATTCCTGTAAGAATACAGGATTGGCATTGTACACCACAGCAAGAATGGTTTGAACAGATCCTTTGATTTGCAGAGCAACAGATTCAAATCATAGAATGTAAAAAAGATGGACGACGCATCTCCGCTTCCATCCACTATAGAAAAGTGAAGCGAATACATCTCAGTATGGCCGCTGCCATCTTGAGTAAATGACGTCATTTGGAGCCCGAGTCTGCGCAGTAGAGATTCGTTTGGAGCCCGAGTCTGCGCAGTAGAGATTCGTTTGGAGCCCGAGTCTGCGCAGTAGAGTCGAGAGGTGGAGCCGCGGAATCAAACTCCCGCAGACCCAATCAACCATAACGACACGCCCCATTTTTATAGCATCAAATTACTAGCTAAAATCAAACGTATCACAAAAATGAACAAATGAACATATATCAGCGTGATAACAATTACCTTAAATGACCAAAACCATATTTCGGAAAATTGTATTGGAAGTGTAATTAATTTTTTTATTTTGACTGGAGTCCCATTCGTTTACATGGAGAGGGCGGGGTTTCTGACCTGTACTGCAGCCAGCCACCAGGGGGCGATCATACTGCCCGCAGCTTCACTTTTAAGGACGAGTGAGACACACCCGATTCACATGATGTACATTCTGTTACAGGAAGAGTTGTACCTTTCCATTTTTCCTTATGTAATATTGCAAGCCCCCCACCCGCCCAACAGTATGTGGTTTACATATCCAGGAGGAATAAACTGATTTAACTGAAAAAAGTCATTACTTTGTTGCCAAATCTCAGTTAGACAAAGAAAATCGAACTTACGATCAAACAGTATGTCATACACGAAAGGACCTTTGTTGGAAAGTGATCAAATATTCCATATTCCGAATAAAAGATCGGTCTTACCGGTGTTCGCCTTGGTTAGCTTTGCTAATGCACTGTGATCAACAGTCCAAGTATGTTTCCTTGGCGGACGAGGGTTCGAAGACCAAAAGGACTCGCGGAGACAGTTTTAAAACTCCGGCGAGATCCACGACAGATTTACGGCGCGGTATAAAAGCAATATCTTGGTGTAAGTACAAAGCAGGCGGAGGCTCGCCGTGATGAATGCGTAGCTGCAACAATTCCGCTGCTGAGTATTGATAGAGGGAAACCACAGGATGAAAAATTGAGCAGAGAATAATCCACACGACTGCAAGCCATAAAGGCAGTTTGATGATCATCATAACCGCAGCTGAGCAGGAAGAGATATCAGATTTCCAGATGTGCAATAGTCCAACAATGCTGGTAACAATCTTCAGATAACAAATAGCAGTAGACAAAAATCTCATCCAAACATACAGAGTTTGAATAAAATAGTCCAAGCAGGTAAATAAAACACAATAAAAAACGCAGATAAACAACAAGTAAACTAAAATCCTCCTCAGAAAAAGTATCAGAAAAGGCCAATGAAATGGCCTTTTGGACTCTAAGTGGGGCCCATATAGATTTTCATTATATGGGCCCACATGGGTTCTTAATAATTGGGGCCAAGGTGGGCCACATACAGAACCCCTATGGGGCCCAAATGGGCGGCCACTCTGAACCCACAAATGGCCCATATATGGGGATTTTGTGGGACCACAGTGGGTCGGAACTGGGCCCCATTTATATTTCTTTATTAATTCCTCTGGATAAAGTTAATTTATTAATATGCAAAATCGTCTTTCAAACCACTCCAACTCTTAAGTTAAAATGTTTTAGTTTTTTAGAAACCTGTACCTGACCTGATTTGTTGATTTTATGTGGTGCTCAATACATTCTAAATTACATGATAAAATATTTCAACTATGAAGAAAATGACTTCAACATTTTTTATTGGGTAAAACAAAATATTAAACAAAAATAGACAAAAACACTTGAATAGATTAGGATAAAATGATATTCCTAGGCCTGTGCAGACTCCTCAGCTTCATACCTAAAAGCAGTAATGAAAAAAACTGAGAAAAGGCATTTATTTTAAAATACTACTAAACATTTACAAGAGCATTAAAGGGATAGTTCACCCAAAAATGAAAATTCTGTCATCATTTACTCACCCTCAAGTAATTCCAAACCTGTATGAATTTCTTTGTTCTGCCCGAACACAAAGGAAGATATTTTGACAGAATTTTCATTTTTGGATGAACTATCCTTAGCGAATAGTTTTGGATAATTTGATGTTTTCTCATTCAAAGAGGTGTTTCAAAGATGGCCGCCAAGTGAAATGACTTACATCTACATTACATTTAGTCATTTTGCTTACAATTGGGGATACATAATGCAATTCTTCTTAAAGAGTCAAACAGACACAGGAAGTGCTCTTAATACCAAGTTTCAGGCATTGTTCAAATAAGTACAAGCTAGAAAGGGAAGGAATAAATAAAGCAAAAGACAAAGGTTTTTTTTTTTTTTAATTTAGGATGAAGTCAAGTAGTGTTGAAAGAGATGAGTTTTCAGCTGTCGCTTGAAACTCATCAGGGATTCAGCATTCCGGATAAGGGTGGGAAGATCCTTCCACCAGAACGTGAACGCACTAAGCTTGTCTTAAAGGGATTTTGATGTCAGTCACTGAGCGCCTCAAATAAACAGCAGCCAACTTTTACAGTTCCTACTGAATCAAAACAGTAAGATTATACTGCGTTCACAGCTACCCACAACTACCCAGACAACGGGTACCCATGACGTTAAAACCAGAGCTGTTCACGTCCATGTCAACAGTATCAACATCAGAATGAAGCTACAGTACAGCAGTCAGGTACAATTGTAGTGGAGGCACCTTGACGAGAGCAGCTGTGTGTTTTTGTGTGTGTGTGTGTGTGTGTGCACGCAGAGTTTTGGAGGAGGCGTGGCTTTGAGAGCACTCTGAAGGGAGGGTGGGATGTTATGATTTGAAAGCTACTTAGCTATTGCAAGCCTCTCCCAAGATCACCAACTGTACCTTTAACCATTGTATTTAAACAAATTAGATGCCTACTCATCATGCAGTGATGAACAGCTGAAAAATATTATACAACAGAGTCAACAACATTACTTTTCCACTAACGAGAAGAGTTGTGTGACGTCGACAGCATTACCCATAACCAATGAGAAGAGTTGTAGGCGGGGCGAAAAGTGCAGCCCCACCCCAGATAAAGTGCTGCTTCGTTCTGCAGGCTGCAGACAGGGGCTTCTTGACCTTTCTGCCATTTAGATACAGGGGAAGGGCTTTGGAAATACCAGTGGTTGTGGGTGGGATCATTTCCAGATTATAAAAACTGAAGAATTAATTCATTTCACCATTCAGCTTTACCAGATCTTGTGGCCTGAGGAAACTGCTTTCTCTTTTGGACAGGGTAAGGCAATTGCTTTTAGGATCATTTGATCAAATATACTATTGATGGCAGTCAACTAAATTTGGCTTTAATCATCTCATTATAGACATTTTTTTTTTTAAATCACCTTTTTAATTTAAGTGACTGTCTCCTTGTTTCACAGACAAGGCTTAAGCTAGTTCCAGACTAAAATGCATGTTTGAGCTGTCTTAATTGAAAATAACTTGCAGTGATGTATCTTAAAATATGTCAATTCCATTGTTTTGTTTCACCAGTAATGCTTTTTCTAAGGCATCTTTATAAAAGCTGCTTAAATATGCCAACTTAACTAAAGCCGGTAACACTTTAGAATACTGTTCCATCATTAATGAATAACTACACAAGAACACATGAGTAACGCAATATTATCACTCTAGTAACTACTAATAACTATCAAGAAGCACTGATTAATGAGTTAGTAAGTGATAGTGCTAGTCGAATGTGGTAGTTCACTATTAGCTAATCAATAACAATTTTTTCATACCTCCCAAAGAACTATAAGAACTGTATACAGGTTCATAATTAATATGAATAATACATAATGCATAATTAATTCTAATGTAAAGAATAACCCACTAGTAATGACTCAAGTATTACTAAATTCCTCTGAAGGAATTACTAATTATTTGGATCAGTATTCTAAAGTGAAGATGGTGATAACTCCCTAACGACTGAAGTCATTATAAGCTTTTGAGGTTTTTGTAAAGTATTGGATAGTAATTCATTTAGCTAGATTTGGTAACACTTAAATCATTACTAGTGGGTTACCATGATCTTCATTTTAGAATTAATTATACATTATGCACAATTCACATGAATTATGAACCTGTATACAGTAGTTCTCCAGGATATATATATAAAAAATAATAATTACTGATTAGCTAATAGTGAACTACCAGTTTCAACTGAGCACGATTATTTACTAAATCATTAATCAGTTTCTTGTTAGGTAATAGTAGTTACTACAATGTTAATAGTGCATTAATCACTTGTTCCTCTGTAGTTATTCATTAATGAAGGAACAGTATTCTAAAGTGTTACTCTAAAGCCTAGTCCTGGCGTAAGATAAGCCCTGTCTGTGAAATCGGGCCTAGATGTTATGTCACAATATACAAATTTATGTAATAGTAATTCTAAAATCTATTTATTTATTTATTTATTTATTTTCAATTTTCAAATTGACTGAAATATACATGAAAATATATACCAAATGTTAACCTAAAATACGATTGAAGTATTTAATCTGATTTTCTAAATGATCTGATTTTAGGAGGACTCTTTTTGTAACAGGGAAAATGAACATATTCCGCAGTAATAGGTATGTATGTTTATGGGGGGGGGGGGGGGGGGGTATTATAATTGGAATACTTGTTATTAAAAGTAAACAGTGTGAAAATATTTTATATTTATATTTTTAAATACAAGACAATGAAAAGTATTCCTGTGCATACCATTTAAATGTGTTTTTAAGTTGTTCTTTTATATCTTAATTCCTGCAGTGTTATGGATTTGCAGTCTATGGAGGCAGTTTCTGGGCCTCTAAATGAGGGAATTATCTCTATCTGTAACATCTGCAAGTCCCTCAAAAACACTCATGTCAGTCCCACCACTGGCATGTACTCCGATTACAAACAAGTCAGGGAACATATTGAGCATGCCGAGCAGTCCCTGAAAACATCCGAGTCCAGGATTAAAGAAAAGCTGGAGTCTTTGGATGAACACATGGAGCATCTTATTAGAAAGAAACAAAATATTGAGCATCAGAAAAAAGAAAAATTCATGACCATGGATAAATTACGCACAGAGAAAAAGTCTGCTGAGGAATTGCTTAGGTATTCCAAAGCTGCTCTGGAACAGGCTGAAAGAAACTTAGAAACAGCAAAATATGCTCAAAGAGTAGCTCAAGATAGGAAGAATGCAGGTGAAGGTGTTGCCATTGCAGGTGGGGTACTGCTTGCAGTACCAATTATCGGATGGATTGCTGGTAAGAAATTCATTTTAGCATCCTTTTGAATAGTTATGAAGCGATGCATTTACAAAACTCTGACTGATAACATTTCAGCTTAGATGAGATTTCTTGTTTCCATCTAGGTCCAATAATGCTGAGTGAGGGAGTGCGAGAGTTAAACGAGGCTTCAAATGCCATCAGTGCAGCTGAGCGGGAGCAACAACAGTTTAACTCTCAGGTGGAGAAGAACCACAGAAAAGTGTCTGAATGCCAGTCAGAGATCTCTCGGACACAAGATGAAATCGAGCAGACGGATGAGGCGTTGAAGAGGATTGAGGGCGAGATTGAGATGGTTCAAAAGCATCTACAGAGCACAGGAGATATCCAGGAATTGGTGCGGAGAGCTGTGCACCTTCTGAGCGTTCTTAGTGGTAGAGTCAATGTACTAGAGAAGCAAACACAGCGATTCATCCTCTGGGAGCCTGTGGTAAAGGCCATGGAAGATGTGATGAAGGCAGTAGCAAATATTACAGAGAATCGGCTATTCTACAGTCATGGCATACAAGGCCTCATAAACACTTTGAGGGAGAATGTTGGAGGACTGCTGGCTTTATGCAACTCTCCCAATAATTCTGAATATGGCAGTTATTATTAAAATAAATAAATAAATCACATTGTCACATATTTTCTATGAACAAAGAAAAAAATCTATAGAAATAGTTATTTACAGTTTTTTTTTTCTGCCAATTTGACTCAGTGATTTAATGATTTAGCTTGTTGTTGTTGTGAAATGTCCAACCAAACCAAAAAAACCAAAAAGTTTGGGATGTGTTGTTAACGGGGTAAAATGTTAATTCTGTACAGAGTTACTGTATTCTATACTTGCTTGAGAATCAAAACTGTTAATCACTAAAAATCTTTGTAATTAACATGTACTTTCATCCATGTGTGATTTTATACCTGAATATGATATGAATCAAGAAGAGAACGTCAATAGATTTGCTGTAAGCCTATTTACCTTTATATAAATATTATCAGAAAAGATTTGGCCTACATTGTTTTATTATGCAATGGAAATTAAACAATTGTTGTTATTAACCGCTCTCTGGGGTCTTCTTTCTGGGGTCTCATAACTGTTATTTGGATATGTACTGAAAACATTTAAGTTGGCTATTATTAAACCTCATTAAAAAAAGAAAAAAAAAACTTGATCTAAGAGAATTAGTTAATTATAGACAGATCTCAAATCAACCTTTTCTGTCAAAAATTCTACAAAAAGCAGTATCCCCACAACTATGTTCATTTTTAGAAGGAAATAGTATCTGAAACAGTACTTTTGTCTATATAATCTAGGATAGTATTAATAGTATAATGTAAATGTTTCAAAGGAAGACTATGGGTTAAGGCCAAAGTACACAGATGTTCGACGCATGCATCACAATTAAAATAACCAAAGACTTAAACTACTTCAGTCTGTGTGCATTGAATTTATTTAATACATGAGTTTCACAATTTGAGTTGAATTACTGAAATAAATTTACTTTTTCACGGCATTCTAATTTATTGAGATGCACCTGTATGTGTCACGGTGCACACAGCAGGGAGGAACAAGGAACACGGACACGAGGATAAACTTCAAAATAAGAGTCTTTAACGAGGACATCAGGACAGGGCAAGACAAGGCAAGGTTCACACAGACAGGAACACCGGGGAATAACGAGTAGACCAGACAAACACTAACTGAACAGGCAGGAACTAATATACACATGACAATCAATGATAATTAGACAAAACACGGCTGGACAACACTTAACTAATAATCACACTAAACAAGGACAGGAACAAGACCAAATAAGGACACAAGGTGCGGGAACACAAGACACACACGACAGAGGACTGACATTACTCCCCCCTCCCGGAAGGCGCAACCCGCGCCGTAACAGTTCCACCAGGGAGGGGGGGGCACTCTGGAGGCCCCTCAGGACAGACATGGACAGGAACAGGAACACAGGACGAGGACCTCCAGAGCAGAACAGACAGAGGCCATGGCAGGGCTTGGAGCTCAGGAGGCCAAGGCAGATGGTCTTCGTGGCCATGGCAGAGCTGGGAGCTCAGGAGGCCATGGCGGATGGTCTTCGTGGCCATGGCCACATTCTTTGGCCCGCCCACCCTACCCAGAGTTCTACTACCCCCCCCCAAAATTTCCTTGGGGAATCCAGGGGGTATCAGGAGCCCCCCAGGGCTTAACAGACAGGACACTGGCCAGACACAGACAGGACAGGAACAGGATAGCCCTCCAGGGCCAAACTGACAGGGACAGGACAGGCCAGAAACACAGACAGGACAGCCCACAGGAACAGAAAGCCCTCCTGGGGTAGCTCGGAAGCTGAGGCTTCTTCTGGGCATGACAGGGAGTCAGGGGCCCTCACAGGGTCCCTCAGCAACCGCCTCCACTTCCACGACAGGAGGGGCAGGCGGCTAGGAATGGCCTCCATGGCCACGACTCAAGGAGCCGCCTGCCCTCGACGAGTCTCCATGGACAAGACAAGACTAGGGTTGTTAAAATGTTCCTGTGGGCACGACAAGACCGGCACTCCTGGCCGGAACATGTGGACTTGCTCCACAGGGACCCGGGACTGGACTGGAGTCAGCGGCGGCCGGCGGGCGGGAGTTCCAGGCGGGCTTGCCATACGCGCCAGGTGGGCTTGCCATATGCACTCCTGGCAGGCTTGCCACACTCCAGGCGGGCTTGCCCCATGCACTTCCAGGTGGGCTAGGGTGAGCCACGGACAGCGGCATGAAGGGGGGGAGCCGCCGACGTTCGGGTTGGCTTTCCCTGCGGTCGGCGGCGTGAAGGGAGCTGCAAGAACGGTGGGCTCCATCATCGGCAGGGACCGGCGTGAGCCGCGGTCGGCGGCTTGGCTTTCCCCGCGGACGGCGGCGTGATGTCCCACGAACGGCGGGCTTGGGTGTGCCGCGAACGGCGGCGGCGCTGGCGGCGACTTTCAGGTCGCGGGGAAAAACAGACTAAACAAACACATTCAAAAACGAAAAAACAAAACGTGGTGAAGGGGCGCCGCTTACTGTTTAGGTCTGGTCTTCTGCCATGGTGCACACAGCAGGGAGGAACAAGGAACACGGACACGAGGATAAACTTCAAAATAAGAGTCTTTAATGAGGACATCAGGACAGGGCAAGACAAGGCAAGGGTCTCACAGACAGGAACACCGGGGAATAATGAGTAGACCAGACAAACACTAACTGAACAGGCAGGAACTAATATACACATGACAATCAATGATATTTAGACAAAACACGGCTGGACAACACTTAACTAATAATCACACTAAACAAGGACAGGAACAAGACCAAATAAGGACACAAGGGGCGGGAACACAAGACACACACGACAGAGGACTGACAGTATGTGTATATATATATATATATATTGTAACGGGAGGAAGAATCACGCGACACGGATATTCAATAAATGCCCCGAAGGGTGCTTTTATTGTGAGTGTTCGTGCGTGCCGTCGTGCTCGTGGGGAAGATAATCGTGCTCCAGGATCCGCTGTGCTCTCGTGCTCTGCGTGGGTGAGGCTCTCGTGTCCGTGTCTCCCGTGTGTGGGGGCTGGCCGGTCAGGAGTCGCTCTCTGCGGTAGAGGGAGAGGAAAAGTCAGCGAGGTTATCGCTGGAGTCATATCTCACCCTCCTCTGGCTTTGGCGTCCTTTTATCCTCCTGTTAATGGGAGTCAGGTGTGGCCGGCCAGCCCGTGCTAATGACGTGCAGGTGATTTTCCTCCGTTTCCAGGGCGACGCTAATGAGGTCCCGGGACACGCGTCACACTCCCCCCCCTAAGCGTCGTCCTGTACCTGTGGGCGAGAGGGGAAATAGGGGGAGGGTGGGGAGAAATACCTGACAGACCTGCGAAAGCTGACCAGATCCGGGAAAGTCCGTCCGCGTTGGCGTTGGCCGTCCCCGCCCGATGTTGCACAACGAAGTGGAAGTCCTGGAGCGCCAGGAACCAGCGGGTGACTCTTGCGTTCGTCTCCTTGGCCCGTGCCATCCATTGTAGAGGGGCGTGATCGGTGAAGAGCGTGAACTTCCGGCCAAGGAGGTAGTATCTGAGCTCCAGGACTGCCCACTTGACGGCCAACGCTTCCTTCTCCACGGTGGCGTATCGTTGCTCCGTGGGGGTCAGCTTTCGGCTAATGTAGATCACCGGGTGTTCCTCGCCGTCCTGTACCTGGGAAAGGACGGCTCCCAACCCGGTGTCGGAGGCGTCTGTTTGCAACAGGAAGGGGCAGTTGAAGTCCGGGGCTCGGAGCACCGGCGCCGCGGTGAGAGCCTCCTTCACCCTCCTGAAGGCCTCCTCTTCGGTGTGTCCCCAGATGACTCTCTCCGGCTGCCCCTTCCTGGTCAGGTCTGTCAGGGGTGCTGCTAAGGAGGAGAAGTTAGGGATAAAACACCGATAGTATCCCGCCAATCCCAAAAAGGCACGCACCTGGGTCTTGGAGGTGGGCCGTGGGGCCGAGAGAATCGCTGCCACCTTCTTCTCTTGGGGTTTAATTATCCCCCGTCCCACCTGGTAGCCCAGGTACTTGGCTTCATCGAGGGCAAGGTGGCATTTCCGGGGATTGGCGGTTAGTCCGGCCCTGCGCAGCTCCCCGAGCACCCTCCGCAGCCGCTCCAGATGGTCCTCCCAGGTCTCCGAATGGACCACAACGTCGTCCAAGTAGGCCGCGGCGTAGGGTTGATGGGGCTTCAGCAAGATGTCCATTAACCTCTGGAAGGTGGCTGGGGCCCCATGCAGGCCGAAGGGGAGGACCCGATACTGCCAGTGCCCACTGGGGGTGGAAAAGGCGGTCTTCGGCCTTGCTTCGTCCGAGAGGGGTACCTGCCAGTATCCTTTGGTGAGGTCCAAGGTGGAGATATACCGGGCCCTCCCTAGCCGATCTAACAGCTCATCTACCCGCGGCATGGGGTATCCGTCAAACTCGGAGACCTCGTTTAGGCGGCGGAAGTCGTTACAGAAGCGGAGGGTACCGTCCGGTTTCAGGACCATAACGATGGGGCTGGACCAGGGGCTGCGCGAGGGCTCGATTACTCCTAACTTCAGCATCTCCTGCACTTCCTCTTCGATGGCGTGTCGCCGAGCCTCTGGCACTCGGTAGGGCCGCTGCCGGACGATGGTGCCAGGTGGAGTCCGGATGTCATGCTGAAGGACATTGGTCCGCCCGGGGAGTGGAGAGAACACGTCGGAGAATTGACCGACCAGGTGTTGCAGCTCCGTCTTCTGGGCAGCCGATAGGTGGGGGTTGACGTCTACAACCACGGGAGTACAGGTGGCTAGGGCGGCCAGTTGGGTTCTCGTCCCGGCCCACCGTTTCAGGAGGTTTATGTGATATAGTTGATCTTCCTTCCGCCTCCCGGGTTGACGTACGCGATAGGTGACGGGCCCCACCTTTTCCGTCACCGTGAAGGGTCCCTGCCATTTTGTGAGGAATTTACAGGCTGCTGTCGGTACCAGAACCAGGACGAGGTCTCCAGGCTGGAACTCCCGTGGTTGGGCTGCCCGGTCGTAGTGTCGCTGTTGGGCTTGCTGCGCCTTGGTGAGGTGCTCCCGAACCAGTGGCATGACTCTGTCGATCCGTTCCCTCATCTCACGGATGTGCTCGATAGTGGACCGATGGGCTGCCGGCTGTTGCTCCCAGGCTTCCTTGGCGACGTCGAGTAGTCCGCGGGGTTGACGTCCGAATAGGAGCTCGGACGGGGTGAAGCCGGTCGATGCTTGGGGCACCTCTCGAATCCCAAAGAGGACGTATGGGAGCATCCGGTCCCAGTCCCGCCGGTCCTCCGCGGCTACCCGACGGAGCATCCGCTTTAAGGTTTGGTTAAATCTCTCGACGAGCCCATCGGTCTGGGGGTGGTAGACTGAGGTGCGGAGCTGTTTTACTTGCAGGAGCCGACAGAGATCTGCCATGGTCCGGGACATAAACGGGGTGCCTTGGTCGGTCAATATCTCCGCGGGGATGCCAACTCGACTACACAGCAGGAAGAGTTCCTGAGCGATCGCCTTAGATGTTGTTTTCCGGAGAGGGATGGCTCCGGGGTAGCGAGTGGCATAGTCCACGATGACCAGGATGTGTTCATGGCCCCGGGCGGACTTCGGCAGCGGCCCTACGAGATCCATGCCTATCCGCTCGAAGGGTACCTCGATGATGGGCAGCGGAATCAGTGGGCTGGGGGGAGGAGTGCTGGGTAAGGTTCGCTGGCATGTGGGGCAGGCGCGACAAAAGCGCTTCACATCCGCATCGAGTCCGGGCCAGTGAAATCGATCCCTGATCCGTTGGATCGTGTTGTGGGCCGCTAGGTGCCCGGCCATGGGGTGGGAGTGGGCGAGCTCGATCACTGTCTCCGTCTTGGACCGGGGCACCACCAGCAGTTGTTTCTCCTCCCCCCTTCGCGGTGCGACACAGTAGAGCAGGCCATTTTCTACAATGAAGTGGGGGACCGGGTGGGGCGGTGGTTGCACTTCCTTTCCCTCGGTCACCCTCACTTGAGCCCAGCAGTGCTTCAGCCGCTCGTCCCCGAGCTGTTCCTTGGCAAAAGCCCCACCTCCCTTAACCTGTTGGAAGAGGTCATAGAAGAGATTAGTGGTTTGGGAGGGGGACTCACCATCTCGAGGGCTGTCCGAGGCCAAGAGGGCGGCGCGTTGGCGGGGACGGCGGCTGAATCTCCAGGTTCGGCGGCTCCCGGCCGGGCTGGCAGGTTGGGTAGCGGCAGCGAGCAGACGGTCGAATCCTGGCCAGTTCCGTCCTAGGAGAACCGGGACGGGAAGGTCCTTCACCAGACCCACTTCGACGTGCCAGGATCCAGAGGCGGCAGTGATCTTCACTTTTCGGGCGGGGACCTGGTGCGTATCGCCATGCACGCAGGTGATGGGGAGCACGGCCCTGGTTCCTGACTGCGGGGACACCACTGACGATTTCAACAGGCTGACCGCGCTGCCCGAGTCCAGCAGGGCCCGGTAGGGCCGCCCGTTGACCCTGACATCGATCTTCGGGGCAGTCGGTGGGGCCTCGTTGTGGACGATGCAACCTGCCAGCCATGCCCGTCGTGGTGCGGTGGGCGGCTCCGTGGGCATCGGCTCGTCCTGGGGCTCGGGAGCCGCCGGCCTGCCTACTGGCCGAAAGGTACCCTCCGGCGAGCGTCGCTCCTGGTGCACCCTTCGGGGAATCGGTGGCGCTCGCTCCCCAGCCTCACGACGTTGGGCCGCCTCCACCCACTCGATGGCCTCTACCAGATCTCCCATGGTGAGCGGGTTCCGCATGCCGGCAGCCTGGCGAATGGGGCGGGGCAGCGCACGAAGGAGACGGTCCACGGCCACTCTCTCAGCCACTTGGGCGGCGCTGGGGTCTCCTACCAGCAACCAATGACGGATGAGGCGGGACAAATCGGCGGCCTGGGCGCGGGCTGGCAGCCGGGGGGAATATTCCCAGTCGTGCGCTAGTTGGGCCGCGGCAATGGGTGAAAGGCCTACCCGGGACAGAATTTCCTTCTTCACTTCTTCATAGGACTCTCTCACTTCCGGAGTCATAGAAAAATAGGCCCGCTGGGGTTCGCCAGAAAGCAGCGGCGCCAGCGCGCGCGCCCACTCGTCCGGGGCCCAGCCTTCCTGGCTCGCGGTTGCCTCGAACATGAGGAGATAGCTCTCGACGTCATCGTGGGCCGTCATTTTTGGTAATAGTGCCGGCGCTCTGAGACGGGGGTCGGGCAGCGGAACCCGCTGGGCGGAGGCGGCTCGGAGGGCGGCGAGTTCCCGCTCCACCTCTCCTTGTCGGGCAGCCATATGCTCAGTAATCTGCTGCTGGCGGATGCTGACTTCAGTCAGATGCTTGAGCAGCTCTTCCATGGCTGGGGAGGAGTCGCCGCCTGGGTGAAACAAAAAAGAAACAGAGGAAAAAAAACCCACGAGGTTAGGACGGGGAAAACGAAAGATACCGGTCGGTGATTCTTCCCGTTTATGCCCGCATTCTCCACCAGTGTAACGGGAGGAAGAATCACGCGACACGGATATTCAATAAATGCCCCGAAGGGTGCTTTTATTGTGAGTGTTCGTGCGTGCCGTCGTGCTCGTGGGGAAGATAATCGTGCTCCAGGATCCGCTGTGCTCTCGTGCTCTGCGTGGGTGAGGCTCTCGTGTCCGTGTGTCCGTGTCTCCCGTGTGATCCGTGTGTGGGGGCTGGCCGGTCAGGAGTCGCTCTCTGCGGTAGAGGGAGAGGAAAAGTCAGCGAGGTTAGCGCTGGAGTCATATCTCACCCTCCTCTGGCTTTGGCGTCCTTTTATCCTCCTGTTAATGGGAGTCAGGTGTGGCCGGCCAGCCCGTGCTAATGACGTGCAGGTGATTTTCCTCCGTTTCCAGGGCGACGCTAATGAGGTCCCGGGACACGCGTCACAATATATATATATAGTAAAGTGAGGGCAGCCATTTTTGACAGATATATTAGCCTACCATTTGTATTGCCATAGTTTAACTACAAAAATCAAACTATAGTTAATATAATGAAACCATGGTAAATTTGTGGTTACTGAAGTTTTACTACAAATAGTATATGGTTACTATAGTGAGATAATAGTAAATTTGTGGATACTGCCATTTTACTGCAAATACCATAGTTATGGTTACTATAGTAAAAACATGGTTAATTTTCCAAAGGGCTTTAATGAGTTAACACATGCCTTTTTAAAGCGCTTTTAGCTGTACAGTAGCGTGGATGTTTACATTAGTTTAGTGGGGAAGATCCCAAGGTTGCAAGGTTTGCGTAAAAAAATCAACCAAATGTTCATTCAAAGCTCGGCGGAAAACTGCAGGCTTAGAAATACTGTACACTTGGCAACACAGGAAGGTCCTGGCAGATCGCAGGCTGGATTTTTGCAGAAGAAAAGGGTTCAGTGAATCTGAAAATGCACACACTGTAAAAACTGCTACATATAACGACTTTCTACTTGGGGACCTTGATAAATACAGTTGAGTAAAAAGTACGATATTTGTCTTTCAAATGTAGTAAAGTTTCCAGAAAAAAATAATACTAGTAGAGTTAAACATAACTATACTTTGACATTTTGTTGTACAATGTAAACTCCACACACTCACACCCCAAGCATTCCTATGTAGTAACATATATTGAAAAATAAACGACTGTTTCAAAATTTGTGTTTTCTGCATGTGTGTGTGTAATTTGCATTATAGAGCAAAATTTCAAGCTTTGTCAAGTTGTTTACATTATTTTACTCATTCATTGAAAAACCTCATTAGAAAATCTTGGAAAATCTTGAGGGAAGCAGTAATTTATTCTTCATTATTGTCTATTCTGTATTATTCCACCCTTGATATTACATATTGTACTTGCTATTATTCATCTATTGTTGTTCATTTATTTATTATTGTATTGCACACATAATTTGTGCTATTATAAATCTATTATATCAGTTATGTTATTGTGCTGTTGTACTTGCTTTTTATATTATTCACTTTACTACTTGTACTACATATACATTTTAATATTACATATCACTTTTACTATATTTTTACTGTGCATCAGTGCATATTAGTTTACCACTGTAACTAAGTTTTACTGGATCCATAAAGGATTATCAGTTACATTTGTTATTGTTTGTTGTGGAGTGCTATGAAAATAAAAATCAGACTACCAGTGCGTCCCTTTTTTATTTGTATTTGCTGGTTTTATTCAATTTTCTCAATGATGGTAAAAATATTAGTGCTTAAAGATGTATGATTTTGATTTTTTTCCCTCAGTATTTCAAAGGGAACGAGCTGTGTTCTGACCTGAAGCACGAAAAAAGCTAAAATGTTGGGGTTGAGAAAGCAATGAAACAACTTAATTTCATTTAATGTACATTAAGATGTTGTGTTTGTCATTGTTATGTGTTTGGTTTTGCTGGAATGCATTGTACAGCACTTTGGGCTGCTCAAAAGGCAGTAGAAATGTGCTATATAAGAAAATAAACTAAACTAAACTAAACTAAATCCCAAGGGCACGAACAGGACACAAAGCATTCAGCCTCCGATCCTCTTCAGAAGAGAAAGGGGGAGGATGAAAGGCAGACAGCTCAATCACCTCACAGGTGAATGCTGGAAAGCATTTAGGCATAAAGGCCGGGTTGGGCCTTAGGAAAGCCCTGCCTCCACTGAGAGAGAATTTAGTGCACGTGGGATGAACGGAAAGTGCATGCAATTCACTGACACGTTTGGCAGAAGCCGGGGCCAGGGGCAGAACTGTCTTGAAAGACAAAAGCATAAGGGAGATATCCTCCAGGGGCTCAAAAGGTTTTTGAGACAATGCCTCCAGTACCATGGAGAGGTCCCATTCCGGGACTGCTCTTCTAGTGACTGGAAGGGAATGGCAGGCGCCCTTCATAAACCTACGAGTAAGGGGGTGTTGCCCCACCATTGCGCCATCAAATCCAATGTGACATGCAGCGATAGCCGCTACGTAGACCTTAACAGTGGAAAAAGACTTCCCATCATCAATGAGGTCTTGCAAAAACCCCAAAATATCAGAGACTGAGCACTGATATGAAATCAGCTGGCGCTCTTCACACCATTCCTTGAACACACGCCACTTGCGATCATAAAGGGATCGTGTAGAAGAAGCCCTAGTATTCTGAATAGTGCCAATGACACGAGGGGGAAGACCCAATGTGTTTAATTTTGTCCTTTCACGGGCCAAGCCCAAAGAGCCACCATGTCTGGATGAGAGTGGAGAATTTCCCCGTTCGCCTGGGACAGGTGGTCCGTACGTGATGGGAGGTGCCACGGCTGAGCGTACAGACAAGAAATTATCTCTGCCAGCCAAGGAGCCTTGGGCCATCTGGGTGCGATTAAAATCAGAGTCAATCTCTGTTCTCTCACCCTGACCAGTGTTGGCATTATCAGACAAAGAGGAGGAAATGCATACAGCAAGGCGTCGGGCCATGGATGGGCCAGTGCGTCCACGGCGAGAGGGACATTCTCGTCCCGTAGCAAGAAGAACATAGGACAATGGGTGTTTTCGCGTGAGGTGAAGAGATCGACGGCTGCCTGACTGAATCTCTTCCATAGCAGACTCACTATCTGAGGTTGGAGGCACCAGTCTCCGTAAAAGGGGGTTCCCCCTCGACAGCAGATCTGTGCCCCTGTTCAGGACGCCCGGGACATGGGTCGCCCGTAAGGACAGAAAGTGCCGCCTGCTCCACACTAACAGCCTGTGAGCTAGAGCATGAAGCTTGGAGGAGCGCATCCCCCCCTGGCGGTTGATATGTGCTACCGCTGTGGTGTTGTTGCAATGCACTAGCACATGATGTCTGCGCAAGTGGGGCAGGAAATGATTCAGAGCCTTCCAAACAGTAAGGAGCTCCAAATAATTTATATGGGCTAAGTGGAGTGTGCTTGGCCACACACCGTTCACTGTTCTGCCCTCCTGGGTAGCTCCCCATCCTGTCAAGGATGCGTCTGTCGTTACCACTTTCTGCAACATAATGGCTCCCAGGTGGGCCCCATGCGCGTAAAACTCTGCCTTCCTCCAGTGGTGCAGCGCTGCTGTGCAGGAGTGTGTCACTGTGACTGAGCGGCAAAGATCGCATAATGGGCTGAGATGAAGGGATAAAACCCACTTCATGAACACCCTCATTCTCAGAAGGCCCAGAGGCAGGACATGGATAGCCGCAGCCATGAGATCCTATAATCTGAGACACGTGTGATACTGTACTTTCGCACCTTCCCTGAACTGCGAGAGGCAGTTCGCGAAGGAGAGAATGCGCTCTTGCAATAGGCATGCGCGCATTGTGATGGAATTCAGCTCCAGACCTAGAAAAATCACATTCTGAGCAGG
Source organism: Acrossocheilus fasciatus (assembly GCA_036784905.1). Lineage (NCBI taxonomy): Eukaryota > Metazoa > Chordata > Actinopteri > Cypriniformes > Cyprinidae > Acrossocheilus > Acrossocheilus fasciatus. The sequence goes on from CM071940.1 coordinate 48,394,313, forward strand.
AGTGAAATTGCTTTTCCTCACATTCACCCTGAAGCCCAGCGTTGTGATGTGAGCGAGCACACGGGCAGTGTTTTGCATCGCTTTCTCTCTTGAATTGGCTATAATCAGCCAATTGTCTATGTTAGTCAGGATCTTGAGCCCCGCTGTTCTTAGCGGGTTCAAACCCGCCTCCATGCACAGACAGAAAGTCCTTGGACTGAGGGAGAGCCCAAATGGAAGGACTGTGAACTCGTAACACACGCCTTGGGAGGCGAAATGAAGGAATTTTCTGTGCGGAGGATAAATGCTTATGTGGAAGAAAGCATCTTTCAGATCGACCGATGTAAACCAGTCATTCTTTTTTCTAGAACGTAGAAGAGAGCTGTGTGTTAACATTCTGTAATTGTTTTTACTCAAATGTTTGTTCAACACTCTTAGATCCAAGATAGGACGGAGAGCACCATCCTGAAAATACCGGGAGTAAAACCCCTGTCTGCTCAAATGCGGGAGCACCACGCAGACCGCCCCCTTCTCGAGAAGAGAGGAGATTTCGTCTTTCAGAATGTGAGCGGATTTCTCTTCCGCGTGAGAAGAGATAACCCCGTTGAAACGTGGGGGTTTCCTGGCAAACTGGAGCCTGTACCCCGTCATTATTGTGCGAATCACCCATTTGGGGGCCGACACAGACTGCCATGCAGTTACATGACTAACAAGAGTCCCCACACAAACCAGAGGATTGCTTTGGGATACTAACACTGCCGGTTCGCTCATTTGTGGTACAATGGCGCCATCTAGTGGACAACTTAGGGGCGACAAGTTGGCTTCCTGAGAAGCAACTGTGTTTTGAGGAGTGGTCGCTCTCATTATTGGATTTATTTTTTGTTTTATTTTGGGAACACACAAAGGGGACAAAGCCTTTATTGAGTGTGTGAGAGGTGATTTGTGCAAACTGTGAGGGGACATTGGATGAGCACTTTTTATCAGTGAATTTCCCGCCAGCCCTGAAACTGGAAACTGAGGGGGGAAATTTTCTGTGGGCCACATCTGAACCTGTGGCCTGTTCACAGTGAACTGAGGGTGGGCACCCGAACGAGGGAAAGGGGGCCCTCGGGATGAGAACTTCCTCTTCTTGGATGGAGGGGGAAAAAAACTCAAACTTGGGTCCAATGGGCTTGTAGTCTGAGAACCGGGAATGAGAGACCCCTGACAATGAACCTCAGGTAGGCCTCTTCCTCATCCCCTCCAAAGGGGTAGAGTTGGGGGCTGGGTTTAGCTGTGGCCACAGCAAAAGACATCTTACCCCAAGGTTTAGACGGCTGGTTAGGCTGCTGGCTAAGTGGCCTGTTGCGAGCCTTGGGCATGGCCGCGTTCTGATATGGTCATCCCTCAGGGGTCACATCGATATTGCATGATGGCAACAACAGTACCGAAGAGAGCCTGGCCTGGTTCCACAGGTGCTCCTGCTATACGCTGAAGCAAATTAGCTTAAAAGGGAATTTTATATAAATAATTACAATTAATTATGATTAATTACAATTATTTATATCGGCTGACAGTGATAACTGTAGCAGAATTAAATTGCCATCGACTGATCTGGTCGTCCAGCGACCATTCAGTGTAAGTTCATATCAACTCTAAGAAAGGATATTTTCATGGCCATAGAAAATACTTTCTTAAGAATTAATGCATTAGAGCATGTAGCAAGGGTCAAAATCGTAAAGGGACATTAATTTGCAAGGCAGAACCAGAAACTCATGTAATTTGTGCACACGACTTTTATTAACTAAACGCTAACACACATAACTAATCTAAACAAACAAACATACATAGACTCACGCGTATATACAAAAGGGGAGCTAAAGTGGATGAATGAAGCCATTAGAGAAAACAGAATGCAGTTATGGAAAGAGTCGGTTAACCGCCTGAGTAAAACCATCAGTGCCGTTTGTAACGGGGTCTATAGCTTATACTAAACCTCTGCTTCGTTTAGTTAGATGTACCATACTTGCACTTCCATGATTGTTGACGTGTGTCTTGAATGCAGTCTTGGATGGAAAGTCTTGATGGTTTCAGGTCTTGGACTCGCGATCACGTTCTTCCGGGTTGATGAGTAATGAATTCCAAAGAGGTTATTCTTGTTCTGAGGTCCGCTGAGCTTTGGTTGAATGGAAAGTCAAGGCCGCAAAGCCTGGCGCAAAACTTAGTTTCAGAAGAGTTCTGGCTCACATCCTTCTAGGATCTAACAGAACCGCAAAACTGAGATATGTTGGAGCCCACCGGGCACGCCGGCACCGGCTCAGGCTCTCCACACGGGCAGCAGTCCGGGATTTTTAGCAGAAGAGAGTGTGCAAGAGGGAACTGTGTGTGGGCTCTTTAAAGTCTGCGAAGAGTCACACCTCTCAGGATGGGCTTGACCAATGAGAAAGGCTGAATTTCCAAGCAGGAGTTTGGAAATACTGGGGGGTTTATGGCCCTTTGTCTGAGAGCATGGTAATTTGCAAAAGGGGTTGGATTGAAAGTTATTATACAAACTATTAAAGATTCTTAGGACACTGATATGTTGCATAGGTATCAACATGTAATATTCACTCTCACTTAGATCATCCGAAGACGAATTGATAGAGACCAAACATGTTACAGTTAGAGTGATATTAACTAGTGATCTATTATAAGCATGCATAAAACAGTATAAAATACACAAAAACAGTAATAATATACACAATGACTTAATGATATGTGTGCTCATTCAAAGAAAGGTTTTTCTATGAATTAATTAGAGAAGAGTCCATTTTATGGCATAATGTCTTTTTCCTATATGAAGTGAGTGTTGCTCGACCATTTGCATTCCTTTGAGCAATAAAACTAGTGTTATCTGATGGGTTCCCATGGCACCGGGGGTGGTCTGGAGGCGTCCACAGACATAGGGGCACCCAAGAATGTGTATTGGGTGAGGTGTCTGTGATTATTTGTTAATCTAATAACTAATTTCATTTGTTAAATCAAATGAAAAATTGTGTCTGATTGGTCCAAATGCTACAACGCCGTTTCTCACTGTCGGGCAGACCAGAGAGATTCAGCCACGTAGCACGTTCTCCGACAACAGAGAGGGCCATAGAACGTCCGCCGGCTTGGACGGCCTGACGGGCGTTGCGAAGGACCAAGTCATTAACCGTCACAATCTCCTTCCAAAGCGTAGGCGATGGAGAGCTCTTCTCTAGATGTTTACTCATATCCTCCAACAGCTCAGCTTGGTAGGCCAAGAGGAGGGAGGAAACATTAAGAGCTCGAACTGACAAGGCAGCAGCCCTGTAAGAAGCCTGGAAGACGGAGGCTGAGAAACGGCCCATTTTATTTGGGAGGACTGGCTTGGGGGGGGCCAGTAGGCCTCACTGAGAAGGGTTAAGGTGTCTGGAAATCGAGGGTTCGATGGTAGGGCGGTCACCCAGACCACACGATGCCATGTCTTTAACCTCTAGACCCATTAAACCATGTATAAGCTCAAGCGGGTCCCTCCAGTAGTGTACAAGTACAGGCAAAAGCTGTTTCCTAGGGCCGGGTGGGGGGCCTAGGAGCTTACCGTCATATACATCCCTCTCTTGGTCTGAGAGCAGGCATGCCCTGGGAGGCCCCCAGGGATGCCACGCTTTCACCCGCTCTGACATCCAAGTCATATTGTTCATCTGCGCTTTGGGTAGAAGCAACCTTAAGCCGGCGACGCAGAAGCTTCTACGGGAAAGTGAAGCAACGGCTGCAGTTTTCCGGGAGTGAAAGAGCTTCTTCCGCATGCTTAAATCCCATGCACACCACGCAGAAAGGATGAGAATCCTTAGCAGTGATGAGAGAACCACAGGCGGCAGGGCATGCACGCGACTGCAAGTCCGAAGGGTTAGCATGAGCTGAGGGTTTAGCCTTATCCATTGAAGAGGTGAAAGCGTAAAAGCAGGCGGGCAGCCTGAGAAAAATAGAGGTCGTGAGCGTGGGTGGCTTGCAAACCAAGGAACAAACAGCGACTAACCGTAATAGCCTGAAAATCACACCTTGCGGAGACTGATCGGAGATATGTCCTCCTGTAGACTGTTTAGTGAAGTCAGGCAACACAGTAAGACTGTATAATGAGAGGTCGCGAGAAGCGAATATCAACTGAGGAGGGGTCCTTACTTGGCATTGGGGATGCGCTCCTGTCTGTCAAGCCAGACTTGGTGCAATTGGATGCTTCTGCAGAGGTCAGGGGCGGATGCCCTTCCCATAGGTGGATCTCGAACACGAGATGATGAAAGAGAACCCTTTTGATCTGTTTTCAATGGAAGTCTATGGGGTGGTTGCTAGGGTGCTGTAAGTGGTTGCTAGGGTGTGGCTATGAAGATCATAGGTCATTACTTATTGGTTACTTAAAAGATGAGTAAAATGAGTGTGTGGGAGTTACGGAGAGAGAGAGAGAGAAGGGGTTCCTAATGCTCGGCTCACACTACAGGATTTTTTGCCCGATTTAGCCCCGGTTTCCCCCTCCCGAGAATCAGAGAATCGATTGGTCCCGATGTTCGGCGCGGATTATCTGGTAATGTGAGGCATTCGCCGATAGAACTTTGCACCTCCCGATCCTCTAGCACACAAAACGGGGCCGCGCCGATCATATCAAACATGTTTGATATTTATGATTTAAAATGGGATGATGACGGCTATATGATTACGTCAGCACTTTAACAGCCAATGCGCGACTGCAAAAAAGCTGCTGTACGGCTCCGTTGAATAGTGGAGACGGAGGAAACTGCTTCTTGAAGTTTTGTAGTAACACGAATGTCTGTATAATATGTTGAAAACGTATCACAACCGTAAGAAGAAAGAGAAGTGCTGGGGTGAAATCGCCGCAGTTTTTTTAACATACCGGGTGAGTGAAAGCTGCTAGCATGCTAGCTAACATATGTAAACATATGTGAGAGCTGCTGCGTGAGATCATGTGAGGCGCTCGCTCCGGCATGATAATCCCAATAATATCTTTTAGTGTGTGATGCGCCACGAATTTCAAATTTTGTAGTGTGTGCATGTTTAAGATTTGAGGGAAGATAATCTGCAAATATTCTCCTTACGTGTGTGCTGCAACCAGATTTCATAATCGGTTAGGATTTTAAAACTCCTGTAGTGTGAGCCGGGCTTAACCTTTTCAGTGGTGAGTTTAAAATATTCCAGCGGTCCCCCCAGAGTGAGTTTTTTTTAGTTGACCGTTATTTTAGAACGTTTCCCCTTAATGTTTCCATGGCAACGCGTCCTGATTGTCACATGACACACCACGGCCACAATAACACTGTATGACAGATGGATCGCTTTTATTTCATTTTTCCTTTTTTATTCAAAATATTCATAAACTTGCTTACCATATAATCAACTATCTGATATTCCGATTCACAAATATGTGCAAATGAGTGTGTTTTATGTTTAAAACCTGTTCTAAATTATCTTGATTATTTGCATGTATAATTTCAGACGTAATGTTTTAGTTTTATCAAGGACGTAAACAAATGCCAACGCTGGTTTTAGTAGCCAGGTAGTTAAAAGCTATTTCGTGTGTCTATGACAAACGCATACAAACATTTTGGACCCGAATTTGTAATTATGTACTAATTTTGTAAATGTATTTTCCATGTATACTTTATGACGTAATTTTTCGATTTGAACAAGAACGTAAACACAAGCCAACGCTGTTTGGTTAGTAGCCAGTTAGTTCGATGCTATTTTTTGTGTATAAGACAAACTTGTACAAACTTCAAAAAATTATATGTAATCACAACAGCAAACTTCCATTCAGAAACGTTTGTAAGAGCCGTGCTTGCGGAAGTTCTGCTCGACTCTCTTCATTACCGCTTTCTGGGTCTGATTCTGGCTCAAACTGATACGGCAATATTGACACCATTATTTACATTTGACCGGAGCACATGTAACTGTCGCTCGTAAAGGTAATGGGCGTTAAGTTTCCAGACAATGTGCAGTATGCAGTTTAGCCAACCACAACACACCGGCCCAACTGACCAATCTGAGCCCATCGTCTGTTTCTGAAGGAGTGGTTTCAGAGAATCAGGAAGTCAACCGGTCGTTCAAATGACAGAGGAGAAAGCAGCTTACAATAAAGGTGAAATATATGAAAAATAAGGCATTTTTTAACAAACGAAACACGAAGACATGTTATATTGCACCCCATAAACACAATCAAGCAAAGAAAAAAAGCAGTAAACCACCCCTTTAATAAAACACATCTGAAAATTATATTTGAATGGATTGTTATTGTTGCTTCCATAAACATCTGAGTGTATTTTACGAACTCTAAATGTATTGTTTTACTAGTACTTATGTGTATTTAAATGTCTAAAGCATAAAATAAACATTTTATGGTTAAAAACACTGCATAGGTGCGATTATATGCCAAGTGCAGCGGCATCTTCAGACAATGCTCGAAAACGCAGTTTGAATTTGGCAGTTATGCGTACCGCTCAAAAGGTTAAGGGCCTGTATGTGTGAGAGAAAGTGACAGTTGAGATTCAAATTCACGAACATTCTGCCATTGTAAGTCAAAGGGACTTTTTTGCCCGCTTTTTCGTTCGCTGTGCATACATCGTAAGGCCAATTGCTTAGAAAAGATAAAGCACACCTCTCCTCAATGAGCCGGTTGATTTGACACCTCATTCATGGGTCTGTGACAAACAGTGCAGGAGGAGTAGCGCACTAAACTTTTGTCCAGAAGAAGAATAATACGTATGCAAGATAACAATAGTGATGCTGACCCAGGTTTGATGCAGGAGCTGCGCACAGCGACGGACCTTGCCCTTCGGGCAACGAAAGTCACAGCACGGTCCCTCGGTCAGAAGATGTCCACTCTGGTGCTTTAGGAACGCCACCTATGACTGAACCTAACAGATATTAGTGAGTCCAACAAGCACCGCTTCCTGGACCCCCTGAACACCCAGGCAAGCCTCTTCGGTGATGCGGTGGAGAGCTTTGCCAAGCAGTTCTCCGTCACACAAGCTGCGGCCGGAGTGAAGGCTGCTGCTGGGGCCGCGCTGAATCAAAGGTGGGGGCAGCAGGAGGGCGCCCTCGGCGATGAGCGGACGGAGGGGCTGCACACTGGATCCTGCTCTTCAGGAGATGGTGAGTCCGCTCCTTCCCCCAGTGGAAAATCCTTTTTTCCCATTTTGGGTTGTTCCACCACTGGCTCTCCGGCCCGTGGTACTCAAACTTTCAGAGCAGTTTCCTATGTCTCTGGTTCCCAAGGGGGCGAGTACAGCAGTGCACGGGACACAGACTCGACGCCCCAGTCCCCCTCTTCTTTCGCTTTCTTCTGAGCATCTCTCCACACAACCATTCACACCTCCAGCAACCCCCTGCTCCCCCACACCTGCAATTAAGATCAGTGAAGATGATGTGTATCAGGTCTTCAGAAAGAACAAAAGAAGGAAAGCACCAGGCCCAGACAGTGTGTCACCAGCCTGCCTAAAAATCCGTGCTGACCAGCTAGCCCTCATCTTCACACAACCGATCACTGGAGCTGTGCGAAGTCCCCTCATGCTTCAAACGCTCCACTATTATCCCCGTCCCAAAGAAACCCAAAATTACTGGACTTAATGACTACAGACCCGTGGCTCTAACGTCTATGGTCATGAAATCATTTTGACTGGTTTTGACTTATCTGAAGGCCTCCACTGGACCCTTACTGGACCCTTACTGGCCCCTCTGCAGTTTGCCTACAGAGCAAACAGGTCTGTGGATGATGCGGTCAACATGGGACTGCACTTCATCCTGCAGCATCTAGATAGACGAGGGACTTATGTGAGAATCCTGTTCGTAGATTTCAGCTCCGCTTTTAAAACCATCATCCTGTACACCCTTCAGAATAAACTGACACAGCTCTCTGTCCCCACCTCCGTCTGTCAGTGGATCACCAGCTTCCTGAATGACAGGAAGCAGCTAGTGAGGCTGGGAAAATTCTCATCCAGTACCCGTTCTCAGCTTGCGTTCTCTTCCCACTGCTTTTCTCCCTGTACACCAACGACTACACATTTAAAGACCCCTCTGTCAAGTTCCTTAAGTTTGCAGACAACACCACGCTGATCAGCCTCATCCAGGACAGTGACAAGTCTGCTTACAGACAGGAGGTTAAGGAGATGGCTGTCTGGTGCAGTCTTAACAACCTGGAGCTTAACACGCTCAAAACTGTGGAGATGATCGTGGACTTCAGGAGAAACCCTCCTGCTCTCCCCCCACTCACCATCATGAACAGCACTGTGACTGCAGTGGAGTCATTAATATTCCTGGGCAACAATCACATTGAGTCCATTGTCAAAAAGGCCCAGCAGAGGTTGTACTTCTTTCGCCAGCTGAGAAAGTTCAACCTGCCACAGGACTTGCTGAAACAGTTCTACTCCGCCATCATTGAATCTGTCCTCTGCACTTCAATAACTGTCTGGTTCAGCTCAACTACCAAATCTGACCTCAGAATACTACGGAGGGTAGTCGGGACTGCTGAGCGAATCATTGGTACAACCCTCCCCACTCTACAAGAACTGTACTTATCCAGAGTGAGCAAAAGGGCTGGCAAAATCACTCTGGACCCCTCACATCCAGTACATTCCCTCTTTGAACTGTTACCATCTGGTCGACGCTACAGAGCTCTGAGATCCAGAACGACCAGACACAGGAACAGTTTCTTCCCACAAGCAATCCATCTCATGAACACCTGACACTAAACGTGGAATACACAACACTATTATACATTATTTATTGACCACACATACTTTTTCATTTCAAATTTGCACATAACAGACCTGTACACACATAATTATCTATATTATATATTGTGTTTTTGCCATTTTGTACATTGCCAAGTTGTATATTTGTATATTATTCTTGTATTCTTGTGTGTCCTGTCCTGATGCTGTCTTTCTGTTGCACTGTGGAGCTTCTGTCACTATAACAAATTCCTCATATGTGTAAACATACCTGGCCAATAAGGCTCATTCTGATTCTGATGTCTCGATCCTCCCTCAACACAGACCGTTTCTCCACTTTGCGTGCGAAGGGTGAGCATGTCAGAACAAGGTCCACCCCTTCGGGCTGGCCCTGTCGCTTCTTGTCTTCACCAAGGTTGTGTAGGCTGCCCTTGTTCCATTACGGGGAAAGAGGAATTCGCATTCTCAACTGCCTTGACAACTGGCCCAGTCTCGAGCGCAGTTTTGCGAACACAGGGACACGGTACTCAGCCACCTCAACCATTTGGGGCTTCGGGTCAATTGGGAAAGGAGCAAACTCTCCCATGTGCAGAGGATCTCTTTTCTCGTTATGGAGTTGGACTCGGTCAACCTCACAGCACGTCTCTCAAAAGAATGTGCTCAGTCGATGCTGAACTGCCTGGAGTCCTTCCAGCACAAGAGGGCGGTTCCACTTAAATAGTTTCAGAGGTTTCGGGGACGCTCAGGTATACCTATTTGCCTCCCGAACACGTCCCATTGCCAACTGTTTTAATCCCTGTCCAGGGATGAACGCGCTGGCACACAGCTAGCCTCGGGGCCTACGCAAATATGCATTTAACCCAGTGAGCCTTCTCGCACAGACACTGTGCAAGGTCAGGGAGGACGAGGAGCAGGTCTTCCTACGCCCCATTCACACAGAGTGTCGGCGTCAACACCTCTCGTTTACTTTGAATGGAGTGACGTCAAGCATTGCTGAACTGAATAGTGGGCTGTCGCGTCGCTTCACTGCCATTGCTCATGGCAGAAGTTGAAAACTTTTCAACTTTTAAAGCGCAAACGCAGGCGTCAGCCAATCAGATCACCTTATGCATATACCCTAGCGCAGACGCTAGCCAATCCCATTCATGCAACACCAGAAAAGTATGTGATTGGCTGAGGTCACTATGACAGCAAGTTTCAGACACGCCCTCCGTCAAGCGTTGACGCCGATGCCCCATGTGAATGGAGCGTTAGTAGCGCCATACTGGCCCATTCGGACTTGGTTCCCAGAACTAACCCTCCTCGCAACAGCCCCTCCTTGGCAAATTCCTCTGAGGAGGGATCTCTGAGGAGGCACTCTCTGGCACCCGCGTCCAGACTTGTGGAATCTCCACGTGTGGTCCTTGGATGGGACACGGAGGTTCTAGGTGGGCTATCTCCAGCGGTAGTAAACACCATCACTTCAGCTAGAGCCCTGTCTACAAGACACACTTATGGTCTGAAGTGGAACCTGTTCGTTGATTGGTGCTCTTCCCACCGGGAAGACCTCCACCCTCAAAGTGTATGTTGCCGCTATAGCCACACATCACAATGCAGTAAACGGTAAGTCTGTGGGGAAGCACGACTTGCTCATCAGGTTTCTCAGAGGGGCGAGGAGGTTAAATCCTCGTCCTCGCCTGGTACCCTCTTGGGATCTCCCCTCGGTCCTGGCGGCCTTGAAGAAAGAGCCCTTCTGCCTCTGTAGTCAGTAGAGCTTAAGTTTCTGTCGTTCAGTGCTGCTCACTGCATTGGCCTTGGTCAAGAGGGAAGGGGACCTGCAGGCATTTTCGGTTGACGATTTGTGCCAAGAATTCGGGCTGGCTGACTCCGGCCTGGATATGTGCCCAAAGTTGTGAAAAATGTGCCCACCACACCTTTCAGGGATCAGGTGGTGAACTTGAAAGTGCTGCCCCGGGAGGAGGCAGACCCAACCATTGCTCTGTTCTGTCCCGTCCGCACCTTGCACGTTTACGTGGACCGCACGCAAAGCTTCAGGACCTCAGACCAGCTCTTCGTCTGCTTCGGAGGACAGCAGAAGGGAAGGGCTGTCTCCAAACAGAGACTTGCCCACTGGATAGTGGAGGCTATAGTCTTGGCCTATCAGGCCCGGCGCTTACCGTGCCCCCTCGGTGTGAGAGCACACTCTATGAGAGGCGTTGCTTCCTCTTGGGCATTGGCATGGGGCGCCTCGATAGCAGACATAGAGCCCATGTCTTTCCCTGGCAGAGACCTTCTGCCATCTATGCAGTGTAGTTATCTCACCCCAGGCTAGCTGAGTCTACCTCAGAGACTTTCATATGTATTAATACCCCTGGCCACTCTGACGTTACGTCAAACGTGACTGACTGAAAGGGAACATCTCAGTTACATATGTAACCCTTGTTCCCTGAAGGAGGGAACAGAGATGTAACGTCCCTTCACCACAGAAGCTGTACCACAGCTGTACGGCCGGGGCACACGGTGAAACACTCGAAGGTGATTGGGCTCTCGGGCGAGATCCCATTACGTCAGTCACTCTGACGTTACATCTCCGTTCCCTCCTTCAGGGAACGAGGGTTACATACGTAAACCGAGACGTTTTTACCATACAGATAAAAGTAATTTTTTTTTTCAAATCTGTAAAGACTTAATTGTGTGCACTCACAATAACAGGTTCTTGGCTGTCCTGGAAGGATTAATGGTTGAAGGACCTAGCTGTATGGAGAAGTTGTGATGAAGTGCTGGGTTGGCTGAGACCACACGCAGTTCTGTCTTAACAAGGTTGGGTTGAAGGTGATGGTCCTTCATCCATCCAGAAATGTCTGACAGGCTGCAATGTGAACAGCTACCCTTGGATCATCTAGCTGGAATGAGAAGAAAGTACAGGCTGCTGCCCCTCAGGAATGAGGTCTGGAACTGGAGCAGATCATATGTAAATGTGAACTTGTGACTCCTCAACCCTGTAAAAACATGTCAAAATAAACATGACACAACATGAGCAGATCTAAATTTAAATGTTGGAATTGACACATTTAATTTTCACTTATTTAGCTACAGTTGTAATAGATTTAGTTTATTTGTGCATTTTCCCCAAAGCTCTTACACACGCTCTGTCCAGGGGTGGAGTAATATAAGGGCTTTATCCGAAATCACACATATTTCTCTACTATATAGTAGGCGAAAAACAGTATATGACAAGTGTGTCCCAAAAGTCATAAAATAGTAGGCAACAATGAACACTTTACTATCCCATGAGGCCATGGGAGAGGATTTATGAATGGCAGTGATGTGACAGAGCTGATGCTGGTAGATCAAATGACAATGACAACATGACGAATTGAATACGTCCAGATTACATTCATACTATATAGAACAGGTTTTTTTTTTTTTTTTTTTATAATTTATGCATGTTTGGGTAAGGAGTGATTCGGATTGGGTACAGATTTTAGGACCCGAGAAGATCTCTAGTCTTATGTGTTCTTAATCCAGGCCTGACTCCACCAATTGTCAATAATTATATTACTATCATTTTTATTCTTCTAAGACTGTGAGCACATTAATCTAAACATTTATATAGTTGAAGACATTTTAGGACCGAACTGCAGAATAATGAATATGTAATTTAAATAGAGAGAAACCTTAAATATAGCAACATGCCTCTTCAGATTTTCTGAGGAATAAAAAGGATTAATACATTTTTTTTTAATGCAACTGAAGCAGCCGCTGTGTTCGTTTCCGCTTAGGACACAATACTCTTCCTATGAAATGTGTAGTAAAGTTTCTGTACTGTGTGTCCTTATCTGTTTTCAGAAATGCACAATGTTGCAATGAAGTTCCACAGAAATGGCTTTAACAGGACTGTGAAGTGTCACGGTTATAAGAAGTAATCTCCTTCAACCAGTACTAGTAAAAAAAATAATATTTTTATTCATCATCATAGAGCAAGAAAAACAAGCTGATGAAGAATACAGACTGAACAAATCTTCTCATAAAGGGGCCTTTTATAAACTGGATGAGAAATATATATATATAATTTTTTTTTCTTCTTCTTTCATATAAGAACATACATCAGTATGGATTATGATATTCATTTTAATTATTGACCTTTTAACTTGTACATGGTGTATTTTCAAGCTGTGCCTAGTCATAAATTTGATTGCTTAAGATTTATAGTTTGTAATTTGTTTATCTGCTTGAAACATAAAAAAATGGGTAGTGGGCTTGTTTTGGGCGTTAAACTCCTAGGCTAAAACCAAACAGGCTTCTGAGAAAAGTCGGATCTTGTCGCCATCTACAGACAGTTTTTTTGTAATCTGGGAACAACATTAATAACATTAAGACAGAGTATGAGTTATCATACTAGTTACTCCTCCCCAAGTCTTCATCCTTCACCCTCCGCCCCTTTCAGATGGCCATAAAAACAGAGGTTTGTGCTCATTTCACCATTCTACCAGACTTTACCCTACTTGGCAAAACGCTTCTCACTTTCCAAAAAAGGTAAGTCTATTACAATTAAAATGACTTATTATTTTAACATATCAAATCATGTCCTTATATTAGGTGTCTTTAACTACTATGTACTCGCATCAATCAATCAATCAATCAATCAATCAATCAATCAATCAACTATTAGGTACAATATTGTAGTTACGGCGTAGGATCAACAGTGTTGGTCTAATTTTATTTAATGTTTTATTTGCATAAGGGACAGATAGAGTAAACATAGATAACACTGAAAACAACAGCCATCCAATGTTTGTAGCTCAAGCTAATTTGCAACACTTGTCCCTAGAAGGGATTTTAATAAACAACAACAAAAATTACAAAAGAGAAAAGATAGGGAAAGGAAATACATATTTGTACATGTAATTGCAATACTTAATTACAGATGTACACGCTGTTATTTTTTAAATGTAAGTGCAATGTAAAAAATGTGTATGTTCACATTAAGTGCATTATATGATGCAAATTATTCATTTAAGTGTTAATACATAGTAGTTAAAAACACTATAAAAGAGGACCATATATAAGTTAAATAAGCCTACTTTATGCTTGGCAAAGTTACTGCAATTCATTTTCATTTCATATAAACAATCAGTGAATATTTTGCTCTATGAATGCAACAATAATAATATAATATCACTGATTCATAATCACTGAATCATAATCACTTAAACTGATAATCAAAACTTGAATGTAATTTAAAACCCTCTGCATGGTGTAGCCATATGGCAACATACATTTTGTGTTCATTTCCTTGCCACTGTGTCTTTAAGAGAACATTCTCGTTTTTTTTGTTGGAAAGAGAAGACCTTTGTTTAGCCAATGATGTGCTTTGGTTATGTCACATGACATGCAATTTTTTCTGTGGAGCGATTTCTGATAGACTGCCGTCTCTTGTCAGTAGTTGCTGAAAGCAAACTAAAAGCATCAGTAAAAAACAAGGACCAGCCCATGTCACATGCACAAAAAAATCATAAAGATCACCTCAGATAAGTTATAATGACATATTCACTACTCAAAAAAGGTTTTATGAAATTAGTTTTTGGTAAATCAATCAAATGTATGTGTTGCCAAGTGGCAACTCGGTGCAATAGTGGAATGATATTATTGCAATAGTTTAGCTGGCTAGCAAGGTCAGCTGCAATCTGTTCAGCTGTAACAATAACACCATTAATGCTAGTGATATAATGTTGATTAGTTGTATGGTAATGGCATGTGTATAATGGATAAAATCACATTTAAATGGCACTGGCCTACCATGGTGTTTCAAAAGGGTTCTGCTCAGCCTCAAGTTCATAGTCTTCCTCTCATAAGATTGTGTAATGTTGAATTTTCATGAACTGCAGTGTCTTTGGTTTTATGTCAGTGTTTTATGATACATGATATACAGTATTAGATTTGTTTTAACTGTATAAATTTGAAATTTAAATAATATTCATGAAAAATGTATTGAAATTCAAAGAATATAAAGCATTCAGCTAAAAGGAATGGAATAAATAAAAGCAGAAGTTGTTGGAAAGTATGTATAAGGTTATAAGTACTGTGTTAAAGCTTATTAGAACACCAGTTGAATCACCACAAACATTTCTGAGGAAAAATATTAACTGTAAGTAAACTTACACTTATTCTCAGTTAGATCCACTATTGTATGTTGGCAACAAATCATAAAGTACCTTAAAATAATTTTTTCCCCCCATTTTTTTTATTTTTTTTTTTTACAGCACTTCAAGTTAAGCCATTCCAAGAAAAGAAAAAGAGTCAAATATTTTTTTTATATAGGTCTATCATAATGCGTGTGGTAGAGGGTTAAAAAAAAAACACATTAACTAAAATAAAATAACCTATGAATGTCAGATAAAATAAAACCTTATGAAAACTAGACAGAAGGAACCAATCACACAGAAAACCAGTGCATAAAATTTCTTAAAGCAAGTGACAAAAAAAAAAAAAATCCCAATACCATAAAAAGCAAGTACACTCCCCTTCCATTCAGCTTCAGTATCACAGATCATCCAGCATTCACATGTGGATACACTGGCAAATGCAGGGCATGAATACATAAACCCAACAACCAAAATGGCACAAATCACAGATAATATTTAAAATCATTCAAAGCGGCTTCAGTTAACCAACATACAAGGCATTAGCTTAGTAAAATGGCACAAAAGACAAAAATGTCCAAACACCTAGATATCATACGAATCAATAGGGCAGAATAGCCGTAAAACATGCGGTAAATCAGAGGTTCGAAACCGCGGCGTCCATAGTCGTCTGTCAGCAGTCAGTTGCACAAACAGGAAGGTGAAACAGCAGTATAAAACTGATAAATGAAATGGAAGCTAGTGCTCTCAGCCCGCATCTAAAATGCAAGCAGTGGTGTAATGTAACAAACTTATAATACTTTGTTACAGTACTTAAGTATTTTTTGGGAGTATCTGTACTTTACTTGAGTTTTTATATTACAGCCGACTTTTACTTTTACTCCACTACATTCTTTTGATGTCAGTGCAGGTTAAAGACAAGGCAGTTTGAGTGTGTGTGTGTGTGTGTGTGTGTGTGTGTGTGTGTGTGTGTGTGTGTGTGTGTGTGTGTGTGTGTGCGTGTGTGTGTGTGTGTGTGTGTGAGAGAGAGAGAGAGAGAGAGTTATCATAAAAGCATATTGCATGCAGTTTAGGGTAGGAGGAAATAGGTGTAATACCCACAATAGTTTGCATGCATGGATGTGTGTGTGTGTGTGTGTGTGTGTGTGTGTGTGTGTGTGTGTGTGTGTGTGATAGCATGAGTATACATGCATCCACACACACACACACACTGGTCCAAGGCATTTATGTTTGCAAGCACAACATGCTCCTGAAAACTAGTCGTTTCTCTTAATTTCATTCTTCCCTATTCACTTTCAATGGCCGGCCATTTTTGACAAGTGTGACTTTGTGAAATTTTGAACAAAATTAAACCATTTAAAAGCAAACTTCCTGATTAAACATTAAAGCACACTTGTGTGAGAAACAGTGCAAATTTTCATAATTTTTTCTCTCATATTGTGAAAATTATTCATAAAAAATGCTTTTTTCACTCAATAAAATTAGATGCCTACTTTCAGATGAATGAGGCCTACGATTAATCAAATGCAAATAGAAACACAAAACCAGTCCTAAATGAAAGAAAACAAGTTGACAAAAAGATTGAATCCAATATTTCGTCGCCTTGGAATTATAAGGTTCTATCTGCATTCTGGTTTTGAGATATTGAGCTTCAAATTTTTTGCATTACATATAGCAAAAATGACACGGGGAGCAAGTCTCTTTCCTACATGAAAATGACAGAGACCCTAAATGTATTCTAAATGTACAATATCAAAATCCTCTCAAATCTTTAAATGGGGATTTTTGGAACGGGTCAAATGCAGATAGAACCTTCTAATTCTAAAAAGTCATTTTCTGCTTGGAATTATAAGGTTCTATCTTGCAAAACATTAATTGAAGCAGCAATTTTCAAGAAATACAAATAGTTTTTTTTATAATTTGTTTTAAAACATAAAACTAGTGTTGTAACAATGTGTAAACATGTATGAGAAAGGTAAATTTAATGCTTTATTTATCATATTTATTCCATATTATTTGACAAATAATTCTTTCTAAGGTTAAGTTAGGCACAAAGGGCAATACTAAATATTTTGTTCAGTGCTAATGTTAATTTTAGCTGGATTATAGTGGGTAATTAAACACATTATTGAGGGAACAGTTAAGGCAGCTAACCTTTACTCTAATCAATCTGACCAGGACTTTATTCCACAGAAAGCGGGAAAATGGCTTTCTCTTTAAATCAGTTTTGCCGAGATAACATGCTGACGTCTATTGTTGTAATTAAGACCCCATCATTTCAATGGTTGACTATTTGATATTTAAGGCTTAATGTTGTAAAATTTAAGACATTTTAAGACTTTAAACTGCATGAATATTTCGCCCATCGTTACATATTCGGGTTTTTAGCGACCCAGACTTATATCCAGCACGGATGGATCTCTAACTGCTGCAATAGCAAACTCTCCTGAAATTTGAAGAACATAAAATTAAAAAAAAAAGATTAAAATAAGCATACTTTACTTTCTTACCTTTTGAAACTTAGAAGGGTTTGATTTGAGCAGATGATTTTACCATCACTGCCATCGTCAGAGCGCATTTCCCCAGTATACAATCAGCATCTGCTCATATTCACAATCTCAATATATTCTCAAAACTATCGTTTTCAGCATCTTCAAAAACAACATTTTGATCGCTATTCACCACAGCCACCATCAAACGACAGTGACACTTATATTTCATTATGTGCAGTAATTGCTCTGCAGTAAAGCCATTCAAGCCAGTTCAATTTTTGCAGATGATTATTTGTTTTATGCATGCGCTAATTATGAGTGAAAAATCACGTCATCATTATGTTTTAAACAGTGCCACTTTGTGGAATGAAGGTGAATTGCACTTATTGATTATGCAAACATTATTGTTGTTTAACGTTTAATCTTTCCTGCTGTTACGGAGCAGTCCAGCGACATGACAAAGAACGTTGATCCTGATTGGTCCTCTTGTGTGCATTCGAAGTGCTGATTGGCTGATTCACAGATAGAACCTTATAGAACCAAGATAGAGTTCGACTTTGTAGGACCTTTTTGTTTTTTAAATAAAAAGTCCTAAAATGTACAAAACTTTAAAAAAAAACCCCCATCACATAATGTAAATAAGTTATCACAGAAAAAGAATATGTGAATAACTCAATTTTAAAGCACACTAGTGTGATAAGCAGTGCAAATTTTTTAGAATGTTTTATCTCATATCATGAAAATTATGCATAAAAAATGTTTGTTTTTTTTCACTAAAAAAATGAGTCCACTTTTGGATAAATGAGGCTTGGGATTGAATCCAATATTTGGTGATTATAATGAGTATAATGAGTGATTTATAAGCAATTGTTTTGGAGTCTGGTCATTTTTGACCGGGAACACCACAAGTGTGACTTTTTGCAATTTTGTACAGAATAAAAGCATTTAAAAGCAAACTTCCTGTTTAAATATTAAAGTACACTAGTGTGATAAACAGTGCAAATTTGTTATAGTTTTTTGTTTAATATTGTGAAAATTATTCCTAAAAAAACATTTCACTCAAAAAAACCTAGACTCTCAGATAAATGAAGCCTACGATTAATCAGATGCAAATAGAAACACAAAACTAGTCCTAAATGAAAGAAAACAAGTTGACAAAAAAAAATAGAATCCAATATTTGGTGATAATATAGCATAATGAGAGATTTATAAGCAATTGTTTTGAGTCAAGTCATTTTTGACCGGGAACACCACAAGTGTTACTAGGTGAAATAAAACCCACCAAAAAATGACGAAAATTAAAAAAAAAAAAATCTGAGAAGTACTAATACCCTGTGTGAACAAAGTCAGTAAGTTTGACACTTTGGACATATTCACTTTGGGGTGTACTCACTTTTGTGGCCAGCGGTTTAGACATTAATGGCAGTGTGTTGAGTTATTTTGAGGGGACAGCAAATTTACACTGTTATACAAGCTGTACACTCACTACTTTACATTGTAGCAAAGTGTCATTTCTTCAGTGTTGAGGGATGTACTCACTTCTGTTAAAAAACATGACCGGAGTGCATCTTCAGACAAAACAATAGCACAGACATATTATATGTCGGTGCAAGTTATTTTCAGTTAATACAGCTCCAACATGCGTTTTAGTCTGGGACTAGCCTTAAGCCTTGCCTGCGAAACCGGGGATTTGTGAATTAAGAGGACCTCATATCCTGTGTGTCTGTTTAGTACGTTGATCCTCTCTCTTTCTATCGCTACGTCTATGTACATTCTAATAAAAATTGTTGTGATGAATGCTGCAAATCATGCAATACAAGCTACAGAGATTCCTCACATTTACTTTCCAATTTTTTTCTTTTTTTAAGCAGAAACAGGAAAGTCATGACTTCTGCAATCGTAAAATCTACTAAAAGTCTTACTACTGCTGAAGACATGAGGAACCAAACCAAACTGATTATGCAGCCCTATGCCAACTGGGAAGAGTATCTGACTCCAGCACCTCTATCTATAGCCATCCTCGGAGAGCTGGTGTTCATCTCATCCTCAGCAGATTTCTCTATCAATAAAAATACACCCAAAAATGGCTACAAATACATCAAATACCCTGATTCCTTTCGCGCTTGCCTCATGCAAGTGTGTAACTCCGGTTGGTGGGCATTTAACGAGGCCCATAAGAGCATGGATCAGATTCGCCTCCATACCGCCCAAGTTCCAGATTACATGAAGGCAGCTGTGAAGATTCTATTCGAAGGTAATGATGAAGTTCTTAAAGCACTTCTTCCTGACCAGCTGGGCAATATCAAAGCCATTGCAGATGAATGTCTTGAGTTGTCTAATGTTGCTGAAAAGCGCTTCACTGATGTCATCAAAATCATCCAAGAGCTGCTCGAAGCATGTGTGAATGCAGAGCACTTCTATGGGGAGGAGATGGCAACAATCAAGAAGAAAATAGAAGAGGGCAAACTGAGGGAGAAGTCTGCACTAGAAACCAAGAAAAGGACTGAGAAGGCCATGAGTGTCGTGGAGAAGAAACTGGATGAGGCTCACGAGAGCTACAAGAAATCTTTGGATTCTCTCCCTAATGGATGGGAAATGATTGGAATGGATTTCGTGAGTGGGATAACACAGAGCATTACAGGCGTTATCAATGGAGTGGCATCTGTTATTTCTCAACCAGGGCAAATGATGGCGCAGATGTCAACAGCGACATCTGGTCCTAAGAGCTGCATTGAAGATCAGGAAAGAGATATGGTAGATGAAATAAATGTGTATAGTAAGTCAGCGGAAATTCTTACGTGTGCGCAGACTATCCAGCAACAACTGAATGGGAAGAATAATGTGGAAGACATTGACTGGACAAATCTATACGATCAGAAGAAGAAAACCACAAAGACGGATTTTGTAGCAAATCAGTATGGAAGAATCGATGAGACTTTGCAGGAAATCGCTGACTTCCCAGCAAAGAAACAAGCTCTGGAGTTGTGCAAACAGGGCATGAAAATATGCAGTGAGCTTGCAACATATGCACCAGAGGGGAAATGTGACAAAGACAAAAGCGCTGAGATAATAAAAGAGGTCTCGGCTCTGATTAAGTCAGCTCGTAGTTTTGATAGCAAAAGCAAAGGCATCACAAATTCTCCAGCCATTTCTCAAAAACCACCAATGATGTCTAAAGAAGAAAACAAGTCAGAGAACATGAGTCCTTCACAGAGGGCTGCAGAGAATGCAAGATTTGCCATAGAGCAGTCCCGAGCTCAGCTGAACAAGACCAGAGAGACCTATGAAAAGTGTGTGGAGAACCTAGAGAAGAACCAGAAGGAACTAACTGATATCCTGGTCACTATGAGAAACTGTGAACTGAAAGAGATCGACTTCAAAACTACCATAGAGATGCTGGTTAAAGGAATGGATGCCATGGGGAGAGTGAAGGAGCAGTGGGAGAAGATGATCCACTTCTTTCAGATGGTATCCAACATTGTGAAAACAAGCCTGACCAAAACTCTCACAAACTTTGTCTCAACATCTGAGAAAACACAAGCCCTCTCCTACAACGCAAAGCTCTTCTCAAAAGATCTGCTGTACACTCAAGCCTCCCAAGCCTGTAACATCGCTAGTCTGGTCCATATGATCTCTGCAACATACACTGATGTTTCCAACAAGTACCTGATGGACCGTATCAGTTCTCTGGGCAAACTGATGGCCATGGATAAACATGCACCAGAATTTGAGAATGAACGTAAACAGCTCCAGAACAGCTGCGATGAGGCACAGAAAGGCATCTTAAGGCTTGTCCTGAAAAACAAAGAGGAGTATAACCAGAAGAGCGCTGCAAGACTAGAAAGAATTGATCGAGAATTGCTTGCCATTCTACCTGCTGCTCCTCCCGAAGAAATCAAGAGTATTCGAGAAGATGCTGAAGCTGGATTTAAGCAGGAAGAAGCAGCAGAATACTTCTGAGCATTGTGCATTTTCTACTTTCTTTACATTGGTAAGCACTAAGCACCAGATGATAATATTGTGTTAAATAAAAACAAGGTTTCAATTTGAATTAAGTCAGTTTCAGTTTCAAATTTATTTCAGGAATATATGGCCTCTAGTTCCACAAAATCATAATGACATGGCAGACAGTCTTTTCTTTATTCCATGATATATATACAATGCCAATCTCCATGCATCCCCCGAATCACAAACACTTGACACATCAATACAAACATCACCAACAAGAACAAGCACAAGAACACCTAAGTATTTCTTACGCAAATCCTCATACAAAGAGCAGTCATACAAAAATTGCTTCTCAACTTCTATCACAGAAATATTTGGTGTTAACTTACAATAACTACAGATTCTCTCTGCTGGTGTAGTACTCCATCTGCCTGTTTCTATAGCAACATGATGACTTGAACATCTAAAAATGAACAATGATCGTACCAGTTGCATGTTATAAACAGATGCAATGTAGTTCTCTTGTATCAACAGAGACTTGTATTGTGAATGTTTAACTCATTATATTCCAAAACTGATGTATACCATGCCTCATGTGCTTTTTCTTTCAATTGTTGGTTAAGAATAGCTGTAAATGTTCTTATATCACCTACACTTCGAGCCTCCCATGCACTACAAAAAAACGTGAAAATACAGAAAAACTCTAATACAAGTAACCCATGTTTTTCTACCTACTTCATCTAATTGTAAAATCATATTATAACATTTTCTTGAATAATGATGATTAGACATACACACTAATTTTATCCAATACATCTTTTCATACAAGAAATGGACAATACAAATCTACCCAAATCACCCAAGACAGCTACATTGTTCACACTTGTAATGATACACAGGAGTTTTAAAAATAAAAATTACCTGAACATTTTCGATACACTCCACTGGTTCAAAACCCCACATCTCAGATCCAAAATATAGGTGCAACCATGCGATCAAACAAATATAAAGATTGATTACACCTAATTTTATGTTTACGAGCAAACCTTAGCAAGGAAAGCATTGCTTTAAAAGTTGTCAGGTTTTCCACCATGACAATTTTGGTGTAAACCACAAACCAAGATATTTGTAACAATTAACCACTTCATTCTGTTCACTAGCAAAATTCAATTTTTCATCCTTATTTATTGTGCCTCCTCTTCTAAAAACCACAATTTTCGTTTTAATCAAATTCACTCTCATACCATAAAAATTACACTAATTTTCCAGCTGTTCAATCTGTTTCTGTAACCCTCCAATTGTATCTGCTATATTAGCCATTTCATCAACAAGGTCTGTACTTCGGTGATACTTTCGATCTGAATATCTTTTACAGTTTTTCTTCAACATTGTTATGTATTCATTATTCATTTAAGAAAAGAATAAACAGAAGTGGACTCACCATGCAGCCCTGTCTCACACCAATGGTGCAGCCAAAATACTCTGTTAGAACATTGGTTCCTTTCACACATGATTTAAGTTTAGAATACATAGATCTCAATACACTAGAAACTTTTCCACCAATGCCATTCTTAATGAGAGTGAAATACAGAAGGTTATGCTGGACACTGTCAAAAGCTTTAGAGAAATCAGTGAATATAAACACATCCTTCCTTTTTGCTTTGTAATATATTTATGAACCACTGACTGCAAAATAAAAATATGATCTACTGTAGAATAACCTGACCTATACCCTGCTTGTTCTTCATAAATCATATTATTTACTTCTACGTAAGATGCTCATCTCCTGTTCAAGACCAAGCACATTGAGCATGAGATCCCCTATAATTTCCTACATCATTTTTATCACCATTCTTGTATAGCAGACAAATCACAGCCTCACCAAATCTCTGGGAAGTCACCTGCATCTAATATTTTGTTATATAAAGAGAGCATTATAGGACATAACATATAATAATGATGCCATCTGGTCCAGGGGCCTTTCCATTACTCATTGACATAAAAACTTGAAAAAGCTCATTATATGTAATACTACTATCTAAAATGTCATCTTCATTAAAAACTGCAACTTCATGATTATTTACACAATATAAGCATATATATTAAATTGTTTTAGACAATCACTGTTTTAAGTCCACTAAAACATAGAATTATTTACCATTGTTTCTTTTGGATGGGAGAGTACTTTTTAAATTGTCATGAAGTGGCACAACCAGATTTTAATTATCTTAAGTTTATAGTTTTACACTATATGACTTTATATTTCTATTAGTTTATTACCTCACTGCTGTTGATAATAAACTACCTCACTGGAGACTTTATCAATAGTTTTGGCTGAGAGAAGAGAAGCATCTCTCACTGTTGGTTTCTGGGGCTTCTCTCTCTGAGGGCATACAACCTAAAAACAAACAACAAAACACTCAATTAAAACACACAAAATGAACTTTTATTAAAATATACAAGAGGATTACAAACACTCTGAAAATGAAACTTAAATCTACTATAAACACCACAAACATATTTCGAAAATAGAAAATGAGAACATATGAACAATAAAACCATAAGAAAACAAAGAAAAAATCATCAGGTCTATCATCAGAACAAACAATAAAAAAGCATGACATTAAACAAAATAAATCACTTACTATATACAATAATGCTTTACAATAAAAACAAGAAAAGCCATTTGCAGTCGCTGCACTAGTGAGGATGCTAAAGACACACACATCCTCTAATGTCAGTCGCTAGTGTGCCAACAGGCTGGAGGGTGAGAGGAACCCCCACCCTCAACAGAAATAAAAACAATAGAAACCTAATATAAAACAAACAGCTTTTCTTGGGTCACCTGATTCTGCAGGGCACCCAGGAGCCCCGAGCCTCGGTCTGAAGGCCGCTGGTGATGTCTGCAGCTCTGGAGAGGAGTTGGACTTGGTCTGAGAAAAGGGGAGGTCAGACGGGGCGGCTCGTTTTGTGCTTGGAATCCAGAAATCACACTACACTATCTGTGCTTTTCAGATGATTTATGGTTTTTATAGACCAGCAGCATCTTCTGGTCAAACACCCATTGCTATTTCATTGGGGTATAACTGGCCTCCTCCAAACTAGCCAGTTGAGTAATCCATGTAGCTGGTACCTTCCGTTCTCTGGCATGTTCACCCGACATCCTATTATACTGGGAAACATAGGTCAAGTCCAGGACAAATGCATCTTCCTGACAGCTGCTTTTGTTCCTGGTATGTGGACAGCACAAAGACTGACTTGTTGAGGTGCATGTTGAAGTTTCTGGATGAGGAACCATTTCTGAGACTGTGTTATATTGAGCACAGGAGCTCCAGTGTTGATGGTGTGTGTGCTGGATGTGAGTTTTCCCAGCCTCACTAGCTGCTGCCTGTCTGTCAGGAAGCTGGTGATCCACTGACAGATGGAGGTGGGTACAGAGAGCTGTGTCAGTTTATTCTGAAGGGTTTCCGGGATGATGGTGTTGAAAGCGGAGCTGAAGTCCACAAAGAAGATCCTTGCATAAGTCCCTGGTTTGTCCAGATGTTGCAGGATGTAGTGCAGTCCCATATTAACTGCATCGTCCACAGATCTGTTTGCTCGGTAAGCAAACTGAAGGGGGTCCAGCAAGGGTCCAGTAATGTCCTTCAGGTGGGCCAACACCAGTCTCTCAAATGACTTCATGACCACAGATGTTAAAGCAAAAGGTCTGTAGTCATTAAGTCCTGTGATTTTTGGTTTCTTGGGTACAGGGATGAAGGTGGAATATTTGAAGCAGTAGGGGACTTCACACAGCTCTAGTGATCTGTTGAAGATCAATGTGAAGATGGATGATAGCTGGAAAGCACAGGCTTTGAGGCAGGCTGGAGAGACACCATGTTTAAAGGTTACAAAGTTATTTTTCAAAGAGATACTGAAGTCTATGATATGGTTCATTTTAGGCAAACAAAGCAAACACTGAAAAGAAAACAAATCTTTAGTCTTTTCAGAAAACTGGAACATACTCTCTCAGTATGGCCATGGGTTTGCAGGTTGTGCCAAAGAACCTCTTTTTGAATTTTGCCATCAACTGATCAGTGTTTATAAAATGCTCAGAAATCAGTGAACTTCACAACATGTGGCTAGTGTTGGGCATTGTTTGAATTTTATCCATTCCAATTCTGATTCTGCTTATTGATTTCAATTCTTATTGATTTCCAGTTTAGATTCCAACGTTTTCATTTAGCCTACTTTTTGATCATTTGTTTGCAAAAAAATATATATACATACATATATGTATTTATGTGCAGTGTTTTGACAATAAAATAATGTTCAGATTGACCAGTTTTTAGCAGCAATTTACCAGTAGGCCTAAGTTTATATATAGCCTATATATGTCACGCCGAATGAGACAAAAGGATTCAGGTGCGGTAAATAACAGTTTATTGACAGAAGTCAAAGAATAGTAATAGTTCACAAGGATTCGCTGGTTGGGTAGCGCAGGGATCTCAATGGGCAGCCAAGCCGGACGAAGATCATCAGCCAGAGAACAAGAGATGAAACTGGAACAGCTTGTGGATCCAGGAACACGCGCCAGCCGAACCCAGGGACAAACACAGAGGAACTGACGAAGACAAGACAGGTTAGCGTGCCATAAATAGCCAGAGAGATACGAGCCGCACCTGACTCCAATCAGCTCGTATCTAAGACACACCCACCACTTAAACACACACACACCACAAGCAAGAATGAGATACCGAACCCATGAACCGTGACAGTACCCCTCCCCCTAGGAGCGCCTCTTGGCGCTCTGAGCCAACCTACCCTGTTGATTGTAATCATCAATAAGGGAGTGATCTAATATGTCCCTGGCTGGTACCCAACTTCTCTCCTCTGGACCGTAACCTTCCCAGTCCACCAAGTACTGGAATCCGCGTCCCCTCCGTATCGAGTCCAGGATACGGTTTACCGAATAAGTAGGTTCCCCGTCTACGAGACGCGGCGGTGGAGGAACCGGGGTAGGTGGATTAAGGCGAGAATGAAAAACGGGTTTGATTTTGGATACATGGAACACGGGATGAATTCTCCTGTACGCAGGAGGGAGTTGGAGGCGGACTGTCACTGGACTAATGTTTTTAGTGACAGGAAACGGGCCAATAAATTTGGGAGCTAACTTATTACAAACGGATCGGAGAGGAATGTTGTTAGTAGAAAGCCACACCTTTTGACCCACGACGTATACGGGAGGCTTCGACGATCAGCCTTAGCCTTGGTGCGCGCCCCCACCCGGAGGAGAGTCTCTCGGGCTCTCGTCCAGGTAAGGTGACACCTCTGGACGAAGGCGTGGGCAGAGGGGACCGTGACTTCAGATTCCATACTGGGAAAAAGAGGTGGCTGGTAACCTAAACTACATTCAAACGGCGAGAGGCCCGTAGCCGACACTGGCAATGAGTTATGTGCGTACTCAACCCACGAGAGCTGCTGACACCAGGAAGTGGGATTCTGAGCGACCAAACATCGCAACACCCTCTCGAGATCCTGGTTGGCTCGCTCGGTCTGACCGTTGGTCTGAGGGTGAAACCCCGAAGACAAACTCACAGTCGCCCCCAGTAAACGACAAAACTCTCTCCAAAATTTGGATACAAACTGGGGATCCCTGTCGGAAACCACGTCCATCGGGAGGCCATGAATGCGAAAGACATGATTCACGACAGTAGCCGCTGTCTCCTTGGCTGAGGGCAATTTGGGCAAGGGAATGAAATGGGCAGCCTTCGAGAACCGGTCCACTACGGTTAAAACCACCGTATTGCCCAGGGAGGGCGGGAGCCCTCTGACGCGTCGACCTCCACCACGAACTGACGTGTGGGATCAGGGGCTTGGAGAATGGGAGCCGAAACGAAGCGGCCTTTCAGTTTGGTGAATGCAGCCTCAGCTGCACTCGACCACCTGAACGTCCTCTTGGTGGAGGTCAAGGCCGTCAGAGGAGCGGCTAGTTGGCTGAAATTGCGAATGAAACGCCGGTAAAAATGAGCAAACCCAAGAAACCTCTGCAGGGCCTTGCGGGAATCAGGGGTTGGCCAATCTACCACAGCCTTAACCTTGTCAGGATCCATGCGAACCCCCTCCGGCGACACGATGAACCCCAGAAAAGGAACCGACTGTGCGTGAAACGCGCACTTCTCCGCCTTGACAAAAAGCCCATTCTCTAGCAGTCTCTGGAGTACTCGTCTGACGTGTTGAACATGCTCCTGGAGAGAAGAAGAAAAAATCAATATGTCGTCCAGGTAGACATATATAAACTGATCGACCATATCTCTCAACACGTCATTTACGAGTGCTTGGAAAACCGCGGGGGAGTTGGATAGCCCAAACGGCATAACCAGGTACTCAAAGTGCCCCCTGGGGGTATTAAACGCGGTCTTCCACTCATCCCCCCCCTCTAATGCGGACCAAATGGTAAGCATTACGTAAATCCAATTTGGAAAAAACGGAGGCTCCCTGCAACCGTTCGAAGGCTGAAGACATCAACGGCAAAGGATAGGTATTCTTAACCGTGATGCTGTTCAACCCCCGATAATCAATGCACGGTCGCAAGGAACCATCCTTCTTGGCGACAAAAAAACCCCCCGCCCCCGCTGGAGAAGAAGAAGGGCGAATGATCCCAGCTGCTAGAGAATCAGAAATAGATTTCTCCATGGCCTCCCTTTCCGGAGCAGAAAGCGAATATAACCTACCCTTAGGCGGAGAAGTACCTGGGACTAACTCTATGGCACAGTCGTAGGGACGGTGTGGAGGAAGAGAAACAGCCCTGGACTTACTAAACACCTCCTTCAGGTCGTGGTACTCCCTGGGCACGTTAGACAGGTTCGCCACCTCATCCTGCAACGAAACACAAGAGACAGGAGAACAAGCAGACACAAGACACGAGGCATAACATCCTTCACTCCACGCCGTCACACAGTTCTGTCTCCAATTGACCGTAGGGCCATGTTGGGTGAGCCAGGGATGACCCAACACTATAGGGGCCAGAGGAGAGTCAGTAATATAAAACTTGATACGTTCGGAGTGATTGCCTGAGGTGACAAGAGTCAGTGTGGGCGTGGAGAAAGTGATGCTGGGCAGCGCTAATCCACAAAGTGCCCTGACAGAAATCTGTCGATCCAGAGGAATTCTGGGGATGTGAAGGTGTTCGGCAAGAGCCGTGTCCATGAAGTTACCTTCAGATCCCGAGTCGATGAGAGCGCTGCACTTGTAGTCCCTGGCTGCCCATTGCAATCTCACCGGGAGGAGAGTACTCGCTGAGGGTCTGTCCAATGAAGCTCCACCCGACCGCAACCTCAGTTCTGCTGTCGGGCTCGATCTTTTACTGGACACTCCATCAGAAAATGTCCTTCGGCCCCGCAGTAAAGGCATAACCCCTGTCTTCTGCGGCGATCTCTCTCCTCCCGGGAAAGCCGAGCTCTGCCAATCTGCATGGGCTCGATGTCCGTAGAATGGCTGATCGCATTCCTGGTCTCCAAAGAAGGCTCGGGAAAACTCGCAAACGGCTGACTGTGGGCACGTCGATTCAGCTGGTGCAAACGTGAATCCACCCGTAGCGTTAACACTACGAGATCCTCGAACCCGTCTGGTAACTCCAGCAGACCAATCTCCCTTTGAATGCGATCCGCCAGCCCATGCAGAAAGATGTCCCGCTGTGCCGCCTCGTTCCACTCACACTCCGCCGCCCGAGATCGGCGAGTCTTCTGGCCGCCTCGCGTCCAGTCACGGCACGATCGAACACAGACCTCATCTCTGTAGACAGGCGGTGGAACGAGGAGCAGCACGGATGTTGGTTCTCCCACACCGCCGTACCCCATAGTGCAGCTTTACCGGTCAGGAGTGTTAGAACAAACGCCACTTTCGACGTCTCCGTGGAGAATGTAAATGGTTGGAGGGAAAAGAACATCGAACACTTGGTCAAGAATGCTCTGCACATGTTGGGTTCCCCATCATACCTCTCCGGAGTGGCTAAACGTGGTTCAATCTGTGTGGAGTCAGGTGCTGGTCTCAGGGATATCGGCGGCGTGGGTGGCGCAGCGGGTAGTCTCAGCTGTTGTAATTGCGTGGAGAGTTCGGACACCTGCGCTACCAACTCTTGAACCGCCCGTCCAGTCAACCTGATCTGATAATCCTGAACGTCCATACGAGAAGTGGTGTTACCCAGGAAGTGTTGAAGATCGGTTGCTTCCGCTGAATCCTGCATGGTCAGTTCCTACTGTCACGCCGAATGAGACAAAAGGATTCAGGTGCGGTAAATAACAGTTTATTGACAGAAGTCAAAGAATAGTAATAGTTCACAAGGATTCGCTGGTTGGGTAGCGCAGGGATCTCAATGGGCAGCCAAGCCGGACGAAGATCATCAGCCGGAGAACAAGAGATGAAACTGGAACAGCGTGTGGATCCAGGAACACGCGCCAGCTGAACCCAGGGACAAACACAGAGGAACTGACGAAGACAAGACAGGTTAGCGTGCCATAAATAGCCAGAGAGATACGAGCCGCACCTGACTCCAATCAGCTCGTATCTAAGACACACCCACCACTTAAACACACACACACCACAAGCAAGAATGAGATACCAAACCCATGAACCGTGACAATATATAGGTGCATCTCAAATTAGAATGTCGTGAAAAAAGTAAATTTTTTCTTGTAAGTTATTTCAAAAAGTGAAACTTTCATATATTTTAGATTCATTGCATGTAAAGTAAAACAAAAGAGTAAAACATTTTTTAAAAAAAAGTTTTAATTTTGAGGAGTAGAGCTCAAATATTAGAATATTTACATTTGAGTTTCAATTAATGACCATCCCTACAGTATAAATTCCGGGTATCACTTGTTCTTTGAAACCACAATAATGGAGAAGACTGCTGACTTGGCAATGATCCAGAAGACGAACATTGATGCACTCCACAAAGAGGGTAAGTCACAGAAGGTCATTACTGAAAGGTGTGGCTGTTTACAGAGTGCTGTATCAAAGCATATTAAATGCAAAGTTGACTGGAAGGAAGAATTTGGGTAGGAAAAGGTGCACAAGCAACAGGGATGACCGCAAGCTTGAGAATACAGTCAAGCAAAGCCGATTCAAACACTTGGGAGAGCTTCACAAGGAGTGAACTGAAGCTGGAGTCAGTGCATCAAGAGTCACCACGCTCAGACGTCTTCAGGAAAAGAGCTACCAAGCCACTTCTGAACCAGAAATAACGTCAAAAGTATCTTACCTGGGCTGTGGAGAAAAAGAACTGGACTGTTCCTCAGTGGTCCAAAGTCCTCTTTTCAGATGAAAGTAAATTTTGCATTTCATTTGGAAATCATGTCAACAGAAGGAAGCATGAAGTGCTCTAAAATCTCCTGGTAGATGGCTGCGTTGACTGTGGACTTCAGAAAACACAGTGGACCAACACCAGCAGATGACATGGCAGCCCAAATCATCACTGACTGTGGAAACTTCACACTGGACCTCAAGAAACATGGGTTCTGTGCCTCTCCACTCTTCCTCCAGACTCTGGGACCTTGATTTCCAAATAAAATGCAAAATTTACTTTCATCTGAAAAGAGGACTTTGGACCACTGAGGAACAGCCCAGTTCTTCTTCTCCTTAGCCTAGGTAAGACGCCTCTGACGTTGTCTGTGGTTCAGGAGTGGCTTAACAAGAGGAATACGACAACTGTAGCCAAATTCCTTGACACGTGTGTGTGTGGTGGCTCTTTTTGTCTTGAACCCAGACTCAGTCCATTCCTTGTGAAGTTCATCCAAATTCTTGAATCGATTTGCTGCGTTAATCGCGCTTTAATAAAATTAGTGCCGTTAAAATGAATTTGTGTTAACGCGTTATTAACTTTGACAGCACTAATAGAAGACGTGGTTATTTCAAATCTCTGTATAGGTCATATGGCTCTCAACCATTCCTTAAATATTATTGGGAAACATGAGTCAGGTTTATGTAATAGCTGTAAAAAACCAGAGACAGTAGAACATGTTCTGTTAGAATGCACCAGATATAAAAATTAAAGGTTAAAACTAGAAAATCAAATCAAGTCAATAGGTATTAATGGTTTGTCAGTTTTCAAGATATTATTAAAATTTGTATTGGTCACAAATTTAATTTAAATAATTTAATAATCCCCCACCCCCTTACGTATAACCTACATCACACTCTTTATTGATGCTCCACACTCGATCTCAGTAGGTGGTGGAAATGCACTATAAGTTAGTTTGCCAACCGCCACCAAGTCCAAAGAAGAAGCAGAGAAGCAGAAATGCGCTGATTTGCCGATTTGTGAGCGGAGCTCTGCTTTGTGTACAGCGTTACCAGGGAAACCTCGCTCTCTACCACTCCAACAGCGCCTCCTGCTGACAGAGAACTAATTTGCATATATATGCGGCCACAAAAAGTGTAAGTCTGTGGGACTATGGTATAAATAAATTCAACTGTATAACAGTTTCACTGCAATTCATGGTCCCACTTTATATTAGGTGGCCTTAACTACTATGTACTTACATTTGAATTAATAATTTGGTACAATGTACTTATTGTGTACATACGTGTTTTTACATTGTACTTACATTTTTAAAAATACCTATATGTAATTAATTTCTGTAATTACATTTATAATTACTCTGGTGACCCATCCCTTACACCTTAACTGTCACACAACGCTGTGTCTAAAAGACAGGAAGACTCAATTGCTGGCAAAACAGAGGAATGAAGTTTATTTGAAAACTTCGGATGGTCACATCCAAAAACAAAAACACAAAATTAGGGAGCAGAAACTGGGCTTCCCAAATCCCACACCAACAGGGCGAATGGCTGGGAGGAACGGAGCGAAAAGGGTGCAGTCTCACGTTCCCAATCCGGACCCGTCTCCAGTGGATCACTAAATCCTCGCCTGAGGATCCTGAACACAGTACAAAAGAAGAGAGGAGATCTCTACATACGCAAAGGTAAGAACGTAACCCAAGAAGACATACTGACACAGAGAGAAGGCATAGATGGGAATAAATAGGAAGGGGGAAACGAGTAACAGGTGCGGGGCTAATAGCGCGCACAGCGCTGTGAGTTAGCACTGATTGCTCCCCCACGTGCAGCCGTAGATGACAGGATGAAAACAAACCACCACGTGTAGCTGACATCGCAGAAATGAGTCGGAGAGAGGTGCTGACCATGACATTAACCCACCCTTAAACCTACCCAGACCACCAAACCTGTCCCTAACCTTACCCGTATCCCCCCTCAATAGCAGCAATAGTGTTTTGCAATACAATATGAACAAAATAAGTACATTGTACTTATATTTTTATATAAGTACATAGTAGTTAAATGTTAAGGCCACCTAATATAAAGTGTGACCCAATTCATTTTATAATGTTAGAATTAAGCAACAATAAACATAACACATATTACCGTTGCTCTTATCTGTACATAGTCAATGCAGTTATTTTAAGCTTTTGTTGACATCCTATCTAAAACATGATTTAGCCACAAAAACAACAACAACAACAACATTACCACTTTAATATATCTTGCAATATCCGTGCGTGCAAAGGTTCTACGCGATCCTCTTGTTCAATATTCTCGGGTCTGAATTGATACGGCACAATTTGCAGAGAAGCATTTGCTCACGGCGGACTCTCTGACTTAAAGGGACAGTTCACCCAAAAATAATTTTTTTATTTAATTTTTTATCTTTAACACACTGTAGGATCAGATCGAATCAGACAAAACTAAGATTCGATCAGAACATCGAAACATGAGGAGCCAAAATTCCAGAAAAGCCCAACAGGACGTCATAAATCTGTCCATGGTACTCTGGCGCCATGAGTCTGGAGCAAGCCTAATCAACAAGCCTCTTTCACAGAACAGCTCGCAACATTAAGACAAAAGAATACTTATTGATAAGTACAATGCCGGAAGGAGATTGTCAAATTTGGGATAAATAATCAAGATTAATGGTCAAAGAGATGGCCATCACATGCGTTCCACGCTGGAAATCACAAGCTTCTTTAGATTGACTTTTTCCCCACAAGACAAAGACTGAGGCTGAAATTTTTTAATAACTATTGATTGACTTTAAGGTTTATTTGCGTTTTTATGAGTTTGACATTTCTAGCTTGAATCGTTTCTTCCAATTGATTCTTTGTCAAATGTATCATATTCTGTTTATAGAAATCACATCCAAAAGTATACTTTGCAAGAGTGTGTAAAATTCAGACCATGTGACTGATAACATGCTGATTTATGATGGAAGGAACAACCCTAGCTAAGATAATAGCCTATCTAATTGGTCAAGACACCAGATGGGATGTGTCCAGAAGCCGAGTTTAAAAACTCAGGACACCATCAAATCCCCCTTTCTCCCTTCTGCGCTCTTCTTCAAATCCAGCTTCTCTCAGCGTTTTGACGCTGCTCTTTGAGCGCCATTCCAGCGTGCTTCGGCCTGCACGCCAGCTGCTACCACAATGAGAAGAAAAAACACCTAGTTTCATTACTCATTTTATTTTTTTACTTTAGTTTCTTTTCTTTCCGTTGAGTCTCGTGTTCAAAAGTTAAGTTTGCTGCAAAGTCCATCTCCGACTGCACCCGCTTCAAACTTCAACCAGAAACGGACTCCAAGACCATCCTCAGCCAACGCCCAACCATTGGCTTCCCAAGACATCACTTCAAAGACTACTGAACTTCCAGCCAATCACCAACTCGGGAAAACCCCTTTCCTGCAGCGACGACGACAGAAAGGAATCCCTGTAACACAAAGGCAACGCAAGCAAGTACCTCCAGGTCTAACTGAAGTGGTGCATTTAATATAAATTTTAGCCTCATTGAGAAACTCAATGCGAGGGTTAATTAAGTGATTGATGTTTTGTTCAGGTCTATGTGATAACACATATTGCTATAAACAGGATTTCACATTCTCATTCTCTAAACTCATCCTTTCTCTCTTTCTGCAACGTGTGAATGTGTGAATGCGTGTGTTCATGTTAGATTAGTTTATGTCTTATTTATATTTAAAAGAGAAGTATCTTGTGTTTTGTGCTTACAAGTTAATGTCTTAATCTGCTGATCTTGTTACTGTGCTTATTAATAGTGTTTTCACTATATTTTGGATTTTAATATCCAGTGCAGAGTTGATGTTATACGGCTCGTTCAGTGAATCGCTGCCGACTCAGTGATCAGCCGCAAAACAGTGATTCTGTCCAAATTCCCTGTAAAATCATAAATGATTCCCTTTGAGCTAAATTAAATTATTTACATATTAAACCCTACAACACCCTAAAGTTGTTCCAAACCTGTAATCATTTATTTCTTCCATTGAACATAAAAGAAGATACTTTGAAGAATGTGGGTAACCTAACAGTTTCTGGTACCCAATGACTCCAATGGTTAAGCGATTAAAACCAATTTAATATCATAACATACAGGGTCCTGCAAGTTATCTGTAGGAGAAAAAGACAAGACCTGCAAATCCGTGGCTACAGAACAGCAGAATGAATGCAATGCACAAAGTTTCTCGTTAAGCGTTTTCCTCCCGCAGAAAACTACAAATATTTAATATGGCTTAATGTATTAAGATACATTATGTGCAATTAAAAGATAAAATTCGATGTATAGTTATTATTAAATATACTACAAGGCAAGCAGACGGCCATGAACACATATGCAAACTTTCACTTTTCCTCCCATACAGCAAAACGCTTAATGTGGCATAATGGATTAAATTTAATAATATAATAATAATAATAATAATAATAATAATAAGGGACTTAAGGGTATTCTGTAGTCTTTGAGTAAGATAATAAAGACAATTCATTAGCCCATAAGTCTTGCTGACACAAAGATACAGACCAGCAGATATGAACGTGCATTATGAAATACATTAAGTGATATTAAAAGGATGAAATGCGTTAAATTGCACGTTAAACGTTTCCTCCCATAGAAAATCATTTTAAATAAAACACGTAATATAGCTTAATGGACAAAGACAATGATATAAAAGAGCTGTAGACCGGTTATTCTGTTTGGAAAAAACATTGCGTTTATTCTGGGCTCACCTGCCTGTATATTAGGCTATGCTATTTTAATAATGATGAGGAGCATATTGAGTTTGCTCTTTATCATCTTAGTCCATTATGTCACATTATCCCACATTTTGCGGTATGGGAGGAAAATATATACATATTCATAAAAGTCTGCAAGTGACGTCACTCGCGGAAGCGCAGGTGTCTGAGAGTGCAAGTCTGCAGCCAGACCCTTCTCAATGACTCTGGTAGTATTTAGTTACCAACATTCTTCAAAGTATCTTTTTTTGTGTTCAACAGAAGAAAGAACTTTATGCAGGTTTATAAAAACCTGGGTAAATTATGATAGAATTATCATTTTTGGGTGAATCATACCATTGAAGTGACAGACACATCGTATAGGCCTATTGTTTTATTAAAATTTGGATAGTGTGTTAATATAATATTCCATACATTATCAGAGCTTAGTAGACATAATTATTATATTTTTAAACATGATTAGACAGATGCATTAATAGGTCAGAATTCATGTTAGACCCTATTTATTAATTTACCATTTATATTAATCATAAATATATACATAATAAATATAAATATACATATTACTACAATTTGGCATTTTAAAAAGTTTAAAAAATGCTACATTAAGTACATAAAAATGGGACAAATAATTACACAATAATGCAGTCCTAATTTAAGCAAATTAATAAAATAAATAAATAATACAGGGAACAGCTGCAGAACAGTCAAAAAAGATCAATATTAATGCGTTCTGTTGCAAGTTTACATACTTGAGCATGTTTTCTCAGGGTTTATTGCTGAGCTATAAGTTCCTCACTGATTATTTGTGTCCTTGGTTTAAAAAAAAAAACAGTTCGAAGGTGGTGGGGGTGGGGGGTAGGTCGTGAATGGGTGCCCCTTATTTTGCCTTGCTAAAGGTGGCAACCCTACATTTGTGACGGTGCCCTATAAGCACAGCCTCAGCCCTGAGGGAGAAGCTGCGTCCGCCTCCGCCATTAACTACTGATCACTGCAGCTGCTGGAGATACACAGCGCCAAAGAGGCTCTTCAAGTGCTGTGTTTGAGATGCACCAACGAACATAGGAGTCTCCATAGACTCCCTCCTTCTGAGCCGCCGAGGACACTGTGGTTAAGCTTCATTGTCTAAGGAAATGTCCTGGGAAAAATCGGTGAAGTGCCCAATACAGCTCTAGACAAAGTAAGTATCTATCACACGTTGTTGTCCAAATTGCCTTTCTGAAAGAGCTTCTTGGCACTCTGTGAGGCTAATGATGCTAAAGCTACCATTGTCTCTGTCTGTTCTCACTGGTGCTGTCTTCATGAATGATCGTGAATAGGAAAGTGGTGGTTAAAAGTTGCACATGAAAGCAATGTGAGGCGATCGCTTGAGTTTGTTGAGCTCATAATCACGAGTCGGACTTATAAAGTTTATGATAGCATGCCATGCACCATGAGACCAGCTGTGTTGTTATTTTTATCGCGCTGTGCTCCTGGTCTGTGTAATTTATAAACGCAAATTTATTATGCACAGTACATTCAGATGACTGACTTTGAAACGGAGTACGCTTTCTGTACAGATAACAGGCTTGTACTAATACAGTGGGGGAACTATGGTCACTTTGTATGCGGATCTGCTGTTAGCATGGTTCCTGACAAAAAGCCAATGGGATTTTTCCATAGGCTTTTGGATAATCGCAAAAAATCTGCTTCTGCGTTCAATCATAGTTCGTGAAGTTTACACGTTTTGTCCATCAAGATAATGTTGACAAGATAAACTTTGACGAATTTTGAAGCCTAAATAAAAGCGCCAGAACTAAAAAGCTAAACTTTATATAAACAAACTACAGCACCACGCGCTCGCCTTCAGCGTCACCACCAGCGCGCTCCCGACAACTGTTTCAAACTTATTTATAACATGTTCAGTGAAGGATTTACTCCGTTTATGAATTTTAATCCACCCTACATGAACCGTTTCATATAAACTGGAATAAATACAAAACTAGAGCCAAACTAAAACTGAAATGAGACATTAGTAATAAATAGTATAGTGAATAAATGATATAATCATAACTGAAGGACATATGAAAGCATGTATTTCTGTACATTTCGAAATAAGGTATTGATTAATATGAATATTTTAATTAAAAACGTGTCTTTATATATATATATATATGTCAGTGAATGTTTCATCCTAAACTGTGTTGTTGTTGTTGTTGTTATTATTATAGTGTTGTTGTCGTACCATAGATATTTTCTCAAATTATCATTAAACGTGCAGCTAACAAATTACTAGATAAAATAATAATTTAATTGGTTTTCATCAATGAAATAAGCCGAGTCTTTGCCAGAAGCGGCTCAGACTCTGCAGCCAGACTCGGGCCAATGTGGGCTACAATCAGCCCTGATAACACTTGGGCTGATTACTACATGCTATCTGGGTAACATTTAAGTTATAATTACTTTATTGCAGTTAATGTACTTAGAAAATCAAAATATATTTATTTAGGCTAGGTTCGTATGGAGATGCTGCTGTAGTTATTTAGCTGTAGTGGTTAATGAAGATGAGTTAGTGTTTATTTTTGTATTGTTTATGTCATATTGTGTTACTTGTAACAGTATTATCTTTCAGTAGAACACTTTTATAGACTTTAAGCATCTATCCCGACTCAAATAATCTGTTTCTAAGAGCAAACACTCAGAATAAAGTGAGATGATCTGCTGATGATCCTGAATGTCTTGTTGAATGAGTGTTCATCGTCTGAGACTCATCACTATTAACAGCTGCTGAAAACATGTCAATAGCTCCTGTTCTCACCTCATTTATTATGCTGATGTATTCAGATCTCCTCTAAATTGCCTCTTAAAGCTCATTTCATTGGTGTCAACAGACTGAAGGTATTTGTTGCTCACAAATATGTACATTTATTTCTGTCTTTATGCTTCCCAATGCTTTCCTCACAGTTCTTTACTACTTTTCTAGATATCTACCATTATTTTAATGAAGAAACGGAACAATATAAGATTTATAAATAAAAAATTAGCATCAGTTGCTTTATGATACACAGATATACATTGTTACGTTGGTTAATTAGTATACGAGTCAAAGACAAAAATGGGTTTATATAGCAAAAAGAAAAAAAAAACTTTTCAGGCATATTTAGAACAAAAATCATTTGATATTTTCAAACACTGTGTTTAAGGATCATAATGCAGCCCAAAAATACTCATTAATCGTCCATTTAAATCTCTATACTTTGATACTATCCTTCAAAACACTTTATAATCAGTTAAAGTAGCCTAATAAAATTATGATCTCTTATTTTTTTATATACAGTATTTTATTAAGTACAGGTCAGAATAACTATAATAAACTAATGACTAAAGAATACACACATTTGGTTTTCTGTGAATATATATCACTTTGGTCAATTTCATTTGTTGCAGACACTAAAATTTGACATCTGGTCTTTGACCCTATAAAAACAAACTCAGTAAGTGATATATTTTTGATTTTGGGCAGATCAGCTCCTCCCACACTGGAACGCATCATCAGTGAAGCTCCTCCTACACTGGAACTCATCATCAGTGAAGCTCCTCCCACTGCAGTTCAACAATAAATGCTGGAAGATGCCCATCAGTTCAGAAGTGAAGACGAGCGTCAGAGCATCAGGAAGCGCTGAAATCTGATCAAAGACTGAGTTTATTAAAGAGGACAGAGAGAAGATGAGAGATCCAGAGCCCTGCAGAATCAAACACACTGAAGATACTCAACAACAAACAGGTTGGTGTTTATTCTTCATTCATGATGCTGAAGAACATTCATGTTAGAAAGATTCAAGCACTTCATCACATTTAGATAGTTAAATTATGAAATGGGTAGTTTTCAACAGATATTCAGTTTGTTGGATACAACATTGTGTGTTTTGTTATATATATATATTAGTGGTGGGCATAGATTAATTTTTTTAATCTAGATTAAACTGTAATTTTGGAATTAATCTAGATTAAAATGGCTCATTTGAATTTTGCCAAGTATCAGAATAAGTTCACTACTAGTAGTAAACAACTAGCACTCATCAAGAATTTAATATTGATAATAACATTGAAGACATTGTATGATTATTCCTTAAAGATAAGGTTTTAATAGTTTTAGTAGTAGTAGCCTATTACGTTCTGCCCAATGTCTTCAAGTGAAACCAAACTTTTATTTTGACGGGTTGCCGTGAGGATAGTTTTTCTCAAATGAAACGCTCGAATGCTCATGAAGTGACTCTCAGAGCAGTTCTGGAGATGTTGTTCATGTATTTATGTCCTCATTTAGTGAGATGACAGACGTTAATATCGCCGCAAGCGTCACGCGGGCTTCTGTATGAGTAGTGAACAAACCCGCGCGTCTGTGCCATACATTAACACAGAGATACGCAGAAGTCATATTTAAATAGACGTTTTGCGGCTTAATATTTACAAATAGGAGTGGGAGTGTGCTCGTGTGTGTGTGTGTGTGTGTGTGTGAGAGAACCGGGGCGGAACTCTGCTGTGCGTGCGATACAGAGAGCGCGACCATGTAACGTAGAGACAGAAATGACTTGCCGATTTCCATTGAGAAGCTTCTTAAAAATACATTTTCCCTGAAGCAAACCCGGCGGCTTCATAGCTGC
This sequence comes from Acrossocheilus fasciatus, assembly GCA_036784905.1. Lineage (NCBI taxonomy): Eukaryota > Metazoa > Chordata > Actinopteri > Cypriniformes > Cyprinidae > Acrossocheilus > Acrossocheilus fasciatus. The sequence continues at coordinate 48,434,274 of CM071940.1, forward strand.
ATCCATGTTAGCACGTCACGTTTGATGTGGTAATTTCACAGTAGACATACACACAGGTTCGAAGACTCGTTCTCGCCCCCTAAAGTGCAGTTCGGCTAGGTATACATCCGCGCTAAAATATCAAGGTGAAAGTCATCGTAGCTTGCGTAGTATAGACCCAGCTCCCAACCCAACTTTGAGAATAGGTTAACGGCTATTTTTTTTTTTTATCGCCCGATAAGAGTCTCATATATTAGGGATGCACCAAAATTAAAATTCTTGGCCGAAACCGAAAACCAAAAAAGAGGAAACCAAGGCCGAAAACCGAAACACCGAAAGAAATTATGCCAATTATTAGTACCATTGCATTTATGGCCATGACTGTGTACTAACTTTACTAAAATCAAGGCATTGCAATTGCATAAATTAATATTAAAGTTTCAAAGAATAAATCAATTACAAATTATGCAAATATTTATTTAGCACATTGCAACAATGCACAGTATAAAATAAAATTCAAACTAAAATGTTTAACTTGACCCCACTCGTGTGTACATTAAATAATAATGTACAGGCCTACTGGCCTGCTGAAAGGTTGTAAAATTAAATGTGCATTTAGGTCAAGTGCATTTTAAATTTTTCTCTGTAGGACTACTACAAGAAAATGCATTCAGAACAAGTGCAACTGCTTAAAGATACAATAATATTTTCTCTGTAGGCCTTCAACATAATAGTGTATCAAAACAAAGACTGCCATAGCCCATATGTTAACTTTTGTGTATGTTTATGCCCTTTGCCTTGACACCATCACTGGGAAACTTCCTTGCCTTTTCAAAAACGTCCGCCACAGGCGGAGTGGGCGTGCTCGGAGGCGTTTTCCTTTTCTGTGCCGCGTTCCTCTCATATTCAGCGGAGCGATCGGGATGTTTGGATTTAAGGTAGGGCTGCTCGATATTTTGCATGCGATAAGTCATGCGCATCTCGTCAGTAAAGCCGGTTCCGTGATAAGCACTAAATCTCCATCACCTGTTTTCAAATGGAGCGGCATTTAATACACTGTCAGTGAACTACGGCTCTGTGTATTAAATGCTGCTCCATTTGAAAACATCCGTCCACACCGCAGACATGTTGCTTCAGACAAGCGCGTGCAGGTTGCGGTTTCTGTTTGCGTCATCACAACATTTCGGCTGTATTGTTTCGGTGATGAAAGTCTTTCAGCCGAAAACCGAAAATGCACTTTTGGGCCATTTTCGGCCGAAAATTTTCGGTGGCCGAATATTCGGTGCATCCCTAATATATATGTATGTGTATGTATTTTTTTTTTTTTTAAGCAATAAACTGCTAATTGTATGAAGTAAATGGGCTTTCCAGACTGTCTGGCAGGGTTGTAAGAATAACTTAAAGGGATAGTTCACCCAAAAATGAAAATTCTGCCATCATTTACTCAACCTCAGGTTGCTCCAAGCCTGTATATTTTTTTTGTTGTTCAGCTGAACTCAAAGGAAGATATTTGGAAGAATGTCAGATATTGACCCCCCATTCAAGTCAAACTTTATTAAGTCATGTCAAACTTTATTAAAAACAAATCAGAATGATTGTTTTATAGCAGCTGTCTTGTTTCTGCTATTACATCAATAAGCACTTTCATATTTCGCTCTTTGAATATTGTTTTTTTTAAAGTGATTTTTTTTTAAATGTTTTTTATTTCAGACCTGATGGAAGAGAGCGAGGAGAGTGAAGAACTGAGTGAAGTGGAGGAGAAACGTCATGACAAACCTGGAGAAAAACCTTTGAGACGCTCAAGGACTAAAAATAAATTTTTAAAGAAAAGAAAAGCCAAGAAATCAATCCCCTGCACTCAGTGTGGGAAGAGTTTCCCATGCAAATCGGTGCTTGAGCGTCACATGAGAGTTCACACCAGAGAGAAGCCGTACAAGTGTGATCAGTGCGGAAATCAATTCAAAAAAAAAGGAAACCTTAAAATTCACATGAAAATTCACACTGGAGAAAAAAAGTTTTCATGTGATCAGTGCGGGAAGAGTTTTGCATACAAACACAGTTTTGAGCGTCACATGATGATCCACACCGGAGAGAAGCCGTTCCCGTGCGATCAGTGTGGAAAGAGTTTCACATACAAACATCATCTTAATGATCACATGAGGATGCACACCGGAGAAAAACCGTTCAAGTGTGATCAGTGCGGCAAAACATTTCTTCGGTCATCAGCTCTGAAGGCACACCTGACGGTTCATTCGAATGAGAAGCCACATTCCTGTTCTGAATGTGGAAAGTGTTTTTCACTGCTGCAGATTTTATATGTACATCAGAAAATTCACACTGGTGTGAAAGAGTACATGTGCTTTGAGTGTGACAAGACTTTTACTTTAGCGAGCACTTTAAAACTGCACCAGAGAGTTCACACTGGAGAGAAAACTCACAAGTGTTCACACTGTGGCAAGAGATTCAGTCAGTCAGGAAATCTGAAAAGACACGAGAAGATCCACAGCAGAGAGAAGTCGCACACGTGATCTACCATGGCACATAATTAAATAGATGACACAGATATTACAAAACCATACAAATGAAGTCTTTCTTTATGATACAAGTCAGGGGTATTCAATTAAAGTTCCAGGTCCGGTCTCTTCCCTGTGGAGGTCTGGACTAAAATAAATTATTTATGGGCCATTCTGCAAAATTGGTCCAAAGCCAGAGTTGGAAACGTCTTGGGGCAAAAATGTCTTCAAAAAAAAATTTGTATGGATGCATATTGTATAATATCCAAGGTACACATTTCTAGTACAACCTGAATTCCAGAAATGCTGGGATGTTTTTTTTTTTTTTTAATTTTAATAAAATTAAAACTAAAAGACTTTCAAATCACATGAGCAAATATTTTATTCACAGTAGAACATAGAGAACATAAATGTTTAAATTGAGAAATTTTTTGGAAAAAGATTTTGGAATACTATAAAAACAACGTTCCTCAACGTCAAATCGCAAAGGGCTTTGCAAATCTCATCATCTACAGTGCATAACAACATCAAAATAATCAGAGAGACTGGAGAAATATCTGTGCGTAACAGTGTCAAATGTTAATTGGAGTTTTTGTCCTAACTAGCAAAATTTCTAATTTAGAAACGGTTTCTATTTCCACAACGTCGTGGCTGGAACAACAACAACATAAGAACTATATGACAGTAGATAATCTCAGGTGATTATGTGCTTTATTCAAAGTGAAAGTGTCTAATGAGTTTAAATATCATTTTGCGTGATCTTATAGCCATACTGGAACCAACAACAGATCTTGTAAATAGTTTAAAGTAAAGATGAACGTTAAAACTGTGGATTTGCTGTGAATCAACAAGTGTATTCCATGACAAAGATGTTATCAGTCACTCAGTATGTACATTTAATGATGTTAAAACCCTTCTGCAGCCTTTGGTCATTTCTGACCGGAGAATTTTACATTTAGAATTTTTAAAAATCGTAGCTTCACCAGAATGGTACGAAACTCTGTGACTTTTTATGGCACCTGGTATAAAAAGTTAAGTGGTTGTAAAAAAAGTGTCACACTCATGGTCTTCGGTCAAAAATGACCGACCATAGGAAATGAATGGGAAACGGGAAAAAATTAAAAAGTACAGAACATTTTTGTGTGTACAATCTACAAATCCCCAACAATGCAGAAAAACATTGCACAGCAATGAAGGGGTGAAACTCTAAAACACATCCACTCACACACCCCAATGAACTGGTGTGCCTGTAACACAGCAACTATGTAAAATAAAATCAATAATTCAACTACATTGCAGTTAAAAAGTGGACAACAAGGAATGGGTTATACTCTAAAACATCAAGAGTGTAAAACAGATACATCCACTCACACACACTCACAGACACACACATACACAATTATACACACTCAAATGACTTGGTATGGCTATAACCATATAGCCAAAATGAGTTAGAGTGAAATAAGAGGTTGAAATCAGATCAGACCCTGAAGGATTAGGCTCTGATAAAGCATTCTTCTTAATTTTTGTTACATTTTTATAGTTTTTTAATGTTAGTGTGTAACAAAATGCTTTGTGTTCAGGGTTGACTAGTAATAATAATGCAAAAATCTATATAATACCCTATATAATAATAATAATGCAAAAAAAATACAAACCTTGACAAAAAGTAGTCTTTGAGAATGCCTAAATATACATTTATATCGACAACCTAATAAAAGTATAAAATGATGTCTAAAAACAACTAGGAAATTAACAAGCCTCTCTATAGAGTCCTATACAGGCAACTAGTGGTTACACCATGAAATTACATGTTTTTCTTTCTTTGCTCACACCAGGAGGTGCTAATCTGCATTCAATAAAATGGATTTTAAAGGCCTAGTGTCTATTTTCATCTGAAATACTGCATAAATTGAAGAAAAAAAAATTGTACTATTTTCAATGGGAAAAATCTATCATAATTATTGCATAAATATTAATTAGTACCATAAAATTCTCTCAAAATACAAAAGAAAAAATATTATTGAACAAAAATATATTAGACTGATTTTACTGAAGAAAAAAAAATTAAAAAAATTCAGGTGTCCGGACACTTTTGACCGTGAAGGCCATGAGTGTGACTCCCAAATAAGGAATGCAGAAGGGTTAAAAAGGTTTAATATTTATGAATTAGATTATAAACTTATTATATTATAGTCCTTTCTATTTTTCAGAGCCCAGAGAGGCCTGTTTGAAGCCCCAATTTTGATTTATTAATTTTACAGATTGATACACAAAAGATTTATGTAACACAGCCAATTCAATCTAGCATATGCTGTTAGATGGCAAAAATGAATATTCCTCATACAAAATATGAGAAGGGTCGGACATAGACTATTTTTTTCTTGACAGGGTCAGCAATTATTTCGTATATACATCTTGAAAACTTGTTTATCGTGTAAACTACATAATATTATTTATGTGTGGGACAGAGGGGAAGGGTCGCATCACAGTATACTGGCCAGTATACTGGCTACATTACACAATACATACTTTAACTACATTACACTACATTTGAAAGACAAATATAGTACTTTTTACTCAACTACATTAATATCAAGGTCCCCAAGTTGAAAGTTGTTATGTAGCAGTTTTTCCTGTGCGCGCATTTTCAGATTCACTGAACCCTTTTTTTCTGCGAATGGACCGGTTGTGGCTAGAAAGGATACAGCTCCGACCGGAAATGAACAAATGAAATAAATTGTCTACACCTACCCCAACCCTAAACCTACCCCTTACAAGAATGAAAAAAATAGTAATTATTGTTGTACAGTGTGACAAACATTATGCTGTATTGATGTGCGCATGCCCAGTAGCACCATACGTGTCCCTTCTAGCCTTAACCAGGACCTTCCAGTGTTGCCAAGTCTTACAGTATTTCTGAGCCTGCAGTTTTACGCCGAGCTTTGAATGGATATTTGGTTGATTTTTTACACAAATCTGGCAACCTCTGGACCTAAGCTAATGTAAACGTCTAAAAAGGCATGTTAACTCATTAAAGCCCTTTGGAAAATTAACCATGTTTTTACTATAGTAACCATAACTATGGTATTTGCGGTAAAACTACAGTAACCACAAATTTTCCATAGTTTCATTACAGTAACTATAGTTTAATTTTTGTAGTTAAACTATACAAATGGTAGGCTAATATATCCATCAAAATGGCTGCTACACTTTACCATATAAATAAAAAAAAGCTTAGGCCTACTGGTCAATTGCTGCTAAAAACTGGTCAGGGAAGTATATAAACCCACGGCCATACTGAGAGAGAATGTTCCAGTTCTCTGAAAAGATTAAAGATGTGTTTTCTTTTCCATGTTTGCTTTGTTTGCCTAAAATGAACCATATTATAGACTTCAATGACCACAACATTTTCACCCATTTGACTCATTAAAATGCAAATCAATTCATAACTTTTTTTTTAAAAATGTGTTTTTCTGGATTTTTTGTTATTTTGTCTCTCACTGTTAAAATAAACGTACCATTAAAATTATAGACGGATCATTTCTTTGTCAGTGGGCAAACGTACAAAATCAGCAGGAGATCAGTGCTTTTAACAATACAGATTGTGCCAAAGCAACTTTCTAATATCAAAATAGGAAAATAGTGTGTCAATAATGTAAAATGACAAGATTAAACACTCAATTTTCAGTTAAAGGCATTTCATTATTGAATTCAATGATGGCATCGTCCAGTTCAGTTTAAACAGTATCAGTGCAATCAAGTCGACGATATCTTTGGAAACTAAGTGTCCCCAACTAAGCAAGCCAGAGGCGACAGCAGCAAGGAACCAGAACTGTAAGTTTCTCAGTATAATTCATGGATGATAACATTAGAATGGATTAGTAGAACACTGCTGCCATCTGCTGGAAATCAAACTCTTTTCACATTTATTTGAAGATTAAACAGCAGCCTACTGTATGCTAGAGAAGTGTTCAGATGAATACAGTTTTGTGCAGGAATACCAGATGTAATTATTATTGATGTTTAATGTGTGTTTAATTTATAAAATGATTTAGGCAGCACCTATATTTTTATGGTTTCACTGGAAACAATTTAAAATAAGGTTAATTGTCAATAACTAACACTAACAACTATAATAAATACTGTTACAAATGTATTGTTAATTGTTAGTTCAAGTTAGTTAATATTCACTAATGTTAATGTGAGGCAAGGGGCACCAGGTAAAATCTTGTCTAGGGCAGCATATTGATAGTTTTCACGTGACGTCACACTCTCATAGGAACACACACCTGGAGGGCAAAACCAAGCTTTGCTCCACTGTCCGACAGTTATTTTTACGCAGATTGCATCAAGTAATAATGTAGTAAAACGCAGATATTAAAAGGCGAAATTCAGTAAACACTGTATTGATGATGTAAATTTTGTACAGACAAGATGATGAAGCCAGAATATAAACACAATGTGCAAAGTTTCACATTAAATGGCTTCCCACAGAAAACCATTAGAAGGAAAACACTGAACCATTAAGCGGATTGCGTTCGTGTTCCGGCCTCATCTGCTTGCCTGTGTGAACTATGCAACATTAATGTGGCAATTACTGAATTTGATCTTTTAATGTTACTGTTTTAAATACATTAAGGCACTTTTAAGTGTTTTTATAACATTTTGTCGCACTGTTTATGAATGAAATATTGCCGCGGGTGCTTAATATGGATTGCAAATGGCCAAAACTTGCATTTTGTACAGAAAATTTGTTTTATTCTTTTGAGAGGTGATCTAAATATTTGCGGCTTGGAAACAGATGAAGAATTGACACGATTGTGCTGCAGTTCTGTGGATGTTTTGCCCTCCAGGTCTTCGAGCCGGTCACGTGACTGAAAGCTATGAACTGGCCAGGGCTGGTCCTGCTTGAGGGTCAGTAAATTGTGGGGTAATTTTCAGTTTTGGGTGAACTATCTCTTTAGCCTACACTCCAGGTCAAAGAAAAGCCATAATTAGGAAAATCATTTGACATTCTTCAGAAATATCATTCATTTCTGTAGAGCTGTACTGCGAGTATGAATCAAATGAGTGAATTCAGCTTTGAGAAAGAAACCGACCTGTTTGTTCCTCAGTATCTTCATGTTTGACACTTTCCTCCAAAAACAAAAAAAGTTTAAAAAAAAAAAATGTTTTCAAGTGTTTGTGCGGCGTGCGGAAGCTGAACAGCAGCGCGCTTATACTCATGTCCGCACGAGCGCGCGGCTCAGTTACTGCCAGAGAAATACAGAGGACTGATTTAATTTAGTTTTTAATATTATTTTGTTTATTTTTTCATTAACTGCCGTTCTTGTTCACAGTATAATGACATTCAATCGTTGCACGCAATCACGGAGAATATAACTCGATTAAGATGATCAAACTTATTTTTAATCAGAAATCGGAGGCTTCGCCACTGTTGCATTCAGTAATAAAACATTAATTTAAGAGTTCTCGTTAGAAGCATAAAAGTGCCTGAACACTTCAAACGCTCAAAACGCAAACCTTTCTTCAGCCAAAACACAACAGAGCAGGAGCACCTTATGATGTCATATCCCCCCTCCAAAATAAAAGTCCCGCTCTCACGCTAAAATCAGAAATGTGCAAACATATTCAAATACAAATAATAAAACATATAAACGATGTTCAGAGTAAAATTCTTGGATGTTGTGCTAAACAAAATAACTAGAAATGAAAGAGTTTGGACTAAGTGAGATTCAAATGATTCAACACACACACACACACACACACACACACATATATATACATGTAGGGCAGTGTATTGTGTTGTCCACAAGATGTCGCTATGACACTGTTGTGTTAAGATAGATTCAAGTGTTTTTAGCGCTGTTTGAGCCTTGTGATGTACCGTAGTGTTGATAGGCGTGTAGTGTGCCATCTTTTCTTCAGTTCATGTTATCAACACTATAGGTAAGACGTGGAAATAGTTGTGGAAATTTCAATTTAAAGTATCGTTGTTGTTATTGCTCTAAAGTTGTGTCTATTGAGATATTTTGTGTTCTAAACTGCTAAAGACCTAAATGCAGAGTAATATGGAGAGTTAAAATGTTTTTTTTGTTCTCTCTTTGGAGTGTGATTAATACGGGGTGGCTGATGCAAAGCTATGCATGATAATATAAGCAGCGAGAAGTTGTTATTGAGTTGAATGTGCATTGAAATGTACTTTACTAGATTAAACTTAAGTGAGTTCATGTTATCAACACTATAGATGCCATACTGTGGAATAAACGGTCAAGCCACGATCCCGAACCCCTCTGTGTCCGCGTCTCCTCTCTACCACCACCCACGAACACACACAACACAGCGCAGAGTAGCAGCAGTGGTGCTAGAGGCCAGCAAACACGCAGAGAGTGAGAGGGCTACATCTTTGGTGCTGTGACCCGGATTGTGGCACCACTAGACCGAAGAGGAAGATAATTCTACCAGTGGTTTGAATGCTGAACTCTGTGTAATAGACAAACTGAATTCTTAACCAAACTGATGATTTTGGGCATGCATTACCGTCACCGCTATATCCTTTACAGCCTGCTGGGAATCTGAACTGTTTTGCTGTTTCAATTTGAGTGATTTGCTGTTATATAATACATATTTGATGGTTTATTGATAAGAAAGGATTTTGTTTTTGTTTTGTTTTTTTGTTGTTGTTTTGCCTACCTAGATTCATGTAATTTTTACGAGATTATTGTGCAACTACTTGATATTCATTGAGACATACAACAGGCATTTAGGTGTAAGCTTTTGGGATAAACTGGTTGTATATTTCCCTGTGCTAATCTCACTGATATATATAGCTTACTTTAGCACAATTTCTTTCTTTTTTTTTCTTCTTCTTCTTTTCTTTTGTTATTTCTACAAGATTGGAACATTTTACATAACACCTACCTACAATCCAATTACACTGCCATTTAACCTGCTTGCACATAGTAAATACTTTCTACAATGTCGCAGGCCTATGCAAATTCAACTCAAAACTTTTCCGGTGCATCCAGTCTCCTACCGCCAGCTGAGCATGCCACAAATTACCCACCATTGCCCTTAGAACGACATACTCCACCACCCCCAACGAACTTGCTCTATGCTGACCAGTACGTGACGCCAGCACATGCATCAAGGCTGCCAGGTACTGGGGCCTCAGGGCAGGTACCGCCAGTCTGTTTTGACAACAGCCCAGATGCAAGAACAGGTGGCCAGGTAGATAGGTCGGTTGATGCCTCTGTTCGCAAACGTAGTGGCCATGGGCCCTCAGGAGCCACGCTTTGGCAAAGCTCTACACATCATAGTTTCGTTGAGATGCCAGCTGAGCAGCAGTCGCTCAGACCCCTTCCGGTTGCATCACCATAACCAGCCCAGTCGACTAGGTCCGGCCCCCAGGCTTACTCTAGTTATTCGTATCCCCCTTCTGTGCCTGCACCGAGTCTTCAGAGTCCGCCAGCAGCGAATATTACAGTTAAGCACGTAACCACTGGGCAGGCCCTTCAAGTGTACACCCCCGAAGCCACATTTCACACCACTCAAGTTCCAGCCTATAGTGGATCCACCCCATTGCCCCCATCTGCTAATGCATGGGTTCCCAGCATGACTCTACACAGCCCTCAGGTAGCGTCAGACAAGGCAACCGCTGATGCTCCTCTTGCACTGTCTTCTCAACAGACACCGAATCCCCCTTCCCACCTTAATGTGCATGTTGATGCTCTCTCTCAAGCTGCCCCTCCACCTACATCTGCCAGCCAATCGGCCCACCCACATGTGACATAGTTCAGGCCTCCTGCTCAAGCAGTCGCCAACCAGTGCCTTTCCATGGCAGCCCATGGCAGTTTCATGCAAACTCATCAGGTGAAAAATGTTCAAGTATTCACGGGAAATCCGGACTGTAGGATACTGGTGGAAGACTGGATTCGCGACTTGCAGTACCTCTTGGAGGCAATAGAGCTCCCAATGCACCTTCGCTTCTCCACTGTTGTGCGACACCTGGGTGGGGAAGCCCAAAATCTCATCCTTAACCTACCTCCCCATGATCAGACCCCTGAGAAAGCATTCGAGGAACTGAGGGCCGAATACAGTGACACACGAGGCTCCCTAGACCCTCTGGCTGACTTCTAAGAGCGGAGCCAGAATTCAGGGGAGTCTGCCTGTTCTTATGCTATAGCACTGGAGGCAAAGTTGCGGACGGTAGAGGAAAAGCAAAGAGGTAAGCCCTTCCTGGATCGGGATAGCAAACTAACCCGGCAGTTCATGAGGGGCCTTACCGATGAGGAGGTGTACACAAGAATCGCACCAATGGCACCCAGGCTCTTGAGTTTCAGAGAGCTGCAGGCAGAGCTCCGAAATTTAGCCAGAGAAACTAAAAAGTTCCAGATGCAGAGTAAAGCAAAGAAAACATATGCTCAGGTGCACGTAACATCAGGAGGGGGTGGAAACACCAAAATGGATAGGCCAAAGCATACATCTGAAATATCATAGTTGACAGAAATGGTTAAAAAGTTAGCCCTTATTCAGGAAGAACAAATGGCTAAGCTGTCCCAACTAGAAATGAGAATGGCCTCTCCATCCCTTGCCTCCCCATTAGCAGTCCGGCCAGCAAAAGGTAAAGCAAACCAGGATCTAAGCTTTGTCTGTTACCGTTGTGCAGAGCCAGGCCACACAGCCAGAGTTTGCCGAGCAGTGCTTCTGGATCCAAGCCTAGCTGAAGCCCAGCAGCCTAAGACCCCTGCTGACGGACACATGCACTCTGCTCAAAATTTAAACGCTTAGTGCCCATGGCAGCTGGGGCATTCATGGGTACACAGCAAGGGCCCCACCCACCCGCGAAGAGGATTCACACTGAAGGAGGGGAAACAACCCTAGTGGGTCCCAGGAACGAAGGGGAAGTGGAAGTCAATGGCAAGGCATGCAAGGCTCTCATTGACTCCGGCTCGCATATCACCAGTATTACACACAAGTACTGGCAGAACCACCCAGCTCTAAAGAAGCAGAAACTACGGTCTTCTATGATACCAATAGAGGGTGCAGCAGGTCAGATCGTACCCTACCATGGTGTCCTGCACATCGACCTGAAAGTGCTGGGGAAAGAATTCAAGGCAGTACCTACCCTTGTTGTTCCTGATTCCGACTATCGCTCTTCAGTCCCCCTGTTGGTGGGAACCAATGTCATTCGAGCCTCCCGAACCCACCTTCAAGCAGCTTATGGTCCGCAGTTTCTGCACCAGGTCAAAGAGAAGCATCCAGAGTGGTACACAGCTTTACTGAAGGTGGGGAGTGCCAAGCAAAGTGAAATGCATGATGTTGTGGGTCCTGCTGTTTACACTGGTCGTACAATACACCTCCCTGGTGGGAAAGAGATGGATTTAAGGTGTAGGATTAAAGCTGGCCTTCAAAGGAAGACTTATACAGCCCTGATAGAAGGCCTTCCCTCCTTGCAGCTCCCCCAGGATGTATTAGTGGCCAAAGTGCTTGCAAATGTGAAAAGAGGTTGTGCTCCAGTTAGAGTGATGAGTCTTTCCCAGCGTGTCATTACGATCAAGCGACACACAAGTCTGGCCAGTGCAGTCCTGATGGACAAGGTGGTAGAGTTCCCAGATAAAAAGCATGGTGAAGCTGGGAACAGAGGGGCATGTCTCAGTATGGACCAAGTAGTGACTAGCTGTGGGGTTGACCTAAGAGAAGCAGCGGTGGAAAGTGAGGATCAACGTGCTCTACTTAAGGATCTGCTGGACAAGAATGCAGATGTGTTCTCCCAACATCCCATGGACTATGGTCACACCAAAACAGTACATCATGAGATTCCCCTTGTTGACCCGAAGCCCTTCCGACTGCCATACCGCAAAATACCTCCCTCCCAGTGGCAAGATGTGAGGCGGTTATTGATGGAAATGGAGACAGCAGGAGTCATTCGACCCAGTAAAAGTCCATACGCATCCCCTGTGGTGGTCGTGACCAAGAAGGATGTGTCACTCCGACTGTGTATCGACTACAGGAAGCTCAACTCCTGCAGCACCCGAGATGCATTCCCTCTGCCAAGGATTGAGGAGGCTCTAGAGGCTTTAGGACAAGCAAAGTACTTCTCCACCCTTGACCTTACATCTGGATACTGGCAGGTGGAGGTAGCGGAACAAGACAAGCACAAGACAGCATTCAGCACTCCCATGGGGCTGTTTGAAGCCAATAGAATGCCTTTTGGGCTGCAAAACGCACCCTCCACCTTTCAAAGACTGATGACCTCCTGTTTTGGGGACTTAAATTTTACCCATCTCCTTATTTACCTTGACGACATTATAATTTTCTCTAAGTCTTTTAATGAACATTTAGAAAGGCTCCAGCTGGCTTTCGATAGGCTTCGGGAGCATGGCTTGAAACTGAAGCCATCCAAGTGCCAGCTTGTGAGGAAGGAAGTGCAGTACTTGGGTCACTTGGTGTCTGCGGAGGGCATCAGGACAGACCCAGAGAAGATCAACAAGGTCAAGGATTGGGAGAGGCCTACTAATCATATGGAAGTGCTGCGGTTTTTGGGTTTCGCGGTTTACTATAGGAGGCATGTTAAGAGTTACTCTAACTTGGGTGCTCTGTTATACCGCCTTACCTCTGGTGACCCTAGAAAGAAGAAAAGAGGGATCCAGAAAAGTCCAGGCCCTGACCAGCCATTTCTGTGGACTGCTGAATGCGAGGAGGCCTTTCAGTCTTTAAAAGAAAAGTTAATAAGTGCTACAGTGCTAGGCTATCCAGACTACAGTCAGCCCTTTCTGCTGCAGACTGATGCCTCAGGAATGGGGCTTGGTGCGGTGTTAGTACAGCTCCAAGATGGAGTGGAAAGGGTCATTGCGTATGGGAGCAGAGGCCTGAGCCCACCTGAGACGAGGTATCCTGCACACAAGCTTGAGTTCCTCGCTCTCAAGTGGGCCGTGACGGATAAGTTCCATGACCACCTCTATGGGCGCAAGTTCTCCATTCTGACGGACATTAATCTTCTGAAATATGTTATGACCTCATCCAAACTTGACGCCACGGGTCAGCGATGGGTTTCTCATCTGTCCACATTTGACTTTGACATCCAGTATCGGAGGGGACAGGATAACTTCAACGCTGATGCCCTATCACGTATGTCCAACCAGGAGGTGGCGGAGACCCTGCAGTCATGCCCGCAGCAGTTGAGGACTGGCAGACCGAGACATGAGGAGGCAGAAACCAGCCAGGAGCCTGAGGACATCTCAGGCGAGGATACAGCTGGCACAGAGGAACCTGAAAGCGGTCAGGAGACCAGTGAGGTGTATGTGGATGTGGGGATGGAGGCACTGCCTGCTATGACCACACAGGAGCCTTGAGCGGGGCAGAAGGAAGACAGAGTTATTGGTCCCATCCTCCACTTTAAGTGCAGGAACCACAAACCAAGCCACAGCGAGAGGATGAAAGTGGGAGCAACTGGGGGTCTCCTTTTAAAAGAGTGGAGGAGGCTAGTGGTAAAAAAAAGGGATCCTATACCGTAGCATCAGAGACTGCCATAAAGGAGTGGTGGAGCAACTAATACTGCCTGAAAAGCTGCGTGAAACCATCAAAATAGCCCTTCACAATGATTCAGGGCATCTGGGATTCGAGAGGACACTACAGATGATAAGGGAAAGATTTTACTGGCCAAAAATGTTCCAGGAGATCAAGGCTTGGTGCGAGCACTGTGAGAGGTGCTGCCTTAGAAAAACTCCCACAGCCAACGTCAGGGCCCCCCTTGTGAGTATCCATACCAGTGCCCCCATGGAGCTGGTCTGTGTGGACTTCCTGATGCTGGAGAAGTCCAAGGGTGGTATGGAGAATGTGCTAATTGTTACAGACCACTTTTCTCACTACGCGCAGGCCTACCCCACCAGGGACAAAAGGCAGGAACAGTAGCCAGGGTCTTGTGGAGGAATTTCTTCTGCCGGTTTGGGTTCCCTGCAAGGTTGCACGCTGATCAAGGGCGCAATTGTGAAGGAACTATGCAAGTGTACTGGCATCACTAAAACCCACACCACGCCCTACCACCCCCAGGGCAACGGGACCACCGAAAGATTCAACCGCACCCTGATGAACATGCTGGGAACACTGGAGCCGCACCTGAAACCCCGGTGGCATGAGTATGTGGATGCCATGACACGCATATAACTGCTCGCGACATGACTCCATTAGATACAGCCCATACTACCTCATGTTCGGCAGGCATCCAAGGCTCCCAGTGGACCTCATCTTCGGGTCCCCCACAACGGACCAGCCGTGTGAATACAGCGAGTATGTCCAGACTCTGCATGACTCTCTGACGCAGGCCTATGCCCTGGCTAATCAGACATCTCAGCTGGCGAAAGAACAACAGAAGAAGTATTATGACAAAAGAGCTGTGAGTGAAGACTTCAGTCCAGGAGATAGAGTTTTAGTCAAGGTCTGTCATGTGGAGGGGAAGCAGAAGTTGAGAGATCGATGGGAGGCACGGCCATATGTTGTGGTCAGGAAGCAACCAGGTTTGCCTGTGTACGTGGTGTGGCCAGAGGATGGAGGAGCAGAGAGTGGTTCATAGAAACCTCTTGACGCAGTGTATGTTTCTTCCAGTGGAACGAGATGGAGTGATCGTAGAAGAGGGAGGGTCAGATGGTGAGATAAATGGGGCAGCCATTGAGTGGGAAGGCGAAGAGGGAACAGGGAGTGGTGGTTCAGAGGAGGCTCTGGACAGAGCCCTGATTGGAGCAGCCAATGAAGAGGGGGAGCAAATAAGCACAGAGGAGCCTGACATGTGGATAGAAGAAACAAGTGACAGAGAAGGAGTGCTTATGACTGGTAGTGGACCCACCTCCGCTCAAGGGCCCATCCCTCCAAGGAGAAACCCAAAAAGAAACCGGCATCCTCCGATTAAACTCTCACTCGAAGCCCAAGTTGTGAAACTGGAGAGTGACCTCCAAAAGATAGAAAGAGGGAGAAAGGTGTGGCTAAAGGCTAAAAATAAGAGGAGCAACAGGGCATTGCATGCACCCTGATAACAGTTAGCTACCCCGCACACACAATCTACACACGTTGTGTGCTATACATTTGCTCAAAACACATTTATTGTTTTGATTGTCATAGATCAGACCACACTTGAGTTTTGGTTAATCTGATGACTGGGATGCCATCAATTAAAGAAAGGGTGGATGTAGGGCAGTGTATTGTGTTGTTCACAAGATGTCGCTATGACACTGTTGTGTTAAGGTTGATTCAAGTGTATTTAGCGCTATTTGAGCCTTGTGATGTACCGTAGTGTTGGTAGGCGTGTAGTGCGCCATCTTTTCTTCAGTTCATGTTATCAACACTATAGGTAAGACGTGGAAATAGTTGTGGAAATTTCAATTTAAAGTATCGTTGTTGTTATTGCTCTAAAGTTGTGTCTATTGAGATATTTTGTGTTCTAAACTGCTAAAGACCTAAATGCAGAGTAATATGGAGAGTTAATCCTGATACACTGTGGATTCTGTCACTCTGAGATTATGGCTATTTTTTTTTACTTTTTTAGCAAAATAAAGAAAGATACTGATTTTTCTTCAGGACATACAGTAATTAAATATTGAACAGAGATGAAACAGAGTATAAGTCAAGTCAAGTCAAGTCACCTTTATTTATATAGCACTTTTAACAATACAGATTGTGTCAAAGCACTCAATTTTCAGGTAAAGGCATTTCATTATTGAATTCAATGATGTCATTATCTAGCTCAGTTTAGTTTAAATAGTATCTGTGCAATCAAATCGACGATAATCGCTAGAGATTAAGTGTCCCCAACTGAGCAAGCCAGAGGTGACAGCAGCAAGGAACCAAAACTCCCTCTGAGACAGAATGGAGAAAAAAACTTTGGGAGAAACCAGGCTCAGTCAGGGGGGGCAGTTCTCCTCTGACCACACGAAACCAGCAGTTTGTGCTGAGGACTCATCTGGTTCCCGAGGTCTTGTCCCGATAGCCGTCTAGGAGACAGGGTCTTCACTGGCGATCTGTCTCTGGGGCTCATAGGTGTCCTGGGGCCTCGTTTATAAAATGTTACGCAGAAACCATCTTAAAATTGATCTTACGATCGTCTCTCAAATATGGGTGTTTTGGGAATCTAATTAATGCAGCCTAACAATCCTTTAACGGATTTGAATAATAGAAGCGTATTAGTGTATTATGTGTAAGCCAGGCTAAAGAGATGTGTCTTTAATCTAGATTTAAACTGACAGAGTGTGTCTGCCTCCCGAACAGTGTTAGGTAGATTGTTCCAGAGTTTGGGTGCTAAATAGGAAAAGGATCTGCTGCCCACAGTCGATTTTGATATTCTAGGTATTATCAAACGGCCAGAGTTTTGAGAACGCAGCGGACGTGGAGGACTATAATGCGATAAGAGCTCGCTCAAGTACTGAGGAGCTAAACCATTCAGGGCTTTATAAGTAATTAACAAGATTTTAAAATCTATCCGATGTTTGATAGGGAGCCAGTGCAGTGTTGACAGAACCGGGCTAATATGGTCATATTTCCTGGTTCTAGTAAGGACTCTAGTTGCTGCATTTTGGACCAACTGTAGTTTGCTGATCAAGCGTGCAGAACAACCACCCAATAAAGCATTACAATAGTCTAACCTTGAGGTCATAAACGCATGAACTAACATTTCTGCATTTGATGTTGAGAGCATAGGTCGCAATTTAGATATGTTTTTGAGATGAAAAAACGCAGTTTTACAGATGCTAGAAACATGGCTTTCAAATGAAAGATTGCTATCGAACAGCACACCTAGGTTCCTGACTGATGAAGGAGAATTTACAGAGCAGCCATCAAGTGTTAGATAATGTGCTAGGTTGTTACATGTGGGGTTTTTAGGTCCGATAATTAACACCTGTTTTTTCAGAATTTAGCAGTAAAAAATTACTCGTCATCCAGTTTTTTATATCGACTATGCATTCCGTTAGTTTCTCAATTTGGTATGTTTCACTGGGCCGCAAAGAAATATAGAGCTGAGTATCATCAGCATAACAGTGAAAGCTAACACCATGTCTCCTGATAATATCTCCCAAGGGTAACATGTAAAGCGTGAAAAGTAACAGCCCTAGTACTGAGCCTTGAGGTACTCCATACTGCACTTGTGATCGATATGACACCTCTTCATTCACTGCTACGAACTGATGGCGGTCAGATAAGTATGATTTGAACCATGCTAAGGCGCTTTCACTAATGCCAACAAAGTTTTGTAGTCTATTCAAAAGAATATTGTGGTCGATAGTGTCGAACGCAGCGCTAAGATCCAGTAGAACTAATAAAGAGATACAACCACGGTCAGATGATAGAAGCAGGTCATTTGTAACTCTAATGAGAGCAGTCTCAGTACTATGATGCAATCTAAATCCTGACTGGAATTCCTCACAGATATCATTTTTCTCTAGAAAGGAATATAATTGTGAGGATACTACGTTTTCTAGTATCTTTGACAGAAAAGGGAGATTTGAGATCGGTCTGTAATTAACTAGGTCTTTGGGGTCAAGTTGGGTTTTTTTTATGAGAGGCTTAATAACAGCCAATTTGAAGGTTTTGGGGACATATCCTAATAACAATGATGAATTAATAATAGCCAAAAGAGGATCTATGACTTCTGGAAGCAGCTCTTTTAGTAGTTTCGATGGAATCGGGTCTAACATACATGTTGTTGGTTTAGATGATTTAACAAGTTTATACAATTCTTCCTCTCCTACAGTAGAGAATGAGTGGAATTGTTCCTCAGGGGATCTATAGTGTGCTATCTGATGCGATACTGTAGCTGACGGCTGCAAGGATACAATTTTATCTCTGATAGTATCGATCTTGGAAGTAAAATAGTTCATAAAGTCATTACTGCTATGCTCTTGGGAAATGCCAACACCTGTTGATGCTTTATTTTTCGTTAATTGAGTCACTGTATTGAATAAATACCGAGGGTTATGTTTGTTTACTTCTAGAAGAGACGAAAAGTAATCAGATCTAGCAGTTTTTAATGCTTTTCTGTAGGATAGGGTACTTTCCCGCCAAGCTAAACGAAATACCTCTAATTTAGTTTTCCTCCAGCTGCGCTCCATTTTCCGGGCTGCTCTCTTTAGGGCGCGAGTGTGCTCATTATACCACGGTGTTGGACTCTTATCCTTAATCTTCCTTAAGCGTAAAGGAGCAACCGCATCTAAAGTGCTAGAAAAGAGAGAGTCCATAGTTCCTGTTACATCATCAAGTTGTTGGATAAACTGAGGAACTGAGATAAGTCAGGAAGATTATTTATAAAGCAGTCTTTTGTGGTAGAGGTAATGGTTCTACCATATTTGTAACAAGAAGTTGGCTTTACAGCTTTAGCTATATGGAATATACAGGAGACTAGATAATGATCTGAGATATCATCGCTCTGCTGCAAAATTTCAACCCCACTAACATCAATTCCATGTGACAGTATTAAATCTAGAGTATGATTTCGACAATGAGTAGGTCCTGACACATGTTGTTTAACACCAATAGAGTTTAGAATGTCTATAAATGCTGATCCCAACGAATCTTTTTCATTATCAACATGGATATTAAAATCACCAACAATTAGGACTTTATCTGCAGTCAGCACTAACTCCGATAGAAAATCAGAAAATTCTTTAATAAAGTCTGTATGGTGCCCTGGTGGCCTGTATACAGTAGTCAGTACAAACATCACAGGGGATTTATCATTAATACTTGTTTCTTTGGATAACGTTATATGGAGCACCATTACTTCAAATGAATTATACTTGAAACCCGACCTCTGAGAGATACTGAAAATATTTCTATAAATTGTAGCAACACCTCCCCCTTTACCTTTTGGATGCGGTTCATGTTTGTAACAGTAATCTTGGGGTGTAGACTCGTTTAAAGTAATGTAATCATCTTGTTTTAGCCAGGTTTCTGTCAGACAAAGCACATCTAGTTTATGGTCAGTGAACATATCATATACAAAAAGTGCTTTTGAAGAAAGGGATCTAATATTCAATAAGCCAAGCTTTATCATGTCTTTATCTGTATTATATCGTTTTTTTATTTGTTGAACATCAATTAAATTGTTACTATTACATTGGTTTGGATGTTTTCTGTATTTTCTAGTTCTTTTTCTAGTTTGGGGAACAGACACAGTCTCTATAGGGTGATATCTAGGTGAAAAAGTTTCTATGTGCTGAGAGTTAACTAACTTCTGTGACGTGAGGCGGCTAGCAGACGATCGGTTTAGCCAGTCTGTCTGCTTCTTGACCTGGGCTCCAGTTAGTCAAGTACAAACTCTAAGACTATGTGCCATATTTCTAGAGAGAAGGGCGGCACCACCCCAGGAGGGATGAACACCATCTCTTTTCAACAGGTCAGGTCTGCCCCAAAAACTCATCCAATTTTCTATAAAGCCTATGTTATTTTGCGGGCACCACTTAGACATCCAGCCATTAAGTGACGACAGTCTGCTATGAATCTCATCACCCCGGTAAGCAGGGAGGGGACCAGAGCATATTACAGTGTCTGACATCGTACTTGCAAGTTCACACACCTCTTTAACATTATTTTTAGTGATCTCCGACTGGCGAAGTCGAACATCATTAGCGCCGACGTGGATAACAATCTTACTGAATTTACGTTTAGCATTAGCCAGCACTTTTAAATTTGCCAAGATGTCAGGCACTCTGGCTCCTGGTAAACAATGGACTATGGTGGCTGGTGTCTCTATTTTCACGTTCCGTACAATAGAATCGCCAATAACTAGAGCACTTTCATCAGGTTTCTCAGTGGGTGCTTCACTGAGTGGGGAGAACCTGTTTGATGTTCTGATCGGAACGGAAGAGTGGTGTTTTGTCCTGCGACTATGCCGCCTCAATGTCACCCAGCTGCCCTGCTGCACGGGCTCAACCGAAACCGAACAATGTACAGGACTCCCTGAGCTAGTCGCATCCAAAGCAGTATCTACAGCCCTCACATTCTTACTATCCTCAACTAAAGTTTGGATGCGTGTCTCTAGTTCTAAAACCTTCTCTGTCAGCCTAACTATTTCCCTGCATTTATCACATGTGAATCCCTCGCTGCTGACAGAGACAGATAAACTATACATGTGGCAAACAGTGCAAACAACAATAGCAGGAGAAGTGATTGATGAATGATACCAACTTAACTTACCACTTACCACTGTTGTTTGATGAGCTTGTGAAAAACGGAGCGAGGAAAAAATAAAAATAGATAAATAATAGGCGCGAAATGCAAATGGAACCGCGAGTGACAAGCTAACGGTCTAACAAGCTGCACTCGCGAACGATCAAATTAGTTAAATTAGTTTGAAGGATAGCACCTGAAATATGGTGGGAATTGAGTTATATGTTATCACTTTAGACAAAAAGGAGTGAAAGTAAGGTAGAGATTCAATAAAAAGCGAAGCTACACGGAGCTACAATCACAAACCTCTCAGCAGCGTGCAACAGACTGAAGCAATCGAACAGACTGAAGCAATCGAGCTGGCGTGTCAGTCAAAATGTCAGATGACGATACAAATGATATCTACCTGTACCGGTTTCGAAAAGTAGAGTGCATTTACTTTACACCAGAACACACTGTATTTTCATATTATCCTATAGTAACTCATTGATTATCTCTGTAGTTAATACTACATTATAATATAAATTAATTAAGTGTATAAATAGGCCTACTACAGTATACTTCAGTATTACTACAGTTTATTATAGTAAAAACTTAATTTTACTACAGTTACGAACTCTGTTAATTTATACTACAGCATACTCTAGTATTAACTAAGACTAATAAATACTAAAATATTGTAGCATATTTGCTTTATGAGATGAACATAATAAATCATAACGGGTTATCAATTATATATCCATCTTCAGGAATTAGCTGTAGTATTAATAGTACAATAGAATGATTAGTTCGTCCGCAGTACGGACACTTCTATTGACTTTAAGGAAAATTATTCCTCTGGCCACGACAAATAATTTTCTTAACGAAGCAGTGCTCCGAGCATTGTAGCAAGATCGGACGTTAAAGTGACTTAGTTCTGAGAGCAGCAGACACAGACAACCAAGTGTGAATACATATGGATGTTTATTAAACTACACTACAGGGGAACATGTAACATAGAACTAGACACAGATATACACACATTAAACATGGATGCCAACGCAAGGAAGGCACGGAGAGAGAGAGAGAGAGAGAGCGCGCGCAAGAGAGAGTGTGGCAGGATTTTAACATCAGCTAACTACAACCTGGGTTTGAATCATTAGAAAATCACACCACCTTAATTAACAGGGGTCGAAGCCTAGAAGCGCATCTAGATAGTTAACAAGCGGTTACTTGCATGGTTTTTGTGGGTGCTGAGTAAAGTATCCTGGTGCATGTATAATGCGTAGATTCCCGGGGGGGATTCCTTTAGGAGTAAAAGCTTCGTCCTTCCAGCCATGGGTTGATTAGTCCGAAGTGAGTTGCCAAAGTTACCGAACTTAAAATTGCCAGAAGATCAGGCTCCCCCGGAAGGGGAGCTGCGAGGTTTCCAAGGTGATAAGTGTGTCTCCAGGGCACTTTTGGTAGAAGAGAGAGAGAGAGAGAACTGTGCGTGGGCTCTTTAAAGTCTGCGAAGAGTCACACCTCTCAGGATGGGCTTGACCAATGAGAAAGGCTGAATTTCCAAGCGGGAGTTTGGAAATACTGGGGGGTTTATGGCCCTTTGTCTGAGAGCATGGTAATTTGCAAAAGGGGTTGGATTGAAAGTTATTATACAAACTATTAAAGATTCTTAGGACACTGATATGTTGCATAGGTATCAACATGTAATATTCACTCTCAATTAGATCATCCGAAGACGGATTGATAGAGACCAAACATGTTACGGTCAGAGTGATATTAACTAGTGATCTATTATAAGCATGAATAAAAAAGTATAAAATACACAAAAACAGTAATAATATACACAATGACTTAATGATATGTGTGCTCATTCAAAGAAAGGTTTTCCTATGAATTAATTAGAGAAGAGTCCATTTTATGGCATAATGTCCTTTTCCTAAAGTGGATATGAAGTGAGTGTTGCTTGACCATTTTGCATTCCTTTGAGCAATACAACTAATGTTATCTGATGGGTTGCCATGGCACCGGGGGTGGTCTGGAGGCGTCTGCAGACATAGGGGCACCCAAGATTGTGTATTGGGTGAGGGGTCTGTGATTATTTGTTAATCTAATAACTAGTTTCATTTGTTAAATCAAATGAGAAATTGTGTCTGATTGGTCCAAATGCTACAATATACTACAGCATACTATAATTTACTATTGTAAATACTACAGTTTACTACAGTACTTGCATATGTGGGCAAACAGGGAACATTAATAGCCTGTACATTATATACTGCAGTTGTAAGTGTAGACGTCAGTGTTTACACACCCATCATTTTAGAATATTGTATACAAAGTGATCAGCTAACTAATTGACTACATATGACATGCAGATGTATGTACAGGTGCTGGTCATATAATTAGAATATCCTCAAAAAGTTGATTTATTTCACTAATTCCATTCAAAAAGTGAAACTTGTATATTATATTCATTCATTACACACAGACTGATATATTTCAAATGTTTATTTCTTTTAATTTTGATGATTAGAGCTTACAGCTCATGAAAGTCAAAAATCAGTATTTCAAAATATTAGTATATTACTTAAAACCAATACAAATTAACTCTCGACCAGCAAGTATTAATACAGTATAAATTAGCAAGTCTTCATATTGTTGATAATAATACAGATTTGATTGGGAAATCTCTGAGCACAGGTAACACGATCTATGGCAAATAATTTAAGATTTGAAAATCACGGCACCAGACTATTCATTAAAAATGAATCGAGAGTTTATTTACTATTCTAGGGTACGATACAAACAAAACACATACACACACATACACACACTATGGCAAGATCCAAGCAGTTTGAAGAAAGTTAACTATTCTCTTCTCTTGAGAATAAGGACGACTTTAATAGGACGTCACAAACAGAAGACTCAGTTATTATTATCTTTTAACGATTCATTCAATTCAATTCAGCTTCAGCGAATAAGAGATCTGTTTGTTTTACTTGCTGTGAGTTGAAGTTGAGTTGAAGGCTACTTCTTGAGGGAATCCCCGTGTCGTTGTCGCGTGACGTCACTCGGGAATCCTCTCTACGATTCGTGGCTTCCTGGCAGCGCGCGAACGGCAAGGCTTTGAAGTTCTTTGCAAGTTTGGTCTGAAGTTGACAGTGTTGAAGTCTTTTAGATGATCAGCCAGATGTTTCGCAGCAGGATCAGGAGGGGCAACGCCCAGACTTTCAGCCAAGTTTCCTTGCAGGTTTTTACCAGTTGCTCCACCCGTTATCTTTGTGTTTTCATCTTTGACCGACTGAGCTAATTCAAAGTTGGGGTGTCTGTTTTTATCGGACAGAATTAAGTCCATCCTATTCACTGTCTGACCCAATCATATTGTCTCTGTAGGGCGGAGCCCCGCCCAACACAACTTCTTCTTCGTGCATACATTATCTGCTCATAAATATGTCACATGAGCCACAATATCCTAGCAGATTTCTACAAAGTGTTATAATCATACCTTATGATGCTAAAAGTCAACATTCATCCTTTTCATCTTATTGGAATCAAAATAAGGTTTAAATCAATATCAAACATGAGGTACTTATATTGAATACCTATAATTCATAAGTCATAGATTAAAAATATCCTAAGTTCTGATAACTACAGTAAGATTAAATGAAACATAGAATACCACATTCATATATAATTTGTTTCTTGAGTCGCTTTCATAGCAGCAGTCTTTTCTGGATTGTCTTTTTGGCAAAGTCCATGAAAGTTTGGAAGAAACTTTGTATAACTAGAATTCCTTTTGTTGTAAGAGGCGGCTTTCTCCTGGAATGCAGGAGACCAGAGCTGAGGTTGTGAGGTCATGAGGAGTATTACGTTGTGTGTCTCTGGTGATCGTCTTTGCTGAGACGAAGTTGTAAGTCAGTCAAATTTTGTTTATCGGAAAGGTAGTTTATGTTAGCGGGGTCGCAGTATCGCGAACGCTCTGGTTCTGGAGCGTCTCCAAAGGAGTAATTATCCGTTGTTAAGCTCCGAACAGATGTAGCGCGGGCCGTTCATCCTCACCTTATCATGTTTTACAAGTCTCTCGGGGTGGTAAGGCGAGTATGGCCGGACGCTAGTTGGTCATTTGCTCATTTTACGAGCTGATGAAGTTAGATTAGTTTCTTAAGTTAAACATGTGTGTGCGTTCTTTTCGACCAGGTTCTACACTGGGTAGTGGAACTGCTACCCGGTCCTATTGTGAGTACGACTCCATCAACTGGGTTATTGAAGAGAGATTGGTGGATAACGACTTGTGCCTATTCCATATCAATTGACCTTTAACTATTAGAGACTGTGATAACTAATTGCCAGTGGACTAGCCAATAATTTACTTTGTGTTGGTGTTGTGAACAAGGTTTTGAGTGTTTATTGTGCTGTGACTGATTATTGGGTGCACTTTTGTGATGGGTTAAATTGGACTAGGATACTGGCAGTTGCTTCTATCTGTTTTCCAGTGCACTACTGCCAAAATCTGTGGAGGTTCCTGTGACTGTGGGACCGAATCAAGACTGTTTGCATCTGACCAGAGCAATATGATGATCTGACGTTTTTAAGACTGAATACCTTTGCTGCATTTGTCTTTCCCATTGTTTTTTTTTTTTGTGCAATCGAAGTGTGCTACACACAGGTGAGTGGGCCTGTACAAACCACCTGTAGTAGCACACTCTCCTCCTCTATGCGCACTAGTCACTTTTCACACACACTGCTGTGTGTATACAAATCCCACAGAAAGACTCAGTAATACACGTGTTTACAAGCTCATGCACTACAAATCATCCTGCACTGTTCCCCATCCAGCTGCTGACTCACTATGTTTCTCTTCGCACATGTACAGTATTTATCTGAAGCACTCGTATAGTTTGTATTGTTTGTTTTTTTTAGTTTATGTATAAGTAAAACATTTTTTTATATATAGTATATTTATAGTCAAATCTATCAGTAGGAAAGTTATGTATAGGTTTATATTGTTTTACTTCATTGCTGTATGCCTGTATGTATGTAGCACCGTGGTCCTGTGAGGCACGACATTTCGTTCCACTGTATGCCCCCGCATGTAGCGGAATGACAATAAAACTCAACTTGACTTGACTATTTTTATAGTTGAATCCTTTTATGGTAATAAAAAGATGTTGTAAATCGATATGCCACTTGAGTGTCAATGGTCTTGATGTCCAGCCCTCAGTTGGAATAGTTCTTAAGTGAATTAGGTTAAGTCTGAGTCCTGGGTCTCAGTTGAAAAGCCAAGTGGCGTAGTCGGCTGTTAATTTGTAATTGTGTGGTTGGCTTTATATCTGCCACTTCAAGAAAAATAATTTTATTTGCGCTTTGTGACATCTGTCCTTTTGACACTTACAAAACAGGTCTCAGAAGACTTCTTCGTGGTCTGTTCTGCTCAAGTCTATAAATCAGAGTCTTCAGAAAGGCGAGCTTCTTGGTTATAATTAAGCATAGTTTTATTGTATATAGGTTAAATGCGTTACAAACAAAATGCTAATATAAAAAAACTAGAGGCATCTCTGGGAAGGCCGCCGGCACCGGAGAAGCTGTTACACAGAACCAGCATCTGATTCTCTTCATCGTACTTCAGTCCTTTATAGACAGCAGGTGGATTCCAATGTCTCGAGACGTCATGAGGTCTGCAGATTGCCTCAGAAGATTCCTATATAAAGTCCTCCGTTTTCTCA
This sequence comes from Acrossocheilus fasciatus, assembly GCA_036784905.1. Lineage (NCBI taxonomy): Eukaryota > Metazoa > Chordata > Actinopteri > Cypriniformes > Cyprinidae > Acrossocheilus > Acrossocheilus fasciatus. Next base: position 48,460,624 of record CM071940.1, read on the forward strand.
TTTTTCTCCTCCGAGACTTTCTTCTTAGATGCCTCCTTCGCTGCGTCCGCAACACAGCACTCAACGGTTACATTCCTTTTCTTTAAAACTTTTGCTAATACATGTTTCACTCCTAGCTATATTCCTATTGATGATACAAGCTACAGAACAACATTTTCTCAATAAAACAAATACAATAAACTTGCTACTTTCTGCTTTTTCAATAAAACGAATACAATAATATATGTGGTGTCTTTCTTAATAAACTACTTTCTCAATAAAACGAATACAATAATATGTTCCCTGAAAAGGTATTACAGAAAAAAGGCAAACGTTGAAAAGGCAAAATTGCTTATTTTCCTCAACTCTATATATATTGTTTTGCTTGACCTCAGGAGGAGAGTTGTTCTGACAGTCTCTCCAGCTCTTGAATCTCTCTGGAGACATCTACAGAAAACACATTACACAATGCTCCATACATCATACTTTAGATAAACTTTAATGACTAATTATTTTGAATTGCTGGTTTATTTACTTCATGTAAGATAATTTACTAAGATTATTTTAACTCATAAAAATGATGAAATTAGAGTCTCTTACTCAACCAGCTGATTTTTCCGGCATGTGAAAACGAGACTTCCACTGAAGGTTTTAGCTCAGATTTGAGGGTTTTCATTATATCCAGCTGTGTGTGTGTGTAACATAGTTAGTCTGTTAAAAGACTTCCTGATCGCAAAATATTATTTAAATATTATGTAAAACTTTTCAGGCAGTATTTATGACATTCATTATTGATGAGTGTGTGAACAAATTACCTTCAAGGCTTTTAACATATCAGTCACTTTCACTTTCGCTTCATTGAACATTTGATATTTTAACTGCTCAATTGTCTCTGTTATGATTTTCTCCATCCTCTGCATGGCTCCATCTCCTTTCTGCTGTGCAGCTTCTGTAATAACCAACATTTAATATTCATTCATCATACTTCTATAGAGAAGCGTCATGACACTAAAATGAAACACCTACACCAAACATGTACTGTAATACAGTGCCCTCCACTAATATTAGCCCTTGGTAAAAATGTCTTTATTGTTGAAACTTTCACTCAAAATATTAACAAAAAAACTTAAGTGTTTGTACCGCTTGAAAGTGTCGGTGAGTGAGTCTCCACTTTCTCACTGATTCGTCGTGCCTGGTGTTGTCTAACTTTTGTCTCAGGCTTGGCTAACGTGGTGCTACGCGGCCACATTTCACGGCGCTTCACGAGCCCTCGGCCTGAATCCTAACTTTGTGGGTTCGTTCTGCGCACTACCGGTGAGTGGGTTACTACCTCCTCATCGCACTGTGCCCTGCGTGCCACTGTCTGGCCTGGCTAACGTGGCCAGTGTTGTGTGTCCTGTGTATCGTTGTTGTGAATGCGGTGCGCTGAGTCATGTATGGAAATTTTTTTATCTCAAATAAATCCGGTTTGGCCGTGAGACTGATGGCCTCTTGTGTTTTTCTGTTATCACTGCTGTTTTCCATTCAAATGGAACTTTGTTACACATCGGCACAGCTGCGTCATTTGAACTGTTTTTTCCGTTTGGATCCCATCACATATGAACTGTGTAAAACTAATGGAGTTATTCGCCGGCCCCGCTATATCCATCGTTCTCCTAAACGGCTCCTGAACATGAACTTCTCTTCTCCTGCTTCAATCCCCTCTATCTGGTCTCATAGATTGAGTACATGGAAGTTGTCCACTATGTATATACATCGCGGAGTTTCTTTATCATCACTAAGGCAACTAGAAAGGACTAGAGATGTCACTGTGCTTAACAAGAATGTGCAGTATTGTGGTAATTTTGCCCTACTCAACACTCGGTCTCTAACTGGGAAAGGAACGCTTCTTCGGCACTTCATCTCTGACAATAACTGTGATATGCTGATGCTCACAGAAACCTGGCAAGCATCTAATGACTTTGTTGAACTTAATCTGCTCTCTCTCCTCCTGGTTTCGGTACTTTGACTAAGCCCCGAATCGGAGGACGGGGTGGGGGCTTGGCGGTAGTCTATCGCCAGAGTCTTCATATTGAGCTGTCTCCTTTCCACGAGGTGACATCGTTTGAATATTTGGCATTTAAAATCACTGGTTACACTTCACTGCTCATAATACTGGTGTATCGTCCTCCTAAAACGAACACACAATTTCTATCAGATTTGTGTGAATTGCTGACAGTTGCTTCTGCCCAATCTACAGCTATGCTATTGCTAGGGGATTTCAATATTCATGTTGATGCTGATACTGTTCATGCCCTCGAATTCATGTCTATCCTTGATTGTTTTAATCTGCAGCAACATATTGATTTTCCAACTCATGTACATGGCCACACACTGGATTTGGTTTGTTCTACAGGTATTGACATTATTGCCTCTAAAGGCTCTGACATAGGTATCTCTGATCATAAACTGATTGAATTTTCTTGTGATTTGTATACTCCAAAATCTGTTTCTAAATCTCAGATTGTTTATCATGCTTGGAAGTTGGTTGATCCTCTGTCATTTTCTGCTGCTCTTAGTGATTCCCCCCTTTCTGGTTGCTATAGTCTTTCCAGTGCTGAAGACATTCTTAATCTCTATGATGAAAGTATTTCTACTATTTTGAATCAATTTGCACCCTTAAAATTTAGACAGGTACCTTCCTCGCGCTGCTCCCCTTGGTTCAATACTGAGCTTAGGGCAATAAAAACCAAAGGCCGCCGGCTAGAAAGGCTTTATAAGAAAACTGGCCTTGTTGTTCACTCCCTGGCTTATACTGAACACATTAAGCAGTACAGGAATGCTCTTAATGCAGCCCATTCATCTTATTTTTCCACTTTTATTAATAAGTCCAAAAACAGGCCTAGAACATTATTTACTTCAATTAAAAAGTTAATTCAGCCTCCTTCACGGTCTCTAGAAAGCTCTGATCAAATGTGTGACGCTTTCCTGAACTTTTTCCAGAGTAAAACATCTTATACCTGTCTACACCCTACCTCTGCTCCCACTATTGAACTTCTCTCTTCAAGCTGCGCTCATAGTCTCCCTAGTTTTGACTCTATCGCCCCCACTGTGGTTGATGAGTTGATAAGGTTGTCTAACTCCTCAACTAGTCCTCTTGATCCTGCACCTACCCTCTTACTAAAGAATTGCTTGCCTGCCCTGTCACTACCCATTACTCATTTCATTAACACGTCAATGTCATCCGGAACTGTACCTTCCAAGCTTAAGATTGCTGCTGTCACTCCAGTTCTTAAAAAGCATGGTCTTGAACCATCTTCCCTAAGTAGCTATAGGCCTATTTCTAACTTATCCTTTCTCTCTAAGATATTAGAAAAAGTTGTTGCCTCCCAGTTACAGACCTACTTAACTGAACACAACCTCTATGAGCCCTTCCAGTGTGGTTTTCGCCCATTACACAGTACGGAAACAGCCCTGGTTAAGGTTATCAATGACCTTCTTTTAGCTTCTGATTCGGGTGCTTTTAGCACTCTCCTTCTATTAGACCTCAGCTCAGCTTTTGACACTGTTTGTCATGAGATACTCCTTTCACGACTTTCAGAAATTGGAATTACTGGCACATCCCTTGATTGGTTTTCCTCCTATTTAACTGGGAGGCAACAATTTGTTATACACCAGAATCACAGATCATCTACCAAATTCATCAGCTCCGGTGTACCTCAGGGTTCTGTTTTGGGCCCTCTCCTCTTCACCATTTATATGCTACCTATTGGACAAATAATTAAGCACTATGGGTTTAACTTCCACTGCTACGCAGATGACATTCAGATTTATTTTAGTACACCTTCAACTTCAGTGTTTCCTCCGCCTTCATTAACAAATTGCATCAAGGAACTCAAGCTTTGGCTAGAGACAAATTACCTTAGATTTAACTCTGAGAAAACTGAGATAATTCTGATTGGCTCTAAAGCTGTTGTATCTAAGCACTCTAGTCAACTACTGGATCTGGATGGTGATCTGATTATGCCCTCCACTAAAGTTTGCAATCTTGGTGTTCTCATTGATTCTACTCTTTCATTCAATGATCATGTTGGTAAAGTGGTTAAGACAGCTTTTTTTCCATCTATGTAATATCTCGCGGATTCGATCCTCTCTCAGTCAGCAGGATGTTGAAACTGTTATACATGCCTTTGTTACATCCCAATTAGATTATTGTAATTCACTTTTTTGTGGCCTCTCAGCTAATAATATCAAACGACTACAGTATGTTCAAAACTCTGCTGCTCGCTTGATTACTCGCACTAGAAAGAACGATCACATTACCCCTATCCTTTATCATCTTCATTGGCTCCCGGTTTCCTTGCGTATAAACTTCAAGATACTAATTCTCACTTACAAAGCCCACCATAACATTGCTCCTTCTTATCTATCTGATTTACTTCAGCCATATGTTCCTGCCCGTTCATTAAGATCGTCTAGTGAGGGATTGTTAGTCACCCCTAAGTTTCGTCTGGTGACAGTAGGTGCTAGGGCCTTCAGTGTTGTTGCTCCCAGATTGTGGAATGCTCTTCCCCAAACCATCCGTCAGGCATCCTCCCTTCTCTCCTTTAAAAACCTCTTAAAAAAACATTTTTTTTCTGATTATTACTCCTCAAGTCATTGACTTTTTTTTTTTTTTTTTGGATTGATGTCTATTGTCTCTGTTCCTTAAGCCTGATTTGTAAAGTGACCTTGAGTGCTAGAAAGGCGCTATATAAATAAAAATTATTATTATTATTATTATTATTAGCCATCATTGAAAACAACTGCAAACACAGCACAGTTTTATAATATACTTGAATCTTAAAATTAGCAGATGGACAATACCAAAAATAACTGAATAGTGTGTGTTTATGTATATTTTATTGGTGTCTTACTTGTGTAGCCAGGTGTCATTTTCTTTTGAATGGTTGTTTGAATTGATGAGTAGATTTCCTTCTTCATCTCAACAATGTATCTGCTGAGTGACACCTTCACTTTGTATTCCTATTCAGACGTGTTGATCAGATAAACAAAGAACATGTAAGAATGTTTGAACAATGTTGCAAATGTACATTCAACATGCAGGTTGAGACTTTTTTTGGACTCTGTTGTGACCCAAAACATTGCCTGTGCTTTTAAAAATGATGTAGGTTTGTCATTTACAGGCAGTTGTTGTTACGTGTTGTAAACTGTCATCCGGTTCTGCTTAAGCTGCTAGAAACTGTTTTTCTTCACAGAAGGTTTGAAACTACAAAGTGATAAAACATTTAAAGTCATTATTTCACATCCAATTTACATGGCTATCCTTGGATGTATAGCAGCGTAAATTGGATGCAAAATATTAAGTGTCAGGGTCCTGATCACCCTGTCAGGGTTTATTCTGATAGTAATGTAGGATCTTTTTACTACAAAAGCCTTTCTTAGTGCATCTCTCCTGCTATTTAAAACAATTCTTGCATGCTGTGTCCTATTTTATCACACAACATTTTCTAGGATTGGTCTTAAATGTTTTGTTTTATAATTAAGTTTTGGTCACTTGAATGCTTAGTATCATTGTACATTGAAAACACAAGGAAGACACAGATACACGGACAGCTGAACTCACCTGTGTTTTGATGAAGTTCTCAATGTGTTTTTGCCATAATGATCTTGGGGAGTCACTCTGGATGACGCTGAACTTATCAAGATGTTCTTGCAGTGATTTCCCTGTCTTGACATTTTCATCAACACTGGAACCAAGAAAATATGGCAAAAGTAGAATTTGTCTGAAAGCAATTCATGTGTCTAAATCTAGTCATCCAGGTCTTTTTAAAGGGCTTTCTGCATTAGTCTCTTAGTCATTTAGAACCTGATGGAGCCTGAATGATGAAGCCCTGATAACAAGCTCATAAACGTATACAGTACAGATAGAGCAGGAGAAATCTGCAAAGTAGATTAACTTAGATCCAAAGAAAAGAAGTAAACGTATCTGCTCTAAAAGAAGCACAACTGAAAAGAGTGATGAGAAAGAAGAGGAACGATCAGATGCTATTTTTCAACAAGACAATGCTCCTGCCAAGTAGCTTGAAAACAAGTCCATCAGGCTCATATTCAGATTTGAACTCTAGAGAGTATTTGGTGTCATATTAAACTCAAACTAAATGGGAGATATTTTTCAATTACTCATGAACTTTTTGAATCCATCAACACTGAGTAGAACAACACTCTTTGTCTAAAAAGATGTCTGCAAGTTTACTCACAAGGCTTAAACACGTAAAGACAATATATTTTGCCATTTTGGGCTTGTCTCAGTAAATAATTCTACTGTATGACTGAACTAGATATCAGCATTGGTAAATCGCTTTGATAACATTTCTGAACTGAGGGGAGCCTGCATATGGGATTAAAGTGTAAAACTTACGGAAATATTAATTCAAACTCCTCACTGAGGTTGTCAAACATGTGCTTGCTCAAATATGTGTTTAAATCTAAAGGTGCGTCCCATTTTTTTGGCCAGTAATATCCTTTTCTCTCACACATTGCAAGATAAATTTTGTGAAAACCTCTGTTATCTTTTGGTCGAACCTGAAATAAAAAAAAAAAAAAAACTGCTGTCAGGAAAATACTGAATATGCAACTTTCACAACAACTGAAACACACTTACAGATGTGATCATGTCTTGTGTGGTCTTAACACACGATCTCACTGATTCTTCTACTCCAGCTGAGAGACGTTCTTCCAGAACCTTATAACACGAGTCAAACTGACACGCCAGCTCTTTCAGTGCCTTATCTAGGTTTATCTCCAGATCCCTGTGGACTTTGGCTTTTGTCTTATTAAAACACAAAAATATAATAGCAGTGAATTACAGAAAGAACGTTTGAAATTAAAACATCAGCAATTCTCACTCCTACCATTTTTTCATCTGCATCCAGTTGGACACCTTGGATCAAAGACAAAACCCCTTTTGCTTCATTGACATAATCTCTGGCCAGTTTTCTGTCGATGTTCTTATTAAGATTCTTTAGAACATCCCTCAGTTTTGGAATCTCTACAGACCATTTTCAAATATATTCAATTATATCATTATTAAACCAATTTCCAAGTAATGACAAAACAAAGGTTTATTTTTCCTCAGACAATACCGGTTTCTGTAGCTTCCAGAACAGGATTTTCTGGATACAGGAACGCTTCAGAACTTACAGTAAAAACATCAGTGATGAATCTCTCTTTTGAATCCTAAATAACAATATTAATCAATCAGTCTGATTAATTCATTCATTTCTCAAAATTATAAACACGTCTAGACAATAAAACTAATCAAATTTGTACAAACCTTAAACTTTTATGACACCAAACACACATTCAAAAACATATTATATTGTGTTCCATCAAAATTTGAATGACACAAAACACCAGATAATTTTTGTAGTTATTTTATCTTGTTTTCCAGTAAAGATAAACTGTATACGTTTACATTCCCCTTTACACACACACACACACACACACACACACACACACACACACACACACACACACACACACACACACACACACATATATATATATATATATATATAAACATTTTTCTTGTTTTAAGCATAAACCTCATGAATGTTGTTTTCTCTGGAAGCAAGAGAAACTAACTGGGAAATATTAAAAGTTGTCTTAAACTTTTAAGTGTACATGTATTTTGAAGATGCTTTTACTGGAAAACAAGGTGATGTTTAGCATTAACATATTCTGGGGTTTAAGTCTTTGACTGCTCTGACCCGCCTCTCACTAGTCCCGCTGATTTTCTTAGATATCAAAAATTCAATTGTATATAATAAAAATCTTCAATAATAATACCCTGTTTCCAGCATTTTTTAATTTTCTTTTCACTGCTTCCTTTGCACAGTTGTTTCTATGAAGTATGCATTTTGTTTTCAGATCCTGAAAAACAATCAACACAAGAGATATTGTTGAAGTTAGAGTGAAATGAAGGTGATATTTGATTCAGGATAAATCAATTAAAAAGAACATCACTTTCATGTGAGTCATCACATTACTAGTGATACAAAACATGAACATATAATGCATTTTTCAGCCTTTTCTTTTGTGAATTAAAAAAAAACAAAAGATCAAGTTTTAGTAAAAAATCGAATGTTCTTGATTAAAATGCATTTCTCAAGGGCAGCCAAATGTTATGTCATAAGACAACAGTCAGAAGAAAGTCAAACTTTCAGACATTTAATATGAAGTCTTAATGATGTTGAATAGTACAGCATTCAACTGATTAATGCAGAAAAATATAGAAAACCTTTGGTCCAGTCATTTGTTCATCAAGTTGTTCATTTCTAAAGAAAAAAACACAATGACAGAGCAAAACAAGTCATTGTTATGAAATTATATTTGTCCATTAATTCAGTTATTTCTTTTTAACCATGTTTACGTTAATGTTGCAAAAGATGTAATTTAATGACAAAAAAGTATTTTTCTAACTCAAGATATTCCTCTGGATTCATGTGATCGGTCTTGGTACAGATGAAGTTTATGTGTTTGCACTCTCCTCCTCCTCCCAAGTCTTGAATGCAGTGCTCTAATATCTCCCAGGGGTCTTTGTCTGAGACTGCTCGGTTGATGTCACTTACAATCCACACAGACGAACAGTGTTTTAGTTTCTAAGTGAGAGCAAATACAAAAGCAGAGTAAAGTATAAGATGATATACCTGTGGTTTTGTAATATATTTGATGCTTAACACACATTTACGAGTACTTAAAAGAGAAGTGTTTACAGATCTCCAGAGGTCATCTCTGATCTTGTTGCAGTCTCCAGTACCAGGAATATCAACAAAGACAATGTGCTCCAGGAGTTCACAACAGTTAGGAATCTTGATTGTTACAGTCTTCACAAGCGGCCAGTACCAGCCACCAGGATTTGACTCATTGTTTTTTATGTATTGAGCAACTTCACGGGTAATATCAGACAACTTTTGGGGGGAAAAAGGATTTTTAAAAATCTGATTTTAAAAAGCTGACTTTCAGCAACATTCAGAATACATCTGCAATTTACAATTAGATCATTCTTATCTAATTTAACTTCTTACATTCTGGTTTGAGATTGTCATCTTCCCAGTGGACAAAACATTGTTAATTTCAATATATCTGTCCTCTTTCTTGAGCTCTTTCAAAGTTTTCTTCCCTGCATCAGCTCCATAGAGTGCAATGATCTGTTCTTCAATACGTTCTGTTATAAGGTTGTCCCTATCCTGTTTTTTTTCTGATGAAACAATCTCATTTTCCCATTCCTGCAAAATAACACAGCATACCATATAGCACATAACATGCAGATTCTGCAAGGGGCATGTAAACTTATGAGCAGAACAGTACATCCTTTAAGTATGTTTAGTTAAATCTTCTTATTAAAATGAAAACCATGGTATATTTTTTTTTGAGCAAACCTCTTTAGAAATGAATTCAATCTCTGCTGTGTAGTTGGAGTCGCTCAGATTTGCTTCCACCTGTGTAATCACAGATGTGCATGCAGACGTACAACTGGAAGGCAGTAAATATTTTTTTCCTAGGATTGCATTTATTAGAGAGCTCTTTCCTACTCCTATTCTTCCAAAAATCCCTATGGTTGCCTTCTTTATGCTGTCTTTATCAGTTTTATTTAGCTTTGAAACAGCGTCTCTGTGTATAAAGGAATGAATGGATGTCATTGACACTGTTTTCAAAATGAAATGCATATGAAATGTAAAATAATTTTCAACACTTACACAATGTCGGTTTTTAATGCATTTACTGTATGGTCTGTGTTCTTTATGGCCTGAATTTGGACCATAACTCCTTCAATGATCTGCTTTGCTTTGTTTCTTATCTCCAAATCTGTGTTCCGTGAAAAGAAAAAAAGAAAATATAACAGGAATTATTAACGTCTACCCCTGCTATTTACACTGTCAGAAAAAAACTGGGCAAAATTTGTACATTTAAGGGTACAATCACCTGTCACTCGGGCAATATCCTTAAAAAGATATCTTTGTATCTTTTTTGCCCCTAAGAGTTGGAATATTAGAGTTGCAATATGTATCTTAAAGTACTACTTTGAACCTTTTGGGGGGTAAATAAGAAACAGAACATTTCCTTCTAACGGTATTTTTTTGTACCATCTTACTAGCATCTGCGGTCAACACATGCATCCTACTTTAAACATAACTATAAACATAAGTGTACATGCATGTTACAGAAAAAAAAGGGGATCAGGAAAATATCCACTGATGGTGGTCAGCTGTTTTCCACGGATCACACTTCTGTGTGATGCATATCGTAACTACTATGAATATGAATTTGAAAAAGCAAAAGTGTGTTATATATTGACAGCACTAATATACAGGTGCTGGTCATATAATTAGAATATCATCAAAAAGTTGATTTATTTCACTAATTCCATTCAAAAAGTGAAACTTGTATATTATATTCATTCATTACACACAGACTGATATATTTCAAATGTTTATTTCTTTTAATTTTGATGATTAGAGCTTACAGCTCATGAAAGTCAAAAATCAGTATCTCAAAATATTAGAATATTTACGTTTGAGTTTGAATAAATGACCATCCCTACAGTACAAGTTCTGGGTATCTCTTGTTCTTTGAAACCACAATAATGGAGAAGACTGCTGACTTGGCAATGATCCAGAAGACGAACATTGACACCCTCCACAAAGAGGGTAAGTCACAGAGGGTCATTACTGAAAGGTGTGGCTGTTTACAGAGTGCTGTATCAAAGCATATTAAATGCAAAGTTGACTGGAAGGAAGAATTTGGGTAGGAAAAGGTGCACAAGCAACAGGGATGACCGCAAGCTTGAGAATACTGTCAAGCAAAGCCGATTCAAACACTTGGGAGAGCTTCACAAGGAGAGAACTGAAGCTGGAGTCAGTGCATCAAGAGTCACCACGCTCAGACGTCTTCAGGAAAAGGGCTACCAAGCCACTTCTGAACCAGAGACAACGTCAGAAGCATCTTAACTGGGCTGTGGAGAAAAAGAACTGGACTGTTGCTCAGTGGTCCAAAGTCCTCTTTTCAGATGAAAGTAAACTTTGCATTTCATTTAGAAATCAAGGTCCCAGAGTCTGGAGGAAGAGTGGAGAGGGACAGAATCCATGTTGCTTGAAGTCCAGTGTGAAGTTTCCACAGTCTGTGATGATTTGGGCTGCCATGTCATCTGCTGGTGTTGGTCCACTGTGTTTTCTGAAGTCCACAGTCGACGCAGCCATCTACTAGGAAATTTTAGAGTACTTCATGCTTCCTTCTGTTGACAATCTTTATGGAGATGCTTATTTCATTTTCCAGCAGGACTTGGCACCTGCCCACATTGCCAAAGGTACCAAAAGCTGGTTCAATGACCATAGTGTTACTGTGCTTGATTGGCCAGCAAACTCACCTGACCTGAACCCCAGAGAGAATCTATGGGGTATTGTGAAGAGGAAGATGAGAGACACCAGACCCAACAATGCAAAAGAGCTGAAGGCCACTATCAGAGCAACCTGGGCTCTCATAACACCTGAGCAGTGCCACAGACTGATCGACTCCATGCCACGCAGCATTGCTGCAGTAATTCAGGCAAAAGGAGCCCCAACTAAGTACTGAGTGCTGTACATGCTCATACTGTTCATGTTCATGCTATTCAGTTGGCCAAGATTTCTAAAAATCCTTTCTTTGTATTGGTCTTAAGTAATATACTAATATTTTGAGATACTGATTTTTGACTTTCATGAGCTGTAAGCTCTAATCATCAAAATTAAAGGTAATAAACATTTGAAATATATCAGTCTGTGTGTAATGACTGAATATAATATACAAGTTTCACTTTTTGAATGGAATTAGTGAAATAAATCAACTTTTTGATGATATTCTAATTATATGACCAGCACCTGTGTGTGTATATATATATATATATATATATATATATATATATATATATATATTAGTGCTGTCAATCGATTAAAATTCCCATTAGTCATCCCATTAGATTCTTCCTATTGTGAAATCGTGCAATGTGAAAGACCCTGTCGCCGAGCCATCGTGCAGTGTGAACACAGCAGCGGCTGAATGCTACCCCAGATAGTCACGCAGTGTGAAAACAACAGCGATCTGACGAGTTTGAAAATTGTGCAGTGTGAACTTGGCATTAATGTATACTGGGATTGAAGCGATGTGGCTTGGTAAATGTTTTATTGCCAGTTTAAAGGCTGATAATGGCTGAATAAAAACAAAAGAATAATGTTAACAGAATAATAAGGATTATGTCTCATACCTGGCGGAAGCGTGAAAGGTTCTGTTTCCTTTAACTAGTTTCATGCATTTCTTTATTTCAACACATTTACAGGTAAATCCTAGTATTTTAAATTTGCGATTAATCATGACTAATATATATATATCACATACAAGAAAATCACATACAAATATCCTATCGTAATCATGTGTTTATTATCTTATATAATCTATAGTGGCTGTTGTCATGTTTATTTATGATGCTCTGTTGAAACTCACGTTGTTTGTGATGTTACCGCCTCTCTGTTCTTAAGTTGCCAGGTATACATTTCAAGTATAATACACATTAATAAAAGGATCTATTTTCATTTTTATTTGTCTATATGCACTTTGGGCGGCCGCGGTACATTATAAAAGTAGCCCCAAAAACCGCAACCCACGGCTCTGTAATTTTTCCCGCGACTGTATTTTCAAAATAGCCCACTTGTGCCGTTACCCTGGCAACACTGGTGCTGTACCCTCATCACACAATGATAGATAACCTTCCGCACTGTGATGACGGGAAGAAGTTGGGGTCAAACCTTATCAAACGATTAATCTGCATTAAAAAAATATTAACGCCTTAAAATTTTTTGATTAAATCGCATGCATTGACTAATATATGTGTATATATATATATATATATATATATATATATATATATATATATATATAAAACAGTGACATTTACCCTGGAGCAACATAGGGTTATGTGCCTAAATGGTACAATGGTGAAAAACTAAACTAAAGAACTATGAACTTAAAACATCATTTAGATTTTTTATTTCTTTATTTCTTTATTTTTTTATTTTAAAGGTGTGGATAAAATGCTTGTTATAAAAGGCACTTGTTAATCTTGAATGAACTTAATGCCATTTCCCATAGTTTGAACAATGTATTTTTACTCTATGTATTTTTGTACAATTAGTGTCAGAATTGACTTGCCTGTATTCATCAGTGACTGTGCAGTGATATCTGGAGACTCATCACGTTTTCTTTTAATACCTGTTAGAGAATTCATAATAATCAATTTCCTGAATGACAAAATTTACTGAGAGCTAGCAAACATTTATAATAACGAGATTTCATACCATGACTAATTACTGTAGTTTGGGTGGGAAAGCCTAAAAGGAAAAAAAACATTTCACATTAAAGACTTTTAGAATTTTTTTAATCATTCTTTAATCTTCTTTAATTATTTTTAATAATTTCTCCAGTAGATGATGTCCAGACACTAGAAGATTGAAGATTATACAAATGATGTTCAAGACTGCAAATATGCAGAAATTCAGATTGAAGAACCACTTTATATGGTTTCCGTTGAAACCATATAAACCATATACAGTACAGTCTGATAACAATTATGTTTAGAGGAGGGTTTTTTTTTAGAGTTTAGAGGCAAACATACACACTCCTAAATATGCAGCTTACACATTTTCATTAAGGACTGTGTGCTAGTATATCAGTGGCTTCTAAAAGCAACAAAACTATTATTTGAATGTCTAAACATTTCTGTTTAGACCTGAGATGAGAGACTCTGAAACATCTGTTATTTGACTTTAGCTAGAAGAATTGCACCAACAAAGGACATACAAACTTTAAGCACCTCAGAAAACAATATGGGCCTTACAGACATTGAAAAAAAACTTTTTAAAGTTTGATTAAAATCCCCCATGTTATAAACTGTCTATCAAATTTATTTTTTTAAATTTAATATAGCTAAATTGATATAAGACCTGTAAAAAAACTTTATTATATTTTCATTGATGCTATATGTTCACTGTGACGAGTGGGTCGGGGCCGAGAACTGTGGGAACGGAGCGAGTGGAGTTAATGATGATGAGCGACACCTGCGCCACTCACCGTCTCGAGTCCCACGGAGGAGCTCCGGAAGGACAAAAGGAGGAGTGGCGACAGTGCAAGACGAGAGAGGACCAGGCCTGGACTTTACTTTTGTGTTTTGTGTGCAGCAGTCGTCCATGAGGTGCTGCCGCTTTACTTTTGTGTTTATTTATTTTATTAAACTTGTTTAAATGTCCACCGGTTCCCGCCTCCTTCTTCCCAAATCTACAAACTGTGTTACATTGGTGCCAAACCCCGGGAAGAAGGAGGCGGGAACCGGCGAACATTTACACAAGATTAATAAAATAAATCCCCTCACGGACGACTGCCGCACACAAAACACAAAATAAAGTCCAGGCCTGGTCCTCTCTCGTCTTGCACTATCGTTAGTCCTCCTTTTATCCTTCCGGAGCTCCTCCGTGGGACTCGAGACCGGTGAGTGGCGCAGGTGTCACTCATTATCATGAACTCCACCGGCCTCGCTCCGTTCCCACGGCTCTCGGCCCCAATGTGCATTATAAAAAGCACTATATAAATGAATCTGACTTAACTTGATTCCCTATAACATTCAGACTAGAAGATCTGTTCTCTGGTACTCAAATCTGTACTCAATTCTTTGTTCTAGTCAGAGCTCAAAAGACATTAATATAAAATTTTACCACCAGTGGACATTCCTAACCGCAGTGGAGAGTTTTGTCTTTCAAGAGATCCAAAAGATGTAGAGGGTCTAAAAAAAACCAACAACAACAACAAACTTGAAAATAAGTTATATGTTATTAAATCTATAGTATGTATTTACTGATGTTCTCAAAAGATTCAATAGATCTACTGTCCCAAATAAAGAAACCTGGTTCACACATAATTGTGCTGTATATAAAATGTATTAGTTTTTTTCATAGTGATTCTTCTTTTTCCTAAAAGTGCCTGGCCAGCCAAAACCGTAAGTCGTAGAAACACCAAATTTGGCAGCAAGGTCCCAAGTCTCGCCCACTACTCAGGTACATACACCCCCCCTAAACAGACCATATGTGGTGCTATAATAAGTACTTTTACGTTTTTGCTCATATCTACTTTAACCTACTATGTAGTTGCCTGTATTCACTGTTGTTTTTTTCATGTGGTTTATGTGGCCGCTGAGCCAGACTATGACTAAGCATGGATTTCACACACTGTCCACTACTGTACTACTGCTGTCCTGCAGATTTGATGATGGTGTTGTGTCTGTTATATGTGCGTGTGTGTGGTGTGGCCGCCATACTAATGCTGTTCTTAACGTTATGTTCTTAACACTGCTTATGATGACATACAGCAGGGGTGCCCAAGCTCGGTCCTGGAGGGTCAGTGTCCTGCAGAGTTTCACTCCAACCCCGATTAGACACACCTAAACCAGCTAATCAAGCTCTTACAAGGCATGCTTGAAACTTCCTGGCAGGTGTGTTGAGGCAAGTTGGAACTAAACTCTGCAGGACACCAGCACTCCAGGACCGAGTTTAGGCACCCCTGACATACAGGCTCATGCTCTGATTAAACGGAGGAGCATTCAAGCAGGTGTAGTTGTGTTGGCCTATCTTGATAACAGATGCATTTTAGGCTAGGCCCAACTGATTTTCGCTGGGCTCACCCACATTGTGATTCCTGGCTACGCTAGTGGTATCCTCTACACGAGGCATTTCACAGCGGCACCTTGATATCAATTTGTTGTCAAATATTAGTTTCCTTTCAGTTGGTCACGTTTGACATCACGTCGGAATGTACCGACAAATTGGGATCTCGCCTGACTGTGCGTTCACACCAGACGCGACTTGTGTGAATAAATCGCACTATTCGTGCGTAGTTAGACCCTTGAACATTTTGAGTTTACTCGCTTCATTCACGCATGAAATTCACTTCACAACAGACGAGAATTCACGTCGAGGAAGGGCTTCTGCCAGGCGGCTCCAGTTTCATTACACTACACTGGTCCAATCACAAATAACTATTTTTTACTAAACTACTGTGAGTGTATTTGCAATAGGATATAATTAGAATGAATGTACAAATGTTTGCCGTAAGTAGCCTATTCTAGTCTTAACATAGAAATATTTTTATGTAACAAATAGGCTATAAATTATGATTTACTATGTTGTGCACAAAGTAACACACCAAACAAGATCCTTTTTATTCCTGTTTCTATAAAAGTACGAAGATGTATCGTACAGCTCCGGGTATCCACATACAGCAACGACGATTTTGTCCTCCATTGTTGTTTCGGATTTCTGCCTCCGCTCGCTACGTCGTAATCACGTCACTACTAGAGCAAGCTCCTGATTGGTTAACGCGGCGCGAATTTTCGCCAAAGTTCAGATTTTTCAACGCGAATCACGCGTTAAGCACGTCAAACGCCCTAAACACTCAATTCGTGCCGCAAGATTTCTATTTGCGTCTTTGCATTGACTTAACATGTAAATCACTCGCGCTTAGCGCTTCATTCGCGTCTGGTGTGAACGCACCTTGAGAGCTCCATCATCTTCTAGTGTAAACTAAACGAGCCAATGCATATTGGTATGCAAGATATGCATCTCACACTCTGCAATACTTCCATAAAAAGACACTTAAATAGGCCTACTCGTATTACGTTTGAAAAGAGATATGGCCAGTGTAACATAACTGTACCCTCTACACGAGGCATTTCCCAGCGGCAGAGTTGTAAAGTCCAGGGGTCAGAAAGTAAAAGTCCTGCCATATGTTTGTTCCACCCATGAACTCAGCAGCTGATTTCACCAGAGGAGGAACCAAGTCATTCCTTTCAAGTCACAAGCAAGTCTCAAGTCAAATCCCAAGTCCTGAAAGAGTTAGTTAATGAGATAATTAAGTTTCTAATTAAATGATGATTGTGCGTTAGTGATGAACACCTGCTGTTATTGAGAATTACAGAGGATCAGATGTTGATGTTTTAATGGTTAAAATGACGCCACCATCACAGAGATCAATGCGTGCTTTAGTTGAGCTCTTGACCCTTAACTTCTGTGTCAGATCTCTCTCTGCAGCAGTGCATGTGCTGTTATAAAGCAGAGAGATCAGTGCTATACAGTGAGCAGCTAATAGCTGTTTTCATATGATGAGATAGTCATCAGGCGCTGACCTGTTTACCTCCAAAACAACTCTTTTTCTTTTATTAATATGTTCAGATTTTCATTAATCAACCCTGTGAAACAACAGCATGCGATAAAAGTGTTGCTCTAATAGTTATATTGAATAAATTTTAAATTTCTGTAATGCACATAAATATTTAAACTCCAGAGCTATTTATACACACAGAGACATCAAGAGCCAGCATATGAATCTCAACAACGGTGACAATCAGCAAAATGCTTCATGCTGCAATGCATACTGGGTAACACCATAGTAAAAAAAAAAAGTGTTCACGTCTAGAAGCCTGAGTGACACAGTTTTTCTTTTTTTCAATATTTAAGCATTAAGGTGACGATTTGTTTATAAACAAAGACAGATATCTTTGTGCCGAATGAGGCACTTATATAGCGCTTTACTATGTATTGAAACACACCAAAAGCGCTTTACAGTCATGTGGGTGTCTCTCCTCAGCCACACATCAGCTACAGGTGGAGTGATGTTCATTCAAGTGAATGAAAGCAGAAAGTATAAACGCATCTGCTTCAAGCTTTCAATTCTACAACATACAACTATTTGTTGTGAAACAATATTGCAATTGCTTAAAAGCAAACCACTTTCAGTTATTAAAAGGGTCAAGAGCCCAACTAAAGCAAACACTGATCTCCATGATGGTGGCATCATTTTAACCAATAAAACATCAACATCTGATCCTCTGTAATTCTCAATAACAGCAGGTGTTCATCACTAATGCACAATCATCATTTAATTAGTCACTTAATTATCTCATTAACTTTAACTCTTTGAGGACTTGGGATTTGACTTGAGACTTGCTTGTGACTTGAAAGGAATGACTTGGTTCCTCCTCTGGTGAAATCAGCTGCAGAGTTCATGGGTGGAACAAACATATGGCAGGACTTTTACTTTCTGACCCCTGGACTTTACAACTCTGCCCAGCGGGCACCTTGATATCAAAGTGACGTCAAATATTAGTCACTGATGACGATGCTGTAACAACATTTTAAATTCAGTTTGGACAGCAATTTCTTCCAGTGGTAATTGGGTGAAAATAAGAAGTTAATCCCACACTGAAATTGGTTTAATGTATATATATGTAGGCCAATGTGTTTGACGTTCAATTTATGTCAAATCAACATCATTTCAAGTTTTTGACATCAGTTGGATTTGCATATTTGACCTGTTTTTTGTTGTTGTCAATTTTGATTTCAATTTGATGTCTTTTCAATATCAATTTCCCAATGGGCTGTGCTTGGACCCCGATGATCGCTGCTTGTGGCTATATGTTTACTTTAAAATTGTATGCAATGAATGTAATGTACATAATGAATTTTGATTATTACTACTATTAATAATACTATAACATGAAGACTAATTACTTACGGTTCAGTCTGCTGTCTGAGTACTTCTTCCCTCTCTTTAGCCTGCTCATAAGTGGCTATAACAAGACATGCAAATATTTTAGATTATTTAAGTATTTTTGGTTAAATAATATAAAACAATATACTGTACATGACATATAAAGAGTCATTTAAATCTTTACCATGTTCTTCATGAAATATGATGTTCAGCATCTCCCATGGATTTTCTCCTCTAGCAGGTTCAAATCTGTTCTTTACAGCGTCTGTGCATGTCTTAGGTGCCTTGAACGGAGGCCAGTAACATTGTGTCTTGTGTTCATTCAGCCAGTTTGTTGGTATCACAGTCAGCTCACTTGATTCTTGCAGGATAATGACTGCATACAAACTGTGTGTAACACAAAGAGTATTTCTTGAATTATTAAAATAGAATATTAAAATTAAAATAATTATGAAGCAAACACTGATATTTTACTTTCAGCAAATGGGCCATAGCATAAATAATACTTGGCCATAGCCAATATACGTCTGCATGTTCATACACCATGTTATATTGTAGTTTTGTTCTTGTGCATTTGTAGTCCTGTTTCTGTGGCCGCACCCTAATTGCTTATACCTGTCAGGAACTATGTTCAAGTTCCCTCCATCGACCACCAGAGGTCTCACTCTGTCCCACTTGCCTAGACTGACTGCAGCTGCACCTGCTCTACCTAGTCTAATGGTCTCTAATGCATCTGACAGTCTATCTATTTAAGCAAGGTTTCCACAGCCATTCATTGCAAAGTCTTAATAAATTAATAAACGTTTTAGACCAGCACTTGTCTCCCACATACTTCTCACACTGGGAACGTGTACACAAAATTTTGATGCCTTGCATTACTCAGATTTCTGAAAGCACTTTACAATAAGGTTCCATTGGTTACTGAACTAATAATACAATACTTCTACAGCATTTATTTATCATAGTTATTTTTAACATTTACTATTACATTTTAAAATCAAAAGTAGTATCTGTTAAAATTAGTTGATTTGAACTAACAAGTACAAATGATGAACAATTGTGCTTGTATTAACTAACATTACAATGATATATTGTTCTTTAACGAATGAAACCCTACTGTTGTCACACTTCTAAGGCGAGGAGACACAGGAGTAAACAGTCTTTAATGATCCACCACAGGGAATACAAACTGAAACAGGGAATGAAGTAAGACACCACACAGAACGAGGGATTAACGAGACACACCTGAGACAAATGAAACCAAATATGGGCACAATGGAAAACGAGGGAGAAACTAGGACACGGAAAGCAAAACAACAAAAACACAGGTCCATAACCCTGACAACTGTAAAGTGTTACCATAATTCTTTCAAAATATTTGACTGCTGCTATCAGAGACATTTGGAAAATGTATTACTAAGTACTACTTAGATCTATTTGGAATCTAAACACCGTGTACATCTCTTTACTTATACATATGAATGTTGACCTTTATTTCTATAAGGTTTTTGTCCAGTAGATTTAATCTGTTATTTTTTGGTCTCCAACAAAACACTGTATTTGCATTATCACACTGTGCCTCGTGACTTATGATACATGCTTACCCATCTTTCTGTGCTCTTACAAGTTCCTCTTGTTTCTTTACAGCCTCCTGATAGGTGTCTGCAGTCAAATATTACAATATTTAGTTATATCATGAAACATGTAAGAGTTCTATGTATTTTTTTTTTAAACAGACAGTGTTACCATATTCTGCATGTAAGAGGATGTTTAACATGTCCCATGGTTTTCCTGCTGTCGAAGGCTCGGTTCTGTCTTTCACAGCTTGCATGTACTTCTCCGTTGATCTGAACGGGGGCCAGCGACATCGTGTCTTGCCTGTGTTCAGCCAGTTTGATGCTGCCACCATCACCTCATCTGAATCTTGCAAGGTTACAACAGCATACATGCTTGACCTAGTGGAAAATGTAAACAGTTCACACAAATTTCTGTTTAAATACATTTCCACAATCAGTGGAGATTGAACATTGCACATGCTGATGACTAAATGCACTATCAGTGCTGATATTAATTAATATAACACTAGTGAAACCTCAAAGACTGCTCTAATTGATTAATCACATGAATTACATTTTGAATGTGGCTCTTTTAGGCCATTGTTCTTCTGCTCCATCCATCTGTCTGTCCCAGTCTTCCATCTCAGACTCACTGTCCAGGTTGGTTTCTTGTAAAGGTTCACCATTTCTTCTGGGTAATATCACAATGTCATATTCTACATCAGTGCTGTTTCTCACTATAGCATGTACCTGATGTAGGTCCTCCGGTGGGACGCAGACTATCACACTTTGTTTGAAAACATAAAATGCATGCTTTTCTAAATTCTTAAATAGCTCCGAGGCAAAGCATTTTAGTGCTAAAGATATGAGGACTGGGGTCAAAGGGCAGCCCTGACAAGGGCTTCTAACAAGGCTTTTCACAGAAAGGAAGTCCTGAGACAAAGCTGGAAAAAGTTGGGAAGGTGAATGTTGTTGCCTTTCTAACTCTTTCTGAATACAGCACAGCACGGTCTGAGTGCTGAGGGCTTTGGAACTGATCAGGACAGGATTTGACTCTCTTGGTATCCGCCCCTCTGACTGAGACTCCAGGAAGTCTTCTAGGCGTCTTGCTAGAATAGTTGCGATGATGAGGTAGTCAACATTAAAGAAGTGTTGACTGTTGTCATGTGGACTTCTCACAGATTCATTAAACCGTTTCTCAGAGCAGTTTAATTTGCCACTGTAGATCCCATCATATAGCACCTTTATGTATGGAATTATATCTTGAATGTTGTCTTTGTAGAAGGAAACTGGAATGCCATCTGGTCTCGGTGTGTCTGACACCTGAAGAGAATGTACCGCTGAGACGACGTCAACCTCGCTGAGTGCATGAGAGCTTTCCTGAACCAACGACAAATCGATCCCTAAATGACTTTTATCCCTGAGCAGTCGGGAGAGTGATTGCATCTGGAGATGTTCCTGTGAAGTGTCTGTGGAGACGTTGTTGATCTTCAAGGACAAAGGCTTATGGTCAGGTCTCTCTGAATCGCTGATGTCACAACTTCTGACACGCCACAAGCATTCTTCTGGGATGAAGAAGTAATCCAGTCTTGATGAAGTTCCTCCTCTGCAGAACGTCCAATCCTGCTTTACAGGGTTTTTTCTTCTCCAGATGTCAACAAGCTGAAGAGATTTCATCAAATTTTCCACACAGGGCAGCAGTTTGCTCTGAGTTCGGTTATTTATCACCCTGTGAGCATAACATTTTTTGTCGATGAAGGGATTGAGAACAGTGTTGAAATCTCCACCGATCACCAGCAACCCTGTGGCCATTAACTGCAGGTACCTTGAAAGTTTATCTAGGGTTTTTGTGTCAGTTTGGTGGTTATAAATGCTAACAAGTGTGTACAACTGACCTTGCAGTTTACATTTCAACACAATATATCCTGCATAAGTATCTTTGTCTTCACTGATGTATTCAAAGTCTAATGTTTTCCTGACAAGTATAGCTGTTCCTCTTCGGGACGATGTGAACTTTGTGAAGAAAATATGCCACTCATCTTCACTGCTTTCTAAAATATGATCATCTTCTTCCCCAATGTGTGTCTCTTGTAAGAAAACAACATTAGCATTATGTAGTTCTCTAAATTTTTGATTTCTTTGTTCTTTAAGTCCATTAACATTCCAAGTGATGAAATGTATTATTCCTGTAGCCACTGACAGATCATCTGACAGATTCATATTAGTTCCCTGTCAAAACAGAGAGCAAGGGAGGGTAGGGTAGTAAAAAAAAAACCTATACTGAGACTTTCACAATACGAGAATATTGTGAATAATTCTTCTCCTGTTGCCAGTATAAAAATAGCTTAAAATAATATACTTATATAGTATAGAGTAATATACTACTATTGTACACTACTAATAGCAGACACAAACTTCAACTTTATCCAAAATTTCTAGATATGAAAAACATGTAGATGTCAAAATCGTGGTTTTGGATACACAGTTAACAATGATAGACATAAACACTCCTATTTATTTATTTATTATTATTTTTTAAATAGAGTATTTAGATCTTAAATTCTTTACTACAAACACAGCACTGTTAACTGTATTGACCTGGAAAATTATTTCAGAACAAAGACCAAAAATATGGAACAAAGGAACTACGTCTAAAAACATAAAATATAAATATTATTTATAATTAGTTTTAAACTACCTTTTTAAAATTCTAAACACAAAACCTGTAAGCACAATTAATAATTTAAGGAAGAGTTACCTTAGAATAAAGTCTGTGGGAAAAGACTTGGCTGTTGATTCAGCTGCCGAGCTAACAAGAGCTCTCTGAAAGTAGGAAGCCACACAAGTGTTTGACTGCAGGGGTGTGGCAACAGGTAGGTGGAGCAGGGAGCTGTTTCATAAAAGATGCAAAGAAAAGCAGGGATTAAAGTAAAAAAACCGACTTGAAATAACCAGTGATGTTACGTTCAACACGGAAGTTCCGAAGCTTGTATCAAAAAACAACACACTTCACATTGAAGCGCTGTATCGGAGCTTGATTAGTTTTACCAAAAGCATGTGATCTATGACGTCTGAAGCTTTGTTTACCTGAAAACCATGTAACTGCTTCAGTATCTGGTTCAAGCGAAGCGAACCTCAGCGCTGTTTCCTTTACATTATAAGCATTGTTAGCATTGTTTTCTTTTTATCATAATTTATATATTAAATTAAGGTCAAATGAACTTTGCCCATGAAATAACAGTCTAATGACTGAGGCAGGGTTAACATAGACAGATCACAGATTTAATTCATGAGTTTATTTTTGATATATTTGAATTATTTTAGTGGCAGTACACCGACATGAATGACTTTGACAATGGCCATTATTTTTACACAAATAAATTAAAACAAAGAATCAGTTGTAGAATCAGATGTGAAGCAGCAGCTGTAATGGAACACGGCACTTTGGAAGGTGTTATTCATTTTTATGACCACAAGCATGAACCGTTTTAAAAAGCTTCGAGTAATGAACCTTTTTCCGATACATTTGGGTTGAAAGCTTCACTGGTTCAGAATGCTTCACTTCGCCATCACTAGAAATAACCTAACAAATCAATCGGGACTAAAGCGGTTTCATAATTGACAATTCAAGTTCACGCAATCTCACTAATTCGATCCAGGTTCAGTGAGGATTTTTCAGACACACTTAATATATTTATATTATACTATACTAAGTGCATATTAAATGTATTATTTTGAAACAACTTTACGTATATTAAGTGTATTTCAAGATATGTTTAAGTTCAATTTTAATCTATTTGTAATATATTTAATATATTGAAATTGTGTTAAATTGGAACCACTAAGTATATTTAGTGCAATTTAAGTGTATTTCTTAAAATACATTTAAAATGTACTTTTAATACTTCATGAACTACAGTTAGAATGTATTTGAAGCATCGTTTTAATGTGCTTCAAGTACATTTCAATTGTATTTCAGCTCATTAGAAATGCATTAGCATTACACTACTGGTATATTACATTAATTAGTATTATATTTTTCAGTATATACACACACATACAGAAGTGACTGAAGATGATAAAGTTCAAGCAACAGAATAGGGAGGGATGGAGGGGGTTTGGGGGTGTGGCTGCCGACATCTGGGAGCTGACCAATGGAGACAGAGCTGGTGGACCCTGAAGGCGCAGACGGAGGGCCGATAGAGCTGAGCGTCGTTGCAGGTTCCAGAGACCTGGCATACAATATTTTGCACAAGTGCCTTGCAGCTTTAGAAAAAAAACAAAACAGAAACAAAATTAGATAACGGATTTTTACATGAATGACTGAAAAGAAGCACAAATTAGCCACCTGGAATGGACACATTGCTAACATTTTTCTTCCAAGATTGACTGAATCATCCTCCATTAGGCCTGATTCAAAAATCTCTATAACAGAGGTGATACGATATTAAAACATACTTAATATTCCTTTGCTTGTCTCTGCACTCAGATTTCAGTTTGTCTTCTATAGCAGCTGATCTGAAAAACAACAAATGTTAATATTTCTCACACGCACAAAAAAAGGCAAATGATGATAGATGATTTGTTTTCTATTTAAGAATGACAGAACAATGTACCTGGTCGGAAATATAGTCAAAAACCTTTCCAGCCTCAGCAGTTTCAAATGTACTGTATGCTCTTATAAGCACACCTTCTTACAATTTGATCTTTGTTCTTATCTGTAATGAGAAATATATATTAGAAAATAAAGTCAATAAGGTTGTCAAGCTTGAACAAATATAAACACCAACCAACACTACCACAGTTGGGTGATCAGCTCAAGACAAAGTAACTGTATGTTCATAATCATGGTTTTTCAAAGATCATTAACCTCATTTCAATGAAGCCAAATTGTTCAGGAAATCAGAAATAAATACACTTCATGTTGCAAATAAAAACTGTTAATTTTGTACATGTTACAATGAATAATTTTATTTAATTTGCAATGCATTTGTCAAAAACACGACTGGTACAGACAAATAACGTTAATTAAATACAAATCTTACCTGAAGTTAGTGAGGTACCAAAGCCAGACGCCATACACGCTCGTAGAAGCTGGTATAAATAAGAACATACCACTATATTTTCTAATTAATTTCATAGTTCCCCCAAAACAATTTGAATTCTGCCATCACTCACCCTTAAGATGCTCCAAACCATCTAAGACTTTCGTTCGTCTTCAAAAGAAAAACGGAGATATTTTAATGAAATCTGAGAGATTTATGTTCCTCCGATGAAAAGATTCATCAAAGATGTTCACGTTTCAAAAAGTTCATCGCAAAAAAACATTGCCAAAGTTATCCATATGAATTGCGTGGTTTCCTCCAAGCGCCCTAAAGAGACACGATCGCTCTATATAATACTGTTTAAATTTAGACTTATTCACATTCAAGGGATATTTGCACGCACATCATATCTGATTTACTAAGCTCTCTGCTGCGAGCTCATTATCATACGAACCAATCAGAGACATTCAATGGCTCTGGAACCAATCAGGTTTAGTCTGTGTTGTTTGAATTTAAACACAAATAAAAGTGTTTTTTTGTTTGTTTTTTTCAGATATGATGTTGAAATCCTTGTGGGAATTTCAGAAATATATATTAGAAAATAAAGGCATCAAGCTTGAACAAATTTATAAACACCTAGCTTATAACAATTAATGTATCATGTAATGAACAACAGCCTAATCAACCAAAGTAGCATAACCCATATTAAACAACATATTTTTAAATATTGCAATGGTTAATAATATTTGACAAAGGTTTGTACATTGTAAATGTTAAAAATGTTTTTCAAAATATTGTACTTTTCCAAATATTAAAATTGTAAATACATAAATATTTAAAATATAACCATGTGTAGGCCTACTGCAATATAAAGTACATTAAAAACCTACTAAAAGTGTAATCATTTTGTTATGTTCTTACACAAAGTACACATAAAATATGCTTTAAGTAAGGGTAACATATGTTTTCTGTAAATACACTAAAACGTCACTAAAAGTATGCTTGTATTTAGCATATTCCTTGAAAGTGTAACTAAGAATATATTTATTACCAACGTATTTCTATTTTACTTTTTTATAAATACATTAAAAATATGCTTGTGTTTAGCATATTTCTTTGAAGTATAACTAAGCACATATTTAATACAAAAGTACTTCTAGTATACTTTTTAGAAATATATTAAAATGCAATTCAATATATTTTTAATGGACTTCAAATAAGCATGTTGGGAATACAAATGTATTATAAACATACTATTTGAATTTCAAGTATATTTTTAATAAATTTAATACTACGTCTTTTTCACCTGGGTTGCTAATACAGCCATACTAGCTCAAATGAGTTAAAATGTATCAGTTAAAATTATTATTTATTTTCATTTTTAATTCAGTGATTTTAACTTTTGATTTAGTTTTTTTAATGCTTTAATGTTTTAAAAATCAATTTTAGATTGCAATGTTCTAATAATCATAAAATGTACAGCTGTCATAAAACCCGAGAGAAAGGCTGCATGGCTTGAAACTGCTGATCAACTGAATGCACAAGCAGCAAATATGTTAAAATGTTTTCATATATCTTAAGAAAAAAGGTCATTACATAAAAAAGGTACATTTTGGGCACAATACATTAAATAGCCTGCAGTTGGTTGTAACCTATTTTTTATTTATTAAGTTGTATTTTATGTTCACTTTTATTTTTGGACTAATTATAAAGTCAACTAATTGTATATGAGAGAGTCAGTGGTAATATCGATGTGTTCCTATTGGTCAGTGTTAGAGGAGCTCAGCTTAGCCGGACAGTTGGCCTGCTCCTGACCTGGGCTGCGTTTCCCATCGTAAGCCTAATCAGAAGACTACAGAGAACGGTTTGGACTGCTGAATGGACTATCGGTGCCCCCTGCCCACCCTTCAAGAACTGTATACATCCAGAGTGAGGAAAAGGGCTCAGAAAATCCCTCACATCCAAGTCATCCCCCTTTTGCCATCTGGCCGGCGCTACAGAGCCCCAAATACCAGGACAGCCAGGCACAAGAACAGTTTCTTTATGTTTTCTTTATTTTTCAAATATATTTTTTTTAAAATTTTTTGTATTATTTATATTTACATATGTGTATTTTTTATTCTCATCTTATTTTTATTGTCTGTGTGTCTTTGTGTGATTTCTTAAGAAAGAATGATTGTGTGGCCTTTTCTCATTGGGAACCACCGGTAATAAGGTGATGATAAGAGTTGAATTACATTTCCATTTGGACATTTAATAGACGCTCCCTGGGTCCTGTAATGCAGGTCGGAGGTTAAACATGATCAAGGCATATGGAGCTATGTGCTAGATTTCTAACCAAAGTAACTCCCCAGTAGTCAGAGGACCCTCATGCAATCCTTTGCGAAGACTGCGATGCAACTGAGTTGAAGTGTATGCATACTGAATTATACTGTAAATGGCATTTATCTATTGCAAATGGCAGAACTTGACATATGGACCAAGTGCTTGTTAGATCACAATACCGAGTCTGACCTCATCAAAAGGTGCAGCCCTATTTCCTATCATCTGTTGTGCTTTTACTTTTGTTTCTGCTGAAGTGAAAGTATTTTAGACAGGGGAAAAGCAGGGATCCTCAAATCTGGCCCACGAGATCCACTTTCCTGCAGAGTTTAGCTGTAACCCTAATCAAACACACCTGAGCATGCTAATCAGAGTCTTCAGGATCATTAGAAAATCACAGACAGGTGAGTTTGATCAGGGTTGGAGCTGAACTCTGCAGCAGATTGGCCCTCCAGAGAAAGATTTGAGGAACCCTGCCGTAAAGTATATTATAGTTATGTAAAGATTTCTTTTGAGGATAGATATTTCACAAAAACTTCATTAGCATAGTTAGACTTGCATGGCTCTATGTTTGCCCTTGAATACAGGTACCTAGAATAGGCTTAGAATACATCCGTGTAAGTCACACCAAACTGCTTTCGGTTTTCTATCAGATCATAAAGTACAAGAGGGCTTCCTGATTTACATTACACATCCTCTTAATGTGCATAACCACAAGAATTTGTTTATGTTTTGCATAAACAAGCAGTATTGTGAAGACACTTCCTTCTCACCATCCTGTACATGTGATTTATCTGTTGGTTAAGTTATTAAACTTTAATTTTGCCTTGTTGAACATGTCATGAAATACCTTTCTTTTACACATCAGAAATAAGAATGTTTTGAAATTGTTTTGCTTCATGAATGGCTGATCCCTCTTCCATATAGCACCTGTGGATTCAATGATACAATTTGCTGCATATACAGATGGTACTCATCAAGAATAATACTTCTACCGCCGCCGTTGCTGCAGCAGCAACATTGGAAATGTGTATTTGCTGCTTTTTACCGCTAAGCGGTGCTTTAACCACAGACTTTGAAAAGTTAAAAGTGAAAAAATGAACCCGTTGGAGCACATTGCGTCACATATTGCATTGCACTCTCGTTGATGGCTGCGGTAGTGGATAAATTGGTTGCAGTTGGTCTATAATCTGCGATAGACTAGTTAAAATAATTCATATTCACAGAAGCAAATTTAGTACTTTAATGCATTTGTTATTCAGAATGAACTCGAGCAGCATATACTGTACTAGTAATTGACAGCGAGTCTGCTTACGTTTTACTCTGTTACACAATATAATGTGTTTTAAATTTACAAATTGAACAGGTGTGCAGTATTATTTATATTATTGAATAATATGTTACAATACCATAAAATAAAGAAAAAGGTGAGCAACCCAGACAGTAGGACTTGGATAACACTGGGAAGCGTGCCCTTCCTCTTAGAAGAGGCCGGGTATGTCTCACTCGTCCTTAAAAGTGAAGCTGCGGGCTGTATGATCGCCCCCTGGTGGCTGGCTGCAGTACAGGTCATAAACCCCGCCCTCTCCATGTAAACGAATGGGACTCCAGTCAAAATAAAAAAAAATAATTACACTTCCAATACAATTTTCCGAAATATGGTTTTGGTCATTTAAGGTAATTGTTACCACGCTGATATATGTTCAATTGTTCATTCTTGTGATACGTTTGATTTTAGCTAGTAATTTGATGCTATAAAAATGGGGCGTGTTGTTATGGTTGATTGGGTCTGCGGGAGTTTGGGCGGGAGTTTGATTCCATG
Organism: Acrossocheilus fasciatus; assembly: GCA_036784905.1. NCBI lineage: Eukaryota > Metazoa > Chordata > Actinopteri > Cypriniformes > Cyprinidae > Acrossocheilus > Acrossocheilus fasciatus. The sequence goes on from CM071940.1 coordinate 48,489,951, forward strand.
GCTCCACCTCTCGACTCTACTGCGCAGACTCGGGCTCCAAACGAACCTCTACTGCGCAGACTCGGGCTCCAAATGACGTCATTTACTCAAGATGGCAGCAGCCATACTGAGATGTATTCGCTTCACTTTTCTATAGTGGATGGAAGCGGAGATGCGTCGTCCATCTTTTTTACAGTCTATGGAAGAGGCACACTGCAGAGTCAGCTCCTCCCAGAGGGGGTTAAGTGGCATGTGAAGTAACCCCGTAGGGCCCTATTGCACATGGAAGTCTCTGAGATGGCACAGGCTGCATCATTAGAGATGGCAGAACGTGGTCTGCCAGGGGAAACACGGCTCTAATAAGCATACCGTGAAATACACATATGGGATCCCGGCAGGGTGATCTGTATTTGCATGCATATGTATGCGAGCATGTATTTGTGTGTGTGTGTGTGTGTGTGTGTGTGTCATTGTAACTAGGGTTGGGGAAGGAAGCATACAACTGAAATAGCATCATAATAGATTGATAACAGATATAAGTAGAGTAAAAAAAAACATAAATACATAAATATAGAAATAGAAATAAATAAAGACTAATAATAATAATAATAATAATAATAATAATAATAATAATAATAGAGACAACAAATGTTATTAGCAACAATAATAACTATAATAATGTTAATCATAATGATAGTAATAATAATAAAAATATTGACTGCGTTTACATGTGCACGAATATTGCAATTATTTCCAATAATCAGAGTAAGGACTTAATCGCATTTTGATGTTTACATGTCAAGAGCAAAGCTCTTACTCCCGTTTACATGCAATTTCCATTATTCTTATTATTCGCTAAGAATTGTGGTTAATTTTTTTACTGCCATTATTCACATACCCCACTGGACAGCACAAATGATGGACTCAGAAAGAGCAGTGTTACTGGTCGCTGTTTTAATTTATTTACGTCTAATGCATAATAATTTTGTATGGCTGTATTCCACGCTTTTTCGGCGCCATAGAAATGTGATGTAATTTGTTTGCCTACGCTGCCGTCGCGTTCTGGATGAGGGTAAGGAACAGAGACTGCTGGCAGCTTGTTGTGTTTTCCTCAGAACGCGATGCTTTCTTCCCCTCCATCGTTTCTAATCTCCGTATTATTACAGGTGCGTGTCACGTTATTCATATATGTCACAAGCGCATGCGCACTTTGGTCAGAGCGGCAATACTGCGATTAAGGTGTTTACATGCGATTAAAATCGGCGTACGCCACCTATGTTAATACGATTATTCCTGCTGCGATTATGAGCTTAATCGCATTATTTAGATCGAAGTATTGCGTTTACATGAGGTAAAGCATAATCGCAATATCACCAAAATCTCATTATAATCGCATTAAGAGGGTCCATGTAAACGCACTTAATGATTTCATCAAAACTGGGGTGGGGTGGAGTACAACTGTCACGGATCGGCCAGGCCCTGCTCCCCACCAATCACAACGATCCACATCGCCAGAGTTCTAATCACGCTCACCTGCACCTCATCACCTCAGTCATCAACTCCAGCATATAAGCTCTCACATCGGTCACTCTCATCGTCCGATCTCGTAAATACGACGTGGACTCTACTCCCTAAAAGCAGTGTGCTGAGTATACACTTTACCAAGCAATACTTACCCTTTGTGCCTTACCTCCTGTCTCTGCTCCTTGTGTCCTCCTCTCCTCCTAGATCATCTGTCTCTGTGATTAGTTTGTCTCAGAAGATTCCCTCGTCTCGTCTTCCCCGCTACTCTGTAGAAGAGAGAATCATCACCATCTGTCTCATCCCTCATCTGAGCTCACCATTGAAGTCTTGTACTCCCCTCCTGTCGTCAGTCCATTGCTACACATCTCATCCTGTTCAATAAACACTGTACTGTCACTTACCTCTGTGTCCGGCCATATATGTTACAACAACGAAGAGGGCAAGTATAAATAATAATATTAATAATATTAGTATTTGATTATAAATTAATAATTGGGGGGGGGAGGGTGCCTCTGATCCCACCGTGGCTACGACATATCAGACCTTAATTCCCCAGCCCATGTCACACCCCACGGGGGGTGCCAGGGAAGGATGCTGCTAGGCAACAGGGCCCAGGGCATGCGTGAGTCTATGGCTGCAGAATCAAATCATAGGCTACTATAAAATCATACATACTAGGCTATCATAGTTGGGTTTTTCCCAAACTATAATTCCTGACTACAGTGTTTGAAATAGTGTAAAACATTTTGAATATGAGGGGCAATTCATTGTATTTAAATTTCTTACGGCACGATGATGTTTTCATGCTCTATATAAAACAATAAAAGTAATATGAGTGTACACTGTAACATGATGAATGCTACGAGTCTAAGTATGTTTAGTACATGTTTATTATTAATAGCCTACTCTGTTCAGAAATAGATTTTAATAGTGTGCTAAACAATAATAATTCGTTTCTCAGATATAAAATGTATTTTCTTTATTATATATATATATATATATATATACACACACACAGATGCTCCTGATGACTTTCTTCAAACTGTTTTCCTCTGAGAGCGCTGTACCAACATCAGATGTTAAACTACACTGATATCCTATGTTAAAACAAACTCCTTGACTACTGATTATGTTATGAATGACTACCGGTCCAAACTTTTTGAACAGTAAGATTTTTAATGTTTTTGTAAAGAATTATCTTCTGCTCAACAAGCCTTTAAGTCCAAAATACATAAAGTTGTATTTGTTAAAGCAGTAATATTGTGAAATATTTTTACTATTTAAAATAACTGCTTTCTTTTTGAATATATTTTAAAATGTAATTTATTCCTGTGATCAAAGCTACATTTTGAGCATCATTACTACTCCAAGTGTAACAATATACACTATACCATTCAAAAGCTTGGAGTCAGTATATATAGAAATTAAAACTTTTATTTAGGACACAAGTGATTATAAAGACATTTATCATGTTACAATTGATGCTGTTCTTCTGAACTTTCTATTCATCAAAAAAACCTGCAAAACCTCAGCTCTTTTCAAAATAATAATAATTATAATAACTGTTTTTTTTTAGCAGCAAATCAGAATATTAGAATGATTTCTGAAGGATCGTGTGACTGGAGTAATGATGCTAAAAAGTCAGCTTTGATTGTTCCTAATAAACTGTTTAACTGCACTTGCAAGTGAATCTCATGTTATTTTGTGTGATAGCTAAATATATTCTTAATAACCTACTAACAAAAAAAATAAATAAATAAATAAATATATATATATATATATATATATACACAGGTGCTTTTGATGATATAATTAGAATATCATCAAAAAGTTGATTTATTTCTATAATTCCATTCAAAAAGTGAAACTTGTATATTATATTCATTCATTACACACAGACTGATATATTTCAAATGTTTATTTCTTTTAATTTTGATGATTATAACTGACAACTAAGGAAAATCCCAAATTCAGTATCTCAGAAAATTATAATATTACTTAAGACCAATACAAAGAAAGGATTTTTAGAAATCTTGGCCAACTGAAAAGTATGAGCATGTACAGCACTCAATACTTAGCTGGGGCTCCTTTTGCCTGAATTACCGCAGCAATGCGGCGTGGCATGGAGTCGATCAGTCTGTGGCACTGCTCAGGTGTTACGAGAGCCCAGGTTGCTCTGATAGTGGCCTTCAGCTCTTCTGCATTGTTGGGTCTGGCATATCGCATCTTCCTCTTCACAATACAATTATACAATAAGGTCAGGTGAGTTTGCTGGCCAATTAAGAACAGGGATACCATGGTCCTTAAACCAGATACTGGTTGCTTTGGGAGTGTGTGCAGGTGCCAAGTCCTGTTGGAAAATGAAATCTGCATCTCCATAAAGTTGGTCAGCAGCAGGAAGCATGAAGTGCTCTAAAACTTCCTGGTATACAGCTGCATTGACCTTGGACCTCAGAAAACACAGTGGACCAACACCAGCAGATGACATGGCACTCCAAACCATCACTGACTGTGGAAACTTAACACTGGACCTCAAGCAACGTGGATTGTGTGCCTCTCCTCTCTTCCTCCAGACTCTGGGACCCTGATTTCCAAAGGAAATGCTAAATTTACTTTCATCAGAGAACATAACTTTGGACCACTGAGCAACAGTCCAGCTCTTTTTGTCTTTAGCCCAGGCGAGACGCTTCTGACGCTGTCTGTTGTTCAAGAGTGGCTTGACACAAGGAATGCGACAGCTGAAACCCATGTCTTGCATACGTCTGTGCGTAGTGGTTCTTGAAGCACTGACTCCAGCTGCAGTCCACTCTTTGTGAATCTCCCCACATTTTTGAATGGGTTTTGTTTCACAATCCTCTCCAGGGTGCGGTTATCCCTATTGCTTGTACACTTTTTTCTACCACATATTTTCTTTCCCTTCGCCTCTCTATTAATGTGCTTGGACACAGAGCTATGTGAACAGCCAGCCTCTTTTGCAATGACCTTTTGTGTCTTGCCCTCCTTGTGCAACGTGTCAATGGTCGTCTTTTGGACAACTGTCAAGTCAGCAGTCTTCCCCATGATTGTGTAGCCTACAGAACTAGACTGAGAGACCATTTAAAGGCCTTTGCAGGTGTTTTGAGTTAATTAGCTGATTAGAGTGTGGCACCAGGTGTCTTCAATATTGAACCTTTTCACAATATTCTAATTTTCTGAGATACTGAATTTGGGATTTTCCTTAGTTGTCAGTTATAATCATCAAAATTAAAAGAAATAAACATTTGAAATATATCAGTCTGTGTAATGAATGAATATAATATAGAAGTTTCACTTTTTGAATGGAATTAGTGAAATAAATCAACTTTTTGATGATATTCTAATTATATGACCAGCACCTGTATGTGTATATATATATATATATATATATATATATATATATATATATATATATATATATATATATAAGGAGGCGAAAGGAAAATCTGAAAAAAAAATTTTTTTAAATTAATTAATAACCCAGTTAGCACACGTACGTCTGCAAGATGTCTGTTAAAGATCTGTTGATCTGGAAAGCATCTGCTGTCTACAAACGTCTGACAGACGTCTGTAAGATGTCAGTTTTACATACATTCTAAATCAAAAACATCTTAAAGACATCTAATAGACGTCTATTTGACATCTAAAAGGAGACGTCCAATAGACGTCTTGCAGATGAGCAAACACTCTAAAAAATACATCTTGCAGATGTAAATGCAGATGGCAAATAGACGTCTCCTAGATGTGCGTGTGCTATCAGGGAAATAAATACACACATATACAGGGTAAGTGTGCCGTGTGGGTGGGCCGGGTCCCTGACCTGGGCTGCACTACACATCTCACTTTTTTAATGCATCACAAACTAGCTGAGACAACAAACATCAAAAACATAATTAAGTAAATAAATAAATCGATATATAAGTGTGGCATGTAGGTAGTCGCTGGGGATGGTTGATGTTTGGGGAGATGGGGGTGCCATCTTTCCCTGGCACCCCCGTTGGGGCATGACATGGGCTGGGGAGTTAAGTTCTGATATGTTGTAGCCATGGTGGGACCCCCCCCCCAATTATTAAACATTTATTAATTTATAATTCAATACTAATATTATTCATATTATTATTTTTACTTGCCCTCTTCATTGTCCTCCACCGTTTCCCAGTTTTGATGAAATCATTACCATCACTATTATTATTATTTATTATTATTATTATGGTTATTATTGTTGCTAATAACATTTGTTGTCTCTTATTATTATTATTATTATTATTTGTCTATTTATTAAAAAAAATACACTACTTATATTTGTTATCAATCTTTTAAGATACTATTTCAGTTGTATGCTTCCTCCTCCAACCCTAGACACAATGACACACACACACACACACACACACACACACACGTTTGTTTTTGTGAAAAGTGGGGACTCTCCATAGGTGTAATGGTTTTTATACTGTACAAACTGTATGTGATATTGTCCTACACCAATCCTACACCTAAACCTACCCCTTACAGGAGACTTTCTGCTATTTCAGATTTGCAATACACTCCATTCTGTGTGATTTATAAGCGTTTTGAAAAGTGGGGACATGGGGTAATGTCCTGAAAAGTCACCTTCTCCTTGTAATACCAAATTATACAAATCTATGTCCTGATTTGTCACAAAAAAGCGTGCACACACACACACACACACACACACACACACATGCATGCTCACAGACATATGAATGCAAATACAGGAGTTAATGAGAACAGACTTGTAATGTTGGCTATCAGTATATATATGTTTGTTTGTCCAAGTGATTCTATATTTTGGCATATGTAAATATTGTCACCTTCTTTACTTAGTTTTTTATTATTATTATTATTATATGTTATATGTTTGGTCCATGGGGTTCTGTATTTGGTACATGTAAACATTATCACATTCTTTACTTGCATAAAAAAAAAGAAAGAAAAAATAAATAGGGAAGGGGTGTGTGTGGGCATATATTGTTTGTGTAATATCAGCATAACTTGCTCAACCTCAACCTCAAGCCAGGACATTTCAAAAGAAAGTACAGCTCTTTCCTCTCAGGAGGGGCCTGGGCAGGAGATGGAGAAGAAAACTTCTATCAAACTATTTCATTAGTGGTGCCAGCCAAATGCAAAACATCACTAATGAAATCCACCATAGCTCTTCTGGTTTCAGGACCTGAGCTAGGCCACTGCTAGTACCTATTACAAGAGGATGCCCTACAATTTATGATGAAAAAAATGTACAATGTTTAAATATTATATATCACTGTAGAGCTGTGAACGCCTCCTTTGCAATTAGCCTAAGTTGAGTATTGCTGTTTCTTGTTCAGAAATAAAGAGGTCAAAATGAGCAGCTCATTTCAGGCCTTGATCCAAGCCACTGCTGATGCTGTGTAAAAGTGGTTGTTAAAAATGCTCTGCATGCAGGCAATCACATATATAAACTGTATATAAAGAGTTCATTTGCATAAATGGATAACTCCTTTTTTTCCCTAGCAAAAGCAGATAACTCCACGTTTCATGTTTCACAGTTAAACAAAAACACTTGTTTAATCTTTAATCTCCTCAGCTGACAATGTAGATGCCTGACAAACTTTGTTATTGTGATTACATTCAATACAGGGAGCTTTTGCAACATGTGTTTATGGTTCAGAACGTGGTATATGTGGAGAATAACGCACGACAGTCAGTTCATTTTTTTTTTTAAATGTGCCGTTTATCGTTTTTTGCAAATTAACTCTTCATATGAAAACAATCTTCTCTTCTTAATCCACGTGATTTGGATTGAATATCTGCAAAGATCAAATTTAAATAAACTAAAACATGTAACGGGAGTCAGAGGTCAGTCTGAAAACACAATTAAAAACTTAATACATTTATCAAGCTAATAATATACCAGATCAAAACTGTCGTGTGTGTGTGTGTGTGTGTGGTTGTCTGGGCAGATATTGATTGTGTAATATATTGTAATACTTCCTAAATCTCAAGCCAAGACATTTCAAAAGAAAGTACAGTTCTTTCTTCTCAAGAAGGGTGTATGCAGGAGATGAAGAAGAACACTTTTATCAAAATGTTTCATTAGTGCTGCCAGCCAAAGGCAAATCATCACTATTGTAATCTTCTGTACTTATTATTATTATTCTTATTGTTAAGGGCCAAGCACCAAAGGTGTGATGCCACCTATTGTCTCTGTTAGTTTTTATCTCCCTACTTTAAAATACTGTTCCAACTGAATCATTACTATCCTCAAACATCAATGATGTACCTGTAAGTCATTACTAGAGTTATCATAATCTTAACTTTAATTCTGTTCTAAATAATTAGTAATTCCTTTTGAAGTATTTGGTAATACTTAAGTCATTATTAGTGGATAACCATTAGCTTCACTTTAGAATAAATGACACATTTTGCATTATTCACATTAAGAACCTGTATATAGTAGTTCTTCCTCTGGGAAGTATGAAAAAATCGTTTTTGTTGTTTGTTAATTATGTAATAAATAAAAAGAAAAAAAGAGATTGAATATAAAAAGAATAGAGAAAGCTAGTGTTAGAGGCCTTAAAAAAGAAAAGAGAACCAGCAGTTAGAAAACAAATAGTGTCTCTTAAAGGGTCAAGTGTTTTTTTTTTTTTTTTTTTTAAATAAATAATTTTATTTTTAAATGAAAAAGAAAACAAATAGATAAAGTAGAATTAGAATAGAGAGTGCTGGAGTTAGAGAATCAAATAAAGATTAAAGAGATGTGTTTTTAGCCGATTCTTGAAGATGGCTGCTCGGATTGAGTTGTCAGTTTGATTGAACAGTATCATAAAGTGTTACCCAAAATAGTTTAAGTAAGTTTGATTTCATTTAAGTACCTAATTTCATTATAACTTTACTTGAGATCATCCACACATTTGACATAATTATGTCCCTCCGATGAAAAGATTCATCAAAGATGTTCATGTTTCAAAAAGTTAACAGCAAAAAATCATCGCCAAAGTAATCCATATGAATTGCGTGGTTTCCTCCAAGCGCCCTAAAGAGACACGATCGCTCTATATAATACTGTTTAAATTTAGACTTATATTCACATTCAAGGGACATTTGCACGCACATCATATCTGATTTACTAAGCTCTCTGCTGCGAGCTCATTATCATACGAACCAATCAGAGCCTTTCAATGGCTCTGGAACCAATCAGGTTTAGTCTGTGTTGTTTGAATTTAAACACAAATAAAGGTTTTTTTTGTTTGTTTGTTTTCAGATATGATGTTGAATCCTTGTGGGAATTTCAGAATGTATTAGAAAATAAAGGCATCAAGCTTGAACAAATTTATAAACACCTAGCTTATAACAATTAATGTATCATGTAATGAACAACAGCCTAATCACCCAAAGTAGCATAACCCATATTAAACAACATATTTTAAATATTGCAATGGTTAATAATATTTGACAAAGGTTTGTAGATTGTAAATGTTAAAAATGTTTTTTCAAAATATCATACTTTTCCAAATATTAAAATTGTAAATACATAAATATTTAAAATATAACCATGTGTAGGCCTACTCCAATATAAAGTACATTAAAAACCTACTAAATATGTAATCATTTTGTTATGTTCTTACTCAAATTACACATAAAATATACTTTAGTAAGGGTAACATAAGTAGCCTATGTTTTCTGTAAATACACTAAATTGTCACTAAAATTATGCTTGTAACTAAGAATATATTTATTACCAACGTATTTCTAGTATACTTTTATAAATACATTAAAAATATGCTTGTGTTTAGCATATTTCTTAGAAGTATAACTAAGCATATTTAATACAAAAGTACTTCTAGTATACTTTTTAGAAATATATTAAAATGCAATTCAGTATATTTGTAATGCACTTCAAATAAGCATGTTGGGAATACAAATGTATTATAAACATACTACTTGAATTTCAAGTATATTTTTAATGCTACGTCTTTTTCACCTGGGCTGGGTTTGCAGATTTTGTAATTAATGCTCTTTAATGCTCCATAATTAAAATTTGATGACTCACAATTAGAATTTGACTAATCAGTGCAAATTTTAAATATCTGCATTTAGAATTTGACTGGTAAGAAAGATACCTACGATTTGAGATACCTATAAAACACTTTGACTAGTCAAAACTGAATTTAAGTTATCTGTAATGATGTCTTTACATGATCTTTAACACTCTGGTGTTGTTCAGTCATTTTAGACAGAATTTTTTTTTTTTTTAGAAATGTAAAAAAAAAATTGCTACTTTATCGGAATGGTACGAAACTTGATGACTTTTATGGCAGTCACTATGTGACCACAAAAAAAAAAAAAAGGTAACACTTTATAATAACTGCACACTATGAATCATTAGGTAAGCATTAGTAAATAGTCAGTTCATCCTTTATAAAGCATTGTCCCAACATTAATAGTCATTAGTAAGCAGTTTGTAAATACAGCTATAAATGCCTTGTTCTTGATTTATAAGCATATCTATTACAAACGAGATTTAAAGGCTCAGTTATCTTCCTAACAGAAAAAAATAAACAAACACATCACAGAGGGATACAGAACTCAAAAATATTTATTTCAAGATGAAAAAAAAATGAAACTGTCAAACTGTACACTTTAATTTTTCTTTTTAGTTGTACAGTTGTACAGTATCATTTTTGCATCTTGAAAAAATATTTCTGTGTTCTGTATCCCTCGGTGTTGTGTTTGTTTAACTTGTCTGTTTGGAAGATAAATGAGCCTTTAAATCTCCTTTGTAAATGCTTTATAAGGTATGAATAGTCCTCACTTTAGATGAGCTCACAAAAATAGATGGCTGGCAACTACTAAATGTTTTATAACTACCTGACTTAATCATGAATTACAGCAGGAATATGTGTTAATAAAGCATTTATTAACACACTGAGCAACTATGATCATGTGTCTAAATAGTAAGATTTATAAATGTACTGTTAAATAGTTTATTAATCATTTACTTACACTTTCTAAATAACCTTATGAACCACTGACAACAACTAAATAACTGGTTTGTAAATAACGTAATTATTAATGATCAATTTATCATTTCTAAATTAAGTATGAAAATACAATTATTAAACATTATAGATATGCTCAAGAACAAAACATTTATAACTGTTTTTTATAAACTGCTTACTAATGCCTATTAATTTTGTAACAATGCTTTATAAATAATAAATTGACTATTTACTAATGATTAACTAATGATTCATAGTGTGCCGTTATTATAAAGTGTTACCAAAAAAAAAAAGTGGACTTGATTCAAAAAAGCTAAATGGTCATAAAAAAAATATAGTCACACTTGTGACCACCAATGACCACCACTGGAAATGAAAAAATGCAAAAATCTGACAATACAGAGAATTTTTGTGTGTGTACAATCTACAAATCACCCATGATGCACAAAAAATGTCCACAGCAATGAAGGGGTGAAACTCCAAAATATCAAGAGTGCAAAACAGACACACTAACCGTGGCTGTAACAATATGGCAAAATTGAGCCAGAAGACTCAAACAAGAGGTTGAAATCAGACTGTTTAATTTCTGATAAAGCATTCCTGTTTATTTTTGTTATATATTTTTTAACTTTGATGTTGCGTGTAATGAAATCTTTCTCTGTGTTCAGATTTTTACTATAGTAAAATTAATACAAAAACTGACATTTCAAAGCAACATTAAAAAAACAAAAAACAAAATCTAAACCTTTACAAAACATTGTCTTTGAGAATGTCTAAATATGTATCTAAATTCATAACTTAAAAAATTAAAATGTATGTAAAATGTAAAATGTACACTGATTTTACTGAAAAGAAAAAAAGTTAAATTTCAGGCGTCCGGTCACCACAAACAACACAAGACTCAAATGAACAATACCAGAGGGTTAACTGCCTCATCACACATACTCAAAGGTTAATAGAGAAATCTATAACTCAGTTAGGACTAGTCAAAATTATTTTTCTACATACCAAATATTCTGCTTTAAATGATGTGCAAAAAAATCAGGTTAATGCCATATTTATTTAACAAGGCTGTGAAGAATAGAAGTAAAAGAATATAAGAATTACAGTTAAACAAACATGTTTTACAGTTATCAAGTAAAATATCATCATAAATTATTGCATCATGTGCATTTTATTCTCTTCATAAAATTACATGCTCTGTCAAGAACAACAATATATTGAAGCCACAACCATTATTTTGGGCTGTAACTCTGACACACAAGACATCCAATTGTGAATCTAGTAACATTCACTTAAGCATTTATTTATCATTAGAATTTGCACGCTGTCAAAGTTTACATCATGATTGCGGCAAAGGAATTTTGCCATCGAGTTCATAGTATTGATCGTGAGAGGACTCACTGGATTTAACTGCAAATGTACTGTGACGGATCGGTGGCCCTCCCCCTCATCATCATCACCACCCCGTCCCTTATTCGCCGCCCTTCACCAGGCTCCCGACTGGAGTGGGTGGATGAGAGGAGGGGCGTGGGATTAACGTGGGCTGGCGGCATGTGATGAGGCACAGCTGGACTGAATTAAGCCTCATCACCGCCGCCGTTAAATGCCGAGTGCGCCTCTCCTCGGGAGACCGGTCTCTTCCCCCGTGCATGCACACTGGTGTCCTCGTGGGTCCAGGAAGGGTGCGCTGAGGGACATCGCGCCGCCGAGGATGTGAGCCGTGGAACCTCGAGAGTCGTCGTGCAAGCCGCACCCGTGTTACGGCCGTCGGGCCAGAATGCCGGGCCGTTCCATCCCGCTAAATGTCCATAAGTGGTACAGGAAGAGCCGCCGCTCCAGAGAAGCCGCCGCCCCTCGTGCCCCGGGCCGCGGGAGCGTGTGCGGCCACCGGACTCCGCCCCTTGCCTGGACCCTTCCCCCTTTGGAACACTGCCCTCCTACACGAGCCCCGCAGCACAACGAGGACACCAGATCCCCCCCTTCTTTGGACACTTCTTTCCCCTGGACACTTTTATTTTATTATTTTTGTTCAATAAAAACCTCTCCGAGGCCTGACGCCACACCCACTGTGTCTGTCGTTGGCTCCTCCCGTCACAGTACATAACATATCATTCTGGTGGAAAAGTACTCCACTCACCCACTTTCATTAAATTTTAATGTCTAATACATTTTTAGAACTCTGTAAAATCCTGAAAAGGATCCCACTGCAAAACAACTTTTAAAAAAATACTAACAATAAACATATGTGTTTGTGTCACATGCTTAATGTTTGGAGAGAGTTGGAAACTCCTTTCCAAACTTGAGCACCAAACAGTGAATCACGGTGAAGTGTCTTCAGATACACGGTTGTGGAACCAGAGCATAGAAATGTTCATCCCTGGTATTGTCCTTGGCAATATGGCACAGAAAGCCATCTCGTGTGTTGAAAAGCTTCCCTACAAGGCCATCACTTTTTCCACTATAGGGTGACAAAGAACACAATTACAGACATACATAACATAGCCTTACATTTTAATACATTATTTCTGAGATGGATGTAATTCTTTTTCAGTTAAAGGCTGCAAACTCCAACTTTTCACAAAGGATACTTTTATGCAAGAATTATGATTTGTACTGACACTAACCTACACACATAGTATTTGACTCCCTGAAACCTCACTGATTTGTCATATGAGACCATGTTCCGCTGTTCCCCCTCCACCCATTTCCAACCACTTCCTCCACAAGGATCAACCAGAACCTGCAGATAATTTAAAGTGATTTCTGAATAATGAGAGACATCATCTCCCTCACTGCTGAATGGTAACTGTCCTGCATGTATTTGTTAACTGTAGTGTTTAAAATACAGAAATAATGTGCTGCTCTACCTCATAGTTGTTGGCCAGATACTTGCTCCAGTTGTATTCATAATTACAGCGTTGATCCTTTACAAACCCACTGTGCCACCCGCTGTCAGGTCCAATGGCTTTGCACACCGCAAGTTGGGTTTTAGAACGAACAGCATCTGTAAACCACAAGGATTTATGGGTTAATAAAGCTCAGTTATTTTTAAGGAGGTTTTTTTTAGCTTGAATATGCAATTCTGTTGTCCTAGATGAGCACATCACAGAGGATCTGCTTTTCAGTCCATTGCATTGTAATTCCATTAATTCTTCTGCGTCGTCGTGCAGTACACATGTGGGCCGCTAGTCCGTAGTGTCCACGGGCATGTTGCTTGTGAACCCGCAGTATCATGGACAAAGCCGAAGAAGAAGCGGCTCGTCGGAGAAGCATAGCCGTGACGGCGGCAAATAAATATCAAATTATTAAATCATTATTTAAATCTACAAAAAGGAGACAACAACGGAACAGGAGAAGATGGCATTCTTTCAATCTCCGCAAGGACGCATACCACGGCAGATCAACATTGTTTGTCGCAGACAACTAGTGATGTATAATGCTACGTAGTATAATAAATGATAAGACACTTGTTCTTTGCTTTGTTTTATTTTAAATAAGAAGGTGTAAATTTACAGCGCTCATAAACACACACAAAACTCAAGTGCATATGGAGGGAGACGTTCTAGCGGACCAATCACAGCGCTTGTGGTCCGCGTAGAATTGACGCGCTGTTAGATTTTTGGAGAGGTGCACGTCAGGTACGGCGTAGCTTACGGCGCAGGCCTGCGAGTCTCTGCGTAGGCTACGGCATAGGTTCGACGCAGAAGTATAATTTGGGCTTTACTGAGTACACGCGTAATGTAATGACTGTTTAATTCATACTGGAAGCCGGAGGGCGCCCTTGCACAGAAACTCCGGAGTAATACCAATGACTTTGGTAATACTATTGAGGACACTCGATCACAAAATCCCTAATATGGACAAAGGTATCCAGTAATCACTGAATAAAATGCACAACAGAGATAGATACATTTTAACTGATGAAATTTGAAGACAATAAACATACGATTGCACAAAATATATGGTTTATCTGTGTTCTTCAAGTGGCATAGCCTTTATCACTGTATATAATACCATCATTCTGTAATATGAAATCACGTCTGGTCACAAAAAGAAGTTATTTCAACACTCAACTATGTTATTAAGTTAATTTGGAGAAAAAGCATGTCAATAAATTATATCTTTGTTGAAAAAGGGGGAAAGGGAAGTGGTGTTTGGCGACCCATACTCGGAATTTGTGCTCTGCATTTAACCGACGCAAGTGCACACACACAATAGTGAACACACACCTGGAGCAGCGGGCAGCCAATGCTGCGGCGCCCGGGGAGCAGCTGGGGGTTCGGTGCCTTGCTCAAGGGTCTCACCTCAGTCATGGTACTGAGGGTGGAGAGAGTGCTGGTTATTCACTCCCCTCACCTACAATCCCTGCCAGACCTGAGACTCGAACCCACGGCCTCCGGGTTACAAGTCTGACTCTCTATCCATTAGGCCATAACTGACACATTGGACAACAAGTTTGTAAACAGGCTCATACTCATGCAAAATTGTATCGCAAACATGCAACTGTAGTAATGTCACATTTATTCAGACTGATTTTTTGTACACTGTACAACCAAATCAGCTCCTTGTTTAGCGATAAACTCCTCAATTTCATGTCCTCCTTCTGTGATGTTGCTCCGCACTGTCGCATACAGAAATGTGTCAACAACTACACTTTATTGCGGGAAGACTAATTCTTACTGTGGGGAGAATTTTCACCGGTATGTAGAACCTGGTCGAAAAGAGCACACACATATAATCTCAACTCAGCACATTCCACAGAGTTTCCCTCTCCACGCCGAGCCGTACAATTAACAAATGACCAACACAACGCCCCAATTCTCTGACTATCGTCCGGCCGTACTCTCCTTATCACCTTGAGAGACTCGTAAACCATGATAAGTTTGAGGATTAAATGTCTGCGCTACATCTGCATGGATTCAAGAACAAATAACTGCTTATTTGGAGAGGTTCCAGAGTCAGAGCGCTCATGGACTCATATCAGTCCGATAAAAACAGACACCCAACTTTGCATAGTGCTGGAAAAACTTGGCTGGAAAACTTGGGCTTTGCTTCCCCTGATCGCGCTGTGAAGCACTCGCAGACTTAACATCAAGCTGATCATCTAAAAGAACTAAAACACTTCGTCAACTTCTCACTGAAGAAACTGTTAGAACTTGAAGCTACGCAAACGAACTCTGAGCAGAACTTCTAGTGAGCGCGTCACTTTCAACGTTACAAAGAAACCACCGAAGGTGTTCCCCCAGTGACGCCACACAAGGACCACACCAGCAGCCAATCAAGTCTCGGGATTCCCTCAAGCAACCATTCAGGGAACGAGCAGCCTTCAACTCAACTTAAAGCAAGTAAACAACAAACAATCGCCGTGTCTTGCTGAGCTGGTTTGAATGAATCTTTAAGAGTAAAGTCAAAGCCTCTGTTTGTGACGTCCTCAGGTCTTAGAACCTTTAACTTTCTTAAAATTGCAGTCCTCTTGCCAGAACGTGTGTATGTGTGTGTATGTGTTTTGTTAGTATTGTATCAGAATAGCAAATAAACTCTCGTTGCATTTATAAAGAGTGGGCTGGTGCTGTGTTTTTCAAGCCAAAGATCGTGTTACGTGTTGCTCAAAATTCCAAATGAATTCTGTATTATTATCGTGGCCACGAAATAAACAGAATTGTTAAAATATACAGGTTTAATGCTCGCTGGACGAGTCGTTAAGAAAGTATAAATTATACATTTTGATTAATACCAATTAATCAGATTAATAGCGAATCTCTATGATTCGATTTCCTAAAGCTAAAATTCAAAATAAAAGCTTAAATAAAAGATCAATATTACAGGTATATCGCAAATTATAAGATATCGCCCATCCCTAATCAGTATAATCTAATGCAAGTATATGTGAAGTAAAAGAGTTTGCATACTGCTGGGGACTTCTCTGGTCTGAACCCACTGGAGGTCCTGACTCCTGCAGCCCTCGTATGGGTCTCCTTTCCACGGCCCCACACAGCTGCAGCTCCTGTCACGATTGGAGGAGGAGCATTTGGCGTTCACTCCACAGGGTTTAACTAAGCATGCGTCAAGACACATGTTATGGCACTCGCAGATTACTTGTGTGGTGGGTTTACATTCTCCATCTTTACAATTCATGTCTGAGCAGAAACAGCTGTATAGAAGCAGATTAAGGATTGTAAGGAATGTCTTCACAGTAGCCATGACGGCTTAACCTGTTAAAAAAAATGTATTAAGAGTAATTAGAAGCATTGAATATGTAGCTTAGTGTCTTAAACTTAGTGGCTTATTTCACAGTCTGTTCATAAAGCCATCCACTGTTTGTTCTTTGCTGTTAAAGCTGCACTACTGAGGATTTCTTATTTTATTGAGCCATTAGCCTACATAAGAAAAAAAAAAAAACTGTTTTTAATTAATTTTTTATCTACTATGATACTAATTTCCCCACCCACGAATTACTGGTCAAGCTTCAAATATTAAAATTTAAGTTCATATGGAATTTGGGTAACACTTTATTTTGATGGTCCCTTTTGAACATTCTGTTGACACTAAGTAATGTTGCAACTACATGTCAACAAACTCTCATAAGAGTATTAGTAGACTGTCTGCTTCATATCTACTAACTCCCAACAGATATTCTACTGACTATAAGTAACTTTTCAAGAACGTGTCAACTTACTCTAACCCTAACCCTACCAGTCAACTAATACACTACCTAACACTCTAATGAGAGTCAGTAGAAATGTAGGTGCAACATTACTTATAGTCAATAGAATGTGTTAAAGGGACCATCAAAATAAAGTGAAACCGGAATTTCTTGTAATATCCCGTTGAAGAGTGTGAAACAGTGTTTCAGCCCAATTATAACATAACAGGTATACTATATTCATTGTATTTGTTGTGTTTGGAAGCCTCCTATAAGCAGTTATCAATTTTGAACATCTGGTACAGAGATATATATGGTATGGATACAGAAAACCGCAATAACAATATCTGTTGGGATTCAATATGGTCCAATCTTAAACTTGATTCAAAAAATCCTAATCATCAATTAATTTACTACAAAATAGTTCATAGGATGTATCTCACTCCTTGGAAATGTTTTGTAATGAAGCTTTCCTCATCTTCTATTTGTAATTTCTGAAGAAACTCTATATGCACAAGTCAAGTCAAGTCACCTTTATTTATATAGTGCTTAACAATAGAGATCGTGTCAAAGCACTTAACAGTATCAAATTGGAGGACAGAGTGTCAGTAATGTATAATGATAAGATTAAACACCCAATTTTCAGTTAAAGGCATTTCATTATTGAATTCAGAGATGTCATTGTCTAGCTCAGTTTAGTTTAAATAGTATCTGTGCAATCAAATCGGCGATAATCGCTAGAAATTAAGTGTCCCCAACTGAGCAAGCCAGAGGTGACACATACAAACATATGTTTTGGGATTGCCCTGAAGTTAATCATTTTTGGAAACAGGTACGACTCTGAAGGACATACTAGAAGTCGACATATCATGCTGTCCTAAGCTTTTGCTTTTAAATGATGACTCATCTTTCAGTTCCTCTGTGTCTCAGAAAAAAATGTATTCTCTGGATTAACTGCAGCTAAGAAAATGCTTGCCTTACGTTGACCATCTCCACATTCCTTAGCTTGGTCACACTGAATGTATTCATTCCTGGACATTGCAAACATTGACCTATCAGCGCCAACACTGCAAAAAATGCTTTTCTTACTTAGATTTTTTGTTTTGTTTCCAGTCAAAATATCTAAAAATTCTGAAACAAGCAAAATAATCTGCCAATGGGGTAAGAAAAATAATCTTGTTTTCTGTTTGATATAAGATTATTTTTCTTACCCCATTGGCAGATTATTTTGCTTGTTTCAAGCAAAAACTCACTTAATTTCCGCTTGTTTTTACTGAAAACAAGACAACAATTTTTACTTGTCTAGAAAATTATTCTTGATTTAAGAATTTTTAGATATTTTGACTGGAAACAAAACTAAAAATATAAGTAAGAAAAGCATTTTTTGCAGTGAAGAATGCATTATGCCAGTCAAAAAATGATTTCAGCTTGTTAAAGAGCAATTTCTAAAATTAAGGACTTGTTAAAGTGACTGGTTACACTTTATATTAGGTGGCCTTAACTACTATGTACTTACATCAAAAAATAAGTACAATGTACTTATTGTGTTCATATTGTACTGCAAAACACTTCTGCTGCTATTGAGGGGGATACAGGTAAGGATACCAAAGGACAGGTTTGGTGGTATGGGTAGGTTAAGGTGTAAGGGATGGGCCAACAGTGTAATTATAAATGTAATTACAGAAATTAATTACAGATGTAATTACATATAGGTATTTTTAAAAATATAAGTACAATGTAAAAACATGTATGTACACAGTAAGTGCATTGTATCAAATGATTAATTTAAATGTAAGTACATAGTAGTTAAGGCCACCTAATATAAAGTGGGACCAAGTGACTTGTTTTAAATGTCTTTACATTGTACTTGCCTTGTAAAATTGTATGTAATTATTTTTGTTATGCGCTATCTAGGTTGTACTTAATGTGATACAGTGAGTGGGGGTGTTTTTTTTCTTCTTTTAAATGGTCACTGTGGGTGGGTGGGATGTTATTTAAAATGAAAAAGTTCAGTGTGTTGCGCTTTATTTCTATTGATGTCTATTTAATGACTTTCTGTAACACTTCATATAAGTTTGATCCCAAAAAAAAAAAAAACTGTTCTTCATTTACCATTATTTGATTTGGTGCAAAACAAACATAAATCATTACAAGATTAATCTTTAATGAGCTGAAAAAAATGCACGTCACACCTCATCAATTTGCACTGGCTACCAATAGCTGCTCGCATTAAATTCAAGGCATTAATGTTTGCCTACAAAACCAACACTGGCTCTGCACCCCTTTACCTAAATTCATTACTTCAGACTTACGTGCCTCTAGAAGCTTACGTTCTGCAAGTGAACGTTGCTTTTTTGTGCCATCCCAAAGAGGCACAAAATCACTTTCACTGACTTTTTCATTAACTGTTCCTGTTAGAGCCATTATATTGAGTTGTAATTTTTGTTTTTGGCATTAGAGTATTTAAAGGAACACTCCACTTTTTTTGGAAATAGGCTCATTCTCCAACTCCCCCAGAGTTAATAAGTTGAGTTTTACCGTTTTTGAATCCATTCAGCCGATCTCCGGGTCTGGCGATAGCACTTTTAGCATAGCTTAGCATAGATCATTGAACCGATTAGACCAGTAGCATCGCGTTCAAAAATGACCAAAAAGTTTCGATATTTGTCCTATTTAAAACTCGACTCTTCTGTAGTTATATCGTGTACTAAGACCGGCAGAAAATGAAAAGTTGCAATTTTCTAGGCTGATATGATTAAGAACTATACTCTCATTCCGGCGTAATATTCAAGGAACTTTGCTGCCGTAACATGGCCGCAGCAGGCGTAGTGATATTACGCAGCGCCTGAAAGTAGTCCCCAGCTAGGTAACTAGTTAATATAGGTGCTCCTGGTATAATAAATCCATTGAAAATTACCAAAGCTATAAGGGAATCGATTGGACAGACTGAATGTGCGAAAAGTTTGAGGGATGGTAAATTACTCATAATATGTAAGGATGGTAGTCCTATCTAATATCTGGAGTGTAGGGTTTGATACATAAATATAATTTAATTTAGCTCAAAGGGAATCATTTATGATTTTATAGGGAATTTGAACAGAATCACTGTTTTGCGGCTGATCACTGAGTCGGCAGCGATTCACTGAACGAGCCGTATAACATTAATTCTGCACTGGATATTAAAATCCAAAACATAGTGAAAACACTATTAATAAGCACAGTAACAAGATCGGCAGATTAAGACATTAACTTGTAAGCACAAAACACAAGATACTTCTCTTTTCAATATAAATAAGACTTTATTTATATAAACCTAAGACATAAACTAACCTAACATGAACACACGCATTCACACATTCACACGTTGCAGAAAGAGAGAAAGGATGAGTTTAGAGAATGAGAATGTGAAATCACTTAATTAACCCTCGCATTGAGTTTCTCAATGAAGCTAAAATTTATATTAAACGCACCACTTCAGTTAGACCTGGAGGTACTTGCTTGCGTTGCCTTTATGTTACAGGGATTCCCTTCTGTCCCCGTCATTGCAGGAAAGGGGTTTTCCTGAGTTGGTGATTGGCTGGAAGTTCAGTAGTCTTTGAAGTGATGTCTTGGGAAGCCAATGGTTGGGCGCTGGCTGAGGATGGTTTTCGAGTCGGTTGCTGGTTGAAGTTTGAAGTGGGTGCAGTCGGAGCTGGACTTTGCGGCAAACTTAACTTTTGATCACAAGACTCAACAGAAAGAAAAGAAACTAAAGTAAAAGAATAAAATGAGTAACGAGACTAGGTGGTTTTCCTTCTCATCGTGGTGTTAAGTAGCAACTGGCCTGTAGGCCAGAGCACGCTCAAAGAGCGCTAAAACAGCGTCAAAACGCGGCGGCGAGAAGAAGAAGGGAAGAAGGGAAGAGAGAAGAGAGTTGATGCTGTCCTGAGGTTTTAAACTCGGCTTTTGGGACACATCCCATTTGGTGTCTTGACCAATTAGATAGGCTATTATCTTAGCTAGGGTTGCTCCTTCCATCATAAATCAGCATGTTATCAGTCACATGGTCCGAATTTTACACACTCTTGCAAAGTATACTTTTGGACATGATTTCTATAACCAGAATATGATACATTTGACAAAGAATCAGTTGGAAGAAACATTTCAAGCTAGAAATGTCAAACTCATACATACCAAACACGAATAAACCTTAAAGTCATTCAATAGTTATTAGAAAGACATACATAATATGTGCTTAAAACATGATAGTCTAATATGTGGGTTACATACATAATATAGTGTTATGCCTAGAAAATGTCCCTTTAGGATGATTTTATATGCATATGAAAAAGAAAGTCTCCGTGTAGTTCTGTGGAGACCAAAAGACATGTTCTTTGGACAGGAATTTCAGTCTGGTTCTTTGTCTTCTATGTGTGGGGGAAAAGTTAATCTAAAGAAGCTCGTGATTTCTCTTGTGGAACGCCATGTGATGGCCATCTCTTTGATCATTAATCTTGATTATTTACCCCAAATTTGACGATCTCCTTCCTGCGTTGGACTTATCAATAAGTGTTCTTTTGTCTTAATGTTGCAAACTGTTCTGGAAGAGGCTTGTTGGTTAGGCTTTCTTCAGAGGTTGGAGCAAGGAATCTAATCTATGACGTTGTCCTGTTTTCTTGGGTTCTCTTCTGGAATGTCGGCTCCTCATGTTTCGATGTTCTGATCGAATCTTAGTTTTGTCTGACTCGTTCTGACGCTACAGGAGTAGGAGGGGGAGTGGCTACTGTTGTAAAGGAACGGATACAGTTTAGAACAGTTGAAGTAGGTAATGAATCTGAAGGTGTAGAAGTAGAGGTATGATCTGAATTTGAGAATAATTAATTACTATAATCAGAGGTGGGTAGTAACGAGTTACATTTACTTCGTTACATTTACTTGAGTAAATTTTTTGGGTAACTAATACTTTTAGAGTATATTTAAAAATGGCTACTTTTACTCTTACTCAAGTACATTTTTAGTGAAAAAACGGTACTTTTACTTTGTTACTGTGGGCGACGCTCCTCTCGTTACTTTATCTTAATGCATACAAGTTAAAAATCCTTCAATTTATTCCAAACGTGCCGTCTATTTTTTTTCTGGGCAATGAGCGATGCCCGTTCGCGAATGATTCATTCTTTTGAGTCGATTCTGTTGGAAGGCTTGATCAAACCAGTAGGCAGACTAGTGAATCGGTTCGCGAATCAGTTTGAATGATTCGTTCACTTCCCTGCCGCACGCGCTGAGTCGTCTGAAGCGGCTCTCACTCAGAGTTGTTAACATCAGGAGCGTTGAAGATGTGGCTTTGGATCTACAGTCAGTTGAAAGCAAATCTGCAAAGGCTATGGTTTGCTATGAAGATCTTTATTAGATGAACAGCGCATGTGCTGTCGGTTCCACAGGTATAGATTCGATTACAGTACACGATACCACTATGACATTACCAGTTTGTTGTACATGTACCTTACACGTTAAATACAATGTATAATTTATTCATTAAATAAGCTGTCACAGAGTATGAAATAAACACCCGCCAAACCCGCGTTAGTTCCAGGAGGAATGCCTTGCCTAGACACAATTAATATTGATATTTTCACAATATTTACGCTTGCAGATATAACGGCTACATTTGTTTACATTTTGCAGAACAGACGGAAGAAGATCCGTCACTGTGCATTTGTTTCGTTATGTTCAGATGTTCTGTAGCAGTCATGTGAGGAGTTTTCACTCTTCTCCGTGTCAGAGGTTATATACATTTATAATACATAATTAAACTTTGAAAACTGGAGTAACAGCTGATACAAATTTTGATTTGCATCACTGAGTTAAATTAAATTATATTTTAGAGTCATATGATCCTTCACAAATCATTCAAATATATTGATTTATTACCAGTGTTGTTGAAAAAAACAAAAACAAAAAAACAGCATATGCTGGTTAGGTATGTTTTGAAGCTGGTATGCTGGTTTGTGCTGGTCATGTGCTGGTCTTGAGCTGGTCGGACCAGCTTAGGACCAGCTTAAACCAGCAAAGGACCAGCTTAAATCAGCTCAAACCAGCATCCCATGCTACAAAACATACTATACCAGCATATGCTGTTTTTTTCAACAGGGAACAGTTTTGCTGCTTAATATTTTTTGGAACCTGTGACATTTTGTTCAGGGTTCTTTTATGAATAGAAAGCTAAAAAAGAACAGCATTGATAATAAATCAGGCTGATAAAATTCTGATTTGCATCACTGAAATAAATTACATAAAAAAAAAAACATTAAAAGTAAGACATTAACTTGTAAGCACAAAACACAAGATACTTCTCTTTTCAATATAAATAAGACTTTATTTATATAAACCTAAGACATAAACTAATCTAACATGAACACACGCATTCACACGTTGCAGAAAGAGAAAGATTTGGTGTGGAGATTTTAATGGACATAGTACATTATGGGGAAGTGAAAAAAATGATTTTAATGGAAATATTATAGAGGATATAGTAGATAAGTGTGAATTAGTTTGTGTTAATGATGGTAGAGCAACAAGAATTGATTTAGCAAAAGGAATATCATCTGCCTTAGACTTAACCATTGTTTCAGGAGATGTGGGTGTTGAAAAGGAGATGTGGGTGGGATGTATTTTACCAAGATTTTATAGGTAGTGATCATTATCCGATTACTTGTAAAATAGGAATAGATATGGAAGTCAAAGTAGAGGAAAGAATGCCTAGATGGATATTTAAGTCAGCTGACTGGGATAAATTTAAGGAGGTGAGTGAGACATTGATGAAGGAAATAGAAGAATCAGTAGAAGAGGTTGAATGAATTTATTGTGCATTAATTAGGTCAACCATAGATTATGGACGTATAGGATATGGGTCTGCGTCCAAAACATTGTTGCGTAAAATAGAAATGATTCAGTCACAGGCACTACGAATATGTTGTGGTGCTATTAGGTCTTCTCCTATTCCTGCTTTACAGATAGAAATGAATGAAATACCTCTTAATATAAGGAAAGTAAAGCTAATGTTGAATTACTGGATATCAGTAAAGGGACATAGTGAAAGTGGTGTTAAAATGTTGGGAACATGAATCTGCCAAGCTTAATAGTTTTGGATGGATTGCAGAAGAGGAAGCTCTATCGAGAGGGATCATAAATGTAGAATTGAGCCCGACAGTAGTAGTGCCACCCATGTCACCGTGGCTCTTCTCTTTACTATTAGTAGATATTAATTTGCAAAAAATGATTAATGATGAAAATAGAGTGATAACTAAGGATGCAATGGTGATGCAGTATCTTGAGCAGAATTATAGTTCAATGCTTACAGTTTTCACTGATTAAAGATCCGGAAACAGGTCGAGCTTCAGCAGCAGTATATATCCCACATTATCAAGTTAAAATTGGTAAAAGGGTATCTGATCAAGTAGGAGTTTACACAACGGAGATGGCAGCAATATTGTTAGCTATCAGGTGGATGGAGGATTCTCGACCAATGAATGTGGTGATATGCTCAGATTCCTATTCAGCATTATCAAGTCTAATTAGTGGGAGATCCTCAAGACAAGATATCCTATATGAAATTCTTTTAAGTATGTACAGGGTAAATAAAGTGGGAAGCAAGATATGTTTCTTGTGGGTTCCAGCACATGTGGGAGTAGTTGGAAATGAGGAAGTGGATCATCTAGCAATAAAAGGCAAATGGCAAGTACAATGGAATGAGGAGGAAAGAGGAAGACATCTTTATCAGATTCAAAATAAAATTGGTAGTGAAAGAGGAAGCCGAGGCAGTAAAAGAGAAGACACAATCATTACTAGACTTCGCCTTGCGCATACAGCTCTTAATTATTCCCTGTATAGAATGAACAAACACGAGTCTGGGAACTGCAGTCCATGTGGATTAGCAGAAACTGTAGAGCAGGTGAAAGGTCAAACAAACTTTTTGACCGTGCCATGCTGTAAGGCATACCGTGCAGAATATGCACGGTAGATATGATAAACAAGAAACCCAAAGTGCTTGCTATTTAATTCCATACGAAAGGCATATTTATCATCCGTTTTATTTTAATACAAACATGTATTTTAGATTTGTATAGAAATATGACAAAAATCTCATACCTCACACAGGATTGCACTCTTATAGTGTTTGGGTATATTCATGCATAACTTAAACACATAATCGCATGAAATCAGATAAAAAAAAATTAAACATTTTAGAAGAGAACACAACACGTTTTTTTTTTTTTTAACCAATGAGCATTAAGCTGTCATAAGCAAATCATTTCCCATCGTGCTTTTGGTCAGCGCAGCTGGGGGAGAGCAACTGCACTCCACTGCACAGCTGACTCGCTGTCACGAGATTTTTGGCATACATCAGCATGACATCCTAACTGTAACGGGGCTGACGAGACGTGAGACGTGCGGATCCATGAGCAAGCTTTTATTTAAAGGCATGGTCATAAATACAGGCAGGGTCGAAACAATGGCAAACAGGTATGGCAGGAACAAGACAAAGAGTAATCCAAAACGGGCCTGGACAAAGTACGCAACTTCCTTACTTGAGTGAAAGTACAGATACTGGTCAAATACTACTCCACTACAAGTGAAAGTTGTAAAGACAGATTTTCACTTAAGTGAAAGTACGGAAGTACATGTTTTTAAAAGTACTTAAGTATCAAAATTAAAAAGTAAATGCATTGTCGTATTGTTGTATATTTACAATACCATATGCCACTAATGCAACCTAATGAATACACTGATTAGCTTGTATTATCTTTGGAATTAAGAGCTTTTATGTTACAAAACATATTAAAAGGGAACAACTGAATGAAGATAATCATCTTTATTTTTATCTAACACTCCTACAGCTACATTGAACTCATTTTAATACTTGTTTAAAAGTTACAAAGTTCTTTTTCAAAGAGATATTGAAGTCTATGATATGGTTCATTTTAGGCAAACAAAGCAAACATTGAAAAGAAAACAAACTATAGGTTACTATAGTGAGATAATAGTACATTTGTGGATACTGTGATTTTACTGCAAATACCATAGTTATAGTTACTATAGTAAAAACATGGTTAATTTTCCAAAGGGCTTTAATGAGTTAACACATGCCTTTTTAGAGCGCTTTTAGTTGTGCAGTAGCGCTGACGTTTACATTAGTTTAGTGGGGAAGATCCCAAGGTTGCCAGATTTCCGTAAAAAATATCAGCCAAATGTCCATTCAAAGCTAGGCGGAAAACTGCAGGCTTAGAAATACTGTAACACTTGGCAACACAGGAAGGTCCCGGCAGATCGCAGGCCGGATTTTCGCAGAAAAAAAGGGTTCAGTGAATCTGAAAATGCACTCATTGTAAAAACTGCTACATATAACGACTTTCTACTTGGGGACCTTGATGTAAATGTAGTTGAGTAAAAAGTACGATATTTGCCTTTCAAATGTAGTGAAGTTAAAGTCGCAAGTTTCCAGAAAAAATAATACTCGAGTAAAGTACAGATACTCAAAAAGTGTACTTAAGTACAATACTCAAGTAAATTTACTTCGTTACTGTCCACCTCTGAGTGCAAATAATATATTATCTTAGTGGAAATAGCATCTGTAGCTAAGTGAAAATAGTAAGAGATGCTATTTACACAAAGTGCAAATAGCAAAGGATTATATTTACACTAAGTGAAAATTGCAGCATTTTCTTTGCAATATGCCATTTACACTAAGTGCAAATAGCATATTTTCTTAGCTACAGATGCTGTTTTCACTAAGTGAAAACAGTGATAGATGCTATTTACACAAAGTGCAAATAGCAATAGATTCTATTTACACTGTTAAAAAAGCATGATTTTCTGCTGTTTATATTACTTATTGTAAATAGTGGCAATTATCTGCACCTCAGTATTGTAGTACATTATAAAATAGTATGTAATAATAACGTATTGAGCATAAATTACAGTTTTAATTCAAATTATTAACTGGATGCCACCTTATTGAGACAATAGAGCCCTCCCTACACCTACCCTAACCTATACTTAATTTTCAGCTTTTTGATTATTTCCTTCATTTTTATTGAAAATAAATGCCTTTCCTATGTGATATGAGATTTGAAGATGGAGGGACGCGTTGATCGCATCAAAATGACTATATCACAAGCTTTATCATCTACACCACTGGAGCTGTTGTTAGACTATTGTCTCTTGTAGTGTTGACTAGCCCAATCACACATCGGTGGGCAGAGTTAGTGTAAATAGTGTCTGCCAACAAGGCGGACTATTTTCACTTGTGTAAATAGACACACTGGTAATATATAGTTTTTAAATGACTAAGCTTACATGTTTTTCTTTTAGGTACTTTGTGAACCTATATCAGTTGATGGACTTGTATTTAACTTTTTGCTGCCTTCTCAAGCTTTCACTGCAGTAGTGTTTATTTCTGTCTTGTAGAGGCATTTAACTTCATGACATTTCTTAATATTCAACAGAGAAGTGAATTGTGTCTGGCTTTCTCATGAGAAGTCTCTCATCAAACAGTTTTGACAAATCAAGGCTCCTCTATAAAAACTGCCTAATGGCCCATTACCAGCATGAACAAGGCTCTGGTTTGGGACAGTTCACGAAACGATCACTATCCTGATCTACCCACTGCTGCATTGTCACAAAGGCTCATAATTTGCATGTTTTTAAGCCTTGACAATTTACATATTCAACCACAAGAAGTTTTGTGTGCACAAACATCCAAAGTGCATGCCCAGAAAGCCACTTCTCAAACAGTGCACAGATTTCACAAACAATTATGTAAAAAATATCTGTATTGGTGAGTATCCTCATAAACGTACTTGGTTATGTAAACAGTTGAGAAATAAAATTCATGTATATACTGAACTGACAGTACATTGAAAAAGTGCATTTGGTCTTAAAGTGACAGCAGTCTGCTGTCTGTGCTTTTAATGTTACTCAAAGAACAAAAAACAAAAAAAATCACTCGCTGCTCTTGAATTTGTAGCTTTAATAAGGATTCATTTATATTTAATTTCTACAGTGAAGACTATGCTGTGCTAATTAACTTTTGATTAATGTAAACTAAGGTTAGACCTCCCGAAAAAAACTTGAAAAGCACTGTTCATTATTTAATTCATATTTGTTCTGATGTAGTTATTTCTAATTGTGCTTATAATTTGATTATTTGTTCTTATTGTGGTGTCAAAATTTGATTGAAAAATGTGTAATTTCACTGGTATCTTAAATTTGGTGTCATAGCTTTATTTAGTTGCATGGGTCAAACACAATGAAAAAACAACAACTATTTTTAATTTATTTTGTTAATACTTTTTTGTGGTGGAGCCAGTGAAAATTCTGGCAGGGCAAGTAAAAAAATTGAACCACTCTTATCAAAATTCTTAGCGTTGAACCCTGCAAATACTTTAATGTCTATAAAATGAATAGTAATCAATCATCTTAGAAAAAAGAAAAGTTATGTTGAGATACAAGAGAAAAATAAGACAAGACTCACCAGAAAAAAACAATCATACAGGTACTACATTAAACAAAGACCAGAGCCAACACTGGGTTATTTATACTGAAGCTAATGAATCACATGACAATAAAAAGAGGAAGACAAGGTTTAACAAAAAAAAAAAAAAAGCTTCCTAATACAGTTCAAAGAAACATGAAACAGATACAATGACCTCTAGTGGTCATCTAGGGGTATTCCAGAAAGCAGGTTATGTGACACACTCTTTAAGAGTAAATAGGCAGATAAACTCAGCATTCGGTTCCAAAAACAGAGGTAACTTTCAGGATATATAGTAGCCATAAGCAACTTATTCTCTGAACATAACCTGGTCTAGAGTAGGTACTGGCTACATCTGAAACCGCACACTCAATGAATAGGTACTTCATTTCAACAAGCAGTGCTTACTTGGATTATTGTTGCATCGTCTCTAAAATGTATAATTTGCACGTCTTTTTAAGCCAATCGGCACTCGCACGCTCTAAAGGCATTTTAAATACGGCATGCAGGCAGGGGACTTCCTGATGTCCACAAACATTCTCCTTTCTGGAAACAATTACTACAAAGCAGCACACCTATGCAACTACATGAACATGGGCATGGTAGGGAAAGACACCTTTCTTTGCATTCAGGACACCAACTGCATAGAAGCAATAAAGGGCATGTGGGCAATTCAACGTCTGAAGACAAAAGATGGTGTTGTTATATTAGGTATGTTCCATGGCCTTTTAAACATTGTCCTCATGCACCGTGTACAGGTTCATTATGTAGAATGTTTTTGTTTTTTTTATTATTATTATAATTTGGTCTTTTCTTCTACACTATTTTATAAAAAGTATAGCAATTTCTCAATGATTCCTCGTTGTTAATACTTTCCCTGTTCTGCATGTATAGTGTATATCAGTGATCATTTGGAGATTTATTGTTTCCTATACAGCAGATGGACGAATGGACAGTCCTGGCTACTGGGCCCAATATTGCTCCTACACTGCCATGGAGAATGATTCAAAAGAAATCATCCCAGTTGTCACCATCGATAAGAGGCAGACCGCACGTAATTCAGTGCTAACGGAAAAAGAGGCTTTTGTCACCACGGTGGACAAGCTTCTTAGCGAACGCAAGATTGCAGAAATTTGCGCTGATGCTCACTCACACATTGCCTCTGTTATGAGTAAGTTGGTAGTACTTATCCTAACACATACCAGAATTTTATTTTTGACATGTAGCATGTGTGTGAATTGTCAGCTGTTCTTTTCTACATTCTAAGATCAAACAACTGGTCGCTATAAAGACAGGGATTGTGTACACGTGGGACATAAAAAAAAAGATTGCTGTGGTAATTTGTCATTATTATATCTTTTGGTCTTGTTGTTTTATGCTAAAATGTTCTGAAGCACATGTTATGTGCATGCTTAGGCAGCACAACGATCTGGACAACAGATCCTTCTGCAGTGGATGAAAGACATTGTGAATCACTTCTGGTTCTGTTGTAAGATGGCAGACACGGAGCAGTAGTTTCTTGTAAGTATTACACGGCCCAATTTTTTTTGTTGTAGTTGAACTGTGTGACTACATTTAAAGATTTGTATTTTAGAAACTATGGAGCAGTGTGCTGCACCGTGTCACAAACGACCACGAGTTGTACCTTGGTCACTGCCTGCATGGGCCACGGCCAGAGAGGCAAGACAAACAATGGCTGGAGAGCGGTTTCAAAGCTCACAAGAAACTTGAAGCTATAGTGCTCAAGAAGAGGTGGCTCAAAGATGTCCACCGATATCTACCTTTCAGGTAAGTGCATTACATTACATATTTACATTACGTATATTGAATTTAAATCAATGCTCTGAAAACACTGATTTCAAAAACATATGCAAGTATGAGTTTCAAATGAAAAAATGTGAGGAGCAAATATCAGTCTGAAATGGTAAATAACGTTAACCTCGCACCGCTTTGTTTACCGGGGCTTCAGCTGCATTAGTAAACTTAATTAGCATCACATGGATATGGTGGATGAAACTGATGAAGCGGATCATAAATAACGATTAACACAAAGTTTAAAACTACTGTAATATACTGAAGGGGTGGGTTTGTCTTACCTGTTGCTTTAGTTTCTGTGGCTGGAGAGTCTGTTAGATCTGTCTTGTTTGTCTGTGTAAGACTGAGAAGAAAGGCACAAAAAACTTTCTTTTTTTTTTTCGCACTGACAAACTGTGGTGTAAAACGCTGCATATTTAACACTTGCTGTTGATAACTTTGATGTAATGGCGTGTTAGTTCCTCTTTGCATTAGCGTTGCTGAGCTGGTTAAAATAATAAGATTGAAATGCTTACCTTTGTCTTTTCGTCACACGACTGACTAGAAAACGACCGCAGTTTTTTTAATCTTTTTAGGAAACACACTAAAAATATATATTTTGCCATAGCCAAAGCAAACGTTATTACATTAAAAAAGGCTTAATGTAGACGTAATATGAAAGATTTATGTACACTGAAGAAATTAATATTTTTTAAGGTAAGTATCACGAATCTTGTCCCTGCACTTCCGTTCATTCACCACCAGAGGTCACTCGCTCACCACATTGACTCTCACACCATACATAACACTGGACTTCATTTCCCATCATCCATTGCACTGATTGCACACACGGCTGACTGCACTAATCACACGCACACCTGATCCTACGCACACACTGATAACAAACCTTATTTAAACCCTGGACTTTCTTTCCCTCTCGGCCTAGTATTGTATGCGTTTACCGCTCCCCTGGCCGTAGCTACTCTACAGAGCCCTTGATAGTTTTCCTAGTCTTGCCCTGCCTGGACTATTGCTTCATTTTCAGATAACCTCTCTCGTCAAGCCCCTTTGGATACTGTTCGCTGTCGATCGACCCAGGCCCGTTTTGGATTACTCTTTGCCCTGCCTGTATTTATGACCATGTCTGTAAATAAAAGCTTGCACTTGGATCCGCACATCTCGTCCTGTTACAGTAAATGGTTGCAAACAATTTAATTTGGCTACATTTAAATAACAAAATGTTGAAAGTTTGTCAACTACATTTGTTTATTTAAATATAGCTAAAATAAATTGATTGCAACCACTTTTTTTTTTAAAATGTAGCAAATTCAATTAATCATTTTTCCAGTGAAATATAGTAAGTAGTAGTGTGTGTGTGTGTATATATATATATATATATATTATTATTAAATAGGCTATATTTACTATTGTTTATGTATTTATTTGATTAGCTTTTAATTAGTTTTAGTAACCTACAGCCCTATAGTCTATAAACATATTTTCTTCAAAAACATTATATAAAAGAAAAAGGTTGTTTCAAGTCTGTTCAATGCAGTCATGTTTGAACGGAAAACCTGATTTATGGTGTTAAATCAAAAGGAATTGTTTAAATAGTGAACGGCATCAAAAATCTTTTTCTTCTTTTTTATTTGCAGTGAGCAGTGTTCTTTATCATTCCTGTAATAACACATAACAAAAAGAGAAACAAATCTGTTGTACAGTTACGTGATGGACCATTCTGTGAAATTATGACCCTGGTGGCTTTCAAGTGTGAGGATGAGCATCTTCTGCATCCACCACAAACAGATTCTGTGTTTTAGCTAAAGAGCGTGCGTGTAGGACATTTTTTTGTTTTAGAGATGTTCAGCTAAATATATTCTGAATATTTACATAGTGTCTCATAATGTATTTGCTGAATTCACTCAAATGTAAATGTGTAATTATTAGGTCTAAGGACAAACTGTGTGTCATTCTAGGGGCGCCAGCAGGATTTCTTCCGAGGGTACGCACAGAGTTTTATTTGTTTTTTGTTTTTTCGTGGAGCGGGGGGGTATGTAATGGTTAAAGGATTATATTTCGTTTCGTTTTTTTATAAAGTTAATTTATAAAAACTTTTGGAGCAATTTTTGTTCGTTAAAAGTTTTTTCGGTTCCACTTTATTTTGATGGTCCCTTTAACACATTCTATTGACTATAAGTAATGCTGCACCTACATTTCTACTAACTCTCATTAGAGTGTTAGTAGTGTATTAGTTGACTGGTAGGGTTAGGGTTAGATTAAGTTGACACGTTCTTGCAAAGTTACTTATAGTCAGTAGAATATCTGTTGGGAGACCAACACAATAAGGAGTTACTAGATATGAAGCAGACAGTCTACTAATACTCTTATGAGAGTTTGTTGACATGTAGTTGCAACATTACTTAGTGTCAACAGAATGTTCAAAAGGGACCATCAAAATAAAGTGTTACCATTTTTTTTTTTTTTAAGTAATGACCAAGCGGCCAGCGGCAGACAGTGAGCTGATCATAGCCTATGTTTGATCAATTAGCCTTCTCAAATCGTCATGACTTGCCTAAAATAAAATCTTTAGATATAAACAGTTCAAGCATATCACAATGTTAGTTTAAATGTTTGAACTATATAAATGTGCGCTAGGGGCATATCTAATAGTTCGTGTGAAGAGTGGAAGCTGAAGCGTGCTTTGCAGGACATGGAGGTGCCAGAGCGGGCACTTGCATTTTTTTCTTGATAGTGGAAACAACTTCAAATATGCCTTAATTTTTGCTCATAAAGGTAAGAGTAATACATCATTCGGAACTGTAAAGGGTCTACTTTTATTTGTGTGCATTCACAATATCAATAATACCTTGTACTTTTATAAAATAAATAGGAAAACAGTGGATGCACTTGCCGTCTCGTCTTGAATAGGAGCGCTTTACAATGATGAAACAAAACTGAACGAATTGAGTCACAAATATGATAAATATATCTATAGAAAGCTTTAAATTACTACTTTAAAACAAAATAATTCAAATCAAAAACAAAAACTCTTTCATTATGTAATCCGTAAAGATGCATTTCTCTCTAAAGGCACGTCCAATGAGGAGATGGCGAGTCATTTTGCATCACCATCTAAAATATAAAAATAAGGAAAAGCCTAAAACAGGCCTGATTATATTTTTTTCTGATTTTTATATTGCTCTGCTCTGAATACCATAAAATTTTAATCCATGCAACAAATGCTTTAAAAATTACTTTATTGCATTCCAGATGATTTTAAAGAACTTTTCACTATAAATTTTACGGGTAGCTTGATTATAAAACATTGTCAGGAATTCGTTGTATTCCCATTTGTAAAATAGGTAAATTAATTTGTAGTCTAACCCGATCTCATGAAAGTGCGTGTAGCACGATTTTCTGTTTCTATTTGGCGTAATGTTTATAAGCAGAAATTGACTTTGGCATGCAAAAGACTGATACATTCATTATTAATGGCATGGTTGATTCAGTCGACAGAATACAGGACACACGGGCCTATAATTTACTGCTGAAATGTTTGCGGGCTAAATCTCAGGTCAGTCTGAGCACTCATGGTACACACAGTGCGTACAGCCGAACACCTGCAGGCGCCACTTCCAAACAATATTGAAAGAGACTAAAAACTCCTGGGGAACGACTTCTGCAGCTTTATCAATGTCAGTTGTTGTTTTTCAGCTTTATTTCTCCATAAAATGTATAATGATATGCTATAATAATGCAGTGATATAATATTAATGCAGAGTGAGTGAACTTCAGTTTTTGGCCATGCAATATAGACAGTGTTTACTTGACTGTACATACACTTTATAATGCATTCACTTAATTTTTTTCCTTATTTATTTGTTTTATTACTTTCTGAAAGCAATGTATGTCCAAGTAATGAAGTGAATTCCAAGCATGAAGAAGTAAACAACCCATTTGTGCCCAAATTTTTCTGGGCATTGTGTATTAAAAACTTCAATGAAAATAAATATATAAAAATACATAAATATGTACAGTGCCCTCCTAAAATATTGGCACCCTTGGTAAATATAAGCAAAGTCAGCTGTGAAAATAAATCTGCATTGTTTATCCTTTTGATCTTTCATTCAAAAAATTCACAAAATTCTAAACTCTCACTGAAGTAAAACAACTGAAAGTGTGTGTGTGGGGGGCGGATCTCATTGTGAAATAAATGCTTTCTCTAGTTCATGTTGGCCACAATTGTTGGCACCCAATTATTGCAACGTCCTTTTTCCAAGATAACAGCTCTGAGTTTTCTCCTGTAATGCCTGAAGAGTTTGGAGAACACCTGAAAAGGTCATAGGACGATCATGGCAGAAGCTTCATTTTGTGACATTTTTGTGTTGATTTTTGAGGTTTGTGTTTGGATTATTGTCCTGATGGAAGATCCAACCACAGCTCATTATAAGATTTCTAACAGAGGCAGTTTGGTTTAGATTTTTTTTTATAATCCTAAAGTCATGGCTGGACAATTTCATGTTCCTAGTCACCCTGGTGTGCTAAAAAATGTAAATACGAATGGGAATATACTTCAAAGATATTTTACTTATAAAAATTTCTAGGGGTGCCGATAATTGTGGCCAACATGCTTTGGAGAAAAAAAACACATTTATTTCATCATGAGATTTTCTCCCCACTTTCAATTGTTTTACTTCAATGGTTTTTGCGAATTTTTTTGAATGAAAAATCAACAACATAAACAATGCAGATTTATTTTCACAGCTGACTTTGCTCAAATTTACCAAGGGTGCCAATATTAGTGGAAGGCACTGTACATTTTCTGAAGAAAATCTTTCATTTTCTGAAGAAAATATGAGTGGTGCTTGCTCTGGGAAAACTCGGCACTAGTAACTAATCATTTTAGCATCATATTAACAACATGCTATCAATATGTTAATTGTGTTAGTATTATGCTAACAACATGTTAACACAAGTAAATGTTAAAACAAAATTAGCATGATTAACATTTTGCTAGCATGATGTTAACATGTTTTAAACAAGCTGTTAACATGAGTAGCAAGATGCTAGCAACAGTACACCCCCATTTCCCCATGATATATGTTATATGTACATACAAGTCATTTGCCCAAGTCAATCTCTCGTAAGATTTGTTTTGTTTGGATGATTCCAGAGACCTTCATGATTATGTAGATCTATACAAGTCAACAAAAAAAATACTTATTAGTAACATGAAAATGACCTTTCTTTGGGAGGGTTTGCCTTTTTCATGCTACCTGAAAATAGGAGTAGGAAGTTGACAGCCTCATGTGACAGGAAGGAAGTGAATACCTTTTATTTAATAATGTACTTTGAAAGTATACTTTCAATGCATTGTTACAATGATCATTTTCAGCACACAGTTAAAAAATATTCATAAAATATATTTAAGAAAAGTGCAAATAAATATACTTATAAATATAAAAATAAACAGAACTTTCAATTCAAGTGTATTTTTGTAAAATATATTTTTTAGAAAATTATTGGTTTATATTATTTTAAAGTGTGTTGCATTGTGAAAATAGGCAAAAGCATGATGCTAATATACTTTTTAAATATTTAAAGTACATTTTTTGTTAGTATATTTGCAGTGTACTATTAAAACAGGGAATATATTACAAATACACTAAAGTATACTTTTTTTACTAGGGTTATATCGATATTGAAGCATTACTGTAATTCTCATTTTTATACAGAAAAACACTTATTTATAGAGCATTTTTTCTGTTTTCTTAGATAGTAATAATATAAATGATTAATATGTCACTCAGCAGGACTCACACACACACACACTGATTTTACTATCTATGTGAGGATTTATTACACACATTTATTCTGATTCATATTACTTCAGTGACAGAAGTCCAGCTGCAGTATTACTGTCATGAAGAGACTCATAACATCTCACTGATTCATCGTGCAGCTCAAAGCATTATGGGTAGAATCTCTGGTCAATCAATTCTAATTAATCAACACAGTTTCACTGATGATTGATAATAAACATTAAACCCAGGATAGAGCGGTTGAGTGAATGTGGTCTGGACTGTGTGGATGAGGCTCATTGTGTTTCTGTAGACGCTGTAGAAGGACAGAGCTCCTGCACCGTGATCCACATACACTCCTACTCTACTGATATAATCATAAACTCCTGTTCTAATGATGATGGTTTTCACAGGGAGATCAGTCCATATCTTATTGTGCCAGAATGAGTATCTGGAGCGAGAGCAGATTAAACTCCAGGACTGATCATTATATCCAAACACACACTCATCACCCCGTCCCTTCCTGCTGATGCTCTTATATGACACTGATATCTCCACACCACCAAACACCTCAAATCCACTCCACTCCAGCTCCCAGTAACAGCGTCCAATCACACTCTCTCTACACAACACTTGACGACACACATCAAATCTGTCTGGATGATCAGGATACGGCTGATATGTGCCAGTGTTAGTAATCACTCTGTTGTTCTCAGACAGACGGAGGCGTTTATGTGCTGTGTTCAGATCCAGAGTGAGCTGATGAGAATCTGATGGAGAGAAAACACATCAGAATCATGAATCTGTTTAACTGAACTCTTCATGTTCAGTGTATCATCAGTGTCTCAGTACAGATGACCAGATATCCTGTGCTAATCATCATTTACATCATCAATTGACCGTTCGCAAAGAGCTTGATTGACAGGCGATCTGACCAATCAGAACGCAGAGATTATGCTGCCGCTACTATCTGCCATCTTGCCCGACAGTTACGGCCGGTCTCCATAGAAATCCATGTTAAAACAGGGTAAAAAAGATTGACTGAATTGAAACTTAATCAATATAACTAAATATAAATATGTGCTGAGGATTGTCATGCTTGCAGCACTTAAATTGAATACTGAGCGTTTAATAATAAAATTATTTGTTACAACGTGCTCTTATCATTCTGTGGACACAATCCCATGAACTTCGCCCTGAATGGGAGCTTTATATGCACATGTGTGCTCATTTGTTTTCAATGCAGTTTAACCGCGACGCTTCATGTCATCTTCCCACTCATTAAACTATGATAGGTCCATTACTGCAAAAAGACGGTCACTGCGACACTGTAAAGTGATGAAACTTTACTGCTATGTACTTTTTTAAAACCATTTTCATAGGTTTCACATTATATTGTCGGCTCGGAAAATATGTAAATGCGCATGTCCAGTAGCCGCAGCTGTATCCCTTCTAGAGCAGATTAACTTCGGTGGACTTAAACTTGAAAAATGGCATGCTCCGCGGTTGAAATAAAACACTTTCTGATGTTTATTCATGTTCATTTCGCGTTTTAAGTAAATATGAAAATACGATCGGTTCACGTGTTTGAACTGAGGTTATACAGTGATCTGTCACGACACATTAAAGAGCCACAAAGCGGTATTTATTGTTTGAATTTCTTTAAAAATGACTCAGTTTTAAAAGCTGAGGGTCCTGAGACCTTGTTTCATATCAGAAGTAACCTGCTCTGTCTTCTCTGTTTGTGTGTTGTCAGTTTCCTTTTTGATCTGCGATGTATTTTTCACTGCGTGAGAATATGTTTGTAGTGTGAGAGCGGCATTGTTTGTCAGTTATGGCAACAGTAACTAAGGGTGGGCGGGTCAATTATAAAACTATAAATCTTTCACCTTCTACAGGAAGAACATGAACACACTCAGTGAGTTTTTCTGCTTGTTTTCTTACTGACTTACATTTTAGGAAGTCGTTCCTGGTCTTGGGAACAATGTTGGTGAGTGTGTCTGTGGAAATCAACAGACATGAACAGTGTGATTCTCAGGATCTTGCATCCATTCTTGAGACATTTCTAATATGATGTTCTCCATGATATGAGATGACGATGGACTCGTTTCTGAGAGCAGATGAATCTCCAGGATTTTGCCTTTGTATGAGATCATTTCATTCAAAACAAAAGCACATATTTAGACAAACGTCTGCTCTTTACAGACTCAAATCATCATAACACAAGAACCACTGAGGTTTGATGTTATCAGTGTGATCTGGGTTCTGTATACATGAGCTGATCAGTGATTGCTCTGTTCATCACACAGTGATTATATCACTTCAGAAAACTGGACTACTTTATGTGTAAACAAGTGTATTATATATTAGTTAAAAAAAATTAAACCACTTGTTGTAATGTCAAAATTATATCCTATATGATTATATAATGAGTGTTTATATGATCAGTGTTTTTCCCTGCAATTACTGCTTGCATTTATACTTTCTCGGGTATCTACTCAAGAAGTCCAAATCACTAAAATAAGAATAAACCCAGACAGTGATCGGTATTTACCATTGATCGGTTTTGATTCAGGGTGAGCTGTGAGAGAGAAACAGATCAGAATGAAAGCAAAGTGACATTAAACCACACAAACACATCAGCAAAACAAAGAGTAAAGCTTCAGCTCAAAGCCAACAATACATTTATTCTGGAAACATTCACTGTCAAACACCAATTCTAGAAACATGTATGATATATCAAAATAACTTTGTTATATATAAAAAAATCTTATTTTCTTAAATCTTTATTTTCTCAAGACACAGTCAACAATTTCAGTCTCACTTGAACCTGTTACCTTGCTTGTGTATGTTCTCTAACTCTTCAGCCAGATGGTTCTGGTTCATCTTCCTCAGGGTGTCCACCGTGATCTTCACAGCTTCTTCTGGTCCAAAACGCTTAATCATCAGATCCACTGTATCAGGAGCCTCTGCCTTCTCCAGATCGGCTGAAACGCCGTAATGATTCCTTAAATTTAGTTTAAACCTCTTCAGTTTTTCTGTGACTAGATCATCCAGAGCGGCCAGAAGCTGGTCTGAAACGGACGCCATCACCCTTCACTGGACAAGCAAAAAAAAGTCAGCTTTAATAATGAGCACAAAAGGTTGTATCAGCTAATATCTCAATACTGGCTGATGCTGAAGGTCTAGAATCAATGTGAAATTTAGAGTTATAGACAGGTCAGTATTTTATGGAGCAGTGTTTACTAACTTACCATAAAAAATGAGGACGTCTGTAGGCTTCTCGTTCCACCTCTGAACTGATATCTCAAAGGAAGAACTCCGAAACTCATTTTCTGATAAAACAAGTGAAACCAGTTTTTCAAGAAACACGAGAGACACTCTGGGTGAAAAACACATATGTTATAGCTGATGTATGCAGCAGACTGAGATAGACTGAGAAATTACAGTTACAGTAAGTGTAACGGGTCACGCTCGAACCCTCGATCTTCTGCATGGGAGGCGGATGCGCTAGCCAGGAGGTTAACTGGCTGCAGCCACTAGTTTCATTAGCTAGTGCATCTCTATAGCAGCAACATAAACCTTAAGGGGGGAGGGGGACAGCCTACGCTCCAACCCTTGTTGTAAAAAGCAAAGCACGGCTCTGATCGAACATCTCTGGGGGTCTTCACGGTGAGAGGAACACCATTTGACGAACAGGTTCCACTTCAGCGCATAGACCTGCCGTGTGGACGGTGCTCGCACTGAAGCGATAGTGAGAGCTACCTCCTGGGGCAAGTCACCTAGAACCTCTGCGTCCCGTCCAGGGACCACACATGGAGTTTCCACAAGTCTGGATGCAGGTGCCAGAGTGTGCCCTGTCTCTGAGAAAGCAGATCCTTCTTCAGAGGAATCGGCCAGGGAGGGGCTGTCGCAAGGAGCATGAGTTCCGGGAACCAGGTCCTGTTGGGCCAATACGGAGCCACTAACAGGACCTGCTCCTCGTCCTCCCTGATCTTGCACAGTGTCTGTGCTAGCAGGCTCACTGGGGGGAACGCATATTTGCGCAGGCCCTGGGGCCAGCTGTGTGCCAGTGCATCCATGCCGAGCGTTTCATAGGGAGTAGAACCACTGGCAGTGGGTGGTTTCTGGAGATGCAAACAGGTCTACCTGAGCAACTCCGAACCGACTCCAAATCAGCTGGACCGCCTGGAGATGGAGTCTCCACTCCCCAGGAAGTGCTGCTCAAGACAGCTCGTCGGCCGCCTGATTGAACACTCCTGGGATGTGGATGGCACGAAGGTACCTCAGATGCTTCTGACTCCAGAGGAGGAGGTGGCAGGCGAGTTGCGACATGTGACGGAAGTGTAAACCGCCTTGCCGGTTGATGTACGCAACGGTCGCAGTGTTGTCCATACGGACCAGAACGTCCTTGCCCCGAAGGCGCCCTCTGAGGCGGCTCAAAGCATCTGTGAATACCACAGCATACCTGGATACCTGCTCCAGGGGCACTCTTGCCCGAAGGAGCGAGGGATCTGTCCACGGGCTGAAGGTTTTGCGGCAGGCCGGTGTAATCTGAACCCAGTGAGTACCGTGTCTCCAAGCCCACCTCAGGACTCAGCCATGGAGCCAGTGCTGAAGCAGTCTCATTTGTCTCATTTGTATATCAACTTCCAATCCAGTTCAAATGCAATTACCATGCATGGAGACAAAGAGTCGTAACCTTTCCCTCCAAACTTTC
Organism: Acrossocheilus fasciatus; assembly: GCA_036784905.1. Taxonomy (NCBI): domain Eukaryota; kingdom Metazoa; phylum Chordata; class Actinopteri; order Cypriniformes; family Cyprinidae; genus Acrossocheilus; species Acrossocheilus fasciatus. The sequence continues at coordinate 48,530,938 of CM071940.1, forward strand.
AAGTCACCATAGGCTCTTTGACTCCCCAGAGGTTTGACCAGAGCAGATAAAGCTCTCACTTCAGTGACGCCCTTGCAGTCTGCAGTTCTGTTAGATCCTAGGAGGATGTGAGCTAAAACTCTTCTGGACATCATAACTAATTGTAATGATTGATATACAATTCCCTTTTGAGCTAATTTGCAACACTGCCCAGCCTTGAATGATTGACTGATTGCTTGATTGTTTTTCCTTGGGAAATGTGGCTGGATGTCAATGAATGGATGTCTAAGTGGTGCCCGCAGAATAACATAGGTTTTATAAACAATTGGAAGAATTTTTGGGGCAGACTAACCTGTTGAAAAGAGATGGTGTTCATCTCTCCTGGGGTGGTGCCGCTCTTCTCTCTAGAAATATGGCACATAGTCTTAGAGTTCGTACTTGACTAACTGGAGCCCAGGTCAGGAAGCAGACAGACTGGCTAAACCGATCGTCTGCTAGCCGCCTCATGTCACAGAAGTCAGTTAACTCTCAGCACATAGAAACTCTTTCACCTAGATATCACACTATAGAGACTGTGTCTGTTCCCCGAACTAGAAAATACAGAAAACATCCAAACCAATGTAATAGTAACAATTGAATTTATGTTCAACAAATAAAAAAACGATATAATACAGATAAACACATGATAAAGCTTGGCTTACTGAATATTAGATCCCTTTCTACAAAAGCGCTTTTTGTAAATGATATGATCTGTTTGACAGAAACCTGGCTAAAACCAGATGAATAGTAGTAATAAAAGTAATAAAAGGATGAAAAACAGTAAACAATTTCAGCCAAAAGTTGTCATATTACTGCTGCCGCTGAAAAACAACTGTAGACTGTTGTCTGTTTTAGGGTTTGCTGGTGTGTTTCATGATCTTCCTCTGCCTGCAGCTATAAAAGGAAAAGCAATGAGTAAATGAAAAGCAATAAGTTAAGCAATGGGCTGAGTCTGACCAAATGCAACATTAGATCATTGACCCCAGCTAAAATATAACTTTTCAGTAAATAACAAATCTCAGCTTTTATAATAAATTTAGATAAGATTACATATATTTTAAGACAAGTGTATATCAAATAGATGGGAACTCTAGCATTAATTTTTTTTTAAAAAACTTCTGCATTCCTTATTTGGGAGTCACACTCATGGCCTTCACGGTCAAAAGTGACCAGACACCTGAAATGTAATTTTTTTTTTTCTTCAGTAAAATCAGTCTAACATATTTTTGTTCAATAATATTTTTTCTTTTGTATTTTGAGAGAATTTTATGGTACTAATTAATATTTATGCAATAATTATGATATATTTTTCCCATTGAAAATAGTAAAAAAAAAAAAAAAATTCAAATTTTTTCAAATTATTTTTCAATTTATGCAGTATTTCAGATGAAAATAGACACTAGGCCTTTAAAATCCAATTTTTTGAATGCAGATTAGCACCTCCTCGTGTGAGCAAAGAAAGAAAAACATGTAATTTCATGGTGTAACCACTAGTTGCCTGTATAGGACTCTATAGAGAGGCTTGTGAATTCCCTAGTTGTTTTTAGACATAATTTTTTACTTTTATTAGGTTGTCGATATAAATGTATATTTAGGCATTCTCAAAGACTACTTTTTGTCAAGGTTTATATTTTTTTTGCATTATTATTATTATATAGGGTATTATATAGATTTTTGCATTATTATTACTAGTCAACCCTGAACACAAAGCATTTTGTTACACACTAACATTAAAAAACTATAAAAATGTAACAAAAATGAAGAAGAATGCTTTATCAGAGCCTAATCCTTCAGTGTCTGATCTGATTTATTTATTTCACTCTAACTCATTTTGGCTACATGGTTATAGCCATACCAAGTCATTTGAGTGTGTATAATTGTGTATGTGTCTGTGAGTGTGTGTGTGTGAGTGGATGTATCTGTTTTACACTCTTGATGTTTTAGAGTATAACCCATTCCTTGTTGTCCACTTTTTAACTGCATTGTAGTTGAATTATTGATTTTATTTTACATAGTTGCTGTGTTACAGGCACACCAGTTCATTGGGGTGTGTGTGTACAAGTGTGTGTGTGTGTGCGCGTGTGTATGAGTGGATGTGTTGATTTTGCACTCTAGATGTTTTAGAGTTTCATCCCTTCATTGCTGTGCAATGTTTTTCTGCATTATTGGGGATTTGTAGATTGCACACACAAAAATTTTCTGTACTTTTTAATTTTTTCCCGTTTCCCATTCATTTCCTATGGTCGGTCATTTTTGACCGAAGACCATGAGTGTGACTATTTTTTTTACGACCACTTAACTTTTTCGAATCATGCTCTCATGATTTTTTGTGTTCATATACCAGGTGCCATAACAGTCTACGAGTTTCGTACCATTCTGGTGAAGCTACGATTTTTAAAAATTCAGAAATGACCGAAGGCTGCAGAAGGGTTAAATAGCAATTATTCTTCTTAGGGTTCATTTCAAAATGTACTAATAAATAAAATCAAAAGTTCAATCTGTTAAAATTATTTAATGCACAATGAACAAACATGAATGATCAAGTGTTTGTATTAAATAACATTCACAAACATTAATTAATGTTGTAAAAATATATTGTTCACTCACTGTAAGTTTATGTTAGATAATAACATGAAGTCATTTAAATGAATGGTATTACTGTAAAGTCTATATAGAAACTATTACTATACAGAAGATAAAATTTGGCTGTACTTTAATTTAATCCAAACTGTGTACATATTTAATTTTAAAGGGATTTTAAAACCTGCTAGTTATCCAGCCAAGAGTAACAACTAATTTACTAGCTAAAAAAGAAGAAGCCCAGAACTGCTTTTCTGATGGACTGATATGACATAAACACTGTTAAACATTTGTACACGTATACAATCTAATAAAATTGTGTTTATGTATTTATATCTCCAGCAAAAAAAAAAAATTGACAGGTACATTCAATTAAATAAAGTTGTAGAGCTGTGTCCCAGCTGTTTGAATTTAAAATAGAGTAAATACAGTGAGGGAAAAAATTATTTGATCCCCTGCTGATTTTGTACATTTGCCCACTAACAAAGAAATTACCAGTCTATAACTTTAATGGTAGGTTTATTTGAACAGTGAGAGACAGAATAACAAAAAAAAAAAAAAAATCCAGAAAAACGCATTTAAAAAAAAGTTATAAATTGATTTACGTTTTAATAAGTCGAGTAAGTATTTGATCATCTATCAATCAGCAAGATTTCTGGCTCCCAGGTGTCTTTTATACAGGTGAGGAGCTGAGATCAGGAGCTCTCTCTTAAAGGGAGTCTCGGCTTGTTACCTGTATAAAAGACACCTGTCTAGAGAAGCAATCAATCAATCAGATTCCAGACTCTCCAGCATGGCCAAGACAAAGAGCTGTCCAAGGATGTCAGGGACAAGATTGTAGACCTACACAAGGCTGGAATGGACTACAAGACCATCGCAAAGCAGCTCGGTGAGAAGGTGACAACAGTTGGTACGATTATTCACAAACGTAAGAAAAAAAATAACTGTCAATCTCCCTCGGACTGGGGCTCCATGTAAGATCTGACCTCGTGGAGTTTCAGTGATCATGAGAACAGTGAGGAATCAGCCCAGAACTACACAGGAGGATCTCGTCAATGATCTCAAGGCAGCTGGGACCATAGTCACCAAGAAAACAATTGGTACGCCGTGAAGGACTGAAATCCTGCAGCGCCCGCAAGCTCCCCCTGCTCAAGAAAGCACATGTACAGCCCGTCTGAAGTTTGCCAATGATTCAGAGGAGAACTGGGTGAAAGTGTTGTGGTCAGATGAGACCAAAATCCAGCTCTTTGGCATCAACTCAACTCGCCGTGTTTGGAGGAGGAGGAATGCTGCCCAAGAACACCATCCCAACCGTCTAACATGGAGGTGGAAGGATTATGCTTTGGGGGTGTTTTTCTGCTAAGGGGGCAGGACAACTGCACCGCAAAGGGATGATGGACGGGGCCATGTACCGTCAGGGCCAGGGCACTGAAAATGGGTCATGGATGGGTATTCCAGCATGACGATGACCCAAAACACACGGCCAAGGCAACAAAGGAGTGGCTCAAGAAGAAGCACATTAAGGTCCTGCAGTGATCTACAGCCAGTCTCCAGACCTTAATCCCATAGAAAATCTGTGGAGGGAGCTGAAGGTTCGAGTTGCCAAATGTCAGCCTCGAAACCTTAATGACTTGGAGAGGATCTGCAAAGAGTAGTGGGACAAAATCCCTCCTGAGATGTGTGCAAACCTGGTGACCAACTACAAGAAACGTCTGACCTCTGTGATTGCCAAAAAAGGGTTTTGCCACCAAGTACTAAGTCATGTTTTGCGAAGGGGTCAAATACTTATTTCACTCATTAAAATGCCAATCAATTTGTAACTTTTTTTTCTGGATTCTTTTTTTATGGTTCTGTCTCTCACTGTTTATATAAACCTACCATTAAAATTGTAGACTGATTATTTCTTTGTTAGTGAGAAAACTTACAAAATCAGCAGGGGATCAAATAATTTTTTCCCCCACTGTACATGCAAAGGGAAAATTAGCTACCAAGCATAAATTAACAATAAACTACTTCACACTATATATCTATTAGTCTACGGGGGAATCAGAACTGTATATAAATGATGGCATGCAGACAGTGTGATTTATTTGCACATGTGCTCTGATTTAATGAGCAGGTGAACAGCAGTACAGCACTAATCCATGGCTACAATATCAACAGATCTTTAAAAATACAAAGATTTGCTCCTCTAGATTATGACCAGTCACAGCCCTCCTCTCCATCATATGATAAATTACTGAATTAGAAACACAAATTTCTTTTCATCATCTTTTTTTTTTTTAATAAAATTCAGTTTACTAATTATTTAATTATATTGACTTCAATTAAATATAGCTCAGTTTTCCAGCTTTTCTTTTTCAGCTCATTTATCAGCAGGTAAAGCTGAGCTCCAGGTGTTCAGTGAATGAGATGCAGGCTCTTGAGCTGAAATACAGCACACTACAGTACAGCAGCTGCTCTGTGGATTCACTACAGAGTGTTCGTCCTGGTTGTGATTCGATCTCTGACGTCTACAGCAGCAGCGAACAGACTTCAGCTTTTTACGAATATCAGGCCTCATGAACAGATACAGAAAACAGTCAGCAAGTGGATTCAGATACATGAGCATTTCAGCACAGTAGAAACATTTCTCAAAAACAATATTGTCATTGGAAAAAAAAGGTTGAATTGATAACATAATCACAAAAGGGAGAATGAGGAGTGTGTAAGTCAACAGCACCAGGAACAAACTGCCCAAAATTAATTTACGCTGAAGAGCAGTCAGAGATATTGAGCGAGAAAGACCTCGACAAGTGCCAGCAAAACAGAGAATGATGATGATGTAGGGAATTAAACATACTATACACCAGTCTAGATCTTCAAAAAATATACGAGGGGGTTTCACTTTTGCAATGATCAGAGGCACAAACCAGATGATCGCAGAAATAAAACAGGAGAGTTTGAGTGACTTGTGAGATTTGGACCAGATAGGATGAGAAACCAGAAGATATCGTTCAGAAGCAACACATGCCATAAAATACAGACCCACCATCATAGAATAGTCATATGCAGTATACAGTTCCTGTGTCCACTCTGCTGTTCCTATTAACATACAAATGACCTGTATGAGATCTGAAAGTATCAAATGACCAACAAAAACTGAAGCAGCAGGCCGAGATTTGACGAGGAAACACAAGGCGATCAGAGTTAAGATCATGATTGGGATCTCAACGACTGAAAGGACACAGACAAATACAAGTTCTACATTATAGTTATTCGTTTGTAATTTCCTCAACTCCCAGTAACGTGAATCATCATCTGATCCAGTTGAGTCATTGAAGCTGATGTTATGTTGTGCCATTGTTTCACAAATTCCTGAGGAAACACTGAATAACAAACCAGTCATTAGTTTCAATATGCAAGAAATGCTTCAATTTCTCAATGTAAAATTGTATTATTTGTAAAAACAGATGGTCTGACATGTTTCTTCTGTATAAATGTTGCCATTCAAATGTGGCATGTATGATGTTACAGGGACAGTTCACCCAGAAATGAACACTGTGTCATCATTTACTCACCTCATGTTGTTTCAAACCTGAAAAATTGTTCATCTTCTGAACACAGATGAAGATATTTTAATGAATACTGAGAGATTTCTGTTCCTGCAACAGCCAGTTTGATGCTTCAAAAAAACTTTATTAAACTAATTCATATGAATGGAGAGGTTTAATCCAAATTATCTGAAGAGATTTGATCACTTTATATGATGAACAGATTTAATTTAGGCTTTTATTCTCATATTTACACTGATCAGCAAACATAAACAGAAGCTCATTGGTTCTTCCGGATCTCAAACGTGCTGCGAAACACAAGAATGATCCTCACTGATTCTGACACAAGTGTGCTTGAGCTTCTGTTTGCTGTGTCTACTGTGCGCTGATTCATGTTTATCTGTGAATAAAAGTCTGAATTACATTTACATTTACATTTATGCATTTAGCAGACGCTTTTATCCAAAGCGACTTACATTGCATTCAAGTTACAGTTTTTTACATTTTATCAGCTCTTCGAATTAACTCTGTTCAGCGTATAAATCGATCGAGTCTCTTCAGAAGATGCAGACTGAACCGCTCAATTCATCTGGGTTTCTTCATGAACTCTGTGTTGACTGTCAGCGGAGGGACAGAAATCTCTCAGATTTCATTAAATATATCTTCAGTTGTGATCTGAATGTGAAGAAAGTCTTACAGGTTTGGAGCGACATGAGGGTTAACGAATGATGACAGGATTTTAGGTTTTGTGTGAACTAACCATTTAAAACACATTTCAGGCTTAATATTAAGAAATGTTTATTGTGCATAAGTAGGACTCCAAATAAAGTTTAATTATCATTTTTATATCAGTAAGTCTCGGGCAATTTGTCAGTAAAAATGTTTTGATCTACACTTAGTATGAAATAAATTTCTTTTAAATATTACTTTTTCTTTTACTAGGGTTAACTTTAAAAATAAACTTTGAAATCTCTCTGTCCATAAAATCTTTTAACAATATCATAAGAAAGTTGCTCTGAATATTCAGTACTTCAGCACAACTGCTAGTGTGATAGTGCTTTAATAAAATAGTTCAATAAACAAGTAACAAATATTATACAACTTACAATTATGACAGAACTTGTCCAGTTGGTTTGTGTTTCTTTTTCCACAGATGGAGAAACCCCCCAAAGCTACATTAAACAATATACTCATGATCTTACCTGGATCAGACTGTGGCTTGAAGATGTTCATCAGTAGATGATGGTGTCTGTGAGCTGATGGTCGTTCTTTTATAGTCTGAATTCACTCCGGAAACAGCGGAGAATGGAGAGCGATTCTGTCAGATAGTGAGCAAATTAACAAAGATGCATTAACATAATGAATGCTTAATGCACATGCATCCACAACTTTAAAATGTACAACCATTACATTTGTGATACAAAACCATTACATGACATCACAAATTAAACCAAAGGCGTTTCATTGCAGCCAGTGATATTTGTGAAGCACCACATCAGTTCAGCTTCGGTTTAGTCAGACTCTGGTTAATCGTGTAGTCCTGCTCTTCAGTGATGTTCTGTTAAACTGTACATCATTCTCATTACTGGCTCTCGATGTAGTGATACATGTATATTGTAAAGGTAACTTGACTTATTGTATACTTATAAAGTGTTACCGAAACATATTATCTAGTGTCATAATCAAACTTTAGCTCATGACACACAAACCTAACAAATACACAGACTACAAAAACCTGAATCAGGAATCATTTTACAAGTCAATGTCTTTTAGAGTATTTCTATTATGTGTATTTCAGCACGTCAATTACAGTATACAACCTAAATATAGAGGTGCAGATACAGTAAAATACAACAATGAGCTTTAATCAAAGTTTTCTTTCATTACACTACTGTAAAGAGATCTTCAGTAGATGAAACGCGCTAGAAAAGAAAAGTTTAAAATGCCAAAGATTTTAATACGATCACAGCATATTTACAGTAAAAATCAATCAATAAATAAATTCAGCATCCTCAGCCACACTGCATGACAGCATTGATAATGACCATATTTGTCATACTATAGCAGTTTCTTAGTCTTCTGACAAAAGACTTCCTAACCCCGATAGTCATCTCTCAGATCTGCACAAATACATCGGTGGGCTCGGGCTGATGCTCCGCACCGCGGGGAGATGGTGGGCTGGGCTCTGGGTCTGGAGTGGATCTCGGTGTTTCTCGCCAGAGTCCACTCCATGAACGTGGTGAAATCCTCTCGAGGACCATCTTCGGACGACAGCGCTCTGCACACGATGTTCAGGCTTGCATAATAGAATGCACAGAGCACATCGTCCGGGTAGCTGGTGGCGTTAGCTAACAAGAGGAACAGTCTGGTATGGTCCTTGAGAGGAGGAGGAGGAATTCGGTGCGGAGGAGGGGATCCATCAGGAAACACTATGGGAAAAAAAACACTGAGCAATAAACGGAAACAAAAACGGAGGGAACACACGGAGGTAACTGTTTTAGGTTGGTCCTTCTGTCACATTTCTCTTGGAGTCAGGAAACACAGAACGAGGACACGGAGAATGAACAAATCAAGAGTCTTTAATATCCAATGGGGAAACATAGAGCACTGGCAGGGAAGACATTCAAGGACCGACAAACACTAAGGGTGTCAAACACCTGTCTTGTTTGGTTCGATTAAAACAAACTTTGGTTTGTTTCCCCCTTTGGTGCGGATCTTTTGGGCAGGTGTGAATACAGCAATCGTGCTCTGGTGCACACCAAAAAACCGAGCTGAGACCACCTCTTCAGCTGGTACGGAACTCTGGTACGGTCCGTTTGAGGTGTGAATATGAACCGGTCTCGATCCGACCCAATTGCAGAAAGCACCGCACCATTTGAGTTAACAGGCTCCTGTAGTTGGAGTTGCCTTATGGGAAAGTGTTGTGTTCGCTACATTTGCGTGGTTCGACCTGGAGCTCCAAAGAGACACGCTGCCTCATTGACATTTGAGCAGATGCCTATATAATCACAGCTACTGGAGAAGACGCATAAAAATGCGGATGTGTTCAGCAAGTTCAGCGAAAGGATGAAGGAGAGGGAATTTGAGCGGTCTCCCACACAGTGTCACGTTAAAGTAAAAAAAACTTCGGCAACTTTATATGAAGGTGCGTGATGCTCTAAGCAAGAGTGGAAATTCCGGAGACAAAAAAGACAAATGTCCATGGTACGATGAACTGGACAAAATCCTAGGAACATGACCAACAGTTTGTCCCATGGACATTGTCGAGTCGTATAGCTCTACAGACAAGACCTCATCAAGCCAAATGACTCCATCTCCTTCTAGCAGCTACTCTGAAGAAGTCGACCTTGATGAAAATGGTGAGAGAATAAGGCTATACACACATGTAATCAATGCTATGATTTATATTTATTTTGGTCGAAAGTGACAATTATTCCATTTAGAGGTATGTGTGTGTGTGTGTGTGTGTGTGTGCGTGCGTGCGTGTGTGTATATAAGTACATATATAGACTACAGAGCCTAACTGAAGTAATCTTGACAAACATTTTTTTTCAGTTTTTGATTATATAAATTATGTAGCAAGGAACTGTAATTTATTAATTTATGAGGAGTGCATATAAAAAAATATATATTCTGCCACCACCATTTTGCATTTTAAATGATGTAGTGACAGTAATTTTGTAGTAACAATTAGTATTAAAAATGTCACTGGCAAGAATCACCATTGAAGCACTGCTGTCCATTAGTGCACATTTTTTGTGCAGCAGCTATAATTGACACATTACATTTCATGATGAGCATGAGTTTACAAAAGACAGTAAACATTTTCAATATTCTTTCCTTTTTCCTATGTCCCAATTCAGATCAGGGCTAGGTTATGGATTCTGACAAATACCATACATTTAATTGGAATATCAAATCTGTCAAAATGTATTTACATTTCCCTATCTGTCGGTCACTACAAGTTATGTCGTGACGACATAGGGGATTTACTTGGAAGCCCCAATCATCTCTGACTTAAGAGAAAATGCCAATGAATATTGGCTAGTGGATTTTGCATACGTGTACACGGGTATAAGTAAGCGGCAGGTGCATCCACTCATTAGATTTTCGCTTCGGAGCCGAGTGGATGAACGTGTTGATCTCCACAAAGAGCCATTCATCATCTGTCTGGAAGCTGTTCTGGTTGGCATTACGATGCGAAAAGCGGTGTCCCTGTCTGCAGCGATTCCCCAGGGCACTTCAACTAAAAGAGAAGATTTCCTAAAAGAGCAAATCATGGTCGGTTTGTGTCTTTTTAAAGACGCCGTTCCAGCCGTGTCCTCTTGGTTATGGTCGTTTCCTATCCTCCGTCCATGGCCACGATCGTTGTCTTCAGTGTCTGGGCATCCAGCGTGCTGAAGCTGCTTTCGTGGATGGTTTTATGCATTCGCTCTGAGCGTGTAACCATGGCAGCGCTGCGATCGCGCCTCTCTCTGCGCTCGGTGACTGACCATGCCCTACGGGTGATGGAAGTCACAGCGCAGTCCCTCGGGAAGGCGATGTCCACACTTGGGGTCCAAGAGGGCCATCTATGGCTTTGCCTTGTTGAGATGAGCGTTGTCGACAGGGCGCTGTTCGACGCTCTCGTCTCCCAGGCTGGACTGTTCGGCGACACTGTCGAGGACTGTGCCCAGCAGTTCTCGGCAGTACAGAAGCGCACCGAGGCTATTCAACACATCTTACCCCGGCGTGATGTACCGCTCCGCCGCAGGGCAAGCCCCAGTCTGCTTGTCGCCGTGGGCGCCCTCCCGCATCCTCCAGAGCTGCTCTGCCCCATGCTGAATTGTCCTACATGCCGGCACGTCGAGCCTCTCGCAGAAGCACGGCGCCCCCCGTGGCCCAGTCGGCCCCTAATCGTCCAGAAAGGCAAGTGGGAAGCTGCTCTTTCTCAGGAGACGGCGTTTTCAGGTCCACGAGCCGACAGTGTGCGACGCATTGCCTCCTCACTCTCGCCCACGACCCATCTTGCCAGCGGCCAAGAGAGGGCGGTTCGGGGGACGCAGTGCCTCCCCACGCACCTCTAGCCAGTCCTCTCTGGGACCCAGGAAGTTTTGCGAGGATGCCTCAGAACGCACAGCTTTCTGTACCATCCAGCTCTACTTCCCTTCGCTGCACCACCATCGGTACGTCGATCGTGCCGTTGGAGACACTTGCACGGCGTCTGGAGGCGTGGCTCACGCTGCCCAGCCTGTCTCGTTGGCTCACGCACACAATTCGACTCGGCTACGCGATTCAGTTCGCCAGGCGACCTCCCAAGTTCAGCGGCGTTCTCGAGACCTCAGTGGTGGCTCGGAACGCTCCTGTCCTGCGCGAGGAGATTGCTGTCCTCCTGGCATAGGATGCAATCGAGCCGATCCTTCCAGCTGAGATGAGGCAAGGGTTTTACAGCCCAGGAAAGGTGGCGGTCTTCGACCAATCCTGGACCAGCGAATCTTGAACCGGGCCATGCACAGGGTCCCGTTCAAGATGCTGATGAACAGGTGCATATGAAAAGCATCCAGCCCCAGGATTGGTTTGCAGCGATCGACCTGAAGGATGCTTACTTTCAAGTTTTGATCCTTCCGCGACACAGACCGTTCTTACAGTTTGTGTTCGAGGGTCGGGCATGGCAGTACAGGGTCCTCCCCTTCGGGCTGTCCCTGTGCCCCCCGTGTCTTCACGAAGGCACGGAGGGCGCCCTTGCCCCACTACGGGAAGTGGGCATCAGGATCCTCAAATATCTCGAGCATGGCCTGCATGCAAGAACAGTTGTGTGATCACAGGGACCCAGTGCTTCAGCACTCAGCCAGTTGGGGCTTCAGGTCAACTGGGAAAAGAGCAAGCTCTCCCTCGTGCAGAGAAACTCTTTTCTCAGTATGGAGTTAGACTCGGTGAATGTGGTGGCGCGTCTCACCAACGAGCATGCCCAGTCCATGCTGAACTGCCTGAGCTCCTTCAGAGGCAGGACGGTGGTACCACTGAAACCCTTTTCAGAGGCTCCTGGGGCATATGGCATCCGCAGCCGCAGTTACGCCGCTCGGGTTGATTCATATGAGACCACTTCAGCACTGGTTGCACTCAAGAGTCCCGAGGTGGGCATGGCGTCACGGTACACTTTGTGTGAACATCACACAGGAGTGTCACCACTCCTTCAGCCCCTGGACGGACCTTGCCTTCTACGGGCCGGGGTGCCCCTAGAACAAGTGTCCCGGCATGTCGTTGTCGCAATGGATGCCTCCAGTACAGGTTGGGGCGCTACATGCAACGGGCAGGCAGCCTCGGGGCCCTGGACAGGGCCATGACTGCTTTGGCACATCAACCGCCTAGAGTTGTTGGCAGTGCATCTGGCCTCAAGTCGCTGCGTGCTGTCCATATTCCCGGGGGAGCTCAATCGTGCAGCCAAAGCACTCTCACAACTGTTCGTGAACTGGTGTTCTTTTCGCCGAGAAGACCCCCGAAGATGCACGATTGGAGTGTGCTTTCTTTCCTGCAAGAAAGGTTGGAGCGTAGGCTGTCACCCTCCACCTTGAACGTGTATGTGGCTGCTATTGCAGCCCATCACGATGCAGTGGACAGCCGGTCCCTGGGAAAGCATGATCTCGTCGTGAGGTTCCTGAGGGGTGCCAGGAGGTTGAATCCTCCTAGGCCACCCCGATGCCCCCCTGGGATCTCTCTATTGTCCTGGCTGGGCTTCAGAGGGGTCCCTTTGAGCCGCTGGACTCAGTTGAGCTTAAGTTCCTGTCTGCTAAGACAGCGCTCCTGACCGCACTCACTTCCATCAAGAGGGTCGGGGACCTCCAAGCATTTTCAGTGAGCGGAGTGCCTTGTGTTCAGGCTGGTCTACTCTCACGTTGTCCTGAGACTCCGGCCTGGATACGTGCCTAAGGTTCTCACCACGCCCTTCTGCGATCAGGTGGTGAACCTGCAAGCACTGCCCTCGGAGGAGGCAGATCCAGCCTTGGCGTTGCTGTGTCCCGTAAGAACGTTGCGCATATACGTGGACCGCACCCAGAGCTTTAGAAGCTCTGAGCAGCTCTTTGTCTGCCACGGAGGTCAGCAGAAAGGGAAGGCTGTCTACAAGCAGAGGTTGGCCCACTGGATAGTGGATGCCATCGCCTTGGCGTACCAATCCCAAGGTGAGCCATGCCCCCTGGGGGTGAGGGCTCACTCCACACGGAGTGTTGTCTCGTCCTATGCGTTGGTGCACGGCGCCTCTCTAGCAGACATCTGTAGAGCTTCGGGCTGGGCAACAACGAACACCTTCGCGAGATTCTAAAATCTCCGCATCGAGCCAGTTTCTTCCCGTGTGTTGGGTAACAGGTAAGTGGCGGGAAGAGCTAGCCGGTGTCACGCTTGCTGCACCATTCCCCCTCACCCGGGGATACGAGCGCCGTTTTCCTCCTCCAGTTCAGTTCCCCGGACGGCGAACCCTTGTGGAGTTCCTCCAGCACTCCTGGCAGTCAGACTGGGCAGAGCAGACTGACGCCAGGCCCAGTACTTGTGTTAGCTCGCCCGGGTCTCCAGTCAGCCCCTGTACTGGGCTAGGTGTCCATATGGCTTGATTCCCTTCGGGTAATCCCATATGCGTATTCTTCCACGGTAAGGTTTCCCCTCACAGTAAACCCGCGTCTTCCCTTTGACAGGCCCTGCTGGCAGCTCTCCTCCCTACCCCTAGGCAGGATCTGCCCCAGGGTCCAGTCGTATGTAGTACTGCCCCAGGCCTGGGTCAGTCCATATCAGTGTCTCCACATGTTACCTCCCTTCAGGCAGGATGTGGCCTCCATAGCGCCCTTCTCTGGAAGGCTCACTTCCCCGTCGTAACTGCCAAGCTGTAACAACAAATAGGAAAGACTTGAAGCTATCTTTTATTTTGAAGGTCAAAATCCCTTCCGACTTCTGTGGGGAAAGGAACAGCGGCTTGGCTATATCCAGCAGCAATGTACTCAGTGGTCCCTGCAGGCACCAAGGTTAGCGAATTTGCACTGGGGCGATGGGAAGGTTGCGACCTTTCGCATGGCATTTGTCTGTCACACGCTCGCTTGTCAGCATCTGCATGCCACAAGGTTGTGACGGGGTTCAGGTTGTGGCACTTTCCATAGGACACCTATGTCGTCAGGACATAACTCGTCGTGACTGACAGATAGGGAACATCTTTGTTACGTATGTAACCCTCGTTCCCTGATGGAGGGAACGGAGACATTATGTCCCCATGCCACAATCTCGAACCATCGCTGGTTGCCAGGGACCCGTTCTCAGCTCCTCAGCGTAAAACCTAATGAGTGGATGCACCTGCCGCCTATTTATACCCGTGTGCACGGGGAGTGACGCAGGTATGCACAATCCACTAGCCAATATCCATTGGCGTTTTCTCTTAAGTCAGAGATGATTGGGGCTTCCAAGTAAATTCCCTATGTCGTCACGACATAATGTCTCCGTTCCCTCCATCAGGGAACGAGGGTTACGTACGTAACCGAGACGATACTGTATTCCATACCTTGCAACACAATTGTACATGTAGGCTGAACAAATGCTGACCTCTAGGCTAATGTAATATGTGTGTGTTGTATTCATGATGTTGCCATCAGAAGCTTGGTCATGGCTGAAATGTATTCTGTTTAGGCTACAGCTCGGTGGCATTCAGTAAGATGTTGTTGCCTTTAATGTTGTTTATTATTATATTATATATTGACAGAAGAAAAGGAAATAACAGCCACCGATACAGAACCAAATGGCCCTACAAATACTCCTCTTACCATATCCATTGACAAAAAGGACAGCGATACTACACCCAGTTGTGATGAGCAGAGTGGAGAAAGCAGTGGAAGGCTGGCCATTCCTAGGGCTCAAGCTAGGAAGCACCTAGGAAGGAAGAGTAAGGCCAAAAATAGTGGGCTACAGGCTTATATGGCTCAGCAAAGCAAGCAGCTACAGAACATGTATGATCTGAGCAAAAACTCCAAGCACAGGAGAACACAGTCCTTGAGTATCTGCTGAGGGCACATCAGGAGGCAGAGGAAAGGAGATTTCAAGCCATGCAAGCTCAGCAGGAGGCAAATGGTCACGTTAACACAGCTAGCGGCTACTCTCACTAATGCGTTGTCTTCTAGTCAGTCGCAGCCCCCAGCCCAGTTTGTTCCACAAGCTTCAATGAGTTCAACCCCTGCCAGTGCCTGGTCCATTCCTCAGCCACCCAGGGCCCAACCACAGCAGCCCATGGCCCTGCAGCTCATGCAACCATATATGGTCAGACCAGGTGAAGAGGCTGCAAATGTTTCATTCACTGAATCACATGGCAACCTGCCTATGTCCGATGCTGATCATGATGTTCATTCTATTAAGTAGTATGGGTTTAATACAGGATATTTACAGTCTGATGTAGTAAAAAGAAAAAGTTGTATGAACATGCCCTCTGACCTTACCTCTTTTACTTTAACAAATGCTGTTCTTGTGGAGTTTCCACACACAAGTACATCTGATGTGCGAGCGGCCATCAGTCGCAAATGTAACAGACAGCAATTCTTTATAGAATTGAATATTTTTTGGACATGCATAATTTAAAGTTGTTTTGTATTGTTTTTGTTTTGTTTTTATTGTATTTATTTTACATGTTTGAAATAAAAAAAAATGTTTTAATGTTTCTTTCATCGTTCTTTTTATTTAAAAACATGGTTGGTGCATTTTATGTTTTGCATTGCTAAAACTATTTGAGGTTTAAATAAACACTTAAATAAGGTTATGACCTTAAAAAGTGGATTCAGGGGGAAACATATATATATATATATATATATATATATATATTATTTATAGTATATTTTAACTCAAAAATAATACATTTATACATTTCAAAGACACTCATAATTAATTTGTAATGTAATCGTAATACAAAAAAGTACACTTTAATATCATTAATCAAGCATGAAAATGAAAGTGAAAGTGAAAGTGAAAGTGAAGTGAAAGTGAAGTGACATACGGCCAAGTATGGTGACCCATACTCGGAATTTGTGCTCTGCATTTAACCCATCCAACGTGCACACACACAGCAGTGAACACACACACACTGTGAACACACACCCGGAGCAGTGGGCAGCCATTTATGCTGCGGCGCCCGGGGAGCAGTTGGGGGTTCGGTGCCTTGCTCAAGGGCACCTCAGTCGTGGTATTGAGGTGGAGAGGGCGCTGGACAGTCACTCCCCCCACCTACAATCCCTGCCGGCCCGAGACTTGAACTCGCAACCTTTGGATTACAAGTCCAACTCTCTAACCATTAGGCCACGACTTCCCCAAATAGGCATGTACTTAAAGTGTACTAAGTATACTTGAAGTAGTTCCAATTTAGCATCAAAAAGTACACTAAAGATTGTAGAAACAGCAGTCTTCCCCATCAGCAGTCTTGCCAGTATGATGTAAATAACTGCCCAGAGACGCTGCAAACATGGCCACCAAGTGGCACAACTTTAACAGACTTTAAGGCAACCTCGTTAAATGTAAGAAAGTACTAGAGTTTTGAGGTTCTCAGTTATTAAAGGTAAAAAAATAACATGTATTTATGGGATGTAGTGGAGTTAAAGGAATTATATCTTTTATCTAAATTTTATGTAGTTAAATTTTTCCAAAGTAGAAACTACAGATGCTTGAAAATGTATTTTTGATTGAGTAAAAACACTTGAGTACTGTCCACCTCTGCACAGAACTGTTATTTCAGGCTAAATGAGTGAGTTTAAATTGGAAGGTGCCTTACCTGTGTTATTAGCCATGTTTTTTAATGAATGTTCACTGGCGAAGCGTCCAACTGTAAGGTTTCAACAAAAAAAAAAAAAAAGAGAAAAGATGAGATGTAAGTAGAATCAACAGAATATAAGCCTAAAACAGTTTTGTAACCGAAGGTGTGAATTTACAGTCACCTCCTTTTGTATGATATTTTCAGTAATCTGATAAGGTTTCTTAGTACACTGAAAAAAATCTGTCAGATTAACATAAAAATGTACATTGGTAATGTTTACTCAGCATGTTAAATAAACATGATTTTTATCTCTATTGTCAAAAAGGCCCAGCAGAGGCTGTACTTCCTTCACCAGCTGAGGAAGCTCAACCTGCCACAGGAGCTGCTGAAACAGTTCTACTCCACCATCATTGAATCCATCCTCTGCACTTCAGTAACTGTCTGGTTCAGCTCAGCTACCAAATCTGACCTCAGAAGACTACAGAGACTGCTGAGCGAATCATTGGTACACCCCTCCCTACTCTCCAAGAACTGTACTCATCCAGAGTGAGCAACAGGGCTGAAATCACTCTGGACCCTCACATCCAGCACACTCCCTCTTTGAACTGTTACCATCTGGTCGATGCTACAGAGCTCTGAGCACCAGAACGACCAGCACAGGAACAGTTTCTTCCCTCAGGCAATCCATCTCATGAACATTTAACTCTTAACAATAAACATGAAACTCTATCATACTTTTTATTTTTAATATTTTATATTCTTATTGCATTTCAAATTTGCACCTAACATGCCTGTACATACTGAATTGTCTATTTTGTATATTGTGTTTGTGCTTTTTTGCATATTGTCCATTTTATATATTTGTACATTACTATTATTATTATTTTTATTTTTTTCAATTATTATTATTATCATTTGTCTTGTCTTGTCGCTGTTGTTCTGTCGCACTGTGGAGCTACTGTCACTTAAACAAATTCCTCGTGTGTGCAAACATACCTGGCAATAAAGCTCATTCTGATTCTTTATATGTAAAAGTTTCAAATTTTGACTTATATTTTTATACTTTATATATAACTTATATTTTTAGCTAATCTGACTTTCATTTATCTCTTACACAAAATTGTTGTATTAGCAGAGCTCAACAGAATGTTTAAAAAAGTAACCGCACACAAGCAAAGTGCACTACTCTGAAAAGGGGCGCTGTAGTTAAAAATAATTCTATGTTAACAACAAAAATTATTCATGTAATCCCAGTTTGAATGGATTAAGTTACATAAATCAAAAATATGCAAGAAATGCTACCGGGGTATGAATTCCATAAATCAGTGCTCTTTGGATACAGGATTTTATTAATTCATCAAAAAATGTGAACTCGGCATTAATCTGTCAAAAAACTCAACGCCAAGGCACTCGAAAATATAATGAAAAATAAAAAGCCTCTATTCTCACATGGCTTTACATTAAAAACAAATCACAAGTACACCGACGCTTTGTGGCTATCAAGCCTTCATTAGGGTGTCAACTGACATGAAGGCTTTTTATTTTTCATTATATTTGAGTGCCTTGGCATTGAGTTTTTTGACAGATTAATGCCGAGTTCACACTGCACGATTTTCAAACTCGAGAACCTGTGTGCGTCAGCCCCAATATCTAGAAATCACTGCACACAACAGGATTGTGAATCGCCGACAGCTCCAGATATTTAGCATGTCAAATATTTCGCGGGCGTTGGCGACGTGTCGGCGATTCTCTCAGATTGCGTCTTTGATAATTCACACTGCGCAATTGTCACTCGCGTGAACGAGCTCCGATTTGCCTCAAAACCTGTCGGCGAGTGAAAAAAAAAAATCGGGCTAAAATCATGTAGTGTGAACTCGGCATAAGTTACATGGGTGAACATAAAAAAATGATGTTGTGACAAATGTTTGTAAAAACTGTGTTGAAATTGAGGTGTTCATATTTTTGTTACCCAACCAGTGTTCATGGGTCTGGTGGACCCGCTTCATTTTTGGGTTTTTAATTCAACTCAATTAAAAATATATATGTTAAAATACTCAACAGATGTTTACTTCATCCCAATTACAAGCAATATAAACAGCATATATGGTTGATATTTGCCCTTTTCCTTTGTTAGATCGCATTTATGATTTAAAGTGCTACAACCTATGGGAGTGTGTGTGGGAGAGAGAGACATTCTGTGAGAGTGTCTCTCTCTCCCACACACACACATATAAACACACATACACGTACTAATAGCAGTCCCAGACAATAGGAGGACAGAGTGAAGGTACACAGCACCTGAAATGTCCACTCTTTTATCACCCCCGGGTTCAGTGGACCCGAACATCCTGTGTGTAATATAACTGTGTAGGAGGGTGTGCAGTGTGTGGTCATTGAAAATTGACTCTGATATATGTTCTTCACAGAAAATGAGCCAGGGCCAATGAGTATGAATTTGAGAAAAATATTTAATCGTATAATTTTTCTTTTGACAAAAAGTGAAAACGGGGCCCACAGACAAGTAACAAAATTATTTTTTTCAGAGCAGGGGAGCGCGGGGCACAACCCTTTGACGATCTCAGTTTGTGTAAATCCACGTGGGGTTCAGAGTATCATTTTTTATCCGCATTAATTTCACTCGTCTTGTACAAATATGTTGCTTTGTTTCATAATTACACTGTAAACGTTTTTCTTTATTTAACTCAAAAAAATGGAAGTGAAATGTGACAACATGCCCCATAGGTGGGGTATATTGTAACGTCGTAACATGACCATATATCACAGCTTAAAATGTTAGCTATTAGACAAACTAAAATATTGTCAATAAAATAAAATGATTAACCTTTCAAATAAAATGTTTTTTTTTTCTTTAGAATTAAAAATAATCTAATTTTGGAGTTTGACAACGAACACATTGCAACCATGCTTGAGACGGCCCTGATCATAACACACAGCTGTACAGTATAGCCTAGTTTAAAACAATGTGAGCAAATATGTGAAGAAACACATTCAGAAAAACACTCCCCTCCCTCCACACACAGCTCTCACAGAACACCAGACACACACACGAGCCAAAATACTTTACATTTCTTGAAATAATAATTTCTGAACATTAAACATCGATTGCCAGTCTTTATTCACCTGTTTCTCGTGGCTTCTCTTTAAAACTCATATAAGCAAATAGTATAAATTATATCGTTAATGTAAATTTTAATGTAAATTTTGGTGCACTTTTTTTATCTATATAATTTTTATATGGTATCTAATAAATACCATAAATTTGGTTATGATAGCATGTGTGGAAATATTTAAACTACGCATGTTAAAACTAACCCCATGTAAATTTGTGGCCCACACTCCCCTACATCAGTACACAGTACTTAGTACATAGCAAATCTACTCAGGTAAAGTTTTTAATAAATTTATACATTTTATATGCAGTTTGATCACTAATTATAAGGGTTTTTTGCCTAATGACTTGTTTCTTAGCCTCTACCATCCCTTCCAGGACGTTGAAGGGAGGGTTTTATTTGACAGTAGTAATGGACAGTTGGTTTTCTGATGGTTACACTTTTAATAATAACAAATAAAGTACATCAATTTGGATAATAGTGTACTAATAATGTTCTACTCACCTCTCGTGTTTTCAGTGTTCTTTTCCAGCTGTCCTCCAGCAAACTACACCAGCCTAATATACAGTGGTGCTGCTATGGGGCAGGGCCTGCTGGGGCTATAGCCCCGCCTTAAATTTGCATAGCACCAGAGGTCCTCCCAAGAACTTTCTAATAATTCTCCTGTTTTTTACTTTCTTCAGTGTGTTTTAATGAATATGATGTGTTTTATTATAATATAAATGTAAACATATATTTCCTACTGACACATTACAGCAAAAGCAGTCATAAGTAGCACAGGTATATTTGTAGCAATAGACAAAATATTGTATGGGTCAAAATTATCCATTTTTCCATCCATAATCATTTGGATATTAAGTAAAGATCATGTTCCATGAAGATATTTTGTAAATTTCTTACTATAAATATATCAAAACTTAATATGCATTGCTAAGAACTTAATTTGGATAACTTTAAAGGCAATTTTCTCAATATTTACATTTTCTTTGCACCCTCAGATTCAAGATTTTCAAATAGCTGTATTTCAGTGTAAGTGTATTCCATTTATGATTTTACAGGGAATTTGGACAGAATCACGGCTGATCAGGAAGTTGGCCAGCGATTCACTGAATGAGCTGTATAACATCAACTCTGCGCTGGATATTAAAATCCAAAATATAGTGAAAACGCTATTAAATAGCACGGTAACAAGATCAGCAGATTAAGACATTAACTTGTAAGCACAAAACATCTGGTTACGTATGGTAACCCTCATTCCCTGATGGAGGGAACAGAGACGTTGTGTCGAGTGTACGACACTAGGGGTCGCTCTTGGGAGCCCAAAGACCTCTGATATATTTGAGAAAAGGCCAATGAAATTGGGTCTGCAGAATTTGCATAGCTGGCCACACCCGGATATCCGGATATGAATAGGCCAACATAGCATCTTGTTCTGTTCTGAGGAGTCGAGAAGCATCTCAACCCACTCAGAGGCAGTTCGGGTTTGTGGCAAGAAGGACATAACATCTCCGTTCCCTCCAGCAGGGAACGAGGGTTACCATACGTAACCAGATGTTCCCCTTCTGTCGTTCACTTCGACGTTGTGTCAAGTGTACGACACTAGGGGCTCCTATAGTAAATGCCACAACTGCAGAACTGCATCACTAGTCGATGGGGGCGCAGATGTTGACAAGCCAGTGTGTCACGACCAAATGCACCTCTCCTCCTCGTAACCTCCCAAAACTTAAGACCTCACTCTCCAACATCTGGGATATACTTACCATTATATATTCAGCTGAAAAGTCTTTGTGGTGAATGTTGGGACAGTGACTATTCCCCCATGGGGGAAAGGTACTACGGAGATCACATCCTACCCGATGGGGAGGTAACATGTGAAGATCCACCTATGGACTTACAGAGGAAGTACCACATAGGGAGGATTCTGAGGTGGGCTCCGTGTAAGGGGAGAACTACCAAAACTCAGAACCTGTTGACAGATTGAATGTTTGTCTAGGGGAGCACTGAACCTCAGGGGTTACTCAGTGGAGAATATACACAAAGGGCCGAACGAGGAGCCGCTACCTGTGGAGCACTAACCCAATACAAGAGTTCACTCAAGGGGACTTGCATCGTAATGGGTTCTAATAGCGAGTTCCTCCATCGAACTCCGCTAAGTGGAGTGCTATATGATGGAAAGGTAGTACAGAGTTCATAAAAGGAACTTGAGCTGGACTGAATAAGCGCATAACCACCTTGTGGGGAGTAGCGCTGGCAGCAAGCTCTACACCCTACCAATCTCTTGCGTCAAAGAACTGATGTTCAGGACTCTAAAAGAAACTGGTTCCATTCGTAGATTATAATATCTAGCAAATGTATTAGGTGTAGTCCAACCTGCAGCTCTACAGATATCTGCTAGAAAGGCCCTGTTTGCCAAGGCTGCTGATGCAGCCATGCCCCTGGTAGAGTGAGCCCTCACTCCCAGAGGGCAAGGTAGGCCTTTGGCCTGATAGTCCGTTAGGATTGTATCCACAATCCAGTGGGAAATCCTTTGTCTGGAGACAGCCCTCCCCTTCTGCTGTCCTCCAAAGCAGATAAAGAGCTGTTCCGAACGTCTGAAACTCTGAGTGCGATCTAAGTATGTGCGTAGGGCTCACACTGGGCATAACAAAGACAGATCGGGGTCCACTTCTTGAAAGGGAATAGCTTGCAATGTTACCACCTGGTCCCTGAAAGGAGTGGTGGGTACCTTGGGCACATATCCAGGCTGAGGTCTCAGGAAAACGTGAGAGTCTGCCGGCCCGAACTCCAGGCATGATTCGTTAATGGAGAGGGCTTGGAGATCCCCCACCCTCTTGACGGAAGTGAGCGTGGTCAGGAGGGCTATCTTCATAGAGAGGGCACTGCACTCAACTGACTGAATGGGCTCAAACGGATCTTCCTGTAAGGCCTGTAAGGCGATTGTGAGATCCCAAGAGGAAACGAAGTGTGGCCTCGGAGAGTTCAACCTCCGGGCGTCTCTGAGGAATCTGATAATCAGGTCATGCTTCCCCACCGATTTGCCTTCCACCGTGTCATGGTTCACTGCAATAGCGGTCACATACACTTTAAGTGTTGAGGCAGACAGGTGCCTGTCCAGGCCTCCCTGGTGGAAGGAGAGCACAGACCCAATACCACATCTCCGAGGATTCTTCCCTTGGAAAGAACACCAATTTACGAATATGCACCACTTCAGGTCAATGGTATTCACCACTGCTGGTGGAAGGTCTCTGAGTTCCTCCTGGTCGCGTCCAGGGACCAAACATGAAGGTTCCAGAGATGCAGGCACAGATACCAAATCGTGCCCCTCCCCTGAGAAAGAAGGTCCCTCCTCAGGGGGACTTGCCAGGGAGGAGCTAATGCCATGAGTACGGGTTCCGAGAAGCAGGTCCGGTTGGGCCAATGAGGGGCCACAAACAGGAGCTTCTCTCATCCTCCCTGACTTTGCACAGTGTCTGTGCAATGAAACGCGTACTGGGACTGAGTAAACCCCTGGGCCAGTGCGTAGATTATGCCGTGCCGAGAGAGCCTCGGACAGGGAGTACCACAACTGGCAATGGGTCGATTCCAACGAGGCAAACAGGTCCACCTGTGCCGGTCCAAACTGACTCCAAATCAGCTGAACCGTCTGGGGGTGAAGTCTCCACTCGCCCCTGAGTACGACCTGTTGTGAGAGGAGATCCGTTCCCCGATTGAGGTCGCCTGGGATATGAGTCACATGCAGAGACTTGAGTCTGTGCTGGCTCCAAAGTAAGAGATGGCAGGCGAGTTGTGACATGTGATAGGAGCGAACACCACCCTGGTGGTTGATGTATGCAACTGTCACTGTGTTGTCCGTCCGGACCAACTCGTGCTTGGCCTGGATCAAGGGTCGAAACCTCCTCAGGGCTAAAGCACCTCCAACAACTCAAGGCAATTGATATGCCAATGCAGCCAAAGTCCTGTCCAAACCCCTTAAGTTGCATGCCCTTTGCACACGGCACCCCAGCCTGTCTTGGAAGCATCTGTTGTAAGAACAGTGCATCTGGACACTTGCTCTAAGGGCACTCTTGCCCATAGAAAAGAAATGTCCTACCAAGGGCTGAATGCACAGCGACACGACGGTGTGATGTTCACACGGTGTGAGCCGTTGCGCCATGCCCATCTCGGGACCCAGATACGAAGCCAGTGCTGAAGCAGTCTCATATGCATCAGACCCAGCGGCGTGACCACGGCTGAGGATGCCATATGCCCCAGGAGCCTCTGAAAATTTTTGAGAGGGGCCGCTGTTTTCCGCTCGAGAGCTCTCAAGCATTTCTGCACTGACTGGGCACGGTCTTGAGAAAGACATGCTGTCATTGTAACCGAGTCCAGTTCTACACCGAGAAAAGAGATATTCTGCACAGGGGAGAGTTTGCTCTTTTCCCAGTTGACCCGAAGTCCCAATCGGGCTAGGTGGTCGAGGACCATGTCCCTGTGTGTGCAAACCAATTCCCGCAAGTGAGCTAAAATTAGCCAGTCATCGAGATAATCGAGAATGCGAATGCCCACTTTCCTGAGAGGGGGAAAGACAGCTTACGCAACTTTCGTAAAGATGCGGGGAAACAGGGACAGCCCGAAGGGAAGGACTCTGTACTGATATGCTCGAAGGCAAACCGAAGAAATGGTTTGTGCCTTGGTAGGACTGAGACATGAAAGTACGCATTCTTCAGGTCTATTGCCACGAACCAATCCTGATTTCTGGCACACATTAATATGTGCTTGAGGGTTAACATTCTGAATGGAAGCTTGTGAAGGGCCCGATTCAGAACCCTCAAATCTAGGACTGGTCTGAGCCCTCTGCCTTTCTTGGGTACAATGAAGTATGGGCTGACAATCAGATGATCTAATATCTGCTGGCAAACTTTTCCATAGTTTTGGAGCCCTCACTGCAAATGCCCTATCTCCTTTTGTTTTAAATCTAGTTCTTGGAACTGCCAGCAATTCATTAAAAGAGGATCTAAGACATCTCCCTATTACGTACGGTTTCAGAAGCTCAGTTATATACAAAGGTGCCAAGCCATTTAAGGCTTTAAATGTCAATAAAATAAAATCAATCCTAAAATAAACAGGTAACCAATGTAAAGAAGCTGAAAGAGGTGTAATATGATGATATAACTTTGTTCGTGTCAGTAGTCTAGCTGCAGCATTCTGCACTAATTGTAACCGCGATAAATTACGATGGTTCAAAGAAGAACCATCGCTGCCATCCCCACACCTACATCCCCTAGCCTACTTATTCGTTATCTGTTCTTTTTTAACAAATCTATTCCCATATAGATATTCCCAGAGCCCATGACATGCCAAAAATTATGTACATGAATTAAGAAACTGATCACCTTTTATGATTTGTTCCTTTGTATTAATTAAAATGTTTAAATTAGTTCTGTCAATTGATTAAAAAGATTTACTAATTAATCACACATTTTCCCCAAAATTAATCGTGATTAATCACTTTTATCCCTTTAATCCCTTAAAATTATACCTCTGGGTTAAATATTTTTAAAATGTTAAACTGAAAAAATTATTCGCAATAAGCATGTTTTTTTTTTTTCTAGTTTTTGTGAAAATGTGAACTGACCATAATGCTGTATGTTAGGTGTGAGATTCATTCAACTTGGTTTGCTGATTAAACATGATTAAATATTTGTTCAGAATATTGTCGTTGTTGTGACTATTCATCTGGGAGGGGTGTGTATCCAGTGGCTTGGTTATGGTTTTGTTGAGGCTGACATGTAGAACTAGTTTTAATCCAGTCCTCGTTTCTTCTATAACTGTCGCTGTGCTGAAGGCACTCTTGCCACTGCTGCTGCTGGCGGGGACCTAATGCCGGCCACTCTTGACAGTCGCAGTAGGTCTCGTGTTCTCAAAAGTGCAGGAGATCTTTTTCCACCACCATAACTATAGTACCATAAAACCATAGTTATAGACAACTATAGTTTTAGACAACTATGGTTATAGTTATAAAAATATATATAAAAATATGGAGAAGCCTAAAACAGGCCCGATGCTCGGCCCGTGTCTGTATGATGTAAACCTTGGGAATCAAGAGCTAGGTTGAGACTTCCCTCTTGTCCCTCAAACATTGATGACTGCATTAGTGCCACCAGAAGTAGTCGTAAAAATTCCCGCCTAGGACCACTCAGATCAATAACCTCTTCATACTTTCCTTTATCATCAGAAAACCTGATTACCATTCTGTTATTTGGATTGTATGAGAGTACAGCACCATCCAGCACAGATGCACGGTTGATATTAAACTTGCAGGTTTGGTTGGAGTTCATTTTTGTTGCAAGTTCTTCCAATATTTGCTTGATGGGGATTTCTACTGCAGGGGGAATTCTGATTATTTAAATTTCATTATAATATAAAACTAATCAAATATCAAAATATATCAGGTCTATTAAAACGGATGCATGGTAGGGAATGTGTATTCCAATCACTATTGAATCGTAGGTTCTCGGTGAGCTGTCATGTCTTTCCATAGACTGGTACAATTTTATTTGTAGTTAAAAAGGTATTTTTTTTTAATCAAATTCTAGAATAATATAAATTTGGTAGTTTTGGAAGAGAACAACACATTGTTAAGAGAAGTTACAATGACTGAATCCTCTGGTTAGTAACAATGCAACTACTGGAATGAATCAGTAAACAAGGTGTAACCAACATTTACAATTATGGCACAGCAAAGATCTTCGTCATCTTCCTCATCTGCCCGAATAAGGGAAAGGTAGGTATCATAATCACCATCCCAGGAAGCAGATCCTGAGTTATGTTTTGTGCAAGGCTGGCCACTGGCGGAGAACTGTGCACCGATTGAGCTCTTGTGGAGAATTGAACTCTGGTGGTGGACTGAAAAGTAATGCTGTGAACTGAAATCTAAGAGAGATGAAGGAATGTACATTAGATAAAGAACTGCCATCCAGTTCCTGGTCTTCACTTAACTTATGGGATGTGGCAACAAGCTCATTACACCTAAGTATTTCCGAACTGCACACAATGAAAACCAGTGGTACTAATACACCATCAAATAATACATCACACAGTAAAACATTTACAATATAATAACTGTAACTCAATACAAAAAATTAAAAACATATTTTACCTCACGCCAAGTGGCACTTTTTCTTTGAAGCCTTCTTCGATCTATCTTAAAACGGTTGTACAAGCCTTCTGACTGTCTTGTTGCACACAGTGCTTCTCCTGTTTGGCTCTAAACTAGTTTAAATCACAGAGTCATTGGTGTTCATCGCTGAATGCAAGCGCTTCGATCTCAGCGCTGTTATTTAGTGCTTGCGTGACCATCTCGTCCGCGAGTAAACTTGAACTTAGCAAAGTTTGAACTTTGATCTGAGCGGATAAACGCGATTCAAATGAGGCGCGCTGTTTCGTTCCGCTTTTGGCGCATAAACATTATATCGAACTTCATATCGTTTTATCGAGGAAAATTATATTGCGATAATTATCGTTATCGAATTATTGCCCCGCCCTAACTACTATTGTTAAAAATAAATAAATAAACTGTGAAATAAGTCTTAATTCTGTTGGTGAGGCATAAAATGACTTTAGATATACTTTAGGCCGGCTGTGATTTTAATGCATCTTTGTAGTGATGCTGACAAAACCAAGACACATATCGGCTAATTTGAACCCAGTACAGAGTCACTCGGTGTGTACCTTAGCTTGCTCTGGGTGGGTACTGAAATTGTTTTTTGGTATCCTTAAGTCAAGATGGAGGGTACTTCTTTCACTTCACATGCGGACCAGCTGTGATCACTACATGCTGTGCTCTGCACAATTTTGGTCAAAAAAGCTGATTTCTGTAACAGCAACTTGGTGGTGGACATCTGTGAAACCACAGTAAATTTCTCACAGTCAAGTCAGCAAATGCACTTCATCAACATCTGTATGAAACACATGACTCATAACACTAAGGCATGTGTAGTGATATTCTCAATATGCCAAATTCATAGCAAATGAAAAGAACAAAGTGACAGTGCAGAATAGAGCATGTTACACAACATACAAAATACTTCTGAATTTAAATCCGAAGAGTTTTGTTACAAAACAAAAGAACAAAAAATGACAGTGCAGTGTAGTGCAATACAAAATAATATTTGTGTAAACGATCTTTTGGCAAAACTGTGCCTACTGTGTCTCTACTTATGGTTGCTTGTTAGGGAAATCTTGGTTTCCTTATTTATGTTTGCCGTATTCTCCAATGCTAACCCTAACTCTGTCTGCTCGCAGTTAGTAGCCAACCAGTTCAATAATATAAGTGCCGTAGCGTAATTTGCCACATGTTCCCCTCATTGGAGAACAATCACATTCAGAAAGAAGCGTGTGACACTGTAATCCAAGCGATGACAGAAGTAGACGTAGAGGAGTGGAATTACTTTCTTTTAGCCTGATTTTTATAATGTTTTTGTAATGTATTAATTACCACGAGCTGTAATAAAAAACAAGTAGTCATATCCTAATACTGAGTAAATACATTTGGTTCGAATAGCCTGGTATGGCAAGATGTCTTAAAATGTATTAACATTTAAACTTAGATCACATTATTAGATTATCTTTTTTGAATATAATATAAATTATAATTTAATATATGATTTAATATATTTTTAATATATTTTTCTATAGTATTTATTTGGCTTTTTGTTTTTATGTCATTTATTTGATAGTTATGTATACATTATTTTATTTTAAATGGTAGAAAAACCTGTTTTTGACCTAAAAATAAAGCACTTTCCCGCTGTAGATGGCTGTGGGGACGAGCAGTTTTGTGGTGCTTGGAATTCTATATAATTAATTAAAAACAAATGATGGCTTAAGAAGGTGTAATTGTTTAAATAACACATTGTTTCATTTTAAAATATATTTAAAAAATTGTAACCAAGTATTTTTCAAGTGTAATATTTCTGTAAGGGCTATTGGGACAGAAAAATAATCCATAGAATGACCCCTATATATTTTAGGCTATAAATATGTGGCTATGTTACAGCTCCTCTGAAGCTCTTGTGTTTTTCTCCTTTTCCATCTCTCCAAACCTATTCTGCTCACAGGTGATTGGAGATGAGTTTTGTTACCACTTTTGTTGCAGTTTGCTCATTTTTGTAAAATAGCTTCTGTTTTTGCTTTTCAGATAAAAGAGTGGTTTCAGTTTAATATGTTGCAGGCTCATCTTACTTTTAGATATTCGTCGTCACCATCTTGGAAATTTATATGAAAATGTTATACACAGCAGGTATCAATATGAACAACAAACCAGATGCCAAAAATCAGAGTGTTAATGTCAGTCTCTCCGTGGCAGTAATATCTAACCTCCATTTGGTTTCCTTCCTGATTATCAGGTGTCCACTTTTCTGAGAATAAAGCATTTGAAGCAACCCTAGATTCAGAATATATTTCAATGTGGTGTTACTCTAGAAATGTAGCAAAAGCTGTGACAGCGATGTGCAGTGCAACATCTCACGCAAACTCAAAATGTACTTATAACTGCACCTTAAAGGAACACTCCACTTTTTTTGAAAATAGGCTCATTCTCCAACTCCCCCAGAGTTAATAAGTTGAGTTTTACCGTTTTTGAATCCATTCAGCCGATCTCCGGGTCTGGCGATAGCACTTTTAGCATAGCTTAGCATAGATCATTGAATCCTATTAGACCAGTAGCATTTCGTTCAAAAATGACTAAAGAGTTTCGATAGTTTTCCTATTTAAAACTTGACTCTTCTGTAGTTATATCGTGTACTAAGACCGGCGGAAAATGAAAAGTTGCGATTTTCTAGTCCTATTTGGCTAGGAACTATACTCTCATTCCGGTGTAATAATCAAGGAACTTTGCTGCCGTAACATGGCCGCAGCAGGCGCAGTGATATTACGCAGCGCCTGAAAGTAGTCCCCAGCTAGGTAACTAGTTACCTGGGGAATACTTTCAGGCGCTGCATAATATCATTGCGCCTGATGACCAAATGCTAATGGTCTAATCCAAGGGTCATCAAACTTGATCCTGGAGGGCCGGTGTCCTGCAGAGTTTAGCTCCAACTTGCCTCAAAACACCTTCCTGGAAGTTTTAAGTATACCTAGTGAGACCTTGATTAGCTGCTTCAGGTGTGTTTGATTAGGGTTGGAGCTAAACTCTGCAGGGACAACGGCCCTCCAGGACCCCTTGGTGACCCCTGGTCTAATCCGATTCAATGATCTATGCTAAGCTAAGGATTCAAAAACGGTAAAACTCGAGTGTTTAACTCTAGGGTAGAGTTGTGACATTCGCGAACGAACCGATTCTTTTGAACGGCTCATAAACATGAACGATGGGAGCCGAGTCGCAGCTGGGGGGGAGCCGTTCTTTCTGTCGTTCTTTTTTTCCTATGCGTGTTTCACACAGATGCACACAAATTAGCTCCTCCGCGAGACAGAACAGTTATAGGGGGAGGGGCTACTGCCTAACAGCATGATGATAGTTGTGCACGCATCCTTCACTTGAGTACTCCAGTGGAAAAAAATCCTGGGTGCCTCTGTCATTGGGTAGGAGCGGAATTTAAAAAAAAAAAAAAAAACACGTGCGAGTGCCTCTCTGTCTCAGTGCCAACGTCAGTAATAGCGGGTCGTTCGAAGGAAGAAGACACACACGTGACATGTCTGAAAATGAGCCAGAGGAAAAGGAGCAGCATTTGGGCGCACTTTTCTCGCGGAGAAAACAGTAAGGCTACATGCAGCATTTGTCAAAAAGTCATTTCATTTAAGTCTGGGTCAACAAATAATTTACACAGGCATTTGAAGACTCAACACCCAACACTGCAGGTCACAGGTTTGAGAGCAGAGCCAGACTCAGACAACAACAGTGACACTGATGTGTCCATTGCCTCCTCTGCCTCCACATCAAGTGCAACTGCAGCCACAGCAGCCTCTGACCCCACTGGGCCCACCACATCGCCTGGCCAGGCACGACCAAAAAGAAAGCAGACATCCATCAGTCAATATTTAACTCCTGTCTTGACCCCATTAAGACAGGAGAAGATAGACGAAGAGCTGGCAAAGATGATAGCCACTGACTTCCAGCCTTTCTCAATAGTGGAGGACACAGGATTCAAAAAATATTCACAGGTGCTCAACCCCTCCTACATTCCTCCAAGTAGGAAGGCACTAGCCCAGAAGGTCACGGATATGTATGACAGGGAGACAGCATCTTTGAAGAGAAGGGTGTCAAAAGTACCAGCTGTCTGTTTAACCACCGACTGTTGGACTTCAAGAATGACAGCATCATATATGTCTGTAACCTGCCATTTTATCGAGGATTTCCGTGTGGCCTCCTGGACTGTTTTGAAATCAGTGAGCGGCACACAGCAGACAACATTGCACAACAGCTGCTTAGTGTTGCAGCAGAGTGGGGGGTGGACAAGAAAGTAGTGTGCTGCCTAACCGATAATGCGGCAAATGTTACTAAGGCTATACAAACCATTGGATGGATGTACCTACCATGCCTGGCCCATACTATTAACCTGGTGGTAAGAGATGCCCTGCAAGCTTCAAAGCCCATCATTGATAAGGTGAAAGAGGCAGTGGAATACTTTCACAGAAGCACCGTGGGGGCACAAAAACTGAAGGAGACTCAACTACAAATGAAGATGGCGGAGCTCCGACCGAAACAGGATTGTCCTACAAAATGGAATTCCACCTACTACATGTTGAAAAGCTTTATTGCCAGTAAAAATGCCATAATCTCCACCCTGGCCGTCACCAATGCACCTGTCCGCCACCTGTCCCAGGAGGAATGGACCACAGTGCAAGAAATGTGCACAATCTTGCTACCATTTGAGGAAGTCACTGTGGAACTCAGTGCAGAAAGGTATGTAGCTCAGTTGCACAGCAGTATATTTCTTTAGCATGCATGCATAGTATCTGATAGTAAATTATGAATATTTGATACCATATTAGAAATCTGTGTAATACACTGGAGTATATATCCTTGTCAGTAGATTTCTGTAGCTTGCATGCCAATTTCCTGATAAAACAATTATGGATATTTGATACCACAATAGATATCTGTTTAATACATTGTAATATTTATCATTGTTTCAGCTTTAAAATTGTAACATTAAAGTTTTTCTTTATTTTTTTCAACAGCTACTTGACAGCCTCGAAGGTCATAGTGCTGGCCAGGGGACTTCAAAGAGCCACCGCTGATTTCCGGCGAAACACTACAACAGCGGCAGCGCAAGGTGTGATCGACAGTCTGTGTGCGAGTATGTCATCGCGATTCCACAGGATTCATGCCAACCACATACTAGCAGATACTGCTGCACTTGACCCGCGTTTTAAGAGGATGGCCTTCCCTGATGGCAGAACAGCAGATGAGACGTTTCAAAGGCTGTCAACTGCAGCAGCAAGAATTAGCAGTGGCACACCCATCCAACAGCAACCAGCTGTGGAAGGACTGGAAGGAGCAGGCAGTGGTGCTGGATCAATAGTTTGGAGCTATTTCCATGAGGAAGTAAGGGTGGCAACAATAATTCACATTTTTTTCTCTAAAAATCTCTAGAATTAAATCAGTCTGATATCTCAGTCTAAAACTTCCACTAGCTGTAAATCACTGCATTTAATCTGTACATACTGTACATATGCAAATCTACTATTGTCACTTCTAATTAAATGCTAAACTGTATTTCATTACTCTGTTCTCTTACACTGTGTAATGACAAAAGTTGAATCTAATTTAATCTAATCTAATCACATAAAAATGGTATCTCCCATTGTTATATCTCCCACCCCTATGAGCAGGTAGCTGGAACAGTGGAAGCCAGGAATCCCACCGCCGATGCTGTCATGGAGGTGCGAGCCTACCTGGAGGAGCCTCTTCTTCCAACACATGAGGATCCCCTCAAGTGGTGGGAGAGTCGAGCCCCTGTTTACCCCAGGCTTAGCAAGCTGATGGCCAAGAAGCTTTGTGTTGTGGCGACATCAGTTCCCTCTGAGAGAATATTCTCGAAAACTGGACAGACAATCTCAGAGAGGAGAAGCTGCCTTAAGCCCAAAAAGATCAGAGCTCTTGTCTTCCTTAATGCAAATTTGCCCAAGGACAAGAAAGAGAGGCAGAAAAAGCCATAAAGTAAGGAACTGCTTTGTATTTATTTACATTGCATTTTGTGTTCATTTAAAACTTGAAGGGGCTGATCTATTATTTGCAAAGTTTACAGTAGTTATAGTAGTAATAGCGGACTGTATGTAGACATTTCCATTTTATTTATTCTAATTTTATCTACAGTATATTTAAAACTTTAAATATTTTTTGTATTCTATCAAAATGTTCTTGTGTGACAACAATGTTCTTGTGTGGAAGTGTTTGTAGTAAAAGCTGTTTTGATGTTTATTTGTGAGTAGGTATTGTATGAATAACATAAGTCAACGTAGCTTTACACATACACACACTTTGTACTAAAGGTAAATCCAAAATAGTGATGTCACTGTCTAAGCAGAGGGATGTTATGCAACCCTATGGAATATAGTCCACACATGACAAATGAGGTAATAATCAATATTTCAGAATAATTCAAACTCAGATATTGGTGTGTGATATCTGAGTTTTAATTATTTGACTACAAATCTCACCTCATCATTCCTCCCAGTGATTATTTCCAGGATAAACTGCGATGGCCCCAAGCTGGCTTCTTAAAACTGACTAAATATTTAAAAAGAGCCGTTCACTGTTAAAAATAAATAAATAAACTGTGATGGTCTTAATTCTGTTGGTGAGGCATAAAATGACTTTAGATATATGGCAGCTGTGATTTTAATGCCTCTTTGTAGTGATGCTGACAAAACCAGGACATATTGTGCCTACACACAACTACAACTGAAAAACAAATGAACCTTTCTCTTGTCCTCTGTTTTCAGCTTGTCAAGAACATTGAGGGAGAAGCCAGGCTTCAAACTGTTGGTGACCTGCTTTCCCCCTCCTAGACAGCCTCATGATATCAACTCGGCTCATTTGAACCCAGTACAGAGTCACTCAGTGTGTACCTTAGCTTGCTCTGGGTGGGTACTGAAATTGTTTTTTGGTATCCTTAAGTACTCCTTAAGTACTTCTTTCACTTCACATGCGGACCAGCTGTGATCACTACATGCTGTGCTCTGCACAATTTTGGTCAAAAAAGCTGATTTCTGTAACAGCAACTTGGTGGTGGATATCTGTGAAACCACAGTAAATTTCTCACAGTCAAGTCAGCAAATGCACTGCGAGGAAATTGCTAGTGGCAACACTGCAATGGAGACTCTGACAAGATACGTCACTAATCACTTTCCCCTTCATACAGGGGACCTTCATCAACATCTGTATGAAACACATGACTCATAACACTAAGGCATGTGTAGTGATATTCTCAATATGCCAAATTCATAGCAAATGAAAGGAACAAAGTGCCAGTGCAGAATAGAGCATGTTACACAACATACAAAATACTTCTGAATTTAAATCCGAAGAGTTTTGTTACAAAACAAAAGAACAAAAAATGACAGTGCAGTGTAGTGCGATACAAAATAATATTTGTGTAAACGATC
This sequence comes from Acrossocheilus fasciatus, assembly GCA_036784905.1. Taxonomy (NCBI): domain Eukaryota; kingdom Metazoa; phylum Chordata; class Actinopteri; order Cypriniformes; family Cyprinidae; genus Acrossocheilus; species Acrossocheilus fasciatus. Next base: position 48,565,530 of record CM071940.1, read on the forward strand.
TTTTGGCAAAACTGTGCCTACTGTGTCTCTACTGAGAACAGCAGCCTTTCTGTGTGTGCTTGAGGTAGTGCTTGTGTGTGAATGTGCATGTGTATGTGTATGTGTGTGTGTGTGTGTATATATATATATATATATACACTGTGACGAGTTGGTTGCCTCCCCCTTATTATCATCACCCCCCCCCGTCTCTTATTCGCCGCCCTTCACCAGGCTCCTGACGGCAGTGGGTGTGTGAGAGAGGAGGGGTGCTGAAACAGCGAGGGCTGGTGGCGTGTGATGAGGCGCAGCTGAACCAAATAAAGCCTCATCACTGCCGCTGTTAAATACTGAGCGTGCCTCTCCTCGAGAGAACGGTCTCTTTCCTCATACACTGGTGTCCTCGTGGGTCCAGGAAGGGAGCGTGGAGGGACTTCCGAGCCGCCAGAGACCGCACCCATGTTACTGCCGTCGGGCCAAGATGCCGGGCCGACCAAGTCCCGTCGAACACTGTGGCCAAGAGGTAGATGAAGTCGCTGGAGAAGCCACTTCTGTCTGATTTGTGGTTAAGGCTAAAAGAGATACAGCTGTGGCTACAGGGCATGATCATTTACACATTTTTCCGAGCCAACAATATAATGTGAAACCTATAAAAATGGTTTTAAAAAGCACATGGCGCTATAGTTTAGTCACTTTAGAGCAGGGGTCTCAAACTCAACTTACCTGGGGGCCGCTGGAGGTAGAGTCTGGGTCAGGCTGGGCCGCATTAAAGGGATAGTTCACCCAAAAATGAAAATTAGCCAAAGATTTACTCACCCTCAGGTCATCCTAGGCGTGTCTGACATTCCTCTTTCAGATGAACACATTCGGAGTTATATTCAACATTGTCCTGTCTGGAACAATCTGTATAATTGCAGTGAATGGTGCCCCTGTTTCTGAATCTGAAAAAAAAAGTACCCATCCATCGCAAAACTACTCCACACGGCTCCGGGGTGTTAATAAAGGACTTCTGAAGCGAAACGATGCTTTAGTTTAAGAAAAATGTTGATTCTTAAAACTTTATAAACAGTTTAGTCCAGCTTCCTGTCTCTCGAGCAGGCGCGTTCCCGACAAGGCGGTTGAGAGTATGACGAAGGCGCAGCGAAATGCACAATCTAAGCTCCAGGGAGAAGTGCGCAAAAATCTCAGTCTCCTCTGGCCTTATATCGAAATACTCTGACATTTTTCACTTGAATCTTCATTTTAATAGTTAGTGACAGGTGTTTTGTTTTCCTTTCTCCTCTGTGCTTCCGTGTTCGTCACTCTCTCCCAGGAGCTTACTCTCGCGAGACTACGCACTTCTCCCCGGAGCTTATGTTGCGCATTTCGCTGCGCCTACATCATACGCCTTGTCGGGACTGCGCCTGCTCGAGACAGGAAGCTGGTCTAAACTGTTTATAAAGTTTGAAGAATCAAATTTTTTCTTATACTAACGCATCGTTTCGCTTCAGAAGTCCTTTATTAACACCCCGGAGCCGTGTGGAGTAGTTTTGCAATGGATGGGTACTTTTTTTTCGGATTCAGAAACAGGGGCACCATTCACTGCAATTAATACAGATTGTTCCAGACAGGACAATGTTGAATATAACTCCGAATGTGTTCATCTGAAAGAGGAATGTCAGACATGCCTAGGATGACCTGAGGGTGAGTAAATCTTTGGCTAATTTTCATTTTTGGGTGAACTATCCCATTAAGTATGCTTTTTGGGGGGGGGGCTTTTATTTTGACGGGTTGCCGTGAATATCTTTACATTTCTGTGTATATGATATGAGGATAGTTTTTCTAAAATGAAACGCTCGAATGCTCATGAAGTGACTCTCAGAGCAGTTCGGAGATGTTGTTCATGTATTTATGTCCTCATTTAGTGAGACGACAGACGTTAATATCACCGCAAGCGTCGCGCGCTTCTGTATGAGTAAACAAACCCGCGCGTCTGTGCCATACATTAACACAGAGATACGCAGAAGTCATACTTAAATAGACGTTTTTCGGCTTAATATTTACAAATAGGAGTGGGAGTGTGCTCACTTCTGTGTGCGCTTACGTTTGTGTGTGTGTGTGTGTGCGAACCGGGGCGGATCTCCGCCGTGTGCGCAATACAGAGAGCGCGACCATGCAACTTAGAGACAGAAATGGCACGCCGTCGTGTAAATAAGATAAATCATACATAACAAACATAACAAGGCTAATTAGTTTGTTTAATAAATAATGGTAGGGGAAACACTGTAAGTGATAAAAAAAAAATAATAAAAGCGTGGCAAGACTCAGCAAAAAGGTGCGTTTGAGAACAACGTGCGGGCCGCACTAACACTAAACTTTGATGTCAAGTAGGGGGGCCACAAAATATCATCCCGCGGGCCGCGAGTTTGAGACCCCTGCTTTAGAGTGTCGCAGTCATGGTCTTTTTGCAGTGAAGGACCTGTCATAGTTTACTGAGAGGGAAGATGACATGAAGTGACGCGAGGTTAGCTGAAAACAGATGAGCGCACGTGCATATAAAGCTCCTATTCAGGGCGAAGTTCACAGGATTTTGTAGGAGACAGGCCGTAGCTGTCGGGCAAGATGGCAGATAGCAGCGGCGGCGCATAATATCTGCATTCTGATTGGTCAGATCGCCTGTCAGTCAAGTCAATTGACTGTAACCATTTACTTCCATGGTATGAAAAAAAATACCGTGGAAGTAAATGGTTACAGTCAGCTGTTCTGTTACCAGCATTCTTCAAAATATCATCTTTTGTGTTCAACAGCAGAGAGAAACTCATACAAGTTTGAAACTACCTCAGGGTAAGTAAATGACAGAATTTTCATTTTTGGGTAAACCTATCCCTTTTATGTTTTTTTTTTTTTTTCTTTTTTTTAACGTAATGGTGCTACATTGTAGTCACATTGTGTCTCAAAGGCCGTTTGTTTTTGGTACTTTTCAAGCTGTTTAAGATGCTGTTTTGTATTATTTGCACATTTTGAAAGAACAGTTATGTTTACTTATTACATTCCCCTTTGTATAAAATTTACCAATGACCTCTGTAAAGATTCAAGGAAAGAAAGCGTAATTTAACTTAAATAAATGTTTTCCTAAGAAAATGAATCTTGTGTATTTTTTTAAAACACAAATCATGTTAATTTTGACCATTACACATACTGCTTTTACTACTTTTAATTACATTCAGTTTATAAATGTTATAAAAAAAACTGTTTTAAACTGTTTAAAGGTTATATTTTGTGCTAACATTTGTTAAAGAAACAAACAGGAAATCCACCTGAGCCAGTGTACTATACGTATTGCAAAATGTTCTAAATTAACACATTTATCAGTTGATGTCCATGTTTAAATCATATTTTCCTGCCAGGAAACTGATTCAGCCGGTGACAAAGTATGTCAAATTGTCTCGATTTTTTTTTTGGCAGCGGTTGTGGCATTCCATGCATTGCTGACTGGCACAGAGGGGAGTTCTCTATCTTTTCTCCAAGCTCCGGGTACTACATCGTGGTTCTCATCTTCTGCGTCTGCAAAGGATGAAGGCAGGTACACATCTGATGCCTTCTCCCTGAGGAAGTTATGCACACAGAGTGCAGCTAGAGTTAGTGTTGCCACTTTGTCAGGCTCCAGAGTAATGTTGGAAAGGAAAACACGGAGCCAATTGGCCAAAATTCCAAACGTGTTTTCAACTGTACGCCTTGCCCTTGACAGCCTGTAGTTAAATATTTGCTGTTCATGGTCCAGATTTCGGAAGGAGAATGGCTTCATCACGTCGTTTCTGAGAGGGAATGCCTCATCTCCAACAAATGCAAAAGGCAAAGTGCCTGGTAGTGGCTCTGGAGGGGGAACATTCAGCAAACCTCTGTCCATGGCAGCTCGGAGGTCTGACTGGCCAAATATTCCACCATCCAGAGCATGTGAGCGGAGTGGAGCGGGAGCGTAGCGGTCATATTTTCTTCGGAGCGGAGAGCACCTTTCTGAAGATTCCGCTCGCTCAATACACTCAGCACCACTCGCTTAACCCAAAATGCCCTTTGGTAATTTGCTAGTTTGAGAATCTGTGGAATAAGCAATGGTTTGTCTAATGTTTCTAAAAGTAAATTCTAAAATCCTGTAAAGATTGACAGACGTTTTAATAGACCGCAATTCCCTGCAGTTTTGGTCTTTTAGAAAGTTTATTAACGCTACTAAATAATTCTTTAGGTGCATTTCATCTTGTGTGTGCTTTTCATGGGCCTGATAAGCAAGGTGTATTTTGTGAAATTCTATGTGCATTTATTTCATCTTGTGTGCGTGTTTTGAACGGTCTGTTGCACAATAACTGAAGCTGTGTTTTCATGGAAATAAAGTAGGCCTAATGAAAATCAAATATAGCCTATTTTTTCAGTTATTTAATTTTTTAGGAAGGTTTGCCAAGTGGCTTCAAAAACAATAAACATTTTTAAATTAATCATTTTAATTTAAAGGTCCCATGGCATGAAAATTTCACTTTATGAGGTTTTTTAACATTAATATGAGTTCCCCTAGCCTGCCTATGGTCCCTCAGTGGCTAGAAATGGCGATAGGTGTAAACCGAGCCCTGGGTATCCTGCTTCACCTTTATGTCGTCATACGGGGAAAGGTTACCTCCCCTTTCTCTGCTTTGCCCGTCCATGAGAAAATGAGCTACTACCGTGCGAGGCGAGCGCAATATATATTTTTTTCCTCGAGAGACATCATGGCTTGCAAACGAGCGAAGCATGACAGTTGCTCAGTGTTTGGATGTACAAATGAACACCAAAGTATTTTTTTTAGTTCCTTCATCCGAGCCTATGGCTAGCATTAGCTACATGATGATAACTGTAACAGCATACATAAACAAACCAACTAAAGTACCGTATCCAGACACAGTATTTTAAACTAACCATTCGGAGACGAATCAGATTCTGGGTCAAACTGAAAAGCTTGAAAGACTGTGTGTCTACGAGCCATTGCGACACATCCACTGTCAACATTAGCGCATGCTAGCACAAGCTGGTTAAGGCCACACACCCACCCTCCACCTTGCCCCGCCTCTCTCCTCCTCATTAGCATTTAAAGCTACAGACAGGAATGTCACGTCCTAAGGAAAGCTAATTGTGGGACTGGCTCGTAAGAGGCTGAAATTCTGCACCAAGGTTGTATTTCGGGAAAGAGACTTCAGATACAGTACTAGGGACCACTTAGGCCTATATAAAAGCATCCAAAAAGCAGCATGTCATGGGACCTTTAATACATTTAAAGGAAGACTCCACTTTTTTTGGAAATAGGCTCATTCTCCAACTCCCCCAGAGTTAATAAGTTGAGTTTTACCGTTTTTGAATCCATTCAGCCGATCTCCGGGTCTGGCGATAGCACTTTTATCTTAGCTTAGCATAGATCATTGAATCCGATTAATCGGGCTGCAGCTGTGACCGATCAGCCTGTGATGAGGACGGTGTAGCGTCAGAACGAGTCAGACAAAACTAAGATTCGGTCAAAACATCGAAACATGAGGAGCTGAAATTCCAGGAGAACAGGACAACGTCGTAAAGATTCCTATCTCCGACTTCTGGAGCAAGCCTAACCAACAAGCCTCTTTCACAGAACAGCTCGCAACATTAAGACAAAAGAACACTTATTGATAAGTGTTCTACGCAGGAAGGAAATCATCAAATTTGGGGTAAATAGTCAAGATTAATGGTCAAAGAGATGGCCATCACATGGCGTTCCACAAGAGAAATCACAAGCTTCTTTAGATTGACTTCTCCCCCACACATAGAAGACAAAGAACCAGACTGAAATTCCTCTGGCCAAAGAACATTTCTTTTTGGTCTCCACAGAACTACACAGAGACTTTCTTTTTCATATGCACATAAAACCATCGCTAGGCATAACACTATATTATGTATGTAACCACATATTAGACTATCATGTTTTAAGCACATATTATGTATGTCTTTATAATAACTATTGAATGACTTTAAGGTTAGTCGTGTTTGGTATGTATAAGTTTGACATTTCTAGCTTGAAACGTTTCTTTCAATTAATTCTGTGTCAAATGTATCATATTCTGGTTATAGAAATCATGTCCAAAAGTATACTTTGCAAGAGTGTGTAAAATTCAGACCATGTGACTGATAACATGCTGATTTATGATGGAAGGAACAACCCTAGCTAAGACAATAGCCTATCTAATTGGTCAAGACACCAAATGGGATGTGTCCCAAAAGCCGAGTTTAAGAACTCAAGACACCAATCAAATCTCGCTCTTTCTCTCTTTCCTCTCTCGTTCTTCTCGCCACCGCGTTTTGACGCTATTTTAGTGCTCTTTGAGCGTGCTCTGGCCTACAGGCCAGTTGCTACTTAACACCAAGATGAGAAGAAAAACCACCTAGTCTCGTTACTCATTTTATTCTTTTACTTTAGTTTCTTTTCTTTCCGTTGAGTCTCGTGTTCAAAAGTTAAGTTTGCCGCAAAGTCCAGCTCCGACTGCACCCACTTCAAACTTCAACCAGCAACGGACTCCAAGACCATCCTCAGCCAACGCCCAACCATTGGCTTCCCAAGACATCACTTCAAAGACTACTGAACTTCCAGCCAATCACCAACTCGGGAAAACCCCTTTCCTGCAACGATGACGACAGAAAGGAATCCCCGTAACACAAGGCAACGCAAGTAAAACAACTCCAGATTCTAACTGAGTTGGTGCATTTAATATAAACTTTAGCCTCATTGAGAAACTCAATGCAAGGGTTAATTAAGTGATTGATGGTTGTTCAGGTCTATGCAATAGCACATATTGCTGTAAACTTGGGATTTCACATTCTCATTCTCTAAACTCATCCTTTCTCTCTTTCTGCAACGTGTGAATGCGTGTGTTCATGTTAGATTAGTTTATGTCTTAGGTTTATATAAATAGTCTTATTTATATTTCAAAGAGAAGTATCTTGTGTTTTGTGCTTACAAGTTAATGTCTTAATCTGCTGATCTTGTTACTGTGCTTATTAATAGTGTTTTCACTATATTTTGGATTTCAATATCCAGTGCAGAATTAATGTTATACGGCTCGTTCAGTGAATCGCTGCCGACTCGGTGATCAGCCGCAAAACAGTGATTCTGTTCAAATTCTCTGTAAAATCATAAATGATTCCCTTTGAGCTAAATTAAATTATATTTATATATCAAACCCTACAACGGACAGGTGTTCCTCGCTTATTTCCAGGGCGACGCTGATGAAGCTTTGGGATGCTCGTCACAACAACTATAACAAAACATCAGAGAATAAATAGGCTTGCAAGAAAAAATCCTGGAGCGCGAGGAACCATCGTGTCACCCTGGCATTGTTGTCTTTAGCACGAGCCATCCATTGAAGGGGTGCGTGGTCGGTGACCAGGGTGAACTTCCGGCCAAGGAGGTAGTAGCGCAGCTCCAGGACTGCCCATTTAACGGCCAGGGCCTCGTTTTCTACCGTGGCGTAGTTTCTCTCGGCCGGGGTCAGCTTCGTGCTGATATAAATGACCGGATGCTCCTCACCTTCCTGGATCTGTGATAGGACGGCTCCCAGTCCCGTGTCGGAGGCATCCGTCTGCAGCGGGAAGGGGCAGCTAAAGTCCGGGGCTCGGGGAACTGGCGCCGAGGTGAGGGCCCCTTCCACCCTCTGGAAGGCTTCTTCCGTCGCTGGTGTCCATTGTATCTTCTCCGGCTGCCCCTTCCTGGACAGGTCTGTCAGGGAGGTGGCTAAAGAGGAGAAGTTAGGGATGAAGCAACAATAGTACCCCACCAACCCTAAAAAAAGCTCATACCTGGGTTTTGGTCTCGGGGCAGAGCGTACCGCCTCCACCTTCTTCTCCTGTGGCCGAATGAGACCCCGCCCAACTTGGAAACCCAGGTACTTTGCTTCGGAGAGTGCTAGGTGGCATTTGCGAGGGTTGGCGGTGAGCTCAGCCCTCCAGAGCTCTGAGAGCACCCTCCGTAACCGGTCCAGGTGGTCTTCTCATGCCTCAGAGTGGATTATGACGTCGTCTAGATACGCGGCAGCGTAGGCCTGATGGGGCCGCAACAGGATGTCCATTTGGGGTTGCCGGCCAAAGAGGAGCTCAAAGGGAGTGAAGACCGTGTAGGCCTGGGGGACTTCGCGGATCCCGAAGAGGACGTAGGGGATCATGATGTCCCAGTCGCGTCTGTCCTCCATGACCACGCGTCTCAGCATCTAGTTCAGAGTCTGATTGAAGCGTTCAACCAGTCCGTCGGTCTGGGGATGGTAGACGGTCCTCAGCTGCTTCAACCGCAACAGCCGGCAGAGGTCAGCCATTAGCCGGGACATGAAGGGGGTACCCTGATCGGTCAGAATCTCCGCTGGGATGCCGACTCGGCTGGAGAGCAAGAAGAGTTCCTGGGCAATGGACTTGGCGGTGGCTTTTCGGAGGGGGACTGCCTCTGGATACCGGGTGGCATAGTCGACAATCACCAGGATGTGTTCATGTCCCCGGGCAGACTTAGGCAACGGCCCCACCTGGTCCATCCCGATGCGCTCGAAGGGCACCTCGATGATGGGCAGCGGGCTGGGGGGAGGCGTCCTGGGTGATGTCACTTGGCAGGTAAGGCAGGATTGGCAGAACCACTTCACTTCGGCTTCTAGCCCTGGCCAGTGGAAGCGGTCGCGGATCCGTTGGATGGTGTTCACCGCTCCGAGGTGCCCTGCCAAGGGATGGGAGTGTGCCAACTCCAGTAAGGTCTCTGTCTTTGTGCGTGGCACCACCAACAATAATTTTTCCTCCCCCCTTCGCTGAGCGACACAATACAGCAGGCCGTTTTGGACGACAAAATGTGGGAGAGCCTGGGGGCCAGGCTGAGCGTCCTTGCCTTCAATGACCCGGACCTGTGTCCAGCAATGCTTCAGCCTGTCGTCCTCACGTTGTTCCTTCCCAAACGAGCCCCCTCCCGTGACCTGTTGAAAGACATCATAGAAAAGGTTAGGATTTTAGGAGGGGGACTCACCATCCCTCCCGCTGTCCGAGGCCAAGAGAACAGGGCGCTGACGAGGTCCTTTCGTGGGCCTCCACCTCCGGCGGGCCCCTCGGGGGCTGGCAGGCTGGACTCGTCCCGCAGAGAGGGAACCACCGGCCCACTCAATGGTCGCTGGGTGCCCTCCGGCGCACGTCGCTCCTGAACCACCCTTCAGGGAAATGGCGGCACTCGCTCCCCAGCATCCCGACGTTGGCCTGCATCCGCCAGCTCTATAGCTTCCACAAGCTCCAAGGTGGTGGTTGGGTTCCTCATCCCAACTGCCTGACGGTGAGAACGGGGAAGGGCTCAGAGAAGACAGTCGATCACTACGCGTTCCGCCACCTGACTGGCCGATGGGGTGCCTTCCAGCAGCCAGTATTGCGCGAGTTGCGTGAGTTCGGCGGCCTGGGCACGGGCTGGCAGACGGGGCTTATACTCCCACTCATAGAAGTATTGAGCAGCACAGATAGAGGATAACCCCAGGCGGGCCAAAATCTCCTTCTTGACCTCCGCATACTGATTGGCGGAGGTAGTGGGAAGAGCGAAGTATGCCTGCTGAGCTTCACCCATCAACAGGGGAGCCAGTACCCGTGCCCATTCATCCGGATGCCACCCTTCAGAGGTTGCCGTTTGCTTCAAACATTTGTAAGAAGGCTTCCACATCATCATGAGGGGACATCTTAGGGAGTAATTTAGCGGCTTGCACTCAGGGGTCCGCCAGCGGAACGCGTTGAGCGGCGGCGGTACGGAGAGCTGCGAGCCCCTGCTCTGTCTCTTCTTGACGGGTGGTGAGGTGCTCAACGATCTGTTGCTGGCGGATGTTAACCTTGGTGAGCCGCTGGAGGATTTCATCCATGTTAGGGGAGGAGCGCTCGCTGATGAAACTTTGGGACGCTCGTCACAACAACTATAACAAAACATCAGAGAATAAATAGGCTTGCAAGAAAAAATAAAATACATAAATGTATAATTAAGCAAAAATAAAGAGAAAAATTACATCAATGCTACAAAAATGACATACAGGTTCAATTTTAAATTAGCCTACATATGACTCTGTAGCAAATTAAAAATGTGCTTTTTCCGGGCGTGGGTGGGAGGCTGAGTCAAGCAAAGCAGCTGTGTCTCTGCGTTATTCCGTTGGTAGCTCTTCCCGTTGGCTTCTAACCTAAAACAACGAAACAAACACATTCATGTCATAAAACATGTCTAAAATGTTTCCTTGCAATGAAACCACAGCAAAATTCTGCGTTAATACTGAAAAGCGTCCACTCAAATCCTTTCTAACATATTAATTTAATTTGTAAACGTCATCATTAATAAAAAAAAAATTACATTCAGATGACATTCAGAGGACGTTCGCAAGAGGCCATTTAGGGGACGTTCTGGGGACCTTTATTTGTTAGCTGGGATATTGGTGAGAACAGTCACTCAAACCTTAAAGTGGGAGAATCTGTTAAAGTTGTGCAGCCTATGTGTAAATGCAAATGTCATTCTCGATGTCTGCACGTGAGTTTATTAAGCTTAATTTCCATAACGACTTTGTCACACGCCCTTAGCCTATACACCTTAAGCCTCATGAAAGCCATACAAAAAATGCCTTTTACTGTGACATCAAGTAAGGTAAGTTGTCTTATAACATACAGGTTGTTTTTATGATCTTTGATGTTATTATGTTTATAGGTTGTTTGCGATCACGTGATTCTGATGACGCGCGAAATGCAGCTGGAGGTCAGGAAGTGATTTTTCTCCATAGGAATCAATAGCAGAAACTCAAAATTCCTGTGTTTTGCATTGTTTAAGGATGCTCAAATCGACCAAACCGAGAAACCACAAGGAGCTTTTATTGTGTACGACAATTTGTTGTTCATAAGAGGGGAAAAGTCAAGAAACTGACTAAAAAATGCAGGAAAATTGGCTTGTAAACCTGCGTGTGCGGTCGGGAAGAGCGAGTCGGATAATGCTCGTGTGTGCAAATGGTTAATATAATATAAGATATAATATTAAAATATTAATAAAGATATAAATAGAATGGGCTGCCACCTCTCGCGCAATCAGCGTGAAACAGTCAGAACTTACTCTAAACGCCACACGCAGACACGATGTAAATAAGATATTATTTGCAGTTGTAAGAGCTTCATATCACGGAACATCGTGAGATTGCGTTAAATTGAAGTGAGCTTTTTTGAACAGCTTTTTAGTGATTAACGTTATATTTGAAGTGCTATTTGCTCGCTTTCTAGGCTATAATCGATTCAGAATTTAAATAAGTTGTTTTATGTGCTGCTAATAGGACCAACAGCCACATCCCAGATAGCAAAATACACTCGGGCCAGCTCCGGTTAGATTCTCGCCTGCCGTAGACCTGCCGCACTCGGGCCGGATGCCTGTGGAGTCACTGCCCGATTCCGGGCCGATGTAGGGCCAGATGTGGTGGCCGTTAGCGAGACGACACTGCCGCATCCGAGCCAGATCGGTGCAAAGTGCACAGTGCGCTGGACATGGCTGTTTAGCATTGAGTGAGTTCTGACTGTCTCATGCTGATTGTGCAAGCGGTGGTGGTCCAATCTATTTATATCTTTATTAACATTTTAATACACTATTATACCTTATACTATATTAACCATTTGCACACACGAGCATTATCCGACTCGCTCTTCCCGACCGCAGACGCAGGTTTACAAGCCACTTTTCCTGCATTTTTCAGTCAGTTTCTTGACTTTTCCCCTCTTATGAACAACAAATTCTCGTACACAATAAAAGCTCCTTGTGGTTTCTCGGTTTGGCCGATTTGAGCATCCTTAAACAATTAATAGTAACTTTTGGCACTCGAGTATGCGCACATTTGTTAAAGTTAAAGTTATGTAGCCTATGTGTAAATGCAAACGTCATTCTCAATGTCTGCACGTAAGTTTATTAAGCTTAATTTCCATAACGACTGTCACACGCGCTTAATTAGCCTATAGGCCTACACCTTAAGCCTCATGAAAGCCATACGGAAAATACCTTTTACTGTGACATCAAGCAAAGTAAGTTGTCTTATTACATATACTGATTGTTTTTTTTTTATTATCTATGATGTTCTTATGCTTATTGTCTACAGCAGACACTGGAGTGTAACTTTTGGCAGTCGAGTACGCGCGAGGACAACACAGCCAGTACAAAACACGCAACTTCGGTATCCATTGCCGCTGTTGTTTACGGATGTTAGTCTGTAGCCGTGGCTTCTAGATGACACACGCATGTAGATGTCGTAGGGAAGCAATGTGTAGTCTGGCATGTTTGTTACCCACGACACCACAAGATTCTATCCAGTCAAAATCGCATAATCTGACACAGTGACTGATCGTGTAGTCTGAACGGGGCTTAAGTGAACCGACCGTGTCACCTCACGGGCACCGTAGCATGCAGATAATAGTTTACATTCCTCCTTACATTCCTCCTGACGCACGCGTCAGAACTGCTGGCCGATCAAATCACACACACAGAGCAGCGTTATCCGGACTCTTTCATCATCATTCTCGGTGATTTTAATAAAGCTAATCTCACCCGTGAACTGCCTAAATATAGACGGCACATCACATGCCCCACCAGAGACAGAAATATACTGGACCACTGCTACACTGTCTTAAAGGATGCATATCACTCTGTTCCCCGTGCAGCGCTGGGACTCTCTGATCACTGTTTGGTTCATCTCCTACCAGCCTACAGGCAGAAACTTAAATCTGCTAAGCCTGTAGTAAAAACTGTAAAGAGATGGACTTCTGAAGCAGAGCAGGTTTTACAGGCCTACTTCGAACTTACTGATTGGAGTGTTTTTGAGGCTGCAGCTACTGATCTGGACGAGCTTACTGACACCGTGACGTCCTACATCAGTTTCTGTGAGGACATGTGTGTACCCACCAGGACTTATTTAACATTTAACAATGACAAACCTTGGTTCAGTGCAAAACTCAAACAGCTTCGCCAGGCCAAAGAGGACGCCTACAGGAGTGGGGACAAAGTCTTGTACAAACAGGCCAAATACACACTGAATAGGGAGATAAGAGTGGCAAAATTAAACTACTCTGGAAAGCTAAAAAAACAGCTTTTGAGCAATGACTCTACATCAGTGTGGAAAGGCCTGAAAGCCATCACCAGCTACAAGACCCCATCCCCCAGCACTGAGGCCAATCAACAACTGGCTGAAGACCTGAACGAGTTCTATTGTAGGTTTGAAAAGACTGGTATGACGCCCCACACCCGCTCCGACCATCTCACAGCACAGCCATCAATACCCTCCCCCTCCCTCCCCCCTACTGTTTCTCAGCCTGTACTCAAGATCTGTGAAGATGATGTATGCAAAGTCTTCAGGAAGCAGAAGATAAGGAAAGCCAAAGGCCCAGACGGTGTCTCTCCAGCCTGCCTCAAAGCCTGTGCTGTCCAGCTATCATCCATCTTCACATTGATCTTCAACAGATCTCTAGAGCTGTGTGAAGTCCCCTCCTGCTTCAAATGTTCCACCATCATCCCTGTACCCAAGAAACCAAAAATCACAGGACTTAATGACTACAGACCTGTTGCTTTAACATCAGTAGTCATGAAGTCATTTGAGAGACTGGTGTTGGCCCACCTGAAGGACATTACTGGACCCTTGCTGGACCCTCTACAGTTTGCTTACCGAGCAAACAGATCTGTGGATGATGCAGTTAATATGGGACTGCACTACATCCTGCAACATCTGGACAAACCAGGGACTTATGCAAGGATCTTGTTTGTGGACTTCAGCTCCGCTTTCAACACCATCATCCCGGACACCCTTCAGAACAAACTGACTCAGCTCTCTGTACCCACCTCCATCTGTCAGTGGATTACCAGCTTCCTGACAGACAGGCAGCAGCTAGTGAGGCTGGGAAAACTCACATCCAACACCCGCACCATCAGCACTGGAGCTCCTCAGGGCTGTGTTCTCTCCCCACTGCTCTTCTCCCTCTACACAAATGACTGCACCTCTAAAGACCCCTCTGTCAAACTCCTGAAGTTTGCGGACTACACTACAGTTATCGGCCTCATCAAGGACGGCGACGAGTCTGCTTACAGACAGGAGGTTGAGCAGCTGGCTGTCTGGTGCAGTCACAACAACCTGGAGCTGAACACGCTCAAAACTGTGGAGATGATAGTGGACTTCAGGAGAAACCCCCCTCCTCTCCCCCCACTCACCATCATGAACAGCACTGTGGCTGCAGTGGAGTCATTCAGGTTCCTGGGCACAACCATCTCTCAGGACCTGAAGTGGGACACTCACATTGACTCCATTGTGAAAAAGGCCCTGAAGTGGGACACTCACATTGACTCCATTGTGAAAAAGGCCCAGCAGAGGTTGTACTTCCTTCGTCAGCTGAAAAAGTTCAACCTGCCACAGGAGCTGCTGAAACAGTTTTATTCAGCTGTTATTGAGTCGGTTCTGTGCTCCTCCATAACTGTCTGGTTTGGGTCAGCCAGCAAATAAGACGACTTCAACGGACTGTTAGGACAGCAGAAAAGATCATTGGTGTGCACCTGCCCAGCCTTCAGGACTTATACTACTCCAGAGTGAAGAAACGGGCAGGTAGCATCATCAAAGACCCCTCTCACCCCGGACACAACCTGTTTGCACTTCTCCCTTCAGGCAGATGCTACAGATCTCTGTGCACTAGAACATCTAGGCATAAAAACAGTTTTTTCCCCCATGCCATCTCCAGCTTAAATAGCTAACACATGGATCATTACCTGTGTTCTGTAATTCATTCTCCATCTTTAAATATTGCCTCTTTCTCAAGTACTATGTAAATACACATACATATCTGTTTATTTATACAGCTGTATATATAGTAAATAATGCACAAATCTGTACATAAATCTACTGTTCCAGATTCATACTTATTAATAATAATATTATTATCCATTGTTAAGTCTTACTATTTAAATGTTTTTTCTGTTCTCATGTCATATGTGTATGTATGTATGTATGTATGTACCAGGAGCACCCTAAAACCACAACAAATTCCTCGTGTGTTTGCGCACACCTGGCGAATAAAGCTAATTCTGATTCTGATTCTGATTCTGATTACTGGGTCTTTAATGCATTCAGTAGAATGGTGTTAGTTTACCGATGCACTGAAGCTGTTTCTATGGCTGCATTCAGACAAACCTTAGCAGTTATAGCTACAACAGACACATCAAAACGTACGCTAGATAGTTAAAGACTATACTACGCGTACTTTCACCAATAATTCATGAGACAGAAAGAGAATGACAAGGTTAATAAAAGACTTAACTTCCTACTGCCAATATCCTCGCTGGGAAGTATGGTCTTCTGTTTGGTTCACTACACACATTTGGAAAGGGCAATTTGGCGTTCTGTAACCATGAGAGCTCCCCAATCTCACCAGTAGAAAAATAACAGGACAAATTTGACGGTAATTAAACGTTCTTGCTGCAGCGTCGTCTTAAACTTTGTTTGCTGAAGACCGTGCGTCACATGCATCCGTAGCGCAAGACAGCATGCACGCTGATAATTGTAGTTAAAATAATTGTTAAAAAGCTAAATAAATACATAAAAGTTAAATTATTGTTTGCCTTACAAAATGTCAGAAGACGATACAAATAATATCTATCTGTACCGGTTTCGAAAAGTAGAGTGCTAGAGAGCACCATTTACTTAACACCAGAACACACTGTGTTTTCATACTATCCTATAGTAACTCAGATTAGTGTCCTAAGAATCTTTAGTAGTTTGTGCATTAACCCCAGGCGAATTACCTATGCAAATGACCATGTTCAGAGACAAAGAGTCGTAAAACGTTCCCTCCAAAAGTTCAAGACACCATTGGCTCTTTGACACCCCAGAGGTGTGACCTCTATAGCAGATAAAGCTCTCACATCAGTGACGCCTCATCAATCTGTGGTTCTGTTAGATCCTAAGAGGATGAGATGAGGATGTGAGCTCCTCTGGATCCATAAGTTTTGCGCCAGGCCTTGCGGCCTTGACTTTCCATTCAACCGAAGCTCCTCGGACCTCAGCAGATCTCTTTCTTAGCTCTTTTCACTTTCCACCTGGGAAGAAACTCCCAATCACCATCGAGTCAGAACATCTTTGGAATTCATCACTCTTCAACCCGGAAGAACGTGATCTCAAGTCCAAAACCTTGAAACCATCAAAACTTTCATCCAAGACTGCATCCGGACACTCATCAATCACCAAGGCATTGCAAGTATTGTACATTTAACTAAAAGAAACAGAGGTTTAGTATAAGTTATTGAACCTGTTATAAACGGCGCTGATGGTTTTACTCAGGTGGTTAACTGACTCTTTCCATAACTGCATTCTGTTTTCTCTAATGGATCATTCATCCACTTTAGCTCCCCTTTGTATGTACATGCGAGTGTATGTTCATTCATTTGTTTGTGTAGATTAGTTATGTGTGTTAGTGTTTAGTTAATAGAAGTTGTGTGCACAAATTACATGAGTTTCTGGTTCTGCCTTGCAAAGTAATGTCTCTTTATGATTTTGACCCTCGCTACATGCTCTAATGCAGTGATTTTCAAACTTGTTCCTGGGGACCCACAGCTCTGCACATTTTGCATGTTTCCCTAATTTACACACCTGATTCAGATCATCAGCTCATCAGGAAAGGGCTCCATGAACTCCAGTGAGTGTGTCAGATAAGGGAGACATGCAAAATGTGCAGAGCAGTGGGTCCCGAGGAACAGGATTGAAAAGCACTGCTCTAATGCATTTATAGGAAAGCATTTTCTGTGGCCAAGGAAATATCCTTTCTTAGAGTTTATATGAACTTACACTGAATGTTCGTTGGACGAACAGATCAGTTGACGGCAATTTAATTCTGCTAGTTATTACTGTTAGCCGATATAAATAATTGGGTTTCACTTTATTTTGATGGTCCCTTTAACACATTCTATTGACTATAAGTAATGTTGCACCTACATTTCTACTAACTCTCATTAGATTGTTAGTAGTGTGTTAGTTGACTGGTAGGGTTAGAATAAGTTGACACGTTCTTGCAAAGTTACTTATAGTCAGTAGAATATATGTTGGGAGACCAACACAATAAGGAGTTAGTAGATATGAAACAGACAGTCTACTAAATACTCTTATGAGAGTTTGTTGATATGTAGTTGCAACATTACTTAGTGTCAACAGAATGTTCAAAAGGGACCATCAAAATAAAGTGTTACCCAAATTTTTTAAGGTTTTCTGACCCCGAGACTCAACTATTTTCTACAATTCTCCAGCTGTGGTCTTTGGAGAGTCTTTAGCCACTCAGACTCTCCTCCTCACCATGCATTAGGATGATATATACACGTCCTCTTCCAGGCAGATTCATAACATTTTGTGTTGATTGGAACTTCTTAATTGAAGTTAATTCTTAGTTGCCCTTATGGTGGAAATGGGAATTTTCACTGCTTTAACCCTTTTAAACCGGCTGTGTCGGCGCCGACACATCAGACCAAGCTGTATTCATTTTACCATAACTCTTCTACCGTTTGCACTATCAAAATAATTCAAATTGCTCCTGACAG
Organism: Acrossocheilus fasciatus; assembly: GCA_036784905.1. Taxonomy (NCBI): domain Eukaryota; kingdom Metazoa; phylum Chordata; class Actinopteri; order Cypriniformes; family Cyprinidae; genus Acrossocheilus; species Acrossocheilus fasciatus. The sequence continues at coordinate 48,583,087 of CM071940.1, forward strand.
CAGACAACATGCGCTTTTCGGCAATATATGGCTTATTACGGTAATTTCTTGCGCTCCGTCAACAAATGACGGCAGATTTCCGGGAGAGCGGGAAGGGAGAATTTGAATAGAGAGATAGGGAGCGCGGCGTTTTGGATTGCATAAACAAATGAACAAATAATAAACAAAATGAACAAAAACATGGTCAAGGAGGAGTAAACAGCATAAGAGTCGATTAGGATGATTTTTGATGAGACTTTGGGAGCAGGCTGAGTGAGACTTTTTCACATGTGGTGTGTGCGTCGCTATAATGAGTCCGCGCATGTAAATGAATGGGTGCATGCATGTACATGCATGTGTACATGTGTGCGTGTATGAACAAAAATGCCTCCTGAATGAAAACTGTGCAACCCAGTGTCCTAAAAATACTTGTATATATGTATTATAGTTGAATTTTGAAGTAAGAAGTGTTGGATTATTTCGATCATGATTTTTCTCTTTTTTTTCTAAATAAAAATACAAAAAAATATTCTGTTTTTTTTATTTTTGTCTATTTATATTATGTTTACAAACTCAAAACACAAGATTAATTGTCAAAAACTGTACTTTTTTGAAAGCCATTTGTTTTCTGAAAAAAATGACACCTTGCACTTGAAAATAGCACATTCTGTTAGAATTTTACAGTCAAATAAACAAAATGTGTGAAAATGACCTATTTTACCCTTAGGTTTTAAAGGGTTAACTCTTTTCTTACAGCCACTTTCTATTTTGCGAAGCTCAACAGTCTTGTTCTAAACATCAGAACTATATTCTAAGGTTTTACTCCTTGTGATGGATGATTAAGGGAATTTGGCCTTTGTGTTCTTCATATTTATAATCCTGTGGAACAGGAAGCCATAGCTGGACAATTTCATGCTTCTAGTCACCCTGGTGTGCTAAAAAATGTAAATATAAATGGGAATATACTTCAGAGATATTTTAATTGTGGCCAACATTCATTGGAGAAAAACATTTGGTTTCACTTTATTTTGATGGTCCCTTTAACACATTCTATTGACTATAAGTAATGTTGCACCTACATTTCTACTGACTCTCATTAGAGTGTTAGTAGTGTATTAGTTGACTGGTAGGGTTAGGGTTAGATTAAGTTGACACGTTCTTGCAAAGTTACTTCTAGTCAGTAGAATATCTGTTGGGAGACCAACACAATAATGAGTTAGTAGATATGAAGCAGACAGTCTACTAATACTCTTATGAGAGTTTATTGACATGTAGTTGCAACATTACTTAGTGTCAACAGAATGTTCAAAAGGGACCATCAAAATAAAGTGTTACCAAACATTTATCATGAGATTTTCTCCCACTTTCAATTGTTTTACTTCAATGATAGGTTAGAATAAACAATGCAGATTTATTTTGACAGCCGCCTTTGCTCATATTTGTCACGCCCCTGGACTGTTTTGTAGGATTTCTAGGCAGTTCATGTCACATTTTTAGCCTGTTAATCTTGATTTCTCACAACTTAGTTTTTTTTTTAAATGGTGTGAGTAAATTGTGATGCAAATAGAGTCTCATGATCATGGTGCAGGATATAACCTCACGGGAGCGGGACTTAAGAAACAGTCCCGCACAAACCTCTATTTTGGTGGTGTTTTTCTGCTAAGGGGACAGGACAACTGCACCGCATCAAAAGGACTTCAACAAAATAGCCTTGAGGATTGAAACAGCAGTTTCGTTTCCTGAGATCGTTCTCTCCTGAGATCAGCTTTGGAAAATACAAATTACATTTGAACACAATAGAAAAAAAAACTATATGTGACCCTGGATCACAAAACCAGTCATAAGGGTCAGCTTTCTAAAATTGAGATTTCTACATCATCTGAAGTATGGTTGTTAGGATAGGACAATATTTGGCTGATGTAGAATATCAGACTGAATCGGACAATTTAAGATTCGATCAGAACATCAAAACATGAGGAGGCAATATTCAAAGAGGCCCAAGGCAACAGGACATCATAAATCAGATCCTTAGCGCCAGCCTGTCTGAAGCAAGCTAACCAACCAACTCTGTCAGTGAGCAGCTTGCAACATTAAAACAAAAGGAACACTTATTGATAATTCCAACTCAGGAAGGAGATTGTCAAATTTGGGGCAAGTAACCAAGACTGATGGTCAAAGACACAGCACATCATGGCCATCACATGAGGAGAATCCTTAGTAGAGACTTTGTTGGGTTGGTTTCCACCACCTAGAAGACGACCATACTGAAATTCCTTAGGAGACCTTTTAACCTCTCTGGTCGTCACAGAACATGTCCTTATGTTCACAGAATGGCACAGAGATGGACTAATGAGACAGAGCGGGTTTTACAAGCCTGTCTCGACCTGACTGATTGGAGTGTTTTTGAAGCTGCTGCAAATGATCTGGACGAGCTCACAGACACTGTAACATCTTATATCAGTTTCTGTGAGGATATGTGCATTCCTACCAGGACTCATCTAACTTATAACAACGACAAACCATGGTTCACTGCAAAACTCAGACAGCTCCGTCAAGCCAAAGAAGATGCTTACAGGAAGGGAGACAGAGTCTTGTATAAACAGGCCAAATACAAACTGGAAAAGGAGATCAGAGTGGCAAAGAGGAATTATTCCGATAAGCTAAGGATCCAATTCTCTTCCAGTGACATGGCTTCAGTGTGGAAAGGTTTGAAAGACATCACCAACTACAAGACACCCCAGCACTGTGGAGAATCAACAACTGGCAGACGATCTGAATGAGTTCTATCGCAGGTTTGAAAAAACACCATTCACCATGCAACCCCCCTCTCCCCCACACCTGCAATTCAGATAAGAGAAGATGACGTGTGCCAGGTCTTCAAAAATAACAAGAGAAGGAAGGCACCAGGCCCAGACGGTGTGACACCAGCCTTTCTGAAATCCTGCGCTGACCAGCTGGGCCCCCATCTTCACAAAGATCTTCAACAGATCACTGGGACTGTGCGAAGTCCCTTCATGCTTCAAACGCTCCACCATCATCCCCGTCCCAAAGAAACCCAAGATAACAGGACTTAATGACTACAGACCTGTGGCTCTAACGTCTGTGGTCATGAAGTCATTTGAAAAACTGGTTTTGGCTTATCTGAAGGACATCACTGGACCCCCTGCAGTTTGCCTACAGAGCAAACAGGTCTGTGGATGATGCAGTCAACATGGGACTGCATTACATACTGCAACACCTGGACAAATCAGGGACTTATGTGAGGATCCTGTTTGTGGACTTCAGCTCGACCTTTAACACCATCATCCCAAACCTCCTCCTGCCCAAACTAACTCAGCTCTCCATTCCCACCTCTGTTTGTCAGTGGATCAACAGCTTCCTGACAGACAGGCAGCAGCTAGTGAGGCTGGGAAAATACACATCCAGCACCCGTACGATCAGCACTGGCGCCCCTCAGGGTTGCGTTCTCTCCCCACTGCTCTTCTCCCTCTACACCAACGACTGCACATCTAAAGACTCCTCTGTCAAGCTCCTGAAGTTTGCAGATGACACCACAGTGATCAGCCTCATCCAGGACGGTGACGAGTCTGCTTACAAGACAGGAGGTTAAAGAGCTGGCTGTCTGGTGCAGTCTTAACAACCTGGAGCTCAACATGCTCAAAACTGTGGAGATGATTGTGGACTTCAGGAGAAACCCCCCTCCTCTCCCCCCACTCACCATCATGAACAGCATTGTGACTGCAGTGGAGTCATTCAGGTTCCTGCGCACCACAATCTCCCAGGACCTGAAGTGGGACAATCACATTGACTCTATTGTCAAAAAGGCCCAGCAGAGGCTGTACTTCCTTCGCCAGCTGAGGAAGTTCAACTTGCCACAGGACCTGCTGAAACAGTTCTACTTCGCCATCATTGAATCTGTCCTCTGCACTTCAATAACCAACTGGTTCAGCTCAGCTACCAAATCTGACCTCAGAAGACTACAGAGAGTAGTCCGGACTGCTGAGCAAATCATTGGTACACCCCTCCCTACTCTCTAAGAACTGTACTAATCCAGAGTGAGCAACAGGGCTGGTAAAATCACTCTGGACCCTCACATCCAGCACACTCCCTCTTTGAACTGTTGCCGTCTGGTCGATGCTACAGAGCTCTGAGCACCAGAACGACCAGCACAGGAACAGTTTCTTCTCTCAGGCAATCCATCTCATGAACATTTAACTCTTAACAATAAACATGAAACACAACACTATCATACTTTTTATTTTCATTTTTTTTAACACACACACACACACTTATTACATTTCAAATTTGCACCTAACATACCTGTACATACTGAATTGTCTATTTTGTATATTGTGTTTGTGCTTTTTTGCATATTGTCCATTTTGTATATTTGTACATTATTTTATTTTATTTTTTCAATTATTATCTGTCCTATCCTGTCGCTGTCATTCTGTCGCACTGTGGAGCTACTGTCACTAAAACTAATTCCATGTGTGTGCAAACATACCTGGCAATAAAGCTCATTCTGATTCTGATTCTGAAAGAGTCTTTCACAGATGTAGACGCACCAAAATGAACTCAAAAAGATTATAAACGAATATCAGTCCATTGCTTAACTCCATATCATGCATGTAACCCACACATTTGACTATCATGTTTTAATCACTTATTGTATATCTTTTTAATAACTATTGAATAGCTTAAGGGTTCATATTCATGTTTGGTATGTATGAGTTTGAAAATTCATGTTTTAAACTTTTCTATCGATCTATACTTTGTCAAATGTATCATTCTGGTTATAGAAATCCTGTGCAAAATGATACTCTCCAAGAGCGAGAAAGTTCGGACCATGTGACGGACCAGATAACAGGTTGATTTATGTATGGGGAGGAGAAACAGAGCAACACACCGAGCTAAGACAATAAATAATTGGTCAATTTTGGGATGTATCCAAAAGCCGAGGTTAAAAATTTAGGACACCATCAAACCCTGGCTTCCTCACTTCTTTTTTTGTTTTTGCTTTTAGCCACCGCGTTTTGACGCTACTCTTTAGCGCTCTTTGAGCGTGCTCTGGCTTGCATGCCAGTTGCTAACACCACGATGAGAAGAAAAAACATCTAGTCTTGTCACATGCTTTTATTCTTTTACTTTAATTTCTTTTATTTTCCATTGCGAGTTTCATGTTCTCAGTTTACGTTTTGCCACCGCACCTTGTCTCCGAGTTCAACTTGAGTCTTTGACGGCCTCAAAACTTCAACCAGACCAACTCCGCATCCTCAGCCAATCATCACTTCAACGACTACTGAACTTCCAACCAATCAGCAACCTCGGGAAACCCCCTTTCTGCAAAGACAAAGTCAAAAGGGAATCCCTGTAACACAAAGGCAACGCAAGTAACCTCCAGATTCTAGCTGAATTGGTGTAGTTAATATAAATTTTAGCCTCATTGAGAAACTCAATGCGAGGGTTAATTAAGTGATTGATGGTTGTTCAGGTCTATGCAGTAGCACATATTGCTATAAACTTGGGATTTCACATTTTCATTCTCTTAAACTCATCCTTTCCTCACTTTCTCTTTTTCTGCAACGTGTGTGAAGGCATGTGTTCATATGTTAGATTAATTTACATGTCTTAGATTTATCCAATAAAGTCTTATTTATATTGAAAAGAGAAGTATCTTGTTTTTTGTGCTTACAAGTTAATGTCTTAATCTGCTGATCTTGTTACTGTGCTTATTAATAGTGTTTTCACTATATTTTGGATTTTAATATTCAGTGCAGAGTTGATGTTATACGGCTGGTTCAGTGAATTGCTGCCGACTCAGTGATCAGCCATGAAACAGTGATTCTGTCCAAATTCCCTGTAAAATAAATCCTAAAAAATAAATGATTCCCTTTGAGCTACATTGGCCTGTTTCCCATACACTGAAATACAGCTATTTGAAAATCTTGAATCTGAGGGTGCAAAAAAATATCTAAATATTGAGAAAATCGCCTTTAAAGTTGTCCAAATGAAGTTCTTAGCAATGCATATTATTAATCAAAAATGAAGTTTTGATATATTCATGGTAGGAAATTTACAAAATATCTTCATGGAACATGATCTTTACTTAATATCCAAATGATTTTGGATGGAAAAATTGATCATTTTGACCCATACAATGTATATTTTAGCTATTGCTACAAATATACCTGTGCTACTTATGACTGCTTTTGTGCTCCAGGGTCACATATACAGTACTGTGCAGAAGTCTCACAGGCATCTTTTGCTGTAATGTGTCACTAGGAAATATATGTTTGCATTTATATTATTATAAAACACATCATATTCATTAAAACTTAATTTTTTAGGATTTTAAATGGCTTTTTATATTTAGTGAAAGTCACACTGAAGAAAGTAAAAAACAGGAGAATTATTAGAAAATTCTTGGGAGGACCTCTGGTGCTATGCAAATTTAAGGCGGGGCTATAGCCCCAGCAGGCCCTGCCCCATAGCAGCACCACTGTATATTAGGCTGGTGTAGTTTGCTGGAGGACAGCTGGAAAAGAACACTGAAAACACGAGAGGTGAGTAGAATATTATTAGTACACTATCATCCAAATTGATGTACTTTATTTGTTATTATTAAAAGTGTAACCATCAGAAAACCAACTGTCCATTACTACTGTCAAACAAAACCTTCCCTTCAATGTCCTGGAAGGGTTTGTTAAGGCTAAAACACCTTAGAATTAGTGATCAAATTGCATATAAAATGTATAAATTATTAAAAACTTTACCTGAGTAGATTTGCTATGTACTAAGACAGATGTAGGGGAGCGCGGGGCACAAACTTACACGGGGTTAGTTTTAGTGTGTGGTTTAAATATTTCTTCACTAACCAGTTTTAGATTCCAGTTGTGCAGATGGGGAACGTTTTAACACTGCGTTACAATGTGCCCCGCTATTACTAAACTATGTTATTCTATGACATTAACGATATAATTTATACTATTTGCTTATGAGTTTTAAAGAGAAGCCACGAGAAACAGGTGAATAAAGACTGACAATCGTTGTTTAATGTTCAGAAATTATTATTTCAAGAAATGTAAAGTATTTTGGCTCGTGTGTGTGTCTGGTGTTCTGTGAAAGCTGTGTGTGGAGGGAGGGGGGTGTATGTCTGTGTTTTTCTTCATATATTTGCTCACATTGTTTTAAACTAGGATATACTGTGTAGCTGTGTGTTGCGATTAATCATCTCAAGCATGGTTGCAATGTGTTCGTTGTCAAACTCCAAAATTAGATTATTTTTAATTCTAAAGAAAAAAAAAACATTATTTTATTTGAAAGGTTAATAATTTTTTTTTATTTATTGACAATATTTTAGTTTGTCTAATAGCTAACATTTTAAGCTGTGATATATGGTCATGTTATGATGCTACAATGTACCCCACCTACGGGGCATGTTGTCACATTTCACTTCCATTTTTTGAGTTAAATAAAGAAAAACGTTTACAGTGTAATTATGAAACAAAGCAACATATTTGTACAAGACGAGTGAAATTAATGCGGATAAAAAATGATACTCTGAACCCCACGTGGATTTACACAAACTGAGATCGTCAAAGGGTTGTGCCCCGCGCTCCCCTGCTCTGAAAAAAATAATTTTGTTACTTGTCTGTGGGACCCGTTTTCACTTTTTGTCAAAAGAAAAATTATACGATTAATTATTTTTCTCAAATTCATACTCATTGGCCCTGGCTCATTTTCTGTGAAGAACATATATCAGAGTCAATTTTCAATGACCACACACTGCACACCCTCCTACACAGTTATATTACACACAGGATGTTCGGGTCCACTGAACCCGGGGGTGATAAAAGAGGGGACATTTTAGGTGCTGTGTACCTTCACTCTGTCCTCCTATTGTCTGGGACTGCTATTAGTACACTATATTCTAACGAACAGGTTTGACTACTTTACTAATTTCCATGAGCACAAATCTTAATGTTTAAGCATATAATGATTTTCTTGAGAATTGTGTGCTTCTAATTTTATAGCAACAGTTTGGACAGGACCCTTTTCTATTCTAACATGACAATGTCTCTGTGTATAAGGCAAGGTTCAAAAATAAATGATTGATTGAGTCTGCAGAAAGCCAGCTGAACACCTCTGGTGTGACTTTATATGCAGACCTTGAGCCAAAAACTCATCATCAAACACCTATGACTTGTACATACACTATATGAACAAAAGTATTGGGACACCCCCTTCTTTAGAACAGAAAAATGCACTTCCAAAACTGTGACAACAAAGATGGAAACATAATTTGTGTTTTTAAAAATTGTATTTCGATCTCTCTTACAACCGTTTGGAAGTGTCTAAAATGACTGAACCTATATGTACAAGTCATGGAAACTAGAATATTAAGTCAGATTCGTTGGTGGCGGTGGTGGTGAAATTATTACCAGCATTAAAACATGTTACTAACGTCAACCAGTGGCGCTTTTAGGCATGGGCGAACCGGGCAGCCGCCCAGGGTGGCATTTTTTCATGACACATGAGGGGCGGCACAAGCACTTGGAAAAAAAAAATGGATGTGCTTTCTTTCATCTCATGCAGTCTCCGTGAATGGAGCGCTCACAACAATGAACCAGTTCACAGACATAACAAATAAATTTGCAGAAATCTTGAAAACCTATAAAAATAAAAATTAAAAACACAAAAAAACAAACAAATCTTCTGTGATTATGTAGTATAGGTGCATTTTAGGTTTGCTGCAATGGTGTTGGCGGTGATACTGGTGAAATTTTTTGGTAACACTTTATTTTGATGGTCCCTTTTGAACATTCTGTTGACACTAAGTAATGTTGCAACTACATGTCAACAAACTCTCATAAGAGTATTAGTAGACTGTCTGCTTCATATCTACTAACTCCTTATTGTGTTGGTCTCCCAACAGATATTCTACTGACTAGAAGTAACTTTGCAAGAACGTGTCAACTTAATCTAACCCTAACCCTACCAGTCAACTAATACACTACTAACAATCTAATGAGAGTCAGTAGAAATGTAGGTGCAACATTACTTATAGTCAATAGAATGTGTTAAAGGGACCATCAAAATAAAGTGAAACCAATTTTTTTTTTTTTTTTCGGATGGGGGTGGGGGGGGGGGGGGGGGGGGTTGGCACTCAGAGGGGGTCTCGCCCAGAGAGTAATTCAATTTAGAACCGCCACTAATGTCAACAGTCAAAAAAGTTTCACAGGATTATGAACGTATAGTTACCTGAAGGGGCTTTTTATTTTCTCTGCGCCGCAAACATGAGGTGAGAGCGGGTGTGGGCGCAGATGCGGGAATGTCGCATCTCGTGCTTATTCTGCCTACTGTGTTCATCATAAAATGCACTTTTTATAATTTTATATATATATATATATATATATATATATATATATATATATATATATATATATATATATATATATGTATATGTTACATGTCTGTCTGCCCTAGTCCTCGTTTTCCTTATTTGGTTTAGTTCCTGTCCTCATTAGTTCATTATCGTTTGATTGTCTCCACCTGAGTTTGATTATGTTGTTTGCTCCTTTTGTTCCTGCTCCTTTAAAAGTCCTGTGTTCTCCCTTTGAGTTTGTCGAGTCTTAAAGTTATGTAGAGGTCCTTAAAGTTGTGTTATGTCAATTTGATATTTCACGTGGTATCCGTTTATCCTGAACTTATTATCTTTATTAAAAGTTTACTTTGCATTCCTTCGTCTCCTCGTACTCCCTGAAGGACACCACCCGTAACCCACCACCCGCCGAGAGAGAGAGTGGCCAACCCGCCGCCGAGAGAAAGAGCGGCCAACCCGCCGCCAGAGAGAGCGGCCAACCCGCCGACAGAGAATACGGCAAGCCCGCTGGTCCCGTCCAGCCCACCTTCGCCTCCGCTGGTCCCGTCCAGCCCACCTTCGCCTCCGCTGGTCCCGTCCAGCCCACCTTCGCTTCCGCTGGTCCCGTCCAGCCCACCTTCGCCTCCGCTGGTTCCGTCCAGCTCAGCGCCTCCCGAGCGCCCCCTAGAGATAATGCTTCCAGAGCGTCCTCCAGTGCCTGCGCCAAGAAGGCGCCTCCCTGTCTCCGCACTGCAAGAGCGCTCCCCAGTGCCTGCACCCAGAAGGCGCCTCCCTGTCTCTGTGCTGCAAGCACGCACCCCAGTGCCTGCGCCACGAAAGCGCCTCCCTGTCTCCGCGCTGCAAGAGCGCCCCCTAGAATCCGTGCTGCAAGAGTGCCGCCCAGAGCCCACGCTGCAAGCGCGCACCCCAGTGCCTGCGCCACGAAGGCGCCCCCTAGAATCCACGCTGAAAGAGCGCACCCTGGAATCCGCGCTGCAAGAGCGCCCCCCAAGAGTCCGCGCTGCAAGAGGGCCCCCAAGAGTCCGCACTGCAAGAGCGCCCCCAAGAGTCCGCGCTGTCCGAGCGCCCCCGAGAATCCAAACAAGGACGAATATCCCTTAACGTTCTCAAAAAAAAATTTTTGGGGGGGGCCTTCTGTTGGCCATAGTGGCAATGTTCCGGGCTTTAGCCAGGACCACTATGGCTACTCCGCCAAGGCCGCCGGAGTCCCCTGACCCGCCGAGGCCGCCGGAGCTCCCTGATCCGCCCTGGATGCCTCCTCTGTGTCTTGGTCTCTGTCCTGCTCCGGCATCCAGGACGCCCACCCCCCCTCCCGGTTGGAACTGTTACGGCGCGGGACGCGCCTATCGGGAGGGGGAGATACTGTTACATGTCTGTCTGCCCTAGTCCTCGTTTTCCTTATTTGGTTTAGTTCCTGTCCTCATTAGTTCATTATTGTTTGATTGTCTCCACCTGAGTTTGATTATGTTGTTTGCTCCTTTTGTTCCTGCTCCTTTAAAAGTCCTGTGTTCTCCCTTTGAGTTTGTCAAGTCTTAAAGTTATGTAGAGGTCCTTAAAGTTATGTTATGTCAATTTGATGTTGTTTAATGATATTTCACGTGGTATCCGTTTATCCTGAACTTATTATCTTTATTAAAAGTTTACTTTGCATTCCTTCGTCTCCTCGTACTCCCTGAAGGACACCACCCGTAACAATATATATATAATATATTAGGGCTGCAACAAACGATTATTTTGATAATCGATTAATCTAACGATTATTAGAACAGTTTATCGACTAATCGTCGATTATTTCACTGGTTAATCAGTAGACTTTGTTTGATTATTCAGCTTTTGCAATTAGTTAACATTAATTTACACATATTCTAACAAATAAAGGTCACTTCAGCTTTAGAAAAGCATATTATGTAATTACAATTATTATACAATTGGTAACACTTTACAATAAGGTTCATTAGTTAACATGAACTAAGAATGAACAATACTTCTACAGCATTTATTGATCTTAGTTAATGTTAATTTCAGCATTTACTAATGCATTATTAAAATCACAAGTTTTTAAACATTGGTAAATGCACTGTGAACTAACATGAACAAACAATGAACAACTGCATTTTTGTTAACCAACATTAACAAAGATTAATAGTTAAATGTAATAAATGCATTGTTCATTGATGTTAATTAATACATTAACGTTAACAAATTATACCTTATTGTAAAGTGTTACCAATTCATTATACAAATAGATGTATTTGGCACACAAAATGAGATGACAGACAGAGACACTCTTTCACCATTTAATTAGCAATATGAAAAAGTAACTGAATGACACATCTTTCACATTCTGCCTAACATCTCCTTTTGTAAGTCATATAGATAAGAAACATAATAAAGGTGAGTGATAAGACGCTTTGGATAAACTATTTTATTCACAACATAATGTCTTAAAACACCTTATAGGGTTATGATAACCAAAACAGTCCTGAGCTAGATCAAGCTTTGTTCTCTGTAAACAAAGCTATCACTTTAGTGAAATTATTTTTTCTCAAAAAAAAAATACAGCTATAGCGCCACACTGGTCAAACCGCAGTATTGCAGGCTCTTACATTAGGTCAAACGATTACTCGACAACAAAAATATTTGTCGACAATTTTTTTATTGTCGATAATGTCGACTAATCGTTGCAGCCCTAATATATATATATATATATATATATATATATATATATATATATGTTCAGGTTTAGATTTTTATGTAAATGTTAATATTAATATAGAACAAAAGTTTTTTTTTTTCTTGAGCAACTGGGATGGTGCCCCTCTGGGAGTTGGTGCCCTACGCAAACTGCGTACTCTGCGTATAGGGAGCGGCGGTACTGATTAGATATCATTATTGTCATGGCTAATTTATTAATGATCCAGCATCATCTGTATTAAAGAGAAAGAATCACTTCATCAGATGTTTAAAGTGAATAAAACAGCATTGAGCCGACTTGACTACTGCAGAACTCTGTTCTCTCCACCGGACTCGTGCGTGTGTGTGTGTGTGAGTGTGTGTGTGTGTGGTAAAAGGGGAAAACAGGCAGCGTGAGGCAAGGCAGGGGGAACTGTACGTTTTTTTTTCTCATTTAGATTCTTTTAGTACTTACACAATTATTTAAACTATATTTCCATTATATTATTTACAATACACATAGTTATTTGTAATGATATTTTTAGGGGGGAGAGCCCTCAAATAGGGGGGTTCCTGGTCTGTGATTTTTGTGTAGACTTCTACTATTTACACATCTTAAATCATGTATTAATAATTTGTTCATGCTTGTGCAGTTCCCAATCTAAAGTTGAGACCATTCATAATTTGTAAATATTCATAAACATTTACTATTTTTTTTAATCTTTATTGCCACTGGACTTTTATCTGGCACTTTTCGGTACTGTAACACTGCTTGTATAAAGGGTGGTTATAAGTTTAGCTAAATGCTTGCTAAAGACAACATATTGCAATTTGGGTGCAAAACATGTTTTTATTACCTCAACACTTATATTACTATACTATTGTGTATCATTAAACAGAATATTCCTTGAATCATACATTAAAAGGTGGGGGAATGTAACGGAGCTGACGAGATGTGAGGCGTACGGATCCATGTGCAAACTTTATTTAGACAGTGACATAGTCATAAACACAGGCAGGGTCAAACATCAGCAAACAGGTATAGTATGGGCAAAACACAGAGTAATCCTAGGACAAGCGTGGGTCGACGATAGGCAAACAATATCCAAAGGGCTTGACAAGAGGGGTAATCCGATAACGAGAGCAATGGTCTAGGCGAGGTACAAACAGAGTCTGAAACAGAAAGCAAAGGGTTAATCCAAGATACGTGTCAAGTATTAGGAACCAGGAAATCAGGCAAGACTATGATTCAGACTATGAGAACTAAAGTAGCTATCACCGTGATAAACGCTAAACCATACTCGGCAACTGAACGAGGAAGTCCATGGCTTATAAAGTATGTCTGATAGGATACAGCTGTGTGCATATGATCAGGTGAGTGTGTGATTAGTGAAATGGCTGATGAGAAATGCAGTCCATTGTGATGTGTGGTATGAAAGTTAATATGATGGAAAGGCGACCTCTTGTGGCAGTCGGACGGAAGGTCGTGAACCAGATTAGTGACAGGGAAAAACTCAAGAAAATACTTCATTTATCATTTATCAAAACAATACAATATAAACAGATTGAATCGTGTTCCCTTATAGTAATCAAATTGACCCCTTAACTAACCTTAAACCTACCCATAGCACCAAACCTGTCCCTAACCTTATACTCGTACCACACCTCAACACCAGCTGAAGTGTTGTGCTTTAACAAAAGCTTTTAATCATTGTATAATTGTGTAACATCTGTTAAAATTATTTGTAGATTTTCAAGATGTGCATGGTTACATGAATAAATTGTATGACATTTGTAAGCATTTTTATTTACATAAAATTTAATTGTTAGGTAATGTTTAATACATTTATTAGTAAAAAATTAACAAGCACTTTATTTCATGTTTCTAGATATGTGAATATTTATTAACTAATGATCCGTTAAGCATTGCATAATGTTTGTTGATGATTTATTAATGAAAGTTATTATAAGGTATATCATAAGTCATCTTCTAATTCTAAAATGTAGTGACTCCCCACACTATAGGATTCTTTCAGTATTTTTACAGAAGACTGCGCTAGGTAATAAACCTGAGTATGTGATACGTGTCCTCAGTGTTGGGAAGGTTACTTTGGAAATGTAATAGGATACAGATTACAAGTTACCCGGTTTAAAATGTAATTAATAAAGTAATTAAAAAGTTACACTACTTAAGTAATGTAACTGATTACATTTGATTACTTTTTCAAACCTCTAATGTTTTCTAATGTCATTTTTAAATAATTTTTAAAACATGTAAACCAGGCAGGGTTAACCTTACAACAGTACTCAACACTGTCAGACTTTCAAAATCCTTCATCACTTGCATTAAAATTATAATAATTTAATTTTTAAGCACAACCACCACAAAATCAGACTGACTTTGAGATCATTCTGAGGTTAAATGCAGATTTAATAGCTTTGATACGTTTTTTGGAATCAAATCTTTGAGTAGTTATGACAGGAAACACTGGCATCTAACAGTAGCTTAGAAAAAAACAAGTTAATCTTAAAAAATAAAGCAAATACATTAATCCAAATAGGAGTTATTGAATAAGCTTGTGTTCTATTCTGTGTCCTTAACTCCTGAAACAATGGTGTCTAATATTTTAGAGCAGTCACTGCAATTTATGAAATAAATCAATTAAATCTGTATGTGGGTGTGTGTGTGTGAATACAATTCAGATGTAACCCCCTTTGTAATTCTTAACATTTTCACAAGTAACTGTAATTTAATTACAATTTTTTTCTCGGTAACTGTAACTGATTACAATTACATTTATTTTGTAATTAAATTACGTAATTCCGTTACATGTAACTAGTTACTCCCCCACATTGCGTATCCTTTGCAACAACATGGGTTTTAATGACAACATCTAATATGCATCTTAAAGGTTTGTGTTCCCAATATAAACATGAATTTAACATTATTTGGCATGTTTTACACTTTATCTCACAAATCATAATGCATTTCAAAGCAGCTGTATGAAAAGAAGAGTTCATTAAAAACGAATGGTTAATTTAGTGGCGTCAGAGGAAGTATTTTGGAGTATTTTCTGTTTTTTCAAGCCCTGTTTACACCTGGTCAATCAGATCACAAGTGGACGATGCTAAACACAGGGTGTAAAACGTTTTGAGCTTGTCCACTTTCAACCACTTCCAGAGGTAGTCGAAAATGCATTCGACGGGATTGTGTTCATGGTGTAGACGCTCATATGGTTGAATGTGTTCAAACAGCCACAAAAGTCTGCCTGCAGATATAACGCGTAAACATTATGGAAACATTTTCAGCTAAGAGATAAAAATTTGTTTGGAAAGGATAAACCAGGGGTGTCCAAACTCGGTCCTGGAGGGCTGGTGTCCTGCAGAGTTTAGCTCCAACCCTAACCAACCCTGCCGTCTCCGGTCACGTTTATATGTAAATTGCATGCGCCCATTCATTTGCTCATCCATAAATCCTTTCCTCCAAGAAATCAGGACAGAAGTGGTTGAAAGTGAACAAAAGAGACAGCAGGTCTTAAAGGCAGGGTAAGCGATTTCTGGAAGCCGATGTTGATATTTGAAATCACCAAAATAAAACCCGTCCCTACCCCAAAATGGTCTCGCCCCTGTTTTGATAGATCCGCCCCACACATACGTAGCCTATGCAACGATTAGTTCTGTGATGCATAAGCTGCTTTTCCACCGAAATTACCTGGAACATTATATCCCAGGAGCTTTTTTCCCCCAGACCTGTTGCTGTCTGCGTTTCCATCGTGGTCTAAAGTACTGAGAACAGGGGCAGATTCAAAATGTATTAGGTAAAAGAAATATCTTAAGACTAATCAGATGCAAATGTAATGTAGAAATCTTTAAATGGATGGAGTTACTGCATTCGGTGAAAGAAAGAGTTATGACTTTATTTGTTTTTAATGGATTTTTAAACCGAATTAGATTACATTGGACACCATTTTGTGAACTTTGTGAAACATTATGTGAAACACTGTGTGAACTAATAATCTTATTTTTTGTATACTTGTTAGACTTTAACTACCTTTTTAGAAAACTTGACTAACAAGTTTTTAACAAGAATTTTAGAATGATAAAATTATTAAATTATTATATAATTATTATTATATAATTGTTCTTGTTGTTCACTACAGACATGGCATCAGAACCCATTGAACTGGCGGCCCTAGGAAGACCTCTGTTTCCTGGTATGCTGTATGACTGCCGCAAGGATTCCTTCATTCCAGGTGCTTTACCTACTTAAAAAAAGTAGCTTTTTGTTTCCCTTTTTCAACTAATTATGAATCCACAAAAAAGTATGGAAATGTTATAATACTTTTCATTAATAGTTATATTAATTGAAGATAATGCTTAACAGCTCATTAGTTAATATATATTCAAATACTTGATAATGTGCTACATAATGATGAACAAATCATTACTTAATGTAAATTAAAATTCTTAAAAATATTAACTTTTAATTAATTTATGATTATGCACTTCACAAAAATCTTCAAATGATTTTACAGATGTTATACAGTAATTAATAGCTCAAAGTTATTGAAATGATTGATATGTTATCTAATGCAGTGGTGTTCAAAATGTTTTGGCAGCCAAACCCCTTTGGCCTAAAGTATTTTCTTGAAGTACCCCCTGAGATTTTAAGTAAATATTTAAATGATTTAATGACACATTGGGAAAGGACAGTGAGTCAGGACTCGAACTTTGGTCGCCCAAAGCACAACTGTGCTATATGTAGGCGTACTGCCCACAAGTCTATTGGCACAGACATATCACAGTACCGTTAAAATGTGGTCATACACCGTTAAAAAGTAGTCATACACACACTAAAATAATTTTACCAAGTTTTATATCAAGAACCAACAGATTTTAAACAAAACAAAAAATGGCTGGGTGACAACAACAGAACATTTTCAAATGTTCAAGTTTTGACAAAAACTAATTCTTTAGAATGCACATTTGCTTATTTTCCATTTACCAGTTAAGATTACAACAAAAATTTGGTTCAATTTGTAGCATATCAGAAAGAATTAGACAAGATTCTATCAGAACAGTGTTGAAACAACAAAAAGAGCCAAATTCCACAAAGAGGCCCAGGATAACAAGACAACGTCATAAACCTATCCAGGATTCTGGCACAATGAGTCTGAAGCAAGTCTAGCTACAGTAGGTATTCAACCAAAATGCCTATTACCGCTACCGGGAGACCACGGCATTAAACAAAACCCAGTCACATGTGAAACCCATTTGCAAAATCACCACTAGGTGGCGCAAAAGGATAGTTGACACCACTGCTCAATAACGCAGGAATTGTGACTTTTTTTTTTTTTTGGACTGCTTTTTTTGTTGTTGAAGCCCTAAAACTTCCAAATCTTCATTACTTATCTTGCTGGATCTGTCCGCTGCTTTTGATATGGTTAACCACCAGATCCTCCTGTCAACCCTATTGGCAAAGGGCATCTCAGGAACCGCACTCCAGTGGTCTGAGTCTTACCTCTCAGATAGGTCCTTCAAGGTATCTTGGAGGGGTGAGGTGTCCAAATTGCAATATCTAGCTTCTGGCGTGCCTCAGGGCTCAGTTCTTGGACCACTTCTCTTCTCTGTCTACATGGCGTCACTAGGTTCTGTCATTCAGAAACATGGCTTTTCATATCAATTCTAAGCTGATGACACTCAACTCCAATGATAACTGCTCACATCTAACAGACATTTCTTGCTGGATGAAGGACCATCACCTTCAACTCAACCTTGCCAAGACAGAACTGCTTGTGGTTTCAACAAACCCATCACTTCACTTCACCATCCAGTTAGGCTCGTCAACCATTACTCCTTCAAAAATAGCCAGAAACCTTGGAGTTGTGATTAATGATCAGCTGAATTTCTCCGACCACATTGCTAAAACTGCCCGGTCCTGCAGATTTGACTTATACAACATTAGGAAGATCAGGCCATTTCTCTTTGGAACATGCTTCACAACTCCAGCCAGTTCTATCAAACCTCTACAATTAATCCAAAATGTGTCTGCAAGGTTAATCTTTAATGATCCGAAAAGAACGCACATCACACCACTGTTCATCAATTTGCACTGGCTGCCAATAGCTGCTCACATAAAATTCAAGGCATTGATGTTTGCGTACAAAACACTTTACCTAAATTCACTACTTCAGACTTATGTGCCCTCTAGAAGCTTGCCTTCTGCAAGTGAATGGCGCATTATTGTACCATCCCAAAAAGGCACATAATCCTTTTCATGGACTTTTACATTAACTGTTCCCTCCTGGCATAATGACATTCCCAACTCAATTCGAGCAGCAGTTCTTAGCCATCTTCATAAAAAAAAAAAACTTGACCCTTTAACACTTGTACTCTCTGTTCGTTTTCTAATGGCTTGTTTTCTTGTTTTTTTTTTAAGGGCCTCTAACATTAGCTTTCTCTATTCTTTTACTATTCTATGTTCTTGTTTTCTTTTTATTGTATGTATATGAATGCATATATATTAGGGGTGGAACGGTACACAGATGTCACGGTTCGGGGGTCACGGTTCTATACGATTTCAGTACAACAGGAAAAAAATAAATAAATCTACTATGCCCGGTTTCTTTTCATTTATTTTGAACAAAAAGTAACTGGAAGCCAATGTAAGGACCTGAGGGCTGGTGTGATATGCTCAGATTTTCTGGCTCTAGTCAGAATCCTGGCAGCAGCGTTCTGGATGAGCCACAGCTGTCTAATGGTCTTCTTTGGAAGGCCGGTGAGGAGACCATTACAATAATCCACCCTGCTGGTGATAAAGGCATGAAAAAGTTTCTCCAAGTCTTGACTGGAAACAAAACATCTCATTCTTGCAATGTTTTTGAGATGATAGTAAGTTGATTTAGTTACTGCTTTGACATGGCTACTAAAACTAAGGTCTGACTCCAGAAACACCCCAAGATTTTTGACTTGGTTTTTAGTTGATTGACCCCTAGAGTCAAGGTATGCATTCACCTTGAGAACTACATCTTTGTTTCCAAATGCAATGACTTCAGTTTTCAGTTTTCTCCTGAACAAAGTTCTGGCACATCCAACTGTTAATTTCATCAATGCATTGGCAGAGAGAGTCAATGGGGCTATAGTCATTTGGAGATAAGGCTAGGTAAATCTGGGTATCATCAGCATAGCTGTGACAGGCAATTTGGTTCTCCCTTCTAAGTATGACCTGAACCATTTGAGCACCATCCAAGAAAGCCCGACCCAGTTTTCCAGTCTCTCTAGAAGTAAGTTATGATCGACAGTGTCAAACGCAGCACTAAGATCTAGTAGTACCAGCACTCAGAGGCATCGTGCCCATTCAAAGTGATTTGGATTTTTGATTTTCAGATTTTTGAGCCAAGTGGATTTTGAATGCAGCTTCCAAAAGACAAAAAAAAATAGCTGAATAATATTTTCTATATTTGATACAATCACACCAGCATTATTAAATCGTTCAGCGTGTCATATCATCAGCTGCTAAATTCAAATTTGCATTCGCTGGGCTGGCGCTGAGCCAGAGACAGACACGTTTTTACAGAGCTGCGCATTGTAACCAATCACACACAATGCTGCTGAGCTTATGAATGCAATGACCAATCAGAGGTGTACTGTACAGATGAGTCATCGTTAAAATGCCGGTGTTTTCTTCACTCGCTCGCTGACTGAATACCTCTTTCTGGCGAATTCTCTCATCAGAAACAAAGTGCTGATGTGTGTATGAATCAAAGTGTAAACAGCTTCAGTGATTTTAATGGGAGTTTTTGAGAGTGCTTGAACTCAATAACATCAATAACATTCTTAACTTTCGAGTTAAATGAATCCAGGAGAAGATCAACAGAGTCTGCAGAAATGACTGGTGTTAAAGATATAGCCTTTGTAAATAGCGCACTAGTGTTCTTGTTAATGCATCTCTTTCTGACAGAGACAGATCTAGATTCAGTGGTAACAGAGATCAGTATATCAAAGAAAATACAGAAGTGATCAGATAGTTCTACATCCTTAATAACGATGGATGAAATGTTTAGACCTCTGCTGATTAGTAAATCTAGAGTGTGTCCACGATTGTGTGTGGGTCCACGCACATGCTGAATCAGGTCAAAAGTGTTTAAAACAGTTATAATGTCTTTTGCAGTTTTGATTTCTGCATTATCTATGTGAATATTAAAATCCCCTGAAATAGCAAAATAGTCAAACTCTGAGGAAATCATTGATAACAGTTCTGTGAACTCTTCAACAAAGGCTGGAGAGTATTTTGGAGGCCTGTAAATAATGATAAACATTGCGTGGAGCACATTTCAGCACAATATCTAGTGTGACGGGAGGAGCCAACGACAGACACAGTGGGTGTGGCGTCAGGCCTCGGAGAGGTTTTTATTAAACAAAAATGAAAAAATAAAAGTGTCCAGGGGGAAAAAGTGTCCAAAGAAGGGGGGGATCTGGTGTCCTCGTCGTGCTGCGGGGCTCGTGAAGGAGGGCAGTGTTCCGAAAGGGAAGGGTCCAGGCAAGGGGCGGAGTCAGGTGGCCGCACACGCTCCCGCGGTCCTGGGCACGAGGGGCGGCGGCTTCTCTGGAGCGGCGGCTCTTCCTCTTCTGCCTCTTACGGGCATTGGCGGGATGGACGGCCCGGCATCCTGGCCCGACGGCCGTTATACGGGTGCGGCTTGCACGATGACCCTGGAGGTTCCGCGGCTCACATCCTCGGCGGCGCGATGTCCCTCAACGCACCCTTCCTGGACCCACGAGGACACCAGCGTGCATGCACGGGGGAAGAGACCGGTCTCCCGAGGAGAGGTGCGCTCGGCATTTAACGGCGGCGGTGATGAGGCTTAATTCAGTCCAGCTGTGCCTCATCACACGCCGCCAGCCCACGTTAGTCCCACGCCCCTCCTCTCATCCACCCACTCCAGTCGGGAGCCTGGTGAAGGGCGGCGAATAAGGGACGGGGTGGTGATGATGATGAGGGGGAGGGCCACCGATCCGTCACACTAGGTATTCAAAAGAAAAATCCTGACCAAATGACACTTGCTTGCATTGATAGACATCTTTAAATAGAGCAGCTACACCTCCACCTCTCCTAACAGTCCTGCAGACACAGTCCTGCAGGCCTTAGACTTTCTGTCATGTGATAAAACAGACATAGAGAAAGCTACAAGCACACTGGGTGAATGTTGTTGCTAATATAGCGGGGACCCGACACACATCACTGAGAGTAGCTATCAGTTGTTTTAGGTTCACCTACAGCCGATGGAGGAGGGTTTGGGCCCTGGCGTTGTGGCAGTGGTCGGAGAGCTCTCACAGGAGGAGGAGGGAGAGCTGGGCCTGCAGTCTTTGGTGGTTGTGGGGCCTGCCGTTTTTTAATTGATATCTGGGGGCTTGCAGCGAACGAGTGGGAGAGTTTGGTCCCAGCATACACCAGTTCCTCCATTTTCTGTGAGAAGCTTAGGAGTGGAGATTCTGGAGAGAGGGATAGTGTGTCTGGTGAGCAGGGCTCTGGCTCTGGTTTCCGGTGGCTGTGATATGTTGTCCTGGCTTCCCTGGCTGTTTTCCAGAAAGTCAACCTTGGGTGCTTGGGTTCCCAAGTTCCCTATTGAAGGGAACTTGGGAAGCAGAATCAAGAGTGACCAAATGCGGTTGAGTGAGCAAGTTATAGTGGATTTCTGTTTGCTTAGCTGTGGTCGTGATGCCGTGTCTTTGTTTGCAAGTTTGGATCGGATGTCTCAGGCTTCGAGGGAAGATTGGCAGGGAATCCAATGGGTAAGTTTCACAGGTAAGTCGAGAGAGTCCAGAGCAGTCCATCAATGTGAACGGTAGACCAAACAATGTGGGGTATGGATGTGTGTGCGTATATACCGTGTTAATTAGTGACAGCAGGTGCGTGCAATCAGAACTAAGGTGATTGTGAGCGTGTGATTGTGCCGGGTGGTGACTGTTGTGATGGTGACTGATCCCTGACAATTGTACTGAAATGTTTGTTGGCAGTGCCTGTACACAACTATCCTATAATGATAAAAAATTGACAGAAATTGGTAACACTTTATTTTGATAGTCCACTTTAGACATTCTACTAACAGTAAGTAACTTTGCAACTACATGTCAACTAGCAGTCATTAGAGTATTAGTAGACTGTCTGCTTAATAT
The DNA here is from genome assembly GCA_036784905.1 of Acrossocheilus fasciatus. Classification (NCBI taxonomy): domain Eukaryota; kingdom Metazoa; phylum Chordata; class Actinopteri; order Cypriniformes; family Cyprinidae; genus Acrossocheilus; species Acrossocheilus fasciatus. The sequence continues at coordinate 48,605,300 of CM071940.1, forward strand.
CTTCTAACACTTTATTGTGATGGATCCACAACATACATCATACTGACTATGAAAATCTTTGCAAGTATGTCAACTTATTCTATTAACCCTAAACCTAACCCACTGTCTAGTAGAATGTCTAAAGTGGACTATCGAAACTTTAGACCATAGTAACCATAATTTACCCCAAAATAATTGTCATTTCTGGGTAACACTTTATAATAACGTTCAGTTGTAAGTCATTTATAGGTGAATAGTTCATTGTGAACTAATCATTTATAAAACATGACTATGCATTCATAAATGATTTATAAATTATATGTTAATATTTTTATCTATGTTTTGTAGATTAAGCAATAAATTGTTTAAAAGTGATTAGATGATGATGATGATGATGATGAACTAATCATTAACAAAACATGAATATACATTCACAAATGATTAATAATATGCTAACAATAGTAATATGTTAACAATTTACAAATCTGTCGTAAGTTATCTTTTAAAAAAATAGCATCATGAAATAATCAAACAGATACTTAGTAAATGGTTAATAGTTACTTTAAGTTACTAGTTAATATATTATTAATCACTTATAAATTATTGAAATGTTCTGCAATGTAAATCAGTGTTTCCCAACCTTTTTTCTGCCATGGCACAGTTTTGATAAACAGAAAAAATAAATAAATCCCACAGCACACAACTAAGCAATATACTGAAATATGTACGTAGAATTATTTTTTTTTTGGAAATAATTGAACACTGCATCCTCAGAGTTGGTATTGTGTTTTTATCAGACACTTGCACTTAACATTTTATGAAAATCAAGCTCAAATGGAGTTAACAAAGTTCTTGACAAGTGAATGCCGAAGATCTGTGTTTTAGAATGCCGGAGATCTGTCTGTCATTAGAACGGCTGTATCTAAGGCAGTAAGCTCATTGCATTATGCTTCATCAGCTTACAAGTTATAACGTTTATTGTAGCTATATGGGCACTTTTTTGTTGTTGTTGTTTTTTAATACAAAATCTCTTGATATAAACCAGGGCTATTCAATTAAAGGAACACTCCACTTTTTTTTGGAAATAGGCTCATTCTCCAACTCCCCTAGAGTTAATAAGTTGAGTTGTACCGTTTTGGAATCCATTCAGCCGATCTCTGGGTCTGGCGATAGCACTTTTAGCATAGTTTCGATATTTGTCCTATTTAAAACTTGACTCTTCTGTAGTTATATTGTGTACTAAGACCGGCAGAAAATGAAAAGTTGAGATTTTCTAGGCCGATTTGGCTAGGAACTATACTCTCATTCCGGCGTAATAATCAAGGAACTTTGCTGCCGTACCATGGCGCAGTGATATTACGTAGCACCTGAAAGTAGTCCTCAGCTATATTATAACTAGGTATCTAGCTGGGGACTACTTTCAGGCGCTGCGTAATATCACTGCACCTGCTGCGGCCATGGTACGGCAGCAAAGTTCCTTGATTATTACGCCTGAATGAGAGTATAGTTCTTAATCATATCAGCCTAGAAAATCGCAACTGTTCATTTTCTGCCGGTCTTAGTAAAAAATATAACTACATTTACATTTAAACATTTGGCAGACGCTTTTATCCAAAGCGACGTACAATATGAGAACAATAGAAGCAGATAGACCATCGAGAGTGCAGCAGTATACAAGTGCCATGACGAGTTTCAGTTAGCACAGCACAGTACATATTGCTAGGTTTTTTTTTTTTTTTTTAAATAAATAAATAGATGTAATAGGAAAGTGTTAGTACTAGTTGGTCAGGTGCTGGCGAAAAAGATGCGTCTTTAGATGATTTTTGAAAATGGCTAAAGACTCAGCTGTTCGAATTAAGATCGGGAGGTCATTCCACCAGCTGGGCACAGTCCAGGAAAAGGTCCGTGAGAGAGATTTGGTACCTCTTTGTGATGGCACCACAAGGCGTCATTCACTTGCAGACCGCAAGCTTCTGGAGGGTGCGTAAGTTTGAACAAGTGAGTTTAGATATATTGGTGCAGTGCTAGTTGTTGTCTTGTAGGCAAACATCAGTGCCTTGAATTTGATGCAAGCGGCTATTGGTAGCCAGTGTAACCTGATGAAGAGAGGGGTAACATGAGCTTTCTTTGGTTCATTAAAGACCACTCTGGCTGCTGCATTCTGGATCAGTTGCAGAGGCTTGATAGTAGATGCGGGAAGGCCCGCCAAGAGAACATTGCAGTAGTCCAGTCTGGAGAGAACAAGAGCTTGGACAAGGAGCTGTGCAGCATGCTCCGACAGGAAGGGTCTAATCTTCCTAATGTTATATAAGGCAAATCTGCAGGATCGGGCCGTTGTAGCAATATGGTCTGTGAAGCTTAACTGATCATCGATCACAACTCCAAGGTTCCTGGCCGTCATGGAGGGAGTTATGGTTGACGAACCTAGCTGTATAGAGAAGTTGTTGTGAAGTGATGGACTGGCTGAGAACACAAGCAGTTCTGTCTTGGCAGGGTTGAGCTGAAGGTGATGGTCTTTCATCCAGTTAGAGATGTCGCTCAAACAGGCTGCAATGCGAGCAGCTACCATCGGATCATCTGGTTGGAATGAGAAGTAGAGTTGAGTGTCATCAGCATAGCAGTGATAAGAAAAGCCATGCTTCTGAATGACCGATCCTAACGACGACATGTAGATGGAGAAGAGAAGTGGTCCTAGCACTGAGCCTTGAGGAACTCCAGTAGCAAGAAGTTGTGACTCTGAAACCTCACCCCTCCAAGATACCCTGAAGGACCTACCTGAGAGGTAAGACTCAAACCACAGGAGCGCGGTTCCCGAGATGCCCATCTTTCTGAGAGTGGACAGGAGGATCTGATGGTTAACTGTGTCAAAAGCCGCAGACAGGTCCAATAAGATGAGTACAGAGGATTTGGAAGCCGCTCTTGCAAGTCTCAGGGCCTCTGTAACCGAGAGTAGGGCAGTCTCAGTAGAGTGGCCGCTTCTGAAGCCCGATTGGTTGCTGTCCAGAGGATTGTTCTGTGCAAGAAACACAGAGAGTTGGTTGAACACAACTCGCTCAAGTGTCTTTGCAATGAATGGCAGAAGGGATACCGGTCTGTAGTGTTCTAAAAGTGCTGGATTTAGAGAGGGTTTTTTAAGCAGTGGGGTTACCCGAGCCTGCTTAAAAGCTGTTGGAAATGTACCAGTGTGAAGAGAGGTGTTGATAATGTGAGTAAGCGTAGGTATGACCGAAGAAGAGATGGCCTGAAGGAGGTGAGTGGGGATAGGATCTAGCGGAGTAGTGGGATGATTAGAAAGGATGAGTTTTGAGACTTCCATCTCAGAGAGAGGAAAGAAGGAGGTGAGGGAGTGTGTATTAGTCGGTATGAAGTTATCAGTTTGTGGTGGGAGGAATTGGTCACTAATGGTTTTTGTTTTATTTGTGAAGAAAATTGCAAAGTCATCAGCTTTAAGAGTTGATGAAGGAGGAGGGGGAGGAGGACAGAGAAGAGAAGAGAAAGTTTTGAAAAGTGTGCGAGAGTCAGAACAATTGTTGATTTTGTTGTGGTAGTAATTCGTTTTAGCCGTGGATATGTTTGCAGAGAAGGAAGAGAGGAGTGACTGATACGCACTAAGGTCAGTAGAGTTTTTTGATTTGAAGTGTTAACTACAGAAGAGTCAAGTTTTAAATAGGACAAATATCGAAACTCTTTGGTCATTTTTGAATGCGATGCTACTGGTCTAATCGGATTCAATGATCTATGCTAAGCTATGCTAAAAGTGCTATCGCCAGATCCAGAGATCAGCTGGATGAATTCAAAAACGGTAAGACTCAACTTATTAACTCTGGGGGAGTTGGAGAATGAGCCTATTTCCAAAAAAAGTGGAGTGTTCCTCTAACTTCATTTGAGCCAAGGTGGTGGGGGGCCGTCCTCATCTTTTTCTGGGGGGGCCTATAAAATTGGAAATTAAATTTAAATGCATATTCAGCAGTAAAATTAACTAATCTTAGCCACAGTAACATCTATAAAAGGTTAACATTAGTGCTGTCTGCCATTCAATTAAATAATCACACATTTTCTTTCTGTAATTAAAGGGGTCATATAATGCCATTTTTCTACAAGTTAATATGATTCTTTAGGGTCTAAATGAAAAGTTTGTAATATACTTTAAAAATTCTCGTTAGTATTGTAAGAAAACACTAATTTTACCTGGTCAAAAACAGCTCTCTGTTCAGCACGCCATTTCAGTGCATGTGCCTTTAAATGATCGTGAGCTCTGCTCACCCCACCCCTCTGCTCTGTGGGGCATGACACAACACACGTGAAGTGTTGTCTTGACAACAGTTGAGGGTATCTTTTGGCGGAAGAATGGCAGCGGGAGTTTCTGAGGACACTGTCCACAGCAGAGCCTGGGACCTAGGGAGAACGGAGGCATAAAAAGGAGAGAGAACATGCACGGACCCAAGGACCGAGGCAGGGAACACAGAAACTTCATAATTAGTCTCCATAGCTGTGACAGGACAGAACGAGAGTTCATTGATGGCCACTATAGCCGTGACAGGACAGAACAAGAGTTCATTGACGGCCTCCAGAGCCGTGACAAGACAGAGCGAGAGCTCACCGACGGATACCACTGACACCTCTGGAGGTTCTGCAGCAGTTGCCGCCACCTCTGGAGGTTCTACAGCAGTAAACTCAGGACACAGGGAGAGTTTACTAACGGTCTCTTCGACCGCAACACAACAGGTTGAGAGTACATTACTGAGCACCACCACCATACAAGAGGCTGAGGTGAGCCCTGCCGCTTCTGGAGGTTCTGCAGCATGTGCCACCACCTCTGGAGAAGCTGTGGCAGCAGCCGCCACCTCAGACAGTGCTTCGGTGGTGTACGCCGCCCAAACACAACATAAAGCGATCCCCATCATGGGAAGCACTTCAGACAGGGGAATCAGTTCAGGAACAGGAGGGCTAGAGTGAGTGGGTTTGGGGATACCAGCTGCACGTGCAGACACCAGCGGTGAATCCCTCACACTGGATATCAGACTGGGATAATGAAAGACTGACCTTGATGATCTGGGTGTGTCAGCCCGGACATGACCCGACTCTGGAAGGTCAGCGGAGACATGCTGCTGTTACTCTGGAATGTCAGCAGAGACGTGACCTGACTCTGGAAGGTCAGCGGAGACGTGCTGCTATCACTCTGGAAGGTCAGCGGAGACGTGCTGCTATCACTCTGGAAGGTCAGCGGAGACGTGCTGCTGTCACTCTGGAAGGCCAGCGGAGACGTGACCCGACTCTGGAAGGTCAGCGGAGACGTGCTGCTGTGACTCTGGACGAGCAGCTGTGACGTGAGCAGCTGTGACGTGCTGTGACTCTGGACGAGCAGCTGAGACGTGCTGTGACTCTGGACGAGCAGCTGAGACGTGCTGTGACTCTGGGAGATCAGCGTAGACGTGACTCGGTTGATAACGACCAACGGTGACTTGACTTGACTCTCTGACATCAACTGTGACTTGACTTGGCTCGTGAAGATCAGCTGTGACTTGGCTTGATTCGTGACGATCAATGGTGACTTGGCTTGGCTCCTGTAGATTGACTATGACTTGAAGATCAGTGGTGACTTGGCTTGATTCGTGGAGATCAATGGTGTCTTGACTTAGCTCAAGAAGATCAGCTGTGACTTGTCTTGACTTGCGAAGAGAAGCTGTGACTTGGCTTGACTCACGAAGAGAAGCTGTAACTTGGCTTGACGATCAGCGATAGCTTGACTGGATTCATGAAAATCAATGGTGACTTGACTGGGCTCTTTAAGATCGACTGTGACCTGGCTCATTACTGGCAGCAAGAACATGACGGGGTGTTGTTGTGGCCGCCATTTTGCGAACGGGCTCCACTGTCGCAGCCATTTCGTCAGTGTGCTCTGGTTCAGCCACCATTACACATGCGGACTGAATAACTGGCGTAGCAATCATTAAACTAAAATATCCCGGAGCTTGTGACTAACTGAGATCAGCAGCCACCATTTCAGGCACAGACGCAGTTTCGCATTCATCCTCTGCGACACCCACAGTGAAAGGAGAGCCAACAGATATAAGAGCATAATCAATAAACTGACTAAGTGAAGCCCGAGGTCCCTCTCAAATGAGTTGTGACTTTAACGGCTGATTAATGCCCTCACAAAAAAAAGTCTATCAGGGCACAGTCTGGCAGATCAGAAAAATATGCAAGCTCTAAGTATTCCTGTATATAAACCTCGAGCAATCGCAAGCCCTGCTCGAGGGTTAATAACAGTCTCGCAGTGTCCATACCTGGCCAATGTCCACATGAAAAGCCGCTAGATCCTTGTGCGGCGGAGTATTCTGTAACACGGCTGACGAGACGAGAGGCGTGCGGATCCATTTGCAGACTTTATTTGGCAACAGACACTGCACTCAATTGTGTGATCTCAACCGCGCAAAAGCACGCTCACAAAATGACGGTCACAATAGCACCGCCTCATGTCCTTGCTACCAGTTATGAGCATAGACTGTAAAAAAGATGGACGACGCATCTCCGCTTCCATCCACTATAGAAAAGTGAAGCGAATACATCTCAGTATGGCCGCTGCCATCTTGAGAAAATGACGTCATTTGGAGCCCGAGTCTGCGCAGTAGAGATTCGTTTGGAGCCAGAGTCTGCGCAGTAGAGTCGAGAGGTGGAGCCGTGGAATCAAACTCCCGCCCAAACTCCCGCAGACCCAATCAACCATAACGACACGCCCCGTTTTTATAGCATCAAATTACTAGCTAACATCAAACGTATCACAAAAATGTACAATTGAACATATATCAGCGTGATAACAATTACCTTAAATGACCAAAACCATATTTCGGAAAATTGTATTGGAAGTGTAATTAATTTTTTTATTTTGACTGGAGTCCCATTCGTTTACATGGAGAGGGCGGGGTTTATGACCTGTACTGCAGCCAGCCACCAGGGGGCGATCATACTGCCTGCAGCTTCACTTGTAAGGACGAGTGAGACACACCCGGTTATGAGTCAGATCAAGTCACAGTTGATGTTAAAGAGTCCAGTCAAGTCACAGGTGATCTTCACGAATCAAGCCAAGTCAAAGCTGATCTTCATGAGCTAAGTCAAGTCACCGTTGATAGTCACGAATCAAGTCAAGTCAAAGCTGATCTTCATGAGCTAAGTCAAGTCACAGTTGGTCGTCTTCAACCGAGTCACGTCTCAACTGATCTCCCAGGAGAGTCACAGCAGCACGTCACAGCTGCTCGTCCAGAGTCACAGCAGCACGTCACAGCTGCTCGTACAGAGTCACAGCAGCACGTCACAGCTGCTCGTACAGAGTCACAGCGTCACGTCTCCGTTGCTCGTCCAGAGTCACAGCGTCACGTCTCCGCAGACCTTCCAGAGTCACAGTGTCACGTCTCTGCTGACCTTCCAGAGTCGGGTCACGTCCGGGCTGACACACCCAGATCATCAAGGTCAGTCTTTCATTATCCCAGTCTGATATCCAGTGTGAGGGATTCACCGCTGGTGTCTGCACGCACAGCTGGTATCCCCAAACCCAATCACTCTAGCCCTCCTGTTCCTGAACTGATTCCCCTGTCTGAAACGCTTCCCCTGATGGGGATCGCATTTTGGTGTGTTTGGGCTGCATACACCACCACAGAACTCCCAGAGGTGGCGGCGTCCACTATGATGTCTCTAGAGGTGGCGGCTGATGCTGCAGAACCTCCTGAGGTAGTGCGCTCACTGCTGTGTTCCCTGAAGTGATGGTGCCCGCTGCAGTTTCTCCAGAGGTGGCGGTACATGCTGCAGAACCTCCCGACGTGGCGGTGCTCACTTCAGCTCCTCGTATGGTGGTGGCGCCCAGCAATGAACTCTCAGCCCGTTGTGTTGCGGTCGAAGAGACCATTACTGAACTTTCCCTGTGTCCTGTCTTTACCACTGTAGAACCTCCAGAGGTGGCGGCAACCGCTGCAGAACCTCCAGAGGTGTCAGCGGTATCAGTCAATGAACTCTCGTTTTGCCCTGTCACGGCTATGGAGGCCATCAATGAACTCTCGTTCTGTCCTGTCACGGCTAGGGAGGCCGTCAATGAACTCTCGTTCTGTCCTGTCACGGCTAGGGAGGCCATCAATAAACACTCGTTCTGTCCTGTCACGGCTAGGGAGGCCGTCAATAAACTCTCGTTCTGTCCTGTCACAGCTATGGAGACCTATTATGAGCTTTCTGTGTTCCCTGCCTCTATCCTTGGGTCTGTGCATGTTCTGTCTTCTCTTTGTGTCTCCGTTCTCCCTAGTTCCCAGGCTCTGCTGTGGGTTCCTGATCCGTCGTGGTGGGCTCCTGCTCTATCTGCTCCACCGTGGTGGTCTGCTCCGCTCTGGTGGTCTTCTGCTCCACCTGTTCCACCCGCTCCACTGTGGTGGTCCACTATCTTGCTCTGGTGGTCTTCTGCGCTGCCCTGGTGGGCTCCTGTTCTATCTGCGCTGCCGTGGTGGTCTGCTGTCTGGCTCTGGTGGTCTTCTGCACCGCCGTGGAGATCTTCTGTCCCGTCTGGTCCGCCCTGGTGGGCTCAAGTCCCGTCTGGTCTGCCCTGGTGGGCTCCTGCTCCGTCTGCTCCGCCCTGGTGGGCTCGTGTTCTGTTGGCTCCGCCCTGGTGGGCTCCAGTCCCGTCCACTCTGCCGGCTCTACCTCGGCCCCAGATCACTCCGCTTCCACAAGGACCTGGCCCTCCATCCCTCCCCCTGTTCTGCCTCCGCTCCACCTCCCTCCTGATTATAGACTGTGTGAAGCGTCTGGAAGCCGCTCTTTGGGGGGGGGGCTCTGTCACGAATCTGGTCTGCACTCCCGTTCATCCACCACTAGAGGTCACCCGCTCAGCACATGGACTTTCACACCACACATCACATGGACTCCATTTCCCATCATTCATTGCACTGATTGCACACACAGCTGTAGGCACTGATCACACAGCATCACTAATAACACACACTATTTAACCTTGGACTTTCTCTCACTCGTGGCCGAGTATTGTTTGCGTTTACCGCTCCCCTAGCTGTAGCAACTCTCAGAGCCCCTGTTAGTTTGCCTTGCCTAGCCTAGCCTTGCCTAGCCTTGCCTTTGTTGGATTGTGTTTTCCCCTGCCTGGACTATCGCTGACATTTTGGACTACCTCTCCTGTCTCGCCCCTCTGGATACTGTTTGCCGATCATTGACCCACGCTTGTCTTAGTTTACTCTCTGTCTCGCCCATGTTATACCTGTCTGCCATTGTTTGACCCTGCCTGTTTGACCATGTCTCTGTTGCCAAATAAAGTCTGCAAATGGATCCGCACGCCTCTTGTCTCGTCAGCCGTGTTACAACGCAGATGTGACACATATCCAATTTTCTCCCAACTCTTTACAGTCATTTAGGATTTTATAACTGATTTAAGACTGTGTTTACGAGGTAACTTGCATTAAAAACCACGTATTTTTACATCATTGTGTGTGGTTTTGTCCATTGAAGAGCTGGCGCGCTTGTCTGAAGCGGCTCAGTTTATGAGTTATAGCCAAACGCGCAGATTTTCAAACTATACTTCCTGCTTTGATTAAAATCTTCGCCCAGTGTCGGCACAATCGTTCAGAAGTAATGAACGATAACACTGTCTTTAAACTTATTTAAACTAACGTTATAATTGTGGATATCTCATAACTCCCTCACATAAGTGCTTGTCACCGCTGCCATCTCTTGATGTTGTGGTCTCTGGTAGATTGTTGTTATTGCGTCTCTCCCTTTTCTTTTTGGCTGGCCAGTGTTGCACGGCACAGTCCTCCACCATTAATGAGAGTACCATGGTGCATGTGTGTGGTGCTGCTGACGTAGAACACGCATGTGCTGTGCCTTGTTAGCGAGCAAAAGGAAAGCACACGCATGCGTTGTAATACTTAGAAGAGTTATTTTTGTTTACTTTGCAAAAAATATCCTTCTAGCTTCGTAAAATTACGGTTGAACCACTGATGTCACATGGACTATTTTAATGATGTCCTTACTACCTTACTGGGCCTTGACCATGTTAGTATCCTTGCTGTCTATGGTCAGAGAGCTCTCGGGTTTCAACAAAAATATCTTAATTTTTGTCCAGATGATGAACAAAGGTCTTACGGGTTTGGAATGACATGAGAGTGAGTAAATAATGACAGAATTTTCATTTTTGGTGAACTATCCCTTTAAGCATATTCTGCCCAAGCTGTCAAACTGACGTCATCAGAGAAGGAATGCAATTCCAGAGCGGAAGTAAATGATCAGATTTTGATTAAAGATTACTAAAACAATTTTGTTTCAGTGGATTAACTTGCACAGAATATGTGTTCCCCTTCGGACTAGCAATTTGTGCTAATAAAATAAATATTTTAAATTTTGGTTTCATGCAGACTTTAAGCAATAAGGTTACGTGAGAGAAAGCCATGCTGTTCCTTAACCAAACAGGTGTATCTTACTCTACTACCTACCTACATATTATCCCCAAACGGAAAACAGCCTATAGGGCCCCCTAGAGCACGAAAAACACTGTGGTCAGTTACAAGCTATATGACTATATATTAACTAATGATCTGTTAAGCATTATATAATGTTTGTTAATAACTTATTAATGAAAGTTATTATAAAGTATTACTAAAAAAAATTATATAACCAATTTGAGACAATAAAATGAAGCACACAAATATTAGTTTAAAATTGTCTTACAGATACAGGATGCATTTTTACTTCAGTTGTTCATTGTGCCCATTGTATGTACGTAACTGTTAAAACCATTTATCATTTCAGGTGTTACTCTGTGGGATAAGAAATCACTGAGGGAAGATTTGGACAGTCGTTCGCAGCTCATGACAGATTTGAAGTTCAGTAGCTCTGACTCTCTGTCTAGTAAGGCCAGTCTTCTAGATGTAAGCGCTTCCCTGAAGGCCAGCTTTTTGGGGGGGCTGGTGGAGGTGGGAGGATCTGCCAAGTACCTGCGTAACACCAAATCTTCCAACCAACAGTCCAGAGTAACAATGCATTACAGCGAAACCTCAAGATTCGATCAACTCACTATGACTCAGCTGGGCCAGATCACTTACCCTGAGGTGTTTGAGAAGAAAACTGCAACTCACGTTGTCACTGCTGTGCTGTACGGAGCTCAAGCCTTCATGGTGTTTGAACGCTCATTTTCAGAAGATGAAAACAAGCAGGACATTGAGGGAGAACTGAATGTCATGGTCAAGAAGATCCCTGGATTTTCCATTGAGGGAAAAGGAGCTGTAAAAATGACAGATGAAGATAATAAAAAGGCTGAGAATATCACCTGCACATTTCATGGTGATGTCCGTCTTGAGCAGAATCCCACCACGTACCTGGAGGCCCTAGAGGTGTACAAGAACCTCCCCAAACAGCTGAAGGAAAATCCACAGAATGCAGTGCCAATAAAAGTCTGGCTCTATCCTCTAACGTTACTGGATACAAACGCAGCTCGGTTGGTGAGAGAAATCAGCACACGTTTGATTTCCAACACTGAAGATATGATGGAGGAGCTGGGGGAGGTAGAGAGGACATGCAATGACCTGTCCAGAAGAACACAGGAAAATGTTTTCAGTGACATCAAAAAAAGGCTGCGCTCATTTCAGGATTCATTTATCAATTACAAGATGGTGCTCCAGAAAGCACTGGCCAGGGTCTTGCCTACCATTCGAGGAGGAGGTAAGGAGGAACAATCCCTGGTTGACATCCTGAAGATACACAGCAGCTCCCCTTTTAATGCTGACTTGCTTAACCAATGGTTAGATGATGCAAAGTCTGAGCTTTATTTATTGAATAATTCCAGCAAGACACTGATTGGGATCAACACTGAAGATTCAGACAGGCTCAACGGCATCCTTCTTGATCCTGATATTAACGTTGTGGTGTGCTTGACCTTCACATCTCTAAAATATAAAGACCCATATCTTTCAACCCTGAAAGAGTTTCTAAAATCTGATACGTTTACAGAGCTAGATGAAAAAATAAACCTGCCTTCTGTGACATCAGACATCAGAAAGTGGTTCAAAGATCCTGAAGTCATTGCAAAGATGAGAGAAAACTTATTGGTCTTCAAGAAATTTTCAGAGGCCAATAAAAATGAGAAGAATATCCGATTCATTATTTCTGCCATCTCCAATCCCTCCATTCCAGGCTCCTCCATCTATTTGTATGAAAATGGGAAACTGACAGACACACAGTTCCAGCCCATGTCCAAGCCACCCCCACCAATAGTGAAGAGTGTCCAGGCACAAACTGTGTGCCTGAAATTGCAGAAGTCCCCAACTGGAGAAACAGTGAAGTACAGAGTGGAGTACCAGCAGGTGAAAGCAGATTCTGGAGCTGAGGAACAGTGGCTTGTCAAAGACACAGCTGATGAAGACTTCAAACTGACTGGATTGGAGCCTGGAAAGCAGTACCTGATCCGCTACAGGATAGTGGATAAAGTGGGAGCGAGTGAAGCCAGTGGTACCGTCAGCCCAGAGACACTCTTTTCATGTAAGTGTCATCTGCACATTTTTATGAATACCGTCTTTAGGGGTGACCCCGAATAGTCGACGATCCGAAGCTTCGATAGGAGGAGCCTAATTGGACTCCCAATCTCAAAGTTGAATATTCACTGAGGTGTTATGATCGTGCCATTTTGGCAATATGGGGGTGCTCAAAAGTCTGATTTCACATAGAACTACCGTTTTTTTCCCCCAACAAGTTAATACAGCCTACTAAGATAATGCTGTAAATAAGAATCTGAAAAGAAATAAGCTTTAGATAAATACTGTAACGAAGCGTGAATAAATACAACCACCCCAATAGATTTAAGTTTCACTTTCCATAATCCGTAAACGACAGAGGCTCTTGGCGGCAGCGATTTAAATCTTTATTTAACAAGCCTCAAATTGACACAGGCAGAGTGAAAGACTTTTTTGATCAGGTAGGGTACAATGTGATTTCAAAACATTTCAGCCGGTTTATATATATATCGTGTACACAGGGTTTGAAATTAACTTTTTCACTCACCAGCCAATTTGACTACTAAATTTTTAAGCTACCAGCCATTCAGGACTTCTACTAGCCAAAAAAAAAAGAAAGACAGAAAGAAAATAACCACATTAACTATGTCACATCTTTATTTATCAACATTTGTTGTATATTTTATTATTTATTATAAAATCAGAATTTCATATTCAAACAAAAGAAGTAATAGAGAAATGGAAAGAAGATTGAGTCTTCTAAAATGGTAGATGTTACAAACTAACACTGTCTTTTAGGTCTAGAAATGCTTAGATGTCCTCAGAGTTCTCATTAGAGTCCTCTGTGTCACTAAGGAAGTTATGTTTCTTAGCTTGGTCTTTGCGTGTGAACTCTGGTCTGCGGAAGCGTAAACTGTATGCATGCCATATCTCAATGGCGTTGGTGCAATCAAAGTGCATGATATCAGGAGAGTTCAGCTGGACAGTAAGCAGAACACAGAGTGTCTCAGCCTTCAGTCTTGCACGCCATTCAGTTTTCACCAACTTCATTAAGCTAAAACCTTGTTCACAGTCAGCAGAAGATGATGGGATGGCAAGTATGAAGTCAAAAAGTTGAAGAATATCAGGACACTCATGTCCCAGCATCCTGTTCACAGCAGGCCAGGTTATCTTCTCTAAGGGCCCCATTTGCTGGTACAGTCGTGACTTCAGTACAGTCCATTGATCTGGGATCAAGTCAACATCCACTCCAGCTGACAAGAGAAGAGGCCTGAAATGATGTGTGAGCTCTTCCACGTCAGTGTCGCCAAAGTCTAAAATACATCATATTTATAAAATATGTTATTTTCCATAATACTGTCATCTTCCCTATTAAAAGGTGTTGGTTAAAGCTTATACATTTAAATACTAACCTGTACTCATGTCTGCATCTGGCCAGCTTTGGAAACTGATCAGTCGCATAGCCTTCAGGACACCACTGCTTACGTCCCCAAGTCTTTTAGTGAGGCACTGGCACAGAGAATCTATAAGCTGTCTCTTGGCCATATCCAGCTGTTCAGCATTAGCAGGCTTCAGGTGAATGTTCTCATATGTATCAGCTTCTAGCACTGACCTCAGCTTACAGTTGCACAACAGATACACTACTGTTCAAATTCAGTGTTATCGGTTATCAGTGATATGTGTATGTTATGTGTGACAAAGTGTTAAATGTGTTGACTTAAATAACTGCTAAAACGATTATTTTAACAAAATGTTTTTATCACGCTTGCATACATGGGTCCTTTTTGACCCATGTGTGTAAACTTGACTTAAGCCTGGCTCACACTGTGCGATTTTGGCCACGATTTGGTCGTCTGGGACAAATTTTGAAAATCCTAAAAGATTCCTATAATCCTACGCTAAAATCTGTAGTCTTTTATCGTTAGTTTGACATGTTCACCGGCAGCCAATTAATGGCCGTTGTGATCAAATTTCACCTCCGATGAAATTGAGTAGAATTAATGCTAGAGAATTATTCTATCAGCCATAAACTCCGGCGCTCCTGTCCTCCGCTCAAGGAATTCAACTGATACGTTGCCTTTTCTATATAAACACTGGTTGCGCCGCTGTTTTCATGTGGGTGCGTAGAGCTGCATACACTATTCTTCTTAAATACGCCGGTATTGCCGCTGTTCATATACTTCTCATGATAGCCAACATTTCGGTCCCGCGTGCAATGCAGCTCGCGGTCACTGGACGTGTCTGGGTTGATAATGTAAAACTCAGGACAAGTTTTCTTGCGCGCTCTCGTTTTTAACTCGTCTTGACTGTTGTACAGTCTGACATTAATGACAACTGAGATCCTATAGTGTGACATGATCATCAAGTTCGTACAGTCTGACAAGTACAATCCTAAAGGACTTTAAAAAAAAAAAAAATTGCACAGTGTGAGCCCGGCTTTATTAACACAAAACCTAAGAAAATTTTTTATAAAAGTTGTTGTTCATTGAAACCAATATATTTAGAATATTGTTGGATAATGGAATTCATAGATCAGGGAATCTTAAATGCTGAAATAAACTAATTTCAAAAGATGAAACTTGTCGTCAGTTAAGTCATGAAGTTACCAAAAAGGCGAAGTTACCAAAAGCTTCATTAAAACTGTGCATGTAATTATTTGTTATATATGAGTCACATTTAAGAACATGTCTCTGAAATGCACTGGTTTTCAAAACTTCCCTGGAGCACCCCAGCACTGTCTCCCTCATCTAACACAACCGATTCAACTCGTCAGCTCATTAGTAGAGACTTTCAAACCTGAAGTAGGTCAGAAAAACACGTTGCGCTTGACTAATACAAACACGTCAGTGCTTGTTCACAAACCCACTCCTGACTTTCTAACATTTACAGATGAAAAAATATACCTGTGACGTGTCAGTTATGCACTGAGGAAAACACAACGTCTCAAATGCATTAAAGGTGCTATATGTAGGATTGACACCCAGCGGTTGAACTAGGTATTGCAGTCCAAATTCAAAATATTGGAGACGGTTTTTTTCACCCGGCCCCTCCTCCTCAGACAGGACGCACACGCAGGTTGCCAGATTAACTACACCAACAGAAACGAGCGCACATGCCGACGAATGAAATTAAATACGCTGTGTTTTCCGCCAACTGGCAACCCTCGGTGCCGAAATACAATTGGGTAAACTGGCAGTGGGCGGGTTTCACAAACCATAACAAACACAGTCATTCCGAGCCGGAATGCTCATTTTCAAAGGAGAATAACTGACTGTAGCATAGTTTTTCAGATAAACAAGTATGTTAAATTAGCATGTTTCTTAAATATCTACAAACATATTATGGTATTTTTATGCTTTAGTAGAGTCAAAATCCTACATACAGCACCTTTAAACAGCACAGATACATTCGCTGTTTGCCATGGTGTAATAATTTGATCCATGATTGACATTAAGGGCTGCTTAAGAATAAGCGTGCACATCAAATTATCTTGACTCACTAAACCTGGTTCAAATTAGTGCGATTGCCTGAACTTAAATTGTCGTTTATGGAAACGCTTTAGTCTCAATTGATTTGTTAGGTTATTTCAAGTCTGGTTTTTGACTTTAATCTTTGCTCTTTTTTTGTGTCTTGTATGAAACAGGCCTCAGGACTCTGTAGTGTTGTGATGCATCATATTCACATAGCAGCAGTGGTAATGAGCGCTAGAACGCGCTTGAGAAACAGTTTAGATAGGAGATCCCCCTCGGCAGAAATCGCATTCTGGGGCCAACTACACCAAACCGAAAGGGCACTTTACTTTAGCATCGGCGAATAAAGCGGCAGGGGCTCGAGCCCAACCGGACGACATTAATACAATACATATGATACATAATTATAAGATTCATGAATGCAAGAAAACAACAACAAAAATAAATAAATAATAAAAAAAATCTTTATATCTACAATGGCATTATCTAACTTCCGTTTGTACTGCACCAGTGCACCTCTGATTAAAGAACATATAAGCTCCCAATTCGCTTATTCCAACCTAAAAGTATGTACTCTTTTTGTGAAGAAATAGTACATACTTTTGAGTGTGTAGTAGAAGATTTTACAAGAATTTTAGAGTTTAACAGACATCTTTAGCGTCTTTAGCCCTTTTATCAAAACTTCTGTACTTAAACGTTGGTCCGCCATTTTTGTATTTTTAGTTCAGAATTAGTTCCCCACATCCCGACAGCAATATTACAGACAAGACATTTCACCATATTCTCTGTTGTCAGTTTTGTCTTATTGGCTTAAGTGCGTATTGCAGGTTAGAGACCCCAGTGAGTCAATGTATAGAAAAAAAATGTAGGAACTAGATTTACTTAAACACGCTACTGAGGCTTCTCGAGTTGTTTTTGTGAGAAAATTTTACGTCCGAATCTGAAAAATGCAAATTGTGTCGTGGTGCGAGAGAAACAGTGGAGAACAGGGCAGGTGTCGTTGGTGAATTACTCACTGCTTTAAAACAGATCTCTGCTGGACAGGGGATTCAAGTTAAATGCACAAAAGCAGGCACACAATTTGCAAAAATGTTTTGTAACATTGAATCTTACTGAAAATGGCCGATTAAGTAGTTTATATTCTGAAATCTATTTACTTTTTTCCCATTTTTGCCAGAGACATTTTTCTAATTATCTTTTGTGTTGGAGGATTTCTGCATGTGTTAGCAATGGATGCAGGGATGATTTTCTCTTGACATGATAGTCACACTCTTCATGTCTGTTGTTCTCCACAGTCATTGTTCCCAGGACCAGGGACGACTTCCTAGAATGTAAGTCAGTAAGAAAACAAGCAGAAAAACTCTGAGTGTGATCGTGTTCTTCCTGTAGAAGATGAAAGAAGAGTTTTATAACTTATGATTTAAATGATGATTAAGCTGTACTGAGACACTGCTGAAATATATCGAGCATTTTCTTTGCTGATGATACACTGTTGATATCAGTTCAGCTACTTTAAAAGATCAAACAGATTCATAATGTGTTTTCTCTCCATCAGATTCCCATCAGCTCACTCTGGATCTGAACACAGTGAATCAATGGCTCAGTCTGTCTGAGAGAAACAGAGTGATTACTACGACTGGCACAGATCAGTCGTATCCTGATCATCCAGACAGATTTGATTATTATCGTCAGGTGTTGTGTAGAGAGAGTGTGTGTGGACGCTGTTACTGGGAGATTGAGTGGAGTGGAGATTATGTGTTTATATCAGTGTCATATAAGAGCATCAGCAGGAAGGGAGGAGGTGATGAGTGTGTGTTTGGACGTAGTATTCAGTCCTGGAGTTTGAACTGCTCTCCCTCCAGTTACTCATTCAGACACAATAACATAGAGACGGATCTCCCTGTGAAGCCCATCAGCAGGAGAGTAGGAGTGTATGTGGATCACGGTGCAGGAACTCTGTCCTTCTACAGCGTCTCTGACACAATGAGCCTCATCCACACGGTCCAGACCACATTCACTCAGCCGCTCTATCCTGGGTTTTTGATTGGTTCTGGATCAGTGAAACTGTGTTGATGAATCAGAAGAGACTGACGAGAGAGTCTACCCAGAATGCTTTGAGCTGCACGATGAATCACTAACAGTGGGATGTTATAGAGTCTCTTCCTCACAATAATATTAACATGAATCAGAATAAATGTGTCAGAAATCCTCATCTAGACAGTAAATCAGTGAGTGATGATCTGTGTTTCTGTGCTTTTCTCATTAAAATCAAACTCACATCAATCATTTGTATTATTACTATCAAAATCAGTCTATCTTATTCATGTGATTTTCTCTATTGTATTGTCAAATGATCTTGAGATCACATTTTATTTGATGATGAATGTGTGAAATGTCTGAATGTTGCATGAATTATGAATAAAATCGATTAATCGACTGAAATCAGCTTCAGGAGAGTTTCTGATGTTATCAAATATGACATTAATAAAATCTATTCATTCTAACTACAGTAAAGACATATTTAATTATTATGAGATCTCCTTCAGTGAAAGAAGCTGTCAGAATATTTACTTTCTGAAATATCTTTTTTCTTCTGAGTAGTGAAACGTTTTAATGACAGTATATTCACTGAACAAAAATGAGTTCTTTTATTTACTAAAACATGTCAAAATGTGTTCAAACATGTGCAGGCTTTGCTTAATTCATTTAAACAAATAGTTGTCAGTCCTCTGTCGTGTGTGTCATGTGTTTCCACCTCTTGTTTCCTTATTTGGTTTGTTTCCTGTCCTTGTTTAATGTGATTATTAGTTAAGTCTTGTCCAGCTGTGTTAGTCTAATTATCTGTAATTATCTTGTGTATATAAGTTCCTGCCTGTTCAGTTAGTGTTTGTCTGATCTACTTGTTACTCCCCGGTGTTCCTGTCTATGTGTCTGCCCTGCCTTGTCTTGCCCTGATGTCAACATTAAAGACTATTATTTTAAAGTTTATCCTCGTCTGTGTGTTCCTCGTTCCTCCCTGCTGTGTGAAGACCAGACCTTAAACAGTAAGTGGCGCCCCTTCACCACGTTTTGTTATTTTTTCATTTTTGAAAGTTTTGTTTTGTTCCTGTGTTCCTGTATTACTTTAGCTGAAATATAATCCTTTTTATTAATTCAATTATAACAAATAATTACAGAAATGTTACAAATACAATAATTCTACTGTCAAATAAAAAGTGACTATTCAATAATATAAAATAATACAAATACATAACAGTGACCAAAATATTAATAGTATTTCAATATTATTTAAATGATAAATCAATAAAGAAATGTTGCGACTGCAATAATCATTTACATTAATCATTTAGCAGATGCTTTTATCCAAAGCAACTTACAAATGAGGACAACAGAAGCAATCAAAAAATTAAAACATTATATCCTATATATATATATATATATATATATATATATATATATATGTATGTATATGTGTCCAGGCCAGTGGAATTCCGGGATTCACTGGATCGTGTTGTGGGCCGCTAGGTGCCCGGCCATGGGGTGGGAGTGGGCGAGCTCGATCACTGTCTCCGTCTTGGACCGTGGCACTACCAGCAGTTGTTTCTCCTCCCCCCTTCGAGGTGCGACGCAGTAGACCAGGCCATTTTCCACAATGAAGTGGGGGACCGGGTGGGGCGGTGGTTGAACTTCCTTCCCTTCGGTCACCCTCACTTGAGCCCAGCAGTGCTTCAACCACTCGTCCCCGAGTTGTTCCTTGGCAAAAGCCCCACCTCCCTTAACCTGTTGGAAGAGGTCATAGAAGAGATTAGTAGTTTGGGAGGGGGACTCACCGTCTCGGGGGCTGTCCGAGGCCAGTAGGGCGGCGCGTCGGCGGGGACGGCGGCTGAATCTCCGAGTCCGGCGGCTCCCAGCCGGGCTGGCAGGTTGGGTGGCGTCAGCGAGCAGGCGGTCGAATCCTGGCCAGTTTTGTCCAAGGAGAACCGGGACGGGGAGGTCCTTCACCAAACCCACTTCAACGGGCCAGGAGCCAGAGGAGGCAGTGATGTTAACTCGTCGTGCAGGGACCTGGCGCGTATCGCGTATAGCCCTGGCTGCGGGGACACCACTGACGATTGTAACAGGCTGACCGCACTGCCCAAGTCCAGCAGGGCCCGGTAGGGACGACCGTTGACCTTGACGTCGATCTTTGGGGCCGCCGGTGGGGCCTCGTGGTGGACGATGCAACCTGCCAGCCATGCCCGGCGTGGTGCGATGGGCGGCTCCGTGGGCATCGGCTCGTCTTGGGGCTCGGGAGCCGCCGGCCTGCCTACTGGCCGAAAGGTACCCTTCGGCGAGCGTCGCTCCTGGTGCACCCTCCGGAGAATCGGTGGCGCTCGCTCCCCAGCCTCACGATGATGGGCCGCCTCCGCCAACTCGATGACGTCCACCAGATCTCCCATGGTGAGCAGGTTCCGCATGCCGGCAGCCTGGTGGACGGGACGTGGGAGGGCCCGAAGGAGACGGTCCACGCCCACTCGCTCAGCCACTTGGGCGGCGCTGGGGTCCCCTACCAGCAACCAATGACGGACGAGGCGAGATAAATCGGCGGCCTGGGCACGGGCTGGCAGCCGGGGGGAGTATTCCCAGTCGTGTACCAATTGGGCCACGGCGATAGGTGAGAGGCCCACCCGGGATAGAATCTCCTTTTTCACTTCTTCATAGGATTCTCTCATCTCTGGTGTCATTGAGAAATGGGCGCGCTGGGGTTCGCCAGTAAGCAGCGGTGCCAGGGCGCGCGGCCACTCGTCCTGGGCCCAGCCTTCCTGGTTCGCCGTTGCCTCAAACATCAGGAGATAGCTCTCGACGTCATCGTGGGGCGTCATTTTCGGTAGTAGCGCCGGCGCTCTGAGACGTGCTCGTGGGTGAGATAGTCGTGCTCCAGGATCCACTTGTGCTTCCGTGCTCGGCAAGAGTGAGGCTTTCGTGTCCGTGTCGTCCGTGTGCGGTGGGCTGGCCGGTCAGGAGTCGCTCTCTGTGGCAGAGGGAGAGGGAAGTCAATGATACCAAAATTGGAGTCATATCTCACCCTCCTCTGGTTCCGGCGTGCTTTTATCCTCCTGTTGATTAGTGTCAGGTGCGGCCGGCCAGCCCGTGCTAATGACGTGCAGGTGATTCTCCTCCGTTTCCAGGGCGACGCTGATGAGGTCCCGGGACACGCCTCACAATATATATATGGATATATTTTTTCATTATATCAAAGTCATCCATAAAATTGTATGATTGCAATGATGCTTCTGCATTGTAAAAAATAAAAAGTCAGTATTTAACAACAACAATAAAATAATATTTCCCAAAAATGTATTGTAATTTATTATTTTAAACATCCATAAATGTTGTATGATTGCAATAATGCTACAGCACTTTGAAAAAAATTAAAAGTGAGTATTTAATAATATTTATAACAATACTTTCAAAATATTTATTTTATTTTATTTTAAACATCCATAAAAATGGTATGATTGCATTGCGTTACATCGCGTACTCTAACGGTGACAGAGAGTAAATACTCTATTGTGGAAAAAGAGGCACTCGCTCGTGTGTGTGGGTTACGGAGAAGTGGCGCACATATTTGTGGGGTAAACGTTTTACCTCACATACCGACCACCAAGCTCTTACGACATTGCTTACTACAACGGGAATGAATAGAGCAAGATTGCACATTGCTCGCTGGTCGGCACGCCTGTTTTGTTTCAACTATGAGGTTATCTATAAACCAGGTTCACAAAATCACACCGCAGACTGCCTTTCCCGCCTCCCTCTGCACAGGCCAGCAGATGTGGAACCAGAACTGGTAGCGCTGAGTTTCCTTCCAGTCTCTGATTTTGACCGTGCTCGTTCTTCTTGTTCAGAAATGGTGGCTCTCCGGGAACAGATCAGCCGTGGGTGGCCTCCCTCAATGCGTGCCGTTGCCCAAAATCTAACGCCTTACTATAAGCTGAGGGATGAGTTTTCAGTCCAGGGTCTTTACATCTTCCGTGGTGCCAGACTTGTGGTGCCTGTCTCATTGGCCCAAGAAGGCCCAAGAAGGTCATCAGGGTATTGTACGCACAAAACAGCATCTTTACTGGTGGCCTCATATGGACTCCCAGGTGCAGGCCTGCATATCTGCCTGTATCTCTAGCCAGTCCAATGATAAGACAGCTCTCACTCACCCAGCTCCTCTACAGCCTGTTCGACTCCCTGACGGTCCCTGGAAGAAATTGGGCCTTGATATTGTAGGGCCATTTGAGACTGCTGTTCCTGCTTGTCGGTATGCTGTGACTCTAACTGACTACTGTTCAAAGTGGCCCGAGCTTGCCTTTTGCCCATTCGCCACAACCGATGTCTTAGACTTCCTGACTACCTTATTCAGCCGTCATGAGAATCCATAAACCACCATCACTGATAATGGAACGCAGTTTACATCGGCGGCCTTTTGCGAATTTCTACAGACAAGAGGTATACAGCACAACAAGACATCCATGTACTACTGCGCAGCCAATGGAGCAGTCGAGAGGTTCCATCGTGCCCTGAAAGGCTGCATACAAACAGCCATCTTGCAGTCACAGCACTGGAAGGAGGCTGTGACTAACTGGCTTCAAGTGTACCATGCTATGCCACATGCAACTACCTCAACCTGGCCTGATGAACTGCTCTATGGACAAAACTGTGAACCAAGTTGGGCATTTTGTCTGTTGCACATGTGCCAAACACATCTGTCCATGACACTGTGGAACAGAAACAAGCCAAGATGAAGCAGTACATTGACACCAAGCGGCATGCACGTACACCATCTTTTGCTCAAGGAGAGAAAGTGCACTGCAAAAAAAATTATCTGCCAAAGGGGTGAGAAAAATGTACTTGGTAAGATGTCTTGAAACAAGACAAAAAATCTTGTGACAGATAAGGTTCTTACTGTCTTAAAACAAGAAAAAATCTTAGTATCTTATAACCACAAACAACCTGGATTTTATGTTTCTAAATGAAACATGGCTTGAAGACAGCTGCAGTGCAACAGTCCTCAATGAAACAGCCCCTCCTAACTTTAACTTTAAAAGTGTCTGCAGGACTGTTGGGAGAGGTGGAGGTGTAACTGCTCTATTTAAAGATGTTTATCAATGCAAACAAGTGTCATTTGGTCAGTATTTATCCTTTGAATATCTAGGTATTGTGCTGAAAGGTGCTCCACGATTCCTCCAAAATACTCTCCAGCCTTTGTTGAAGAGTTCACAGAACTGTTATCAATTATTTCCTCAGAGGTTGACTGTTTTACTATTGCAGGAGATTTTAATATTCACATAGATAATGCAGAAATCAAAACTGCAAAAGAAATTAAAACTGTTTTAAACACTTTTGACCTGATTCAGCATGTGCGTGGACCCACACACTATCGTGGACACACTCTAGATTTACTCATCAGTAGAGGTCTAAACATTTCATCCATTGTTGTGATTATCTGATCACTTCTGTATTTTCTTTGATATATTGATCTCTGTTACCACTGAATCTAGATCGGTCTCTGTCAAAAAGAGATGCATTAACGAGAACACTAGTGCACTATTTACGAAGGCTATATCTTTAACACCAAGCATTCCTGCAGACTCTGTTGATCTTCTCCTGGATTCTTTTAACTCAAAAGTTAAGAATGTTATTAATGATATTGCTCCGACAAGGGTCTGCAAGAAAAATGGCAGACAAAAATCACCATGGAGAAAATAAACAGCAGTTCAGAGTATGAAAAGACAATGCAGAAAAGCTGAGCGGATGTGGCGGAAGACAAAACTTGAAATTCCCTATAGCATCTATAAAGACAGCCTTCATGCTTTTCAATGTGGAACTAGCCACAGCTAGACAGACCTTCTTCTCTGTAGCGAATTAGCTCAAAAAGAAAGGGAAATTATTTATAATTAATTATAACTGGTTATAATTAATAATAAATATTTAGATTAGATCTTAGAATTAACTGTAGCAGAATCGATATTACAATTACTTGATCTGTCCGTCCACCGAGCAGACAATATAATTATTTATCAATTCTAGGAAGATTACGTTTCTGGCCAAGAAACAATGGCCTTCCTACTTATACAGTACTAGCAGTAGTTAGCATGTAGCAAGGAGCAATCTTTCAGTGACTTTGAAATGTGAGCGGAACACAGAGACAATCAATTGTGAATATAAGGGATTTAATAAACGAAACTATAACTAACATACACACAAACTAAGCAAAACATATATTTATAGAATGAAGGAAAGTAAGGAAAGAGAGAGAAGAGTAAAGAATGGCAGTATTTCACATCAATTTTACCACAACCTCAGTGAGAATCATCAGAGCCACAATTCACCTTAACGGGGTTCAAACTTAACACGCATCTAATCAGTTGTAAATGGTTACTTGCATTGGTTTGTTGCTGAATAAGAGTCTTGATGCTGTAGACGAGGTTCTTGATGATTTCTTGAGGAGGAAGTTGAAGAAGTCCAAAGTAAATCCACAACGTTACTTGAAGGTAAACACTGCCGGAAGGTTAAGGAGTTTTTGCGAGGGTCTTTGTCTCAAGGAGAAGAGTTTTGAGCCATGATTAGTCTGGGTTCTAACCTTTTAATGGTTCATGGCCGCACCCATTTTGTGGGTGGAGTGGCCAATCAGAGGCATGCATTTTGAGCGGGAAGCTCCCTTTGTCTCCGTTTTATGGCCCATCTCACACTTTATTGCTGGGTTGGAACGCTAGTGCAGCTTTTAATTCAAAACATAGTAAGAATTGTTTGATGCATTTCACGATCACATAGTGTACGTCATTGTGTGAGAAATAAAGAGGAGATCATTTTGATACCAAGAAAGTAACCTTCGGATGATATTAAAGAAGAGATACACTCATACACTGGAATATAGGCATTTAACGTCTAACTAATACAAGAAAAGGGTTTTAACTAAGTTAATATAACAGGGGAATATACATACAAAACATGCATATAGCAGATACATTTATAACTACTTAGTTATGGCCTAAAATAGAGAAAATGTCTTTAGGTGTGTGTGTGATGTGTATTGGGAATTGTGAGGACAGACAACTGGTCTGTCTCTGGCATGGGGGTCATCCAACCTTATGTGGAATGTGTTTGAAGATTGATAAAGATACCCCAGAGGCGACCTGTTTTAGCATCCTTTTGATAGTGACAAAGACCATCTGCAATTTAGCACCCATATAAATGTAAACGATGAGGCCAGGTTTAGTAATTTATATGCAAATGTCAAAGGCTAAAAGGTTTTCTAAAAACAAAGTGAAATCAACCATTACTGATCTAAAGCAGGCGTTACATCTCAAACCTTATAAACAGGAACTTAAACAACTCTCGCACTCTTTTTGCTACTGTGGAGAGACTGACAAACCCCCCAAGTCAGATTCCCAGCGAAATGCTCTCCGACAGTAAATGCAATGAGTTTGCTTCCTTCTTTTCTGAGAAGATCAATAATATCAGAAAGGAGATTGGCATATCTACTTTTGCACAGGTCACACAGATTCGACCGCAATTTCAAAAAGAAGTGACTATGCCTGTTTTTGAAGCAATTGATTGCAAAATTTTGAAAGAAATAGTACAGCACCTTAAATCATCAACCTGCTATCTTGACACACTTCCCACATCTTTTTTCAAAAGTGTGCTTAACTGTTTAGAAGCAGATCTCTTAGAGGTGGTTAACGCTTCACTTCTTTCTGGGACTTTTCCAAACTCCCTGAAAACTGCAGTTGTTAAGCCCCTTCTGAAAAAGCAATCTTGATAACACAATGTTGAACAACTATAGACCAATATCAAATCTTTCGTTCATAGGTAAGATTATTGAAAAGGTAGTTTTTAATCAGCTGAACAACTACTTAAACTTAAATGGATAACTGGACAATTTTCAATCTGGTTTCCGAGCACATCATAGCACAGAGACAGCACTCATTAAGATAATAAATGATATTCGCTTCAATTCTGATTCAGGCAAAATATCAGTTCTGGTACTACTAGATCTTAGTGCTGCGTTTGACACTGTTGATCATAACATACTTCTACAGAGACTGGAAAACTGGATCGGGCTTTCTGGGATGGTACTCAAATGGTTCAGGTCATACTTAGAAGGGAGAGGTTATTATGTGAGTATAGGAGAGCATAAGTCTAAGTGGACGTCCATGACATGCGGAGTCCCACAAGGCTCAATTCTTGCACCACTCTTGTTTAGCCTGTATATGCTCCCACTAAGTCAAATAATGAGAAAGAACCAAATTGCCTATCACAGCTATGCTGATGATACGCAGATTTACCTAGCCTTATCTCCAAATGACTACAGCCCCATTGACTCCCTCTGCCAATGCATTGATGAAATTAACTGAAGAAAGTTCTGGGACATCCAACAGTTTAACAAGGAGAAAACTGAAGTCATTGCATTTGGAAACAAAAATGAAGTTCTCAAGGTGAATGCATACCTTGACTCTAGGGGTCAATCAACTAAAAACCAAGTCAAAAATCTTGGGGTGATTCTGGAGACAGACCTTAGTTTTAGTAGTCAAGTCAAAGCAGTAACTAAATCAGCTTACTATCATCTAAAAAACTTTGCAAGAATTAGATGTTTTGTTTACAGTCAAGACTTGGAGAAACTTGTTCATGCCTTCATCACCAGCAGGTGGATTATTGTAATGGTCTCCTTCCAAACAAGACCATTAGACAGCTGCAGCTCATCCAGAATGCTGCTGCCAGGATTCTGACTAGAACCAGAAAATTTGAGCATATTACACCAGTCCTCAGGTCCTTACACTGGCTCCCAGTTACATTTAGGATTGATTTTAAAGTACTTTTACTCGTTTATAAATCTCTGAATGGCCTAGGACCTAAATACATTGGAGATATGCTCACTGAATATAAACCTAACAGACCACTCAGATCATTAGAATCGACTCAGTTAGAAATACCAAGGGTTCACACAAAACAAGGGGAGTCCGCTTTTAGCTATTATGCCGCCCGCAGTTGGAACCAGCTTCCAGAAGAGATCAGATGTGCTAAAACATTAGCCACATTTAAATTTAGACTCAAAACTCATCTGTTTAGCTGTGCATTTGTTGAATGAGCACTGTGCTACGTCCGAACTGATTGCACTATGTATAATCACTTTCTATTCTTAACTGTTTTAAATTATTTTAAAATCATTTTTAAATCACTTTGTTTTTATTGTTGTGATTATTATTATTTTTAATTTCTTATTATTTTTAATGACTATTTCACTTCCTTTTAGGTAAAGCACTTTGAATTACCACTGTGTATGAAATGTGCTATATAAATAAACTTGCCTTGCCTTGCCTTGCCTTAACTGTTTTAAATTAATACTAAATCAATCATATCATTTTAAAAGTTTAAACACAAGGCTGAAGTAAGTACTGTGGTGGTAAAGAGAATGTGGGCAAAGAAAGACAAGTGTGTTGGTTAATCAGTTGAAAGTAGGAGTTCAATTTGTTTGGTCTATGATGGTCAAAGTAAGTAGGGGGTGAAGTAGTGGAATAGTTAGGTGTTTTGGAAGGTTTTTCCACTTAGTGTGGAAGAGTTTGAACAAAGCTAGAGAATGTTTGTTTTTAAATTCCTTGTTTTTATTGTTGTGATTATTATTTTTGAATGACTATTTGACTTCCTTTTATGTAAAGCACTTTGAATTACCACTATGTATGAAATGTGCTATATAAATAAACTTGCCTTGCCTTGCCTTGCCTAGTAAATTTAAGCCGCTTTTCCACTATCGGGCCGAACGGTTCAAAGAACGGTCAGGTAAGGTTCCAGTTGTATTTCCACGTGAGCCTGGAACGGCGCGGCACGATTACAAACCGTTCTCGGCCCGGAATTCTCGGCACGGTTAAACAACCATACTGAACCGTGCTGGTAGAGTGCGTGTGCATGACGTCGCCACTCTGGATCTGTCACTTGTCTGTTTCCTGGCTGCTAGTTTCTCCGTAGCTTGCTAAGCGCGCTATTTTGAGCAATGTAAACACAAATTAGTAATAAAATCTGAAGAAATTTCTGATCATCCTCCATAACGGTGGATATTTACACCTCATATCATATGTAAACACTTGTGTTACCACGGCAACGACTGACGCATTCCACAGAGATCCGTTATCAGCCCCGCAGTGGAAAACGAAACCGTATCCGTGCTGACTGGCCCAGATCGGCACGGAACGGAACGATTAAGCAAAGAGAACCGTTCGGCCCGATAGTGGAAAAGCGGCTATAGATAGTTTAACTAGATTCAAGCAGTACGTGTCTTAAAAACCATGCAAAAATAGTTAAAATCTAGCATTTTTATCTTTTTATTTTTGGTTGGTCTTAAATACTCTTGGTAAGAATGTGTTGATATGAGAACATATATAAACATTCTAAGAGTGTCAGGCTTATACTAAGAGAAAGTTTTAGTTTAAAATAAGTATTTGAAATCTTAAAATAAGATGGAGGTCCTCTTTCAATCAAGACTACAGTGCTAAAAATAAGCTGATAAACGTGAAAGAAAGAGACAAAAGCAATAAATTAGGTACAACAAATATGCTCTTAACACTGCTTTATTAACTCCAACTGCAAGAGTTACACAAATGACTGTCCAAAACTGCAATCCAGTGCATCACATTACAGCAATTAGGAGGTCTATAGAAACAAAGCCTGGTTGATGTATAGATACATCACTGAGGCAGTACTACATATAAAAAGAAAAGAAAAAAAAAACAAGCAAGAAACAGGGTTCCCACGCTTCTTGAAAGTACTTGAATTTCAGACATATGGATTCAAGGCCTGGAAAGTACTTGAAAACAAACATACATCCTTGAAAGTTCAGTAGGCCCATTACCGCCCACTCCCGCAACGTGTGTGTCCTGCTCCCGTAAATATTCTAATATTGTATATAATTGTCGCACATCAGGGAGCCGCTATCATTATGCGGGGTATTGAAATCACATTTGAATGAGCGTTCACTTTCGATTTCGCGATCGCGCGCACTCTGTGAAAAGTGAGCACATCATACAGTGCGTGCATAATTATTAGGCACGTTGATATTCTGGTCATATTTTTTTTTCCAAGCACAAGTGATATATAATTGTCCATGAAGGCTGGAAGTGAAAAACTCCTTATATTCAGGTGTGCAGAATTATGAAAAAAAGCCAAAAAAGAGATTTAACTCAGACTGAAAAGTCAAAAATGATTAAATCTCCATGCTAAATATTCAAAACTAGTGCAATACAGAAATTGCAAAGTTAAGGCATGACCATTGGGCAGCAAAATGCTCAATGGGTCAGCGGGGTCAGAAAAAAAACAGGTGGAGAAGAAAAGACACGTTAACTGCAAAAGAATTAAGAATTAGTCTCCAGCATCACCATTTTCCAGAACTGCAACCTACTCTGGAGTCTCCAAACGTGCAATGTGTCAGGTTCACAGAGACTTTGCTTGGGTAAAAAAAAAAAAAAATCGAAAAAAATCGAAAAAAATGACCCTCACTTAATAAGAATAACATTGTGTTGTGAAATACATAATTTTTTTTATAGGCAGATATGTTGAGAGTGACCAGCACCACATCCTCTTGTTCCACTGTTTGAAGAATCTATCTTCCAGAATCTGGCAGTAAGTTTTAGGAGCTCTTTTATAGTCAATATCTGCAAGACAGACTATTCAGGATAGGAAATGGACCAAACATGAGTTCCCAAAACTTACTGCGACATGGAGAAAACGTAGAACTTGAAAAATTGGAAAAACAGCTTAGTGAAAAGCGTTTACAGTTTAAAAACAAATAGAAAGTCCTATTTTTAATTTATTTTCTTTATATTTTTTAAGGTTTAAAATGTTCATGAAATATTTTCAAAAACTGCATTCCTCTAGGTCAACGATGAAAAAAATGGGATTTGCAATGTTTTACAAAATAAATTTGACTTGTTTTTTTATTTTTATTAATGAGTATTATTAATAATGTCTCTATTGAGAGAGTGTGCAAATTTTTAATCTTAAAAAGTGGTTAAATGTTGTAATAGCACAGTAAAACCTGTTATTCATTTAAAAATTTAGAAATTCTTTCAAATTTACATCTTGTACAAGAACTAGCAAAACCAGTCTGATGTATATTTTATCAATATTTTAGAAATTGTATTTGAATATTACCAGTACTGACTTCAATGGATTTTATTAAATTCCTTTGAAGACAACTGCTCAAAATGGTCTAAATTTATGAAACCTACACATTTAAAACATTATTAATACGTCATTTTTTAATGTAAATGTTAAGTGTAAGTGAAATGTTAAGTACTGTAAGGTCTTTCATGACACTACATATGCTGGGGTGTGAATTTTATAGGTGCTTGATATGAAATAAATGGTGCTTTAAAAAGTCCTTGAATCTGGTGTTCATTAAAGAGTGGGAACCCTGAAGAAGAATTGGTTTAGAATTACAGCAACTGCTGTCCATAAGAACCTGATTAAAACAACTGCTGTGAACCATTACTCATCAAGAACTAAGTCTGATTTAGAACTTTATCACTACTCCCCAATGAACTTTTTCCACTCTGAAATGACTTTCTTGTAGGATGAAGTTGCATCACGGCCATGGATTGCATCTGAAATAACTTCGTCTGAAGCACAGACAGGAGAGTTGCAACACACTTTGGGTACACAAGATGAAATGCATAATAGTATGCCAAAAGGTAGAGCACACCTTCATGGGGGTCTTCTTTTGGAAAAGTTGTAACAGGTGTAGTACCAACGGCCAGCATGCAGTTGTTCTCTGAGAAACAACTATTTGAAAATCTGGAATCTGAGGGAGCAAAAAAATCAAAATACTAAGAAAGTCACCTCAGTTGTCCAAATGAAGTTATTAGCAATGCATATTATTAATCAAAAATTTAAACTTTTCATATATTAATGGTAGGAAATGTACAAAATATCTTCATGGAACATGATCTTTACTTAATGTCCTAATGATTTTTGGCATACAAGAAAAATCAATAATTTTGACCCATACAATGTATTTTTGGCTATTGCTATAAATATACCCCAGCGACTTAAGACTGGTTTTGTGCTCCAGGGTCACATGTAGTTGTAAATCTATGTATTAAACTCAAACTTTTCATAAGAATCTGTTTCAGTCGTTTACTAATTTCAAATACAACACTGACAGCAAGCAAGTTAAAGTACACTATTGGTTGATTTTGCATATTTAAAGTTTTCAAGTAGTAAAGGCAGGTAGTTTACCTTCATCCAGTGTCATTAGTGGCTTCAAAACCTTTTTGTAAACACCATAGAATTGAGCTTTGCTGTAGAAGTTCTCCCAACGGGCCTTTAGTTTTGGGATGAATCTGGGGTTTCCTTTGTCAAGAATCCGGCCAAGTTCATCCATCACCTGAAATAATCCCACACAGACATTTGTAAAAACAATTGGAGTCAATAGGAGCTAAAATAAATAATCAAATATATTATTTACATGATCTAGTTCTCTGAAACTACATGTGATTTTTGAGAATCAAACTCAAGGTCAAGTAGGTGAGCAAGTGCCTCCTTGTTAGGCTTTGGTCTTTTATAGATCTCTTGGAGAGTACGGTAATGTCTTGCCTGGCTTTGTTGATCAGTGTCAGAATGGTCTTCATCTCTTCTGTGGTCAGCCTGACTGAATGGTCTATCTTGGTCAGTGTGAGACAACGGGTTATGTGCAGCGTGGATCACTGTCGGGGATGGAGATGGAGTGGATATGTTTGCGGGTATGTGAAACCAGTATGCTAATGGCGTGCGTGTGCACCCACATCGCCTCAGCGATGGAGTGAGGTAAGATGCCGTGTGTATGTGCTGCACTGTGCTGCACTAACCGACAGGGACAGGTCACTTTGTCACATCACCTCCCCCCTCTCCAGGCTGCGAACTGACCGGGTACCGTGACAGGTAGTCAGCTATCTTGTTCTCGGGCCCAGGTCGATGTCGAACTTTGAATTGGTATGGTTGCAGGGAGAGATACCGTCTGGTCACACGAGAGTTGTGATCCTTCATTGTGTGGATCCATGTCAAGGCTCTGTGATCTGGTTCAAGGATAAACTCCCTTCCCAACAAGTGGCTCTTCCAATGCCCACTTGATCGCCAGGCCTTCCTTCTCCACTGTGGAGTATCGAGTCTCTCTTGGCAGCAACTTCCTGCTCAGGTAAGCAATGGGCCTTTCTTCACCCGCATCTCCCTGGACCAGGAATGCTCCAATCCCCACAACAGAAGTGTCCACCAGCACAACAAACTCCTTAGTGAAGTCTGGACTCTTGAGGACTGGGCATGAACACATCTGTTTCTTTAAGATGTTAAAGGCTGAATCACACTCCTCAGTCCAGGTAATGGGGTTCTTTTGCAGAGCACGTTGGTTAGTGGGACAGCAGTAGTGGAGCAGTTGGGAATGAAGCATCGATACCATCCCACCAGCCCCAGGAAAGACCGGACCTCTTTCTTAGTTCTCGGTCTTGGTCTGGGTCGAACAGCTTCTACCTTGTCCACTTGAGGTCTCAGCTCCTCATTTCCCAGGTGGTATCCAAGGTAGTTAGTCTCTGACTTTGCCCACTCACATTTATCCATGTTTAAGGTCAGGCCAGCCTCTTGGATCTTGCTCAGGGTCTTTTCAAGGTGCAGAAGATGGTCTTCCCAAGTCATACTGTATATGACGACGTCATCCAGATAAGCGGCTGACCATTCTTCACAGCCTCTGAGGACTTGGTCCATCAGACATTGAAGTGTTACGGGTGCCCCATGCAACCCGAACGGTAAGACAGTAAAATGGAATATCCCCAGCGGGGTCCGGAACGCCGTGTAGGGTCTGGACGCCTCCTCAAGGGGAACTTGCCAATACCCTTTGCAAAGATCCAAGGTGGTGATGTATTTGGCTTGGCCAATCCTCTCCAGAAGATCATCGATGCGTGGCATAGGGTAAGCGTCAAATCTTGACTGGGCATTCAGTTTTTGAAAGTCAGTGCAGATGCGCAAGGTGTTGTCTTTCTTTGGGACGATAACAATTGGGCTACTCCACTCACTCTTGGAGGGTTCAATAACTCCCAACTCCAGCATCGTCTCGATCTCTGCCTTCAGGGGTGCCACCAGCCTTTCAGGTACTCTGTACGGCTGCTGTCGGGAAGGTGTTGTATCAAGAAGGTGGATTTGATGTTGTACTCGGTTGGTCCGCCCAGGCCTCTGACGAAACAATGAAGGATACTGGTCCAGAAGGTGGTGCTGCTCAGCTTGCTTGGACTCTTCCAGATGAAGCAGATCAACATCTGCTGGCTGTGCTGTCTCTCTCACCATCGGGAACGAAGAGGGAAAGCCTCAGGATACCTTGTCGCATAATTGCTGATGACCAGGATATATTGGTGGCCTGCACTGCTCCGTTCCAGAGGTCCCACAATGTCCATGGCGATACGCTGAAAAGGGACAGAGATCACAGGAAGAGGTAGTAAAGGTGCCCTATCCTGTTGGTGCACAGCACTGGTTTTTTGGCATGCGGGGCAAGTGGTGCAGTAAGTCTGTACATCAGTGAACATGGAGGCCCAAACAAATCGTGAGCTTATGCAAGTGTATGTTTTCTGGAGTGCCATATGCCCTGCCCATGGAATACTGTGTGCTAAGTGTAAAATAATGGGACGACAGCATGTAGGGACAACCAAACAGGTAAATTCAGGGGTTTGCATGTACAATACATCATTTATGATAACATTTTTCCCCACACAAGTCAGCTGGTTTTCCCTCAAACACTTTAGCAAACAGTGGTTTCAATGACTCATTGGCTTGCAGTTCTGCAGTGTTTTCTGGGACCTTCCAGCCATGAACTTCAAGACCCTCAGTTTGGATCTCAGGGGCTGGAGTACCAAGACCTTTATCTAGTCGTCGTTGATGACGTGTCTCTCTGGGGCCCTTAGTCCCACCTTGCAACAGACTACGGTGTAAGTCTGGCAATGGCTGCAGACCTGCTTTAACCTGGGCACGTGTTACAACAGGACAAGCAACATCAGCATGGCCAGAAGTGGTTACAAAGTTTCTGGTAGAATGCAAAAGTTCAGTAAGTACTGGTAAGTCTCTTCCCAAAATCATGTCAGCAGGTAAATCATCAACAACAGCCACATTCAACAAATACGTTTGGTCTTGTACACACACATTAACTTCAGTTTAAGGTTACTGCTTCACATCCCCTTGAACACATTGTACATCGACCAGATTAGCAAATGGAACATGTGACTTCTTTTGAGCAAAGATAAAGAGCTACCAGTGTCCAACAGAGCATTCAAACATTGTCCATTTACAGTCAGTTGAACATATTGTGTCTTGCGTGTATTGTTCATATCAATGTCCTCCTCTCTTGGGACATAGCAAAACCCAGTCAGTTTAGATTTACGAACCGGACACACTGTTGCCTTGTGACCCGGTTGTTGGCAGTTATAACAAACAAGTCTTTTCTCTGGAGCTACTTTCTGTGCATGAGCAACTTTTGAGTCAACATGAGGTTCATCAGAGCCACTGGGAAAACTTTTAAAGTTACCTTTCGTGGGTTGAGAGCGCTGACTACCACGGTGAGCGTTGATGTACTGCTGAGCCAGTTTAGCAGCATCAAGTCCAGTTGTGTGCTCATGTTCCTTCACCCACACTCGGATCTCATAGGGAAGAACATGGAGTAACTGTTCCAGGATGATTGTGTCACCGATCTCCTCCTTTGTACGCTGCTCAGGCTTCACCCAACGAAGGTACAAGTTCCGCAGCCGATTATAAGTTTCAGTTGGTGACTCTCCAGCTGGAGCAGAACCTGCACGGAACCACTGACGGTAGGTCTCTGGAGAGATGTTGAACTTTTCCAAGAGCGCCTCCTTCAGGTCAGCGTAGATCTCTGCTCTGTCCTCATCCATAGCTAAGTATGCCTCCAGTGCCGGTTAACAGTGGAACAAGACGATAACTCCACTCGTCTTCTGGCCACCTCCAGGTTCTAGCCAGATGTTCGAAGCGACACAAGAAGTTCTCTATGTCCTCCCCCTGCTGGAAGACTGGCAACTTCGGCTCTGTTCGTAGCTTTGGCTGGCTGCTGGACCCCATGTTGGTTGGTGAGTCTCGGTCTCCCTGGTAAGCTGTACTTCTGCGCTGAGCTGGCGTTGGGAGCTCCATCCATAGGCTCTCAACATCACTCGCCCTCTCAGCTGGACGGACAGCTTGCAGAATTGACTCTTGAATAGACTCTGTAGCTCCAGAAGATAACGCTGCTCTTGAGCGCTCAGGAATTCACGCATTACAGCATACGTCCCACCTCCAGATGATGCAGCAGGAGAAATGGGTCTGACTTGAGGTGACGTGGACTTGGGACGAACGGATGGGGAATCCCCCTCTCTCTCATCCTCTGTAGAGTCGACAGAGTCCCAGGCCACATCCTTCTCAGCCACAGCTATGGACTGGGAGTGAAGCCCCACCTTAGGCTTCCTGCCTCTCGTCACAGTCTTGCGAGGAGCCATCCCACTTCTGACACCAAATGTGAGACAACGGGTCTTCGCAGGCCTGTCGTCAGGCGAAAGGGTTCCCCAACCCAAAAAAGTTGACAAAAAATATAAAAATTTCCCCAAAACAAAATGATGGCAATACTCGCAGAGATGTTAAGTGAAAAAAATGACGATTTATTCACAGTGCTCGAGAGGTGAAACAATCCCAGTAGAAAAATGACCAAAGCTATATACAAAGTAACAAAGAATATACTGTACAAAAGAACAAAACAAACGGATAAATATGTATATATACACATGCAAACTTTGTTGAAAATTGCTTACGGCACCACAGTTGCACGCTCGCTTGCCAGGTAAACTGACAACCTACACTGGTTTGGGGCTCTCTTTTATAGCCCATGCCCCGCCCCCTCGGATTAAACCAGGTCGAGGTAAGTATAAAATGGTATGTACATATTTACAATAACACATGAATATACATAACTATAACATCCACTCCATGTTTTCAGATTTTAAATAAAAGAATATTATACAAAAATAACAGAAATAAACATATTGCAACAACAACACAACATTTCCTACTTCCCCTTTAAGACAAGCAATGGACGAGTCGGCTTCCGGGTTGCTTCACACCAACGCCACACACTCCGTCACTATATAGCCAGGCCACTGGGTGGCACTCAGGTTAGCCGGCCAATAGAAGGAGAGCAACGCGAAAGACCGACTACACAGACACAAACAAACACTGAACACAGGTAAGTTTACAACACAAAACAAAACCAAAAGAAAACAAAGAATAACTTCAAAATATACATATGTGTATGTGTGTATGTGGTTATGCGCAGCGTGGATCACTGTCGGGGATGGAGATGGAGTGGATATGTTTGCGTGTATGTGAAACCAGTATGCTAATGGTGTGTATGTGCACCCAATATTACCTCAGCAGGGAATTACAGAGGAGGAGTGAGGTAAGATGCAGTGTGTATGTGCTGCGCTAACCGACAGGGACAGGCCACTTTGTCACAGTCAGGTGATCCTCCTTGTCAAAAAAGAAACATCTTGTATAAACATCTTCATCCACAAACATTTTTAAGTATATTCTTATCATTTTGTACACTTACCAGAAGGGAATTCTGTGCTCTCTGATGGTGATGTGCTGCTCTCTTCTGGGTCCAGCATTACAGTTGAAGCACTGCTGCTTTCTGCTGATTCTAATGTGCAAGTACTTGAATCACCATCATAGTCCTCAAAATCAAGGTGCCTTTTCTTTCTTCTTCGTGGTGTTGGACCCTGTTTCTTCTTTGGGGTTCTTATGTTCTGGAGTCTTTTCATCAATTGCTTGAAGACAGAATCCTGTTTGAATACGATACAAGGTTGTACAAACAGAAACATTGAAATTCATTTATCAGATGGCTCATTTGTGTGTGTGCTGTTCTTCTGAACTTCCTAATCAAAGAAACCAGAAAAAAATCTACTCATAATAATAATAATAATAATAATAGCATACATAATAATAATAATAATAATAATAATACTGGAGTAATGATGCTAAAAAAATCAGCTTTGAAATAACAGGAATAAATTAGTTTGTAAAAT
The DNA here is from genome assembly GCA_036784905.1 of Acrossocheilus fasciatus. NCBI lineage: Eukaryota > Metazoa > Chordata > Actinopteri > Cypriniformes > Cyprinidae > Acrossocheilus > Acrossocheilus fasciatus. The sequence continues at coordinate 48,642,329 of CM071940.1, forward strand.
ATGTTCAAATAGAAAACAGTAATTTTAATGGTAAAAATATTTTCAAATTTTACTGCTTTTGCTGTACTTTGTATCAAATAAATGCAGGCTTGGTGAGCAGAAGAGGCTTAAAAAAACATTAAAAATCTTACTGTTCAAAAACTTTTGATTGGTAGTTTGTGTGTGTGTGTGTGTATACTGTAGCTACTAATGCATTCTGGGGTAATCATCTTTTTTAAGTAGTAATACTTACATTTTTCGTCTTCTTCAAAGGCGAGATCTTCGAGCAACTGCACTACATCTTTGTGCAGACATTGCAAACACTGCAAAGGCTGAGGAAAACAGTACTAGGTAGGGTTGTCGAGTTACTGATGCTATGAGGTGTTAGTGCACCTTTCCCTTTTATTTATATATATATATATATGGTAACACTTTATTTTAGGGTCTCTTAACTAGCTGCTTATTAGCATGCATGTTGCTAGAATATTAGCCATTTATTAGTAGTAATTTAGCACATATTAATGCCTTATTCTACAAGACCTTATTCTACATTCCTAATCCTACCCGATACCTAAACTTAACAACTACATCACTGACTATTAATAAGCAGCAAATTAGGAATTTATTGAGGGAAAAGTCGTAGTTAATAGTGAATAAGTGTTCCCTATTCTAAAGTGTTACCATATATATATATATATATATATATATATATATATATATATATATATATATATATTTTTTTTTTTTTTTTTTTTCCTATTGCACAACATATAATTGCATACAAGATCAGGGGAAGATGGTTGTATCTTTTACAATTAACAATCATAATGATTAAAAAAAAGGAAAACAAATATAACGGGTTTGCATACATCAAAGTATGAGATTACAAACACAGAAAAAAGCACAATGACAAGGTTAAATATCTTTGAATAATCATAATATTCTTATGATCATAATGCATCAAAAATTGCATTTTTGTTGTTTTTGTTATTTATAAGCCTGAGGGATGATACGAGACTTAAATTCAACAAGAAACATCAACTTATTTACAGATTTAAACCTGTCGCTCGTATCTTTTAAGTTGTTGCACTTGTTATAACATCATAGGTCACATGATAACGTCAACATGGCGGATCGCATTCATACTCAACGGCCGTTTCTCAAACAGAAGGCTGCATCCTCCGGAGGTCGCATTTGTAGGCTGCATACATCATAAAGAAGATCTTATTTCAGAATATTAACAGTTATAAATAGGACCATTATTCTTAGTTAAGCAAAATTGTTGTAATATGCTTATGACTCGCGAATGTAATGCTCAGTTAACTGAAATAAACCAGACTTGATGACGTATGCAGCCTACAAATACGACCTCCGGAGGATGCAGCCTTCCGTTTGAGAAATGGCCAACAAGATTTGGCTGTAGAGTACGTACTCTTTTAGCACTCGTTAAGTAAGTACTTATTGAAATTAAGTACCTATGAGCAGTGTTGGGGAAAGTTACTTCGCCAGGTTTCAGCTGTAGAAGCACACAACATCCAGTAGGTGACGCTTGCTCACGCTCATTGGCTGTCGCGGGTATCACGTCAGAGGCAGCCCGATCAAGAGTCGGGGACTTGGTCAGGGATTTGAGTTCAGGGACACTCCGTCTCGATCGGGAGCAGTTAAATAATCGTAATGACACCACACAATAGAAGATTTTTTGGACAAAATATCATTTGCAACAAGTCGCGAATTGAGCCTTAAAATCGTCTAGTGTGCGGCCAGCCTTAGGGACACAAAAACTTCTCAACAGGGTACAATTGATGTAACTGTGACCCTAACTAACCCTAACTGTGTTTGTTAATAAGTAAGAAAGGAAAAAAATAAACAATGATTTGTGGAAATCAAAAACAAGATATTTAAAGAACATCTGGAATAAGAAATGATAGAGAAATATTTCTTTCAGAAATTCAGCAAAGAAACACTCAGCTATGATTGAAATAACATAATGAAGGAATATGGGTCATTTTAGACCCATGTTGTGCATTAGAAGGGTAGTGACACAAAAGCAATTTTTATTCAAAAAGTAAAAAAGAAAATAAGGATTTGTGATGATCAAAAACAAGTTAATTGAGGAAATTAAAAATTATTAATAAATTAATTTCTTGCCAAGATATAGAAAAATAAACTCAGTTTGGTCACTGAATTCATGTTTTGTTTATAGTCTTGCCCTAATATCATTACATTTTTGATTATTATTTACATGTTAATGAACTACGAGAATAATCAGTGTAATAAAACATGGATATTGTATAAGCAGACATTGTCTGACATAACATCACACAACCCATTGACGATTGTCTAATAATTTTTCAGTAACTATAAAACATACTTTAACTGCTGTCAACACCATGACTGCTTCAGTATCATTACAGCAACTGAGATTATTATTTTAAGTATTATTCTCAACTTTTTAAAAAAAGTTTCAGCTGACTTCAAATCAGTAACTTCTGGCGGCATGTAAAAACACTGCCCTTTGTTGTACTGCACCATTTGCTTCATCTTCTCTACCAGATCCTTGACTTGATTTCTGTTTTGTCTGTCCCTGTTCCTGAATGAGTGAAATCTGCCTTCACACTGGTCAGTCAGGAGTTGGAGGTCAGGACTTTGTTTGATGTGATTTTCCACAGATTCATCATTCAGTTGATCAGTATGAGTGAAGAGGATGAAGGTGTAATTCACAGCATCATTTCCAAAGTTGTTCTGAATCCATGTCACGATGTTCTTCTCATCATCTGTGAGATCCATATCCAGTTTAATGACCAGCAGAATCACATGAGGACCAAGAGGAGACATACAGTTACCTTTCCTTATCTTATTCATCAGATCCTCTTCACTGACTGCACGATTAAACAATGCTGGAGTGTCAGTTGCTATGAGAGTCCTCTGACCCACAGTTGCTTGTTTCCTCTCACAGACTGAAGTAATGACATTCTCTCTAAACACATTTCTGCCTAGGATGGTGTTTGCAGTTGCACTCTTTCCTGATCCACTTCTTCCCAGCAGCAGATTCCTCCAATCTGCAGGAGAAAGAAACTAACATGGATGAGGAATCAAAACTGCACAAAGTGAAAGCCATATTATATACAGTATATAACGGAGGCCAGCGAGTAACTGTGCAAGTAAACCTCACTCCCCTGATCTCAAGAGACGCACTAAAACACCTCCTTTGCTAATTCCAAAACGTAATTTTAGACTTAGTAACAGAGGACTGAGCCATTGATAGCAGACTATAATGCAGCTAATAACTAAGTTATGAGAGAGAGAGCGCATGTGTGAATTACCTCTGAGTCTGTGTCTCTCAAAGAGCCTGTCCTCCAACAAAAAAACGACCCTATAGGTTGTTTGTGCAAGCCCTTATTACGACCTATATTTACGTTTTAAAGTTAAGCGCCCTCTAGCGCGCATAAAAATAATGACAGTCTCGTGTTGCGTCTGTCGTCATGAAATGACGTATGACTGTCATTACCAATCAAAATGCGTGTTTATTTAAATGCAATATGTGGACTCTTTACACGGATCTCACAGTATTCATACATATTTTACTAGGTGGCTAATTCGTATGAATGACCACACCACACCTAACCCTACCCCTAAACCTACCCCTTACAGGAATCATGCAAAATCATGATTTTTAGTGCACATTTTATGAGCGCTAAATCGAATAATTATGATCTCTGGGATCGAACCCATGATCGCATGATCACGTATATACATATCATCATATAACGCAATGCTCTACCAACCGAGCTACAAGAAACCCGAACTACGACGCAGATAAAAGAGTACAAAACATTAATATGAAAATGTCCTGTTGTCGATAGGGGCGCAATTGTAGCATACGCTCTGATGGGTCGTATTTCAGGGATTTGGACAAACGACCTATACGGGCGTATTGATTGGAGGACAGGTTGCTCTCAAAAGTGTTCGGCAGCAGCGTCCCTAATAATAGTGAAACTTTAAGTTAATTTCTTATACAGCGCCCGATCGCTTGTGAGAAATGTCATGTAGCTTTTAAGTTGCTAAACTATTTTACTGATAAAATCGTCAGAGTAGCGTTAACAACGTTAGTGTGTGTATTATGTTTCCATCTGTAAGGGAGAGAGAGCGGGAGATATAGTCTGTTATCAACGGCTCAGTCCTCCGTTACGGTTTAAAATTACGTTTTTGAATTAGCAACGGAGGTGTTGGATGAGATGCGGAAGAAATAATCCGGTAACACTTTAGAATACTGCTCCATCATTAATGAATAACTACACAGGAACACGAGTAATGCAATATTAGCACTCTAGTAACTGCTAGTAACTGACAAGCAACTCTGATTAATGAATTAGTAAGTAATAGTGCTTAGTCCAATGTGGTAGTTCACTATTAGCTAATCAATAACTAGTGTTTTTTTCATACCTCCGCAAGAACTACTAAGAACTACTGTATACAGGTTGATAATCAATATGAATAATAATGTATAATTAATTATAAAGTGAAGGTCATGGTAACCCACTAGTAATGACTGAAGTATTACCAAATTCTTCAGAAGGAATTATTAATTATTTGGATCAGTATTCTAAAGTGAAGATCGTGATAACTCCCCAGTAATGACTGAAATCATTGTCAGCTTTTGAGTTTTTTTTTTAAAGTATTGAATAGTAATTCATTTTGCTAGATTTGTTAACACTTAAATCATTACTAGTGGGTTACCATGATCTTCACTTTAGAATACTGATCCAAGTAATTAGTAGTTCATTTAGAAGAATTTGGTAATACTTGAGTCATTACTAGTGGGTTAACATGATCTTCATTTTAGAATTATTTATTCATTATGCATAATTCACATGAATTATGAACCTGTATACAGTAGCTCTTAGGAGTTCTCAGGATATATGAAAAAAATAGTAGTTATTGGTTAGCTAATAGTTAGTAATAACCAGTTTCAACTTAGCGCTATTACTTAATAAATCTTTAATCAGAGTTTCTTGTTAGTTAATAGTAGCTACTACAATGTTAATAGTGCATTAGCCATTTGTTCCTGTGTAATTATTCATTAACGACGGAACAGTATTCTAAATTGTTACCAATAATCCTACTCACAATAGTGATTTAAGTAGAAAAAAAACGGACAAATGCCTTGAAATATATCATCTGATCGATGTCTTGAGGTGTGGCAACCGTAGTATAAGCGGAATAATTTACTAATAATAGATCACATTTATTTGCATGAATTATAACATTTATTGAGGGGACGTCTTCGGTTCACTTAGTTTTGTCGTGGCCACGAGATATTAATTTGTGGGAATTTGTCGTTGTCAATTATTCCTTACTTAATGCACGGCTAGCCGTTGATTATCCCTTACATATACAGTAAATATAATATATTATATCTTAGAGAAAATCACCATGTTTAGAATGAAACCATCATATTTAAAAATATGATATTAATCATATCATATCATAAAATATCATTTGTTGTTACTACTGTAAATCTATTAAAATATTATGAGATCTCCTTCAATGCTTACAGAATCTTTACTTTTTAAAATGATTTTGTTTTAAAATATAAACAAAAAAAATATATCTATCAAAATAAACAGAAAATAGTACAACCTTTGCTAAAGTGATTGTTTTGAACAAGTATTAATTTAGACATTAAAAACAAAAACATTATTTTAGCTAAAGTATTTGTATCAATGCTGCGTGCATTTTGCCCCGTGTGTGGGGTAAAAGCCCCCCCCCCCCATGCAACCTCTTACATTTATAAGATTTTTAAACAAAATAAACCGCTTGTATGATTTTTCACACAACATGTGTTGCTCCATAAATGTTCAATACAAACGTATATTTTTTCTTCTGCAATTATAAATTTAAAAGCACCTTTTTTTCTTAAAGTGTGCCTTTAACCCCGTTGCACCCTACATGCTGAGACATGCCTTCACAAGCATCCGAGTTTGTGATGTTACGTAAAAGAGTGTGGTGAGTGTAAAGGGTGTCTGAAAATGTTTATTTTATTTTGATTTGTTTCATATTATTAGAAGAAGTGGTACCATGAGTAGCCTATTAGAATATACCCACTCACAATCAAATATCATTTGACATTTTTAATGAAGTCTTAAGATTTTGACAGTATTAAACGCTTGATATTTGTTTCATTAGTGATGAAATGGGGAAATGGGGACACAACCTAACACTTTTTGAATTTCTCAGTTTATGTAAATCCACGTGGGGTTTAGGGCATAATTTTTTTTATCCACATTAATTTCACACTTGTCTAGTACCAATATGTCACTTTGCTTCATAATTACAGTGCATACGTTTTTCGTTATTTACCTCAAAAGAAAGGAAGTGAAATGTGACAACATGCCCCATAGGTTGTAACATTGTAACATGTGAGGGTTGTAACATGACCATATGACAGCTAAAAATGTTGTCTGGTCTAATGAAAAAAAATGCAAACCAAAATATTTTGTCAATAAAATTAAATGATTAAATTTCTCAAAAAAAGGCTCTTTTTTTGGATTAAAAATCTAATAATCTAATAATCAAGGAACTTTGCTGCCGTAACATGGCCGCAGCAGGCGTAGTGATATTACGCAGCGCCTGAAAGTAGTCCCCAGCTATATTATAACTAGTTACCTAGCTGGGGACTACTTTCAGGTGCTGCGTAATATCACTGCACCTGCTGCGGCCATGTTACTGCAGCAAAGTTCCTTGATTATTACGCCGGAATGAGAGTATAGTTCCTAATCATATCAGCCTAGAAAATCGCAACTTTTCATTTTCCGCCGATCTTAGTACACGATATAACTACAGAAGAGTCGAGTTTTAAATAGGACAAATATCGAAACTCTTTGATCGTTTTTAAACGCGATGCTACTGGTCTAATAGGATTCAATGATCTATGCTAAGCTATGCTAAAAGTGCTATCGCCAGATCCGGAGATCGGCTGAATGGATTCATAAACGGTAAAACTCAAGTTATTAACTCTGGGGGAGTTGGAGAATGAGCCTATTTCGAAAAAAAGTGGAGTGTTCCTTTAAAAAAAAAAATACTGATTATGTGATTTCATTGAAATGTGGGATTTCCAAAAGCAAACGCATCCTCCCCTTACTTTTGTATTTGAGGGTTTAAGGCAGGCAAGAATGAACAGGTGTGACATATCAAACCCTGTTTTTCCCGCTTCACAACAAGCGGGGTTTGAGATAAACAATTCCCTTTTGCCATCCAGCAAATCAGCTTATGCGAATGCAACATGATTATTGTTCATGAGCCCATCATCCAGTCACGCAAGAAAGCATGCAATCTACCTGAGGCAACACGTGGTCGTCTTTCGTTATTGTAAGTTAATATTATTAAATAGAGGAAACATTTAAGTAGCTTTCAGCAAATTCTCAGCCTTGGACCTATTGTTAGTCTTCTTCACAGAAATACAAAATGACAACCCATATGCATTTTCATTCATGCAATGATAACGCAACAGCATTTTAGTTGTAATTTTTAAGTGCCATTGTTAAAAAAAATGCTTTATTGCCTGATATTTCATAGGTAAAGTCAGGGATGGACAGTATTTCAGATACATGTGTTTAAAATATGTATTTGAAATACAAAATACTAGTTTGTATTTAAATACCTTTTGAAAAAAATCAAATGCATTTTGTATTTAAATACATTTAATCTTAGTATTTTTGTATTTTCAAAATAGATAAAATACTTTTTGCCAATCAGCCTCTGCTGGTTTCCTGCTACGTCTGAACTGACTGCACTGTGTTTTATGTATAATCATTTTCTATTCTATTCTTAATTGTTTTAATTAATTTAAAAAAAAATCAAATAAATCATTTTAAAAATTTTAAAATTCCTTGTTTTTATTGTTGTTACTTTAAACTACACCCGGAACAGCTCAAGATGTCGCACAGACACGACATTAGCTAGGAGATGCTTATTCAGATGTCAATCTACTGTATTATTTGAACTTTGATAAATGACTAAATGAAAAATTATATCGCAGAAATGTTTTCTTTTTAGACCCAGTAACTTTTAGCAGCGTGCTCTGCCCAAGGCCACTTTATTACAATGATATATTTAATTTAAATTAAAGTATTTCTTAATGATTACCACATTCGTTGTGATTTACATTATCTTTGCATTTCAGAGTTGATTTTACAAGCAGCGCTCCTCTCACGTGCCATTACTATAGTTTTATGTGATTAAATTACATCAAATAAATATTTGACAACTAAAATTAATGTTGAAGAATCGCGGATTTCATCTATACACCATAGATGCTGCTGCGTTGTTTACTGAAGCGCTCTTCTTGATGTACTCTGTGTGTCTAGAATTTACGGCCAATTGCATATGGCGGAAATGTTTATAGCGCCAATGTGTGTGTAATTTGGCGCCAATGTGTATACCTTGCAATGCCAATTTCCAGCTACAGGGGCACTGTTCCGAGTTCACACATACACATGGTATAGAGGACAATGTTTGTAAAGGTTATAAAAAATGTAAGGAGTGTCATAACAGTAAAACAGCAACATTAATTAATAAAAGCAGTAATGTACTAAACATAAAATCATTAATAGTTATTTAAATTAGTATTAATCAATAATTATAGCAATTTAAATTTCCCGAATTACGAGACCACTAAAATTGGTCTCATAAACCGATTGGTCTTGTAATGCTGGTGTGTAAACCTGAAAATTGGTCTCATAAACCACATATGCCTACACACGCACACGACGCGCAAAACTACGCATTTGAACAGTCAATAGCAAATAATTAAACTAATAACAAAACATACAGTCACTGATTCAGAAGCACCAGATTGTCATAGCAAAGTCAGAATTACCTCCTCTCCTAGGTTCACGAAACGGTCGTCCATGAAATGCATTGCTATGAATCTATGCGGGTGAAATATTCCATAGGCAAATATTTTTTTGTAGAAAAATATTTTTGTACGAATATTTTATAGGAAGTCTACATTTACAAAAAAATAAAAATAAAAATAATAAAAATAAATAAACACTTACCAAGTCTACTGTAACCACAGCACTTGCTACATGTTGCACAATACAGCATAACTGCAGTACAGGGCCTACAAGAAGACTTTATTGGCAATGAAAAGAACCTCATTGCCATTAAGGTGAAATTACTGAACCTAATCATATGAGCTTTATTTAAAAAAATGCTCATAAAAAATAAATACAATTAATAAAAAAATTTATCTATTTAAATATATTTTGCAGATGCGTTTTATTTGGTCCCAAACCTTAGGTGTTGAAAAAATTTGATCAGATAGACTTAGAAGTTTTTGCATCTGAAATCTTCACATGCATTTCAGTGCATCACTGAACTGCAGTTATATTGTATCTGTATTTCATTATACTCAGTGTTGGGTAAGTTACTTTCAAAAAGTAATTAATTACAGTTACTAATTACATCATCAATATTGTATTTAAATTACTTTACTAATTACTAAAAGCCCAAGTAGTAAAATCCGTTTATCAGGTTATCAGGTTTATGTAAAAATAACACGTTAACTAATAGGTAAAAATAAATTACAGAAATGATCTTCTCTGCTGAATAAAGCCATGTGTCAAATCGTGCTGTTATTATGAGGTAAATTCCTCATAGCAGGTCTTCTTTCAAAAATGATTTTTTTTTTTTATAAATCTATTTTTATTATTATTATTATTATTATTATTATTTTTGTATCTAGGTGAGGGCGTTTGCGCGCAGGTGACTGCATATAATGAGCTCAGATACGGTAAAGACTGTACCACCATAATCAGATAATATTAGTTTTCGATTTGAATTCGTTTATTTAAAAGTAGACACTCAAACTTTTAGATACGGGAAAGACTACCTCGCTTTCATACAGATTACATAATCAGGAATATTCGTTTTTTATTTGAATTCGTTCATTTAAAAGTAGACACTTCAAGCTTTTTAGATTCGACTGATTTTAGTCTTATATGTATCTGAGGTTTCTCTGTGAATCAGGAAAATCTGAAAGTGAAGGAGCCGGTGCGTGGAGGGTTAAAGCTGCTGCATTCAATTTTATCTTTAGGCGGTAAATTTAGATTTCAAATTCAATATTAATTTTGAACAATTAATTATTTACTGTGTGTAACGCAAGTATTTTATAAGTAACTGTAATTAAATCACATTTGGGTGGGGGTGTGGGCAGGGGACTGAAAATGCTACATAATCAAAAACATTTTCCATACTAACTGCATGAATTTAAGCAGATTTTTCTAATTCTTTACTAAAATAAAAATACTTGGGGGATCCCTTTGTCTATTTTTATAGGGGATCCCGGATCCTCCCAGCCCCTGCTCAATTCAAGCACTGTGTCCAGGGCAAGTAAAAAAAAATTAAAATAACCACTGGCTCGACAATAGAAAAAACTCTTTAGCATTGAGTCCTTCTCATTCATATTCACACTCATACACACATTTTATACGGACTCCTTGGCATCACTCTCATTCTATTAGTTTAGTGTGAGTTCACAGTATGAGAAAGCTGTGCTGTCACTGTGATCATCACACAATCTCAGGTGTTGACATGTTTGCCTCACGATTGCTTCAGGGAGCAGATAATCATATGCCATCTCTGAGAAGGAATGTTTTTTGTTTTTTTTCCATGGTGGAGAACTGGCAAAAATAACTGGAGGAAAGACAGTTTGAAATTATTACAGATCATGCAGTTAACGCCTGGGACTTGCAAAAACTTGCCTTTACAGGTGAGGCAAATTCCAGAGGTTTGGTCACCTGAAATACGGGAAAAATGTTAATTTGAATTTAAGCTTATGTATTTTTGTTTTGTAATACGTTCATACTTATAGTTATAGGATTGTATGGCTTTTTTTTTCCTTTATAGAGGCTCTCCTGGAGCCCTCGGCGTGGTGCCCTCGGCGCCTGACACCGAGGGCACTGAGCAACCTGAAAGAAGTGAAGCTAGAATGAAGACACACTTACCCCTCAGTGTAAAGATTTCAGACCTTCTCTTAATACCATATCATTACTGGCTTCAGGGGAAAGGTTACGCTACAAGATTTCTCATTTCCTTTACTTTATTGCAATCCATCTTGCCATTTTGTGTATATTTCATATATATCTAATGAATTCTTTATTTAACATTATTTACAAGGCACTGTCTGAGTAAATAAGAAATAAAACAACAAATAAGACTTTGAATCTAAGTAATTTATTATTCATTAAAATATTTGGGTCAATAATATGAACCCATACAGCCACTGCGATATCTGCACATAACATGAGGGTTAAAAAGGGCAATGTTCTTCACATCTAGTCATAACAGACTGCATAAATTTGTATTTTTGTCTTATTTTGACTCAGAACACAATTCTGTATTTTAAATACATAAAACGAGTGCTATGCCTGTAAAGATGAAGAAGCCCTCAAATTCCATCTTTTATTCTAACTCAGTTACCCACATAATACCTCCCGAGGCGAGCCCTCAGCCAGTCCTGTTGCTACCTGTTACTCTAAGACAAGTGATAACATGTAAAACCACTGACAGAGGCCTCCTTCATACCACATATGTTCTGTTCCCTAAGGGTCATTACAGGCAGTCACATACACACACGGGACATGTAGAAAACATAGTGGCATAATATGAGTCTTCTGATTATAGGGATAGTTCACACAGAAAATGAAAATTATCCCATGATTTACTCACTCTCAAGACATCCTTGGTGTATAAGTCTTTCTTCTTTCAGACAAATTCAATGGGAGTTGTATTAAAAAATGTCCTGGCTCTTTCATGCTTTTTCATGGCAGTGAATAGCTATTTTAACACATGCTCATTCACTCTATATAGTGCAGTCTATTTGATTGACACCAAAAGAAGATGCAAGCATGTTTTCTTTCATAAAATACACATGGTTAACATGGAAGACAAGGGAACATTACAAACATCTATGTTTTAGTATGGAAGGTTAACATTACTTGTTATACTATTATTATTATTATTATATAAATAGTATACTCTAACAAAAGCTTTTAATTTCACTTTCTTAAAGTGGCTCATTGAGTAGGTGGAGTGGGATTAAAGTTCTTGCTCAATCTGTCCTTTTTTTGGTTTCGGTTTCGGTTTCATTTCTTATGAGCCTTTAAAAAGCAGTCTCCATCATGCTAGTGCTCAGTCGGTTTTGGCAATACAAGCTAAAGTTGCAACCAAGTTGCAATTTTCCTTTTCTGGCGCATGTCTGTTTTTTTTTTTAATCGATATTCTGTTACTGCTTTATAGGACCAGCTGGAGCCTATAAAAATGTATGTATCTAAAAGCTTGCCATGTTTTAGGGAGTAATGTGTGCACATACTCTGTAAGAAGATAATAAAAAACGATTGTCTACTAGCATTAACATCATCTCCTAGACTGTCTTGCATACCATGTACATCAAACTGAAGATATAAATATAAAACTTATTTTGGTTGTAACCCTGTACCTTCAGTGACAAAGCTTGTGTAATGAATCATAAATACTAAGAGCAGTGAAGAACAGCAAAATCATCCATAAAGATTACTTGAAACACACACGAGAGAGAGAGAGAGAGATCAATTAGGCAAGCTGATGCTGAGGATGGAGATATAAGAGCTAAGATTCCCAGACTTGAGAGTTTTAAAGTTTAATATTACAATACATTTTATTTTCTCCAGTTTATTCTGAACTAACTAAACCACTGGGTGGCAGAAATGTCACATGAAACCTTTAAACAAGGTTCATTTTCTGAAAGAAGCTTCTATAAAACAAGCTTGGATCAGAGAAAAAAATAATAAAAAAATCAATCAATCAATTGATTAATTAAAATAAATCAGACAGCCTAGTGGTCATAGCTCCAAGCCGGCACATTTAAGTTTTACTGAAAAGTTTTATTTCAAGGTTCAAGGGCATAGTTTGTATGATATTCATATCATGATCACATGGAAAATATGTAGATATGTATGTGATTTATTTTGTAATATTATTTTTTGTTCCAAATCGCATGTGAGTATAAATCAGAGAATAATACTAAAGTCCCCCTACATTACACAAATTGGTAACGTCAACGGTCAGTCCACCGTTTCCCCAACAGTGCTAAGCGCTTTATGACTGTTGTTGACTGGGACAGCACAGGTAGCTCTGAAAATGAAGAGGAACACTGCCCAGCAGACTATTTTGCTTTGCTGGTCAAAAAGGGACAGTAAAATGATTAGAATGTGTACTGAGAAGTAAGTATGATAACATTGCGTAATCTAACTAACAACACTCCTGTACTGTAGCTAACTAGCTGATCTACTGCAATTTTGTCATAACTATCAATAATAGCCAGTAACAAGTTAGCGAAAACAGCATTTTGTTATGTTAACCCTCTCTGGCATGAACCTTTTTAAACCTTTTAGAATTTTGTATTCCTCAAATAATTTTGAACAAAAACTGTAGGGTTTACATAAAAGTATTAAAACAGTATTAAGAGAGATACTGATTAATTCCCCACGTCAGTTACTTCTTTTGTGTTTTATTCTGTTTAAACGGTGTGACTACAACATGGTAATTAATTAAAGATAATTATATTTTCAATGACCTGCTTCCATGATGACAATGCAGAGCTCCAGACTTTATATCGGTTATGCATATTGGTTATCATATATATCAGTGTCGAGCGGTGACTTTTTTAACCGGGTATGCTGAGTGCTAAGATTAAGACCCCCATTTAAAAGTATGCACATTCCTACCTTAGGCTATTTGTTAATGAAATTCATCCCCAATCCTTCTTCTATCGTTTCAGGTTGATACATAGTTAACTCGAATGCAGCATGCTATAAAACAGCCGATTTTCCAAGTAAAAACCGCCAAATAACATTCATGTCACGAATCTGGTCTGCACTTCCGTTCATTCACCACCAGAGGTCACTTGTTCACCACATTGACTTTCACACCACACATCACAATGGACTCCAATTCCCATCATTCCATACTGATCACAGCTGTCACCAATCACTCATTGCACTGATTGCACACACAGCTGTAGGCACTGATCACACAGCATCACTAATCACACACACTATTTAAACCCTGGACTTTCTCTCACTCGTTGCCGAGTATTGTATGCATTATCGCTGCCCTACAGAGCCCTATTAGTTTGCCTTGCCTTGCCTTGCCTTGCCTTGCCTTGCCTTGCCTTGCCTTGCCTTGCCTTGCCTTGCCTTGCCTTGCCTTGCCTTGCCTTGCCTTGCCTTGCCTTGCCTTGCCTTGCCTTGCCTTGCCTTTGTCGGATTGTGTTTTCCCCTGCCTGGACTATTGCTGACATTTTGGTTTCCCTCTCCTGTCTTGCCCCTTTGGATACTGTTCGCCAATCGCCGACCCACGCTTGTCTCTGTTTACTCTTTGTCTCGCCCATGTTATACCTGTTTGCCACTGTTTGACCCTGCCTGTTATGACCACGTCTCTTGCCAATAAAAGTCTGCAGATGGACCCGCACGCCTCTCGTCTCGTCAGCCCTGTAACAATTCACAGGTAATATTCAGAGCTTGGGGAGATGGGGGATTCCCCCGGTCTATAAGTCTCTACATCAACTAAATTATTATTATTTTTATTTATTATTTATTTATTTTTTATTCCCAGTGAATAGGAGTTAAAACTACCACCCGGAAACTTATAAACTTTTTTTGAATGAATGAATGAATTTGACCGTGTTTCACTCCGTCTCGAATTGTGCTCACGGAAAGCGCTCCAGAAACAGTGTCTCTTCCACGGCTCGGTACTCGTTTTTTTTTAGTCTCGACTGTACGACATTCACCTTACATGATTTGACAGCGCACCGCATTAAAAGAAATGAACATTCATGTTTTGATAACCGCTCGCCCACTTCAAAAACTAAGCTAAACATAAATCATCTTTGAAAGCAAGGGGGCCACCTGGTGTTTCGGGGGCCTACGCAGCTTGCGTATTTTGCGGCTCTGATTATCAGACATATAGGCCAATTATCGCCCTACGTCACACAGACGTCACGGTGTTTCAACTGCACATGTCGGTTGCAAAAGACGACCAGGAAAATGTTGTATTGTGCAGTGGGATGCCAGAATTGGAAATCTGTAAACAGTAGTCTTAAGTTCTACCGAATACCTTCAACTCACACTCCTTTTAATGCCAACCGCAGACGGCTTTGGTTACAAGCCCTCAGAAGAGCCGATTGGAAAGAGGACCAAATTAAAAATGCCAGACTCTGCAGTTCACACTTCATATTAGGTGAGTTAGCATTACGCTAAATAAATCAGACACATCATTTGGTTTGACTCACAGCAACAAAATATCGGTAAATAATGACATGTACGCTTATCTAACCCAGAGTAATGTAAAAATTTGTGTTGAACTAGTTTACTTGCTAATTTACTTTTAATTTTTTTACGTTGTCTTGCTAGTAGTGTGCCTGATGGCTAGTCTCTTATGCTTTGTTAGTAACGTTAGTACTTGGCTAATACGTTACAGAAAACTCAGGCTAAAATTGGCTGTTAATCTCTATCATACTGTCAATCACCAGAATATAATTGTTTTTTTTTTGTTTTGTTTTTTGTACAGGAGAGGTATCCATGGACTTCAATAGTCCCGACTTTGTCCCTTCTGTCTTTCCTACTCAACCAGCTGTGAAATAAACAAAGGCAATGCAAAACTTGAGAGGTAAATATTTAGCCTCATTTAGTTGCTAAATGGTATGACGTTGCATGCATTAAAATGCAGAGTTTATGGCAAGTAATGGCACTTCGATTTGGTAAAGATAATTTTCTAGACCATGATCATTTTTGTGATGCCCATTGAGGCATGCTATGGAATTTGCATTTGACTTTATTTGAGTACATGATAACCTCTATGATATTCAAGCAACTAAACCGTTTGGACTGACTGTTTGCACTCATCTCTGAATATCAAATTTAAGAGGTGTAGCATTTGGACCAATCAGACACACAATTTTGCATTTGATTTAACAAATCAATTAGTTATTAGATTAACAAATAGTCACAGACCCCTCACCCAATACACATACCCGGTGCCAGTAGGACTGTCAAGGACTTCAGGCCCCCGGTCCCATGGCAACCCATCAGATAACACTAGTTTTATTGCTCAAAGGAGTGCAAATGCAGAGCAACTCTTACTATCTTTTTCCTATAGGAAAGACATTATGCCATAAAAATGGACTCTTCTCTAATTAATTCATAGAAAAACCTTTCTTTGAACGAACACACATATCATTGAGGTCACTGTGTGTATTATTACTGTTCTTGTATATGTTTTTGTGTATTATATACTGTTTTATGCATGCTTATGATAGATCACTTGTTAATATCACTCTAACTGTAACATGTTTGGTCTCTATCAATTCGTCTCCAGATGATCTAATTGAGAGTGAATATTACATGTTGATAACTATGCAACATATTAATGCCCTAAGAATCTTTAATAGTTTGTATAACAACTTCCAATCCAACCCCTTTGCAAATTACCATGCTCTCAGACAAAGGGTCATAAACCCCCCCAGTATTTCCAAACTCCCGCTTGGAAATTCAGCCTTCCTCATTGGTCAAGCCCATCCTGAGAGGTGTGACTCTTTGCAGGCCTTAAAGGGCTCACGCACAGCTCCACGCACTCTTCTGCAAAAGCTCTACTGCTAAAAATCCGGACTGCTGCCCGTGTGGAGAGCCAGAGCCAGAGCCGGTACCGGCGTGCTCAGTGGGCTCCAACATATCTCAGTCTGCGGTTCTGTTAGATCCTAAAAGGATGTGATCTAGAACCCTTCGGGACACTTAAGTTTTGCGCCAGGCCTTGCGGCCTTGACTTTCCATTCAACCAAAGCTCATCAGACCTCAGCCAGAATAACATTTTGTGGAATTCATCACTCTTCAACCCGGAAGAATGTGATCGCGAGTTAAAAAACCTTGAAACCATCAAGACTTTTCAAATTACATGAGTTTCTGGTTCTGCCTTGCAAATTAATGTCCCTTTACGATTTTCAATCCTTACTACATGCTCTAATGCATTAATACTTAGGAAAGTATTTTCTGTGGCCACGAAAATATCCTTTCTTAGAGTTGATATGAACTTACACTGAATGGACAGATCAGTTGATGGCAATTTAATTCTGCTACAGTTATTACTGTCAGCCGATATAAGTAATTGTAATTAATCATAATTAATTGTAATGATTGATATACAATTCCCTTTTAAGCTAATTTGCTACAGAGGAAAAAGAAAAGGGATGATACTGCCCACAGACCACCAGATGATGTAAAGCAGTCAAAAGAAGTTACTTATGAGGTTGCATCAGAATCTCCAGGCCTGTCCTCAGATGACTGCAGAATGGAACATGGTGCTGGTCCTTGCACTGGTAAGAACTTGTGACATCTTACCTAATGTAAGCATGCAATATTAAAGAATGTGCCAAAATGTTTTAAAACTAAATATAAACATTGCTGGTGCATTATTGACTGTACAGAAATTTTTATTGACAGACCCACAAATTTAACCTCCAGAGCCCAGACATACTCTACTTA
This sequence comes from Acrossocheilus fasciatus, assembly GCA_036784905.1. NCBI lineage: Eukaryota > Metazoa > Chordata > Actinopteri > Cypriniformes > Cyprinidae > Acrossocheilus > Acrossocheilus fasciatus. The sequence continues at coordinate 48,659,887 of CM071940.1, forward strand.
TAAAAGCCACAACACTGTTAAGTATTTGGTTGGCATGTCACCTGCAGGAGCCATTACATTTCTGTCGCCAGGTTGGGGTGGGCACGTTTCAGATAAACAAACTACAGCGGAGTCTGGATTTTATGACCTGCTTACAGCATCTACTTTCTTAAAGTAATGACCAAGCGGCCCGCGGCAGACCGGGAGGCTGATCATAGCATGTTTGATCAATTTAGTCTTCTCAAATCATCACGACTTGCCTAAAATAAAATCTATAGATATACTAAAACAGTTCAAGCATATAACAATGTTTAAAGGTTAAACCTAGATAAATGTGCACTGCATCCAATAGTTTGTGCGGAGAGTGGAACCTAAAGCACAGGACATGGAGGCACCAGTGCAATCAATTGCATTTTTTTTTCCAATGGAAACAACTGCTCATAAAGTTAAGAGTAATACATCATTCGGAACTGTAAAGGGTCTACTTCTATTTGTGTGCACTCACAATATCAACAAAACGTCGTGCTTTTAAGAAAATGATGCGCTTTCTGCAGTCTCGTCTTGAACAAGAGCGCTTCACAAAAATGAACTGAAAGTCAGCGAATTTCACAATGACAACTACTATTCTGAATTTAATGACTTACAGTCAGGTCCATAAATATTGGGACATTGACACAATTCTAACATTTTTGGTTCTATACACCACCACAATGGATTTCAAATGAAACGATCAAGATGTGCTTTAACTGCAGACTGTCAGCTTTAATTTGAGAGTATTTACATCCAAATCAGGTGAACGGTGTAGGAATTACAACAGTTTGCATATGTGCCTCCCACTTGTTAAGGGACCAAAAGTAATGGGACAGAATAATAAATCATAAATCAAACTTTCACTTTTTAATACTTGTTTGCAAATCCTTTGCAGTCAATTACAGCCTGAAGTCTGGAACGCATAGACATCACCAGACGCTGGGTTTCATCCCTGGTGATGCTCTGCCAGGCCTCTACTGCAACCGTCTTCAGTTCCTGCTTGTTCTTGGGGCATTTTCCCTTCAGCAAGTGAAATGCATGCTCAATCGGATTCAGGTCAGGTGATTGACTTGGCCATTGCATAACAGTCCACTTCTTTCCCTTCAAAAACTCTTTGGTTGCTTTTGCAGTATGCTTTGGGTCATTGTCCATCTGCACTGTGAAGCGCCGTCCAATGAGTTCTGAAGCATTTGGCTGAATATGAGCAGATAATATTGCCCGAAACACTTCAGAATTCATCCTGCTGCTTTTGTCAGCAGTCACATCATCAATAAATACAAGAGAACCAGTTCCACCGGCAGCCATACATGCCCACGCCATGACACTACCACCACCATCTTCACTGATGAGGTGGTATGCTTAGGATCTTGAGCAGTTCCTTTCCTTCTCCATACTCTTCTCTTCCCATCACTCTGGTACAAGTTGATTTGTCCATAGGATGTTGTTCCAGAACTATGAAGGCTTTTTTAGATGTCGTTTGGAAAACTCTAATCTGGCCTTCCTCACCAATGGTTTACATCTTGTGGTGAACCCTCTGTATTCACTCTGGTGAAGTCTTCTCTTGATTGTTGACTTTGACACACATACACCTACCTCCTGGAGAGTGTTCTTGATCTGGCCAACTGTTGTGAAGGGTGTTTTCTTCACCAGGGAAATAATTCTTCGGTCATCCACCACAGTTGTTTTCCGTGGTCTTCCGGGTCTTTTGGTGTTGCTGAGCTCACCGGTGCGTTCCTTCTTTTTAAGAACGTTCCAAACAGTTGTTTTGGCCACGCCTAATGTTTTTGCTGTCTCTCTGATGGGTTTGTTTTGTTTTTTCAGCCTAATGATGGCTTGCTTCACTGATAGTGACAGCTCTTTGGATCTCATCTTGACAGTTGACAGCAACGGATTCCAAATGCAAATAGCACACTTGAAATGAACTCTGGACCTTTTATCTGCTCATTGTAATTGGGATAATGAGTGAATAACACACACCTGGCCATGGAACAGCTGAGAAGCCAATTGTCCCATTACTTTTGGTCCCTTTACAACAGTTTGCATATGTGCCTCCCACTTGTTATTCCTACACCGTTCACCTGATTTGGAATACCCTCAAATTAAAGCTGACAGTCTGCAGTTAAAGCACATCTTGTTCGTTTCATTTGAAATCCATTGTGGTGGTGTATAGAGCCAAAAATGTTAGAATTGTGTCGATGTCCCAATATTTATGGACCTGACTGTATGTCTCATGATGTTTTGGGGAGTAAGACTATTCATAGGTCGTGATCTGATTAATGCACCAAAGCGACGTACATTTTTAATTATCCCACTGGTTGCTTTAAAACTCCTGTCAGAGTGACATAAAAAACCTGTTCTAAAAGTTACATAAATCTTGTTAAATTGAAGATATATTTGTACAATCAAGACACAGTGCAGCCAAATCAACTTTAATATGATTGGGGGAAAAAAACATTACAAATAAAATAACATGAGTGCAGTGGAGGGGGACTGCAGATTGAAGAAATTATTTAAATTTCATATTGGACGAACCAAAGGAAGATGCACCAAAGTTATCTGCAATTTCGTTGTTAAAGTCTGATGCCGTATTGAGAACGCGATTTGCCTGCATAAAAGAGAAAAGACCAATATGAGGCAATTAGAAGCTGATGTTCCATGTGCAGGGTACATTATTATATAGTATTGTGGTAATTTCAGGCCTGCATCAGGTTCTAAAAAGAAGAATCTGTTTGTAATCAGAGTTATATAGAATATGATTTTAAATGTACCTGTAGTGATTGGGGTTTCCCGTAGCGAATAAATGTGGCTAGGTGCTCACAGTTGTTGTCGAGTATTCCGTATTTTCCGGCACCATCTCGCAAAACCTTGTCAACATTTGCTCTCATCTCTGCTTCAGGTTTTGGTGTTTCTCCATGCTGTTGATTTTCGACTTTGAAACCAGGCTTGAGCAGACCTTGCTTCACAGTGGCTCCTGCTTTACTGTTTGATCCCATTTCACCTGAAGGAAATATTTAACTATCAAAGCTGTTTTAAACTGTTTCCCCCTGACCTAGATTGATCCAGTGAAAACCCAACTGGGTAATTGGATGTAAAAATAATAATGCGATATAACTAACAATTAAAAGTCATGTCTAAAGTCAGTTAAAATAACAAGCTGACGTTCATTAATTAACATTAGTTTCATATTCACATTGCATCGCGCATACAAACCATGTATACAATTATGCATGCGATTCACATGAAAGCTCTATAGTGGCTGAAAATAAGATAAATTACCCTCCCCCCCCCATTCTGGGTCTGTCAAATATCGACTATACCTGTGGTTTTTAATCCTTTACTGCGTAAAGCAGTAGCTGAAACATAGACGTTACCAGATGTGCAGAATGAGCGTATCAGTGTTCTTGTAAAGTTTTTAAAAAGTATTTAAGAAGCACTTTCAGTAAGACAAAGAGATAAGAAACCATGATTTGAAGTTTCTACATAGAATCACTGTACCTGTAAACTCGACAACTGTATCTTCTCTCTTTGCATTCTTCCCAGTGTACACCGCCCAGTGTTTGTACCCAGGGCGAGCGTATGAAAGGAGGTCTCCAAAATTCATGGCCTAGAAAAAAAAAAAACTTTTGGCAAATATATAGTACTGAACGAAATCCTATCAACTTGTACTTCCATGTAGGATGAACTCATAATAGCATATTTATTCCAAACTGAAAATAAAGTCTTACATTACCATAGCTTTCACTGTGCTTGTATAGCATAGGAAAAACATAACATACCTTAGTTTTAAGTTTGAAAACTGAAGACAGTGATCGACTGACAGGACACCACGGGAGAATTCCTCTGCTGCAACTTCTACAATGGCATTGGAGTTCAACTAGTTCTGCTGCTCTTATACATACTCATATACATATTCATTAGGGTACGAGGAAGTGCCATCCCCTTTCCCCAGAATCGTAAAATTGCACAATTTCTAACACTTGTTTACATCAAACAGGCTGTGGTTATTATAATGAGCTGCTCCTTTGCTTGGCTGTGGTTCAGTAGTCAAGTCAAGTCACCTTCATTTATAGAGAGCTTTTACAATACAGATAGTTTCAAAGCAGCTTTACAGTGAAAATAGGAAAGTCAAAGGACAGATATTGTTTTGGCCTCTACAGCAGCTCTATAAAAAGTTATTGTCCAGCTAAAGTGAGTTTTTTGTTTGTTTGTTTTTTTCATATCTATTGTAAAAATCATTAGTTATTAATTTTAGGGGCTGCTTACATGACATTATAACTGAAAACAGAAACCCTTTAATGTGTTTTGGCCGTTCATTTGCATGACAACGGTGTTTGGAGACTTGAGAACGCAAATTTTGAGATAAAGTTATCGCCGTGTAAACTTCAAAACGCGAATCTGTGAAAACGGTTACGGTGTGCACATGCGTACCACGTGTTCAGTCTATAGGTATGCGTGTTTTGAAGGATTAAATCCCAACTTATCTGATATGCGATTTCCTGACCAACCCTCTAACAGGAACGTTAAGAAAAGGTCAGACAAAATAGAAATGGATTTTGACGATTTTTTAGTTCAAGGGATACAACGAAACTGGAGTAGGGAGGTCAAGAAACAGGAGAAGGAGGAACGTCGCAGACGGGCCCAAGAGAGATCAGGAGGACCAAAGGATCATCTTCAAGATGAAGGCAATTTTGAGGTTGATGAGAAAACAAGAATCAACAAATAAGAGAATGAAACTGATAAGAGAAATATCGAATTATGTGATTGTTCAGCTGAATTACTAAAGTTAACAAATGATTTAGAGACAGTGAAACTCCAGACTCCTGTTATAAAAGTGTTGAAAACTGTTTAAAAATGTATCCTATGTTGAAATTGCAGACAATGATAACTTTGTAGGTCTAACTGCTATATAGTTGCTGTGCTTATTTTGTAACATAACAGTTAAGAGCAAGGGGATGCATTTTGCAAGCCTATGCAAAGTGGAACTTCTAGCTAACCGTGGCATAAGATGCTCTTAACACCTGCTAGAAGTGTTATATTGTGGTTTAGACATATACACTGTATGCACAATTATTAGGCAAGTTGTATTTTTGAGGATCAGTTTTGGTATTGTACAACTACAGTGCTCTTGGTCAGTCCAAAATGTTAACAAACCTGAACATTTAAGTAGTGAAACTGAAGTTTTGGCTTTCTTAAGAGAATATCTACATGTGCACCATTATTAGGCAACTATTAGTGTGCAGAATTATGCATCTAAATGAAAACCAAAGATTTTCCCATCTGACTTGTTTATTTTCACCTGTTAAAGCGAGAATAATAAACAAACTCAAGTTACAAAAACATTTCTGAAATTTCAAAAAGAAAACCTCAGTGACCAATATAGCCACCCTTCTTCTCGATAACAGTCACAAGCCTTCCATTCACGGAGTCAGTCAGTTTCTTGATCTGGTCAGAATCAACTTTGTGTGCAGCCACAACCACAGCCTCCCAGACACTGTTCAGAGAGATGTACGGTTTACCTTCACTGTAAATTTCCTGCTTAAGAAGGGCCCAAAAATCAGGTGAAGAAGGGGGCCATGTCATTAGTTTTTCCATTTTTAAAGCTTTACTGGCCAGCCACGCAGTGGAGTACTTTGATGCATGTGATGGGGCGTTGTCTTGCATAAAAATCAAAGTCTTCTTGAAAGATGCAGACTTCTTCCTATACCACTGCTTGAAGAAAGTGTCTTCTAAAAATTGGCAGTAGGTCTGAGAGTTGATTTTGAGTCCATTTTCAACCCGAAAAGGTCCAACTAGCTCATTTTTAATAATACCTGCCCATACCAGTACCCCACCTCCACCTGGCTGGCGTCTGAGTCGAAGTGATCCAACCACGGGCCCATCCATCTGGTCCGGCAAGAGTCACTCTCATCTCATCAGTCTACAAAACCTTTCTTCAAATATTTCTTGGCCCATTCTTGACGTTTCAACTTATGTGTCTTGTTCAGAGGTGGTCGGGTTTCAGCCTTTCTTACCTTGGCCACGTCTCTGAGAACTGAACACCTCATACTTCTTGACACTCCAGGTAGGTTGCAGTTGTGGAATATGGCAGCACTGGAGGATAATGGGTTCCTGGTAGCTTCATGTTTGATTCTTCTCAAATCTTTGGCGGTTAATTTGCGTCTTTTCTTCTCGACACAGTTCTTGCGACCCTGTTGACTATTTGCTACAAAACGTTTGATGGTTCTGTGATCACGCCCCAATATCTTAGATATTTTTGACTTTTCAGAGTCAGTTAAATCTCTTTTTTGGCCCATTTTCCTGAGGAGAAGAATCTGCCTAATAATTATGCACACCTTGATATAGGGTGTTGATCACCTTAGGCCACACCCTCCCTCGTTACACAAATACATATCACCTGATATGCATTAAATCCAATAAGCATTCAAGTTTATACAGCTTGGACTTGGAAATTAAGGATAAAATGATGATATGGTCAAAATAATCACTTGCCTAATAATTGTGCACACAGTGTAGGCTTATATATTGCTTATGTTTTAAAAAGGTGTCACAATTTTTTTTACTATAGTTTAAAAAAGATCCAGACACGCTTGCTATCTAGAGATGTTGTAATTTTTCCTTTTGAACTTTTGACATTGACTTGTGCAGACTCTGAGACGAAGGTCATGCTTCCTGCCTGAGAGGGACGAGGCAGTCACAAGCAGTGACAGAGATAGAATAGTTATGGGAGGTTTTAATGAGATTAATGCAAATGATATGCAAGAACTATATAAATGCTTGTTAGACTATTTGTCAGGGCCGACATTTCGTGGTGAAGACTACTTGCTGTTATTTTTGTTATTTGCTTATGAGTTATTTGTTTTTTAATAAAACGAAACCAATGCCTTGGTGATTCGTTAACTTTTTAAACAAGTCTCTGAGTGATTAATTAATAATAACAACTAGTTATCTGAACCTGAACACAACCTCATCGAGCCTCAAGTGGTCCGGACTTGACTGAGCCAAGACGGTCACCGGCTGGAAACCATCCAGAACTTCTAACAACATCCATCCAGATAAGAGGTAATTATGCATTCGCTGTTTGCAAGGTACTTATGGATGATGAAGATGTGAATTATGAGATTTTGGACCTTTAAACCGGTATGGAAACACAACAGTTTGAATGCGCTCGTGCGCAGACGTGTAGTCTTTCTCTAAGTGAAATCGCCAAATCACTTGTTAGGCATGCACTATACAGAAACATTAGTCGCTTCCGCATATCCATGCGAACCGGAATCACCCCGACAACGTTTTATCTATACAGAAGGAAAGAGAAGGGAAAGAGGCTTTCGCAGGGGAGAGTCTAGTTGACACTTCACGGCTGTGTTGTCGTCGTGTCCAGGCGCAGGTCCTTCATCTCATCTGGACATGGCCTGGATCCGGGAAGACTACAGTGGACCTCGGGATAAACAGAGAGAGTAATATTAGTGTAGACGCTATTCTTCTTATGATGTAACGAGTAAATCAGGTGTTATGGGAAAGGTTCCCGGTTCCGGCTCACCTAATCTATGCAGACTAACATTTTACATGATTTCAATTTTAGAAGTAGATAATGTGTTATGAATATGCCAGGTTAAAGAGATGTGTTTTTAGTCTAGATTTAAACTGAGAGTGTGTCTGCTTCCCGGACAATCTTAGGAAGACCGAAGAAAAGGATCTACCGCCGGCAGTCGATTTTGATATTCCAGGTATTATCAACTGGAAAGGATTTTGAGATCGCAATAGACATGAAGGACTATAATGCGTTAAGAGCTCGCTCAAGTACTGGGGAGCTAAACCACTTAGTGCTTTGTAAGTAATCATTAAGATCTTAAAATGTATACGTTGTTTATTAGGGAGTCAGTGCAGTGTTGACAGAACCGGGCTAATATAGTCATACTTCCTGGTTCTAGTAAGAACTCGAGCTGCTGCGTTTTGAACCAGCTGGAGTTTGTTTATTAAGCGTGCAGGACAACCAGCAAGTAAATCATTACAATAATCTAGCCTTGAGGTCATGAACACATGAACTAGCTGTTCTGCTCCGAGTAATGCTGAAGATATTACTATAAATTACAGAAACTCCTCCCCCTTAAAACAGCAGTTCTAAGGAAAGCAGTGGGTTATTACCCAACAATTGTCTGCTTCCTTATCTTTGTTCACATGTTCAATTTTGGCAGACTGAGCTGAAGTAAGCATGATTGCAACTACTTTACATATCAGACAGTCACAACATCCATCAAGCCTGTGCTAAAACAACTTAACATAGCTTTCTGTTTAAGGGCTTCAGGGCTAAACATACTACAGAGTTTATTCACAGCGTGTTGTACTGTATACTCTAGTTACACAGACCAGTATGCTTACACGATGCATAAACCAAACGGAGAGCATTTCTTAAGAGAAACAGAACGGTGGTTGCTGACTGAGTCGCAATGGCGAAATGAACTAGATGTCACGACTGGCTCAAAGCCGTAACAAATGAAAGAAAGACATGCGGTTGGTAAGGCTGCAACATGAATATTTATTAACATAAAAAAGGAAAAGTATATAAATATAGAAACAATGAAAGATAAATACAATTTCTGTCTGACACAAGGTGGTATAACGCCAGACAGAACAAGTCTCACAACTGATAACCAAATCAAAACAAGCCAAGAACAGGTGGACATTGTTCTCTTGATGAGTCAATAGCAGGAAGAGTAGGAGACTCGTCACATAGAGATGTGCTGGTATTCAAACTTCAACGATGGGTTTAGGTCACATTTTAACGTGTATAGCTGCGCTGTCTAAGGATGCAGGTGCTGGCCCTTTGACAAGCAAGACAGCTGAAGTGGACAGTGCATTTCAAAGCCTCCAACCTCCCAGCAAGGTTATTATAGTTTTGAATTTTTAAATTTGTTTTATTTTAATATCGTTTTCAAATTTGCTACAAAATTCAGTTTAGCTTTTATTAGTTTAATTAATATTTTTGTTAGTTTTAGTTTAGTTTTTATTTTGTGAACACATTTTTATTTAGTTTTATGTAGTTTAGTTGCAGTTTTCATTAAAGTTTAGCAGAATCAACAGATCAATTCCAGAGTGAAGGCCAAACAAAGACGTAGGCATAATTTAACGTCTAGCAACACAAAATTAATGCATCCTGAGATTGATTAGATGGTAAAATTATACAAATATACACCAAAGGAAGCAGTCAAGCCTTTTTACTAAATAAATCTACACAAGTTGCGCTTATATGGGTAGTAACGAGTTATATTTACGTCTTTATTAGTTACCCAAAAAATGTACACAAGTAAATGTACTTTTAGAGTATGAGTACTTTTACTCTTAGTCAAGTAGCTTACATTTTTAGTGAAAAAAAGGTACATTTACTTCATTACTGTGGGTGACGCTCCTCTCGTTACTTTATCTTAATGCAATACAAGTTAAAAATGCTTCAATTTATTCCAAACGCACCGTCTACTTTTCTCTGGGCAATGAGCAATGCTGGAGATCATGAGAAAAACCAGGTTTATTCCACCAAATAATCATTTCTGAACTCTTCCCAAGTTAAAACATTAGTATTGTGTTGTGTAAAAATGTATATGAACTTTTTTATTATTATTTTATTTTTATTTTTTTTGCGTTATTTGAGGTCTGGAAACACTATTTTTTCGTTATTTGGACCAGTTGTCAGTTTCTGCAAATAAATGCTAAAAATTATCCTCCTTGTTTTCACCTTGATTTGACAAGAGGGTGTAATTTCCGCTAATATAATGTGACTCACTGGAAACTGCAGAAAGTCGTCTGGTTTTACCTGTGTGACAGATCGTCCACTTCTTGTGAAAATTCCTCCCAGTCTAATTCGTGTGAAAATTCCTCCCAGTCTAATTCGTGTGAAAATTCCTCCCAGTCTAATATTCTTGTCAAAGGGTCATAATGTAGTCATTTTCAGTTATGTACCTCCAGACCTAAAATGCCGTTAACAGACAAATCTTAAAAGATAATTTACTGTTCTGCTATTGGAAGTATTAATAGTGTTGACTGTACATACTGGTTTTCTCACACTGTGGCCATATACAGGTGCCTATGTAAGTAGGTTAGAATAATGAAATCACATGCAGATCTTTCTCTGATTAGATCATCAGTTTCATAAACAGGGCAATACAACATCAGTGCATAGCAAGATGTTTAAAGATGTATATCATATTAGTCAGTGTTCTTTTATCACAAAATCAAAATTAAGTGAACAAGTGAATTTTAAGCATTTAGCAGATGTTGCTATTCATTAAACTATTTTTTCAATAAAAAATAAACAAAAACAGACCCTACTAAATCTTAGATTCACAGACAATTAAAGAAAAAAAACATAAACGGACATAGCAAGAAACATACCAGTTTCTAGAAATGTAACATTCACAGACATTTTTTTATATATTTAATCCACAATTAATTTCCGGTTTTTGGCGCTAAACTTGTAGATGGATGGGGGATTAAATGTACATGCCTTGTGTGTATTTCATGATGCAGGTGTGAATTAAATTATGAAGAATGATGGATTGGAGATTTTTTTTTATTATTATTTATTTTAAAAAGTTGTGGGGACAAAATCAACTTTAGTAAAAGGTGGTGAGGACATGTCCCACCCACATCCACAAAAGTCACCTATCAAAAGTTCAGGAGTCAGAACTCTTGATAAATGCAGTATTAAATACATTTAATAATGTTTGTTTCAACTGTTTATTAACTGACAAACCATTTAATTCTTAAGAACCTTTGTAAACACCCTTGATAACTAATGTAAAAACCTTTGGATCTAACAATATTTGCCGGTAAAACTTTATTTTGATAGTCCATCTGTTGAGACTATACTAGTTATCAGTAGTCATTTAGTAGCATGTCAACAGTGAATCAGTTGACATTCAACAACATTGTTTCAACAGACAAGTAACAGACATTTAACTAACTGCCAGTAGATTTTAAGATGCATTTCAAATTTGAATCTATTGATTTTACAAAAAGTGCCTGTTGACTGTCTATATGTTTTTCGCAACAGATTATTAACCAATAGTCAGCTAACTTTCTGTAGATTGTGTTACCATCTTCTAAGTTGTCTACCAACTACTCAAAATCAATGTGTCAGTTGAAAGTCTACAGTCATGTCAACTTATAATCAAGACCATATTACATCATTCTTAATCAAGAGTCTCAAACGTATCAGATTAATAAATATTTAACACCTCGTTTATATCAAAATCACTAGTTTAATATCTGTTGATAGCCAACTAAAGAGTAGTTGCATATCTGTTGCTTTTCAACTAATCTAAAGTTTAGGATAAGCGGACTATTGGTAGGCATTCTCAACTAAACATTTGTAGATATATTTTAGGACCATCCAATTAAAGTGAAAAACAGTTGATAACAGTAGAAAGTCTATAAACTATCAACAGATCACATACAGTCATCCATTAATTATTTGCAACATATTTACCATTTGAAATGATTAGTCAATACCAGACGATGCAGTACTATAGAATAAACACTAGACAGGACAGTAGAGAAAATTATTTTATTAACAATATATTTATACAACCCATTGTTCACTAGGGTATCAGATCTAAACAATCTTACTATATGTGGCAAACTTAACATGAATTAACATTATATGAAAAAACTACACTGAGAAAAAAAAAAGAGAGAAAAAAACATGCTGCACATATGTCTTTACATTGTTGCACATATGGCTTTACCATGTTGTCTTATTGGAGGTGTGGCATAGGGAAAAAACAACTTGAACAACAGCCACCACCATTTCAAATTATGAAAAATAAAACTTACCTAGTTAACAATAATGTACTGAGACTTATCTAGTTAACATCCTGTTGCCTATAGTCAGTCTTTCTTGGCAGAAAAGGGGATGAGCTGTTTGTTGTTTTTCATTTCAATGATCTTTTCTGCCAGTTCACCAACTATTTTTTTCTGACAAAGTTGTGCTAGTTTCAAAAGTGTGTATTTACCCTTGAACTGGTCAAGGACACTTTTGTCTGCTATGTAAATCTCTGCGATTGCTGCCGTGTCTTTCACAGCATTTCTTGAAACGTGAGCTTTCTTAAAAGCTGTGGTCATCCTGAAGCCTCTTTGCACAAGTTTGAGGACCCGTCGATATCTTTTCACCACATCTGGGATTGAGGCAACTGAAAAGAAAACAATGAGAATAAATCACCAACGACTGTTGTGTCTTTTGGGCTGTTATAGTTGCAGGGATGGATAACTTGGATGAAAGTGTGTGTAGCTTATCATTTGATTCAGAACATTTATCGTAATTTATAGTAGGTAGTGTGAGGGCAGTCTGCCAATTAAAGCTGATTATTTGTTCTAAATAAATTCTGATAAACACTGACGAATAACTTCACCGTAATAGGTAAGTGCATACATAGTGTATCTCTGTTTGCTTCATTCATAACATACACTATATTGCTAAAAGTATTGGGTCACCCCTTCTAATGAACAGGTTTGACTACTTTAGTAATTTCCATGAGTACAAATCTTAATGTTTAAGCATGTAATGATATTCTAGGGAATTGTGTGCTTCTAATTTTAAAGCAACAGTTTGGACAGGACCCTTTTCTATTCTAACATGACAATGTCTCTGTGTATAAGGCAAGGTTCAAAAAGAAATGATTGATTGAGTCAGTGTGGAAGAACTTGACTGGTCTGCAGAAAGCCAAGTCATGATCCAAGCTGAACACCTCTGCTGTGACTTTAAATGCAGACCTTGAGCCAAAAACTCTTTACCAAACACCAATGACTTGTACATATGGGTACGGTCATTTTAGACACTTCCAGAACTGTTGCAACAGAGATGGGAATACAATTTTTAAATTAATGAATTATGTTTCCATCTTTGTTGCCACAGTTTTGAAAGTGCCTTTTTCTGTTCTAAAGAAGGGGCGTCCCAATACTTTTGTCCATATAGTGTATCTACAAGTCATTGGTGTTTAGTGATGAGTTTTAGGCTCAAGGTCTGAATTTACATTTGCATTGAATCATTTAGCAGACGCTTTTATCCAAAGCGACGTACAAATGAGAACAATAGAAGCAATCAGACCATCGAGAGTGCAGCAGTATACAAGTGCCATGACAAGTCTCAGTTAGTCCAGCACAGTAGACGTAGCTAGTGTTTTTTTTTTGTTTTTTGTTTTTAAACAGACAGACATAATAGGCAAGTGTTAGTATTAGTTGGTCAGGTGCAGGCGAAAAAGATGTGTCTTTAGATGATTTTTGAAAATGGCAAAAGAATCAGCTGTTCGAATTGAGATCGGGAGGTCATTCCACCAGAAATTCATGTCACAGCAGAGGTGTTCAGCTTGGATTAGGACTTGGCTTTCTGCAGACCAGTCAAGTTCTTCCACACTGACTCAATCAATCATTTCTTTTTGAACCTTGTCTTATACACAGAGGCATTGTCATGTTAGAATAGAAAAGGCTCCTGTCTAAACTGTTGCTTTAAAATTAGAAGCACACAATTCCCTACAATATCATTATATGCTTAAACATTAAGATTTGTACTCATGGAAATGACTAAAGTAGTCAAACCTGTTCATTAGAAGGGGGTGACCCAATACTTTTGGCAATATAGTGTATGTAAGAAACCTGTAATAAAAATATAAGCTAGATATGGATCATCACTGATTCAAGAAAAACAAACAGCACAGAATTGTGGAGCACTGGCTCTGGCTGTAACAGAGCAGTTAAGCTTTAAGTGATAGTTCACCCAAAAATGAAAATTATGTCATTAATAACTCGCCCTCATGTCGTTCCAAACCCGTAAGACCTTCATTCATCTTAGGAAAACAAATTAAGATATTTTTGATTAAATCTGAGAGCTTTCTGACCCTCCATAGACAGCAAGGATCCTAACACGATCAAGGCACAGAAACATAGTACATTTATGCATTTAGCAGACACTTTTATCCAAAGCAACTTACATTGCATTCAAGTTACAGTTTTTTTTACATTTTATCAGCTCTTGCTTTCCCTGGGAATCGAACCCATGATCTTGGCGTTGCTATCGCCATGCTCTACTATTTGAGCTACAGGAAAGCACATAGTAAGGACATTGGTGAAACAGTCCATGTGACATCAGTGGTTGACCGTGGTAGGACCAGTGGATGATCAGAAAGCTCTCGGATTTTATCAAAAATATCTTAATTGGTGTCTAACGAAGATCTTACGGGTTTGGAACAACATGAGGGCGAGTAATTAATGGCAGAATTTAAATTTTTGGGTGAACTATCACTTTAGTGTTATGTCATTTAAAAGAGAGATGATAAGAGTGGTGTTGGGGGATAGTGTACATAATGCCTCAAATCCAATAAAAAACACTTAGCTAAAAATAATAACCTAAAAACGTAATACCTAAATAAATACAGCATGTTTTAAGCCTACCATACCTCGCTCTCCTTTTCTGCCTGATTTCTTCATCTTTTTGTTTTCCTTCTTTCTTTTTTTGCTTCTCTTCTTGCCATTCTTCTTTTTCTTCTTTTCCTCATCCGACGAGACAGAGGTAGAGCTGGAGCTGGAGTCATCAGAGCTTGAATCGGTGCTACTATCAGTGCTGGAGTCCAACATCATGGCCTGTGGCTCCTCATCTTCAGTGGCCGTAATCTCCACTTTCCCATCTGTGAAATGATGAAACAAACACAAATAAAGTTTAAAGTGTGACTTCACCCTCTGGGTAGAAAAATAATATGGAAAGGCTGGCAATAATATTTTTAAACATAGCTAAAATATTGTAGTGATACTGGCAGAATTCTTTTGAAGCCCACACAGGTTCTGGAGAGTCATCTGGTCTACCTGTACATACCTTGTTCTTGTGCAGACTTATCTTCAAGTTGCTTCTTGAGCAAGCCATTTTCCTCCTCCAGCTCATCCACACGAGACTGGAGCATCTCAGCCTTCTTTTTCCAGAGAATATGTTGTTTAACAGGCTTGAGACTGTCCATCTTATCAGCTGCAAAATATAGCATGAAAAATTACTAATACATGTCAGAGGGGAAAAAGGTCCAAACCTCGTAAGCACAGAGTCAAAAGCTGTATGCATTATATGACCTTAATTACGTCTCCTGTTAATTATGCTCCCGTGACAAATCGTCCAGCACGAATTTATCAATTTGCGTCTTTTAATTGACTTTGTATATAATTGCGTCACGCGACATATCAGCTTCATGTAAACTTTTTTTTTTTTTTTCATTTATAAACACAACTTACCACTTTTGTTTGTGGAATCTTCTCCTTCTTCGCCCTCAGCGTTTCCCCTCCGTGCCATTGCCCGGGTAAAATGCATGGTACCCAGCAGCGCACTGCTCCCGTTGCCAGGTGAGGGGCGGTAATGCGCTTGATCCAACGATAAAATGTTATGTTTAGGCTGAGAAGAAAAATGAGATAGCGATTTTGGTTAACATGCAAGTAATAACGACCGCTCTCTAAAAAATAAAAAAAGAACAATATTTCCAGTGGAGTTAACTCTTACCATTCTAGACCGCCAATTTTTTTCCCCCAGAGCAGTACGAGTTGGCCAATCCGATTGTAGAAGTGCTCGGTCACGTGTTAACTCTGCCAACACTCAGCCATGGTAGGTGTGTCTGATAACATATTTAGCCAATAAAAAGAAAGTGCGCCAGTTTTTAATTTTTGGGTTGTCTTGGTCGTTAAATTGACAAACAGACACAGTTTGTGTCTGTTTGTTTGCTTGATCTGCCGGCTCTATGGATTCACTGGAGAGAAAACTTTTGACTAAAGTTTATGTTAGAGAAACTAAAAAATCATCTTTAAAATTAATCAAATGGTTGCAAATGATTGGCTTGTTAAAACGCAAAATTAAATGCAAAAACTGCGGGCATAAAATGAACATGGTTCCCTCCCAGACCAAGGACTGTTACATCTGGTAAGAATAAATTCTTGAAAACTATAGGTTTAAATTTTGTTTTGCAATAGGTAGTTAACCTTGTAGATAGGGTTTCCTCCTTAGCAAACATTAGTAAGTTATATTAGTAGAATGCCGCTATTCCTCTTGTAGGTGGGAATTACATTAATAATTGCTAAAAGTCTTAAATTATTATTATTTTTTATCAATTTAAGGTCATAGAAACTTTTAAATATAAATTGTATGAAAAAATCTTAGTAATTATTTGAAATGGTATTTTGGGGAAGGAAAAGCTAGAATCGCTATATGGCTTAATGTGTTAAACTTAAAAAAAAATAATAATAATAAAAAAGTATCAAAGTTCAAAAAGCTATTATTTAAATAAATGTTCTACTGGTGAGTGGTTTCCGAGCAGTTGGTAATGATACAGCACACAGTGATTGCTTTTGATCTACGGTTAATGAATAATGACAATGTATACAGTACTTGCAGTGTTCATATTGTAATTTATTGTAGATCTTTGTAAGAGAGCAATTTCTTATCATGATTTTACTTCCATTTTTAGCCAGCAGCTGGAAGTAGTAAAAACACAGATATTTCAAAATAAGAGTTTTTATAACATGGGCTGCCCATCATAACAAATAAATACTACAGATTTAATTTTATTTTTTTAAACACATTAAGTATATAGATATTACTATGAGCACAATAATCAATTTATAGTTTTTCTTTACACACCTGTATTTCATATATATATATATACATTAATTAAATATCCAACTTACTGTGTGTGTGTGTGTGTGTGTGTGTGTGGGGGCGTGTTTTGCTATACTTGTGAGGACCAGATGTCCCCACAAGGATAGTAAAACTTGACATTTTTGACTTGTGAGGACATTTGGCCTTAAACCTTTTGTCTGACCTAACCAAATAAAAAATAAATAAATAAAATAAAACCTATCTACAGAAAAGCAATAAAAACTGCTAGATCTGATTACTTTTCGTCTCTTCTAGAAGAAAACAAACATAACCCCCAGTATTTATTCAATACAGTGACTAAATTAACGAAAAATAAAGCATCAACAGGTGTTGGCATTTCCCAAGAGCATAGCAGTAATGACTTTATGAACTACTTTACTTCCAAGATCGATACTATCAGAGATAAAATTGTATCCTTGCAGCCGTCAGCTACAGTATCGCATCAGATAGCACACTATAGATCACCTGAGGAACAATTCCATTCATTCTCTACTGTAGGAGAGGAAGAATTGTATAAACTTGTTAAATCATCTAAACCAACAACATGTATGTTAGACCCGATTCCATCTAAACTACTAAAAGAGCTGCTTCCAGAAGTCATAGATCCTCTTTTGGCTATTATTAATTCATCATTGTCATTAGGATATGTCCCCAAAACCTTCAAATTGGCTGTTATTAACCCTCTCATTAAAAAAACACAACTTGACCCCAAAGATCTAGTTAATTACAGACCGATCTCAAATCTCCCTTTTCTGTCAAAGATACTAGAAAAGGTAGTATCCTCACAATTATATTCTTTCTTAGAGAAAAATGGTATCTGTGAGGAATTCCAGTCAGGATTTAGATCGTATCATAGTACTGAGACTGCTCTCATTAGAGTTACAAATGACCTGCTTCTATCATCTGATCGTGGTTGTATCTCTTTATTAGTTCTACTGGATCTTAGCGCTGCGTTCGACACTATCGACCACAACATTCTTTTGAATAGACTACAAATCTTTGTTGGCATTAGTGGAAGCGCCTTAGCATGGTTCAAATCATACTTATCTGACCGCCATCAGTTCATAGCAGTGACTGAAGAGCTATCATATCGATCACAAGTACAGTATGGAGTACCTCAAGGCTCAGTACTAGGGCCGTTACTTTTCACGCTTTACATGTTACCCTTGGGAGATATTATCAGGAGACATGGTGTTAGCTTTCACTGTTATGCTGATGATACTCAGCTCTATATTTCTTTGTGGCCCGGTGAACCACACCAAATTGAGAAACTAACAGAATGCATAGTCTATATAAAAAACTGGATGATGAAAAAATTTTTACTGCTAAATTCTGAAAAAACAGAGGTGTTAATTATCGGACCTAAAAACCCCACATGTAACAACCTAGAACATTATCTAACACTTGATGGCTGCTCTGTCAATTCTTCTTCATCAGTTAGGAACCTAGGTGTGCTGTTCGATAGCAATCTTTCATTTGAAAGCCATGTTTCTAGCATCTGTAAAACTGTGTTTTTCCATCTCAAAAATATCTAAATTGCGACCTATGCTCTCAACGTCAAATGCAGAAATGTTAATTCATGCATTTATGACCTCAAAGTTAGACTATTGTAATGCTTTATTGGGTGGTTGTTCTGCACGCTTGATCAACAAACTACAGTCGGTCCAAAATGCAGCAGCTAGAGTCCTTACTAGAACCAGGAAATATGACCATATTAGCCCGGTTCTGTCAACACTGCACTGGCTCCCTATTAAACATCGTATAGATTTTAAAATCTTGTTAATTATAAAGCCCTGAATGGTTTAGCTGCTCAGTACTTGAGGGAGCTCTTATCATATTATAGTCCTCCACGTCCGCTGCGTTCTCTAAACTCTGGCCATTTGATAATACCTAGAATATCAAAATCGACTGCGGGCGGCAGAGCCTTTTCCTATTTAGCACCCAAACTCTGGAACAATCTACCTAACACTGTTCGGGAGGCAGACACACTCTGTCAGTTTAAATCTAGATTAAAGACCCATCTCTTTAGCCTGGTTTACACATAACACATAACACACTAATATGCTTCTATTATTCAAATCTGTTAAAGGCTGCATTAGTTAGATCAACCGGAACCGGGAACACTCCCCATAACACACGATGTACTCGTTACATCATAAGTAGAAAGGCATCTATGCTAATATTATTCTGTTTCTCAGTCCGTATCCGATCAGATGGTGGATCAGCACCAAGAGATTATGTCTACAGCCCTGATCGTCAGCGGAGAGCCCCTAAGACATAAATTTAAATTATAATAAACAAACAAATATACATTATAAAAGTACACCGAGAAACAATAAATGCATTAAACTCTACATTACAATTATAGCAAATGAATAAATCATGTAAATGAAAAATTTCAAATAATGAATAAAACACAAATATAACAAATACATTAAAAATAAATTAAAATGCCCCATCGGGACAAGACCACGGGAATCAGATAAGCCCTATACACAGTCTGACATGGCTGCGGTTGGAATTGAAGGTTTTTTTCCCAAGGTTTTTTTCTCCATTCTGTCTCAGAGGGAGTTTTGGTTCCTTGCCGCTGTCGCCTCTGGCTTGCTCAGTTGGAGACACTTAATTTCTAGCGATTATCGCCGATTTGATTGCACCGATACTATTTAAACTAAACTGAGCTAGACAATGACATCTTCGAATTCAATAATGAAATGCCTTTAACTGAAAATTGAGAAAATTGAGTGTTTAATCTTATCATTATACATTACTGACTCTATCCTCCAATTTGATACTGTTAAGTGCTTTGACACAATCCGGGGGGGGTGTTACGTTTTTTTTTTTCAGACATAAAAACATTATATTCAGGGTCTAGACTTTGACATGTTAATAATACTGTACACCCACAACAATAGGTGCCGCCAAAAACGCATAAAATGAGTGTGCCATGAAATATGTAATGTACTGTGTGTTGTAAAGATCGCGAGTGAAAACAAAAGAAGAAGAAAAGCTTACAGCGGCACGAGTCGTGACTGTCATGTTAGCTTCCTTTGTAAGTGATTTTAAAACAGAAGACTTCACTTCTACTGTTAATAAAATTTTGGTAGGCTACTATGAGATGGATAGCCTAAATGTTATATAATTCAGATGGGCTACCTGTTATTTTTATGGTATATCAAAAAGTGTATATTTTTAAATGTCCAATAACGTATTTACCATATTTTCAAAACAAAATTAAAATTGGAAAAATATGCAATATAAAAGTACTTTAAGGAAAAAAAGTGTTTTACAGAGAGAAAAAAAAAAAATCAAGATTTGGTTTTCAAAAAGCCTTTTTCCAAAAGGTACATCTGGAAAAAGGGGGGTCGTCTTATATTCGGGTCAATACGGTACTTTCAGAAGGCCAAATAAAGTGCTTTCGCTTTCGCCTAGAAACACACAGCGTCTCCCTGACATGACTGCCTGCATCAACACTTTGTATATAAGGTTTGATTTTATTTGTATTAATATTTATTATACAATATAAACTTTATATTTAAATCGTTACAGACGTGACACAGCACTGAAGCGTCATGACTTCCTAAATATATCGCTTATAAATTTACAAGGCAGTGCTGTCATAACAAGTGAGTGTATTTATTTCTCATGTCTTTGATCCCTCATTTGAAAGCATGAAATATGGTTGACTGAAAATGTTACTTTACAATCTGTGCAAACCTCATATGTGGTGAATAAACAAAGCAATTTTCTTAACATTTCCAGGACAGCACATCAATACAATAAAATACAGACCTTAAAGGACAACTTTGAAAGGGTTTTGTTATTTTGGTAAAAACTTTATTTTTTCATGGCAAGGTTGACATTTGCATGGAATTGCTCATCTGTATTTTACTACATTATTACTTGATGCAATCTGCGTAAAAATAGCTGGCGGTCAGTGGAGCAAAGCTTGGTTTTGCCCTCCAGGTGGGCGTTCCTATAAGGGTGTGACGTCACGTGAAAAATATCAATACTGCTGGTTTTATACATTATGCAGAAAGTCAATGTGCAATATGATCATCTAGTTACTTTGTTTATCAGGACTTCAAGACTAAATGAGCAGACCGATCAGCGTTTAACATCAAAGTACCGCGAGACGGCTCCACATGCTTTCGAATCTCTCTCGCGATACTTTGATGTTAAATGCCGATCGGTCTGCGCACTCCTGCTTCAAATCAAACACACCTCATCTTCAAGTCGAACTGAGAAAGGGACTTTGGTCAAAAACACTCTAAGAGATTGCAATTTCTCTCAATTGTAAGTGGTTTTTCTTAATTTTTACAGTACCGAAGAACCGATTACTTCAGAGCTTATCAATACTACAATCTTTAGTAATTTAGCCCCAGGGTTTGTTTAATATAAACGGGTTCAGGCACCATCCCTATTTGTATCTGGTTCGAACCTCGGCGCTGTTTCCTTTACATTATATTACATCATAATTTGTTAGCAGTTTTTTTAAATCGTAATTTATATATTGGACTCAAAAATTAACTTTGGCCATGAAATAACAGTCTTAGGACTGAGGCAGAGTTAAAATAAACAGATTATAGATTTAATTTGTGAATTTGTTTTATTTGACTTATTTTAGTGCCAGTACACCGACACAAATGAATGACATTGACAATGACCATTATTTATATAAAATATAATAACACAAAGAATCAGTTGAAGAAGCAGATGTGAAACCAGCAGCTGTAATGGAACATAACACTTTGGAAGGTGTTATTTATTTTTATGACCACTAGTTGGCCACAGCATGATCAGTTTTAAAAAGCTTCGAATAATGAACCATTTTTCGATACAATTGTGTTGAAAGCTTCGCTGGTTCGGAACGCTTCACTTCGCCATCACTACAGCTGACACTTAATATAAAATGCATAAGAAAGGACAATATCCTCATTTATATCATGAACCAAAATGATACACAAGAATAAAACTATTTGAGATTGTTCTTTGGGGAGGAACTCCATCTTTGAGTTGATCTCAATCTCAGTTGAATCTGCTGGTTTTAAAGATGAAGATGAACTTTATTCACTGTGAAATCTTTATATAGTGTTTCTTTGTCATGTCACTTGTAATGTCTGGTTAGGACAGATTTATCCAGATTATATCTTATTGTTTGATGCATTATTGTGTCACATTTGGTGAGGAACGCTCATCAGTCCTGAAAGCACTGGATCTGAAGATGATCTACTTACTGTGATAGTGTTTTGTATGACTGTGTAGACCAGATGAACGATTGAAACTCTTCCCACATGCAGTGCAGTGATACGGTTTCTCTCCAGTGTGAATCCTCTCGTGTCTTTTCAGGATTCCTGACTGACTGAATCTCTTGTTACAGTGTGAACACTTATAAGGTTTCTCTCCAGTGTGAATCCTCTGGTGCAGTTTTAAACAGCTCGCTGAAGTAAAAGTCTTCTCACACTCAAAGCACATGTACTCACTCACACCAGTATGTATTGTCTTGTGTTCTTTTAAACTTTTTAAATATGAAAAACTCTTTCCACACAAATAACACAGATGTGGCTTCTCCTTTGTATGAACTTCCAGGTGTGTCTTCAGGTATGAAGCCCACAAAAACATTTTGCCGCATTGATCACATGTGTACAGCTTCTCTCTAGTGTGGATGTTCATGTGTTTCTTAAGGTCTGCAGATTGTGTGAAGCTCTTCCCGCACTGATCACATGTGAACGGTTTCTCTCCAGTATGAACTCTCATGTGACGCTCAAGGTTATATTTGTTTGTCAAACTCTGTCCACACTGAGTGCAGGTGAAAGATTTCTTGGCGCTTTTCTTTAAATCTTTCGGTCTGGTTTGAGAGCAACTCAAAGGTTTATCTTCAGTCGTCACATGATTTTTCTCCTCAACTTCACTCAGCTCTTCTTTCTCCTTGTTTTCTTCAATCAACTCTGAAATAAAAGTAAAAATGGTTCATTTTCAGTAACTCTCAGTAACCCTGTTGAACCCTGATGTAACAGTGAAAAGTGGTCATTTTGATGCAGTTTTTTAAATAAATTATTTGTCTCTGAAACTTTCCATGAATCAGGTACACTGATCTTCAGAGGAGCTTCACTGAACATGAATGTCTGTGTGGAAGAACCAGGGGCATCATTTATAAAGCGTGCGTACGCTCATATTTGTAAAAAATGTCTTTGACGTGGAAAAATGCTAAGCATCTCGTCAGGGTCTGAGCAGATGTACGCACATTTTTTGTCTGAGTACTGCAGGTTTTTGAAACTGTAAGCTGTTCTTCTAAATTAAAGAATTTGGATAATGATTGGCGATCTTTTACATGTTGATGACACTAATTAGGAGTCGTTTATAAGCACAGAGCTGAAACCATTCAGTTGGGCAAAAGTTCAAGATCATTTGCGATTCACAGATTTCACATCTGAAAGAGATGCATACGTTCATTTTATAAATCACCCGTACACATATTTGAGAGATGATCGTAAGATCAATTTTAAGATGGTTTCTGCGCAACATTTTTTAAATGAGGCCCAGATCTGCCAAAAACAACAATAAATCAGTCAGTTTTTTTTAAATTAATTTATACA
This sequence comes from Acrossocheilus fasciatus, assembly GCA_036784905.1. Lineage (NCBI taxonomy): Eukaryota > Metazoa > Chordata > Actinopteri > Cypriniformes > Cyprinidae > Acrossocheilus > Acrossocheilus fasciatus. Next base: position 48,683,158 of record CM071940.1, read on the forward strand.
TTTAAGCAGTTATGTAAGTGAAGCATATGTTCTCCAAATTCTATATATGAAGATACCAGATTCTTACAAATATAAAGTGTTGTCTATTTGTAAATCTTTACATTACTATTAAAAGAAAAGGCATCAACACAAAAAGCATTTAAAATGTTCATTCAGTAACACTGCACTCACATTCTATGCAAATGTTTTCTGTCTTTCTATTGTTAACATCACTAACCATATTTTATTTTTCATTCTGCCTTAGTATTAACATATTACAAGATATCTGTCTAGAAATATAGAAAAGAATACAATGCAAATTCTTCCAAATATAAATAACAGTAAGAATGAAAAAATAAAGCATAAACACAGACATTTGATGACACCCATCTTCGTTAACAATTATAGTCAAATAACTGCACTATATCTAAATATATAGTTTGAGTTTCTAACAACTACATTCATAGCAATTAAAGTAATTAAATTATTAACCTGTTATAGTTTTATATGTGCAGTAACTGACAGTGATCATAAAATCTCCTTTAAACAGAAAGTGTACCACAAAGCAAAAATGTAATATTTCCAGTGTATATTATAAATCTCTTCATATTTTTGTCGAGATTTAAAATATCCCACGTGGCATACAGGCTAATTAGGCTATACGAATTACTTAGGAGTAATGTTATCTGTTCTTAATTTTAACCGCGTAAAGTAATTAAAACAAATTTGATCTGCGAAAGATAAACCTCAAAAGAGAAATAACATTATAAAAAAATAGCAGCAGCAAAACGTGAATTCGGTTCGCATTCATTCCTCTCACAGATCACAAGACATTCAGTAACAGCAACATTATCACTCCAAACATCAAAACAATCATTTACACGAATACAAAAACACTAAATTGAGTTTATAAATAGATGGTATGGACTCTATTTAAGTAATAGCATAATTCTTAACCTTGGACCTTATTCTTGAAACACAAAATGACCAATAAAAAGGTGTCAATCACCAAAATTTTTGGTAATTGGTTTTTGAACTACTGTAATACGATCAAATATAACCTGTCTGACTTTGTCTGGGAGCAGGTGCTACAAAATTTTGGTGCTTGACACCTTTTTATTGGTTATTTTGTGTTTCAAGAATAAGGTCCAAGGTTAAGAATTATGCTGTTACTTAAATATAAAATGTTTTCTCTATTTAACAACATGATCACATCTCTGGGCTCATGAAAAATAATCACGTTGTTTGTATTCACCAGAACTGATTTACTGAAGTCAAAACACAGACAGTATTGGCGTTAGTGCGAACACTTGCTGTGAGGCGGGAGCGACGAGCCGCAGAGGATTCCGCAGCCTTTATGTTCACGATATCTGATTTACTTAACGTATACTGCGTGAGGGGGGCTGTGATTGGACGATGACAGGTGTCGGTGATAATTCTCAAGTGATCAGCACTGCTGTTGTTGTATCAGTCAGTGGTTAGATCAGCGTAGCAGTCAAAAAAACAAGACAAATCAATTAACCCCAAAATACGGGACGTCCCGGCTAATACGTGACGATTGGCAACCCTAGGTGTATTCATAGGCGATAACTATAAACTGTGAGTGTGGCTTGTGCAGGGAATGCGCGCTCACCGAGATGGAATGCTCGTTCAGAATATGAGTCTCACTCTTCTCCGCTCGCTGACCGCCTTCTATGAAGGCAGCTCCGCTCTCCCGTTTCTCCTCTCTCAGCAAAGCTCGGAATGAAACAGCAGAGCCACAGAGCTTCCCGCAGCGCTCTGATCCGCCGGTGTTCACACGTGAGAATCGGAGCACCTCATTCATTGAGCGACTCTATCCTCTTTGGCGGATTGGAGTGGAAAGCTGTGTGTGTGTCACTGAAGCTGCGCTCACACAGGTAGCCTGCTTTCAGCCGGACTCCGTCCTGATTCGCTCACGGTCCTTTATGTAGCAGGCTTTGCCTCCCCCGGCAAAAAAATCGCTTCACTCTGTAAAATTGTTTCACTCTGCACACAGTGCTGTGATATGCCAGTGTGTTTACACTAAGGGTTAGCGCCTCTTCAATGAAGGTGGCCCCGCCTCCCTTGCTCGTGTGTTTCTCCCCTCCCAATTATCTTGGAGAAGAGACAGCAAGCTCGAAGGTTTGAGCGATCAAGCTAGAGTGAATTTATGCCGGCGCAACCCCGCATTTCACTCTCCACTCAGCTCTTTGATCTGCCTGCTTCGCTCACGGCTCGCCTTCTTCAATGAAGGCTGCTCCTTCCCTTGTCTGCTACGAGCGGATCTGAGAGGATGTGCGCAGCACTTTTGATCTGCCAGTGTTTTTACACATAATGATAATCAATATCCTTCTTCTAATGAGCAGTTTGATCTTTTTAGGCAGATCGACAAAAAAAGGCTGTCTCTATGATTATAACTGAGGGACTGGGGACTGGTTCTTCTCTGGACCTGAAAGACCATACTTTCACATCCAGATAGCCCCCCATCACATACGATTCTTGAGATTCGCTTTCAAGGGAGTGGCTTGTCAGTACATGGTCCTTCCTTGGACTGTCTCTGGCCCCCTGCACTTTTACAAAGTGCAAGGACGTGGCTCTATCCCCTCTAAAACAGATGGGAATCCGCATTCTCAACTACCTCGACAACTAGCTCGTTCGGGCCCAGTCGGAGGTGGAGCTATTATTGCACAGAACCCTCCTCCTCAGCCACCTAGAGTGCCTGGGACTCAGGCTGAATTTCGCCAAGAGCACGCTGTCCACCAGCCAGCGAATATCATTCCTGGGAACAGTTCTCGACTCGGCTAAAATGAGAGATCGTGCCAGATCGTGTTCTGACCATGCGAAAACTCACGGCCTCCTTCAAGATCAGTGCCGCTCGCCCTTTCAAAAGGTTTCAGAGGATGGTTCAGATGGTTCAGAGGATTTGGGAGATCGTTGGCAAGGCCGAAGTAGACCTCTTCGCCTCAGAAGACAACTCTCACTGCCCAACTTATAATTTGAAGGTCAGAGATGCGTTGGCCCACGATTGGCCCAACCTCCTCCTTTATGCTTTCCCCCCGATCGCCCTGATCTCGCAGGTTATCAGGCGAATCAAGGAACGAGGACACAAGGTTCTTTGGTGTCCCCCCTGTGGAAGAACCAACCTTGGTTGTCAGAGCTGACTCAGCTGCTCGTAGCAGCCCCATGGCCCATTCACCCGAGACGGGACCTCATCTCTCAAGCGAACGGGACAATATGGCACCTTCGGCCCGATCTGTGGGCCCTGCACCTTTGGCTGCTTGACGGAAGCCTGCGAGCTTCCCAGAGAGCGTGTTAAACACCAATTCTGAGGCTAGAGCGCCGTCTACAAGATGCCTCTATGCCCTTAGGTGGTCTGTGTTCTCCACTTGGTGCCTAGACCGCGGTAAAACCCGTCTAACTCTGACTTATCGGTGGTTCTGTCCTTCCTGCAAGAGCTGCTGGATAAGAGACGTTCCCTGTCCACACTCAAGGTGTACGTAGCAGCTATAGCGGCCTCCCACGCCCCTATAGCAGGCCAATCGATGGGCTGGACGCACCGGCCTTACAGGCCAGAGTCTTCTCCGCTTAAATGGGCACACTTTACGTGTGGGAACAATACTGACGAAGAGTCCTTGACCGCACCAAGCTCTCTGGTTGGTTGCTTGCATGGTTTCTGTCCTGGGAGTACCGAATATGTAAGAGTCATCATGGAACGACCACCCAGGCCGGGCGTAACCTCTATGAGTTTAGCCCGTTTTAACCTTGGAATATACTATTATACTTCCCTATGGGCATTCCTATGGCGAAACAGCCGCTTATATAGCCAGATGGCTCTGCCCATTCTGGCGGGCTTCGTCGCCATAGGCTCGTGCAGCTGCACCCATTGGTTCGTTTTTTTACTCACTGCACAAACCAATAGTCTTCAAGTTTCACTGCGTGATTGAATAAGGCTTCAGTTCAGGAGAAAAAAGGCTTTTCTCAAATGTGTCTTTATCAAGACGCAGTACTCGTTCTGTATCTCAGGGAAACGAGGTTACGAAAGTAACCGAGTACATTTTCCTGAATTGTTCTCCATCAGAGTCATAAGAAACTCTACCTCACTGATCTGCTCAGAGATTTTCAGTTCAACGCTCTGCTCTTCTCTAAGATCAGTAATCAAATGGATGACATGAGTAATGATTATCTACCCAGAATTTGCACTGGAGATGAGTGGAGAGTATTTATCAATGTCTCCACCTTTATTTCCCCAAATCATGATCAAAATAACAGAATGCAAAGCTCTGATATGGACTGTGTCTGTTCCCCGAACTAGCAAATCACTGATTCTTGAGAAGTGGGACAAAACAGTGTGCAATATTGGAAAAATAAAACCTTGTACTCAGACAAATGAAACTACATTTATGTGTCTCATTTCATTCATTCATTTATAAATCTTACATATATTAATGTGCAATTGAACTATGCTTTGATTCAACATCCCAACTTTCCTCTTTTATCAAAATGTGCTGTTTACCTTGGACTGGGTAATGTAAATTTAACTTTATCTTTAACAGAAATCAAAGTGTTTTAAACATTTCAAAACACATCCTCATGTTAGCAGACAGATTACATTTTCACATGTGACCAACAATTCTTAAAAAAATAAAATAAAATATCATAATCATATATTATCAAAATATTCATCTGACGGAGGTGCCAGACCTGACAGAGTTCACACATCTTATGGTGGTGACGAAAACCTGAATTTGTAGTCATTTGAACTATCACTGAATCAATCAATTACTGTATGAAAACAAATACAACAAACAGTGAATGTTATTGTTTATACAGCTTTTATTCAAAATTCACATTTAAGTATTTTGATATAGCATTGGAAAACAAATGATCTATTTTCTCTCATCTTAGAACAGTATGTCTGCTGTGCATCTGCTATGGTAACATAGTAACGTTTAAAAACAGCTATATGAACAAAAAAACAATTAGTTGTTACCTCTATTTACATTCCATTACCTCCATTTTCTATTACGTCCATTTACATTCACCAGGATCTTAACATTCAAATCTTAAATGATCCAAAAATGATCAGAACACATATGATACCCCTAAACCACAAAAATATTATGAATTCACATTGAATGTCAACTCCGTCATTGTCCCATCACCACCGTCAGACAGAAAGTCTGATGGTGGTGACATCTGACTGTGTTGACAAATTTGGCATTTCTTTCACAAAACAAATGGAGTTAATCTAATCTAGCCATTTTGTTTTTCTCTGGTGATGCTAGATACTAATAGAATATGCTTAAGGAGAATAAAATGATCTAAACATTTCAAATAATTTCCTCTGAGATTGGAAGATGGTGTTGACATATCATGGTTGTGACCAGGAAATATTAACATTAGGATTTAAAATATATAAAACTATCAAACTTAGAGCCTGTCTGACACTGATGTACTCTGCAGAGATGAATGTGGCAAGGGGGTCCTTTAGAGTAACAGCTGCCCCTGATATTCCCTGATTTTATTACATTTTAATGAATGTCAGATGGTGTTGACAAAAAGTGGGGACACAATTTTGAAACCTTACAGAACATGTCCTTGGGGAAAACAAAAGCAAAAAAAACTTGCTCTGATACGAGATATTACTAAGTCTTGCTTTTAATAAAACAAGCTCTTTTTATCATTAAAAAACATTTTCATCCATTTTATTGCATATGAATGATTGAATTGTGTCTGTGTTGTTTCAAGGGGAAAAGCATGAAGTTTATGAATTCCATTTTACAGATTAGATACTCAAGACTTTATATATTATTTCAGCATCATGAAAAACTAAACAGTTATTCAAACTGGGAATAAATAACATAAGGAAAGACAGCGCTCCATGACTTCAGTGTAAAAATGTGAGTTCTGCACTTTCACATAACTCTCTTTATAAATACTGAAGCTGTCTACATTGCACAATCAATCTTTTTTCTGCAGTTTGTTGTTTATGCTGATGAGAGAATTTGTGAATTCAGTCAATGAACATGCACACCAAACAACTCCGGAGATCTCCGCAGTGATGAATCAAAACGCCTCTGATTGGATATTGCATTCATGAGCTCAAGAGAAACGTGTGATTGGTTATAATGCACAACACTGCAGACCGCAGAAATAAGAAAACACTTAAAAAGAAATTGGACGTAATGTAATATAATAAATCTACTATAAATAAAAATGCGCAGAGATCTTGATTGCTGCGAAGCATGTCAACGGCGGATTTTACTTCTTTTTAATGTTTAATGGCGGTTGGCATCCAGTGTAATTGGTGCATCTGCTCCAGAGTGTGGATCAGATAATAGGTTTACAGACTAATTCACCCAATTCCCACCTTCCCCCCTCCTCCCCCAAGCATACAAATCCACACACTCCACCCTTTTTCTACTATATAATAACAGTATTAATAATAATTTTAACCTTCCTCAATACTCCTAGAACTCTTCATACTCTATTAAAAAACCCTGTACCCCTTAAAAAGCCATAAGAATTCTAGTCTGTTCCCTATGTTGAGTGCTCAATAGCCCTTTTAATGTCATGTTCTGAACCTCTTAATTTATTCCTCATCAACACTCTTTGAGCTCCGCTGCCAAGTCATTGGTTCATTTTCAATTCACTGCACGAACCAATGGCCGTGCAGTTACACTGTGTTATTGAAAAAAGCTTCAGTCCTCTGAGAAAAATTAGTTTTCCCCATAGCGTCTTAGCAGACGCAGTACGAGTGATGTATCGACAGGGAACTTTATCCACTGTGAAAACTTTAGATAGTGTTTCTTTGTCATGTCACTTGTAATGACTGGTTTGAACAGATTTATCCCACTGATATTTTATTGCTTGATGCATTATTGTTTCACATTTGGTGAGGAGTCAGCATCAGATCTGAAATTGCTGGATCTGAAGATGATCTACTTAAGGCTTATCCACACAAAGCCAACTCTTTCCCTGTCCAAAGGTTTTTTTATTTTCCTCATTCTTCCGTAAACATATCTGCGTACACACGAAACCACTGGAACTGACTCAAAACAATGCCAGACCAGTATGTGTAATTCTGAGATACACTAAAAATAAAGAAGACTTGGAGCATGCGCATAAACCTTGCACGCTGTATACAAACCCAACACAGCAACAAGAAAAGCTAGTAAAGTTAGTGAAGCTAATAGGCTTCTGCAGCACGAACACAAGCATGTACTCTGCCTTTGTTATTGTTGATGCTGTTATGTGACGTAGCAGTGTTTGTCTGGGGTAGAGACGTGGAGTGATGACATCATCGTTTACAAAATATATGGATTGGTTGTACAAAGGTGTCGTTTTCAGATTTATCCACTCTGGGACCCGGTTTAAAAAAATAGCAGTTTCAGGCTCCCAAAACGCTGGCTCCGTCTGGACGAAATGCTGATATGATATGAAAAGTTTTACGTATACAGCTAAATGCTTCTCCTTGTGTATGAGGCCTTACTATGCTTGTTTTTTGTATGACTGTGTCGAGCAGATGATTGAATGAAACGCTTCCCACGTGCAGTGCAGTGATATGGTTATTCTCCAGTGTGGATCCTCTCGTGTCTTTTCAGATTTGATGACACACTGAATCTCTTGTCGCAGTGTGAACACTTATAAGGTTTATCTCCAGTGTGGATCCTCTCATGTGTTTTCAGATGTGATGAATGATTGAATCTCTTGACACAGTGAGAACATTTATAAGGTTTATCTCCAGTGTGGATCCTCTCATGTGTTTTCAGGTCTCCTGACTGAATAAATCTCATGTCACAGTGAGAACACTTATAAAGTTTCTCTCCAGTGTGGATCCTCTCGTGTGTTTTCAGATTTGGATACTGATTGAATCTCTCATCACAGTGAGAACACTTATAAGGTTTCTCTCCAGTGTGGATTCTCTCATGTGTTTTCAGATGTGATGAGTAATTGAATCTCTTGTCACAGTGAGAACACTTATAAGGTTTCTCTCCAGTGTGGATCCTCTCATGTGTTTTCAGGTCTCCTGACTGAAAAAATCTCTTGTCACAGTGTGAACACGTATAAGGTTTTTCTCCAGTGTGAATCATCTCATGCCGTTTTAAACACTTTGCTGAAGTAAAAGTCCTCCCACAATCAAAGCACATGTACTCTCTCACAGCAATATGCATTTTCTGATGTTCTTTCAACTTTTGTAGACAAAAAAAACTGTTACCACACAAATTACATGAATACAGCTTCTCCTTTGTATGAACTGTCAGGTGTTCTGTCAGGTCTGAAGCCCACAAAAATGTTTCATCACATTGATCACATGTGCACAGCTTCTCTCCAGTATGAACTCTCATGTGACGCACCAGACTTGTTTTGCGTGTCAGACTCTTTCCACACTGGGTGCAGATGAAAGATTTCTTGGCTCCTCTGTTCATTAAACCTTTCTGTTTGGTTTGAGAGCAACTCAAATGTTTTTCTACAGTTTTGACATTTTTCTCCTCAACTTCACTTGATTCTTCATTCTCCACTTTTTCTTCAGTCAACTCTGAAATTAAATAAAAAATGGTTCATTTTCAGTAACTTGTAAAAAGCTGAGAAATGTGAACATAAAAGTTATCCCTGATGTAACTGCAGGGCTCCAGACTAACATTTGAGAGCAGTGCCACTAAATTCTACAGATGGTGACACCAGAAGTAGATTTGGTAGCGCTGGGTAGAGGCCTGCACGGGCCTCAAATATAGGTCCTAGCCTTATCAGAATTCTTGGCCCCACCCCAACATGACCCTGCCTTTTTCCCCCCTTCTCCCAAAACAGCTTAAATACTACTGTTTCAGATAATGAATTAGTTCCCTTTTGATACTTCACTCGTACTGCGTCTTGTAAAGACGCATATGGGGAAAACTCCTTTTTCTCCAATAACTGAACCCTTTTTTAATAACGCAGTGTTACTGCATGGCCATTGGTTCGTGCAGTGCTAAAAAAGACGAACCAATGGCTCAGCAGCGGTGCTGCACTGGACTCACCAGTGTCCCCCACTGACCTGTTCAGACCCGCTGTGAAAGGGTTTGCAGAGCACTTCACTGTGGCACAGAAGTAGTCCCAGGCAATGCGACACTTCCTGCGAAAGTGCTCCTGCTCTGCAGCTGGCTTGAGTCACCCCAGATCTGCGCCAACTCCCCAGCTCGCTAAGACTGCGCCACTGGCTGCCCAGCCAGAGCCCAAACCTGCGCCTCGAGACAGATCTCGTTCGGCTAGACGCCGCTTACCTCCTAAGCGCAAAGAACCCTAGCCCAAGATAGCGCTGGACCCGGTGCCCAAAGCATCATCCTGATTGACGGGACAGGAAGAGGAGGGGGCCAAATCCCGCGTTTGCCGGATCAACCCCCAAACTGCCTCGGTTGAAACTCCAAGCACCCCGTTTAATACTGGGTGCCGAGGGCGATGTGTTTTTTACAGTCACTGGCCCGTACAAGTGCCCAAACAGCCTACTGCTGTAATAGCGGAAAAAATAAAACAAACATTCTCAAAAGGAGAGCAGATTTCCTCTTCCACAGTATATGAGTGGCACATCCCCGCACGGCGACAAACCACTCAAAGCAATCCAACCCCTTGTCACGCGGGCTGAGGCCTGGCAGGCCATCCCCGGAGTGTCAAATTGGGTTAGGGGGATAATAAAAGGAGGTTACTCACTGTAATTCGCTCAAAGACCCCCGTGCTTCAGCGGCGTAGTCCCCAAAGACACACACGTCTTGCGCTCAGAGGTGATGACTTTGCTGGCAAAAGACGCAGTAGAAACGGTCCCTCCAGCCCAGAGCGAGTTAGGCTTCTATAGCTGTTACTTCCTCGTCCTCGAAAAGGATGGCGGCCGGCGGCCTGCGGCCCATCCTCGATCTCAGGCTCCTGAACCACGCCCTCATGAGACGGCCGTACAGGATGATTACATTGAAACAGATCCTCTCACAAATACGCCCAGGGGACTGCTTCTTTTTGGGGATACTTAATTTCTAGCGATTATTGTCAATTTGATTGCACAGATACTATTCATCTCTCAATACGTTCATATATGTTCATAATACTATTCATCTATGAAATGCCTTTAACAGAAAATTGAGTGTTTAATCTTATTATACATTACTGACACTCTATCCTCCAATTTCATACTGTTAAGTGCTTTGACACAATCAGTACTGTTAAAAGCGCTATATAAATAAAGGTGACTTTTCCCTGGATCCGAAAGATGCCAACTTTCACATCCAGATACCCCCCATCACAGGCCATTCTTGAGATTCACCTTTGAGGGTGTGGCTTATCAATACACGGTCCTGCTCTTTGAACTGTCCCTGGCTCCCTGGACTTTTAAAAAGTGCATGGACGCAGCTCTTTCCCCTCTGAGACGGATGGGAATCCTAATTCCCAACTACCTCGACGACTGGCTCCTTCTGGCCCAGTCCGAGATGGAGCTATTGTCGCACAGCTCCCTCCTCCTCAGCAAGCTCTGGCCATACAGTGCCTCATGGCCTCCTTCGCAACAGGAGCCTCTCGCTCAAATAGTTCCAGAATATTCTGGGTGTCTGCATCTCCACTACTACAGCTGGGCCTGCTTCGTACGCGGCCCCTTCAGCACTGGCTGAAACCGAGGGTTCCATCCGACGCCTGCTAATCAAGGTAAACCGGGCCTGCGTGGCAACCCTGGGCCCTTGGAAATGTCATCAGTGGATGGAACAGGGCGTACCCCTTGGGAATGGTCTGCAGAAGGAAGGTGTTCTCGACAGATGCATCCAACACGGGTTGCGGATCTCTGTGCAAGGGCCGAACGGCTTTCGGCCTATGGTCACAGGAGGAAGTCTCCACATTGACTGTTGACCTCCGATCCCTGTCGCTAAAGACTGCTCTACTACTGGCGTTAGCATCAGTTAAGCGAATGGGTGATTTGCAGGTGCTCTCTGTAAGCCCCACCTGCCTTCAATTTGGGCCTAACTACTCCAAGGTCGTCCTAAAGCCAAGGCATGGTTATGTACCGAAGGTGCTCTCCAAGGTGTACAGAGCACAGGTCATTTCGCTCTCTGCCCTTCCTCCCTCAGACGATGACAAGGAGCTGAATTTACTCTGCCCCGTTAGGGCGCTGAAAATCTACCTGGAGCATTCCGCCCTCTTTAGGCTGTCGGAACAGCTCTTCGTTTGCTCCGGTAACGGCACCAAAGGGCGTCTGGTCACGAAGCAGAGACTTTCAAGGTGGATAGTTAACGCTATTATGCTTGCATTGCCCCATTGGAGTACGAGCACACTCCACAAGCGGCGATGCCTCATCGTGGGCGTGGTCTAGCGGAGTGTCCATCGCAGAAATATGTGCGGCGGCCGGCTGGGCCTCGCCATCCACATTTGCTAGGTTTTGTAACCTGAAAGTCCCTGCCTTATGGCGCTTTTCCACTGTGTGGTACGACTCGGCTCGGCACGGCTCAGTTCGGCTCGGTTTGTGTTTCCACTGCAGTTTAGTACCGCTTTAGAGTGGGCAGGATTATTCACGTGTCATTATAGTTGCACTGCTTCTACTGCCGTGACTCCTGAAAAACGTTTTAATTCCGCATCGCTCCATCACGCTCTCACTTTATCCGCTCCTCGGCTATCAACGAGAGGACAGTCTGTACTTCCTCAACTGACAACGAAACCATTTTTTGGTTGTTAAAAGAAAGGTGCACTCATTCAAAACAGTTGCGTTCGATCCTTCGCAGGCTGTGCTGATTTAAATCTAGCGGGTCAGTTGCGTCTCGTGCCGCGAGTTCAATGACGCAGGCAGTGACGAATTTCTCCGGCCAATCAGTGATCAGCAGAGTTTAAGCGTCACGTTTTGGTAATGATACGGCTTGCTTGGAACCTCGGCCGAGGTGGTACTAAAAAAAGTACCAGGTACCAGGTACTGTACCCAGTGGAAAATCCCCCAAAAGTGAGCCATACTGAACCGTACCTTTCTGCTTGAATGGACGTGAACCTTAACAGGTGGGACCAGCACTGAGCAGAGCTCTGCCGTGACACGCCTGACTTGCCAGTATTGCTAACTTGTGCGCTCTCGGCCCCCCAGGGTGCTGAAGCAGTATAGGTCCCCCTTTGGACGATTAACCAGGCCAGGTGTGACCTCAATGAGTTTGGCCTGCTGCCTCTAGGGCTTCTACTACTTGTCCCCCTGGGCCCTTCAGTGCCCATGGCAAGTTAGATGTTCAGTCGTCCCCCTACTAATGCACATCGTGGTTGTACTGGTTCCCCATATGCGTCTTCACAAGATGCAGTACGAGTGAAGTATCAAAAGGGAACATACTCGGTTACTATCGTAACCTCGGTTCCCTCAGATTCGGGGACAAGTACTGCATTCCTTGCCGTACTATGGCGCTGTACGACTCAGTCGTCGCTTCAGTTGATGTAAATCTGAGGATCCTATGGCAAAGCAGCCGCTTATATAGCCAGATGCCCCACCCCTTCTGGCGGGCTTTGGTGGGAAAAAAAGTGGCATAGGAACCAATGGCCGTGCAGTAGGGCTGTCAAAAAGAAATTCGTATTTCGAATATTCGTCGAATTTAAAATAAAAATCCACATTCGAATGCAAAAATGCTGCTTTCAAATTTTAGATGTGCTTCAGGCAGCCTTATCAGTGGTGCACGAGATGCGATGACGATATAGGTGTTGTTGCATTTTAATGCTTTTCTAGTTGAACCTACTGGATGCTCATTCAAAATATTGCTGAAAAAGAGAACAATGCGGAGCAATACTGTTAATATCGATATACAGTAGTTTGATACGAGCGCATCTGAAAAAACATCTAGGGAGGGCACAGATTGAACAGCTGCGGAGAAAGTGCATAATGCAATTTGTTCTAAACATGTGAGAAGATTTATATGAAGGGCTTTAAAAACTCGTAAGATATAGTAGCCTATAGTTTCAGTTTAAAGCGCCTCTGACAGAAAGGCTGCGCGTGCCGCTGACAGAGACGCGCTGTTTAATGTGTTTGAGATGTGCTGTTTTCCTTAATGCATAACTTACATTTCACAGGTATATTCTCCATCTGTAAATGTTAGTAAGCCATGGAAATATTTCCATCTTGCTGTCAGAATTGCATGAGCTTTTGCTTTGCGATTTTTCTCTAAACTTCACAGACTTAGTTTAGAACGAGCACAGTCACACACACCCACGCCAAACAGACAGAGCTCAATGAAATTAGAGCGCAATAACTCCAATTAAAATATACATTTTGCTCAAATATTTGTAGTTAGGCAATAAATGTGACATACGTAGAATTTTAAACCCAAAAGTAAGTGTATTTGTAAGATAGCACTTAGTGCTGGGCGGTATACCGGTTCATACCGAATACCAGTGTTTATTTTTTTTATCATATGAATTTTTAAAATACCGCAATACCGGTGTTATTTAAATAACATTCGGAAAGTGACACTGTTTGAAAGGGGTCTCTTTTCACTATTGCATTGTGGCGAGGACACGTGTTACTAAGCGTGAAAGTTCTGAAGCTGTAAATTTAGTAGAACGTGATGACACAGAAGAACTTATCCACAATATCCACCGCCCGCTGCCATCAGCGCCCGCACCTCACACACACGAGAGCAACTTTAGCACTATGTTTAAGTCGTGGGAAGTCGTGCCCTAATGGTTAGAGAGTCGGACTCGTAATCCAAAGGTTGCAAGTTCGAGTCTCGGGCCGGCAGGGATTGTAGGTGGGGGGAGTGACTGTCCAGTGCTCTCTCCACCTCAATACCACGACTGAGGTGCCCTTGAGCAAGGCACCGAACCCCCAACTGCTCCCCGGGCGCCGCAGCATAAAAATGGCTGCCCACTGCTCTGGGTGTGTGTTCACAGTGTGTGTGTGTTCACTGCTGTGTGTGTGTGCACGTTGGATGGGTTAAATGCAGAGCACAAATTCCGAGTATGGGTCACCATACTTGGCCGTATGTCACTTTCACTCACTTCACTTCACACTTCACTTTAGCGGCTTTTTTCCATAGAATATATAAACTGACAAACCTAGCGACTTTTTTTTTTTTTGGATAAACCATCTATGGTCAGTTGGAAGATGTTGCCAGTGCTGCCCCGTGAGCGCGAGATCTGACTCCTGGCGCAGTGTCGCCTCTCTCGGTGTCTGATCTGTGCAGTGAGCGGCAGAGAAGCACCGCATTCAGCAGTTGTATCGCAGCAGACACGTCAGTAAATGAGTACAAAACAGCGTTTCCAAGCACCTGCCGCTAACTGACTGTTTGGAATTATAAATATGAGATATGAGTTCGCTTGTTAATATTATGCACTTTTTTTTTTTTCAGTTTGTTACTCAGATGCAGGAAGTGCGCTGCATGAGACAAAAAAGTAATATAACCAAAACCACCGCATAGCCGCTCTTTAGTGTAACGTTAGATGCATGTTGATTTTACCGGACGATGTAGCGATTATAAATGAGAGTGACTCCTGGTTAACATGTATTAATGAGTCATGTTTAGTCACTATTTAGTGTGGAATTTTTCTACAATATTCGCTCATCATGAAAGTAAAATAGATTAAAAACTGCAGTAGATTGACTTTGAATGCCCTGTCAATCAGTAGAAAATGTGGTTAACACCCGGTCATGCATGAAAATAAATAAATACGTCATACCGTGAAACCGGTATCATTTTGAAAAATACCGTGATATAAATTTTTGGTCATACCGCCCAGCACTAATAGCACTTACTGTAGAGGGTAATCAAAATAGCCTTTTTACTCAAGTAGTCTGTGCTTTATTATTTTCATTTTTAGTTTAGTAAATTTAACTTCTGCTTTAAAAGCATTTTTGTTTTTAAGATTGCACTTTGTTGATTGTTACAATGTTAGAATGTAATGTGATTTTAACCCTTTTTTGCACATAATATTTGCCTACATGCTTACATTCAATTTATTTGTTTAATCCAAATACAAAATACTGAGATATATACCATACCGCAAACCATCAAAAAAATACAGATATGAATTTTTGCTCATATCGCCCAGACCTAATGCGGAGATGATGTTGTTGACCTCAAAACTAGAACCAAGCCATTCACACAGAACGCATATTATGTCATTTTCTATAGAGACATCTATCACAATTGCATTTACGTCTAGCAAAAGAGAGTGGCATGTTTAGAAAGCCATGTAAAATTAATGTAAGTTCAACTTTTAAAAAACATGTCTCGAGACTTTATGGTGGTTTTTCTGCATCTAATGTTTTTAAATGAAAAAAGTAGGCTACTCTTTGTGAGTGGTTTTCGGCCCTTAGTATACTATACATATACTTACATGATGCTTGTTGTTTCTAATTGTTTAAGCAATTTAATTAATTATATAAGGTTTATAAACATTATTTTAAACACTATGCACTTTTTTCAAAGATAGTCTTATGTTATTGCTTTGAAGAAACGTGCATTAGTATGGTAATATTTTGCTCGATGCAAGATTCCACAGGAGAAAAGCCAAAAGCTTCCCCCCCTAACAGAAATTATGCCTTTTAAATTCAAATATAATTCGAATTTTGATAATAATTTAGTACAAAATTCTAATTTAGTTTTTCAGCCAATTTGACAGCCCTACTGTGCAGTAACACTGCGTTATAAAAAAAGGCTTCAGTTAACGGAGAAAAAGGAGTTTTCCCCATATGTGTCTTTACAAGACGCAGTACTCGTTCCCGTATCTCAGAGAATGTGAATCTACGTCACTCCGCGTTGCAAGCTGGGGCGCCGCTGCCATTTTGAGAGGATCACCCTCTGCTACAAATGCTGAAATTAATACATATACCTGCTTATCTATTGTTTTGTTTTTGCCTACAAGTTAAATATTCACACTCTTCATGGGATCGTTTGCAGGGAATAGAAGCTATTTTATCGCTTCACATGATAATTTGATTTTTTTTCTCTTAAGTTTTGTAGAATTTCGTTTACTTTTATCTGATTAGTGTGAAAACAGTGTCACCCGCTGGACGCTTCAACCGTCATATGCTAGATTATCCAAAATAAAGTGTTTGTTCAACAAGCTGACAGAAGTCGATCCATTTCTTTGTTGGAAACGTTTTAATGATGAAGTATAATTGTTGTCATTGTAAAATATGAATTGTTCCATGGCCACGGAGGAGAATCAGAGATCGTGGGTCACATTCAGCAGACAGACACAAGCACACTGTCCCCCAGTTTCACATACAAGGCTTAAACCTAGTCCCAGACTAAAATGTAATTCTGAGCTGTTTCAACTGAAAGAAACTTGCACTGACTGATCTTACAATATATCAGTGCTTTTGTTTTGTCTCAAGATGGACACCAGTAATGTTTTTTTTTCTAAACAAGTTTATAAAAATTACTTAAATGTCCTAATTGAACTATGGCCTAATCCGGGTTTAGTCTAAGCCCTGTCTGTGAAACCGGGCCTGTGTGTTTATATTTATTTCAACAAATGCCATCTAGAATTAAATCCCTGGAAGGTTGAACAGTTTTGTAGCATTTTAAAATGCTGGTTTAATGTAGTAAGACAATGATGCTAAAAGACATGCAGATGAGGCCAGAATATTAACTTGTTTAATTACACATAAAGTGTTTTCCTCCCTTTAGAAAATCGTATTGAAGAAAATGCTTATGCATTAAGACAGTATTTAAAGTTAATATTTTGGGTTCATCAGTTTTTCTGCAGATATTATGCTTTATTAGTACGGTGTTTACAGAATTTGGTCTTTTAATATCACTCTCGCTGTACATTAAGCATTCTTTATATGGAAAACACTTAACGTGTAAATAAGCGCATTTTGGGCTTCTGTGCATATATCCTTTACAATTTTTGTCTTCATCACCGTCTTGGTACATTACGCCACATGAAGCGTTATTTGTGTTGAGCGTTTCAATGTCCCTGTTCAAGTTCACTAATTCACAAGCCAAGTGAGAGTCATACTCGTGAAGTAATTATTAAACCAAACAAAATCAAAACTTTACAGCAATACGATTATTTTATTGTGTGACAGGCAGTGGGTTTAATCGGTGACATTATTAATAGATTTACTGTCCTTTTTACTTCTCGTCATCTCCTCGACCTGCTTCTCCTGGGGTTTTTACAGAGAAAAGGTGAAAAAATACACTGCATTGTCTCTCAGAACGAGTACCGAAGTTACTTTTGCAATTCTCGATGCAGCATGAATGACAAACAATGGTGACATTTTCCACAATCACGACAGAAAATCTATATCCTGCCCTAAACTCAATATTGGAGAGGCAGCGTGATTCTCCCAGTATGGCGGATAAATAAAGCAGTTTCCCAGAACTCGACGCGGCGTGACGTCAGCTTCACTTTCTCTACAGCGCCAGTTCACAATAGAAGTCATTTAAAGTTACCTTTGCTATAGAACAGTGCTCTGTTATTAAACTAAAGAGCCTTATGTTATTTATCTTATTTACACGACAGCATGTCATTTCTCTCTCTACATGGCATGGCAGAGATCCGCCCCGATATTCCTATATAGCTACATTATTATCTGAAGCTACTTGAAGGCTCATGTCAAAATTGTAATTCCACAATGTGCAAAATGCAAGATTTAAATCTTTGTAAGCCTAATGTAACATTACCACAAACAGTCATTAAATATGAATGAAGAATAAACACCAACCTTCTTGTTCCTCGTGTTTTATTCTGCAAAGTTCTGGTTCTTCGTGTTTTATTATCCTTGTTTCTGGTTCCTCATGTTTTATTCTCCAGGTTTCTGGTTCCTCATGTTTTATTCTCCAGGTTTCTAGTTCCTCGTGTTTTATTATCCTCGTTTCTGGTTCGGGTTCTGATTCCTCGTGTTTTATTATCCTCGTTTCTGGTTCCTCTTGTTTTATTCTGCAGGTTTCTGGTTCCTCATCTTTTATTCTCAAAAGTTCTGGTTCCTCGTGTTTTATTATCCTTGTTTCTGGTTCCTCATGTTTTATTCTCCAGGTTTCTGGTTCCTCGTGTTTTATTCTGCAGGGTTCTGGTTCCTCGTGTTTTATTCTGCAGGGTTCTGGTTTAATCATGTTCTCCTCACTCTCCTCTTTAACAAACACCATCTTCACAGCAGCAGATCTCAGTTCAGATGATACTCCTCCAGATATTCCTGCTTGCTTCAACACTTAGTCACGGCTGTGAAGATGAGAATATTACATGTATTTACTGACCTGATTCAAAAACTGTATATTTCCATTATAGAAACAACATTTCTAGCAGTTTGTATTAAAACAGCATCACAACAAAACAACAGAAGCGCGGTGAAACTGAACTTCTTCTTCTGAGGTTTAGTGGTGTTTGACAAACAAACGCATGTGTTTTAGCGCCACCCGCTGGACTGGAGTGAAGCGGCGAGAGGAGGGGATTATTTAAAGCCGATCTGCACAAACACATGAAAAGGACTTTAAATTATAGACTCGCATGGTAGTTTATCAGCATCAGCAGTATTCGTGTGTGAGGATTAGAGGAGAAAAAGGAGCGAATTATTATTTAAAAATTTCAGTGAAAATCACACAACAGTTGCAACATGTAAATATGGAAATTAAGATAAATGAAAACACGTGACAATGACAAGACATAACCTAATAATAATAATAATAATAATAACTAAATCCAAGCACCGCATCTCAGCCAGATTATGCTTACTTGTTAAAACTGAAATATTGCTGGTGCTCTTTAGTTTTTTAAAGTTTCATGATCATTGTCAGTTTCTGGTGTTCCTGTGGCTCAGTGGTAGAGCATTGCATTAGCAGCACAAAAGGTTGTGGGTTCAAAATGTAAATGGTACATGAAAAAAAAAAAGTTAATGTATTTATTTAAAAAAAATCAAACTGTAGTAAGATTCATATGGACATGTTAGGCTATAGTAGTAAATTATTGTATTTGCCACTCAGGAGTAGCCTGGACACACACACTTCCTGTCGGCCGTGCTGCTGAGTGTGTCTTAGCTTTGATTATCTGTTGATATCCATCTTAATCACTCTCTGTTGTTTAAATCGCTAAAGTATAATTTAATTCTCACCATATTTCTGATTTGGTCACCAAACTATTTTTTTCCTCAAATAACATTGTCATTTACAAACATACTTTGTGTTCACTCAGGTTGCCTTTGTTTTATGGCAGGTTTTAATTTCTGAATTAATTTAGTATGAGAGGTACACAAAACCCAAAAGAAATCAAGATGGGGCAAATATTTTTGCAATGCATTATTTGACCATATCACTGTATCATCTTCTCTTTTTTTTAAAAAAATATCTATACATGTGAGTATCGCAGTATTTTGTTTGGTGATACTGTATCGATTCTCAAAAATGCAATATCGATATTTAGAAAAAAAATATACAAGATTAATGCCAGTTGTTTCGTTTAGAGTTTATATCCCGATCGCTAGATAGCAGTCCTATCTCATCTCTGAACTTAAACAGTGACAGGAAACACTAGCATAAGGGCACGCCACTAACGTTAGCCTTGGAGGATAAAAGAATTGTTCCAGATCCTGCCTTCGTGTACAAATTCACGCGTCTCAACCAATGAGAGCATTTGGGCTGGGCAGCAGCGCTCACGACTTCGTAAGGGGGAACCCAGCAAACACAGAACAATGTGAGGACGTCGCCAGTTTGCGTTCTTTGGTCAGCGCGACATTACTTTATGGTGACGTTGTGAGGACGTCGTGGTAAAGTTCCATTTTTTAGAATCTCGGCTGACGTCCCAGAAACGTCGTGGGCACGTCCTCAAAAGACGTCGCTAGTTAGTCCCATGAAGAACGTTGTAGCGACGTGGTCAGCTGGTTCATATTATTGCACTACATGTATTGTCTTTGTTAAGATACCATTTGGATTGCCTATTATTTGGGAAATATACTGAATTCATCAAGCAATTTAAAAGATGGCATGAATATTTTATTTGTAGATATATCTGTCATCAAATTAAGGACAAAACATAAAACAAATAGTTTGCTTAGCAAATGGTGAAAATGTTTGTTAATGACAGATTTATTGAAAGAGAGCACCGGACAAATTATCATTTAAACCAGCAGAGTGCATCACTGTACTATTATTATTACTAAGTATTTATCTCATATTATTTCCCTCCTCTCGCCGCTTCACTCCAGTCCAGCGGGTGGCGCTAAAACACAGGCGTTTGTTTGTCAAACACCTTTAAACCTCAGAAGAAGAAGGTGTTTCACAGAGCTCTCTGTTGTTATCTCGTGATGCTACAAACTGTTAGTTGAAATGTAGCTTACTATTTCTAAATAGAAAAACAAAACATTGAATCAGATCAGTAAATAATGATACCAGTGATATTCTCATCCTCAGAGTCGTGACTAAGTGTTGAAGCAAGCAGGAATATCTGGAGGAGTATCATCTGAACTGAGATCTGCTGCTGTGAAGATGGTGTTTGTTAAAGAGGAGAGTGAGGAGAACATGATTAAACCAGAACCCTGCAGAATAAAACACGAGGAACCAGAACCCTGCAGAATAAAACAAGAGGAACCAGAACCCTGGAGAATAAAACACGAGGAACAAGAAACCTGGAGAATAAAACACGAGGAACAAGAACCCGAACCAGAAACCTGGAGAATAAAACACGAGGAACCAGAAACCTGGAGAATAAAACACGAGGAACCAGAAACCTGGAGAATAAAACAAGAGGAACCAGAACCCCGGAGAATAAAACAAGAAGAACCAGAACCCGAACCAGAACCCCAGAGAATAAAACAAGAAGAAGCAGAAACCTGGAGAATAAAACAGGAGGAACAAGGAGGTTGGTGTTTATTCTTCATCTTTAATGAGTCTGTGGTGTTAACAAAGATTTAACGGTGCCTGCAGATCCTTAAATAGTTCTACTTTCCTTAAAAATAAGTCTTAAAGCCACCTTTCAAAGGTCTTAAAATTGCGATAGAACTGACAACGAGAAGATTTTTATTTTATTTTCACTCAATGCTTTTTGAATCGTAAAACTGTTTAACTCGGAGCGTGTGAGACACATCAGATTATCTTTGTTTTTGCATTAGTGTAATCTCAAACATTTTGCGGAGCAAAGGTTTACCTGTTTTCTGTCTAAAAATAATTACTGTACATTTATCACACTGTACTTGGTGTAATGTTACCTTGGCACAAATATGAAATATTTAATCTCTTTTGCCCTTTTCCTTCACTGTTGGACCAAACGGTGATAGAAAAAGGATATTTGCTAAGGTCCCCCGTATACATCTATTTTTACCATCTGTAGATCTTACTGGGTCTGGTGCCACTGCGCTCAGATGTTAGTCTGGAGCCTGTAATGACTGGTTTCCAACGAGCAGTATGGGTCAGTACAGTACGGTACGGTTCGGGACAGAACACCCTGATCCAGCTTGCGTACCCTTACTTGATAGGTGTGGTCAGGGGTTAAATTGGGATTTGTTATGTGGGGGGGCTCTATGGTATTGAGCATATATAGGTTTACATTTAGTAACTTAGCAGACACTTTTATCCAAAGCGACTTACAAATGAGGACAATGGAAATATAAATGTATTGTGAGTATGTGTGTGTGTGTGTTTTGTTTTTTTCAAATATGATTTATTCTAATGCAATATTCTCATCGGTTTTCTATCAGCTGTGACATAGGCTATGAATCTTTTTAAATCATGTTTTTTATATTTTATCCAAGGGCTTTTTTTTTTTTTTTTACCTTTATAGAGGGCATTTTCCCACTAATCTCATTAACTTTCATTTCAAATTCTTGCATTTGATCTATAAATTCAATTATAATAATGTGATTGTTATTATCTATACGTTATCAAATTAAATCATTTACACTGAAAAATACAACTAGCCTACATTAAATTATGATATTCTTTTAATAATAATAATAATAAAAAAAAATTGAATATACAAACAAGAAATGATAGTGGAAATTATATTTTTCAATGAAATTAAAACACCAGTAGGTCAAGTCAAGTCAAGTCAAGTCACCTTTATTTATATAGCGCTTTTAAAGGAACACTCCACTTTTTTTGGAAATAGGCTCATTCTCCAACTCCCCCAGAGTTAATAAGTAGAGTTTTACCGTTTTTGAATCCATTCAGCCGATCTCCGGGTCTGGCGATAGCACTTTTAGCATAGCTTAGCATAGATCATTGAATCCAATTAGACCAGTAGCATCGCGTTCAAAAATGACCAAAGAGTTTCGATATTTGTCCTATTTAAAACTTGACTCTTCTGTAGTTATATCGTGTACTAAGACCGGCGGAAAATGAAAAGTTGCGATTTTCTAGGCTGATATGATTAGGAA
This sequence comes from Acrossocheilus fasciatus, assembly GCA_036784905.1. Classification (NCBI taxonomy): domain Eukaryota; kingdom Metazoa; phylum Chordata; class Actinopteri; order Cypriniformes; family Cyprinidae; genus Acrossocheilus; species Acrossocheilus fasciatus. The sequence continues at coordinate 48,705,410 of CM071940.1, forward strand.
CTACTCTCATTCCGGCGTAATAATCAAGGAACTTTGCTGCCGTAACATGGCCGCAGCAGGCGCAGTGATATTACGCAGCGCCTGAAAGTAGTCCCCAGCTATATTATAACTAGTAGTTACCTAGCTGGGGACTACTTTCAGGCGCTGTGTAATATCACTGCGCCTGCCGCGGCCATGTTACGGCAGCAAAGTTCCTTGATTATTACAGCTGGGAGTGTGATGAGTGGCAGGTGTGTGGAGTTATGGCAGTTGAGTCCGGGAAGATGGGAGGTGGTGACCTCTGATGGTGAGAGGGATCATCGCGGGCGCGAACTCATGACAATAAACGCATGAATTAGCTTTTCTGTATTTGACGTTGTGAGCATAGGTCGCAATTTAGATATGTTTTTGAGATGGAAAAACGCAGTTTTACAGATCCTAGAAACATAGCTTTCAAATGAAAGACTATCAAACAGCACACTTAGGTTCCTGACTGATGAAGAAGAATTGACAGAGCAGCCATCAAGTGTTAGATAATGTTCTAGGTTGTTACATGTGGGGTTTTTAGGTCCGATAATTAACAGCTGTTTTTTCAGAATTTAGCAGTAAAAAATTACTCGTCATCCAGTTTTTTATATTGACTATGCATTCCGTTAGTTTCTCAATTTGGTGTGTTTCACCTGACCGCGAAGAAATATAGAGCTGAGTATCATCAGCATAACAGTGAAAGCTAACACCATGTCTCCTGATAATATCTCCCAAGGGTAACATGTAAAGCGTGAAAAGTAACGGCCCTAGTACTGAGCCTTGAGGTACTCCATACTGCACTTGTGATCGATTCACTCTTCATTCACTGCTATGAACTGATGGCGGTCAGATAAGTATGATTTAAACCATGCTAAGGCACTTCCACTAATGCCAACAAAGTTTTGTAGTCTATTCAAAAGAATGTTGTGGTCGATCGTGTCGAACGCAGCGCTAAGATCCAGTAGAACTAATAAAGAGATACAACCACAATCAGATGATAGAAGCAGGTCATTTGTAACTCTAATGAGAGCAGTCTCAGTACTATGATATGATCTAAATCTAAGGTGCCAGTAGTGAGCATTTAATGAGTGAGTCATTGAGTCGTTCATTCAAACAATTCGTTCAAACGGCAGATTCATCAGATGTTTATGCATGAGCTAATGAAACTTTGACTCAACCGATTCGTTCAAAACATTGAATCATTCAGCAATGAATCGGATGGTTGCTTTGAGATGGCTGTGGTTCCGCCAAAAAATGTAAGTGACCTAATAGTATTGTATTTGCTCATTGTACTGTTTATAGAACTATTAAACACTGGTAATGTTGAAAACGTTGAGTGATGTTGCCTAACTAACTGTATTTTAAATATAAAAACTCTGCCGCTTTTTGTTAAATGACAGTTTTAATTAACAATAATAGCCATTATTAAAATTTAAGAGGCTTAAGAGGAAATAAAGACAAAAGCAAACAATTCAGTCAAACATATGCTATAAAGTCAGCACTGTAACGTTATATTATGGTAAAGTTCAAAATAAATAAAGTTAAACATAATTTTGTGTTCAGCCAAAACGATATGACCAGGAACAAATCATAGATTCATGAGACCACGAATGCCTGTTAAATATACCCAAAACGAATTGTATCTCATGTTTAATCACTACAGAGACATTAGAGCCAGCGGCAGATGTCGGGAGGACTAGCCGAGCGTAAGGCTGCTCGAGGCAGATACATGAGCGCTGAGCGCCTGGAGCTCCGAATTCAGCGAAGCAAATTTTCCAAATAGGCGCTATCTTTATAAATAAATCGCAGATTTGAGTTTTAAACAACTACATTCTCACCTGAAAAACTCTTAAAACTACATTTCATGACACAATAACAGTAATATTTTGAAAATTACACAGGTTTATGGGCAATGTTTCACAAGTCCACAAGAACGCATATTGAGAAAAAAAACTGCTGTTGTCTGTGTGAAAATATCAAATTTAGTGCTGTCAAAGTTAACGCAAATTCATTTTAACGGCACTATTTTTTTTTTTTTTTACGCACGATTAACTCTAACCTGTGGCTCAACCGTAGTTGGAGAAATGGAGATGCACAGTGTTGCCAACTTAGCAACATTGCAGACCCCTTTAGCGACTTTTTTCCCTTCAAAAAAGCGCCCAAACATTATTTATTTTCTGAGAATCGCCAGTACTGCCGCGTGAGCATGAGGCCTTGCTCTCCCAGCGTGCGCACACCTCTCTCTCTCTGCGTCTGCTCAGTTTCTGTTCAGCGAGCGGCAGAGAGGAGCAGCGCTTTAAGATAAACACAGATATTATGTTGCTTCTCTAATTTTACATGCAAGTATAGCTGAAATCACAGCACAGCTGTTGTCTTATCTTATGTCTATTCAATTTCATCAGACAACGGCTCGATTATCATGATTTTTTTGTGCAGATTAACATCTTAAGTGAGAGCTGGTTATGTTGATCGTGTTTAAGGACTGCATTTCACCATTTCATATTCATTCCGTTGTCTGACAACAGAAACAGTAAAATATATTAAATGAAAACAGTTTTAATGAGAATTTATCTTTTATCAAAATACAGTATTCGGGCACAGAGAGGGAAACAAATGTAATAATCAATAATATATGTACATTTTGCCTGTTCAGGAGAAGAGCTGCCCTGTCATGCAAAAATGTAAACAGGTTTGTGTCAGTAAATTGCTCAGTGCAAAGAGAGAAAAGGAGAAATACCAGGTTCCCATTACTTCTATGTGTCTAATAGACATGAATTAGTTCTTTGAAAAACATCTGTGACCTTTGAAACATGTCTCGTCTTCATGCACTATGTTGACTGGTGTCAGTAATAATAAACATACATTTGCATAAAGCATCCATATTTGTCCATGCCCATGTTGATTAGAGTATTATAAACTTAAAGTATTAAAGAATTAATTTAAGGTACATTTAGAACAAATAAAAATGTGCGATTTAAATTGCGATTAATCACGAGTTAACTCATGGCAATCGTGCGATTAATCACAATTAATTTTTTTTAATCGATTGACAGCCCTAATAAAATTATAAAATACACTGTTATATATATTTTTTGTTTGCACATTCTGGACAGAGCAGAACGAGTGAAGGAGGAGCTTTATCCCCTTTTATCACACAAAAGTGATGATTCTAGTCAACCAATCAAGCTTCTGCAGTGAGTTTAGCTCCACCCTTTTGGCACAAAAAAGTGGTACGGTACAGTTCGCTATTTTGGTACCATTCACAACTTCTGACAATGGAAACGGACATAATTGCGTAGCGTAACGTACTGAACCGTACCGCTCAGTGGAAACGAGCCATACGAGACACTTTCTATGAACCAGGCACTTTTTTCAATAACATTGTCTGATCATTTTTGTAGTGGATCAAACATATTTAATAGTTCTTCCAATAGAAACATGGATTTTTGCCTATAATGTTTTAAAAATCATTTGAAGATTAGTGTACCTCATTCATGGGAAAAATTTCAGGGACGGATAATTTATACTTTTATATCAGGTTTCATTTTTATGTCCACATTTCTCTGCTTTTTACGAGTTACTGAAAATAAACCATTTTTACTTTCATTTTTAGAGTTGATTAAAGAAAACAAGGATAATGAAGAATTGAGAGAAGTTGAGGAGAAAAATCATGTCAAACCTGGAGAAAAAACTTTGAGTTGCTCTCAAACCAAACAGAAGGATTTAAAGAAAAGAGGAGCCAAGAAATCTTTCACCTGCACTCTGTGTGGAAAGAGTTTCACACTCAAACATCATCTTAAGTGTCACATGAGGTTTCATACGGGAGAGAAACCATACACTTGTGATCAGTGCGGGAAGAGTTTCTCACAATCATCACACCTTAGGGGCCACATGTTCATCCACACCAAAGAAAAACTGCACGCATGTGATCAATGCGGAAAAACATTTTCGAGGACTTCAAACCTGAAGAAGCACCTGAGTGTTCATACAAAGGAGAAGCCACATTCATGTCATTTGTGTGGAAAGAGTTTTTCATGCCTAGAACATTTGAAAGAACATCTGAAAATACATTCTGGTGTGAGAGATTATATGTGCATCGAGTGTGAGAAGACTTTTACTTCAGCAAAGTGTTTAAAACGGCACCAGAGGGTCCACACTGGAGAGAAACCTTATATGTGTCCACACTGTAACAAGAGATTCAGTCAGTCAGGAAGCCTGAAAAGACACGAGAGGATTCACACTGGAGAGAAACCGTATCACTGCACTGCATGTGGGAAGAGTTTCAATCATTCATCTGGTCTACACATTCATACAAAAAACTATCACAGTAAGTAGATCATCTTCAGATCCAGCTCTTTCAGATCTGATGCTGACTCCTCGGCAATTGTGACACAATAATGCATCAAGCAGTAAAATATCATCTGGATAAATCTGTCCTAACCAGACATTACAAGTGACATGACAAAGAAACATTAACTAAAGTTTTCACAGCGAATGAAGATGAACTTTATCTTCAAAACCAGCAGATTCAACTGAAAAGATGGAGTTCCTCCCCAAAGAACAATGTCACAAAGTTATATTCTTGCATATCATTTTGTTTCATGATCTAAATCTATATCACTGTCTTTCATATTATGTTCAATTGTCTTATGATGCATGTATCACTTGTACTGTGAGATTCAGATCAACTCAAAAGTACAGTAAATGTTGCTCCTGACACCTTGAGATTAACATGATAGTAGATGATGGACTCATGAAACAGTGGAAGTTCTTTCATCAGTTGATGTTGGATTTAAGTATGATGTGATGATGATGTTTGGTTTATACTGTATGTTTATTATGTTTGAACTGAACTAACAGACATGATCACAGCAGGCCTACTGACTTCAGGAGGTACCACACACATCTTTGCATTGTTCGTTGTTTTATACCTTTCATTTCATTCCCAGTTTCACAGACTGAGTCTGTTTTTCTTCTTCTCTTGATTGTGTTTATCATCTGTCCTCTCGCAGTGATTGTGATTATTGTTGAGTTCGCTGCTCCTGCTGTGATTCTTCTTCAGATCATCTGTTTAAGAAGAGCTGGTGAGCTTTTCAGCCACACAACAATCCAAATTCTGGCCAGAGGAGAACTGAGCCCTGTCTGAGCCTGTTCCCTCACAAATGTTTTTCTCTCTCTCTCTCTCCGATGGAGTTTAGGTTACTTGCCACTGTCACCTTTGGCTTGCTTAGTTGGGGACACTTAATATCTGGCAGGATTGTTGACTTGATTGCACAGACACTATCTGAATTGAACTGAGCTGGAGGACATAGACATCACTGACTCAACAATGAACTGACTTTAACTGGAAAGCTGACTGTTCTCTATTGCCTTCTTGCATTAGCAGCACACGTTTTTCCTGTTTAACACTATAAAGCTGCTGATATAATCTGTATTTTATAAAGTGCTACAAATAAAGGTAACTTGACAATCTGATGATTCGCATTGATCTGGAACAATCTGCAATCATGAGAGATCAGTAAATGCTTTTGTGTTTAATTATTTTGCAGGGAGGAAGAACTCGTATTCATCACTATTTCCTCTCAGTGCTGCAATATTAGAATCAAATACCCTCTACAAATAACAGGCAAGATTACAGCAAGATTCATCTTCATTTTTTATTTTAATCTCTCAACATTTTACAGCAGTAGCCAAGTGGTGAAGACAAGAAAAAAAGAAACAATTACAGTTGCAATCGCCACCTACACTCTCCTCTATCTGCTTCATCACTTGCAACTGACACAAATCATGTGTTGCCAATGGAGACGACGCTATGGTGGTTCTCTTTCATAGGTTCATTTACACCAGGGATACTCAAATCTGGCTCGTGAGATCCACTTTCCTGCAGAGTTTAGCTCTATCCCTAAACAAACGCACCTGAGCATGTTAATCAGTGTCTTCAGGATCATTAGAAAAATCACAGGTATGCGAGTTTGATCAGGGTTGGAGCTAAACTCTACAGGAAAGTGGATCTCGCGAGCCAGATTTGAGGATCACTGATTTACGCTGTGATAGTGTTTGCTATGGGAACACCTTCGGTGTGATGAATATCTGAAGCCCTTATACCATCACGCCATTTTAATGGACAGTAGCACCTAGCACCGCCCCGAGAATACATCATGTTTATGTTCATATCAGCGTGTTACATGCAAATTCATCAGATTTCACCTTCTTCAGGAAATAGATTATCTGTTGCATTTTGTCGTGTTCTTAGCTACTTTTTAAAAGCAGTTTTCACTCCTCTCAAGCGGACACGATGAACTACAGGAAATGCATCGATCTGTGCGACAGGTTCATTTGTGGTGATTGCAAGTGACATTGCAATTTAGTTTCTTTTTTTCTTGTCTTCACCACCTGGCTACTTGTGTAAAATGTTGAGAGATTCGGTTAAAAAAAAAAAAAATGTAAAAAAATAAATGACGTCACTTGCAGAAGCACAGGTGTCTGAGAGGGCAAGTGTATGTCTGCAGCCAGGCCCTATTGCACTGTCCTCTAAAACCATTGGGAATCCATGGTGAGAAGCGGTTTGCCAGGTACAGTAGGTGGACAACCAAAATTACTATTACAGCCGCCGCAGGGCCACGGCGTTAACTGCAAGTCAGTCGTGTGTTAAAGTCGTTCACGAAACTATCACCAGGTGGTGCAAAAGTGTAACGGGGCTGATGAGACGTGAGACATGCGGATCCATGTGCAAGCGTTATTTCAAAGACAGAGACGAGGTAATAACAGACAGGGTCAAACAATGGAAAACAGGTATGGAATAGGCAAGACACAGAGTAATCCTAGGACAATACAGGAACTGAACAGAAACACAAAATAGCACGGTAAGGCAGCTAGCGCTTGAAGAGAGCTATGTGAAGATCAATACTCGGCCCCGAGGAAGAGGAAGTCCATGGTTTATGTAAGGTGTGTGACTAGTGCAATCAGCTGTGTGTGCGTGTGTGTCGTCAGTGCAATGGATGATGGGTAATGTAGTCCGTGGGTGCCGTGCAACAGTAGTGTAGTGCAACAGTCAATGTGGTGAGCTAGTCACCTCTGGTGGTGGGTGAACGGAAGTTCATAGGCCGGATTCGTGTCATAGCCCCCCCCAAAGGAGCGGCTTCCAGACGCTCCAAACATTACACCATCCAGGAGGGTGGTGGAGCGGAGGTGGAACAGGGGGAGGGATGGAGGGCCAGGTCCACGTGGAAGTGGGAAGACCGGGGACTGAGGTAGGGCCGGCACAGCAGGACACCCAGGCAGAACCGGTGAAGCAGGGAGCCAGAACGGAACAGGAGCCCACCAGGGCGGAGCAGACAGGGCAGAAGACCTCCACGGCGGAGCAGACAGAGCAGGAGCACACCACGACAGATCAGGAACCCACAGCAGAGACTGGAACCTAGAGAAAACTGAGACACAAGGAGGAGAAAGAACATGCACAGACACAAGGACCGAGGTAGGGAACATGGGAAGTCTATCAATGTTTTCCCTGGCGGCAACTGAGCGGGCAGGCAGTTCACAATCAGCCACCATGGCTGGTACAGAATGGGGCGAGAGTTCACAGATGGCCTCCTCAACCGGTTCAAAGCAGGGCAAATGTTCAAAACCGGCCTCCGTGGCCGTGACAGGGCAGGACGAGAGTTCAGGGACAGCCCTTCTGGCTGCGACAGGACAGGCAGAGAGTTCACAGGCGGCCTCCATAGCCGTGACAGGGCAGAACAAGGAATCACAGACGGCCTCCATAGCCGTGACAGGGCAGGACGAGAGTTCATTGACAGATACCGCTGACACCTCTGGAGGTTCTGCAGCGGTTGCCGCCACCTCTGGAGGTTCTACAGTGGTAAACTCGGGACACAAGGAGAGTCCAGTAACGGTTTCTTCAACCGCAACACAACAGGCTGAGAGTACATTACTAGGTGCCACCACCATACAAGGGACCGAGGCGAGCCCCGCCGCTTCTGGAGGTTCTGCAGCGTGGGCCTCCACCTCTGGAGAAGCTGCACCGGGCGCCGCTACCTCGGGCATTTCTGCAGTGGTGTACGCAGCCCAAACGCAACACATAGCGATTCCCATCAGGGGAAGTGCTTAGAACGGGAATATGCGCAAAAACAGGAGGGTTACAGTGAGCTTGTTTGAGGATACCAGCTGTGCGTGCAGACACCAGCGGTGCATCCCTCACACTAGACATCAAACTGGGATAGTGGAAGACTGACCTTGATGATCTGGTTGTGTCAGCCCGGACGTGACAAAACTCAGGCTGATTAGCGGTGACGTGCTGTGACTCTGGACGGTCAGCGGAGGCGTGCTGTGACTCTGGACGGTCAGCGGAGGCGTGCTGTGACTCTGGACGGTCAGCGGAGGCGTGCTGTGACTCTGGACGGTCAGCGGAGGCGTGCTGTGACTCTGGACGGTCAGCGGAGGCGTGCTGTGACTCTGGACGGTCAGCGGAGGCGTGGCGAGACTCTGGAATCTCAACTGTGACTTGACTTGATTCATGAACGGCAACAATGACATGATGAGGTGTTGTTGTGACCACCATCTTGTGAGCGCGCTCCGGTGTGACCGCCATTACAGGCACAGACACGGTGTTATTTTCCTCCTCTGCAACCACAATAAATGAAGAGCCAACACACAACAAAGCATAGTCTAAAAACTGACCCTCACAAATAAGCTTCGATTTTAGTGGCTGATTAATGCCGTCACAGAAAAAATCAATCAAGACATCATCTGGAAAATCAGAATAATTAGCAATGTCTAGATATTCTTGGGTAAAGTCCTCAAGTGACCGCATACCCTGCTTGAGGGATAATAATGGTCTTGAAGTGCACATACCAGGCCAGTATTGTTCATGAAAGCCGCAGGATCCTTGTGAGGCCGAGTATTCTGTAACGAGGCTGACGAGATGTGAGACGTGCGGATCCATGTGCAAGCTTTGTTTCAAAGACAGAGACGAGGTAATAACAGACAGGGTCAAACAATGGCAAACAGGTATGGAATATGCAAGACACAGAGTAATCCTTGGACAATACAGGAACTGAACAGAAACACGGAATGGCACGGTAAGGCAGCTAGCGCTTGAAGAGAGCTATGTGCAGATCAATACTCGGCCCCGAGGAAGAGGAAGTCCATGGTTTATGTAAGGTGTGTGATTAGTGCAATCAGCTGTGTGTGCGTGTGTGTCGTCAGTGCAATGGATGATGGGTAATGTAGTCCGTGGGTGCCGTGCAACAGTAGTGTAGTGCAACAGTCAATGTGGTGAGCTAGTCAGTGAGTGACCTCTGGTGGTGGGTGAACAGAAGTTCATAGGCCGGATTCGTGACAAAAGGGACAGATAGCAAACTGACTGCAATTACAAAATATGAAAAATAAAACAAAATTATTTTTTGTAACAATGTTTAAATAAAATAAAACAACATTATAATATAACATTATAACACCTTTGAGGGTTAATTTCAAAATGTGGGATCCTTGTAGACTATAGCCTACGCATCAAAAATGTAAAAAAAAAAAAAGGCTCTTTGCATTTTATGGCTATTAAACAGTAATTATGAAAACCATTAAATTTACACAATTTCCTTATGTTGTAATATTATTATTAAAGAGATTTAATTTCAATCTACAGGCTAATGAAAGTTTTTGAATGAAAAATCCTGACCTTGGCGGTTGCCTCACACAATCCAAATTCTGGCCAGAGGAGAACTGAGCCCCGACTGAGCCTGTTCTCTCACAGAGAGGAAATAGTGATGAATACAATATTAGAATAAAATACTCTACAAATAACAGGCCAGATTACAGCAAGGTTTAGGTTGAAAAGATTCCTCCAAACTATCTTATTTTCACAAACAATTATTTTTAACGTGGTCTTTAATTTACAAGCATAATTTTCCACCACACAGTTATATAATTTGGCACAACAGAGATTTACTGTACAAAAATAAATCTGTTTACTTTGTCATTAAATAACTGACCAACCAATCATCAAAAGAAAACCTTTTAAATATGAGGAATATTTGTCACACCATAAAATCCCAGTTACAGCAGAGAATTGGCTATTGCTTTTGGAGCCATATTCCTTCTGGGATTATTATGTTTATGAAGGGTTTTAATAACCAGTTTTCTGACCTGTGCGCTGTGGCAGACCTGACCTGTTGAAAAAAGATGGTGTTCATCCCTCCTGGGGTGGTGCCACTCTTCTCTCTAGAAATATGGCACATAGTCTTAGAGTTCGTACTTGACTAACTGGAGCCCAGGTCAGGAAGCAGACAGACTGGCTAAACCGATCGTCTGCTAGCCACCTCACGTCACAGAAGTCAGTTAACTCTCAGCACATAGAGACTCCTTCACCTAGATATCACTCTATAGAGACTGTGTCTGTTCCCCGAACTAGAAAATACAGAAAACATCCAAACCAATTTAAGAGTAACAATTTAATTGATGTTCAACCAATAAAAAACAGGTATAATACAGATAAACACATGATAAAGCTTGGCTTACTGAATATTAGATCCCTTTCTACAAAAGCGCATTTTGTAAATGATATGATCACTGATCATAAACTAGACGTGCTCTGTTTGACAGAAAACTGGCTAAAACCAGATGAATACATTATTTTAAACGAGTCTACACCCCAAGATTACTGTTATAAAAATGAGCCGCGTCCAAAAGGCAAAGGGGGAGGTGTTGCAACAATTTATAGCAATATTCTCAGTATTTCTCAGAAGGCAGGCTTTAAAGGGCATATTCCAGGTTAGAGACTCCAGTGAGACGATGTATAGAAAAATTAAAATATACTTTAAAATACGCTATTAAGGCTTCTGGAGTTGTTTTTATGAGAGAATTTTACTTCCGCATCTGAAAACCGCCAAAACCGGAAGTGACGTAACGATCGAGCGGTCCATTTTAACCATAGGAAAACAATAGATCGCAATGACAGTTCGGACACTAAGGAAATTCTAAATGCTTATTTACACTCGTATGACGGACCACAGATAAAATTATGAGCCTGTTATCCAGCCAAGAGAGCAGGGACAGGCCAGGATTAGACAGAACAACGGTCAGAGGAGACACATTGAGTTGATGTGCGATGTGTGAGGAGAACAGGGCAGGTGTCTTGGTGAGACCTAGCTTACAGATATACACACACCTTAGCTAACGATATGTAATCAGGCAAAAGCAAAGCTAGTATTGGTCATCTATGAGTATTGATACTTACCAGTGACAGAAACTAATAAGCGTTGATCAGGCGTGTCACGCTCGTTAATCCGACACTAACGTTACATGACACCACAGGAGAGAGAGAGAAACACGTTTTTGATTTATAGGTGTTTGTGTGGTAAATGCAAGGCCATGCACAGCTGAGGAAAGTGAGTGCTGCAGGGTCTTAGTGGAGAATGACCCCCACACTTGATGTGCAGTGTCTGACTCTGCTCCCAGGCTTTGAGGCTTGCTGTCTGAACCCATATATGCTACAGATAACCTATATATGCACTTCAGACAGGAGCGTGGACCTATCCAGGCCAGCATACATGAGTGTGTTTAGGGCAGAGATCATTTATTACTCTGAGCTAAATACTTGTATGTATAAATACTGTTACGTGCGTGTCTGCTACTGAAGGCGCACAACGAGGAGTAGAGAAAATAAAGTCTTTTAATGATAAGTCACAGTAGATTTCCAGGAGTAAAGTAGCACAACACATGTAGTAAACTTATATAATCAAAGTAATCAAGGGAGAACAGAAACAGGTGTGGGGCTAATTAACCAAAGAGGGAACAGAAGAAACTAGGTCAAACATGTGACAAATACATACTATATTGAAGATTTGAAAACCATTTTAAAATCATCTGAATATATATATATATATATATATATATATATATATTTTTTTTTTCAATTACAAGTTGCTTATATTTAGGTAGGTCACAACTACCTGTAAGTCACACTTTTTGATGCCATTGGTATAAGACAATCAATATTGACAGCATACAGACAAGTTGTCTGCTGGTGTTCTGAGCAGCCCTTACCTGCACGTGTTGAGTCAGACATTAGAAGACAGCTTACAGAGGAAGGAGGACTTTATAAAGGTTTTCAATGGCCCCATTTTGTTGACAATCAATAAAAAATAATCACAATCACAAATTGTCTTACTGTATAAAAACTTGTTTATGAAGTTTACATTAGATATACCGTTATATCAAGCAGCTCTGCATTTATGGTTAATTCAATTCAGTTTTATTTATAAAGCTCTAAATCATAACAAATATAAATTTCATAGCACTGTTAATATCCAACTCAAAACACAACATTGCAACTGTTAATTAACAAATTATATGTATATATAGATATAGATATACCAGATATATACTACTGAAAGAAAAATATACCATCTGACCCATTTAACAATCTTTCAGTCTGGGTATCACACTAATGTGTTGTTAACGCGTGTTAAATCGTGAATACTGTGCTAGATACACAATCCAACAGCCTGATCTCCTGGAAAGAGGAGCCGGTGTCTGCAAAGAGGAGCGGGACAAAATCCCTCCTGAGATGTGTGCAAACCTGGTGGCCAACTACAAGTAACGTCTGACCTCTGTGATTGCCAACAAGGGTTTTGCCACCAAGTACTAAGTCATGTTTTGCGAAGGGGTCAAATACTTATTGGTCACACTTTATATTAGGTGGCCTTAACTACTATGTGCTTACAAGTACAATGTACTTATTGTGTTCATATTGTATTGCAACACACTTCTGCTGCTATTGAGGTGGGATACGGGTAAGGTTAGGGACAGGTTTGGTGGTCTGGGTAGGTTTAAGGGTGGGTTAAGGTGTAAGGGATGGGTCAACAGTGTAATTATAAATGTAATTACAGAAATTAATTACAGATGTTATTACATGTATGTATATTTAAAAATATAAGTACAATGTAAAAACATGTATGTACAAAATAAGTGCATTGTACCAAATGATTAATTTAAATGTAAGTAGTTAAGGCCAACTAATATAAAGTGGGACCTATTTATTTAACTCATTAAAATGAAAATCAATTTGTAACTTTTTTTAAATGCATTTTTTTGTTTTCTGCCCCCCCACCCCCGCACCCCCTCCACTGTACATGCATTGGGAAAATTAGCTACAAAGCATAAATATATATCATACTTCATATTATATATCTATTATATGAATGGAGTGGTTTAGTCCAAATTTTCTGAAGAGATTTGATCACTTTATATGATGAACAGATTTAATTTAGGCTTTTATTCACATTCAGGTGCATCTCAATAAATTAGAATGTCGTGGAAAAGTTCATTTATTTCAGTAATTCAACTTACATTGTGAAACTCGTGTATTAAATAAATTCAATGCACACAGACTGAAGTAGTTTAAGTCTTTGGTTCTTTTAATTGTGATTCTCAACAAATTAGAATACTTTATAAGACCAATAAAAAAAAAACATTTTAGTGAATTGTTGGCCTTCTGGAAAGTATGTTCATTTACTGTATATGTACTCAATACTTGGTAGAGGCTCCTTTTGCTTTAATTACTGCCTCAATTCAGCGTGGCATGGAGGTGATCAGTATGTGGCACTGTTGAGGTGGTATGGAAGCCCAGGTTTCTTTGACAGTGGCCTTCAGCTCATCTGCATTGCTGGGTCTGGTGTCTCTCATCTTCCCCTTGACAATACTCCATAGATTCTCTAAGGGGTTCAGGTCAGGTGAGTTTGCTGACCAATCAAGGACAGTAATACCAGCTTTTGGTACCGTGGCAGTGTGGGCAGGTGCCAAATCCTGCTGGAAAATGAAATCAGCATCTCCATAAAGCTTGTCAGCAGAAGGAAGCATGAAGTGCGCTAGGATTTCCTGGTAGATTCAAACTGGACTTCAAGCAACATGGATTCTGTGCCTCTCCAGTCTTCCTCCAGACTCTGGGACCTTGATTTCCAAATGAAATGCAAAGTTTACTTTCATCTGAAAAGAGGACTTTGGACCACTGAGCAACAGTCCAGTTCTTTTTCTCCACAGCCCAGGTAAGACACTTCTGACGTTGTCTCTGGTTCAGAAGTGGCTTGAAGACATCTGAGCGTGGTGACTCTTGATGCACTGACTCCAGCTTCGGTCCACTCCTTGTGAAGCTCTCCCAAGTGTTTGAATCAGCTTTGCTTGACTGTATTCTCAAGCTTGCAGTCATCCCTGTTGCTTGTGCACCTTTTCCTACCCAAATTCTTCCTTCCAGTCAACTTTGCATTTAATATGCTTTGATACAGCACTCTGTAAACAGCCACACCTTTCAGTAATGACCCAGTAATGTGACTTACCCTCTTTGTGGAGGGTGTCAATATTCGTCTTCTGGATCATTGCCAAGTCAGCAGTCTTCCCCATTATTGTGGTTTCAAAGAACAAGAGATACCCGGAATTTATACTGTAGGGATGGTCATTAATTGAAACTCAAATGTAAATTTGAGATACTGATCTTTGACTTTCATGAGCTGTAAGCTCTAATCCTCAGAATTAAAACAAATTTTTTTTTTAATGTTTTACTTTACATGTAATGAATGTAAAATATATGAAAGTTTCACTTTTTGAAATAAGTTACAAGGAAAACTTTTTCACGACATTCTAATTTATTATGATTTATTGAGATGCACCTGTAATTACACTGATCAGCGAACATAAACAAAAGCTCATTGGTTCTTGCCGATGTCAAATGTGCTGCGAAACACAAGAATGATCCTCATTGATTCTCCAATGACAAGCAAGTGTGCTTGAGCTTCTGTTTGTCATGACTACTGTGTGTGCTGAATGCTTAATGCACATACAACCGCAAATTTAAAATGTACTACCATTACATTTGTGATATAAAACTATTAAATGACATCACAAATTAAACCAAAGGCGTTTCATTGCAGACACTGATATTTGTGAAGCACCACATCAGTCCTTGATTCCGCTTCAGCTTCAGCTTCAGCTTTGGTTTAGTCAGACTCTGGTTAATCGTGAAGTCCTGCTCTTCAGTAATGTTCTGCTAAACTGTACATCATTCTCATTACTGGCTCTCGATGTAGTGATACATGTATATTGTAAAGGTAACTTGACTTATTGTATACTTATAAAGTGTTACCAAAATGTATCATCTAGTGTCATAATCAAACTTCTATTATGTGTATTTCAGCACGTCAATTACAGTATACAACATAAATATACAGGTGCAGATACAGTAAAATACAACAATGAGCTTTAATAAGTTTTCTTTCGTTACTGTCACGTTGACCTAGTTTCTTCTGTTCCCTCATTGGTTAATTAGCCCCACACCTGTTTCTGTTCTCCCTTGATTACTTTGATTATTTAAAGCCTGTGTTCTCCCTCCAATGTTTGTATGCTATTGAGTTTGTTTTATGTGTTTTGCTACTCCTTGCTCCTGGAAATCTTCTGTGGATTATTATTAAAGATATTTGTTTGGACTCTACTCCTCATCTTGCGCCTTCTTAGCATACACGACCGTAACAATTACACTACTGTAAAGAGATCTTCAGTAGATGAAAAGCAATAGAAAAGAAAAGTTTAAAATACCAAAGATTTGAATATGATTACAAAATACAGCATATTTACAGTAAAAATCAATCAATAAATAAATTCAGCATCCTCAGCCACATTGCATGACAGCATTGATAGTCACCATATTTGTCATACTATTTTTTCCTCCCCTAGACAGTCGTCTCTCAGATCTGCACAAATACAGTACATATAAGTCAGTAAATCAGTTTGACGGTGATGAGTCTGAGGGTGTTCAACGTGCTACAGTATTCAGAATGTGCATACATACTGTATATACATACGTGACATGGGAACAGAAAGAACTTTTAAATAAGACTAAGATAAGAAGTAGAAAATAAATAATATTAGTAATGTGGTATACATCTGGAACAGAATACTTATGTACAGATTTGTGCATTATGTACAGTATATACAGCTGTATAAATAAAATGTGTAAATATTTGTATTCCATGATATGGAATAATTGTGTCTTTCTCAGGTACTGAGAAATGAATAATAAAAACAGGTGTTAAATTATGTCTGTCACGAATCCAGTATATGCACTTCCGTTCATTCACCACCAGAGGTCACTCGCTCATCATATTGACTTTCACACCACACATCACATGGACTGCATTTCCCATCAGCCATCTCACCAATCACACGCACACAGCTGTCACCAATCACTCATTGCACTAATCACACGCACACCTGATCCCACGCATCACTCATCACACACACTATTAAAACCCTCGTTGCCGAGTATTGTTTGCGTTTACTGCTCTTCTAGCTGTAGCAGCTTTCAGAGCCCCTGTTAGTGTCCCCTGCCTGTCTTGGATTGTGTCTTCCTGTGTTTTATTCTAGCCCATGTACCTGGATTATCTCTCTGCCTAGCCCCTTTGGATACTGTTCGCCGATCGTCGACCTTTGCTTGCCCTGGATTACTCTTTGTCTTGTCCCTGCCATACCTGTTTGCCATTGCTCGACCCTGCCTATAAATAAAAGCTTGCATTTGGATCCGCATGACTCACGTCTCATCAGCCCCATTACAATGTCTTTAAGCTGGAGATGGCATGGAGGAAAAACTGCTTATCTGCTTCACACAGTCTGGTCTGATCAATGATCTGGATCAGTACATCAGAAATCAACACCTCTGTGGAGATTTTCTGGTCAGTACGTCTACATTGTGTTGTTTGGCCAAGTGTACAGTCTAAATGCCGAAATTGGATATGGGTCATTTTAGAAGAAGATACAAGCTGGTCAGCAAAAACATCAGATATAGTCTTCAAATTGGAATTAGGCATCAAGACCTGCAGGATAAATGCAGCCTAAACAGACTAGATCGGCTCGGTCGCAAGCACAAGTGGCACAGAGCGGAGAGTGGACACACAGTCAGTCCATGATGAGCAGGAAAACGACAGAAGTGATAATGCACCAAATACAGTAAAGAATCACGAGTTTCAACAGCATGGGACACAGTCAAAGGGGCTAACATGACAGTAAATTGCGGACTTGCGAAACAACAAAAAGTGGGTATACGTAAATATAGTGTGTGTATGATCTTTAAACCTTTAGGCATAAAGGTTTTTAACTGTATAACTGGTTTGATTTCTGTCATTAGTAACCTCTTCCTCTGTTGTGTGGGTGTTTTCCCCTCAAGACATTGTCAGAAGCTTGATATGTTAAAGCTTAATGTATTCAGCTGTGGTTGCATATTTCCTGATTTCTCATTAAAATAAATGTATTATGCATGTAACAAACCACCTCAAATATAACATGGAGATTTACTTTGTCTTACTGAATGCACAATATATTTTGAAGCAATTCAATTGGAAATTCTGTTGGAATCTGTGTATCATTCGTTTTTTTTTTTTTTTTAATATTGAAAGTAGAAAAATGAAAAAAGGGCTCCTTTTATATCTTTTCCCCCCAAAAAATGAAAATTCAGCTTAATTTTTCGTTTTTCGTTCAGGGGTAGAAAAATTAATAAACTGCTTGAATATTTGATTTCTACATGTGGGCAGGAATTAAACGGCCCTTTCTGCTGATTGGCCAGTCGAAGATCAAACCGTGCCGTTATCAGTTCTTCCACAGTATCATGCAGCAGAATAATAGTCCTCCACTGCTGCAGTTGTATGGATTCTTAATGCATTCATTGCAACTACATTTCATGTTTTTTCTTCAAACAAACAGACTAATGAACAGCTCGACTCGTACCGGGGCAGAGTCTAGACAGGGCTTTCTTCTGTGTAGATATGAATTCTGTTCTTTGCATCAGCTGGGCATCATGGCAGGGTATGATATGACGGCTGTCATAGCCAACTCTGCTCACGCAGTAAGTCTGTTTGTTTGTTTAATTAAGCAATTCATTCATTCATTTCAAAATAAGTATTTTAAACACTAAGACAAAAAGGAAAGAATAATAAATTGGCTTGGGTATATATAGACCTATAATGTTCACGCAATAATTGTCATTCTGACTGACAACCAGAGAACAAGATATTAAATAGCCTACTGTTAGAGTTTTATAATGTAGTCTTGTTTCATTAAAACTGATTATAATTGATATCTCAAAAGGATATGCACTTGTGAGCTGCTGCATATTCGCACACAGGACTGCAACACAAGATTTTCATAAAATATAAAAATTTGCCATTTCGGTTTGGTTTTTTTACCAAACCCACAGTATACCTTCAAAATGCTTGGAATATACGGCACGAGATGCATAGGATTATTTTATGACAGATATGCATCTGTTTAAAAAAACAAAAACAACTAAAGTCACCATTCTCTGCCATTAAATTTGCGAGTGCGAGCGGGACATTTTTTGTGTAAAGTAATAAGCCTTTGGATTAGAACAACATTAATGTGAGTAGTTACTCTAGTTCACACAGTTCCAATAAATTGCGATGGGTTAAATAAACTCAATAAGCAGACAGACACGACTACAGTCAAGCACAAACCAGACTTGAAGTGCACAGGAAATAAGCAGCAGTCATATTTAAAGCAGTTTAAATTAATATTGAGTACTGATTGATGTTCACTTGGATTTTTTCCCCATCGAGGGGAAATAACGTAATACTCTGTCATTAATAATCGTATGGTAAAATAACGGGTTATAAGAACAATGACTTACTGCTGCTGCTAACTCACCTTCAACGTGTGAAGCACATGGATCTGTGACGGTGGGTGATGCTAAATGTGTATTGCTGCTGCATTCGGATGTTTTGTCCGAAAGTGAACCGAGGTAGTTAGTTATCATCTCCAATAATTTCTTGTTATTTTATACTTTTTATCCGACTCAGATGTTCCTCAGTTTATTAACAATAATAATGGACAACACTGCACATCTCAAAGCATGCAAAACAGAACAACAAAATAAAACACAAATGTATATATATATATATATATATATATATATATATATATATATATATATATATATATATATAATAAACGAAAAAATATGAGGATAAAAAAAAATCTATATATTAGGGCAGTTACATAAATTTGAAAAGCTTTAGAATTTTTATTGTTTTTATAAGCTACTTATTGTGATCTCATTATAAAGAGTTATATATATATATATATATATATATATATATATATATATATATATATATATATATATATTTTTTTTTTTTTTTTTTTTTTGTCATGTCTATTTTAAAGTCAACCCAAAATGAAAAAGAGAAAGGGCAATAGAAAAATAAATGTTCAATATCTTCAACAGATATATTACAAGAGGTACATTTACAGCTGCATTTACAGGATAACATCTGTGAATAATATTGTAAAGTACTTCTTTATCAGAAACTACATATTTATATGGTAACTCGCTAAGTATTTCTCTCTTGTTTCCCTCCTCCCTTCACACTCCAGTCCAGCGGGTGGCGCTAAAACACATGCGTTTGTTTGCCCAACACCATTAAACCCCAGAAGAAGTAGTTCAGTCTCACCGTGCTCTCTGTTGTTTTGTGATGATGCTGGCTTAATACAGACTGTTATACATGTGCTTTCTGTAGAAAAATACCATTTTTGAATCAGATCAGCAAATACCTGTAATATTCTCATTCTCATTGTCGTTTTCATGAACACAGGAATATCTGGAGGAGTATCATCTGAACTGAGATCTGCTGCTGTGAAGATGGTGTTTGTTAAAGAGGAGAGTGAGGAGAACATGATTAAACCAGAAACCTGCAGAATAAAACAAGAGGAACCAGAACCCTGGAGAATAAAACAGGAGGAACCAGAACCCTGGAGAATAAAACAAGAGGAACCAGAACCCTGGAGAATAAAACAGGAGGAACCAGAACCCTGGAGAATAAAACAAGAGGAACCAGAACCCTGGAGAATAAAACAAGAGGAACCAGAACCCTGGAGAATAAAACAAGAGGAACCAGAACCCTGGAGAATAAAACAAGAGGAACCAGAACCCTGCAGAATAAAACACGAGGAAACAGAACCTTTGAGAATAAAACACGAGGAACCAGAAACCTGGAGAATAAAACAGGAGGAACAAGGAAGTTGGTGTTTATTCTTCATTCATCTTTACCTTTACAAAAATTAACCAAGATTTTAGTCCAAATTAAACCAAAAAACCATGGTTACTATAGTTAAACCATGGTTACCACAAATTAATCATGGTTTTGCAACATTAACCATTGTTTGTAGTAAAACTGTGGTTATACAAATGTTAATAAATATACCAAAATAAAACATAGAGAGTTGGACTCGTAATCCAAAGGTTGTGAGTTCAAGTCTTGGGCCGGCAGGGATTGTAGGTGGGGGGAGTGAATGTAGAGCCAGTCTTCCACCTTCAATACCACGACTAAGCGAGGCACTGAACCCACAACTGCTCCCTAGGCACCATGTGTGTCTGTGTTCACTGCTGTGTGTGTGCACTTTAATCGCAGAGCACAAATTCTGAGTCCCCATACTTGGCCGTATGTCACGTCACTTTCACTTACAAAGCTGTAACAACACTGACAGTTGTAAAGTTTCAAACAATATTTAGTTTGCTGTAATAGAAGCAGTCTTTAGAGCGGTTGAATACTATAGATGGAGCAGCAAATAATAGGAGACACTTTTTTAACATAATGTTAGATAATTTTGTAGTTGATCAAACATTTAATAGTTATGCTTGTAGAAACATGGGATTTGAAGATCAGTGTACCTCATTCATGAGGATTCAAGTTTCAGGAATGTATAATTAAAAAAAATTGCATCAAAAGGAACAAAATTTTGTATAGAAATTGACTTTAAATTGGTACACTTTTATGTCCTTTCATATTTCTCTTTTCTTTGTTTGCTTGTTTTTCAAGCTACTGACAAATGAACTGTGTTTGCTTTTATTTTAGTGTTTACTGAAGAAAGCAAGGAGAATGAAGAATTGAGTGAAGTTGAGGAACAAAATCACGTCAAACCAGGAGAAAAACCTTTGAGTTGTTCTCAAACCAAACAGAAAAATGTAAAGAAAAAGAGAACGGATAAATCTATCATCTGCACTCAGTGTGGAATGGGTTTCACATACAAATGCAGTCTTGATGTTCATATGAGAGTTCACACTGGAGAGAAACCTTACAAGTGTTCGCACTGTGACAAGAGATTCAGGCGGTCAGGAGATCTGAGAAAACATGAGAGAAACCCGTGCAAGTGTTCACACTGTTGAGACATTTGACATGTATCATTTGTAGTTAACTTACTCTTTCATGAAGGAAAGCAGCTTTCTACGAACTGTTCTTATTCAGGAAGCTGAAGAAGAGACTGTAACACTTTTGAGAGACAAGATTTATTTTTAATTTGTTCTTCATTGTTGTTTTTTAAACCACTAGTTCTTCTTCGGTGATGTATTTAGAAAACAGATACAGGATATATTGTCATGTAGCTTTGTAACTGATTGTCCTATGCTTCTCTTGTAAATCAGGATGGTACCTGAACCTGGTATTAAACGAGCCCTGGGGCTGAATTACAATAAAACCGTAGTATCTGACGCTATTAGTTCTGCTTTTCAGCAAGAAAATACACTTAAAATGTATTATTGGTACATAAATGTTTTCAAGCCAATTTCATTTTGTCAAGCGCTTCTATATGCGATAATATCAAGACATTCATTTATGATGTGTTTTTCGCTATTTGCAATCCAGAAGAGATCTCTCTTGCGTTTTCAGTCTGAGAGATTAATCTAATTTGATTTTCAAATTAGAGTTTGGCTTCTAAGAATTATGAAAACAATGGGCCTCATTCATGAAACACGAGCAGAGCGAATTTTTGTGTAAATCGTTCGTAAAGCCGTTCTGATGTAAACTTTCGAATTCATGAAAATGTTTGTATTTTCAAAACGCTGGTTGTATGAAAGAAATGTACACCTGCTCCTTACCACGTGTAAATGGGGCGTAAAATGTTCTGTGTTCCTTCTGGCAAACTGATGACACTGAATTTTGATCCACTGCCATTATAATATTTCACAAGTTCGTTTGCTCTGGGATTTTTTATTTTTTTTTGTAGCTGAGAGTTGTTAATTTGTTTAGCTTTGGGTAGAACGCAGCGCTTGTCACTGTCACTTTTTACCCAGCTGTCCAATCAATGGAGAAGGGGCGGGACAAATACTACACCAACCAATCATCTTACTTCAACAACAATAGATAAGTTAATGTTGCTGGTTACTGTATTTTTATCATAGCAACCAAAGCTTCTCAGCTGGAAAAAAACGCTGTGCCACCAAAGCATTCTCAAGCACCACCAGCTGGGCGTTTTTTTTTATTATTCATCAAAATAAATTAAAACGGTGAAATGCAAACTCAGAATATGACCCAAACCTGCAATAATTAAATATGTTAAACAACACGAATGTATCTAATCCCATCTTATTAACCAATGTCTTTGCTGCTGACCTTTGATGATCCAGTTCAACCACACTAATAAGCAAAATGACTTTAGATAAACAAACAATTGTGCTTCATTGTTTTTTTATTGCTGAAGAGTGTTGAACCTTCTTCTCCTGTGTTCTACTGTACAGACGTGAATTTACTTTTCCTTCAGCCTGAGGTTTATTCATTACACTTTTTGGTGTGAAAGGGCTTTTACATTTGCTATAAATAGAACTTCTTGTATTAAAAACAATCGAGCCCTGCTCATATATAAAAAGTAACGCGAAAGTAACATAACGCGTTACTTTCCATAAAAAGTAACTAAGTAACGTAATTAGTTACTTTTTTAGGGAGTAACGCAATATTGTAATGCATTACTTTTAAAAGTAACTTTCCCCAACTCTGTTAACATACGCATGTTTAACTATCAAATTGGATACAATTAGCTGTTTATTGCTTATTGCTTAAAAAAAATATAACAAAAACATAATGTTGAATCCAACATACTGAAATGTTGAAAACTACTCATTTCCTAATTTAACTCTTTATCTAAATGTGATGAAGTGCTTGATGCTTTCTAACATGAATGTTCTTCAGCATGTAGACAACACATTATTCTCTGTATCTGCTAATATTGTTTAAGGTAAGCAGAGCTGACTTTGCCAAATTTAAATCTGTACACTCGCTAAGTATTTATCTCATGTTATTTCCCTCCTCTCGCCGCTTCACTCCAGTCCAGCGGGTGGCGCTAAAACACATGTGTTTGTTTGTCAAACAGCTTTAAACCTCAGAAGAAGAAGAAGGTTAGTTTCACAGAGCTCTCTGTTGTTATCTCGTGATGCTACAAACTGTTAGTTGAAATGTAGCCTACTATTTCTAAATAGAAAGACACAACATTGAATCAGATCAGTAAATAATGATACCAGTGGTATTCTCATCCTCAGAGTCGTGACTAAGTGTTGAAGCAAGCAGGAATATCTGGAGGAGTATCATCTGAACTGAGATCTGCTGCTGTGAAGATGGTGTTTGTTAAAGAGGAGAGTGAGGAGAACATGATTAAACCAGAACCCTGCAGAATAAAACACGAGGAACCAGAAACCTGGAGAATAAAACACGAGGAACCAGAAACCTGGAGAATAAAACACGAGGAACAAGAAGCCGAACCAGAAACCTGGAGAATAAAACACGAACCAGAAACCTGGAGAATAAAACACGAACCAGAACCCCGGAGAATAAAACAGGAGGAACAAGGAGGTTGGTGTTTATTCTTCATTCATCTTTAATGAGTTTGTGGTGTTAAAGATTTAACAGGGTGCCTGCGGATCCTGCGGTAAAAAATAAGTCTTAAATCCACCTTTCAAAGGTCTTAAAATTGCGATAGAACTGACAACGAGAAGATTTATATTTTATTTTCACTCATTGCTTTTTGAATCGTAATAACTCGGAGCCTGAGACACATCAGATTCACTTTGTTTTTGCATTAGTGTAATCTCAAACATTTTGTGGAGCAAAGGTTTACCTGTTTTCTGTCTAAAAATAATTAATGTACATTTATCACACTGTACTTGGTGTAATGTTACCTTGGCACAAATATGAAATATTTAATCTCTTTTGCCCTTTTCCTTCACTGTTGGACCAAACGGTGATAGAAAAATTATATTTGCTAAGGTCCCCCGTATACATCTACTTTTACCATCTGTAGATCTTACTGGGTCTGGTGCCACTGCTCTCAGATGTTAGTCTGGAGCCTGTAATGACTGGTTTCCACCGAGCAGTATGGGTCAGTACAGTACGGTACGGTTCGGGACAGAACACCCTGATCCAGCTACTCGATAGGCATGGTGTATGCCAGAAAGTAGCGATCGGCGATAAAGCACAACTCTGCCTTTTAATGAAAATTAATAGGCGTTATAAAAGTAGAAAATAAAACGAAATTGAGATGTCTACATAATAAATAAGCTTTCCATTGATGTATGGTTTGTTATGATCGGACAATATTTGGCTGAGATACAACTATTTGAAAATCTGGAATCTGAGGGGGCAAAAACAATCTAAATATTGAGAAAATCGCCTTTAAAGTTGTCAAAATAAAGTTCTTAGCAATGCATGTTACTAATCAAAAATTAAGTTTTGATATATTTACTGTAAGAAATTAACAAAATCTCTTCTTGAAACATGATCTTTACTTAATATCCTAATGATTTTTGGCATAAAAGAAAAATGGATAATTTTGACCCATACAATGTATTTTTGGCTATTGCTACAAATATACCCCAGCGACTTAAGACTGGTTTTGTGGTCCAGGGTCACATATAAAGTTAAACAATTTTGTGTTCAGCCAAAATGATATGACCAGGAACAAATCATAGATTCTTGAGACCATGTATGTAAATAATGATGTAAATAACAGTCATGGACAGATCGGAACGAGTGAAGGAGGAGCTTTATCCCCTTGTATCACTCAAAAGTGATGATTCTAGTCAACCAGTCAACTTCTGCAGTGAGTTTAGCTCCACCCTTTTGGTACCCTTTGCTGTGCTAGGTACCCAACGGAAGGGTATCAAAAAAGTGTTACGGTAAGGTTCGCTATTTTGGTACCATTCATTATGTCCGTTTCCATTGTCAACTTCTGACAATGGAAACGGACATAATTGCGTACCGTACCGTACTATACTGAACCGTACCGCTCAGTGGAAATGAGTCATAAGAAACACTTTCTATGAACCAGGCACTTTTTTTAATAACATTGTTTGATCATTTTTGTAGTGGATCAAACATATTTAAGAGTTCTTCCTATAGAAACGGTGGCCTTTAGCCTCCTTGTTAGAGCGCCCGCCTCCCACGCCAGAGACCGCGGTTCGAATCCCACTCGGAGCGAGACGAGTAGGACCGCAACATTGGTGCCGTGACCCGGATGGGAGTGAGGTTTAGGGGGGTGAGTGTAGCAGAGGCCAGCGGGTAAGTGCTGTGCAGGTAAAACCTCACTCCCTTGATCTCAAGAGGTGCTCTAGTGACTGACGCTAGAATTTAAGCCCAATTTATGCTTCTGCATCGGACCTACGCTGTAGCCTCTATGCCGTAAGCTGTGCGTCAGTTTTCATTTATACTTCTGCGTCGTCGTCCACGTCGACGTGCAGTACACATGTGGGCCGCTAGTCCATAGTGTCCACGGGCATGTTGCTTGTGAACCCGCAGTATCATGGACAAAGCCGAAGAAGAAGCGGCTTGTCGGAGAAGCATAGCCGTGACGGCGGCAAATAAATATCAAATCATTAAATCATTATTTAAATCTACTAAAAAGGAGACAACAATGGAACAGGAGAAGATGGCATTCTTTCAATCTCTGCAAGGTCGTGTACCACGGCAGATCAACATTGTTTGTCGCAGACTAGTGATGTATAATGCTATGTAGTATAATAAATTATAAGACACTTGTTCTTTGCTTTGTTTTATTTTAAATAAGAAGGTGTAACATTAAACTATATCACAGCGCTCATAAACGCACACAAAACACAAGTGCATACGGAGGGAGGGGTTCTAGCAGACCAATCACAGCACTTGCGGTCCACGTAGAATTGACGCGCTGTTAGATTTTTGGAGAGGTGCACATCAGGTACGGCGTAGGTTATGGCGCAGGCCTGTGCGTCTCTGCATAGGTTTAACGCAGAAGTATAAATTGGGCTTTAGCCTCCTTGTTAGAGTACCTGCCTCCCACGCCGGAGACCGCGGAAGATCAGTGTTCCTCATTCATGACAAAAATTTCAGGGATAATTTACATAAAACAAAAAAAAAAACCCTTTCTTTTGTATAATTATTTACTTTACACTTTTATATCAGGTTTCAGTTTTATGTCCACGTTTCTGTGGTTTTTACGAGTTACTGAAAATAAACCATTTTTACTTTAATTTTTAGAGTTGATTAAAGAAAACAAGGAGAATGAAGAACTGAGAGAAGTTGAGGAGAAAAATCATGTCAAAACTGGAGAAAAAACTTTGAGTTGCTCTCAAACCAAACAGAAAGATTTAAAGAAAAGAGGAGCCAAGAAATCTTTCACCTGCACTCAGTGTGGAAAGAGTTTGACACGCAAATGTGGTCTTGATATTCACATGAGATTTCATACGGGAGAGAAACCGTACACTTGTGATCAGTGCGGGAAGAGTTTCACAAACTCAGCAAACCTTAAGAGACACATGTTCATCCACACTGAAGAAAAACTGCACGCATGTGATCAATGCGGAAAAACATTTTCGAGGCCTTCAAACCTGAAGAAGCACCTGAGAGTTCATACAAAG
Source organism: Acrossocheilus fasciatus (assembly GCA_036784905.1). NCBI lineage: Eukaryota > Metazoa > Chordata > Actinopteri > Cypriniformes > Cyprinidae > Acrossocheilus > Acrossocheilus fasciatus. Next base: position 48,732,120 of record CM071940.1, read on the forward strand.
GAGAAGCCACATTCATGTCATTTGTGTGGAAAGAGTTTTTCACGTCCAGAAAATTTGAAAGAACATCAGAAAACACACACTGGTGTGAGAGAGTTCATGTGCTTTGAGTGTGAAAAAGCTTTTACTTCAGCAAAGTGTTTAAAACTGCACCAGAGGATCCACACCGGAGAGAAACCTTATAAGTGTTCACACTGTAACAAGAGATTCAGTCAGTCAGGAAGCCTGAAAAGACACGAGAGGATTCACACTGGAGAGAAACCGTATCACTGCACTGCATGTGGGAAGAGTTTCAATCATTCATCTGGTCTACACATTCATACAAAAAACTATCACAGTAAGTAGATCATCTTCAGATCCAGCACTTTCAGATCTGATGCTGACTCCTCGGCAATTGTGACCCAATAATGAATCAAGCAATAAAATACCATCTGGATAAATCTGTCCTAAACAGACATTACAAGTGACATGACAAAGAAACATTATCTAAAGTTTTCACAGTGAATAAAGTTCATCTTCAAAACCAGCAGATTCAACTGAGATTCAGATCAACTCAAAGATGGAGTTTGTCCCCAAAGAACAATCTCAAATAGTTTTATTCTTGTATAACATTTTGTTACGTGATATAAATATCACTGTGTTTTCTTATGAGTGTCATATTATGTTCAATTGTCTTATAATTGGGGTTTGTTCTTAATTTATATGCTGCATTGTACTATTTTCAGTTTTGCACTGCTTTAATTGTACGCAGCAACGCTGCAGACGTTTTGGCAATACAAATGTAAACCTGAAATATAAATTCTCTCAGAAGGTATTCATTACCATATATTGAACTCTCTCTTTATATTTTTCGAAACCCCTGAAAACAGAGTCCAGACATCAGAAAAGTAACTGTCTATGAACATGTTTTATATTTTAGATTTGGGAAATCTATGGGTTACAGACATGACAAAAAAAGACCTGAGGTTTTGGGAGACAATTTTTTGGGAGGATTTTGTTGATTTTCTGTGATTAACAATGCACAAACAAGCAACAATATCTGCAGAATGGAGAAGGGTTGACAATTCACAAAATATAACATATCAATTTTTTTTAAATTTTCGTTTTTGTGTTTCAGAGGAAAAGCATTATGTGACCGTTCTGAAAGCAGAATTTATCCGACTAGCCTGCAAACATACAAAATGCTTTAAAAACTTCAAAGCAGTTTTATAATTACATAATCAGGGAGTAATTGCTTTAGTTTTGAATTAGTTTGTTTAAAAGTAGACATTTCAAGCTTTCTGTAGATATATTTCTCATGTATGTGAGGCATCCCAATTATCAGTTATTTCATTATCAGGAAAAATTCAAGTGCATTGTAAAAAATTTACATTTTAACTCAAAATGTTCTAGTGACTGATTACATCTAAATTTTTCCATTGGCCCAACTGGATTTCTGCTAACTGAATTTTATCAATTGTGGCAACAGTCTGTTAACATTGGCTCAATGAGAAATAATATGTTGAGCCAATTAGGAAAAAAGAAGTCTACCAAACCATGTTATTGGCCAAATTAAATATTTTAAATAGTAGTAGCATACATTTGTTTTATCTAATTTAAAAATGTATATTGGTAAATGTACAGTGGGGCAAAAAAGTATTTAGTCAGCCACCAATTGTGCAAGTTCTCCCACTTAAAAAGATGAGAGAGGCCTGTAATTTTCATCATAGATATACCTCAACTATGAGAGACAAAATGAGAAAAAAAAATCCAGAAAAATCACATTGTAGGATTTTTGAAGAATTTATTTGCAAATTATGGTGGAAAACAAGTATTTGGTCAAAAACAAAATTGCATCTCAATACTTTGTTATATACCCTTTGTTGGCAATGACAGAGGTCAAACGTTTTCTGTAAGTCTTCACAAGGTTTTCACACACTGTTGCTGGTATTTTGGCCCATTCCTCCACGCAGATCTCCTCTAGAGCAGTAATGTTTTGGGGCTATCGCTGGGCAACACGGACTTTCAACTCCCTCCAAAGATTTTTGATGGGGTTGAGATCTGAAGACTGGCTAGGCCACTCCAGGACCTTGAAATGCTTCTTACGAAGCCACTCCTTCGCTGCCCGGGTGGTGTGTTTGGGATCATTGTCTTGCTGAAAGACCCAGCCACGTTTCATCTTCAATGCCCTTGCTGATGGAAGGAGGTTTTCACTCAAATCTCACGATACATGGCCCCATTCATTCTTTCGTTTACATGGATCAGTCGTCCTGGTCCCTTTGCAGAAAAACAGCCCCAGATTATCAGTGGTCTTGTATGTCTTCCATTTTCTAATAATTGCTCCCACAGTTGATTTCTTTACACCAAGCTGCTTACCTATTGCAGATTCAGTCTTCCCAGCCTGGTGCAGGTCTACAATTTTGTTTCTGGTGTCCTTTGACAGCTCTTTGGTCTTGGCCATGGTGGAGTTTGGAGTTGGACTGTTTGAGGTTGTGGACAGGTGTTTTTTATACTGATAACGAGTTCAAACAGATGCCATTAATACAGGTAACGAGTGGAGGACAGAGGAGCCTCTTAAAGAAGAAGTTACAGGTCTGTGAGAGCCAGAAATCTTGCTTGTTTGTAGGTGACCAAATACTTATTTTACCGAGGAATTTATCAATTAATTCTATAAAAATCCTACAATGTGATTTTCTGGATTTTTTCTGAGGTATACCTATGATGAAAATTACAGACCTCTCTCATCTTTTTAAGTGGGAGAACTTGCACAATTGGTGGCTGACTAAGTACTTTTTTGCCCCACTGTATATTGCTAAAGCAACCTTACTGGATTGTTTATTCCCTGTTGTCCCAAAAGAAAAGGGGAAAAAAATAATGAAATGATGATACACTAAACACTGCCACATTTTAACACTTTTAATGAAATTTACAACAATCTTGTGAAAATACCTTAAAACTGTAAATACACTGAAATTGTCTACACAGTATACATTAAAAAATAATGCATTTTAATTTTCATAAAATACACAAAGCTGATGAATTGCACCTTACATTGATACATTCACAAACATGCAAAAAATGTCAAACACCATAAAATAATAATTTTATTAATGATGATAATATATCTGAGGTTACTTCTGCCAGTGTTTAGGTTAATGTCGCTGAATATTACCATTGTCACAAAAGGTACTTTGAGCTCATGAAACTGCATCTTACACTTCAAATGTTTGCCAAAAAAAAAAACTCAAGAGATTCTTTGAGGTTAAAATTCTGTCATTAATTAACCTCATGTAGTTCCACATCAATAAGACTGTTGTTTCATAAAAAATATCTTAATTTGTTTTCTGAAGATGAACAAAGGTCTTGCGGGTTTGGAACGACATGAGGGTGAGTAATTAATGACAGAATTTTCATTTTTGGGTGAACTATCCCTTTAAGTCCTTATACTCCAGGATGAGTGCATACAATAATCCAAAAAAGTACAATAAATGCATTTACAAAGTCTTCTAAGTTGTGAAGCACCAGCTCCCCTTCCAGGACAACCGAGACATTCAGCACACTTTACAGGGCCCTTGAAGTGCAACTGCTGCTGCTTACTATTTCAAGAATTCCCATTTTCATTACAGTTGTGTGGTTCTCCAATGGATCTGTACTCTGTATAAAGAATTAAAAAAAGAGTATAAAATAGCAATGTCAATACTAAGTCAGCTCTCAATAAAGCAATTCCTCACAAATTACATCTAATAGCTAATAGTATTTGACACTAATATGGAATAAACATATCCAATAAGAACTACTGTTAAATACTCACTGTGAAATTCATAGTGGTTCCTTTTCTTCACCAAATGGTGCCTCGTGAGCTCAGATCTAGCAATGGTGGGTTGCACTAATGGGAACAAAAAAATTTTTCCTTGTGTCTCATACATTTCATTTATTCATCATAAAGTGAGATAAAAATAATTTAGTTCAGTAAATTTAGGTAATTGAGAGATATGGGTGTGTGTTATTGACAAAAATTATATCTCAATATTTTCTGGGATTTTATTGATAATGATAATTAGACAATACTTTGCTGAGTGTGTTATTGTGCTGGCATCTTAAGGACTAGTGTGGACAGCCGGTTCCTAAAGTTTTTCATATGAATGATTTTTGTTGGCGAAATAGAGCAAAAACAGGCAATAATGTGTCTAAAACGCATCTTGTTTATTGAACTGTTAAAGACTGAATAATGCAAAAACGTACTGTAAATGCGCACGGGCACACGTAACGTTAATATATTAACGTGTTTTGTTTGGTTTTTGTGATATACATGATAATGTCAAATCCCACATCGTTAAAACAACAATTAAAATGTCATCACAGATGATATATATATCGCACACTCCTGCTGAGAGATCAGTACGGGCTAAAGATGTGAATTCACTGTTATTCTGCAAAATACAATGTAGTATGTGAAACCTGACTTAATAAATACGAAACTCAGTATACTCACCATAACTTTAATGATGGAAAATCCGTCTGTAAATGATGGTCTGTTTTAATATGTTCGGTGAATGTATATTTCTAAATTTAACTTAAGACCTTCAGCTAAAATTACTACAATGCATTTTTTTTGTTTGGGGAGAATTATTGGGAAGCAAATTTTTGAGTCAATATTTATTTGTCAGTTCCCACAATTTTTCAAAATGTACATTTTTTACAGTATGATAGCTCGGGTGCCTCCCAGTCATGCATGCGCATTAATAATTTTAATAATAGTAGGCTAATAGAGCACATTTATTTAAGGTTACAGTATGGGATCTGCATTAAAATAAATCTTCACAAGTCTAAATCTGAGACAGATGCAGTAACTACCTGTAAATCGAAGGCTATTTGGTGTTTTAAAATGATCTAATGGCCAATGCCACTCTAATTCGTTGATCATTAGTTGTTCTTGATCAAGATTTGATGGATGTATGACTCTCATAAACCTGTTTTAATAAATCGCTTTTGCGTTAAATAATAAAGATTCAAAGCAGATTAAGTACAATATTATTGTACAAATAATTATAAAATGCTATAGACTGTGAATAAGTTTGCAGTTTCACATTTTGCATAGCACATCTCTTGCGCGTCTCACTCAGCATCATGCGCGATGTGCAAATTTTGTACTCTGAAATTTTAACGAATAGGATACACTCCTGCATTTAAATGTGGCGGCAATTCTTTCTTTTTTTTTACTCAAATTATATGAAAGCAAGTAAAGTAAATTTTAAAGTAAATTTTTAACCCTTTAAAATCACTAAAGTTTTTTTGTTGATTATAACGAGAGAACTTGAGTTTAGAGGATGTTATATTAATCTGTCCCTTCTTTTCAGTTTCAGTGATTCGTGGCCAGCTTTTGTTTTAGTTAGGCCTAAATAATAGGAGCGAAATTATACAATACCTCACATTTAGCTAAAATAAAGGAAATAATTCATAAAACATGCAACAATGTTCTCTGTCAAAATAAAGGACAGGTAACGAATAGCCAAACAAAATATGTGCGTGACAAAAATGCATGCTGTTTTATTAAAGGAATTTTAAAATATAAACTAAAAATGTACTTGTGACAAATATTAAGTAATGTGAGAATATTAACATTTTGCAAATAAATCCATGTTTAGCCTATAGCCATAAGTGGTTTTAATGCTACGAATGCAAAGTAAACCACCATTTCTTTAGGATAATATAACACATTATTCATATTGTATGAATAATACTGTGCATGTTAAAACCTTCGTTCATCTTCAGAACACAAATTAAGATATTTTTGATGCATTATGACAGCTCTCTGATACTCTCCAAAATGGCGCTAGGGTGATGCGGAGGAGACAAATTGTTGAATAAAGTCGTTATGTTTGTTTTCTTTGCGTACAAAGTATGCTCATAGCTTCGTAAAATTATGGTTGAACCCCTGATGTCACATGGATTATTTTACCGATCTCCTTTCTACGTTTCTGGACGTCGATTGTGTTAATTACATTGCTGTCTACAGGAGGGTCAGAGAGCTGTCAGAATGTATCAAAAATATCTTAAATTGTGTTTTGAAGATGAACTAAGCTTTTACGGGTTTGGAACGACATGGGGGTAAGTGATTAATGAAAAAATTTTCATTTTGAGGTGAAGTAACCCTTTAACCTGATTTGTGTGTGTAGCGTCAGAACGAGTCAGACAAAACTAAGATTCGATCGGAGCATCGAAACATGAGGAGCTGAAATTCCAGGACAACATCGTAAAGATTCCTATCTCTGACTTCTGGAGCAAGCCTAACTAACAAGCCTCTTTCACAGAACAGCTCGCAACATTAAGACAAAAGAACACTTATTGATAAGTGTTCTACGTAGGAAGGAGATCATCAAATTTGGGGTAAATAGTCAAGATTAATGGTCAAAGAGATGGCCATCACATGGCGTTCCACAAGAGAAATCACAAGCTTCTTCAGATTGACTTCTCCCCCACACATACAAGACAAAGAACCAGACTGAAATTCCTCTGGCCAAAGAACACTTCTTTTTGGTACACAGAGACTTTCTTTTTCATATGCACATAAAACCATCCTAAAAGGACAATGCTAGGCATAACACTATATTATGTATGTAATCACATATTAGACTATCATGTTTTAAGCACATATTATGTATGTCTTTCTAATAACTATTGAATGACTTTAAGGTTAGTCGTGTTTGGTATGTATGAGTTTAACATTTCTAGCTTGAAATGTTTCTTTCAATTAATTCTGTGTCAAATGTATCATATTCTGGTTATAGAAATCATATCCAAAAGTATACTTTGCAAGAGTGTGTAAAATTCAGACCATGTGACTGATAACAGGCTGATTTATGATGGAAGGAACAACCCTAGCTAAGACAATAGCCTATCTAATTGGTCAAAACACCAAATGGGATGTGTCCCAAAGCCGAGTTTAAGAACTCAGGACACCATCAAATTCTTCTCTTTTGTCTCTCTAAAACCCCTCTTCTCTTCCCTTCTACCCTTCTTCTTCTCGCCACAGCGTGTTGACGCTGTTTTAGCGCTCTTTGAGCGTGCTCTGGCCTACAGGCCAGTTGCTACTTAACACCACGATGAGAAGAAAAACCACCTAGTCTCATTACTCATTTTATTCTTTTACTTTAGTTTCTTTTCTTTCCGTTGAGTATCGTGTTCAAAAGTTAAGTTTGCCGCAAAGTCCAGCGACTGCACCCGCTTCAAACTTCAACCGGAAACGGACTCCAAGACCATCCTCAGCCAACCCCCAACCATTGGCTTCCCAAGACCTCGCTTCAAAGACTACTGAACTTCCAGCCAATCACCAACTCGGGAAAACCCCTTTCCTGCAACGACGACGAAGACAAAAGGGAATCCCTGTAACACAAGGCAACGCAAGTACAAACTCCAGATTATAACTGAGCTGGTGTATTTAATATAAATTTTAGCCTCATTGAGAAACTCAATGCGAGGGTTAATTAAGTGATTGATGGTTGTTCAGGTCTATGCAATAGCACATATTGCTGTAAACTTGGGATTTCACATTCTCATTCTCTAAATTCCTCCTTTCTCTTTTCCTGCAACGTGTGAATGTGTGAATGCGTGTGTTCATGTTAGATTAGTTTATGTCTTAGGTTTATATAAATAAAGTCTTATTTATATTGAAAAGAGAAGTATCTTGTGTTTTGTGCTTACAAGTTAATGTCTTAATCTGCCGATCTTGTTACTGTGCTTATTAATAGTGTTTTCACTATATTTTGGATTTTAATATCCAGTGCAGAATTAATGTTATACGGCTCGTTCAGTGAATCGCTCAGTGATCAGCCGCAAAACAGTGATTCTGTTCAAATTCCCTATAAAATCATTAATGATTCCCTTTGAGCTAAATTAAATTATATTTATGTATAAAACCCTTACATGTGTCAGTTTGGAGGACACAGGTAGAAAAAATGTTTTTTACGCCAAACCCACAAAATGAATGAATGAATGAATACATGTAAAATCCAGTCATCCTTGATATTATTATTTGTGACATTAGAATGAAATATATGGATTTAATAGTGTATGTACAAATCGAAATTGATCAACAATCTCTTAAACTTTTTATTTTATCTTAACATTTTCATCTAATTTACAATTTCATTAAATATGGACCTTTACTTTCATTAAAAAGGCTCATTTCTGCTATTGTGTCCTCATTTTGTGAGTGTAAGCTATTAATTTAAATTACAGACAGTCGCAAAATGGGTGCTTAATGCAAATGCAATTGGCCACATTTACAAAATCAGGCGATTATGTTCGCCCATTCATGCGAATGTGTCTTTATGTACAGTGTTGGGGGTAACGTATTACAAGTAACGCGAGTTACGTAATCAGATCTTTTTTCAAGGAATGAGGTTAGTCACTGTCCTTTTGTAGTGATAGTGTACATTTGCAAAGACACTGATGGAAGGCACACCACAAAAATTGTAATGAATTAATGCACGTTCACATTTAGTCTAGAACTACAGTAACATTGCTACTGGGGTTCCTCAAGGCTCAGTGCTTGGACCACTTCTCTTCTCCATCTACATGTCGTCACTAGGATCGGTCATTCAGAAGCATGGCTTTTCTTATCACTGCTATGTTGGTAATACCCGACTCTACTTCTCATTCCAACCAGATGCTCCGACGGTAGCTGCTCGCATTGCAGCCTGTCTGAGTGACCTTGCCAAGACAGAACTGCTCGTGGTCCCAGCCAATCAATCACTCCACCACAACTTCTCTATACAGCTGTGTTCGTCAACCATAACTCCTTCCAGGACAGCCAGGAACCTTGGAGTTGTGATCGATGATCAGTTAAGCTTCACAGACCATATTGCTACAACTGCCGGTCCTGCAGATTTGCCTTATACAACATCAGGAAGATTAGACCCTTCCTGTCAGAACAAGTCACACAACTCCTTGTCCAAGCTCTTGTTCTCTCCAGACTGGACTACTGCAATGTTCTCTTGGCGGGCCTTCCCACTAGTACTATCAAGCCTCTGCAACTGATCCAGAATGCAGCAGCCAGAGTGGTCTTTAATGAACTGAGGAAAGCTCACGTTACCCCTCTCTTCATCAGGTTATACTGGGTACCAATAGCCGCTCGCATCAAATTCTAGGTACTGATGTTTGTCTACAAGACAACAACTAACGCTGCACTAATATATCTAAACTCACTAGTTCAAACTTATGCACCCTCCAGAAGCTTGCGTTCTGCAAGTGAACGACGCCTTGTGGTGCCATCACAAAGAGGTACCAAATCTCTCTCACGGACCTTTTCCTGGACTGTGCCCAGCTGGTGGAATGACCTCCTGATCTCGAACAGCTGAGTCTTTAGCCATTTTCAAAAATCATCTAAAGACACATCTTTTCCGCCAGCACCTGACCAACTAATACTAACACCTACCTATTCTTAAAAAAAAAAAACTAGCTACGTGTACTGAATGTATCACTTAAAGTCGATGTTGTTTGCATGCGTGTACGCCTGTGCACCAGAAAAAACATGGGTTCTCTGTTTTACGAAAAGTCGTAGAAGCATGCAGCATTGTTTTTTCCCCTCCTGGGGCCTGTTTTATAAAAAAAGTTTACCAAATAAGCAAGGCTTATTTTAGTAAGTCTGACTTATTTTGAACCAAATCAACTGACAATAAGACTAACTGAAATAGACCTGGCTTATTTGGTAAAGTGATCTAGACATAACAAAATAGCTGTGAACTCCCCAAAAAAAAAAAGAAAAAGAAAATAACACATGGCCTTTTCTTAGGTTGTTTCTGATTGGGTAGTTTAAAACGGCCAGTAATTGGGAAACGCCCCCTTTTTTTGTGCAACAGGGACTATACTTGAGCTCAACAGAACGGCTGTAGTCCTTGATTCCATGCTGCCTCAGAAGTTTCTGAAATCAGTTTCTGGAGAAACCGTGTACAATCTCTGCCTGATGAGGGATCAAGTCATTCATCAAAGCTTAGACGCAGCAGCAAGGACGACTCTTCTGAGGAGAGGTAAGCAATTATTTCACATATTTAAATAAACATGAAACATTTTACTTCATTTACATTTACTGAGCCCGAAGTGTCCATCGGTTGTACCCTTCGAAATCCTTCATTCTGAAGGTCCCTTTGAAGTGGACAGTTTTGAGCACTTCGGTTTGGAACGACCCTTCAATATGGCGGCAATGATGTTTTCACTCACGGAGGGCGATATATTCCGTTTGGAACGCACTGTTAGATTCAGGGCTGTCATTCGTGGCGGTATGTGGGCCGAGGGAAAAGCGGTTGTGTACTGGAGCTGGTCCAGAAAACAACTGCTAAGTGGATTTGTCTTTTTGAATTTGAAAGGACAAATATCCTTTATCAATATATCCTTGCAAACATAGTCAGGTATGTTTTAAGTCCGATATTTAAACAGACACATAACCCAAGGATGTTGTTTTCATGCTAAACCTGATCAATATTTTGGATTTATTTTTATTTTTTTGTTTATTCTTGTTGTTTTTAATTATCATTGTTGTGTGTTTTCATTTATCTTAATTTCCATACATGCTGCAATGTTGTGTAATTTTCAATGAAATATTCGACTAATAATTAGCTGGTTTCTCTCCTCTAATCCTCACACACGAAGACTGTTAATGCTGATCAAATACCAGCCGAGTCTATAATCTTAATTCCTTTTCATTTATTTGTGCAGATCGGCTTTTTTTAAAGAAAGAAATCAGCGCACCTTACGGACACACTAAATAATTTTCCCTGTATTATTTCCCTCCTCTCACTGCTTCACACTCCAGTCCAGCGGGTGGCGCTAAAATACTTTTGTTTACCAAACACCACTAAACCTCAGAGGAAGAAGTTCAGTTTCACCGCACTCTGTATTGTTTTGTTGTGATGCTGGCTTTTGAGTTTTTGAATCAGGTCAGTAAATCTCTGTAATATTCTCATCCTCAGAGTCATGACTAAGTGTTGAAGCAAGCAGGAATATCTGGAGGAGTATCATCTGAACTGAGATCTGCTGCTGTGAAGATGGTGTTTGTTAAAGAGGAGAATGAGGAGAACATGATTAAACCAGAACCCTGCAGAATAAAACAAGAGGAACCAGAACCTGAACCAGAACTCTGGAGAATAAAACAGGAGGAACCAGAACCATGCAGAATAAAACACGAGGAACCAGAACTCTGGAGAATAAAACACGAGGAACCAGAACCAGAACCCTGGAGAATAAAACACAAGGATCAAAGAGGTTGGACTTTATTCTTCATTCATCATTAATGACTGTTTTTGGTACATTAGACTTACAAATAGGGCTGCACGATATTGGAAAAAACTCACATTGCAATATTTAGTTTTTCTGCGATATATAAAATCAGCAAATAAACAAATTACAAACATGGATAAATATAACAGAACAAAGATACAAATGAAATAAACAGTGCTTTATATTTTTCAGGCAAGTCTAACAGTTCAGTACAGAAACTGAATAATCAAATGTAAAATAACACTGCATAGTCTTCACTGTATAAATTAACTCTATTAAATTGTTTTACAACTACAAAAGTGTTTTACTGACAGTTATAAAATTTCAAGTTTTAGATTTAAGTTTGTTGTAATCATGAAACAATCATTTGAGCTGCTGAATAATAAGGGACACTTTTTTCAACAAAATACATGCTTGATAAGTTTGTAGTTTAGCAACCATTTTTAATAGTTCTCCTTATAGAAACATGGGATTTGTGTCTATAAGATTTTAAAAATGATTCATGAGAAGCTTAAGGGATCTATCATTTCCTAAAATTGCATCAAAAGGAACACATTTTAGTATATACATTGTGTTTAAACGGTTACACCAGGGTTCACTTTTATGTCCTTTCACTTTTGTGTGTATTTTTATTTTTTATTTTATTTGTTTGTTTTTCAAGTTACTGACAAATGAACTGTTTCATTTTGTTTCATTGAACTGCTGTTTTTTTTTTAATTTTTTTTTTTTTATTATAGAGTTTATAGAAGAAAATGAGGAGAACGAAGAATTGGGTGAAGTTGAGGAGCAAAATCATATCAAAACTGGAGAAAAACCTTTGAGTTGCTCTCAAACCAAACAGAAAGATTTAAAGAAAAGAGGAGCCAAGAAATCATATACCTGCACTCAGTGTGGAAAGAGTTTCACAGGCAAAACAAGTCTTGAGCGTCACATGAGAATTCATTCTGGAGAGAAACCGTACACATGTGATCAATGTGGGAGGAGTTTCACACAATCGGCAAACCTTAAGGTACACATGAACATCCACACTGGAGAAAAACCATACAAGTGTTCACACTGTGAGAAGAGATTCAGTCGGTCAACATTTCTGAAAACACATGAGAGCATCCACACTGGAGAGAAACCTTACAAGTGTTCACACTGTGACAAGAGATTCGGTCAGTCTCGAGACCTGGAAAAACATGAGAGGATCCACACCAGAGAGAAACCTCATAAGTGTTCACACTGTGACAAGAGATTCAGTGTGTCTCGAGACCTGGAAAAACACGAGAGGATCCACACCGGAGAGAAACCTTTCAAGTGTCCACACTGTGACCAAAGATTCAGTCAGTCAACATCTCTGAAAACACATGAGAGGATTCACACTGGAGAGAAACCTTATAAGTGTTCACACTGTGACAAGAGATTCAGTCAGTCAGCAAATCTGAAAGCACATGAGAGGATCCACACTGGAGAGAAACCGTATCACTGCACAGCATGTGGGAAGCGTTTCAGTCAATTATCTTCCCTGCGGAGTCATACAAAATACTATCACAGTAAGTAGATCATCTTCCGATCCAGCTCTTTCAGATCTGGTGCCGCGTCCTCACCAAATGCAACACAATAATGCATCAAGCAATAAGATATAATCTGGATAAATGTGTCCTAACCAGACATTACAAGTGACAAAGAAACACTATCTAAAGTTTTCACAGTGGATAAAGTTCATTTTCATCTTCTAAAGTTCATCTTTATCTTCAAAACCAGCAGATTCAGATCAACTCAAAGAAGGAGTTCCTCCCCAAATAACTATTGTCAAATGTCAGAACAATTATGGTTACCAATTATTGTGTATCATTTTGCTTCATGACATAAATGATATTACTGTGATTTCTTATGAGTTTCAAAAAATGTTCAATTGTTTTATATTGCATACAGTATGCGTCACTTGTAGTTAGCTTACTCTTTCATGAAGGAAAGTAGAAGCTTTTTCCAAACTGCTCTTGTTCAGGAAGCTGAAAAAGTGACTGTAACACTTGAGCTTTAATTTTAATGTTATTCTTCCACTTAAGATGTATTTAATAAATCAGATGCAAAATATTCTGTCATGTAGCTTTGTAATTGATCCTTATTTTCTTCTCTTGTTAGCAGGGCTGGGAAGGTTACTTTTAAAATGTATTTCACTACAGATTACAAAATGCATGCTTTAAAAAGTAATCAGTAATATATTTCGTTATATTACTCTGGTTTAGTAACTTAATCTAAATACTTTAGAATACTTTGAAATACTTAAGCTATATAACACAAAGGAACGTATTAACTTAATATCTTGTTTTTATGTTTTCTCTTTGCATTTTTTTAACAACATCAGTTTTCCACAGCATTTCTATGACAAAAACAAACAACAACAAAATTGATTATCATTAATTTCTGCTTAAATACTGGGTGCATGGAGGAATATGCATAAATCTCACCGCAAAAACAGGCTAATAATAAGGCTATGTCTTTAAAATGAACGAGGTATTTTAATTGTTTCTAAATGAAGTGGGGCTAAGACGCCAGGCCTGGTTGTCAGGTGCTGTATAACTGTATAAGGCGCTTCCCCGCACTCAGAAAAGGTGCAGAAGATCATCAAAAATCGTGATATTGCATAAGCACTAGTATAAAACGACTGTTATCATTTCTGAAAACAAACACAATGGAGTTACAAAACTGTATCGCACATCGCAGCCCTGCTCGAGGATTATTCATATTTTGGATTTGTAGGCTATTATGAGATGGTCTAATCGGCATTTCCAGTTAACGTTACAACTCGAGACAGTTCTGCATTGAATAAAGTAAAGGTAAACCATGTCTTCTGTGTAATTCTGGCCCGCCGCGGTCACTGCTGTGGGTAGCACTAGCTAGAGCACTATGCTAGCGTTGGCGGTCAGAAGAAATAGCGGTGCTGTGTTAATAGATTTCACGACACTAGCAATGGGTACAGACATGTATTTTGAGCTAGCTGTCACAAAAATAGACTGGACCAATGAGGTTTTGCTAACTTTATAACCTAGAAGAGATCAAGTACTTTTGGCAGATTTTGACACATTGGTAAAACAAAAATCTATTTCAGTGACTGCAGCACTGCGTCGGTTACTACATTAACCATCATGTTAACGATCAACCTAACAGTATTTGATTTGGTACTATTCATTCATATCGAACATTATGCTCCATTAAGCTTACCGGTACGCTTGTGCCAAGGTCCAGAAATGAGCTGTGTCCGGTGCAGTACGTTGGTGTTGATGTCCCGGTCAACCAAAATCGATGCATTTTCAATCATATTTCCTGGTCAACTATATGCCGATGACTCTTCAACAACAGCGTCGTTTCCCGGTCAACTATAAATCAATGACTTTTCAACACATTCAGCGATCGCCCGGTAAACCAAATATCAATGCTTAATCAATCATAAAGATAACTATAGATCAATGTTGTTCCAATATTGTTGCCATCAACATTAATAACATCAGGTTTTAATCGATATGGTAATGGTGATTCAACATTTATTTTGCATTGAAATTTCAACATCAACCATAATGATGATTCAGATAGAAAAACAATGTTTATTCAATGTTGGCTTGCTGTCTGGGGAGGTACACATCAACTAGTCTAAGTTGAGGGAAGAACATATTAGAATATGGCAAAACGGTGGCGTTTTCATTTAAGATAATTTAGCCTATAATAAATCCTAAACAAAGTAAATGTATGATGCCTTTTACTTCGATGTATGAATACGATTTATGCTCTAATACCACATATTAAGCAGTTTTCTTAAATACATTATTATTATTATTATTACCAATAATGATTATTTTTTCCCTGAGGACTGCAACTCGCTGGGGCTCCAAGCAGAAAATGATTGATAGGATACTAGAGCAAAGGACGGCCATCAATCGAGTTCTTGCTGATGACCGTAAAGCCAATGTGAGCACAAGGCAACATTCCTGGACCCGCGCTTCCGGGGTGACTATGACCCGAATGTTGAGGAGACTAAGAAGATGATAGAGGAAGAAGCGGTCATCCTCGGTAGGAGAGCGCAGTCAGCGCAGCCCGTGAGAGAGGGAGAAGAAAATGAGGAGGGAGCTGCAGGTCAAAAGAAAAAAAAAAGTTTAGCTAGTTTATTAAAAAGAAAGGCAGGGACTGCAACAGCAAATCTGACCATTCCAGAAAAGGTGGTGACAGAAATCGCCATCTATGCTCAGGAGTCCCCCATCAACACAGAGCAGGACCCTCTCATTTGGTGGAAAGATAATGAAAATCGGAAACCCCTCTTTGCAAAGGCATCCAAAAAATATCTTTGCGTGTGTGCGACAAGCTGCACATCCGAGAGGGTGTTCAGTACGATGGGAAACATAGTCTAGAGGTCTGCTACCCGACCCGAGCCCGACAGGTCCCGAAATACTTTCGGGTTTCGGGTTGGGGTCGGGTTAATGTTTAATGAATAGCTTCGTTAAACATAACTATATACAGTTGGCTACGCTGCTTTCATAGACGCATGCACACACACATTATTGCACACAGATAGGGATCACGCAGCGAACACATAGCACGGAAACTTTTATTAGTAAAATAGCTTCGATAGGCTACTGACTCGCAACGTTATTTCTCTGCAATGAGGGGGTAAAATCGCAGTTTTTGAAGTAACTAAGCCTCATTGCTTGTAGAGAGAGACGCGCAGATGCAGGTTCACTCACGCAGCTTTCATCCCTCTCTCTCTCTCCCTCTCTCTCTCGCTAATTCAAATAAATGATTAATTAATTCAAATAAACGCGATCTTACCGCACTACATCTCTGTGTCTGATTTAAAGCAGACCGAATGCTAACGAGCCTTAACTGACGAAAATGACCATAATTTGCACGGTGGAAGAATTATCGTCTTGTCGTATACAACCATTCAAAAATTCGGCAGAATTTATGTGACCGCGGCACCTGATGTTCATAAACTTTCATAACTGGTAGGCCTAAGTGACTTTTTTCTTTTGCCTTGTGAAGTGGCCGAGCCTTGATGAATCTGTTCCTTGACATGTATTTGCTGACTGACCGTTGCATGCAATCGTGAAATACAGCATCCTTTTTTTTTTTTTTTTAATTGGCTATTCATTGTGGAAAAAAAAAAAAAAAAAGATTTCGGGTTCGGGTCGGGTTCGGGCTCTAAATGTAACTGTGCCGCTCGGGTCGGGTCGGGTCGGGTCAGGTCAGACAATGTTGGGCACAGGCCGGGTTCGGGCTTCAATTTAAAGCCCGTGCAGACCTCTAACAGTCACCCCAACAAGATCCCATCTTAAGCCAGAGATGGTCAACATGTTGGGTTTCCTGGCAAAGAACATGTAAACTGCAAGCAAGCCAATTTATAGTTTTATTTATTTTTTATTTTGAAAAGACTGCTGACTTGCCATTTATGTAAGGTGATTTTGGAAGGTTTTTTTTTTTTACATTCGTTTTACCTTATTTAAAAATTGTGTAATTAATTTAGACCTATTTTGTTTTCTTATTCGTTTAAAAAATGTTCTAATGTACGTGATAAACGTTCTATGCTTCTTATTTACTTTGTTCCACACCACAGTTTGCTGATTTTCTGTTTTTTTTTCTGTTTTTTTCTTCAGCCTTTATAGCATGGTGTATATGTGTGTACATATGTATATTTATATATATATATATATATATATATATATATATATATATATCTATGCGCACTAACGGCAGAGTCTGAGCAATGGCTAAACAAACAGTAATCTGCGTTAATATATTTTTCAAGTGGAAGGATAACAAATGTGCCAGCACCTTCACATAAAGTTTAAATGACAATGATTTTATAGATGGGCACGAAGACAGATAGCGCGGTGAATGTTTATATGATTGTCAGCCTATGGGATGCTACATTTGATCCTTTCCGACATGAAAGCACTTGAATACGACAAGCTCGTAATCACAACTTCATAAGTGGGAAATAGGACATTTCTGATAGCACGTGAAGGCAGCATTAATCACTTAAGCTGGCCAACCAGTGTGATCGGCCGAATGCTCCATTACCTCTTCCTCTTCTAATCGTGCCGGATCCATCACCCTGCTTTGTTCCGGGACCTCAAAATTTACAAATTAAGCACTGAACAAGGGCAAATCATCTGACATCTGAACTGGAGGACGCATTGCTTGACCTGTCAGGTGACCGAACCTTAAAGACAGCGTTTAATTCCAAGACGATGGCTCAGGTTTGGATTTCAGTCGAGAAGGAAACCCCACAACTACCCAGAACCACTACGGATGTACTGACGCCGTTCGGCACAACGTACCCATGTGCAAAAGGATTTTCTCAGCACTCACGTACAATAAAATACAGACTGTGATTGATGTGGAGGGTGACCTCTGAGTGGCGGTTTCCAAAATTAAACCAAGAATGGACTTGCTGTGCTCCAAGAATTGCGCCCACCCATCTCATTAGATGAGGTTAATGTTGAAATGAAAGTAATGAGTAAATTACTATAAAATAATATTATGGCTGTTAGACTGTTGTGTTCTTTCGCGTTGTCGTTATGCTCATGTTTGGATAGTGCATGTGCACAGTTGCATGCAATGTTTGTACTTAAACCTCCTCCGAGGACTGTGGAGGTCGTGTGTCACTTGGCACTGTTGTTATGGGGGTCTGAAAAACTTACAAAAGTGTATTGGCTACAACTACTGGCAAATGCCAAGACTCTTCTCTGTTCTTTAAACACAAAAACACTAGCCTTTATAGAGTAAAGGAAATGTTTATTTCTTGAGTAAAGGAAACGCTGTACTTATTTATTTACACCTACACTGTGAAGAAGTAGACATCTGTCTTTCAACTGTGCATCTTCATGATAATAATAAAGAACTGATGTTTGATTACAGTACAGAGCTTCTGTCTGATAAACACAAAGCTTCTGGAGCAGACTTCAGTTTTCTGGCGTCTCTGCTGAACCACTGCAAACAAACAGTCTTGATAGTGACGTACAGATCATATTTTAGTCATCTGTGGCAGAATCTGGTGTCCATTCATGTTCATCCTGCTTGTGTGAGAGACTCTGCAAACACACAAACCTCATGTACGTGAACAAACGGCCTTATAAACCTGTTCAAATGTTATGTTTCTTCTTATCTTGATAATAATATTAAATTTAATTCTATATAGTTAAGATTAAATCTGGTGAGAGTGTCTATAACAAATCTGTTTTAGGTTAAATGTATATTATTTATATTTAAATAACTGATAATTAGGCAATATAAGTATTACATAGATTAGATGTATATTTCATCTGATCACACAGTAAGAACAGCTGGCCAATGAGAGCTCTGTATGAAAGCTGTTCATTGTGACTGAGCTGGGTTTACTGAAGGGCAGAGAGGACTTTTTTTAGGCCTGGAAATCACAGTTTTAGTTTCTCATAATTAACTCGATTTTTATGTTTTATTGAAGAGCAGAGAGGACTTTTATTTTGCTCTGGCGGCGTGACGTCATAGGGCTGCGCGCGCTCCCGCGTCTGCTGTGATTCGGCTCAAGAAAGGTCTGTGTTTTTAAGTATTTAAACTGATAGACACCGTTGTTTTAAATCGACGCAATATTAATGATTTGCTATTGACTGTAACGTTGTAATGCTTTATCTGACATTAATAGACGTTGTTTTGTGCGAGTAACAGAAAAGGTGCGTCTCATTTCGCTCGCTGTGTCCTGAATCAGTTCATCATAAACACTAATAAGCTCACTTCTAAGTAGCGACGGATTTTATTTTTATTTATCAAACAGTACAAACATTAACAGTTACGATTATGAAAAAAAAAAAATTCAAGAATATAACGTTACACTCAGACTTGCCAGGGTTAACAAAACATAAGGTAATACAATTACATCTTAAGAAGACACAAAGGATGAATACAGAGATACAGTTTTCATAGCTTTCAAATTAGCAGAATTTTGGATAGTTTCCACATACTTGTCTAAATCAGCTTTGAACAAAGAAAATAAAGGTTTAGAGCCAGTAAACTTTTATGAATGTGAAATTTAGCTAACAGAAAACATAAATAATGTAATATTTTCCTGTATTTTCTTTTGAATAGTCAAACAATCCAAAGAAAGCAGCCTTAAAACAAAGAAAAGTCACTTACAAAATAAGATTGGATAAACACCAAAAAGTCTGACCCAAATTTTCCAGTGTAGGTGCATTGCCAAAACAAATGTAGTGTCCTCAGCCAGCTGGCTAATAATAATTTGTCTGTCGTCAATTGTGATACCTTGCAAATTACTACTGGAAATATGAAGCGTTAAAAATTGAGAGGCAAGTAAGAATAAGTATGGAGATATAGCCTTGTCTTAATCCACGTGAAAAATCGAATCTCGGTGAGCTTCCAAATTTTAATTTAATAGCATTATTATTGTTTCTGTATAATGCTCTACAAAAATAATCTCCAAATCCAAATTTGGCAAGAGCTTGAAATATAAACTTGTGCTCAAGTGAATCAAAGGTTTATTAGAAGTCTAAGAAAAGCGGGGAACTGTCATTAGTGATGAGATCTTCGCAATCTAGGAGATTTAAGACTAATCTTATATTATTTGTAATGTGACGTTTCTCCATAAAACCCGATTGTGATTCATCAATAATAATGTTGAGGACATCTTTCATTCTTCTCACTAAAACTGAAGCTAAAATGTTATAATCGTTATTTAAGAGGGTGATTGGCTTCTATTAATCTTTATTGGGTATCAGGGGGATGATCGCTTGTGTCATGGTTGGTGGAAGTGCTTCCAATTCAAAACTTTCCTCAAATACTTTGAGTAAAAAAGGAGATAAGTTTTCGTCAAACATCTTAAGCCCAGTACACACCAAGCCGACATCTGCTCCTGAATACCGCTCACTCGTAGATTCCACCTCCTCTTGTAAGCGTCCAGTTCGTCGCGTATCTCACGCAGCACACAGTT
This sequence comes from Acrossocheilus fasciatus, assembly GCA_036784905.1. Taxonomy (NCBI): domain Eukaryota; kingdom Metazoa; phylum Chordata; class Actinopteri; order Cypriniformes; family Cyprinidae; genus Acrossocheilus; species Acrossocheilus fasciatus. Next base: position 48,752,326 of record CM071940.1, read on the forward strand.
CTCCTTTTCGAGTGATTCTGTAATGAGTTCACCTTGCTTGTCATCTCTTCTATTTGATTGTTCATAAACCCAAGCGCCTCAGTCACAGTGTTTTATGAATTTGTATTATATTTCACGGATCGATAACTACATTATTATAATTATTATTTTGCCATTTACATATCAAGTTACTTAGGCCTATCAATTACAAAAGAAGTGCAGAGCTTCAGCACATGGATGTTACTCGGTCGCCATCTTGGCCCCCTCTCCCTGAGTAGTGATGGAGAAATGGTGCTTTTTGAGACTCGATTTGAATCAGTTGCTTGTCAAATGATTCAGTGACTCGATTGAATCGGTTGTAACCGTGTAAATGTAGCAGGAACAATAAACACAACTGTTACAAACCTGCTGAAAATGTTCTCATGCTAGTGTAATTTAGTGTATATATTCTACAAATTCTGATTTACCGTATACACATCACAACTAAAAATTAAATGTCTGTATAACTTGTCCTCTTTTATGAATTTGCAGGGCTAGTTTTGAGTGTTTTTGTCTAATCAGGTGATTTAACTCTCACTCCCATACTAGTGCGCTGACTACTGAACTAGTGCTCTGACTACTGAACTAGTGCACTGTAGTGCGCTGACAACTGATATAGTAACTACTGAACTAGTGCGCTGACTACTGATCTAGTAACTACTGAACTAGTGCTCTGACTACTGAACTAGTGCACTGTAGTGCGCTGACAACTGATATAGTAACTACTGAACTAGTGCGCTGACTACTGATCTAGTAACTACTGAACTAGTGCGCTGACTACTGATCTAGTAACTACTGAACTAGTGCGCTGACTACTGATCTAGTAACTACTGAACTAGTGCTCTGACTACTGAACTAGTGCGCTGACAACTGATATAGTAACTACTGAACTAGTGCGCTGACTACTGATCTAGTAACTACTGAACTAGTGCGCTGACTACTGATCTAGTAATCACTGAACTAGTGTGCTGACTACTGAACTAGTGCGCTGTAGTGCGCTGACTACTGAACTAGTGCGCTGTAGTGCGCTGACTACTGAACTAGTGCGCTGACTACTGATCTAGTAACCACTGAACTAGTGCGCTGACTACTGAACTAGTGCTCTGACTACTGAACTAGTGCGCTGACTACTGATCTAGTAACTACTGAACTAGTGCGCTGACTACTGAACTAGTGCGCTGACTACTGATCTAGTAACCACTGAACTAGTGTGCTGACTACTGAACTAGTGCGCTGTAGTGCGCTGACTACTGAACTAGTGCGCTGATTACTGAACTAGTGTGCTGTAGTGCGCTGACTACTGAACTAGTGTGCTGTAGTGCGCTGACTACTGAACTAGTGCGCTGACTACTGAACTAGTGTGCTGTAGTGCGCTGACTACTGAACTAGTGTGCTGTAGTGCGCTGACTACTGAACTAGTGTGCTGTAGTGCGCTGACTACTGAACTAGTGTGCTGTAGTGCGCTGACTACTGAACTAGTGTGCTGTAGTGCGCTGACTACTGAACTAGTGCGCTGATTACTGAACTAGTGTGCTGTAGTGCGCTGACTACTGAACTAGTGTGCTGTAGTGCGCTGACTACTGAACTAGGGAGCTGATGGAAAGATTTAGTTTGGGTTTATTTTGCTCTCTGTTCATTGCTCTCTTAATCTTAAACACACAGAAAAACTCCTGCAGAAGCGACTGAGATCCACGTGACACACTGTTATAAAGATGGCGATTATTAAAGAGGAGAGTGAAGACTTCAGGATTGAAGCAGTGTTTAGTCTGAAACAAGAAGAGACTGAGGAGCAAACAGGTTGGTTTCATTCTCAAAGCTCAACTCACTCATTTGATCCAGTTATTCAAATGTCCAGGTCTGTTTCTGAAGTATGTGATATGAGTGTCTTAATTAAAGAGGTTTTATTTGACATTTTATTTGAATCATGATTAATTGCAAAATTTAATTTATAGGACGACCCCCACCCCCTTGGGCCCCTTTAAATTTTCAGTTCAATATGACCCTCAAATGAAGCTAATTGAATAGCCCTGGCTCTAACATGGGTGTGGAAAAAATACGCACCCCATTCGCACTGCAAACTGAGTATGTGTGAAACAGGTGTAACTCCATTTGCCGAACAAGAATCTCAACGTTTTTGAGGGACAAAAAAAAAAAGATAAATCAATAAATCTGTTTGTTTTTTCTTGTAAGTAAAGTAAAGGACAAATTAAAAACATTGCAAATATGTTTAGCCATTGTAGTAGTAATGACTGCCTGTTTTTGCAAAAAGAGTTTCATGACCGGTAAAAAAAAATCTTTTGGCCGGTAAATTTTATCAGGTCACCGGCCATCGGCAGGTGTGGCAAAAAGTTAGTTTTAGGCCCTGCATATAAGTCTTACATTTATAATTACTATTCCCCGCTTCCAGTTAATTCACGCGTTTGAAGATGAAACGTCACATGGAGCGCGTTGCGTTCTGGGAAACGGTATCCCACTCAACGTCTTCAGATGCATACATCAAACGTCAGCAAATGTAGCAGGTAATCCGGGCACTCCATGCATACTGAGAATTCACATACTATACTCATACACAGCATACTGCATTATAGGAGTTGTATGATAGTATGCCATTTGGAACACAGCTTCTGTACTGATTTCAGTGTACTTGTTATGTTTAGCAGATTCTGGCAAATATACAGTAGTATGCCATGCATACAGAAAATTTGCATACTATACACAGCATACATACTGGATACTGCAGAAATAGTAAGAGTAGTATGATAGTACTGCATTTCAAACACAGCCTTAGTTGGTAAAACGTATGTGTTGAAACACCCAATAATAAAATGTGTCATTCTGTAGTTTTGTCTCGTACTCATCTGTTAATCGTATCTACAGATTTCTTGACTCTGGAGCAAACAGAGCAGTCTTTACTGTCCAAATACTTACGGAGGGCACTGTATTTAATAGTTCTCACTCCAGAAACATGGGATTTGTGCCTATAATGTTTTGCATCTGATCGTTCAGTTAATTTATAAAAATGCACCAAAATTATCATAATATTTTATAGCAGTCATCTACTTTCTTTTATTACATTAGTGCTGACTTTCATATTTCTAACTTTAAATTTTTTTTGATTCACTAAATTCTTTCATTTCAGGCCCCATGGAAGAGAGCGAGGAGAGTGAAGAACTGAGTGAAGTGGAGGAGAAACATCATGACAAACATGGATAAGAACCTTTGAGTCACTCAAAGACTAAAAAGACATATTTAAAGAAAAGAAAAGCCAAGAAATCTTTCACCTGCACTCAGTGTGGGAAGAGTTTATCATGCAAGCAAAGTCTTGAGTGTCACATGAGAGTTCACTCCGGAGGGAAGCCGTTCACGTGTGATCAATGCGGGAAAGATTTCACACAGCTAGGACATCTTAAAGAACACATGAGGATCCACACTGGAGAGAAGCCGTTCACATGTGATCAGTGCGGGAAGAGCTTCACACTATCAATAACCCTTAAAAATCACATGAGAATCCACACAGGAGAGAAACCATTCATGTGTGATCAGTGTGAAAAAAGTTTCACATACAAACAAAATCTAAATGTTCACATGAGGATCCACACCTGAGAGAAGCCGCACGCATGTGATCAGTGCGGCAAAACATTTCTTTGTGCAACAAGCCTGAAAACACACCTGACAGTTCATATGAAGGAGAAACCGCATTCATGTTCGGTGTGTGCAAAGAGTTTTTCACTGCTGAAAAATTTAAAAGTACATCAGAAAATGCATAGTGATGTGAGAGATCATATGTGCTTTGAGTGTGGGAAAACTTTTACTTCAACGAGCAGATTAAAACTGCACCAGATTAGTCACACTGGAGAGAAACCATACGAGTGTTCACACTGTGACAAGACATTCAGTCGGTCAGGATCTCTGAAAACACATAAGAGGATCCACACTGGAGAGAAACCTCACAAGTGTTCACACTGTGTCAAGACATTCAGTCATTCAGGATCTCTGAAAACACATAAGAGGATCCACACTGGAGAGAAACCTCACAAGTGTTCACACTGTGACAAGACATTCAGTATGTCATCAAATCTGAAAAGACACGAGAAGACCCACAGCACAGAGAAGCCACACACGTGTGATTAGTGTGGAACCAGTTTCGCTTTTAAAAGTCACCTGAAGATACACATGAAGATCCATGCAGTGGAGAAACCAGGGGTCTGTACCATGATGGTGGCTGAACAAACTCAGGGTTAAAGGATTAGTTTTGAGTTGACAAAACCAAAACAGTCCAATCCGGCTTTGTTGGTACCATGACGCTGATCATCAACTTTCTCTGTCAACTCAGGCTTGATCCTGAGTTAATGGAGCGTGTGCACCTGAAAGTGTGACATCAGTAATGAGCAGCCAATCACAAGCCTTGAAACTGTGATTCACTTCTCGATTCACTACCAAAGATTGAACAATATGAAGATTTTAAACACATTTACACAGCAAGATGAAACGATCGATCCATGAAAGAGGAAAACTTAAAGAAAACATTTTACTATGTAAGTGTAAGTAAAAGTTGTAAAGTTAGTTTATAGAGTTGATCATATGTACAGATATAAAAACACTTGAAAATCCAAGCTCATAAAGCTATTGATTCTAAAATGAATTTATATTGCACATTATCTATATGTTTATATTAATTTAAAATAAAAGCTTAATCATTAGAATCTAAGCTGGTTTGTGTAATGGTTTAATAACTGTATTTTTATAATTATTTTATATTATTTATAATCATCTCTAAAAATCAGGGGCCGCATTCACAAAACATTCTTAAGAAGAAATCTCTTCTTAACTGCCATTTTCTTCTTATTTTTTAACTTAAGAAAAAAGTTAAGAATATTTTGTATTCCCAAAAATTCTTCTTAAGAATATTCTTATCTTTTTTCATAAGATTGTTCTTAAGACAACCTAAGAAGAATTAAAATTCTTGAAAAGAATCTTCTTAAAAATCATGGTAAATAACTTCTTAAATTTAGGACAGCCCCAGACTTGTCTTAAATCCATAACAGTAAGAATTATTTAATAAATTGATTGGGTTATTTCAAATTAATTGTTATATTTAAGCATTACAACAACATTAGCTACATATAATACATAGTAGGACTATTAATAGGGATGTGCAGGAGTTTTCTGAAGTGACAGCGATGACTGATAATGTAAACAATGATCGGTCATGAATGACTAGCCTTTTTACTGACTTCAAAACTCAGTAGCAACTCTACAAAAACGAGTCAGATAGGGAGCTTTATTTGGACGCTTTTATTTTAGCTTATAAATACGACATAATCTTTGGCAGTATGCAGCATATGAATGCGCCGATACACAGGACGCGTTCGCTGCAGCAGCGCGGACACACAAACCGGAAGCGTTCACTCGGATGAGAGCGCAAAAGCGCAGCACAAAAACGAATGAAACAGATCGCTGCAGCTCGAGACAGACAGCTGTTCAAAAACATGCCGCATTAAAAACATGAAGCTGAGCGCCAATCAAAGTCGCAACAAAAAGAGTGTGCGTACTTATTATGATTATTATATGGTAATCTGCAGGAAGCGCAGTGAGTTTATCAGTGCGTCATGTATTCACTCAGATAAAGACTGTCATTTTCTTCTTAAGAAAAAAAAAAGATGTTCTTAAGAATATATTTGAGAACTTATTAAGAATTTTTCAAGAATTGCACTTACGAACATTCTTATGAACTTCGTGGAATTTATCTTAAGAAACTTCTTAACTTATTTCTTAAGAAGATTTTCGTGAATCCGGCCCCAGATGAATTTATCTTTAAAAATGTTTTACTATGTAGAGTCCTTTAATTTGGAGTTGGAGAAATTGGAGGAGTGGCTTTATTGCGTCTGAGATGTGTCACTTTGCTTGAAGCTGATTGGTCAAATTTCGGTTCCGAGATCTCTAAACCAGAACCTAATCTGCCCCGGAGCAGATTAGCTGTGGACCGTAAGTTACTATGGTGATGAACACTGCTAAAAACCAAACCACTTTCATGGTACCTAAAACCCGGAGTTGGCGCAAACTAAACTGAAACTTACCTGGCTAGCCAGCTAATCCGGCTTCATGGTACAGGCCCCTGATCACCACAGTCTGAGATCATGGTTAGTAGTTCATGTTTATGTGCTTAGAAACAAGGGCTGTGTTCGAAATGGCATACTTGCTTACTGCTTACTGCCCAGTACACAGTGCAAATAATAAAAAATTATGTTTACACTAAAATAGCAGCATTTTCTTTAGCAAAAGGTGTGTAGTTAGGTGGCAGATATTTATACTTCAATACTGTAGTACATTATAAAACAGTATGCAATAACATATTGAGTGTAAATTATCATATTTTATTTGATGAAAGCCACTTTATTGGGACAAAAACCTACCTACAGCTTAGCACACTGTATTCCCCGCTGGGTGGAAGTCATGGGTACCACGACCTAATGGTTAGAGAGTCGGACTCATAACCCAAAGGCTGCGAGTTTGAGTCTCGGGCCGGCAGGAATCAATACCACGACTGAGGTGCCCTTGAGCAAGGCACCGAACCCCCAACTGTTCCCTGGGCGCCGCAGCATAAATGGCTGCCCACTGTTCCGGGTGTGTGGATTCCGAGTATGGGTCACCATACTTGGCCGTATGGCACGTCACGTCATTATTAATGAGGCGTTTAATTTCCACTTTTCAAATATTTACTTAATTTTTTATTGAAAATAAATGCCTTTCTGATCTGGTGTGATGGGAAAAGGAGTTTGACAAAAAGATCGAACTTGGATCAGCTGCACATGTCTCACGTCTTTTACTCACTGCGCCACTGATTCTACAGAAATACATGTGTGTTTTGCAGTGCTGTTTTTCGCAGGCAGGCATTGGTGGCCGGAGTTCATGTAAATAGCCTCTGCTGACAAATTGTCCTTAGACTAAAATACCCTTTTAAAGCGTCTTGACAGCAGAATTTAGTTCTGTTTGCATAACTGGAATAATTTTATTTATATATTATACAGGTTTCCCATGGGTCATAGAATTTCTGGAATATCATGGAATTTTAAAAGGTTTATTCCAGACATTGAAAGTCAGGGAATTTTATTTTATTTTTTTGTCCAAGTCATGGAATATCAGGGATTTTTGTTTGTCAACTCCATTCAGCAGGCTACTTGCGCACACAGCGTGTACAGCCAGCCGCGACAATGATACGCGCGAGCCCTGAATTGAGTTTCTCTCTGCGTCTTTCTTGCGCCTGAATGGGCAAATGCATACAAAAGTATAAAAATACCCGTCTTGGCAAGTAACTTTGTAGACTGCGGCCAAGCCAGCTGCAGTTCAGAAAAACACGGTCAAGCCAGTCGCGATTGAAATTATGGTGCGTGCGTATTACTATGATTACGGTCATTGCAGGACCAACACAGAGGGAATGCGCTTTCGGGATGCCCAGAACTGAGATATAATGACATTTTTCTTTTTTTTTGTTTGTTTGTTTGTTTTTTGTACATCTGCTTTAATATTCATGTTATTTATTGGTGTCTTTTGACGTTTATGTATTAGGCCTACTATATTCTTCTACCTTTCAAATCATTGCAAGATTTGTAGAAAAGGAGCTATGGGACATTAAGACCCCGTTTCTAATAAGTAGAAGAAATGAATGGTCAGTTCTTATACGGGACATCCCATACTAAAGGCACACCTCATATGAAACCATTTAACGGCAGCGTTTTTGATATACAGGTGCATCTCAATAAATTAGAATGTCGTGGAAAAGTTCATTTATTTCAGTAATTCAGCTCAAATTGTGAAACTCGTGTATTAAATAAATTCAGTGCACACAGACTGAAGTAGTTTAAGTCTTTGGTTCTTTTAATTGTGATGATTTTGGTTCACATTTAACAAAAACCCACCAATTCACTATCTCAACAAATTAGAATACTTCATAAGACCAATAAAAAAAAAACATTTTTAGTGAATTGTATGCCTTCTGGAAAGTATGTTCATTTACTGTATGTGTACTCAATACTTGGTAGGGGCTCCTTTTGCTTTAATTACCGCCTCAATTCGACGTGGCATGGAGGTGATCAGTTTGTGGCGGTATGAAGCCCAGGTTTCTTTGACAGTGGCCTTCAGCTCATCTGCATTTTTTGGTCTCTTGTTTCTCATTTTCCTCTTGACAATGTTCAGGTCTGGTGAGTTTGCTGGCCAGTCAAGCACACCAACACCATAGTCATTTAACCAACTTTTGGTGCTTTTGGCAGTGTGGGCAGGTGCCAAATCCTGCTGGAAAATGAAATCAGCATCTTTAAAAAGCTGGTCAGCAGAAGGAAGAATGAAGTGCTCCAAAATTTCTTGGTAAACAAGTGCAGTGACTTTGGTTTTCAAAAAACACAATGGACCAACACCAGCAGATGACATTGCACCCCAAATCATCACAGACTGTGGAAACTTAACACTGGACTTCAAGCAACTTGGGCTATGAGCTTCTCCACCCTTCCTCCAGACTCTAGGACCTTGGTTTCCAAATGAAATACAAAACTTGCTCTCATCTGAAAAGAGGACTTTGGACCACTGGGCAACAGTCCAGTTCTTCTTCTCCTTAGCCCAGGTAAGACGCCTCTGACGTTGTCTGTGGTTCAGGAGTGGCTTAACAAGAGGAATACGACAACTGTAGCCAAATTCCTCGACACGTCTGTGTGTGGTGGCTCTTGATGCCTTGACCCCAGCCTCAGTCCATTCCTTGTGAAGTTCACCCAAATTCTTGAATGGATTTTGCTTGACAATCCTCAAGGCTGCGGTTCTCTTGGTTGGTTGTGCATCTTTTTCTTCCACACTTTTTCCTTCCACTCAACTTTCTGTTAACATGCTTGGATACAGCACTCTGTGAACAGTCAGCTTCTTTGGCAATGAATGTTTGTGGCTTGCCCTCCTTGTGAAGGGTGTCAATGATTGTCTTCTGGACAACTGTCAGATCAGCAGTCTTCTCCATGATTGTGTAGCCTAGTGAACCAAACTGAGAGACCATTTTGAAGGCTCAGGAGACCTTTGCAGGTGTTTTGAGTTGATTAGCTGATTGGCATGTCACCATATTCTAATTTGTTGAGAGTGAATTGGTGAGTTTTTGTTCAATGTGACCCAAAATCATCACAATTAAAAGAACCAAAGACTTAAACTACTTCAGTCTGTGTGCACTGAATTTATTTAATACACAAGTTTCACAATTTGAGGTGAATTACTGAAATTAATGAACTTTTCCACGACATTCTAATTTGAGAGGCACCTGTATGGGACATTACATTTTAGAGGGCTATAAAGACCCCATTTCTAATAAATAGAAGAAATGAATGGTCAGTTCTTATAGAGGACTGTATAAATTTCTTTGTTCTGCTGAACTCAAAGGAAGAAATTTGGAAAAATGTCAGTAACCAAACAGATATAGCCTTCCATTGACTACCATAGTATTTCTTTTTCATATTATTTTTCCTACTATGGAAGTAAATGGGGGGCGAGATCTGTTTGGTCCCTTTAACTTATCATTAAATGATTGATAGTACTCACTACAACAAAATTGAATTTGTGCCTAAAATGTTTTGAAAACAATAACTGAAATGTCAGTGTACCTCATTCATGCAATTCATAAAAACACACCAGAATGATTACAATGTTTTACAACAGTCTTGTTTCTGCTATTGCATCAGCAATAACTTTAATATTTTGCTCTTTGAATATTGTTTTATTTAAAGTGATTTTTTTTTTTTATTTATTTTTATTTCAGACCTGATGGAAGAGAGTGAGGAGAGTGAAGAACTGAGTGAAGTGGAGGAGAAACATCATATCAAACCTGAAGAAAAACCCTTGAGTCCCTCAAAGACTAAAAATACATTTTTCAAGAAAAGAAGAGTCAATCAATCTATCACCTGCACTCAGTGTGGGAAGAGTTTCACAAACAAACATAGTCTTGAGATTCACATGAGAGTTCACACCGGAGAGAAACTGTTCACATGTGATCAGTGCGGGAAGAGCTTCATGCGATCAGCACACCTTAAACGTCACATGAATGTTCACACTGGAGAAAAGCCACACACGTGTGATCAGTGCGGGAGGCGTTTCACATACAAAAATCATCTTAATGATCACATGAGGATCCACACCGGAGAGAAGCCGTTCAAGTGTGATCAGTGCGGCAAAACATTTCTTCGGTCATCAGACCTAAAGACACACCTGATAGTTCATACGAATGAGAAGCCACATTTCTGTTCTGAATGTGGAAAGAGTTTTTCACTGCTGCAGAGTTTACATGTACATCAAAAAATTCACACTGGTGTGAGAGAGTACATGTGCTTTGAGTGTGACAAGACTTTTATTTCAGCGAACTGTTTAAAACTGCACCAGAGAGTTCACACTGGAGAGAAACCGTACAAGTGTTCACACTGTGACAAGAGATTCAGTCAGTCAGGATCTCTGAAAACACATGAGATGATTCACACTGGAGAGAAACCTCACAAGTGTTCACACTGTGACAAGACATTCAGTCAGTTAGGACATCTGAAAAGACATGAGAAGATCCACAGCAGCAAAAAGCCGCATAGCATTTGTGATCAGTGTGGAAAGAGTTTCGCTTCTAAAAATCACCTGAAGCTACACACGAGGATCCATACAGTGGAAGAACCACACAGCGATGTTCACAAGTCTTTATCGCTGGAGTCAGAGTCAAGTCTCGAGTGATTTAATGGCTTGCTAAAAAAAATCTCATTAAAAATCATCATGAATTGAACTCATCCTCATCACGAAGCTCTAGACAAAACATATGGTCTTCTATGATATGCTTTGTAAGGTTAATGTACATCCAGCCTGTTACTTTGTTTTTGCGCATTGTAATGGATTAAAACCTGTTGATCTGTAATGCAATTCTACGATAAGAGCTCTACCTGATCTACCATGGCACATAAGGAAATATGTGACAGATATTACAAAACCATACAAATAAAGTCTTTCTTTATGATACAAGTCAGGGGTATTCAATTAAAGTTCCAGGAGGTCCAGTCTCTTCCCTGCGGAGCTCTGGACTAAAATAAATTGGCTTTGGATCAATTCTGTAGAATTGCCCATAAATAGAGTTGGAAACGTCTTAAAAAATGTATTTTTCCAAAAAAATGTGTATGTATGCATATTGTATAAGATCCAAGGTACACATTTCTAGTAATTGTGCAGTTAATTATTATGTTGTATTTTCAGAAACTTTTGGAATATTTGTCTTCTCCCCAAATTTGTCACTCACTACTGGAACAGTAATACTAATTTAATTAGAAGGGTTATATTTTGCTTGCATCTACGTTGTAAATATATATTTTTGTTATTTTATTAAACAAAATCTGAGATAAATCAACAATAAAAATATATATATTTTAAGTGCAATTTATGAAATTTGTTGTATTTTGAATCCAATTTTTCTTTGTAAAAGGCAAAAAGTTGATCATACTGATTTCAAAGTTAATGATTCATTGGTTTGAATATACATTGACTAGTTTGCACCAATTCTGTAGAACCCTGTTAGATATGAATATTAAAAGGTGTGTAGCATCTGGACCAATCAGACACAAAATTGATCATTTGATTTAACAAATCAATTAGTTATTAGATTAACAAATAATCACAGACCCCTCACCCAATACACATACTGGGTGCCCCTATGTCTGTGGATGCCTCCAGGCCCCCGGTTCCATGGCAACCAATCTGATAACACTAGCTTTATTGCTCAAAGGAATGCGGGTAGAGCAACATTTCCCCTTAGGCAAGACACATTATGCCATAAAAATGGACTCTTCTCTAATTAATTCATAGAAAAACTTTTCTTTGAATGAACACACATATCTTCAGGTCATTGTGTATATTATTACTGTTCTTGCATATGTTCTTGTGTATTGTATCCTGTTTTATGCATGCTTATGATAGATCACTTGTTAATATCACTTTAACTCATACCATGTTTGGTCTCTATCAATTCGGGTTCGGATGATCTAATTGAGTGTATATTATATGTTGATACCTATGCAACATATAAGTGTTTTAAGAATCTTTAATAGTTTGTATATCAACTTCCAATCCAACCCCTTGCAAATTACCATGCTCAGAGACAAAGAGTCATAAAACTTTCCCTCCAAAAATTCAGGACACCATTGGCTCTTTGACACCCCAGAGGTGTGACCTCTATAGCAGATAAAGCTCTCACATCAGTGACACCTCTGTCTGTGGATCTTAGATTCTGAGAAGATGAGGATGTGAGCTAGAACTCTTCTGGACCCTTAAGTTTTTGCGCCAGGCTTTGTGGCCTTGACTTTCCATTCAACCAAGGATCCTTGGATCTCAGCAGATCTCTTTCTTAGCTCTTTTTCCCTTTTTACCAGGGAAGAAACTCCCAATCACCACCGAGCCACAATAACATTTTTTGGAGTTCATCACCCTTCAAACCCGGTAGAACTTGAAGAACTCCAACACCACCAAACCTTCAAACCATCAGAACTTTGCATCCGGACACTCAGTCAACGACCAAGCCAATGCAAGTATCGTAAATTTAACTAAACGAAACAGAAGTTTAGTATAAGTTATAGACCCCGTTATAAACGGTGCTGATGGTTTTATTCAGGTGGACTCTTTTCATAGCTTTATTCTCGGGTTTCCTGATGGTTTCATCCATCAACTCTCATTTGCCCTTTCCCCATGTATGAGTGATTGTATGTTTGTGTTAGTGTTTAGTTAATAAAACTCTTGTGCACAAATTACATGAGTTTCTGGTTCTGCCTTACAAATTAATGTCCCTTTACGATTTTTGATCCTTACTACATGCTCTAATGCATTAATACTTACGAAAGTATTTTTTGTGGCCAAGAAAATATCCTTTTTTAGAGTTGATATGATCTTATGCTGAATGTTCGCTGGACGAAAAGATCAGTTGATGGCAATTTATTTCTGCTACAGTTATTACTGTCAGCCGATATAAGTAATCGTAATTAATCATAATTAATTGTAATTATTTATATACAATTCCCTTATTAGCTGATTTGCTACAGGTGAGATCAGATGTTTTATCAAGCAATTATTAATTTTACATTTAGATAGGGCTGGGCGATATGGCCAAAAAAATTATCATGATATTTTTTTTCATATCAGTCAATATCAATAATTATCACAATAAATGTCAAATATTTCTTTCAAGTTTAAAGCCAGAATTTTGCTCCATTTGCTAATTTTCCTTAACAAAATTTATTTCTTAGTTTCTGCATGTTCTAATGAGTGAAATTGTTTCAAATCAAGAAACAGGTTTGGTTTGCTTGATAATATTAATAATAACATCACTTTTTTGTCTCTTAGAAATGCACATTTTATAGTAGCTTGAGTTAGGATGCAGAGGTAAATTTTTGTTCATTTTTAAAATCAGTAACATCTGTAAAAATTGTACCAACCTGTTTTAAATGGTTAAATTTATTGTGACCAATTTATTTATTTTTTTTAAATCAAGCAATGGTCTCTCATAGAGGCCTACATGTAAATCATGATAAACACAGTTAAAACCACACATATAGCACCTCAATACCATGGTAAAAATATAACTATGGTTTTTAGGTAGCCTATTTGTATGAAAAACAGTAGTCTAAAAACATTCTGTATAAATGCACACATAGCTTAACCTCAAATACATCCATTATAATTATATTACTCTTATAATAAAATTCAATGTGAATATCCCACATTTCTGCCACAATACCATGGTGCAGTGAGTGTTACTACAGTAAATCCATGGTAAATGATGGCAATGTGTAGATTGAAAAGCCTTCTGACTGTCTCCATCGTTGCACACAGTGTTTCTCCTGTTTGGCTACAAACTAGTTTAAATAACAGAGTCATTTGTGTTCATCGCTGAATTCAAGCGCTTCACACTGGATCTCACAGCACTGTTTAGTGCTCGCATGACCGAGTAAGCTCGCATGACCTCTAGTGAGCTCGTGCCGTTTGAACTGAACAGAAAATATTAAATGGTTCGCTCCTGAGTCCTAAATAGGCTAATATTGTGATGTGAACACTTGCATGTGATTGTTTGTAGAGATTGACTGATATATTGATTTACCGATATTTTCCCAATACTGAAGCATTTTTCCATAATCGGATATCGGTTTTGTAATATCGGATTCACTTATAAACAGCACCATCTTGTGGGAGTTTTGAGAATTACACGCAGGATAGCCATTGCAGCACATCTGAGAGGAGATGAGACAACAACAGCGTGCACAGGTACTTGATTTGGTGTAGTTAGTAAACTATTTAACATTACAGCCATGAATGAACAAATTACATGTTTTACGTAAATGCCTGATATCAGGCCTGATAGCACTCCGGCGCCACGCCGGATTTCCGGCGTACAGACGTGTCTGCGAAAAAAATTAAAAATGTTCGCGTGATCTGGCAATTCCCAAGATCTGAGAGGCTTTCACTAAACCACACCAGTAAGCGTACTTCAGCCAATCGGTAATAGGGTAGGGGCTGGTCTTGGGTTTTGGCCAATCAGATTGATTCAGCAGTCACTCCACGTGCGATTTTGTTTTGTGTTTCCCCATACACTACGACAGTGTTTCCCACACTGGCAGCGTGAAACGTAGCCAAAGTCATGGAGTGCAACTTTATGAAGCCAGGGGAAGACACCAAACTTGTCGATAAAGGCATAAAGAATAAATGGCGCTGGTCTTGGATAGAGGAGGTGGGTAGAGACGAAAAGCCCTTTGGAAGCTGGTGTCAAAAACTCCGGCAACCAGGAGCATGTTTCTGCACTTTGTGTGCAAGGAAAATATTATATGGAACTAGCGGGAAAAAAGTGCTGTCACGTAATGAGTTAGACCCTAGTCATCAAGCAGCTGTCCGAGCAATTCAACACACCTCACGTTTGCCGGGGGCAACAGCCACAGCAGATATCCGACCCTCAATGACCGATTGCATGGCTGATTTAAAAATTCGCTTGTGCTCCTTCATTGCAGAGTTTGATCTGTCGTTTACAATCGCTCATCCACTTGTCACTTTGTGTCAGAAATTAGCGGAGGATAAACTCGCCCTTACGCAAATAAATACATTTATTTACATAGGCATGTGTGTGTGTGTGTGTGTGTACAGAAGGCTTCTGTATCAAGTGTTTGAGAGACATGAACTATCAGAAAAGGCCAGGATATAAGTACTTCAGCAAGAGCAGGCAGTGGCATCCCGAACAGGAACACAGGTTAACCAAGATCGAAAGTCACGAATCTCTGTGCTCATTACAGAGTTTCAAAGAATGAAGGTCATGATCGACTTATTCAGAGGTATTTTATGACTAGGCAAACTCATTGCAACTTAAATGTAAGAGTAAAAGTAACATTTTAAGTTAATAAGTGGTTGCATATCTGGCTAATGACCTAAATCATTTTATACATGATACAAATTAAACAGTCAGGTCCTTTCTACAGCAACAATAACCAAATTAATGAGAATATCATCAACTGTGGAGTACTGTAATACTGTGAAGAACTGTGTAACGAGGTAACAATGGGCCTCATTTACCAATATCTTCCTAAGAATGTTCTTAACTGTGTTCTTAAGAAGGTCCTACGAAAACTCTTAGGCAGATTCACAAAGGTGTTGAACTGTAAATGAGTCGTTATATTTAGTAGCTAGTATAAAAAGTGAAGAAGTGTTATTTGTTGTGTTCATTTATTTATTCTAAAATACATTACTGCTTTGTAATATAGTGGAATTTATTTTATTTAAAAATATCCTAAATGATAAAATATATAGTTGTAATTTAAATTCTATTATATTTTACACCTGCAGATATGATGAAAATGCAATAACCATTTATTTTGCACAAACAAGTCAGTTCTCAAATGTGCATAAGAGTGCTCTTGAGTGTTGGTAGATTCTGTTCTTACCAAAGAACAAGAATACATTGGTGAATACCATAATCTTCGTAAAAACTGCAAGTGGGTTTTAAGAACAAATTTCTTCATAAGAACGGTTGGTGAATGAGGCCCATTGTCCTTACTCCTGTAGATGAAAGTGATCTGCTGCCACCTAGTGGTTCATTTTGTGCGATCAGGATAAATTCGTCAGTATACAGGTGCTGGTCATATAATTAGAATATCATCAAAAAGTTGATTTATTTCACTAATTCCATTCAAAAAGTGAAACTTGTATATTATATTCATTCATTACACACAGACTGATATATTTCAAATGTTTATTTCTTATAATTTTGATGATTAGAGCTTACAGCTCATGAAAGTCAAAAATCAGTATCTCAAAATATTAGAATATTACTTAAGACCAATACAAAGAAAGGATTTTTAGAAATCTTGGCCAACTGAAAAGTATGAAAATGAAAAGTATGAGCATGTACAGCACTCAATACTTAGTTGGGGCTCCTCTTGCCTGAATTACTGCAGCAATGCTGCGTGGCATGGAGTCGATCAGTCTGTGGCACTTCTCAGGTGTTATGAGAGCCCAGGTTGCTCTGATAGTGGCCTTCAGCTCATCTGCATTGTTGGGTCTGGTGTCTCTCATCTTCCTCTTCACAATACCCCATAGATTCTCTGTGGGGTTCAGGTCAGGCGAGTTTGCTGGCCAATCAAGCACAGTAGCACCATGGTCATTGAACCAGCTTTGGGTACCTTTGGCAGTGTGAGCAGGTGCCAAGTCCTGCTGGAAAATGAAATCAGCATCTCCATAAAGCTTGTCAACAGAAGGAAGTATGAAGTGCTCTAAAATTTCCTGGTAGATGGCTGCGTTGACTGTGGACATCAGAAAACACAGTGGACCAACACCAGCAGATGACATGGCAGCCCAAATCATCACAGACTGTGGAAACTTCACACTGGACTTCAAGCAACATGGATTCTGTGCCTCTCCACTCTTCCTCCAGACTCTGGGACCTTGATTTCCAAATAAAATGTAAAATTTACTTTCATCTGAAAAGAGGACTTTGGACCACTGAGCAACAGTCCAGTTCTTTTTCTCCACAGCCCAGGTAAGATGACACTGCATCACTAATCGGCATAATTCCATCATTGACATTACTAAATGGGCTCAGGAATACTTCCAGAAACCACTGTCGGTAAACACAATCCGCTGTGCCATCTGCAGATGCCAACTAAAGCTCTATCATGCAAAAAGGAAGCCATATGTGAACATGGTCCAGAAGCGCTGTCGTGTCCTGAGGGAACTCTTTCAACTTTTTCAAAGTGGAAAAGTGTTCTATGGTCAGACGAGTCCAAATTTGACATTCTTGTTGGAAATCACGGATGCTGTGTCCTCCGGGCTAAAGAGGAGGGAGACCTTCCAGCGTGTTACCAGCGTTCAGTTCAAAAGCCAGCATCTCTGATGTTATGGGGGTGCATAAGTGCATACGATATGGGCAGCTTGCATGTTTTGAAAGGCACTGTGAATGCTGAAAGGTATATAAAGGTTTTAGAGCAACATATGCTCCCCTCCAGACAACGTCTATTACAGGGACCTTGTGTATTTCAGCAGGACAATGCAAAACCACATACTGCAGCTATTACAACAGTATGGCTTCGTAGTAGAAGAGTCTGGGTGCTGAATTGACCTGCCTGCAGTCCAGATCTTTCACCTATAGAGAACATTTGGCGCATCATTAAACAAAAAATACGTCAAAGACAACCACGAACTCTTCAGCAGCTGGAAACCTATATTAGGCAAGAATGGGACCAAATTCCAACACCAAACCTCCAGAAACTCATAACCTCGATGCCCATACGTCTTCAAACTGTTTTGAAAAGAAGAGGAGATGCTACACCATGATAAACATGCCCCCGTCCCAACTATTTTGAGACCTGTTGCAGGCATCAAATCTGAAATGAGCTCATTTTGTGCATAATTTTTTTTTTAATTTCTCAGTTTAAACATTTGTTATGTTCTATTGTGAAAAAATGTTGGCTCGTGATTTGAAATTCTTTTTAGTTTTCATTTTATTCAAATTTAAAAAAACGTCCCAACATTTCCGGAATTCGGGTTGTAATTGTGCAGTTAATTATCATATTGTATTTTCAGAAAGTGTTGGAATATTTGTCACTACCAAAACACAGTAATAATAATTTAATTAGAAGGGTTATATTGACCTATTAAGATTTTGCTTCATTCTACATTGTAAATATGTTTTTTTTTTCTATTTTATATATTAAAAAGAAAAGAATCAGAGGTAAATCAATAACAATTAAATTTGTAACAATATTTCAAACATAATTTATGAGATTTGTTGTATTTCTTACCGATTTCAAAGGTAAGGATTCATTAGTTTGAATATACATTGAACCAAAAACTATCATAACATCTCAGTTGATAATTCAATGTACTTTATTTTTGACAAAACATCCCATGCTCCGGTAGTGACTGCACATTTTCAATAGTGTCAGAAATGCTTTGGTAGCGACCACATTACATTATGGAATTTTAGCTCACAATCTAAAATATACTAAAACATACTAAAATACAAAAAGAAAACCCTGCATAATTGTACTAATATTTTGTATATTTCCCCAAAATAGAAGGTTATGTTTTCCCTTTTGTCACTTCCGAAACAATAATGACATTTTTCGGTCATGACTTTTTCGGTAGTGAAACTACACCAAATGTTTCGGTAGTGACAGTTTTAGATACTTTTGAACCTAGCTCAAAGATGCTAATCAGCATATGGTTAGCTAGCACAGTTCTGAACAGTGGTACACATGTAAAAACTAAATGTTATGGAATAACTCCCAAAAAAAGTGTGCTTAATTGCAGAAAAAAAGGTGTTCGGTAGTGACGCTCCTTAAAATTACACTAAGATTTTTCAGACTTTTGAACACATTTACCTCAGAATGATGTCACCTACCTACTCACACCTTGTGACACAAAAATATTTCCTGATCATAAATGTGTGGATTTAGTTAAAATCAGACTCTCCCAATGAACTAAAACATAAACAGTTTCGGTAGTGACATGGAAAATGCAGGGCACTTTTTGTTACATAAAGTTTCATAATTTACAAAGAAAAAGAAAAATGTAGCAAATTAGCTCAAAAGGGAATTGTATATAAATAATTACAATTAATTATGATTAATTACAATTATTTATATCGGCTGACAGTGATAACTGTAGCAGAATTAAATTGCCATCAACTGATCTGTTCGTCCAGCGAACATTCAGCGTAAGATCATATTAACTCTAAGACAGAATATTTCCTTGAAAATACTTTCCTATTAATGCATTAGAGCATGTAGCGAGGGTCAAAATCGTAAAGAGACATTTAATTTGCAAGGCAGAACCAGAAACTCATGTACACACAACTTTTATTAACTAAACGCTAACACACATAACTAATCTAAACAAACGAGTAAGCATACACTCACACGTACGTACATACAAAGGGGAGCTAAAGTGGATGAATGAAGCCATTAGAGAAACCAAAGAATGCAGTTATGGAAAGAGTCATTTAACCACCTGAGGAAAACCATCAGCGCCATTTATAAATGATGTTTCATTAACAAAGTTCGGGAGGAGCATGTCAGATACTTAGCCTAATTAGACACAAGTGGTACGCCATCAAGCTAATCAACGCACGGGTATAAATACAGCTGACATACCTCCATTCATTTGACGGCTAATCAGCATCCGGTTGGCATTTTCTATAATGTATTTCTATAATAAAAATACATATCTGATATGACTTTATATATAATTAGCATCAAACAAACAACATAATTCTTATTCTCAAGGATTAAAGATTAAACGGAAAAAAAATAAAAATGATTGCAAAACCATCCATTAGGCGGCGATATGCACTAAGCGTAAGGCCTACATGACCTTTGAACAGAAAAAGAAGAAAGCAGTATGGCGCGCTTATTCTTAGCGTCCGTTTCCATAGTGACTCATCAATTCATCGCTCTGTTGAGAATGTCTCGAGTCTTAACCAGGAACATACTCTGAGTTGAATGAACTTACTCCCGGACGCGTTTTTGGAACCACATACCTCGAGTAACCTCGAGTAAATGTCTTAAAACTCAAGACATTATCAACAGAGCGACGAATCGATGAGTCACTATGGAAACGGACGCTAAGAATAAGCGTGCCATGCTGCTTCTTTCTTCATCTTCTGTTCAAAGGTCATGTAGGCCTTATTCTTAGTGCATATCGCCACCTAATTGATGGTTTTGAAATCATTTTTATTTTTTTTCCGTTTAATTTTTAATCCTTGAGAATAAGAATTATATTGTTTATTTGATGCTAATTATATATTAAGTCATATCAGATATGTATTTTTATTATAGAAATACTTTATAGAAAATACTGATCCATGTGTGAGATGATAATATAAAATGTAATATATATGTATAGGCTAATATAATAAATTAAATATTACATTTACATAAGTGTTTTATAATTTATACAGATAACTTATGTCAATAAAATATAATAACCATATTAGAGGAATATATAGGCTAACCTTATTTATTACTTATATTAGCGCTTTATCATTAAAATAGCATACAACTATATATATATATATATATATATACACACAACTATATATATATATATATATATATATATATATATATATACACACACATAACTGTATTGTAATAATATATTGTGTGCTATCTGTCACGCCCACTGAAGGCTCGTCAGTAGATCATACATGCTCTGATAGCGCTGAAGTGAACTAAACCTAGAACATAACCTGCTCCGGAGCAGGTTATCTTCAGAGAGCAAGTTGCTATGGTTACTTACATACCCTGAAAGTAACCTTCAATTTTGGAACTGAAAGCTGAGGTTATCCTCTCACTTATCCTCAAACATACCCGGGTATCTCACATAACCTGCTTTCTGGAATACACCCCTGGAGTCATTCACAGTCATATTGGCACCCAGTATGTGTATTGGGTGAGGGGTCTGTGATTATTGGTTAATTTAATGACTAATTAATTTGTTAAATCAAATGCAAAATTATGTCTGATTGGTCCAAATGCTACAAATACTTTTGAACTTGATCAAAAAGATTATTTTAAAAACAACAATTACTTTCTTTTCATGTTTGGTGAGTTTTTGTGAAAAATGGAAACTTTTCGAGGGTGGTTCTAGAGATTTTCTGAGGGAGGGGTTTGGCAACACTTCTTTTACGGAAGGAACAGAGGAAACATTCGGCTCCATCTGCAAAGCTTTATTCAGAGACCTATCCTCAGCGATCTGGAAGAGGAAGTCCAAAGCTGTGTCTGAAACCGCTCCCTATCCACTATATAGTGCACTATATCGGGTGTCAGCCATTTTGTAGTGCTGTCTGAATTCTGAGTGAACGACTTCATTCCCTACATTCGTTCACTACTTTTTACCCACAATGCATTCTGATTTCGAGTGTACAACCGATGTACACTCGCTGAAGCACTATTTCCCACAATCCAATGCGGAGAACCGACGAGCTGTTAGAGCGAGCAGGAGTGAGCGAGAGTTTGAACGAGATGCCGTTTAATTTGCAAAAATGATGAATTTGGTGGATTTTTAAAAATGTTCGTTGGTAGTGTATTCATTCTGATGTCAAATTAACGGTCGCCTGAGGGCGCTCTACTGCCATCTTATTTGAGTGCAAAAACACTGCTCGGGAGAGTTTCAAGATACTACAAACAATAAATACATACAATTATTAATATGTGCTGATGTGAGTTTATTTTTATTGACAATAATTTAATAGTATTTAATGATTATGACCATATTACAGAACAAATGAATAATATACCATCAATGAAACCACAAAGCTGATTACAATAGTCATTTTAAGTGTTACTGATATTAATTTTATTTTCTAAAATAAGGTACATGAAATATAAAAGCACATCTAAGATGTTTTTGCAACAGCCAAGTCTCACGCGCAGTGTACACGTCACCGTCCGAATCCGTTCACTTCATTTCGTTCACTCCGTTCTAATATAGTGCACTCAACTGCCTTACACTATATAGGGATTAGTGAATGAGTGAACGAGTGAGCCATTTCAGACACAGCTCAAGGCTTATAAAGTGTGTCTGATGGGATTCAGCTGGGTGTCTGTGTAATCAGTGCATTCAGGTGTGTGTGCAATCAGTGCAATGGATGATGGGAAATGTAGTCCAGGGTATAGTGTAACAGTCTGTGTAGTGTGAGAGTCCTTGTGGTGACCAGGTGACCTCTGGTGGTGAGTGAATGGAAGTTCATAGACCAGATTCTTGACAACTGCATTATTATTATTGCCTCTGGCGGTGGAGGGTTGAGTGGCAGGTTTTTGCGGCAGCTGCCCTGCCAAGCAAAGATTTTACTCCATCTCACATAAGAACATATTGCAAATGCTTACCTCTCGGCCTTACATCACAGCCTATAAGCAGTTAAAATCAACGAGGCCCAAGAACCGCTGCATCCTAGAAAAAGTCATGTCGAAACAGATTGTTCAGCTTCTTCTACTTCAATTTTTAATTGGCGAGAGGCAACTACTTATTAAGGTGCACATCCACCACCTGCTGTACTGGAGTGTGGACCAGAGATTTGTAATTTTCTTAATAAATTAGAACACATACACACCAAAATAAACTACAATCTATTCATTAATCCAGTCTCTTTCAGAAAAATAAGTACAGTTTTATATGTCTGTCCTTCATTTAATATGTCCTTAAGACTTAACACACTAACCCCACATTTCTTTTTAATCTTACTCTTCCCTTGCGTCCCAATGTGTATACTATTCACCCTATCTGCCCTAAATACTATTGAGAAATTACTAATATCACATAGAATTTAGGATGGATAGTATGCACATTGGGACGCTGGCGATGTGTCATATTTATTGCAGTGACACACTTGCACGCCCCACTGACTCTTCTCAGGTTCTTCTTCCTCAGTAATCCATTGGTGAACGAAACACAAAACTATTTTGGATTTAGAATGGATGCAAAATCCAGGAGGCAGCGCTACACAAGGCAGTGGAAATTTGCCCGAAGGTCACAGGCTGAAAGAATGATTGGAGAGCAAACAATATCTCATCCCAGCATATCTCAACATAATCAAGGCTATTTCAACATGAATGGAGAAAATGACAATCCAGACCTCCTCAATGTTTCTGAGAGTGGAGAGAACTGCAGCTCAGGACAGAAGAGTGTGCCTGAAGTCAATGAAGAGAACGTCAGTTCAGGCCTTGAAGATGTGGATGAAATGCATCCAGCCTCACTTGCAGTGTTTCTTTAGGAATGGGCTACAAAACACAAAATTGCACATAATGCCATTGATGACCTTCTGAAGGAACTTAAAAATCATGGTCATCTATTTTCTGCTCGCAATCCTCCTCTTCAGCTCTGCAAATCCTGAAATACACTTAGACTATTACTTACCAGCGGAGTTTAAGTAACTTCTCATCTACCTTTATTTAGATTCCTGTTTACTCTTTCCTGTGGCAATATTGCGTTTTTTCAGCGAATTATTGCGTGCTTTCATTACTGTTAGAGTCCTTTGTCTCTGGACAATGACTTCAAGAAAGTTTTTTGTTGGTGTGGAGGCGGTTTTGGAGGAGATCGTTCGGATATCTGACATTGAAACTTGCAGCGAGGCTAGCTTTGACTCAGTCAGAGAAGGTGCTTACAACGTGGGAGAAGACCCTGATTTTGAGTAAGTACACGTTGTTTGTTTCACGCATTTGTTTATTGGTTGCATTTATAAGTTGCATGCTAATTTTATTATTGCATTAATTTATTCATCGATTGCATTCAGAAATGTATGGCCTTGTGCATTTTGCATCCACGGTCGCATTCATAAGCTGCATGACTATTACCATTCACGTAAGAGATGTAAAAATGCACAAGCCAATACACTTATGAATACCATCGATGAAAAAATGCATGCAGCAATACAAATAAGCATGCAACTCATGAATTAAACCAATGAATGCCTGATTATTTGTTATGTTGCATGAATTCATCGATAATGTATATAAGTGTAGTGCCTTTATATCTTATGTATATGTGAATTGCATGCATGTGTTCGTTCCATGCATATTTGAATTATTTCATGTATTCAAAGGTTGTTCTCATTTATTTACACGTACTCATGTATTTGTGTGTGCAATCAAATGATTTCCTTGTATCTGTTACTTGCATATCTGAATTGTGTATGTAATTTCAGCATGCATTTTGGGATTGCAATGTAGATTTATACATTTTGTTTTGCAGTGTAGCCTCCAGTGATGAAGAATGACAGCCAGCAAGTCAGCCACGCAGCAGCAATCAGGATGTTTGCTCAGCATCCACCAGCAGCACACCTCAGACCACCATAACACCCACACACTCTGCAGGTGATTCAGTGAAGCCAAAAACTTGCAGCAAGCAATACAGAGGGAGGTCTCATTCTGTCAAGGGGACAAAAAGGCCAGCGAGTGTGATGTCATAGAGCAGTGGCACAGAAAGGTGGTATGATTGCAGTGAGGAGGATGAGGCTCCAGCATTACCACGTTTCTTGCCAAAATGAATCCCGGGACCACAACTTGTAATGGACAGGATATATTCCCCTCTGCATCTCTTTCAGCTCTTCTTCACAGGCTCTGTGGTGGACACAATCGGGAAGAATACAAATGCCTTTGCAAGAATGAGATCAGAGGCTGGAAAACGTTTCGTTTGGTTGCCTCTGAAAGTGCAGGAACTGCATTCATTCATTGGGCTTGTGATCTACATGGGCCTCCTTGGTGCCAAAAACATCATCAATTACTGGTCTGGCAAAGAAATTTACTGCTTGCCTTTCCCAAAATCTGTCATGTCCAGGTCCAGATTTCAAGCCATTTCCTGGAACCTCCATCTTTGTGATCCTGAGGAAGATCTAGAAAATGCAAGAAAAAAGGGGACTCCTGTCTATGACAAACTTTTCAAAATCAAGCCCCTGTACACTGACATCATCACAGCATGCAAAACTTACTTCCATCCAGACAGGCAGCTGGCAGTGGACGAAAGGATAGTGGCTTCAAAGGCACGAATCAGAATCAAGCAGTACATAAAAGACAAGCCGACAAAGTGGGGCTACAAACTCTTTGTGCTTGCAGATTCTGCATGTGGCTACACGTGTAACTTCTTTGTTTATGAAGGCAAATCATCCCTGGCCACTGGAAAAGGGCTCGGTTATGATTCTGTTATGCAGCTCTTGGATTTGTCTCTTCTTGGTGGTGGCTACCAGTTGTTTATGGACAACTTCTACACAAGCCCATGCCTTTTCATGGACTTGCTGGCCAAGAAGACCCTGGCATGTGGCACAGTACGCACTAATCGGCAAGGCTTTCCAAAAACAAAAGCAAATGATCTCAGTCGGAGAGACCCAAGGGGAACCATACGATGGCTTAGAGATGGGAAGCTGCTTTTTCTCAAGAGGATGGACAGATTCCAGGAGTGGGAGGAGAGTTTGTGCTCTGTGCAAACTTTCAGGCCTCAAAGTAAAGACATCTGTGTACTGTACAAAATGCAGTGTACCCTTGTGCTTGGTGGCATCCAGAAATTGCTTCAGGAAATGGCACACTGATGGACACTTTCAGACTGTCTAAGTGAGGTCTTGTGTTCCATTACTTTTTCTCAGATTTGTATATTGTTTTTGCACTTTTTCCCTCTATAAATTTGATTTATTTACTTTGAGGTTTTTTTGTGTATGTGTAAAATAAAATGCAAGAACGGTACTTTTGCTTATTACATGACATGAGTTTATGGAGGAAACTTGGAGACATAAGACTCTTCAGGTAAAGCTACAGAATTTTTGTGAAGAGGGTGATAGATAACTATGCACATCAACATCTAGTTTAAAAGAACGTGAATAATGTGGAGCAGCGAGAACTGGAGCACTACACAGAAGAGTTTTAACAGCATCAAATGCTGACTGACACTCATCAGTCCACTTAAAATCTTGCGAAGTATGAAGCATATTCATCAAAGGCAGCACAACATCCGAGAAGTTTCTGCAGAAACCTCGACAATACCCAGACATGCCAGGAAACCTCCTGAGATCCCATTTCGTGCGAGGAATGACAAAATCCACAATGGCTTATACCTTTAAAGCAACAGGTCGGACCTGTCCTTGTCCCACCTGCTTTCCCAGATAGGTAACAGTCGCTTTACCAAATTCACATTTGACCAGATTAAGGTGTAAGAGAAGCATCTTGCAGGAGCTCAAAAACAGTCTTCAGAGTTAACAGATGTGCCATCAGATTTCGGAACCAGTAAGCATGGGGAACTCCATGCACTAGAGCTCGGGACTTCAAGACCATTCTCCATCAAATACTTTACCTCCTCTTCCATAACTTTCCATTTGGAAGGATTCACTCGATAAGCACTTTCAAGTCAAAGTCAAAGTCTGTTTTATTGTCAATTCTGCCACATGTACCGTACATACATACAGAGAACTGAAATTTTGTTACTCTCTTACTCCCTGGTGCATACAGATAACAAGTACTAACAGTAGAGCGCATAAATACAGATAAGTACAAATCAAATATATATATACACATACACATACACAAACACAAAATGCAATTATTACCAATATACAAATAAGGACATGTAGAATAAAAATGAAAATAAAATGGATAAAGTGGCATAAGGCACATGGTCTATCTCACTGGTTTGCACATGGTAAAGTGCAAACCAGTGAGATAGACAAACAAACAAACAGTGCAGACTATAAATGGTATAGTGCAAAGAGCTTATTGAGACTATTTTTTAAAGTGACGAAGAGCATTCTTTTTCAGACTGACAGAAGAGATAGCTGAATGAGGTCAGTCCAATGCTGTACAAAGTGACTGGTGCTGATCACAGTGTGTGTGTGTGTGTGGATGTGGGTGGTGGTGTGGGGGGGTCAGAGTTCAGTAGTGTGTGGGGTAAGACAGGGGAAGGGGGGCAAGGACGGGAGGGAGTTCAGCTTCCTGACAGCCTGATGGATGAAGCTGTCGTTCAGTCTGTTGGTCCTGGCCTGGAGACTCCGCAGTCTCCTCCCTGATGGTAACAGTCTGAAGAAGTAGTGTGTCGGGTGGGTGGGATCGCCTGCAATGCAGAGAGCTTTGCGGTTGAGACGGGTGCTGTAGATGTCCTGGAGGGAGGGGAGAGAGACACCAACGATCTTCTCAGCTACTCTCACTATCCGTTGAAGGGACTTGCGGCAGGACGCGTTGCAGGCACCATACCACACAGTGATGCAGCTAGTCAGGATGCTCTCGATGGTGCCTCTGTAGAAGGTGCACATGATGGGGGCCGGGGCTCTGGCTCTTCTGAGTTTTCGGAGGAAGTAGAGACGCTATTGTGCTTTCTTGGCCAGTGCTGCAGTGTTGTTGGTCCAGGAGACGTCCTCTGTGATGTGTACACCCAGGAACTTGGTGCTGCTCACTCTCTCCACGGTCGCACCATTGATGGTCAGAGGAGCATGCAGAGAGTGCACTCTCCTGAAGTCAACAACAATCTCCTTCGTCTTCTCCACATTCAGAGAGAGATTGTTGTCACTGCACCACTCGGCCAGGCGGCTCACCTTGCTCCTGTAGTTTGTCTCATCTCTGTTGCTAATGAGACCCACCACAGTCGTGTCATCCGCAAACTTAATGAAAAGGTTGGAGTTGTGCGATGGTGTGCAGTCGTGGGTCAGCAGAGTGAAGAGGAGGGGGCTCAGCACACATCCTTGGGGGGCCCCTGTGTTCAGTGTGATGGTGCTGGATGTGTTACTGCCGACCCGTACTGCCTGAGGTCTCCCGGTCAGAAAGTCCAACAGCCAGTTGCACAGCGACGTGCTGAGCCCCAGCTGGGCCAGTTTATGAATGAGCTGATTTGGGATGATAGTGTTGAATGATGAACTGAAGTCTATGAACCGCAATCTGACATACGTGTCTTTTTTGTCCAGATGTGTGAGTGCTGGGTGGAGGGCAGTGGCGATGGCATCATCGGTCGAGCGGTTGGGCCGATATGCAAACTGGAATGGGTCCAGGGAAGGGGGGAGGACAGACTTGATGTGTTGCATGACTAGCCGTTCAAAGCACTTCATGAGAATGGGAGTAAGTGCTACTGGACGGTAGTCATTGAAGCAGGATGGAGATGACTTCTTTGGGACTGGAATGATGGTGGTAGCTTTGAAGCATGTGGGGACAACAGCCTGACTCAGCAAGATGTTGAAAATGTCTGTGAAGACATCAGCGAGTTCCACTGCACAGTCTCTCAGTACACGCCCAGGAATGTTGTCAGGACCCCAGAGCTTTGCGTGCATTGATCCTGCTGAGGGATCTCCTCACGCTGTCCGGGGACAGCGTCATCACCTGGTCGCCGGGAGGAGGTGGAGTCCTCTCTGCAGTGGTGCTGTTTTGTGCCTCAAAGCGAGCAAAGAAGGCATTCAGCTCGTTCAGCAGGGGGATGGTGCTGTCACAGGTCCGTGGTGGGGGCTTGTAGTCCGTAATGGTCTGAATCCCCTGCCACAGGCTCCGAGTGTCCCTGCTGTCGCTGAAACGATGGGCTATCCTCCTGGAGTACTGTCTCTTGGCCTCTCTGATGCTGCGGGATAGGTTGGCCCTAGCTGTCTTCAGGCCCTCCTCTTCTCCAGCTCTAAAGGCAGCGTTCCGAGCCTTCAGAAGTCTGTAGACCTCCCCTGTCAGCCACGGCTTCTGGTTGGCCCGGACAGTGATAGTCTTTGTGACCGTTACATCATCAATGCACTTGGTGATGTAGGCAGTGACGGTCTCTGAGTACTTTGCTTAATTGGTGAATGATCACATACGTCAGTATCATGTTTTAGCACCTGTGTTCTGGATGGAACATCTGAGAACAAACATAAGAATGAGTTAATTAACTCCACCATATCAGCTCCCTGATCATCAGACAAATGCAACAAATGTGAATTCAGATCCTCCAGAATATTAGAGTTCAGAACAACAGAAGCTACAGGGATGATAGCGGAGCTTCTTGACTCCGAATCCTCTTCCCGGCTTGCATACAGCTTCAACATATTTACATGGCACAGACGAGTTTTCCTCCATCAATCAGGAGTTTGAACAATATAGTTCGTGTCACTCAGTTTTTTATCAATGACATATGGACCAGAGAATCTAGCTTGCAAGGCAGCACCTTGAACTGGTAATAAGACCAAAACTTTGTCTCCCTCAGAAAAATAACGAAAAACAGCATTCCTATCAAAACGTTCTTTCATTTTTGATTGCGAACTCTCCAAAATGGTATGAGCTAATTTGCATGCATTATGCAATCGCTCGTGGAACGAACTCACATAATCCAGCAGGTTGCACTCCACTTTCTGATCGGATACCCAGCTCTCTTGCAGCATTTTGAGAGGGCCTCTCACAGTGTGTCCGAAAACTAGTTCCGCTGGACTAAACCCCAGCGACTCCTGAACGGACTCACGGACAGCAAACAACAACAAAGGTGTAAGGATCCACCCGCTAGTCCAAACAACGGAATCCAGCGGCCTGGTCGAAGGTTTAATGCATGTTCGGTCTTTTACTTGCGCCTCTGAATTTATCAGGATTTAGTTTCAATTTTGATCTAGCTCCAATTCTGATCTGACTCCAATTCCAAGTGATCATTAAATTTAGACCAACTAAAAACTGATCACAAATATAGCTTATATATTAATTTAGATATTTGATTATCCTCGACATCCCACACTTTCAATTATCCGTTCACTGGGGACCTAATGTCTCTTTTGAGCCTATAGCGTCGGCCGAAGCGCCGGTCTCACGATCACAAATTCGCCAGTCAGATGTTAGTCAGAGGATGTAGGTAGACTAATACCTAATTGTCTGCCGCCAACTGCTTGCTTATGACAAAAAGTGTAGTTTACTTAGTCTTTTCCCGTACAACTTGCTAGCACCAGTGATAGACAGAAATCTGAGGTCTCCGATGACGTGCCCACTGCTCCGTTCATTCATGAGCCTTCAGTGTGATCTATCCTGGCCGTAGATTTGCGGTAACAAAAGCCTCCTCACAGTCTAATAGTCATAATGATTTCAGGACAGTTCAGAATAAATCAAATATAAAAATTTATTATTCATCAGGTAAATGTGTCGTGCCAATTACATAAAACAATAAGAAGCCAATTCAAAAATAAGAAAATACATAACATCAGTTGTTCAAAGATGAATCCAAGAGTAAATTGTTTACCTGAATTCAAGAAGAAAATACATAGTATGGAACATATTGAATATCCTCCACACTACGGGCTGATCTGGCTACAAATCGCCCCGACTGATTTACAACTTTCCCTTAAATACTACCAGAACAAAAGGCCCATAAACATTTATTCTCTGTCCCAAAACAGATTAGATCTGTGTATGGGGGATGAGAAGCCTCTGTAGGAGATGTTCTCATGCCCCAAATGGTCACACCTGTAGAGCAATGTTTATCAGGTTTTGAAAGGAGACCGCCCACAACAGAAGCACAGAGTTAACTTAAGTTTCCAATATTTCCCATAATATAAGTGACTACTGTGAAATTGAGACCAGTTTACCCATCGCACCGAGACCTTTAAAATGATACCAAACATGAAAGGGAAAAACAACAAGTTCACAAGATACATGATATGTGTTATTTGGATGTTCATATAATGAACTTTGAGTGAACCCTTTTGGGGAGAAAGAGGGAGATGCAGAGGTGGCAGGGTGAAGAAGGGGTCGTAAATGATCAAAGATAAGTTTGTTTAGTGTGGTGTTGTCTGTTCTCTTTGGGGATCTTTTGTTGTCTTTGGAGATCTCTTCTCCAGGTTAGTTTCATGGCTTTATTGCATGGCATCTGTGAGTTCCTGAGTTAATTTCATAAAGGAAATAATTTCACTCCCTTCAAAGGCAATCCCTCATCCCAGTCTTTCCCTGACTCGGCGCAATAATTATTTAACATGGATTTCAAGGTTTGATGGAACCTTTCCAGGTCGCCTTGGGACTCAGGGTGGTAAGCACTTGATGTAACGTGTTTGATTTTGAGCTAGGACAGCACCTGCTTAAACAGTCGAGAAATAAAATTAGTCCCCTGATCCGTTTGGATCACCTTCGGAAAACCAAAAGGTAGAAAATAATGAAATTAGGGCTTTTACTACAGCCTTTGCTTTCAGCAAACGCAACGGCATAGCCTCGGGTTAACGTGTAGCCGTACACATATGCGTGATCAGATAGACAATCGGTTTATTCTCAATTTTGTCCAAAGTCAACGCTGCATTTCGGCAGCGCAACAGAGAAGGATCTTTTTTCTGTTCGGCAGAAATCATAACTTTATCAACGGACAGCGACAGATCTAGTTCAGCACCACCACCCTTGGACAGAAACTCCAAACTTCGCAATGCAGGTGTCACAAGACTATTTTCATCTTTGTCCCCTGTTGTCAGAAAAGTGTCAGAGATATCAACTAAGTCACCAGACTTGCACGCTTGAGCCCGCATAATCACACAAGCAGAAAAGACTGCCGGAAATTCTGACGTTAACTCACTAGAAGTGACAGGTTCACACATTGGGTTTTCGAAAACTTCCGAAAGTGGAAGGACCTTTTCCCCAGTTAGATCGTTCTAAATAATTAAGGAAACACCTTTAACAGGCAGCTGATGACGTACAGCCAATTTCACAAGCCCTATTACTAACCCAGAACGAATATGTATGTTATGTAAGGGCACCTTCAATACGCCTAATTCAATGCCTTGAATCAGAACATCAGATCCACAATAACTTTTCTCAGAAAATGGCAAAACACTAGCCAACACAAACAACTGCGAGGCCCCTGTATCACGGAGCATGGTCACAGGAACAGCATCTTGTGACAATCCACTAAGAGAAATCGTTCATTGACATTGACCTTATGTATGAAACCAACACTTTTAGTGGATTTCCCCTGATTTTTCTTCCTCAATGATGGACACATCACAATCAAGTGGCCAATTTCATGGCAATAAAAGCATTCACGAACTTCACCAGATTTTGCCTGTTTAGGCGATTTTAACGTTTTATTTTTTTCAAAAGGCACATAATAATACGGTTCATGACGTGCAACAAATGCATTTTAATGAGTCAAAGTGAACTCATCTGCACACACAGCAGCCTCAGCTAAAGTCGAAATCTTCTCTTTCAGATACAAGTCAATTTTATCTGGTAACGAATTTTTGAAATCCTCAATCAGAAATAATTCACAAAGTTGCTCAAAATCGGCGACGCTACTGGAATGGCACCATTTATCAAAAAGCATTCTCTTCTCACGAGCATATTCTACATAAGTTTGACTGGCAATTTTGACATGTGAATGAAACTTTTGCCTAAACGCCTCGGGGACCAATTCATAGGCCTTCAACACTGCACTTTTCAACTTATCATAATCCAAACTGTCGTCAACAGACAAGGCGGAACAAACCTCTTGGGTTTTTCCTGTTAACTTGCACTCAATCAGCAGGGACCAAGTCTCTCTTGACCAACGCAACGCTATACTCTCAAATGCGCCAAAATACGAATCCCTAATCCCTAAAAGAGGGTACAAAGGTAATGTGATGACTAATATCAAAATCAGCATTATCACTAGGAGGCACAGGCAACGAACGAGCAGAAGATTGGGGGCGAATGATCCACAGCAGCAGACAAAGGTACAGCCAATTGTGTTCTAACTGAACTCAGGGGTACAAGTCGGTCAGCTTGCGTTTCAAGCTCACATTGCCTGAAACGTAAGAGTTGAGTGTTATGTTCCCGATGTTTAATTTCAAGAACTAATTGTTTCAACTGAATGGCTAGTTTTAAATCTTCCGAATTTACCCCACTTAACGAACGCAACATTGGATCAAAACCTGAAGCATAATCAGTACTTGCATCTGGACCTTCAGTGCTAGAACTAGGCTGTAAAATACCTTGTTGTAGGAGCGCAGTCTGAATTACGTCTCGCACATCATTTTTCTTGCCTGTTTTTACAACAGGAATTTCATAGAATACAAATCAACTTTACAACAAGAGTCCCAGGCTTCCCATGAAGGATCCTTTTTAAAGTCTTCAATACTAAACTCCATAAGCCTAACACCTCCCCACCAAACATGAAAAAACTGCCAATCACAAAAAATACCCAAAATATAAATGGTACTCACCAGCAGAATCCTAAAATTTCTCGCAGACCACATCGGACGAATTTCCCAAAAAACTTAAATAGGAAACGAACGGACGTGCCCCCAATTATTACGCCCCGAGTCTAGGGAACGAATGGGGCATAATGAAGATAAAGTTGGTAATGGATTCCCAAACAAATTAAAGAAGAAATCACTCCGGTCGGGGACCAAACAAGCACACTGTTCACGTAAGCAAAAAACTGTTAGGTTTATTGAAAATTATAAGTGAAACATGAAGAGCATCTCTTCGGGGTAGCCACAGGCCAACACAACAAACAAAAAGGTCTTAAACGAAAGAAAGATAAATTAAATAACCTAGTCAATATGTAAAATAAAAATACAGTCAGCTTACCTAACTTCCAAAAACAAAGCCCAAATGAATTCACAAAGCAAAATAGGCAGGACACTCCTACACTCTGTTTCACAAGATAAGACATGGAGGAGGAATCCAGGAGCTCCGAACCTGTTCGTGTTAGCACCAACAATGAGCTCCCCGACTGCTGGCAAGTGGCATTCTTAAAAGACTCCACCTTAATAGACCGACCAATTATGCACCGACGCCACATTATCATGTAACCTATGAGAGAGCGAGAGGGAAAAGAAAAAGAAACAGAGCAATACAATACAACAAAAAATATATACCAAAAGACAGGGTCGTAACAATCATTCAGGTAACAACACAGTATTAAGAATCAAGGGAATGTAAACTTTTGAACGGGGTCATTTTTATAAATTCAACTATTATTTTCTCTTGTGGACTATATGTAAACATCTTTCATGTGAAATATCTTATTCAGGTCAGTACTAAATAAACAATAACATGCATTTTGTATGATAATCCCTCTTATTTTGTTAAAATAATTAACATTTTGCAGATTCTGCAAGGTGTATGTAAACCTTTGAATTCAACTGCATTTATTTATTTATTTATTTTTCATCTATGCTACATCTTCATCTTTATTGGTGCTGTGGAAAACAGGTTTTGCCTTTGTGTGTGTTTCATTGCCGTGATGACGGAATTCTTCGACCATTGCGCTACATACATCGAGCGTCAAGGCACAAGTTTATACATGGCACATCAGACTCCATCTTTGTGCCGGTATTTCAACGTAAAACCAACAGACTTCGGAGCAAAGAGGTGGATGTTAAAGGAACACTCCACTTTTTTTGGAAATAGGCTCATTCTCCAACTCCCCCAGAGTTAATAAGTTGAGTTTTACCGTTTTTGAATCCATTCAGCCAATCTCCGGATCTGGCAATAGCACTTTTAGCATAGCTTAGCATAGATCATTGAATCCAATTAAGACCAGTAGCATCGCGTTCAAAAATGACCAAAGATCACATGATCTCGTCTCTCTGGGTAATGTGGTTTCACAAATGAAAGCTGCCACTTCCATAGTTGATCCCATTCCCACCGGTCTGTTTAAAACATGTTTTGCCTCACTATGCCCAGTCGTCTTGAGCATAATAAATGACTCACTGACCATGGGTGTTGTACCTGCTGCACTCAAAATTGCTGCTGTTACACCTGTAGGCCTACCAAAAAACAACAACAATGTAGACTGGATAAATATCAATAATTTTCGTCCCATTTCCAATTTACCGTAATTTCTGGACTATTGAGCGCACCTGAATATAAGCCCCACCCACTGAATTTGAAAAAAATATTATTTTGAACATAAATAAGCCGCACATGTCTATAAGCCGCAGGTGCCTAAAGGTACATTGAAACAAATTAACTTTACACAGGCTTTAACGAAACACGGCTTGTAACAAAAAATAAAAAAAATAGCAGTAAACAGTAGCCTATGTTGCAACATGATCTCACAGGATTCCGTGTAATGTTCACGGACTTAATTAACCTCCGAATCTGTGGTGGCATCACGGAATCGCCGAAAATTCCGTGATGGGCTCACAGAAAAAAATCCGTGATGGGCTCACAAGTGATACCAATTAGTCAGTGACAGGCATCAGTCGTGCTCCACGCACGGATCCACTGGTTCAACACTTTAAATAGGAAACCCTTAGCATCAATATGCCAACGCGATAATTTATCGTCATCATTATTGTTCAGAACTGGGTAGGTTTAGGGTAGGGGTGGGGTCAGGTACTCCAGTGAAAGTATAACTGCATCGGAGTCACTCTTTTTTACGTGGTCCGATGCAGCGCTGGTGTTGAACCAGTGAATCCGTGCATGGACCACGGCTGATGCCTTCTGTGAGCCCATCACGGAATTTTCGGCGATTCCGTGATGCCACCACAGATTCGGAGGTTAATTAAGTCCGTGAACATTACACGGTCACTATCTTCCTCCTCCTGTGCTTTAGTTGTCTTTATGCACCAAGTCAATTCCTCACGCTGCTGTTTCCAACGTCTTATCATCAACTCATTAAGACCAAGCTCCCGTGCAGCAGCTCTATTTCCTTTTCCAACAGCCAGATCAATCGTCTTCAACTTAAAAGCTGCATCATATGCATTTCTCCGTGTCTTTGCCATGATGAGGGTGACAAAATGACTACCGTAATCAGAATGATGGGAAATTTGAGTGCGCTCGATTTAATCTAAACCGTAAACAAAAAAGTTTGATGAAAGCTTCATGCCGACAAAAAAACTGAGCGCGTCACAGAATGTGTTTTTTTTTTTTTTTTTTTAAATTTGAAAGCGGGAAAAATCCATATATTAGCCGCGTCTTTGTTTAAGCCGCAAGGTTCAAAGCGTGGGAAAAAAGTTGCGGTTTATAGTCCGGAAATTACGGTACCCTTTTTGGCTAAAGTGCTTGAGCGTATTGTGGCCTCTCAGTTATACACTCACCTCACTTTAAATAATCTTTTTGAGCCCCTCCAATCTGGCTTCCGCAAACTTCATAGCACTGAAAAAGCATTGGTTAAAGTTACAAATGATCTGTTAATTGCTGCTGACTCTGGCTCTTTGTCAATACTGATTTTACTTGATCTCAGTGCAGCTTTTGACGCTGTAGACCATTCCCCTTTACTCTCTCGTTTGGAAAATGTTTTTGGTGTTGCGGACACTGCATTAAACTGGTTTAAGTCTTTCCTCTCAGACCGTAGACAGTTTGTGTCCCTGGGTGGATGCAGGCCCAATATTGGCTCAGTGCAGTTTGGTGTTCCCCAGGGTTCAGTTTTGAGTCCCTTATTTTTTACCATGTACATTTTTCCCCTTGGGCAATTTTTAAGTCTCAAGTTTTATTTCTATGCAGATGACACTCAGATTTACATTCACTCAAAATCTGGTGATAATTCGGCTGTGGCCTTTCTTGAACATTGCATATCGGAGGTAAAGATATGGATGTCACAGAATTTTATTTGTCTCAACAGTGACAAGACTGAGGTTATGCTGATTGGTTCACCCCATCAAATACGTAAAGCGGACATTTTAACCTTAAAGATTGATGGTTCTGCTGTGGAGTTTCTAACAAAATTAAAAAATCTGGGGGTGATATTTGATTCAAACTTAACTTTTGATCCCCAGGTCCAGAACACAGTTAAGGTATCATTTTTTCACCTCAGAAACATAGCAAGATTGCGTCCCATGTTATCTTTCTCCGTGGCTGAAAAACTGATCAATACGTTTGTCTTTTCTCGAATCGAATATTGTAATGCTCTGTTCACGGGGGTCTCTAAAGCAATTCTAAACAGATTGCAGTATGTTCAAAATGCAGCTGCCAGAATCCTGACAAGGTCCAGGACAAGAGAACACATTTCTCCTATTTTGGAATTCCTTGCATTGGCTACCGGTCAGGCTTCGCATTGATTTTAAAATTCTCATGCTTACCTACAAGGCCCTGCATGGATTAGCACCAGTATATCTGACTGAACTTTTAACTGTCTACTCACCAAGGCGTAATCTCTGCTCGTCTGATTCTGGCTTGTTAACTATTCCTGTAACTCGCTTACAGTCTATGGGTGATCAGGATTTTTTCTCTGTGGCGCCAAAACTCTGGAACTCTCTACCCATTGAAATTAGACAGGCTGAATCTTTTAGTGTTTTTAAATCCTCTCTTAAAATGTATTTTTTCAGGTTAGCATATTTGTGACTTTTTTCAATGTATTTATTCTGTATGTTTTGGTAAGCCCTTTGAGATGCAACTTTGAAAGGCGCTATATTAAATAAAGATTATTATTATTATCATCATGACTGTTTCAGTTTCACCACTGATGGGAATAAAGCTGCATTCACACTAGGAGCGACTTCGTCGCTCTATCACCCGTGTCGCCGGAAATCGCCAGCTCTCCATTGAAATTAATCGGATCGTGTCGCTTTGTCGCTGAGTGTTGCTTGTAGTGTGAACGGGGCTTAAATGTACTGG
This sequence comes from Acrossocheilus fasciatus, assembly GCA_036784905.1. Taxonomy (NCBI): domain Eukaryota; kingdom Metazoa; phylum Chordata; class Actinopteri; order Cypriniformes; family Cyprinidae; genus Acrossocheilus; species Acrossocheilus fasciatus. The sequence continues at coordinate 48,789,828 of CM071940.1, forward strand.
CAGACAGCGAGTGAGCAGAAGATCAGGACGGTGGTGCAGAGTGATAGCCATCAACCCTGCATGTCAACAGCTTCATTCAGTCCAAAATTATGTTTAAATGGAGAACTGCATTTAGAGCTGATGGTTATGAGACACACTAATTTTAAGATAGTTTTAAGACAAATCAAGTTCTCTCTTAGGACATTGATTCCCAATCCAGCCCTCAAGATGCATGTTTGTTTCATACTCTTGCACACTTAAAATGCTTTCATGGCTGTAAATTGTTGATGCACCGTACTCTGGGTAGCAAACACCATACTAAAATGTTTTTAAATGTTTTAATAAAAATACTTTTGTAAATATGTTTGGATTGTCTTTTGATTGGTAATGTTATTTTGAATTACAGTAGTATCACAATTTTACTAACTATATGTATGTACTATTCCAACTACTCAATAATAATTACACAATAGCAAATTACAGTAAAAACAAAATTACAAAGTACTGAAAAAAAAACAGTACAGTACTGTGCTGTAGTTATACAGTACATTGTTCTACATGCTGTAAAGTTGCATTACAGTAAATTGCTGTAAAACAAAATACAGTAACTTGCTGGCAACTGTGCTGCCAGTAACTTACTGTAAAAATACAGGAAAATTTTTAACAGTGCATCATAACTTAATTAACCACTACCTAATTAACTCTAACACTACTTTGGTGTTACTTTTAACACCCTGCTGGTGGTTCTCATATGAACACCGAGCGGTGTTGATTTAACACCAGGGAATTTGCTGTGACGAAAGACAAACTATACTAATCTCTTACAAACTATACAACCACAAGATTAAACAACAATAGCAAGCATTGTGAGAGATAAGAAATAAGTAAAATAATAAAGGTGATTTGCACCAATAAGGATTAATCTTAAATCTAGATTAAATCAAGGCTTATCTAATAATTTTGTTGCATCAAAATGTAAACCTTGTTTAAAAATCAGCAGGTTTACATTGAAACTATCATTTTGAACCTGTATTTATTTTATATTTAAAATAGATTAACTTTAATATTTTTGTTCTCATATCTCCAAACTCAGATTTAAATCTCAATTAGGGATTAACTTTAAATTTACAGGCATGGAGGTTTAAATAAAATAGTGCAACTACAGTTACAATATGTGGCTGATTGAACAAAGACTGAAACAGTGAGTGTTTCATCAGGTCTCGGAGAGACAAGTTTATTTCAGTTATCGACTAAAGCAACTTATGTCGTAGACAGAGTTTAGGATAAGGAATATTAACATTGTTGCTGTTTGATTACACGGTGAAGCCACCATGGCGGAGAAAATTAATCGTAGCTGGAGATGTTAATCGCAGGTTAGAATTCTAATCCCTGATTTGTGTTTAAAATTAAGTGGTGCAACACAACTCGATTTAAAATAGAACCCAGATCAACAAATCCTTGATTCGCTCTAAACGTTGATTCATTTAATCCTTGTTGGTGCAACCCACCTTTACTGATATACATTTAAAAACAGAGAAAGACAAATGAATCAGAAACAGCTTTATTGCCAAGTGTGTTTACACTCACAAGCAATTTGTCTTAGTGTTAGAGGAGTTTCCAGTACAGAAAGTACAAACATAGTGCAGACATGCATCAAATTAAGGTAATAAAACACTAATATTAGAGAGAATAGACTATAGTAATAAAAATATACAGAAAAAGGACAAATGTCCATTGACAGAACTGTGAATGAGCATATGTGCTATTTACAGAAGAAGGTTTGATGAGTTATTTCCAGATGTGCAATACTGACGTGTGTTTTGGGGGAAAAACTGTTATGAATAATAAACTGAATAATGATAATAAAATGAGTAGAACAATAAAACGATTAATAAAAAAAAAACATTCTTCTGAAATAATCAACAATCTGTTCATTACATGTTCTAATAATCTTTGATTAATCAATTATCATTTAACTTGAACTACTACTCTGTAATTACTCTAATTTCAGACATGCATTTTTTTTTTATGAGTGGTTAGAGAAGAAAAATGAGTGAAACTCTTCCCACATGAATGGCAGTGATACGGCTTCTCTCCAGTGTGGATCCTCTCATGTATTCTCAGATAATCTGAGCGTTTGAAGCTCTTGTCACAGTGTGAACACTTGTACGGTGTTTCTCTCGTGTGAATTTTCCTGTGCAATTTCAGTGCAGCATCTGTAAAAAAAGCCTTCCCACACTCAGAGCAGATATGATCCTTCACACCGCTGTGTCTTTTCTGGTGTAGTTTTAAACTACACATCTGACGAAAACTATTTCCACATAAAGAACACACATAAGGCTTCCCCTTAGTATGAACTTTCAGGTGATTCTTTAGGAAATTTGCCCTAAAAAACTTTTTATCGCATTGATCACAGCTATATAGCCTTTCTCTAGAATGAGTAAGCAGATGTTCTTTAAAAACGCTTGATATTCTGAAACTCTTCCCACATTGATCACATGTGTGTGGCTTTTCTCCAGTGTGGATTTTCATGTGTTCTTTAAGGCCTCCTTTTTGTGTATAACTCTTCCCACATTGAGCACACGTGTGTGGTTTCTCTCCTGTGTGAATTGTCATGTGTTCTATAAGGTTTCTTTTATATGGGAATCTCTTCCCGCACTGATCACATGTGAACAGCTTCTCCCCAGTGTGGACTTTCATGTGTACTGTAAGGCCTCTTTTTCGTGTGAAACTCTTCCCACATTGATCACATTTGTGCGGCTTTTCTCCAGTGTGGATCCTCATGTGATCATTAAAAGTAACTTTTTGTATGAAACACTTCCCACATTGATCACATGCATATGGTTTATCTCCAGTGTGGATTTTCTTGTGTTTGCTAAGGTTTCCTTTATGTGTGAAACTCTTCCCGCACTGATCACATGTGTATGGCTTCTCCCCAGTGTGGACTTTCATGTGTCCTTTTAGGTTTCTTTTATATGGGAAACTCTTCCCACATTGATCACATTTGTGTGGTTTTTCTCCAGTGTGGATCCTCATGTGTTCTTTAAGGTTTCCTTTATATGGGAAACTCTTCCCACATCGATCACATGTGTGTGGCTTCTCTGCCGTGAGAATATTCATGTGTTCAGTACGGTTTCCTTTTATTGTGAAAATCTTCTCGCACTCATCACATGCATATGGCTTCCCTCCACGATTAAATATTATGTCAAGGTCAAGATTTTGCTTGCATGAGAAACTCTTTCCACAGGGAGAGCAAGTGAAACATATATTGTCATTTTTCAATGAGGAACTCCAGGATATCTCTTCAGTTTTGACCTGATGTTTCTCCCCTGCTTCAATGAGTTCTTCAATATCCTTGTTCTCTTCTATCAGACCTAAAATGAAAGTCAAAAGTTTCAAAAGTTTGATTTTCAGCAAATCACTAAAACATCACTAAAATAAATTAATGAAATTATATTAAAGAGAAATGTGAAAGGAAAACAACATGTGAATCCTGACATAACAGTAGAAATATGCTGTGTTCATTTTAATTATTGAAATATTATTTTTAAACATTACAGAGTGCACAAATTGAACATTTTTGTAATGAGAACTACTAACTATATACAGGTGCATTTCAATAAATTAGAATGTCGTGGAAAAGTTCATTTATTTTAGTAATTCAAATCAAATTGTGAAACTTGTGTATTAAATAAATTCAGTGCACACAGACTGAAGTAGTTTAAGTTTTGGTTCTTTTAATTGTGATGATTTTGGCTCACATTTAACAAAAACCCACCAATTCACTCTCAACAAATTACAATATGGTGACATGCCAATCAGCTAATCAACTAAAAACATCTGCAAAGGTTTCCTGAGCCTTCAAAATGGTCTCTCAGTTTGATTCACTAGGCTACACAATCATGGGGAAGACTGCTGATCTGACAGTTGTTCAGAAGACAATCATTGACACCCTTCACAAGGAGGGTAAGCCACAAACATTCATTGCCAAAGAAGCTGGCTGTTCACAGAGTGCTGTATCCAAGCAAGTTAACAGAAAGTTGAGTGGAAGGAAAAAGATGCTCAACCAACCGAGAGAACCACAGCAAAATCGATTCAAGAATTTGGGTGAACTTCACAAGGAATGGACTGAGGCTGGGGTCAAGGCATCAAGAGCCACCACACACAGACGTGTCGAGGAATCTGGCTACAATTGTCGTATTCCTCTTGTTAAGCCACTCCTGAACCACAGACAACGTCAGAGGCATCTTTCCTGGGCTGAGGAGAAGAAGAACTGGACTGTTGCCCAGTGGTCCAAAGTCCTCTTTTCAGATGAGAGCAAGTTTTGTATTTCATTTGGAAACCAAGGTCCTAGAGTCTGGAGGAAGGGTGGAGAAGCTCATAGCCCAAGTTGCTTGAAGTCCAGTGTTAAGTTTCCACAGTCTGTGATGATTTGGGGTGCAATGTCATCTGCTGGTGTTGGTCCATTGTGTTTTTTGAAAACCAAAGTCACTGCACCCGTTTACCAAGAAATTGTGGAGCACTTCATGCTTCCTTCTGCTGACCAGCTTTTTGAAGATGCTGATTTAATTTTCCAGCAGGACTTGGCACCTGCCCACACTGCCAAAAGCACCAAAAGTTGGTTAAATGACCATGGTGTTGGTGATGGTGTTGACTGGCCAGCAAACTCACCAGACCTGAACCCCATAGAGAATCTATGGGGTATTGTCAAGAGGAAAATGAGAAACAAGAGACCAAACAATGCAGATGAGCTGAAGGCCACTGTCAAAGAAACCTGGGCTTCCATACCACCTCAGCAGTGCCACAAACTGATCACCTCCATGCCACGTCGAATTGAGGCAGTAATTAAAGCAAAAGGAGCCCCTACCAAGTATTGAGTACATATACAGTAAATGAACGTACTTTCCAGAAGGCCAACAATTGTATTGGTCTTATGAAGTATTCTAATTTGTTGAGATAGTGAATTGGTGGGTTTTTGTTAAATGTGAGTCAAAATCATCACAATTAAAAAAAAAAAAAACTTAAACTACTTCAGTCTGTGTGCACTGAATTTATTTAATACACGAGTTTCACAATTTGAGTTGAATTACTGAAATAAATTAACTTTTCCACGACATTCTAATCTATTGAGATGCACCTGTATATTTCATTAACTATATTTTAAGTCAGGGATGTAAAATGTTTAAAATTTTAGTCATATAAATATAAAATGGTTCAAATTGTCACGTTGCACACAGCAGGGAGGAGCGAGGATACCTTAAATAAACAGTATTTAATGTCCAAACCAAAGGGAAAACGAACATAGAACAAAGCAGGAGACCTGGTATACATACAACCCCAAACACAGGACACTGGAAAACACTGGGTTTAAATAACGAGGAACAAAACGAGGATAATCAAACACAGGTGGAAACTAATGAACTATAATGAGGACAGGAACCAGAAGCCTCTGCTGGGTCTTTTTCGCAATAGAGTCAATGTGATTGTTGCAACAGGAGGATAGGAGGCCCCTAGGGACAGGCTTGCATGGAACGGGAGGCCTCCAGGGTGGTATTCGTTTCGGGACCCATGGCAGATCAGGCAGTTCAGGGTGCCATGGTGGAGCAGGGAGCTCAGGGAGCCATGGCTGGACGGCCTCTGTGCCCTTGGCCTCGCCACTCGGCCTGGCCACTAGAGCCGGGACCCTATAGGGCTGAATGTGGGGGCAGGAGCCCTCGCTCGGATGGATGTGGAGACAGGAGCGCTCTCTGAGCTGGATTTGGGGAACGGAGCCCTCTCTGGGCTGGATTCAGGGACTGGAGCCCTCTCTCGGCTTGATGTGGGAACAGCAGCCCTCCCTGGGTTTGACATGGAGACAAGAACCCTATCTGGGCTAAACTCAGGAGCTGGAGCCCTCTCTGGGCTAGACGAGGGAACAGCAGACCTCTCTGGGCTAGATGAGGGAACAGCAGACCTCCCTGGGCTTGACGTGGAGACAGGAGCCCTATTTGGGCTAAACTCAGGAACTTGTTTTCTAGTATAAATATCTAAAATATGTTGAATCAGCATGCATTTACTTAACAAGTAAAATTACTTAAAGTTCCCCTGTAGTGAAAATCAAGTTTAAGTTGTTTATTTTTTTCTGTGTGGTGTTTTTAATATGCTTTTAGACAAACCATTTGCCAATCCATTAATCAACACCATCGCTGAATATTTTCTCCTTAAAACTGTAGTTTTCCTATAGCACTCCCAGAAATGCATTTGAAACAGCCCTCGGTTTGCTACATCACAAACCAATAACCAATCACGTCAAGGGATCGATTCCTATCACTAGCATGCAAAATACACCAATACCGGCACAAAACCAAAAATAAATTAAGAGTAAAAAAAACATGAATCTGTGTTTTAATGTGAATTTAGAACCACTAACTTGAATAATAACCCGCGGCAACAGTGTAAAAGTAGCCCGGAGTCAGACCCACCTCTCCCGCATCGGCGTCTGCATCTCACACGCGTATGCTCGCGGGCACGAATCAAGAATCACAAATGGCTGTATTCGAGTCTTCAAGGCATTTTAGGACACAACATCGTCAAGTAAGTAACTTTAACGAGTGTTGAGCCCAATTTATACTTCTAAGTCGAACCTACGTCGTAGCCTACAAAGAGACGCACAGGCCTACACCATACCTGATGTGCACCTCTCCAAAAATCTAACAGCGCATCAATTCTATGCGGACTGCAAGTGCTGTGATTGGCCTACTAGAACCTCTCCCTCCGTATATACTTGAATTTTGTGGTGCGTTTATGAGCACTGTAATACAGTTTGTTACACCTTCTTATTTAAAATAAAACAAAGCAAAGAACAACAGTCTTATGTATTATATATCAGTAGTTGTCCGCGACAAACAATGTTGATCTGCCGTGCGACACGTCCTTGTGGAGACTGAAAGAATGCCATCTATTTCTGTTCCGTTGTTGTAGTTTTAAATAATGATTTAATGATTTGATATTTATTTGCCGCCATCACGGCTCTTCTGACGAGCCGCTTCTTCTTCGGCTTAGACGTGGTACACCAGCAACAAGCCCGTGGAAACTGCATTCTAGCAGTCCGCATGTGTACTGCACGTCTACGCGGACGACGACGCAGAAGCATAAATGAAAACCGACGCACAACTTACGGCGTAGGTCCGACGCAGAAGTATAAATCAGCCTTTACAGTATTCACTGTAGTTGTCCGCTAGTAAAAACATAGTTTTATCAGTCATTATCCGTGTATGCCATTGTTTTGCGTTTACTACAGTTCGGTGGATCTAGAGGCGCTGGCTGGTGTGACTGAGTGGAAGCGGGGCTAATTTGCATATTCATAGATCAGCGTATAGTAAATGAGGCAAGGGTGTAGTTACATTCAAGCTATTTGAAGGCATGAGAAAATTATTTTCACAAGAAAAAACATTTAAATATGTCATTTTTTATGATCAAAGATAAGTTTTAAGGGATAAAACATTTGACTACAGGGGAACTTTAAAATATTTTTGATGAAATCGGAGAGCTATCTGACCCTCCACAGACAGCAACACAACTGAAATGTTCCCAGGTCCAGAAACGTAGTAAATACATCGGTAAAACAGTCTATGTGACATCAGTGGCTCAACGTCAGTTTTGCGACGCTTCAAGAATACTTTTTTTTTGCGCTAAGAAAACAAAAATAATTCTCCCCCCCAAGTTTCGTCTTCCGCCATTTCAGAGAGTATCACAACGCATACGCATGCTTTCCCCTAAACGTAAACAACGCTTAATGCGCAGCTTTCGTTCATCCGCACACTTTCCCCCTGAACGTAAACAACGCTGATTACGTCAAATACGTTCTTAGTTACTCTCCAAAATGGCGGAAGACGTAACTCGGTGGAGAAGAATGGTTGAGTGAAATATGTTATTTTTGTTTTCTTTGCGCAAAAAAACAAAAAAAAAGTATTCTCGTAGCGTCACAAAACTGAAGTTGAGCCACTGATGTCACGTGGACTATTTTATCGATGTATTTACAACGTTTCTGGACCTGGGAACATTTCAGTGGCGTTGCTGTCTGTGGAGGGTCTGATAGCTCTCCGATTTAATCAAAAATATCTTAATTTGTGTTCCGAAGATGAACGAAGGTCTTACGGGTTTGGAACGACATGAGGGTCAGTAATTAATGACAGAATTTTCATTTTGGGGTGAATTATCCCTTTAAACCTTGTCTATGAAACCGGGGGACAGCATCTTCTCTTTTGGGTTTTCTTTTTTCCGCCTACAGAGATTGTAAGAGTTGCATTTAAGGAAAGCATGTTTCCATCAAGGAAAGGACACTGCATTCCTTTGTGCCTTCATCTAGTTGTTCATTTACGTATTAAAGACATCCACCTGAGATTAGGTGAGTGAACGTGTTGCATTCATTGGATAAATCTGGTTATACACATTATTAACAAAACTGTTTAAAGTATTTGACTGAATTTAGTCCTCCAACAACGCATTAATATACATCTGTCTTTACAACAGTCATGACTTTCTTCAAAAACACCATTAATTTCTGTAGAGCTGGACATTTTAAGAAGGATCAAACGAGTGAGTTCAGCTTTGAGAATGAAAACCAACCTGGTTGTTCCTCAGTATCTTCTTGTTTGATTGTGAATGTTTCTTCGATCTTTATGTCTTCACTCTCCTCTTTAATAAACGCCATCTTTATAATCGTGAGTCACATATATCTCAGTCGCTTCAGCAGGACTTCTTCTGTGTTTCAACACTGTCCTATTCAACATTATGAGAGAAAACAAAAATGCAAATTAAATACTGAGTGCATCTCAGTCAGCTCACTAGTTCAGCGTTCAGCGCATTAGTTCAGCGGTCAGGGCACTAGTTCAGCAGTCAGGGCTCTAGTTCAGCGGTCAGATCACTGGTTCAGCAGTCAGGGCTCTAGTTCAGCGGTCAAAGCACTAGTTCAGCAGTCAGGGCTCTAGTTCAGCGGTCAGATCACTGGTTCAGCAGTCAGGGCTCTAGTTCAGCGGTCAGTGCATTAGTTCAGCGCGCACTAGTTCAGCGGTCAAAGCACTAGTTCAGTGACTAGTTCAGCGGTCAGCGCACTAGTTCGGTGGTCAGGGCACTAGTTCGGCGGTCAGGGCACTAGTTCGGCGGTCAGGGCACTAGTTCGGCGGTCAGGGCACTAGTTCGGCGGTCAGCGCACTAGTTCGGCGTTCAGATCACTAGTTCGGCGGTCAGATCACTAGTTCGGCGGTCAGATCACTAGTTCGGCGGTCAAAGCACTAGTTCAGCGGCCAGCACACTAGTTCAGCGGTCAGCGCACTAGTTCAGCGGTCAGCGCACTAGTTCAGCGGTCAGGGCACTAGTTCAGCGGTCAGGGCTCTAGTTCAGCGCGCACTAGTTCAGCGGTCAAAGCACTAGTTCAGCGGCCAGCACACTAGTTCAGCGGTCAGCGCACTAGTTCAGCGGTCAGATCACTAGTTCAGCGGTCAGGGCTCTAGTTCAGCGCGCACTAGTTCAGCGGTCAGATCACTAGTTCAGCGGTCAGGGCTCTAGTTCAGCACGCACTAGTTCAGCGGTCAGATCACTAGTTCAGCGGTCAGGGCACTAGTTCAGCGGTCAGATCACTAGTTCAGCGGTCAGGGCACTAGTTCAGCGCGCACTAGTTCAGCGGTCAAAGCACTAGTTCAGCGGCCAGCACACTAGTTCAGCGGTCAGCGCACTAGTTCAGCGGTCAGATCACTAGTTCAGCGGTCAGGGCTCTAGTTCAGCGCGCACTAGTTCAGCGGTCAAAGCACTAGTTCAGCGGCCAGCACACTAGTTCAGCGGTCAGCGCACTAGTTCAGCGGTCAGATCACTAGTTCAGCGGTCAGGGCTCTAGTTCAGCGCGCACTAGTTCAGCGGTCAGATCACTAGTTCAGCGGTCAGGGCTCTAGTTCAGCACGCACTAGTTCAGCGGTCAGATCACTAGTTCAGTGGTCAGGGCACTAGTTCAGCGGTCAGATCACTAGTTCAGCGGTCAGGGCACTAGTTCAGCGGTCAGATCACTAGTTCAGCGGTCAGGGCACTAGTTCAGCGGTCAAAGCACTAGTTCAGCGGTCAGATCACTAGTTCAGCGGTCAGATCACTAGTTCAGCGGTCAGGGCACTAGTTCAGCGGTCAAAGCACTAGTTCAGCGGTCAAAGCACTAGTTCAGCGGTCAGATCACTAGTTCAGCGGTCAGATCACTAGTTCAGCGGTCAGATCACTAGTTCAGCGGTCAGAGCACTAGTTCAGCGGTCAGATCACTAGTTCAGCGGTCAGATCACTAGTTCAGCGGTCAGGGCACTAGTTCAGCGGTCAGAGCACTAGTTCAGCGGTCAGCGCACTAGTTTAGCGGTCAGGGCACTAGTTCAGCGGTCAGATCACTAGTTTAGCCGTCAGGGCACTAGTTCAGCGGTCAGCGCACTAGTTCAGCGGTCAGAGCACTAGTTCAGCGGTCAGATCACTAGTTCAGCGGTCAGATCACTACTTCAGCGGTCAGATCACTAATTCAGCGGTCAGATCACTAATTCAGCGGTCAGATCACTAGTTCAGCGGTCAGATCACTAGTTCAGCGGTCAGGGCACTAGTTCAGCGGTCAGATCACTAGTTCAGCGGTCAGTGCACTAGTTCAGTCAGAGTTAATGACATTAAATCCCTACAATTGAATAAAAAGAACACATTATACAGAAATTTTGTATTTAGTTATGACTTATATTTGGCATTCATTTACTTTTTAATTATATTATATATTACATATTACACTTTCATCTATAAAGCTGGTTTTTAAAAGTTGTCATCACACTTTCGTTTTACGCTTGTTTTGAGCAGCTGTGTCTCGCGCGCGATGATTCAAGAGAGTCGAATCACTGAATCATTTTTGTGAATCAATTCGTTCGATTGAGTTTCGAGAAAGCTCCGTTTCTCTATCACTGCTCGCAGGGACTGAATTTATTCACACTAAACAGATTCACGATACAAGGAGCGAAATGAGACGCACTTTTTTTGTTACTCACGTGCAGATATTAGATTAAATAATATAATAACAGAATAAAGCATTGCAATGTTGCCCTCAGTAACTCTTTCTGCATTGCTTGTAAATCTATAGATTTGACTGAACGGTAAATATGGATTAACAAAATGCTTTAAAAACACAAACCTTTCTGCAGCTCTGACGCAGGACCGCGACGCAGCCTTATGACGTCACGTCGCCAGACCAAAATAAAAGTCCTGTTTGCGCGCGAATAAAAGGTGAATTATCGGTGATGTGTTGTCCAAAAATGTGATAAAAAATATTAAGAACTGCCAATGAAAGGGTGTAAGCTTTTGTCTTCAAAAAAAAAAAAAACCTAATGTTTTAGTGCAATGATTTATACCAGATCTAAATGAGATTAAAATGCAAATAAATGTCAAATTCACGGGTTATGAAAAAAAAAGTATTTAAAAAAATATATTAAGTGGATATTTAAAGTTAATTAAATACCTAAAAAAATGTATACAATGGCAAAAAAAAAAAAAAAGAATTAGTTTTTTAGAAGATGATAATAATAAGAAGATTAACGAAAGCAAAAGCAATAAAAAATGTCAAGTATAAATATATTCAAAATGGACCATTTAACAGATTTTTAATGAAATCAATAGGAAAGGTCATTGCACACCGAGTCCAAAATTTTTGCATGTTTTTTCGTATTTGTCATACATTCCTATACAAATGCATGCTACGGAATGCATGCTTCTTTTTTTTTTTTTTTTAAATATACAGAAATTCAAAAATGATTTTTATTCTTCATTCATTTTAAGGTAAATTGGGACAATGCATCTGGTAAATTGGGACACATATTTTTAGCTCATTTGAACTTTGATCATATAATTGCTTACAACAGGATACTATACAAATAGCAGACACAATGGCACTTATGTTTTATTTATTTTTTCCCTTTTTATTCAAAACATTCCCAAACGCATTAACTATATCATGAAATATCTCACCTTTATAGATTATGATGGTCAAAGTAGCCTAATAATGTAATCTATTAACTATGCATAAAAAAACTCTGTTTATTTAAGTAACAGATATGGGTGTCACGCCATAACATATTTAATATGACTGACTGTATATTTAATGTGAATATTAAAAACATTGCAAGTTAGGCTACTTATCATTAACACTTTCAATGTACAGAAAGAGAGCTCATCAAGAGCTGACCAGCAACTCCCTTTTTGGCTCTGAAAATGTCCAAGAGGCATGTACTGCGTCGATCAAGGGACTCGGAAAATTCCTTTTTCAGGTTCTTACCAGCAATCCTGTTAAACTCCATGCAGATCTGACAAAACATTGTAAGAAGGGGCAGGTAATAGCATGCAGAAAAGACATGCTTGATTGTTTTCCAAAATAATATCAGATTCGTCCCAGTCAAAGAAGTGACAAAAAATAAATTGTTGACCTAAAATGAAATTGTTCAAAATTTATTCATATTTAAAAGGATAGTTCACCCAAAAATGAAATTTTGCTGATTTACTCATCCTCAGGTCATCCAAGATGTGAACGTAATCTTGCTTTTTATGCAGGTTGCAGCATCCAGGATAAGGACAAGCACCATTTTGATGAACAATATATCATATGCATCCTCGCTCTCCTCATGACGAGATTACATTCACATCATGGATCACCTGAGGGTGAGTAAATCAACAGCAAATTATCATTTTTGGGTGAACTATCCCTTTAAAAGTATGATTGTTTGGATTATGTGGGTTATAGGTAATCCAAACATTCGTTTTGTTATAGTCACTATAATAACAAAAGCAAACAATTCAAGAATAGATCTTCTGAAAATATGTTTTAACAACACTTTCAGGAAAAATTCACAAATAGTTTACTTTTAGGGGTACCGCAGCTTGTAACTGGGGAAGTACCCTCGAAGGAACACCCTTTGTACCTTTTTTACATATTTATTTGTAGGTTATATTAAGCACTTTCTGTACATCCCTGGTTGTGTACTCCTACTCCAAGTTTCAGGGTAACGTACTGCCCCAATAACAATCGGTTAACTTACATTAAAGTACAATTTTTGCACATCTTTCCCGACAGTAAATATAATAAAGAAATTCAACAAATCGCTCACGGGGACATGGAAAATAGACACAGCTCTGCTAATGGTAACCTGATTTTTAAAAAAAGGAAAGAAAAAAAAAAAAAAAAAATCTACAGATACGATTGAATACATTTAATTAAAAATTTTTAAAAACAAATTATTTATAATCAGGGACACATTACATCAACAGAATTAATAATTTAAAATATAAGTCTATCTCTGTAAATGTGTCACGGTTTCGTTAATTTTTAGCCTCGTATTGTTCTCCTCATAAAACCTTTAGGCGGGTAAAGGTCTCCCGCTCCCCGCCTGCTTCATGACCGCCTGCCTGCAAGTGCCGCTGGGGAGGAAAACTAAAATTTCAGCAGGACAGAAAGGTAGAAACTCAAGAGTGTTTATAACTACTAAATACTCTAAAAAAAAAACCTTTTAAAGGCAACCAGGCAAAATGTACACTTATATTTGACCATTAACCTACCAGCGTAACGTCACTCTTGAGTCTTTCACGACGACTCTCTTCCCGCCTGCTTTACCGCCGTGTACTTGTGCTGCCCGCTGCTGGAGTAAAACGGGAAAATAACAGTAGAATAAAAGAATAAAAAATTTATATGTGCGTTTAAATTTCTACTTACGAATTTAACTTTTGTCTTTCTTCTCTCAGATGGTTTCTGCTGCCTCGCCTTTTTCAGCAAGACAAAAAATGATTAGTTTTGATGCCAAAACTTGGTATTTTAAGTAATGTCAAATTATTATAACTCGATTTCTTTATTAATGATAACATTAGGGTTTACAGTGTAGGGCTGTTACCAATCATATGAAATCAGTATCTACAAAATTGATCTGCATTTACACAGACAGCTCAATGTAGCTGAAATGCATTTACACTGCATGCAAACAGAATAAATAACGTTGTGAGCTCGGTGTTTTAAAATATGTATTTTTTTAATATACAAATATGAAATGTTGGGAAAAATGCAAAGATAGGCTACTATGAAAGTACACCTCCAGTAGGTGGCAGCAAGTCTTAATTAATGAGTCATTGACGCATGCCTTCAAACGATTTGTTCGGACAGATTCATTCAAGAATGAAGCAAGTGCCTGTTCTTATGAATGGACCACTGAATCATTGACTCAAAGCGCGAATCATTCATTAAACCACCTCTGTGTGTTGCTCAGACATGCGCGACTCTTCTGCTGTGATCTTTGTTTGAACTATTTTCATTAATCAAATGGAGCAAAACAGTCAAAGTTCACAATATATCCTTTTAATAAATTCAAATATCAAACTAAAATGTATATTAAAGGTGCAGTGTGTAATATTTAGGAGGATCTATTGACAGAAATGCAATATAATATACATAACCATGTTTTCAGAAGTGTTTAAAGACCTTACATAATGAACCGTTATGTTTTTATTAACTCAGAATGAGCAATTCATATCTGCATACAGCGGGGGTCCCTTACATGGAAGTCGCCACCATGTTTGTACAGTAGCCCTTACAGGACAAAAAGAGCACGTTTTGTCACTGTTGTTCTTGTGAATAAAACACTGACACAATGATGAACAAGTAACAATAATATTTGCAATAACATCGATTTATTGAAACTAAGTAAATATAATTCCTTAATTTACCTTTGTAAAGAAACCTCATTGCTGGCTACTCTTTGCCGTCTCAGACTACGACATCTTAGCCCTGTGACGGCCACCGTAGCGAGGGAGGCAGAAATCCGAAACATCAATGGAGGACAAAATCATCGTCGCTGTATGTGGATACCCGGAGCTGTACTTTTATAGAAACAGGAATAAAAAGGATCTTGCTTGGTGTGTTACTTTGTGCACAACATAGTAAATCATAATTTATAGCCTATTTGTAACATAAAAATATTATTTCTATGTTAAGACTAGAATAGGCTACTTACGGCAAACATTATTTTGTACATTAATTCTAATTATATCCTATTGCAATTACACTCACAATAGTTTAGTAAAACAATCGTTATTTGTGATTGGACCAGTGTTGTGTAATGAGACTGGAGCCGCCTGGCAGAAGCCCCTCCTTGATGCGAATTCTCATCTGTTGTGAAGTGAATTTCATGCGCAAATGAAGCGAGTAAACTCAAAATGTTCAAGCGTCCAACTACACGCGAATAGCACGATTTATTCGCACAAGCCGCGTCTGGTGTAAACGCACAGTTAGTCATGTCGCTTAACTAGGCTGTATGTTATAAATATAAAAATGAAGTTACATTTTTATGTTTCTTCTGTATGCAGTTGTCATGAAACAGAAACTCAAGATCCAATTGCGAGTGAAATAGATAGTCTTTATTAGACAACTCCAAAACACAGCCACAGTAGAAGTGCAGATAATCCAGCAGTACAGAGTCTCCAGCACAGGCAGAGAAATCACTCCGACCAGTCCTCACCCTCCAGGAATCAAGAACAGCAAGCAGGGCCAAAACAAACTCAGGAACTAGAAGTACTGACAGAGAACAAGACAGGACATGAGCAACAATGATCTGACAACACACCACAGAAACGCCAGCCAGATACAGGCAGTGCAGACGAGCTACACCTGTGACACCTGTGTAAATGAGTTGTGATGTAAGGCTGTCTTTGTAAAGACAAAAGACAGAATGCCAAATTGACCCAGCTAGCTTAACTGTGTATATGCAAACTTCCAAACACATCAGTGTTAGCTATCTGACACCATAGATGTAGCTTGTTGATAAAAAGTGTAATGCAACAAGTTAAAACCAAATAATGTCACGAGTCCGGGCCCTGCATTTCTTCCTCTCACCACCAGAGGTCACCATCTCCCGTCCTCCCGGACTCCACACACCTGTCACTTATTACACCTTCAGCTGTTTCCCATTGTCATGGACTATTATACTATACACCACACTCCCACTACTCTGTCTGGCTTATTCATTTATTGTAGCTGCTGTTTAATGTGGTGGATACATGCACTTTGTTGCCGTCTTATGTATCCCGTTCCTTAACCTGTTTTGTTTTTGCCTTGTTGGCCTTTTGTTTATTAAAAAGTAGTCTTACCTGCGTTTGGACCCAGACCTGGTGTTTCCTTATTGTGCCAAATTACACATTGCTAACATTTATCTTACAACATATTTAAACTAAATGAATGGTTACTGTTAATTATTACCTTCTTCTGCATCTGCATTTTCATTCTCTTGCACGTCTTCAGCTGTCAAACTTTCCAATACTTCCTAAATTGCCTATTCTTATTGTTGTTGTTTTTTTTATTTTATTTAATCTTGTTTAATTATGTTGGTGGTGAGGGTCATCACGAGGAAAAGTCATAACCTTGATTGTATAAAGTGTTCTGTTAAAGCTTGGAAAAAAATTATAAATGAATATAAAAAGAAGTATATATAGTTTTCTGCAGATGACAAGAAAGAAGGGATCCGATAAAGACACCAAATGTAAAGTTGTGTGCAGTGCAGAGGAGGCTGACCTGCTGTTCAAAGAACTCCATTCAAGCAGCACAGGTGCACACTTTTGGACAGTTGAAAACAAGAGATGTCCTTTCTCAACGGTACTACTGGCCTGACGTCAGCAGACATGGAGAAATGTGAACGCTCCTTCTGAAATCAATGCATTTTATTCATTTTACAATGTATACAGTAATTTAAAATAAATTCATATGATAAATGTTTGAGGTATCACAGTGTGCCAGAACACGAGAAAAGACATAAAACTCAAACCAGATTACATACCAATCAAGGTACCACGTCCATATTTCTAACATATTATTAATCTTTAATTAAATGTGCATTTGTATTCATTTCTTTGCATACCTATAACAATAAATATTTTGTAGCACGAATATTAATAATAATATTAATACTTTCTTCCATTTTTGTCTGGTTTGATGAAACAAGGTTCCAGTTGAACGGACTTAATTGGAAAGCATTGAAAATCAGACCAGCAATATCAGTACATCCTTGTTATTGTAGATTACTGCAGGAAATGGGCACAGACCAAGACATATCCCCTAAAATCCAAGACCTCTGAAGAAGTGACACAGTGCATCTTAAAATTAGTTTATCAGTATGAAGTGCCCAAACGGATATTAACAGATCAAGGAAGAGAGTTTGTCAACACTGTAAGCATTTGCATTCATATTACACAAATATAATAAATATAATGCATATTTTTTCTGTGCAAATTACAATAATAAAAATAAAATAAGTTAGATCAACACTGAAGTCTGCAAAAAGCTTGGAATTAAGAGGAGTCTCTGTGCCTCAGACAAACGGACGGGTGGAGAGGCTTGGTGGTACCATACAGAGGTGAAACATGCATCCACCGCAGCACATATACATGACTAGTGTGTTATTTGGACATCATACAGTCACAGAAGAACTTTATTTGTACTGATTTGTGTGTGTGTGTGTGTGTGTGTGTGTGTGTGTGTGTGTGTGTGTGTGTGTGTGTGTGTGTGTGTGTGTATATATTTATTCATATATGTTTCAGTGGTAACTTTTTGTATTTTCCTTTATATTCTGAATGTTGTCAGAGTCCTTGCAAAACCGCTGGAGGACAAGCCAAGTACCTGGGACCAGTATTTGGATGCGGTTATGTTTCAGCTGTGCACATAAGCAGCTCACAACAAAGTTCTCACCATTTTTTCTTATGTTTGGGAGAGAAGCCAGATAACTAGTGGTGTGTGATATTGACAAGAAATAATATCTCGATATTTTCTGGGATTTTATCGATAACGATAATTAGACGATATTTTGGTGAGTGTGTTATTGTGCTGGTAACTTAAGGATTGCCGTGGACAGCTGACTCCTAAAGTGTTTGACATTCTTCAAATTCTGTGCGGTGGTCAGTTCACACCGATAGAAATCTTTTCCAACAAGTTTAAACTGATTTTTACATTTTATGGGCATTTTTACCTTTATAAAGCCATTTTTTCTAAAAGCGTCCATTATCTTTTGAGTCAAATTCTTACATTTAATCAGTGAATTAGAATAATAAGACATTTGGGCTGACACGAATGCATTTAACCTGCAATTACAAATGCATAAATAATGTTTTGATATATTAAACATAAAACGTTGAATACTGATATTTGAAATGATTTAAAACATGAAAAACCTGGGAAAAAAATTAAATTAAATTAATAAGTCAATAGGTGGCAGCAAGTCACTGTTAATAAGTGAGTCACTGCGATTGAACCGAATCATTTAACGGTTGATTCATTCAGTAACGAAACACTGTCATGTTGCTCAGAGACACAAAACAGTGCTGTGGCTGTGTTTGGAATGATTATTGTTGGCAAAATAGAGCAAAAACAGGCAATATGATGTCTAAAACGTAAGTCTCTTTCTCAACTTCTCGTTTATTGAACTGTCGTAAAAATCTATTTCACACGAAGAGTCCCGTTTTTCTCCAAAAATGACCATAATTATAAATGTGATATTAACTATATGAAATGGTATAAATATATACATTTTCTGCCCCCGTATCTTGAATTTGTGATCATTCTGAATGCATTTGAATAAACTGAATCATGCAGTGAAAGCACACTTCACGTAATGTACGCGTGCACTGCACTCTGTAGGGGTGTTTTGAATGGTTTTTGCTAAATACTCGATAATGATAAAATGCCATGAACAAATTATGGAGCTGGTAGAGAAAAATCACATGACAGAAGGCGGCGGCGGCGGGTGTGAGGGACTGGTTAGGCATGTCTTCTGTTTTGCATATTATGTTTTGTATGATTGTTTTGTTTACGTTGTAATATTTAGTTTTTGTGTTTTTAGGACCCTTGAAAATGAGATGTCACATCTGAAGGGGCTACATTTTGCTGAAATATTTGTAGTTGGACAATAAATGTGACATACGTAGAATTTAAAATTTTTAAAAAAGTAAGTGTATTTGTATGATAGCACTAACTGTAAAGTGTAATGGTGTAATCAAAATAGCCTTTTTACTCAATTAGTCTGTGCTTTTTTATTATTTTCATTTTTAGTTTAGTAAATTTAACTTCTGCTTTAAAAGCATTATTTTTGTTTTTAGATTGCAATGTTACAATGTTAGAATGTAATGTGATTTTAACCCCTTTTGCACATAATATATGCCTACATGCTTACATTCACTTTATTTGTTTAATCCAAATACAAAATACCGAGATATATACCGTATACTGCACATCAGCCAAAATATACCGAGATATGAATTTTTGCTCATATCGCGCAGCCCTTATTTAAGCATGTTTAGCTTTGCTAGTTAATGGAGGGCTGCTGCCCTCAGAGCAAGTGTAATTTCTGCATTCACACGCTCCTCAAATGCTCTCATTTCTCGAGTTGTGCTTTTAAGTCAGAATGTGAGAACAGCACGCTCGCGCTACTACAAAGATGTGTCGGACTTGTATTATTAGAGCTTTCCGACTTGAGTTCACGTGCATTTTCTCAGTCGGAAATTATTTTTCACGTGATGCTTCTTACGTTCGTTTTGGAGAAACAAAGGACAAATATTTTAATCGATCGCTCAGGCATGGCACCAAAATCTGTACATACCGGTTACATAGGTACCGGGTTTCGGTACCCAACCCTACTTCTGTATGGGATAAAAAGGTCATTATTAGTGGTCACAGAACTTTACCTTTATTTCTTGCATTGGCAAGTTTATATCTTGAACTTTCTTTTTTTGCTCTTAGTTTGAAATGGGCTTCCACATGTGTCTCTGTGGCTACTCTCGGGAATGTTGTTAAATCTGACACAGAAACACTGAAGAATCAGGATAAACCTTAAACCCAGCATAGAGGGGTTCAGTGAATGTGGTGTTGAATGTGTGTAAGTGTGTGAGTGTGTGTGTGTCAGAGACGCTGTAGAAGGACAGATTGCCGGCTGGCCAGTCCAGATACACTCCTACTCTATTAGAGGACGAAGAGCGAGGGATTTCAGTGCTCTTATTATTGTGCCAGACAGTGTATATCGTATCACAACAGTAAAGATTCCAGGACTTTTCATTGAGTCCAAACCAACAACCGATTCCTCCCTTCCTGTTGATTCCTTTATATGACACTGCTACATGACCCGAGCCGCTCCATTCAGTCTCCCAGTAACAGCGTCCAGTCAGACTCTCTCGACACAGAACCTGCTCAAAGCGCTCAAATCTCTCTGAATGATCAGGATATGGCTGATTCTCTTTCACATACGTTGTTTTTTTGTTCCCTTCAGAAAGGATGAGTTGAATGTGAGCTGTGTTTGGATCCAGTGTGAGATCACAGGCATCTGGACACAGAAAGGCATATCAAAACATCTATGAAAGTATTAAATATTGATAGGTGTGTTTGTTTGTGTGAGTGAGGACTTACATTTTCGTAGACCTGGTGTGAGCCTAAAATGTCCTCCATGGTCCAAACTGAACATAAACATAAACAAAAAAAAATGTTCATTGAATTCATGACTAATGCCTTTTCAAATGGTTTTTACTATTGTGTAAAACAGAGTTTCCCAAAAAGGGGTTAAACATAGACACATTTTCTGAGAGATACATCTTAACATCTCAAATCTGTGGTGATATTGGATCGATCAGGGGTGCGTTTCCCAAAAGCATCGTTAGCTAACTATGGTGGTAAGTCCCATTGAACTCTATTGGTAACGACGGAACTTGCGACCATAGTTGATTTTTGGGAAACGCACCCCTGGTTGGTGTTTGTTTGCTATGAGGGTACTCTGTGATAATTTGGATATCATAGATTATACATGATAAAACCTTTGAAATTTGTGACATTTAATATAAAGGGTCTGCATAGCCCCATTAAAAGAAACAGAGTCTATATGTACCCTAAAAAGCTTGACTGTCACCTAGGGGTGTGCGATATTGAAAAAAAAAATTATCTTGATATTTTTTGGATAACGATAATTAGATGATATTTTGCCGAGTGTGTTATTGTGCTGATATCTGACTACCGTGGACAGCTGCAGTTTTTGGTATTCTTCATAATCTGTGTGGTCAGTTCACATCAGTGATAGAAATTAATCTTTTCATATAAGTTTAAATTGATTTTTACCTTTTATGGGCAATTTTACCTTTAATAAAGCCATTTTTTTTTTTCATCTTTTGAGTCAAATTGTTACTTTTAATCAGTCAGTTAGAATAATAAGACATTTAGGCTGTTACCAAACAAATGAAACCAGTATCAACTAAATTAATCTTTGCAGAAGTTGCATCTGAATTGGCATTTAGATGTATTCACACACTGTTTAGGACGTGGAGTGCTTTAACCTGCAGTTACAAATGCATAATGTTTTGATATTTTAAACATAAAACATTAAATACTGATCTTTGAAATTATTTTAAAATGAACAGATCCTTTGAATGTGAAATTAAATCCGCCAGCAGGTAGCAGCAAGTCATTGTTAACAAGTGAGTCATTGCGACTGAACCGAATCATTTAAATGGTCGATTCATTCAGGAACTAAACATCGTCTTGTTGCTCAGAGACACAAAATTTATTAAAATTATTTTTTTGTTGGCGAAATGGAGCAAAAACAGGCGATATGGTGTCTAAATCGTAAGTCTCTTATTATTAACTTACTGATTTTATACAACAGTTCAATAAACAATATCACAATCATGGTTATTTTTGAACAAAAAACGGCACTCTTCGTGTGATTGTAACTATATGAAATTATATTATATATATATATATATATAT
The DNA here is from genome assembly GCA_036784905.1 of Acrossocheilus fasciatus. NCBI lineage: Eukaryota > Metazoa > Chordata > Actinopteri > Cypriniformes > Cyprinidae > Acrossocheilus > Acrossocheilus fasciatus. Next base: position 48,811,603 of record CM071940.1, read on the forward strand.
ATATATATATATATATACATATCTTGAATTTTGTGATCATTTTTAATGCATTTTAATAGACTGAATCATGCAGTGAAAGAACACACTGTAAATGCACACGCGCTCTAGTCTAGACTTCACGCAATGAATGCATGCTCTCTGTAGGGGTGTTTTGTATGGTTTTTGCAAAATACTCGATAATGTTTGCTTTTGTTGCTCTTATTTTTTTCTTTGTTACATTTTTTGCACCATGGCAAGAGTATATTACACAACATGTATGCTTAGTACTCGTTTGTTTCATTTCCTACTTTGTAAATAAATCTTGAGTTATTTTTGTTATCCACGTGTGTCCCTTTCTTTGTTGTGGCCTTTTAGGGGCCCTAGGTCGTAACACTGACCAAGTGCAACATTCCTTAACAAGAGATGCTAAACAAGGAAACAGAAGTGCAACTTCAAAAAAATAAGAGATAATTAATGATTCCATATAAACAGAGTGGTCGGGTGAATTCAAAAAGCTACTACAAAAAACCTTTAACAGACTTGTTTTCCTACATTGATTGTGTGTTGAGTGCTTACACATTCGAGTGATTCAGAAAATACAAAACTATATCTATAAAATAAAATATATTTATAAACAAAATATATTTATAAAAAGCCACATTATTCTTAAGTTGTTTACTTTCACTGAGTTACACTGTATTGCTTCCAAATGGGACAGCTGAAAAATGTAACTCCATTTGCGATATGATTTACACACTGATTGTAATATTATAATAATTACTTGTACCCACTCAACTCAACTTACTTGAGTATCTGCAGTTTATAGTTTGGATCCTGCAGTTTGTGGTTGAGCAGCTGGACACCTGAATCTCCTGGGTGATTGTAGCTCAGATCCAGCTCTCTCAGGTGTGAGGGGTTTGAAGTCAGAGCTGAAGACAAATAACCACAGCCTTCCTCTGTCACCATACAGCCGGACAACCTACAGAAAGATTGAAGGTCTGAAACTTCATTCATGTTTTTGTGTTGGAGTTTCATAGCCACTGGTCACTGTTCTTTCAGACATTGAGCAAATCACCCTTTTGTGATTGAATTACTTATGTTACAATGCAGTTGCAGTAATCACAGTAGTCACAGTTATTGTCAGTATTATTCACAGTAAGATAAATGTTGATGTTGTTATAGAGAGCAGTTATTCATTACTCCAGTCTTCAGTGTCACGTGATCCTTCAGGAATCATTCTAATATGCTGGTTTGCTGCTCAAGAAACATTTCTGATTATTAGCAGTGTTGAAAACAGTTGTGCTGCTTCATATTTATGAAGAAACCATGATACACTAACATTTAAATGCAACTGGGCAACTTTCCATAACTTTTGTATCGGGACAGGAGGAAAGGTACCCAACTCATCGGCAGCCTGGGAATCTAAACCGTCGCAAATTCATAAAAACAGATCTGGGGGTATTACCTTTCACAGGTAAGTTTTTTGGTCATTATAACATTATGTTGACAGCTTAATTAGCCACCAGTGTCAAACTATAGCAATATCGCTAGTTAGAAGGGAAAGCTGAGACTAAGGAATCATCAAGTTTAAATGAACTCTTATTAAGTTTTAACATATATTATAGTTTATATCATAAACTAAATTATGTTATGAGCACAATGTGTACAGTGAGGACTTTGACAAGACATGTCAGACTATCAATACTAGTGTAACGGGGCTGACGAGACGTGAGATGTGCAGATCCATGTGCAAGCTTTTATTTAAAGGCATGGTCATAAATACAGGCAGGGTTGAAACAATGGCAAACAGGTATGGCAGGGACAAGACAAAGAGTAATCCTAGGACAAACGTGGGTCGACGATCGGCGAACGTTATCCATTGGGGCAAGGCAGAGAGATAATCCAGGTACACGAGCTAGAATCCAAGAGAGGTGCAAACAGTGTCCAAACGGCAAGGCAAGGGTTAATCCAGGGAACACGGGATAAAAACAAACACGGGAAAACAGGCAAGACTAAGACAACTAAGTGGGCTCCATAGAGTAGCTATCGCTAGGAGAGGGATAAGTGCATACAATACTTGGCCGTGAGGGGAAACAAAGTCCAGGGTTTAAATAAGGCATGTAATCAGTGTGTGCGTAGGATCAGGTGTGCGTGTGATTAGTGCAATCAGTGCAGTGGATGATGGGAAATTGAGTCCAGTGTGATGTGCGCTGTGAGAGTCAATGTGGTGAGCGAGTGACCTCTGGTGGTGAGAGAACGGAAGTTCATAGACCGGATTCGTGACAACTAGGAATGGCGCTAAAGCATCTCTCTTAATTTTGGTCTCTCTTAATTATTGTTTTTTTTTCATTAGAACAGTAAAATCCCATATAAAACAATGCATTCTGGGTAATATTTGTTGTTTTTGAGAGAGAGCCTTCTGCAGTATACTGTGAATTAACAGCTCACAGTCGACACTCAGAGGCTGTGTTTCAAATCACACCCTACACCCTCGTTCACTATTCCCTACATGAGTTTACTAATATAGTCCACCTGACAATGAGTGAACACGGCCAATGATGAACACCTGCTGTTAACAAGCAGAATCACAAATAAAAGTGAGCAAGAAATAAAACTAAAACTGACATACAGCCACAGCCTTAGATGAAATTAACTGAAATAAAACAGCAGAGTATTTAATTTCACAAACAGCATTGCCATCTTCACGCATTGCAGTTTGACTTTATTTCTGTCATATATCTACAAACATTATTTGAGAATTAACATGAACTAAGAATGAACAATACTTTTGCAGCATTTATCTTAATGTTAATTTCAACATTTACTAACGCATTATTAAAATCAAAAGTTTTTGTTAACATTTGTTAATGCAACTGTGAAATTAACTAAGATTAATAAATACTGTAACAAATGTATTTTAATGAAATCGTATTGTATAGTGTTACCATATAGATGTTTAGGCCTACAGATAGACTGTTTATTTGCATTGTTGCATGCGTCATTAGATATTAATATAAACATTTCACCAAAATCAAGTTCAAATACGAAGCTTTTGACCAGCGAATGTTTATTTTTTCCTGACTTGTATCCCGTTTTCCCCAGTTTTCTGTCATTATGTGGGCGTAAAAATTTTTTTTTGTGTGTTATTCAGCCAAAGTATCATATTATGAAAGATTCAGTGCTTTGCACGAGCTATTTGGCTGTGACTTGACAACAAATGCTAGACTAAAACTAGAAACTCTTCTCCGCTCCTCAAAATGAAAAAAAAAAAAGCATTAGCCTTCATAAGTGTTTTTTGAGTAAAGAAACTGCTGTACTTATTCAATCAACAGTTCTTTATTTACCTTCAGACTGCAAACAAGCTGAGATGCTCTAAACTGCGCGCTGCACTTCTTTGACGAAAGAGGCGGGAGGAATAATGAGGTTTGACTGACAGTTTGAGGAGCCAATGGCGTTACAAGCTTTAGTGTCTGTGGCGTCACTTACTGATCCAGGATCAGTGATCCTAGCTGTTATATTTCTGATTTGAGCTTGAGCTTCAGAATGCTTTCTTTGGAAAATGTAACGTTAGCTTTTGTTGACGCTACCGCGCTACTTGATCAAAAAAAGAGCTTAGCTACCAAAAAGCTATTTGATTCAGAAAGCAGAGACGCTACCGCCACGCTACTGAGAAATGTAGTTAAACTAGTAGCGTCACTACTTGTAGCGACGCTACTCCCCATCACTGTCCCTCTCCTAGCGATAGCTGCTTTACCGAGCCATTCTGTGTTTATGCTTAGCTCTGTGTGTATGTTTAGCTCTGTGTTTAGTTCTGCATATATCTCTCTCCTAGCGATAGCTGCTTTACTGAGCCATTCTGTGTTTGTTTAGTTCCCGTATTGTCTAGCGTTTATCGCTCCCCCAGTGATAGCTACTCTACGGAGCCCACTGAGTTGTCATAGTCTTGTCTACTTAGTTGTCTTAGTCTTGCCTTGCCTGTTTCCTCGTGTTCTGATTTCTGCTGTTGTATCTTGGATTAACCCCTTGCCTGCTGTCTCGGACTCTGTTCGCCCCTGCCCGGATTATTGCTTGTGTACCTGGATTAGCCCTCTAGTCTAGCCCTCTTGATATTGTTCTCCGATCGGAGACCACGGCCGATCACTTGAGTACTCTTCTGCCTTGCCCTCTATATACCTGTTTGCCATTTGTGTGACCCTGCCTGTTATGACCATGTCTCTGACTAATAAAGCTTTGCAAATGGATCCACACGCCTCACATCTCGTTGACACTTTATTATGCTAACACTTTATTTTGATGGTTCCCCAACAGATAAACTGACTATAAGTAACTGTGCAAGTACGTCAACATTCTACCTACCCTAACCTTAACCTAAGCCTACTAATTACTCTAATGACAGTTAGTTGACATGTAGTTTTTTTCTGTTGAAATTATTAATTAGCTCACATCAAAATTAATATTAGCCTCACAGAGAACACTCAAATAACACTCCACGCCTAGCCACTTACAAGATGTAGTAAGATACTGCGCAGATCTTAAATAAACAATGTCAAGATATATAGTATTGTCCATTATAAACATAAAAGTAGATTTAATATGGTGTTCACTGTGTGTTATAATCTTAAATTATAACCACAAATGCATAAGCATTGTAATGTATTATAATTTATAAGATGATATAACACAAGTTTTTTTATAATGCATTATGGATTCATTCTAATGCCTTAAGAATACCCTTATAATGTATTATAAATATGGGCTTCATAGAAAGTGTTACCGAAATATTTTCAATAAAACATCTAAACCTCTGTTAACTACACTATTAACTAATGTTAACTACTGAACCTTATTGTGAAGTGTTACAAATTATATAAGTGTATCTGTATACAATAAAGCCACAATACCAGCTACCAATAGGAGGTTTCCGGCTGACAGCAAAAATGTATTTAGCCTGTGTCACAATATGAGGTAAATCCGGCCTGTATTTGATACTGATTATGTTGCCAAATTGGTTTGGAACAGCTGTTGAATAAACAGTTAAACTGAACATGTCTGTCTATCTGCTTGACTGACAGTTTTATTGATCACTGAGAGAGCATTGACTTGGTTTGATGTTGGTTCAATAGAAATTTTTTTTTTTATATAGCTTGGATGTAGTAAACTACTTTTGTCATATTGCCGTAGCTTAGCTTGCTACATTTCCCAGGGTTGTAGCTTTAGTGTAGTTAAGCTTCATTTAAAGAAGAGTAACTGTTAGTTTAGCTCACTACATTTTCCAAGTAGCTTGCCCAACACTGGAGAGGGATATATGCAGAACTAAACACAGAGCTAAACATAAACACAGAATAGCTTGGTAAGGCAGCTAACACTTAGAGAGTGCTACACGCAGAACAATACTCAGCAAACTGTGAATGGAAGTCCATTGTTTATATAGAGTGTGTGATTGTGTGATAGTTCTCAGGTGTGAGCGTGTGATTGAGACAGCTGTGTGTACTTGGTGCAATGAATGATGGGAAATGTAGTCTGGTGAAGTGCAACAATAGTGTGGTGCAAGAGTCCATGTGATGAGCGAGTGACCTCTGGTGGTGAGTGAACTAAAGACCATAACCCGGATTCGTGACACATATATTTAGCAGACACACTACTAATACTCCAATGACTGCTAGTTGACATGTAGTTACTTATCAACAGATGTCTAAAGGGTACCATCAAACTGATATTATAATAAAAATTGTTCAAAGCAAATGTGTCATATTACACATTCATCTGATCTGATATGTGATCTTATGGCTGTTTGAGAATTTAAAAAACAAATATTATTACTTTTATTATTTATTACTGCTACACTTATAAGTGGTCTTTGATTGCATTAAATAAAGTAGCGTAAGAAAGATGGCAAGATATGAGACTTATAATACATTATAACTATGAGAAATATAATCCATTGTAATTTAAGTGGATGCAACATGTTCACTGTGTGTTATAAATCATCATACTCTTAAAAGCTATAACCACAAATAAGTAAATATTACAATACATTAAAACTGTACTTATGAATATTGTTACGACCCGCTCTTTTCAGGTTCAAACATAAAAGAAGGATAAAACAACAAAATATATCAATGCCAATTGTTTTATTTAATTAAACTAAAACAACAACAGTCAGTAATGATAATAAATAAAGTCTAGGGATAATGAAGAAAATCAAAGAAATGAATATAACAAAACTTTATCTAGGTTACATAATATAGGAAAATGCATAGGGGAACAAATGTTAGCGAATCAACAAGATCTTACAGGTTGAATCAGAGCCACTCCTGGGAAACCATCCCCACAGATTGCCCATCTCAGCCCATCAACAGATAACACACTTATATATGCCACTAATTAACAATTAACATGGGGAAGACCAATCAGAGCCTGCTAAAAGTTAAAAGATGGCTTTAGATTACTTAAGTACACATACAGGTAGGATTTTCAGTTGTCTCGTAAAACAGTCAATCGCCCTGTATTTATGAATGAAATTATTAATTTGATATTTCTCTGTCGTGGGAAAGGGATCATTTAAAAAGCAATCCCTTTATGAAAATTAACCATGGTTTTATTGTAGTAAAAGTGTAGTAATGTTTTTTTTTTTGGTGTATTACCATTTGTATAACCTCAGTTCCCTATCTGTCGGTCACTACGAGTTATGTCGTGACAACATTAGGGGATTCACTTGAGAGCCCCAATCATCTCTGACTTTAAGAGAAAATGCCAATGAATATTGGCTAGTGGATTTTGCATACCTGAGCCACTCCCCGTGCACACGGGCATAAATAGGCGACAGGTGCATCCAATCATCAGATTTTTGCTTCGCAACCAAGTGGGTGAACATGTCGATCTCCACAAAGCCATTCATCATCTGTCTGGAAGCTGTTCTGGTTGGCGTCACAGTGCGAACAGTGGTGTCAACTAAAAGAGCAAATCACAGTCAGTTTGCGTATTTTCCGGGCGTGTCATCTTGGTTGCGGTTGTTTCCTATCTTCCGTCGACAGCCACGATCGTTGTCTTCAGTGTCTAGGCATCCAGCATGCTGAAGCGGCATTCGTGGATGGTTTATGCGTTAGTTTTAAGTGTGTAACCATGACAGCACTGCGATCGTGCCTCTTAAACTCCTCACGGGGATGGGAGAAGCTCCCTCTGTCACTACCCGCGCTGGCTTCTCTGCCACGGGCAGAGAACCATCGGCTAGTGCTCTGGGTGATCTGAGGGTTACAGTGAGAGCTTTTCGCTGAGCTTTTTGCCCTTCTCAAGCTCCTGTTCATGATGTTGACGCAGAAGTGCATTATCAGTTGCATCCAACCCCGGGATTGGTTTGCAGCGGTCGAACTGAAGGACGCTTACTTTCATGTCTTGTTTCGCCCTCGACACAGGCCGTTCCTCATGTCTTACGTAAATCATGGAGGGGGCCCTTCCCCCGTTACAGGAAGTGGGCATCAGGATCCTCGACTGTCTCGAGCATGGAAAAGTGCTGTATCTAAGCATGTTAACAGAAAGTTGAGTGGAAGGAAAAAGTGTGGAAGAAAAAGATGCACAACCAACCGAGAGAACCGCAGCCTTATGAGCAGGGACGTGCACAGGAATTTTGAGGGGCAGTTGCTCTGACCTAAAAAAGGGCACTCGCCTACCAACAGCCCCCCCCCCCCCCAAAAAAAAATTCATTTCATAAAACTTGATGATGATCGTCCGTTTGTTATACCTTTCCGACAACGTTAAGTCGTCTCACCCTACAACCGCGACAATCTCCTAGTGCCGCTCATGCAGGCTCAGCTCAGGTGCCGGTCGCGTGCAGCGCTGCAGCCACGTAAACAGAGTTTGCCCTTCCCCTACTGACTTTCACTTTCCCGAATATGAAAGTGAATGAGGCTTTGCGTTTTTTTTTTTTTTTTTTTATCTAGGCTTACGTGAAATTCTGCATCCATTGTACGATTTTTTTAATTTATTTTTTTCCACCTCGGAAGGGCAACGTGAGTCGAGAAGGGTATATGGGCAGTTGCCCGGGCAACCTGAGCAACCCCCCTGTGCACGTCCCTGCTTATGAGGATTGTCAAGCAAAATCGATTCAAGAATTTGGGTGAACTTCACAAGGAATGGACTGAGGCTGGGGTCAAGGCATCAAGAGCCACCACACACAGACGTGTCGAGGAATTTGGCTACAGTTGTCGTATTCCTCTTGTTAAGCCACTCCTGAACCACAGACAACGTCAGAGGCGTCTTACCTGGGCTAAGAAGAAGAAGAACTGGACTGTTGCCCAGTGGTCCAAAGTCCTCTTTTCAGATGAGAGCAAGTTTTGTATCTCATTTGGAAACCAAGGTCCTAGAGTCTGGAGGAAGGGTGGAGAAGCTCATAGCCTAAGCTGCTTGAAGTCCAGTGTTAAGTTTCCACAGTCTGTGATGATTTGGGGTGCAATGTCATCTGCTGGTGTTGGTCCATTGTGTTTTTTGAAAACCAAAGTCACTGCACCCGTTTACCAAGAAATTTTGGAGCACTTCATGCTTCCTTCTGCTGACCAGCTTTTTGAAGATGCTGATTTCATTTTCCAGCAGGAATTGACACCTGCCCACACTACCAAAAGCACCAAAAGTTGGTTAAATGACCATGGTGTTGGTGTGCTTGACTGGCCAGCAAACTCACCAGACCTGAACGTATTGTCAAGAGGAAAATGAGAAACAAGAGACCAAAAAATGCAGATGAGCTGAAGGCCACTGTCAAAGAAACCTGGGCTTCCAGACCACCTCAGCAGTGCCACAAACTGATCACCTCCATGCCACACCGAATTGAGGCAGTAATTAAAGCAAAACGAGCTCCTACCAAGAATTGAGAGAATCCAGAAGGCTAACAATTCACTAAAAATGTTTTTTTTTTATTGGTCTTATGAAGTATTCTAATTTGTTGAGATAGTGAATTGGTGGGTTTTTGTTAAATGTGAGCCAAAATCATCACAATTACTTACAAGTACTTAAACTACTTCAGTCTGTGTGCACTGAATTTATTTAATACACGAGTTTCACAATTTGAGTTGAATTACTGAAATAAATGAACTTTTCGATGACATTCTAATATATTGAGATGCACCTGTATATATATATATGTGTGTGTGTATGTATATATGTATGTATGTATAAATTTTATCTAAATATCTATATATCTAAATAAAAATAGATTATATTCAGTATATGATCCAAAGTAACTAGTAACTAACTACTTGAGTAGTTTCTTTTTTTTTTTTTATCAGATGCTTTTTTACTCTTACTCAAGTAACTATTCAGACTATTACTTTTACTTTAGTACAGTTTTTGGGTACTCTACCCACCTCTGCTCTCCAACTCCTCATTTTCACATAGTGGTAAGTCCAGAGCTGCAGGCTTCAGAACTGAACAATAAACATGTTCGACTGTATGTCCACGATCAATTTCCATTTAGTTTTCCTCCATATCTGATTCCGGTAGCAGTGGTCCCTCTTGTCATTCCCAAACACTTAACCTCGGCGGCTGCATTTGCCGTTCACGGTTCCACTCAAATAATGAAGGGACAGCACCTTTTTTCAGACGCCTCCTACTTGTTCCTTCCACAAATTCATCTAGTTTGAAATGTACACTGCATACCTTTGTGTGTTTCGTGATTTGGAAGTTGATCCTTCTAATGTTTGCAATTTTTTTTCCGATCTCTTCCTTCACCGGAAAGGAATGAAAACTAGCACAGGAGTTGTAGCGTGAAGACACAGAGCACAGCAGGACACTACAGTGCCCCGACGCTGCCTTCATTTGCTTTTGACATCGGAAAACCGTCTTTTCCATGGTTATGGAGAAGATATAAATTATTATATATATAAAACTACGACGTTTTCTTTGTTGATTTAATGACTCCCACACAGCTGATGGTTTCTCTTAGTTACCATACAAACCGGAAGCGACCTTGCCGGTATACCTAGCGGAAATACATCAGTTGCTTACAATTCTCGTTGCTTAGAGCCCATTAGTAATTAGTATTTGTTTGAGATCTTGGACCTTGTATATTCATATTAAAATTTCTGATCTAGTCATATCAGAAGTGTGACAAATGAAAACATTTGTCAAAATGAATACGAATACGAAATAAGCTGATTGTCTGACTTGAAGCTAGTCAAACTATTCTTAGGATGAACATGAAGATTTTATTTTAGCATTATTTAATCATAAAGATTAATTTCATGTTCATAATTGTTTGTGTATAGATCTTTCACAATAGTGAAGTGAACTGCTGAGATACATCTTTGAAAAATGTGTATACTCAACATACAAAACACAACAATGGTAACACTCAACAAATAAACAACACACAACATAAACCAACATTACAAAATAAACCAACAACACAAACTGCTAAAAGTGAACCAAAAACAAGTTCAATAGCACAAATAAAACCTACGAGAATGAAAAAAAATTTGACAGCATGATCTATTAATGCTGCATTGCATGCCGGGAAACTTTATAGTACATATGCACCGTAGAAACACAGTATGATGCTATTTGCTTCCAAGTAAAGAGTGCCAAGAAAAAACAAAGCCAAATATCATCTGATATAGCACCGTGGTGATATATTGGTCGACCACGCTATTGTTAAAACCACATTTTGGTGAGGTATTCCAAGAATTAGGAACAGAAACCTCGTATTGAGATCCAACAATCAGAACAATCACTACATTCACTACATGCCTATGATCTATAATTCAAGAAGTGTTCCTTTTTATAGAACATACCAGCAACAATTCAAATCTGTCATCCAATATCATGTCATACCAATATGTGAGTAAATGTATGTAATAATTTAATGTATTTTTCATATTTTACTTTATTATTTATATCAACCCAGACTGGGGATTGTTCAGGTTAGACCCTTATGGCCAGCAGGTTATATTTTTGATTTATGGATTAACAGAAAACAGTCTCCAACATGGAATCCCAATTCAAATTATGTGCAGGGTTTCTGCAGGATTTTTAAACTCAACTTTAAGACCTGCACAAATAAAATTAATACCATATGAGCGGGGTAGGACAATGTCTATAGTACCATATTAAACTGTAAAATTACTGTAAAAAGCATAATTTACAATTCAGATAAAAGTTTTCACAAAAACATTTCTAAAATGATCAATTTTAAATTTCAACCTTCAAAACATTTTTAAGAAAATTGATAAGTCAAAAGTATTAATTATTATATTGATTTAAACTATTATCAATAAAATTATTATATAAATTAAATAACATGAATTAGAGGTGTGTGATATTGACAAAAAATTATATCTTGATTTTTTTCTGGGATTTATCGATAATGATAATTAGACAACATTTTGTTGAGTGTGTCACTGTACTTTTTTTATATTCTTCATATTCTGTGTGGTCAGTTCACAGCAGTGATAGAAATTAATCTTTTCCAATAAGTTTTATGGGAATTTTTTTATTTTACCTTTAAGCCATTTTTTATAAAAGTGTGCATCATCTTTTGAGTCAAATTCTTGCATTTGGGCTGTTACCAAGCAAATGAAATCAGTATCAACAAAATTTATCTTTGCAATGCATCTGAAGTGGCATTTAGATGTATTTACACACTGTTTAATACAGCTCAGAGGGACATAGAATACTAACCTGCGCAGTTACAAATGCATAAATAATGTTTTGATATTTGAAACATAAAATGTTGAAAACTGATGTTTGAAATTATTTTTTAAAAATGAAGATACTTTAAATGTGAAATTAAAACCACCAGTAGGTGGCAGCAAGTCACTGTTAATAAGTGAGTCATTGTGATTTAACTAAATCATTTAAACAATTGATTTATTCAGGAACGAAACACCATGTTGCTCAGTGACACATAACAGCTCTGTGGCTGTGTTTGGAATGATTTTTGTTGGCGAAATAGAGCAAAAGCAGGAAATATAGTGTCTAAAATGTTAGTCTCTTAATATTAACTTTGTTTATTGAATTGTTGCATAAAATCAATATCCCATTTGTAATCATGCTGACTTTTGGAGAAAAAAAAACAGCACTCTCCGTGTGATATTAACTATATGAAATGATATAAATATAGGCTATACATTTTCTGCCCCATGTCTTAAATTATGTGATCATTCTAAATGCATTTTAACAGAATCGTGCAGTGAAAGAAGGCACTAGTTTAACCTATGTTAACTGATTCAGTCTCTGCCAGCAGGTGTCACGTTTGGCACAAATATAACTGTTCTCCCGGTAAAGGCAGCAAGCGCAGCATTGGACTTTGAACTTGCAGCACTCATGTTTATTTCATGAAATCATAGCCTTTTGAAGTTTAATCATCACATTCAGCCATATCGCAATTCTAGTCTTTCCATCCCCAAATTTAAGACCTCTTGAAATCATGATTAAGACTTTCTAGTACAATTTAAGACTTTAAAGCCTTAAGACTTTTTAAGACCCCGTGGAAACCCTGTATGTGTTTGTTAATATTTCTGAAAGCAATTTAATGTTAACACTAGGAACAATGGTGAAGTTAAGCAGCAGTGATCACAAAGAACTTAATGTAATATGCTAAATGCTTTGGATGTTTAGGCTACTTTCCATTTTTTTTTCAAAGTATCAAAATTCAAACTGATATTAGACAAATATTACTACTACAAACCTCAGTATCTCCAGCTGACAGTTTGGATTCTTCAGTCCATTAGACAGTAGCCTCACTCCTGAATCCTGCAGGTCATTGTTACTCAGGTCCAGCTCTCTCAGGCCACAGTTTGAAGATTGTAGAGCAGATGACAAACTCTCACAACACTGACCAGTGAGATTGCAGCCAGCAAGTCTATGGGACAAAATACCAACAATATATAGTGATATTCTCAATGTTACTCAGAAAACAGGATACAGGTTTAACTCATTTGAAATACTTCTGCTTAATGTTACACTGTCAGATATGCAAAAGAAATCTCTCTTATCTCTTGCTCTGACTATGGTGTACAGATCCCCAGGGCTGTATATTGATTACCTAAAAGAATTTGCAGAACTATTTACGGGTGCTCTGATTGATTGGCTATCGATCACTATCGGCCAATAATTGCTTTGGAATGTTTGATTGGCTGTCTCTAAAAAGGCAGATCTTAAAAAAAAGATCTCAAGCTGATGACGCATCTGCCATGAGAGATGACATGCAGCGGCACAGTCTTGTCTCTGTCCGGCGCAAGTAAAATAATTATAATGCTGAAGGTGAGGTACAATTCACATTTCTTCATTAAATAGCTTATAAAGTAATTTGAAAATTTTCTGTGAGAATTTCACAAACAGCGTGAGTGAATCACCGGGTGAGCGCTCTCTCTCTCTCTCTCTCTCTATCAAAATGCACAAATGGCTTCAAATCACATCGCATCTGCACTATAAGCGAGCTGCATGCTGCATAGTTGATACAGTAATTGTCATTTGCACAATCGAGGCAGTGTCACATCATCACTAAAGTTTGTAAATTGCATTTCTTTTTAATACTTGCTTTCTGCACAGAGTCTATTTTTGCTGTGCTGCAAGCACTGAATTAAAGTAACAGCACATTGTTTGCAGTTAATATAAACATGGGTTGACACAAAAATGTAGTAATTACACCATAAATGCATATAATTAAAGTCTACTGTGTTTCACAGTCAACATATAGGCTATTTGACTAAGTTTAAAGGAAAAGGTGAGATAAATATATATTTTTGAAAAATGTATAAAAAAGGAGAAATGGAGAAAAACTAACTTGGAAGTTTTTAGAATTGTGTGGAAAAATAGTATGCCCAGATATAGACAGGCTCCATCATAGCACAGGAACTGCACTTGTTAACCCTCTGGGGTCGACAAACGCAATATATGCATTCTGTGGCATAATCTCCTGATAATGCAGAAAATAACTTAAATTACACTTTCAGTTTTGATCGTACAGATAAGAGCAATACATCAATTGAATCTGTAAAGGGTCTACTTTTATTTGTATACACTCATAATAACAACTAAATTTTGTGCTTTTGAAGAATAAAGAAAACAAACAGGGTGCGCTCTCTGTCTTCGCGAACTGCTTTTAGAAACGCGTCATTGAAATGAACTGTAACTCAGCAAATACTCAGCACACAGACATGGGAGTTATATCTATAGAAAGCTTGAAGTGTCTACAAAAACAAACATTCTGTGATGAAGTAATCCATATGAAACCAACATGATGTTCAGTCTTTTCCGTCTGACTCATTATCTCTAATGCGATCCTGCAGCTCGCGCCGTTCATATGTAAATAGCCACGTGGTAAGTGCGCACATGCAAACGCCCAACACAAACAAAGAGTGAGGAGATCCTCATCGCGGCTACTGTTACTGTTCGCTGAGTAAAGGCAGGATTTCCCTCGAAAGAAGAACACGATTTCATCCAGTAGAGGAGATCAATCTGATGAGTAAGTAATGTTTAATGTCTTTTTTGCATTAGTTACCGTGTTATTGTGACATAAACTTGAACACATTTACTAACAGTTAGTTGGGATTTTCCTAAACTACAACATGATGAATGCTACGCGTCTAATAATGTTTAGACCATGTTTATTATTAATACTCTGTTCACAAATAGATTTTAATAGCGTGCTAAACAATAACGATTAGTTTCTCAGATATAAAATATTATCCTTTTATAGTACAAAGCATGCGTGAGCAGTGGTGGGACGTCAGGGGCAGCAGGGCCTTCTCTGCTGGCCCTATAAAAAATAAAATTGTGTGAAAAATGTTTTTATTGATTATTTATGTATCATTTTCATTTGTCCACAAATTGCCTATGATTAGTTTAGTTGAGGTTGAACTGGAATATCCTACATAAAAAAAGTCTTGAGGCCAGCACTACAGATAGTGTTACCCTTTTGTTGAAAGACGTCACATCTGATTTGTTACGAGCATTAGTGACAGAATCATTAGCCAATCAAATTTTGACGTTCAGTGACAGCCCGCCCTCTGAGTCCAGCTACGTGCCCAGTGCTACCCCCAGTGTTAGATGCCCCTTCAGGGATTTACAAGGAACGAAAGTGAAATTCAATGAAAAGAAAATGACAGCTGCAGTCATCGACGCCTACACCAGATTTTGTTGCTGATCTACTAAAAAGCCTTTTTCAAGGCGCTCTTTTGCGGAAAAAAGAGAATAACTGAGAAAGGAAGACCTAAACTGAATTCGCTAACAAAGGCCAGCAAAGTTTTTATGCGCCAAAGACTGCAACAATGAGTACTAAAAGCAATTTTAGGGTGATTACAATTGAAATGGCTGAAAAATAATAAATAAACCTCTGGTAATATGATTTATTGGCTTATCACGTTTGACTAATAGGTGGTGCTGTTATCAAATCGATGTGGTGTGTTCTGTGTGAGTTGACAATGAAACACACAAAATTAGGTGTCAATGCCAAAGCATTGCAGAGATACAAGCCTCAGAGTCCGTTTGGCATCATGCCTCAACTTAGTAGCAGCGCTATACGCTAAAACGGTTTAGTCTATCGACACGAAATCCATAAATTTTTGCCAGCATGGTCTGAAGATGATATGAGTCAAATTTAAATCAAAATGGCAGACAGGAAGTTTGGCTGACTATGGCAACATTGGTATCACTGTTCTCAGTATGACCCAAGGAATCTATTAATACGTCTCATTACAATAGGCAAATTTCACCGAAAGCTATTAGCATTTATTTGAAATTTCATTATAACGTTTGACCACAAGGTGGCACTGTCTCAGAACTTTGAGTAATTTCAGGTCATGATCTCGATAGTACATACAAAGTTTCGTAATAGTACACCAATGCATTCGTAAAATACAGCATTTTATATCATAATACTCTATTGTAGTCAATGGCAATTTCATGTTTTTGCCACCAAGAAGCATAATCCCACCACATTTTTGGTGTGTCCTTAGAGTGTGCCCATACATATGTGTGTCAAATTTGGTGAAAATATCTCATTTTGTTTTGGAGTTATAGACATATTTGTGTACGAGTAGATGAAAAATGACTGACTGCTGACTTTGTTTGCATTTTTGGGCCACTTACAATCAAAATTTTGGCAACTGGGCATTAGCGTAGAGCCGGGACGCTAAGTTTCCTAATTTCCTATGGTGGTTTTGTTTCAATCGGATTAACGGTTTCTAAGATATTGCCAACTGTTTTTTAAGCACTAAAGTGCAATGCTGCACAAACCATAAGGCAAAACCTGGCATGCTTGGTATCGCTGGACTCGGCAATGATTCAGGAGTCTAAAAAGTAAGTCGACCACACCCAAAGTTATAAGCATGTGAATATTTGATTTTACCACTAGGTGGCGCTGGCTCAAAACCTCTCAAGCTCAACCTCTCAACCGTTGCGGAGATATAGCCTCAGATCCATTTTTGCATGCTTTTCGTAGAATTCGTTCATGCGCTATTCGAGATCGGTTTGACTAATCAACTTTAATTCCATAACTTTTTGCCAGCATGGTCTGAAGATGATCTGGTTCAATTTTCATGAAAATCGGCAAAACGGCCTAGATCGAGTTAGAAAAAGTAGGTTTTTCAAACAATTGAAAATAGCGAAAAAACTAAACCTTACGATTTTTTAAATTTTGGACTTCATTTGACTCTGCTTGAGCCAAGGATTCAGAGGGAAACATAATTTTCATTTTGTGGCTTATGGTTCAAAGGTTATTAGCATAAACATGATTGAAAATTTGGACAAGTGGTGGCGCTAGAGAGTTTGAGATAGAAACTCCAAATTTGCTGTGGTTAGTTTTGACACTATCCTCTATCAGTGCGCCAAATTTGACAACTTTCCCGCAAGCGGTTCTATGGGCTGCCATTGACTTTCGAGCGGAAGAAATGGAAGAGGAACCATCTTTGTTGCTTGGCCCCTAATTACTTAAACTTTGTTGCCAAGCACTAAACTGGCACAAATACCATATTATGTGAATGTTTGATTACCACTTACAGAGCTTTTGTGCAGTTGATCACAGCTGGTACCAGTCTTCTTCTACCTTCATCTGATGTGTTGTATTTCGTGAGGTCCAGTTCATCCAGCACCTCCTCCGCCATCTGAAGCATGTAGGCAATTGTTGAGCAGTGAGCAGGAGAGAGTTTTTCCTCTGAGTGTTTGTCTGATTTCACAAACTCCTGAATCTCTCTGGACAGAGTCTGATCTTTCACTTCCAGCAGACAGAGGAACAGATTGATTGATCTTTCAGTGGAGAGTCCATGTCCATCTTTGATCTTCTCTTTAATGTACTGTGTGGTTTCTCTGATGCTCTCTGAGCTGTTCTTTGTCTGTGACAGTAGATCCTGTAAGAGTCTCTGATTGGATTCCAGTGAGACACCCAGCAGGAACCGCAAGAACAGATCCAGCTGTCCATTTTTGTTCAATACAGCCTTATCAGCCACTCTTTTATGGAGATTTTCCAGTGAATCAAAACATGCTTCTGTAGTGCTGTATACGTGGTAGTAAAACACATAGAAAGCAGCGAGAAACTCCTGAACACTCAGATGGATGAAGCTGTAGACTTTCGTCTGATGAATCACAGATTCCTCCTTAAAGATCTCAGTGCAAATCCCAGAATACACTGAGGCGTCAGTGACATCTATGCCGCTCTCAATCAGGTCCTTCTCATAGAACATCACATTCCCCTTCATCAGCTGTTTGAAAGCTACTTTAGCAAGTTTCACAACCACTTCTCTGTTGGACTGCAGGAGTTTCTCTGGATCTCTCTCTTCATACTTCTGGTTCCTCATGTTGATCTGAATCAGCAGAAAGTGGATGTACATTTCAGTCAGAGTTTGAGGGATTTCTGCACTCAGATCTTCTTTCAGGAGCTTCTGAAGCACAGTGGATGAGATCCAGCAGAAGACGGGGATGTGGCACATGATGTGGAGGCTTCTTGCTTTTCTGATGTGTGAGATGATTGTGCTGGCTTGATGCTGGTCACTGATTCTCTTCCTGAAATATTCCTCTTTCTGAGGCTCATTGAATCCCTGAATCTCTGTCAGACGGTTGATGTATTTGGAGGGGATCTGATTGGCTGCTGCTGGTCTGGAGGTGATCCAGATGAGAGCAGAGGGAAGCAGCTCTCCTTTCATGAGCTTTGTCATCAACACGCCCAGTGATGAAGTCTCAGTCACATCACAAACCTTCTGATCGTCTGAAAACATCAGTGTGATTCTGCTTTCATCCAGACCATCAAAGATGAACACAACTTTACACTCCTCATAAATCTTTGAGTCCAGATCTTGAAGTTCAGGATAAAAGTCCAGCAGAAGTCTGTGAAGACTGTACTGATGATCTCGGATCAAGTTCAGCTCTCGAAATGGAAGCACAAACATGAAATCTACATCCTGATTGGCTTTTCCCTCGGCCCAGTCCAGAATAAACTTCTGCACAGAGACGGTTTTTCCGATTCCAGCGATGCCTTTAGTAAGAACAGTCTTGATATGGTCTTTCTCCTCACCTCCTGGTTCAGGTGAGGCTTTAAATATATCATTACAGTATATTGGAGTTTCTTGTGAGTGTTGTGTACTGGCTGTTTGCTCCATCTGTAAAACCTCATGTTCTTCATTCACTCCTTCACTCTCTCCCTCTATGATGTAGAGCTGTGTGTAGATCCTGTTCAGGAGGGTTTCATTCTCTTGGAGTTTGTTTCCCTCAAATAATCTCTCATACTTGATCTTTATGCTGGTTTTGTGCTGGTCTTTTACTCTCTGCAGGTCTACAGTCTTCAGTGTGTGTGTCTGCAGGACTGCTTCAGTTCTTTCTTGCCTGATGTGGGTCTGATAGTGGGATGTAGAGCATATGATCAACTCACATATCTCCCTCCTGCTAAAATGAAAAAAAAAAAAGAGCAGCAAATTACTTTTTCAGTTTCTTAAAGGCCAGCAGATACATATTGATTAACAGATACTGTTTTGCCACCCCTGTGCAGTACCTATGCTACATATATTGTAGCAAATTTAAAGTGCTGTTTCATTAAATTTTTTAAATCATTATTCATCCGAGATCCACTACAGTGAATTAACAAGTAAATGCTTATGCTAACCATGGGTCAGATATCACTGCATCATTCAATTCATCACTGTTTCTCTACACAGACAAACAGCTGGGTGTTTTGGGTATAACCTGCCAAACCTGATTTCTGTCCACGCTGACACTGAGCTGGTATTCATTCAATAGTGAGGAACAGTGAAGGGTCGGGAAAGTGATTTTGTGTGTGTAGGTTTCTAGAATAAGCCATTTTATATAAAAAATTATCTGACAAATGCAAAGAAATATCCAGTGTCGTACCTGTGGTCAGAGGTCACTCTTGCCTCAATGAGTGCAGGAGGATCCATCATAGATGCATTACTCTTCACAGACACACCACTGGGTTCTGGAGACCCTGATCTCAGTCTCTTCCACCTGCTGATAGTGACAATGGACAAAGCAGCATATTATGAACCTCTGCTGTTTGCTGCTAATTTCTGATCTCCTGTCTTACTGTATAAGCTTGAATGCACTTTACAGATGGTAGACAACCAGAATGTGCTTTCTACCACCGTGGGTGCCGCTGCGTCTGCAAAATGCATTTGCATACCGCTAAGTGGTGCTTTAACCACAAGTTATCAAGCCAACACAGCAAAGTGCATTTTCACAAATAACAGTAATCTCTGCTTCACCGATGTGTTACATTTGACGGCAGAAAACGAAAAGAAAAATACTATAGTTAAAATTATTAATATTCACAGAAGCAAATTTTGTACTTATGAAGTTATGTGTGTTTCTTATTTAAAATGAATTCAAGCTGGATAAATGTCAAGCCTATGAGCCTGGGCTTATATTTACAGTAAGTTACACAGTACAACACCATATTTTAGATTTGAAACATTTAACAGGTGTGCGCAGTATTATTTATGTAATTTGAATTGTGTTATATTACCTTAAAGAAATGGTGGTTTACTTTGCATCGGAACATTAAAAGTGGTAGCCTAGTTCAGTAGGCTAGGCTACATACATGGATTTATATGTTAAATATCAATATTCTCACATTACTTAATGTTTGTCACAAATACATTTTTAATCTATATTTTAAAATTAAATAATAAATATAAATATTATAAAATAAATTATAAAACAATATGCATTTTTTGTCATGCACATACTTTGTTATTCATTACCTGTCCTTTATTTTGGCAGAACTACGTGGGAAAAAGATATGTTCACTAATTAAGAAATTGTTGCTTATTTCATGAATTTTTTTCCCTTTATTTTAGTTAAATGTGAGGCACTGTATAATTTCGTTCCCATTAATTAGACCCAACTAAAACAAGAAACAAATAAATTAAACCTGGCCACGATTTAGCTAAATCATTGAAACTGAAAAGAAGGGACGAATTAATAAAACGTCCTCACGGTTAAACTCAAGTTCCCTTTCAGTTGGTCATTTCGAGTCACGTCGGTGACTGACAAATTGGGTAATCTCGCCAGAGAGACCAATCTTCTTCAAGTGTAAACTAAACAAGCCAATGCACATTGGCATGCGATGCGCTGCGATCAGCGGCAGCTGGATGCAATCAAGTATAAATAGGCAGTACCGCTTCCACCTGGTGGGACAATCCGTCGCGCTCCTCCTGAGCCTGTAGGTACTCGTCTGGTCTGACCAGTAGTGCCTATGCAGCTTGGGGAGGAACTGCCTCTACCCTACACGCCCTAAAGCGCTGAAGGACCTGCACGAGGGTGATCACAACCCAGACCCTATTGACAAAGGTCACCACAAGTTCTCTGGGTTATGCGATGTCCACACTAGGGGTCTCTGGCTGTGTCTGGCCGACATGAGGGATGCCGACAAAGTTCGGTTTTTCAATGCCTTCGTGTCCCAGACAGGCTTCTTCGGCGACGCGGTCAAGAGCTTTGCCCAGCATTTCTCGGCTGCACAGAAGCAGACTGAGACTGCCTCCACCTGTTTGCTGGCCGCAGCCCCTCAGTCAGCTCATTGCCAAGGGTGGCCGCTGTAGCCTCCAGCAAAGCAGCGCCATGGAGCTGGGTGTAGGCCAACAAGCCCGTCCAGGCCCCCGCCAAACCTGAAGAGCAAGAGGCCCTGAGACGGGCACCCCCAGAGATGGAGGGAGCTGCTCTTTGGGAGATGGTGAACGCACCACTCCCTCTGGAGGAGGGCCAGGTGGAGAATCTTTTGTTTCAATTTGTCCCATTATCGGCCTTGCGGTCGATGGGCACCCAAAATCTCGACAAAAGAGCAGTTTCCTCTATCTCTGGGCCCCAAGAGGGCACAGAGAGTTGTGAACAAACTAAACCCAGACCACACTCATCCTCCTCTCTTGTTAGCAGTGGGTGGTTCGAGAGCGTCACCCTGCTGCAGCCGCTTCATAGGAGACCGCTTCAGCACTGGCTTCATGGCCGAGTCCCGAGGTGGGCGTGGCAGAGCAGCACTCACTGGATCCGAGTGTCCTTGGAGCAGGTCTCCAGGCATGCTGTGTTACACACGGATGCCTCCTCCAACGGCTGGGGGGGGCCACGTACAACAGACCTCTGGAAACTACATGTCTGGTCCCTGAACGGGATGCGGAGGTTCTAGGTGACCTACCCCAAGAGGTAGCGGACAACTTCGGCGTGAGCACTGTCTACGAGACACACTTACGCCTTGAAGTGGAGCCTGGTCGTCGAGTGGTGTCCTTCTTACCGAGAGGACCCCCAGAGATGGCCGGTCAGAGTTGTGCTTTCTTTTCTGCAGCAGGGGTTGGAGCGAAAGCTGTCTCCCTCCACCCTTAAAGTCTATAGCTGCTTTTCCACTATTGGGCCGAACGGTTCTCTTTGCTTAACCATTCTGTTCCGTGCCGATCCGGGCCCGTCAGCATGGATACGGTTTTGTTTTCCACTGCGGGGATGATAACGGATCTCTTTGGAATGCAATTCAAATGTGTCAGTCGTTGCCGTGGTAATACAAGTGTTTACATACGATATGAGATGTAAATAACCACTGCGTTATGGAGGATGATCAGAAATTTCTTTAGATTTTATTAGTAGTTTGTGTTTACATTGCTCAAAATAGCACGCTTAACAAGCTACTGAGAAACTAGCAGCCAGGCAACAGACAAGTGACAGATCCTGAGTGGCGACGTCACACTCACGCACTCTTACCAGCACGGCTCAGCACGGTTGTCTAACCGTGCCAAGAATTCCGGGCCGAGAACGGTTTGTAATCGTGCAGTGCCGTACCAGGCTCACGTGGAAAAACAACTGGAACCGTACCTGACCGTTCTTAGAACCGTTTGGCCCAATAGTGGAAAAGCGGCTAATGTTGCTGCTAATCAAGACCCCGTGGAAGGGAAGTCAGTAGGGAACCATGGTCATCAGGTTCCTTAAAGTTTCTGTTGATGAAAACTCAAGAGGGTAGGGGACCTGCATGCATTTTCGTTTGACGAATCATGCTTAGGGTTACCTGGGAGTCACCTGGCCCAAACTCTGAGGCCCCCGGCCCAGCTATGTGCCCAAGATTCCTGTAGTGAGGAGTGGCAATGATTTATCAAAGTCCACTAAAGGAAGTAGAGCTTTTTGTTATTTTACTTTGAGCCCCAAACATGATCAGGAAGGCTATTTCAGACACACTCTTTTAGTTTAAATTAGATTAAAATACATATTTTTAGCCAAGTATTCACACAACACATCTGATAACCTTACACTCCAGTTATATGTGATGAAATAAATCATCATTTGTGTGAAATAATATGAACAGCAGCTATGCTAAACTTCCTCCTTTTGATTTCCTGTTTCTATCTCAGGATGTCCATCCCAAGGTTACTAGAGATTACATCAGTTCCAGACTGAATCCAAACTCACTTGTGAAGACTTCAGATGACACCAATACTCACAAAGACTTCAGATGATGGCAGCTGTAAATGGCCATAGAAAACTGACAAATATTATCCTTATATTGCCAATAAGGGTAAGTTTGATGATTTTCAACCCACTTTGTATTATTGCAATGTCTCTAATATCTGTAAATGAACAATATTTACACTTTCTCTGAGTTATGTGTATCTATATCTCCCCTTTTATTTGTAAGCAACACTCTGCAGGATGATGCAAAATGAAATGACGAGTTTTGACAAAATGACAAAAAGACACTTTTTGATTTAGTATCTAAATAAAAATATGTTGTTTTGTATCAGTTTTGCAGACAAATAAACTGGTTATATCTGAGAAAGAATAAACATTGTTCTTTTACATATATTAGCAACATTGTACAAAATACAAAACGGATTGAAAATTGTTGAATGTACCCTTTAATAATGTTGAAGTTTTGTTGAAAATTTCTGTTTCACAGACATACTTGGTGATTTTAATCCCGTCCGAATCTGCCATGTCTGTGTTTTTCGTCACACAACCTCTGTAATAATTCCAGAGCAAATTACCTACTGTTTTTCAGCAAACTCAGCGATCCTCTGAGAAAATGAAACCCGTCTGAATGCGAATGTCTGTGATTGCCGGCAGGGCTTGCTGCTGCGCTAATCATAGTAAAACTACTTTTAATGATACATGGATTGTGACTTTGTACGTTTACTACAGAAATGCTAAAATGTATTTAAAATGTAAGTTTGACTGACCAAATCGACAGGCTTGCTTTGGCCCCCCCAAGCTCAAAAGTCAAGCTACACCTTGATTCCTTGTGCGTTTTGGCCAACGTGAATTACCGTAGTAGCTCTTACTGCACGCACGTTTGATATATTTGCAAAAAAACAATAACAATAATAAAATCAAGAGCCAGATCACGTAAACTGTTAAGACAGACTATTGTAATATCAGCATCAGGTAAAATTACTCACGTTCATTTCTGCACTCAATTACATAATGTTTTAAGTACATATGTCGGCCAACCTTGATGAAAATTACATAAAGGTTTACTACAAATAAATAAATAAAGTAAAACTAACTAAAGTTTTGCTATACTAGCCATATAGTATAATATAATATAACTATGGTATTTGTAGTAAAACTGACTATAGGCTACTAATAGTAATCAATCCAAATGAGTACGCAATGCACGCATACAGAACGTCCAGATGTACAAAACAGCCCCTAATAAACACAGAGATGTTAGTCCCGTCCGAATTGGTACATGAAAATCGCAGACGTCAGGTGATAAGAATCGAAACTGAAACGTAGTTTAGAAAACTAGTCCCGTCCGAATAGGGCTTAAGTTCCTGAAGTTGAAAAAAAAAAAAGCAACTCTGAGCGGACTTATGATAAAAATATTTTATCAGAAAATTATTGTTTGCTTGGTTTTTATTTTGTGTTTATGTAACACTTGTATTATTGTAAAATCTCAGATTTTGCCATGAAGCTAGCCTTCGACGCTGACAGCACTAAACACATGACTTGTATTATGAAATACTGAAACATTATTTTGTTGCCAGAAAATGGTGTTCCCCAGTGAGTCTCAGTCAAGGCTGATTAAGGCTGATTGTAACCTTGAAACATGCATTTTCTGTAAACCTACTTTGAAATGTTAAGTATTGTGAAAAGTGCTATACTTATACAACATTTAACCATGGTTTTACTAAAGAAAACTGTAGCAAGCATGATTGTAGTAACCATTTCAAGACATGCTTTTGATGCCGTATTACAGTATTCTACTGTAGTAATACTTTAGTAAAACTGTGGTAACCATGACTATAGAAACCATAGTTTTTGAAATCATGTTAAATGTTGTAATTAGGGTTTTACTGCAAATGCTGTAGTAATGGTTATTTTTGTAGTTACTATGGTTTTACAGCAACAGTCATAGTTAAACCATGGTGACTGTAGTAAAATCATTTATATAGGTTAACGCTAGACTGTGGGATCCGCATTAAAATAAATCTTCACCAGTCTACATCCGAAACAGATGCAGTTCTAACCTGAAAACTGAAGGCTATATTTGACATTTTAAATCAGATCAAATGGGCCAATGCCTCTCCAATTTGTTGTTCATTAGTTGCTGTTGATCAAGATATGTCAAAGTCATAAACTTGTTTTAATGACTCTCATAAACTTTTAATAAATCGCTTATGCATTAAATAAAGATACAAAACAGGTTGTTAAATATGCTGAATATATTGTACAAATATTTATAAAATGGTGAAACTGTAGCTAATCTTATTCGCAGTCTAGTATTTTGCACCTGCATAAAATAGTGAATTATTTTTAACATGAAATGATACAAAATAAAACCAAACAAATTTGTAATGAAGAAAAAAATATTTAGACAAATAAGAATGATGTAACCGCACAGCACATCTCTTGAGCGTTGCACTCCGCGTGTGCGCACCGAACACGCAAAATCTTGCTCTCTGCATAAATGCAATGCAGATAGCAACAAGTTTGTTTGAAACACATAAAAGGTTTAAATAATATAATATTGATAATGAACATTATATGAAATTTAAAATAGTTTTGGCGATTTTTCTTTCAGTCCGCCTGTGCATTTCTGACCCGCACTGCAAATGCAGTCTAAATCTCTGTGATGTTCTTGTTGAAAACATGCGTGTCAGTCTGCATATGATTTAATACGAAGCATCAGTAACGGTCATGTCCGTAATGCAATATTATGGTTGATAAGAGCAAATAATGGAGATGAGCTGTTGATCATAATTAGCATGGCCATAAGTTGGCTTTGTACAGAAAGTTTCAAGTTAATTGCATTAATAATTACTATATGATATAAACTGTAACCAGGAAACATTTTTGAATTAGTAACAGAGGCTTGTGCTCATCTGTTCAACTGTCAACTTGAGATTTGAATCCATGGCGGAAGGAAGTATTTCCACACACAAAGATTTTTTAAGACACTCCGTGGTTCTTTCTTAATTACATACAGTCATGGTGGCACCCTTGGTAAATATGATCAAAGAAGGCTGTGAAAATTAATCTGTATTGTTAATCCTTTTGATCTTTTATTTAAAAAAAACTCACAAAAATCTAACCTTTTACTGGATAATAAAGAATTTAAAATGGGGGGTAATATCATTATGAAATGTTTTTCTCAAATACACATTGGACACAATTATTGGCACCCCTAGAAATTCTTATGAGCAAAATATCTCTGAAGTATATTCACATTCATATTCACAATTTTGAGCACTCCAGGGTGATTATGAACATGAAATTATCCAGCCATGGCTTTCTGTTTCACAGAAATATAAATAGGAGGGAAAACAAAGCCCAAATTCCCTTAATCATCATCACAATGAGAAAAACCAAAGAATATATTTCTGATGTGCAGCAAAAGATAATTGAGCTTCACAAATTAGTGAAGTGGCTTTAAGAAAAGAGCTAGAACAGTGAAAATTCCCATTTCCAGCATCAGAGCAATAATTAAGAATTTCCCATCAACATAAAATGTTAGGAAACTGCCTGAAAGAGGACGTGTGTCTATATCGTCCTAATGCATGGTGAGAAGGAGAGTTTGAGAGGTTAAAGACTTTCCAAAGACCACAGCTGGAGAACTGCAGAAAATAGTTGAGTCTCAGGGTCAGAAAACATTAAAAAATAATTGTCAAACAGCACCTACATCACCACATGTTGTTTGGGAGGGTTTCAAGATAAATTCTCCTCGCTCATCTAAAAACAAAATCCAGCATATTCAGTTATCAGACACGACTGGAACTTCAAATGGGACTGGCTTCTATGGTCAGATGAAACGAAAAAATGAGCTTTTTAGCAGCAAACACTCAAGATGGGTTTGGTGAACACAGGGATAAAAAGTACCCCATGTGTACAATGAAATATACTGCTGTATTTTTGATGTTGTGGGCCTATATTTCTGCTGGAGGTCCTGGGCATCTTGTTTAGACGCATGACATCATGGATTCTATCAAACACCAACAGATAAAAAATCAATAAGTGACTGACTCTGTTAGAAATCTTATAATGGCTATGTTTGGATCTTCCAGCCGTACAGTAATCCAAACACAAACCTCAAAAACAACACAAAAATGGGTCACTGAGCACAAAACCAAGCTTCTGCTGGTCATTCCAGTCCTCTGACCTGAACCCTGTAGAAGATGAGTGACCTGAAGAGAAGAAGCACCAACATGGAGCTGTGAATCTAAAGGGTCTGGAGTGATTCTGGATGAAGAAATGGTCTCTGATCTCTTGTCAGGTGTCTCTAACCTCATCAGGCATTATAGGAGAAAACTCAGAGCTGTTAAACTGGCAAATGTAGGTTTCAAAAACTATTGAATAAAAGGGTGCCGTTAATTGTGTCCAATGTGTATTAGAGAAAAACATTTATTTCATAATGATATTTCCCCCCATTTAAAATCCTTATTATCCAATGAAAGGTTAGATTTTTGTTAATTTTTAAAATAAAAGATCAAAAGGATTAACAATGCAGATTAATTTTCACAGCCTTCTGATCATATTTACCGAGGGTGCCGATATTTTTGGCCATGGCTGTAATTGTGTTGTCAAACTGTTGTATGAGTGCAATATCACCCTCTTTATGCCATGGTCTGTCTGAATACTGAATTCTGATTGGCTGGCAGGTGCTGATTAAATTCGTGTAACTGCACAGGTAGTTCCAGGTCAGTTTAATCACGTTCTATATTAATGCGCTTCCTATAAACATTGGTAACCATAGTAACATACAGTTACGGTTCAATAGTAATACAGATGAAAATAACGTCATTTTTATCGTTCCGGTCAAATATTGCAGCGCAAATATTATTAACATCTTTAATATGTGAATGCTGGCAAATGATCATGACATAAACGGGATAATCAACGGCTAGCTGTGCATTAAACGATTTGAATGCACTTCGCGGAGGCAACCACCCTCCGCTGCGCCTCCACAGCTAGCCGTTGACTATCCTTACATATTAGGACGGTATCATGCTGATATAGAGCGATATAACGTGATATTGTTCATTTATCATTCTTGGTGTGAACACATTATGTTTGAGTAAATATAAAATGTAATCTACTCAAAAGGATAGTTCACATCAAAATTACACTGCAATCATTGTTTACTTAAATTTTAGTTTACACTAAGCTGTATTCCCCAGAACACTTGGAATGTATAGTCTCAGATTTTACTCAATTAAAAGTACAAGTATTTGGCCAAAAACATACTTGAGTAAAAGTAAAAAGTACAACTTTAAATTGTACTCAAGTATTAAAAAAGTAGAAGTACTTTTTTTTCTAACACATATACAGACGTTTATTTAAAAGGAAAAAAAAAGGTCAACAACAACATTTAAAATGCAGCACAGTGGAACATACACACACAAACACAAATACAGGGAAAGGGATTTAAATTAAACTCTGTCCTTTCCACCATTATGCCATCATATATGACTTTCATTTATCAGATAAACATAAACTAAGTGTTAAAAAAAAACAAAAAAACATCTCTCTTTGTATAGTGCAAATGTATGGGACATCTAAAAATGAATATGACAGTAACTCATACAACCCCTGTTAATGAATCAGTGTCTTCTTAAGTGAAACGCTAAATCCAAAAAAATACAAATACCAATATTTTAAACTTAACCGTCGTGTTCACTTTGTGTGGTTTCTGAAGTGGTCCTGTCCCTTAACATTAGACAGACTAAAAATCTTTTCTTGTGTTCATCCGAAGAAAGAAAATCATAAACATCTGGGACGACATGTTTGAAGCCTGGCATTTATCTGATGAAAGTCACAACTGAAGTAGAAATGTGTGTGCTTGATGCGTTAAAACAATGATCATTGGTTCTCACGTCAAGCACGCACATTTGAACTTGTTTACCATATTTATTGTGCATAAGATCAAATAAAAACGTAATGTACTTTTCAATATGAAATAAAATTGTAAGGAGTAAAAAGTACTGTCTTTTCTCCAGAAATGTAATCAAGTAAAAGTACAAGTAACCAGTTTAAATTGTACTTGAATAAAGTACAAATTCCCCAAAATACAAGTAATCAAGTAAAATTACTCAAGTATTTTACACCTCTGTCATTATTCAATGCTATTCTATAGAGCAGGACATTTTTTGATTTCTCATTTTGTGGTCAAAAAAAAAGAAAGAAAAAAGGGCAGACAACATTAGAACAACAACAGAGTAGGCGACGATTCCATGCTTTCAATCTCACAGTCAAATATTAGCAGGGTGTTATGATTAGAGCGCTGCATTTCGGCCCGGGCCCGACGGGCCCCGATTTTTTTCCCTAGGGCCGGGCTTCGGGCCAATTTTCACGTCATAGTTCAGACGAGGGCCGGGCCTCGGGCCTGTTTTAGTTTTCTCCTTATTTTTATATTTTAGACATCCATCAATGTCTAAGCCAAGTGCTTAGAAAAGCGCTATATAAATGTAAGGAATTATTATTATTATCAATTAGTGATGAAAAAAATTGCTGCGCTGGTGGAAACAACACGAGACCGTGCCGCGACTGTGAAGAGCGGCTCGACGGTGTTTAGAGTCCCGCAGCAGCGATCGCGCCATCAGCGCAAATACACAATAAAGCTTGCCGTGAAGCCCCAGCAAAATTAAATACCATGAATGTGTCTGAGGGAAATAGTAAGGAGATATTTGAATTACTTACTAATAAACTAGTGTTTTCTGTGTCAGTGTTGCATTAGTGTGGATCCATCTCCTCATTACGCGCCTTGAGAGAGAAGTGCATCTTCACGGATTATGATTATAATGAATGATTTGATTTATTTCGTTAAGTAGTAATTTAAAGCTTTCTATAGATATGTTGATCATGTCTGTGAGGCATGTATTTGCTGACTTTCGGTTCATTTTTGTGAAGCACGACGTTTTGTTGATATTGTGAGTGCACACAAATAAATGTAGACCCTTTACAGTTCTGACTGATGTATCACTCTTACCTTTATGAGCAAAAATTACGGCCTATTTTAAGTTGTTTCCATTGAAAAAAAAATGCAATTGATTGCGCTGGCGCCTCCATGTCCTGCGCTTTAGCTTCCGTTCTCCGCACAAACTATTTGATGCAGCGCACATTTAGGTTTAACCTTTAAACATTGTTATATGCTTGAACTGCTTTAGTATATCTATAGATTTTATTTTAGGCAAGTCGTGATGATTTGAGAAGGCTAAATTGATCAAACATGCTTATGATCAGCCTGCCGGTCTACCGCTGGCCACTTGGTCGTTACTTTAAGAAAGAAAAAACTTGTTTAAGGAACAAAAAAATGCTCCAAACGTTTTTTCAAAATTAACTTAAGAAAAAAAAAAGAGAAAAAAACAAAATATAATCACTTAGCCATTACATACAAAACTGAACTATTTTAATAGCTGAAACACGAGCCGTTTTGGGAGAAGGAGAAAAAAAGACGGGCTCGGGTCGGTAATTCTGTTAAGCTGTCGGGACACGGGCCGGGCTAGGGCCTAAATCTGAGGCCCGTTCAGGGCTCTAGTTCAGAGGTGGGGGCAAGTCACACATGTTCAAGTCTCAAGTAAGTGTCAAGTCACAGTACAAACAAATCATGCAAGTCAAGTCAAGTCCTGATAAGGGTCAAGTCAAGTCACAGTATCAGACAGGAACAAATATATTTTTGCCACACGACCTTATTCATTTTTCCTCAGAAATTTACTTTTTTAATTATACATTTTAAATAATAATGTTTTAAATATAACATTTTGGAAATAGGCAAAATACTACTTTGTATACCGATAAGTCTGTAATTGAGAAAATGTCTCTCATATTCATGTTATATTGAGTTTGACCATCCTAGGAGACAAAGATAATAGATGTTTGAAAATGATTTCGCACTAAATATCTCCAGTGAAGACTGGGATTCAGTCTGGGAGCACGGTAAATAATTTCAGTGTGTAACAAAACATGCTATTCAATTTTAAATAATATGCTGACTACAAATCACCCCTTATATCAGAAATAAAATTGACCCAAAATTTTCATCGGGTATAGGCACCCTGTTTGGACTGTTTCTTTCACTTTGCATGATTGCCTACATTGTTCTTGAAAGCTATTGTCATCATGACTCAAAACAAGAAGCCTGCTGTTAATGTTTATGTATCTTCCCCTGTAGCTTATCCATTTCTTTGATTTTATCTTAATAAGAACTAAATTGACAGCTGTGCATTTAAGGTCTGCTTAAGCTTTTTGTTTTGTTTTGTTTTTGTTTTCTGTTTGTTCTGTAGGAAAAATAATTAATTAAAAAAATTGAATATAGAAATATGAAATTAAATGATAGACCTACTCTATGACATTAATGCCGCCAGTAAGTGGTGGCAAATCACAGCTTTATCACAGAAGTGTTCACTGAATCGATTCATTCAAAACAGTTGATTCGTTCATGAACAAGCAAGAATGGGCCACTGATTCACTCAACCGATTCGTTCAAATCCCTGGATTCGTTCAGTATTCAGTGTGTTGCTTAGAGACGCGCGTAACTGTTGGCCGCCGCGCTGAAAATATTACTAAATATCGTATGTTATAAATATAAAAACTCGCACTAGGGCCATTTTGACAACATGTCTTGGATTTTGGGTTCAAGAGAAATATCACTAATCGATAAAACACTGTGGTTTCCGTGGTATACAATTCCATATAGCCTCTAGCTATGATCATGCCATTTCGGCTATATGGGGTGCTCAGTGTCTGATTTCACATCGAACTACCGGTTTTCTCCCAATAAGTTAATATACAGCCAATTATGATAATGCTGTAAATAAGAATCTTAAAAGAAGCTTTAAATAAATATTTTAACGTGCGTGAATAAATCCAACTTCTCCTATAGATTAAAGTTTCGCTTTCTAATCCGTCACCGACAGAGGAGCATTCTCAAACTGACACGGGCAGAGTGGAAGACTTCGGGGTTTTTTTTTCGATCAGGTTTATTTATATATTTATCTCGATGCCTTTGGTTGAGTTACAGTAAAGCGCTTCATATCTCTTCAGCGCGCGGTGCAGATGCAGAATATTAATAACTATGACTGGGACTGTCATATACATGAGAACATTATTATAATAAAACGCTGTGATTTTTTTTTTTAGTGTTTAGTTGTGTTTCTGCATGTTATTGCGTGAAGAACGCGTCCACAAGAGTTCATTCAGAGCCGCGCAGACGCGTTCATTCTACTGGTCCTCTTCAGCGCGCGCAGCTCAAAACAGATGCAGAACGTTATAACTACGATCATATACATAACATTATAGTGAGAGCACTTGTGAAAAATGTTGTGAATTCTTTGGGTTTCGCTGACGTTTAATGTTAACTATCTTTTAATCAAAACATAAAACATTATTCACCCCGTTTGTATCTGCGAGGCGTCCGTTACACATTTTCCCTGTGTGTTTATGACTGTCGAATGATTCTTGGTAATGTATTTTGCTCCGCCCCCAAATATATGATTCGACTATCAGTCAACTATCGGCATGATTCGACTATGAAAATCCTTATTCGGGGACACCCCTGCATCAGAGTAAAAAAACAACGAGCAGTCCCTTTAAACTCTATGTGTTGGTGTTGTTCAGAGCGGTGAAGCAGCCGATGGAACGGTTCGGGTATGAAATTACATAAAAACAAAAACCCAAATAACAGCTCATTTTGACTACATGGTTACAAGAAGAATCTGTTCTGAACTTACCATACAATAAGTGGTCGTTCACCTACGCAGTGTTGAAAGCCTTGCAATGAAGCTGCTTCTTTTCTTTTCTTTCACTTTCGTTACAGTCAGCTGATCGTAACTCCTCTATAAAAACAATCGCGCTCCCTCTGTTGGCGCAGACCATCATTCTCAGAGCACTGCTTTAAATTATTGGAAGTTAAACTAACCAGAAAATATCATGTAGTTAATTCATGTAAAGGTAGTTAAGCTTTTTCTTGGTTTGTTGATAAGGCATATCTAATATTCAATGTTTTATATTTGCAAGCAAAGGTCAACATTCAAAGTGTCTCTTTTTTCTAAGTCAGCATCTGATTTAATATCCCCTTTGCCTTATACTGTACAGTATTTTCATCACGTGTTTAATAACAGAAAATCTATTTTATATTTAATCAAAGTTTTTAGTATTAACATGACAAAAGAAGAGTCAAAAAAGATTGAGCTTGATGTTTAGGCGGTGTTTGGGCAGGTTTGTGACGATTCAGCAGTTTTGTTTAATAGTAGCAATGCGATTAAATATTTGTGTGTGTGTGTGTGTGTGTGTGTGTGTGTGTGTGTGTGTGTGAGAGAGAGAAAATCATCCAGTTACATACCCAAATTTAAAGTGAAGTCAGTCTTCAGTTTCTGCAAAATCACTAACAAAACATGACAGTTGACTCCTTTGCCAATAGCTGCATCTCTTAAATTAATTAAAAAAACAAAAGAATTCCAAGCTTGAGTACACTGGACAAATTGTACAAACAATGGTTGCTTCAAATAATGTTTTAATAATTACAGCGAGTAATATACCTGTCAATTTAGATTTCAATGGAGCTATTATGAAATTAAATCAGTGGCTGTGTTCGAAATGCCATACTATCATACTACTCTTACTATTTCTGCAGCATGCAGTATGTATGCTGTGCATAGTATGCAAATGTTCTGTATGCATGAAATACCCGGATGACCTACTATATTTGCAAGAATCTGCTAAATATAACTGAAGTACACTGAAATCAGTGCAGAGGCTGTGTTCCGAATGGCATACTACCACACAACTCCTACTATATTGCAGTATGCTGTGTGAATACTGTGAATAGTATGTGAATTTTCTGTATTCATGGAATGCCCGGATTACCTGCTACATTTGCTGAAATTTGATGTATGCATCTGAAGACACTGCATGGCATGCTGTTTCCCAGAATGCAACGCACTCCACACCAACAGTTAGTGTAGAGCAACCCTGCGTCCCAATGTTCATACTATCATCCTAAATAGTATGTGAGACTGCAATAAGTGTGTCCCAAAATATAGTATGTTGAAAAGAGTATGCCAAAAGTCCCCGGATGGTCTACTATTTCAGGTCGATTTTTGAAGTGTGGATCCGAGCAC
This sequence comes from Acrossocheilus fasciatus, assembly GCA_036784905.1. Taxonomy (NCBI): domain Eukaryota; kingdom Metazoa; phylum Chordata; class Actinopteri; order Cypriniformes; family Cyprinidae; genus Acrossocheilus; species Acrossocheilus fasciatus. The sequence goes on from CM071940.1 coordinate 48,845,595, forward strand.
ACTCTAATGGCTAAAATTGCCCACAATCCATTGCGCTTTCGGTTCAGAACTACAAACACGAATAAAAAGCATTAGAAAAACTACAAACGTGGTGAATGCATGCGATCGACCTTTATGTAGAGAGGTTTACAAAAAGGGGTCTGAGAGTTACTAATAATCAACATTTAAACTGGTAAAAACTATTTATTTATTGTTATCCGTGTTATATTTCATCTGCAACAGCAATGTGAACTTTTATAAACATCTATTTGGTCGTTAACTTTTAAATGCATCATTATGCAGAAAATAGCAGAGTTCTCCACATGAAAGACCTGCGGCTGGCAGATCAACGAGCTACTACTTTTTTCTCTAATACGGTAGTAAGTTAACTGAAATGAAATGTGGAGGATGTTAACTGTGACAAGATGATTGACAGGCCAGTTTACAGTGACAGGGTGCGTGTAACTGACGCGACATGAACGGTCCTTTAAGGACGCAGTTGTGTGACGTGATAGTATGTCTCAAAGCTTGCCTACTCTTCTACTACACACTCAAAAGTGTGTACTTTTTCTTCACCAAAAGAGTACATACTTTAAGGGCGTAGTATAAGTAGGCACATTTACATTTTTATGCTGAATTATTTTATTGCAACTGAATTCAGCTTCTTATCCTCACTGTTTTATCATTAAGCCTGGAACCATCAACATCATTGATGATATTTCTAAGGCTTGTGTTAACTTTGTGTTCATTTTATAATCACAGAGAAAATCATGACTCCCAAAAGCATTGTGAGCCTATAGTTTATCGTAATCCAGTTGCAGCAAAGCTATCTACAATCTGACACCACCTGTGGTGATTCTGGGCTTGATGACAATGCTGTGGAAATATTACATAAACAGCTGGATTCAGCTTTGTGCTTGTATTTCTGGAAAGCCATGGTCACTATAAAATAACTATCATAATGAGAATAAATAAAAATAACTCTCCATTTAATCTGGCTAATCCCATTTACATTTATATTCATTAATTTATTGAGCAGATGCATTTATCCAAAGAGACTTACAATTGGGGAAATACATCAGGTGATTCATCTTAAAGAGGCAAATAGACACAGGAAGTGCTCGTAATACCAAGTTTCAGGCATGGTTCAAATAAGTACAAGCTAGACTGGGGATTTGTTATTGGCTGAAGTCAAATGGTGATGAAAGAGATGAGTTTGCAGGTGTTGCTTGAAAATTGTCAGGGATTCGGCATTCTGGATAGGGGTGGGAATATCAATCCACCAGCCAAGAACGGTGAATGAAACTGTTCTGGAAAGTGATTTTGTCAAAGACTTTATATATGGAAAGACTGTGCACTCCTATTACTTATAAACGGGAGAAAGTGTAACGCCAAATATTTAGCCAGTCGTTGATTAGTAAAGTCATCGCATCACTGTAGCGCCCTCACCACCTGGTGAGGGAAGATATTAAGTCAATAAAGACACAGGGCACGGAGCTGCTGCTTCACCTTCTGAGTCTGTGTATTGTTTTTTTTTCATTAATGCAATTATTTCTACATTTTCATATATCAATAAACATAAAACACAAGAACATCTCCTTAGCAAAAGTCACAATATGCAGAAAAATCAGAAATGACTCAAATACAGATTCCCATCATGTACTGTTTTCCACCAATTAAACAATTTTAGTAAACACTTGGAATGCAATGTACATTATGAATACTGCTTAACATCTTAACTTATGTTCCATGTCTTCAACTCTCTTAAAGTACTTAAATGAGCCCTGGAGTTATTGCACATGTTAGCAAAAATAATTAGATCTTTTTATACACTACTTGGACAAACACATTCATTGCACTTTCTCGTGAAACAACTGATTTCTATTTTCAACACTTTCACTTGAAACGTATAACTCTCATGTGTTATATTAACCATCAAAACACATTATATACCCGTAAATTCACTCCATTTTCACATTCCTGTAATCACGGTGTCCGCGCGTGGTACACATGTCGTTGAACCGAACTTTTAAACATCTATTTAGGACTATTTACACACTTTAGTGTATGACATTTGCCATTTTCACACCACTGACACATATAAAACGAATTTCCATGACATTATACATTTCATACCTGGTGAGGGAAGATAGTCAATAAAGACACAGGGCACGGAGCTGCTGCGTCACCTTCTGAGTCTGTGTATTGTTTGAGCGGCGCGCCCGGCGCCCCCCTCCCCCATCAGGTGAACGAGTCCAAAAACAGAAGTATCGATCGTCCATACTATTCTCGGCAGGAAGTATTAATCGTTGTCCACAAAGATCATACTTGGATAATACACAGCATAGATCACACATTAACGACATTTCATTTCCTTTTTTTCATGACAACGACATATTTAGAAAAAAAACTTTTTTTTCTTTTCTTTTTTTAAATTATATGTAACCACTACATCATCGCAGCAGCCATAAGAAGCTCCGGTTCCTATAGAAACAGGCAGCGCTCACGACTGCATGCGCACTGGCTGGTCTAGCATCAAAAACAAGCTTTTTTAACGGTATTTGAACGTAACAAACATGCTTTATAACACTGCTGTTGTTAGATTTCATTGGTGTTTTCAAATATGAAATTTAAACGTAAACATTAGTGAACAGTTTTGAAGAATTTGAGGTTTCCCCATTCAGAGAGATGGCTCAAAGACATTCAAAGATGGCTGCCGAGTGAAATGACTTGTCTTAAAGGGACTTGATTTTGTGCCTCTCTGTGACTTTACCACGAGACGTCGCTCACTAGTAGATCTCAGACTTCTGGAGGAAATGTAGATAGGAAATAGTGAGTGGAAGTACTGTATTTGACCATCTAACTTTAACACTATTAGAAATATATATATATATATATATATATATATATATATATATATATATATATATTTTTTTTTTTTTAACAAACAAACTAAAACTTGACCTCTAACACTTGTACTCTCGATTTTGTTTCCTAACTACTTGTTTTCTTAAAAAAAAAATCTAACACTATCTTTCTCTATTCTTTTTCTATTCTATCTACTTGTTTGGTGTGTGTGTGTGTGTGTGTGTGTACATATTTTGTGTATATATTTAATTTGTATATATATATATTTTATATGTAATCCAGATTACATATAATTAGTAACTACTCAGCAGGTTGTTTGGTTTGACACAGAGTCAGTGAGGAATCAAACACCCCAAACCCAGCATAGAGGGGTTCAGTGAATGTGGTGTTGAATGTGTGTAAGTGTGTGAGTGTGTGTGTGTCAGAGACGCTGTAGAAGGACAGATTGCCGGCTGGCCAGTCCAGATACACTCCTACTCTATTAGAGGACGAAGAGCGAGGGATTTCAGTTCGCTTGCTATTGTGCCAGACAGTGAATCCTTTTTTAGAGCAGTTCAGACTCCAAGATTTGTCGTTGTATCCAAACCAAGAGTTATTTCCTTCTGTCCTACTGATTCCTTTATATGTCACTGATATATAAGACCATCCACTCCATTCAGCCTCCCAGTAACAGCGTCCAGTCAGACTCTCTCGACTCAGAATCTGACACCACTCAGCAAATCTCTCTGGATGATCAGGATACGGCTGAGAGTCTTCCACACGTGTCACCTTTCTGTTTTCCTCAGACAGGATGAGTTTAGTGTTTATGGTGTTCATATCCAGAGTGAAATCACAGGCATCTAAATACAAGAAGAGACATCAGAAGTACTTAAAGTTTTAGAACTCTACTTATTTCACTGTATAAGTGAGGACATTTAGCTAAACATCATGATACTGTAACTGACTAGTGAAGACATTTTATGTATCCCCTTCAGTTGTCCCCTCCAACATGTTTAAAATTTATTGCTCGCCTAACTCGGAGATTGAATATCAAAATAATCTCTCAGTAGTAAATACAACTTTAGAGGCCGTTCATGTCCAATTTCTGATTAGGAAACTCATATTTTCAATAATTTCAATAGCACCTGAAGGCAGCATAAAGCATGCTTTGTCCCGGAAAGTAAAGTGCAATGTGAGTGCAGGCCAGCGGGGGAGTGGGGAGGAGGAACAATTGCACTCGGGTTCAGTTCAAAGCAGCCGTGCCTAATAGATGTAATTGGCTGGGGCCAGTTGTTCAAAAGTAATTTGATCAGATTTTGTCCATCGGAGCGGATTGAATCAAATCTTGAAAATGGGTTTTTCAAAAGAAAAAAAGAATTCTGAATTCGGATTCGATCACAAAATCCAGTCTTGATTTTGATCTGGATTAAATCCTGTTTGTGTTGTTCAAAACAATTCAGTAAGATTGGGATACTTTTGATTAAAAAAAACTGGATTATTCTGATCCCAGTGAAAGGGTGGATTTCAGGAACAAAAATGTGATAAAACTTTAAAACTGGTCCAACAAATACATTTTTTTAACATGTAATATATCCCCAAATAGCTGTCAATATCAAACAAAAATGTTATATTTAATTTAAAGTTTAGTTTTTTTTAATCGCTGATTGTAAACTACATTGGCACAATCATCAGAGATGGACCAGTCAGAAGTAGTTATTTGTGTAAATGCAACGCCAAAACTAGAATGCAAAACATTTTCCATCACCATGTCCCTTTAGGGGCTCCGTAGAGCACTAATAATCCAGATTTGGAAATCTTAAAAAGTGTATATCTGGATCAGGGTGATCCAATCCAATTTTGCTTTGAAAAATCGGCACAAAAGTAAGATGGGTTACCTGATCCTGGATAGCAAAACATAGGATTTCCAAATCCAGATCATTCTGATCCAGATAACACTTTTTGAACAACTGGCCCCTGTGTTTCAGGGTTTTCTCTGGATTAGCGCTAATTTGAATTTGACTGTTTAAATGCATTTTAATTCTATTAAGTGTTTTGTATCTAGTGTTTTGCACATGTTTCTATGATGGTTATGTTTAGAGGTAAGGGTTGGGTTAGGCCATAGAAAATATCTTTAACCTGATATAAAACCAATGAGTGTGTGTTTGTGTGTAAAAGATAGAAAATACCTACATTTTCTCAAACCTGGTGTGATTCTGAATTGTTCTCCATGATCCAAACTAGAACAAATAAATAATTAAAATCAGTCATTCAATCAATCAAAAGTAACATATAATTGATAAAGCACAATTGAGATGTTTAAACAAAGAATCTCTCAAAGGAGTACGTATTTCTACTGAGGGATAAATTTACAGAAACATAACTCTATGCAAGTGCACAAATGCAGATAAGAGTCTTGATAAACATATTGGAAACATGCCTCTTCTCATAGCATGCCAGAGGCAGCTTATGACACCAAGGGCTCTATCATACATCCAGTGCAATGTGGCGCCAGGTGCAACACAAATGTTTTTTGCTAGTTTCAGCCCAACGCAGCCCGAAGCATCATTTCCACATCCTGTGCCTAAATTAATTACTGTTTATTTAAAGTAAAACTAAATGTATATGCAGTAAGAACTGCAATTATGAAAACAAGTCAAAATACAGGAAATATCAATTTTAGATTTCCAAACATTCCCTTTCACTCCACTCTAATTGTAATAATCTAGTGAAATTGGGTTTACTTTGAGTTTTGCCCTCGTCTCCTTGTTCTTGGTTTTGCCACAGAAGGCAACCGTGACTCTATATTAGTGCTGTTAATCGGCACTTAACGACACTAATTTTATGAACACGCGATTAATGCAGCGCACATTTTCTGTTTGCCCCGTGGACTAACTCGTAATTGGAGAAATGGAGATACACAGTGTTGCCAACTTAGCGACTTTGCAGACCCCTTTAGTGACCCTTTTTTTTTTTTTTAGAAAGGCACCTAGAGACAAATCTTTAGGGTATACCCAAACCTTATTTAGTTTCTGAGACTTGCCGGTACTGCTGCGCGAGTGCGAGGCCTGGCCTGGCCTTCCCTTCCCTTCCCTTCCCTTCCCTTCCCTGCCTTGCCTCACCTCGCCTCGCCTCGCCCCGCCTCTTTATCTCTCTGTGCATCTCCATTGTTCAGCGAGCGGCGGAGAGGAGCAGGGCTTTCAATTAAAACAGATATTATGTTGCTTCTCTAATTGTACATGCAAATATAGCCGAAATTACAGCATAGCTATTGGGCCTTATTCATGAAAAACAAACAAAACAAAAATTGTGTAAATCGTCTGTAAATCTGTTCTGACGTAAATTTTCGGATTCATGAAAATGTTCGTATTTTCTAAATGTTAGTTGGTACGAAAGAAATCTACACCTGCTCCCTACCAGGTGTAAATGGTGCATAAAATGTTCTGTGCTCTTTTTGGAAAACTGATGACACTGAATTCTGATGTACTGCCATTATAATATTTTACAAGGTCATTTGCTCTGGGTTTTTTTTTTTTTTTTTTTTTTTTTGTAGCTGAGAGTTGATAAACTGTTTAACTCAGGTTTAGCTTTGGGTAGAACACAACGCTTGTCACTGTCACTTTTTAGCCAGCCGTCCAATCAATGGAGGAGGGGCGGGACAAATACCACACCGACCAATCATCCTACTTGTACAACAACTGAACAACAAGTTAATATTACTGGTTACCAGTGTTGATTTCTTTAAGACTGCAAGGGAAGCTCGGCTTCCCCTAAAATGTCAAAAAATTAATGGTCAAGTATGCACTATTGTGTTAAAGGAACACTCCACTTTTTTTGGAAATAGGCTCATTCTCCAACTCCCCCAGAGTTAATAAGTTGAGTTTTACCGTTTTTGAATCCATTCAGCCGATCTCCGGGTCTGGCGAGAGCACTTTTAGCATAGCTTAGCATAGATCATTGAATCCGATTAGACCAGTAGCATCGCGTTCAAAAACGATCAAAGAGTTTCGATATTTGTCCTATTTAAAACTTGACTCTTCTGTAGTTATATCGTGTACTAAGATCGGCGGAAAATGAAAAGTTGCGATTTTCTAGGCTGATATGATTAGGAACTATACTCTCATTCCGGCGTAATAATGAAGGAACTTTGCTGCCGTAACATGGCCGCGGCAGGCGCAGTGATATTACGCAGCGCCTGAAAGTAGTGCCCGGTGGGGAGAGATCGGCTGAATGGATTCAAAAACGGTAAAACTCAACTTATTAACTCTGGGGGAGTTGGAGAATGAGCCTATTTCCAAAAAAAGTGGAGTGTTCCTTTAACATTTTATTGACTAAAAATGTGTTAGAACACGTTCATCTCGAAGACGAGTTCGTTCAGAATCAGCTACATACAGCAGGTCGGCTGACTCGATTTCCTTCTCATACATTCCTGTAGCGTCAGTGTATTTCTCTGTTGAAGTCGAGCGTCCATGGACTTCAATGGGGCTGCTTTGAACAGTTTTTTTCAGTGCTTCAAAACTAGACGGTCATTGGGTAAATGCTGCGATTATGTCCCGCCCACGGACGCTCAGCGTCTCTGGGGGTGAATGAAGGAGTGGGCTGGCCTGGACTCCGGGCTTCTGCGTGATGATTGGACGGTCTGCATCTCCTTTTGATTGACAGCGATTTTGTACAATAAAAAGTCGCTGACGCCGAAGCTATTCGAGCTCAGTCCCATCGCGGATTTTGCAGGTGTAGTCGGGAGACAAACTGCTGCAACCTATTTCTTGGTAAGTTGCTAGCCAATTTTCATCATACATTTCACACAATTATACACTAGGGTTGCACAATACACCGGTACTACAGTAGTATCGAGATACTAAAGCTTAACTCTCTGGGGTCGGCTGTATCGCCGGCGAAACCAGATAGTTTTTTTTAAGATCAGTGCAAAAGACACTAAAAATACTCTGTTGATTTTGGTCACACAAATAAGTGTTATACATCAATCTAAACTGTTAAGTGTCTACTTTTTTTGTGTACACTCACAATAACACAACATTGTGCTTTTGGAAAAATAATAAAACAAACAGGGTGTGCTCTCTCATCAGCATAGCGGCTTTGCACTTGGTTCTTATCAATCATTATATATATTTTTTAATTCATTTATAATGTTATGTTTTAATATACTTGCTGCTAACTCAATTTTCAAATATATAATTATATAATTTCAAGATATGCAAGCAAAAAATGCTTCTGACAGTTCGGCAATACGACACCAGCAAGAGTGCTGTTTTTGTTTCGTTTCTGTGTTCGAATCCAAATCTGCATTGATTTGGGCGAATCACTGATTCACTAAGAAGCCATTCATAAAAACAGTCAGTGATTCAATCATGAACTTCTGCCACCTGCTGGCCATTTTTAAGTTTCCCGTCTAAAAGTAGGCATATTACATTATTTTCCAACATATTTCTATATTCAGAATTTAGTATTTAAAACATTAATCTCATAACATTATTTATGCAATTATAAATACAGTCTAAATGTATAAATGCCACATTTTTAGATCATTTCATGGATAACAATAGCCAGTCATTCATTCACATTAATTAAGTATGAAAATGAGCTTCCCCTCTTTGAAGGACCAGCAGCTGCCACTGCTGGTTACTGCTTTTTTATATTCAGTAACATTCTTCAAAATGAGACACTAGTAATACGTTACTACCGTGGATATTCCACTTCATAGCAACCAAATTGACAGCTGGAAAAAACTTTTTTTTTTTTATGGTCAATGGGAAAAATGCTGTGCCACCAAAGTGTTCTCTAGCGCCACCAGCTGGCCGTTTTCAGAAGAGCACCTGTCATTTTTCAGGTGTCTAAAAAAGCTTGGTGGACACAATTTATGGAATATTTATAGGTAGCCATACGGCCTATTAGTCTTTTTTGCATTTATGCAATATACTGGAACCAAACTTAGAACGTAGACCAGAATATTCCACTGCATTCCTGGACACAAAATTTGCGTAGCTGTAGTCATAGGCAGGGATTATGCTAATTGTGAATGAACGTACATCAGCGCCCTATTTAAGAATGATTGGAAATCATTAACACACGTATGTTTTACTATCAAATCGGATGTTTACGAAACATTTGTGAATCCGGAGGAGAGTTTGGGGAAGGTCCGTTTTATGCACAAATTACTCAGAATTTACTCCTATATTTACGAATGTTTCATGAATGTGGCCCGTTGTCATTATCTTATGTGTATTTGATTTCATCAGACGATGGCTCGATTATCAAGATTTTTGTGCAGATTAACATCTTGGAAGGGAGAGCTGGTTATAACCATTATGTAGTCTCAATGGGTCGCGTTTCAGTCACTATTTCATATTCACTCCGTGGTCTGACAACAGAAACAGTAAAATATATCAATGAAAACAGTTTCATTGAGAATTTAGCTGCATCAAAATACAGTATGTGGGCACAGAGAGGCAAATAAATGTAATGATAAATAATAAATGTACATTTTGCATGTTCAGAAGAAGTGAGCTGCCCTGTCGTGCGAAAATGTAAACAGGCTTGTGTAAGTAATTTGCTCAGTGCAAATAAAGAGAAGTAATGGGAACCTGGTATTTCTGTGTTCTTTTTTCATGTGTCTAATAGACATGAACAAATTATTTGAAACATGAAACATGTCTAGTCTTCATGCTCTATGTTGACTATGGTTTCAATAATAATAAACATACATTTGCATAAAGCATCCATATTTGTCTGTGCCCGTGCTGATTAGAGTATTAAAAGCTTAAAGTATTCAATTTAATTTAGAACAGATAAAAATGTGCGATTAAGTTGTGATTAATTATGAGTTAACTCATGACATCAATTAATCACAATTAAATATTTTGATCGATTTACAGCCCTAAAATATATATATATATATATATATATATATATATATATATACACACACACACACACACACACAAACATTACACATATACATATACACTAACACTAACTTTTTTTTTTCTATTCTATCTACTTGTTTTCTAAAAAAACTAAACAAAATAAAAACACCTTGCTACGTGTACTGTGTTAGGCTAACTGAGACTTGTCATAGCACTTTAGTTGGTTTTGATTGCTTCTATTGTCCTCACGATTACGATAGGATATGGTTTGTATGTGATTTACTTGAGATGAATGTATACGTTTGAAATATTAATTTGTGCAGCGATATAAAAGGCTATAAATAGCATATTTTAACAACAGTATAAGACCAAATTCCACATGAGATCACAAAAGGAAGTTATTACAAACACTCGATGGTAGTTTTGAAGTGAGTTCTGAGTAAAAGTGTACTATTAATCTCATAAACTGTATTATGAAGCATGATGCTAATATTAGCTCTAATGCAGCTGCAGAGCAGGTCCAATTCTTCTTTATAATGCATTTTGTCATAATACTTCACGTAAGGTCACAAGAAAATGTTTGGTTGTATTTATTTAGAAATACTTTTGATAATAGTTGGGTAAATGTATACTGGGATTGAAGCGATGTGGCTTGGTAAACATTTTATTGCCAGTATAAAGACTGATAATGGCTGAATAAAAACAAAAGAATAATGATAAAAGAATAATAAGGATTATGTCTCATACCTGGCGGAAGTGTGAAAGGTTCTGTTTCCTTAAACTAGATTGCCATGCATTTCTTTATTTCAACATATTTACAGGTAAATCCTAGTATTTTAAAATTGTGATTAATCACAGTCCATGACTGTGATTAACGCAATAAAAAATTTTAATATATTGACATTAAGATTTGTATATATATTATATATACACATACATTATTACAAATTAAATATATTTGTTTTTATTAAGTCATTTATTTCTTTATTTCATTTTCCTATTATTTATTTATTTGTTCGTTTGTTTGTTCGTTTATCAGGGCCCGAGCACCGATAGTGCAAGAACCCTATTACAATTGCTCAGTTTCTTCTTCTCCAAAATGAATCGCATTTTTGAGGGCCTAAACATGCTCGAAAACTCATGAAACTTTGCACACATGCCAGAAGTGGTGAAAATGAAGTGGGTGTGGCAAAATGGCTTAATAACGGCACCTAAAAAATTTCAACGAAGTGCCCCTCGAGCTATGTTTCACATACATGTACGAAATTTGGTAGACACATGTAACACGTCAATACCTACACAAAAGGCCCCCCGCTACGAAGTCCGAAACCCAACAGGAAGTCTGATATTTTGAATTTTCATCTGCTGTCAACAGGATATGTCATGTTTTACACTAACGCAAACATACCATGTTCAATCTACACCAAACTTATATGTTTGATAAAAGTCCCCGTCTGAAGACATCCAGATGCCTATATTCAGTTATAGTCATAGCGCCACCGGCTGGCAGCAGGAAGTTTGGCACAAATAAATAACTTTGACATATTCATCTCTTTAAATGCATATTACTGACCGTTCACGGTTTTCCTAAAGCCTTAAAGCTGGCGGTGACCCCGGTTGCGAGGGCTTTTTCAATGCTGCTTGCAGATTTAATTAATTAATTTATTTATTTTTAATTTCTTCAGGTTTGGTTCTCCATAGCTGACAGATGTGTTCAGTTTATTTTGTTATTGAGTAAAATTCCCTTGGTGCCCCACATACTTGAGTTTGTCCAGTCTGTAGTTTGGATTCTTGAGTTTTTCAGAGAGCAGCTTGACGCCTGAATCTCCTGGGTGATTGTAGCTCAGATCTAACTCTCTCAGGTGTGAGGGGTTTGAAGTCAGAGCTGAAGACACATAACCACAGCCTTCCTCTGTCACCATACAGCCTGACAACCTACATGCAAACAGCAACAGTCTTGTGAATAAGGAAAACTTATTTTTATCAGTTATTATTAGCTATTATTGTTGTTTATTAATTAACCATGTGTCAGAGAGTCCTCTTAAAAAGGTAATTGTTGTGGCAACAGTGTATTTATAGGAAAGGTTATGCTCCTTAACATGGACTTATTATTTATGGACTTATGTGTGCTAATTCAAATCAGAGTTCATGTAAGATTTTGTAACGTGGGCTACAAATAAAAGATCAAAATTATCTGCACTTTATTTGTAATTTATTTAAGCTCTGATTTGCAAGCCTTGACTATGTGTGCCATTCTTCCTAAAATCTTTTAATTTAACACAAACATGAAGACCAAATAACACACAAATATGTATATGCCATTCAATTTAAAAGTTAAAAGCAGAAATACAACTCTGAACTGCTGAATTTGCCACTAGGAACGTTTAGATCAAGGGTGCCTAATCCTGCTCCTGGCGATCGAATGTCCTGCAAAGTTCAGCTCCAACTCTAATCAAGCACACCAGAAGCAACTAATTAAGGTCTTCAGGATCACTTGAAAATTAAAGGCACGTGTGTTTGATTAGAGTTGGAGCTGAACTTTGAAGGACAGTTGATTACCAGGAGCAGGATTGGGCACCCCTGGTTTAGATCTTCCTAAGTAAGTGTATTAAAATTCATCACTTCTTTACTCTGACCCCATAAAAATCACCAACAACACTAAATATAGCACTACACCTTGAATTGTAATGTACTGAACATCCAAGTTACTAAAAGATAAAATATAGAAATGATATACGTTTATGTTATTAAAAAAAATACTCTCTTAAATACCTCAGGATCTCCAGCTGACAGATTGGACTCTTCAGTCCATCAGCGAGCAGCTTCACTCCTGAATCCTGCAGGTCATTGTTACTCAGGTCCAGGTCTCTCAGGACAGAGTTTGAGGATTGTAGAGTTGATGATAAATTCTGACTGCACAGAGCATTGATATTACAGCCAGCAAGACTGAAAGAGAGCCGAACACACAATAATTAAATTCTTAACCTGTTTACACAAGTGATATTTCAATAATATCAAGATTTTTTTTCTTGTAAAAGAGGTTAAGACATTATACAGATGATACCAGAATAGTCTTTTGCCGCCAAAAGTCATTTGCCGTACCACTGCTGTTATTCTGGTGACAGACCTTTTGGCATCTGACGCCGCATATTCTCTCAGGGACGACGAGAGACGAATCTACTTCACCATATGCTGATAACAGTGTATAGCTAACTGTTTTAATTTATTCCCTTAATATTTCTCTTTTGGCCAATACATAGTCAAAAAAAGAGAAGTTATAGACCTAATTATAGACCTATAATTCATTGTATAATGGACATGATTTAAAATACTTTTTTAAAATAGGAGTAAATAGCCTAATCTTTTGTTATCTTTGCAGCGCGTCAGTTATGCGGTAATTATTGCGGGGCAAATTATTGTAATTTTAATTTAATTCTAAAAGTAACTTCATAATAATAATCGGCCTAATAAAAATAAGAATGTAACAGGCCCACAATAATTGAAAATGCCAAATCTTCTTAATATTGCCAATAATTGATGTTTTTCAATAACTGATGCTTTCGATGCAATCCAGCAAGGGAAGGTTATTGCTAGGCCTTTCACAGTGTGTGCCCTGTGTGCCCCTCCGCTACACCACAGGACAGACAGCATAGCCTGTTATGTCATTTGGGCTACCTTTTTGAGCGCAGTGGCACTGAGAACATTATATTTCACACACTTTAAGCTCTTTTATTTTCCAAATGTAGTATGATTAGTCCAAAGAATTGTTCGGTTTGTAATGCATACCAAATGGTTCAATACGAATACTTGTATCATTACACCCCTACTATTAATCCATTACTGTTTTCTAAATCTGTACAAACACACTTCTCTGTCATTACTGAACACACTAGCTCCCTTGATATACTTGCCATATATAATGACTCTATTTTCACTGGCCTTTTTATTCTTGCCCCCCTTAAATGTACATTTGTACCTTCTACACATAGGTCTCCATGGTTTATTCATGCACTGTGACTTGAAAACTGCTGGTCATCGCCTTGAACGACTTTACTGGAAACACAAAATGTTGAGGGTCCAGATGCAGCCTTTTATTGAAGGTTAATCCAAAATCATAATCCATATAACAGGCCATTGGTCAAAACACCATGATATGTTTTGGTTGAAACATAAGGATTTTTTATTAATTCAATCCTTTATTAGTAATTTTTAGTCATTTTATTTCCGTTATTTTAATTAAATTGTGGCTACTTATTTGTTTTCTCATTTCAGTTGACTTCCTACTGTGAAAAGTAAAATGCACTCAAGATGTATTAGTTAGCACAATAACAAAAACTGCATAGAAACTGCAGTGACTCTTCACGGTAACATGATTAAACACTTACAGAGCTTTTGTGCAGTTGATCACAGCTGGTACCAGTCTTCTTCTACCTTCATCTGATGTGTTGAATTTCTTGAGGTCCAGCTCATCCAGCACCTCCTCTGACATCTGAAGCATGTAGGCAATTGTTGAGCAGCGAGCAGGAGAGAGTTTCTCTGAGTGTTTGTCTGATTTCACAAACTCCTGAATCTCTCTGGACAGAGTCTGATCTTTCACTTCCAGCAGACAGAGGAACAGATTGATTGATCTTTCAGTGGAGAGTCCATGTCCATCTTTGATCTTCTCTTTAATGTACTGTGTGGTTTCTCTGATGCTCTCTGAGCTGTTCTTTGTCTGTGACAGTAGATCCTGTAAGAGTCTCTGATTGGATTCCAGTGAGATGCCCAGCAGGAACCGCAAGAACAGATCCAGCTGTCCATTTTTGTTCATTACAACCTTATCAGCCACTCTTTTATGGAGATTTTCCAGTGAATCAAAACATGCTTCTGTAGTGCTGTGTACGTGGTAGTAAAACACATAGAAAGCAGCGAGAAACTCCTGAACACTCAGATGGATGAAGCTGTAAACTTTCCTCTGATGAATCACAGATTCCTCCTTAAAGATCTCAGTGCAAATCCCAGAATACACTGAGGCGTCAGTGACATCTATGCCGCTCTCAATCAGGTCCTTCTCATAGAACATCACATTCCCCTTCATCAGCTGTTTGAAAGCCACTTCAGCAAGTTTCACAATCACTTCTCTGTTGGACTGCAGGAGTTTATCTTGATCTCTCTCTTCATACTTCTGGTTCCTCATGTTGATCTGAATCATCAGGAAGTGGATGTACATTTCAGTCAGAGTTTGAGGGATTTCTGCACTCAGATCTTCTTTCAGGAGCTTCTGAAGCACAGTGGATGAGATCCAGCAGAAGACGGGGATGTGGCACATGATGTGGAGGCTTCTTGCTCTTCTGATGTGTGAGATGATTGTGCTGGCTTGATGCTGGTCACTGATTCTCTTCCTAAAATATTCCTCTTTCTGAGGCTCATTGAATCCCTGAATTTCTGTCAGACGGCTCATGTACTCGGAGGGGATCTGATTGGCTGCTGCTGGTCTGGAGGTGATCCAGATGAGAGCAGAGGGAAGCAGCTCTCCTTTCATGAGCTTTGACATCAACACACCCAGTGATGAAGTCTCAGTCACATCACAAACTTTCTGAACATCTGAAAACATCAGTGTGATTCTGCTTTCATCCAGACCATCAAAGATGAACACAACTTTACACTCCTCATAAATCTTTGAGTCCAGATCTTGAAGTTCAGGATAAAAGTCCAGCAGAAGTCTGTGAAGACTGTACTGATGATCTCGGATCAAGTTCAGCTCTCGAAATGGAAGCACAAACATGAAATCTACATCCTGATTAGCTTTTCCCTCGGCCCAGTCCAGAATAAACTTCTGCACGGAGACGGTTTTTCCGATTCCAGCGATGCCTTTAGTAAGAACAGTCTTGATATGGTCTTTCTCCTCACATCCTGGTTCAGGTGAGGCTTTAAAGATATCATTACAGTATATTGGAGTTTCTTGTGAGTGTTGTTTACTGGCTGTTTGCTCCATCTGTAAAACCTCATGTTCTTCATTCACTCCTTCACTCTCTCCCTCTATGATGTAGAGCTGGGTGTAGATCCTGTTCAGGAGGGTTTCATTCTCTTGGAGTTTGTTTCCCTCAAATAATCTCTCATACTTGATCTTTATGCTGGTTTTGTGCTGGTTTTTTACTCTCTGCAGGTCTACAGTCTTCAGTGTGTGTGTCTCCAGGACTGCTTCAGTTCTTTCTTGCCTGATGTGGGTCTGATAGTGGGATGTAGAGCATCTGATCAGCTCATATATGTCCCTCCTGCTAAAATGAAAAAAAAAAAAGAGCAGCAAATTATTTTTTCAGTTTCTTAAAGACCAGCAGATACATATTGATTAACATATTGGTACTGTTTTGCCACCCCTGTGCAGTACCTATGCTGCAGGGCCGTGCACAGACATTCTGAGGGGCAGTGGCCTAAACCAAAAAAGGGGCACTAATGGGGTGGGTGCTTGTTAATACAAATTATCCAGTTGATACAAATATACACTACCAGTCAAAAGTTTGAGCAGTAAGATTTTTAATGTTTTTTAAGAAGTCTCTCACCAAGCCTGCATTTATTTGATCCAAATTACAGCAAAAACAGTAAAATTTTGGATAACACTTTATAATAATTTTCATTAATAAATCATCAACTCTTTCCCCGCTATTGACAAGATATCCCGTCAATTAAGAGCCAACGCTTCCCCGCCATTGATGAGGTTTTTACGGCAATCCGTGTTCTAGGTGTATTACGGTAAGGAAAGCGCTAGCATATGTCCTGAATGAGTTACGAGACTTTCGGGTCTTTAGGGTGCGAATAGAAAACGATCGGCATAAATGGAAGGATCAGAGAAAATGTAGATCATATATGTAAATCATGTTTTGACCATTTTGAATCTGATTGGGATGAAGTAGTCAGTGAGAGAGATGTCTTTAAAGACACAGAAACATCTCTAGTTGTAACCGATAACCTGTCGATCTGAATAGGGGTGTGTGTATATGGGCGCGATCTATATATAAATCTATCTATCTATCCATCTATATATATATATCTATATATCTATATAGATATCTATATATCTATATAGATATCTATATATCTATATAGATATCTATATATCTATATAGATATAGATATCTATATATCTATATAGATATCTATATATCTATATAGATATCTATATATCTATATAGATATCTATATATCTATATAGATATCTATATAGATATATATATATATATATAAACACAGGTGCATCTCAATAAATTAGAATGTCGTGAAAAAGTTCATTTTTTCTTGTAAGTTATTTCAAAAAGTGAAACTTTCATATATTTTAGATTCATTGCATGTAAAGTAAAACATTTCAAAAGTTTTTTTGTTTTAATTTTGATGATTAGAGCTTACAGCTCATGAAAGTCAAAAATCAGTATCTCAAAATATTAGAATATTTACATTTGAGTTTGAATAAATGACCATCCCTACAGTATAAATTCCGGGTATCGCTTGTTCTTTGAAACCACAATAATGGAGAAGACTGCTGACTTGGCAATGATCCAGAAGATGAACATTAATGCCCTCCACAAAGAGGGTAAGTCACAGAGGGTCATTACTGAAAGGTGTGGCTGTTTACAGAGTGCTGTATCAAAGCATATTAAATGCAAAGTTGACTGGAAGGAAGAATTTGAGTAGGAAAAGGTATACAAGCAACAGGGATGACTGCAAGCTTGAGAATACAATAAAGCAAATCTGATTCAAACACTTGTGAGAGCTTCACAAGGAGAGAACTGAAGCTGGAGTCAGTGCATCAAGAGTCACCACGCTCAGACATCTTCAGGAAAAGGGCTACCAAGCCACTTCTGAGACAACGTCAGAAGCGTCTTACCTGGGCTATGGAGAAAAAGAACTGGACTGTTGCTCAGTGGTCCAAAGTTCTCTTTCCAGATGAAAGTAAATTTTGCATTTCATTTGGAAATCAAGGTCCCAGAGTCTGGAGGAAGACTGGAGAGGCACAGAATCCATGTTGCTTGAAGTCCAGTGTGAAGTTTCCACAGTCTGTGATGATTTGGGCTGCCATGTCATCTGCTGGTGTTGGTCCACTGTGTTTTCTGAAGTCCACAATCAACGCAGCCATCTACCAGGAAATTTTAGAGCACTTCATGCTTCCTTGTGTTGACAAGCTTTATGGAGATGCTGATTTCATTTTCCAGCAGGACTTGGCACCTGCACACACTGCCAAAGGTACCAAAAGCTGGTTCAATGACCATGTGCTTAATTGGCCACCAAACTCACTTGACCTGAACCCCAGAGAGAATCTATGGGGTATTGTCAAGAGGAAGATGAGAGACACCAGACCCAACAATGCAGATGAGCTGAAGGTCACTGTCAAAGAAACCTGGGCTTCCATACCACCTCAGCAGTGCCACAAACTGATCACCTCCATGCCACGCCGAATTCAGGCAGTAATTAAAGCAAAAAGAGCCCCTACCAAGTATTGAGTACATATACAGTAAATGAACATAGTTTCCAGAAGGCCAACAATTCACTAAAAATGTTTTTTTTTATTGGTCTTATGAAGTATTCTAATTTGTTGAGATTTGTTGAGTGAATTGGTGGGGTTTTTTTAAAAATCACAATTAAAAGAACCAAAGACCTGTGTGCATTGAATTTATTTAATACACGAGTTTCACAATTGAAGTTGCATTACTGAAATAAATGAACTTTTCCACGACATTCTAATTCATTGAGATGCACCTGTATACAGGGCCTAAAATTAACACTCGCCAAGCGCCAACTGCGAGTAAAAATCGACGCTGGCGAGTAAATGTAACAGTGTCAGTCGTGACAAGAGCGAATCATATAATAGACACAAACGGGCTGATAAGGTCAAAGCAGTGTGATGGCCCGCTTGTCCCTATACACGGTTCTAATAACTTTTACCTGAGAAGATATTGCTGCTTCATTTTGGAAGATTAACTTTTCTCTTCTTTATTCTTCATAACTCAAGAATGTAGCGACACATAGCCTACCTGGGGTTATGCCGCCTAAGCAGTGCAGTGAAGTAGGCTACATCGGGTTTTAAAGAGACAGCGCTGCTTTTAAAGTAAAACCTGCTGAAGTCTGTCATTGATGCAAATCAAGGAACAAAAGAAAAAGAGAAAATCACTCGACTGCTCTAGTCGCTGATTAATAAAGATTAATCTGTATAGCTTATGCATATGCAATTTATAGTTTATGTGAAGATTGTTTTAAAATCACTTAGTATTTCAGAGCCTATTCAATGTAAAAAATAATGGCTTTCAATTATAATGTAATGTTGTATGGCTATAATTAATAGGTAAAATTGAGGGAAAATGCATTTCATAGAGACACCATGCAGTAGCAGTATCGGTATCAATACTTCATTAATAATAGGCTACTTAGTAAAAAGATGCTTAAAAACATATTTGAAATATACTATCTGTCATGAACTCGGCCTCTGTGGCCCTCCCTGAACACCACCGGAGGGCACCATCACCAGAGTATTAGTTCTGAACTGCATCTCCCACAATGCCTTGTACCTGAGACTGATTGCTTCACAGGTGTTTCCCATCTCTGTGCCCTTTATAAGCTGCTATCCAACGCACACTCATTGTGAAGTCTTATTTTGCCCTGGCTAACACTTCTGAGCGTATCGCTTGTCATTTGTGATCGCCTGTTTATGACCTTGGACTGTTTACCTGACTCTGTGACTCTCTGCCACCTGCCCTTGTGATCTGATCTCTGGACTGTTTGTTACTTCTCCTGTCTGCCACCTGCCTCGACTTAAGCCTGGTAATCGTTTATAAATTTGGATCTGTCTCTGTCACCCCTGTCATTGTTGTCTGATCTTCGCCTGGTTGATTTTTGCCTTTGAATAAAAGCTGCAAATGGATCCCCATACTTCAGACCCATCATTACATTATCTTTATGTTGTTTCTACATTAATTTGGAGGTTCAATGTGAAATTTTGACACTATAAATATGTGATTAAATCATGATTAATTAAACTTTTTTTTTTTTTTTTTTTTTTTTTTAAATCGATTGACAAAGCACTAATGTTAACCTTTTATAGATTTTAAATTTCAATTTAATTTTGAATGGCCCTGTTCTAATCCGTTAACATGGGTGTGGAAAAAATACGCACCACATTTGCACTGCAAACTGAGTATGTGTGAAACCCGATGGCCTCTGTTTGCCGAACAAGAATCTCAACGTTTTTGAGGGACAAAAAAAAAAAAAAGATAAATCTATTTTTTTTTTTTGTAAGTAAAATAAAGGACAAACTAAAAACATTGTAAATATGTTTAGACACCGTAGTAGTAATGACTGGCTGTTTTTGCAAAAAGAGTTTCATGGTTGGTAAAAAAATCTTTTGGCCGGTAAATTTTATCACGTCACCGGCCATCGGCAGGTGTGGCAAAAAGTTAGTTTTAGGCCCTGTGTATATATGTATATGTGTGTGTGCGTTTACAGTGTATGTATGCATGCATGTAGCCTATATGTATGTTTGTGTGTGCGCGTGCGTGTGTCTGTTTGTTCATTGAATGCAATTTCATTTATTCATATAATTATTTACAGGTGAAAGAGTGACATTTGAATGTATTTTGCTTGAAAATGCACTACTTTGATAATGCATTTTTCTCAGTTTTTTGTCCAAAATATTGCATTTTTGATGAAACCTATCTGCATTCAAATGGTGATAAAACATGAACACATGAAGATAGAATAAAATAGTTTTTTTTTTTTTATTTAAAAGCAGAGGCTTGGTTATTTATTTGATATATAATATGTTCTTATATTCATAGCAGAAAATATTCTGAGGGCCGTCAAATTTAGGTGAAAATCATCAAAAATGCTGGCAGTGGCTGGCAACTTTTTTCCCCGACAGCGTTTTTTAAAAAAAGTTAACAAACATAATATAATTCACATATCTAGAAATATGAGATAATGTGCTTGTTAATGTCAACTAATTAACTTATTAAACATTACCAAATGATTAACAGATCATTATTTATTGTAAATTGAAATGCTTACAAATTACTTTAATTACTTTTTTAAAGTAACGTGCCCAACACTGTACTTTCAATTCATATGATTAGTTATAGTTACTAGTTACTTCTCACAAATAGTAACTGAGTTACATCATTATAAAAGTAACTAATTACCAGGGAAAGTAACTATTGCATTACTACTTTTAAAAATGTTCAAATGTCAAATAACTTTGGATGCCCCCAATATTAAATGTTAAATTAATGAAATGGACACTAAAGAGAATAAATTATTATTATAAAACATTGTACAGTAATCTACACTATTTATCTACTGACACTTAGCATCAGTCAGTCAAGCATTATAATATAATATTATGATAATTATATATTATATGATGACAGAACTTTAGTAATTATTAGAATAACCAAGTATGAATGCATATTTGTCATCAATATAAAAGGCACTAAGGATTAATGAGCTGCTGGGTTCATGAATATTAATCACGTTGTCTGAGTTCGCTCGAATTGATTTGCTGAAATCAAAACAGTGATGATAATAGGTGAGCGCCAGCCAATGAGATTGTGGTTTGCGCATTAGCTCCGCCCACTACCAGAGAAAGCGGCAGTTCTTAAAAGCTGAAGAATTCCAAAGGAACTCCGTTATTTTGACAGGAAAATACAACACAGAATATCGTTTACATGTAGCGCGTCAATTCAGCATGTTATGAAAGACTCTCTTGCTCTGTATCTTTCTTTGCGTGCGTGTATGTGAGAGAAAGCGACGGTGAGTCGTGCATCTTCACACTAGTGTTTATGGTACATCAAATACAGCTACACTGCGCATCCATTCAGATGAACTAAAAAATTTAATTATAGTAATATTATAATAAATTATAGTAACGCCGCATTTTATTGTCAGTAACGGTAACGGCATTGTAACGGGGGAAACAGTAATTCATTTGATTACTCGTTACTGAAAAAAATAATGCCGTTATTTCCATCAATGATGATCATGCATTAAAAAAAAAAAAGTCTTCAAATGATTTTGACAGATGGTTTACAATGATTAAAAGCTTCATTAATAAATCGTTAGCAAACATTATGTAATGCTTAATGGATCATTAATTAATGTTTACAAATGTCATTAAACTTTCAATGCGTTTTAAAAATCTACAAATGATTTTAACAGAAATTATACAATATTTACAAGCTTATTTGTTAATGTACATTTAATGTGCTTGTTAATATATTCACTAACTCAATCACAGTCTGTAAAGGTCATATATTTGGTCTTTGTTTGTTGTGTAGACTTCTACTATTTGCACATCTTAAATCATTTATTAATAATTTGTTAATGTTTTTACATTACCCAATCTAAAGTGGAAACTATTCATCAATTGTAAAAGTTTATAAACATAATGTAAAGGGTGGTTAGTTAAGTTTAGCTAAATTTATTTCAATAAAATACTTCATTTATCAAAACAATGCAATATAAACATATTGAATTGTGTTCCCTTATAGTAATCAAATTGATCCCTGTACTCAGTTGACCTCTCATTATTTGTATCCTGTTGTTTTCAGACATTTTAATTAATAAGAATAGAGTTTTAATAGAGTTTTATTTTTTGCTGTATTTTGGATTTAAATAAATGCAGGCTTGGTGAGCAGAAGAGACTAAAACACGTTTGACTGGTAGTGTACAATTAAAAGAGAAGACAACACACTAATAATTTCATAACATAATTTCAGACTTTATTGTAGATGTTTTGATAGATTGGGCTCTCCCTCACTCTGAGCCTGCTTCTGCCTCATCTTCAATGGTATTAGACATTTAATTTAATATTATGCAGCGTAAATCTATATTATTTACTAATAAACAGCTCATTTAGATCATTTATATTACCGTTTTATCTATAGGCCTATTCATATGGTTTTAATAAAATATTATAAATATGTATTATATATTACTAAGTATGAACTAAGACAAATGATTATAATGGGAAAAATACTTAATAACAAGAATTAAAGTGTGACAAACTGCTAAATATTCTATGATTTATCTGCTGGCTTGCTGGAGCTCTGAATTCATGTTTGCAATGTTGAACTGCCTTTAGTAGCCCCCCTTCACTCTTTATCTCTCTGCCTCTGCCTTATATTTTGTGAAGGCATTGTTTTTTTGTTTTTACAAAGTGTGCCAACAACAGCAAATTTGGTGGTATTTATATTAGATATGATCGGGTACAATAATTTGATTAGACAATCTAAGGATGTGGATATTTTGTACAAGTTGGACTTTCAAGAAATCCGAGAGCAAAGGTGGGGGGTACTGGTGAGAGGAGCACCTCAGCTGATGAGGGCAGAGGGGCAGTGGTTCTAGCCACCGGGCCACCCCCCTGTGCACGGCCCTACTAAGTGGATATTTTGTAGCAAACTTAGTGTTATTTCATTGAATTTCTACAATCACTATTCATTTGAGATGCACTACACAGCAAAAAAAGGCTTATCTTACAGATTTTTGGCTTGTCTCCAGCCAAAATATCTAAAAATTCTTAAATCAAGAAGGATTTTCTAGACAAGTAAAAATTATTGTCTTGTTTTCAGAAAAAATTGAGTTTTTGTTTAAAACAAGCAAAATCATCTGCCAGTGGGGTAAGCAAAACAATCTTGTTTTCTGTTTGAAATTAGATTATTTTGCTTGTTCTAAGCAAAAACTCAATTTTGTCTTGTTTTTTTGTTTGATCATTTTTACTGGGTGTTTTGGGTATATCCTGCCAAACCTGGTTTCTGTGCCCGATGTCACTGAGCTGGAATTCATTCAATAGTGAGGAATAGTGAAGGGTCAGGAAAGTGATTTTTTTTGTGTGTTTGTGTGTAGGTTGCTGGAATAAGCAGCTTTATACAAAAATAATCTGACAAATGCAAAAAATATCCAGTGTCATACCTGGGGTCAGAGGTCACTCTTGCCTCACTGAGTTTAGGGGGATCCATCATAGATGCATTACTCTTCACAGACACACCGCTGGGTTCTGGAGACTCTGATCCCAGTCTCTTCCACCTGCTGATAGTGACAATGGACAAAACAGCATATTATGACTATCTGCTGTTTGCTGCCAATTTCTGATCTCCTGTCTTACTGTATAACTTGAATGCACTATAATTTAACATTTATTAATTTTGAAAAACACATTTATCCAGACCAAATTACAGTTCCGAGATCCTGACAGTGAAGGTTCAGGAAAGTGATTATTGTGCATCTCTGTGATGCAACTATATGAGGTACAGCTCACCCAGACTGCAGACTTCTGGAATTCAGTTTACAGATGGTACTCATCCAGAATAATACTTCTACCGCCGCCAACATTAGAAATGTGTATTTGCTGCCTTTTACTGCTAAGTGGCGCTTTAAATAAGTAGCCAAAAATATTGAACATTTATAGGCTAACTAGAGTTTGTAATTAGTATTAAAATAAATCTTCACCAGTCTATATCTGAGACAGATGCAGTTATTATAACAAATTGAATAACCTATGAATTGCCACTCCAGTTCACTGCATGATCATTAATTGTTGTTGATCAAGAGTAAACGGAAAAATAAAAAAACTTGCCACAGCATATTTCGACAATGAGTGAAACGTTGTTATTGTTGATCAAGATTAATCAGATGCTGAAATAATGTGTTCTTTTCTATATTTACCCAGCCCTTGGGTTAAAAATAGCCCAAATTGGGGTTTTTTAACCCATTGTTTTTAGAGTGTATTCCCTGTGCAATTTGAGGTAAAATATTGGTAAAAATTTGAGGTTTTCACTCGCTCTGAGAGGGCTCCACCACCGCTCCATCACGAGTGCAATTCATGCCAACGACCCGTAATATAACTGCATATTTAGCAAGAATTCACATGTTAAACATATTTAGCTTGCTTGAAACAGATGGATCACTCAAATCAGAAAGAATGTGAAGGCTATGATGACGGCAATGGACATGAGCGGCAAGTTATAGTCCTCAACTGGTTCATTCCTTCTAGATACTGAATATTTTCAGGTGAAAGCAAGATTTAAACCGGTACAGCACTTATTCACACGCAATCGCTCTCTCAATAATGCATTCAAACCTCACAGTGCTACTTACTCTGTATCTGGTTATGAATGAGCAGAAATCTATAAGAAGTGCAGCAATCTGTAGGTAAAATAACTGATGAAAACGTACTGTTTTTTTCATCACAAACAAATTTTGCACTGCAAAAAACAGCAATTATACCGTTTAATGCTGACAATCATGTTATTAGCTTGTCATGTGGTGACAAGCTAATAATATGGTGCATGCACACTAGTGTTCCAATAAGCCAGTTTAAACTCTCCTGTTATTTTATTTATTTATTTATTTTTCTTTTAATGTATATTATGAACAGAACTGTGATATTTCAAACCTACTGAAATACTTTAGGCGCGGAGCGGTGTTTCGGGTGTCAGTGAGCATTTATTAAACGCTCGGAGCACGGAGGGGAAATTGTTGACGCTCCGCTCACATACTCTGAATGTAAAATAGACATGTTCTATCTAAAACAAAAATATTTATGGTGTAACTTTAAGCAGTGTGTTTTCACCAGCAGAAAACACACATTTCTGCTTCAATAAACAAAAAATAAAGTTCTCAAAAAAAGATTTACACTGGATTTGAACCCATGTCGTTGAACTGCCTTGACACTGTGACCAACGCTGTACCACTCACGGCCCAGAAGTACAGAACCCTTTTCTAACTGCTTGTCTGCGCACACGAGAGAGAAGCACTGTATCATATTATATATAATAAAACCTAAATCAATTTTTCGTTTTAACTAGGTGACAATCATTGATGGGAATAACGGCGTAATAAATAAACAAACAGCGTTATTTTTTTTGTAATAAACCTCAGGCTGAAGGAAAAGTAAATTCACGTCTGTTCAGTAGAACGCAGGAGAAGAAGGTACAACTCTCTTCAGCAATAAAACAATGAAGCACAATTGTTAGTTTATCTAAAGTCATTTTGCTTATTAGTGTGGTTGAACTGGATCATCAAAGGTCAGCAGCAAAGACATTGGTTAATAAGATGGGATTAGATACATTTGTGTTTGCTGTGTCATTCTGAGTTTGCATTTCACTGTTTTAATTTATTTTTTATGAATACTAAATCTGTTTTTTTATTTATTTATTTTGCGAGTGAGATGAATTAATGCACGTTCACATTTAGTCTAGAACTACAGTAACATCATGTTCACACAGCGCACACAACGCCTCTGTACTTCGGAGACTTGTCAGTCAATAAATGGGAAAACATTACTTTTTTGAAAAAGTAACTAAAAGAAATTTTCTTGTAAATTAAAAAGTAATGCATTACTTTACTAGTTACTTGAAAAAAAGTAATCTGGTTACGTAACTCGTGTTACTTGTAATGCATTACCCTCAACACTGGTGGTAACCGTCCCTTTGCGCCACCTGGTGGTGATTTCGCAAACGTGTTTCACATCTGACTGATTTGTATTTGTCTCTGCGGCATCACCGTAACGGCAAGTACGGCGGTAACTGGCATTCTGGTTGATTACCTACTGTAAGTACATCTTAAAAAAGTGTCTGGAAAATGTAAAAATGACAAGTGTTTTACCTGGGATCACAGATCATTGTTGCCTCACTGAGTTTAGGGGGATCCATCATAGATGCATTACTCTTCACAGACACACCGCTGGGTTCTGGAGACTCTGATCCCAGTCTCTTCCACCTGCTGATGGTGACAATGGACAAAACAGCATCAGGAACTTGCTCATTTTATTTATGTGCCTGTAATCCAAATTTTTGCTATCCTTGTGATACTTTCCCAGACAGCAAAATGCACTCGGGCCAGTTCCAGATAATTTCTATATCTACTGTAATGTTCATTAATATTTCATTTAAAATGATTCCAAGCCTAAATTTTTACTTTAATTAGAGTTATATAGATTACAATACATAAATAACATGACTTAAGAAATCCATGAACATCTAATTATGAAGAATGCAATTTTAAAGTTCATAAAATAACTATGTTAGCTAGCTCCAATACAGACTGAAAAAGTCTAGCAAAACGCTGTTCATTTTATCAGATGCATCGTGTAAAAAGTGCAGAGTGCATGTGAATTAAAAACAAGTAGACACAAGCAAGCAGACATCAACTTTTTTTTTTAATGAACAATTCCTGGCAAACAGCTGAGTTTAATTATCACAAGTAGAACTCAGTTATCACAAGTTAAGCTCTGATAATCAACATACATGGCACAGAATACTCCAGGTATCCACACTGTAAAAAAAAAACAGCCATATTCTGACAGTAACCTACTGTTTTTTCATTAAAACAGTAAAATCCCATAGAAAACAATGCATTCTGGGTAATATATGTTTGAGAAAGTAGCCTCCTGCAGTATACTGTGAATTAACAGCGCTAAAAGTCGACACTGTGTTTTCAAATCACACCCTACACCCTCGTTCACTATTCCCTACATGAGTTTACTAATAAAGTCCACCTGACAGAGAGAATGAACACTAATGAGTGAACACGGCCTGCTTTTAACAAGCAGAATCACTCAAAAAAAGAGCAAGAAATGAAACTACAGCTGTGTCCCAAAGTGAGGTGTGCGCACTTCGAAGACCGCAGACTATGAAGGCCAAGCCTCTGAAGTGCATGAAGGAAATCCACATGATTTCCTAATTACGCCACCAGGTGTTCCTGATTGCTGCTTGGTCGCATAGCAATGGTGATCGTCCCTACAATCTTCAAGTGTGCGGTCTCGTGGTCTGCTCGAATCATCTAGTGCACGTTCAGAGGATTATAAGGCTAAAAATCAGTTGAACTGTCTTCATGTCCGTGGTCTCCCATGGATTTCCAAGATTTGAAAATCGTCTAGTGTGCAGCCAACTTAAGGTACATTGGTTTGCTGCATCCTTAATTGCTAGATTACAACTTTAAATGCAGGTATTGGCTTGGAATTTACTTGAATAATGCAATGATACATATGAAAAACTACAAAATGCACACACACACACACACACAGCAGTTCAAATGCTGACTGATATCTAACAAAGGTGCGATTTTATTGTCTTGACATATGTAGTTACAAAGTTACTTATAGTTAGTAGAATGTCTAAAGTGGACGATCAAAATAAAGTGTAACCTATTAGTTATTAATTTTACACAGCTGCACTGTTGTGAAAGATTTTATAAAGTCATTATGCAGAATATATGTTGACAGGGTCTTTCAGACACACACAGGCATCAAGAATCAGCATGTGAATCTCAACAATGGTGACAAAATATTCAGATAAACAGATCAACTCTGAGCGTCACAAAACAATCAACAAAAAGCTTTTTTGTGAATCTATAGGTTGTCACCATTGTTCAGATTCACGCGCTGATTCTATGTTCGTCTGAAACACACAGCTCAACGCATTTTCTTTATATTATATAATCTTAACCTCAAATTGGTACAATATTTCTGCCATAACACCACAAAAGTACAGTATATCTATTTTTTTTTTTTTTTTTTAGTAGTTAAAGAATAGCCTCGTAAAATAAGTTTTTCTTAATGGCTTCTTGCTGACAATTACATCCTCAAACACTAAAAACATAAGATTAGACAATTGATAACTTGTGAGAGTACATATGTGATTCAGTGTTTACTAAATGAATTTAGTTTTGGTATTTCAGTAAGAATATTATAGTGCATCACTACTTTGAAAATGAGTCTGGCTGATGCAGTAATGGCTGGCACAGTATCTTACCTGGGGTCAGTCACTGTTGCCTCAGTAAAGGGTTGATCACAGCTTGACTCGGAGGATGGAGAACTCATTTTAGAGCCAGTGTCTTTCTCCGTCTCCTCACGAAAACTCATTTTTGGAGGTGAACTGAACTGCAGTGTCTAGCAGCTGTGCTGTTTATCAGACATGTAGCGCAGTTATTTTAGTGAAGACACAACAGTACAACCAAGTTCTCTCACATAAATACTGTTATATCAGTATTGTTTTTGATTACTCTACATACATACTCTACAACACAGTTGATTAGCTTTCAAAGCTTTTGTTGTTCATTAGCTGGAAAAATCTTTCTGACAGTGATAGTATCATTCTTCTGTTCTTCTACAACAACAACAACAAAACAAATAGCAGCTCATTTTTATGACTACATGGTAGAATATGTTCTGAACTTACCAAAAAGCATGTGTCTCTTTAAATATCCAGCGTAAACATCTGGCCTGACACGGCGACACTCATTCTTTCACTTTCAAAGGAATGGCTCATGAAGTTCATTCCCGGTAAAGAGAAAGTTACATGTTCAACTGCTCCCTTTGCCGAGAGCCCTGCTCCACACGGAGTTGCCATAAGTATGTTTAGGTTTGATTTTGCCCCTAGACAGCTAGTTTTAACCGTACTCAGTATCAAATACGTCTGACAGTTTCACTTTCACGGGTTTGTTTGATGAGGTCATTTCCAGATCCGGTTTCAGCGCAGTAACTGAAGCAGCTCCTCCTGCAGGAAAACTGACGAAAACATTTGTTTCTGATAAACCTGTGTCATTAGAATAAGAACAGAACACATGAACAACCTAAAAAACACAATGATGATCAGTGATGGGAATAACGGCGTTATAAATTAATTATGTGTTTTATTCACAGAGAGATACAGAGCAAGAGAGTCTTTCATAACATGCAGAAGTGACGCGCTGCATGTAAACGATATTCTGTGTTGTATTTTCCTGTCAAAATAAAGCAGTTCCTTTGGAATTCTTCAGCTTTTAAGAACTGCCGGTGTTACAATATATTCAGTTCCTGAAATATTTGGTTCCAGTGGGTGGCGCTTACGTGAATATTCATCAGGATAACGCCGTGGGCGGGGCCATCCAAAACGGGAGGAGTGGAACAGAAATTATTAGCGTGAGCGCCTCTGATCGCGTTTTGTTTTACGGATTATTTCAAGCAGGTAGTAAAATTGAACGAAGTTAAGTTTAAACTACTCATATGATTGTTCACATTTTGTAAATAACTAATTGTTTCTGTAACGTGTTTCTTAGTACTCTGTTTACCTTCATCTTATATCAGAACTGATCACTATTTAGGTAGTGTTGAAATACAACTACAATAAAAAGCATATTTCTCCAAGATTACTTGTTGACTGTTGACGTTTTTCACGAATGTCTGAGATTAAGCGTTTTCAGTGTTTAAATAAATATTTACAAATATATTATTGTGCTTTTATTCTGTCTCCCAATCTTGTCTGTGTCTAAAAATAGCCTTTAAATTATACGCTGAGAGCTCAAGACCACACAAGAACTCGGAATCGATGTTTGTGTGCTTGAATGTTGCTCTACACTCAACTCAACATCATTCTGATACACAACCCTCATGCTTTCTTTATCAACAGTTATCATAAATGTTAAGCTTCAGTGGCATTAACTATTGTATTCTGTAACAATGCTTTAGAATGTTTGGCAAGTTAAGACATTTCAATTGTTTTTATGTCTACCCTCTAAACAAATTACAGCTCATCCATTTACATCATCCTTCTCATGAAATGCACTGGTGTTCATGTAATGTTATACTTATATTAGTCCAATAAGTAGGCCTAGTTTTTCTAGTTGTTATTTGCTTTTTCTGCTGTAGTAATATTTTACTTTTCTAACCTCATTAGTAACAGCCATTTTTTGTGCCAAATGTTTACTAAATTAGATAATGGGTTAGGTTTGCTTCATGAGTAACTTCAAACGGAACTGTAGCCTACATTTGATCCCATATATATAGGAATTTGTGGTTGAAAAATGATTGAAAAAGAGTCTGTAAGAGATTTCCTTGATGGCAAGCTCTGTGCATTGATCAAAAATCAAGAAAAATAAAAAAAGTGAGCTCATTTTTTAAATTCAAATATGGGTGCCATTCCAAAGGTAAGTGCAAGTTGTAATAGAACAGAGACAATAGAAAATTTGTTTATTTTGTGTTTATTTTTGCACACAGACAGATTTCTGACAGTGCATTGACATGCCAAATTAAGGACCTCTGCACCCATGGCAAATAAAAACCGCTTTCACGTTTGGCTTGTTTACACATTCCATGTGGTACCAGCCATAGCAACTGTCACATTGAATCTGAAAAAGACAGTAAAATCAATATGAAAATGTAAACTAGCAAAGTTAGAAGAAGAAAAAAAAAAAAAAACCTTAAACAAAGAACACATTAAAGTACCCAAGAGTCTGTCATCCTGAGTGTTAGGATATTTGTCCCCACATGATAAGCATAGATTAGAGAGGTCTTCTGTGGAAACAAAGGCATTAAGGTATTGGTGTAATGATGCACATCCCCACACCTCAAAAAAAAAAAAAAAAAACCCCACCTGTTTGCTGTAGCACACACAGGCCTATGTTTAGCCGCATCACAGCAACATCTGCATCAGTACACTGAAACTCCAAACTGCCTCCATTTAGAACTGCTTCTGCAAACTACAAAGAGCTTTGACAAAGAAAAATCAACATTTTTATTACAAAATGTTAGCAAACACAGTATCTGTACCTTGCAGACAAATACGCCACATGAAGTCCCATCCCTCTGAATGCTGTGTGTCAATCGTTGACATTTCCACTCTTCGGTTGGAGTGACTTTGCTGGCCATAAAATCACTTTGGTAAAACAAAAAAGAATTCATAAAAACAACCATACCAATATTTTGAAATACTCCATACATTTTTTTCTTACCTTACAACCTTTTTTCAGTGATGCAGTTTGGCTTCGCTTTCACCAAGGGAGTTTAAATACAAAATTCTTCTTTCCTTGGGATATATCATCTGTCAAGATGGGGTCATGAATTAATGACTCAGATTTAAGTCTTTGTAGAGAAGAAAAAAAGAAGAAGAAAGGAACAAACCAGGAGTGTCCAGTGGTCATTCTCATTAACTGACCCCACCAGCACATCATATGCCTCTGGATTAATCTACAGCATACAGGTATAAATATGGTGTTTCAATAACAGATTACCAAATTATCTGAGAATATATAAGTTAATTGTATGGAATCAGGATTTTTTTTTACCCTTTTCTTTGAACTGGCCTTCCTCTTCCAAATATTTGTGGCTTGAAAGGAATCCAGGACAAATGCTCTGCCTGAATAATGTCTCACAAGGCAGGTCAGGTATGCATTAATGACCTGTGTAAAAATAAAATATATATTTTATTTTTTAAACTGTAACATTGCTTACAGAATAGAAACTAATGAAGCTGTAGCACAAACCTCACTTTCAAGTTTCTCCCCAGGTTTGAGGCGTTCTAAATCCCAGGTAAAAAGCTTGTATGGGCCAACTTTACTGCAAAGTTTTCCACCCATTTTCCCTGCCCATATGTCTTGCAGCACTACGGAGAGGAGTAAGTCTCAAACTAATGTTATTTACATGTAGGAGATATAAATTATGAGGGAGAATACATACAACACATCTCTGAAGAACACTGTATTTGGGGGGAAGGCTGTATGATCGATTGGGTGGCAGGACTGGAGGCAGGCTGAGGTGCAGGCTCAGGTATGGGTGGCGCAGACTGGGTGGCAGGACTTGAGGTAAACTGGGGGTCAAGGCAGGCAGCAGAAATGGATTTTGAAGATGGTGGACCAGCAGGCATTTGATTATAAAGAACAGAACACTGTGTTCCAGGATGGTTTACGACATGAGGGATGGGCACGGAAAAAGGCACAGTGAGAGATATTGGTATATGCTGCAAGGAAAGATGTGTATAGGGCAGGGTAACAGGATGGAGGAAAGACATGATTCTAAGCGGTGCTTGCAGAGCAGGGGACAGGGGAGGATCTGGAGGGACATGAGGGTCTGAATGCACAGTGGCAGGAGTGGAAAATTTAGGAACTTTTGGAGGATGATCCTCCAAAAAGTGAATTAGGTGGTCAATGTTAATTTTGGGAATTCGTTTCCCCTCATCATCAACCACATCAATGGATTTTCCCTCCACTTTTACAACTGTATATGGTCCCAGATAATCTGGGTCCAGCTTGCCCCCCTTTCTCTGCCTGCTCCTGACATTCTGCCGCAGGACCTGGTCTCCAACCTGAACGTCAATGGTCATCCCTTTCTCCAGTTTCCGTTTTTTAACTCTGCATTGCACCTTATTCAAATTTTCCTGCACGGTTTTAAAAATTCTGTCCTGCCGTTTGATGCATTCTGAAATGCATTCCTCAGCAACAATGTCCTCCACACCTTCATTGATCTATTTTAAGAAATTGGATTTTAGTGTCAATTGCAGAGGGGAAAGGGGGCGGGGGGGGGGGGGGAACTGAAAATAGGTTAAGTGTGTTTGATTACCTCATAATTGTCTGGCACCTCACATGGATACCTTGCCTCACGGCCAAACATTAAAAAAGTAGGGCGAGAACTTTGTGGTAATTTGTTTTTTAGTTCGGAGACCGAACATTGTAGCCTCCAAATAATCTGCCCATGTGTCTGGCCGTTTTCCAACCAGCTTGCTTAAAGACCTATAAAACAAGTCTTATGGTTATTCACCTATAGTGATTTTAAGTTTTATCATATTTGAATAGCTCATTTCTTACTTCTGAATTGTGCCATTTAATTTTTCAACAAGTCCGTTGGTCTGGGGATGGTACGGTGCACATAAGCTTCTTTTAATACCAAGAATTTGGCAGACACCCATATTGATCTGTATATACACAAACAAACGAGACTTAGCTATTAATATTTTCCCCAAATATTAAAGGGTTAAATCTCTAACCTTGTTCACAAATTCTCTGCCTTGATCCGTCAAAAGCCTTTTTGGGGCTCCAAATTTGTGAAAGAGTTTCACGATGCAGGCTGTTACCTCCTCAGCGCTCTTGGTCTTTAGTGGGAAAGCCTCACACCACTTTGTAAAGTAGTCTACCATTACACAAATGTACTGGTAGCCCTCTTTAGTTGGTGTGAGCTTCCCCACTAAATCCATGCCTACAATGTCCCAAGGCTCAGCCACCTGACAAAAAACAAACACATACTGCATAATTCCTTTTGTAAAAATGAGAATATGGTTCCTCACACAAATACACAACTTACCTCAATAGGGGTGTATTCTGCTTTGTTTTTAATTTCAGCTTGTTTTTTCTGGCATGCTGCACAGTGCATAACCTAAAACATTTTGTTGTTTATTTCAGTTTGATAACGCTTGGGAAGTATTAACACATGAATGCCATTTAATTGCACTCACCCAGGTTTTAATATCAACGGTCATGGCAGGCCAGTAAAACCTTTTACTTATGGCATCTGTTGTTTTTTGAACACCACAGTGTGCACCAATGGGACTGCTGTGAAACTCATGAAAAACCCATTTGGCCTCCTCTATTGAAATCAAAACTCTGGCCAGTGCTCCCTCTCCTCCTCGCCGGATATAGTATAAAACCTCATCTAAAAGTAGTAAGTTTTAGGTCATGAAGAGACTATCAAAGGAATCACTAAATGTGACTTAACTCACCTTTGATTGTGAAATTCTTTGCCCTTCTGAGAAGGATGTATTTTTCATTCTTAGAAAGACCAAGAGGAAACTTTCCCAATTTTTTTAGTTCGTACAAGGTTTGAAACTTTTCCTTGTCCATATTGACAGCCAAAATGTCAAATTCAACAAAGATGGATAGGTTTATTTATATGAATTGTGGGCCTGAGACTCGTTATTCTTTTAACACCTCGCCACATCTTATTGGATTTTGAATGTTTCACAAATTGAATGTATCACACACATATGTAAACAATTATTTCTTGGCCAGAACTGTGTACAACAGCAAATGCAAATCAGGTGTGGTGGGTCAACAACATAAATAAAAATACCGTCATTTAAAAGAAGAGGATAAAGCCATGTTAATGATATAATGTGATATACCTAATACTATCTAAATATCATATATACTATTTAGGCTGTTTAAATTTGATAACCATTCACAAAATTCTATGTA
The DNA here is from genome assembly GCA_036784905.1 of Acrossocheilus fasciatus. Lineage (NCBI taxonomy): Eukaryota > Metazoa > Chordata > Actinopteri > Cypriniformes > Cyprinidae > Acrossocheilus > Acrossocheilus fasciatus. The sequence goes on from CM071940.1 coordinate 48,880,256, forward strand.
AAATGTATCGATGCATTCATTAAGTGGAAATTTCTTTAATAGTAAGACAAAAGTGGCAATTTATTTATATTTATCTGTAAAAATTAGAATGTTTGTCGAGAAAAATCATGGGATTAAGGACCAAATTACTACAGCAAGACTAATAAAATACTTATTCAAATATGTATTTACAAGTGTACATTTCCTTAATTTTTGTGATATACCTTTTTCTGTACCTTGTAGACCAGTATTGTTTTTGTGTTCAATTATTTACAAAAACATTACATAAGAATGATTACATACTAAACTGATAACATATAAGCCTACTTTTTAAAAATAAATAGTTAGTCATTACTATCACTTAACTTGCCCAACATTCTAAAGCATTGTTACAGAATACAATAGTTAATGCCACTGAAGCTTAACATTTATGATAACTGTTGATAAAGAAAGCATGAGGGTTGTGTATCAGAATGATGTTGAGTTGAGTGTAGAGCAACATTCAAGCACACAAACATCGATTCCAAGTTCTTGTGTGGTCTTGAGCTCTCAGCGTATAATTTAAAGGCTATTTGTAGACACAGACAAGATTGGGAGACAGAATAAAAGCACAATAATATATTTGTAAATATTTATTTAAACACTGAAAACGCTTAATCTCAGACATTCGTGAAAAACGTCAACAGTCAACAAGTAATCTTGGAGAAATATGCTTTTTATTGTAGTTGTATTTCAACACTACCTAAATAGTGATCAGTTCTGATATAAGATGAAGGTAAACAGAGTACTAAGAAACACGTTACAGAAACAATTAGTTATTTACAAAATGTGAACAATCATATGAGTAGTTTAAACTTAACTTCGTTCAATTTTACTACCTGCTTGAAATAATCCGTAAAACAAAACGCGATCAGAGGCGCTCACGCTAATAATTTCTGTTCCACTCCTCCCGTTTTGGATGGCCCCGCCCACGGCGTTATCCTGATGAATATTCACGTAAGCGCCACCCACTGGAACCAAATATTTCAGGAACTGAATATATTGTAACACCGGGTTCTCCGGTAGTAGGCGGAGCTAATGCGCAAACCACAATCTCATTGGCTGGCGCTCACCTATTATCCTCCCTGTTTTGATTTCAGCAAATCAATTCAAGGGAGCGCAGACAACGTGATTAATATTCATGAACCCAGCAGCTCATTAATCCTTAGTGCGTTTTATATTGTTATTAGTTTTAGATACAGTATTTTTCATACTTTCCCCGGTTTTCCCTTAACTGAATTGGTGTTTTTTTTCTCTCTCTCTCTTTTTACATTAAACACAAACTGAACTTTATTACATTTATTGCATGAAATTAACAGTATTATCCAACTCGAAGGGAAATTAAACTGATTTACGATATCAAATTCTACTTACTGTTTGATGTTTTATTGCTCTGTGTTGTGATGTGATGTATTTGCTGTTATTGTTGTTGTTGTTACAGTAAAGTGTTATTTTTTATATTCAACTTCTGGTCTCCTGGTATAAGCTTCATATCTTCCTCCCCAATTCTTTTAGAGTCTAGAACTGGTCTAGTGGCAATACTGTGTGTGTGTGTGTGTGTGTGTGTGTGTGTGCGTGTGCGTGTGTGTGTGTGTCATCAATCAATTATCAATGCCTTAGAATTTTTACATTACATTCTACATCAGGGTGAATTTAAGCAAACCAAACTGCAAGTACAGTGTAAGGACTACAAATACAGTGGAAAAGTGCACCTTTAGAATATTAAAAAAAATCCTATAGGACTAAAATCCCATTAAAATCCTATAGGAACGGTTCCTACAGGATATTTATGTCTTGTCCTATAGGACTATTCCTATCGGAATCCTATAGGAATGGTTCCAAAATACGATAAATTTCCAAGCAAGCATTCAATTTGGAAATTGTTAATATTGCAATTTAGCTGAAACGTCAACACTGAGATGTAAACTATGATTTTCGGCGCATATTTCGTGTTTTCAGTAACTAATAAAACTTGCTGTACATCAATCGGACGGCATTAAAAAAATAAAGACAAAAAAAAAAAAAAAAAAACATTCTAACAATTAGATGTCCATAAATCTGCAGTGATGAGATGCTTCATTTTCTAAAGAAAAACTTTTCAACAAAGCACTTTATTAAGGGTTTAATGATATATCAATGCAGAGAGGAAAAGCTTTTCATTCTAATTTCATACACACTGCAAAGATTCACACAATATATATAAATAAATAATTATAAATATAGTTTGGAAGCTTGCTCAAGTCTGTTTGACCAAAAATACATAAACCATCCCATACAGAAGTCACATAGATCGAAATATATTTTTAATAACTATATTTTGATATATTTAAATATCTTAAATTCAAATAGAAGAAAATATATTTTATACAATATATGTAAATATATTTTGAAATATATATATTAAAAATATATTTAAATATTTGATTTTGGCCGCTTTTTAATATTTTTCACATATATTCAATAAATATTTTTTATCGGAAATATTTACATATATTTATTTCCTTTACATGTAAATACATTTAGATATCAGACTATGCAAATATATTAATTTGTTAACATATTAGATTTCTGTACATGTAAATATATTAGATTTCTATAAATGCAAATATATTTTAAAGCATTAAAATATTCAACTAAATAAACTTAAACTTCAAAGAATATATTCCCGTTTACTCAAACTATATGTAACTAAATTAAATCTCCACACATGTAAATGTTTTCATTATCGAGATTATAATTTGCTCCTTCATAATAAATAGAATACAAACTCTCCAGACAATGTAACTTAAAAACAGCGACAATATAAACTGACTTTATATTAATAAGAGTACATTTATCAACACCAGTTCAGCATGAACTAACAAAATTATGAATGCTTATGATGTTTCTGGCACATAAATGAAAGATTATCCTTCTGTAAGCATCGAGGGTCAAAACATTATGCACAAATATGCAAGTCTTAGTAGGCATACAACACACTGTATTTAAATATTTAAGATCCATCATTAACTATGTACAATTTCTCAACTAATCACATGCTCCTCTATTCAACCAATCAAATTGGTGTTTGGTAAAGAGTTTTTGGCTCAAAGTCTGCAATTAAAGTCACAGCAGAGGTGTTCAGCTTGGATCAGGACTTGGCTTTCTGCAGACCAGTCAAGTTCTTCCACACTGACTCAATCAATCATTTCTTTTTGAACCTTGTCTTATACACAGAGACATTGTCATGTTAGAATAGTAAAGGGTCCTGTCCAAACTGTTGCTTTAAAATTAGAAGCACACAATTCCCAAGAAAATCATTATATGCTTAAACATTAAGATTTGTACTCATGGAAATTGCTAAAGTAGTCAAACCTGTTCATTAGAAGGGGGTGCCAATACTTTTGGCAATATAGTGTGTGTGTATATATATATATATATATATATATATATATATATATATGAAGAGTTCAGATGCAAAAGCCTCTAAGTGCCATCTAAAATTAGCATTTTTATCAAGCTGCTATGTTTAGGTTCAGTTATTTTACTCTAATGGCAATATATAGGTCATTTTCTATGCAATTAAAATGAAATAACTGAACATAAATATAGGAGCTTGAGAAAAATGCTAATTTTAGAAGAAAATTTCAGATGGCATTTAGAGGCTTTTGCATCTGAACTCTTTATATATATATATATATATATATATATATATATATATATATATATATATATATATATATATATATATATATATATATATGATAGAGTTTTCATTATATCTAAAATCCGGTAATATCTCCATGCACCTAACTCTGAAGCGAACACATAATATCTAGTAGACAGCAGTCCTTGTGCGTGAGGAGTCTGGTGTGGAGGTGGATCTGGAGCTGAATTCTGTCCAGGTTATCACAACATCTCTTGATTCTCTGTCTTCACAAACAGCCCTGAAACACAAGTCAAACATTAACAATGATTGTTATAAATGTAATGTGAAGCTTTTACATTCACAACGCTCATTTTGATCTTGGTGGTGAAGTGTGCAGAAAATTCTGCCGGACTGAAATATAGTCTTTGGTGAACCGTCTTCAAGAGTGCAAATAAGATTTTAAGTTTTAACACTAGAACTGCCACGGCGTACATTTGACCTGTGGCTGTTTTTCAAATGTACAGATTTTCAACAAAACATTCAAGTCTTCCAGTCATTGGCTTTTACTAAAATTATGTAATTTACAATCCAATGTTGTTAAAAATTATTTAGATAAAACCAGATAAAAAAACAGAGCTTTTAGACCTATAAGTGCCGCACGGATCAAATTTACCCGCTATATAATGCATGTATTTTTACGCTGTCATTTTCTTGACGCTTGTGTTTTAACATCGTATATTTCTAGGCAATGCCTTTCACTCACCGATTTAGCGGTTATCAGTTTCAAAAATAATGTCAAAATGACTAAAAGGCGGCGATTTATGGAAGGTCGGTATTAGAAACACTAAATGTCGTGAGTGATGGAGAGTCTGATGGTAAGTTATGTGTCCTGGGTCGGCTCAGCATCTGACGGTGATCCAGACATCATATTTAGATGTTTTAGCTTAACGTTACTCATAATTGGTCAAACTTTGGTTTTATTATTTCATTTTTGTCTTGCCATATCATTTATTGTCTGCTACTGTGTTGCTATTTATTCTAGTCTGGCTATTTGCTGAAGAAAAAAAATCTATTACATCTATGATGTAATGAATAAAACATTTTTTTTGATTACCCGAAGTTTATTGGCGGTGTTCTATTATTATCGATCTGGCAGATGACCATTACAGACTGTTTAACTTTGAAGTGAGGCACAGTCACGGTACCTGGTTCTGTCTTACCATTATTAATTTTAATTTCCAAGCACTTTTTTTATTATCATCTGTGTCTCGTTTTGAATTATGTTGTACCTCTCTGGTTGTAGTGTCCTCATGCAGTGTTAAACGAGATGGCCTTGTAAGACATACAGGACTCCAAAAATATTTTACATTTATTTGATATATTTTTTAACATCTGATAAACTTTTGAATGTTTGAGGTTTTACTTACTAGTCAGATGCTCATAGTGTCTTGGAGATGCTCTTCAACAAGAGCTCCGCTCCAACTCTGCTGCACGGCCATCAGCCGGAAGAATATAGGAACATAAACAATCTGGCACAGAGCCAACAATAGTATACAATGTCAGGTTTATTAGAAATAAACTACAGCAGAGGTGAAATGCAGAAATGAGAGAGAATAATGTACAGAACATACAAAACGTTTTTAGGTTTTAAAGATGCATGATGATATAAGTGAAATATATTGGGAAAAATGCATATGAAGTTATTTAATATGCTTTCTCAGATCAGCCGTGTTTCCAATATCTCTATCAACAGCATTAGAGGGATTTTTCTGACACTCCTAAAATCACAGTACAATTTTTATCAATATTTGTCTACAATGAAAGATAAAAATGTGTTTGAAATAACGTTAGCTTCAGCCCATTTTAGTTCATGTAACTTTAAGTTGATTAACAGTACAGTGCATACTTTTAGGTTAAATTAATTAGCTTATTTCAATTCATCCATTAACAAATTGCCAGCTACACATTTACAAAGCTATAAAAATCACTCATCTACACATAATCTGTGATTAAAATCCCAAACTTTCATAAATAAGAGCTCAAATCTATAGCTAGCTTACCTCTTATAGTTAGCCTCTGGTTAGCTCACGGTTGTGATGCTAACGGACTTTTTCCGATGACACTGAACCATTTCTGTAAAGTAAATATTCAACAGAAACGTGTCAATTACATGTAAGAAAGTGTCAGGAACAGTTTCATGAATGACAGCCAGATTAACCAATCATGATCAAAGCAAATAAGTTAAATAACCAATAGGAATTGTTTCAGCGTGGTAAGGCAGCGCAATGTGTTTCGTTTTATTGTTGTTGTTGATAATATTTATACCAGAAGGTTTCATGATAAAAATGTAAAATGATAATAAAATAATAATAACAATCTTAATAATAACTTAAAAGGCAGAAATTATTTATTCTGTTCATACATTAAGTGATTCACATACAGATCTAAAAAAAAAATAAATAAATAAAAGTTGATTTATAAGTGTTCTTATTACCCTTTTTCAACCATTTAGCATTAAACATTATTTCAACGTAGTTTCAACATTGAAACAACAACTGTCATTATTTCAACCATATTTCAACGTTGAAGGTCGGTCATGTGCCGGGCCGGCTGGGATAGGGGAAACACTGTTTTAAGCCTATTTATTTAGGCTGGATAAATGGAACATCAGATGGCTTTGACCTATAATGTCTGTGCACAATATCGGAGTGAGAGGACAAGCAGTTAATTTGTATAAATTAGGCCTATTTGAAAGCTCACATCCAGTTTTCTGTGACTACATGACTGTTCTCATGTTACAGTAAAGCGCTCGCCACATTTGGGTGGAAATGATTAAAACTATGCGGAATACCTGCAATCCCGCGCGGATATTCAGACTCTGTAACTGACAGGAGCGATGCGTGTCAAACTCGCTGCCTGAGAGGATGTGTATCGGAGTATATGCGGTAGATACTGTGGAGAATGAGTAATGGAACCGTGTCAGATAGTTAAATATCGATATCAAAATATAGATATTTATGATAACGCTACCATGTAGTTTGTTTCTCCAAACTTTGAGTCCATAAATCATGCTGTGCTCCCTCACTGTCCGATCAGCTGCTCTTCACCTGCTGCAACGGCGGCTTTTCCCGGTGTTACGAGATTTTCGGTTTCCGAGATTCTCTGTTTCAGTGGGCGGAGCATACATGAATATTAACGAGTTTCCCGGACATGCGCGTGGAGCTGACAATTTCAGTTTAAGCTCCTTGTATCTGAGCAGGTTTAATGGAATATTTTTAAAAAAGGTAAATATATTTACAGCGTTGCATAAACCAATGCCTAAACTACATTTGTTCATCATTTCGTAACAGTTTTGATTAATTTGCAGTGTTTTGTTCACACCCCTGATAGCACACGTACATCTCTGAGACGTCTATTTGATGTCTGCATTTACATCTGCAAGACGTATTTTTTAGGATGTTTGCTCATCTGCAATACGTCTATAGGACGTCTCCTTTTAGATGTCAAATAGACGTCTATTAGATGTCTTTAAGATGTTTATGATTTAGAATGTATGTAAAACTGACATCTTACAGACGTCTGTCAGACGTTTGTAGACAGCAGATGCTTTCCAGATCAACAGATCTTTAACAGACATCTTGCAGACGTACGTGTGCTATCTGGGACAAACCTTGCACGTTTGGTGCAGTCGTCCCTGATCGAATGATTGCACATTCTTTGTGTAATGTTAGGATAAAGCACAGCAAAATGTTGTATACATTGATTTCAGTTCGTTGTGCTGTTCATTTGTTGCTCGCAAAGCTTTACAACTGTGTCTTATTAATTGTTATAATTTGTTGAATACATTATGCCTGCTACAAATGAAATAAACCTATATGAATGTATCTGTGGACATATTTTTGTATAGGGTGTGATGATCCATGTCTTAACTTACTCTGTTCAACGTTCTCCGTTCTTATAAACTCTTTTTTTTTTCATGTTTCCCATATATAATATTTAAACATTTGTACAAACAAATATACATTTAAGATGATGATGTAAAGGTGTGAGGTTTCCCTTGCACAGTGAAACCAAGAGTCCCAGAACACCTGGATGATTGTCTACACTGATCTCCAATAGTAGTGCAAATATAGACATGTGAACCAACAACCATTTCAATTATTTATTGTTATACTCTTCTGTTACCTGTTATGTTTTAAAACAGTCATCCTCTGGCAATGAATGAGATAACATTCACCACCATATCAGTGGCCGAAGAAGAATTTTACAACCTACACTGATGTTATTCTCTGTCATCTGTTCTTTGACCATGTGTTGCACTGTACTTATGATACACAGTGATGATCATTTATACAAATGCATGATCTATTTCAATGCATACCATTATAAGCCATAAAGTTTCATAAACATATATTATTAATTAGGCTTTAAATAGAGGCACTTTTCTATAAAAAAATAAAGTGGAATAAAGATTGGATCGTGGCCTTGACTATCTTTTGATATCTAGATGGTATAATGTGTGTGTTTGTTTTTAAAAATATGAATTCAATGATGATTCACACTCAAAATTTAGTCATGGAGGATGTGATTAATATAAGTGTTCCTCAATTTTGAGTATGAATCACTATTGAATTCTAAACTAAAAAGATTTATGCACCAAAACAAGACTACATAGGAGAAAAGAGTGTGATGTAAATATCCTTGTTGGATCTATGTATAAAAATATGACACATAATAAAGTTATTCTAAGATCATATGTAAGAGAGGTAAAACAACAACAACATATTTCTAAACTTAATTCTGGCATTTGACTAATGACATTACCATCCAAAGGTTTTGGAATTACTATGTTGTTGTTTTTTTAGTATTATTATTTATTTATTTATTTTATTTTTTAAGAAATGTATGTTTTTGTTTGACAGGGATGCATTAAATTAATTTAAAACGACAGTAAGTACATTTATAATGTTACAAAATATTTCTATTTCAAATAAATACTGTAGAACTTTCAGTTCATCAAGGAATCCTGTGTAATGGTTTCCACACTTCATTAAGCACAACAATTTTCAACCCTGATAATAATCAGAAATGTTTATTGAGCAGCAAATCAGCATATTAGAATTAATTCTGAAAGATCAAATGACACTGAAGAGGAAAAATCGAAATCTGACATCACAGAGCTTAAAGCCTTAGAACAGCTAATCAGAATCAGAGCATTATTGCCAAGTGTGTTTACATACACAAGGAATTTGTCTTGGTGAAAGGAGCTACCAGTGCAAAGAAAAAAATTATAATACAGACATACATATAATAGACATACATTAAATTATATATATTAGTTGTTGTTAATTAAATTAGTTGCATATTCTATTCCATAAAATGTCGTGAAGTAGGCCTAATTGTTTTTTTAATTTACGGTGTACCAAATATAGGTTACTTTATGCACTTTTGTCCATACAATTTTGTTTAATCCAAAATTTTGCTCATGTATTAAAGGAACACTTTCATCCGTGTGTGTGGTCTTGGATTCCTGTTCATTTTGTAAATATAAGTCAAACAGTTTGAAGAATCACACCAGGGTAGATTAAAAATGATTAGTCCACAGATACAAGTTTATTTCAGCTGTTGCACTCAAAAGATAATAATAACAGACAGTTTTAAAGCAATTCAAGCTAAGCTAAAGCACAACAAACTGAAATCAATACAACTAGCTGAGGTTTGCTGTGCTTTATCCTAACATTACACAACGAATGCCTATCATTCAGTCAGCGACGACTGCGCAAAACGTGCAATTAATAAAAACATTATAAACTGTTACAAAATGATGAACAAATAGGCATACGTTTGCACAATGCTGAAAATATTTTAAAATATTCCATTAAACCTGCTGAGATACAAGGAGCATAAACTGAAATTGTCAGCTCCACGCGCATGTCCGGGAAACTCGTTAATATTCATGTGTGCTCCGCCCACTGAAACAGAGAATCTTGGAAACCGAAAATCTCGTAACACCGGGACTCAGTTCAGATATCAGGGCTTTTATTGGTCCGTTTACGATCAGATATCTTTATTGGCTACTGAAGTTTCGTGAAAGAAGTAGATTATTTTGCTTAATTTGTACTTAAGTACAGCTTTAAAAATATACTCAAAAAAGTACAAGTACCCGAAAAAACTACTCATTACAGTAACGTGAGTAGTTGTAATTCGTTACCTCCACCACTGTTCTTGACAGAGACATGTTGCAAGTAAGTATGACATTAAAACAATACTTGCCCATTTTGATGGATTGTGAAAAAATATGTAGTAGGTTGACCATGAGGTCGCTGATTAGAATTAGCAAAAAATAAAGTTATTTCACATATAATTATAAAAGTTACTGAACACGGAAATGTGTGAATGTTGTGAATGTGTGAATATAAAACCAATTTTACTCAAGTTTTGGGTTTGGTAAGTGATTAATGATAACATTTTCATTTGGGGTGGAGTCAGGGGCGGCGTTTCCAACTTGGGTAAAGTTGGTTTTATATTCGCACATTCACAACATTCACACATTTCTGCGTTCAGTAACTTTTTGACACTTACCTGTGATGATCATAAATGACTTAAAAAATTGAACAGGGCATTAAGCTTTTTACAAAGTACACTACTGTTGCAGGTGGGTGTTGAATATACTAAAAGCTTAGATGTCTGATACATAAAGTCTAAAAGTGTATTTTGTCTTTATTCTATCTTTCACATAGCAAATTTATGGTATTCATTTTTCTTTGTACATTTATGAAATGCACAGGGATGTCTCCCTCTAAAGGAGGATTTTTGTCTCAAATTAATTTGATAAAAACTCAAAATAATTAATTGTTTTTATCAAGTGAATATACATTTTGCTTTTTGTAAAATTATATTTTCTTACAAACCTACCGCGTAGCAGTAAAATCTTTAAAAGAAATGCAGTTTGTTTTAAATTATGGTTTATGTAGACTAAAAACGCACAGACATGTACTCGTAATGAAATTACGGGCCAGTGACGTTGTGCGTTGCCAGTAACTCATGAAATTACCAAGTTATTACGAATAGAGAACCTCTCTGGGACGTTCTTGGATATCTTGTTACGTTAGGAGGACGTACTGACGACGTTGTGAGTTGGTAATGGGATGGTAATTGAACTACGTGCATACGACATCGTGGTTACGTTGCCTAAGTCATGAAATTACCAAAAATGATCAATATGGCTACGTAACTGTTACATCGTGTGTTTGCGGGGTACATATGAGATTAAGCCATGTCTTGGCCCCACAAAAGAGACTGAAATCACAAACATCCAACCTTTAAGTTACTTTGGTGCTGAGTCAATTACTTTAAAGACCTTGAGAGTACAGGCACAGATTTTCCAGACGGACTAAATGTAAAGGGACGTTTGTGGGTAATAGCTGGTGACAATTTAGGCTCACATAATATTAGTGGGTTTCTGGAGAATTTCAGTGGAAGCACATATTTTTGCAGATATTATGAAATTGACAAATGTGCATTTCAGGAAGATCCACTTTCCTGAGCCACAGTCTGAGCATTTGTGCTTTCTCTTAGGATTTGCAGGTTTCTTATTTGACCGAGGAAGTAAAAACTGTGGAAAATAAACTATGTTTTGGATATGAAAAATGATATTGCTATTTACCTGTTTCAAAGTTATGTTATTTGCTTGTTTTAGGTTAATGCTTTGAGATAAAGATGCTTGCAATTGCAAAACTTGCTTTGCTAGATTGAGTAAGCAACAGTTGTGAAAGACAGACTTATGAGCTAATGTTACGAAATCAACCACAAAGATTGACAAGAGGGTCCACAGGGGTGAAGAGAGCATGTTTCAACACCAACAACAGGTGAAGCAGACGAAGGCCATGAAGAAGAAACGGAAGAATGCGAGACACAGACAGCAACATAAGTGACAAAGAAAAGACCACCGCCTTATTAAGTATGAGTTACAGAGATACACCTACAACAGAAAGAGTGATTCATACAAGACATTCAGGAATTGATGACTAATGTGACGACTGATGTGTAACTGGAGTTACCCAAAAAGTGGTTTAAAAGGTCTGAGGAGTAAAGCACTCTTCAGATGCTGCCTACGTTAAGCGTGAAGGACACCTGAAACCTAACAAGGGGCGCTTAGCATCTCCAATATTGATTATAGATCTTGTAACTTAGCTGATTTTTTGTTTGATTTTTGCATTAACTGCTTTGTATTGTAACCAATAAAATAAGAGATTTAATTGTTATTACTGCCTCTCGTGAGACTTCACTTTTAACTACAAACTGAGCCTCAAACAAGAACAACCACAAGAGAGTCTTCTACGTCATTCCTGAAGGACTGTAACCTGCGGACGGTGAGAGATTTATGGTTTAAGCTAGATTTGACTCCTTACCCTACCTGAATAATCACAGGGTTAAAGGTGTAAGATAAAAGGACACGCCGAGTAACAACTAGAAAGCATTTTTAGTGAACTCTGGTAGTTGTGCCAGAACATTTTTTAAATTTAGAGTTTTCCAATTAAACTACCCTTTTTCATGACGTTTTTTCAGCCTTAATTACAGTTTAACAGTCATTACCAATCATTGATGTTACTGTGCTCTACTCACCGCTCTCGTCTTATTTCAGCGTATGTTACAACTGTTGCTCAATAAACAGCATTCACTGCAGCTTCCCCAGTCGTCTTGATCCTCACATCACAGTAAGATCTCACTTGGCTCCTAAATGGACTAAAAGTTTACTCACTTTTGTTTGTATCTGAACGATGTTCTCCATCAGATCAAGAGCGTTTGGATGTGTTTTTACGGTGTGGAGCTGAACGTTCTCCTTTGACTTCTCTGTGAAAAAAGAAACACAAACCAACTGGACAAGTTCTGTCATAAATGTAAGTTGTTCAGTTTTTATTACTTGTTTATTGAACTATTTTTAGTTGTGATACTGAATATTCAGAACAACATTCTTACAATATTGTTTAAATAAAAGATTTTATTTACAGAGAGATTTCAGTGTTTATTTTTAAAAAGTTAAGTTTTATACTTCTTTAATATATGTGGATTTTAATGAATAATGTATTTTAAGCAGTTTACAGGGATAGTTCAACTAAAAATGCTGATTCTGTCATCATTCATTAAGACTTCCTTCACATTCAGATCACAACTGAAGATATATTTAATGAAATCTGAGAGATTTCTGTCCCTCCGCTGACAGTCAACACAGAGTTCATAAAGAAACCCAGATGAATTGAGCGGTTCAGTCTGCATCTTCTGAAGAGACTCGATCGATTTATACGCTGAACAGATTTAATTCAGGCTTTTATTCACAGATAAACATGAATCAGCACACAGTAGACACAGCAAACAGAAGCTCAAGCACACCTGCTTGTCATTGGAGAATCAATGAGGATCATTCTTGTGTTTCGCAGCACGTTTGAGATCCAGAAGAACCAATGAGGTTCCCTTTCAGTCAGTCACGTTCGATGTTACATCATCCCTCCTTCAGGGAACGAGGGTTACATACATAACCGAGACATTCTCTTTATGTTTTTGCTGATCAGTGAAAATGTGTGAATAAAAGCCTAAATTAAATCTGTTCATCATATAAAGTGATCAAGTCTCTTCAGAAAATTTGGACTAAACCTCTAAATTCATATGAATTAGTTTAATGAAGTTTAACCGAACCGGCACATGACCAACCTTCAACGTTGAAATAATGACAGTTGTTATTTCAACATTGAAACAATGTTGAAAAAATGTTTAATGCTAAATAGTTGAAAAAGGTTACCAAAAACACTTGTAAATCAATGTTGATTTGTTTTTTGTTTTTTTACAAGAACTGTATGTTGAATCAACTTAATGTCTTTAACAGCATACAAAAGAAATTTCTGCCTTTTAAATTATTATTACTAAATGATTTAATATCATTATTATTAATTTATTAGCATTTTTACAATATTTTGATCGTTAAACCTATAAAACTTAAAAAAAAAAACATTTCACTGCGTTTACCTTATTGCTTTGATCATGATTGGTTAATCTGGCTGTCATCCAGGAAACTGGCCAATGAAACTGTTCGTGCCTTTCTAAGTTTGAAAATATGACCGTTTATCGTCTTTCTGAGGGAGGCGGCTGACTGACTGTGTGTGTGTGTGTGTGTGTGTGTGTGTGTGTGTGTGTGTGTGTGTGTGTGTGTGTGTGTGTGTGTGTGTGTGTGAGAGAGCTGCTGCTCGTTGAGATTGCTCGGTCAGTCCCGAATTATTTTATATTTACCTGTTAAATTTTTATTTTGAGCGAATTTGAGTCGTGACATGTCAACGGAGAACAAAAACTATAATGTGAACACAGGAAGGGTCAGGTGTGATCTGCGAGGTCCAGCAAACACACGGGCAAAATCAGGTAAGAAAATCGCTATATACCTTTCAAAAAATAGTAAAGTATAAAGTTGCCAGAGTTTACAAATGGGTAAATGACATGTAACGTTAACCTGCAGAAGATAAATACCTGTCTGTGTGTGTGTATTTTGTATTGCTTTATCACAGATGCTAATGTTAATGTGTCACATTTTTCTGATGTGAATGCCATGCATTGTGTTATATTTTTAATCGTATAATAGTCTCAAAGATAACATACTCTGTTCATGTTTTCTAAATATCATATAATCGCATATTTAAACGAATTAAGACTGTTTAAAGCAGTGATTCTCAAAGTGTGGTATGAGTATCGCTAGTGCTACTCAGGCTTCCTCTAGTGGTACGCAGAGGAATCACTAAATTAAATACAAATTAAATGTTAATACATTTTAAGTTCATCTTTATTTGAGTAAAGTTTTTTTTTTTTTTTTTACATTTAAGTATAGTACAGGTTTTATTTAACTTTTGGTTAAATAACCCATTTTAATTGAATCATTATTTAAGTTTTGTATTTACCTGTATGTAAGCACCGTGCCGTGTTAATGTTCAAACCGTATTTACAATGTTAAAGTGGCTGACAACAATACATATTCTTAATAGGAATAAAACTGCCTCGTTTTGAACTGTGCAGAGCTGTAGCTGAATAATTAGGCCTATTACGCTGCTGGTGGTACTTGGAGAGCCAAATATTTTCTGAGGTGGTACTTGGTGTAAAAAGTTTGAGAACCACTGTTTTAAAGGAATGGTATAAAATGAAAAACTGTTTTTTAAGAACTTTTTCTGTAAACCATTTCTTCTTTCCCCTTGTAGAGTCATCAAGGATCCAGCTGTTTATTGGCACTTTGGTTAGGAATTGTTCATCTGCTACATTGCACTGTCACTTCTGGTAGAGATTCATTGACCTTTTGTGAAAGGTTTTGGTTATATTAAATAGGTGTTTAATGAATAGTGCTGTGCACCAACCCCACTGTTATTGAACTTAAAGTGAAAATACTGTATGTGATTTATTTTGCATTCACTTTTCAGTTAAAGATATTTCACAATATCAAAGTTGATATTTTATGAGTATTTATTGTTGGTGTTTTTATTATTTATACATACAGGACAGTACAGAAAGTGCACAAGTGTGAGAGAGAGGAGGGGACGGCATCAGAAAGGACCTAGAGCTGGGACTCTTACAAGGATCACCCAAAGCACAACCACACTATATGCACAAGGCAGTTGGTTCTAACATTTGATCAGAATTTGAAGAAACATTTCTACTTAAAATATTAAATGCATTTCATTCAAGGCAGCGTTTTTCCTGCGTAAAGAATTTCCTCTGGCTGTCGACAAAACTCAGACAGTCCTATCCTTGACCACCAACATGGTTTCTGTTGCAGGTTCCATTCTCGAACTGTTCTACACATTCTCACTGCACAAATGTACAAATCTCTTGTAATGAGACACATTAGTACAACATGTTTTCACAGAAACTATAGATTTCCACCAAAATAAAATATCAACTGGTTTCAGTCAAAAGAAGTACAAGGGTTTCTCTTGCAAGTGCAGCGCAAAACATGCATGTTACGGTACAAACACTTTGAGTCTTTAAATGTTGTATTTGGATTTTACAGGTTTTTAACAATACATCCAAGCACAAACACTGCAAGCTAAAGTTTAAGATTATTTTCATCAGTTTTATACAGTATGTTTCCAAAATAAAACTGCTGTTTTACAATTTTCAGCGTGTGGTAGTTTATTGAAGTTGATTGTAAAGCCATTGCTGCCAGTCATTTGATTTTTAAACTTTATGTACCAATGCTGTAGGTAAGACAGTGAAACAATGTCGTGATTTCAACGGTGAAACGACGTCATGATTTCACGGTGAAACAACGTCACAATATCAACGTTGATCCAATTTGCAAAATCGAAACATAATCCAACATTGATTCAACCATGGTACCCGACGTTGATTTACTGGTGAATCAATGTTGAAATGCCGGCTGGGAAGCATTAAACTTGTCATTGCAGACTGTGAGTGGAAAGACAGAAATCTCTCAGAATTCTTTAAAAATATCTTTATTTGTTTTCAGAAGATGAACAATTTTTTTCAGGTTTGAAACAACATCAGGTGAGTAAATGATGACACAGTGTTCATTTCTGGGTGAACTGTCCCTGTAACATCACACACGCCCCGTTTGAATGGCAACATTTATACAGAAGAAACATGTCAGACCATCTGTTTTTACAAATAATAAAATTTTATAATGAGAAATAAAAGCATTACATATTAAGACTAATGACTGGTTTGTTTTTCAGTGCTTCCTCTCAGGAATTTGTGAAACAATGGCACAACAAAACATCAGCATCAATGACTCAACTGGATCAGATGATGATTTATTTAATCGGGAGTTGAGGGAATATGAAAGGAAACATTATTATGCAGAACTTGTATTTATACGTGTCCTTTCAGCCGTTGAGATTCCAGTCATGATCTTAACTCTGATTGCCTTGTGTTTCATCATCAAATCCCGGCCTGCTGCTTCAGTTTTTGTTAGTAATTTGATACTTTCAGATCTCATACAGGTCATTTGTTTGTTAAAAGCAGCAACAACAACCTCATTGGAATTTGATCTGAGTGGTGCATATGACTATTCTTTGATGGTGGGTCTGTATTTTATGGCATGTGTTGCTTTTGAACGATATCTTCTGGTTTCTCATCCTATCTGGTACAGATCTCACCAGTCACTCAAACTCTCCTGTTTTATTTCTGTGATCGTCTGGTTTGTGCCTCTGATCATTGCAGAAATAGACCCCCCTGATATTTCTTATAATATTCAATCCATGAGTATAGTATGTTTAATTCCCTACCCCATCATCATTCTCTGTTTTGCTGGCACTTGGCGAGGTCTTTCTCGTGCAATATCACTGACTGCTCTCAAGCGCAAATTAATTTTGGGCAGTTTGTTCCTGGTGCTGTTGACTTACACATTTCTCATCCTCCCTTCTATGATAATAGATTTTATTATATATTATTTTGATGATCACAGTTTTTTTCTTAATAATTTATTCATTTTAAAATGTATGTACATTGTACAATTGCTCCTGTATGTGAATCCACTTGCTGACTGTTTTCTGTACCTGTTCATAAGGCCTGATGTTGGTAATATGATGAAGTCTGTTTGTTGTAGACATCAGAATTGGAATCACAACCAGGACAAACACTCTGTAGTGAATCCACAGAGCAGCTGCTGTACTGTAGTGTGCTGTATTTCAGCTCAAAAGCCTGCATCTCATTCACTGAATGCAGCTCAGTTTAACCTGCTGCTAAATGTACCCTCTTGTAAATGCTAGTAAAAGTCAATATCAATATTTATGTCAATGATCACATTTATTTTTTGCCTAAACTATCCCTAAAAAGGCTGATTTTAAGTGCATGATTAAAAAAAAAGTTGCATAGAGTTGCATTAAGTGAACTTTATAAAAGTATCAAATATTAAGCAGCACTTGAAAATTACATTGAAATCTAAAGAGTTTAATGAGTTGGTAACTCATATTGTGAGTATTTGTAGAAGTGTGTCATTTAGATGAGTGTGTTGTTGTTTCTTCACTGGTAGAGTCAGAGACTTGCAGTCTTTCTTTTTTTTGTATATTAAAGACCTTACTGTTCTCCAGTATCTGTTTCTGTCTCTACTTACTTGACAAATAACTGTTGATGGTGAACTGTACGTGAAGTAAAATTTTTAAGTTGAAGTACACTTATAAAGAACATAATAATACAACAGTGTTCAAACAATAAACAATAAATGGTAAATATATAAGTGCAGAGAGCAATCTTATGCATTTTGACGCATTCTTCCGCACTGTCGTTACTGAGCAACGGGGTAAACAGCTGCTGGCTTGATGACGCAAACAAACCACGGTTCGGACCCAAATAAAATAATATGAATGCCGTCCAGCTAAAAAAAATTACAGTAATGTCACGGGTGACGAATCTCGTACAGGCAGGAACTTGAGATGGAGCCCGATTTTCCACAGGGGGCACTTCCGGTGGGGGACCAAGGAGGCTGCCGGTTCCGGGTGTATGGGCAAATGACGGGATTGACGACTGGAATTGCGATCAGGTGCGGGAGCGAGAGGAATAGGCCGGAGGTCGCATTTGTAGGCTGCATACGTCACAAAGAAGATCTTATTTTAGTATATTAATGGTTATAAATTTAACTATTATTCTTAGTTAAGTTTAAATTGTTGTAATATGCTTTTGACTCGCAAATGTAATGCTCAGTTAACTGAAATAAACCCGGCTTGATGACGTATGCAGCCTACAAATGCGACCTCCTGAGGATGCAGCCTTCCGTTTGAGAAACGGCCATAGAGTGGTGATTGGGGCGTGTGACGTAGTAGGGAGTATAAGAGGACATTGTGATTGAGTTCAGGAAGCGTCGGAGGCAGTCGAGTATTCGTGTGGGAGAAGAAGAGAGATTTGGACCCGGGCAAGGGGAAGGACGGGCTGAAGGAGAAAGCGAGAAACTGAAGTGAGGTCAGCAACTGGAGCGAGAGAGATTGTGTTGAACTCTAGTCGGATTATGGAACAATTGACGTCCTTGTGAATCATATGGAATCGTATGATGATTGGAACTTTTTGTGGAGGATTTATAACTGCATTGAGTGATTTGCGCTTCACAGCCACTTCCCATCTAGCTTCACATCAGCGAGTGGTGGACGAGACCCCATGCCTGCGCCTTCTCTGTGAGTTGTGAATATATATATATTCACGTGTGATTACTTGTGTGGGTTGAAGTGAAACACGAGTGTGGGATCGAATTGCGGAAGGCATTGGTGGTTCTAGCGAAAGCACTCATTTTCCTCTTTGTTTACATTCAGTAAACGAAGACGCTAAAAGCTGTGAAAGCCTGCTGATGTGGTTGAAAATACTCCTCTTTCTCGCTGTTTGAATCCAGTTGCAGAAGACGTTAACAGCTGTGAAAGCCCGCTGATGTGGTGGAAAATACTCACCTTTCTCTCTGTTTGCATTCCGTTGCAGAAGACGCTAACAGCTGTGAAAGCCCGTTGATGTGGTGGAAAATACTCCTCTTTCTCTGTTTGAATCCAGTTGCAGAAGACGCTAACAGCTGTGAAAGCCCGCTGATGTGGTGGAAAATACTCACCTTTCTCTCTGTTTGAATCCAGTTGAAGAAGACGTTAAAAGCAGTGAAGAGCCTGTTAAAGTTGTGAAGTATACGCACCCTCCTCTCCGTCTGAGTTCAGTAAAGAGCCTGTTAAAGCTGTGAAGTACATGTACCCTTCTCTCTGTCAGAGTCCAGTGAAGAGCCTGCTAAAGCTGTGAAGTATACGCACCCTCCTCTCCGTCTGAGTTCAGTAAAGAGCCTGTTAAAGCTGTGAAGTACATGTACCCTTCTCTCTGTCAGAGTCCAGTGAAGAGCCTGCTAAAGCTGTGAAGTATACGCACCCTCCTCTCCGTCTGAGTTCAGTAAAGAGCCTGTTAAAGCTGTGAAGTACACGTACCCTTCTCTCCGTCAGGGTCCAGTGAAGAGCCGGCTAAAGCTGTGAAGTATGCGTACTGTTGAAGAGAACGTTGAAGCCACTACAGTAATCGTTTTAAAGAAATGTTTTAAAGTGAATAAAGAGATTTTTATACTTACCTTTTGTTGTTCCGCCTGCTGTGTCCTGTGGTGCAGCTCCTCACGGTGGTGTGCAAGTTAGGGGTGACGGCCAGTTATTTAAGTGTCCACCCCGACCTGTGACAAAAATTGGCGTAGTCGGCAGGGTCTTTACCACCGTGCGCTGGAGCGGCCGTAGGTTCACAAATGGCGGACGATGAGGTACCAGTGGTTCGACCTCAAGTCATGCCGGTTTTTATGGGGGCCCCTTGGGCGCAAAGATATGGAGGTCTTGGATCGGAACTAAGTCTCCATGACCGGAAGACGCAGACGGAATACCTTGCGGGCTTACAAGAATTGAGTGAGCAGCAGAAAGTACAGTTTGTGCTGGGGTCACTGGAGGGTGAAGCCAAAAGAGAAGTTCAAGCTGCACCAGGAGCCACATATGGGCTAACGTTAAAGCCATCTTTGACTTTCTGACTGAGCTGTACGACGATGCCACCCCGGTAGCTGCCCTCAGGGCCCAGTTCTTTAATACTCGGCAGGGGCCCAGGCAAACCTTGCGGGCATTTTCACTGAAGTTGCGGGAACAGTTTACTCGATTGAAGGGATGCCGTGATCATGGTTTGGGAGATGAAGATAATTTATTACGAGATCAATTCGTCTTGGGGCTCCGTGATGGGCCTGTTCGCCAGAGTTTACTGTTACAGCTTCGCCGGGACCCCATGCTGTCATTTGAAGACCTTCGACAAGAGGCTTTGGCCTTGGAAGTTGACCAGATGGAGACAGCTGATTTACTGGTCTTTATGGCTGCTAGTAGTGTGTGTGTGCCCACTCCTTCAGAGGTGATTGACTGGAAGCAGAAACTACGTACAGATTTTCTGAAGGATGTCAAGGGACAAATGGCGAAAAGAGTCTAGAACTCTCTTGGAGGAGTTGCGCTGGGGTCGGCCCAGTGGGGCACCTGTGTCACGTGAACGAGCTTACTCGGATGGGAGTCGGGAGCCTGGACGTCGTCCTGGCCGACCGGCCAGCTCCAGGTTCCAGTGGGATGACCAAGGTCGGCCGATTTGTAACAGTTGTGGGGAGCCGGGACACATTAGCCGTCAGTGTGGCCCCCTCCGTGGTTCCCAGGGGGATTTTTGGTTTCATCGGCCACTGTGGGTCAAGTGGTCGGGATCCCCTCGAGTGACCCCCTTTCTTTGCCTGCCCTTAGGGACAACTGGGTTGGGCGCTGCCCCACCGTGGAGATTCGAGTTAATGGGGTGAAGATTGAAAACCTGGTTGACACCGGCTCCCAAGTCACCCTGTTCTCTTAGAGTCTGTCTAGAGAACTTTTTGAAGATCATCGGCTCCAAGGAGCGGAGGCCTCACGGCTTACTTTATGAGGGACAAATGGACTGGATACTCCTTACACTGGGTATGTGGTCGTCGATTTTCATATACAAAATGTCCCCGTACAGCAAAAGGGGGTTGTCATTGTTCGAGACCACTGCCTGGGTGCCCACCGGGTGTTGCTCGGTATGAGTGTCATCTCAGACTGTTGGGAGGAGCTGTTTAAGAACAGGCCGGTTCAGGCGCCGCCGACTACCGAAAAACGAGAGTGGGAACGTATCCTGGCCGACTGTCATAGGATTCATGCGGCTGGTAGTAGGGAAGACCGCGAGGACATCGGCCGGGTGGTCTGTCGGCATGCTCTGTTGGTTCCAGCACGGAGTGAGGCTGTCATCTAGGCCAGGTTGCCTGCTGGGTCTTATGGGCCAGAAAACTGGGTCCTTGTAGAACCCCATCGGGACTGTCAGTCCCTAGAGGTGGCCCGAGGGCTGGCCATGGTCCATCAGGGCCGGGTTTCCGTAAGGGTGCGGAATACGAACCCATATCCTGTCAATCTCCGTCGTCACCACCGTTTGGCCCGAGTTACCTCGGTGAGCCCCCAACAAGTGTGGGAGAGCAAGGATGTTTGCTTCAGTCAAGTGAGCCCTGCGGTGGTAGAGGTGGCCATTAGGCAGGTAGAACAAAGGCCAGAGTTCTCGGCGGACGGAGTGCCGGAACATCTTAGGGGAGATTCCCTTGGAGGGAGAGGGCTTGGAGGAGGATCAACAACGTCAGCTCCGGCATTTCTTGACTAAATGGCAGTATGTGTTCTCTACTCACGAAGAGGATTATGGGTGCACTGGCGTTGTCAAGCATCATATACCCATGGGTGACGCGGCACCCAGCCGGGAATGGTATCGCCCCGTACCACCGACCCTCTACACAGAGATCCGCACACTGCTGAAGGGAATGTTGGAGGGAGGCATCATCCAGGAGAGCAGCAGTCCTTGGGCGGATCCAATTGTTCTGGTACGGAAGAAGACGGGCGCCTGGAGGTCTGTGTCGACTACCGGAGATTGAATAATGTGACGAAGAAGGATGCGTTTCCACTGCCGCGGATCGAGGACTCTCTGACTAGTCTGACTCGGGCTGCGTGGTACTCCACATTGGACTTGGCCAGTGGGTACTGGCAGGTCCAGATAGAGGAGAAGGATCGGGAGAAAACTGCTTTTACCACCCCCTTTGGGCTCTTTGAGTGGGACAGGATGCCGTTTGGCTTGTGTAATTCCCCTGCGACCTTTCAGCGGCTGATGCAGCGGTGCCTGAGAGGGCAGTTGGTCGATACTACCTTGGTCTACCTGGACGATGTCATTGTGTTTTCTCCAGACTTCGCCTACCATTTACTTCACCTGGAACAAGTATTCCAGACCATGGAAAAATACAGGTTGAAGCTACGTCCGGACAAGTGCAGCTGTTCAGGAAGGAGGTGAAGTTTTTGGGGCATCGTGACAACGCCGCAGGGTTTCCCCCGACTCAGAGAAGGTGTCTGCAGTTCAGGATTGGGAGCCACTCAAGACCGTTCGGCAAGTGAGATCTTTCCTGGGTTTCGTGGTGTATTACAGGCCTTTTATTATAGGCTTTTCGGAAATTGCCAAGCCCTTAAACCACCTTCTAGCGGGCACTGGACGTTCCCGGGGCCGGGGGTCCCCCTCTGTGGTTTGGGATCCGGTGTGTGAAACAGCTTTCCGGAGTCTTAAGCAGGAATTATTGCGGGCCCCAATCCTGGCGTATGCTGACTTTTCTCAACCTTTCATCTTATACACCGACGCCAGTAACACAGGATTGGGAGCCGTGCTGGCGCAGCAACAACAGGGAGTTGAGAGGGTGCACCCAGCGGAGAGGAACGCTTCCAGCTATAGCTCCTTCAAGATAGAACTTCTGGCGATGAAGTGGGCTGTGAGTGAGAAGTTTAAAGATTATTTGTGGGGAGCTAAAGTGACGGTAGTAACCGACAATAACCCTTTGGTTCACTTACAGACGGCCAAGTTGGGGGCAGTGGAACAGCGTTGGGTAGCCCAGTTGGCCAATTATGATTACCAGCTAAAATATCGGCCTGCCAAAGAACACACTAATGCGGATGTGCTGTCCAGACTCCCGGTGACCGGTGAGAGCGGTTTGGTGTTGGCTCCTTCCCTGAGCTTGAGGAACGATTGATGGTGGGGGAAGTAGAGGCCCCAGGACTCCGCCTAGACGGAGTGCCCACTAGCTGGGGGTGGGACCCCAGACGGTGGAGGGAGCTACAAGGGAAGGATGAAGGTCTGGCGAGGGTACGGTCTTACCTGGATCTGGGTTTTTTTTTCCTGGGGCTGCAGAAAGACGGGCCCAGACTTCGGCAGGGAGGCGACTTTTGGGGCAGTGGAAGAGGCTTCGGTTGAGAGACGGGGTGATTTGTCGTTCCATACAGGACCCCGCAAGCCAGGAGATGGTGTACCAGGTGGTGGTACCAGAGGAGCAGACTTCGACTCTGTGGAAGGGCTTACCACACATATACGGGACATCAAGGACAGGACAGGACGTTGTCCTTGCTGCGAAGGTATTTCCATTGGTCCGGGATGGAAGCGACGGTTAGAGCCTTCGTTCAGAGCTGCCCTCGGTGCATGCTTTTTAAAGCGAGGAAAGAGGCAAGAGCCCCCTTGGTCCCCATACGGCCCAGGGCGCCCCTGCACATCGTGGAAATGGATTTCCTGATGCTGGCACGTCCGATGGATCGGTTCCAGAACATCTTGGTGGTAACGGACTTGTTCACCAAGTACGCTTGGGCCATCTCTACCATGGACCAGACTGCCACTACCACGGCTGGCGCGCTTTGGAGGACGGTGATCCAGCCTTTTGGGTGCCCCGAGACCCTCCACTCCGATCAGGGCCCGAATTTTGAGTCAAAGGTCATCCAGGAACTGAGCCGTCTTTACAGGTGCTGAAAGACTCATACCACCCCGTACCACCCCCAGGGCAACGGGGGATGTGAGAGATTTAATCAGATCCTGCTGGGTCTGCTGGGGACCCTAGAAGCCGACAAACAGTTAGGTTCATCAAAAATTACCCCATCAACTTCGGTCAGAAATCTTGGTGTAATCTTTGATGACCAGCTGACCTTCAAAGACCACATTGCAAAGACTGCTCGATCTTGCAGGTTTGGACTACACAACATCAGAAAGATCAGGCCCTTTCTGACGGAGCATGCTGCACAACTTCTTATCCAGGCCCTTGTCATTTCTAGGCTGGACTACTGCAATGCTCTTCTGGCTGGGCTTCCATCAAACACAGTCAAACCTCTACAAATGATTCACAATGCGGCGGCACGACTGGTCTTCAAGGAACCCAAAAGAGCCCATGTCACACCTCTCTTTATCTCATTGCATTGGCTACCAATCGCAGCTCGCATCAAGTTCAAGACACTGATGCTTGCTTATATTTGATCTTCTTATGTAGAAGATCAAATTTCCATTCATTTGAGATAAGGAGGCCCGTGCCTCCACCCCTCCCAAGTGTGCGAGGGGTGTGGGAAAAAGTGAAGTTGGTGGAGAGTGCTGCAGGAGTGGCAGTGTCCTGAGGTTTGATCCAAGTCTCAGTTAGGGCCATGAGATTGAGACCGGAATGAGTAGCAATAGAAGGCATAAAGTCTGCTTTGTTTACAGCAGACTGGCAGTTCCAGAGACCAATTGGAATAGAGAGTAAAGGATTAGAAGACCGAGGGACAGGCCGTAGGTTAGTAGGATGTGCCTTCCGAGTGTTAGTAGTAATAGTGGAGATTTAAAAGCACATTGTGTGTCCAATTGACTGAATGAACAAATGAGAACAATTAGTACAAAAGTAAGGAAAGGGGAGAAAGTAATACTCAAGTGCCTTGCTGGTTTTCTTGCTCGGTGGAGTCGCGCAAGGTAGAGTCGATCGTCTTTACACTCGTCGGTCTTCACACGAGGGCTGCCGTGGTATAGACTCCAGGTATATACTTGCCTGAATTATTCCTTATAGAAGTCAGCTGACCACGCCTTACTACTTAGGCAAGCGAAACTGGGAAATTCCCACGATACTCACGACAACAAACGCGACTTCACTTACCACGGTAAAACACAGTATATGCAAAACAAAGTTTCCTAGCAACAACAACTGCGCTGAAATCTAATGAGAAAACAAGACAAAACACTTACAAACTGCTGTTCTCTTCTGCTGTTCTTCTGCTTCTTCTGACAGGTGCTTCCGAGTTAGGTAAATATAAGTGTTTTAGGTATACAGCGACCTCTGGCGGATCTAGAGTTAAGCACCTTTCAGGCTTGTGTGAGGTTTCCACAAGCAACAAAATTTAATTGAACAAACACTTTAGTACATTTAAAGTCTAGAAAATCAAACTTATAATTCCCACCTTCACCATCCATCTGGCAGATGACCATTACAGACTGTTTCACTTTGAAGTGAGGCACAGTCACGGTACTTGGTTCTGTCTTACCATTATTCATTTTAATTTCAAAGCACTTTTTTTATTATCATCTGTGTCTCGTTTTGAATTATGTTGTACCTCTCTGGTTGTAGTGTCCTCATGCAGTGTTAAACGAGATGGCCTTGTAAGACATACAGGACTCCAAAAATATTTTATATTTATTTATTTTTTAATATCTGATAAACTTTTGAATGTTTGAGGTTTTACTTACTAGTCAGATGGTTCATAGTGTCTTGGAGATGCTCTTCAACAAGAGCTCCGCTCCAACTCTGCTGCACGGCCATCAGACGGAAGAATATAGGAACATAAACAATCTGTCACAGAGCCAACAATAGTATACAATGTCAGGTTTATTAGAAATAAACTACAGCAGAGGTGAAATGCAGAAAAGAGAAATAATAATGTACAGAACATACAAAAAAATCTTAAGAAACGAAGATTTACGTTTTTAGGTTTTAAAGATGCATGATGATATAGGTGAAATATATTGGGAAAAATGCATATGAAGTTATTTAATATGCTTTCTCAGATCATCCGTGTTTCCTATATCTCTATCAACAGCATTCAAGGGATTTTTCTGACACTCCTAAAATCACAGTACAATTTTTATCAATATTTGTCTACAATGAAAGATAAAAATGTGTTTGAAATAACGTTATCTTCAGCCCATTTTAGTTCATGTAACGTTAAGTTGATTAACAGTACAGTGCATACTTTTAGGTTAAAGGGTTGGTTTACTGCTTTTTTTCTTTGCTTGATTGTGTTTATGGGGTGCAATATAACATGTCTTTGTGTTTCGTTTGTTAAAAAAACACCTTATTTTTCATATAGTTCACATTTATTGAAAGCCGCTTTCTCCTCTGTCATTTGAACGACCGGTTGATTCTCTGAAACCACTCCCTCAGAACCAGGCGATGGGCTCAGATTGGTCAGCTGGGCCGGTGTGTTGTGATTGGCTAAACTGCGTACTGCACGTTGTGCGGAAACGTCACGCCCATTACCTTCACGAGCGACAGCTGCACGTGCGGTAATGAAGAGAGACAAGCAGAACTTCTGCAAGCACGGCTCTTACAAACGTTTCTGAATGGAAGTTTGCTCTTGTGATTACATATCATTTTTTGAAGTTTGTACATGTTTGTCTTATACACACAAAATAGCATCGAACTAACTGGCTACTAACCAAACAGTGTTGGCTTCTGTTTACGTTCTTGATCAAATCGAAAAATTACATCATAAAGTATACATGGAAAATACATTTACAAATTTAGTACATAATTACAAATTCGGGTCCAAAATGTTTGTACGCGTTTGTCATAGACACACGAAATAGCATTTAACTAACTGGCTACTAAAGCCAGCGTTGGCATTTGTTTACGTCCTTGATAAAACTAAAACATTACGTCTGAAATTATACATGCAAATACATTTAAAACTATGAAATCTTACTTACAGGTTGTGGCCCAACAACTGCTGCCTCTGGTTTTAAAGCTGGAACTGCTCCATGTTTTAGTAATAGTTTCTGTGTGAATCCGGCATTGAACTCGTGTAGATTCTGGAAGCTGTCTTCCGTAAAATGCGCAGCACAGAGAGCTAAATTAGGATTGTAATCGTCAGGAACATAATCAAACATAAATTTTAACCATTGTTGACGAACTACAGCGTCCGTAGGAAGCCCAAACACAGAAGACCTGACAGCTGGGTGAAAATAACACCGTTTCGACGGCATGGCTACAACTCTCCACTATAACTCTTCCTCTTCGACAAAGCCGCAGAACATGGCCTTGCCCCCTTTTTTGCATGTTCCGGAGGGAGGGGTTGATGGGTTTATTTCGTATGCAACCCGGGAAGTATCTCGTTGTAGTCCCGTATGAGTCGTTTTTGTAGGCATTAAACTTCCTGATTTTTAAAAGACGATATCTCCGCTTACGTTGAACTTTCAGCGCTGCAACTTTGCAGATACTGTTCATGCACCAACAGCAACATTACACACTATTTAAAATGAAAAAAGTGAAATCGCAGTAAACCACCCCTTTAAATTAATTAGCTTATTTCAATTCATCCGTTAACAAATTGCCAGCAAAACATTTACAAAGCTATAAAAATCACTCATCTACACATAATCTGTGATTAAAATCCCAAACTTTCATAAATAAGAGCTCAAATCTATAGCTAGCTTACCTTACAGTTAGCCTCTGGTTAGCTCACGGTTGTGATGCTAACGGACTTTTTCCGATGACGCTGAACCATTTCTGTAAAGTAAATATTCAACAGAAACATGTCATTTACATGTAAGAAAGTGTCAGGAACAGTTGTATGTATTATTTGTGTAATTTTAGGGACTAAACTTACCTGAAAGCAGTAAAAACAAAAGTGAGAGACGGAGGTTTTTTTGCTACTTGTCTGAGTTGCCGCCCCGTTTCCATGGAAACTCCCTCCACTCCAGTTTAAATGCGCCTCGAATGTTCAACTCACGCAACATCAAACACATGAAAGTTACGCAGCGTTTACATAAATAGTACCAGTACATAAAATTAGAAACTTGTCCTGAAACTTGATGACATATTGTTTAAGTGGATAGTAGACCTAAATTGAATGAGAATATAGGATCTATAATATAATAATAGCTTTAATGGTAAACGTTTCTTACCATTTTAAATGGTAAACGTAGTGTAGAAACAAAATGCATTGCTGCATTGAAAAAACACATTGGTTAAAAATCATGAGGCATGAATATAATTTCAGAAATAGCCTATGTAAACACACACATGCAACATACGTATTTTTAAAAATATATTTCAATATATTTAACAGTGCTTCACATATATGTGAATTACCTTTTCGTAAGGGATAACACTGACAAACACTAAAATCTAACCATTTCCAAACTTCTGACCAACATATGTACACATTTCTTAACATTCTAAAATCTCAACAATTAAGTGAAAAGGAATCCAAAATATCCGGACCTTCGCGTTAACAACAATTACACACGGTCATAATAGGCAAAAATTATACAATAATTCGGGACCGACCTAGCAGTTTTATTGCGCAGCAGCTCTCTCACTCACAGCGAGCGGGCCAGTTTCATGAATGGCAGCCAGATTAACCAATCATGATCAAAGCAAATAAGTTAAATAACCAATAGGAATTGTTTCAGTGTGGTAAGGAAGCGCAATGTGTTTAGTTTTATTGTTGTTGATAATATTTATACCAGAAGGTTTCATGATAAAAATGTAAAATGATAATAAAATAATAATAACGATCTTAATAATAATTTAAAAGGCAGAAATTATTTATTCTGTACATACATTAAGTGATTCAACATACAGATCTTGTAAAAAAAAAAAAATCAAAAATCAAAGTTGATTTATAAGTGTTTTTATTACCCTTTTTCAACTATTTAGCATTAAACATTATTTCAACGTAGTTTCAACATTGAAGGTTGGTCATGTACCGGTTGGTTTTCAACCGTTAAGCATTAAACATTGTCTCAACATAGTTTCAACATTGAAACAACAACTGACCTTATTTCAACCATATTTCAACGTTGAAGGTCGGTCATGTGCCGGCTGGGTAGTTTCGTTTTGAGTGAAAACAGGGCGGAAAAGCTGGGAGGTTTTAAAAGATTGCTGAGGGAATTATACAAATTAATATATGAATGTATTAATTAAATGAATGTACCTCTGAAGGTTCTTACATCTTCGCTCCATGTAATACCTAAAGGAAGTGTTCTTAATCATACTGCTTTGTTCACAGAGTTTACGGGAAACAGCTGTATTCAGCTTTTTCATAAGCACCACCTGCTGTCAGAGAGTGGATTTACAGAGACTTATATTTACATTCAGCCTGTGTGCAGTTTCTGTCTGGACAAAAACGGACTGAATTTGCATGCCCTGCTGTAAACTTTGACCGGTTGATGAAAAACAAGCTTATGTGGATTCTACACATTTAAACAATTCAGATAAGTTATGTAGAATCATTTATGGAGCAGATAAAATACATATAACCATTTATTAATCAATTATTATTTTGACTTGACCCTTTTATTTATTTAAAGGCTGAAATGTGAGGTTTACCTTTATATGGAACTTTTTCAAAGCTTTATTTGAACATTTACATTATTTATTTGAACATGCTATTAAACTGTTGTCAGTCAAGTTGTCATTTAAAATCCAAAATCATTGGTAATGTTATTATTTTAGTGATTATGCAAACAAAAAGTCATTCTATTTGTTGTTTGTTGATTTTTAAATATAAAACTTGGTGAAGGGATTTATGTGTCTGTACTTTTTGAACATCTCCAGCACATTTTAATAATACCGTGATAATACTGATAACCGTGATCATTTTGGTCACTATAATCGTGATAAGAAATTTTCATACTGTTACATCCCTAATGGTCACACTATAAGTTATACCCAACTCTGTACGTCTCCATGAAAATCAGTGCACAACAATCCCTTCGGGTTCATTGTGTGTTGAGTCACAGCCATACTTTGTCCATTTTGTTGGTTAATACTCAGACATTGAATCAAATGGTTTTCAGTTTTCACATCTTTTAGGCTACGTTTACACTATAGTGCATTTTCGCATGACGGTGAATGATTTGTATGTGATTTTCATGAGATTCTGGCTATTTTTTAACAATACAGAGTGTTTATGTGATGTAACGATCAGCTTGATATAAAAGGCTACAAATAACATATTTCAACAACATTATATGGCCAAAAGACACATTAGATCGCAGTTGGAAGTTATTACAAACACTAGATGGTGGTTTTCACTCGTGGCGTAGACGGAGATGTTTTCTGAAGCGCAGCGGAAATGCCAGTATGGACAAGGATAGTTTGCTTTGTAAAATGCCATTTTAAAATGAAAACGCTCTAGTGTAAACGTAGCCTGCATCTATGGGGGTCAGATGCTCACACACTACATCCATCTCTGGACATCGGCGTAAACTAGTAGGTGCGCAGACCAATCGGTGTATGACAGCAAAGTACCACGAGCAGATGCTCTGCAAGCTTTCGAATCAACTCTCGTGGTACATTGATGTAAAATGACGATCATCCTGCTTACCTCTGTGTCAGTTCAAACATACCTAATGCTTTTTTCTTGCTTAACCCCTTAGATATCAACATTTAGTACCGAATGACAAGACATTTTTCAATACTCAATGGTATCGAGGCAATGCGGTCAGTGCCTAAAAAGTATTGAATTCGATACCCAGCCCTAGTTACAAGGGGTTTGTTAACTAACTTAGGTGTGTCCTAAAGAAAGTGCCAAGTTAAAAATATTGAGAGGTTCTGAGATTACATGTAACACCTCTTACAGTAGTTTAGCACTTATAAACTCTAGTATACATGTTGTTGGTTGGATAGCTGCTGGTAAAGACAGCTAATTCCTCTCACGCAAGTGCAGAAAGCACACGTTAGTTTGCAAGCGGTGTGTTCAAGCGCAGATTTTTAGTTCAGATGCTGTAGACGCAAGGCAACAACACCATCAGCTTTCATCACTGATAGATCTTTGAAGTCGGCCTGATGTGTCCCGGCTTTAAAAGCTTTCAAGTTCGTTTTCACGTTTTTTGCTTTGTGGCTTCAAACTGTGGTTAACTTGTATTTATCTTTTTTTGCTTTAGACCTGCTGGTGCTGAAAGAGGAGAATCAAGATCCGAATGAACTGGAACAGACAGATCAGTATGAGAAACACCATGATTTAATAACTGGTGAAAAAGCCATACAGTCTAAAATGGCATCTTCTCGAAAAAGAGCTCAGAAAACCAAATCTAACTGCTCATTCACCTGCCATGATTGTGGAAGGAGTTTCGATGAAAAACAAAGACTTAAAATGCACATGAGAGTTCACACTGGAGAGAAGCCTTACACTCGCAAGTATTGTGGGAAGAGTTTCACACATACATACACTTATAATTACCACATGAGAATTCACACTGGAGAGAAGCTGTTCACATGTGATCGTTGTGGAAAGAGTCTCGCTACAGAACTTAGCCTTAAGTGTCACAAGCTCAGGCACACTGGAAAGAAGCGCTTCAAATGTGATCAGTGTGGAAAGCGTTTCATATGTATGCTAAGACTTTATTGCCACATGAAGACTCATTTGGCAGAGAAATGCTGTAAATGTGCTCAGTGTGGAAAGAGTTTCAGTCATAAAGGAAGCCTCAGTGTTCACATTAAAAAACAACACACTCGAGAGAAGCCTGTGGGAAGAGCTTCTCACAAATAGAAAATCTTAAGATTCACATGATATGTGTGTGGAATCATGTGAAGAAACCCACATGAGATTTCACTCAGGGGAGAACTATTTTACATGCCACCATTGTGCAAAGTGTCTCTCAGTCAAATGAAACCTGAAGACTCACATAGTCAGGTTTGTAATAATAATATTACTCAATAATATTACTCTTTAGTCAGGTTTGTAATAATAATATTACTCAATAATATTACTCTTTAGTCAGGTTTGTAATAATAATATTACTCAATAATATTACTCATTAGTCAGGTTTGTAATAATAATATTACTCAATAATATTACTCATTAGTCAGGTTTGTAATAATAATATTACTCAATAATATTACTCATTAGTAATATTATTGATAAGGTTATTAATATTAGCCTTAGACTGCATTTCTTTATAGTTGAGTGTTGAAAATAATTCTCTATGAACCGCTCCATTGACTGTATGAATCACTGCAAGCTGTAAAGTAAACAGGAAGAGTTTGTCCTAACTCAACTAGTTTTGCAAGAGAATGCAAAAGTTTTGCGAGACAACGCAAATGTTTTAAGAAATTTCGTATTGTTTTTTGTTATAATGTAATGATACAAGTAGCTAATCAATAATTAATTATTATTTCACCACCTCCCCTGACACATGTAACAGGTACAGAAAGTATTACGTCCATATATATATATATATATATATACATATAGAATTACACAAACATGTTCAAATGTGAACCTGATATGCCTGTCTGTGTGTGTGCACCTTCCCCTTTAAATTTCTGACTGCAATGTTGATCTTAATTTCCTGTCTTTGCACCTCCTCTTCCCTTTCTTCACTGTCTCTGCATGGGAGAGGTGCATTTGATGCATACTTTCGTAAGGAATCAATGTGTGACTAACCTTGAAGTCTTGTTTCTCTTTCTAATTTACTTAAAGGTTTTGTTTTTTTTTTTTCATTGGGGACTACAGTGCTGGACAACTCTTTATCTGGCTTTCTTTTCTGGGAGAAATTTGCCTATACACCTGTCTGAGCTTCGGACAACACAGCTCCCAGAGTCAAAAAACAGTAAAACTCCTGCAATGCATTAAGAAGATACTGCTACTGTAACCAGGATCAAATGCTCATCTTTACTTGTTCCCGCTTCATATGCTGCTCATTTCAAAGGTGTCAATGGCTGTTGTTCTGCCCTCTGACTCCATTCAATTTCTTAAAGGAACACTCCACTTTTTTTGGAAATAGGCTCATTCTCCAACTCCCCCAGAGTTAATAAGTTGAGTTTTACCGTTTTTGAATCCATGCAGCCGATCTCCGGGTCTGGCGATAGCACTTTTAGCATAACTTAGCATAGATCATTGAATCCTATTAGACCAGTAGCATCGCGTTCAAAAATGATCAAAGAGTTTCGATAGTTTTCCTATTTAAAACTTGACTCTTCTGTAGTTATATCGTGTACTAAGACCGGCGGGAAATGAAAAGTTGCGATTTTCTAGTCCGATTTGGCGCAGTGATATTACGCAGCGCCTAAAAGTGGTCCCCAGCTATATTATAACTAGTTACCTAGCTGGGGACTACTTTCAGGTGCTACGTAATATCACTGCGCCTGCTGCGGCCATGTTACGGCAGCAAAGTTCCTTGATTATTACGCCGGAATGAGAGTAGTTCCTAATCATATCAGCCTAGAAAATCGCAACTTTTCATTTTCCGCCGGTCTTAGTACACGATATAACTACAGAAGAGTCGAGGTTTAAATAGGAAAACTATCAAAACTCTTTGGTCATTTTTGAACGCGATGCTACTGGTCTAATCGGATTCAATGATCTATGCTAAGCTATGCTAAAAGTGCTATCGCCAGACCCGGAGATCGGCTGAATGGATTCAAAAACGGTAAAACTCAACTTATTAACTCTGGGGGAGTTGGAGAATGAGCCTATTTCCAAAAAAAGTGGAGTGTTCCTTTAAGAAAGGGATGCATATAGGCATACAGGACCTGATAGAAACAAAAGAAGCAAAGTACATTTTCTGATTATATAATGATTACAAAGATCTGAATTAGCAGATGAAATTAAAAACAGCTATTTACTTAAAATACTGAAGTGGTGTTCCAGATTATTAAAGGGTTAGTTCACTTCAAAATGAAGTTTGACTCTTGCTTCAACATGTATGCATCATACAACAGTCATTCACAAGAGCCACATCTGTGCTAAAGTAAAGAAATTTAAAGTAAATATTTTGTCCCTTTATTGCTGCACACGGCACATTTGGAGCGCTTTATAAAACTGGGAATAAACCATGAAAGTCACATGGATTATTTTATTTTGTCTTTATGGACACTTTAATGTATAAATAAACATGGAAAGAAATAATTGTGGAAATAAATGTTGTCATAAATACATGAATGAAAAATGCATTTGAAAAAAATATAATAATACTTGAAAAAATTATAAATATAATTTGTAAATATTTTTTTTAAATGTGCTCATTTCTTCATATGTATTTCAATCATAGACTGTAAAAAAAAATGGACGTAGTGTCCGTGACGTCACTCGTAGGTTTCTGAAAAGCATTTTTGAAGCCTAAAGTGGGCGGAGCCGACCGCCGCCATCTTGGAAACGCGTCCCCGCGCGTCACTCCCGGATAATCGAAAATGGGCAAAAAGGCGGGACGTGGGTGAAGCTGAGCTGAAACCACGCCCCTCTGTAGTGACAGCAGTGCTGCCGTGCAAAGACAAAACACTATAACTTCGTTTTTGGTCGAAAATGAGTTATTGATCATTTTGGGACATTATGACCTTTATCATGTGTTAAGTATCATGGAGAAAAGCCCCAGAGAAACCAAGGCAGAACACAGTATAACATCAGTTACAGCTCTTTGATTTTGTTTTGAACGCTCAAATGAAGTTATGGTGCTCTGCAATTGTTTGCATTCGTTCGTCAATACTGTGCCAGCCTGGAGTTATACGGTATTCTGACTATGTTTTACTTTCCAATAAAGTCTGCCACGTTTAAATTACGGTGTAACTTGTGTACTTTTATACATCTGTCGGCACTTCATTAGACAAACAAATGAGAGAGATCGCGATCTCACCCTTTATGTTAGCGAACATTGCAAATGGTTGCAAAACGGTATCCACTCACGTTTAACTATTGGTCTGGTTGTTATGGTCAGAAAAAAAAAGAATCACATTTCTAGATGTTATAGCCTAGCCAATGATCACTAGATTTTATCCAGATGTTACTAAAATGATTCTGTAAATGGTGATCAGCACCATATATAATGTGGAAGTTACTGCCTTTTGGCGTGACATCTCATCGCAGACAGTGCAAAAGCAGAATACAATATCAATATAGCGGTAGAAATCAAGTTTGAGATCATTTTCATTAAAACATCCAGTTGCCAGATTCCCAGTGTCCTACCTATAATATTTTTTTTTCTATACAAATACAAATCTTTAAAGCCAGTTTTCTAAGTTTCACACTCTAGCGAGTTTCACACTCTGGAGCAGAGCGGCAATCCACCTGTCACTCAAGTGGCCACGCCCTTAATTATGCAGAACTTTAAGGCTTAATATAATTTAAACGGATGAGTTATAAAAAAAAATCACCCCCCTCACAGTTGTCACGAAGGGCGAAATTAGCTATATAGATCAAAATAATTTTTTGCACCAGGCTGTAAACATGTTTTTTTCTGCTGTAAAGTTGGGCATTTTAACATGGAGAGTCAATGGGATTGACTCCCTTTTGCAACCAGCCTCCAGCGGCCAGTCGATGAATTACAGTTTTAGTCACTTCCGTGTTGGCTTCACAAGAGAGAGCGGGAGGTTGCCGCTTGATTTCAATATGTATTTCACCAAGAATTAAAGTCTGAATACCACTGACATATGTTGTACTATTGGTATGTGTTTCCTTGATGTAAATATCTATGCACTTTCAGCGCGTGAGCAGGACTTTTATTTTGATCCGGCGGCATGACGTCATCAGGCTGCGTCGCGAGATTCAGCTGAAGAAAGGTTTGTGGTCTTCAACTTTTAAAGTGTTTGAATGAATACAAACGCGTTCCGTCTGTTTTATAGTGTTTACAAGCGATGTAAAGTTGGTGTGTACTATTGAGTGTCTCCACTATATTAACGAGCGTTATTTTGCGAGTAAAGCGCATCCACACATTATTACAGATGATTTCGCGCCCTGTGTATAAAGTAACGTTACCAGAGAGACATACTCAAGGAAAAGTACAGATATCTTACCAGAAAAGGACTTTGGTAGAAGTTGAAGTCACCGTTTAGAATATTACTTGAGTAAAAGTCTTAAAGTATGTGATATTTATTGTACTTAAGTACGAAAATATTTTTTTAACCTTAAACGTGCTTAAATATTGAGTGTAAAAGTACAAGTAAATGCAAAATGGAAAAGAAGCAAATAAATATATATATTTAAAAATGTTTATACACAGCTTGAGTAGCAAGACTGTGTTCAGTTTTAACTCTTTTTTTTTCTTTTCTTTTCTGCTTTGTATTTTTGCGTATGAATAAGAAGCACTTCACCTGGTACTTCGTGTCTTTCATGTAATCTGCATCTGAAACAGCATTTAGATGTATTTACACAGTTTAATGTATCTCAGAGGGGACAATGGATGCATTTAAACTGCAGTTGGGACATTCCACCGAATGGGTAACATTTGGTTCCAAAACTCTTAAAAAAAAAATAATAATTCTATATTTTTTAAAGACTGAATCTAGTAATACACATATTTAACTATTCAAAATCTGTATTGGTCAATCTCAGGTAACTTTATTTAATTTTTTACACAATTTTTAAGTGGAAGATGCATGCATTTTTCTCAGTCCTGTTACCAAAATTCTAATGTCTTTTTAAAAAGCATGTTTAAAATGATGTCAACAAATTCCTTAATTTCCCCCTCAGGCAGGTGTTTATTTTAATGAAATTGTTGGTTTCATGGTCAACAAACATTATTTTTATCATAAAAAGTCACTATTTATCTACACAAGGTGTATTTTTCTTAAGTACACAAACCCATTTTTTTTTTATTTTAAAGGCGACTCAAACCTCAAGCTTATCAATTTTCTATGATGCAATTTATTAAACAACAGGATCAATTATGAACCAAACTTAATTTAAAAAATAATGGTTTAACTTTATTTTTTAAAGAAAAAACTATTTAGTAACAGGAATGAAACTGGTAACAGGAAGGAGTATCCATTATATTAGTATACAAGTTTGACTTCACATGTGAGGTGTTAATGTCCACACTGATACAGTGAAAGTGTTGAACATTGACTAGTGAGCTGACCTCACTGCTAAAAAAAGCCAAATCATGTTTCTATTTAAATGTAGCAGTCTGTTGAGGTTTTTGTTAGGGTTATGTTTAAGGGTAGAGGACAGGTTATAAGATAGTATATAAATAACTAAAAAGTAATAAATATTAAATTAATATTAAAATATTAAAAAGCTACCGGGAACTACTTTCAGGCGCTGCGTAATATCACTACGCCTGCCGCGGCCATGTTACGGCAGCAAAGTTTCTTGATTATTACGCCAGAATGAGAGTAGTTCCTAATCATATCAGCCTAGAAAATCGCAACTTTTCATTTTCCGCCGATCTTAGTACACGATATAACTAAAGAAGAGTCAAGTTTTAAATAGGACAAATATCGAAACTCTTTGATCGTTTTTAAACGCGATGCTACTGGTCTAATAGGATTCAATGATCTATGCTAAGCTATGCTAAAAGTCCTCTCGCCAGACCCGGAGATCGGCTGAATGGATTCAAAAACGGTAAAACTCAACTTATTAACTCTGGGGGAGTTGGAGAATGAGCCTATTTCCAAAAAAAGTGGAGTGTTCCTTTAACATGCGAGTGCCAGACCACTGATTCGTCAATTTATTCAAAGCTGCTTTCCTGCGGTCCGTGTTCTTCTGACTTCTGACTATTTTGTAGTAAGTAAAAAATATGCTTCGGGGAAATGTATCGGCGTAATTTTTTTAATTCGGCGTAATTTTAATTAGGAAATGTAGTGGAGTAAAAGTAAAAGTTGGCTGTAATATAAAAACTCAAGTAAAGTACAGAAACTCCCAAAAAATACTTAAGTACTGTAACAAAGTATTATTACTTCGTTACATTACACCACTGCATACACTGATCGGTCTGCACACGCAAATGCTTCGTTCGACTCTTCGGAGATCATCTACTCTTCCCTGTGGATGACCTCTGACCTGCTTTCTGTACGATCTGAACTTTAAATATTGAATTTGATTTTCCAAATTTCTTCTTCATTTTGAAAACTGGATGCTGTATTTTTAAAAACTGGATATTTGCTGTCAAAAAAATTCAGAACAAAAATCCATTGTTTGAAAATACATCTCTATTAAAAAACTGCCATAAAAACTCAATTGTGTTAAATTTCAAATGTTCATTATTCAAGTAAAAAAAAAAAAAAATCAAATTCAGAACTATGTTAAATGCTATATAATATTCAGTTTTGTTAAACGATGCTTGTCAATCATTCGAATTTACACAATTCAAATAGTTTTGACATATTATAAGCTCCTTAAAATACCTGATGTTAATCAAAACTGAATAGTAAGTTGGGTTTTAAAAGTTTGTCTAATCAGATCGTTTAAGTCCATTAACTATCACTCTGACTCCCTTACCAGTGTACTGACTACTGATGCCCTCAGAGATTTACTTTTCTTTTCTTTCTGTTAATCATTCTGATCTTAAACAGGGCAAAGTGTTCAAACACACAGGAAAAACTCCTTTTGGATTAGTGAAGACATGAAGATTGAAGAAACGTTCAGAGTCAAACATGAAGATACTGAGGAACAAACAAAGATGGATTTTATTAAAGAGAGTGAAGACATGAACACTTTCAGAGTCAAACATGAAGTTACAGAGGAACAAACAAAGATGGCGTTTATTAAAGAGGAGAGTGAAGACATGAAGATTGAAGAAACGTTCAGAGTCAATCATGAAGATACTGAGGAACAAACAAAGATGGATTTTATTAAAGAGAGTGAAGACAGGAACACTTTCAGAGTCAAACATGAAGTTACAGAGGAACAAACAAAGATGGCGTTTATTAAAGAGGAGAGTGAAGACATAAAGATTGAAGAAACATTCAGAGTCAAACATGAAAAACAAACAGGTTGGTTTTCATTCTCAAAGCTGAACTATCCTGTGAACTGTACTGTACTTTTGTACACTATCTGCCCTCCTGCAGCTTTCTTTTTTGAAAGAATTTCAGCTTCATTAATTGCTTCATTTCATTATTTATTTTTTTTTAATTTCTCTTAAAGGACATTTTCTACTCCTATTTCAGTGCTCTGATTTAAGAACAGCATTTAAAGGGTTTTCTCATTTAATATTTAAATGTCCATGTTCACTGCTAGGATTGAATAACATTTTTGTATATGAAAGATCCGAAGGAAGAAGTGCGTTTGGAAAGTTAACATTTTTTATGCACAAAATCTCGACATTTGGGATTATTAAACCGAGTGGTCAACTGATCAAAAGAGGCAAAAACACCATCAATGGTCACCAATGCAGACCAATCCAAGGTCTCTCCATAAGGCATAAGGATTATCCAGGATGGAAGAGTAGAACAAAGAATTGGAGTGTATTGGGGATAATAAAAGGGTATAATGGAGACTAAAATGATGCACAAATTGGGTCCAAATTTTAAGACTGTTTTTTACAATTATATTATTTTAATATTTCATTGGGGTCATTGTACATGAGAGGCATAAAAGGGAAGCCAAAGAGGAAGACTTGTTACATGAGGCAATCTCAATATGCACCCAAGGAGAGGGATTGACTAAATTAGATGAATGGACCCAATGCAGAGTAGAGCGTATGTTCGCTGCCCAGTAATATATTTGAAAATTTGGAAGGGCCAAACCACCCAATTGTTTTGACTTCTGAAGAATGTTTTTTTCCAATCCTGGGGATTTTTTTTGTTCCAGAGAAAACTAGAAATAGAGCTGCCAAAAAAAACAAAAGTTTTTGTGTGATAAAAAAATACTTTGGAATAAAAATTTAGGGAGAACGTTCATCTTAATACAGTTAACCCTACCAATCAGGGATATAGGAAGGAGGGACCAGCGATTGAAATCCTGGTTCCGATGGAATGCATCACATTTGCACGTGCTTTTGAATCTTGATAACTCACTCGCACGCTCTCATTTTCTGTGCACCCACAGATCGCGATAAGGTGACAGCTTTTAATAATTATTAAGGGAGTTTGCAAATGTGATAGATTTAATACAACAGATCAATAAACAAGTACTGCATGATTTTACTGTATATCATCAATGAAAATGGTTCCAAATAAAGTAACGGCTGAGCCGCTGCGCATCTCTGAAAGCAAACACAGCAGTGTTTAATTTCATTTCATTGTGAGTCGGTGATTCATGATTACCCATTCATAAAGACAGTCACTTGCTTCATTCTGGAATCCATGAATCAGATTGTTAGACTGATATATTCAACCCATTTAAAACTCATAATAAACCATAATGCTATTGTGTATTTACAAACGCTATGATTTAAATACATATATCAAGGCTCAACGCTAACGATTTTTTCTACTGGCCCGGTCTGCATCCGATACCACAGCAAAAACTATTAGCCTAACAAATATAAAATTCAAATATTAATAAAGACAAATTCAGTCTTCTGCCTGCAGGTGGCTCTTATGGAAAATAAATAATACAGTGTTTCCTTGGTTACTGCTGTAAACAAAGCAGCGCTAAGCTGATTGACACTACTTTAAATGCATTATACAGAGGCAAGATGAATAAAAGCCATGTCAACTTTTCTGAAGACAGTAGGGCGGTGTTCGATACGACGGTGTATTGTCACAGAGATTTGACAATACGAGTATCGATACCGCTGTGTCTGCATCGATATTGCGACACGTGCACAGCAGTGGACTGCACTTAATTTGAATACAAGAACACAGCAGTGTTTCCTCTAGGATTTCTTCCAGCTGTAGTGGCAGGACTACAGGAATCTCGTGGACTCAGAATTGAATTTATTATAACTGAAAAAGTGAATAGAAAATAATAAAATATGGCAATCAATAGCACAAACTAAAACAAGATACAAATTAAATTTGTAACAATCTATTCAACTGTAAAATAACACTGGATAGTGTTACGTCCCCTGGCGATATTAAGGGGTATAGGGAATAACATTAATCGCTGAGGTCAGAAAATCCTGAAGGAGAATGTCCGGCCATCAGTTTGTGACCTCAAGCTCAAGCGCACTTGGGTTCTGCAGCAGGACAATGACTCCAAACACAGCAGCAAGTCCACCTCTGAATGTCTGGACTTAAATCCGATTGAACTGCTGTGGCATGACCTTAAACAGTCCATTCATGCTTGAAAACCCTCCAATGTGGCTGAATTAAAACAATTCTGCAAAGAAGAGTGGGCCAAAATTCCTCCACAGTGATGT
Organism: Acrossocheilus fasciatus; assembly: GCA_036784905.1. Classification (NCBI taxonomy): domain Eukaryota; kingdom Metazoa; phylum Chordata; class Actinopteri; order Cypriniformes; family Cyprinidae; genus Acrossocheilus; species Acrossocheilus fasciatus. The sequence goes on from CM071940.1 coordinate 48,921,444, forward strand.
GAAAGACTCATTGCCAGTTATCGCAAATGCTTGATTGCAGTTGTTGCTGCAAAGGGTGGCACAACCAGTTATTAGGTTTAGGGGGCAGGCACTTTTTCACACAGGGCCATGTGGGTTTGGATTTTGTTTTCCTTTCATAATAAAAAACTTCATTTAAAAACTGCATGTTGTGTTATCTTTGATTAATATTTAAATTTGTTTGATGATCTGACACATTAAAGTGGGACAAACATGCAAAAAAATAAGAAATCAGGAAGGGGGCCAACACTCTTTCACACCACTGTATATATCCTTCCGGTTATGTGATTGTCTTTTTTTCCGAATCCGGAAAACCCAGAAAGTCCCGTAACTCATTTAGGACATGCGCTAGTGCTTTCCTTACCGTAATACACCTAGAACACGGATTGCTGTAAAAACTTGTCAATGGCAGGGAAGCGTTCTCTCTTAATTGACAAGATATCTCGTCAATGTCGGGGAAAGAGTTAATAAACAAAAAATGCGGTCACACTTTATATTAGGTGGCCTTAACTACTATGTACTTACATCAAAAAATAAGTACAATGTACTTATTGTGTTTATACTATATTGCAAAACACTTCTGCTGCTATTGAGGGGGGATACGGGTAAGGTTAGGGGCAGGTTTGGTGGTATGGGTTGGTTTAAGGGTGGATTAAGGTGTAAGGGATGGGTCAACAGTGTAATTATAACTGTAATTACAGAAATTAATTACAGATGTAATTACATGTGAGTGTTTTTAAAAATATAAGTACAATCTAAAAGCATGTGTGTACACAATAAGTGCATTGTACCAAATGATTAATTTAAATATAAGTACATAGTAGTTAAGGCCACCTAATGTAAAGTGGGACCAAAAATGCTTATAATTACTTTGCCATTACATACAAAACCAAACTATTTTATTAGCTGAAACAGAACTATAAGCTGTTTTGAGAGAAGGGGGAAAAAAAGACGGGCTCGGGTCGGAGTAGGGTCAAGAATGCTCATAAGGTGTCGGACAAAGGCGGGGCTAGGGCCTATATTTGAGGCCCGTGCAGGCCTCTACCCAGCGCTACCAAATCTGCTTCTTGTGCCACCATCTGTAGAACTTAGTGGCGCTCAGAGCAGGGTAGATTACTTACAAATTGTAATCTGTTACTGATTCCAAATAACATGACAAAAATTGTAGTAAGTAACACAATCCATTACATTACACAGTCTAGGTCAGGGCTCCTCAAATCTGGACCTCGAGATCCACTTTCCTGCAGAGTTTAGCTCTAACCCTAATCAAACACACCTGAACATGCTAATCAATGTCTTCAGGATCATTAGAAAATCACAGACAGGTGAGTTTGATCAGGGTTAGTGCTAAAATCTGCAGTGGATTGGACCTCCAGGGTAAGATTTGAGGAACCCTGGTCTAGGTAATATAATCAGATTACTAACTCGTTTATCACATTGATTTAAACAGGGTGATCTTGTACAAAGAGTTTCATTGTAATTAACAACATCAAGTGCATTAAACATTGCATTATATTTTATTGGTTTCCCAAACTGGGGTTCATAAAGGAACTGCAGGGGGTTTGTGAGTTTAATGAAAGGCAAACAAGTAATTAAATCATAAAAATGTCAAAAAAACAATCAAAATAATTCACTTACTCCAAAAAATAAGTAATATTTTATGTTTGCAGGCCATATGACCATTAACCAATGTCAGAGAACCGTGAACATGCAAATGTGATACATACTGGCCTCAAATGTTAGTCTGGAGCCCTGCACTGTTACATCAGGGTTAACTTTTACGTTCACATTTCTCAGCTTTTTACAAGTTACTGAAAATAAATCATTTGTTATTTTATTTCAGAGTTGATCGAAGAAAAAGTGGAGAATGAAGAATCCAGGGAAGTTGAGGGAAAAAATTATGTCAAAATTGGAGAAAAACATTTGAGTTGCTCTCAAACCAAACAGAAAGATTTAATGAACGCAGGAGCCAAGAAATCTTTCACCTGCACTCAGTGTGGAAAGAGTTTCACACGCAATACACTTCTTGAGCGTCACATGAGAGTTCATACTGGAGAGAAACCGTACACATGTGATCAGTGCGGGAAGAGTTTCTCACAATCAGCAAACCTTAAAGAACACATGAACATCCACACTAGAGAGAAACTGTGCACATGTGATCAATGTGAAACATTTTTGTGGGCTTCAGACCTGACGGGACACCTGAGAGTTCATACAAAGGGGAAGCCTTATTCATGTCATTTTTGTGGTAACGGTTTTTTGTGTCTAAAAGATTTGAAAGAACATCAGAAAACACATACTGCTGTGAAAGAGTGCATGTGCTTTGAGTGTGAAAAGACTTTTACTTCAGCAGAGTGTTTAAAACTGCACAAGAAGATCCACACTGGAGAAAAACCTTATAAGTGTTCACACTGTGACAAGACATTCAGTCATTCATCACATCTGAAAACACATGAGAGGATCCACACTGGAGAAAAACCTTATAAGTGTTCACACTGTAATAAGAGATTTAGTCGATCAACACATCTGAAAACACATGAGAGGATCCACACTGGAGAGAAACCTTATACGTGTTCACACTGTGACAAGAGATTCAATAATTCAACACATCTGAAAAGACATGAGAGGATCCACACTGGAGAGAAACCTTATAAATGTTCAGACTGTGACAAGAGATTTATTCAGTCACGAGACCTGAAAAGACACGAGAGGATCCACACTGGAGAGAAACCGTATCACTGCACTGCATCAAGCAAAAAAATATCAGCAGGATAAATCTGTTCTAACCAGTCATCACAAGTGACATGACAAAGAAGCATTATCTAAAGTTTTCACAGTGAATAAAGTTCCCTGTCGATACTTCACTCGTACTGCGTCTGCTAAAATTTGCAAAGTTGTGATAAATGCGGTTTTTGCTTTGTCATTATAGTGAGTGGGGTGTAATTTATGTGGGGGGAAAAAAAATGAATTTATAGCAGTTTAACATAACGCAAAATAACAAAATTTGAAAAAAATGAAGGGGTATGAAGACTTTCTATAGGCACTGTATATAGGGCTGTACATTAACTTTTTTTTGCACATAGCACTGGTGCTACAGAGGTTGAAAGTTTTAAGTATAAAATAAAAAAGAATGGCAGACATTTAGGCCAAAGTTGGCGAAGATAAAAATCTTTGTCATTATTTTATCTTTGTTATTAGAAAATAAGAATTTTTTTTGTTTTAATTAATATGAAAGGAATAGTTCAACCAAAAATGTCAATTCTGTCATAGTGTTTTATTTTTATCCCATCATTTACTCGCTCTGAAGTTTTTTTAAACCTGAATTAGTTTCTTTCTTCTGTTGAACATAAAAGTTATTTTGAAGAATGTGGAAAACCAAACAGTTGCTGGTCCACAGTGACTTCCATAGTATTTTTTCCTACTATCAAAGTCGATAGGGACCAGCTACTGTCTGGTGACCCACAATCTTCAAAATATCTTTGTTTGTGTTCAGCGCAAGAAAGAAACTAATACAGGTTTGGGACAACATGCGAGTGAGTAAATAATGAAAGAAATGTAATTTTTGGGTGAACTATGCCTTTAATGAGAGTCACCAACATGTTAAGTACTGTCCCTTTAAGACCTGATTAAGATTTACATAATCGTCCATTATATATTTCATGCAAAAGTTCCCAAGGATTTGTAAATCAGTTAAACTAAATCCATTACCGGCTGTCGCGAATAAAATGAAAATGAAATGAGCAGATCTAAATTTAATCTTGTGCTCAACACTTTTCAATGTTGCGCCATGATTTTTTATGCATTTTTACAGTGTTGAGCATTATAACCAATCACACACGAGTCTGCCTGAGCTTATGAATGCAATGACCAGTCAGAGGTGTTCAGATGAGTTTATTGTTCACTGCACACACTGGCTGACTGAATTCAGCTCTCACGCGAATTCTCTCATTATAAAGGACAGTGGCCCCCCAGGACCGAGTTTGAACACCCCTGATCTACAGGGTTTCTGCAGGCCTTAACCCTTTTAAACCGGCTGTGTCGGCGCCGACACATCAGACCAAGCTGTATTCATGTTACCATAACTCTTCTACCGTTTGCACTATCGAAATAATTCAAATTGCTCCTGACAGCAGACAACATGCGCTTTTCGGCAATATATGGCTTATTACGGTAATTTCTTGCGCTCCGTCAACAAATGACGGCAGATTTCCGGGAGAGCGGGAAGGGAGAATTTGAATAGAGAGATAGGGGGCGCGGCGTTTTGGATTGCATAAACAAATGAACAAATAATAAACAAAATGAACAAAAACATTGTCAGGGAGGAGTAAACAGCATAAGAGTCGATTAGGATGATTTTTAATGAGACTTTGAGAGCAGGCTGAGTGAGATTTTTTCACATGTGGTGTGTGCGTCGCTATAATGAGTCCGTGCATGTAAATGAATGGGCGTATGCATGTACATGCATGTGTACATGTGTGCGTGTATGAACAAAAATGCCTCCTGAATGAAAACTGTGCAACCCAGTGTCCCAAAAATACTTGTTTATGTGTATTATAGTTGAATTTTGAAGTAAGAAGTGTTGGATTATTTCGATCATGATTTTTCTCTTTTTTTTCTAAATAATACTAAAAAAAAATATTCCGTTTTTTTTATTTTTGTCTGTTTAAATTATGTTTACAAACTCAAAACACAAGATTAATGGTCAAAAACTGTACTTTTTTGAAAGCCATTTGTTTTCTGAAAAAAATGACACCTTGCACTTGAAAATAGCACATTCTGTTAGAATTTTACAGTCAAATAAACAAAATGTGTGAAAATGACCTATTTTACCCTTAGGTTTTAAAGGGTTAAAAAGGTCTTAAATTGGAGGAAAATATCTTAGGGTGTATTCAAACAAGTTCACTTGCTTTGGTCCGGACCAAATAGAATGTTGTTTTTTTTTTGTCTTGTTTGTTAGCGGTTTGCTTTCACACTGCCCTTTTTGTAAGTGAACCAGAAATTGTAAACACAACCCCACGTGTGCTAAGGTCATCCATTCATTGGACAGAAATTCTCAAGCAGGGAAAAACAGGAAGTGCAAAAACAGGCTAATCATGGAGATCTTTCGTAGTGCAATTTTTATTCTTTTACTGATTTACTGTCATGAGATAAAAACGCAATATGAAGAAACTTATGAGCATCATATATGAGACAATGTCATACAATGTTGTAATTACGACTTGCCAAAAATAAATTTATAGACATGAAATACTCAAAGCATATCAAAATGTTAGTTTAAACAATCGTTTTTGCGGAGAGTGGAAGCCGAAGCGCGCTTCAAAATGTCATACAAATACGCTGTAATTGTTGCTCATAAAGGTAATAATAATACATCGTTCGGAACTGTAAAGGGTATATTTTTATTTGTGTGCACTCCCAATATCAAGAAAATGTGCTTTTCTAAAATAAAGAAAAGTAATAGGATGCGCTTCCCGTCAAAAATGAACCGTAACTGAATGTTTTCCTTACAGACATGATGAATATATCTATAGAAAGCTTTGAATTTCTACCAAACGAAATGAATCATATCCAAAACAAAAACTCTTTAATTTTAATCCGTAAAGATGCATTTCTTTCTAAAGGCGCGTCTAATGAAGAGATGGCGAGTCAGGATTTTTAACTTCATCTTTGTAACACTAGTTTATTAATAAATAATTCAAATATCTCCTTACTATTTTCCCCAGACACATGCATTGTAACTTTTGCTGGGGCTTTGCAGCAAGCTTTAGCCTATTTAGTGCACTCATGTCACGTTGCTGTGGGCGCTATGGTTACGAAAACTCATAATTTGCATGCATTTTTAAGCATTGCGGTTTGAAAACGAGTGATTTAAGCGATTGAAATGCAAACAACAGCACTATATGCACGAGCTGTGTGTTTTCTGAGCGTGCTTTCTGCTATTGGGTCGGTTCAAGGCTGGTTCATATTCACGCTTGTTTGGTCCGCTTTTGTTGCGCACCCGCTGCATTCTCACCCGCCCAAACAAACCGCACCAAGAGGGAAAACGAACTCTAGTACGATTCAACCGAACTAAATGAGGCAGGTGTGAAAGCACCCTCAAATTAAATTCATGAAGTCGTGGCATGAAATGTTGCACGCACTGCAAAAAAATCTATAATTTTCCAATGAATTTTTTTTTTTTTTTTTAGTTTTGCTATACCGATATCTAAATATCTTTAAATCAAGACACAATTAATTGAGATGAATAATAAAGACTATGAATAAATATGTTTTTTGAAAAACTGAACAAAGTTTAGTGAGTTAATAAAACGAGAACAAATATGTTATTAAGGGTAATAATTTCCCCATTTTAATTGTTTATTTTTCGGAGCCCATTGGCAGATGTTTGTTCTTGTTTTAACCTTTATCTCGTGTAATTTTGATCAGTTTCACAGAAAGCAAGACTTCTTTTCTTCATGTCAGTTTAGTTCCCAAGTAAATACCAAGTAAAAAATCTTGATTCAGCAATCGTTTGATGTTTGCGCTGAACAAGACAAAAATACTGATGAACGTCACTTTTTACAGTGTGATCAAAAAGTACAGACGTTTTTTTTTTTTTTTATATATACCATATTGTCCCGAATATAAGACGACCCTGATTATAAGACGACCCCCCTTTTTCCATATGTACCTTTTGGAAAAAGGCTTTTTGAAAACCAAATCTTGTTTTGTTTTTTTGTTTTTCTCTGTAAAACACATTTTTTCTTAAATTGTTTTCAAATTTCATATTTTTCCTATTTTAATTTTTGTTTTGAAAGTATGGTAAATACTGGTAAAATGTACCAGCAATGACATTGAAAAATATACATTTTTTGATATACCATTGAAATAACAGGAAGCCCATCTGAATTATATAACATTTAGGCTATCCATCTCATAGTAGCCTACCAAAATTTTATTAACAGTAGAAGTGAAATCTTACTGTAGTCTTCAAATCTGGGCACTGTCTTATATTTTAAAATCACTTACAGAGGAAGTTTGTTCCCATCAGACTTACATGACAGTGACGACTCTGCTGCTGTAAGCTTTTCTTTTTCTTTTGTTTTCATTCGCGATCTTTACGACGCACATTACATTACATATTTCATGGCACACTCATTTTATGCGTTTTTGGCGCCACCTATTGTTGTGGGTGTATTACTGACATGTCACAGTCTAGACCCCGAATATAAGACGACCGCGTTTTTTCAGATGTATTTCCAAGAGAAAAACATCGTCTTATATTCGGGTCAATACGGTATATTTTTTATTGTTTTTGGGAGTTATTCAAACCTTAAGCTATTTAATTTAATTTCTAAAAATGATTAAAAAGTTTTGGAACAGTACAAATGTTTATTTTATTTTTTCAAACTTTGAAGTGCTGCTAATACAACTCCTATGTGCCTACTATAAATTTACATTTCGACAACACATTGATGCACTGTGTCCCTTCAAATAATTAATTAAATTTACCTGGTTTTTAAAAAGCTTTTTATGAGGTCTTAATTTTACCTTCATAAAGCCTGCAGAAGTTAATTTCTATGGTTTTATGGTATTTAACTGCCATCTTGTTTATATACAGTATATTTTAGGTGAACTACCTATGATAAATCAGGGGGTTCAAATCCAGGGGCAACTGTTCGGAAAATGCTGCGTAAGGTAGCCACCAATGAGGTCCTGGGTGCATATAGCCTTAGGGGGAAAAAAATCCAAACTACCCTTCCAAGACCTCAGACTAAAACTTACCTATAATAAAGGAACAAATCCTAACTGAAAATCAATTGTGACCCTGGAGCACAAAAGCAGTCTTAAGTCGCTGGGGTATATTTGTAGCAATAGCCAAAAATACATTGTATGGGTCAAAATTATCGATTTTTCTTTTATGCCAAAAATCATTAGGATATTAAGTAAAGATCATATTCCATGAAGATATTTTGTAAATTTACTATTGTAAATATATCAAAACGTAATTTTTGATTAGTAATATGCATTGCTAAGAACTTCATTTGGACAACTTTAAAGGAGATTTTCTCAGTATTTAGATTTTTTTGCACCCTCAGATTCCAGATTTTCAAATAGTTGTATCTCAGCCGAATATTGTCCGATCATAACAAACCATACATCAATGGAAAGCTTATTTATTCAGCTTTCATATGATGTATAAATCTCAATTTCGAAAAATGCACACTTAAGGTTTTGTGCTCCAGGGTCACAATTATTTTTAAAGGATTATAGTAAAGTAACTGTCTTGAATATCACATTTTAGAATAAAATACTTTTTATGCTTCCAAAACAACTAGAGAATACCAAATCTCAAATCTAACATTTTTGTTTTCTTCCCCCCTAAATGTACAGTCGTGGCCAAAAGTTTTGAGAATGTCATAAATATTAATTTTCACAAAGTCTGCTGCTTCAGTGTTTTTAGATCTTTTTGTCAGATGTTACTATGGTATGCTGAAGTAAAATTACAAGCATTTCATAAGTGCCAATGGCTTTCATTGACAATTACATTAAGTTTAAGCAAAGACTCAATATTTGCAGTGTTGACCCTTCTTTTTCAAGACCTCTGCAATTCGTCCTGGCATGCTGTCAATCAACTACTGGGCTACATCCTGACTGATGGCAGCCCATTCTTACATAATCAATGCTGGGAGTTTGTCAGAATTTGTGGGTTTTTGTTTGTCCACCCGCCTCTTGAGGATTGACCGCAAGTTCTCAATGGGATTAAGTTCTGGGGAGTTTCCTGGTCATGGACCCAAAATTTCAATGTTTTGTTCCCCAGGCCACTTACTTATCACTTTTGCCTTATGGCAAGGTGCTCCATCATGCTGGAAAAGGCATTGTTCGTCACCAAACTGTTCTTGGATGGTTGGGAGAAGTTGCTCTCGGAGGATGTTTTTGTGTCATTCTCAAAACTTTGGTCTCCTAAAGTTGATTCAGCTGTGGGATCAGGGCACCTCCAGTGCAGAGCTTGCTCAGGAATGGCAGCGGGCAGGTGTGAGTGCATCTGCACGCACAGTGAGGCCAAGACTTTTGGAGGATGGCCTGGTGTCAAGAAGGCCAGCGAAGAAGCCACTTCTCTCCAAAAAAAACATCAGGGACAGATTGATCTTCTGCAGAAAGTATCGTGAATGGACTGCTGAGGACTGGGGCAAAGTCATATTCTCCGATGAAGCCCCTTTCCGATTGTTTGGGGCATCTGGAAAAAGGCTTGTCAGGAGAAGAAAAGGTGAGCGCTACCATCAGTCCTGTGTCATGCCAACAGTAAAGCATCCTGAGACCATTCATGTGTGGGGTTGCTTCTCATCCAAGGGAGTGGGCTCACTCACAATTCTGCCCAAAAACACAGCCATGAATAAAGAATGGTACCAAAACACCCTCCAACAGCAACTTCTTCCAACAATCCAACAACAGTTTGGTGACGAACAATGCATTTTCCAGCACGATGGAGCACCGTGCCATAAGGCAAAAGTGATAACTAAGTGGCTCGGGGACCAGAACGTTGAAATTTTGGGTCCATGGCCTGGAAACTCCCCAGAACTTAATCCCATTGAGAACTTGTGGTCAATCCTCAAGAGGCGGGTGGACAAACAAAAACCCACTAATTCTGACAAACTCCAAGAAGTGATTATGAAAGAATGGGTTGCTATCAGTCAGGATTTGGCCCAGAAGTTGATTGAGAGCATGCCCAGTCGAATTGCAGAGGTCCTGAAAAAGAACGGCCAACACTGCAAATACTGACTCTTTGTATAAATGTCATGTAATTGTCGATAAAAGCCTTTGAAACGTATGAAGTGCTTGTAATTATATTTCAGTACATCACAGAAACAACTGAAACAAATATCTAAAAGCAGTTTAGCAGCAAACTTTGTGAAAACTAATATTTATGTTATTGTCAAAACTTTTGGCCACGACTGTATATACAATTGTTTTATTAAAGCAATATATTATTATTTAAAATAATAAATTCAATTTAAATTTAAATAAATCTTCACCTGTCTACAACAACCTATAAAAGGTCTATACCCTGAGGACAGTGGTATCAAGGCCTTGCTTCTTCACTTTGTTGTTTGGATCATTCACGGGACATTTATTCAACTAATCTGCATTGCTTCAACTGGTACAGCTGACTCTAAGCTACAATTCGTTGGCATTACTCTACAGAGGACAATGGTCGGTTAATGTTTTTCTTTTTTAATTTCATTGCTAAACAGTGCCAGTAATATATTTGTGTTTTTGGGGTTTATGATTAAGTTGTTTACGTACTTTTACCTTCAAAAGTTTGACCAGTGAGTCCCTCCCTCAAATTTATTTGTAGCTTGCCTCACTAGGTGGTTCTTAGTGGGACGGTTACAATAAAAAGGATTATATTTCAGCTAAAGTAATATTTGCTTTATTTCTATGGTAATATTTGTTTAAATAAAATGTAATATTACATTTTGACATGTTTTAGTAAATAAAAGAACTGATTTTTGTTCAGTGAATATACGGTCATTAAAACGTTTCACTACTCAGAAGAAAAGAGATATTTCAGAAAGTAAATATTCTGTCATGATCTTTCACTGAAGGAGATCTCATAATAATTAAATATGTCTTTACTGTAGTTAGAATGAATATAGTTTATTAAATGCTGTGATTAATGTCATATTTGATAACATCAGAAACTCTCCTGAAGCTGATTTCAGTCGATTAATCGATTTTATTCATAATTCATGCAGCATTCAGACATTTCACACATTCATCATCAAATAAAACATGATCTTAAGATCATTTGACAATAGAATAGAGAAAATCACATGAATGATCAGATATCAGACTGAGTTTAATAGTAATAACACAAAAGACTGATGTGAGTTTGAGAAAAGCCCAGAAACACAGATCATCACTCACTGATTTACTGTCTAGATGAGGATTTCTGATTCATGTTCATATTAATGTGATGAAGAGACGCTATAACATCTCACTGTTACTAATTTATCATGCAGCTCAAATCATTCTGGGCAGAATCAGTCTCTTCTGCTTCATCAACACAGTTTCACTGATGATCCAAAACTAAAAACACTAAGCCCAAACCCAGGATAGAGCGGCTGAGTGAATGTGATCTGTTCTGTGTGGATGAGGCTTGTGTCAGAGACGCTGTAGAAGAACAGAGTTCCTGCGCCGTGATCCACATACACTCCTACTCTATAGGCATAATCATACACTTCTGTTCTCCTGCTGATGGGCTTCACAGGGAGATCAGTCTGTATGCTATTGTGTATGATTGAGTATTTGTCAGGAGAGCAGATGAAACTCCAGGACTGATCATTACATCCAAACCAATGCTCATTACCTCCTGACTTCCTGCTGATGCTCTTGTATGACACTGCAATAAACACACCAACTCCACTCCACTTGTACAAAATTCCCTGCCTCACGCATGCGCGAGTCGAACTTGTCCAGACTTGTCTGATGCATGCGCATAAAGTTTTCAGTTCGGCAGCGCATCCAGCATAGCAGAGTAATACGGAGTTTCCCTGGCTTTGTTTATTCCTTTAAAGTCTATTTCCCTTGTGTGGTATTGCTGTGCGTTAATAACTCCGTAAGTAACAATATTTGTTATCATTGTAGATGTGTTTCAGAGTGTGTCATAGCGTAATTCAGTTTAATTTACCTCAGGAAAATTATTGCATCAGTATAAATACAGTAGTATACTCATGTATTTAACGAATTATTCGGTTGTTTGCAATCAAAGATACTGATGCGTTTGTTTGAGAGCATTGCTTGTCACATGTGTTAATGTAAATAATTATTCAATCTCCGATCGGCATTTTAATAACGATTAGAAAGGGTACACGGGAGCGCTATAATAGCGCACTCACCAGTGTAATATGACACCACTTGCTAGCAGCAGCAGGACAGATCTGTTTAATAAAGCTGTATTTAGTGCTCATGTGAATATAAGCTCTTGTTTAGTCATGTTCACTATTGACTCAGTCTATATAGTTCATCTTTGTTTATTTGTCATTTCATAATATCACATGTATATTTATCAGATCTGTTTGTTCTTTGACAGAAACCACAATTTGTGCATATCCACACAAACCAATAAACCTTGAGATTGGACATGTTCACTCTGGAGTAGCTGCAGTTCTTTCTAATCGAAGAATTAGGCCAGCTGAGTTCCAACCACCTAACTGCGCACAGAATATACTACACCACTCAATCTCCCAGTAACAGCGTCCACACACACTCTCTTCACACAACACCTGAGCATTCGATCCTTCAAATCTGTCTGGATGCTCAGGATACTGCTGGAGTTTGAAAGTGCGAGTAATCACTCTGTTGTTCTCAGACAGAAAGAGGCGTTTATTCATTGTGTTCAGATCCAGAGTGAGCTGATGGGAATCTGATGGAGAGAAAACACACCGGAATCATGAATAAATTCATAAATCAGACACACAAACACATGATCTTTAATATAAGACTATAACATCATTCAAACCTGTGTCACTGAACACATTCTGATATATATTCTCAGATATCGCATGTGTGTGTTTATGAGAATATTATATAAGAGAGGTACTCCCAGGGTACTCCCCCTGTCCGGGGAGAGGGGTCCGAGCTCTGCATTTAGCCCGGACCCAGAGCGTCCCCCCCCCCACCCGGGGTAGAAACGGGCTGAAGGTGAGGAGTCGGGGTGGTGGAGGGATGCTGGAAGACGAGAGATCATGAAGGTAAGACTGCTTGATTATTTATAGGGGTTCTCTCTCGTGCTGATTGGATAGGTGGTGTAATTACTGATGATGAATTGGCCGTGTTAATTATCTGTGCGAGCTCCTCCCGAAATTTGTTAATAAAACATCACTTATAATACAACAAAAATATATATGCTAATATATTATTATTATAATAAACCTGCCTGACAATATGATTAACATGGTTACATGTATGTAGTTGTGGTTGTCTGTAGCATTTCAATGAAACGTTAGTGTGTTCCTATCAAATGGTTACAAAGTAGTTTGGTGAACGGGCTTGTGCTGAAAATGCTACAAAGTAACGTTAACTGTGTTTATTGAGGTTTTGCAGCTTGCTCAGAAGGGCATTTGTAGCGAGTTTAAATTCAGACTGTCATTTTATTTTAATAGTCTAATATTCTGGTAATGTTGACAATATGAGCCAATTATGTAGATAATTATAGGTATTTACAATTCAAAAAGGTTTGTATTTTGTTTGCCCTATATCAAATATTAATGTCCTTTGTCAATCAGGGACGTGCAGAGAGTTCCTCAGGGGCTCAAATGTGAAATAGGGGCAATATGAGGGGGGGGGGGAATATATATATAGGTCAAAAGATTGGATACATTACTATTTTATATTTTTGCAAGATGTCACTTATAGTCAACAAGCCTGCATTTATTTGATCAAAATTTTACGTATTTAATGCATTTTATGCAATGCTGATTTATTAGCAATGTGATACTTTTTTCAGGATTCTTTGATGAATAAAAAGTTAAATAAGAACAGCGTTTATTTAAAATATAACTTTTGTAACAATATAGCCTACACTACCATTCAAAAGCTTGGTCAGTATTTTTTTTTAAAGAAATTAGTTTTTATTCAGCAAGGATTTGTTAAATTGATAGAAACAGTGATAAAGATGGACATTGTTAGAAAAAATATCTATTTTGAATAAATGCTGTTCTTTTTAACTTTTTATTTATCAATGAACCCCAAACAAGTATCAGATTCCAATAAATAAAAAAAAATACAAATAAATAGGACCATGCATTGAAGAACGGAGTAATGATGCTGAAAATTCAGCTTTGAATAACAGAAATGAATGTGATTTTACTAAAATAGTATAAATGTAATAGTATTAAAATAGAAAAACTTTCTTTTAAATTGTATTAATAATTCACAATATTAGGCTACAGTTTTTTCTGTATTTTTGATCAAATAAATGCAGGCTTGATGAGCATAAGACACTTTCATAATGCTGCATAATTATCAAAAATGGTAATATAATAAAGTCACCTCACCATTTCGCCAGCCTACACTTCACATAACAGGCCTGTAGGTGGCACTTGGGCTTAAATAACTATGATAGTTTCATCAAATAGTAAACGTTGTAGGATATCATACATAAATATAAGTGAATTGAATGGCCTACTGATTACCATTATGGCAACTTTTAGCGTTGCACGGTTTTGTGCAGTGCTTTTAGCATACATTTTCCCAGCGATGTAATTTAATTTATATAAAATGAGACAAAACCGCAGATCCAGATCGCTCCACAAATTAACTCGTCTGTCCCGTGTCATTTTCTACCAATTTATGAAGAAGAATGGAAAATAAACGCTCCACTTCACGTATTGTCCAATGCAGTGGCGGCTGCTGGTCTTTCAAAGAGGGGAAGCTCATTTTCGGTCTACATCATAAAAATTGTCCATTTATTTATATGTAAATTCTGCCCTACGTTCCTTTTCAAGAAAATGCTCTGTGACCCTGTCGTACCAGCTAGGCGTCTTTTCCAGTGAGGCTAGCCTAGCCTACTGTATGAATGAATGAATGAATGAACAAACAATATAAAAAAAAAAGATATTAAACTCGACGGAGGAAATGTGGGAATTAGGTTAAACTGAAACAAGGAATGTGGTGTATAATAGGGTTGTCACGATACCATAAAAATGTCTTACGATACTATACCAGCTTAATTTATAATTCAATTCTACAAAATGAATCAAAATTTAATAAATAAATAGATGTAAGTGAAAACAGACAATATTATTCTCTGAATAGTTAATTAATGTGAATGAATGACTGGCTATTGTTATCCATGAAATGATCTAAACAAAACTCATCTTAGCACTGCACAGAAGCTGCATGAAGTGACATTTAGATGTGGCATTTATACATTTAGACTGTATTTATAATTGCATAAATAATGTTATGAGATTAATGTTTTAAATACTAAATTCTGAATATAGAAATATGTTGGAAAGTAATGTAATACGCCTACATTTATACGGGAAACTTAAAAACGGCCAGCAGGTGGCAGAAGTTCGTGATTGAATCACTGAGTCATTCAAACGATTCTTTCAAAACGGCTGAATCCTTCAGGAGCGAATCAAATTACTGTTTTTATGAATGGCTTCTTAGTGAATCAGTGATTCGCCCAAATCAACGCGGATTTGGATTCGAACACAAACGGAAAAAAACAGCACTCTTTCTCGTGTCGTATTGCCTAAGTGTCAGGAGCATTTTTTGCTCGCATATCTTGAAATTTCCGAGTTAGCAGCATGTATATTAAAACATAACATTATAAATGAATAAAAAATATATAATGATTGACAAGAACCAAGTGCAAAGCTGCCATGGGACTGAGCTCGAATAGCTTCAGCGTCAGCGACTTTTTATAGTACAAAATCACTGTCAATCAAACTGAGATGCAGTCTTTCGACAGACCCTCCAATCATCACGCAGAAGCCCGGCGTCCAGGCCAGCGCACTCCTCCATTCACCCCCAGAGACGCTGAGCGCCAAACAAATATAATGAAAACAATCGCTGGCATTCATTCCACAATACCGTATCATCTTTAATTGTTTATGTTTCACAGAAGCTGAGGTAAAGAAGAAAATGGACAGTATGAGGACACGGTACAGCAGATATCTGAAACCACCTCCCTCTGGTAGTGGAGGATATGGCACTACAAGGCAGGAATGGTTTTTGAGGAGACTTAAGTTTTTAGAGCTGCACATGAAAAGAAGACCCTCGACATCAAACCTTGATGTTCAAAATGTGAGTTTATTTACAGATTTTTATTTAAGTATTTTATTTTTATTATTTAATACAAATATTTACAGCAATTTTGCTCACCTCTCAGAAATATACTCCTATTAACTTCTCTGTTTAAAAATTTGGTTACGATTGGCGATTGGTTACGGTGAGTTTACACCAAAGATGTATGAGCCGAACCTTGCAAAAGAAAATGGTCTGCCGCATCCTAACGCCGTCTCTACACTGGATGCATCAAAGCGCACTTTCTGTATATATTTGTCAACTTGTCTGTAGCGCAACAAGCGCGTTTAGTGCATCATAAAATAGAAACAGAACGTGGCATCCGTTTCACTCAGTTACTGAACGACTGATTATAATGTGATCCATGTGCTTTGACGCAACGTGTCACGCCGTTCGCGGCCGGTGTAGTAGCGTTAAAACTACCGCTTCTAGACTAGACGGTGTATCATTTCCATAGCAACGACTCTTTACTTCAGAGTTCGCTCGGCTTTCTGTAGCACAGCTGATGAACTTCCCGTGAAACCAATATGCATTTAGACACAAAGCATGAGATGCTTTTTGTTTGCTGATTGACAAATTTCTAGTTTATTCTCTAGTTTAGAGTTTATTCAACACACAAAATATAGCCTAATTTATATCCACGACCCTGATAGCACATGTACATCTCAGAGACGCCTATTTGACGTCTGCATTTACATCTGCAAGACGTATTTCTTAGAGTGTTTGCTCATCTGCAATACATCTATAGGACGTTTGTAGACAGCAGATGCTTTACAGATCAAGAGATCTTTAACAGACATCTTGCAGACGTACGTGTGCTATCTGGGGTGCTATCTTTTTTCTCCTTGGGAAACTTATAATAATATTTGCTAAAAGTCCAGTCAAATCAAATATGTCATGAATGTCATTTACCATAAAATTTTAAATGGGTTAAAATACATGCTTTTAAGATATATGTAAGGAATAATTGAAGACGGGCCGTTGGATTATTAGAAAAATAATGCACACCCGAGGTGGTGATGCGGTCACGACGCGAAGCGAAGTTATATACCGTTACACCTCAGGTGTGCATTATTTTTCTAATAATTCGAAGGAACGAAGTCAATTATTCCGCTTATACTACGCTTGCCACACCTCAAGACATCGATCAGATGATATATTTCAAGGCATTTGTCCGGTATTTCTACTTAAATCGCTATTGTGAGTAGGACTATTTCTTCCGCATCTCATCCAACGCCTCCGTTGCTAAATCAAAAATGTAATTTTAAACCTAGTAACAGAGGCTTGAGCCGTTAATAGCAGACTAATGCAGTTAATACAGTTAATAACTTAGTTATGAGAGAGAGAGAGATATTACCTCTGTGCATCTCTCAATAGTGTTCGGCAGCAATGTCTCTAGTTATAGTGAACTTTTGTTCACAAACAGCGCCGATGTTGTTCCCTCGCTTGTGAGAAATCATGTAGTTTTTAAGCTGTTTACTGATAAAATCGTCAGAGTAGCGCTAACAACATTAGCGCGATGTATGCTAGTGTGTGCAAACTGTAACTGTTATGTGTGTGCGGTCTGTGAGGGAGAGAGAGCGGGAGAGAGAGAGTATGTGCTTTCCGTACATAATAAAGCCTAATTTTGTGGCAAAAACATGGACATGATCTGCCGTTTTTATCGTTTTTATGTTGTGGGTCTTGGTTATTTTGCTGTTGTGAGACCTTTGAAATAACAGAAATCATTTGGCGAAGTGATATGCTCATGTAATGCGGTCAAGAGCTGCCTGGAACTACGTTCGCCGTGCGGTTCCCTGAAAATAATTGCACACCTCAGAACGTTCATCAGCCAATCAGATTCAAGCATTCAACGGCCCCGTAGTATAAATTATAAATAAAATATAGCCTGTACCACCATTAAAAAAAGGTCAATAATGGTTTTGAAACAAATCCTTTCTGTAGTGGGTTTGCATTTATTTGGTAGAACATACAGTAAAAACAGTAAATCTACAATTTGAAAGAACTGCTTTTTATTTGAATATATTTTAAAATGTGTTTTCCTCTCATGCTAAAGCTCTATTACTCTAGCTTTCAGTGTCACATGATCCTTCAGAAATCATGCTGATTGTTGTTCAAGAAATATTTATTATTTTTATTATTATAGCTGGCACACCACAATGACAAAAAAAGCTAGATTTGCAATTTAATTGATAATAAAAAAATATATAAATTTAATTATTTAAGACCGATATAAATCAGGACTGCACTAAGATAATAACTATTTTGAAAATGAGAAGTTTCCCATCTTTCTACAACCCCAATTCCAGAAAAGTTTGGACGTTTTGTGAAATGCCATACAATCAAGAAAATGTTATGTGCTCATTCTCTTTAACCTATATTTAATTGACTGAAGTACAAAGGAAAATATCCAATGTTTTTCTGACCAAATTTAATTTTGTAAATATAAACTAATTTTGATTTTGATGGCTGCAACACACTCCAAAAGAGTTGGGACAGAGGCATGTTTAACACTGTCACTTCATCTTTCCCTTTAATTACAATGTTTAATTGTTTGGGAATTGAGGATACTAATTCTTAAAAATTTTGCCCAATCTCACACGATACAAGACTTCAGATGCCCATCAGTCTGTGGTCATCGTTGTCTGATTGTTCTTTTCATGATGGGCCGTACATGTTCAATAGGAGACAGATCTGCTGGTCAGTCAGTCACATGCACATGTGTCTATGAAACCACGCTGTTGTAGCACATGCAGAATGAGACCTGGCATTGTCTTGATCTAATAACCATGGACTTCCCATGAAAGACGTCATCTTGATGGCAGTATATATATCTCTGTACGATCCCAGTAAATGCCTCAGTGTCAATGGCACCTTAACCTGTTAGCTAGCACTCCACATATTGGGACTCGCAGCTGAAAATGACCTACCTAACTTTAAATTATAACAGTTGCTGACTTCAGTGTGCTATCCATCATCCAGAGTTGATAATGCTCAAAATAATGCTTATAGAGACTGAAGTGCCTTGAAAAAATTTGTACCACACTGAATTTGTTTTGATTTTTTCTTTTATTTCATATAAAAATACATGAAATAAGTCCTGGAGCAATCCAGAAAAGTAATGGGTTGAAAGTCACATGTCTTATGAGTTTATATTTCAAACCTGAAGAGATACCATGAAAAATGAGATTTTTCTGAGACTACATCCAGCACCCCCCCCCCCCCCAACCCCCCGCACCCCCAATACATTTGGTCAATAAAAAATATTTCTACAAACTATTTTAGTCATTATACATACCACTGCATGTTTTTCAATTATAAAATTATTGTAGACAGAATCTTAGACAACATATAAGTGATTTATTTGACCACTAAAATATACAATAAGAATCATTTGAGTAATAAAAAGAAAGAGGATCATGTACATACTCTGATTGCCAGACATTCACACTGATTGTTGGTAATAGTCACAGGCTGATGTGCGGTAATACAGATGATAATCATACAGATATGGGCCATAATAGCCGATCCATTCTGATAGCTGTAATCACACGCTGATTATCAGCCACACAGATGCTAATCATACAGATAGCCTCATTCCCCACAAAACACAAACATATGAAAAATGTTGGGAAAAAAAAAGTTTATTTTGTCCAAAAAGCCGATCACTAAGTTACACCCCCATCAGATGACAGTTGCGTCACAGCGTGTGTCACAGCTGTCGCAAGAGAGCGCCAGAATTTAAATAAACAATTCTCTAAAATTTGTTCCACTTTTTTGGATGGTCTCATTCTGTGTGTAACACTGTATGCTACAAAACCATGTGGTTTTTTACAACCAAGACATAGTTTTTTGAGTGCGAGTTATTTGTATTCCATAACGGATACAAACAATAACTCTCCCTGAAGAAATGAGACGTAAGGAATATCATCCATATTACAACGTTATTGTTTCGTTGGACTAAAGTTCTCTATGGGATGTTGTTCCATGGACCCTTACTTCTCTAACTAAACCGGGATTACAGCAGTGGATGCGTCTGTGACTCCTTATCAAGATGAATATGGTATGTACTGCATTTTTAATGTTCTGTTCTGATGTGTACTGCTTACACAAATTTAGCAAATACATTCGTTATAAGCTTTCCACTGAAAAACAGCGATCTATCGTCGATGCATGAGGCTTAGACCTTCAGAATGATATATAGCTTGTCAAGATTAATTTTGTCATGTTTCATTTAATCTATTCGTAAACAATGCGCGTTCAGTGCGCTGGCGTCCAGGTGCGTGTTAACAAGTTAACACATATGCCAGTCACCCATGTTGTTTGCACTGCTGCACCCCCATACCATGACAGACGTGTGCTTTTGCATCTGTCACTGATGAAAATCTGGATGGTCCCTTTGGTCTTTGGGACTGAAAACTCGACATCCATTTTTCCCAAGAAACAAATGTGGACTAATTTGATCACAGCACACATTTCCACTGTCTTTTTGACTATCTGAGTTGGGCTCTGGTCCTGAGAATCTGGTTTTATCACTGCATAAAATTGATAGCTTTCTCCTAGAGTAACAGAGATTCAAGTTGCATTTCTTGATGCAGCAGCAGACTGTGTTAAGTGACAGCAGTTTTCTGAAGTACTCCTGAGCCCTTGTGGCTATATTTAACACTGTAGCATAATGCTTTCTCATGCAATGCTATCTGAGGGCTTAAAGGTCATGCAATTTCACCTGAGGTTTCCTGCTTTGCCCTACACAGACTGACAGACTGAGATTTCTCTGGATTCCCAGGGGTGCAAACTCGTCAGGGGTGAAAAAGGTGACAAACAAAACTACCCCCCCCCCCCCCCCACACACACACAAAAAGAAAAAACTAAGTAGGAAATAATTTTTTTGCAGTGCACCATTCAAGGATAAACACATAAAAGACGTTTGAGCGACAACTACGGTCTACAATAAACAAGGATTGTTGTTACGATTTTACATGAACTAAGTCAGGGCAAATAAGCCACTGTAAATGTTCATTTTTGAAGCAGCTAACGGGCTAAATGCGAGGTGTTTCTCCATCTTGAAACAGGCTGTTACAGGCGGACACTTAGCGCTGCCTCCACTTGAGCTGAGTGATTCTAATATTACTGTAAATTAAACGGTATTCTTTACTTGTAGGTCGAACAGTTCTCAAATCGACTTCATGTCAGAGTAATAGCTTACTGATATGCAAGACAAATGTTAAGGTCGAGACTGAGAAGCATTTTGCAAAGGGTAGCGAACTAATGTAGCGATAACGTAACTTACAATCTTCATAGCTATTGCAACAGCAGCCTGATGCAAAAAAAAAAGACAGCAGCCTCACGCAGTAATTACCATTGTTATGACCTTCAGTCATTTGTCTGTTGTTTCTTTGCTGCCCTCTTGTGTTCTTTTTGTGTATGTCTATATTTGTTTTCAGGAAGGCGGTTCTTGGAGTTAATTGGGTGGAGTTGGCGATTGGTTCTTATCCTTGCCTGACTTGGATAAAGGATTGCCCTAAAATGCTGATCGAGGCCTCTTGTGCCATAGTACTTCTCGTCGTTCACGTTGTACCTTAGTGTCGCGCAGTTGTGTGTTTCTCTGCTCTGTTGTTATTTGCTACTTCTGATTGTGAATTGTTAACTGATAACTTATAGATAGCTTTTGAAATAGGTTGTAAGAATTTGTGATAAGGGACGTAGGGGGATAGACGCCATTTTATTTCTATATAAATGTCTTTATTATATTGTTTTTTTGGGAAAGGGAGTTAGGTAAGTTGTGATTGTATTTTATTTTTCTTTCATTTCGATGAAGGAAAGATAGAGGTTTAATTAGAGTTATTTTTGTTTCTTATTTTGGCCTTGTCTTCCCCTGATGCTAAACCCTTACTTTTTCAAAATAAAAGCTTGTTAATCATAGTTCTCTCTGGCTTAAGACTCTCCTTTCCCTTTCTGCTGCGGCTGACCCCTAGACGGTCGTAACACCATTTATACTGGAACACAAGCGAACTTAATTTATCTAGCTACAAACAAGGTGATCTCACCAGCAACAAAGCCCTATTACTTCAAAAATAAGTTGCTTGTCGTTTGCTTGTTCCTTCATGTTTTACTCTGGAAATATGGATAGTTGCCTGCAGCGTCTAAAAGTTATGCTTCAGGAGTGAGACTGGTTGGATGAGGGAAAGGACATTAAGGTAAGCCAATCAGAGGCAGAGTAGGGCGGGACCATTCCTTTGCTAATGGGAAAAAATGCTACAGGTGACGTGACACAGATGACTCGTAGATACGACCCCCAGCCAATTTTTTTTTTTTTTTTTTACAGATCTACACGATTCACGTGAATGACCTATTTCAAGGTGAAAAACGGCGAATTTCGCCGAAAGGTGACAAGTTTGCACCCCTGATTCCCTGAATGTTTTCACAGTATGGTAGTTGGTGAAAGGCCTAAATTCTTTGTGATTTTGCAAGTCAAGTCACCTTTATTTATATAGCGCTTTTAACAATACAAATTGTGTCAAAGCACTTAACAGTATCAAATTGGAGGATAGAGTGTCAGTAATGTATAATGTAGGGGTGTCCCCTAAGGACTAAGGATTTTTATAGTCGAATCAGAATTTTCGAATCTTGCTGATAGTCAACCGACAGTCGAATCATATGTTTGGGGGCGGGGCAAAATACATTACCAAGAGTCAAGTCAGACATTCGACAGTCATAAATACTGACATTAATACACAGGGAAAATGTGTAACGTACGCCTCGCAGATACAAACGGGGTAAATAATGTTTTATGTTTTGATTAAAAGATAGTTAACATTAAACATCAGCGAAACCCTAAGAATTCACAACATTTTTTACAATAGTGCTCTCATTATAACGTTATGTATATGACAGTTATTAATGCTCTGCATTTCTGTTTTGAGCTGCGCGCGCTGAATGACCAGTAGAATGAAGCAGATGATAACAGGTTTTTAATCAATGGGATTTAACTCAATACACTTCATTATTTATACAACATAACGTTAATATAACAACTTATAGACTATATGGACAAAATGCCCCGATGCATGAACGTGTCTGCGCGGCTCTGAACTCCTTTTGTGGACGTGTTCTTGACGCAACAACATGCAGAAACACGGGAACTAAACTCTAAAAATTCACAGCGTTTTATTATAATAGTGTTCTCAATATAATGTTATGTGTATATGACAGTCCCAGTCATAGTCATTAATATTCTGCATAGTTGTTTGTCATGCTCGCACTGCGCACAGAAGAGATCATCACTGTTCAATAAAGCGATTTACTGCAGCGACTCAACCAAATGCATCTTATACGAGATAAATAATATATATACGATATATATAAACCGGCTGAAATGTTTTGAAATCACTTGTATCCTACCTGATCGAAAAAAATCCAGTCTTTCACTCTGCGTCAGTTTGAGTCTTGTTAAAGTTTTAAATCCTTGCCGCCAAGATGCTCTGCTGTCGGACACGAATTATGGAAAGTGAAACTTAAATCTATAATAGGGGTGGTTGGATTTATTCACGTTAAAATATTTAAAGCTTTTTTTCTTTTCAGATTCTTATTTACAGCATTATCATAATAGGCTGTATATTAACTTATTGGAGAAAACCGGTAGTTCTATGTGAAATCAGACATTGAGCACCCCCATATAGCCAAAATGGCAAGATCATAACACCCCACGAATATTCGACTGTGAGATTGGGAGTCGAATCAGTCTCCTCGAATCGAAGCATCGAATCGTCGACTATTCGGGGTCACCCCTAGTATAATGATAAGATTAAACACTCAATTTTCAGTTAAAGGCATTTCATTATTGAATTCAGAGATGTCATTGTCTAGCTCAGTTTAGTTTAAATAGTATCTGTGCAATCAAATCGGCGATAATCGCTAGAAATTAGGTGTCCCCAACTGAGCAAGCCAGAGGCGACAGCGGCAAGGAACCAAAACTCCCTCTGAGACAGAATGGAGAAACAAACCTTGGGAGAAACCAGGCTCAGTCGGGGGCCAGTTCTCCTCCAGATTTTGCATTGAGAAATGTGATTTTATTTGTTTGGCACAAAGTGATGAGCCATGACTGAGACTGAGATGATCTTTTTATACCCAAACATGATACCCTGGCCTATTACCAATTCACCTGCTTACTGTGCCTTTTCATTTTTATTTCGCCTCTGTCCCAACTTAATTGGAGTGTGTTGCAGCTATAAAAATTGAAATTTGTTTATATTTATAAAATGCATTTATGTCGGTCAGCAAAAACATTAGAAATATTTTATTTGTACTTCTATCAATTAAATAAAAGTTAAAGAGAACTAACAAATCACAGGTTCTTGATTTTATTGCATTTTACAAAACATCCCAACTTTTCTGAAATTGGGGTTGTACTTTGAAATATTTGTAAGCAAACTTTGAAATATTGTCACAGAATTTATGAAATATAGTAAAAGAGGGTTTATATTTCTTCCATTTGCAAGTGTAAATGTGGTTTACCCACCAAAATTACCATGTCTACTATGTCAGAAGAAAAGGGAAATTCAATATATTCTAAAAAAAAATGGTAACACTTTCCAATAAGGTTCATTGGTTAACAACATTAGTAAACATGAACTAAGAATGAACAATACTTCTACAGCATTTATTAATCTTAGTTAATGTTAATTTCAGCATTTACTAATGCATTTTTGAAATCACAAGTTGTGTTTAACATTAGTTAATGCACTGTGAACTAAGATGAATAAACAATGAACAACTGTATTTGTTAATCTTTGTTAATGTTAGTTATTGAAAATGGTGTAATAAATGCATTGTTCGTTGTTAGTTCATGTTAGTTAATACATTACAATAAGGTGTATTTTGTATATGGTGTATAAGGGGGGGTATTTTTTAAAACTATGGGATAAATATTATTTTTCACTGAAAGCTTATTGAAAACATCCATACGCTGTAAAAAAAATATATATATATATATATATATATATATATGGTAACAATATTAAACTAAATAATTAATTAATTAATCCATTAATATTCTGTTTGACAAGATTATTTTTCTTACCCCACTGGCAGATTATTTTGCTTGTTTCAAGCAAAAATTCACTTAATTTTGACTAGTTTTGTCTGAAAACAAGAGAATAATTTTTACTTGTCTAGAAAATCCTTCTTGATTTAATAATTTTTAGATATTTTAGCTGGAAACAAGACTAAAAATCTAAGTAAGAAAAGCATTTTTTGCAGTGTAGGTTTGTGAGTTGAGTAATTTAAAGGATATAAATTATCATCTATAAAATTTTGTGATAATCAAGGCCAAAAAATGGAAATTATTGATTGTTTCCATATAGTAACTTGGTTCCCTGCTAATATATAAAAAAATGGAAATGTGTGTGTATCTGTGAAAGCGGACCTCACAAGTTCTAAATGTTTAAACCAGAACCCCACAAGTGACTAAAAAGCAGACATGGAGAATTTTTTTTGTGTTTTTCTTAAAATGAAGTGATATTTGTTTTTAATAATTGCTCATTATCATAATAGATTTTTTTATAAGGGCGTAGAACCACTGGAAAGGATGGACCCCACAATTTTGTAAAAAACAGTGAACTCACTAAGTGCAGGAAAACAAGTGTGTGTGTGTGTGTGTGTGTGTGTGTGTGTGTGTGTGTGTGTGTGTGTGTGTGTGTGTGTGTGTGTGTGTGTGTGTGTGTGTGTGTGTGTGTGTGTACACATACATTTGTGTAGTCCTGCTGTAATTCTGGATTCTCCTCCATGATCCACACTATAAAACACACACAGAGTCATATTATTATATTTTTGATTGTGATCTTGGCTTCTAATGGTTATGAAAACAATATAATCAAGATAAAACAACATGTTAAACCATGCTTTAAACATACTAGCAATATTCTAGATGTTAGCATCATGCTAAACATGTTAGAATAGCACTAGCATCAGGGTTGCAGCTCTCACACACTTTCTAACTCTGTCTCTCACTGACTGACTAAATCTCACAGCAAATAACTAGAATCTGCTAGATCTGCTCAGGATTTTCCCACTGGTCTTGTTTGGTTTCTCACAGACTGGACTGGTCTAAAGCACATTAAACCAAATAAAACCAGACCATGAAATGAACAGCTAAAGCGATTACGGGTCAGTAGTAGCAGCCTCTTGCGGTGCCAGATTGCTCGGTCTTCTTTTACTCTCTCTCCTGAAAAGTCTGTGTTGTGGACATAAACAGATGCTTCTGTGTCTAAATAAATTCAGTTCTCATCAAGAAAAAAGAGAAAGGAATGGCAATTGATGATTAAACTTAGGTGAATGGTGCACTGTTAAAATGTGAGTGTGAAATGACAGTATATTCCAGGTTAATAATTGCTTTACTTTCACAGTGAGACTTCTCTTGTATCTAACTCCACTCTTAGAAATAAGAGGGAGCAGTTGTGGCCTAATGGATAGAGTGTTGGCCTATAAGATCTCGGGTTCGAGTCAGGGATTTGAATGTCCAGCGCTCTCTTCCACCTTCAATAGTGACTGGCTCTTTTCTCGGCACGGCTCAGTTCATGTTTCCACTGCAGTTTAGTACCGCTTTAGAGTGGGCGGGATTATTCACGTGTCGTTATAGTTGCGCCGCTTCTACTGCCGTGACTCCTGAAAAACTTTTTAATTCCGCGTCGGTCCATCACGCTCTCGCTGGATCCACTCCTCAGCTACCAATAAGAGGAACATCTGTACTTCCTCAACAGACCACAGAACAACCATTTTTTGGTTGTTAAAAGAAAGGTGCACTCATTCAAAACAGTCGCGTTCGATCCTTTGCTGGCTGTGCTGATTTAAATCTAGTGGGTCTGTTGTGTCTCGTGCCGCAAGTTCAAATGACGCAGGCAGTGACGATTTTCTCCGGCCAATTGCACAGAGTTTACACTTCACGTTTTGGTAACACTGCGGTTCGCTTGGAACCTCAGCCGATGTGGTACTAAAAAAAGTACCAGGTACCAGGTACTGTACCCAGTGGAAAACCCCAAATCAAAAGTGAGCCGTACTGTGCCGTACCATGCAGTGGAAAAGTGCCATATGTTTCCATCCAAAGATTCTAATTAAACTTATGCGCAAAACTGGAATATCGCATAAAACATATGCGAATAAACCACCATTTCCATCCAATGAGTCAAAGAGAACAAAATCATCACTTCCTGGTAAATTATGGCATTAAAGATCACTAAGAATACAGGAGAAGCCACTGAATATAATAATTTTCATATATGATATAAATTACTTGCGCCTCAGAGCGACCAGACGAGACACAATATATGCGGTCATTACTTTCGGAGGTGGATGCTGCTGTGTAGGAACGCAGTCATTTTAAGACAGTAATTATACAGAAATATTTTGATTACAGACTTTCAGAATGACAACATATAGATGCTGTGAACGAGATCGGTTCACTGGTTAGTCAAGTTATCCCATCTCATAGCGCAGTCACGTGACTTTTTCGATGCACATGGAGGAATTTATTCGGTAAATGTGTTTCCATCGTAGTTTATGTGCAATTTATCCTACTCAAATGTGAGCGTAAGTTTTTTATGTGCATTTTTAGAATTTATGTGCATCTTGGCGTTTCCATCCAGCGTTTTTTTTTTTAATGCGATATTCCACAACGCGCATAAAAATAGGTGGATGGAAACACAGCTATTACCACGACTGAGGTGAGACCCTTGAGCAAGGCACCAAACCCCAAACTGCTGCCCACTTGATCTTGTAACGTCCCTTGTTGTCTATGGAGGGTCTGAGAGCTCTCAAATTCCATAAAAATATCTTAATTTGTGTTCTGAAGATGAACGGAGGTCTTATGAGTTTGGAACAACATGAGTGTGAGTAATTAATGAATTTTCATTTTTGGGTGAACTATCCCTTTAATGATGACTCACTCATAAAGACAGTCCCTTGCCTCCATCTCCTGGCCTAACAATGATACTGCATCGACTGACAGCCTTCTAGTTAACGCAGAGACAAGTCCCAGTGCTGATACTGCTGAAATATTAGCATTATACCGTCAGTGACATAAAATAATCTTTAAATGTAAATAATACTGTTTATTGCAATTATTTCTTGCCCAACAAAAAGTAGTTATTGTGACCTACACACATTTTATGCTATTTTTTTTTTCAATTAATGCAGCATGTAAGTTAAACCAGAGCAAAGGCATTTAAAATACACCGAGGCAGATTAATGCTATCTGATGGAAAGAAAGAAATAAAATCAAATGTAATAAACTTTTCTGGAAAGTGGATCTCAAGGGCCAGAGATGAGAACTGCTGGTGTAACCACTGGATGCCATAACTTTTATTAGGTTTTTCATTTTCGTTATGTATTGAAATATTATAGAAAACTTTTGGTGAAGGTTTAGATTTTTTTGTTTGTTTGTCTTCTGGCTGAACTAACTGGTAAACAGCTGGCCAAAGATATTTGTTTTTTTATGCCAGAAAAGCATATAGAAAGAGGAGAGTATTCTGTCTCAGAAGATGCATTGATAGTAAATAGTGACTGAGGCTGTTAGTCTCTTAAATCTCCTTTTGTGTTCCACTGAAGATAAAACTCACATTCCGGTACAAAATAAAACTGTGTATATTATGAAAAGTGTCATTCTTGAGAAAACTATCGCTTTTAAATTGTAACATGGAGTTATATTGGTTTAAAATGTATTTTTGGAGATATATTTGTGAACGCATGGGTGTGAATATCTTTTCTATATTTGGCTATTTACTTCTACGATGTATATACTCCAGAAAGTTTATTATAAATCATGTCTATTTCTAATAAATAACAATGATAATGAGTGTGATGGTAAATATTCTATATACAGTGGGGTACGGAAAGTATTCAGGCCCCCTTATATTTTTCACTCTTTTTTATATTGCAGCCATTTGCTAAATTTAGAAGTCATTTGCTAAAGTTCATTTTTTTTCCTCATTAATGTACACACAGCACCCCATATTGACAGAAAAACACAGAATTGTTGACATTTTTGCAGATTTATTAAAAAAGAAAAACTGAAATGTCACATGGTCCTAAGTATTCAGACCCTTTGCTCAGTATTTAGTAGAAGGACCCTTTTGATCGAATACAGCCATGAGTCTTTTTGGGAAAGATGCAACAAGTTTTTCACACCTGGATTTGGGGATCCTCTGCCATTCCTCCTTGCAGATCCTCTCCAGTTCTGTCAGGTTGGATGGTAAATGTTGGTGGACAGCCATTTTTAGGTTTCTCCAGAGATGCTCAATTGGGTTTAAGTCAGGGCTCTGGCTGGGCCATTCAAGAACAGTCACGGAGTTGTTGTAAAAGCCACTCCTTCGTTATTTTAGCTGTGTGCTTAGGGTCATTGTCCTGTTGGAAGGTAAACCTTCAGCCCAGTCTGAGGTCCTGAGCACTCTGGAGAAGGTTTTCGTCCAGGATATCCCTGTACTTGGCCGCATTCATCTTTCCCTCGATTGCAACCAGTCGTCCTGTCCCTGCAGCTGAAAAACACCCCACAGCATGATGCTGCCACCACCATGCTTCACTGTTGGGACTGTATTGGACAGGTGATGAGCAGTGCCTGGTTTTCTCCACACATACTGCTTAGAATTAAGGCCAAAAAGTTCTATCTTGGTCTCATCAGACCAGAGAATCTTATTTCTCACCATCTTGGAGTCCTCCATGCGGGCTTTCATGTGTCTTGCGCTGAGGAGAGGCTTCCGTCGGGCCACTCTGCCATAAAGCCCCGACTGGTGGAGGGCTGCAGTGATGGTTGACTTTCTACAGCTTTCTCCCATCTCCCGACTGCATCTCTGGAGCTCAGCCACAGTGATCTTTGGGTTCTTCTTTACCTCTCTCACCAAGGCTCTTCTCCCCCGATAGCTCAGTTTGGCCGGACGGCCAGCTCTAGGAAGGGTTCTGGTCGTCCCAAACCTCTTCCATTTAAGAATTATGGAGGCCACTGTGCTCTTAGGAACCTTAAGTGCAGCAGAAATGTTTTTGTAACCTTGGCCAGATCTGTGCCTTGCCACAATTCTGTCTCTGAGCTCTTCAGGCAGTTCCTTTGACCTCATGATTCTCATTTGCTCTGACATGCACTGTGAGCTGTAAGGTCTTATATAGACAGGTGTGTGGCTTTCCTAATCAAGTCCAATCAGTATAATCAAACACAGCTGGACTCAAATGAAGGTGTAGAACCATCTCAAGGATGATCAGAAGAAATGGGCAGCACCTGAGTTAAATATATGAGTGTCACAGCAAAGGGTCTGAATACTTAGGACCATGTGATATTTCAGTTTTTCTTTTTTAATAAATCTGCAAAAATGTCAACAATTCTGTGTTTTTCTGTTAATATGGGGTGCTGTGTGTACATTAATGAGGAAAAAAAATTAACTTAAATGATTTTAGCAAATGGCTGCAATATAACAAAGAGTGAAAAATGTAAGGGGGTCTGAATACTTTCCGTACCCACTGTATATATATATATATATAAGTATAAGTATTTTAAAAAATAAAAACAAGTAGGGAGTAGTTGTTGATTGTGTGTTGTCATTTAACCAAATGAAACCAACATCATTTCAATGTAAGGTACATTGCACTCCACTGTCGTCTTTCATTAAAGGCATAAATATAACTTAAAGTAACTAAGCAACCATATAAATTCTTTTTTTTTTTTAGTTTCAATTAAAACTGCTCTTGATGTTTGTGGTGGTGTGGCAGGGCTCAAACTAATGCTCTTTAAATTTGTTATATTGTTGTGTCCTCTAGAAACCCCTAGACTTCTAGCTACATAGAGACACTGAGTAGTTCAAAATCAAATACTAAAACCTAAAAACTTGCTGTTCAACATACTTGAGTTTGTCCAGATTCTTGAGTTTTTCAGAGAGCAGCTTGACTCCTGATTCTCCTGGGTGATTGTAGCTCAGATCCAGCTCTCTCAGGTGTGAGGGGATTGAACTCAGAGCTGAAGACAAATAACCACAGCCTTCCTCTGTCACCATACAGCCGGACAACCTACAGACACACACAGACACACACAGAGACACACACACACACACACACACACACACACACACACACACACACACACACACACACACACACACACACACACACACACACACACATACGTTTGTATTTCTATACTTGTGAGGACTTTCATAGGCGTAATGGTTTTTATACTGTACTTACTGTATGTGCTATTGTCCTACACCAACCCTACACCTAAACCTACCCCTTACAGAAACCTTTTTGCATTTTTACATTTTGAGATAAACTTCATTCAGTATTTTTAATAATTTATTTGCCTTGTGAGGACCGGCCAAATGTCCTCACAAAGTCAAAAATGTTAGGTTTTACTATCCTTGTGGGGACATCTGGTCCTCACTCTGTGGGTCTTACAAGAACACACACACACACACACACACACACACACACACTTACACTTACCTCAGAAAAAGAACGCAATGTGAGGAGATCATTACTGCTGAGTAAGTAATGTTTCTTATTTGCATTAGATAATGTGTTATTGTGACATAAACTTGAACACATTTACTAGTTGGACTTTTCCCAAACTGTAATTCCAGACTAAGCTGTTTAAAATCGAGTGCAACATTGCATCTAAATGTCGTACGATGCGAGGATGTTTTTATACTCTATATACTATAATAATAGATTATATGAACTAAGACAGGCATGAGTGGTTTGTTTTACTGTATTTTTATAAAACAATTTCTAAACATAACTATACACATAACATTTACTTAAAACATTAATACTGGGAAAAAAATTATAATAAATAAATACAAATGGATAAATAAATAACTAAACAAAACAGAAAATATTCAATATCAACTGTAAATCTGCAGTCACATATCTGATTGGAGAATATTATTTTCATCTTCCAGGCATATTTCTTCCATATTTGACTGCTAATACACATATAACAGCTGACACATATTTAACCACATCTCATCCTCTATTGTAGTATTTAAACTCTAATTCCCAATTTCTTTTGGTATAAAATGAGTTATCAGATTTTTCTTGCATTAGTTGTCTATAAATATGGGCTACATGATTTTCAGTAGGTAAACCATGTTCAATAATATTAACCATTCTCTTCCGATCTACTAAAGACACTATCTGATATAGAAAGAAGAAAATCTGGCTTATCTTTAATAGGTATTGCATGTGATAAGGCTGTTGCTCCTCTAAATGTTGTTGTTGTTGTTTTTTTTATTATTGTGGACCAAATGTTTACAGTATGCTGTATCCATATATTTGTTTTCTTCACTCCCTTTTGTGCTTGCAAATCCATGGATGGCAGAACTTTCAAAGAAACTCCAGGAAGAGAATTATGTTCTATTCTACCTCTTTATCAACACCAAGCCAAGCAGTGATAGCCCTAAACTGAGCAGCCCAATAATAGTATCTAAAATTAGGAAGGTTGATTTTCTTCCAAATAGGCCCACCACAACTACAAATAGCCGCTACTATCTCACAATATTCCAGCAATCAATGTATAGCATTTATAGCAAATAATATCACAAAACCCATGGTGACCCTGCTGAAAAAGACAATAGAAACCATCACAGAAATTCTAATGTTTTCCACTACAAATACCTTTACAAACATTACAAACCATCAACTTTTAATCATTAAAACCATTAAATAATGGTTTCCTGTAGTGTGTTTAGGGACATGTTCTATTAGGATTTAGTTGCTTTAACAATAATAATATTTAACAACAATAATAAAACAATAATAGGCAACCAATTATCAGCAGAGACCAACAGGGTCCATTACAATTTCCATTAATAATAATAATAATATTATTATTTCCATTAAAACTAATACAATTTCCATTATAACCAGTAAAACCATTACAAATTCTATTGATGGCTTCTAT
The DNA here is from genome assembly GCA_036784905.1 of Acrossocheilus fasciatus. Classification (NCBI taxonomy): domain Eukaryota; kingdom Metazoa; phylum Chordata; class Actinopteri; order Cypriniformes; family Cyprinidae; genus Acrossocheilus; species Acrossocheilus fasciatus. Next base: position 48,954,193 of record CM071940.1, read on the forward strand.
TGTTGTTTTTTTTCAGCAGGAGATTGAAATAAATGTATTATTATATGAACTTCAATACTTGAAATCTACATAAAAAGAGCAGAAAGCAAAAATGTATATGACATAATAATAGACAAAATCTAGAAACCTGAAACCACAGAATTCTTCAACTTGAGTATTCCTATATCTGTGTGTGCAGGCTTGGGGAGTAACGGAATACATGTAACGGCGTTACGTAATCAGGATACAAAAATCTAGTAACTGTAATCCATTAGAATTACATCAAAAACTTAAGTATCCACTTTTGTAAAAAGTGGGAATACTGTGAATATATATGGGAATATATATATGTGGGAATATAATCAGGATTACATTTGTTAAGTTTAAAATTAAATAAATGAGTTTTTTTTAACTCTAATAACTCTATATTTGGCGCTGCTTTATCATACAGTAGTTTCTGGTTCTGTTGACACATGTTGATGCACGTGAGCCACCTACTGGTGTGTGCGCAAATAACAATCTACAATTATTCTCCTCAAACGCGGAATGAGACGCTGCTACAGTTAATTACGATGCTTCCTGCTGGGAAAAACTTTCATGTCTGGAAATTTCAGTTATTTTGTCTTCAAAAAGGATAAAGGAAATATCATAATGGACTGTTTAAGGAGTAATTTTGGTAGACCGGCCACTTCTGGGAAGGTTCACCACTGTTCCAAGTTTTCTCCATTTGTGGATAATGGCTCTGACCGTGGTTTGCTGGAGTCCCAAAGCCTTAGAAATGGCTTTATAACCCTTTCCAGACTGATACATGTAAACTATTTTGTTTCTCATCTGTTTATGAATTTCTTAAGATCGCGGAATGATGTGTTGCTCTTTAAACATGCTTCACTTTGTCAGACAGGTTCTATTGAAGTGATTTCTTGATTCAGCAAGTCTGGCAGTAATCAGGCCTGGGTTTGGCTAGTGAAATTTAACTCATATTCTAAAATAATGTGGTTAATCACAGTTCTTTCATGATTTAATAGGAGGGGGCAAGCACTTTTTCACACAGGGCCATGTGGGTTTGGATTTTGTTTTCCCTTCATAATAAAAAACTTCATTTAAAAACTGCATGTTGTGTTTACTTGTGTTATCTTTGATTAATATTTAAATTTGTTTGATGATCTGAAACATTAAAGTATGACAAACATGCAAAAAAATTTAAAATCAGGAATGGCGCCAAAACTTTTTCATACCACTGTATGTAACTAAAAGGAATTAAAAAGTAATCCGATTTACATTACTTTCATATTGTGGGGCTTGGATTACATTACTGAATACTTCTTTGATGAAGTCATTTGTAACTGTAACAGAATACATTTTAAAAGTAACCCTCCCAACCGTGTGTGTGTGTGTGTGTTAATCGTAGCAATCACCTTATAGGCTACATCATTTACTCTATTTTCTAGCTCAATATCTCTCAAGTTGTAGAATCGCTGCTGAATCTCTGTATGAATGAATGAATGGGATATTCTTGCCAGACAATGTGGAGTGATAAATAGCAGTGGACGCTCGGACTAGGGTTGTCTTGGGATTTTACTTCAGTGCTATAGGCTACATGCTGTGTATAGTGAGAGAGAGACGGGCAAAGGTAACTGTTCACTTTTTTTCCTTTTTGCTTCTCCCAACCGCCTTTATCTTCGTTTTTTGCTTGCCATAACGAGCCCTCTCTCTTTCGCATCAGTTTCAGTTTATTATAAGCAAAAATAGATTGCATTAGCGCCCCCTTTTGTCGGCCATCAACTTCACTTAATTTGATACTTTTTCTTTGATGATGAACCAGCCAGGCCGACGGCCGTCTGACTTCTCCAAAACATCCAGATGGACAGTCCGCCACTGATCACTGGTTTATTTATTTGTTAGTGATCAGATACCTGCAGCACAGGTGAGTCCTGCGGATTTTCTCATGAATCTTTTCAAACTGTTTTTCCTCTGAGACCAACATCAGATGTTCAACTACACTAGGCTGATGTCCTACATTAATATGGTAAAATAAGCTCCATGACTACTGATGATGGGGCTGGTTTTTTTTTCTTGAATGCATGAAAAAAAGCAGCAAACACTTTGGGAAAAATCAGGTAGGGTTTACATGTTTCTACAGTTGGAAATGATATATTTTTTAGGAATGGCACAAAGGTGTATTGCTGTTCAAGTCTCTGTGTTTAGATCATTGTGCTCAGTAATGTGTCTTTGACCTTCATTATGCATATTTTGATTATACTGTATTGTAAATAAAATTCAAATAATCAAAATCCCCATTACTTTACTCTTTACTCCAGCTTCACAGACACATTACTGACTGGCTCATTATGGGAGGCCCTTTGTCTCTCAGGTGTGAATCACTAAATATTCATGCCATTGTCACTCACATTGTCAAATTAATATGTTCATTAAAAAAAATGTCACAGTTTATTATTATTATGTAAGTGAAATATGTAAGGAAAAATTGATGATGGGCCGTTGAATTATTAGAAAAATGATGCACAAATAAATGGCTTCATTTATAAAATGTTGCTCAGAAACCATCCTAAATTTGATCTTACGATCATTTCTCAGAAATGTCTCTCTTTCAGATATGAAATCTGTAAGTTTTGTCTTTTTTATGTCTTTGTGTCAGCAGTGGTGTCCTCCTGGGTCTCCTACCATAGCGTCACTTTTCATTCAGATGGCGATGGATAGTGCGAGCTGACACTGTTGTACTCTGTCTGCAGATCAGCTTGAATTTGTTTGGAAGTTAATTGGGGTTCTTTATCCACCATTCAAACAATCCTTCGTTGTAATTTTTCATTAATTTTGCCCTTCTCTCCACGTCCAGGGAGGTTAGCTACAGTGCCATGGGCTGTAAACCTCTTGATGATGTTGCACACAGTGGACACAGGAACATTAAGATCTCTGGAGATGGACTTGTAGCCTTGAGATTGTCCATGTTTTTCTACAATTTTTTATCGCAAATCCACAGACAACTCTTTACACTTTTTTTCTTTTTACCATGCTCAATGTGACACACAACACAAAGGTTGAGTCAACTTTTCTCTGTTTTAACTGGTTGCAAGATTAATTACTATATTGCCCACACCTGTTACTTGCCACAGGTGTGTCTAAATACAAATTACAGGAGCATCACATGCTTGAAAAGCAATTATTGCTTACAATATTGACAAGGTGCCAATAATTTTGTCCAGTCCATTTTTGAGTTCTGTGTGAAATTTTATCAAGTTTGACTTTTCTTCTGGTATTTTTTGTGTTGTTGCAGTGCAAACAAAAACAATAAGCACATGAATACCAAAACATTTGCAATTGGAACAATTGTCTGAGAGAAGTGTTGTATTTTTTGACAGAATTGCAAGGGTGCCGATATTTTTGGCCATGACTGTATATACCGTTACACCTCGGGTGTGCATTATTTTCTAATTGAACAGCCCTGAGTCCATTATTCCACTTATACTACAGCTACCACGCCTCAAGACAACGATCAGATGATATATTTCAAGAAATTCGTCCAGTTTTTGTCCTTAAAACATTATTGTGAGTAGGATTCATTTTTTCTGCATCTCATCCAACGCCTCCATCACTAATTCTAAAACATCATTTTCAACCTAGTAATGGAGGACTGAGCCGTTGTTAGCAGACTAATGCAGTTAATAATTAAGTTATTAGACAGAGAGAGAGAGCGTGTGTGAAATCGCTGTTATAAGTTGATGCGATGTTTACACAGTATGTGTTTACACGGCGTTTTAAATTATGGCGGGTGAGGGCGTTTTCGTACGCGTTTAGCCAATCAGCGTACACGTACGTCACGATAGTTCCTATGGAACTGTTTTAGACCCTACTCTGAAGTAGGAGCTAATTTAGTTCCTCCAAACGAGTTCCGGGAACTAAAACAGTTCCTAGTTCCAGCGGTGCGAACACGCCAAAAAGTGGGTAGTTCCACAATTAGTTCCGGTACTATGAAAAGGTTCCTGCGGTGCGAAAGGGCCTTATGGGAGCCTCTCAAACGGAAGGCTGCATCCTACGAAGGCTGCACACATTTAAATTCACAAAAACAAACTGAAAGAAAACGAGTCGGTACTGCATCATCATAATTTGAGGATGCAGCCTTCCGTTTGAGAACCATTCGCTTCCCTCATGCTCGATAAAAGCCGTAATTACGAGAGTTGTGAGATAAAAGATTATTTTATATATATAAAAGATCTATTTCATTTTTATACTTGCCCTTCGCCTCATGCTCTCTAAAAGTGATTAGAAGTTTCTTTCTGATAGTTTTAATGAACCAGTTAAAAAAAAAAAAAAAAAATATATATATATATATATATATATATATATATATATATATATATATATATATTCAGGGTTATTTTACGGTGGAACTGGCTTATGTTGTCCACAATTTTGAGCACTGCACGGCAGAATAGATCATGACGTGATTGAGGATCTTATTTCCATCTAAAATTCTATTTTTATTTTTATCAGCCAATGATAATTATAAAAGAAAACATCACGAGCATAAATCAGTGACCGAGAGCGCATCTGATTGACAGATAAACCACGAGCTCTATCAGTTTTATTGTTAATGTTCTGGTTATTTTGTTTCAATGTACAGTTTGTTAATTTTATCCAAAGCATACAGTCAAACAAAACTTCATCATTCTGCTGAACTGTGCACATTTATTTTAGCCACTTCATGTCTTGTTCAGTTTAGCTATGACTAATTTCACGGGCAAAGCAGACAAAATTACAATTTAAGAATCAATCATAGCTATAGAAATTTATTGTCTTTTCTTTTCTTTTTCTTTTTTTTTTTTTTACATATAAAGCTTCATATTATGAGAAGGATACTTTCTACGACCTTTATATCCTGCAATCATGGCGAGATTAGGTTCCTTCGATCTAAAAAAAACAAGAATTGAAAAGGAATCGAAAACAACAGAGGAATCGATTCTCGGAATCGACTCCCATCGATTCCAGAACCAGGAATCGGAATCGGAATCGATTCCAAAAATTTTGGAATCTTACAGCCCTAATGCGACGACAGAAAGCACATCCAAAAATGAATAAGCATTTTAAGTTCTTTCCACAGGAAAAAAGATTGCGCGGGCGCCCCCATGTCATAAATTATGCGCGATAATAGGCCTACTCCTACACTCCTCATAAATACTTGAAATGCACCTACAGCGATTTTATTATTAATATAATAATAATAATAATAATAATAATAACCTGTTTTGGTCATATTTACTATTGCCCAGCTCCTCCTGTCATTGATCTAGCATCCTCTGAGCACCCGCATTTAAAATTCTCTGTCGCCGCTCCCCGATTATAAATGTTACGTTATGCCAGAAGGTGACTGTGACTGTTAAAATGTATCTAATGTCTAATTCATTCAATCAAGAGATTCGTTCAAAAACCCGGACGCGAGTTAGCATTTTATCACTTCTGGTTCCATCGTCCCAGAGTCAATGGGTTTTTGAATGGGATTTTGGTTAAATCCCTTAAATAAGGTCCGTGGTTCACACAAGCTCAAGATACTTTCACATTTTATTCTACGACATAAAACACACCAGTTACACCACACTCGTGATTTTTTTAAGCTGTTACGTTGCTTAAAAAAGACGGTTGCTAACAAGTTGCTAAATGGGACTACAGACGCTGTCAGAGACATTCAACGTCATCACGCCGAACAGTTTATCAATTTATAGTATTTTCCATTTGTAGTATAATTTGTAATTCAATTAATTTTAGGATAACCAATGAATAGTTTACAGCATTTTATATTGTTCTATGTTGTTGTTTTTTGCTTTGCCCCAAAATGCGACACGTTTTCAGAGGGAAGATGCTTGTTTTATCGCTTTACTGACACGGTGACTCTCCGCACCATAAGGTAAACGCATATTACAATTATTACATGTAAACACCACATTTGCCAGCTTAACATGGTGAAAGGCATGTAAAAATTAAATGTTTGCGGCCACATGAAGCGGTTAGAAAACATAGATTGAGGATTTCCTTGAAGCATGGATAAAATAACATTTTGTGTACCAATCCTAACAAAACGATAGCTGAAATGTGGTACTTTGTTCACTAATTGAGTTTAATCTTACCATATCCAAAAACTCGCTCACTCTGCTGTTATTTAAATACGCGGGGATACGTTTTTAATTAAAATATTCATATTAATCAAGGATTTATTGACTTTTAATGCACCTTATTTCGAAATGTACAGAAATACGTGCTTTAAATGTCCTTAAGTTATGATTATTTCATTTATTCACTATACTATTAATTACTAATGTCTCATTTCAGTTTTAGTTTGTCTCTAGTTTTGTATTTATTCATGAAACGATTCCTGTAGCGTGGATTAAATCCTTCACTGAACATGTTATAAATAAGTTTGAAACAGTTGTCGGGAGCGTGCTTGTGGTGACGCTGAAGGCTTCTAACTCTACTAACACTAACCAGTCTCAGACCAGCACTGCTTCTTACCCAAACATCAAAATAAATCAAATTATCAAACGATCTAAAAATACATATCTGGACCGCACGGCAGATATGTATAAAATATTGTATTTTTTACAGCCATGCCTATAAAGCAATTTTGAATTAAACTGAATTGAGAGAGAGAGAGAGAATTAACTTTTATAACACCTTTATTATATGCAAAACTCTATAAAAAAAAAGAAAAAAAAATCCTATAATCTCAGAAAAAGACAACACATAAACCCAAAACAGCATGTTTTCTACACTCCAAATGTCCTCAAAATGTTCCACCTTCTTCACAGATAGATGCAAAGTAAAATCATGTCTTATCCTTGCTTTTATGAGCCCTTCAACTACACAGTCTGAGTCGTACAGGATCTTGCATCTTCTGCTAATATATATTGCCAATTTTGCTAGTCCTAAAATGAAGTTTAACAACTGTCCTTTTCTCTTTTTGTTTTTACAATATTTAAAACCAAAAATAAACAGTCATTGTGAACACCTTATCAACAAGAAACTAGTTTCCATTAAAACAAAAAGAGATCTCAGTCTCTCACAATGCAGTGAAACAGTGAAAGATTGCTTCTCTGTCAATACAAAAAGGGCATTTATCTTGCATACTTGGATTCAATATTGAAATAAAAGCACTGACTGCAGTAATGCCATGTAATACTCACCACTGAAGATCTCCTACTTTTTTAGTCAATGCTGGCTTATAAATTGAACCCCAAAAAGTCTTAATATCATCTTCAACATTTGAAAGACCACACGTTGTTTGGTCCTTATGTGACCTGTGCTGGCAAAATGAGTCACAATGAGCAAATCTTCAAAAATGAGTTATTACATCAGTTACGTTCTCCATTAAAAGACTTTCAAAATAATATAGAAGTTGTTGGAATCAGACAAAAAAAAAAAAATTACTGAGCTGCACACGTTTGAATCGATAAAGTCAGCAAAGACCATTTCGAGAAAAACTGATTTACCGTTTTCTGAAGCTTCCAAAGCAAAGTCACCTAGCAACATGAATGATTTCCCCCACTTCTTTTCTTAATAAATCACAATATAGCTATTTTTCTATTTTACCGTTGTTGTTATTAATAAGAACCAATGCAAAAAATTATATATTTTTTTAAAAAGCCGGAACGGCTTGCATGTATGACAGTCGGCAGAAGTGAGAAAAAAAGTATTTATAACATTTTAAATATGGATATTTTTCTTACAAAAACACATGGATTCGCTGCAGGAGGCTTTTATTCACCCCCTGGAGCTGTGCAAGGCACATTTTATTATGGAAATGCGCGCTTTATTTGACTACTTTTGCACATTCCGACTCATTTTGCCAGCTCGGGTCACATTTATCATTTTTATACACACTTGATATAGACTAAAGCCCTCCATTGAATCAAAAACAATGTCTCTTGAAATCTTTGAGGTGGCTGAAGATTTCTCCATTTATAAAACAGTCTTGGGTATCACCACTTGGAAAGTAATCCATTGCATTCGGGACAGTTTGTAATGATAAAACAGTCCAGTCTTCTTTACTCAATGTCTCTTTTTTTTTTTTAACAGAAGAATTGTCCTTGTTGATCTTATGCCCAGTTTCTGTGCAAAGGCAGTATTATTGTCCAGAGTCTTACCAGCCACTTCCAATTCCATTACAAGCTTATCATTTGTCAAAACCTGTTTTAACCAAGGTGTTGAATCATCACGTGCACCGTTAATCAGAGGTTCTTCTAAAAACCAGTGCAAAGACTTGTAGGGCAAGGATCTCATGCCTTCATAAATAGGAGAAATACACCTCAAATCGAATTTAGTGTAGTCCTTCCAGATTTTTCCCAAACCCCACCCACCAACCTTACTTAAAAGGCAAAAAGTTAATCCAATCCACGATACACTCGACTTGTATAAAATTTCTGAACAAATTGTAACCTAAAGGCTGCTTTTCTACACTCAAGGTCTACAATGCCTTGAGTACCTTCTTTTAGAAGATATAACACATCCCTAGGTACACTAGGTGCAATTTATCCCAAAAAAAGTTGATCATTTTGACTTGTTTTTTCAAGAATCCCAAAAGGAGGCGATAATCTGTGCCAGATTATTAATAATTAGAGCCCTTCCCTCAACATTTTCATGCACATTCTCCCAGTCTTTCTGATTGGTTGATTCATCGCTTAGTGTGGTTTAAAATACCTTGGAATCTTCCTGTGACCAGCTCATTCCTCCTGGCAAAACCATTTTCTCCTCTTTCCATTGTCCAACTAAGTATGCTGCAGTTTTGGCCCTATTTACTTTTGCAGAAGAAAATGTTCCATAACTATTAACAATGACAACTAACTTATCAATTTCATTCTGCCCACTAATTGAAACCATTTAGGGAAAGAAGTTTTCACATTTAAAACAGTCTAACTCTAATTCTATTTAACATTGGTTCTAAAGCTATCGAATACCGCATGCCTGAAAAGGCACAGCCTCGTCTTAAACCTCTCTGAATTTTAAAAGGATTACATAAGCCACCGTTGACTTTCAGTATAATTTCAATGTCACAATAGAGCACTTTAATCATAGCATAGACTTATAGATGTTTTCTCCAGATTTGTAATTGCATTAAGCCTTTTCTCCAATTGAGAAAATTTGCTTAATGCATTACAATTTTATTGCCATTAGATCTTAGTTGACTAAATCGACTGTAAATTTAGTGAACTAAAATCTTATATGATGTAGTCGACTAAAATAATTCAGATGACTAAAATTTGACTAAATGGCATTTTAGTCAAAAGGCTATTACTTAAAATAAATCAAAATTTGCTGTCAAAATAACTATAACTAACAAAATAAATAATTAACACCGCATACTTCAAGTACTTTAATGATATTAAAATTAATTACTTAAGTATGAATTCCCATGAGACTATTAAATCCTTGTTTACAGGTGAAACCCTTTCCACACTGAGAACAAGTAAAAGGCTTGGTTACACTTTATTTTGATAGTACACTTTAGACATTCTACTAACTAGAAGTAACTTTGTAACTACGTCAACTAATTAGGGGCCAAGCACCGAAGGTGTTTGTTAGCATTCTTCTTCTTCTGTAAGAGAGTCAATGGCAGCCACTTGTGGGAAAGTTGTAAAATTTGGCACACTGATAGAGGAAAATATCAGTAGTAACCACAGCGAATTTGGAGTCTCTAACTCAAACTCTCTAGTGCCACCACTTGTTCAAAGTTGCACTCATGTTTATGTTAATAACTTTTGAACTGTAAGCCACAAAATTCTTTTTTCCTCTGAATCCTTGGCTCATGCTGAGTCGAATGAAGTCCAAAATTCAAAAATCATAAGGTTTAGTTTTTTCACTATCTTCAATTGTTCGTAAAACCTACTTTGTCGAACTCATCCTAGACGGTTTGTCCGATTCTCACCAAAATTGGCTCAGATCATCTACAGACCATGGAGACAAAAAGTTAAAAAGTCGATTCGTCCAAGCGTTCTTGAATACCACATTAACAAATTCGCCGAAAAGCACGCAAAAATGGATCTGAGGCAATAACTCCGCAACGGTTTGGCGTATTGAGACGAAACTTGTTGAGTGTTATAACAAGCATGACCTGAGGCTACCTGCAGTGTTTCGGCACTGTGCCCCCTAGTGGTCAGGAGATATGAAAAATGGCTATTTTTGCTTACAACTTCTTAACGGTTTGGCCAAAAAATCACAAAACTGGTCTCATTAGATTCGGTGGATCATGCCGAGTCCAACCATATCCCATATTTTTTTCCTTCCAAGATTTTCCCATATCAGCCATTTTGGGCATCGGCCACATTGAATTTTGTCGTAAAATGCTATATTTTTACAAACGCATTAACGTATCATTACAAAAACTCGGTGTGGTTCTTCGGCACCATGCCCTGATGGTATTCAAAACATTTGGGGTCAGCGCCACCTTTTGGTCAAAAGTTATAATGAAATTTCTAAAAATGTTAATAACTTTTGGTTACATTAGCCTATTGTAATCAAACTGATGTTGATAGATTCCGTGGGTCATGCCGAGAACATCGATACCAATTTTGCAATAATTGGCTAAACTTCCTGTTCGCCATTTTGATTCATGTTGTAAACGTACTTTTTCAAACTCCTCCTAGACCGTTAGTCCGATTTTCACAAAATTTGACTCAGATCATCTTCAGACCATACTGGCAAAAAGTTAAGGATTTTGTGTCGATATATTACATGGTTTTCGTTTAGCGCATCAACGAATTTGCTGGAAAGATGCCAAACTGCATCTGAGGCTGTATCTCAGCGAAACTTTGACATATTCGCACCAAATTTTGTATGTGACATTGTCACCTCACACTGACCACGCTACGTCAGGTAACGGCACCACCTATTGGTCAAAAGTAATATACCATTCATTAATTATTAATAATGAAATTTACACAAATGCTAATAACTTTTGACTGCATTAGCCTATTGTAATGAAGCTGGTCTAAAATTATTCCTTGGGTCATGCCGACAACATACATACCAATTATGTCATAGTAAGCTGAACTTCCTGTCCGCCATTTTGATTCATGTTGAAAACTAACTTTTTCGAACTCCTCCTAAACCATTTGTCCGATTTTCACCAAAATTGAATCAGATCATCTTCAGACCATGCTGACCAAAAGTTATGAATTTCGTGTCGATGGACGAAACCGTTTTCGCATACCACAGCAACGAATTTGAGGCATGATACCAAAATGACACTTGAGGCTGTATCTCTGCAATGCTTTGGCATATTGACACCAAACTTTGTGTGCGTCATTGTCACCTCACACAGAACACACCACATTGATTTGATAACAGCGCCACCTATCGGTCAAACGTGATAAGCTAATAAATCATATTGCTATAGCTTTACATATGATTTTCAGCCGTTTTGACTAAAAACATCCTAAAATGGCTTCAATTACTCATTTCTGCATACAACAGCAACGCATTTGTGGCATGACACCAATGTTATGACACTTGAGGCTGTATCTCTGAAATGCTTTGGAATATTGACACCACACTTTTATTACTAGAGGTTGTAGTCATGATTTTTCAGCCATTTTGACTAAAATCATCCTAAAATGGCTTCAATTACTCATTTCTGCTGTTGGTCTGATGCTTGCTTCTGTAGTGCTTGGCCCCGTCATTGCTGCTTGCAGCTATATTTTTCATTATTTTGCAACTACATGTCTACTAACTCTAGTAGTGGTAGACTGTTAGGTTAAGTTTAGGGTTAGTAGAATAAGTTGACACATACAACATATTGACTACGTAAGTAGTTTAATGTAGTTGCAAAGTTACTTGCTGTTAGTAGAATGTCTAAAGTGGACTATTGAAATAAAGTGTTACCAAAGGCTTTTCACCAGGTTGAATTATCATTCGACTCTCAAGGCTTCCTTTACCAGTGAAAGTGTTTCTACACTAAGGACAGGTGAAAGACTATTCTGAAGTGTGTTTACTTACATGCACATTAAAGTGTCTTTTCTCACTAAAACTCTTTCCACAATGAGAGCAGCTGAAAGGTTTTATTCCAGTATGAATTTTCATGTGATGTTTAAGTTGACTTTCACATATGAAACCCTTTCCACACTCAGAGCAGATGAAAGGCTTTATTCCAGCATGAATTAACATGTGCTTCTTCAGGCTTCCTTTACACGTAAAAGTCTTTCCACACTGAGAGCAGGTTGATTGCTTGTCTAAAGTATGAATATGCATATGCGCCTTAAGATTTCTTTCCTGTGTGAAGCTCTTTCCACACTGAGAGCAGGCGAAAGGCCTTTTTCCTGTATGAATTAACATGTGATTGTTAAGGCCTCGTTTGCGTGTGAAAGTATTTCCACATTCAGAGCAGGTGAAAGGCCTTTTTCCAGCATGAACAATCATCAAGTGTGCGTCAAGGCTTTTTTTCTGTTTGAAAGCGTTTCCACACTCGGAGCAGGTGAAAGGCTTTATGTCACTGTGAATACTCATGTGATTCTTAAGGTATTTGTTGCGATTGAATGCCTTTCCACACTGAGAGCAGGTGAAAGGCTTTTTTCCCGTGTGCATGAACATGTGATATTTAAGGCTTCGTTTGCGTGTGAAAGTATTTCCACATTCAGAGCAGGTGAAAGGCTTTATTCCAGCATGAATTAACATGTGCTCCTTCAAGCTTCCTTCACACATGAAAGTCTTTCCACACTGAGGACAGGTTAATTGCTTGTCTAAATTATGAATATGCATATGCTTCTTAAGACTTTTTTCCTGTATGAAACTCTTTCCACATTGAGGGCAGCTGAAAGGCTTTGTTCCAGCATGAACTGCCATGTGATATTTAAGTTGACTTTCACATATGAAACCCTTTCCACACTCAGAGCAGATGAAAGGCTTTATTCCAGCATGAATTAACATGTGCTTCTTCAGGCTTCCTTTACACGTAAAAGTCTTTCCACACTGAGAGCAGGTTGATTGCTTGTCTAAAGTATGAATATGCATATGCGCCTTAAGATTTCTTTCCTGTGTGAAGCTCTTTCCACACTGAGAGCAGGCGAAAGGCCTTTTTCCTGTATGAATTAACATGTGATTGTTAAGGCTTCGTTTGCGTGTGAAAGTATTTCCACATTCAGAGCAGGTGAAAGGCCTTTTTCCAGCATGAACGATCATCATGTGTGCATCAAGGCTTTTTTTCTGTTTGAAAGCGTTTCCACACTCGGAGCAGGTGAAAGGCTTTACTTCACTGTGAATACTCATGTGATTCTTAAGGTATTTCTTGCGATTGAATGCCTTTCCACACTGAGAGCAGGTGAAGGGCTTTTTTCCCGTGTGCATGAACATGTGATATTTAAGGCTTCGTTTGCGTGTGAAAGTATTTCCACATTCAGAGCAGGTGAAAGGCTTCCTGACTCCTGTTACTTCAATGCTGCTTTGTGAGCAACCGTTTTCAGTTTCGGAGCAACTCCCTGATGTTTCTCCAGTGGTGACATTATGATCTTTCTGATCCCGATGCTTCTCCTCCGCTTCACTCAGATCTTGTTCTTCTTTCACTTTCATCAAACCTAAAATGAAAACATTAAAGTGATGAAAATCAAGTGGGACATTTTTTTTTTCAGAAAAGACTCCCTGAGATTAAAACCTCTTTCACAGGAGTGTCCTGGCCAAAATGGGCAGCAATACAATCAGTTTCAATGCAGACTTACACAACACAAACAAACCCAAAAACACTTAAAACAATTACATATCACGGAGTCATCTTCCATTTGCCGAATAACTGTTTTAAAATGATCCAAAAGACAGAAAATGTTGCAATTTGGAGAACCAAAGGAAATTATGGTACATTCACACAACAACACCACTATTTTTCTTTGCATTTTTTAAAAATGTTTCACATGCAGACAACAACATTGTCAAAATGATCTCTGTTCACACAGATCCATGAAAACAAAAACACTGCTGATAAGCCAGTAGATGGTGATGTCACTTTGTAAAGAAACACTATGCGTCTATAGACTGAACATGTAATATGCGCATGACGTCACTGTTTTCACACATTTGTATTTTTGTAAACTTTGAAATTTGCACTTTGATACCCGTTTTCAAAAGATAACATTTTCAGGCCCCCAAACTGCCGTTGTTTTGTAAATGAACAGCCAAAATATTTGAAAATTGTGTCTTGTAAACACCTCCTTAAACTGAACCCCAGTAGAACTTATAATCATTAACAGTGGTGGAAAGAGTACTGAAAAATTGTACTTAAGTACAAGTACTGTTACACTGCTGAAATAATACTCAATAACAAGTAAAAGTACTGGTGTAAAAACAGTACTTAAGTAAAAGTACAAATTACTGTTCTCAAAAACTACTCAGAGTACTAGTTACTAGTTACTTTTTGGCCGGTGATATTAATGACTTTCGTATTCATTCATATCAAAGATCTATGTGGACAATAGCTACTTTGAACAAAACCCACTTTTAATTTATTAGCAAAGTATGTGAATTAGTGGTCATGATACAGTTATTTCTAACTTCAATATCCTGAAAAATAGCAATATTAAGGTCCCCATGAACCGGAAGTTGCAACTGACTTCAGTGTTGTGATGTATTTTCAAGTGAAACAGAATATTGAATAAAGGGCGGGGTTTTATTGTGGCGCACCTCCTCTCCACATCTTGCTCAAAGCAGATTCACGGTTGGATAGGAGTGGTTAAGAATATCTGCTTGTTATGTCTGACAACACGCTTCACCGCTTCTGGGTCCTAACACTTTGCCAGACGCCCCAAGAAAACAACAAACTATGCTAATATACACCCACGATGTCACGTAATACTGAAAAATTATAACCCGAACCTTCATCTCCATACTGAAGTCCCAGATTGCCAGACAGTGTTTCAACTAAAATATTAGTGTCTGAGACACTGTGAACACAGAGACTGTTGTGTGCCCAGCAAAATTTGTATATGCTTAGCTTAACTATGTAGTATTAAATAGTGCTCATAAATGGCTGTTGAGATGGCATTCTCAAATGAAATAAGTAGAGGCTTGGACGCGGAAACAGCATTCCTTACGTCGTACTTAGGGATGCACAATATATCGGCCACCATATTGGTATCGGCCGATAAATGTTAATTTTTCTGTTATCGTTATCAAACCGATAAGAAAATTTGCCTGATATATTAAAGCCGATAAATAATGCATTATTTCCTGCAGAGGCACTTCAAATGTGCACTGTTTGCCGTGATGGTTTTTAATTGCTTGAAATATTATTGGAATCACTTCGAAAAGGAAAATACAGTTAAGTGCAACATGTACAGGGCAAGTCTGTCATAATGAGAACATTACTGTAAAATAATGAATGGAATCTTTGTTAGCTCGTGTTTTAGTGCGTTGTTGCAGGAAGAGCACATCCACAACGGAGCTATATATTCATGACTAGCACAGTTAAGTTCGCTTGTGCATTTGCAGCCTTTTGTGCAATTGTGGGTTGTAATATTGTGTTCATTTTATGCATATATGATTTATCTCACATGCATATAGAATTCGTTTGGTTAAGCTAATAGAGCATTAACAGATCGCTTCTGTGATCCTCTTTAGCTCAGTGCATGCAGCTCAAACAGCAACGCACAACATTAATTAACTATACGATTGGCACTGTCATATATATAATATTATAATGAGAACACTATTATTATAAAACGTTGTGAATTCTTTGGTTTAATTTGTCGTGTTTCAGCGCATTGTTGCCGGAAGAGTGCATCCACAACAGAAATGACACATTCTGGTTAGCACAACTTAGTTTAAGTTAACTTGTGCATTTGTGTCTTTTTGTACATAAAAGTTCTAATAATATGTTTAGTTTATGTTGTATAAATAGCTGATTAATCTCATATATGATGCGTTTCCTTGAGTTAAATAAGCTGCCAGCAAAGCGCTTCAGTTTAAACTCGGCGTTCATTCAGCTCTTAAGTTTCAGCGCACGCAGCTCGAACAGCAATGCACATTAATAACAATGATTGGGACAATCATATATATAATATTATAATGAGAACATGTAAAGAATAAAACATTCTGAATTCTTTGGTCTAATTTGTCGTGTTTCAGCGCGTTGTTGCGGGGAGAGCACATCCACAACAGCTGGTTAGCACGTAACTGAGTTCACTTGTGCATTTGCATCTTTTTGTACATATATATAGGGTAAGCTGTAATATTATGTTTATGTTGTATAAATAGCTGATTAATCTTATATATATGATTCGTTTCCTTGAGTTAAAAAAGCTGCCAGCAAGCTTCAGTTTACCAGTGTTCAGCTCTTAAGTTTCAGCGCACGCAGCTCGAACAGCAATGTACAACATTAATAACAATGATTGGGACTATCATGTATACAATATCATAATGAGAACACTATTATAATAAAACATTGTGAATTCTTTGGTTTAATTTGTCTTGTTTCAGTGCATTGTTGCGGAAAAAGCCAAGAGCGCGTCACATCTTAATAGCGCGTAACTTAGTTCAAGATCACTTGCGCATTTGCTCTTTTTTGCATATATAAGTTATAATATTATGTTTATGTTGTATAAATAATAAGCACTTCAGTTTACCGGTGTTCTATTCAGCTCTTCAGCAGCACTAAATCTGCATGCTGCTATCTGAAACAGTGGTATTAATTTAACATACTTCTTTTTCAAAATCATTGATATGAATAATAACCACCACTTTTTAAAAAAAATTATTTTCATTAATAATATGGCTTAATGAAAATAATTTAATTGTTAGTGCAGAGGCTATTCCGTTTAATTTATCCATTTTTTTTTTTTTTTACATGTAATGTTAAGTAATGTTGTCCAGTGACTTGTTTGCATTATTTAAGCATTGTTTTATTTATTTGTAAGGCTGCTTTTTGTTTGATTTATGTTGAAGTGTTTAATGGATTTTAATGGTGAGACTTTTTTTTGTAATCAGGCTCTCAAAAATTATATATATAAAAAATTGGATTTAGATTTACCGGCCAACATATCGGTTATCGGCTTTCATGTATAAAGAATTATCAGTTATCGGCCCAAAATTTTCATATCGGTGCATCCCTAGTCATACTTAACAAGCGGATTCTCCCAAAGCTGTTAAATTGACATCAGAGCGAAAACGCCATTCCAGAGCGGAAGCAAATTTTCTATTTTTGATTAAAGACTACGATGGCAGACATTTATTTATTTTTTTCGGTGTATTGACTTGAACAGTTTAATTGTTCACCACAAAACTAGTAATGTGCACTAAAAAAGTAAGAAGGGTCATTTTTTGATTTCATGACGACATTGATCATTTTCAATACCATTGGCAAAACTATACTGTATACTGCCATATGTTAATGTTAATGTACAACTTTATTGTCCACCTAAGTGGAAAATTGTCTTTGGCTCACCAACACAACAAGATTGATAACAACATACAAATAGAATAAAATCACAATAACTAGTCACGTTACACACACAACACACAGAAAAAATGGATACAATTCAAGCCTTACACACTGCTTAATTAAAAAGTTGCTGAATTAATGATTCTAATTGCAATGGGGATAAAGGATCTCTTATACACATTTTTATTTACTAGGGGAACTCTATAACGTCTACCTGACTTCAAGAGCTCAAACTGGCTAAAAAGAGGATGAGAGCCATCTGCAAGAATAACTCTCGCCTTCTTCTTTGTCCTTTCTACATAAAGTTGTGTTAGTTGATTCTGAGGCCTGCCAATTATTTTATTTGCCAAGGATACAATTCTGAAAAGTTTGTTCTTGAGTCTGCAATTTAGATGCTCGTACCAGACAGAAAGATGAAACGTTAAAACACTTTCAGCAATGGATACACAAGTTCCAGAATGTGTTAACTAACACCAAGACCACTAAGCTGTCTGAGAAGAAAGAGTCGCTGAGAGCATCTTTTAAAAATATACTCTGAATTATCAGCAAAGCTCAACTGAGAATCCAAAATTGATCCGAGATACTTAAAATGTTCCATAATTTCAACTTGTTGACTCTCAAGTGATATCGGCTCACATATCACATCTCGTTTCGTACACATAATTAATTCTTTAGTCTTGGCAACATTCATTTCTAATTGGCTAGAGCAACACCAAGTTTCAAGAGCCTTAATGTGGGTCAGGTAGGCCAGATCATATGCATGATTTGTTTTGTCCAACAGGCCAACCAGGGCCATATCATCAGCATATTTAAATAATCTGAAATTTTCCTCATTAATTGTAAATTCATTAGTAAAAATAGAAAACAGCACAGGGGAGAGAACACAACCTTGTGGGCAACCATTACTCACAGTGAGCACATCAGACATCACCCCTCTAACACAAACTCTTTGTGGACGACAAGAGAGAAAATTTATAATCCAGAGGACGAGCCCTCGATTAATATTAAGATCCACTAACCTTTTTAAAAGAAGATGTGTCTTCACTGAATTAAAAGCTGAACTAAAATCTACAAATAAAATCCTAGCGTAGCCTTTAGGATTTGTAAGATGTTTAGTAACTGTATTAAGCAGAGTCAGTGCAAACTGAAGTGGATCTTGCTTAGAGGCCACGAAGTTAAATGATTAGCTAAAACTCGCTCCATAGTTTTGCATAATATAGAAGTTATTGCAATAGGTCGATAATCATTTGGCATACTTGCACCTGTTTTTTTTTTGCCACAGGTTGAATCACTGAGTTTTTCCATAGTTTTGGCACTGCGCTTTTGTCCAAGAGAAATTGAAAGAGCCTTGTAAAAACTCCCTTTAATTGAGGAGCACAGTCTTTAAGAAGACGAGCTTTAAGACCATCCAGGCCAGTGGTCTTATTTGACTTTAGTTTTCTAAGACTTGCAATAATATTTGTCTCCTTAATAACCATAGATTCCTCTACACTAAGATTTTTACATCTCATCGCATTCTGTCTGACCTTCCACTGTGTCGAATCTACAATAAAAATTATTCAAATCATTAATAAAGGTTTGACAATTCCTGACCAAACTATTATCTTTTTTATTTGACCTGCCCATTAGTGTATTTAGTCCCTTCCAAGCCTGTCTGACATTACCTGTTAAAAAATTACTCTCAATTTTCGTTTTAAAATCAAATTTTGCTTTGAGAATTTCCCCCCTCAACTGTCTCCTTTTCACACACAGTAATTCTGTATTTCCTGAGCAAAAAGCAACCTTCCTTTCATTTTCAGCTGTCTAGATACCCAAGGCTTGTTATTAGGAAAAATTTTCACAGTTTTAGTTTAAAATACAGAATCTTCACAAAATTTGATATACGACGTAATAGTGTATGTGAGTTCATCGGCATCCTGACATGACTGAAAAAAAATTTCCCAATTAGTCTCTTCAAAACAATCCTTTAGTCGCTCTTTACACCTGGTATGTTTTTTCCGACCATGCTGACCCAATGAGCATTTCGCTGCCCAATGGTCATGCCTTAACTTTGCTAATTCTATTATTGCATTAGTATTGCATCCTTCACATGGGCATTTAATAATTGTTTTACTTTTATTCTTGAGTTCAATCTCATTTTATCTGTAAAAGAAAACCTGCCTAATAATTCTGCACACCTGAAGTAAGAACTTTCTGACTATCAGCCTTCATGGACAATTATATATCACTTATAAATGATTAAATACAAAATTGATAGTAGTTACTAAGATTAATGTGGTTTGGAATTGGTAAAATGTTCTTGGAAAAAAAATATGACCAGAATATCAACTTGCTTAATAACTCTGCACACACTGTAGATTTACTCATCAGTAGAGGTCTAAACATTTCATCTATTGTCATTAAGGATGTAGCACTATCTGATCACTTCTGTATTTTCTTTGATATATTGATCTCTGTTACCACTGAATCTAGATCTGTCTCTGTCAGAAAGAGATGCATTAACAAGAACACTAGTGCACTATTTACAAAGGCTATATCTTTAACACCAGTCATTTCTGCAGACTCTGTTGATCTTTTCCTGGATTCATTTAACTCAAAAATTAAGAATCTTATTGATGATATTGCTCCTATGAAAGTCAGCAAGAAGACAGGCAGACAAAAATCACCATGGAAAAAATCAACAGCAGAGTATGAAAACACAATGCAGAAAAGCTGAGCGGATGTGGCGGAAGAGGTAACTTGAAATTCACCATAGCATCTATAAAGACAGCCTTCATGCTTTCAATGAGAAACTAGCCACAGCTAGACAGACCTTCTTCTCAAACCTTATAAACAGTAACTTATACAACACTCACAATCTTTTTGCTACTGTTGAGAGACTAACTAAAATCGTACAGCATCTTAAATCATCGACCTGCTATCTTGACACACTTCCCACATCTTTTTTCAAAAGTGTGCTTAACTGTTTAGAAGCAGATCTCTTAGAAGTGGTGAATGCCTCACTTCTTTCAGGGACTTTTCCAAATTGCAATTGTTAAGCCCCTTCTGAAAAAGATCAATCTTGATAACACCATATTAAGCAACTATAGACCAATATCAAATCTTCCTTTCATAGGTAAGATTGTTGAAAAGGTAGTTTTTTTAATCAGCTACTTAAACTTAAATGGATACCTGGACAATTTCCAATCTGGTTTCCGAGCGCATCACAGCACAGAGACAGAACTCATTAAGATAATAAATGATATTCGCTTCAATTCTGATTCTGGCAAAATATCAGCGCTGGTACTACTAGATCTAATGGTGCTTTTCCATTGCATGGTACGGCACGGCACGGCACGGTTCAGTACGGGTCACTTTTGGGGGGTTTTCCACTGGGTACAGTACCTGGTATTTTTTAGTACCACCTCGGCCGAGGTTCCAAGCGAACCGTACCATTACCAAAACGTGACGTGTAAACTCTGCTGATCACTGATTGGCCGGAGAAAATCGCCACTGCCTGCATCATTGAACTTGCGGCACAAGACACGAGACTAGATTTAAATCATCACAGCCAGCGAAGGATCGAATGCAACGGTTTTGAATGAGCGCACCTTTCTTTTAACAACCAAAAAATGGCTTTCGTTGTCTGTTGAAGAAGAACAGACTGTCCTCTCGTTGATAGCTGAGGAGCGGATCCAGTGAGAGCGTGATGGAGCAACGCGGAATTAAAACCTTTTTCAGGAGTCACGGCAGTGCGGCTACAGCAGTAGAGGCGGCGCAACTATAAAGACATGTGAATAATCCCGCCCACTCTAAAGCGGTACTAAACTGCAGTGGAAACGCGAACCGAGCCGAACTGAGCCGCGCCGTACCGTTCTGAACCGTGCCGAGTCGAGTCATACCACGCAGTGGAAAAGCACCATTAGTGCTGTGTTTGACACTGTCGATCATAACATACTTCTAGAGAGACTTGAAAACTGGGTCGGGCTTTCTGGGATGGTACTCAAATGGTTCAGGTCATACTTAGAAGGGAGAGGTTATTATGTGAGTATAGGAGAGCATAAGTCTAAGTGGACGTCCATGACATGCGGCGTCCCACAAGGCTCAATTCTTGCACCGCTTGTTTAGCCTGTATGTTCCCACTAGGGATGTCGATCATATCTATGTTTAAATTAACTATCAATTAATCGTTTAATCATTAACCACAATACTGCGACATGCGTCTATTGGAGTGGCAAATTTTCACAGACTGACAGGATGTGCAAATGCCACTCAAGACACAGGCTTTCTCACCCGAATGACAGGGGTTTTAGTCTAAATAAAAGGCTAGTAGCAGGACTGTAAAATGAATAGATGTGATTATGATCTTTGATAAAATGAAGAGAGCGCGCCCGCCGTGCCGTAGTAGGCCTACGGATCATTTTACTTGGATGGCTGTTTCAGATTCCATCACGGAGACGGCTGAATGCGCCTCTTTAAATGGTTTCCTTGTACTCATTGTTGTATTTAAAAACTAGTGCTGTCAAAGTTAACGCGTTAACGCAAAATCATATTAACGGCACTAATTTTTTTAACGCGCGATTAACGCAGCGCGTATTTTCTGTTTGACCCTTGGCCCAACCCCTAGTTGGAGAAATGGAGATACACAGTGTTGCCCCTTTAGCGAATTTTTTCCCTTCAAAAAAGCGCTCAAACCTTATTTATTTTCTGAGAATCGCCGGTACTGCCGGTACTGCTCTCCCAGCACTTGCGCGCCTCTTTCTCTCTCTGCGTCTCACGCGGCAGAGAGGAGCAGCGCTTTAATTCAGTTAAACACAGATATTATGTTGCTTCTCTAATTTTACATGCAAGTATAGCCGAAATCACAGTACAGATATTGTCTTTATCTTATGTGTATTTGATTTCATTAGACGACGGCTCGATTATCAGGATTTTTGTGCAGATTAACATCTTGGAAGGGGGAGCTGTTTTAATGGGTCGCGTTTCAGTCACTATTTCATATTCATTCCGTTGTTTGACAACAGAAACAGTAAAATATACCAATGAAAACAGTTTTATTGAGAATTTAGCTGCATCAGAATGGGCACAGAGAGAGACAAACTAATGTAATAATAAATAATAAATGTACATTTAGCATTTTCAGAAGAGCTGCCCTATCATGCAAAAATCTAAACATGTTTGTGTTAATAAATTGCTCAGTGCAAAGAAAGAGAAGTAATGGGAACCTGGTATTTCTTTGTTCTTTCTTCATGTGTCTAATAGACATGAACAAGTTCTTTGAAAAACATCTATGACCTTTGAAACATCTCTCCTCTTCATGCACTATGTTGACTATGGTTTCAATAATAAACATACTTTTGCATAAGGCATCCATATTTATCCATGCCCATGGTTATTAGAGTATTACAAACTTGAAAAGTATTAATTTAAGGTAAATTTAGAACAAATAATAAATTAAAAAAAAAAACGATTAATTGTGATTAATCGCGAGTTAACTCATGGCAATCATGCGATTAATCGCGATAAAAAAATTTAATCGATTGACAGCCCTATTAAAAACACAATCGCAATGTTTGCAATTGACATTATTGGCATTTAAATAAAATGACCCAAATGTAACTGCGGCTCATAGGGCTGCTCCGCAGTCAGAGAACCACTTCTATTGGCGGTGCTACGGTAAAGACTGCTGCTCACATGAAGCATTTTAATGCGAGTATGACACAAGTGAGGTACAAAGCTTTGTTTATAAGAGAAATAATGGGTTAGCAGGCAAATGTTACATCGTGACTATGAGTTCGCATTCATGCTGTTTGATACCTGTACATTTAAAGCTTTCCTGTAGCTCAAATGGTAGAGCATGGCGCTAGCAACGCCAAGATCATGGGTTCGATTCCCAGGGAAAGCAAGAGCTGATAAAATGTAAACACTGTAACTTGAATGCAATGTAAGTCGCTTTGGATAAAAGCGTCTGCTAAATGCATAAATGTAAATGTAAATGTAAAGCCATATGCAGGGTTCTGTTCTGCCGGTTGGTCACGAATTTCCAGGAATTTTATAATATTTATTGTTTCTTTTCCCAAATCCTCGCCGTCTCACCCTCTAATTTCACAGGTTTATTTTATTGTCATTCACTTTTAACCAGTTTTCGCATCTCTTACTGTGGTAAACATGCGGGGGGGGAATGAAAGATTTTGTGGGCATGAATTAAGAATTTGTTCCCTATGACTTAGTTCATTCCCTTATTTTAGTTAAACGTGACTTAGTTACTACATTTCAATACAAAATAAATGTATATTGTTTCTGTTAATGTACTTTTAAAGTTTGGATCACATTAAAAGCGTAATTTGTACGTTAGTGTATAATTTTCGCAAAAGATCCAGCACAGTCACTCACAGCCGCATGCACCTCAAAACTGCTTAATCAACCACCGATAGCATTAATTGATTGCATATCTTATCGACAATTAATCGATCGCCGATTAATCGTTGACATCCCTAATTCCCACTGAGTCAAATAATGCCAAAGAACCAAACTGCCTAGATTTACCTAGCCTCATCTCCAAATGACCACAGCCCCATTGACTCCCTCTGCCAGTGTATTGATGAAATTAACAGCTGGATGTGCCAGAACTTTCTTCAGTTAAATAAGGAGAAAACTGAAGTCATTGCATTTGGAAACAAAGATGAAATGCTCAAGGTAAATGCATACCTTGACTCTAGGGGTCAAACAACTAAAAACCAAGTCAAGAATCTTGGTGTGATTCTGGAGACACACACACACACACACACACACACACACACACACACACACACACACACACACACACACACACACACACAGACACACACACACACAGACACACACACACACACACACACACAAAAATGTATGCGCACACACAAGTGAGCACACTCCCACTAGTATTAATAAATATTAAGCCACAAAAAGACTATTTAAATATGAATTCTGCGTGTCTCTGTGTTAATGTATGGCGCAGATGCGTGGTTTTGTTTACTACTCATACAGAAGCGCGCGTGTTATTAACGTCTGCCGCCTCACTAAATGAGGACATAAATACATGAACAACATCTCCAGAACTGCTCTGAGAGTCACTTCATGAGCATTTGACCATTTCATTTGAGTAAACCTATCCTCATATCATATACACAGAAATGTAAAGGTATTCACGGCACCCCGTCAAAATAATTTCACTCGAAGACCTTGTGGCAGAAATATATTACTATTGTTCAGTAGAATGTACGTAATAGGCTACTACTACAACTAAAATTATTAAGTTACACTTTATTTTGATAGTCCACTTTAGACATTCTACTAACTGCATGTCAACTAATTCTCATTAATTTGCAACTAGTCTACTAACTCGTAGGTTTAGTGTTAGTAGAATAAGTTGACATATACTTGCAAAGTTTCTCATAGTCAGTATGTTGTGGACCCATCAAAATAAAGTGTTAGACGATATTAAGCAGAGAGTCTACTAATACTCTAATGACTGCTAGTTGACATGTAGTTGCAAAGTTACTTACTGTTAGTAGAACGTCTGAAGTGGACTATTGAAATAAAGTTTAATTATTTTAATTATTTAAACATGCTTTTTGATTAATACAATTTTATTTGACCTTGAAAAAGATGTCCAGAACCATTAAAACGGAAAAAAATGGAACCCCCCAAAGCCACAAACCTAGGGAAAACACTGCATATACACATCTACACATTAAAAACATAAATAAATATAAAAGGTAAGTGTGGCATGTAGGTAGTGGCTGGTGTTTAGGGGGATTGGGGGTTGTGGGGGCTTTGAGCCCTGTTGCCCCACAGCATCTTTCTCTAGCATAGCGGCAACATCACATGCATGTGTATTACTTGTTCAGTCTATGAGCATGTATTGTTTCTTCACAAAGTGAAGATTCATGGATCTGTGTGAACTGGATCATTGTTGTCTGTATAACTTAAAAAAATAAGTGTTTTTCCCTCAGTGATTTTAACCCTTTTTGCACACAATATATGCCTACATGCTTACATTATCTTTATTTGTTTAATCCAAATACAAAACACCGAGATATATACCATATACCGCACATCAGCCAAAAAATACAGAGATATGAATTTTTGCTCATATCGCCCAGCCCTACTGCCTTAAATATGTTGTTTATGCATTAATTTGAAGATTGAATGTGAAATTATTGCAATAACATTATTTAAAAACTTTAAATGTTAGGTGGGATTAATCGCAATTAATTTCAGAAAAATGTGCGATTAATTAGGTTTTTTTTTTAAAACGATTGACAGCACTACTAACACATACATATAAATTAAATGTATTAAATAATTATTAAAAAAACTGCATGATACATTAGATATAATGGATCATGTACATGCTTATACATCAAATTAAAGCATGACTCCATTGACTCTTATGCAAAAACACTTATTTTTAGGCGGAAACAGCAAGAAAACAGGTGCCCGCAAAATGTTTGAGATCACACTAATGTAAAAACAAAGTGAATCTGTCTCACACGCAACAGTTTTACGATTTAAAAAAGCAATGAGAGAAAATAAAATAAACTTTTCGTTGCCAGGTCCATTACATTTTTAAAACCTTTAAAATGTGGATTTAAGACATTTGAATGATAAATAGGTGGAATGTAAACTTTTAGGGATCTGTTAAATTACTGTAAACCTAATGTACAGCAATCATTATTAATGGAAAATAAAGACCAACCTCCATGATCCTCATGTTTTATTCTCCAGGGTTCGGGTTCTGGTTCCTCGTGTTTTATTCTGCAGGGTTCTGGTTCCTCGAGTTTTCTTCTGCAGGGTTCTGGTTCCTCGAGTTTTATTATACTTGTTTCTGGTTCCTCATGTTTTATTCTCCAGGGTTCTGGTTCGGGTTCTGGTTCCTCGTGCTTTATTCTGCAGGGTTCTGGTTTCTCTTGTTTTATTCTCCAGGTTTCTGGTTCGGGTTCTTGTTCCTCCTGTTTTATTCTCCAGGGTTCTGGTTCCTCGTGTTTTATTCTGCAGGGTTCTGGTTTAATCATGTTCTCCTCACTCTCCTCTTTAACAAACACCATCTTCACAGCAGCAGATCTCAGTTCAGATGATACTCCTCCAGATATTCCTGCTTGGTGTAAAACCTAGTCACGACTGTGAGGATGAGAATATTACAGGTATTTACTGACCTGATTCAAAAACAACATTTCTAACCGTTTGTATTAAACCAGCATCACAACAAAACAACAGAGAGCTCTGTGAAACTGAACTTCTTCTTCTGAGGTTTAAAGGTGTTTGACAAACAAACGCATGTGTTTTAGCGCCACCCGCTGGACTGGAGTGAAGCGGCGAGAGGAGGGGAATACGAGAGAAACACCTAGTAATTTGTATTAATTCAGCATTGCATAATATTGTTAGATGACAACTTCAAGGCAATCTTCTAAATGAGCAGCAAACAGCAAGATAGTAGATATAGTAGTATACTGTAATAAGAAACTGGTTGTGTCTTGAGAAATCCACCTGTAGGGTACAATGGGGCTAAAGGTCCACCTTAAGAAAAACGGTGCTATTCACTGCGCCTAAAATGAATAATTGCAGAAACAATATATACGTTGTATTGAACATTAATGGAGCAACAGATTTTGTGTGAAAATAAATCATTCAAGTTGTTTATTTTGTTTAAAAATGTTATAAATGTATGAGGTGGTGGCACACAGTATTGATATAAATACTTCAGTTAAAATAATGTTTTTTTTAATAACGTCCAAGTTAATACTTGTTCAAAACAATCACTTTAGCAAAGTTTGTACTATTTTCTGCTTATTTTGATAAATAAAAATTAATTTGTTCAATAAATATATTGTCATTAAAATATCTTAATATAAATCATATTTTAAAATACAGAAACAAATTCATTTTAAAATGTAAAGATTCTGAAGACATTGAAGGATATCCCATAATAATTGAATATAGATTTACAGTAGCAACAACAAATGATATTTTATTATATGATATGATTAATATCATGTTTTTAAATATGATGGTTTAATTCTAAACATGGTGATTATCTCTAATATGGACACCCGACATAATATATGATATGGTGAGGTGGTGATGCGGTCACGACGCGAAGCTCGGGTGTGCATTATTTTTCTAATAATTCAACGGACCGAAGTCAATTATTCCGCTTATACTAAGGTTGCCACACCT
This sequence comes from Acrossocheilus fasciatus, assembly GCA_036784905.1. Classification (NCBI taxonomy): domain Eukaryota; kingdom Metazoa; phylum Chordata; class Actinopteri; order Cypriniformes; family Cyprinidae; genus Acrossocheilus; species Acrossocheilus fasciatus. The sequence continues at coordinate 48,981,788 of CM071940.1, forward strand.
CAAGACATCGATCAGAGGATATATTTCAAGGCATTCATCCAGTTTTTTCAACTTACAGTTGATACAGTTAATAACTAAGTTATGAGAGAGAGAGAGAGAGAGATTACCTCTGTGCGTCTCTCAATAGTGTTCGGCAGCAATGTCTCTAGTTATAGTGAAACTTAGTTCCTTTTGTTCACGAACAGCGCCTTGTTGTTACCTCGTTTGTGAAAAATCATGTAGTTTTCAAGTTGTTTACTGATAAAATCGTCAGAGTAGCGCTAACAACATTAGCGCGGAGTGTGCAAACTGTAACTGTTATGTGCGGTCTGTGAGGGAGAGAGAGAGTATGTGCTTTCTGTACATAATCAAAGCAAAATTTTGTGGCAAAAACATGGACATGATCTGTCGTTTTTATCATATTGTTTACTATATTTATTTGTTTGGCCAGTGTCGTTGTGGGCTTTGGTTATTTTGCTGTTGTTGACCTTTTAAATAACAGAAATCATTTGGCGAAGTGATATGGTCATGTAATGCGTTCAAGAGCTGCCTGGAACTACGTTCGCCGTGCGTTTCCCTGAAAATAATTGCACACCTCAGAACGTTCGGTAGCCAATCAGATTCAAGCATTCAACGGCCACGTAGTATAAAAAAAAATAATGCATGTAAAAGCATTTTTGTTTAAGATTTATATAAAAGTGTATATATAATTTTGATACTAGAAAACATTATGGTCTACCAGTAGTATTCAGGTCAATAATAGCTAACAAAAGTGAATCAAATGTAAAATAACAGCATAGTCTTTTTTCTTTTGGACACAGACAGCTGCAAGTTTATTAGGCTGCTGTCACTTTAAGAACTAATGCATGGATCCCCAGCTTTTTTAAAATATCGCTTTACATCAAACATTTCATAATCCACAGAAGCCAAACTCGAAATCAAAAATAAAATAAGATTAATCGCACAGCACTAAAGTGCAAGAGAGATATCGCTTCTGGATTGTAAATAATGAATACACATTATAGACAAATGTCTTGATATTATCGCATATACAAAACAGTTGGAAAGATACAATTTGCTTGATAACTTTTATGTAGCAATAATAAATTGTAAGTGGTTTTTCTTAATTTTTACAGTACCGAAGACGTCAGAGCTTATCAATACTACAATCTTTAGTAATTTAGCCCCAGGGTTTGTTTAATATAAACGGGTTCAGGCACCATCCCTACTTACAAGAGAAGCAACGAAGGATCAATTACAAAGCTACATGATGGTATATCTTGCATCTGTGTTTTCTAAATACATCATAAGTGGAGAATAACTACTTATTTCAAAAACAATAATGAAGAACAAGTTAAATATAAATCTTGGTGTCTCTTAAAAGAGTTACAGCCTCTTCTACAGCTTCCTGAACAAGAACTGGTAAAAAAATCTTCTACTTTCCTTCATGAAAGAGTCAAACTACAGCTAACCAGTGATGTTACGTTCAACACCGAAGCTTGTATCAAAATTCAAGCACTGTATCGGAGCTTGATTCGTTTTGAGAAAAGCATGTGATCTATGACGTGCAAAGCTTCATTCGCCTGAAAACTACTCCTTCAGTATCTGGTTCAAACGAAGCGAACCTCAGCGCTGTTTCCTTCACATTATATTACATTATAATTTGTTAGCATTGTTTGTTTTTTTTTATCATAATTTATATATTGGGCTCAAAAATTAACTTTGGCCATGAAATAACAGTCTTAGGACTGAGGCAGAGTTAAAATAAACAGATCATAGATTTAATTTATGAATTTATGTTTTATTTGAGTTATTTTAGTGCCAGTACACCGAATGACAGTACACATGAATGACATTGACAATGACCATTATTTATATAAATTATAATAAAACAAAGAATCAGTTGAAGAAGCAGATGTGAAACCAGCAGCTGTAATGGAACATAACACTTTGGAAGGTGTTATTTATTTTTATGACCACTAGTTGGCCACAGCATGATCAGTTTTAAAAAGCTTCGAATAATGAACCATTTTTCGATACAATTGTGTTGAAAGCTTCGCTGGTTCAGAACGCTTCACTTCGCCATCACTACAGCTGACACATATGTATTATAAGACAACAACATAATATAAAATGCATAAGAAAGCACAATATCATCATTTTTATCATGAAGCAAAACGATACACAAGAATAAAACTATTTGAGATTGTTCTTTGGGGAGGAACTACATCTTTGAGTTGATCTCAATCTCAGTTGAATCTGCTGGTTTTGAAGATGAAGATGAACTTTATTCACTGAAAACTTTATATAGTGTTTCTTTGTCATGTCACTTGTAATGTTTGGTTAGGACAGATTTATCCAGATGATATTTTATTGTTTGATGCATTATTGTGTCACATTTGGTGAAGACGCTCATCAGACCTGAAAGCACTGGATCTGAAGATGATCTACTTACTGTGATAGTTTTTTGTATGACTGTGTAGACCAGATGAACGATTGAAACTCTTCCCACATGCAGTGCAGTGATACGGTTTCTCTCCAGTGTGAATCCTCTCGTGTCTTTTCAGGATTCCTGACTGACTGAATCTCTTGTTACAGTGTGAACACTTGTACGGTTTCTCTCCAGTGTGGATCCTCTGGTGAAGTTTTAAACAGCTCGCTGAAGTAAAAGTCTTCTCACACTCAAAGCACATGTACTCACTCGCACCAGTATGTATTGTCTTATGTTCTTTTAAACTTTTTAAATATGAAAAACTCTTTCCACACAAATAACACAGATGTGGCTTCTCCTTTGTATGAACTTCCAGGTGTGTCTTCAGGTATGAAGCCCACAAAAACATTTTGCCGCATTGATCACATGTGTACAGCTTCTCTCTAGTGTGGATGTTCATGTGTTTCTTAAGGTCTGCAGATTGTGTGAAGCTCTTCATGCACTGATCACATGTGAATGGTTTTTCTCCAGTATGAACTCTCATGTCCTTAAAAAGAAGGAATGCACTGGTGAGCTCAGCAACACCAACAGACCTGGAAGACCACGGAAAACAACTGTGGTGGATGATCGAAGAATTCTTTCCCTGGTGAAGAAAACACCCTTCACAACAGTTGGCCAGATCAAGAACACTCTCTAGGAGGTACGTGTATGTGTGTCAAAGACAACAATCAAGAGAAGACTTCACCAGAGTGAATACAGAGGATTCAACACAAGATGTAAACCATTGGTGAGGAAGGCCAGATTAGAGTTTGCCAAACGACATCTAAAAAAGCCTTCACAGTTCTGGAACAACATCCTATGGACAGATCAACTTGTACCAGAGTGATGGGAAGAGAAGAGTATGGAGAAGGAAAGGAACTGCTCATGATCCTAAGCATACCAGCTCATCAGTGAAGATGGTGGTGGTAATGTCATGGCGTGGGCATGTATGGCTGCCAGTGGAACTGGTTCTCTTGTATTTATTGATGATGTGACTGCTGACAAAAGCAGCAGGATGAATTCTGAAGTGTTTCAGGCAATATTATCTGCTCATATTCAGCCAAATGCTTCAGAACTCATTGGACGGCACTTCACAGTGCAGATGGACAATGACCCAAAGCATACTGCAAAAGAAACCAGAGTTTTTGAAGGGAAGAAGTGGACTGTTATGCAATGGCCAAGTCAATCACCTGACCTGAATCCGATTGAGCATGCATTTCACGTGCTGAAGACAAAACTGAAGGGAAAATGCCCCAAGAACAAGCAGGAACTGAAGACGGTTGCAGTAGAGGCCTGGCAGAGCATCACCAGGGATGAAACCCAGCGTCTGGTGATGTCTATGCGTTCCAGACTTCAGGCTGTAATTGACTGCAAAGGATTTGCAACCAAGTATTAAAAAGTGAAAGTTTGATTTATGATTATTATTCGGTCCCATTACTTTTGGTCCCTTAACAAGTGGGAGGCACATATGCAGACTGTTGTAATTCCTACACCGTTCACCTGATTTGGATGTAAATACCCTCAAATTAAAGCTGACAGTCGGCAGTTAAAGCACATCTTGTTCGTTTCATTTGAAATCCATTGCGGTGGTGTATAGAGCCAAAAATATTAGAATTGTGTCGATGTCCCAATATTTATGGACCTGACTGTATACAGGTGCATCTCAATAAATTAGAATGTCGTGGAAAAGTTAATTATACATATTACTAATCAAAAACTACGTTTTGATATATTTACAGAAATAAATTTACAAAATATCTTCATGGAATATAATATTTACATAATATACTAATGATTTTTGGCATAAAAGAAAAATCTATAATTTTGACCCATACAATGTATTTTTGGCTATTGCTACAAATATACCCCAGCGACTTAAGACTGGTTTTGTGGTCCAGGGTCACATATGTGAATAAGGTTTTATTTGGAATCTACAGTCTTTTCCTATGGTCACTGTATTGTGATGGTTTCTGTTATTTACAGAATTTTCATTTTTCTGAAAGATACAGTATATATTATTCACTGAATAAATAACTTTATTAAATTTATTTAAATGTGCGAAGTGTGTTAATTGTATACTGAAAACAATTCATTGCTAAAGTACCAAAACAGGCAATTAATCGTCATAATCGCAATTATTTATTTGACAATTAATCATCGCCCAAATTTCATAATCGTGACAGCCCTAATAAACACCAACCTGTTTGTTCTTCAGTATGTTTGATTCTGCAGGGTTCTGGATCTCTCATCTTCTCTCTGTCCTCTTTAACCTCGTAGGACCCGAGCAAAACGTTTTAGGAAATTTTTTTTTTTTTTTTTCATGTCTTTACTGTGATGAATGGTCTGAAACGTCTGGATCCATAAGCGATAAAACTTTAATGGTGCAGTCAGGCAGTGTCAATACAACAGCGAAGTCAATGACAAAACACAATCCAAAGGCAGTATCAGATAACAGGCTCGGGTCAGGGCAGGCAGCAAAGAATCAAAGACGGGGAATCAAGCTCAAGAGTCCAATAGGCAACAGGCAGACAATCAGAGAAACGAAAACAGTCCTGGGTCAATACACGGGGAATCAATAGGTCAATAAGAGAACGCTCAGAAATTGTGGCCAGGGCTAACAATACTTCGCGGTGTCTGCAGGGAAGAACACAGCTTAAATAGGGACTGGAAATGATAAACACCTGGGGTAGGTAATCAGGCCAAGGTACGGGGAATGTGGGTAATGTAGTCCATGATAGGATTAGTACTCTGGTGAGGGTGCCCTCCGGTGGCGATCGGAGAGAGCCACAGAGGTGCGGTTTGTGACAGAGCCCCCCTCCTGCGAGCGGCTCCTGAAGCGAGGTCCATCTTGACGCCGAGGTCTGCCACGGGGCCTGGGAGCTGGTCTTTCCGGATGATCCCGATGGAAGTCAGAGATGAGCGTGGGGTCCAGGATATCCTTTGAACTGATCCAGGATCTCTCCTCAGGACCATATCCCTCCCAATCGATTAAGTATTGCAGCTCCCTGCCTCGGCGTCGTGAATCGAGTATCTCTCGCACTCGGTAGGCCACCTCGCCGTCGATGATCAAGGGAGGGGTGTTGCTCTCCGCAGCCTCGTCCTGGTCCCTCTCTCCTCTCGGACCACCGGCGGGCTTGAGCAGGGACATATGAAATGTGGGAGAGATGCGATAGTTAGTGGGTAAAGCCAAACGGTAAGAAACAGGGGTTATTTGTCTGAGTATCTTGAATGGACCCACGTACCTTGGACTTAACTTTTTACTGGGAAGCCGCAAGCGAAGATCTCGGGATGACAGCCAGACCCATTGCCCAGGTCTGTACTCGGGGCCCTCTCTCCTGTGACGATCAGCCTGTGCTCGGTTTCTCCGTACCGCCCGTTGTAGGTGTACATGAACGGCGTTCCATACCTCCTCACTTCTCTCAAGCCAAGTGTTGACTGCGGGCAACTCCGAGGGTTCCCCAGACCACGGGAAAATGGGTGGTTGATATCCCAGGACACATTGAAAGGGTGTGAGACCAGTTGAGGGTTTTCGCAGGGAATTTTGTGCATATTCGGCCCAGATGAGAAACTGGCTCCAGTCCTGCTGGTTCTGGTGACAGTAGGAGCGGAGGAAGCGAGTGAGCTCCTGATTTAGACGTTCTGCTTGTCCGTTGGATTGGGGATGGTATCCTGAAGTCAGACTGACGTTGATGTTGAGATTGGTACAAAAGGCCTGCCATACTCGTGATGTGAATTGTGGACCCCGATCTGACACGATGTCTTCAGGTAAACCATAGAAACGGAAGACTTGCTCCATTAAGACTTCTGCTGTCTGCCATGCTGTGGGGAGCTTGGGTAGTGGTACAAATCGGCATGCTTTAGAGAATCGATCAATCACGGTCAGAATAGTTGTGAAGTTACGGGAAGTGGGTAGATCGGTGACAAAGTCTATGGCAATGTGCGACCAGGGACGCTGAGGTATAGGCAGTGGCTGCAAAAGACCGGCTGGTCGTTGATGGGAAGATTTAGAGATGTTACAGGTGGGGCATTGTTGAACAAAATGGATGACATCAGCTTGTAGAGTGGGCCACCAGAAACGATTGGTAGTGAGGTGAATGGTAGCTGTGATCCCGGGATGGCCAGAACTCGGGGTGTCATGGATCCAGTGTAGTACACGGTCACGTAGGTGCTGGGGCACATATGTGCGATCAGCTGGGCAGGTTGGTGGAGTGGGTTCGCTATTTTGGGCCTCCATAATCTCAGTCATAATGTCCCATTGTACAGGAGCTACGATCAGAGTGGATGGGAGTATGGGGTCGTGGCTGGGGTTCCCTTGGGATTGATCAAACTGTCTGGATAAGGCATCTGCCTTGCCATTCTTGGAGCCTGGTCGGTAGGTGACCTTGAAGTCGAATCGAGTGAAGAACAGTGACCATCGAGCCTGCCGTGAGTTCAAACGTTTGGCCGTCTGGATGTACTCCAAGTTGCGATGGTCAGTGAGCACGACAAACGGTAATTTTGCCCCCTCCAACCAGTGTCGCCATTCCTCGAGGGCAGCCTTCATAGCTAAGAGTTCTCTGTCCCCGACATCGTAGTTCTGCTCTGCTGCATTCAATTTACGAGAGAAGTAGGCGCAGGGAAATAGTTTGGCTGGGTTACCCTGACGTTGCGACAGTACGGCGCCTACCCCTGTGTTGGAAGCATCAACCTCCACAATGAATTCCTTCTCTGGATCAGGGTGGTGGAGAATGGGTGCAGTGGTGAATTTCTCCTTGAGGAGTTGGAAAGCTCTGACACTCTCTGGGGTCCAATGTAAGCGCTTGGTGGTTTTCTTGACTAGAGATGTGAGGGGAGCAGCAGTGATACTGAAATTTCTAATAAACCGTCGATAGAAGTTGGCAAACCCCAGAAAGCGTTGTAGTTCCTTCACTGTAGTAGGTTGTGGCCAATTGACGACAGACTGAACCTTACGATCGTCCATGGTTACCCCCTCGGAACTGATGATGTAGCCCAGGAAGGCCACCTGAGTTTGATGAAACTCACATTTCTGCAGTTTGGCATATAGCTGGTGTTCAATGAGGCGTTGCAGGACAGCTCTGACCTGTTGGACATGGGACTCATAAGACTCAGAGTAAATCAGGATGTCGTCAATGTAAACGACGAGGAATTGATGCAACATGTCCCGAAATACCTCATTTATGAACGCCTGGAACACTGAAGGACTGTTGGCAAGCCCGAACGGCATGACGAGGTATTCATAGTGCCCAGTGGTAGTGGAGAAGGCCGTCTTCCATTCATCCCCCTCACGGATTCGGACTAGATTATAGGCATTTCGAAGGTCCAATTTGGTGAAATATTTTGCTTTACGCAGCTGTTCAAGCGCTGCTGGAACCAGGGGTAGAGGATAACGGTATTTGATAGTGATATCGTTAAGGCTTCGGTAGTCGATACACGGACGGAGCCCCCCATCCTTCTTTTTGACGAAGAAGAAACCCGCAGAGGCTGGTGAGGTAGAGGGTCGAATGAATCCCTTAGATAGTTCCTCCTTGATGTAGGCATTCATGGCTTCAGATTCGGGCTGGGATAGGGGAAATACTCGACCCCTGGTGGGCATGGCTCCCGGAATCAGATCTATGGCACAGTCATGGGCTCGGTGAGGAGGCAACTGTGTGGCGTATTTCTCACTGAAGGCGATGGCTAAGTCTTGGTATTCTACAGGCAAACCCGATTGGCTGGGTTCAATGGGCTGGGTAGTCAGTGGAGAGGTCTTGGCGAGAGGTTTCAGGCACTGTTGTTGGCAGTTGGGAGACCACTGTGTTATTTGTCGGTCTCTCCAGGAGATAGTGGGGTTGTGCTTCTCCAGCCAGGGGAGCCCGAGAATTATGGGATGATGTGGGGATTCAATGACGAACAGTCGGATGGTTTCAGAATGAAGAGTGCTGGTTTGCAGGGTTAAATCCTGAGTGATGAGAGTAACGTTCCCAGGTCCTAACGGACGTCCATCTAACGCTGCCACTGCCACCCGAGGTTCACATGTAAGGAGAGGAAGATCATGCAGTTTAGCAAACGATTCATCTATAAAGTTACCCGCTGCACCTGAGTCAATTATGGCTACGGTCTCAACCCATCTCTCCTTAGCCTTTAAACAAACAGAGATCCTCATAGATTCCCCAGAAGGTAAAGCACTCACCGAAGCAGGATCTTGACGAACTGGTCTGGTAGGACAGGAAGCGCGGAGGTGTCCGGGTTGTCCACAGTACAGGCATAGATGGTTCCGGATTCTTCTCTCTCTCTCTTCAGGATGAAGGCGAGTCAAACCGATCTGCATGGGTTCGGGAACATAGCTGTAGGGAGGTGACTCGCTGGGGCGAGTGGAATAAGCACCTCGTCGGGCTCGCATCAAATTGTCTATGCGAATGGTAGTCTCCATGATCTGCTCCAGAGTCTTGCCCTCATCGCGACACGCCAGCTCCGATTGAAGATCAACAGTGAGTCCCTTTCGGTAGAGTAATTTAAGCGGATCCTCCTCCCAGCCGGTTTGTGCTGCCAGCGTGCGAAAAGTTAAGGTGTACTCTGCGGCGGTGTCTTTACCCTGCCGTAGACTGAGTAGATGCTCTCCAGGCTCTTTCCCTCCAGCGGAATGCTCAAACACGTCTCGAAATTGGCGGAGGAAGTTTGCATACGAGGGAAAGTTCATGCGCCCTCCTTCCCATATGGCGGTAGCCCAGTCCAACGCCTTACCAGTCAGTAGCGAACATAGAAATGAGACTTTGCTGTCGTCTGTAGAGTACAGCTGGGGTTGTTGATTCATAAACAGAGAACACTGAAGCAAAAAACCTTTACACTTTGTGGTGGTTCCATTAAATTTCTCTGGAAGGCTGAGACGTGGGTTAATGTTTGACAGGTTTTGACTAGAGTCTGGGTAAGCTGACGCTGCGGCAGGAGGGGCTGACATAGCAGAAGGAGGTGTGAGTGCTCGCATGGTTCTTACCAGCTCCTCAGTGAGTGACGTGAGCTTGAGGAGTTGTTGTTGGTGGGTAGCCAGCATGGAAGCCTGAGAGGAAACTTCGGTGACCAGATGGTACAGAGTCGCTGGATCCTGTTGCGGCGAAGTATTCTGTGATGAATGGTCTGAAACGTCTGGATCCATAAGCGATAAAACTTTAATGGTGCAGTCAGGCAGTGTCAATACAACAGCGAAGTCAATGACAAAACACAATCCAAAGGCAGTATCAGATAACAGGCTCGGGTCAGGGCAGGCAGCAAAGAATCAAAGACGGGGAATCAAGCTCAAGAGTCCAATAGGCAACAGGCAGACAATCAGAGAAACGAAAACAGTCCTGGGGAAATACACGGGGAATCAATAGGTCAATAAGAGAACGCTCAGAAATTGTGGCCAGGGCTAACAATACTTCGCGGTGTCTGCAGGGAAGAACACAGCTTAAATAGGGACTGGAAATGATAAACACCTGGGGTAGGTAATCAGGCCAAGGTACGGGGAATGTGGGTAATGTAGTCCATGATAGGATTAGTACTCTGGTGAGGGTGCCCTCCGGTGGCGATCGGAGAGAGCCACAGAGGTGCGGTTTGTGACATTTACATTGTTTTCGACAAATTAAATACAGAAGAGATGTTGGAGGTTTTCTCTAATTCCTGCTCCATTTCTATTGACTCCGTTCAGGGCCAGAGTGGGATCAATTTTCAGCCCGGGAGTGTAATGCTCAAGACCAGCCCACCACCGATCCCCATCCAACCCCCTCCCACCGTGGTGGCTTCTGGGAATCTGGATCAATGAAGTGACAGATCTGTTCTTACTATCCTGTTATATTTATTTTGACACGTTTCAATAGAAAATATGAATAATGTAAATATGGCCATAAATATCAATAACAAATCACATACTGAGATTTCTGCAACAAAGAGTCCAACTGTTACATTATGAAAAAAATGGTTTGCATTCAAACGAAAATAGTGCAGTAAGAAATATACTTTTTGCACTATTGTTTTTTTATATCCATGTCAATGTAATAAATAAAATAATGAAATAAATTGAAACATTTCTTCAACAGAACATACAACTGTAAAAAAAAAAAGTTCAATTCAAAATTGAAATTCTTGGCAGTCATCAATAACTAAATGGAAAATCAGTAAGCATCTCGAAAGAAAGAAAGAAAGAAAGAAAGAACAGGCTAAAATCACTTACATTTAATTGAAACGGACAATCAATAGAAAAAAAAAACTGAATAAAACTGAATACTAAACCGAATTAAAAAATTCCTTCAATGTCAGTTTGAATAAAAGCGTTTGCCAAATGCATAACTGTAAATGTTGCTAGTGTACCTTGCTTGAGTCGCCAGTTCACGTGTGCTCTCCTGCCGGGCTTTTTTGAAACCTCATAACATTTTGCTGAGATGTTGATTTAAGACACACAATTTAAAAATCTTCTCACAGATCACGAGACATTCAGTAACAGCAACATTATCACTCCAAACATCAAAACAATCATTTACACGAATACAAAAACAAAGTCCGTGATCTGCTCACCTCTCCTCAGAAGACTCGACTGAATGAACGCGTGCTAGTAATGACGGATCAATGGCAGATCATCAGAAAAGCACCGAACTATATTCAAAACATCTATAAAACAACACATTAAACAAAAACGAGGGTTACTAACAGAGTACCATTTGAATTCATTCAGATGTGATTTAACACTATTTGCTTAAAGTTGTTTTGTGTTTTGATGAGAAATAAAACCAAAAGCTGAAGATGTTTGTCAGGTGTATTCATATAGGCGATAACGATCTCACTTATCTGCTCAGAGGTTTTCAGTTCAACGCTCTGCTCTTCTCTAAGATCAGGAATCAAATGGATGACACGAGTAACGATTATCTACCCAGAATCTGCACTGGAGATGAGTGGAGAGTATTTATCAATGTCTCCACCTTTATTTCCCCAAATCATGACCAAAATAACAGAATGCAAAGCTTTGATAGAGACTGTGTCTGCTCCCCGAACTAGCAAATCACTGATTCTTGAGAAGTGGGACAAAACAGCGTGCAATATTGGAAAAATAAAACCGGTAACACTTTAGAATACTGTTACGTCGTTAATGAATAACTACACAGGAACAAATGGCTAATGCACTACTATTAACTAACAAGCAACTCTGATTAATGATTTATTAAGTAATAGCGCTAAGTTGAAACTGGTAGTTCACTATTAGCTAATCAATAACTACTTTTTTTTTCATATATTCTGAGAACTCCTAAGAACTACTTTATACAGGTTCATATGTGAATTGTGCATAATGTATAATTCATTCTAAAATGAAGATCATGGTAACCCACTAGTACTGACCCAAGTATTACCAAATCCTTCTAAAGGAACTACTAATTACTTGGATCAGTATTCTAAAGTGAAAATCATCATAACTTCCTAATATTGACTGACGTCATTGTGAGCTTTTGAGATATATGTAAGGTTTTGGATAGTAATGACTCAAGTGTTACTACATCCTTCTGAAGAAACTACTAATTATTTGGATCAGTATTCTAAAGTGAAGATCACGGTAACCCGCTAGTAATGATTTAAGTTTTACCAAATTTAGCAAAATGAATTACTAACCAGGACCTTACAAAAACCTCAGAAGTTAACAATGACTTCAGTAATTACTAGAGAGTTATCACCATCTTCACTTTAGAAGACTGATCCAAACAATTACTAATTTCTTTAGAAGGATGTAGTAACACCTGAATAATTACTATCCAATACTTTACAAAAACCTCAAAAGCTTACAATGACTTCAGTAATTACTAGGGAGTTATCATGATCTTCACTTCAGAATACTGATCCAAATAATTAGTAATTCCTTCTGAACAATTTGGTAATACTTGAGTCATTACTAGTGGGTTACCATGACCTTTACTTTAGAATTAATTATACATTATGTATTATTCATATTAATTATCAACCTGTATACAGTAGTTCTTGGGGAGGTATGAAAAAATAATAGTTACTGATTAGCTAATAGTGAACTACCACATTGGACTAAGCACTATTACTTACTAATTCATTAATCAGAGTTGCTTGTCAGTTACTAGAGTGCTAATATTGTGTTACCAATGTGTTCTTGTGTAGTTATTCATTAATGATGGAACAGTATTCTAAAGTGTTACCATAAAACCTTGTACTGAGACAAATGAAACTACATTTACGTGTCATCATTCATTCATTCATTTATAAATCTTACACATATTAATGTGCAACTGAACTATGCTTTGATTCAACATCCCAACTTTCCTCTTTGATCAAAATGTGCTTTTTACCTTGGGCTGTGTAACGTAAATTTAACTTTATTTTTAAGAGATCAAAGTGTTTTAAACATTTCAAAACACATCCTCATGTTAGCAGACAGATTACACTTTCACACGTGACCAAAAATTCTTCAAAAAATATAAAATATCATAATCATATATTATCAAAATATTCATCTGACAGAGGTGCCAGACCTGACAGAGTTCGCACATCTTATGGTGGTGACGAAAACCTGAATTTGTAGTCATTTGAACTATCACTGAATCAATCAATTACTGTATGAAAACAAATACAACAAACAGTGAATGTTATTGTTTATACAGCTTTTATTCAAAATTCACATTTAAGTATTTTGATATAGCATTGGAAAACAAATGATCTATTTTCTCTCATCTCAGAACAGTATGTCTGCTGTGCATCTGCTATGGTAACACGGTAACTTTTAAAAACAGTTATATGAACAAATAAAAAAAATTGTTGTTACCTCTATCCATTTACATTCACCAGGATCTTAACATTCATATCTTAACAAATTATCCCAAATTGATCAGAACACATATGATACCCCTAAACCACAAAAATATTATTATTAATGATTGAATGAAACGCTTCCCACATGCAGTGCAGTGATACGGTTATTCTCCAGTGTGAATCCTCTCGTGTCTTCTCAGATTTGATGACACACTGAATCTCTTGTCACAGTGTGAACACTTATAAGGTTTATCTCCAGTGTGGATCATCTCATGTGTTTTCAGGTCTCCTGACTGAATAAATCTTACGCTACATTGTGAACACTTATAAAGTTTCTCTCCAGTGTGGATCCTCTCGTGTCTTTTCAGATTTGATGACACACTGAATCTCTTGTCACAGTGTGGACACTTATAAGGTTTATCTCCAGTATGGATCCTCTCATGTGTTTTCAGATGTGATGAATTATTGAATCTCATGTCACAGTGTGAACACTTATAAGGTTTATCTCCAGTGTGGATCATCTCATGTGTTTTCAGGTCTCCTGATTGAATAAATCTCAATTCACAGTGTGAACACTTATAAAGTTTCTCTCCAGTGTGGATCCTCTCGTGTCTTTTCAGATTTGATGACACACTGAATCTCCTGTCACAGTGTAGACACTTATAAGGTTTAGCTCCAGTGTGGATCCTCTCATGTGTTTTCAGATGTGATGACAAACTGAATCTCTTGTCACAGTGTGGACACTTATAAGGTTTATCTCCAGTGTGAATCATCTCATGCCGTTTTAAACACTCTGCTGAAGTAAAAGTCCTCCCACACTCAAAGCACATGCACTCTCTCACAGCAGTATGTATTTTTTGATGTTCTTTAAAATTTTGTAGACACAAAAAACTGTTACCACACAAATAACACAGATGTGGCTTCTCCTTTGTATGAACTTTCAGGTGTGTTCTCAGATTTGAAGCCCTCGAAAATGTTTTGCCGCATTGATCACATGTGTACAGTTTCTCTCTAGTGTGGATGTTCATGTGGCCCTTAAGGTGTGCTGATTGTGTGAAGCTCTTCCCGCACTGATCACAAGTGTACGGTTTCTCTCCAGTATGAACTCTCATGTGATGCTCAAGACTTGTTTTGCGTGTCAGACTCTTTCCACACTGAGTGCAGGTGAAAGATTTCTTGGCTCCTCTGTTCATTAAATCTTTCTGTTTGGTTTGAGAGCAACTCAAATGTTTTTCTCCCGTTTTGACATTATTTTTCTCCTCAACTTCACTCGATTCTTCATTTTCCATTTTTTCTTCTATCAACTCTGAAATAAAATTAAAAATGGTTTATTTTCAGTAACTTGTAAAAAGCTGAGAAATGTGAACATAAAAGTTAACCCTGATGTAACAGTGCAGGGCTCCAGACTAATGGTGCGTTCACACCAGATGCAAATGAAGCGTTAAGTGCAAGTGATTTACATGTTAAGTCAATGCAAAGACGCGAATAGACATCCTGCGGCGTGGGGTCTACCCTTCTACCCTGGGGTCGAAGCCCGCACTTGTGCGGTCTGTCTCGTATTTTCTTAATGACCGCAAAAAGAACTAAAAATACTCTGTCAGTTTTGATCGTACAGATAAGAATAAGGTATCGTTTGAAATGGCAAAAGGTCTAAAGGTCTTTTATTTGTCTATAGTCATAATAACAACAAAACAATGTGCTTTTCTAAAATAAATAAAATAAACAGGGTATGTTCTCTGCCGTCTAGGTCTCTGTCACCTCTCTTCAGAGACACCTAAAAATAAAACAACCTGAATCACCGCGAATACTTGCCTCAAAGTAATTAGAAATATATGCATAGAAAGCTTGAAATGTCTACTTTTAAATGAAGTAAGTCACATCCAAAACAAATATTTTCTGTTAAATTAATACGTATGAAACCAATGCGATGTCCAGTTTTCCAAATTATTATATCTAATGAGATCATGCCCAAAAGCCAATAGATAAAAGTTGTAATGTTATGTCTACGTTATGTATCTGATTAATATCATAGGAAGTTTCATAGAACGGATTTCAGTTTATTGGCATAAAGTCAGCTTCACCTCGGACAGCTATTTGTTTTTAGATGCTTTTTAGATGCTTAACCCTCTAAGCGCCAAAGTCGCAAAATTGCGACAAGACTTCATATTTCATGAAATAGACTGTAGTTCCTAATATGGTGTAATATCTCATTTGTATCCCCTACCACTAGATGGCAGACATGTAGTACTCTGCTATTTCCTTGAACACTTTTGGTCTAGAATCAGAGTAAGTGAGCTATCTTGTCATTGATGCGGAAGCAGTTCAGTACATAGCGTGCGTGTAAATTGAGAGATTTGTGAGAGAAAAATCGCCAAAAGGCTAATAAAAAGTTGTACCGTGAGGATGTGTTACAAATGTTATTCGCCGATTCTGACTCTGAAGGGGAATATTTGCCTTTTAGAAATGACGATCAGCCGTCTAATGATCGCACTTCTCCCGGTACAGCTTTGCAGCACAATGGTGCCGCCGTGCAAGGCGAGAGTGTTCACGAAACACAAACAAGTGATCATTTGGACCCTTTGCCCAACGAGGATGGGGGTGGCAGGGGTGAACATGGTTGTAGTGTCCATAGGAGAGCTGTTGCTCTCTGATGATCGGCCAGATTGCATTGTTTGTTCTGATCACGCGCGCTTTAAGGGCCGCCGGCAGACAAAGTATAGCAGGCAGTGTGGGGTAGGTCTGTCTGCCGTGCCTTGCAATGAGAGGTACCATACTCTAGCGTTGTCAAAAGTACCAACCACGATACCATTCGGTACTGAAATTTTAAAAACGTACATTTCCTGCTAAGATCTGAGCGCTGTTGAGCGGATTCTGAAACAGCGCTGATTGGTCATTGTATTCACACGTTCAACAGATAAGTCTGTGATTGGCTTCGTCGCTTCACGCTCTTCACAGAGCGCTTCATTGATCATTGAAGCCAATCACAGATGTATCTGTTGAGCACGTGAACACAATGACCAATCAGCGCTGTTTAAGAATCTGCTCAAATCTTAGCGGGAAATGGACGTTTTTAAAATTTCAGTAACGAATGGTCGGTACTTTTGACAACACTACCATACTCTCAAGAACTATAAACTGTCAGCTAGATACCTGATTAGGCAGATAGCTGGTCAACTGATCAAAAAATAGGCACATGTATTTTACTATGGCACAGTAATATAATAATAATTGTTTTACTGTTGATTTCCTCTTTTCCTGATCATTTGGAATGAGGATAAAAAGACAAAAACAACAACATGCAAATAAGTTCAAACATCCCTTCAATATCTATTATTTCCTGAATATTACTGATGAACTGATCAAAACGTAGGCTACTGTTCACATGCGTTTTACTACTATATAGTGTAGTAATATAGTAATAATTTTGTACTTTCTCTTTTTTATTGTTGGTTTCCTCTTTTCTTGATCATTTGGGATGAAAAGACAAAAAAACAACAACATGCAAATAAGTTCAAACATCAATTCAATATCTATTATTTCCTGAATGTTATGAAATTCAAGAGGACTGCCCCCTGATGATGTCATAATATGCAAATTAGATGAGTATATTTACACCTCACATAAACTTTCGGTCATGCCCAACATTTTTCTAGTTTACAGTACATCTCTATCTTTAAGCCCTTTCAAGCCACAAGCTTTTGAAATGTTGATGTCAAAATCCAGCATATTTTCAAAAAAACAAAAAAAAAAACAAAAAAAACAAATCGCTGACGCCTAAAGGGTTAATAACATTGCTGCATCACAATCATAATCTAACAGTGTTCTAATCACGTGTTCATGGTTTCATAAGATGGTTCATACAAAAAAGCCCAAAAAGACTAGTTCATACACATTTCAAAACTGTTGAGGATAAAATACACAAAAAAGCCTTCGGCTAATTTCCACTGTGGTCCTCGGGTTAAATATTCACACTCTTCATGGGATCGTTTGCAGGGAATAGCAGCTATTTTATCGCTTCACATGATAATTAGATTTTTTTTCTAGTTTTGCAGAATTTCGTTTACTTTGATCTGATTAGTGTCATATGCTAGATTATCCAGATAAAGTGTTTGTTCAACAAGCTGACAGAAGTCGATCCATTTAATGATGAAGTATAATTGTTGTCAATGTAAAATATGAATTGTTCCATGGCCACGGAGAAGAATCAGATTGTGGGTCACATTCAGCAGACAGACACAAGCACACTGTCCCCCAGTTTCACAGACGAGGTGAGGTTTAAGCCTAGTCCCAGACTAAAATGTTAGTCTGAGCTGTTTCAACTGAAAGAAACTTGCACTGACTGATCTTACAATATATCAGTGCTTTTGTTTTGTCTTAAGATGCACACCAGTAATGTTTTTTTTTTTTTTTCTTCAAGTCTGGTCGGATACATCGTATTTACAAGTTGAACGCCACCACAAAGTCGTTATTACGAGTGGGAAACTCTAAATTTTCTTTAAGCCCCAAATTTCCGAGTTGGGGGCGTGTCAGTGAAAAAAATGTGTCGGATGCGCAGTCAAAGACTAAAGATATGCAGCATCAGTAAAGTTGTTAAAATTAATAAAATGATTATTTTTTTGTAATGTACTTAGATGATCTTAAGTTTATCTTAAGAAGAACTAAAGAATAATTTTTAGTATAATATTAAGTAATATTAAGAATTAGTGTGTGAAAATAGAGCACTTTAAGTACATTATGGAAGTGCATTTGTTTTTCACCTGGGACATGACATGGCAGAGATCCGCCCCGATATTCCTATATAACTACATTATTACCTGATGCTACTTGAAGGCTCATGTCAAAATTATAATTCCACAATGTGCAAAATGCAAGATTTAAATCTTTGTAAGCCTAATGTAACATTACCACAAACAGTCATTAAATATGAATGAAGAATAAACGCCAACCTTGTTCCTCCTGTTTTATTCTCAACATTTCTGGTTCCTCATGTTTTATTCTCCAGGGTTCTGGTTCGTGTTTTATTCTGCAGGGTTCTGGTTTAATCATGTTCTCCTCACTCTCCTGTTTAACAAACACCATCTTCACAGCAGCAGATCTCAGTTCAGATGATACTCCTCCAGATATTCCTGCTTGCTTCAACACTGAGTCACGACTCTGAGGATGAGAATATTACATGTATTTACTGACCTGATTCAAAAACTGTATTTCTCCATTTACAGAAACAACATTTCTAGCAGCTTAAAACAGCATCACAACAAAACAACAGAAGCGCGGTGAAACTGAACTTCTTCTTCTGAGGTTTAGTGGTGTTTGACAAACAAACGCATGTGTTTTAGCGCCACCCGCTGGACTGGAGTGAAGCGGCGAGAGGAGGGGATTATTTAAAGCCGATCTGCACAAATAAATGAAAAGGACTTTAAATTATAGACTCGCATGGTATTTTATCAGCATCAACAGTATTCGTGTGTGAGGATTAGAGGAGAAAAAGGAGCAAATTATTATTAAAAAATTTCAATGAAAATCACGCAACAGTTGCAGCATGTAAATATGGAAATTAAGATAAATGAAAACACGTGACAATGACAAGAAGTAACCTAATAATAATAATAATAATAATAATAACTAAATCCAAGCACCGCATCTCGGCCAGATTATGCTTACTTGTTAAAAAAAGTTTTATGATCATTAGTTTCTGGTACATGAAAAACTAAAATGTTAATGATCTAATTACTGTATTGCAATTAATGTAGTTATTTTTAAAAAATCAAACTATAGTAAGATTCATATGGACATGTTAGGCTATAGTAGTCAATACTATAGTATTTCTGATTTGGTCACCAAACTAATTTTACTTTTTTTTTCCATTTACGACGTTGACATTTTGTTGTTTTTAGATTGTGCAACCAAAATCCAACGTTAAGTCAACGTCAAATATTGACGTCAACCCGATTTTCATTTTCAACCAAAATGCAACATCTGTCCGACGTCATGTCCACGTCAACTTGACGTTCCATAGACGTCTGGTGCCTGCTGGGGATTCACGAAAACGCAATATGGATATTTAAAAAAAAATTAGACAAGATTAATGCCAGTTGTTTCGTTTAGAGTTTATATCCCGATCGCTAGATAGCAGTCCTATCTCATCTCTGAACTTAAACAGTGACAGGAAACACTAGCATAAGGGCACGCCACTAACGTTAGCCTTGGAGGATAAAAGAATTGTTCCAGATCCTGCCTTCGTGTACAAATTCACGCGTCTCAACCAATGAGAGCATTTGGGCTGGGCAGCAGCGCTCACGACTTCGTAAGGGGGAACCCAGCAAACACAGAACAATGTGAGGACGTCGCCAGTTCGCATTCTTTGGTCAGCGCGACATTACTTTATGGTGACGTTGTCTAGGCAACTATGTTACATACAGGGTTTGAATGCTAGTCAAATCTGCGCAGGGTTAGCACAAATACTGAACTTGTGAGACATCATGACATTATCGAGTATATTGCGAAAACCAAACAAAACACACAGAATGCATGCATACGCGACTATAATGAAGTCTGCTTAGACTAACTTAGTGCGCGTACTTTAAAGTGCGTTCTTTCACTGCATGATTCAGTCTATTAATATGCATTAGAATGATCACAAAATTCAAGATAAGGGGGCAGAAAATGCATAGGCCTATATATGTCAATTCATATAGTTATTCAATATCACACGAAGAGTGCCGTTTTGTGATATTGATTTTATACAATAAAATAAAAAAATAAAATATGTTAATATCAAGAAACTTACATTTTAGACACAATATTGTTCTACTGGAATGTCCTGTGTAGACAGCCTCAAGCTGTTGGTTTATTTCTGTATCTTTTTTTATTTTGGCTAGTAGAAGTTATGAATGGCCGGTAACTTAAAAATCTAGTAGCCAAATTGGCTGGTGAGTGAAAAAGTTAATTTCAATCCCTGGTTGTGAACATCGCTGTGTGGTTCCTCCACTGAATGGATCTTCATGAGTATCTTCAGGTGACTTTTAGAAGTGAAACTCTTTCCGCACTGTTCACACATGTGCGGCTTCTCTCTGCTGTGGGTCTTCTCATGTGATTTCAGAGATCCTGACAGACTGAATGTCTTGTAAGGTTTCTCTCCAGTGCAGGTCCTCAGGTGTCCATTAAGGTGTGCTGATTGTGTGACGCTCTTCCCGCACTGATCACATGTGAACGGCCTCTCGCCGGTGTGAACTCTCATGTGAAACTCAAGACTTTGTTTGTTTGTGAAACTCTTCCCACACTGAGTGCAGGTGATAGATTTATTAGCTCTTCTTGTCTTTGAAAATGTATTTTTAGTCTTTGAGCGACTCAAAGGTTTTTCTCCAGGTTTGTCATGATGTTCCTCCTCACGTATTTCACTCAGTTCTTCACTCTCTTCCATCAGCTCTGAAATAAAATCACTTTAAAAAATCACTTTAAATACACCAATATTCAAAGACAGAAATATGAAAGTGAGTCCTGATGTAATAGCAGAAACAAGACAGCTGCTGTAAAACATTATAATCATTCCAGTGTGTTTTTATAAATTAATTGCATGAATGAGGTACTTTGACATTTCAGTTATTGTTTTCAAAACATTTTAGGCACAAATTAAATTTTGTTGTAGTGAGAACTATCAATCATTTAATGATAAGTTAAAGGGACCAAACAGATATCGTCCCTATTTACTTCCATAGTAGGAAAAATAATATGAAAAAGAAATACTATGATAGTCAATGGAAGGCTATAACTGTTTGATTACTGACATTCTTCCAAATATCTTCCTTTGTGTTCAGCAGAACAAAGAAATGCATACAGGTTTGGAGCAACCTGAGGGTGAGTAAATAATGACAGAATTTTCATTTTTGGGTGAACTACCCCTTTAAGTTATTCCTTCAACCCTGTCAGACAGTCTGGAAAGCCCACTGACTTCATAAAATTGTCTGTTTATTGCTTATTGCCTAAACATCCAACATACTGAATATCTGTTGAAAACTCTACTCATTTCCTAATTTAACTCTTTATCTAAATGTGATGAAGTGCTTGATGCTTTCTAACATGAATGTTCTTCAGCATGTAGACAACACATTATTCTCTGTATCTGCTAATATTGTTTAAGGTAAGCAGAGCTGACTTTGCCAAATTTAAATCTGTACACTCGCTAAGTATTTATCTCATATTATTTCCCTCCTTTCGCCGCTTCACTCCAGTCCAGCGGGTGGCGCTAAAACACAGGCGTTTGTTTGTCAAACACCTTTAAACCTCAGAAGAAGAAGAAGGTTAGTTTCACAGAGCTCTCTGTTGTTATCTCGTGATGCTACAAACTGTTAGTTGAAATGTAGCTTACTATTTCTAAATAGAAAGACACAACATTGAGTCAGATCAGTAAATAATGATACCAGTGATATTCTCATCCTCAGAGTCGTGACTAAGTGTTGAAGCAAGCAGGAATATCTGGAGGAGTATCATCTGAACTGAGATCTGCTGCTGTGAAGATGGTGTTTGTTAAAGAGGAGAGTGAGGAGAATATGATTAAACCAGAACCCGGCAGAATAAAACACGAGGAACCAGAAACCTGGAGAATAAAACACGAGGAACCAGAAACCTGGAGAATAAAACAAGAGGAACCAGAAACGAGGATAATAAAACACGAGGAACAAGAACCCGAACCAGAAACCTGGAGAATAAAGCACGAGGAACCAGAAACCTGGAGAATAAAACACGAGGAACCAGAAACCTGGAGAATAAAACACGAGGAACCAGAAACCTGGAGAATAAAACACGAGGAACAAGAACCCGAACCAGAAACCTGGAAAATAAAACACGAGGAACCAGAAACCTGGAGAATAAAACAGGAGGAACAAGGAGGTTGGTTTTTATTCTTCATTCATCTTTAATGAGTCTGTGGTGT
The DNA here is from genome assembly GCA_036784905.1 of Acrossocheilus fasciatus. NCBI lineage: Eukaryota > Metazoa > Chordata > Actinopteri > Cypriniformes > Cyprinidae > Acrossocheilus > Acrossocheilus fasciatus. The sequence continues at coordinate 49,003,933 of CM071940.1, forward strand.
TAACAAAGATTTAACGGTGCCTGCAGATCCTTAAATAGTTTTACATTCCTTAAAAATAAGTCTTAAATCCACCTTTCAAAGGTCTTAAAATTGCGATAGAACTGACAACGAGAAGATTTATATTTTATTTTCACTCATTGCTTTTTGAATCGTAATAACTCGGAGCGTGTGAGACACATCAGATTCACTTTGTTTTTGCATTAGTGTAATCTCAAACGTTTTCCGGAGCAAAGGTTTACCTGTTTTCTGTCTAAAAATAATTAATGTACATTTATCACACTGTACTTGGTGTAATGTTACCTTGGCACAAATATGAAATATTTAATCTGTTTTGCCCTTTTCCTTCACTGTTGGACCAAACGGTGATAGAAAAATGATATTTGCTAAGGTCTCCCGTATACATATATTTTTACCATCTGTAGATCTTACTGGGTCTGGTGCCACTGCGCTCAGATGTTAGTCTGGAGCCTGTAATGACTGGTTTCCACCGAGCAGTATGGGTCAGTACAGTACGGTACGGTACGATTCGGGACAGAATACCCTGATCCAGCTACTCGATAGGCATGGTGTATGCCAGAAAGTAGCGATCAGTGATAAAGCACGGCAATAAGCACAACTCTGCCTCTTTTTGTTAAATGACAGTTTTAATTAACAATAATAGCCATTATTAAAGTTTAAGAGGCTTAAGAGGAAATAAAGACAAAAGCAAACAAATCAGTCAAACACATGCTGTAAAGTCAGCACTGTAACGTTATACTATGGTAAAGTTCAAAATAAATAAAGTTAAACATAATTTTGTGTTCAGCCAAAACGATATGACCAGGAACAAATCATAGATTCATGAGACCACGAATGGCTGTTAAATATACCCAAAACGAATTGTATCTCATGTTTAATCACTACAGAGACATCAGAGCCAGCGGCAGATGTCGGGAGGACTAGCCGAGCGTAAGGCTGCTCGAGGCAGATACATGAGCGCTGAGCGCCTGGTGATCGCCTGGAGCTCCGAAATCAGCAAAGCTAACTTTATAAATAAACAGAAGATCTGAATTTTAAACAACTACATTCTCGCCTGAAAAACTCTCAAAAGGGCGATTCCACAGTTTAGGCCTAACTGCAAGGACAATAGCCTGCAAAATCAATCTTCATGGAAAAAGCCAATGTCCTCAGGTTAACATCCTGAGAAAACCTGGGGTACAGCTGTGTGAAAGGCAGGATAAATCTGGCAATGGTAAACTAGTAAACTTTGATGTATGTAACATGGACGGAAAAACGGTGTAAATTCAAGCAGAAAGTGTACTTAATCTAATTCAGTTCAATAAAATTCTGGTTGAATCCCAGTTCATGTTTTTCTTTGTTCCTAATTTGGTATAGTTATGAGTCATGAGTTGTGTATGGTTCACAAAACTGGTAATAGGACTTCCATGCAGGCAGGGTGGCCATCTAATATTATCTGTTCTATAAACTTAAAGGTGCATTTTTGATTCTGGTGTGTTCATAAACTGAAAGCCAGAAAAATTACTAACAAATACCACAGGTATATTTTTCAAATTTATTTGCCAAATGTAGAAGCCAAAGGAACTCCTACAAGTGTGCAAAGTTATAACGTGTGTAAAGTGGACGGAAAAAATTAAACAATCCTGCAAGATTGCCTCTGTAACACAAAATAATACCATTTCATGAAAACTGGCAAAGAATAGAACAAGTTCAAAACACATTAAAATAACCTGTCATCATTTACTATCAAATTTAAAGATCATACATCGTGAATTAAATAACATTTGTAATGTGGACAGATAAAATGAGTAATTCTGCTGAATAGAGCACCAATAACTCTATGCAAAGTAACCCTGAATATTTGTTAACTAAAGAGTTATGACTATTTATTTTTTTTAAACTTGAAATTTATAATTATGTGTTTAATTATATGCTCTGAACACCACAGCAAACTTAATTTACAGAATTTCATTTCTTGAATACACTTCTTAAAATTAAGAATCTGAAATATGAATGATGACTGTTAGTCTCCATGTTCATGTCAATTACAATATTATCTTCTCTATGATAGGCTGCAATTTACATAGCCTGATTTACAGAATATGATGCTGCATGAATGGTGGCCTCCATAGTATTTGGAAAAGTTTTTTTGATTTCATATTAGGCCTGCCGGTGTGCTCCTTTTAAAATAATGAACGTAGGCTACTTCAGATATTTATTAGGCACGATGTGTTAAATATGATTTGGATAAATAACACACAAGACTATAGGCTATTGCTGAGCTGTGGCTGTTGGCTACACTTGCACTCAGGAAATAGTTTGACTCTTGACTGGTCAATTAAGTGAGGTAACGCTGAATCACATGATAGGCTAATCGACCAATACAGGCAAGGAAATGAGCACAAATTCACGGTACGCGCTAGCTGCCATCAAACGGAGCTCCGGTGGAATTGAAAGTAAACTCGTGCATCGCCTGTGGTCTACATAATTTGGACATGATGAAGGTACACTTGACTGGCTGTGGAGCTTCATTTTACCACAAAGCTAATGTTTAAACTAGCTTTATTGTGTGCCGTCAGTGCGGCAAATCTGCGCGTGTTCCTTAACATTATAGCCCAGTTCACTGTCGTTTAAAAACCTATGCGATTAATGCCGACAGTTTATTCTAATGACATAAGTGAGATTGTGTTAACGCACTATTAACATGTTAACTTCGACAGCCTAATCTATATTCGTACGAACATTGGACAGAAAAAAAAAATCATCATCATCATCAAAAAAAAAAAAATCCAGAAAAAAGTCAGCAAAATCATTGACGATGTTGACTTTCATGAACAGCTTATTGAGTCAAACATACTCGGAAAACAACGTTCGAAGTTGGACAGACTTAACATTTCCGTCTAATTTACGAACAAGATGTGCAGAATCTGTCAAAATGTATACAACCACCATTCATGCATGCTCTTTCACGATGAACACGACTTTCGGTCCGAAACCACTAGCAATCATCAGACTTGGACACTCTTTTATCCCTTCTCACCACAATGATCCTATTTAATGTTTACTTAACCAAAGTTTACCACGTTTGTATCATTTTAACATTCGTAAACTTTTGGACAGAAGCCACAAACTTACCCACATTCGTCGAAATCCGTGAAATCCCGTTAACTCTTCCTCCCACGCAGAGCATGCGTGACTTATACAATCTTATTTCTGACATGAGAACCGTTGAGACATTAGGAGATGGAAATTCAGCGTCATAATAAAATGTACGAGCGTTATGATTTTTAGACAAAATCTGCCCCTGTTTTATCCCGATTTATTAACAATTTATCATGTAGCAACGCATATGAGAATTTAACCCACACAAGATTTTTTTTATCGTTTTGCTACTGATAGAATTACATGGAAAAATGATATCTCTGTTTCCTTTAGAATCATAGTTTAAGGTTCGTAACTGCTTGGACAGAAGGTGTAACGAACGTTAGTAAATGTTTCCATTGAAAGTATAATTCCCTTAATCCACCACGATGCAGTGTTAGTAGTAGTATTTTGTAGAAGACACACCAAAATAAATGTTATGCGCAAAAATTCAGAATTTTATTAAAGGAAATGAAAGAAATGACTTAGGAAAAATCCAGATGCACTGAATGTCCCACCCTGACATCCGCAATTTCTGGGGATGGAAATAAAATAAAGTCTCATTACACGATAATGCCAAGGCTTAGTGGGATAAAATTAACTTTATTATTTCTTACATCTATCTTAAACCAAAATAGTGAACTGAAAACAAAAAAAATGACAACAACTGGGTATTATTCAATCTATATTGTTCATTACCCCCCTTGTGGACCGAAACTGTGGAATCGCTCAAAACTACATTTCATGACACAATAACAGTAATATTTAGAAAATTACGCAGGTTTTTGGGCAATGACTTTCACAAGTCCACAAGAACGCATATTTAGAAATGGCTATTGTGAAAATATCATTATAAAATACACTGTTATATATTTTTTGTGTTTGCGCACTTTGATGTAGTAACACTCTTGGACAGAGCGGAACGAGTGAAGGAGGAGCTTTATCTCCTTTTATGCCATGGTCTGTCTGAATACTGGATTCTGATTGGCTGGCAGGTGTGGATTAAATTCGTTTAACTGCACAGGTAGTTCCTGGTCAGTTTAATCACGTTCTATATTAATGCACAAATATTATTAACGTCTTTAATATGTGAATGCTCTGCGGCGCGTCGGGTTGTTCTTCGCCTCCACGTCATGCATTCAAATCGTTTAATGCACAGCTAGCCGTTGATTATCCCTTACATATCACACAAAAGTGATGATTCTAGTCAACCAATCAAGCTTCTGCAGTGAGTTTAGCTCCACCCTTTTGGTAACCTTTGCTGTGCTAGGTACCCCAATGGAAGGGTACCAAAAAAGTGGTGCAGTACAGTTCGCTATTTTGGTACTATTCACAACTTCTGACAATGGAAACGGACATAATTGCGTACCGTACTGTACTGAACTGTACCGCTCAGTGGAAACGAGCCATAAGAAACACTTTCTATGAATTGGGCACTTTTTTCAGTAACATTATGTCTGATCATTTTTGTAGTGGATCAAACATATTTAATTGTTCTTCCAATAGAAACATGGATTTTTGCCTATAATGTTTTAAAAATAATTTGAAGATCAGTGTACCTCATTCATGGGAAAAATTTCAGGGACGGATAATTCACAAAAAAAACTTTGTATAATAAATATCTACTTTACACTTTTATATCAGGTTTCATTTTTATGTCCACATTTCTCTGCTTTTTACAAGTTATTGAAAATAAACCATTTTTACTTTCATTTTTAGAGTTGATTAAAGAAAACAAGGAGAATGAAAAATCGAGAGAAGTTGAGGAGAAAAATCATGTCAAAACTGGAGAAAAAACTTTGAGTTGCGCTCAAACCAAACAAAAAGATTTAAAGAAAAGAGGAGCGAAGAAATCTTTCATCTGCACTCAGTGTGGAAAGAGTTTGACAAGCAAATATAGTCTTGAGCGTCACATGAGATTTCATACTGGAGAGAAACCGTACACTTGTGATCAGTGCGGGAAGAGTTTCTCACAATCAGCAAACCTTAAGAAACACATGATCATCCACACTGGAGAAAAACTGCACGCATGTGATCAATGCGGAAAAACATTTTTGTGGGCTTCAAACCTGAAGACACACCTGAGAGTTCATACAAAGGAGAAGCCACATTCATGTCATTTGTGTGGAAAGAGTTTTTCACGTCCAGAAAATTTGAAAGAACATCAGAAAATACATACTGCTGTGAGAGAGTTCATGTGCTTTGAGTGTGAAAAAGCTTTTACTTCAGCAAAGTGTTTAAAACTGCACCAGAGGGTCCACACTGGAGAGAAACCTTACAAGTGTTCACACTGTAACAAGAGATTCAGTCAGTCAGGAAGCCTGAAAAGACACGAGAGGATTCACACTGGAGAGAAACCGTATCACTGCACTGCATGTGGGAAGAGTTTCAATCATTCATCTGGTCTACACATTCATACAAAAAACTATCACAGTAAGTAGATCATCTTCAGATCCAGTGCTTTCAGGTCTGATGCTGACTCCTCGGCAATTGTGACCCAATAATGAATCAACTAATAAAATACCATCTGGATAAATCTGTCCTAACCAGACATTACAAGTGACATGACAAAGAAACATTATCTAAAGTTTTCACAGTGAATAAAGTTAATCTTCAAAACCAGCAGATTCAAGATCAACTCAAAGATGGAGTTCTTCCCCAAAGAACAATGTCACACAGTTATATTCTTGTATAACATTTTGTTTCATGATATAAGTGATATCACTGTGTTTTCTTATGAGTTTCACATTATGTTCAATTTCCTTATGATGCATGTATCACTTATACTGTGAAATTCAGATCAACTCAAAAGCCCTCTTCGGACAGTAAATGTTGCTCCTGACACCTTGAGTTTTCCTGTTTAACACTGTAAAGCTACTTTGACACAATCTGTATTGTATAAAGTGCTTATATAAATAAAGGTGACTTGAGTGATGATTCACATTGATCTGGAACAATCTGCAATCATGAGAGATCAGTAAATGCTTTTGTAAAAACTATTTTGCAGGAAGGACGAAATCGCAGAACCGAGAGGAAATAATGATGAATACAATATTAGAATAAAATACTCTGCAAATAACAGGCGGTATTACAGCTAGATTTATGTTCTTTAATTTTATTTCATTTATTTTTTTTAATTGAATCTCTCAACATTTTACAACAGTAGCCAGGTGGTGAAGAGAAGAAAAAAGAAACAGAATTACAATGTCACTTGCGATCAACACAAATCATGTGTTTTGATGACAAGACACTCTGGTGGTTCCCTTTCATAGGTTTGCTTACGCTGCCATAGTGGTAACTATGGGAACACCTTCGTTGTGACGATTGTCTACAGCCCTTATACCATCACGCTGCAGAATTTGGACCAATCAGACACAATTTTTCATTTGATTTAACAAATCAAATTGGTCATTAGATTAACAAATATACACAGACCCCTCACCCAATACACATACTGGGTGCCAGTATGTCTGTGAGTGACTCCAGGACCCCGGTTACCATGACAACCAGAACATTTCAGCCAGACCAGATAAACTTTACGACCTAAAAGTATGTAGAGAGTATGTATCTAAAAGCATGTATCTTCCTCCCTACTCAATTCTCTCTAACACCAACACATACTGCTATAGGAAATGACTTCTTTCATTAATTCATAGACAAATTTTTCTATGACGTTTCTATCATGGATAGTCCCATGTCTTTGTGTATGATTACTACCTCCTTGTATATGGTTTTGTGTATTGTATACTGTTTTATGCATGCTTATGATAGATCACTAGTTAATATCACCTCACTTATACCATGTTTGGTCTCTATCAATTCGCCTCCAGATGATCTAAGTGAGATTGTATATTACATGTTGATACCTATGCAACATATTAGTATTCTAAGAATCTTTAATAGTTTGTATATCAACTTCCAATCCAGTTCATATGCAAATTACCATGCTATCAAAGGGTCATAAATTTTTTTATTTCCAAACTCCCGCTTGGAAATTCAGCCTTTCTCATTGGTCAAGCCCATCCTGAGAGGCGTGACTCTTCGTAGACCTTAAAGGGCTCACACACAGTTCCGCCTCGTCTCTCTTCTGCAAAAGCTCTACTGCTAAATCTCCGGATTGCTGCCTGTGTGGAGTGCCTGAGCCGGATATCCAACATATCCCAGTTTGCGGATCTTTTAGATTCTTAGAAGATGAGGATGTGAGCTAGAACTCTTCTGGACCCTTAAGTTTTCAAGTCAAGTCAAGTCAAGTTGAGCTTTATTGTCATTCCGCTACATGCAGGGCATACAGTGGAACGAAATGTCGTGCCTCACAGGACCACGGTGCTACATAAATACAGGAATACAACAGTGCAGTAAAACAATATAAACCTATACACAACTATCCTACTGATAGATTTGACTATAAAATATGCTATATATAAAATAATTTTTTACCTGTACATAAACTAAAAAATACAAACAATACAAACTATACGAGTGCTTCAGATAAATACTGTTCATGTGCGAAGAGAAACATTGTGAGTCAGCAGCTGGCTGGGGAATAGTGCAGGATGATTTGTAGTGCATGAGCATGTAAACATATGTATATTACTGAGTCTTTTTGTGGGATTTGTGTACACACATCAGTGTGTGTGAAAAGTGACTAGTGCGCATAGAGGAGGAGAGTGTGCTACTACAGGTGGTTTGTATAGGCCCACTCACCTGCGTGTAGCACACTTCGATTGCACAAAAAAAAAAAAAAAAAAAAGGGTTCCATAAGTTTCAGATGGTCCATGTTTCAGGAGATAGGGGGTTTGTATGGGGGTTCAGAGAGGGGCGGGGTGATTTGAGTTCAGGGCTCTCACAGCCTGGGGGAAGAAGCTGTTGAGCAGTCTGGCAGAGCGGGCTCTGATGCTCCGGTACCGTCTTCCTGATGGTAGGAGCTGGAAGAGACTGTGGGAGGGATGTGTGGAGTCCTTCACGATACTGTTGGCTTTGCTGGAGCATCGTGTGAGGAAAATGTCCAGGATGGAGGGGAGAGGGGCACCGATGATCCTTGCAGCTGTGTTCACTGTCCGCTGGAGGGTCTTGCGGTCTGCTGCGGTACAGTTCCCGTACCAGACAGTGATGCAGCTGGTCAGCACACTCTCAATGGTGCCCCTGTAGAAAGTGGTGAGGATGGGTGGAGGGAGACTTGCTCTTTTCAGCCGGCGGAGAAAGTGTAGGCGCTGTTGTGCCTTCTTGGAGAGTGACATGGTGTTGGTGGACCAGGTGAGATCCTCTGTGATGTGCACCCCCAGGAATTTAGTGCTGCTGACTCTCTCCACAGGCGAGCTGTTGATGGTCAGTGGGGGGTGATCAACAGATTTTCTCCTGAAGTCCATCACAACCTCCTTTGTCTTACTCACATTGAGGGACAGGTTGTTAGCGCCACACCATTCAGCCAACTGTGCCACTTCCTCTCTGTAGTGCGTTTCATCGTTGTTGCTGATGAGACCTACCACTGTTGTGTCGTCAGCAAACTTGATGATGTGGTTGGAGCTGGACTTGGCAGTGCAGTCGTGGGTCAGCAGCGTGAAGAGCAGCGGGCTGAGCACACAGCCTTGTGGGGCACCTGTGTTCAGTGTGGTAGTGCTCGAGGTGTTGTGGCCGACACGGACTGACTGAGGTCTTCCGGTTAGAAAGTCCAGGATCCAATTGCAGAGGGAGTTGTTAAGGCCCAGCAGGTTTAGTTTGTTTATGAGCTGTTGTGGAATTATTGTGTTGAATGCTGAGCTGAAGTCAATGAACAGCATTCTAACATAAGAGTCTTTATTTTCTAGGTGGGTAAGAGCCAGGTGGAGGGTGGAGGAGATTGCATCGTCTGTAGAGCGGTTTGGACGGTATGCAAACTGGAGCGGGTCGAGTGTGTTGGGGAGGCTGGTTTTGATGTTGTGCATGACTAACCTCTCAAAGCACTTCATTATGATTGGAGTCAGTGCTATGGGACGGTAGTCATTTAGACAGGACACAGGTGATTTTTTTGGTACCGGTATGATTGTTGTGGATTTGAGACATGTGGGGACGACTGCCTGGCTCAGCGAGGTGTTGAAGATATCTGTTAGGACATCTGTCAGCTGTACAGCACAGTCTTTCAGTACACGGCCAGGTATGTTGTCGGGACCCGCAGCCTTGCGTGGGTTGATCCTAGATAGGGTCTTCCTTACATCGGCTGGAGACAGACAGAGCGCCTGGTCGTTGGGAAGTGTGGGCAGTTTTTGTGCAGGTGTGTCATTCTGCATTTCAAACCGTGAATAAAAGTGGTTGAGTGCATCTGGGAGGGATGTGTCGTCATCACAGGCCTGTGGCGGGGGCTTGTAGTCTGTGATGGTCTGAATGGCTTTCCACAGACTCCGTGTGTCTTTGCTGTCTGTGAAGTGGTTATTGATTTTTTGAGCATATGACCGTTTTCCATTTTTGATGCTGCGGGACAGATTGGCTCTTGCTGTTTTGAGGGCTGCTTTATCTCCTGATCTGAAAGCTTCATCTCTGGTCTTTAGCAGCCCGCGAACCTCTGCTGTCATCCATGGCTTCTGGTTGGCACGTGTGGTGATGGTCTTGGTGACTGTCACATCATCAGTGCACTTTTGGATGTAAGCAGTCACTGTTTCAGTGTACTCCTGCAGGTCTGTGTGGTTGTTGTAGGTGGCCGCCTCTTTAAACATGTTCCAGTCTGTGTCCTGGAAGCAGTCCTGCAGTGCTGAGGTGGCATTGTCTGGCCATACCTTGATCTGTTTGTGAACCGGTTTGGCAAGCTTGAGAAGTGGTCTGTATGCTGGGATTAGCATAACAGAGATGTGGTCCGAGTACCCGAGGTGGGGGCGGGGTTCAGCTTTGTATACAGTTTACAACTGTAGTGTAAACAAAGTCCAGTGTGTTATTTCCCCTTGTTGCAAAGTTCACATGTTGGTAGAACTTTGGCAAAACTGTCTTTAAGTTTGCATGATTAAAGTCACCGGCTATGATGAAAAAGCCGTCGGGGTTATTTGTTTGTTGATCGCTGATGGCGCTGTACAGCTCGCGAAGCGCGTCCTTAGCGTTTGCACACGGGGGAATGTAAACCGCGACAATAACAATGGCCGTGAACTCCCGCGGCAGATAGAACGGTCGACACTTCACAAACATAAACTCCACCAGCGACGAACAGTGTTTTGATACTAACGCAGCATTGTTACACCATTCTTTGTTGATATACACACACAAGCCACCGCCGCGAGTCTTACCAGACAGTGATGAATCTCTGTCCGCGCGGTAGCAGTTTAGTCCGTGCAGCTGAATGGCGGAGTCCGGGATGTTGTCGTTTAGCCATGTTTCAGTGAAAACAGACACACAACAATCCCTTGTCTCATGCTGTGTAGATCGACTGAGTTGAATTAAGTCCAGTTTGTTTTCCAGAGAGCGAACGTTTGAGAGCATGAGTGTTGGAAGAGCCGGTCTTGTGGGGTTTTCCCTCAGCCTAGCTCGTATACCTCCGCGCTTACCGCGCTTCCGTCCTCTCTCACACCGCTTGCGACGCCGCCTTGTGCGGGTAGCGTCAGTAGGCGAGGCCGCGGTCTCGAGGTCCGGCTTCAGCAGTAAACAAAGGCCTCGAAGCTTCTCAGTAGCCGCCGGCGAGAGTTTGTGTTTGTATGTGTTGTTGATATCCAAAAGGCTTTGGCGATCATAGATGTATTCCGGAGTGATCTCCCGATGAATTGGCGGTAAATTGACATTGTTTGGAGACGAACAGACGACATTAAAAGACATAAAAGCACCGTTTTTGGGACCCGGAGAGGTCGCTGCGTCTGACCGCGCCGCCATCTTGGATTTTTGCGCCAGGCCTTGCGGCCTTGACTTTCCATTCAACTCCTTGGACCTCAGCAGGTCTCTTTCTTAGCCTCTTTTTCACTTTCTACGTGGGAAGAAACTCCCAATCACCATCGAGTCAGGACATCTTTTGAATTCATCACTCTTCAACCCAGAAGAACGTGATCTCAAGTCCAAAACCTTGAAACCATCAAAACTTTCATCCGAGACTGCATCCGGACACTCGTCAATCACCAAGGCATTGCAAGTATTGTACATTTAACTAAACAAAACAGAGGTTTAGTATAAGCTATAGACCCCGTTATAATCGGCGGTGATGGTTTTACTCAGGTGGTTAACTGACTCTTTTTATAGCTTCATTCTCTGGTTTCTTTAATGGCTTCATTCATCCACTTTAGCTCCCCTTTTGTATATACTCGTGAGTGTATGTATGTATGTATGTTTGTTTGTTTGTTTGTTTAGATTAGTTATGTGTGTTAGCTTTTAGTTACTAAAAGTTGTGTGCACAAATTACATGAGTTTCTGGTTCTGCCTTGCAAATTAATGTCCCTTTACGATCTGACCCTCGCTACATGCTCTAATGCATTAATACTTAGGAAAGTATTTTCTGTGGCCACGAAAATATCCTTTCTTAGAGTTGATATGAACTTACTCTGAATGTTTGCTGGACGAACAGATCAGTTGATGGCAATTTAATTCTGCTACAGTTATTACTGTCAACCGATATAAATTATTGTAATTAATCATAATTAATTGTAATTATTTATATACATTTCCCTTTTGAGCTGATTTGCTACAATGCCATTTTATTGGGCAGTAGCGACTAGCACCATCATGTGTATGCTCACATCCGCGTGTTACTGTCAGGGAGTCAATGACTGCATTTACATGCGCACGAATATTGCGATTATTTCCAATAATCAGAGTAAGGACTTAATCGCATTTTGATGTTTACATGTCGAGCAAAGCTCTTACTCCCGTTTACATGCAATTTCCATTATTCTTATTATTTGCTAATTTTTTTACTGCCATTATTCACATACCCCACTGCACAGCACAAATGATGGACTCAGAAAGAGCAGTGTTACTGGTCGCTGTTTTAATTTATTTACGTCTAATGCATAATAATTTTGTATGGCTGTATTCCACGCTTTTTCGGCGCCATAGAAATGTGATGTAATTTGTTTGCCTACGCTGCCGTCGCGTTCTGGATGAGGGTGAGAAACAGAGACTGCTGGCAGCTTGTTGTGTTTTCCTCAGAATGTGATGCTTTCTTCCCCTCCATCGTTTCTAATCTCCATATTATTACAGGTGCGTGTCACGTTATTCATATATGTCACAAGCGCATGCGCACTTTGGTCAGAGCGGCAATACTGCGATTAAGGTGTTTACATGCCTGTATATTCCGATTAAAATGGGCGTACGCCACCTATGTTAATACGATTATGCTTGCTGCGATTATGAGCTTAATCGCATTATTTAGATTGAAGAATTGCGATTACATGAGGTAAAGCATAATCGCAATATCGCCAAAATCTCATTATAATCGCATTAAGAGGGTCCATGTAAACGCACTTATTGTCACAACAGTCATCAGCACCCACGTTCAACTGATTTCAATCACCTGAGTATTAATCACCCACACCTTCTGCTGCCAATCAAGGTCCACTTTATCTACACAATCTTCGCACTCCCTCCTCGTCTGGTCTACCATTCACAACCTGACCCAAACCAGACTCTCGCTATCTACCTTCCTGCAAAGTTCAGCTTCAGACTTATGCCCTAAGCACACTGCATGATTTTCGGCTGTCCCAGACGAAAGGTTGGCATCGTGAAACAATTGTGGTCAATCAGAAATCGCCGTGATTGCTTCACGAAGGCGGTCTTTCGTCTGGGACAGCCGAAAATCATGCAGTGTGTTTCAGGCTTTAATCAAACAAACAAGAACCAGCTAATTAAGCTCCTCAAGAGCACTTTACAGACAGGTGTTTGATCAGGATTGGAGCTGAACTCTGCAGGAAGGTAGATCTCCAGGAACAGGACTGGGCACTCCTGGTTTAAACTGTATGTAGCTGAAAATACAGTAGTCTAAGTAAAAATTATTATAACTGATTTGTTGAATATTTATTACAATAAATTTATTACAAAATCTTAATTATCTCTTTCTTTCTTTCTCTCTCTCTGTTGAGCTGAATCTCAGGAATAAGACTCGAAGAACTACATTTCCCAGAGTGCACCAGCAGCAGAAATCCAGCTGTTTGTCATTGTCACTGATTTGGAGCACCTGTTAAGACATGGAGCTCCTCAGTCATGGAGGCAAACAAACTTCAGAGAGAAGAAGCTCCAAGTTCATTCGTAGGTTCAGTCCAAAGACGCCAATGGTCGGTGAAATGTTTATTTACTTTTATGGTGTTTGAAATACTGCTTTATTCCATGTAAAAGGCTTAATTCATTCATCATAAAATTCTTTTAAAATGTGTAATTAAATGTTTAATTAGAAAAGTAATTTTTGTTCTCTGTTTAAAGGTTTACAACCTAATTCACTGAGCTAATTCACTGGGCAGATCAATCAACTGACAAAGCCAAAAGAAAAATAAAAGTGATTGAGTCAGAAATTTGAGTTGTCCTCGTGTCCTTTGGATGGTGAACAAGAGTTGGACTTGACAGTTGTAAACCACGCGGAGCGGCCTGGCCCTGAGGATAAACGGCTTCAGATCCAGTAATAAGCTGTTGACGCAGAGGAAGTCAAGATGGCGGAAGATGTCCTGGGGAAGTCGGTCCAGCAGCTCAAAAAGGAGAGGACCATTGCGAAGAGCAGCTTCACCAGACAAGCCAACTTTATTTCAAGAGGAGGAAGCAGTATGCTTCAAGTGGAGTTAGAGGAGGAATTCACAAAGCTATCAGACTGTTTCAGAAAGATGCTCGATGCCAATGATGACTACAGGATTGGACTGGAGGCAGATATTAAGACTGAGGATGAGAAAGCAGGTCTTGATGAACAGCAAAAAGTCGACCTTGATAGATCTGTAAATGAAGGTGAAACAAAGTTGGCGGAAATAAGGAACATTGTTCAAACAAACCTGTGGTCGAGGTATGGAAGGAGTGAACTTCTTGTGGCAATCCTGGAAGCAGAAAAAGGCAATGATAAAGCGGCTGATGTGCCTGTGGAAAGTGCCAATTTAGAGGGCTATGAAGTGCACCTCGCTCTCTTGGACAAGAGAATAAAAGAGGCCATCTCCGCAATGTCAACATGGGAGAGATGGATCCCTGTTGAATTAAAGGATGAATTAGATGGAAGAATCAAGGATGTAAGAGCATCCTACTACAGGCTTGAGGTAAGGAAAGCTGAATTTGCCACTGCACGGACAATCAACGAACAAGGCACAGGACCATTACTACCCCAACTGCCAACATCCACTCCAATAGTGAGAATCAAGCCAACCTCTCTACCTATTTTCAATGGAAGTAAGAGAGATTATCACAGATGGAGGAAAGACTGGGAAAGCCTGCAAAAGCAGGGAGAGCCATCCGGATCAACTGAAGTTAAGAAAATTCAACTCCTGGAGAGTGTGGATGACAAAATCTCAAAAGACCTCAGACTTTCAACCTACACCACTGCCAATGACATGTTCAGAGTCCTGGAGAACAGATATGGAAATAAGTCAACCATCACAGTGGAAATCCTTGAAGAGCTTGAGAAGATGGCACATGTGAAAGGGAACCAGCCAAGGAAGGTAATTGATCTCATACAGTCAGTCGAGAAGGCCCTAGCAGATCTTACAGAGTTAGGAAACTCTGGAGCCATAAATAACCCACTGGTAATTAAAACCATTGAAAGCAAGTTGCCTGACTTTATTAAAAGAGATTGGGTGATGTTCATGGTTGAACCCAGAAACAATGTCACATCAGACAACCACTTTGTCATGCTCTTGAAGTTCCTGAAAAGTCAAGAAGAGATACTAGAGAGACTCGAACAGCTCAGAACTGTGGAGAAGGTGGAGAAATCAGATCGGTCAGACAAGAGATATGACCGAAAGATCGCCTCAACAAAAACCACGAAGAAAGAACAGTTTGATGAAGTATGTGGTGTCTGTGGTGATAGAGGGCATAACAACAAAATCTTCTTCTGTAGAAGGTTCAAAAGACTTAAGCTACATGAAAAGAAAACTGTATTGAGAAAGCTGGGAGCATGCAGAAAATGTCTTGGATGCCATGATGAAGATGGGTACTGCAGAGACACTTTCCTATGCAGAAATAAAGACTGTAAAAGGGAAGGTGGTGCTGCAGACCACCATTTTTTCCTCTGCCCAAAGGGAGAAGTTAGAAGAGGGGAAGAGAGAAAGAGTGGAAAAGACGGCAAAGGGGAAGGCAAACTAACGGAGGAACAAGAGGAGATCTTGTCTGAACTTTCTCCAGAAATGGCAGATCGATGCAAAAAGGCTTTCACCAACACCAACAAAACCGCAGTGACCCTTGATGCTTCAGGCCAGTCTGAGCTACTGCAGAGGAATGGGCTCTCTGAACTTCCTGTCATCATGATGTTGATGCAAGTCACTGCAAACGCAGGGCAGAAGATTGGTACTTTAATTGACCTTGCTTCAGATACAAACTACATCACCCATAAGGCTGCTGAAAGACTGAGGTTAAGACGTGAGAAGATAACTTTAGTTGTGCATGGGGTTGGTGGTATGGCTATGGAAGTGAACACACAAAGGTATCTCCTTAAAGTCAGAGTCAAGACACCTAAAGGGACAGAGAGAGCTCATGAAATGGTCTGCTACGGCTTGGATGAAATCGCCAGAGTGCATCAGGTAATTGAACCTGAGAAGTTGAGAAAATTCTTCCCAGGAGTCAAACTTAAAGAATTGGAAAGGCCAGAAGAGGTTGAACTTCTCATTAGCCACCGAGAGGGAAGACTCGCTCCCCAGAGGGTAAAAATCATTGGAGACCTCGTTTTGTGGGAGGGTCCATTGGGGAAGACAGTGGGTGGAGCACATCCTGATTTATTTGAAGAAGTGGAGGTAGCAGCATATGAGTCCAGAACACACTTTGCTCGCTCCATGAGGACAGCAGCTGTCAAATATCAAGAAATCACAAGTCCAACAACTGACACAGTCCAGCTACAGCAAAAAGATGTGGCTGAGACCAAATTTACAGCTGTCAGTAACCGTGAGTTCCTTGAGTGGTGGCACTGGGACAGCATCGGAGCTGCATGTGAGCCAAGATGTGGGGGATGCCGATGTGGAAACTGTCCACCAGGAGGAAAAGAAATGACCCTGGCAGAGGAGAGGGAACTGGAGATCATTAAAGGAGGCCTCACCTACAAGAAGGGGGATTCTCACACACCAGCGCCACATTGGGATGCAAGGTATCCTTGGATGATAGATCCAGCCTCTCTCCCAAACAATAAAGGTGCAGTCCAAGCTTGTTTCTTAAGGATGGAAAAGCAACTAAGCAGAGAGCCAGACTGGAAAGTCGCATATGCTACCCAGATCCATGAAATGATTGAACGAGGTGCAGCCATAAAACTCACCAACAAAATCATGGATGAGTGGAACGGACCAGTGTGGTACGTAAGCCACCTGGTGGCGCCAAACCCTCATTCGGTGACAACACCAATTCGTATTGTATGGAATAGTAGCCAGAAATACAAAGGCTTGAGTATGAATGATCTTCTTCTGAAGGGACCAGACGTTCTCAACCCTATCAGAGCTGTCCTGCTGAGGTTCAGAGAAGGGACGTATGCATCTCTAGGAGACATCAAAAAGATGTACAACTCTGTATGGTTGGAGGAGCGTGAGATGCATCTTCACAGGTTCCTCTGGAGAGACAGCCCAGATGAAGAGATAGGTGAATATGCAATTACCAGAGTTAACATTGGGGACAGACCTGCTGGTTGCATTGCTCAGTTGGCTATGAGGGAAACAGCACGTCTGCCCAACTTTCTTCACTTGGAAGATGAGCGCAGAGTCATTGAAGAGGACAGTTATGTGGATGACCTCTTAACCTCCCAAAATGATCTAAATAAACTTGACAAAATCACAGCAAATGTGGAAGAGATCTTGAAATTTGGAGGTTTCTTCCTCAAACCATGGATCCGGTCAGGGCAAAGTGGGAGGCAAGGAATGGAGACGGAGGAGGTTCTAACAGAAACACAAGGTAAAACCTTAATTCTTCCAAATCAAATGAGAGGCAAAGACAACAAAGCCTTGGGTATCGGCTACCAAATGGATGAAGACAAGCTCTATATGTTAACTTCAGTTAACTTTTCCAAGAGGAAAAAGAAGATGAGAGTTGGAAAAGATCTTCTCAAGGAGGAGGTGAGAACTGAGACACCTAAACCACTGACTAGGAGGGCTCTCTTAAGCCAAGTGGCTGGACTGTATGACCCAATTGGCTTAGTTACACCTGCCAAACAGAAAGGAGCAATTCTTGTACGAAAAGCATTCCAAGAGGGAGGGGGTGGAAAACTAACCCAAGAAACTTGGGACCAACCTCTCTCAGAAAGCCTCAGAGAAGAAGCCATACAGCTTTTTGAAGAATATGTGCAGCTTGGACAGGTGAAATTCCACAGGAGCCTCACACCAGCTGGCTGGGAAGGGAAACCTTGGGGCATCACATTCTCAGATGGAAGTGACAAATCCTATGGAGCTGTGATGTACTTAAGATGGGAAACAAGTCAAGGCACTAAGGTTCGATTTGTTGAATCTAAAGCCAAGCTGACACCCCTGGATCAGAAGGGAGAAGCTGTAAAAGCTGAGGTCTGTGGTGCTGTCTTTGCAGCCAGGATCAGGAAGTATGTGGAAAAGCATGCTCGGATGAAGATAGAGAGATGGTTCCATCTACTCGACAGTCAAACAGTCTTGGGAGCCATTCAAAGAGTCAGTTATGGATACAAAACCTTCTTTGCAAATAGAGTGGGTGAAATCCAGAAGGCTGGACTAGTGCAAGATTGGTGGTGGATCTGTGGAGATCTAAACATAGCTGACATCATAACGAGAGGGGGTGCTCCGGAAGATTTGAGTGAGAATTCCACATGGCAAAATGGACCAGAGTTCCTGAAGTGGCCAGTGGAGAAGTGGCCTATAAAATCAGCCGGAGAGATTGCAGCTCATGCCAGGGAGAGTGTAAACAAGCTCCAGAGAAAGGCATTCTCAGGTGCATTAACAAGAGCTCAAGCAATAAGTAGTCAGAAAAAAGAAGACCTACGAGGTACTCCGCAAAGTCCAAAGAGTAAAACTCCAGAGGAAATACCTGTGTTAAACCCAACTCTTCCTCTAAGTAGGAAGCCCACTGGCTGGGTTAAAGATCTTGTGGAAGTAAGAAGATCCAGTAGCCTGTCCAAACTGGTGAGAGTTGTTGCCTGGGTTTGTCTTGCTGCTAAGCAGTGGCTGAAGAGGAAGTGCCGGGCCCCTAAACAGTCAAAGTGGGAGTTTAGATCACCGAAGCAAGCTGTGCTGACTGTCAAAGAACGTGAAGATGCACTCAAATACATCTTCCTCGCAGCTCAAGAAGGAATAGTTTTTTCAGACACAACTCTGAGCAGACTGGCAGTATACAAAGATGAGAGCTCCGGACTGCTAGTTTGTGGGGGCAGAATTCAGACGTTCAACGAAGATAAGACAACAGTGCCAGTTTTACCATTTGAAGCATGGGTGTCTACACTGCTGGCACAGGAATCCCACAAAGCAAACCACGAGGGAGTGGCAGGAACCCTTCTCCGGATGAGGAAGAAAGCCTGGGTAATAAAAGGCCGTAGACTTGCCAAGAAGATGGTTGACAGCTGTGTGGTCTGCAGAAAAAACAAAGCAAAACAGTGTCAACAAATCATGGCTGACCTGCCTCTAGAGCGAACAGGCCCAGCTGCACCTTTTGAATTCACCACTATGGACCTGTTCGGCCCTTATGAAGTGAAAGATGAGGTCAAGAAGAGAACTAGACTCCGAGTATGGGGAATAGTCTTCTGCTGCATGGCTTCCCGAGCCATACATACTGAAGTGGTGAGTGACATGTCATCCGAAGGATTCCTGCTAGCTTATCAAAGGTTCACTTCACTGAGAGGACACCCCAGGAAACTCTGGTCAGACCCTGGCACTAACTTTGTGGGAGCCAGACCTGCACTGGAGAAGCTTTACAAATTCCTTAACCGAATAAATAAGTCTGAACTTGAAGACACAGCTGGCAAGCATGGTACAGAATGGTCGTGGAAGATTCACCCTGCAGACTCTCCCCATAGGAATGGTGCAGCAGAGGCAGCTGTCAAAGTAGTGAAGCGGGCGTTAAGCAACCTTGGTGGAGATGGTGTTTTCACATGGGGAGAGTTTCAAACTTTTCTTTTCATGGCAGCCAACCTTGCAAATGAAAGACCCATCGACGCAAGAACTCAAAGCAGAGAAGACTGTGTAGAGTATATCACCCCAAACTCTCTGCTTTTAGGACGTGCCAATCCAAAGGGAGACCCTGGAGATTTCCAGTTTGATGGCTACCCTTACAAAAGACTTAAATATATTCAAGTAGAATTAAGCAATTTCTGGAAGAAGTGGAGCCAATTGGCTGGACCTAATCTGTTCATAAGGAACAAATGGCACACCAAAGAACGAAATGTTGCTGTTGGAGATGTGGTCTGGTTGGCTGACCAAAACGCCCTGAGAGGACAGTACAAGCTGGCTAGAGTGGTCAGTGTGAATGCTGACAGCAAAGGCATCGTAAGAGATGTGCTTGTGAAGACTTGTCCTAGCTATCCTGTTCACATCACAAAGGCGAAAGGCAAAGAAGGGCCCACAAGAGCTAATAGTGGAACCAAGAGACTCCAAACCAAAATCCCAGCCACAATTCTTCATAGAGATGTCAGACGCCTTGTCATTCTACTTCCCACTGAAGAACAAGCAGAGGTGTGAAGGGCTTGTGACCTCTCTGGTTTTGAAAAAACAGGAGTTCAAGTGGGAGGTGTTGAGCTGAATCTCAGGAATAAGACTCGAAGAACTACATTTCCCAGAGTGCACCAGCAGCAGAAATCCAGCTGTTTGTCATTGTCACTGATTTGGAGCACCTGTTAAGACATGGAGCTCCTCAGTCATGGAGGCAAACAAACTTCAGAGAGAAGAAGCTCCAAGTTCATTCGTAGGTTCAGTCCAAAGACGCCAATGGTCGGTGAAATGTTTATTTACTTTTATGGTGTTTGAAATACTGCTTTATTCCATGTAAAAGGCTTAATTCATTCATCATAAAATTCTTTTAAAATGTGTAATTAAATGTTTAATTAGAAAAGTAATTTTTGTTCTCTGTTTAAAGGTTTACAACCTAATTCACTGAGCTAATTCACTGGGCAGATCAATCAACTGACAAAGCCAAAAGAAAAATAAAAGTGATTGAGTCAGAAATTTGAGTTGTCCTCGTGTCCTTTGGATGGTGAACAAGAGTTGGACTTGACACTCTCTCTCACACACAGTAAGCATATCACAGATACAAAAACATTTAAGAATTATATATAAAATAAATAAATAAATAAACAAACTACACCAAGTAATAAAAGTAGAAGATTCTGGTCAGCTTGCAAAGCTCACACAAAAAAACAGTAATATACAGTGTGTTATTTCTGTTATGTTGATTTTTTAAAATGCAGACCTGTTATATGGGATGAATATATGAACTAATAGAACATGACTGAAGTATTTCCACTACACATCTACACAGTATGCGACAAAGACAAACAAAGCTATTTCTTATCTGCCCTCTTCCTCCGCATCTCGTCCATCCACTGGTCAAGTGGAATACCAGCATTTTGAGGACAGTATATGTATCCATAATACAGGTGGTGGCCACTTTCTTTGTTGCGGGGCTGTTGGCACTGACTGCATTTATTTTTTGTGAACTTTCCGATTGTAAGGCCTCCAGGCAGGTGGTGGAGAGGAAAGGGGGCCAGCAGGAGCAATTCGTTTGTATGCATTGACTTGTAGCGTCAAAAACACATACACGAGTGGGCCACTGGCAGGGCTGGGGCTGGAGACAGTAGGCAAAGGGGCAGGGGTAGGTGGAGATGTCTGCTGAGGAAACAATTGCCTCTGAGCTGGCAACCTTGGGCAGGCAGACTGCAGAGAATGGGTGTGTTGGGCTGGAGCTGCAGACTTCCTCTTGTCCACTGCTTGTCCTGTTGTACTTTGAGGCAAGTGGTACTGATGTTGAGGGCCAGCAGTGGGGCGTACCTGTACTGGTGGGAGAGGTACCGGAGCAACAGGAATGGAGGCAGGCAAGTTGACCCCTTGCAGCAGAATATTACATTCCTGCCTCTTCAGTCGCTTGTTGTGCCACTGAATGAGAGTTGCAGAGTAGAGCTCTGCATGACTGCACCATTACCCAAGATCAGCTGTCTGATCTTTACTGTACTCAGATAGCACACGTACGTCTGCAAGATGTCTGTTAAAGATCTCTTGATCTGGAAAGCATCTGCAGTCTGCAAACGTCTGACAGATGTCTTTCAGATGTCAGTTTTACATACATTCTAAATCATAAACATCTTAAAGACATCTAATAGACGTCTATTTGACATCTAAAAGGAGACGTCCTATAGACGTATTGCAGATGAGCAAACACCCTAAAAAATACGTCTTGCAGATGTAAATGCAGACATCAAATAGACGTCTCCGAGATGTACGTGTGCTATCAGGGTAGTCTCTGAGAATTAGAGACCATCTAGTCAGTGCATATTTACCCTGTTTTTTTGGACTTTTATGGATGTCACAGAGTTTTACAAAAATGCACTCTACCAGACGACAGCAATTTGGCCACTGGGCAGGGGATCCTGTCGATCCTAGCAAGCAATGTGTCATGCTCTCCACACCTGGCGTAAATTCAGGGTTTTTTTTAGAGCACCTGAAGCGTCCTGTTGTCAGACGCGATTGGTGCCGTGCAGAGTACGCCACACGCTGCTGGTCATATGGTAGAAGGTTCTGCCACAGAGCTATGATGGTACTGGCCTGCTTGGAGTTAAGAGTTTGTCCAGTTTCATTCTTCAGTCCCACCAAGTACTCTGCCAGGCTGTCCACTCTGTCGATCCCAGGGATGTTGTGCTCATCCACAGCCTGGTAAATATAGGAATATATAAAAATAAAATAAAGACAATATCATAGGCAGAAAAATAGAACATCTTTCAAGCTGTTTACATGTCACAAAAGACCTACCAGCTGTTGCTGTGGTGCTGCTGGAGTCATGGCAGGTGGCCCAGAGGGAGTTGTAGCTGGAGTAGTGGTAAGAGAGGCTTGGACGATGGAACAGTAAGGAGGAGCAGAGGCTAGGCTGGTGGGGACAGCTGTTGGGCCAGAGCGTGCAGCGGTGTGCTCATTTGCAGCCTGTTAAATGCAATAATAAAAAAATAATAACACTAATGAAATAAACATCCAAATAATACAATTACAAGAAAGACAATAAGATAAAACATGTCACAAAAGACCTACCAGCTGTTGGGGTGCTGCAGGGGTGCTGGCAGTGAAGAGGGACTAGGAGCAGCAGAGCGGGGACAAGCATGCCCAATCTGGAAAATGTAACACTCTTATAAAAACATATTTTTATAAAATAGATTTCAATTAGAGCTTATCTTTTGCGTTATGCTTTTATTAATTTATGTATTCTTCAGATTTTTGTTCATTGTCTTTCACCTCTGTCTATTTCATGATTGCATTGCGTATTTTTTTGTGATCGGAAAATGTTTTTGAAAAGTAATATACAAATACATTTTCTAATTATTATTATATAATGAAGATGGTGATTATTAATATTATAATAGTACAATAAAAGTCTAAATTATCCGGAGCAACCGGGAAGTCCACTGACACAGTATGATAAAAAAAATGTGACAAGCATAATTACCAGTTGTTGCTGAAGTGCAGCTGCAGTGATAGGTGGCCCTGAAGGTCCAGCAGTGGTCTGGAGAGAGGTGAGAGTTGGAATGACGGCTGAGCTGGTGGTGGCAGGTGATGGACCAGGGGATGGGTCCAGTAGCTCAACAGTTGGGTCCAAACCAGAATCTTCAAAGCCCTCATCTTCCAACTCTTCCTCTGTGCCTACATCTTCCTGCATCTGCTCAGTCTCCTCTGAGTCAGGCTGGACATCCTGCAAGGTCCTCCCTGTCTGGCGGTATAGGTAATCTACACCTTATTAGCTCCCCTGGAACAGACAAGAAAATAGAATAGAGGATAATTTACTTTTCAGAAAATTCATAAAAAGATTGGTAACACTTTACAATAATAGTACATGAATTATCATTTACTAATACCTTAATTAATAATTACTTGACTATGAACTAATGAAGAGTTAAGACATGTATTAATCAAGAACTAACTTAACTACAACATGAGTCATATGAATTACCTCATGAATTACACCACCTTAATTACATGTTAGTTCCTGCATGTTAGTTAATGTATTAATTAACACTTTGGGGTAAACTAAATCAAACATGCTCTAGAAGAAAGATTCATGAAAATGGCACACTGCTAAATAGTTTATAAATTTTCCACCTGCAGCTATGTCACAAATATCAGTGAATGACAGTGGATTTCTTGCAATATTTACGTTTAACCAACTCATCCAACGCACAATGATGCATTCATAATTAAAAACAACTTCATCTCATCCTGTTTGGAGTGATTCCACCGCTGCCCTCCTACAATAATGTATTCATTAAGCAGATGCAATTTTCCAAATTAAAATCAGTGTTAGCAGAGAGTTGATAGTTATGTTATGGATTGTTTTTCTGTCTTTATATCATAATAATGCACTGAAGTCAGACGTTTGTCTTGTGTTCTTGCTCTTCTTTTGGGCCACTATTGCCCTTCAAAATGTTAACCTTCCTCCTACCGTTCAGTTCCTTCTCCATCCAAATGCAGTCACATGACCTCTGCTCTTTCACTTTTTTACAAACCACCAAATATCTGATTTAGATGAGCTGAATATGTATAAAACATGTGTAATTGATAACTTTTTAAAGATGTGTCCCTCCAAAACAAGTCATGACGTGATACATTGACAACTCATGAATTCATGTTAAGTTATAAGTAATTAATGATGAGTTAATAATATTGTGCCCCCCCAAGTAAAGTCATGACATAATGATACATTAACAAGTCATGAATTAATGTTAAGTTAATGATGAGTTAATAATATTGTGCCCCCCCCAAGTAAAGTCATGACAAAACTTAAAATATTTAAGTATCTTTTATATCATTAAGATATTCTTATCAACTTTTGGACCTCTCAACCTACCTCCAAACCTAAACCTACCCATTTTATAAACATGCAAGAAAATAACCATTTTAGTAACAATATAGTATTAAAAAAGTTTTTATAATCGCTAATCCCACTCCTACATCTACACCTAAACATAGCTATTTCACCTAAACATAGCTATTTCTGTACAGAAGAAGAAAAACATGACAGACAGATAAATGCAATTACAATCATTTATTTACAATAGTCTAACCTTGAGGTCATAAACGCATGAATTAGTATTTCTGCATTTGACGTTGAGAGCATAGGTCGCAATTTAGATATGTTTTTGAGATGGAAAAACTCCGTTTTACAGATGCTAGAAACATGGCTTTCAAATGAAAGATTGATATCTTCATTTGAGAAGAATTTATGTTGTTAATCGCTGAAAATATTATCCAGATTATTTTCCTGATCCTCTCCCTCTCAGTGAACTCGTGAAGGCGCGTGCTGCTACAATAATTCAAATACACACCTCACCAGAAAAATGGCATGTCGCAATCTGTGACGAAGGCAGGCGAGAGCCAATGAGCGTTCGATTATCCTGCCGTAAAACCTGTCGTTTGAAGCGGCAACATTTGAATTCGTAACGAACGCGTCAGTCAGCACGGGCTTTGCTGTTTATGGTCTCTGGACTCGCTGCTGGGGATGGAGATGAAGATCGTCAAATAAAGGCTTGGATTTGGGTCTTCCTCGCAGTCGTATGGATTCTGAAGATCTGGATTACAGCGCACGAATAAAATAGTTTCATTTCGTAATTATGTTGCGTTTTTTTTTTAGTATTTTTTTTTTTTATAGTTCTATTGTCACTCACAGCATGTCGGAGAATACGCCTTTTGTGGCCCATGGCAAACAAAATAAACATTTCATGACAAGTAAAGGTTAAACGATTTCAAATGTTATTTATTTTAAGGTTTAAAGTTAAGTCTTGTTTAACTTGTAGGCCTATTATCGGAAACGAGCCGGCAGCAGAAATCACACAACAAACCGAAATGTTATCATTTCATATTAAGTAAACGACTAATGATGCAACGTAAGTAAATGTATGTTTTATAGAACCACATTTTACCTAAAATACATATGAATTATCATGAGATCACGTTGGACAGTTTTTCTCAAATGCTAAAACACATTTCACAAACGTTTCCTCCATGTTCCCCAATGTCTAAACACAACACCCTTTTCTAAAGCTACATAAACACAACCACACCTTCTCACTTCAAAACTCAAACTTTCACACCAAAAGAGCAGCTCGAAGCTTTCAAAAATGTAAACACTATACACATCATTACACACTACAGCAAAACAATTGAAAACACAATGCTCAATTTGTGAGAAGGTTCTTTGTTTCATAACGGCCAATGCATATTTTAGAAACTTTACAGTAATGGATCTTCTTACTGTGCGTTCACACCGAACGCGGCGAGAGCGTCAAAGTGGCCGGAAGTCATTCATTTTCAATGGGAGCCGGTGGCGAGCTCCGGCGAGAGCGGCGCGGCGCGGCTTGGACGGCGAGAGCGTCGAGGAGAGTTGAAATCAGGTCAACTTTATGGTAATGAGCTATGACGCGGTTGGGCGGCAACCAATCGGAATGTAGAAGTCCTCCGCTTGAGAGGAGTCCAGAGAACGCAGCCTTGTAAACTTTGGTTCCGACTACATTAGTTCCTAAGCATTTTCACGCTAGAAAGCTTGTTTTTCAGCGGGAATGCAATTCATTTGCTCAAAACAACACTAGCACTTAACCACAAACACAAAAAACACATCACACAAATGGCTTTTATTGGTTTATTTCTTTAGCAAACATGTAACTATAATTAAGTTCTTTCCATCGATCAATTTTTTACTTTCACAATTAAAATATTTTATGAGGTTAACTTATACCCTACTTTTGGTCAGTCTGCACAAGATCAACATGCTTGTTTCCTTTTCGGCTCCTGTAAATACAAGACCAAACGTTCGATCGTCAGAGCGTCAACGGATCTTTCTACAGCGTCGTTGGCAGGGCGGCCAGAGCGAATTTTGACGCTCTCGCCGGCGGCGGTGTGAACGCACAGTTAGATCTCTGCAGAGGATTAGGCATTTAGATTTGTGAGTTTCATATGAAGAGTATAAATCTATAGTAAATTCTGCATGTAACTTCTACTGTAACACAACTCAATGCAAAAACAGAATCTATTGCACACAACGGTACTCTTGAAAACATGATCAGGGTGTGAAGTTTTTTTTATTTACTTTATTCACACCACACACACACCACAATCACTGTGCGGCATCATGTCGCTGAGCTGCATCGGGCCACATCACCTCATCCACATCGCAGGCTATATTGTCTCTTGCCAGGCACTGCGGGAAAAATGCCCTGGAATGGCGAATCCATCCTTGGAAGGCCTCCACTGGGATGTCAACACAGGCCAGCTCCATTGCCCTTAGGAGGTTCTCTCTAGTGTATGTAGGGATGGGTACCGAAACCCGGTATTAAATCGGTCTCGGGGCTAAATTATGAAAGACCGGAGTATCGATAAGCTCTGACGTTATCGGTTCTGCTGTCGGTACCAGAGAAATCAAGAAAACACACATACATTTATTGTTACTATATATACACATTATTTAGCAAATTATATTTCACCAGAGTTGCCAGCTGTTTTTATGTGCAATAATATTCAAACATCTGTCTATGATACATTCTATTCGCAATTCAGAAGCGAGAACGTGCTTACGCGGAGGAGTTTCTGCACGTGCAACATGAAAGCCCTGTTTAATTATGATAGAAGAGAGAACTAACTATTCAAGCATCTGCTTATGCTTTAGGCCTGTGGCTGTTACATTAAGCTAAGTTTATTTTTTTTTAATTTCGATTTTGGCTTCTAAGTATTATAGCCGCGTTTCTTCTAGCACAACTTCCTTCCTTCCCTTTACAGCGGTGCGTATTCGTTCCTCCCTAACCAAAACTTAACATCAGAATCAGCTCAATCGGTGACTGTTGAAAAATGCTGTCTTTACTACTGCTACATTGCGAGACATGTTTGATTAATAAAACGTTGAAAGCACAATCAGTGCGAGAGACGCTGTTCCGCAGGCTGAAATGTCCGTTTTGGAGCGCGGCGCGCACACACAAGCAAATTACACTTTGAGCTTCAGGCGCATCCAAACGATCAAATGCACACAAAATGTCAAAATGGCCAGCTACGAGAGTATTCACTTAAACACAGTTTATGTCTTAAGTGGACGAGATCAGTTGGGACAAAATCCGATGTGTGTCAATATTTTGTCTTAAAGTGACAGACTGGTGCTTGGGCCATCAATGTTAAATAACAAAATGCAAAGAGAAAATCACCCACAGCTCTTAATCTGAATAACGTTATAACTTTAATAAGCATTAATCTATGAATACATTATGCAGTGTTATTTTACATTTTAATTTTTTTGTTTTACATTTGATTACTTTTAGTCTTTTGTAGCTATTACTTACCTGAACATTAATGTTAGTAGACCTTCGTGGAAAAATGAAAGCACTTTTTATTTCATTTAATTTGTATATTTGTTTTATTGTATTTGTCGGTTTGTTTTACTTTGTTTCTTTGTTCATGTTCTGACTGTATCTTATGTAAATAAAACACTAAAAATGCCTGCACACTGGTGCATTTACAAATTGATGTTTTATATTCATTTCAAATATTTAAAAATTCATTAAATATTTATTTTACATTTCAGAATATAAAGCAATGTCAATCCAGCTCATAATCTGTCTCATATATATATATATATATATATATATATATATATATATATATATATATATATATAAATAACAAAAAGTACCGTTAAAGTACCAGATCGATAAGCAGTATCAGTAAGAGTAGTAATACCATTACAACCTTAACGATACCCATCCCTAAGTGTATGGTTGTCTGTCATAAACCTTCCATCTCCACGTTGAGAAGAACTCCTCTATAGGGTTCAGGAAAGGGGAGTAGGGTGGCAGACAGACGTTTAAAAAGTGGTTACTGTTGGTGGTGAACCACTCTCTGATTTGGTTTGTTCTGTGGAAGCGTACATTGTCCCAAATGATCACATAAATGTGATGTGCGGGCCCAGGATGGTGTTGTTGGCGGTCCAGGAGGATGTCTTTTAGCTCCTCTAGGAAGGTGAGGAGACGTTGGGTGTTGTAAGACCCAAGGACAGCATGCCGGTAGACAAGCCCCTCCAAACCCATGGCCGCACAAAGAGTAATATTACCCCCCAGTTGGCCAGGAACCTCAGTGATGGCTCTTTGGCCAATGATGTTACGGCCTCTTTGCATTCGTTTCTGCTGGTTGAAGCCAGCCTCATCCAGGAAGAAGTACTCATGAGGTCTGGCCATCGCGTCCAACTGTAATATCCTCTGTGAAAATGTTAAAATGTGAAAGTGCACAGGTGTTCAGAACAACAGTCAATCAGGTAGCACAGTATTGTCCTGAAGTAATGTAGGCCACTGAGCAACACAGTATGTCCACTAACTGTACTGTGAACATGGATGTATACTTACTTGCACATACTCGTAACGTAGGTCTTTGTGTCGCGCAGAGTTGCGCTCAAAGGGAACCCTATAGACCTGTTTCATCCGCATCTTTTGGCGCCGGAGAACTCGGTCTATTGTGGCCAAGCAGACATCATCAATGCTCTCAAAGTTGACATTATCGGCAAGACTTTGTCTCTGATCTCCCGGAGTCTGATGTGGTTGTTCTCACGAACCATATCCACAATGAGGGTTTCTTGTTCCGCTGTAAATATGGCAACCCTCCCACCTCTATGTGGCATTCTTTCAACTCTAAAGAAAGAAAACATGTGTTGTCAATTGACATGTTTTACAATACAGTAACAACTGATTTGAAACCAATAGACTACTTTCACAGGCTTGTAAAATTGTATTGTGACAAAGAAAGCAATAGAGTACAATACCTGTTGTGTTGTCTGAATGCCCTGATAATGGTGGCCACGGTGAACCTACTCAGGTTTGGACAGGCTCTTAGTCCTGCTTCAGCCATTGTCATGCCATGGACAATGACATGGTCAATGACTGTTGCTCGCATCTCGTCCGTAATGATGGTGCGAGGTTGTCTTGCTCTCCCTCCTGGACCTTCTCCTCTCCCTTGTTGGCCTGCTCCTCTTCTTCCATGGCCAGCTCTTCTCCCTCCTCTGACTCAAATTCCTCTTCCCCTGACTCTGCCTTCATCCATTGTGTTTGTTTGGAATCTTCAGCAAAATGTGCACTCTGAACTTGCTTTTATACATGTGGTCACAGCATTAGCAACAAGTGTCTTCAATTTTGAGTCGTTGTGTGTAATGAATGACGCCAGGTGTGTTCATTGTGTTCAAATATTGCTGACTGTGGCAAGCATTTTGCATCACATGAGCTTTCATTTGAGAATATGAGCAGAGTTCTTTTGCAACTTGTTTTAGCAAGGAAAAATGTGTTAAGATTTATGAGAACGGAGGATTGTGTTTTGTGAATTGTGTCTTCATGTGAAATGTGTTTATGATATTGGAAAATGATGGCTAGATTTAGTAAATGTGTTTAGACAACTGGTCATTTGGTTTAGAGGATTGGCTTTTGTGTTTTAGCATTTGAGAAAAACTGTAATAAATCATTAACAACTCATAGACTAACTAACATAAACTGATGCCTTGTTAATGTATCATTATGTCATGACTTTACTTGGGGGGGCACAATATTATTAACTCATCATTAACTTAACATTAATTCATGACTTGTTAATGCATCATTATGTCATGACTACTTGGGGGGGCACAATATTATTAATTCATCATTAATTACTTATAACTTAACATGAATTCATGAGTTGTCAATGTATCACGTCATGACTTGTCTTGGAGGAACACATCTTTAAAAAGTTATCAATTACACATGTTTTATACATATTCAGCTCATCTAAATCAGATATTTGGTGTTTTTTGGTGGTTTGTAAAAAAGTGGAAGAGCAGAGGTCATGTGGCTGCATTTGGATGGAGAAGGAACTGAACGGTAGGAGGAAGGTTAACATTTTGAAGGGGCAATAGTGGCCCAAAAGAAGATCAAGAACACAAGACAAACGTCTGACTTCAGTGCATTATTATGATATAAAGACAGAAAACCAATCCATAACATAACCATCAACTCTCTGCTAACACTGATTTTAAAATTGCATCTGCTTAATGA
This sequence comes from Acrossocheilus fasciatus, assembly GCA_036784905.1. NCBI lineage: Eukaryota > Metazoa > Chordata > Actinopteri > Cypriniformes > Cyprinidae > Acrossocheilus > Acrossocheilus fasciatus. The sequence goes on from CM071940.1 coordinate 49,034,354, forward strand.
ATACATTATTGTAGGAGGGCAGCAGTGGAATCACTCCAAACAGGATGAGATGAAGTTGTTTTTAATTATGAATGCATCATTGTGCGTTGGATGAGTTAGGTTAAACGTAAATATTGCAAGAAATCCACTGTCATTCACTGATATTTGTGACATAGCTGCAGGTGGAAAATTTATAAACAATTTTGCAGTGTGCCATTTTCATGAATCTTTCTTCTAGAGCATGTTTGATTTAGTTTACCCCAAAGTGTTAATCAATACATTAACTAACATGCAGGAACTAACATGTAATTAAGGTGGTGTTATTCATGCAGTAATTCATATGACTCATGTTGTAGTTAAGTTAGTTCTTGATTAATACATGTCTGAACTCTTCATTAGTTCATAGTCAAGTAATTATTAATTAAGGCATTAGTACATGATAATTCATGTACTGTTATTGTAAAGTGTTACCAAAAGATCATTCTATTTTATGGATATAGAAAATGGCCTCCTGATGGAAAGCTTAAACTAACCAGTGTAAACAGAAGGTGGCTGAAAAGAGGGGACAAGCTTCCTTCCAAGCACCTTGACACTAGTTGTTGACACAGTGAACAAGGTTGCCTGAGTTGCTGAGCAGCGATGGATCCCCGACTGCCAGAGATGCAGCTTGACGGTCCTTGTCACGAATCTGGTCTACGAACTTCCGTTAACCCTCCACCAGAGGTCACTCACTCACCACATGGACTCTTACACTGCACAGATCGTTACACTTAAACTGAACTTCAGTTCCCACAATCCATTGCACTCATTACACTCAGCTGCAGCCAATTACATGCTTACACCCGAGTCTGATCACACAGCTGGTTCCCATTTCACCCCTTACATAAACGATGGACTTCCTCTTGCCCTCTGCCGAGTATTGTATGCATTTATCGCTGCCCTAGCTTTAGCTACTCTACAGAGCCCCTGTTAGTTTTCCTTGCCTTGCCTTGCCTTGCCTTGCCTTGCCTTGCCTTGCCTTGCCTTGCCTTGCCTTGCCTTGCCTTGCCTTGCCTTGCCTTGCCTTGCCTTGCCTGTTTCAGATTGTGTTTTCCCCTGCCTGGATTACACTGCAAAAAATGCTTTTCTTACTTAGATTTTTTGTCTTGTTTCCAGCCAAAATATCTAAAAATTCTTAAATCAAGAAGAATTTTCTAGACAAGTAAAAATTGTCGTCTTGTTTTCAGCAAAAACAAGTCACAACTAAGTGAGTTTTTGCTTGAAACAAGCAAAATAATCTGCCAATGGGGTAAGAAAAATAATCTTGTTTTCTGTTTGAAATAAGATTATTTTTCTTACCCCATTGGCAGATTATTTTGCTTGTTTCAAGCAAAAACTCACTTAATTTCCGCTTGTTTTTGCTGAAAACAAGACAGCAATTTTTACTTGTCTAGAAAATTCTTCTTGATTTAAGAATTTTTAGATATTTTGGCTGGAAACAAGACAAAAAATCTAAGTAAGAAAAGCATTTTTTGCAGTGTATTGCTTCGTACCTAGATTATCTCTCTGCCCTGCCCTATTGGATACTGTTCGCCGATCGTCGACCCACGCTTGTCCTTGTTTACTCTTTGTCTTGCCCGTGTTATACCTGTTAGCCACTGTTCGACCCTGCCTGTTTTGACCACGTCTCTTCTCAGTAAAAGCCTGCATATGGATCCGCACGTCTCACATCTCGTCAGTCCCGTCAGTCCCGTAACAGTCCTGGTTCCATCTGTAAAGACCCTCCAGGAGGTACAGCTGGAAATTCAGGCTTTTGGCACTGGTTCCTTAAGATAGTACAATTATCAGCAATATTGTTAGGTTATGATCCCAGGAACACCTTCTCGTTTAAACTGTTCCCTCTTAGCTTTACGCAGCAAGGCAACATCTCCACTGTCCCACTCAAAAATGCAGCTTGACAGTCTGGACATAAAGATGGGGTAAAGGGGATGCGCATCCTTTGTACACCCAGATGCCAGTCGCCGCATGAAGTGGTATATAACTGTTTCCTTTATATGTAAAACACTGGAATAATACTGTTTTTTTTTATATGCAAAGCATTAATTTCATTTTTCATGTCTTTTCTGCTAATGTTGTATTTTAGACTTTTGTTTGTGAGGTAGGATTTTACAGTGGTAAGAGTTAACTTTTTTTTTTTTTACCTTTTTTGTGGAATCCATTTTTAATATATTGCGAAAGGTGGATGTTAAGCTGGCTTTTATTTGATCCATTCCGCTTAAGATGTCTTGGCCATAAACAGCCAGCATCCATCGGGGGGGAGGAACGGCCACTGGCTTAGGAGGGTCCTGGAACTTGACAGGGTGCAGGCTTGGCTGGACAGCGAAGTCTGAGCATGCGCCAAGGTAGCGACAAACACGCTTAAGCTACTCCTCGCTGTAATTTTCCCTCAGCTGCCTGACCAAGCAACTGGGGCTATTACCCAAGGTTCTCTCCTTCAGAAAACGGATCACCCGTATGTCACAGGCATATCTGTATTAAGAAACAAAGGGAAAAAGAGACCAAAAAAACGGCAAACACTAAAACAAGCTAATTTATAGTGTTTGAATGACAAATATTTGTGACACAGGCTAAATAATTTCAGTATACTCACCTTCGTGTCAGGATCAGTCGGAACTCCATTCTGTGTGCCAAATCCAGCTGGTCAAAAATGGTCTTGCTGGTGGAAATGTAACTCGTTTTACAACCAGCTGAACTGCACCAGAGAGTCTCCGTGATCATCAGGTAGTACCTATCCATATCCAAAACATGGCGGGCTCTCTTGTGGGCTCCATAACCTGTGAGCTGTTTTCCACACACAGGACAGGGCAGCCTGACCCGCCAAAGGTGGTATGGCATCCACAAGAGAAGCCGGTATGTAAAAAAACGCTCTGGAGCGGGGGCCTGATGATAAATGAGTGCTGGCTCCGGTGGATCATACCACAGCTTCAGGTCAGTGCGCAGCCGCTTGTTCTTCCACAGACCAGATGAAATCCACTTCTGATCCTGATGTGGTGTGGTCCCCATCAACTTTGCAGGCAGCCAGCCAGCCGGGCTCTGAACCAGGAGCAATCTCCATGTCAGTAGTAGGGTGAGCTGAGTGACCAACCACAGATGGAGAAGCAGAGGTGACAAAAAAAGAGGTGGCAGATGCACAGGTCACAGGGGCAAGAGGAGCAGAGGAGGTACCAGAGGAGGAGGAGGCGGCAGCTGACACTTCCTTTATAAATAACAAAAGGCAAATATATATACATGATTGCAAGTCACACACAAAGGATGCTTATTTGAAGTTAAGTATCATTGTGAAGAAAACCACTTAATTTAAGAGTTTCTCACAGCTCTAGCAGCTACCGATGGTATCGAGGAGGTGGTTGTGGACATAGGAGAGGGAGGAAGAGACAGAGTCGAGACAGTCTGAATGTACATCCTGGGATTGCGGGCAGGCGATGGTGTCCTCCTTGTCATGGCACTTGTGACAGTGCTAGACATGGCAGAAGAATCGGAAGTGCAACTGATGGGCTGAGAGAATATGACCACAGTTTACAATATAATATGTAATATTAATCTGCCCTTATTAGGAATTACAGTAATGACAACATAATTTCAACATATCTTTATGAAATGAACAGCAGCCGAACAAGAATACCCAGGCATAACAAGAATAAGAGTGCATAATAGACGATTGTATTATATGACTGATTATATGACTGTAAAAAATCTAATTCAAACTGTCATTCTCTTTACATTACCTTGGTTGCAGGCTTCCTGCCCAAATTTAAGTTTGGTGTTAAAGCGGCACCCTGAGACGCACCGAATCGTGGCTTTATAAACTGAAAAAAAGTTTTTTAAAAAGTCATCTTAAGAGGAGCCTTGTAAATTAAAATGCATATATTTGAATATGTTAAAAATGTAAATATCAGTAAATCCTCATTATGTACTGATGCCATAGTCAAAGTTGGCTTTCGGGGTGTGAGTCGTCCAGGTGTTGCTGTCTGTGCCAATGTTGCTGTCTGCCCAGTTGTTGCTGTCTGCCCAGGTGTTGCTATCTGTCCCGATGTTGCGGCAGATGATGCAACAAGTGATGCAGATGAGTGACCTGGTGTCATTGAAGAGGATACTGACATGGAAGTCTACATATTAAGAGAAATGAAAATGAAATTTATTAATCGAGACTACAACACCAACACTTCATAATTTTAGGAAAAGATTTTTCATACCTTTGTTGTATGGAATCCACAACTAAATGTCTGTGTTTCTCCAAACAAAGACATTTGTCCCCTCAACTGCACTGGACATTTTACAATCTGTAATATTGTTTGACAGTGAATCATAACAATGTGACCCCTTTCAATATGACATAGCTTTATGTTCTATGATTGTACACACATCACTTTATCTAAATTTACCTTCAGATACATGTCATGCCACTTTCTCTGGCGGGGTGCCGGCCTTTTTCCTGCCTCAGAAGGCCAGACCCCTACAGCAGCAAACTTTTGCAGGCGTAACATACACTCCTCGCCGCCCATAGCCCTGTGCTTTTTGTGTTTGGAAGCCATCTTCCATTACTAGAGTAAATAAAATTGTAACTATTACATTTAAATTTGTATCTATTCAGTACATGGTATAACCATATCAACATGGGTAGTTTTAACAATAGTCTGTTTGGGGGTGGTGAGAAGGAAAAAGAAAGGGAAGAAGGAAAAAGAGGGAAAAGAAAAGGAAAAGGAGAAAGGAAAGGGAAAAATTGAGCCCACTTTTCACATTTCTGTATGTTTTTTGTGAGATTGATGTGCATATTTCAGAGAAAATTGCCTTTTTATGTATTTCACAAGGCAAATCGCTGATGTGAATGATGCCGGTTCGAGTCCCACCTCAGACAAGGTCATCAAAGTCGAGTCAAGTCAAGTCAAGTCACCTTTATTTATATAGCGCTTTTACCAATATAGATTGTGTCAAAGCACTTAACAGTATTAAATTGGAGGACAGAGTGTCAGTAATATAAAATGATAAGAATAAACACTCAATTTTCAGGTAAAGGCATTTCATTATGGAATTCAGAGATGTCATTGTCTAGCTCAGTTTAGTTTAAATAGTATCTGTGCAATCAAATCGGCGATAATCGCTAGAAATTCGGTGTCCCCAACCGAGCAAGCCAGAGGCAACAGCGGCAAGGAACCAAAACTCCCTCTGTGACAGAATGGAGAAAAAAACCTTGGGAGAAACCAGGCTCAGTCGGGGGGCCAGTTCTCCTCTGACCAGACGAAAACCACAGTTCAAAAGTTTCAGGTTCTAACAATAGTAGTATTATGTTGTTGGGTATTTTCTTATATTTTTAGTTATATACATATATATATATATAATAAATAATAATAGATTAATTATTACACACACACACATACATTATTAATATTCTTTAACCAATATTTAAATAGTTTTTTAAAGTTTCTATTTTTTTATCTCTTTTTGTTTATTATTAAGTTGGTGAGACTTTTTTTAAAATCATTTTCCAAGTTTATATGTTTATTTTTAAATACTCTTTAATATTTACATAGTTTTATAATGTTTCTACTTTTGTGTTTACCAGTATTATTAATCTATTATTATTTATTATTAAGTTGGGGTTTCGAGCCCACTCAGGGAGTTTTTATTTTACGTTTATATATATATATATATATATATATATATATATATATATATATATATATATGTATATATATATGTGTGTGTGTGTGTATTTATTTATATATATACATACACACACATTTTTTTATACTCTTTGCAAATATATATTGTTTTATAATGTTTCTACTCAGCTTCTGTGTTTACCAGTATTATTAATCAGTGTTTCAAGTGCACTCAGAAACTTGTTTATCATTTTACATGTTTATATGTTGATATTTAAATACTCTTTGCTAATATATATATATATATAGAGAGAGAGAGAGAGAGAGAGAGATAGAGTTTTATAATGTTATTTCTACCATTGTACATTTGCTTCTATAATAATATATAATAATATATCATCTGACTTTTTTTTTTTTTTGCTCTGGTCCCCTCCCTGCTTACCGGGGTGATGAGATTCATAGCAGACTGTCGTCACTTAATGGCTGGATGTCTAAGTGGTGCCCGCAAAATAACATAGGCTTTATAGACAATTGGATGAGTTTTTGGGGCAGACCTGACCTGTTGAAAAGAGGTGGTGTTCATCCCTCCTGGGGTGGTGCCGCTCTTCTCTTTAGAAATATGGCACATAGTCTTAGAGTTTGTACTTGACTAACTGGAGCCCAGGTCAGGAAGCAGACAGACTGGCTAAACCGATCGTCTGCTAGCCGCCTCACGTCACAGAAGTCAGTTAACTCTCAGCACATAGAAACTTTTTCACCTAGATATCACACTATAGAGACTGTGTCTGTTCCCCGAACTAGAAAATACAGAAAACATCCAAACCAAAGTAATAGTAACAATTTAATTGATGTTCAACAAATAAAAAACCAATATAATGCAGATAATACAGTTGATAATGAAAATGATTCATTGGGATCAGCATTTATAGACATTCTAAACTCTAGAATGAACATTCTAGACATTCTATTGGTGTTAAACAACATGTGTCAGGACCTACTCATTGTCGAAATCATACTCTAGATTTAATACTGTCACATGGAATTGATGTTAGTGGGGTTGAAATTTTGCAGCAGAGTGATGATATCTCAGATCATCATCTAGTCTCCTGTAGATTTTAATATCAGATAAAGTCCTAATTGTTGGTGATTTTAATATCCATGTTGATAATGAAAATGATTCATTGGGATCAGCATTTATAGACATTCTAAACTCTAGAATGAACATTCTAGACATTCTATTGGTGTTAAACAACATGTGTCAGGACCTACTCATTGTCGAAATCATACTCTAGATTTAATACTGTCACATGGAATTGATGTTAGTGGGGTTGAAATTTTGCAGCAGAGTGATGATATCTCAGATCATCATCTAGTCTCCTGTATATTCCATGTAGCTAAAGCTGTAAAGCCAACTTCTTGTTACAAATATGGTAGAACCATTACCTCTACCACAAAAGACTGCTTTATAAATAATCTTCCTGACTTATCTCAGTTCCTCAGTATATCCAATAGCTCAGAACAACTTGATGATGTAACAGGAACTATGGACTCTCTCTTTTCTAGCACTTTAGATGCGGTTGCTTCTTTACGCTTAAGGAAGATTAAGGATGATTTGCTTCTATAATAATATATAATAATATATCATCTGACTTTTTTTTTTTTTTGCTCTGGTCCCCTCCCTGCTTACCGGGGTGATGAGATTCATAGCAGACTGTCGTCACTTAATGGCTGGATGTCTAAGTGGTGCCCGCAAAATAACATAGGCTTTATAGACAATTGGATGAGTTTTTGGGGCAGACCTGACCTGTTGAAAAGAGGTGGTGTTCATCCCTCCTGGGGTGGTGCCGCTCTTCTCTTTAGAAATATGGCACATAGTCTTAGAGTTTGTACTTGACTAACTGGAGCCCAGGTCAGGAAGCAGACAGACTGGCTAAACCGATCGTCTGCTAGCCGCCTCACGTCACAGAAGTCAGTTAACTCTCAGCACATAGAAACTTTTTCACCTAGATATCACACTATAGAGACTGTGTCTGTTCCCCGAACTAGAAAATACAGAAAACATCCAAACCAAAGTAATAGTAACAATTTAATTGATGTTCAACAAATAAAAAACCAATATAATACAGATAAAGACATGATAAAGCTTGGCTTATTGAATATTAGATCCCTTTCTTCAAAAGCACTTTTTGTAAATGATATGTTCACTGACCATAAACAAGATGTGCTTTGTCTGACAGAAACCTGGCTAAAACAAGATGATTACATTACTTTAAACGAGTGTACACCCTAAGATTACTGTTACAAACATGAACCGCGTTTAAAAGGTAAAGGGGGAGGTGTTGCTACAATTTATAGCAATATTTTCAGTATCTCTCAGAGGTCGGGTTTGAAGAATAATTTGTTCGAAGTAATGGTGCTAAATATAACGTTATCCAAAGAAACAAGTATTAATGATAAATCCCCTGTGATGTTTGTACTGGCTACTGTATACAGGCCACCAGGGCACCATACAGACTTTATTAAAGAATTTTCTGATTTTCTATCGGAGTTAGTGCTGACTGCAGATAAAGTCCTAATTGTTGGTGATTTTAATATCCATGTTGATAATGAAAATGATTCATTGGGATCAGCATTTATAGACATTCTAAACTCTAGAATGAACATTCTAGACATTCTATTGGTGTTAAACAACATGTGTCAGGACCTACTCATTGTCGAAATCATACTCTAGATTTAATACTGTCACATGGAATTGATGTTAGTGGGGTTGAAATTTTGCAGCAGAGTGATGATATCTCAGATCATCATCTAGTCTCCTGTATATTCCATGTAGCTAAAGCTGTAAAGCCAACTTCTTGTTACAAATATGGTAGAACCATTACCTCTACCACAAAAGACTGCTTTATAAATAATCTTCCTGACTTATCTCAGTTCCTCAGTATATCCAATAGCTCAGAACAACTTGATGATGTAACAGGAACTATGGACTCTCTCTTTTCTAGCACTTTAGATGCGGTTGCTTCTTTACGCTTAAGGAAGATTAAGGATAAGAGTCCAACACCGTGGTATAATGAGCACACTCACGCCCTAAAGAGAGCAGCCCGGAAAATGGAGCGCAGCTGGAGGAAAACTAAATTAGAGGTATTTCGTTTAGCTTGGCAGGAAAGTACCCTATCCTACAGAAAAGCATCAAAAACTGCTAGATCTGATTACTTTTCGTCTCTTCTAGAAGGAAACAAACATAACCCTCGGTATTTATTCAATACAGTGACTAAATTAACGAAAAATAAAGCATCAACAGGTGTTGGCATTTCCCAAGAGCATAGCAGTAATGACTTTATGAACTATTTTACCTCCAAGATCGATACTATCAGAGATAAAATTGTATCCTTGCAGCCGTCAGCTACAGTATCGCATCAGATAGCACACTATAGATCCCCTGAGGAACAATTCCATTCATTCTCTACTGTAGGAGAGGAAGAATTGTAAACTTGTTAAATCATCTAAACCAACAACATGTATGTTAGACCCGATTCCATCTAAACTACTAAAAGAGCTGCTTCCAGAAGTCATAGATCCTCTTTTGGCTATTATTAATTCATCATTGTCATTAGGATATGTCCCCAAAACCTTCAAATTGGCTGTTATTAAGCCTCTCATTAAAAAAACGCAACTTGACCCCAAAGACCTAGTTAATTACAGACCGATCTCAAATCTCCCTTTTCTGTCAAAGATACTAGAAAAGGTAGTATCCTCACAATTATATTCCTTCCTAGAGAAAAATGATATCTGTGAGGAATTCCAGTCAGGATTTAGACCGTGTCATAATACTGAGACTGCTCTCATTAGAGTTACAAATGACCTGCTTCTATCATCTGATCGTGGTTGTATCTCTTTATTAGTTCTACTGGATCTTAGCGCTGCGTTCGAAACTATCGACCACAACATTCTTTTGAATAGACTACAAAACTTTGTTGGCATTAGTGGAAGCGCCTTAGCATGGTTCAAATCATACTTATCTGACCACCATCAGTTCGTAGCAGTGAATGAAGAGTGAATCGATCACAAGTGCAGTATGGAGTACCTCAAGGCTCAGTACTAGAACCGTTACTTTTCACACTTTACATGTTACCCTTGGGAGATATTATCAGGAGACATGGTGTTAGCTTTCACTGTTATGCTGATGATACTCAGCTTTATATTTCTTCGCGGCCCGGTGAATCACACCAAATTGAGAAACTAACGGAATGCATAGTCGATATAAAAAACTGGATGACGAGTAATTTCTTACTGCTAAATTCTGAAAAAACAGAGGTGTTAATTATCGGACCTAAAAACCCCACATGTAACAACCAAAAACATTATCTAACACTTGATGGCTGCTCTGTCAATTCTTCTTCATCAGTCAGGAACCTAGGTGTGCTGTTCGATAGCAATCTTTCATTTGAAAGCCATGTTTCTAGCATCTGTAAAACTGTGTTTTTTCATCTCAAAAACATATCTAAATTGCGACCTATGCTCTCAACGTCAAATGCAAAAATGTTAGTTCATGCGTTTATGACCTCTAGGTTAGACTATTGTAATGCTTTATTGGATGGTTGTTCTGCACGCTTGATCAACAAACTACAGTTGGTCCAAAATGCAGCAGCTAGAGTCCTTACTAGAACCAGGAAATTTGACCATATTAGCCCGGTTCTGTCAACACGGCACTGGCTCACTATCAAACATCGGATAGATTTTAAAATCTTGTTAATTACTTATAAAGCCCTAAATGGTTTAGCTCCTCAGTACTTGAGCAAGCTCTTATCGCATTATAGTCCTCCACGTCCGCTGCGTTCTCAAAACTCTGGCCGTTTGATAATACCGAGAATATCAAAATCGACTGCGGGCGGCAGATCCTTTTCCGATTTAGCACCCAAACTCTGAAACAATCTACCTAACACTGTTCGGGAGGCAGACACACTCTGTCAGCGGAGACCAGGACACCCAGATGACCCCCAGAGACCTCGATTACAATACAATAAAAAAAAATAAAAAATAAAAATATATATATATATATATATTTTTTTTTTTTTTATTGTATTTTAATCGAGGTCTCTGGGGGTCATCTGGGTGTCCTGGTCTCCGCTGACAATCAGGGCTGCAGACATCATCTCTTGGTGCTGATCCACCATCTGATCATAGGAAAGAAACAGACAAATATTAGCGTAGATGCCATTCTACTTACGATGTAACGAGTACATCGTGTGTTATGGGAAGTGTTCCCGGTTACGGTTGATCTAATTAATGCAGCCTAACAATCCTTTAACGGATTTGAATAATAGAAGCGTATTAGTGTGTTATGTGTACGCCAGGATAAAGAGATGGGTCTTTAATCTAGATTTAAACTGACAGAGTGTGTCTGCCTCCCGAACAGTGTTAGGTAGATTGTTTCAGAGTTTGGGTGCTAAATCGGAAAAGGATCTGCCGCCCGCAGTCGATTTTGATATTCTCGGTATTATCAAACGGCCAGAGTTTTGAGAACGCAGCGGATGTGGAGGACTATAATGCGATAAGAGCTTGCTCAAGTACTGAGGAGCTAAACCATTTAGGGCTTTATAAGTAATTAACAAGATTTTAAAATCTATCCGATGTTTGATAGTGAGCCAGTGCCGTGTTGACAGAACCGGGCTAATATGGTCAAATTTCCTGGTTCTAGTAAGGACTCTAGCTGCTGCATTTTGGACCAACTGTAGTTTGTTGATCAAGCGTGCAGAACAACCATCCAATAAAGCATTACAATAGTCTAACCTAGAGGTCATAAACGCATGAACTAACATTTTTGCATTTGACGTTGAGAGCATAGGTCGCAATTTAGATATGTTTTTGAGATGAAAAAACACAGTTTTACAGATGCTAGAAACATGGCTTTCAAATGAAAGATTGCTATCGAACAGCACACCTAGGTTCCTGACTGATGAAGAAGAATTGACAGAGCAGCCATCAAGTGTTAGATAATGTTTTTGGTTGTTACATGTGGGGTTTTTAGGTCCGATAATTAACACCTCTGTTTTTTCAGAATTTAGCAGTAAGAAATTACTCGTCATCCAGTTTTTTATATCGACTATGCATTCCGTTAGTTTCTCAATTTGGTGTGATTCACCGGGCCGCGAAGAAATATAGAGCTGAGTATCATCAGCATAACAGTGAAAGCTAACACCATGTCTCCTGATAATATCTCCCAAGGGTAACATGTAAAGTGTGAAAAGTAACGGTTCTAGTACTGAGCCTTGAGGTACTCCATACTGCACTTGTGATCGATTCACTCTTCATTCACTGCTACGAACTGATGGTGGTCAGATAAGTATGATTTGAACCATGCTAAGGCGCTTCCACTAATGCCAACAAAGTTTTGTAGTCTATTCAAAAGAATGTTGTGGTCGATAGTTTCGAACGCAGCGCTAAGATCCAGTAGAACTAATAAAGAGATACAGCCACGATCAGATGATAGAAGCAGGTCATTTGTAACTCTAATGAGAGCAGTCTCAGTATTATGACACGGTCTAAATCCTGACTGGAATTCCTCACAGATATCATTTTTCTCTAGGAAGGAATATAATTGTGAGGATACTACCTTTTCTAGTATCTTTGACAGAAAAGGGAGATTTGAGATCGGTCTGTAATTAACTAGGTCTTTGGGGTCAAGTTGCGTTTTTTTAATGAGAGGCTTAATAACAGCCAATTTGAAGGTTTTGGGGACATATCCTAATGACAATGATGAATTAATAATAGCCAAAAGAGGATCTATGACTTCTGGAAGCAGCTCTTTTAGTAGTTTAGATGGAATCGGGTCTAACATACATGTTGTTGGTTTAGATGATTTAACAAGTTTACAATTCTTCCTCTCCTACAGTAGAGAATGAATGGAATTGTTCCTCAGGGGATCTATAGTGTGCTATCTGATGCGATACTGTAGCTGACGGCTGCAAGGATACAATTTTATCTCTGATAGTATCGATCTTGGAGGTAAAATAGTTCATAAAGTCATTACTGCTATGCTCTTGGGAAATGCCAACACCTGTTGATGCTTTATTTTTCGTTAATTTAGTCACTGTATTGAATAAATACCGAGGGTTATGTTTGTTTCCTTCTAGAAGAGACGAAAAGTAATCAGATCTAGCAGTTTTTGATGCTTTTCTGTAGGATAGGGTACTTTCCTGCCAAGCTAAACGAAATACCTCTAATTTAGTTTTCCTCCAGCTGCGCTCCATTTTCCGGGCTGCTCTCTTTAGGGCGTGAGTGTGCTCATTATACCACGGTGTTGGACTCTTATCCTTAATCTTCCTTAAGCGTAAAGAAGCAACCGCATCTAAAGTGCTAGAAAAGAGAGAGTCCATAGTTCCTGTTACATCATCAAGTTGTTCTGAGCTATTGGATATACTGAGGAACTGAGATAAGTCAGGAAGATTATTTATAAAGCAGTCTTTTGTGGTAGAGGTAATGGTTCTACCATATTTGTAACAAGAAGTTGGCTTTACAGCTTTAGCTACATGGAATATACAGGAGACTAGATGATGATCTGAGATATCATCACTCTGCTGCAAAATTTCAACCCCACTAACATCAATTCCATGTGACAGTATTAAATCTAGAGTATGATTTCGACAATGAGTAGGTCCTGACACATGTTGTTTAACACCAATAGAATGTCTAGAATGTTCATTCTAGAGTTTAGAATGTCTATAAATGCTGATCCCAATGAATCATTTTCATTATCAACATGGATATTAAAATCACCAACAATTAGGACTTTATCTGCAGTCAGCACTAACTCCGATAGAAAATCAGAAAATTCTTTAATAAAGTCTGTATGGTGCCCTGGTGGCCTGTATACAGTAGCCAGTACAAACATCACAGGGGATTTATCATTAATACTTGTTTCTTTGGATAACGTTATATTTAGCACCATTACTTCGAACAAATTATTCTTCAAACCCGACCTCTGAGAGATACTGAAAATATTGCTATAAATTGTAGCAACACCTCCCCCTTTACCTTTTAAACGCGGTTCATGTTTGTAACAGTAATCTTAGGGTGTACACTCGTTTAAAGTAATGTAATCATCTTGTTTTAGCCAGGTTTCTGTCAGACAAAGCACATCTTGTTTATGGTCAGTGAACATATCATTTACAAAAAGTGCTTTTGAAGAAAGGGATCTAATATTCAATAAGCCAAGCTTTATCATGTCTTTATCTGTATTATATTGGTTTTTTATTTGTTGAACATCAATTAAATTGTTACTATTACTTTGGTTTGGATGTTTTCTGTATTTTCTAGTTCGGGGAACAGACACAGTCTCTATAGTGTGATATCTAGGTGAAAAAGTTTCTATGTGCTGAGAGTTAACTGACTTCTGTGACGTGAGGCGGCTAGCAGACGATCGGTTTAGCCAGTCTGTCTGCTTCCTGACCTGGGCTCCAGTTAGTCAAGTACAAACTCTAAGACTATGTGCCATATTTCTAAAGAGAAGAGCGGCACCACCCCAGGAGGGATGAACACCACCTCTTTTCAACAGGTCAGGTCTGCCCCAAAAACTCATCCAATTGTCTATAAAGCCTATGTTATTTTGCGGGCACCACTTAGACATCCAGCCATTAAGTGACGACAGTCTGCTATGAATCTCATCACCCCGGTAAGCAGGGAGGGGACCAGAGCAAAAAAAAAAAAAAGTCAGATGATATATTATTATATATTATTATAGAAGCAAATCATCCTTAATCTTCCTTAAGCGTAAAGAAGCAACCGCATCTAAAGTGCTAGAAAAGAGAGAGTCCATAGTTCCTGTTACATCATCAAGTTGTTCTGAGCTATTGGATATACTGAGGAACTGAGATAAGTCAGGAAGATTATTTATAAAGCAGTCTTTTGTGGTAGAGGTAATGGTTCTACCATATTTGTAACAAGAAGTTGGCTTTACAGCTTTAGCTACATGGAATATACAGGAGACTAGATGATGATCTGAGATATCATCACTCTGCTGCAAAATTTCAACCCCACTAACATCAATTCCATGTGACAGTATTAAATCTAGAGTATGATTTCGACAATGAGTAGGTCCTGACACATGTTGTTTAACACCAATAGAATGTCTAGAATGTTCATTCTAGAGTTTAGAATGTCTATAAATGCTGATCCCAATGAATCATTTTCATTATCAACATGGATATTAAAATCACCAACAATTAGGACTTTATCTGATATTAAAATCTACAGGAGACTAGATGATGATCTGAGATATCATCACTCTGCTGCAAAATTTCAACCCCACTAACATCAATTCCATGTGACAGTATTAAATCTAGAGTATGATTTCGACAATGAGTAGGTCCTGACACATGTTGTTTAACACCAATAGAATGTCTAGAATGTTCATTCTAGAGTTTAGAATGTCTATAAATGCTGATCCCAATGAATCATTTTCATTATCAACTGTATTATCTGCATTATATTGGTTTTTTATTTGTTGAACATCAATTAAATTGTTACTATTACTTTGGTTTGGATGTTTTCTGTATTTTCTAGTTCGGGGAACAGACACAGTCTCTATAGTGTGATATCTAGGTGAAAAAGTTTCTATGTGCTGAGAGTTAACTGACTTCTGTGACGTGAGGCGGCTAGCAGACGATCGGTTTAGCCAGTCTGTCTGCTTCCTGACCTGGGCTCCAGTTAGTCAAGTACAAACTCTAAGACTATGCGCCATATTTCTAAAGAGAAGAGCGGCACCACCCCAGGAGGGATGAACACCACCTCTTTTCAACAGGTCAGGTCTGCCCCAAAAACTCATCCAATTGTCTATAAAGCCTATGTTATTTTGCGGGCACCACTTAGACATCCAGCCATTAAGTGACGACAGTCTGCTATGAATCTCATCACCCCGGTAAGCAGGGAGGGGACCAGAGCAAAAAAAAAAAAAAGTCAGATGATATATTATTATATATTATTATAGAAGCAAATCATCCTTAATCTTCCTTAAGCGTAAAGAAGCAACCGCATCTAAAGTGCTAGAAAAGAGAGAGTCCATAGTTCCTGTTACATCATCAAGTTGTTCTGAGCTATTGGATAAACTGAGGAACTGAGATAAGTCAGGAAGATTATTTATAAAGCAGTCTTTTGTGGTAGAGGTAATGGTTCTACCATATTTGTAACAAGAAGTTGGCTTTACAGCTTTAGCTACATGGAATATACAGGAGACTAGATGATGATCTGAGATATCATCACTCTGCTGCAAAATTTCAACCCCACTAACATCAATTCCATGTGACAGTATTAAATCTAGAGTATGATTTCGACAATGAGTAGGTCCTGACACATGTTGTTTAACACCAATAGAATGTCTAGAATGTTCATTCTAGAGTTTAGAATGTCTATAAATGCTGATCCCAATGAATCATTTTCATTATCAACATGGATATTAAAATCACCAACAATTAGGACTTTATCTGATATTAAAATCTACAGGAGACTAGATGATGATCTGAGATATCATCACTCTGCTGCAAAATTTCAACCCCACTAACATCAATTCCATGTGACAGTATTAAATCTAGAGTATGATTTCGACAATGAGTAGGTCCTGACACATGTTGTTTAACACCAATAGAATGTCTAGAATGTTCATTCTAGAGTTTAGAATGTCTATAAATGCTGATCCCAATGAATCATTTTCATTATCAACTGTATTATCTGCATTATATTGGTTTTTTATTTGTTGAACATCAATTAAATTGTTACTATTACTTTGGTTTGGATGTTTTCTGTATTTTCTAGTTCGGGGAACAGACACAGTCTCTATAGTGTGATATCTAGGTGAAAAAGTTTCTATGTGCTGAGAGTTAACTGACTTCTGTGACGTGAGGCGGCTAGCAGACGATCGGTTTAGCCAGTCTGTCTGCTTCCTGACCTGGGCTCCAGTTAGTCAAGTACAAACTCTAAGACTATGTGCCATATTTCTAAAGAGAAGAGCGGCACCACCCCAGGAGGGATGAACACCACCTCTTTTCAACAGGTCAGGTCTGCCCCAAAAACTCATCCAATTGTCTATAAAGCCTATGTTATTTTGCGGGCACCACTTAGACATCCAGCCATTAAGTGACGACAGTCTGCTATGAATCTCATCACCCCGGTAAGCAGGGAGGGGACCAGAGCAAAAAAAAAAAAAAGTCAGATGATATATTATTATATATTATTATAGAAGCAAATGTACAATGGTAGAAATAACATTATAAAACTCTATCTCTCTCTCTCTCTCTCTATATATATATATATATATTAGCAAAGAGTATTTAAATATCAACATATAAACATGTAAAATGATAAACAAGTTTCTGAGTGCACTTGAAACACTGATTAATAATACTGGTAAACACAGAAGCTGAGTAGAAACATTATAAAACAATATATATTTGCAAAGAGTATAAAAAAATGTGTGTGTATGTATATATATAAATAAATACACACACACACACATATATATATATATATATATATATATATATATATATATATATATATATATATATATATATATAAACGTAAAATAAAAACTCCCTGAGTGGGCTCGAAACCCCAACTTAATAATAAATAATAATAGATTAATAATACTGGTAAACACAAAAGTAGAAACATTATAAAACTATGTAAATATTAAAGAGTATTTAAAAATAAACATATAAACTTGGAAAATGATTTTAAAAAAAGTCTCACCAACTTAATAATAAACAAAAAGAGATAAAAAAAATAGAAACTTTAAAAAACTATTTAAATATTGGTTAAAGAATATTAATAATGTATGTGTGTGTGTGTGAGTGTACATATATATACACATACACACACGTAAAATAATTATTATTTTTTCTTTACTTTTTCAAGCCACTGTTCTTTTGTAAGAGTCTCTGTGGCAGGGCAGTAGATTGTCCCTCTGTATTGGCTGTGCCCGGTTGCTGCCGTCCTAAACTGCCCACACTTCCTGCAGGTGTTTGACTCAACCTTCCTGTGGTACGGACGAGGGACAGTTGGTTGAGACTGACTGACTGTGGCAGGAGGTGGGAGGACGTGACTTGGTTGGGGATTTAAATGCAAAGTAGCTGGGGTTGTAGGAAGAGGGTTTTGAGGCACAAAAATCAATGTCATGGTAGGGGTAGTTTGGGAGGCAAGGGTGACAGTCGGGCTGGGGCTGTGGCTGGGAAGGACGACAGGAACTAGTGGCAGGTTGCCAACAGGCCGAGGAATTATTGGCCTCGGGGTTGTCTGCTTGGGTGTTACTGCCTCAGTTGCACTGCATGAGGTTCACCTTTTTAGCTTAGCTTGCCCAGCTGTGCTCTGTGGGAGGTTGCAGATATATTGTTCTCCCTGGACCTGGGGTAGAGCAACAGCATGGACACTAGCAGATGGGAGAGCCTCAGCAGCAACACCAAAGGTGTCAGGTAGGTTAATTCCCTGAAGCAGAAGGGTCTGATCTTGCTTTTTAACCCTGCCATTATGACACTGGTCCAGAGTGGTCTGATTGACCTCCACCAGCTGGAGAGTAGTGTCCTGCATGATGGCACCGTTAGAGAGGATCAACTGTCGGATCTTGCGGTAATCATGTAAAATGAGAGACCAGTGACTCAGCATACCCTTTCCCTTCCTCCTCGGACTTTGATGTATACGACAGAGCCTAATGAAAATGGCCTTCACAAGACGACAGCAGTCTGGCCATTGGGCAGGTGAACCTGTGGACCCCAACACAAATCGTTTCAGGCTGTCCACCCCAGGAGTAAAAACAGCCTTCTTTTTTGGAGATCTGAACCTCCCTGTGGTCAGCCTGTCCTGGTGCCTGGCAGCAAATGTCACCCGCTGCTTGTCATAATCAAGCAAGCTCTGCCACAGGGACACAATGTCATCAACCTGAAGAAGAACACAAGTATAGAGGCATAGATGAGTTAAAAGGAGACTGGTCATTTAATATACATAGTCCTGTCACGCTGTGTTTTGAATAATGTTTTCTGTCTCTTCCATGTTAAGACATGTTTGTTTACCTGCTGTCTGCTGAGTGTTAACCCTGTGCTTGTCCTCAGCTCTACCAAATACTCAGCCAGTCTGTCCACCCGATCCATTCCTGGAATGTTTTACTCGTCCACAGCCTAAAACAGTACCATTTGAAATGGTAAAGAAAAAAAAACATTAGTAAAATGACATCTTAATGGTAGTTTTAGTCAGTTCACTGTATTACAAATTAATTATTAATTAAATGATTAATTTTGGTTCCTGTTGTGAAATTTAAATACCAAAAGCTCCTCAGGCTGCTGAGTGGGGGAATCTGATGCATTCTGGACTGTGGATATAGCTGACTGGGAGAAGGCGGCAGCAGCAGACTGGGAGGAGGAAGCAGCAGGCTGAACTGTGGGTGGGTTCAAGTCAGCTTCATGTTCAAGGAGATAACTCAGCGTTGGGTCCTCATTAATAATTCCTTACATTTATATAGCGCTTTTCTAGGCACTCAAAGCACTTTATATTGTGGGGGGGGGGGGGGGGGGGGTCTCCTCATCCACCACCACCAGTGTGCAGCATCCACCTGGATGATGCGACGGCAGCCATAGTGCACCAGAACGCCCACCACACACCAGCTTACTGGTGGAGAGGAGACAGAGTGATGAAGCCAATCAGCAGATATGGGGATTGTTAGGAGGCCATGATGGTCAGAGGCCAATGGGCGAATTTGGCCAGGATGCCGAGGTGTCACCTCTACTCTTTTCGAAAGACATCCTGGGATTTTTAATGACCACAGAGAGTCAGAACCTCGGTTTAACGTCTCATCTGAAGGACGGTGCTTTTTACAGTATAGTGTCCCCATCACTATACTGGGGCGCTAGGACCCACACAGACGACAGGTCTACTGGTCTCACTAGCACCTCTTCCAACAGCTACCTAGTTTTTTCAGGAGGTCTCCCATCCAGGTACTGACCAGGCTCAACCCTGCTTAGCTTCAGTGAGTAACTAGTCTTGGGCTACAGGGTGATATGGCTGCCGACTATTAGCGGTGTTTCCACTGTCGGGCCAAAAGCGGGCGTCCTAGTGCGTGCCAGGGCCAGTCACGTTTCCACTGTCACTTCCGGGGCTTGATCATGCCTCGTCGGTGCTTCCTCAGGACCAACGGCCGGGGTTTACTGGCCCGATGAAAACCTCGGGCCAAAGCGGGCCAACTGAGACTAGAGGAGTGGTTATGAACAAAGAGTTTCTCCGCGTGACGTTCTTCCAGAGAGGCGTGTAAAGGGCGGGTTTTAGTGAAGCACAGTGGAACTTCTGGCCTGACGGTGGAAACGCATCATGATTTTGTGCTCGGTTTTACAGGTCTGAGGCTATTAGCCCCGCCCGGCCCGTTTAAAGCACTGGCTCGCACTGGCCCGACAGTGGAAAAGCACCTATTGACATCCTCCTCAAATCCCTCATCCTGCTCATCTGCATTCACTTTCTCCAGCAGCTGGTCCGTCTGCTCAGAGTCAGCATCTACTGACTGAAGTGGCTGCCCGGTCTGACTAAGTAGGTAATCCACTCCAATTAGCTCCCCTAAAAACAGATTCCAGTTTAGTAAACAATTAGTACTTTCATTAGCAGAAAACACTGTCCTGTAAAACTGACTATGAGTCTTACAGAACATATGAAGAGACATCATATTGCGTTGGATTTATACTATACACCAATAACAAAAAGCCACAAACCTGGATTGAACCTGTTCAGGTGGCAGTGGAAAGACTCAAGGGATGTCGAGCCCCTAGCACACCTGTACTTTGTAAGGACTATCCCTCCCTTGGTGGTGGTGCCTGTTTCAGTGTAGAGAAACACACTTGGTGGATCCTGGATGCACTTAACGTGCCTTTTCTGAACACGCCAGATGTGCTCCATCCTCACTGTGTCCAGCAGAGGAACGCCCATCAGATCTCTCCCCTTCTCCCCCATGAGCTCCTGCAGAAGCCTGTCAATGTGGCGGGTTGTGGACTCCACACCACGGGTCCTCCGACGGCAATAGAGAGCCAGATCTTTTTTTGTAATGCTCTGGTTCACCAGTTTATCGGTGATGACAGCCACACCTTCCTCCTGCAGGTGTTCTCTCTTTGCCCGGCGCAACAAAGCAACATCCTGTGGGTCCCACTCAAAAATGCATGCCGAGAGACGTGACATGAAGACTGGGTAGAGAGGATGAGAATCAGTGGTGCAGCCCACTGCCAGCCGACGCATGAAGTGCCAGATGTCTAGCCTGATATTGAGGTCAGGCCATCCTCCAAACCTGGTCTGTAGCTTACCCTTCTCTACGCAACAGCCACAGTCCACATACAGCAGCACTGGTGGAGCCATGGCCACCTGGCGGTACCTGTTAATCAGGCCAGAGACCATGGCGTCCAGTCCTCCCCCTTCCTGAGCAGTCAGGACGCTTATGAGAATTTGGCCTCTCTCATTTCCAACAGAGGTCACCCACTGCGCTGTTCCCCTGGCTGTGCCTGCCAACTTTTTTGTGATCTATAGGCGACAAAATTAAAAATAGTACTGAAGTATAACAGAATCATTTTCAAAGTTCAAAGTAATGTCAACCAATTACCTGTTTTGTTGAGTCCATTTTTAAAATGGTCTCAAACATGGAGGTTATGCTGGCCTTGATGTGGTCCAGGCGGCTGATAATGTCCCTCCCGTAGACAGACAGCAGCCACTTGCTAGTAGGGACATCCAGGGGCTCTGGAGGCTTCTGACACACAACAGGTACGAGGCTAGGGCGGTTGGTAAAACCAGCACACTCCTGCATATAGTGTGCCCAAGCGGTCAAGCCACTCCTCACCGTGGTTCTCCCTCAGCTGTTTTATAAATCTGGTGGGACTATTGCCCAGTGTCCGCTCCCTAAGCATGCGTATGACACGAATGTCACATGCATACCTTTGTGTGAAAGAGAAGATTTGATTCAATTATTAGTTCATGCTAAAAAAAAAAAAAAAAACCTTTCATTTTGCTATGCATTTACTTTATCTTACACAACTCTGCACATACACTATTGAAATTACATTATTAAACATGAAATATTAATGTCATTATTACAAACTTCTGTGTCAGGATCAGACGGAACAGTCTTCTATGGGCCACGTCGAGCTGGTCCAGCACAGTCTGACTGGTAGACAGGTAATTCAGGCAACAAACAGTACACCTGAGAGTCTCTGTTACCATAAGGTAGAACCTGTTGATGTCCAAAACCTTTCGTGCTCTCTTATGGATACCATAGCCAGTCAGCTGCTTCCCACATGTAGGACAGGACAGTCTGAATTTCCACAAGTGGTATGGCATCCATACCAGAAGCCTATGATTAAAAAAGCGGTCTGGTGTTGGAGCCTGGTGGTAGATGAGGGAAGGAACTGGTGGCTCATACCAGAGCTTCAAGTCTGTCTGAAGTCTGCCAGCATGAAAAAGCGCAGAAGAAATCCAGTTCTGATCCTGTGAGGAAATCGTCTTCCTTATTTTCACAGGCAGCCAAAATTGATCTGGCTCAGACGCAGAAGCAGGGCCAGGCACAGGAGCCATTGAAGGTCCAGAAACAGGGCTGGGTACAGGAGCAGGGCTGGGCATAGAAGAGGCAACGTGCTCCACCTGATTCAATTCCAATGAAGGTTAGAGATGTAATATATGTTTCTCTCAAATTTGAATATAAGTAATGTTAAAATTACAGGCTGTTCCATAACTTAGTTACATGGGAAGTACATTTTGTTTCATGTAAGTACAACGGCTACTACTAAGTACTTAATTAGGTAATTACTCTGTATTATGGACACCTTAAAATAAAGTGTTACCAAATGTTTATTTTTTAATTTGCAGTGCTTTAACTAATGTTAACAAATGCAATGTTTGATCTTAAAGGAACACTCCACTTTTTTTTGGAAATAGGCTCATTCTCCAACTCCCCCAGAGTTAATAAGTTGAGTTTTACCGTTTTTGAATCCATTCAGCCGATCTCCGGGTCTGGCGAGAGCACTTTTAGCATAGCTTAGCATAGATCATTGAATCCGACTGGCGGAAAATGAAAAGTTGCGATTTTCTAGTCCGATTTGGCTAGGAACTATACTCTCATTCCGGTGTAATAATCAAGGAACTTTGCTGCCGTAACATGGCCGCAGCAGGCGCAGTGATATTACGCAGCGCCTGAAAGTAATCCCCAGCTAGGTAACTAGTTATAATATAGCTGGGGACTACTTTCAGGCGCTGCGTAATATCACTGCGCCTGCTGCGGCCACGTTACGGCAGCAAAGTTCCTTGATTATTACACTGGACTGGGAGTATAGTTCCTAATCATATATGCCTAGAAAATCGCAACTTTTCATTTTCCGCCGGTCTTAGAACACGATATAACTACAGAAGAGTCAAGTTTTAAAGGGGTCATATAATGCCATTTTTGTACAAGCTAATATGATTCTTTAGGGTCTAAATTGAAAGTTTGTAATATACTTTAATTAAAAATTCTCATTAGTATTGTAAGAAAACACTCATTTTACCTGCTCAAAAACAGCTCTGTTTTCAGCACACCGTTTTAGTGCGTGTGTTTTTAAATGCTAGTGAGCTTTGCTCGCCCCGCCCCTCTGTTCTGTGGGGCGTTTTTGACACAACACACGTGGAGTGTTGCCTTGACAACAGTTGAGGGTATATTTTGAAGAATGGCAGTAAATATGTGATCAGATAACATAACTTATTCTGGCATAATATTGAAAAACATCAATTAGAGTATTTATAGTCTTGGATCATATGCATTTGCAGGATGTAAACAGTATTTTGCAGGTATTGTGTTACCATTGATTTTCATGCAGTTATAACTGTTTTTTATTTATTTAAATTTTTTACATTACTTCTTAACAGACACCGTTATAAACCATCTACAAAAGTAAGCTTAGTGTAGTGTTATCATGTTAACTTTAATACCTGCGTACACAGTTTGTAATAACACAATAACCATAATGTTTTGTTCATTATAAACGTGGGATTATTAATTATATTGAGAACGTTGTAAATAGAAAACATGCATGTACCCTGAATGTAAACATTAGCCACATACATCGTGAAGCGTGCTAGCGATTTGCAAAGATTAATATAAAGATTAATATAAAGGTTAATTAAACGTTACACTCACTTCTTCTGGAGGTTCAGCAGGAACACGAATAGTTGGTACCGATTCTTTTTTCAGGAGCAGCTTCTTAGCAAAACCAGCTTTATACTGACCTTCATTTATAAAGCAGTCTGGTGAAAAATGATTTGTGCAAACATGAAAACATTGATGTTGCTCGTGGGGAATATTCCCTTCAAAAGCAAAACTCAGCCACTGTGTCTTCAGCGGTTCGGACTTAGGAACATCAAAATGACTGCTGTGTTCATTATTGCACCTGAGAACAGAACACCACAATCACTTAGACACCATTCTGCTCATAGACAGCTCCAGCGTGTATCAACAATGACGCGCGGACTATGATTGACAGCTCGCTCACGAGCAAGGGCGGGTCTGTGTTGAAACACTGCTGTCAATCAACCATCGTGGGAGGGGCGTCCGACCGTGTGGCGTCACACGGTCGAACGGCTTGATTTGAGACAGGGTAAAACAAATAAGGAGATTAAAAAAAAAACACTGGATGGATTTTTATCATTTTATGATGGTTGTGTACAGGCACTGCTAACACACATTTCAGTACAATCAACTTGTAAAAGTGCATGTACCATTATATGACCCCTTTAAATAGGAAAACGATCGAAACTCTTTGATCATTTTTGAACGCAATGCTACTGGTCTAATCAGATTCAATGATCTATGCTAAGCTATGCTAAAAGTGCTATTGCCAGACCCGGAGATCGGCTGAATGGATTCAAAAACGGTAAAACTCAACTTATTAACTCTGGGGGAGTTGGAGAATGAGCCTATTTCCAAAAAAAGTGGAGTGTTCCTTTAAAAATATATGAAATCATATTGTAACTCTTACTGTAAATTTATTGAGAAAGCATGATTTTTATTTTATTTTATTTTTTATTGTAAGAGCAGGACTGGCTGCAAGAAAAGGAGTAGGTCTGGATGAAGGAGAATGAATGGATGAAGGAACTGGACTAACTGAGGGAGCAGCTCTGGATGATGGAGCTGGTCTGGGTGAACGAGTGGGACTGGCTTCTGGAGAATGAATGGTTGAAGGAGCAGGACTGGAAGAAATAGCAGGTCTGGCTGCAAGAGAAGGACTGGATGCAGATGAAGGACTGGCTGAAGGAGACGGACTATGCTTACCAGGCTGTAAAGACACATATTGTGTATTATTAACTTAAGCATAATAATGATGATGATAATGAAATAACATATTAAGTTCTTTTTAATTTACCTGCATCCGCCTTGGAACATTTACATTAGGTTTGGCTGCCAAACTAATGGATCCACCAAACCGTGACTTATTAAACTAAAAAAGAGAGAT
Source organism: Acrossocheilus fasciatus (assembly GCA_036784905.1). Taxonomy (NCBI): domain Eukaryota; kingdom Metazoa; phylum Chordata; class Actinopteri; order Cypriniformes; family Cyprinidae; genus Acrossocheilus; species Acrossocheilus fasciatus. Next base: position 49,059,453 of record CM071940.1, read on the forward strand.
GACAGAACAGATTATCATTCATGTAAAATTATACATGTGCTGGAAATTTAAAGATATGATTTCCCTTTTGAAGAATACACACATAATCTTCTATCCAATAGGCAATATGGCTTTAAAGGGCTTTGGGGACATTCCAGAGGTAACTGCTTTTGCTTGTGAAGCAAGTACATAAATATTGAAATAATGAATTACCATCGATAACGTAAGTGCAGGCCATATAATGGTTGGGGCTGAGGTAGAGGCCGGGACAGCACTAGGAGTGGCGGCAGGTGAAGCACTTGCGACGAAAGGAGGAGCACTTGTGGCAGGTGTGGCCTGGTAAAAGAGCAATCAAGAATGTGGAAAACAGGTTTTATTCACCTTTCAGTCTTGGTTCTTTTTTATAGATCTAAATAAGAACAACCATTGCAAAATCTAACATTCACAGACATTAATATGTTTAATCCCCAGTTCATCTCTATACACTAGTGAGTCTGAGGGTAGAAGCGAAGTGATACAAAGATCTATAAATATAACACCCTTTAACATCAAAATTAGTCATAATTGGTCTCAAAAGGTTTTAAAGGCAATTTTAAAAATGTATTTCTATTGTAATATTTTTTTCTTGCTTGCAATATTTTAAATGGGTTACGCAGGACATAAATAAAAAAATGTGCTTAAGATTTAAACTGAATCAATGAGCAAATACAAAAGCCTTTTACAATTATCTCAGTGCTTCCTCTATTTGGTCACTGAATAAGCCATGAGATTAGATAAAGCAAACATTGTTATGTATGGTCATATATAAAAAATAAATATGAGCACATTTAAATCATATGAGTTTGGTCACAAATATGGTTGTGCAGACGTACAACTATACCTGAAATTCTGAAATGCATACCTTAGGTGAATGGAATCCACAAAGACACTTCTGTGCTCCACCAAAAAGTTTTGACTGGCCGCGGACCTGCATTGGACATTTGTCGATCTGTACGAATAAAGACCTCTAAATTATGTTAAATGTGTTTAAGCATTTTTTAAATGAATTTTTGTCAGCACATACCTTATTATACAGATCAAATCATTTCTTTTGACTAGGAGCAGGCCTGTTTCCAGCTTCAGAGGGCCAAACCCCTGTGCTGGCAAACCGTCGCAGACGAGACATCCACTCATCATCCCCTAAAGCCTTGTGTGACTTTTTAGACATCCCTGGAACATTTGAAACATTTTGAGCCTTTTTAGCTAAGAAATGCTAACTACATTAACATACTAGTAACATAACACTAACCCATGGCTTGACCACTACCCAATAGGCTAATCAAGGTCTGACCAGGCAGGCTAGAACCTTCCTGGCGGGTCTTTTGGAGCTGGTTGTAGCAAAACTCTACAGGACAGTGGCCCTCAAGGACAGAGTTTGGACACCCCTGGCTTAGAGTGTCCTCTGTTTGTTTTAGCCATGCCTGTTACTGGGGAACACAGTTTGAACAAGCAGAGCAGGCCGATAACATGCACAATCAAAACTCGGAGTTAAAGTTCCGTTATAATCTGTGGCGAGGGTGAGAGAGAGAGAGCGGGCACTGAAGGCAAACTTCTCCTGATTTTCAAAGGCAAAAACTGAGCCAAACAGCCAAATTAGCGTAGATGCCATTCTACTTACGATGTAACGAGTACACCGTGTGTTGTGGGAAGTGTTCCAGGTTCCGGTTGATCTAATTAATGCAGCCTAACAATCCTTTAACGGATTTGAATAATAGAAGCGTATTAGTGTGTTATGTGTATGCCAGGGTAAAGAGATGGGTCTTTAATCTAGATTTAAACTGACAGAGTGTGTCTGCCTCCCGAACAGTGTTAGGTAGATTGTTCCAGAGTTTGGGTGCTAAATAGGAAAAGGATCTGCCTCCCGCAGTCGATTTTGATATTCTCGATATTGATATTCTCGATATTATCAAACGTCCAGAGTTTTGAGAACGCAGCTGACGTGGAGGACTATAATACGATAAGAGCTCGCTCAAGTACTGAGGAGCTAAGCCATTCAGGGCTTTATAAGTAATTAACAAGATTTTAAAATCTATCCGATGTTTGATAGGGAGCCAGTGCAGTGTTGACAGAACCGGGCTAATATGGTCATATTTCCTGGTTCTAGTAAGGACTCTAGCTGCTGCATTTTGGACTAACTGTAGTTTGCTGATCAAGCGTGCTGAACAACCACCCAATAAAGCATTACAATAGTCTAGCCTTGAGGTCATAAACGCATGAACTAACATTTCTGCATTTGACGTTGAGAGCATAGGTCGCAATTTAGATATGTTTTTGAGATGAAAAAACGCAGTTTTACAGATGCTAGAAACATGGCTTTCAAATGAAAGATTGCTATCGAACAGCACACCTAGGTTCCTGACTGATGAAGAAGAATTTACAGAGCAGCCATCAAGTGTTAGATAATGTTCTAGGTTGTTACATGTGGGGTTTTTAGGTCCGATAACTAACACCTCTGTTTTTTCAGAATTTAGCAGTAAAAAATTACTCGTCATCCAGTTTTTTATATCGACTATGCATTTCGTTAATTTCTCAATTTGGTATGTTTCACCGGGCCGCGAAGAAATATAGAGCTGAGTAGCATCAGCATAACAGTGAAAGCTAACACCATGTCTCCTGATAATATCTCCCAAGGGTAACATGTAAAGTGTGAAAAGTAACGGCCCTAGTACTGAGCCTTGAGGTACTCCATACTGCACTTGTGATTGATTGTAGCGTGGCGACACAATTTAAAGTTTTCGTTCGGGCGCCAGACAGTTTAAATGACTGTCAGAATAAATGTGTTTACCAAAATAAAGAACTCTCCAAACAAAATCAAAGTCAAGAGTTATTTCATTTCAATCATGTCATGCATACAATTAACGAAAGGATTGGATTATTTCGGGCATTCATAGAACACTACACACAAAAAAAAATACCTTAGATCTCAGTTTCAAACAAAGAGAAAAAATAAAAATGGAAAGAATCAATCAACTAAATCCCCAAAATAATTATATGTCTGGCTTCTTCTCTCTAAGGCCGATAAGTTTTGTGAGGGAATGCAAGATCGACAAAAGCTTTAAAAGCATGGAAATAGCATCATTCCGTCTCTTCTATTTCCCAGAATTAAAGAGGGTTGTGTGCGAGAATAATTTAGGCAGCAGTCGAGTCAAAAGGGAGTAGAAATAAAATCCCCAAACCCGTTTGGCATGCCGATGATCTCCGGTATAGTCCGTTCCGATAGCCTCAACTCCTCCTTGTGCAGAGGCAGACACATCCAAAGATACTAGCACGATCTTCCTGGTGCATCCCTTACGATTGAAACTCAAGCGATCACGGTCTTCTCCAAAGACGACCACAGTTATTCCGTGCAACCGCACAGCAACTCAGTTCTGCCATTTCCACCTGGCTCTCACTTCCGCGACTCGACTTCCGTTCCCTTCCCTACCTGTTCTTTTTGTTTCAATTTTTTCCACCACACCCAGTTTTTATCCAATCCGCAATTACTTTCGTTAAGATAGATAAATAAGGATAATTATCATGATAAATTGGTGTAAAACTTCGTTATTTATTTTTGTTCCTTGCAAGGAATAAATGAACGAAATCTGACGGCGTCAAAGTGTAACGTGCCGTTACATGATATGATACGTCTTCATTCACCGCTACGAACTGATGGCGGTCAGATAAGTATGATTTAAATCATGCTAAGGCACTTCCACTAATGCCAACAAAGTTTTGTAGTCTATTCAAAAGAATGTTGTGGTCGATAGTATCGAACGCAGCGCTACGATCAAGTAGAACTAATAAAGAGATACAACCACGATCAGATGATAGAAGCAGGTCATTTGTAACTCTAATGAGAGCAGTCTCAGTACTATGATACGATCTAAATCCTGACTGGAATTCCTCACAGATATCATTTTTCTCTAGGAAGGAATATAATTGTGAGGATACTACCTTTTCTAGTATCTTTGACAGAAAAGGGAGATTTGAGATCGGTCTATAATTAACTAGGTCTTTGGGGTCAAGTTATGGTTTTTTAATGAGAGTCTTAATAACAGCCAATTTGAAGGTTTTGGGGACATATCCTAATGACAATGATGAATTAATAATAGCCAAAAGAGGATCTATGACTTCTGGAAGCAGCTCTTTTAGTAGTTTCGATGGAATCGGGTCTAACATACATGTTGTTGGTTTAGATGATTTAACAAGTTTACAATTCTTCCTCTCCTACAGTAGAGAATGAATGGAATTGTTCCTCAGGGGATCTATAGTGTGCTATCTGATGCGATACTGTAGCTGACGGCTGCAAGGATACAATTTTATCTCTGATAGTATCGATCTTGGAAGTAAAATAGTTCATAAAGTCATTACTGCTATGCTCTTGGCAAATGCCAACACCTGTTGATGCTTTATTTTTCGTTAATTTAGTCACTGTATTGAATAAATACCGAGGGTTATGTTTGTTTACTTCTAGAAGAGATGAAAAGTAATCAGATCTAGCAGTTTTTAATGCTTTTCTGTAGGATAGGGTACTTTCCCGCCAAGCAAAACGAAATACCTCTAATTTAGTTTTCCTCCAGCTGCGCTCCATTTTCCGGGCTGCTCTCTTTAGGGTGCGAGTGTGCTCATTATACCACGGTGTTGGACTCTTATCCTTAATCTTCCTTAAGCGTAAAGGAGCAACCGCATCTAAAGTGCTAGAAAAGAGAGAGTCCATAGTTCCTGTTACATCATCAAGTTGTTCTGAGCTATTGGATAAACTGAGGAACTGAGATAAGTCAGGAAGATTATTTATAAAGCAGTCTTTTGTGGTGGAGGTAATGGTTCTACCATATTTGTAACAAGAAGTTGTCTTTACAGCTTTAGCTATATGGAATATACAGGAGACTAGATAATGATCTGAGATATCATCGCTCTGCTGCAAAATTTCAACCCCACTAACATCAATTCCATGTGACAGTATTAAATCTAGAGTATGATTTCGACAATGAGTAGGTCCTGACACATGTTGTTTAACACCAATAGAGTTTAAAATGTCTATAAATGCTGATCCCAACTAATCTTTTTCATTATCAACATGGATATTAAAATCACCAACAATTAGGACTTTATCTGCAGTCAGCACTAACTCCGACAGAAAATCAGAAAATTCTTTAATAAAGTCTTTATGGTGCCCTGGTGGCCTGTATACAGTAGCCAGTACAAACATCACAGGGGATTTATCATTAACACTTGTTTCTTTGGATAACGTTTTATGGAGCACCATTACTTCAAACGAATTATACTTGAAACCCGACCTTTGAAAGATACTGAAAATTATTTCTATAAATTGTAGCAACACCTCCCCCTTTACCTTTTGGACGCAGTTCATGTTTGTAACAGTAATCTTGGGGTGTAGACTCGTTTAAAATTAATGTAATCATCTTGTTTTAGCCAGGTTTCTGTCAGACAAAGCACATCTAGTTTATGGTCAGTGAACATATCATTTACAAAAAGTGCTTTTGAAGAAAGGGATCTAATATTCAATAAGCCAAGCTTTATCATGTCTTTATCTGTATTATATTGTTTTTTTATTTGTTGAACATCAATTAAATTGTTACTATTACATTGGTTTGGATGTTTTCTGTATTTTCTAGTTCGGGGAACAGACACAGTCTCTATAGTGTGATATCTAGGTGAAAAAGTTTCTATGTGCTGAGAGTTAACTGACTTCTGTGACGTGAGGCGGCTAGCAGACGATCGGTTTAGCCAGTCTGTCTGCTTCCTGACCTGGGCTCCAGTTAGTCAAGTACAAACTCTAAGACTATGTGCCATATTTCTAGAGAGAAGAGCGGCACCACCCCAGGAGGGATGAACACCATCTCTTTTCAACAGGTCAGGTCTGCCCCAAAAACTCATCCAATTGTCTATAAAGCCTATGTTATTTTGCGGGCACCACTTAGACATCCAGCCATTAATTGACGACAGTCTGCTATGAATCTCATCACCTCGGTAAGCAGGGAGGGGACCAGACCATATTACAGTGTCTGACATCGTACTTGCAAGTTCACACACCTCTTTAACATTATTTTTAGTGATCTCCGACTGGCGAAGTCGAACATCATTAGCGCCGACGTGGATAAAAATCTTACTGAATTTACGTTTAGCATTAGCCAGCACTTTTAAATTTGCCAAGATGTTAGGCGTTCTGGCTCCTGGTAAACAATGGACTATGGTGGCTCGTGTCTCTATTTTCACGTTCCGTACAATAGAATCGCCAATAACTAGAGCACTTTCATCAGGTTTCTCAGTGGGTGCTTCACTGAGTGGGGAGAACCTATTTGATGTTCTGATCATAACGTAAGAGTGGTGTTTTGTCCTGCGACTATGCCGCCTCACTGTCACCCAGCTGCCCTGCTGCACGGGCTCAACCAAAACTGAACAATGTACAGGACTCCCTGAGCTAGTCGCATCCAAAGCAGTATCTACAGCCCTCACATTCTTACTATCCTCAATTAAAGTTTGGATGCGTGTCTCTAGTTCTAAAACCTTCTCTGTCAGCCTAACTATTTCCCTGCATTTATCACATGTGAATCCCTCGCTGCTGACAGAGACAGATAAACTATACATGTGGCAGACAGTGCAAACAACAATAGCAGGAGAAGAAGCCATTACTCACCGTGATTGATGAATGATACCAACTTAACTTACCACTTACCACTGTTGTTTGATGAGCTTGTGAAAAACGGAGCGAGGAAAAAATAAAAATAAATAAATAATAGGCGCGAAATGCAAATGGAACCGCGAGTGACAAGCTAACGGGCTAACAAGCTGCACTCGCGGTTTTAAAAGGTTCCCGGTTCGAATCCCACTGTTGCCAGAAATGATTGTTGTTACTTAATGCTGTAATTAATTGTTTTTTATCAGTAAAAAATCACATAAATGATGTCCACATTAATTTAATTACTTCTGAAATGACAAATGAACATCTTATTAATTCTATATTACTGATAGTTGATATTTCATTCACAGTTCTGAGTTTTTGCACTATTAGTTTAAATATATTTCTGCTGCAGTTTTTTTCTAAAAAAAATATAGTAAAAATAGTCTATTTATTTTTAAAATAATCCTCAAATTTCTGAACAATTTCAATTTTATAGTGCCTATAACCTTTGAATGATACTGTAGAAAAGTAACACAACAAAGAGAGTTATTTAATCACGACAAAACTTTTATTTTTCAATCAGTCATTGCCAATTATTCATTAATTCCTTGATTCATTCACATTTTTATTCTTTTAGTCATTATGTTGCATATGCAACAGAACAGAAAACAGAAAAGTAATCATTAATAAAACTTTAAAATGTCCATGTCTCTAGTGCGTTCAATACACATAAATAAAACTTTAAAATGTCCATGGCTCTAGTGCATTCAATACACATAAATAAAACTTTAAAATGTCCATGGCTCTTGTTTAGTCTTTGTGAGTGCAAAATAACAGAAAAAAAAAAAAACAGAACAATAGGCATGAATAAATCTTTAAAATATGCATGACTCTTGTGCAAAAGAACAGAAAACAGAACTATACACATAAATAAAACTTTCCAATGTCCATGGCACTTGTGCATTCTTTAAACATAAATAAAACTGAAGTTACCATGTTTCTTGTGCAAAAATAATAATAATAAATAAAAAAAAAACTATGCACATAAATAAAACTTCAGATCAAAGATGAGTGGGTTTTGTTTTTCATCTTGTTTTTTTAATATCCTCCAACCACTGCTCCTTTGGTACTATCTCTACAGAGGAGCAGTATATAATGCCCTTGTATTGGCTATGCCCAGTCTCCGCAGTCCTAAACTGCCCACATTTTTTGCACGTGTTGTGCTGTACTTTGCGAGTCAGTTTTCGAATCGGAGCAGCAACTCGAGCAGGAGGGGCAGAAGGGGCAGAGGAGAGGTTGACCCTGAGATCCTGCGGAGCAGCAACTAGGAAAGGCCCTGTTAGTCCCTGTGAGGCCATTGGTGTCAGCATCACCAGTTGAGCACCTGGGGGTGGCGCAGGGAGGAGTTCCCACTGGGTTTGAGGTTTCTCAGCTGGCGGTGACAAAACCACTGGGGCTGAAGTGATGTTTCTCTTCCTCTTCAGCTGTGCCTGGCCCACGGTGCTACTGGGCAGGTGGTATTGGTGAGCTGGGCCTGGTTGGGGGGGTGCAGATGGGGGGGCGCAGATTGGCAGGGAGTAGAGGGTCAGCTGCCACAGACAAGCGGCTAGGCAGTTGCAGCCCTTGCATTAATACTGCACTGTCCTGCCTTTTCACTGTCCTGTTGTGCCACTGAACCAGTGTGGTGTGGCTCACATCCACCAGCTGCAGGGTGGTCTGCTGCATAACAGTAGCATTGGCCAGAATGCGCCGCCTGATTTTTCTGTAGTCCTCCAAGATGAGGTCCCATTTAGACACTGTGCCAATCCCTTTCTTCTTAGGACTCTTATGGATGGCACAGAGCTTGACAAAAATGGTTTCAATCAGACGGCAACAATCCGGCCACTGGGCAAGTGGGGCAGTGGTGGTAAGTGCGTGCCTCTTCAAACTCTCCACCCCTGGAGTGAACTCCTGCCTCTTCTTGGGAGATCTGAACCTCTCAGTGTCCAGTCTGCTCTGGTGTCTGGCAGCAAACACCACCCTCTGCTTATCATAGTCCAGCAGGTTCTGCCAAAGAGCAACTATATTGCTCACCTAAGGAGAGAGAGCATATAATACATGGCAAATGAGAAAACAAAACATGTGCAAGTGTTAAAATATGATAGGTCAAAGAGGGAAAGTAGATACACTTGAATGTTCCTGACCTGCTGGTTGGTGAGGGCCAGAGAGGGCTGATTCCTTAGCTCCAGCAGATACTCCGCCAGGCTGTCCACTCGGTCCATGCCTGGCACACCAGCACTATCCAAAGCCTGAAAAAAATAAAAAATAAAAAAATAGAAATGAGCAACATGGCGGTTAAGTGAGACAAAAAAAACATATTTCTAGATGTCTTTTTGTTGACAAGCATCAACTTATAACAAGTTATTTAAATACCACTGGCTCGTCAGGAGATGCACCTGGCGTGGAGGAACCAGCAGTCAAGGTAGATGAGGAAGCAGGCTGGGCAGAGGTTGCAGCTGGTTGGGTGAAGGAGGCAGCAGGCTGGGCAGAGGGAGCAGCAGGCTGGATGGAGGAGGCAGCAGCCAAGGCGGAGGAGGCAACAGGCTAGATGGAGGAGGCGGCAGCAAAGGTGGAGGAGGCAGCAGGCTGGACAGAGGGAGCAGCAGGCTGGATGGAGGAGGCAGCAGCCAAGGTGGAGGAGGCAACAGGCTGGGTGGAGGAAGCAGCAGCCGAGGTGGAGGAGGCAACAGGCTGGATGGAGGACGCAGCAGCCAAGGTGGAGGAGGCAGCAGGCTGGGCAGAGGGAGCAGCAGGCTGGATGGAGGAGGCAGCAGCCAAGTTGGAGGAGGCAACAGGCCTGGTGGAGGACGCAGCAGGCTGGGCAGAGGGAGCAGCAGGCTGGGTGGAGGAGAGAGACTCAGAGGAGGGCAGAAAATCGGAGGAGACAGAGAAGCTTGGGTCATCGGTAAGACTTGACACAGTAATATCATGTGTTTGGTCTTCCCCGAAGCCCTCGTCTTCTTCATTCTCGCCTTCATCCACATCCTCCAGCATGTTTTCTGTCTCTTCTGAGTCGGGGTCCACTACCAGGGGCTGTCCAGTCTGACTCAGGAGGTAGTCAACACCAAGCAGCTCTCCTATGAAAAAATAAATAAATAAAAGGAGCATATTATGCTCATCAATCCTGCATTAATTTGATTTTTTTTTTAAATACAGAAAACAACAATATTGAGAAATGTTATTACAGTTTAAAATAACTTTTCTATTAAAAATTTTCCTTAAAATGGAATTAATTCTGTGATCAAAGCTGAATTTTCAGCATAATTACTCCAATCCTCAGTGTCACATGATCCTTCAGAAATCATTTTAATTTGTTGATTTATTACCAATGTTGGAAACAGTGGTGCTGCTTAATTTCTGTTTTTATATAATGTGATACTTTTTTCGGGATTCATCGATGAATGAAAAGTTAAATAAAGAACATCATTAGTTATCAAATAGAAAATCTTCCGTAACATTACATTATACATAATACGTAACCGTTCAAAAGTTTGGGGTTAGTAAGTTTTTCCTGTCTTTTTCTTTTCTTTTTTTAAGAAATTAAAACTGTTATTCAGCAACGATGTTAGATAAATGCTATTCTTCTTAACTTTTTATTCATCAATGAATCCTGGAAAACGTATCACAGTTGAAAACAAAACAAAATAAAATAAAAATCAAATATATATATATATAGATAGATAGATAGATATATTGATAGATAGATAGATAGATAGATAGATAGATAGATAGATTAAGCAGCACAAATGATATTACTGTTTTTTTCTGTATTTTTGATTAAATAAATGCAGCCTTAATGTGCATTAGACACTTCTTTCAAAAACATTAAAAACAGTCATGTGTTCAAACGTGTGACGAATACTGTACACACATGACTAATTCTATTTCAAGTATTCCAAACAGATAGAATGCAACTTTAATCAGACTTCCATGGTTGGGTTTGGTGATGAGAATGATAAAAGGAAAGACTCAGAACATTGAAAACCCACAAACCAAAAGTATTATGTAACCAGATAAGGGGATGACATACCAGTGTATCTGTCTGTTGGCCTGAAAGTTGGTACAAAAGGCCGACCAAACACCTTCAGGCTGTTGGTGTTGACGCAGTGGGCCATATCCCCGGAGTAGGTGAGAAGGGACGCTGGCTTGCTGGTCACTGATGCAGCCGCCCGATCCTGATTCCACCTATTCAAGCCTTCCAGCAGGTATAGCTGAAAGTTCAGTGCATTTGCACTGGTTCCTAGAAGAAGAAGAAAAATATACCAATAAAAATGACAAACCTTTCAATCTGAATAACAGAAATTGAAATGATTTAAAACATCATACATGTCAGACACAAACCTGGAATGAACCTGTTTAGGTGGCAGTGGAAAGACTCCAGGGATGTAGACCCTCTGGCACAGCGGTACCTGGTCAGGGTGACCCCTGCCTTTGTGGTGGTGCCCACCTCGGTGTAGAGAGGCACACCCGGCACGTCCTGGATGCACCTGACATGGCGTTTCTGCACACGCCAGATGTGCTCCATTCGCACCTCATCCAGCAGAGGCACACCCATAAGGCCCCTCCCATTTGCCCCCCCCCCCCCAGCTCCTGCAACAGCCTCTCAATGAGGCGTATGGTGGCCTCCTCACCTCGTGTCCTCCTGCGGCAGTAAAGGCTCAGCTCCTTTTTACTGATGCTCCTGTCCATCAGGATGTCAGTAAGAGCTGGCACACCCTCCTGCATCAGCTGTTTCCTCTTTGCCTGCTGCAACAGGCAGAGGTCTCCAGCATCCCACTCAAAGATGCAGGCAGACAAGCATCCCATGAAAGTGGGGTAGAGGTGATGGGCATCGGTGGTGCAGCCCACGGCCATCCTCCTCATAAAGTGCCAGATGTCCAGTCTTATGTGAAGGTCTGGCCACTCCCCGAACCTGGTCTGCAACTTGCTATTTGCTCCCTCACTCACGCAGCAGCCACAGTCCACATAAAGCAGCACTGGGGGTGGAATGGCAGACTTGCGGTACCGCTCCATTACACCGGCCACCATCCTGTCCAGTCCCGGCCCCTCTTGCACTGACAGCACACTGGTCACTATCTGGCCAACCTCATTTCCAATGGAGGTTACCCAGAGTGCTGTCCCCCGTCCATGGCCAGCCAGCTTCTTTGTGATCTGGAATTTACAAATGTAATATTTGTAAACATTTGTGATGTAACGTTAGCAATGACAATAATATTAATGTCTATCTGACGGTATTTATGAACATTACAGAATGTAACAGAGTCAAATTATTTTTTACCTTTTTAGTGGAATCCATCTTTAAGATGTTGCCAAAGATGGATGTGATGCTGGCCTTTATATGTCCAATTCTGGAGAGGATATCCCTGCCATATACTGACAGCAGCCAACGACTGGTGGGGATGTCGATTGGCTCTGGAGGCTCCTGGCAGACCATTGGATTGAGGCTGGGTCGATCGACAAAGTCAGCACACTCCCCAAGATAGTGTGCCAACCGATTCAGCCATTCCTCCCCATGGTTCTCTTTCAACTGCCGCACCAATCGAGCTGGACTGTTGCCCAGCGTCCGGTCCCGAAGCAGCCTAATTACACGGATGTCACAGGCATACCTGAAATGCACATTGTTGCTGTGATTATTTACATGTTCATTAGGGGAGTGATTTCAGTGGTTTAAGTCTTCACAATAACCATCTTTAGACTACTTTACTCACTTGCGGGTCAGGATCAGCCGGAACATTTTCTGTTGCGGCAGGTTAAGCTGGTCCCTGACAGTCTGGCTTGTTGACAGATAGTTCAGAGATTACACAGTGCACCTGAGTGTTTCTGTCACCATCAGGTAGTACCTGTCAATGTCCAGGACTTTCCTGGCCCTCTTGTGGACACCATATCCTGTCAGGTTCTTGCCACAAGCTGGACAGAAAACTCTCACCTTCCACAGGTGGTAGGGCATCCACACCATCAGCCGATGGGTGAAGAACCGGTCAGGTGTTGGTGTCTGGTGGTAAATGAGGGCCGGGACGGGAGGCTTATACCACAGCTTCAAATCTGGTCGCAACTTGCCAGAGTGAAATAAGGTGTTGGCAGTCCACCTCTGGTCCTGCGCAGGGATAGTCTTGCCTAATTCACCTGGCAGCCAGAATGAAGCTGAGGCCTCGGCAGGGGCTGGCTGGACTCCTCCAGGCTCCTCCTGTTTGGAAGACAATTTGATTTTTGCGTAAATAAAGGCTGCACTAATATACACCACAGTCTGTCCAATAAACTGGTGCTAATATACTCACAGAGAATGGAGTAGGAATGTTTGTCTGCAATGAGGATGGGGATGGGCTGGGGGTCCTCACAGAGGCCATAGTTGGTGTCCTCACAGAGGATGGAGAAGGGCTGGGGCTCATCACAGAGGATGGAGAATGGGTGGTGGTCCTCACAGAGGATGGAGAAGGGCTGAGGGTAATCACAGAGGATGGAGAAGGGATGGGGGTCCTCACAGAGGCCATAGTTGGTGTCCTCACAGAGGATGTAGAAGGGCTGGGGGTCCTCACAGAGGATGTAGAAGGGTTGGGGGTCCTCCGTTCTACTAAATTGGGCTTTAGTGAAGCCAACTGTGACCCACCAAACCGTGATTTGGTGAACTAAAAAGAGAAACAAAGTTAATAACATGATGCAACAAGATGGAAGTTACATACATTAATTTTTCCTTTTTTGTATTTTACTTGGAGTCTATTATGTTCTTTGTGTGTGTGTGTGTGTGTGTGTGTGTGTGTGTGTGTGTGTGTGTGTCTGTAAAAATGTAAATGGCTTTTCCGCTGCCGTGGTGCTGGTCTATTGCCTCCTCCAGAAGGCCAAACCCCAGAGCTGGCAAAAGCCCTCAACCTGGCCATCCACTCGCCATCTCCCATGGCCTTGTGGCTCTTTGGCTTGGTGCTCATCTAAACATAATATGGAAATAACAGTAAATAATGTTCAATTTTGCAAGTACTGGACAACTACACAGATGTTTTTAATTTATATATTTTATTTATATATACTGTATATCCGAGCTAACTAAATAATGGCACCCATTACAGCAATTAAACATTATTTTACTACGAATAAAGCAAAACCAGGTTACAGTTTATTTTAAGGTGTTACACTTATACATGTAAGTTTGTGAATATTAAATTACTACATGCACTTACTATAGGTAAGATTAGGGTTTGGTTTGGTTTATGATTAGTTGCATCCAATTATGCATAATTTACTGTTATTACTATGGTAACTACATATAGTGTGTAATAATGACAATGTAAAATAAAGCATTACCCTCCCCCCAAAAATCAAATGCATTGTTAATTTAGTTAAAAACTGTGGTTATACATATGATAATAAATCTGAAAAAAAGAAAGAAAAAAGAACATAGTAACTACACTTCTGCATAGTAAAACCATGGTTAATTTTTGAAAGGGATGGCTATATCTACAACTACAACATTGCTTTTTCATTCAAATTTTTATTTATAGCACTTGTATCCTTGTTTATACAAATAGTAATTGATCTACAAATTCAAAACATGATTACTACACTATAGTAACTATAGCTATATAGTCAAACCATATTAAAAAAATTATAAGAAATGATTGTCTACAACTTTACATTGTCAAAATACTAAATGGTGTTTAATATGCAAAATTAGAGGCAAATGGTGTTTAATATGTGAGATTATAGGCAAGTCGTGAAAACAAAACGTGGTTACTAAACTTTCACTATAGTAAAACCACGGTAACTGACTATATCTACAAGCATAACGTTGTTTTTTTCATTCAGATTTTTATTTATAGTAAAACTGCATTTATACAGTTGAAAATCGATCTGCCAAAAAAGCAACATGGCTACTACACATTCACTATAGTAAAACCATGGTGAATTTTAATTTACACCTACAGCTGTATCACTTTTTTCCATTCAAAGCGACTAAATGGAGTTTAATAAGTAAGATGACAGGCAAATGGTGTTTAACATGTAAGATTATGGACAAGTTGCGATAACCTGGCCAAAGTTTATAAACGCAAAACACGGATGAATGGCGGACGAAACGTAACGAATTACTAGGTAAGAACATGGTTAACAAAGGGAAAAAAGACATATATTACTTACTTTGCTCAGTTATCCGTTAATGTTTTTGCTGGGCTGAATTTTTTTTTTCTGACTCAGAATGAAGCTAAGCGCAGTGAGTGGCTGCGTCCATTCTCGTTCGGCAACGCGATTGGCTCTCGTCCATTGTTGGAATGGAGAGCGATTGGCGCTTCGTCCATTCTCACAATGGAGAGCGAGCTCAGCGATTGGCACGTCGTCCATTCTCACAATAGAGAGCGAGCTCAGCGATTGGCTCTGGTCCAATCTCACATTGACAGCCGATCCTGATCCAGGTAGCGCCACAGAGACCTACGAGTGCGCAGGACTGGTGTGCGGTGGCAAAAAGCAATCAGCGCCGTGCTTGCCACAAATCTCCTGCCTTAGCAAAGTCGGGTCAAGAGACTCGCTGGAAACTGAGGGCCCGTTGGGAAGTGAGAGAAAGCCAAAGAAACACCCAACGTGGGGCTCGAACCCACGACCCTGAGATTAAGATTCTCATGCTCTACCGACTGAGCTAGCCGGGCTGCTGCAGGCCTGCCGCGGTTTTTATCAGTGCCCAAATTTCATAGAGCAGGGGCGTCCACACTAGCTCCTGGAGGGCCCTTGTCCTGCAGAGCTTAGCTCCAGTCCCAATGAAAACACACCTGAAAAACCTAATCAAGGTCTCACCAGGCAGGTCTTTTGTTTGAAGCGAAACTCTACAGGACAAAGTTTGGACACCTTCCGTCTTCTTTTAACACAAGGCAACTGACAAAGCTGCCAACGCTGCGCTAGTGGGCAGATGGCTCGTGTGCTCTACCGACTGAGCTAGCCGGGCGGAAAACACACCCCAACCAGCTAATCAAGGTCTGACCAGGCAGGCTAGAACCTTCCTGGCAGGTCTTTTGGAGCTGGTTGTAGCGAAACTCTACAGGACAGTGGCCCTCAAGGACAGAGTTTGGACACCCCTGGCTTAGAGTGTCCTCTGTTTGTTTTAGCCATGCCTGTTACTGGGGGACACAGTTTGAACAAGCAGAGCAGCCCGATAACATGCACAATCAAAACTCGGAGTTAAAGTTCCGTTTCCATCTGTGGCAAGGGTGAGAGAGAGAGCTGGCACTGAAGGCAAACTTCTCCTAATTTCCAAAGGCAAAAACTGAGCCAAACAGCAAAAATCGGAGGACCCTTCCTCCAACCTGAAACTGAAAATACAAAGATGCTAGTACATATAGAAGTGCGCCAAATCGATTGACCTCTTGTCCGAAAGCCTGATAGGCTACAAGTTCAGGCAACTCCACAAACGTTCCATTCATGGAGTTCTGTCCCGCTGCGTGAATACAGTTTGCAAATTCCGACACTATATTATTTGAATGGGATTTTCTGCTGCTCCTAGAGGAGGTTTTGAGCAGGACCTTCCTGGAACAGATGGCTAGCGGGCAGATGGCTCGTGTGCTAAATTCTGAAGCTTGCGGACACATGGCGGAATGGCAGCAAAAAGCTTTTTTCATCCCTGGGTGGGCTCGAACCACCAACCTTTCGGTTAACAGCCGAACGCGCTAACCGGTTGCGCCACAGAGACCTACGAAGTTCACTGATCTGGCCACCCAGCCGAGACGCTACATTAAAACACACCCCAACCAGCTAATCAAGGTCTGACCAGGCAGGCTAGAACCTTCCTGGCGGGTCTTTTGGAGCTGGTTGTAGCGAAACTCTACAGGACAGTGGCCCTCAAGGACAGAGTTTGGACACCCCTGGCTTAGAGTGTCCTCTGTTTGTTTTAGCCATGCCTGTTACTGGGGAACACAGTTTGAACAAGCAGAGCAGCCCGATAACATGCACAATCAAAACTCGGAGTTAAAGTTCCGTTTCCATCTGTGGCAAGGGTGAGAGAGAGAGCTGGCACTGAAGGCAAACTTCTCCTAATTTCCAAAGGCAAAAACTGAGCCAAACAGCAAAAATCGGAGGACCCTTCCTCCAACCTGAAACTGAAAATACAAAGATGCTAGTACATATAGAAGTGCGCCAAATCGATTGACCTCTTGTCCGAAAGCCTGATAGGCTACAAGTTCAGGCAACTCCACAAACGTTCCATTCATGGAGTTCTGTCCCGCTGCGTGAATACAGTTTGCAAATTCCGACACTATATTATTTGAATGGGATTTTCTGCTGCTCCTAGAGGAGGTTTTGAGCAGGACCTTCCTGGAACACGGGCCTCCATCACCCGGAACAAAACATGAACACTCCACAGCAAACTTGAGCTGATACAAACCTTCACCTACCGCTCTCTGTCTTCTTTTAACACAAGGCAACTGACAGAGCTGCGAACGCTGCGCTAGTGGGCAGGTGGCTCGTGTGCTAAGTTCGGAAGCTTGCAGACGCATGGTGGAAAGGCAGGGAAAAGCTTTTTTCGTCCCTGGGGGGGCTCGAACCACCAACCTTTCGGTTAACAGCCGAACGCGCTAACCGGTTGCGCCACAGAGACCTACGACTGTGTTGGACTGGAGTGCGGTGGCAAAAAACAATCAGCGCCGTGCTTGCCACACATCTCCTGCCTTAGCAAACTCGGGTCAAGAGACTCGCTGGAAACTGAGGGCCCGTTGGGAAGTGAGAGAAAGCCCAAAAAAACGCCCAACGTGGGGCTCGAACCCACGACCCTGAGATTAAGAGTCTCATGCTCTACCGACTGAGCTAGCCGGGCTGCTGCAGGCCTGCCGCGGTTTTTATCAGTGCCCAAATTTCATAGAGCAGGGGCGTCCACACTCGCTCCTGGAGGGCCCTTGTCCTGCAGAGCTTAGCTCCAGCCCCAATGAAAACACACCTGAAAAACCTAATCAAGGTCTCACCAGGCAGGTCTTTTGGAGCTGTTTGAAGCGAAACTCTACAGGACAAAGTTTGGACACCCTCCGTCTTCTTTTAACACAAGGCAACTGACAAAGCTGCCAACGCTGCGCTAGCGGGCAGATGGCTCGTGTGCTAAATTCTGAAGCTTGCGGACACATGGCGGAATGGCATCAAAAAGCTTTTTTCGTCCCTGGGTGGGCTCGAACCACCAACCTTTCGGTTAACAGTCGAACGCGCTAACCGGTTGCGCCACAGAGACCTACGAAGTTCACTGGTCTGGCCACCCAGCCGAGACGGTACATTAAAACACACCCCAACCAGCTAATCAAGGTCTGACCAGGCAGGCTAGAACCTTCCTGGCGGGTCTTTTGGAGCTGGTTGTAGCAAAACTCTACAGGACAGTGGCCCTCAAGGACAGAGTTTGGACACCCCTGGCTTAGAGTGTCCTCTGTTTGTTTTAGCCATGCCTGTTACTGGGGAACACAGTTTGAACAAGCAGAGCAGCCCGATAACATGCACAATCAAAACTCGGAGTTAAAGTTCCGTTTCCGTCTGTGGCAGATGGAACAATGATGCTAGTACATATAGAAGTGCGCCAAATCGATTGACCTCTTGTCCGAAAGCCTGATAGGCTACAAGTTCAGGCAACTCCACAAACGTTCCATTCATGGAGTTCTGTCCCGCTGCGTGAATACAGTTTGCAAATTCCGACACTATATTATTTGAATGGGATTTTCTGCTGCTCCTAGAGGAGGTTTTGAGCAGGACCTTCCTGGAACACGGGCCTCCATCACCCGGAACAAAACATGAACACTCCACAGCAAACTTGAGCTGATACAAACCTTCACCTACCGCTCTCTGTCTTCTTTTAACACAAGGCAACTGACAGAGCTGCGAACGCTGCGCTAGTGGGCAGGTGGCTCGTGTGCTAAATTCGGAAGCTTGCAGATGCATGGTGGAAAGGCAGGGAAAAGCTTTTTTCGTCCCTGGGTGGGCTCGAACCACCAACCTTTCGGTTAACAGCCGAACGCGCTAACCGGTTGCGCCACAGAGACCTACGACTGTGTTGGACTGGAGTGCGGTGGCAAAAAACAATCAGCGCCGTGCTTGCCACACATCTCCTGCCTTAGCAAACTCGGGTCAAGAGACTCGCTGGAAACTGAGGGCCCGTTGGGAAGTGAGAGAAAGCCAAAGAAACGCCCAACGTGGGGCTCGAACCCACGACCCTGAGATTAAGAGTCTCATGCTCTACCGACTGAGCTAGCCGGGCTGCTGCAGGCCTCCTGCGGTTTTTATCAGTGCCCAAATTTCATAGAGCAGGGGCGTCCACACTCGCTCCTGGAGGGCCCTTGTCCTGCAGAGCTTAGCTCCAGCCCCAATGAAAACACACCTGAAAAACCTAATCAAGGTCTCACCAGGCAGGTCTTTTGGAGCTGTTTGAAGCGAAACTCTACAGGACAAAGTTTGGACACCCTCCATCTTCTTTTAACACAAGGCAACTGACAAAGCTGCCAACGCTGCGCTAGCGGGCAGATGGCTCGTGTGCTAAATTCTGAAGCTTGCGGACACATGGCGGAATGGCAGCAAAAAGCTTTTTTCGTCCCTGGGTGGGCTCGAACCACCAACCTTTCGGTTAACAGCCGAACGCGCTAACCGGTTGCGCCACAGAGACCTACGAAGTTCGCTGGTCTGGCCACACAGCCGAGACGCTACACGTCTCCTGCGTTAGCAAAGTCGGGTCAAGAGACTCGCTGGAAACTGAGGCCCGTTGGGAAGTGAGAGAAAGCCAAAAAAAACGCCCAATGTGGGGCTCGAACCCACGACCCTGAGATTAAAACACACCCCAACCAGCTAATCAAGGTCTGACCAGGCAGGCTAGAACCTTCCTGGCGGGTCTTTTGGAGCTGGTTGTAGCGAAACTCTACAGGACAGTGGCCCTCAAGGACAGAGTTTGGACACCCCTGGCTTAGAGTGTCCTCTGTTTGTTTTAGCCATGCCTGTTACTGGGGAACACAGTTTGAACAAGCAGAGCAGCCCGATAACATGCACAATCAAAACTCGGAGTTAAAGTTCCGTTTCCATCTGTGGCAAGGGTGAGAGAGAGAGCTGGCACTGAAGGCAAACTTCTCCTAATTTCCAAAGGCAAAAACTGAGCCAAACAGCAAAAATCGGAGGACCCTTCCTCCAACCTGAAACTGAAAATACAAAGATGCTAGTACATATAGAAGTGCGCCAAATCGATTGACCTCTTGTCCGAAAGCCTGATAGGCTACAAGTTCAGGCAACTCCACAAACGTTCCATTCATGGAGTTCTGTCCCGCTGCGTGAATACAGTTTGCAAATTCCGACACTATATTATTTGAATGGGATTTTCTGCTGCTCCTAGAGGAGGTTTTGAGCAGGACCTTCCTGGAACACGGGCCTCCATCACCCGGAACAAAACATGAACACTCCACAGCAAACTTGAGCTGATACAAACCTTCACCTACCGCTCTCTGTCTTCTTTTAACACAAGGCAACTGACAGAGCTGCGAACGCTGCGCTAGTGGGCAGGTGGCTCGTGTGCTAAATTCGGAAGCTTGCAGACGCATGGTGGAAAGGCAGGGAAAAGCTTTTTTCGTCCCTGGGTGGGCTCGAACCACCAACCTTTCGGTTAACAGCCGAACGCGCTAACTGGTTGCGCCACAGAGACCTACGACTGTGTTGGACTGGAGTGCGGTGGCAAAAAACAATCAGCGCCGTGCTTGCCACACATCTCCTGCCTTAGCAAACTCGGGTCAAGAGACTCGCTGGAAACTGAGGGCCCGTTGGGAAGTGAGAGAAAGCCAAAGAAACGCCCAACGTGGGGCTCGAACCCACGACCCTGAGATTAAGAGTCTCATGCTCTACCGACTGAGCTAGCCGGGCTGCTGCAGGCCTGCCGCGGTTTTTATCAGTGCCCAAATTTCATAGAGCAGGGGCGTCCACACTCGCTCCTGGAGGGCCCTTGTCCTGCAGAGCTTAGCTCCAGCCCCAATGAAAACACACCTGAAAAACCTAATCAAGGTCTCACCAGGCAGGTCTTTTGGAGCTGTTTGAAGCGAAACTCTACAGGACAAAGTTTGGACACCCTCCGTCTTCTTTTAACACAAGGCAACTGACAAAGCTGCCAACGCTGCGCTAGCGGGCAGATGGCTCGTGTGCTAAATTCTGAAGCTTGCGGACACATGGCGGAATGGCAGCAAAAAGCTTTTTTCGTTCCTGGGTGGGCTCGAACCACCAACCTTTCGGTTAACAGCCGAACACGCTAACCGGTTGCGCCACAGAGACCTACGAAGTTCGCTGGTCTGGCCACACAGCCGAGACGCCACACATCTCCTGCCTTAGCAAACTCGGGTCAAGAGACTCGCTGGAAACTGAGGGCCCGTTGGGAAGTGAGAGAAAGCCCAAAAAAACGCCCAACGTGGGGCTCGAACCCACGACCCTGAGATTAAAACACACCCCAACCAGCTAATCAAGGTCTGACCAGGCAGGCTAGAACCTTCCTGGCGGGTCTTTTGGAGCTGGTTGTAGCGAAACTCTACAGGACAGTGGCCCTCAAGGACAGAGTTTGGACACCCCTGGCTTAGAGTGTCCTCTGTTTGTTTTAGCCATGCCTGTTACTGGGGAACACAGTTTGAACAAGCAGAGCAGCCCGATAACATGCACAATCAAAACTCGGAGTTAAAGTTCCGTTTCCATCTGTGGCAAGGGTGAGAGAGAGAGCTGGCACTGAAGGCAAACTTCTCCTAATTTCCAAAGGCAAAAACTGAGCCAAACAGCAAAAATCGGAGGACCCTTCCTCCAACCTGAAACTGAAAATACAAAGATGCTAGTACATATAGAAGTGCGCCAAATCGATTGACCTCTTGTCCGAAAGCCTGATAGGCTACAAGTTCAGGCAACTCCACAAACGTTCCATTCATGGAGTTCTGTCCCGCTGCGTGAATACAGTTTGCAAATTCCGACACTATATTATTTGAATGGGATTTTCTGCTGCTCCTAGAGGAGGTTTTGAGCAGGACCTTCCTGGAACACGGGCCTCCATCACCCGGAACAAAACATGAACACTCCACAGCAAACTTGAGCTGATACAAACCTTCACCTACCGCTCTCTGTCTTCTTTTAACACAAGGCAACTGACAGAGCTGCGAACGCTGCGCTAGTGGGCAGGTGGCTCGTGTGCTAAGTTCGGAAGCTTGCAGACGCATGGTGGAAAGGCAGGGAAAAGCTTTTTTCGTCCCTGGGGGGGCTCGAACCACCAACCTTTCGGTTAACAGCCGAACGCGCTAACCGGTTGCGCCACAGAGACCTACGACTGTGTTGGACTGGAGTGCGGTGGCAAAAAACAATCAGCGCCGTGCTTGCCACACATCTCCTGCCTTAGCAAACTCGGGTCAAGAGACTCGCTGGAAACTGAGGGCCCGTTGGGAAGTGAGAGAAAGCCCAAAAAAACGCCCAACGTGGGGCTCGAACCCACGACCCTGAGATTAAGAGTCTCATGCTCTACCGACTGAGCTAGCCGGGCTGCTGCAGGCCTGCCGCGGTTTTTATCAGTGCCCAAATTTCATAGAGCAGGGGCGTCCACACTCGCTCCTGGAGGGCCCTTGTCCTGCAGAGCTTAGCTCCAGCCCCAATGAAAACACACCTGAAAAACCTAATCAAGGTCTCACCAGGCAGGTCTTTTGGAGCTGTTTGAAGCGAAACTCTACAGGACAAAGTTTGGACACCCTCCGTCTTCTTTTAACACAAGGCAACTGACAAAGCTGCCAACGCTGCGCTAGCGGGCAGATGGCTCGTGTGCTAAATTCTGAAGCTTGCAGACACATGGCGGAATGGCATCAAAAAGCTTTTTTCGTCCCTGGGTGGGCTCGAACCACCAACCTTTCGGTTAACAGTCGAACGCGCTAACCGGTTGCGCCACAGAGACCTACGAAGTTCACTGGTCTGGCCACCCAGCCGAGACGGTACATTAAAACACACCCCAACCAGCTAATCAAGGTCTGACCAGGCAGGCTAGAACCTTCCTGGCGGGTCTTTTGGAGCTGGTTGTAGCGAAACTCTACAGGACAGTGGCCCTCAAGGACAGAGTTTGGACACCCCTGGCTTAGAGTGTCCTCTGTTTGTTTTAGCCATGCCTGTTACTGGGGAACACAGTTTGAACAAGCAGAGCAGCCCGATAACATGCACAATCAAAACTCGGAGTTAAAGTTCCGTTTCCGTCTGTGGCAGATGGAACAATGATGCTAGTACATATAGAAGTGCGCCAAATCGATTGACCTCTTGTCCGAAAGCCTGATAGGCTACAAGTTCAGGCAACTCCACAAACGTTCCATTCATGGAGTTCTGTCCCGCTGCGTGAATACAGTTTGCAAATTCCGACACTATATTATTTGAATGGGATTTTCTGCTGCTCCTAGAGGAGGTTTTGAGCAGGACCTTCCTGGAACACGGGCCTCCATCACCCGGAACAAAACATGAACACTCCACAGCAAACTTGAGCTGATACAAACCTTCACCTACCGCTCTCTGTCTTCTTTTAACACAAGGCAACTGACAGAGCTGCGAACGCTGCGCTAGTGGGCAGGTGGCTCGTGTGCTAAATTCGGAAGCTTGCAGACGCATGGTGGAATGGCAGGGAAAAGCTTTTTTCGTCCCTGGGTGGGCTCGAACCACCAACCTTTCGGTTAACAGCCGAACGCGCTAACCAGTTGCGCCACAGAGACCTACGACTGTGTTGGACTGGAGTGCGGTGGCAAAAAACAATCAGCGCCGTGCTTGCCACACATCTCCTGCCTTAGCAAACTCGGGTCAAGAGACTCGCTGGAAACTGAGGGCCCGTTGGGAAGTGAGAGAAAGCCAAAGAAACGCCCAACGTGGGGCTCGAACCCACGACCCTGAGATTAAGAGTCTCATGCTCTACCGACTGAGCTAGCCGGGCTGCTGCAGGCCTGCCGCGGTTTTTATCAGTGCCCAAATTTCATAGAGCAGGGGCGTCCACACTCGCTCCTGGAGGGCCCTTGTCCTGCAGAGCTTAGCTCCAGCCCCAATGAAAACACACCTGAAAAACCTAATCAAGGTCTCACCAGGCAGGTCTTTTGGAGCTGTTTGAAGCGAAACTCTTCAGGACAAAGTTTGGACACCCTCCGTCTTCTTTTAACACAAGGCAACTGACAAAGCTGCCAACGCTGCGCTAGCGGGCAGATGGCTCGTGTGCTAAATTCTGAAGCTTGCGGACACATGGCGGAATGGCAGCAAAAAGCTTTTTTCGTCCCTGGGTGGGCTCGAACCACCAACCTTTCGGTTAACAGCCGAACGCGCTAACCGGTTGCGCCACAGAGACCTACGAAGTTCACTGGTCTGGCCACACAGCCGAGACGCTACACGTCTCCTGCGTTAGCATAGTCGGGTCAAGAGACTCGCTGGAAACTGAGGCCCGTTGGGAAGTGAGAGAAAGCCAAAAAAAACGCCCAACGTGGGGCTCGAACCCACGACCCTGAGATTAAAACACATCCCAACCAGCTAATCAAGGTCTGACCAGGCAGGCTAGAACCTTCCTGGCGGGTCTTTTGGAGCTGGTTGTAGCGAAACTCTACAGGACAGTGGCCCTCAAGGACAGAGTTTGGACACCCCTGGCTTAGAGTGTCCTCTGTTTGTTTTAGCCATGCCTGTTACTGGGGAACACAGTTTGAACAAGCAGAGCAGCCCGATAACATGCACAATCAAAACTCGGAGTTAAAGTTCCGTTTCCATCTGTGGCAAGGGTGAGAGAGAGAGCTGGCACTGAAGGCAAACTTCTCCTAATTTCCAAAGGCAAAAACTGAGCCAAACAGCAAAAATCGGAGGACCCTTCCTCCAACCTGAAACTGAAAATACAAAGATGCTAGTACATATAGAAGTGCGCCAAATCGATTGACCTCTTGTCCGAAAGCCTGATAGGCTACAAGTTCAGGCAACTCCACAAACGTTCCATTCATGGAGTTCTGTCCCGCTGCGTGAATACAGTTTGCAAATTCCGACACTATATTATTTGAATGGGATTTTCTGCTGCTCCTAGAGGAGGTTTTGAGCAGGACCTTCCTGGAACACGGGCCTCCATCACCCGGAACAAAACGTGAACACTCCACAGCAAACTTGAGCTGATACAAACCTTCACCTACCGCTCTCTGTCTTCTTTTAACACAAGGCAACTGACAGAGCTGCGAACGCTGCGCTAGTGGGCAGGTGGCTCGTGTGCTAAATTCGTGTGCTAAATTCGGAAGCTTGCAGACGCATGGTGGAATAGCAGCGAAAAAACCTTCCTTCGTCCCTGGGTGGGCTCGAACCACCAACCTTTAGGTTAACAGCCGAACGCGTTAACCGGTTGCGCCACAGAGACCTCCAACCTGAAACTGAAAATACAAAGATGCTAGTACATATAGAAGTGCGCCAAATCGATTGACCTCTTGTCCGAAAGCCTGATAGGCTACAAGTTCAGGCAACTCCACAAACGTTCCATTCATGGAGTTCTGTCCCGCTGCGTGAATACAGTTTGCAAATTCCGACACTATATTATTTGAATGGGATTTTCTGCTGCTCCTAGAGGGGGTTTTGAGCAGGACCTTCCTGGAACACGGGCCTCCATCACCCGGAACAAAACGTGAACACTCCACAGCAAACTTGAGCTGATACAAACCTTCACCTACCGCTCTCTGTCTTCTTTTAACACAAGGCAACTGACAGAGCTGCGAACGCTGCGCTAGTGGGCAGGTGGCTCGTGTGCTAAATTCGGAAGCTTGCAGACGCATGGTGGAAAGGCAGGGAAAAGCTTTTTTCGTCCCTGGGTGGGCTCGAACCACCAACCTTTCGGTTAACAGCCGAACGCGCTAACCAGTTGCGCCACAGAGACCTACGACTGTGTTGGACTGGAGTGCGGTGGCAAAAAACAATCAGCGCCGTGCTTGCCACACATCTCCTGCCTTAGCAAACTCGGGTCAAGAGACTCGCTGGAAACTGAGGGCCCGTTGGGAAGTGAGAGAAAGCCAAAGAAACGCCCAACGTGGGGCTCGAACCCACGACCCTGAGATTAAGAGTCTCATGCTCTACCGACTGAGCTAGCCGGGCTGCTGCAGGCCTGCCGCGGTTTTTATCAGTGCCCAAATTTCATAGAGCAGGGGCGTCCACACTCGCTCCTGGAGGGCCCTTGTCCTGCAGAGCTTAGCTCCAGCCCCAATGAAAACACACCTGAAAAACCTAATCAAGGTCTCACCAGGCAGGTCCTTTGGAGCTGTTTGAAGCGAAACTCTACAGGACAAAGTTTGGACACCCTCCGTCTTCTTTTAACACAAGGCAACTGACAAAGCTGCCAACGCTGCGCTAGCGGGCAGATGGCTCGTGTGCTAAATTCTGAAGCTTGCGGACACATGGCGGAATGGCAGCAAAAAGCTTTTTTCGTCCCTGGGTGGGCTCGAACCACCAACCTTTCGGTTAACAGCCGAACACGCTAACCGGTTGCGCCACAGAGACCTACGAAGTTCACTGGTCTGGCCACACAGCCGAGACGCTACACGTCTCCTGCGTTAGCATAGTCGGGTCAAGAGACTCGCTGGAAACTGAGGCCCGTTGGGAAGTGAGAGAAAGCCAAAAAAAACGCCCAACGTGGGGCTCGAACCCACGACCCTGAGATTAAAACACATCCCAACCAGCTAATCAAGGTCTGACCAGGCAGGCTAGAACCTTCCTGGCGGGTCTTTTGGAGCTGGTTGTAGCGAAACTCTACAGGACAGTGGCCCTCAAGGACAGAGTTTGGACACCCCTGGCTTAGAGTGTCCTCTGTTTGTTTTAGCCATGCCTGTTACTGGGGAACACAGTTTGAACAAGCAGAGCAGCCCGATAACATGCACAATCAAAACTCGGAGTTAAAGTTCCGTTTCCATCTGTGGCAAGGGTGAGAGAGAGAGCTGGCACTGAAGGCAAACTTCTCCTAATTTCCAAAGGCAAAAACTGAGCCAAACAGCAAAAATCGGAGGACCCTTCCTCCAACCTGAAACTGAAAATACAAAGATGCTAGTACATATAGAAGTGCACCAAATCGATTGACCTCTTGTCCGAAAGCCTGATAGGCTACAAGTTCAGGCAACTCCACAAACGTTCCATTCATGGAGTTCTGTCCCGCTGCGTGAATACAGTTTGCAAATTCCGACACTATATTATTTGAATGGGATTTTCTGCTGCTCCTAGAGGAGGTTTTGAGCAGGACCTTCCTGGAACACGGGCCTCCATCACCCGGAACAAAACATGAACACTCCACAGCAAACTTGAGCTGATACAAACCTTCACCTACCGCTCTCTGTCTTCTTTTAACACAAGGCAACTGACAGAGCTGCGAACGCTGCGCTAGTGGGCAGGTGGCTCGTGTGCTAAATTCGGAAGCTTGCAGACGCATGGTGGAATGGCAGGGAAAAGCTTTTTTCGTCCCTGGGTGGGCTCGAACCACCAACCTTTCGGTTAACAGCCGAACGCGCTAACCGGTTGCGCCACAGAGACCTACGACTGTGTTGGACTGGAGTGCGGTGGCAAAAAACAATCAGCGCCGTGCTTGCCACAAATCTCCTGCCTTAGCAAACTCGGGTCAAGAGACTCGCTGGAAACTGAGGGCCCGTTGGGAAGTAAGAGAAAGCCAAAGAAACGCCCAACGTGGGGCTCGAAACCACGACCCTGAGATTAAGAGTCTCATGCTCTACCGACTGAGCTAGCCGGGCTGCTGCAGGCCTCCTGCGGTTTTTATCAGTGCCCAAATTTCATAGAGCAGGGGCGTCCACACTCGCTCCTGGAGGGCCCTTGTCCTGCAGAGCTTAGCTCCAGCCCCAATGAAAACACACCTGAAAAACCTAATCAAGGTCTCACCATGCAGGTCTTTTGGAGCTGTTTGAAGCGAAACTCTACAGGACAAAGTTTGGACACCCTCCGTCTTCTTTTAACACAAGGCAACTGACAAAGCTGCCAACGCTGCGCTAGCGGGCAGATGGCTCGTGTGCTAAATTCTGAAGCTTGCGGACACATGGCGGAATGGCAGCAAAAAGCTTTTTTCGTCCCTGGGTGGGCTCGAACCACCAACCTTTCGGTTAACAGCCGAACGCGCTAACCGGTTGCGCCACAGAGACCTACGGAGTTCGCTGGTCTGGCCACACAGCCGAGACTCTGCACGTCTCCTGCGTTAGCAAAGTCGGGTCAAGAGACTCGCTGGAAACTGAGGCCCGTTGGGAAGTGAGAGAAAGCCAAAAAAAACGCCCAATGTGGGGCTCGAACCCACGACCCTGAGATTAAAACACACCCCAACCAGCTAATCAAGGTCTGACCAGGCAGGCTAGAACCTTCCTGGCGGGTCTTTTGGAGCTGGTTGTAGCGAAACTCTACAGGACAGTGGCCCTCAAGGACAGAGTTTGGACACCCCTGGCTTAGAGTGTCCTCTGTTTGTTTTAGCCATGCCTGTTACTGGGGAACACAGTTTGAACAAGCAGAGCAGCCCGATAACATGCACAATCAAAACTCGGAGTTAAAGTTCCGTTTCCATCTGTGGCAAGGGTGAGAGAGAGAGCTGGCACTGAAGGCAAACTTCTCCTAATTTCCAAAGGCAAATACTGAGCCAAACAGCAAAAATCAGAGGACCCTTCCTCCAACCTGAAACTGAAAATACAAAGATGCTAGTACATATAGAAGTGCGCCAAATCGATTGACCTCTTCTCCGAAAGCCTGATAGGCTACAAGTTCAGGCAACTCCACAAACGTTCCATTCATGGAGTTCTGTCCCGCTGCGTGAATACAGTTTGCAAATTCCGACACTATATTATTTGAATGGGATTTTCTGCTGCTCCTAGAGGAGGTTTTGAGCAGGACCTTCCTGGAACACGGGCCTCCATCACCCGGAACAAAACATGAACACTCCACAGCAAACTTGAGCTGATACAAACCTTCACCTACCGCTCTCTGTCTTCTTTTAACACAAGGCAACTGACAGAGCTGCGAACGCTGCGCTAGTGGGCAGGTGGCTCGTGTGCTAAATTCGGAAGCTTGCAGACGCATGGTGGAATGGCAGGGAAAAGCTTTTTTCGTCCCTGGGTGGGCTCGAACCACCAACCTTTCGGTTAACAGCCAAACGCGCTAACCGGTTGCGCCACAGAGACCTACGAAGTTCACTGGTCTGGCCACACAGCCGAGACGCTACACGTCTCCTGCGTTAGCATAGTCGGGTCAAGAGACTCGCTGGAAACTGAGGCCCGTTGGGAAGTGAGAGAAAGCCAAAAAAAACGCTCAACGTGGGGCTCGAACCCACGACCCTGAGATTAAAACACACCCCAACCAGCTAATCAAGGTCTGACCAGGTAGGCTAGAACCTTCCTGGCGGGTCTTTTGGAGCTGGTTGTAGCGAAACTCTACAGGACAGTGGCCCTCAAGGACAGAGTTTGGACACCCCTGGCTTAGAGTGTCCTCTGTTTGTTTTAGCCATGCCTGTTACTGGGGAACACAGTTTGAACAAGCAGAGCAGCCCGATAACATGCACAATCAAAACTCGGAGTTAAAGTTCCGTTTCCATCTGTGGCAAGGGTGAGAGAGAGAGCTGGCACTGAAGGCAAACTTCTCCTAATTTCCAAAGGCAAAAACTGAGCCAAACAGCAAAAATCGGAGGACCCTTCCTCCAACCTGAAACTGAAAATACAAAGATGCTAGTACATATAGAAGTGCGCCAAATCGATTGACCTCTTGTCCGAAAGCCTGATAGGCTACAAGTTCAGGCAACTCCACAAACGTTCCATTCATGGAGTTCTGTCCCGCTGCGTGAATACAGTTTGCAAATTCCGACACTATATTATTTGAATGGGATTTTCTGCTGCTCCTAGAGGAGGTTTTGAGCAGGACCTTCCTGGAACACGGGCCTCCATCACCCGGAACAAAACATGAACACTCCACAGCAAACTTGAGCTGATACAAACCTTCACCTACCGCTCTCTGTCTTCTTTTAACACAAGGCAACTGACAGAGCTGCGAACGCTGCGTTAGTGGGCAGGTGGCTCGTGTGCTAAATTCGGAAGCTTGCAGACGCATGGTGGAAAGGCAGGGAAAAGCTTTTTTCGTCCCTGGGTGGGCTCGAACCACCAACCTTTCGGTTAACAGCCGAACGCGCTAACCGGTTGCGCCACAGAGACCTACGACTGTGTTGGACTGGAGTGCGGTGGCAAAAAACAATCAGCGCCGTGCTTGCCACACATCTCCTGCCTTAGCAAACTCGGGTCAAGAGACTCGCTGGAAACTGAGGGCCCGTTGGGAAGTGAGAGAAAGCCAAAGAAACGCCCAACGTGGGGCTCGAACCCACGACCCTGAGATTAAGAGTCTCATGCTCTACCGATTGAGCTAGCCGGGCTGCTGCAGGCCTCCTGCGGTTTTTATCAGTGCCCAAATTTCATAGAGCAGGGGCGTCCACACTCGCTCCTGGAGGGCCCTTGTCCTGCAGAGCTTAGCTCCAGCCCCAATGAAAACACACCTGAAAAACCTAATCAAGGTCTCACCAGGCAGGTCTTTTGGAGCTGTTTGAAGCGAAACTCTAAAGGACAAAGTTTGGACACCCTCCGTCTTCTTTTAACACAAGGCAACTGACAAAGCTGACAAAGCTGCCAACGCTGCCAACGCTGCGCTAGCGGGCAGATGGCTCGTGTGCTAAATTCTGAAGCTTGCGGACACATGGCGGAATGGCAGTAAAAAGCTTTTTTCGTCCCTGGGTGGGCTCGAACCACCAACCTTTCGGTTAACAGCCGAACGCGCTAACCGGTTGCGCCACAGAGACCTACGAAGTTCGCTGGTCTGGCCACACAGCCGAGACGCTACACGTCTCCTGCGTTAGCAAAGTCGGGTCAAGAGACTCGCTGGAAACTGAGGCCCGTTGGGAAGTGAGAGAAAGCCAAAAAAAACGCCCAATGTGGGGCTCGAACCCACGACCCTGAGATTAAAACACACCCCAACCAGCTAATCAAGGTCTGACCAGGCAGGCTAGAACCTTCCTGGCGGGCCTTTTGGAGCTGGTTGTAGCGAAACTCTACAGGACAGTGGCCCTCAAGGACAGAGTTTGGACACCCCTGGCTTAGAGTGTCCTCTGTTTGTTTTAGCCATGCCTGTTACTGGGGAACACAGTTTGAACAAGCAGAGCAGCCCGATAACATGCACAATCAAAACTCGGAGTTAAAGTTCCGTTTCCATCTGTGGCAAGGGTGAGAGAGAGAGCTGGCACTGAAGGCAAACTTCTCCTAATTTACAAAGGCAAATACTGAGCCAAACAGCAAAAATCAGAGGACCCTTCCTCCAACCTGAAACTGAAAATACAAAGATGCTAGTACATATAGAAGTGCGCCAAATCGATTGACCTCTTCTCCGAAAGCCTGATAGGCTACAAGTTCAGGCAACTCCACAAACGTTCCATTCATGGAGTTCTGTCCCGCTGCGTGAATACAGTTTGCAAATTCCGACACTATATTATTTGAATGGGATTTTCTGCTGCTCCTAGAGGAGGTTTTGAGCAGGACCTTCCTGGAACACGGGCCTCCATCACCCGGAACAAAACATGAACACTCCACAGCAAACTTGAGCTGATACAAACCTTCACCTACCGCTCTCTGTCTTCTTTTAACACAAGGCAACTGACAGAGCTGCGAACGCTGCGCTAGTGGGCAGGTGGCTCGTGTGCTAAATTCGGAAGCTTGCAGACGCATGGTGGAATGGCAGGGAAAAGCTTTTTTCGTCCCTGGGTGGGCTCGAACCACCAACCTTTCGGTTAACAGCCGAACGCGCTAACCGGTTGCGCCACAGAGACCTACGACTGTGTTGGACTGGAGTGCGGTGGCAAAAAACAATCAGCGCCGTGCTTGCCACACATCTCCTGCCTTAGCAAACTCGGGTCAAGAGACTCGCTGGAAACTGAGGGCCCGTTGGGAAGTGAGAGAAAGCCAAAGAAACGCCCAACGTGGGGCTCGAACCCACGACCCTGAGATTAAGAGTCTCATGCTCTACCGACTGAGCTAGCCGGGCTGCTGCAGGCCTGTTGCGGTTTTTATCAGTGCCCAAATTTCATAGAGCAGGGGCGTCCACACTCGCTCCTGGAGGGCCCTTGTCCTGCAGAGCTTAGCTCCAGCCCCAATGAAAACACACCTCAAAAACCTAATCAAGGTCTCACCAGGCAGGTCTTTTGGAGCTGTTTGAAGCGAAACTCTACAGGACAAAGTTTGGACACCCTCCGTCTTCTTTTAACACAAGGCAACTGACAAAGCTGCCAACGCTGCGCTAGCGGGCAGATGGCTCGTGTGCTAAATTCTGAAGCTTGCGGACACATGGCGGAATGGCAGCAAAAAGCTTTTTTCGTCCCTGGGTGGGCTCGAACCACCAACCTTTCGGTTAACAGCCGAACGCGCTAACCGGTTGCGCCACAGAGACCTACGAAGTTCACTGGTCTGGCCACACAGCCGAGACGCTACACGTCTCCTGCGTTAGCATAGTCGGGTCAAGAGACTCGCTGGAAACTGAGGCCCGTTGGGAAGTGAGAGAAAGCCAAAAAAAACGCCCAACGTGGGGCTCGAACCCACGACCCTGAGATTAAAACACATCCCAACCAGCTAATCAAGGTCTGACCAGGCAGGCTAGAACCTTCCTGGCGGGTCTTTTGGAGCTGGTTGTAGCGAAACTCTACAGGACAGTGGCCCTCAAGGACAGAGTTTGGACACCCCTGGCTTAGAGTGTCCTCTGTTTGTTTTAGCCATGCCTGTTACTGGGGAACACAGTTTGAACAAGCAGAGCAGCCCGATAACATGCACAATCAAAACTCGGAGTTAAAGTTCCGTTTCCATCTGTGGCAAGGGTGAGAGAGAGAGCTGGCACTGAAGGCAAACTTCTCCTAATTTCCAAAGGCAAAAACTGAGCCAAACAGCAAAAATCGGAGGACCCTTCCTCCAACCTGAAACTGAAAATACAAAGATGCTAGTACATATAGAAGTGCGCCAAATCGATTGACCTCTTGTCCGAAAGCCTGATAGGCTACAAGTTCAGGCAACTCCACAAACGTTCCATTCATGGAGTTCTGTCCCGCTGCGTGAATACAGTTTGCAAATTCCGACACTATATTATTTGAATGGGATTTTCTGCTGCTCCTAGAGGAGGTTTTGAGCAGGACCTTCCTGGAACACGGGCCTCCATCACCCGGAACAAAACATGAACACTCCACAGCAAACTTGAGCTGATACAAACCTTCACCTACCGCTCTCTGTCTTCTTTTAACACAAGGCAACTGACAGAGCTGCGAACGCTGCGCTAGTGGGCAGGTGGCTCGTGTGCTAAATTCGGAAGCTTGCAGACGCATGGTGGAATGGCAGGGAAAAGCTTTTTTCGTCCCTGGGTGGGCTCGAACCACCAACCTTTCGGTTAACAGCCGAACGCGCTAACCAGTTGCGCCACAGAGACCTACGACTGTGTTGGACTGGAGTGCGGTGGCAAAAAACAATCAGCGCCGTGCTTGCCACACATCTCCTGCCTTAGCAAACTCGGGTCAAGAGACTCGCTGGAAACTGAGGGCCCGTTGGGAAGTGAGAGAAAGCCAAAGAAACGCCCAACGTGGGGCTCGAACCCACGACCCTGAGATTAAGAGTCTCATGCTCTACCGACTGAGATAGCCGGGCTGCTGCAGGCCTGCCGCGGTTTTTATCAGTGCCCAAATTTCATAGAGCAGGGGCGTCCACACTCGCTCCTGGAGGGCCCTTGTCCTGCAGAGCTTAGCTCCAGCCCCAATGAAAACACACCTGAAAAACCTAATCAAGGTCTCACCAGGCAGGTCTTTTGGAGCTGTTTGAAGCGAAACTCTACAGGACAAAGTTTGGACACCCTCCGTCTTCTTTTAACACAAGGCAACTGACAAAGCTGCCAACGCTGCGCTAGCGGGCAGATGGCTCGTGTGCTAAATTCTGAAGCTTGCGGACACATGGCGGAATGGCAGCAAAAAGCTTTTTTCGTCCCTGGGTGGGCTCGAACCACCAACCTTTCGGTTAACAGCCGAACGCGCTAACCGGTTGCGCCACAGAGACCTACGAAGTTCACTGGTCTGGCCACACAGCCGAGACGCTACACGTCTCCTGCGTTAGCATAGTCGGGTCAAGAGACTCGCTGGAAACTGAGGCCCGTTGGGAAGTGAGAGAAAGCCAAAAAAAACGCCCAACGTGGGGCTCGAACCCACGACCCTGAGATTAAAACACATCCCAACCAGCTAATCAAGGTCTGACCAGGCAGGCTAGAACCTTCCTGGCGGGTCTTTTGGAGCTGGTTGTAGCGAAACTCTACAGGACAGTGGCCCTCAAGGACAGAGTTTGGACACCCCTGGCTTAGAGTGTCCTCTGTTTGTTTTAGCCATGCCTGTTACTGGGGAACACAGTTTGAACAAGCAGAGCAGCCCGATAACATGCACAATCAAAACTCGGAGTTAAAGTTCCGTTTCCATCTGTGGCAAGGGTGAGAGAGAGAGCTGGCACTGAAGGCAAACTTCTCCTAATTTCCAAAGGCAAAAACTGAGCCAAACAGCAAAAATCGGAGGACCCTTCCTCCAACCTGAAACTGAAAATACAAAGATGCTAGTACATATAGAAGTGCGCCAAATCGATTGACCTCTTGTCCGAAAGCCTGATAGGCTACAAGTTCAGGCAACTCCACAAACGTTCCATTCATGGAGTTCTGTCCCGCTGCGTGAATACAGTTTGCAAATTCCGACACTATATTATTTGAATGGGATTTTCTGCTGCTCCTAGAGGAGGTTTTGAGCAGGACCTTCCTGGAACACGGGCCTCCATCACCCGGAACAAAACATGAACACTCCACAGCAAACTTGAGCTGATACAAACCTTCACCTACCGCTCTCTGTCTTCTTTTAACACAAGGCAACTGACAGAGCTGCGAACGCTGCGCTAGTGGGCAGGTGGCTCGTGTGCTAAATTCGGAAGCTTGCAGACGCATGGTGGAATGGCAGGGAAAAGCTTTTTTCGTCCCTGGGTGGGCTCGAACCACCAACCTTTCGGTTAACAGCCGAACGCGCTAACCAGTTGCGCCACAGAGACCTACGACTGTGTTGGACTGGAGTGCGGTGGCAAAAAACAATCAGCGCCGTGCTTGCCACACATCTCCTGCCTTAGCAAACTCGGGTCAAGAGACTCGCTGGAAACTGAGGGCCCGTTGGGAAGTGAGAGAAAGCCAAAGAAACGCCCAACGTGGGGCTCGAACCCACGACCCTGAGATTAAGAGTCTCATGCTCTACCGACTGAGCTAGCCGGGCTGCTGCAGGCCTGCCGCGGTTTTTATCAGTGCCCAAATTTCATAGAGCAGGGGCGTCCACACTCGCTCCTGGAGGGCCCTTGTCCTGCAGAGCTTAGCTCCAGCCCCAATGAAAACACACCTGAAAAACCTAATCAAGGTCTCACCAGGCAGGTCTTTTGGAGCTGTTTGAAGCGAAACTCTACAGGACAAAGTTTGGACACCCTCCGTCTTCTTTTAACACAAGGCAACTGACAAAGCTGCCAACGCTGCGCTAGCGGGCAGATGGCTCGTGTGCTAAATTCTGAAGCTTGCGGACACATGGCGGAATGGCAGCAAAAAGCTTTTTTCGTCCCTGGGTGGGCTCGAACCACCAACCTTTCGGTTAACAGCCGAACGCGCTAACCGGTTGCGCCACAGAGACCTACGAAGTTCACTGGTCTGGCCACACAGCCGAGACGCTACACGTCTCCTGCGTTAGCATAGTCGGGTCAAGAGACTCGCTGGAAACTGAGGCCCGTTGGGAAGTGAGAGAAAGCCAAAAAAAACGCCCAACGTGGGGCTCGAACCCACGACCCTGAGATTAAAACACATCCCAACCAGCTAATCAAGGTCTGACCAGGCAGGCTAGAACCTTCCTGGCGGGTCTTTTGGAGCTGGTTGTAGCGAAACTCTACAGGACAGTGGCCCTCAAGGACAGAGTTTGGACACCCCTGGCTTAGAGTGTCCTCTGTTTGTTTTAGCCATGCCTGTTACTGGGGAACACAGTTTGAACAAGCAGAGCAGCCCGATAACATGCACAATCAAAACTCGGAGTTAAAGTTCCGTTTCCATCTGTGGCAAGGGTGAGAGAGAGAGCTGGCACTGAAGGCAAACTTCTCCTAATTTCCAAAGGCAAAAACTGAGCCAAACAGCAAAAATCGGAGGACCCTTCCTCCAACCTGAAACTGAAAATACAAAGATGCTAGTACATATAGAAGTGCGCCAAATCGATTGACCTCTTGTCCGAAAGCCTGATAGGCTACAAGTTCAGGCAACTCCACAAACGTTCCATTCATGGAGTTCTGTCCCGCTGCGTGAATACAGTTTGCAAATTCCGACACTATATTATTTGAATGGGATTTTCTGCTGCTCCTAGAGGAGGTTTTGAGCAGGACCTTCCTGGAACACGGGCCTCCATCACCCGGAACAAAACATGAACACTCCACAGCAAACTTGAGCTGATACAAACCTTCACCTACCGCTCTCTGTCTTCTTTTAACACAAGGCAACTGACAGAGCTGCGAACGCTGCGCTAGTGGGCAGGTGGCTCGTGTGCTAAATTCGGAAGCTTGCAGACGCATGGTGGAATGGCAGGGAAAAGCTTTTTTCGTCCCTGGGTGGGCTCGAACCACCAACCTTTCGGTTAACAGCCGAACGCGCTAACCGGTTGCGCCACAGAGACCTACGACTGTGTTGGACTGGAGTGCGGTGGCAAAAAACAATCAGCGCCGTGCTTGCCACAAATCTCCTGCCTTAGCAAACTCGGGTCAAGAGACTCGCTGGAAACTGAGGGCCCGTTGGGAAGTAAGAGAAAGCCAAAGAAACGCCCAACGTGGGGCTCGAAACCACGACCCTGAGATTAAGAGTCTCATGCTCTACCGACTGAGCTAGCCGGGCTGCTGCAGGCCTCCTGCGGTTTTTATCAGTGCCCAAATTTCATAGAGCAGGGGCGTCCACACTCGCTCCTGGAGGGCCCTTGTCCTGCAGAGCTTAGCTCCAGCCCCAATGAAAACACACCTGAAAAACCTAATCAAGGTCTCACCATGCAGGTCTTTTGGAGCTGTTTGAAGCGAAACTCTACAGGACCAAGTTTGGACACCCTCCGTCTTCTTTTAACACAAGGCAACTGACAAAGCTGCCAACGCTGCGCTAGCGGGCAGATGGCTCGTGTGCTAAATTCTGAAGCTTGCGGACACATGGCGGAATGGCAGCAAAAAGCTTTTTTCGTCCCTGGGTGGGCTCGAACCACCAACCTTTCGGTTAACAGCCGAACGCGCTAACCGGTTGCGCCACAGAGACCTACGGAGTTCGCTGGTCTGGCCACACAGCCGAGACTCTGCACGTCTCCTGCGTTAGCAAAGTCGGGTCAAGAGACTCGCTGGAAACTGAGGCCCGTTGGGAAGTGAGAGAAAGCCAAAAAAAACGCCCAACGTGGGGCTCGAACCCACGACCCTGAGATTAAAACACACCCCAACCAGCTAATCAAGGTCTGACCAGGCAGGCTAGAACCTTCCTGGCGGGTCTTTTGGAGCTGGTTGTAGCGAAACTCTACAGGACAGTGGCCCTCAAGGACAGAGTTTGGACACCCCTGGCTTAGAGTGTCCTCTGTTTGTTTTCGCCATGCCTGTTACTGGGGAACACAGTTTGAACAAGCAGAGCAGCCCGATAACATGCACAATCAAAACTCGGAGTTAAAGTTCCGTTTCCATCTGTGGCAAGGGTGAGAGAGAGAGCTGGCACTGAAGGCAAACTTCTCCTAATTTCCAAAGGCAAAAACTGAGCCAAACAGCAAAAATCGGAGGACCCTTCCTCCAACCTGAAACTGAAAATACAAAGATGCTAGTACATATAGAAGTGCGCCAAATCGATTGACCTCTTGTCCGAAAGCCTGATAGGCTACAAGTTCAGGCAACTCCACAAACGTTCCATTCATGGAGTTCTGTCCCGCTGCGTGAATACAGTTTGCAAATTCCGACACTATATTATTTGAATGGGATTTTCTGCTGCTCCTAGAGGAGGTTTTGAGCAGGACCTTCCTGGAACACGGGCCTCCATCACCCGGAACAAAACATGAACACTCCACAGCAAACTTGAGCTGATACAAACCTTCACCTACCGCTCTCTGTCTTCTTTTAACA
Source organism: Acrossocheilus fasciatus (assembly GCA_036784905.1). NCBI lineage: Eukaryota > Metazoa > Chordata > Actinopteri > Cypriniformes > Cyprinidae > Acrossocheilus > Acrossocheilus fasciatus. The sequence goes on from CM071940.1 coordinate 49,097,277, forward strand.
CAAGGCAACTGACAGAGCTGCGAACGCTGCGCTAGTGGGCAGGTGGCTCGTGTGCTAAATTCGGAAGCTTGCAGACGCATGGTGGAATGGCAGGGAAAAGCTTTTTTCGTCCCTGGGTGGGCTCGAACCACCAACCTTTCGGTTAACAGCCGAAGGCGCTAACCGGTTGCGCCACAGAGACCTACGACTGTGTTGGACTGGAGTGCGGTGGCAAAAAACAATCAGCGCCGTGCTTGCCACAAATCTCCTGCCTTAGCAAACTCGGGTCAAGAGACTCGCTGGAAACTGAGGGCCCGTTGGGAAGTGAGAGAAAGCCAAAGAAACGCCCAACGTGGGGCTCGAAACCACGACCCTGAGATTAAGAGTCTCATGCTCTACCGACTGAGCTAGCCGGGCTGCTGCAGGCCTCCTGCGGTTTTTATCAGTGCCCAAATTTCATAGAGCAGGGGCGTCCACACTCGCTCCTGGAGGGCCCTTGTCCTGCAGAGCTTAGCTCCAGCCCCAATGAAAACACACCTGAAAAACCTAATCAAGGTCTCACCATGCAGGTCTTTTGGAGCTGTTTGAAGCGAAACTCTACAGGACAAAGTTTGGACACCCTCCGTCTTCTTTTAACACAAGGCAACTGACAGAGCTGCGAACGCTGCGCTAGTGGGCAGGTGGCTCGTGTGCTAAATTCGGAAGCTTGCAGACGCATGGTGGAATGGCAGGGAAAAGCTTTTTTCGTCCCTGGGTGGGCTCGAACCACCAACCTTTCGGTTAACAGCCGAACTCGCTAACCGGTTGCGCCACAGAGACCTACGAAGTTCACTGGTCTGGCCACACAGCCGAGACGCTACACGTCTCCTGCGTTAGCATAGTCGGGTCAAGAGACTCGCTGGAAACTGAGGCCCGTTGGGAAGTGAGAGAAAGCCAAAAAAAACGCCCAACGTGGGGCTCGAACCCACGACCCTGAGATTAAAACACACCCCAACCAGCTAATCAAGGTCTGACCAGGCAGGCTAGAACCTTCCTGGCGGGTCTTTTGGAGCTGGTTGTAGCGAAACTCTACAGGACAGTGGCCCTCAAGGACAGAGTTTGGACACCCCTGGCTTAGAGTGTCCTCTGTTTGTTTTCGCCATGCCTGTTACTGGGGAACACAGTTTGAACAAGCAGAGCAGCCCGATAACATGCACAATCAAAACTCGGAGTTAAAGTTCCGTTTCCATCTGTGGCAAGGGTGAGAGAGAGAGCTGGCACTGAAGGCAAACTTCTCCTAATTTCCAAAGGCAAAAACTGAGCCAAACAGCAAAAATCGGAGGACCCTTCCTCCAACCTGAAACTGAAAATACAAAGATGCTAGTACATATAGAAGTGCGCCAAATCGATTGACCTCTTGTCCGAAAGCCTGATAGGCTACAAGTTCAGGCAACTCCACAAACGTTCCATTCATGGAGTTCTGTCCCGCTGCGTGAATACAGTTTGCAAATTCCGACACTATATTATTTGAATGGGATTTTCTGCTGCTCCTAGAGGAGGTTTTGAGCAGGACCTTCCTGGAACACGGGCCTCCATCACCCGGAACAAAACATGAACACTCCACAGCAAACTTGAGCTGATACAAACCTTCACCTACCGCTCTCTGTCTTCTTTTAACACAAGGCAACTGACAGAGCTGCGAACGCTGCGCTAGTGGGCAGGTGGCTCGTGTGCTAAATTCGGAAGCTTGCAGACGCATGGTGGAATGGCAGGGAAAAGCTTTTTTCGTCCCTGGGTGGGCTCGAACCACCAACCTTTCGGTTAACAGCCGAAGGCGCTAACCGGTTGCGCCACAGAGACCTACGACTGTGTTGGACTGGAGTGCGGTGGCAAAAAACAATCAGCGCCGTGCTTGCCACAAATCTCCTGCCTTAGCAAACTCGGGTCAAGAGACTCGCTGGAAACTGAGGGCCCGTTGGGAAGTGAGAGAAAGCCAAAGAAACGCCCAACGTGGGGCTCGAAACCACGACCCTGAGATTAAGAGTCTCATGCTCTACCGACTGAGCTAGCCGGGCTGCTGCAGGCCTCCTGCGGTTTTTATCAGTGCCCAAATTTCATAGAGCAGGGGCGTCCACACTCGCTCCTGGAGGGCCCTTGTCCTGCAGAGCTTAGCTCCAGCCCCAATGAAAACACACCTGAAAAACCTAATCAAGGTCTCACCATGCAGGTCTTTTGGAGCTGTTTGAAGCGAAACTCTACAGGACAAAGTTTGGACACCCTCCGTCTTCTTTTAACACAAGGCAACTGACAGAGCTGCGAACGCTGCGCTAGTGGGCAGGTGGCTCGTGTGCTAAATTCGGAAGCTTGCAGACGCATGGTGGAATGGCAGGGAAAAGCTTTTTTCGTCCCTGGGTGGGCTCGAACCACCAACCTTTCGGTTAACAGCCGAACTCGCTAACCGGTTGCGCCACAGAGACCTACGAAGTTCACTGGTCTGGCCACACAGCCGAGACGCTACACGTCTCCTGCGTTAGCATAGTCGGGTCAAGAGACTCGCTGGAAACTGAGGCCCGTTGGGAAGTGAGAGAAAGCCAAAAAAAACGCCCAACATGGGGCTCGAACCCACGACCCTGAGATTAAAACACACCCCAACCAGCTAATCAAGGTCTGACCAGGCAGGCTAGAACCTTCCTGGCGGGTCTTTTGGAGCTGGTTGTAGCGAAACTCTACAGGACAGTGGCCCTCAAGGACAGAGTTTGGACACCCCTGGCTTAGAGTGTCCTCTGTTTGTTTTAGCCATGCCTGTTACTGGGGAACACAGTTTGAACAAGCAGAGCAGCCCGATAACATGCACAATCAAAACTCGGAGTTAAAGTTCCGTTTCCATCTGTGGCAAGGGTGAGAGAGAGAGCTGGCACTGAAGGCAAACTTCTCCTAATTTCCAAAGGCAAAAACTGAGCCAAACAGCAAAAATCGGAGGACCCTTCCTCCAACCTGAAACTGAAAATACAAAGATGCTAGTACATATAGAAGTGCGCCAAATCGATTGACCTCTTGTCCGAAAGCCTGATAGGCTACAAGTTCAGGCAACTCCACAAACGTTCCATTCATGGAGTTCTGTCCCGCTGCGTGAATACAGTTTGCAAATTCCGACACTATATTATTTGAATGGGATTTTCTGCTGCTCCTAGAGGAGGTTTTGAGCAGGACCTTCCTGGAACACGGGCCTCCATCACCCGGAACAAAACATGAACACTCCACAGCAAACTTGAGCTGATACAAACCTTCACCTACCGCTCTCTGTCTTCTTTTAACACAAGGCAACTGACAGAGCTGCGAACGCTGCGCTAGTGGGCAGGTGGCTCGTGTGCTAAATTCGGAAGCTTGCAGACGCATGGTGGAAAGGCAGGGAAAAGCTTTTTTCGTCCCTGGGTGGGCTCGAACCACCAACCTTTCGGTTAACAGCCGAACGCGCTAACCGGTTGCGCCACAGAGACCTACGGAGTTCGCTTGTCTGGCCACACAGCCGAGACTCTGCACGTCTCCTGCGTTAGCAAAGTCGGGTCAAGAGACTCGCTGGAAACTGAGGCCCGTTGGGAAGTGAGAGAAAGCCAAAAAAAACGCCCAACGTGGGGCTCGAACCCACGACCCTGAGATTAAAACACACCCCAACCAGCTAATCAAGGTCTGACCAGGCAGGCTAGAACCTTCCTGGCGGGTCTTTTGGAGCTGGTTGTAGCGAAACTCTACAGGACAGTGGCCCTCAAGGACAGAGTTTGGTCACCCCTGGCTTAGAGTGTCCTCTGTTTGTTTTCGCCATGCCTGTTACTGGGGAACACAGTTTGAACAAGCAGAGCAGCCCGATAACATGCACAATCAAAACTCGGAGTTAAAGTTCCGTTTCCATCTGTGGCAAGGGTGAGAGAGAGAGCTGGCACTGAAGGCAAACTTCTCCTAATTTCCAAAGGCAAAAACTGAGCCAAACAGCAAAAATCGGAGGACCCTTCCTCCAACCTGAAACTGAAAATACAAAGATGCTAGTACATATAGAAGTGCGCCAAATCGATTGACCTCTTGTCCGAAAGCCTGATAGGCTACAAGTTCAGGCAACTCCACAAACGTTCCATTAATGGAGTTCTGTCCCGCTGCGTGAATACAGTTTGCAAATTCCGACACTATATTATTTGAATGGGATTTTCTGCTGCTCCTAGAGGAGGTTTTGAGCAGGACCTTCCTGGAACACGGGCCTCCATCACCCGGAACAAAACATGAACACTCCACAGCAAACTTGAGCTGATACAAACCTTCACCTACCGCTCTCTGTCTTCTTTTAACACAAGGCAACTGACAGAGCTGCGAACGCTGCGCTAGTGGGCAGGTGGCTCGTGTGCTAAATTCGGAAGCTTGCAGACGCATGGTGGAATGGCAGGGAAAAGCTTTTTTCGTCCCTGGGTGGGCTCGAACCACCAACCTTTCGGTTAACAGCCAAACGCGCTAACCGGTTGCGCCACAGAGACCTACGAAGTTCACTGGTCTGGCCACACAGCCGAGACGCTACACGTCTCCTGCGTTAGCATAGTCGGGTCAAGAGACTCGCTGGAAACTGAGGCCCGTTGGGAAGTGAGAGAAAGCCAAAAAAAACGCCCAACGTGGGGCTCGAACCCACGACCCTGAGATTAAAACACACCCCAACCAGCTAATCAAGGTCTGACCAGGCAGGCTAGAACCTTCCTGGCGGGTCTTTTGGAGCTGGTTGTAGCGAAACTCTACAGGACAGTGGCCCTCAAGGACAGAGTTTGGACACCCCTGGCTTAGAGTGTCCTCTGTTTGTTTTAGCCATGCCTGTTACTGGGGAACACAGTTTGAACAAGCAGAGCAGCCCGATAACATGCACAATCAAAACTCGGAGTTAAAGTTCCGTTTCCATCTGTGGCAAGGGTGAGAGAGAGAGCTGGCACTGAAGGCAAACTTCTCCTAATTTCCAAAGGCAAAAACTGAGCCAAACAGCAAAAATCGGAGGACCCTTCCTCCAACCTGAAACTGAAAATACAAAGATGCTAGTACATATAGAAGTGCGCCAAATCGATTGACCTCTTGTCCGAAAGCCTGATAGGCTACAAGTTCAGGCAACTCCACAAACGTTCCATTCATGGAGTTCTGTCCCGCTGCGTGAATACAGTTTGCAAATTCCGACACTATATTATTTGAATGGGATTTTCTGCTGCTCCTAGAGGAGGTTTTGAGCAGGACCTTCCTGGAACACGGGCCTCCATCACCCGGAACAAAACATGAACACTCCACAGCAAACTTGAGCTGATACAAACCTTCACCTACCGCTCTCTGTCTTCTTTTAACACAAGGCAACTGACAGAGCTGCGAACGCTGCGCTAGTGGGCAGGTGGCTCGTGTGCTAAATTCGGAAGCTTGCAGACGCATGGTGGAAAGGCAGGGAAAAGCTTTTTTCGTCCCTGGGTGGGCTCGAACTACCAACCTTTCGGTTAACAGCCGAACGCGCTAACCGGTTGCGCCACAGAGACCTACGACTGTGTTGGACTGGAGTGCGGTGGCAAAAAACAATCAGCGCCGTGCTTGCCACACATCTCCTGCCTTAGCAAACTCGGGTCAAGAGACTCGCTGGAAACTGAGGGCCCGTTGGGAAGTGAGAGAAAGCCAAAGAAACGCCCAACGTGGGGCTCGAACCCACGACCCTGAGATTAAGAGTCTCATGCTCTACCGATTGAGCTAGCCGGGCTGCTGCAGGCCTCCTGCGGTTTTTATCAGTGCCCAAATTTCATAGAGCAGGGGCGTCCACACTCGCTCCTGGAGGGCCCTTGTCCTGCAGAGCTTAGCTCCAGCCCCAATGAAAACACACCTGAAAAACCTAATCAAGGTCTCACCAGGCAGGTCTTTTGGAGCTGTTTGAAGCGAAACTCTAAAGGACAAAGTTTGGACACCCTCCGTCTTCTTTTAACACAAGGCAACTGACAAAGCTGACAAAGCTGCCAACGCTGCCAACGCTGCGCTAGCGGGCAGATGGCTCGTGTGCTAAATTCTGAAGCTTGCGGACACATGGCGGAATGGCAGTAAAAAGCTTTTTTCGTCCCTGGGTGGGCTCGAACCACCAACCTTTCGGTTAACAGCCGAACGCGCTAACCGGTTGCGCCACAGAGACCTACGAAGTTCGCTGGTCTGGCCACACAGCCGAGACGCTACACGTCTCCTGCGTTAGCAAAGTCGGGTCAAGAGACTCGCTGGAAACTGAGGCCCGTTGGGAAGTGAGAGAAAGCCAAAAAAAACGCCCAATGTGGGGCTCGAACCCACGACCCTGAGATTAAAACACACCCCAACCAGCTAATCAAGGTCTGACCAGGCAGGCTAGAACCTTCCTGGCGGGTCTTTTGGAGCTGGTTGTAGCGAAACTCTACAGGACAGTGGCCCTCAAGGACAGAGTTTGGACACCCCTGGCTTAGAGTGTCCTCTGTTTGTTTTAGCCATGCCTGTTACTGGGGAACACAGTTTGAACAAGCAGAGCAGCCCGATAACATGCACAATCAAAACTCGGAGTTAAAGTTCCGTTTCCATCTGTGGCAAGGGTGAGAGAGAGAGCTGGCACTGAAGGCAAACTTCTCCTAATTTCCAAAGGCAAATACTGAGCCAAACAGCAAAAATCAGAGGACCCTTCCTCCAACCTGAAACTGAAAATACAAAGATGCTAGTACATATAGAAGTGCGCCAAATCGATTGACCTCTTCTCCGAAAGCCTGATAGGCTACAAGTTCAGGCAACTCCACAAACGTTCCATTCATGGAGTTCTGTCCCGCTGCGTGAATACAGTTTGCAAATTCCGACACTATATTATTTGAATGGGATTTTCTGCTGCTCCTAGAGGAGGTTTTGAGCAGGACCTTCCTGGAACACGGGCCTCCATCACCCGGAACAAAACATGAACACTCCACAGCAAACTTGAGCTGATACAAACCTTCACCTACCGCTCTCTGTCTTCTTTTAACACAAGGCAACTGACAGAGCTGCGAACGCTGCGCTAGTGGGCAGGTGGCTCGTGTGCTAAATTCGGAAGCTTGCAGACGCATGGTGGAATGGCAGGGAAAAGCTTTTTTCGTCCCTGGGTGGGCTCGAACCACCAACCTTTCGGTTAACAGCCGAAGGCGCTAACCGGTTGCGCCACAGAGACCTACGACTGTGTTGGACTGGAGTGCGGTGGCAAAAAACAATCAGCGCCGTGCTTGCCACAAATCTCCTGCCTTAGCAAACTCGGGTCAAGAGACTCGCTGGAAACTGAGGGCCCGTTGGGAAGTAAGAGAAAGCCAAAGAAACGCCCAACGTGGGGCTCGAAACCACGACCCTGAGATTAAGAGTCTCATGCTCTACCGACTGAGCTAGCCGGGCTGCTGCAGGCCTCCTGCGGTTTTTATCAGTGCCCAAATTTCATAGAGCAGGGGCGTCCACACTCGCTCCTGGAGGGCCCTTGTCCTGCAGAGCTTAGCTCCAGCCCCAATGAAAACACACCTGAAAAACCTAATCAAGGTCTCACCATGCAGGTCTTTTGGAGCTGTTTGAAGCGAAACTCTACAGGACAAAGTTTGGACACCCTCCGTCTTCTTTTAACACAAGGCAACTGACAGAGCTGCGAACGCTGCGCTAGTGGGCAGGTGGCTCGTGTGCTAAATTCGGAAGCTTGCAGACGCATGGTGGAATGGCAGGGAAAAGCTTTTTTCGTCCCTGGGTGGGCTCGAACCACCAACCTTTCGGTTAACAGCCGAACTCGCTAACCGGTTGCGCCACAGAGACCTACGAAGTTCACTGGTCTGGCCACACAGCCGAGACGCTACACGTCTCCTGCGTTAGCATAGTCGGGTCAAGAGACTCGCTGGAAACTGAGGCCCGTTGGGAAGTGAGAGAAAGCCAAAAAAAACGCCCAACGTGGGGCTCGAACCCACGACCCTGAGATTAAAACACACCCCAACCAGCTAATCAAGGTCTGACCAGGCAGGCTAGAACCTTCCTGGCGGGTCTTTTGGAGCTGGTTGTAGCGAAACTCTACAGGACAGTGGCCCTCAAGGACAGAGTTTGGACACCCCTGGCTTAGAGTGTCCTCTGTTTGTTTTAGCCATGCCTGTTACTGGGGAACACAGTTTGAACAAGCAGAGCAGCCCGATAACATGCACAATCAAAACTCGGAGTTAAAGTTCCGTTTCCATCTGTGGCAAGGGTGAGAGAGAGAGCTGGCACTGAAGGCAAACTTCTCCTAATTTCCAAAGGCAAAAACTGAGCCAAACAGCAAAAATCGGAGGACCCTTCCTCCAACCTGAAACTGAAAATACAAAGATGCTAGTACATATAGAAGTGCGCCAAATCGATTGACCTCTTGTCCGAAAGCCTGATAGGCTACAAGTTCAGGCAACTCCACAAACGTTCCATTCATGGAGTTCTGTCCCGCTGCGTGAATACAGTTTGCAAATTCCGACACTATATTATTTGAATGGGATTTTCTGCTGCTCCTAGAGGAGGTTTTGAGCAGGACCTTCCTGGAACACGGGCCTCCATCACCCGGAACAAAACATGAACACTCCACAGCAAACTTGAGCTGATACAAACCTTCACCTACCGCTCTCTGTCTTCTTTTAACACAAGGCAACTGACAGAGCTGCGAACGCTGCGCTAGTGGGCAGGTGGCTCGTGTGCTAAATTCGGAAGCTTGCAGACGCATGGTGGAAAGGCAGGGAAAAGCTTTTTTCGTCCCTGGGTGGGCTCGAACCACCAACCTTTCGGTTAACAGCCGAACGCGCTAACCGGTTGCGCCACAGAGACCTACGGAGTTCGCTGGTCTGGCCACACAGCCGAGACTCTGCACGTCTCCTGCGTTAGCAAAGTCGGGTCAAGAGACTCGCTGGAAACTGAGGCCCGTTGGGAAGTGAGAGAAAGCCAAAAAAAACGCCCAACGTGGGGCTCGAACCCACGACCCTGAGATTAAAACACACCCCAACCAGCTAATCAAGGTCTGACCAGGCAGGCTAGAACCTTCCTGGCGGGTCTTTTGGAGCTGGTTGTAGCGAAACTCTACAGGACAGTGGCCCTCAAGGACAGAGTTTGGTCACCCCTGGCTTAGAGTGTCCTCTGTTTGTTTTCGCCATGCCTGTTACTGGGGAACACAGTTTGAACAAGCAGAGCAGCCCGATAACATGCACAATCAAAACTCGGAGTTAAAGTTCCGTTTCCATCTGTGGCAAGGGTGAGAGAGAGAGCTGGCACTGAAGGCAAACTTCTCCTAATTTCCAAAGGCAAAAACTGAGCCAAACAGCAAAAATCGGAGGACCCTTCCTCCAACCTGAAACTGAAAATACAAAGATGCTAGTACATATAGAAGTGCGCCAAATCGATTGACCTCTTGTCCGAAAGCCTGATAGGCTACAAGTTCAGGCAACTCCACAAACGTTCCATTAATGGAGTTCTGTCCCGCTGCGTGAATACAGTTTGCAAATTCCGACACTATATTATTTGAATGGGATTTTCTGCTGCTCCTAGAGGAGGTTTTGAGCAGGACCTTCCTGGAACACGGGCCTCCATCACCCGGAACAAAACATGAACACTCCACAGCAAACTTGAGCTGATACAAACCTTCACCTACCGCTCTCTGTCTTCTTTTAACACAAGGCAACTGACAGAGCTGCGAACGCTGCGCTAGTGGGCAGGTGGCTCGTGTGCTAAATTCGGAAGCTTGCAGACGCATGGTGGAATGGCAGGGAAAAGCTTTTTTCGTCCCTGGGTGGGCTCGAACCACCAACCTTTCGGTTAACAGCCAAACGCGCTAACCGGTTGCGCCACAGAGACCTACGAAGTTCACTGGTCTGGCCACACAGCCGAGACGCTACACGTCTCCTGCGTTAGCATAGTCGGGTCAAGAGACTCGCTGGAAACTGAGGCCCGTTGGGAAGTGAGAGAAAGCCAAAAAAAACGCCCAACGTGGGGCTCGAACCCACGACCCTGAGATTAAAACACACCCCAACCAGCTAATCAAGGTCTGACCAGGCAGGCTAGAACCTTCCTGGCGGGTCTTTTGGAGCTGGTTGTAGCGAAACTCTACAGGACAGTGGCCCTCAAGGACAGAGTTTGGACACCCCTGGCTTAGAGTGTCCTCTGTTTGTTTTAGCCATGCCTGTTACTGGGGAACACAGTTTGAACAAGCAGAGCAGCCCGATAACATGCACAATCAAAACTCGGAGTTAAAGTTCCGTTTCCATCTGTGGCAAGGGTGAGAGAGAGAGCTGGCACTGAAGGCAAACTTCTCCTAATTTCCAAAGGCAAAAACTGAGCCAAACAGCAAAAATCGGAGGACCCTTCCTCCAACCTGAAACTGAAAATACAAAGATGCTAGTACATATAGAAGTGCGCCAAATCGATTGACCTCTTGTCCGAAAGCCTGATAGGCTACAAGTTCAGGCAACTCCACAAACGTTCCATTCATGGAGTTCTGTCCCGCTGCGTGAATACAGTTTGCAAATTCCGACACTATATTATTTGAATGGGATTTTCTGCTGCTCCTAGAGGAGGTTTTGAGCAGGACCTTCCTGGAACACGGGCCTCCATCACCCGGAACAAAACATGAACACTCCACAGCAAACTTGAGCTGATACAAACCTTCACCTACCGCTCTCTGTCTTCTTTTAACACAAGGCAACTGACAGAGCTGCGAACGCTGCGCTAGTGGGCAGGTGGCTCGTGTGCTAAATTCGGAAGCTTGCAGACGCATGGTGGAAAGGCAGGGAAAAGCTTTTTTCGTCCCTGGGTGGGCTCGAACTCCCAACCTTTCGGTTAACAGCCGAACGCGCTAACCGGTTGCGCCACAGAGACCTACGACTGTGTTGGACTGGAGTGCGGTGGCAAAAAACAATCAGCGCCGTGCTTGCCACACATCTCCTGCCTTAGCAAACTCGGGTCAAGAGACTCGCTGGAAACTGAGGGCCCGTTGGGAAGTGAGAGAAAGCCAAAGAAACGCCCAACGTGGGGCTCGAACCCACGACCCTGAGATTAAGAGTCTCATGCTCTACCGATTGAGCTAGCCGGGCTGCTGCAGGCCTCCTGCGGTTTTTATCAGTGCCCAAATTTCATAGAGCAGGGGCGTCCACACTCGCTCCTGGAGGGCCCTTGTCCTGCAGAGCTTAGCTCCAGCCCCAATGAAAACACACCTGAAAAACCTAATCAAGGTCTCACCAGGCAGGTCTTTTGGAGCTGTTTGAAGCGAAACTCTAAAGGACAAAGTTTGGACACCCTCCGTCTTCTTTTAACACAAGGCAACTGACAAAGCTGACAAAGCTGCCAACGCTGCCAACGCTGCGCTAGCGGGCAGATGGCTCGTGTGCTAAATTCTGAAGCTTGCGGACACATGGCGGAATGGCAGTAAAAAGCTTTTTTCGTCCCTGGGTGGGCTCGAACCACCAACCTTTCGGTTAACAGCCGAACGCGCTAACCGGTTGCGCCACAGAGACCTACGAAGTTCGCTGGTCTGGCCACACAGCCGAGACGCTACACGTCTCCTGCGTTAGCAAAGTCGGGTCAAGAGACTCGCTGGAAACTGAGGCCCGTTGGGAAGTGAGAGAAAGCCAAAAAAAACGCCCAATGTGGGGCTCGAACCCACGACCCTGAGATTAAAACACACCCCAACCAGCTAATCAAGGTCTGACCAGGCAGGCTAGAACCTTCCTGGCGGGTCTTTTGGAGCTGGTTGTAGCGAAACTCTACAGGACAGTGGCCCTCAAGGACAGAGTTTGGACACCCCTGGCTTAGAGTGTCCTCTGTTTGTTTTAGCCATGCCTGTTACTGGGGAACACAGTTTGAACAAGCAGAGCAGCCCGATAACATGCACAATCAAAACTCGGAGTTAAAGTTCCGTTTCCATCTGTGGCAAGGGTGAGAGAGAGAGCTGGCACTGAAGGCAAACTTCTCCTAATTTCCAAAGGCAAATACTGAGCCAAACAGCAAAAATCAGAGGACCCTTCCTCCAACCTGAAACTGAAAATACAAAGATGCTAGTACATATAGAAGTGCGCCAAATCGATTGACCTCTTCTCCGAAAGCCTGATAGGCTACAAGTTCAGGCAACTCCACAAACGTTCCATTCATGGAGTTCTGTCCCGCTGCGTGAATACAGTTTGCAAATTCCGACACTATATTATTTGAATGGGATTTTCTGCTGCTCCTAGAGGAGGTTTTGAGCAGGACCTTCCTGGAACACGGGCCTCCATCACCCGGAACAAAACATGAACACTCCACAGCAAACTTGAGCTGATACAAACCTTCACCTACCGCTCTCTGTCTTCTTTTAACACAAGGCAACTGACAGAGCTGCGAACGCTGCGCTAGTGGGCAGGTGGCTCGTGTGCTAAATTCGGAAGCTTGCAGACGCATGGTGGAATGGCAGGGAAAAGCTTTTTTCGTCCCTGGGTGGGCTCAAACCACCAACCTTTCGGTTAACAGCCGAAGGCGCTAACCGGTTGCGCCACAGAGACCTACGACTGTGTTGGACTGGAGTGCGGTGGCAAAAAACAATCAGCGCCGTGCTTGCCACAAATCTCCTGCCTTAGCAAACTCGGGTCAAGAGACTCGCTGGAAACTGAGGGCCCGTTGGGAAGTAAGAGAAAGCCAAAGAAACGCCCAACGTGGGGCTCGAAACCACGACCCTGAGATTAAGAGTCTCATGCTCTACCGACTGAGCTAGCCGGGCTGCTGCAGGCCTCCTGCGGTTTTTATCAGTGCCCAAATTTCATAGAGCAGGGGCGTCCACACTCGCTCCTGGAGGGCCCTTGTCCTGCAGAGCTTAGCTCCAGCCCCAATGAAAACACACCTGAAAAACCTAATCAAGGTCTCACCATGCAGGTCTTTTGGAGCTGTTTGAAGCGAAACTCTACAGGACAAAGTTTGGACACCCTCCGTCTTCTTTTAACACAAGGCAACTGACAGAGCTGCGAACGCTGCGCTAGTGGGCAGGTGGCTCGTGTGCTAAATTCGGAAGCTTGCAGACGCATGGTGGAATGGCAGGGAAAAGCTTTTTTCGTCCCTGGGTGGGCTCGAACCACCAACCTTTCGGTTAACAGCCGAACTCGCTAACCGGTTGCGCCACAGAGACCTACGAAGTTCACTGGTCTGGCCACACAGCCGAGACGCTACACGTCTCCTGCGTTAGCATAGTCGGGTCAAGAGACTCGCTGGAAACTGAGGCCCGTTGGGAAGTGAGAGAAAGCCAAAAAAAACGCCCAACGTGGGGCTCGAACCCACGACCCTGAGATTAAAACACACCCCAACCAGCTAATCAAGGTCTGACCAGGCAGGCTAGAACCTTCCTGGCGGGTCTTTTGGAGCTGGTTGTAGCGAAACTCTACAGGACAGTGGCCCTCAAGGACAGAGTTTGGACACCCCTGGCTTAGAGTGTCCTCTGTTTGTTTTAGCCATGCCTGTTACTGGGGAACACAGTTTGAACAAGCAGAGCAGCCCGATAACATGCACAATCAAAACTCGGAGTTAAAGTTCCGTTTCCATCTGTGGCAAGGGTGAGAGAGAGAGCTGGCACTGAAGGCAAACTTCTCCTAATTTCCAAAGGCAAAAACTGAGCCAAACAGCAAAAATCGGAGGACCCTTCCTCCAACCTGAAACTGAAAATACAAAGATGCTAGTACATATAGAAGTGCGCCAAATCGATTGACCTCTTGTCCGAAAGCCTGATAGGCTACAAGTTCAGGCAACTCCACAAACGTTCCATTCATGGAGTTCTGTCCCGCTGCGTGAATACAGTTTGCAAATTCCGACACTATATTATTTGAATGGGATTTTCTGCTGCTCCTAGAGGAGGTTTTGAGCAGGACCTTCCTGGAACACGGGCCTCCATCACCCGGAACAAAACATGAACACTCCACAGCAAACTTGAGCTGATACAAACCTTCACCTACCGCTCTCTGTCTTCTTTTAACACAAGGCAACTGACAGAGCTGCGAACGCTGCGCTAGTGGGCAGGTGGCTCGTGTGCTAAATTCGGAAGCTTGCAGACGCATGGTGGAAAGGCAGGGAAAAGCTTTTTTCGTCCCTGGGTGGGCTCGAACCACCAACCTTTCGGTTAACAGCCGAACGCGCTAACCGGTTGCGCCACAGAGACCTACGGAGTTCGGTGGTCTGGCCACACAGCCGAGACTCTGCACGTCTCCTGCGTTAGCAAAGTCGGGTCAAGAGACTCGCTGGAAACTGAGGCCCGTTGGGAAGTGAGAGAAAGCCAAAAAAAACGCCCAACGTGGGGCTCGAACCCACGACCCTGAGATTAAAACACACCCCAACCAGCTAATCAAGGTCTGACCAGGCAGGCTAGAACCTTCCTGGCGGGTCTTTTGGAGCTGGTTGTAGCGAAACTCTACAGGACAGTGGCCCTCAAGGACAGAGTTTGGTCACCCCTGGCTTAGAGTGTCCTCTGTTTGTTTTCGCCATGCCTGTTACTGGGGAACACAGTTTGAACAAGCAGAGCAGCCCGATAACATGCACAATCAAAACTCGGAGTTAAAGTTCCGTTTCCATCTGTGGCAAGGGTGAGAGAGAGAGCTGGCACTGAAGGCAAACTTCTCCTAATTTCCAAAGGCAAAAACTGAGCCAAACAGCAAAAATCGGAGGACCCTTCCTCCAACCTGAAACTGAAAATACAAAGATGCTAGTACATATAGAAGTGCGCCAAATCGATTGACCTCTTGTCCGAAAGCCTGATAGGCTACAAGTTCAGGCAACTCCACAAACGTTCCATTAATGGAGTTCTGTCCCGCTGCGTGAATACAGTTTGCAAATTCCGACACTATATTATTTGAATGGGATTTTCTGCTGCTCCTAGAGGAGGTTTTGAGCAGGACCTTCCTGGAACACGGGCCTCCATCACCCGGAACAAAACATGAACACTCCACAGCAAACTTGAGCTGATACAAATCTTCACCTACCGCTCTCTGTCTTCTTTTAACACAAGGCAACTGACAGAGCTGCGAACGCTGCGCTAGTGGGCAGGTGGCTCGTGTGCTAAATTCGGAAGCTTGCAGACGCATGGTGGAATGGCAGGGAAAAGCTTTTTTCGTCCCTGGGTGGGCTCGAACCACCAACCTTTCGGTTAACAGCCAAACGCGCTAACCGGTTGCGCCACAGAGACCTACGAAGTTCACTGGTCTGGCCACACAGCCGAGACGCTACACGTCTCCTGCGTTAGCATAGTCGGGTCAAGAGACTCGCTGGAAACTGAGGCCCGTTGGGAAGTGAGAGAAAGCCAAAAAAAACGCCCAACGTGGGGCTCGAACCCACGACCCTGAGATTAAAACACACCCCAACCAGCTAATCAAGGTCTGACCAGGCAGGCTAGAACCTTCCTGGCGGGTCTTTTGGAGCTGGTTGTAGCGAAACTCTACAGGACAGTGGCCCTCAAGGACAGAGTTTGGACACCCCTGGCTTAGAGTGTCCTCTGTTTGTTTTAGCCATGCCTGTTACTGGGGAACACAGTTTGAACAAGCAGAGCAGCCCGATAACATGCACAATCAAAACTCGGAGTTAAAGTTCCGTTTCCATCTGTGGCAAGGGTGAGAGAGAGAGCTGGCACTGAAGGCAAACTTCTCCTAATTTCCAAAGGCAAAAACTGAGCCAAACAGCAAAAATCGGAGGACCCTTCCTCCAACCTGAAACTGAAAATACAAAGATGCTAGTACATATAGAAGTGCGCCAAATCGATTGACCTCTTGTCCGAAAGCCTGATAGGCTACAAGTTCAGGCAACTCCACAAACGTTCCATTCATGGAGTTCTGTCCCGCTGCGTGAATACAGTTTGCAAATTCCGACACTATATTATTTGAATGGGATTTTCTGCTGCTCCTAGAGGAGGTTTTGAGCAGGACCTTCCTGGAACACGGGCCTCCATCACCCGGAACAAAACATGAACACTCCACAGCAAACTTGAGCTGATACAAACCTTCACCTACCGCTCTCTGTCTTCTTTTAACACAAGGCAACTGACAGAGCTGCGAACGCTGCGCTAGTGGGCAGGTGGCTCGTGTGCTAAATTCGGAAGCTTGCAGACGCATGGTGGAAAGGCAGGGAAAAGCTTTTTTCGTCCCTGGGTGGGCTC
This sequence comes from Acrossocheilus fasciatus, assembly GCA_036784905.1. Taxonomy (NCBI): domain Eukaryota; kingdom Metazoa; phylum Chordata; class Actinopteri; order Cypriniformes; family Cyprinidae; genus Acrossocheilus; species Acrossocheilus fasciatus. Next base: position 49,113,379 of record CM071940.1, read on the forward strand.
GAACTACCAACCTTTCGGTTAACAGCCGAACGCGCTAACCGGTTGCGCCACAGAGACCTACGACTGTGTTGGACTGGAGTGCGGTGGCAAAAAACAATCAGCGCCGTGCTTGCCACACATCTCCTGCCTTAGCAAACTCGGGTCAAGAGACTCGCTGGAAACTGAGGGCCCGTTGGGAAGTGAGAGAAAGCCAAAGAAACGCCCAACGTGGGGCTCGAACCCACGACCCTGAGATTAAGAGTCTCATGCTCTACCGATTGAGCTAGCCGGGCTGCTGCAGGCCTCCTGCGGTTTTTATCAGTGCCCAAATTTCATAGAGCAGGGGCGTCCACACTCGCTCCTGGAGGGCCCTTGTCCTGCAGAGCTTAGCTCCAGCCCCAATGAAAACACACCTGAAAAACCTAATCAAGGTCTCACCAGGCAGGTCTTTTGGAGCTGTTTGAAGCGAAACTCTAAAGGACAAAGTTTGGACACCCTCCGTCTTCTTTTAACACAAGGCAACTGACAAAGCTGACAAAGCTGCCAACGCTGCCAACGCTGCGCTAGCGGGCAGATGGCTCGTGTGCTAAATTCTGAAGCTTGCGGACACATGGCGGAATGGCAGTAAAAAGCTTTTTTCGTCCCTGGGTGGGCTCGAACCACCAACCTTTCGGTTAACAGCCGAACGCGCTAACCGGTTGCGCCACAGAGACCTACGAAGTTCGCTGGTCTGGCCACACAGCCGAGACGCTACACGTCTCCTGCGTTAGCAAAGTCGGGTCAAGAGACTCGCTGGAAACTGAGGCCCGTTGGGAAGTGAGAGAAAGCCAAAAAAAACGCCCAATGTGGGGCTCGAACCCACGACCCTGAGATTAAAACACACCCCAACCAGCTAATCAAGGTCTGACCAGGCAGGCTAGAACCTTCCTGGCGGGTCTTTTGGAGCTGGTTGTAGCGAAACTCTACAGGACAGTGGCCCTCAAGGACAGAGTTTGGACACCCCTGGCTTAGAGTGTCCTCTGTTTGTTTTAGCCATGCCTGTTACTGGGGAACACAGTTTGAACAAGCAGAGCAGCCCGATAACATGCACAATCAAAACTCGGAGTTAAAGTTCCGTTTCCATCTGTGGCAAGGGTGAGAGAGAGAGCTGGCACTGAAGGCAAACTTCTCCTAATTTCCAAAGGCAAATACTGAGCCAAACAGCAAAAATCAGAGGACCCTTCCTCCAACCTGAAACTGAAAATACAAAGATGCTAGTACATATAGAAGTGCGCCAAATCGATTGACCTCTTCTCCGAAAGCCTGATAGGCTACAAGTTCAGGCAACTCCACAAACGTTCCATTCATGGAGTTCTGTCCCGCTGCGTGAATACAGTTTGCAAATTCCGACACTATATTATTTGAATGGGATTTTCTGCTGCTCCTAGAGGAGGTTTTGAGCAGGACCTTCCTGGAACACGGGCCTCCATCACCCGGAACAAAACATGAACACTCCACAGCAAACTTGAGCTGATACAAACCTTCACCTACCGCTCTCTGTCTTCTTTTAACACAAGGCAACTGACAGAGCTGCGAACGCTGCGCTAGTGGGCAGGTGGCTCGTGTGCTAAATTTGGAAGCTTGCAGACGCATGGTGGAATGGCAGGGAAAAGCTTTTTTCGTCCCTGGGTGGGCTCGAACCACCAACCTTTCGGTTAACAGCCGAACGCGCTAACCAGTTGCGCCACAGAGACCTACGACTGTGTTGGACTGGAGTGCGGTGGCAAAAAACAATCAGCGCCGTGCTTGCCACACATCTCCTGCCTTAGCAAACTCGGGTCAAGAGACTCGCTGGAAACTGAGGGCCCGTTGGGAAGTGAGAGAAAGCCAAAGAAACGCCCAACGTGGGGCTCGAACCCACGACCCTGAGATTAAGAGTCTCATGCTCTACCGACTGAGCTAGCCGGGCTGCTGCAGGCCTGCTGCGGTTTTTATCAGTGCCCAAATTTCATAGAGCAGGGGCGTCCACACTCGCTCCTGGAGGGCCCTTGTCCTGCAGAGCTTAGCTCCAGCCCCAATGAAAACACACCTGAAAAACCTAATCAAGGTCTCACCAGGCAGGTCTTTTGGAGCTGTTTGAAGCGAAACTCTACAGGACAAAGTTTGGACACCCTCCGTCTTCTTTTAACACAAGGCAACTGACAAAGCTGCCAACGCTGCGCTAGCGGGCAGATGGCTCGTGTGCTAAATTCTGAAGCTTGCGGACACATGGCGGAATGGCAGCAAAAAGCTTTTTTCGTCCCTGGGTGGGCTCGAACCACCAACCTTTCGGTTAACAGCCGAACGCGCTAACCGGTTGCGCCACAGAGACCTACGAAGTTCACTGGTCTGGCCACACAGCCGAGACGCTACACGTCTCCTGCGTTAGCATAGTCGGGTCAAGAGACTCGCTGGAAACTGAGGCCCGTTGGGAAGTGAGAGAAAGCCAAAAAAAACGCCCAACGTGGGGCTCGAACCCACGAGCCTGAGATTAAAACACATCCCAACCAGCTAATCAAGGTCTGACCAGGCAGGCTAGAACCTTCCTGGCGGGTCTTTTGGAGCTGGTTGTAGCGAAACTCTACAGGACAGTGGCCCTCAAGGACAGAGTTTGGACACCCCTGGCTTAGAGTGTCCTCTGTTTGTTTTAGCCATGCCTGTTACTGGGGAACACAGTTTGAACAAGCAGAGCAGCCCGATAACATGCACAATCAAAACTCGGAGTTAAAGTTCCGTTTCCATCTGTGGCAAGGGTGAGAGAGAGAGCTGGCACTGAAGGCAAACTTCTCCTAATTTCCAAAGGCAAAAACTGAGCCAAACAGCAAAAATTGGAGGACCCTTCCTCCAACCTGAAACTGAAAATACAAAGATGCTAGTACATATAGAAGTGCGCCAAATCGATTGACCTCTTGTCCGAAAGCCTGATAGGCTACAAGTTCAGGCAACTCCACAAACGTTCCATTCATGGAGTTCTGTCCCGCTGCGTGAATACAGTTTGCAAATTCCGACACTATATTATTTGAATGGGATTTTCTGCTGCTCCTAGAGGAGGTTTTGAGCAGGACCTTCCTGGAACACGGGCCTCCATCACCCGGAACAAAACATGAACACACCACAGCAAACTTGAGCTGATACAAACCTTCACCTACCGCTCTCTGTCTTCTTTTAACACAAGGCAACTGACAGAGCTGCGAACGCTGCGCTAGTGGGCAGGTGGCTCGTGTGCTAAATTCGGAAGCTTGCAGACGCATGGTGGAATGGCAGGGAAAAGCTTTTTTCGTCCCTGGGTGGGCTCGAACCACCAACCTTTCGGTTAACAGCCGAAGGCGCTAACCGGTTGCGCCACAGAGACCTACGACTGTGTTGGACTGGAGTGCGGTGGCAAAAAACAATCAGCGCCGTGCTTGCCACAAATCTCCTGCCTTAGCAAACTCGGGTCAAGAGACTCGCTGGAAACTGAGGGCCCGTTGGGAAGTAAGAGAAAGCCAAAGAAACGCCCAACGTGGGGCTCGAAACCACGACCCTGAGATTAAGAGTCTCATGCTCTACCGACTGAGCTAGCCGGGCTGCTGCAGGCCTCCTGCGGTTTTTATCAGTGCCCAAATTTCATAGAGCAGGGGCGTCCACACTCGCTCCTGGAGGGCCCTTGTCCTGCAGAGCTTAGCTCCAGCCCCAATGAAAACACACCTGAAAAACCTAATCAAGGTCTCACCAGGCAGGTCTTTTGGAGCTGTTTGAAGCGAAACTCTACAGGACAAAGTTTGGACACCCTCCGTCTTCTTTTAACACAAGGCAACTGACAAAGCTGCCAACGCTGCGCTAGCGGGCAGATGGCTCGTGTGCTAAATTCTGAAGCTTGCGGACACATGGCGGAATGGCAGCAAAAAGCTTTTTTCGTCCCTGGGTGGGCTCGAACCACCAACCTTTCGGTTAACAGCCGAACGCGCTAACCGGTTGCGCCACAGAGACCTACGAAGTTCACTGGTCTGGCCACACAGCCGAGACGCTACACGTCTCCTGCGTTAGCATAGTCGGGTCAAGAGACTCGCTGGAAACTGAGGCCCGTTGGGAAGTGAGAGAAAGCCAAAAAAAACGCCCAACGTGGGGCTCGAACCCACGACCCTGAGATTAAAACACATCCCAACCAGCTAATCAAGGTCTGACCAGGCAGGCTAGAACCTTCCTGGCGGGTCTTTTGGAGCTGGTTGTAGCGAAACTCTACAGGACAGTGGCCCTCAAGGACAGAGTTTGGACACCCCTGGCTTAGAGTGTCCTCTGTTTGTTTTAGCCATGCCTGTTACTGGGGAACACAGTTTGAACAAGCAGAGCAGCCCGATAACATGCACAATCAAAACTCGGAGTTAAAGTTCCGTTTCCATCTGTGGCAAGGGTGAGAGAGAGAGCTGGCACTGAAGGCAAACTTCTCCTAATTTCCAAAGGCAAAAACTGAGCCAAACAGCAAAAATCGGAGGACCCTTCCTCCAACCTGAAACTGAAAATACAAAGATGCTAGTACATATAGAAGTGCGCCAAATCGATTGACCTCTTGTCCGAAAGCCTGATAGGCTACAAGTTCAGGCAACTCCACAAACGTTCCATTCATGGAGTTCTGTCCCGCTGCGTGAATACAGTTTGCAAATTCCGACACTATATTATTTGAATGGGATTTTCTGCTGCTCCTAGAGGAGGTTTTGAGCAGGACCTTCCTGGAACACGGGCCTCCATCACCCGGAACAAAACATGAACACACCACAGCAAACTTGAGCTGATACAAACCTTCACCTACCGCTCTCTGTCTTCTTTTAACACAAGGCAACTGACAGAGCTGCGAACGCTGCGCTAGTGGGCAGGTGGCTCGTGTGCTAAATTCGGAAGCTTGCAGACGCATGGTGGAATGGCAGGGAAAAGCTTTTTTCGTCCCTGGGTGGGCTCGAACCACCAACCTTTCGGTTAACAGCCGAAGGCGCTAACCGGTTGCGCCACAGAGACCTACGACTGTGTTGGACTGGAGTGCGGTGGCAAAAAACAATCAGCGCCGTGCTTGCCACAAATCTCCTGCCTTAGCAAACTCGGGTCAAGAGACTCGCTGGAAACTGAGGGCCCGTTGGGAAGTAAGAGAAAGCCAAAGAAACGCCCAACGTGGGGCTCGAAACCACGACCCTGAGATTAAGAGTCTCATGCTCTACCGACTGAGCTAGCCGGGCTGCTGCAGGCCTCCTGCGGTTTTTATCAGTGCCCAAATTTCATAGAGCAGGGGCGTCCACACTCGCTCCTGGAGGGCCCTTGTCCTGCAGAGCTTAGCTCCAGCCCCAATGAAAACACACCTGAAAAACCTAATCAAGGTCTCACCATGCAGGTCTTTTGGAGCTGTTTGAAGTGAAACTCTACAGGACAAAGTTTGGACACCCTCCGTCTTCTTTTAACACAAGGCAACTGACAGAGCTGCGAACGCTGCGCTAGTGGGCAGGTGGCTCGTGTGCTAAATTCGGAAGCTTGCGGACACATGGCGGAATGGCAGTAAAAAGCTTTTTTCGTCCCTGGGTGGGCTCGAACTACCAACCTTTCGGTTAACAGCCGAACGCGCTAACCAGTTGCGCCACAGAGACCTACGAAGTTCGCTGGTCTGGCCACACAGCCGAGACGCTACACGTCTCCTGCGTTAGCAAAGTCGGGTCAAGAGACTCGCTGGAAACTGAGGCCCGTTGGGAAGTGAGAGAAAGCCAAAAAAAACGCCCAATGTGGGGCTCGAACCCACGACCCTGGGATTAAAACACACCCCAACCAGCTAATCAAGGTCTGACCAGGCAGGCTAGAACCTTCCTGGCGGGTCTTTTGGAGCTGGTTGTAGCGAAACTCTACAGGAGAGAGAGAGAGAGCTGGCACTGAAGGCAAACTTCTCCTAATTTCCAAAGGCAAAAACTGAGCCAAACAGCAAAAATCGGAGGACCCTTCCTCCAACCTGAAACTGAAAATACAAAGATGCTAGTACATATAGAAGTGCGCCAAATCGATTGACCTCTTGTCCGAAAGCCTGATAGGCTACAAGTTCAGGCAACTCCACAAACGTTCCATTCATGGAGTTCTGTCCCGCTGCGTGAATACAGTTTGCAAATTCCGACACTATATTATTTGAATGGGATTTTCTGCTGCTCCTAGAGGAGGTTTTGAGCAGGACCTTCCTGGAACACGGGCCTCCATCACCCGGAACAAAACATGAACACTCCACAGCAAACTTGAGCTGATACAAACCTTCACCTACCGCTCTCTGTCTTCTTTTAACACAAGGCAACTGACAGAGCTGCGAACGCTGCGCTAGTGGGCAGGTGGCTCGTGTGCTAAATTCGGAAGCTTGAGGGTGAAGAGACTCGCTGGAAACTGAGGGCCCGTTGGGAAGTGAGAGAAAGCCAAAGAAACGCCCAACGTGGGGCTCGAACCCACGACCCTGAGATTAAGAGTCTCATGCTCTACCGACTGAGCTAGCCGGGCTGCTGCAGGTTTCCTGCGGTTTTTATCAGTGCCCAAATTTCATAGAGCAGGGGCATCCACACTCGCTCCTGGAGGGCCCTTGTCCTGCAGAGCTTAGCTCCAGCCCCAATGAAAACACACCTGAAAAACCTAATCAAGGTCTCACCAGGCAGGTCTTTTGGAGCTGTTTGAAGCGAAACTCTACAGGACAAAGTTTGGACACCCTCCGTCTTCTTTTAACACAAGGCAACTGACAAAGCTGCCAACGCTGCGCTAGCGGGCAGATGGCTCGTGTGCTAAATTCTGAAGCTTGCGGACACATGGCGGAATGGCAGCAAAAAGCTTTTTTCGTCCCTGGGTGGGCTCGAACCACCAACCTTTCGGTTAACAGCCAAACGCGCTAATCGGTTGCGCCACAGAGACCTACGAAGTTCACTGGTCTGGCCACCCAGCCGAGACGCTACATTAAAACACACCCCAACCAGCTAATCAAGGTCTGACCAGGCAGGCTAGAACCTTCCTGGCGGGTCTTTTGGAGCTGGTTGTAGCGAAACTCTACAGGACAGTGGCCCTCAAGGACAGAGTTTGGACACCCCTGGCTTAGAGTGTCCTCTGTTTGTTTTAGCCATGCCTGTTACTGGGGAACACAGTTTGAACAAGCAGAGCAGCCCGATAACATGCACAATCAAAACTCGGAGTTAAAGTTCCGTTTCCATCTGTGGCAAGGGTGAGAGAGAGAGCTGGCACTGAAGGCAAACTTCTCCTAATTTCCAAAGGCAAAAACTGAGCCAAACAGCAAAAATCGGAGGACCTTTCCTCCAACCTGAAACTGAAAATACAAAGATGCTAGTACATATAGAAGTGCGCCAAATCTATTGACCTCTTGTCCGAAAGCCTGATAGGCTACAAGTTCAGGCAACTCCACAAACGTTCCATTCATGGAGTTCTGTCCCGCTGCGTGAATACAGTTTGCAAATTCCGACACTATATTATTTGAATGGGATTTTCTGCTGCTCCTAGAGGAGGTTTTGAGCAGGACCTTCCTGGAACACGGGCCTCCATCACCCGGAACAAAACATGAACACTCCACAGCAAACTTGAGCTGATACAAACCTTCACCTACCGCTCTCTGTCTTCTTTTAACACAAGGCAACTGACAGAGCTGCGAACGCTGCGCTAGTGGGCAGGTGGCTCGTGTGCTAAATTCGGAAGCTTGCAGACGCATGGTGGAATGGCAGGGAAAAGCTTTTTTCGTCCCTGGGTGGGCTCGAACCACCAACCTTTCGGTTAACAGCCGAAGGCGCTAACCGGTTGCGCCACAGAGACCTACGACTGTGTTGGACTGGAGTGCGGTGGCAAAAAACAATCAGCGCCGTGCTTGCCACAAATCTCCTGCCTTAGCAAACTCGGGTCAAGAGACTCGCTGGAAACTGAGGGCCCGTTGGGAAGTAAGAGAAAGCCAAAGAAACGCCCAACGTGGGGCTCGAAACCACGACCCTGAGATTAAGAGTCTCATGCTCTACCGACTGAGCTAGCCGGGCTGCTGCAGGCCTCCTGCGGTTTTTATCAGTGCCCAAATTTCATAGAGCAGGGGCGTCCACACTCGCTCCTGGAGGGCCCTTGTCCTGCAGAGCTTAGCTCCAGCCCCAATGAAAACACACCTGAAAAACCTAATCAAGGTCTCACCATGCAGGTCTTTTGGAGCTGTTTGAAGCGAAACTCTACAGGACAAAGTTTGGACACCCTCCGTCTTCTTTTAACACAAGGCAACTGACAGAGCTGCGAACGCTGCGCTAGTGGGCAGGTGGCTCGTGTGCTAAATTCGGAAGCTTGCAGACGCATGGTGGAATGGCAGGGAAAAGCTTTTTTCGTCCCTGGGTGGGCTCGAACCACCAACCTTTCGGTTAACAGCCGAACGCGCTAACCGGTTGCGCCACAGAGACCTACGAAGTTCACTGGTCTGGCCACACAGCCGAGACGCTACACGTCTCCTGCGTTAGCATAGTCGGGTCAAGAGACTCGCTGGAAACTGAGGCCCGTTGGGAAGTGAGAGAAAGCCAAAAAAAACGCCCAACGTGGGGCTCGAACCCACGACCCTGAGATTAAAACACACCCCAACCAGCTAATCAAGGTCTGACCAGGCAGGCTAGAACCTTCCTGGCGGGTCTTTTGGAGCTGGTTGTAGCGAAACTCTACAGGACAGTGGCCCTCAAGGACAGAGTTTGGACACCCCTGGCTTAGAGTGTCCTCTGTTTGTTTTAGCCATGCCTGTTACTGGGGAACACAGTTTGAACAAGCAGAGCAGCCCGATAACATGCACAATCAAAACTCGGAGTTAAAGTTCCGTTTCCATCTGTGGCAAGGGTGAGAGAGAGAGCTGGCACTGAAGGCAAACTTCTCCTAATTTCCAAAGGCAAAAACTGAGCCAAACAGCAAAAATCGGAGGACCCTTCCTCCAACCTGAAACTGAAAATACAAAGATGCTAGTACATATAGAAGTGCGCCAAATCTATTGACCTCTTGTCCGAAAGCCTGATAGGCTACAAGTTCAGGCAACTCCACAAACGTTCCATTCATGGAGTTCTGTCCCGCTGCGTGAATACAGTTTGCAAATTCCGACACTATATTATTTGAATGGGATTTTCTGCTGCTCCTAGAGGAGGTTTTGAGCAGGACCTTCCTGGAACACGGGCCTCCATCACCCGGAACAAAACATGAACACTCCACAGCAAACTTGAGCTGATACAAACCTTCACCTACCGCTCTCTGTCTTCTTTTAACACAAGGCAACTGACAGAGCTGCGAACGCTGCGCTAGTGGGCAGGTGGCTCGTGTGCTAAATTCGGAAGCTTGCAGACGCATGGTGGAATGGCAGGGAAAAGCTTTTTTCCTCCCTGGGTGGGCTCGAACCACCAACCTTTCGGTTAACAGCCGAAGGCGCTAACCGGTTGCGCCACAGAGACCTACGACTGTGTTGGACTGGAGTGCGGTGGCAAAAAACAATCAGCGCCGTGCTTGCCACAAATCTCCTGCCTTAGCAAACTCGGGTCAAGAGACTCGCTGGAAACTGAGGGCCCGTTGGGAAGTAAGAGAAAGCCAAAGAAACGCCCAACGTGGGGCTCGAAACCACGACCCTGAGATTAAGAGTGTCATGCTCTACCGACTGAGCTAGCCGGGCTGCTGCAGGCCTCCTGCGGTTTTTATCAGTGCCCAAATTTCATAGAGCAGGGGCGTCCACACTCGCTCCTGGAGGGCCCTTGTCCTGCAGAGCTTAGCTCCAGCCCCAATGAAAACACACCTGAAAAACCTAATCAAGGTCTCACCATGCAGGTCTTTTGGAGCTGTTTGAAGCGAAACTCTACAGGACAAAGTTTGGACACCCTCCGTCTTCTTTTAACACAAGGCAACTGACAGAGCTGCGAACGCTGCGCTAGTGGGCAGGTGGCTCGTGTGCTAAATTCGGAAGCTTGCAGACGCATGGTGGAATGGCAGGGAAAAGCTTTTTTCGTCCCTGGGTGGGCTCGAACCACCAACCTTTCGGTTAACAGCCGAACGCGCTAACCGGTTGCGCCACAGAGACCTACGAAGTTCACTGGTCTGGCCACACAGCCGAGACGCTACACGTCTCCTGCGTTAGCATAGTCGGGTCAAGAGACTCGCTGGAAACTGAGGCCCGTTGGGAAGTGAGAGAAAGCCAAAAAAAACGCCCAACGTGGGGCTCGAACCCACGACCCTGAGATTAAAACACACCCCAACCAGCTAATCAAGGTCTGACCAGGCAGGCTAGAACCTTCCTGGCGGGTCTTTTGGAGCTGGTTGTAGCGAAACTCTACAGGACAGTGGCCCTCAAGGACAGAGTTTGGACACCCCTGGCTTAGAGTGTCCTCTGTTTGTTTTAGCCATGCCTGTTACTGGGGAACACAGTTTGAACAAGCAGAGCAGCCCGATAACATGCACAATCAAAACTCGGAGTTAAAGTTCCGTTTCCATCTGTGGCAAGGGTGAGAGAGAGAGCTGGCACTGAAGGCAAACTTCTCCTAATTTCCAAAGGCAAAAACTGAGCCAAACAGCAAAAATCGGAGGACCCTTCCTCCAACCTGAAACTGAAAATACAAAGATGCTAGTACATATAGAAGTGCGCCAAATCGATTGACCTCTTGTCCGAAAGCCTGATAGGCTACAAGTTCAGGCAACTCCACAAACGTTCCATTCATGGAGTTCTGTCCCGCTGCGTGAATACAGTTTGCAAATTCCGACACTATATTATTTGAATGGGATTTTCTGCTGCTCCTAGAGGAGGTTTTGAGCAGGACCTTCCTGGAACACGGGCCTCCATCACCCGGAACAAAACATGAACACTCCACAGCAAACTTGAGCTGATACAAACCTTCACCTACCGCTCTCTGTCTTCTTTTAACACAAGGCAACTGACAGAGCTGCGAACGCTGCGCTAGTGGGCAGGTGGCTCGTGTGCTAAATTCGGAAGCTTGCAGACGCATGGTGGAAAGGCAGGGAAAAGCTTTTTTCGTCCCTGGGTGGGCTCGAACCACCAACCTTTCGGTTAACAGCCGAACGCGCTAACCGGTTGCGCCACAGAGACCTACGACTGTGTTGGACTGGAGTGCGGTGGCAAAAAACAATCAGCGCCGTGCTTGCCACACATCTCCTGCCTTAGCAAACTCGGGTCAAGAGACTCGCTGGAAACTGAGGGCCCGTTGGGAAGTGAGAGAAAGCCAAAGAAACGCCCAACGTGGGGCTCGAACCCACGACCCTGAGATTAAGAGTCTCATGCTCTACCGACTGAGCTAGCCGGGCTGCTGCAGGCCTCCTGCGGTTTTTATCAGTGCCCAAATTTCATAGAGCAGGGGCGTCCACACTCGCTCCTGGAGGGCCCTTGTCCTGCAGAGCTTAGCTCCAGCCCCAATGAAAACACACCTGAAAAACCTAATCAAGGTCTCACCAGGCAGGTCTTTTGGAGCTGTTTGAAGCGAAACTCTAAAGGACAAAGTTTGGACACCCTCCGTCTTCTTTTAACACAAGGCAACTGACAAAGCTGACAAAGCTGCCAACGCTGCGCTAGCGGGCAGATGGCTCGTGTGCTAAATTCTGAAGCTTGCGGACACATGGCGGAATGGCAGTAAAAAGCTTTTTTCGTCCCTGGGTGGGCTCGAACCACCAACCTTTCGGTTAACAGCCGAACGCGCTAACCGGTTGCGCCACAGAGACCTACGAAGTTCGCTGGTCTGGCCACACAGCCGAGACGCTACACGTCTCCTGCGTTAGCAAAGTCGGGTCAAGAGACTCGCTGGAAACTGAGGCCCGTTGGGAAGTGAGAGAAAGCCAAAAAAAACGCCCAATGTGGGGCTCGAACCCACGACCCTGGGATTAAAACACACCCCAACCAGCTAATCAAGGTCTGACCAGGCAGGCTAGAACCTTCCTGGCGGGTCTTTTGGAGCTGGTTGTAGCGAAACTCTACAGGACAGTGGCCCTCAAGGACAGAGTTTGGACACCCCTGGCTTAGAGTGTCCTCTGTTTGTTTTAGCCATGCCTGTTACTGGGGAACACAGTTTGAACAAGCAGAGCAGCCCGATAACATGCACAATCAAAACTCGGAGTTAAAGTTCCGTTTCCATCTGTGGCAAGGGTGAGAGAGAGAGCTGGCACTGAAGGCAAACTTCTCCTAATTTCCAAAGGCAAAAACTGAGCCAAACAGCAAAAATCGGAGGACCCTTCCTCCAACCTGAAACTGAAAATACAAAGATGCTAGTACATATAGAAGTGCGCCAAATCTATTGACCTCTTGTCCGAAAGCCTGATAGGCTACAAGTTCAGGCAACTCCACAAACGTTCCATTCATGGAGTTCTGTCCCGCTGCGTGAATACAGTTTGCAAATTCCGACACTATATTATTTGAATGGGATTTTCTGCTGCTCCTAGAGGAGGTTTTGAGCAGGACCTTCCTGGAACACGGGCCTCCATCACCCGGAACAAAACATGAACACTCCACAGCAAACTTGAGCTGATACAAACCTTCACCTACCGCTCTCTGTCTTCTTTTAACACAAGGCAACTGACAGAGCTGCGAACGCTGCGCTAGTGGGCAGGTGGCTCGTGTGCTAAATTCGGAAGCTTGCAGACGCATGGTGGAAAGGCAGGGAAAAGCTTTTTTCGTCCCTGGGTGGGCTCGAACCACCAACCTTTCGGTTAACAGCCGAACGCGCTAACCGGTTGCGCCACAGAGACCTAGGACTGTGTTGGACTGGAGTGCGGTGGCAAAAAACAATCAGCGCCGTGCTTGCCACACATCTCCTGCCTTAGCAAACTCGGGTCAAGAGACTCGCTGGAAACTGAGGGCCCGTTGGGAAGTGAGAGAAAGCCAAAGAAACGCCCAAAGTGGGGCTCGAACCCACGACCCTGAGATTAAGAGTCTCATGCTCTACCGACTGAGCTAGCCGGGCTGCTGCAGGCCTGCCGCGGTTTTTATCAGTGCCCAAATTTCATAGAGCAGGGGCGTGCACACTCGCTCCTGGAGGGCCCTTGTCCTGCAGAGCTTAGCTCCAGCCCCAATGAAAACACACCTGAAAAACCTAATCAAGGTCTCACCAGGCAGGTCTTTTGGAGCTGTTTGAAGCGAAACTCTACAGGACAAAGTTTGGACACCCTCCGTCTTCTTTTAACACAAGGCAACTGACAAAGCTGCCAACGCTGCGCTAGCGGGCAGATGGCTCGTGTGCTAAATTCTGAAGCTTGCGGACACATGGCGGAATGGCAGCAAAAAGCTTTTTTCGTCCCTGGGTGGGCTCGAACCACCAACCTTTCGGTTAACAGCCGAACGCGCTAACCGGTTGCGCCACAGAGACCTACGAAGTTTACTGGTCTGGCCACACAGCCGAGACGCTACACGTCTCCTGCGTTAGCAAAGTCGGGACAAGAGACTCGCTGGAAACTGAGGCCCGTTGGGAAGTGAGAGAAAGCCAAAAAAAACGCCCAACGTGGGGCTCGAACCCACGACCCTGGGATTAAAACACACCCCAACCAGCTAATCAAGGTCTGACCAGGCAGGCTAGAACCTTCCTGGCGGGTCTTTTGGAGCTGGTTGTAGCGAAACTCTACAGGAGAGAGAGAGAGAGCTGGCACTGAAGGCAAACTTCTCCTAATTTCCAAAGGCAAAAACTGAGCCAAACAGCAAAAATCGGAGGACCCTTCCTCCAACCTGAAACTGAAAATACAAAGATGCTAGTACATATAGAAGTGCGCCAAATCGATTGACCTCTTGTCCGAAAGCCTGATAGGCTACAAGTTCAGGCAACTCCACAAACGTTCCATTCATGGAGTTCTGTCCCGCTGCGTGAATACAGTTTGCAAATTCCGACACTATATTATTTGAATGGGATTTTCTGCTGCTCCTAGAGGAGGTTTTGAGCAGGACCTTCCTGGAACATGGGCCTCCATCACCCGGAACAAAACATGAACACTCCACAGCAAACTTGAGCTGATACAAACCTTCACCTACCGCTCTCTGTCTTCTTTTAACACAAGGCAACTGACAGAGCTGCGAACGCTGCGCTAGTGGGCAGGTGGCTCGTGTGCTAAATTCGGAAGCTTGCAGACGCATGGTGGAATGGCAGGGAAAAGCTTTTTTTCGTCCCTGGGTGGGCTCGAACCACCAACCTTTCGGTTAACAGCCGAACGCGCTAACCGGTTGCGCCACAGAGACCTACGACTGTGTTGGACTGGAGTGCGGTGGCAAAAAACAATCAGCGCCGTGCTTGCCACACATCTCCTGCCTTAGCAAACTCGGGTCAAGAGACTCGCTGGAAACTGAGGGCCCGTTGGGAAGTGAGAGAAAGCCAAAGAAACGCCCAACGTGGGGCTCGAACCCACGACCCTGAGATTAAGAGTCTCATGCTCTACCGACTGAGCTAGCCGGGCTGCTGCAGGCCTCCTGCGGTTTTTATCAGTGCCCAAATTTCATAGAGCAGGGGCATCCACACTCGCTCCTGGAGGGCCCTTGTCCTGCAGAGCTTAGCTCCAGCCCCAATGAAAACACACCTGAAAAACCTAATCAAGGTCTCACCAGGCAGGTCTTTTGGAGCTGTTTGAAGCGAAACTCTACAGGACAAAGTTTGGACACCCTCCGTCTTCTTTTAACACAAGGCAACTGACAAAGCTGACAAAGCTGCCAACGCTGCGCTAGCAGGCAGATGGCTCGTGTGCTAAATTCTGAAGCTTGCGGACACATGGCGGAATGGCAGCAAAAAGCTTTTTTCGTCCCTGGGTGGGCTCGAACCACCAACCTTTCAGTTAACAGCCTAACGCGCTAACCGGTTGCGCCACAGAGACCTACGAAGTTCACTGGTCTGGCCACCCAGCCGAGACGCTACATTAAAACACACCCCAACCAGCTAATCAAGGTCTGACCAGGCAGGCTAGAACCTTCCTGGCGGGTCTTTTGGAGCTGGTTGTAGCGAAACTCTACAGGACAGTGGCCCTCAAGGACAGAGTTTGGACACCCCTGGCTTAGAGTGTCCTCTGTTTGTTTTAGCCATGCCTGTTACTGGGGAACACAGTTTGAACAAGCAGAGCAGCCCGATAACATGCACAATCAAAACTCGGAGTTAAAGTTCCGTTTCCATCTGTGGCAAGGGTGAGAGAGAGAGCTGGCACTGAAGGCAAACTTCTCCTAATTTCCAAAGGCAAAAACTGAGCCAAACAGCAAAAATCGGAGGACCCTTCCTCCAACCTGAAACTGAAAATACAAAGATGCTAGTACATATAGAAGTGCGCCAAATCGATTGACCTCTTGTCCGAAAGCCTGATAGGCTACAAGTTCAGGCAACTCCACAAACGTTCCATTCATGGAGTTCTGTCCCGCTGCGTGAATACAGTTTGCAAATTCCAACACTATATTATTTGAATGGGATTTTCTGCTGCTCCTAGAGGAGGTTTTGAGCAGGACCTTCCTGGAACACGGGCCTCCATCACCCGGAACAAAACATGAACACTCCACAGCAAACTTCAGCTGATACAAACCTTCACCTACCGCTCTCTGTCTTCTTTTAACACAAGGCAACTGACAGAGCTGCGAACGCTGCGCTAGTGGGCAGGTGGCTCGTGTGCTAAATTCGGAAGCTTGCAGACGCATGGTGGAATGGCAGGGAAAAGCTTTTTTCGTCCCTGGGTGGGCTCGAACCACCAACCTTTCGGTTAACAGCCGAAAGCGCTAACCGGTTGCGCCACAGAGACCTACGACTGTGTTGGACTGGAGTGCGGTGGCAAAATACAATCAGCGCCGTGCTTGCCACAAATCTCCTGCCTTAGCAAACTCGGGTCAAGAGACTCGCTGGAAACTGAGGGCCCGTTGGGAAGTAAGAGAAAGCCAAAGAAACGCCCAACGTGGGGCTCGAACCCACGACCCTGAGATTAAGAGTCTCATGCTCTACCGACTGAGCTAGCCGGGCTGCTGCAGGCCTCCTGCGGTTTTTATCAGTGCCCAAATTTCATAGAGCAGGGGCGTCCACACTCGCTCCTGGAGGGCCCTTGTCCTGCAGAGCTTAGCTCCAGCCCCAATGAAAACACACCTGAAAAACCTAATCAAGGTCTCACCATGCAGGTCTTTTGGAGCTGTTTGAAGCGAAACTCTACAGGACAAAGTTTGGACACCCTCCGTCTTCTTTTAACACAAGGCAACTGACAAAGCTGCCAACGCTGCGCTAGCGGGCAGATGGCTCGTGTGCTAAATTCTGAAGCTTGCGGACACATGGCGGAATGGCAGCAAAAAGCTTTTTTCGTCCCTGGGTGGGCTCGAACCACCAACCTTTCGGTTAACAGCCGAACGCGCTAACCGGTTGCGCCACAGAGACCTACGAAGTTCGCTGGTCTGGCCACACAGCCGAGACGCTACACGTCTCCTGCGTTAGCAAAGTCGGGTCAAGAGACTCGCTGGAAACTGAGGCCCGTTGGGAAGTGAGAGAAAGCCAAAAAAAACGCCCAACGTGGGGCTCGAACCCACGACCCTGAGATTAAAACACACCCCAACCAGCTAATCAAGGTCTGACCAGGCAGGCTAGAACCTTCCTGGCGGGTCTTTTGGAGCTGGTTGTAGCGAAACTCTACAGGACAGTGGCCCTCAAGGACAGAGTTTGGACACCCCTGGCTTAGAGTGTCCTCTGTTTGTTTTAGCCATGCCTGTTACTGGGGAACACAGTTTGAACAAGCAGAGCAGCCCGATAACATGCACAATCAAAACTCGGAGTTAAAGTTCCGTTTCCATCTGTGGCAAGGGTGAGAGAGAGAGCTGGCACTGAAGGCAAACTTCTCCTAATTTCCAAAGGCAAAAACTGAGCCAAACAGCAAAAATCGGAGGACCCTTCCTCCAACCTGAAACTGAAAATACAAAGATGCTAGTACATATAGAAGTGCGCCAAATCGATTGACCTCTTGTCCGAAAGCCTGATAGGCTACAAGTTCAGGCAACTCCACAAACGTTCCATTCATGGAGTTCTGTCCCGCTGCGTGAATACAGTTTGCAAATTCCGACACTATATTATTTGAATGGGATTTTCTGCTGCTCCTAGAGGAGGTTTTGAGCAGGACCTTCCTGGAACACGGGCCTCCATCACCCGGAACAAAACATGAACACTCCACAGCAAACTTGAGCTGATACAAACCTTCACCTACCGCTCTCTGTCTTCTTTTAACACAAGGCAACTGACAGAGCTGCGAACGCTGCGCTAGTGGGCAGGTGGCTCGTGTGCTAAATTCGGAAGCTTGCAGACGCATGGTGGAATGGCAGGGAAAAGCTTTTTTCGTCCCTGGGTGGGCTCGAACCACCAACCTTTCGGTTAACAGCCGAACGCGCTAACCGGTTGCGCCACAGAGACCTACGACTGTGTTGGACTGGAGTGCGGTGGCAAAATACAATCAGCGCCGTGCTTGCCACAAATCTACTGCCTTAGCAAACTCGGGTCAAGAGACTCGCTGGAAACTGAGGGCCCGTTGGGAAGTAAGAGAAAGCCAAAGAAACGCCCAACGTGGGGCTCGAACCCACGACCCTGAGATTAAGAGTCTCATGCTCTACCGACTGAGCTAGCCGGGCTGCTGCAGGCCTCCTGCGGTTTTTATCAGTGCCCAAATTTCATAGAGCAGGGGCGTCCACACTCGCTCCTGGAGGGCCCTTGTCCTGCAGAGCTTAGCTCCAGCCCCAATGAAAACACACCTGAAAAACCTAATCAAGGTCTCACCATGCAGGTCTTTTGGAGCTGTTTGAAGCGAAACTCTACAGGACAAAGTTTGGACACCCTCCGTCTTCTTTTAACACAAGGCAACTGACAAAGCTGCCAACGCTGCGCTAGCGGGCAGATGGCTCGTGTGCTAAATTCTGAAGCTTGCGGACACATGGCGGAATGGCAGCAAAAAGCTTTTTTCGTCCCTGGGTGGGCTCGAACCACCAACCTTTCGGTTAACAGCCGAACGCGCTAACCGGTTGCGCCACAGAGACCTACGAAGTTCGCTGGTCTGGCCACACAGCCGAGACGCTACACGTCTCCTGCGTTAGCAAAGTCGGGTCAAGAGACTCGCTGGAAACTGAGGCCCGTTGGGAAGTGAGAGAAAGCCAAAAAAAACGCCCAACGTGGGGCTCGAACCCACGACCCTGAGATTAAAACACACCCCAACCAGCTAATCAAGGTCTGACCAGGCAGGCTAGAACCTTCCTGGCGGGTCTTTTGGAGCTGGTTGTAGCGAAACTCTACAGGACAGTGGCCCTCAAGGACAGAGTTTGGACACCCCTGGCTTAGAGTGTCCTCTGTTTGTTTTAGCCATGCCTGTTACTGGGGAACACAGTTTGAACAAGCAGCCAAACAGCAAAAATCGGAGGACCCTTCCTCCAACCTGAAACTGAAAATACAAAGATGCTAGTACATATAGAAGTGCGCCAAATCGATTGACCTCTTGTCCGAAAGCCTGATAGGCTACAAGTTCAGGCAACTCCACAAACGTTCCATTCATGGAGTTCTGTCCCGCTGCGTGAATACAGTTTGCAAATTCCGACACTATATTATTTGCTGCTCCTAGAGGAGGTTTTGAGCAGGACCTTCCTGGAACACGGGCCTCCATCACCCGGAACAAAACATGAACACTCCACAGCAAACTTGAGCTGATACAAACCTTCACCTACCGCTCTCTGTCTTCTTTTAACACAAGGCAACTGACAGAGCTGCGAACGCTGCGCTAGTGGGCAGGTGGCTCGTGTGCTAAATTCGGAAGCTTGCAGACGCATGGTGGAATGGCAGGGAAAAGCTTTTTTCGTCCCTGGGTGGGCTCGAACCACCAACCTTTCGGTTAACAGCCAAACGCGCTAACCGGTTGCGCCACAGAGACCTACGACTGTGTTGGACTGGAGTGCGGTGGCAAAAAACAATCAGCGCCGTGCTTGCCACACATCTCCTGCCTTAGCAAACTCGGGTCAAGAGACTCGCTGGAAACTGAGGGCCCGTTGGGAAGTGAGAGAAAGCCAAAGAAACGCCCAACGTGGGGCTCGAACCCACGACCCTGAGATTAAGAGTCTCATGCTCTACCGACTGAGCTAGCCGGGCTGCTGCAGGCCTCCTGCGGTTTTTATCAGTGCCCAAATTTCATAGAGCAGGGGCGTCCACACTCGCTCCTGGAGGGCCCTTGTCCTGCAGAGCTTAGCTCCAGCCCCAATGAAAACACACCTGAAAAACCTAATCAAGGTCTCACCATGCAGGTCTTTTGGAGCTGTTTGAAGCGAAACTCTACAGGACAAAGTTTGGACACCCTCCGTCTTCTTTTAACACAAGGCAACTGACAAAGCTGCCAACGCTGCGCTAGCGGGCAGATGGCTCGTGTGCTAAATTCTGAAGCTTGCGGACACATGGCGGAATGGCAGCAAAAAGCTTTTTTCGTCCCTGGGTGGGCTCGAACCACCAACCTTTCGGTTAACAGCCGAACGCGCTAACCGGTTGCGCCACAGAGACCTACGAAGTTTGCTGGTCTGGCCACACAGCCGAGACGCTACACGTCTCCTGCGTTAGCAAAGTCGGGTCAAGAGACTCGCTGGAAACTGAGGCCCGTTGGGAAGTGAGAGAAAGCCAAAAAAAACGCCCAACGTGGGGCTCGAACCCACGACCCTGAGATTAAAACACACCCCAACCAGCTAATCAAGGTCTGACCAGGCAGGCTAGAACCTTCCTGGCGGGTCTTTTGGAGCTGGTTGTAGCGAAACTCTACAGGACAGTGGCCCTCAAGGACAGAGTTTGGACACCCCTGGCTTAGAGTGTCCTCTGTTTGTTTTAGCCATGCCTGTTACTGGGGAACACAGTTTGAACAAGCAGAGCAGCCCGATAACATGCACAATCAAAACTCGGAGTTAAAGTTCCGTTTCCATCTGTGGCAAGGGTGAGAGAGAGAGCTGGCACTGAAGGCAAACTTCTCCTAATTTCCAAAGGCAAAAACTGAGCCAAACAGCAAAAATCGGAGGACCCTTCCTCCAACCTGAAACTGAAAATACAAAGATGCTAGTACATATAGAAGTGCGCCAAATCGATTGACCTCTTGTCCGAAAGCCTGATAGGCTACAAGTTCAGGCAACTCCACAAACGTTCCATTCATGGAGTTCTGTCCCGCTGCGTGAATACAGTTTGCAAATTCCGACACTATATTATTTGCTGCTCCTAGAGGAGGTTTTGAGCAGGACCTTCCTGGAACACGGGCCTCCATCACCCGGAACAAAACATGAACACTCCACAGCAAACTTGAGCTGATACAAACCTTCACCTACCGCTCTCTGTCTTCTTTTAACACAAGGCAACTGACAGAGCTGCGAACGCTGCGCTAGTGGGCAGGTGGCTCGTGTGCTAAATTCGGAAGCTTGCAGACGCATGGTGGAATGGCAGGGAAAAGCTTTTTTCGTCCCTGGGTGGGCTCGAACCACCAACCTTTCGGTTAACAGCCAAACGCGCTAACCGGTTGCGCCACAGAGACCTACGACTGTGTTGGACTGGAGTGCGGTGGCAAAAAACAATCAGCGCCGTGCTTGCCACACATCTCCTGCCTTAGCAAACTCGGGTCAAGAGACTCGCTGGAAACTGAGGGCCCGTTGGGAAGTGAGAGAAAGCCAAAGAAACGCCCAACGTGGGGCTCGAACCCACGACCCTGAGATTAAGAGTCTCATGCTCTACCGACTGAGCTAGCCGGGCTGCTGCAGGCCTCCTGCGGTTTTTATCAGTGCCCAAATTTCATAGAGCAGGGGCGTCCACACTCGCTCCTGGAGGGCCCTTGTCCTGCAGAGCTTAGCTCCAGCCCCAATGAAAACACACCTGAAAAACCTAATCAAGGTCTCACCATGCAGGTCTTTTGGAGCTGTTTGAAGCGAAACTCTACAGGACAAAGTTTGGACACCCTCCGTCTTCTTTTAACACAAGGCAACTGACAAAGCTGCCAACGCTGCGCTAGCGGGCAGATGGCTCGTGTGCTAAATTCTGAAGCTTGCGGACACATGGCGGAATGGCAGCAAAAAGCTTTTTTCGTCCCTGGGTGGGCTCGAACCACCAACCTTTCGGTTAACAGCCGAACGCGCTAACCGGTTGCGCCACAGAGACCTACGAAGTTTGCTGGTCTGGCCACACAGCCGAGACGCTACACGTCTCCTGCGTTAGCAAAGTCGGGTCAAGAGACTCGCTGGAAACTGAGGCCCGTTGGGAAGTGAGAGAAAGCCAAAAAAAACGCCCAACGTGGGGCTCGAACCCACGACCCTGAGATTAAAACACACCCCAACCAGCTAATCAAGGTCTGACCAGGCAGGCTAGAACCTTCCTGGCGGGTCTTTTGGAGCTGGTTGTAGCGAAACTCTACAGGACAGTGGCCCTCAAGGACAGAGTTTGGACACCCCTGGCTTAGAGTGTCCTCTGTTTGTTTTAGCCATGCCTGTTACTGGGGAACACAGTTTGAACAAGCAGAGCAGCCCGATAACATGCACAATCAAAACTCGGAGTTAAAGTTCCGTTTCCATCTGTGGCAAGGGTGAGAGAGAGAGCTGGCACTGAAGGCAAACTTCTCCTAATTTCCAAAGGCAAAAACTGAGCCAAACAGCAAAAATCGGAGGACCCTTCCTCCAACCTGAAACTGAAAATACAAAGATGCTAGTACATATAGAAGTGCGCCAAATCGATTGACCTCTTGTCCGAAAGCCTGATAGGCTACAAGTTCAGGCAACTCCACAAACGTTCCATTCATGGAGTTCTGTCCCGCTGCGTGAATACAGTTTGCAAATTCCGACACTATATTATTTGAATGGGATTTTCTGCTGCTCCTAGAGGAGGTTTTGAGCAGGACCTTCCTGGAACACGGGCCTCCATCACCCGGAACAAAACATGAACACTCCACAGCAAACTTGAGCTGATACAAACCTTCACCTACCGCTCTCTGTCTTCTTTTAACACAAGGCAACTGACAGAGCTGCGAACGCTGCGCTAGTGGGCAGGTGGCTCGTGTGCTAAATTCTGAAGCTTGCAGACGCATGGTGGAAAGGCAGGGAAAAGCTTTTTTAGTCCCTGGGTGGGCTCGAACCACCAACCTTTCGGTTAACAGCCGAACGCGCTAACCGGTTGCGCCACAGAGACCTACGACTGTGTTGGACTGGAGTGCGGTGGCAAAAAACAATCAGCGCCGTGCTTGCCACACATCTCCTGCCTTAGCAAACTCGGGTCAAGAGACTCGCTGGAAACTGAGGGCCCGTTGGGAAGTGAGAGAAAGCCAAAGAAACGCCCAACGTGGGGCTCGAACCCACGACCCTGAGATTAAGAGTCTCATGCTCTACCGACTGAGCTAGCCGGGCTGCTGCAGGCCTCCTGCGGTTTTTATCAGTGCCCAAATTTCATAGAGCAGGGGCGTCCACACTCGCTCCTGGAGGGCCCTTGTCCTGCAGAGCTTAGCTCCAGCCCCAATGAAAACACACCTGAAAAACCTAATCAAGGTCTCACCATGCAGGTCTTTTGGAGCTGTTTGAAGCGAAACTCTACAGGACAAAGTTTGGACACCCTCCGTCTTCTTTTAACACAAGGCAACTGACAAAGCTGCCAACGCTGCGCTAGCGGGCAGATGGCTCGTGTGCTAAATTCTGAAGCTTGCGGACACATGGCGGAATGGCAGCAAAAAGCTTTTTTCGTCCCTGGGTGGGCTCGAACCACCAACCTTTCGGTTAACAGCCGAACGCGCTAACCGGTTGCGCCACAGAGACCTACGAAGTTTGCTGGTCTGGCCACACAGCCGAGACGCTACACGTCTCCTGCGTTAGCATAGTCGGGTCAAGAGACTCGCTGGAAACTGAGGCCCGTTGGGAAGTGAGAGAAAGCCAAAAAAAACGCCCAACGTGGGGCTCGAACCCACGACCCTGAGATTAAAACACACCCCAACCAGCTAATCAAGGTCTGACCAGGCAGGCTAGAACCTTCCTGGCGGGTCTTTTGGAGCTGGTTGTAGCGAAACTCTACAGGACAGTGGCCCTCAAGGACAGAGTTTGGACACCCCTGGCTTAGAGTGTCCTCTGTTTGTTTTAGCCATGCCTGTTACTGGGGAACACAGTTTGAACAAGCAGAGCAGCCCGATAACATGCACAATCAAAACTCGGAGTTAAAGTTCCGTTTCCATCTGTGGCAAGGGTGAGAGAGAGAGCTGGCACTGAAGGCAAACTTCTCCTAATTTCCAAAGGCAAAAACTGAGCCAAACAGCAAAAATCGGAGGACCCTTCCTCCAACCTGAAACTGAAAATACAAAGATGCTAGTACATATAGAAGTGCGCCAAATCGATTGACCTCTTGTCCGAAAGCCTGATAGGCTACAAGTTCAGGCAACTCCACAAACGTTCCATTCATGGAGTTCTGTCCCGCTGCGTGAATACAGTTTGCAAATTCCGACACTATATTATTTGAATGGGATTTTCTGCTGCTCCTAGAGGAGGTTTTGAGCAGGACCTTCCTGGAACACGGGCCTCCATCACCCGGAACAAAACATGAACACTCCACAGCAAACTTGAGCTGATACAAACCTTCACCTACCACTCTCTGTCTTCTTTTAACACAAGGCAACTGACAGAGCTGCGAACGCTGCGCTAGTGGGCAGGTGGCTCGTGTGCTAAATTCGGAAGCTTGCAGACGCATGGTGGAATGGCAGGGAAAAGCTTTTTTCGTCCCTGGGTGGGCTCGAACCACCAACCTTTCGGTTAACAGCCGAACGCGCTAACCGGTTGCGCCACAGAGACCTACGACTGTGTTGGACTGGAGTGCGGTGGCAAAAAACAATCAGCGCCGTGCTTGCCACAAATCTCCTGCCTTAGCAAACTCGGGTCAAGAGACTCGCTGGAAACTGAGGGCCCGTTGGGAAGTAAGAGAAAGCCAAAGAAACGCCCAACGTGGGGCTCGAACCCACGACCCTGAGATTAAGAGTCTCATGCTCTACCGACTGAGCTAGCCGGGCTGCTGCAGGCCTCCTGCGGTTTTTATCAGTGCCCAAATTTCATAGAGCAGGGGCGTCCACACTCGCTCCTGGAGGGCCCTTGTCCTGCAGAGCTTAGCTCCAGCCCCAATGAAAACACACCTGAAAAACCTAATCAAGGTCTCACCATGCAGGTCTTTTGGAGCTGTTTGAAGCGAAACTCTACAGGACAAAGTTTGGACACCCTCCGTCTTCTTTTAACACAAGGCAACTGACAAAGCTGCCAACGCTGCGCTAGCGGGCAGATGGCTCGTGTGCTAAATTCTGAAGCTTGCGGACACATGGCGGAATGGCAGCAAAAAGCTTTTTTCGTCCCTGGGTGGGCTCGAACCACCAACCTTTCGGTTAACAGCCGAACGCGCTAACCGGTTGCGCCACAGAGACCTACGAAGTTCGCTGGTCTGGCCACACAGCCGAGACGCTACACGTCTCCTGCGTTAGCAAAGTCGGGTCAAGAGACTCGCTGGAAACTGAGGCCCGTTGGGAAGTGAGAGAAAGCCAAAAAAAACGCCCAACGTGGGGCTCGAACCCACGACCCTGAGATTAAAACACACCCCAACCAGCTAATCAAGGTCTGACCAGGCAGGCTAGAACCTTCCTGGCGGGTCTTTTGGAGCTGGTTGTAGCGAAACTCTACAGGACAGTGGCCCTCAAGGACAGAGTTTGGACACCCCTGGCTTAGAGTGTCCTCTGTTTGTTTTAGCCATGCCTGTTACTGGGGAACACAGTTTGAACAAGCAGCCAAACAGCAAAAATCGGAGGACCCTTCCTCCAACCTGAAACTGAAAATACAAAGATGCTAGTACATATAGAAGTGCGCCAAATCGATTGACCTCTTGTCCGAAAGCCTGATAGGCTACAAGTTCAGGCAACTCCACAAACGTTCCATTCATGGAGTTCTGTCCCGCTGCGTGAATACAGTTTGCAAATTCCGACACTATATTATTTGCTGCTCCTAGAGGAGGTTTTGAGCAGGACCTTCCTGGAACACGGGCCTCCATCACCCGGAACAAAACATGAACACTCCACAGCAAACTTGAGCTGATACAAACCTTCACCTACCGCTCTCTGTCTTCTTTTAACACAAGGCAACTGACAGAGCTGCGAACGCTGCGCTAGTGGGCAGGTGGCTCGTGTGCTAAATTCGGAAGCTTGCAGACGCATGGTGGAATGGCAGGGAAAAGCTTTTTTCGTCCCTGGGTGGGCTCGAACCACCAACCTTTCGGTTAACAGCCGAACGTGCTAACCGGTTGCGCCACAGAGACCTACGACTGTGTTGGACTGGAGTGCGGTGGCAAAAAACAATCAGCGCCGTGCTTGCCACACATCTCCTGCCTTAGCAAACTCGGGTCAAGAGACTCGCTGGAAACTGAGGGCCCGTTGGGAAGTGAGAGAAAGCCAAAGAAACGCCCAACGTGGGGCTCGAACCCACGACCCTGAGATTAAGAGTCTCATGCTCTACCGACTGAGCTAGCCGGGCTGCTGCAGGCCTCCTGCGGTTTTTATCAGTGCCCAAATTTCATAGAGCAGGGGCGTCCACACTCGCTCCTGGAGGGCCCTTGTCCTGCAGAGCTTAGCTCCAGCCCCAATGAAAACACACCTGAAAAACCTAATCAAGGTCTCACCATGCAGGTCTTTTGGAGCTGTTTGAAGCGAAACTCTACAGGACAAAGTTTGGACACCCTCCGTCTTCTTTTAACACAAGGCAACTGACAAAGCTGCCAACGCTGCGCTAGCGGGCAGATGGCTCGTGTGCTAAATTCTGAAGCTTGCGGACACATGGCGGAATGGCAGCAAAAAGCTTTTTTCGTCCCTGGGTGGGCTCGAACCACCAACCTTTCGGTTAACAGCCGAACGCGCTAACCGGTTGCGCCACAGAGACCTACGAAGTTCGCTGGTCTGGCCACACAGCCGAGACGCTACACGTCTCCTGCGTTAGCAAAGTCGGGTCAAGAGACTCGCTGGAAACTGAGGCCCGTTGGGAAGTGAGAGAAAGCCAAAAAAAACGCCCAACGTGGGGCTCGAACCCACGACCCTGAGATTAAAACACACCCCAACCAGCTAATCAAGGTCTGACCAGGCAGGCTAGAACCTTCCTGGCGGGTCTTTTGGAGCTGGTTGTAGCGAAACTCTACAGGACAGTGGCCCTCAAGGACAGAGTTTGGACACCCCTGGCTTAGAGTGTCCTCTGTTTGTTTTAGCCATGCCTGTTACTGGGGAACACAGTTTGAACAAGCAGAGCAGCCCGATAACATGCACAATCAAAACTCGGAGTTAAAGTTCCGTTTCCATCTGTGGCAAGGGTGAGAGAGAGAGCTGGCACTGAAGGCAAACTTCTCCTAATTTCCAAAGGCAAAAACTGAGCCAAACAGCAAAAATCGGAGGACCCTTCCTCCAACCTGAAACTGAAAATACAAAGATGCTAGTACATATAGAAGTGCGCCAAATCGATTGACCTCTTGTCCGAAAGCCTGATAGGCTACAAGTTCAGGCAACTCCACAAACGTTCCATTCATGGAGTTCTGTCCCGCTGCGTGAATACAGTTTGCAAATTCCGA
The DNA here is from genome assembly GCA_036784905.1 of Acrossocheilus fasciatus. Taxonomy (NCBI): domain Eukaryota; kingdom Metazoa; phylum Chordata; class Actinopteri; order Cypriniformes; family Cyprinidae; genus Acrossocheilus; species Acrossocheilus fasciatus. The sequence continues at coordinate 49,139,913 of CM071940.1, forward strand.
CACTATATTATTTGAATGGGATTTTCTGCTGCTCCTAGAGGAGGTTTTGAGCAGGACCTTCCTGGAACACGGGCCTCCATCACCCGGAACAAAACATGAACACTCCACAGCAAACTTGAGCTGATACAAACCTTCACCTACCGCTCTCTGTCTTCTTTTAACACAAGGCAACTGACAGAGCTGCGAACGCTGCGCTAGTGGGCAGGTGGCTCGTGTGCTAAATTCGGAAGCTTGCAGACGCATGGTGGAATGGCAGGGAAAAGCTTTTTTCGTCCCTGGGTGGGCTCGAACCACCAACCTTTCGGTTAACAGCCGAACGTGCTAACCGGTTGCGCCACAGAGACCTACGACTGTGTTGGACTGGAGTGCGGTGGCAAAAAACAATCAGCGCCGTGCTTGCCACACATCTCCTGCCTTAGCAAACTCGGGTCAAGAGACTCGCTGGAAACTGAGGGCCCGTTGGGAAGTGAGAGAAAGCCAAAGAAACGCCCAACGTGGGGCTCGAACCCACGACCCTGAGATTAAGAGTCTCATGCTCTACCGACTGAGCTAGCCGGGCTGCTGCAGGCCTCCTGCGGTTTTTATCAGTGCCCAAATTTCATAGAGCAGGGGCGTCCACACTCGCTCCTGGAGGGCCCTTGTCCTGCAGAGCTTAGCTCCAGCCCCAATGAAAACACACCTGAAAAACCTAATCAAGGTCTCACCATGCAGGTCTTTTGGAGCTGTTTGAAGCGAAACTCTACAGGACAAAGTTTGGACACCCTCCGTCTTCTTTTAACACAAGGCAACTGACAAAGCTGCCAACGCTGCGCTAGCGGGCAGATGGCTCGTGTGCTAAATTCTGAAGCTTGCGGACACATGGCGGAATGGCAGCAAAAAGCTTTTTTCGTCCCTGGGTGGGCTCGAACCACCAACCTTTCGGTTAACAGCCGAACGCGCTAACCGGTTGCGCCACAGAGACCTACGAAGTTCGCTGGTCTGGCCACACAGCCGAGACGCTACACGTCTCCTGCGTTAGCAAAGTCGGGTCAAGAGACTCGCTGGAAACTGAGGCCCGTTGGGAAGTGAGAGAAAGCCAAAAAAAACGCCCAACGTGGGGCTCGAACCCACGACCCTGAGATTAAAACACACCCCAACCAGCTAATCAAGGTCTGACCAGGCAGGCTAGAACCTTCCTGGCGGGTCTTTTGGAGCTGGTTGTAGCGAAACTCTACAGGACAGTGGCCCTCAAGGACAGAGTTTGGACACCCCTGGCTTAGAGTGTCCTCTGTTTGTTTTAGCCATGCCTGTTACTGGGGAACACAGTTTGAACAAGCAGAGCAGCCCGATAACATGCACAATCAAAACTCGGAGTTAAAGTTCCGTTTCCATCTGTGGCAAGGGTGAGAGAGAGAGCTGGCACTGAAGGCAAACTTCTCCTAATTTCCAAAGGCAAAAACTGAGCCAAACAGCAAAAATCGGAGGACCCTTCCTCCAACCTGAAACTGAAAATACAAAGATGCTAGTACATATAGAAGTGCGCCAAATCGATTGACCTCTTGTCCGAAAGCCTGATAGGCTACAAGTTCAGGCAACTCCACAAACGTTCCATTCATGGAGTTCTGTCCCGCTGCGTGAATACAGTTTGCAAATTCCGACACTATATTATTTGAATGGGATTTTCTGCTGCTCCTAGAGGAGGTTTTGAGCAGGACCTTCCTGGAACACGGGCCTCCATCACCCGGAACAAAACATGAACACTCCACAGCAAACTTGAGCTGATACAAACCTTCACCTACCGCTCTCTGTCTTCTTTTAACACAAGGCAACTGACAGAGCTGCGAACGCTGCGCTAGTGGGCAGGTGGCTCGTGTGCTAAATTCGGAAGCTTGCAGACGCATGGTGGAATGGCAGGGAAAAGCTTTTTTCATCCCTGGGTGGGCTCGAACCACCAACCTTTCGGTTAACAGCCGAACGCGCTAACCGGTTGCGCCACAGAGACCTACGACTGTGTTGGACTGGAGTGCGGTGGCAAAAAACAATCAGCGCCGTGCTTGCCACAAATCTCCTGCCTTAGCAAACTCGGGTCAAGAGACTCGCTGGAAACTGAGGGCCCGTTGGGAAGTAAGAGAAAGCCAAAGAAACGCCCAACGTGGGGCTCGAACCCACGACCCTGAGATTAAGAGTCTCATGCTCTACCGACTGAGCTAGCCGGGCTGCTGCAGGCCTCCTGCAGTTTTTATCAGTGCACAAATTTCATAGAGCAGGGGCGTCCACACTCGCTCCTGGAGGGCCCTTGTCCTGCAGAGCTTAGCTCCAGCCCCAATGAAAACACACCTGAAAAACCTAATCAAGGTCTCACCATGCATGTCTTTTGGAGCTGTTTGAAGCGAAACTCTACAGGACAAAGTTTGGACACCCTCCGTCTTCTTTTAACACAAGGCAACTGACAAAGCTGCCAACGCTGCGCTAGCGGGCAGATGGCTCGTGTGCTAAATTCTGAAGCTTGCGGACACATGGCGGAATGGCAGCAAAAAGCTTTTTTCGTCCCTGGGTGGGCTCGAACCACCAACCTTTCGGTTAACAGCCGAACGCGCTAACCGGTTGCGCCACAGAGACCTACGAAGTTCGCTGGTCTGGCCACACAGCCGAGACGCTACACGTCTCCTGCGTTAGCAAAGTCGGGTCAAGAGACTCGCTGGAAACTGAGGCCCGTTGGGAAGTGAGAGAAAGCCAAAAAAAACGCCCAACGTGGGGCTCGAACCCACGACCCTGAGATTAAAACACACCCCAACCAGCTAATCAAGGTCTGACCAGGCAGGCTAGAACCTTCCTGGCGGGTCTTTTGGAGCTGGTTGTAGCGAAACTCTACAGGACAGTGGCCCTCAAGGACAGAGTTTGGACACCCCTGGCTTAGAGTGTCCTCTGTTTGTTTTAGCCATGCCTGTTACTGGGGAACACAGTTTGAACAAGCAGAGCAGCCCGATAACATGCACAATCAAAACTCGGAGTTAAAGTTCCGTTTCCATCTGTGGCAAGGGTGAGAGAGAGAGCTGGCACTGAAGGCAAACTTCTCCTAATTTCCAAAGGCAAAAACTGAGCCAAACAGCAAAAATCGGAGGACCCTTCCTCCAACCTGAAACTGAAAATACAAAGATGCTAGTACATATAGAAGTGCGCCAAATCGATTGACCTCTTGTCCGAAAGCCTGATAGGCTACAAGTTCAGGCAACTCCACAAACGTTCCATTCATGGAGTTCTGTCCCGCTGCGTGAATACAGTTTGCAAATTCCGACACTATATTATTTGAATGGGATTTTCTGCTGCTCCTAGAGGAGGTTTTGAGCAGGACCTTCCTGGAACACGGGCCTCCATCACCCGGAACAAAACATGAACACTCCACAGCAAACTTGAGCTGATACAAACCTTCACCTACCGCTCTCTGTCTTCTTTTAACACAAGGCAACTGACAGAGCTGCGAACGCTGCGCTAGTGGGCAGGTGGCTCGTGTGCTAAATTCGGAAGCTTGCAGACGCATGGTGGAATGGCAGGGAAAAGCTTTTTTCGTCCCTGGGTGGGCTCGAACCACCAACCTTTCGGTTAACAGCCGAACGCGCTAACCGGTTGCGCCACAGAGACCTACGACTGTGTTGGACTGGAGTGCGGTGGCAAAAAACAATCAGCGCCGTGCTTGCCACAAATCTCCTGCCTTAGCAAACTCGGGTCAAGAGACTCGCTGGAAACTGAGGGCCCGTTGGGAAGTAAGAGAAAGCCAAAGAAACGCCCAACGTGGGGCTCGAACCCACGACCCTGAGATTAAGAGTCTCATGCTCTACCGACTGAGCTAGCCGGGCTGCTGCAGGCCTCCTGCGGTTTTTATCAGTGCCCAAATTTCATAGAGCAGGGGCGTCCACACTCGCTCCTGGAGGGCCCTTGTCCTGCAGAGCTTAGCTCCAGCCCCAATGAAAACACACCTGAAAAACCTAATCAAGGTCTCACCATGCAGGTCTTTTGGAGCTGTTTGAAGCGAAACTCTACAGGACAAAGTTTGGACACCCTCCGTCTTCTTTTAACACAAGGCAACTGACAAAGCTGCCAACGCTGCGCTAGCGGGCAGATGGCTCGTGTGCTAAATTCTGAAGCTTGCGGACACATGGCGGAATGGCAGCAAAAAGCTTTTTTCGTCCCTGGGTGGGCTCGAACCACCAACCTTTCGGTTAACAGCCGAACGCGCTAACCGGTTGCGCCACAGAGACCTACGAAGTTCGCTGGTCTGGCCACACAGCCGAGACGCTACACGTCTCCTGCGTTAGCAAAGTCGGGTCAAGAGACTCGCTGGAAACTGAGGCCCGTTGGGAAGTGAGAGAAAGCCAAAAAAAACGCCCAACGTGGGGCTCGAACCCACGACCCTGAGATTAAAACACACCCCAACCAGCTAATCAAGGTCTGACCAGGCAGGCTAGAACCTTCCTGGCGGGTCTTTTGGAGCTGGTTGTAGCGAAACTCTACAGGACAGTGGCCCTCAAGGACAGAGTTTGGACACCCCTGGCTTAGAGTGTCCTCTGTTTGTTTTAGCCATGCCTGTTACTGGGGAACACAGTTTGAACAAGCAGCCAAACAGCAAAAATCGGAGGACCCTTCCTTCAACCTGAAACTGAAAATACAAAGATGCTAGTACATATAGAAGTGCGCCAAATCGATTGACCTCTTGTCCGAAAGCCTGATAGGCTACAAGTTCAGGCAACTCCACAAACGTTCCATTCATGGAGTTCTGTCCCGCTGCGTGAATACAGTTTGCAAATTCCGACACTATATTATTTGCTGCTCCTAGAGGAGGTTTTGAGCAGGACCTTCCTGGAACACGGGCCTCCATCACCCGGAACAAAACATGAACACTCCACAGCAAACTTGAGCTGATACAAACCTTCACCTACCGCTCTCTGTCTTCTTTTAACACAAGGCAACTGACAGAGCTGCGAACGCTGCGCTAGTGGGCAGGTGGCTCGTGTGCTAAATTCGGAAGCTTGCAGACGCATGGTGGAATGGCAGGGAAAAGCTTTTTTCGTCCCTGGGTGGGCTCGAACCACCAACCTTTCGGTTAACAGCCGAACGTGCTAACCGGTTGCGCCACAGAGACCTACGACTGTGTTGGACTGGAGTGCGGTGGCAAAAAACAATCAGCGCCGTGCTTGCCACACATCTCCTGCCTTAGCAAACTCGGGTCAAGAGACTCGCTGGAAACTGAGGGCCCGTTGGGAAGTGAGAGAAAGCCAAAAAAAACGCCCAACGTGGGGCTCGAACCCACGACCCTGAGATTAAAACACACCCCAACCAGCTAATCAAGGTCTGACCAGGCAGGCTAGAACCTTCCTGGCGGGTCTTTTGGAGCTGGTTGTAGCGAAACTCTACAGGACAGTGGCCCTCAAGGACAGAGTTTGGACACCCCTGGCTTAGAGTGTCCTCTGTTTGTTTTAGCCATGCCTGTTACTGGGGAACACAGTTTGAACAAGCAGAGCAGCCCGATAACATGCACAATCAAAACTCGGAGTTAAAGTTCCGTTTCCATCTGTGGCAAGGGTGAGAGAGAGAGCTGGCACTGAAGGCAAACTTCTCCTAATTTCCAAAGGCAAAAACTAAGCCAAACAGCAAAAATCGGAGGACCCTTCCTCCAACCTGAAACTGAAAATACAAAGATGCTAGTACATATAGAAGTGCGCCAAATCGATTGACCTCTTGTCCGAAAGCCTGATAGGCTACAAGTTCAGGCAACTCCACAAACGTTCCATTCATGGAGTTCTGTCCCGCTGCGTGAATACAGTTTGCAAATTCCGACACTATATTATTTGAATGGGATTTTCTGCTGCTCCTAGAGGAGGTTTTGAGCAGGACCTTCCTGGAACACGGGCCTCCATCACCCGGAACAAAACATGAACACTCCACAGCAAACTTGAGCTGATACAAACCTTCACCTACCGCTCTCTGTCTTCTTTTAACACAAGGCAACTGACAGAGCTGCGAACGCTGCGCTAGTGGGCAGGTGGCTCGTGTGCTAAATTCGGAAGCTTGCAGACGCATGGTGGAATGGCAGGGAAAAGCTTTTTTCGTCCCTGGGTGGGCTCGAACCACCAACCTTTCGGTTAACAGCCGAACGTGCTAACCGGTTGCGCCACAGAGACCTACGACTGTGTTGGACTGGAGTGCGGTGGCAAAAAACAATCAGCGCCGTGCTTGCCACACATCTCCTGCCTTAGCAAACTCGGGTCAAGAGACTCGCTGGAAACTGAGGGCCCGTTGGGAAGTGAGAGAAAGCCAAAGAAACGCCCAACGTGGGGCTCGAACCCACGACCCTGAGATTAAGAGTCTCATGCTCTACCGACTGAGCTAGCCGGGCTGCTGCAGGCCTCCTGCGGTTTTTATCAGTGCCCAAATTTCATAGAGCAGGGGCGTCCACACTCGCTCCTGGAGGGCCCTTGTCCTGCAGAGCTTAGCTCCAGCCCCAATGAAAACACACCTGAAAAACCTAATCAAGGTCTCACCATGCAGGTCTTTTGGAGCTGTTTGAAGCGAAACTCTACAGGACAAAGTTTGGACACCCTCCGTCTTCTTTTAACACAAGGCAACTGACAAAGCTGCCAACGCTGCGCTAGCGGGCAGATGGCTCGTGTGCTAAATTCTGAAGCTTGCGGACACATGGCGGAATGGCAGCAAAAAGCTTTTTTCGTCCCTGGGTGGGCTCGAACCACCAACCTTTCGGTTAACAGCCGAACGCGCTAACCGGTTGCGCCACAGAGACCTACGAAGTTCGCTGGTCTGGCCACACAGCCGAGACGCTACACGTCTCCTGCGTTAGCAAAGTCGGGTCAAGAGACTCGCTGGAAACTGAGGCCCGTTGGGAAGTGAGAGAAAGCCAAAAAAAACGCCCAACGTGGGGCTCGAACCCACGACCCTGAGATTAAAACACACCCCAACCAGCTAATCAAGGTCTGACCAGGCAGGCTAGAACCTTCCTGGCGGGTCTTTTGGAGCTGGTTGTAGCGAAACTCTACAGGACAGTGGCCCTCAAGGACAGAGTTTGGACACCCCTGGCTTAGAGTGTCCTCTGTTTGTTTTAGCCATGCCTGTTACTGGGGAACACAGTTTGAACAAGCAGAGCAGCCCGATAACATGCACAATCAAAACTCGGAGTTAAAGTTCCGTTTCCATCTGTGGCAAGGGTGAGAGAGAGAGCTGGCACTGAAGGCAAACTTCTCCTAATTTCCAAAGGCAAAAACTGAGCCAAACAGCAAAAATCGGAGGACCCTTCCTCCAACCTGAAACTGAAAATACAAAGATGCTAGTACATATAGAAGTGCGCCAAATCGATTGACCTCTTGTCCGAAAGCCTGATAGGCTACAAGTTCAGGCAACTCCACAAACGTTCCATTCATGGAGTTCTGTCCCGCTGCGTGAATACAGTTTGCAAATTCCGACACTATATTATTTGAATGGGATTTTCTGCTGCTCCTAGAGGAGGTTTTGAGCAGGACCTTCCTGGAACACGGGCCTCCATCACCCGGAACAAAACATGAACACTCCACAGCAAACTTGAGCTGATACAAACCTTCACCTACCGCTCTCTGTCTTCTTTTAACACAAGGCAACTGACAGAGCTGCGAACGCTGCGCTAGTGGGCAGGTGGCTCGTGTGCTAAATTCGGAAGCTTGCAGACGCATGGTGGAATGGCAGGGAAAAGCTTTTTTCATCCCTGGGTGGGCTCGAACCACCAACCTTTCGGTTAACAGCCGAACGCGCTAACCGGTTGCGCCACAGAGACCTACGACTGTGTTGGACTGGAGTGCGGTGGCAAAAAACAATCAGCGCCGTGCTTGCCACAAATCTCCTGCCTTAGCAAACTCGGGTCAAGAGACTCGCTGGAAACTGAGGGCCCGTTGGGAAGTAAGAGAAAGCCAAAGAAACGCCCAACGTGGGGCTCGAACCCACGACCCTGAGATTAAGAGTCTCATGCTCTACCGACTGAGCTAGCCGGGCTGCTGCAGGCCTCCTGCAGTTTTTATCAGTGCACAAATTTCATAGAGCAGGGGCGTCCACACTCGCTCCTGGAGGGCCCTTGTCCTGCAGAGCTTAGCTCCAGCCCCAATGAAAACACACCTGAAAAACCTAATCAAGGTCTCACCATGCAGGTCTTTTGGAGCTGTTTGAAGCGAAACTCTACAGGACAAAGTTTGGACACCCTCCGTCTTCTTTTAACACAAGGCAACTGACAAAGCTGCCAACGCTGCGCTAGCGGGCAGATGGCTCGTGTGCTAAATTCTGAAGCTTGCGGACACATGGCGGAATGGCAGCAAAAAGCTTTTTTCGTCCCTGGGTGGGCTCGAACCACCAACCTTTCGGTTAACAGCCGAACGTGCTAACCGGTTGCGCCACAGAGACCTACGAAGTTCGCTGGTCTGGCCACACAGCCGAGACGCTACACGTCTCCTGCGTTAGCAAAGTCGGGTCAAGAGACTCGCTGGAAACTGAGGCCCGTTGGGAAGTGAGAGAAAGCCAAAAAAAACGCCCAACGTGGGGCTCGAACCCACGACCCTGAGATTAAAACACACCCCAACCAGCTAATCAAGGTCTGACCAGGCAGGCTAGAACCTTCCTGGCGGGTCTTTTGGAGCTGGTTGTAGCGAAACTCTACAGGACAGTGGCCCTCAAGGACAGAGTTTGGACACCCCTGGCTTAGAGTGTCCTCTGTTTGTTTTAGCCATGCCTGTTACTGGGGAACACAGTTTGAACAAGCAGAGCAGCCCGATAACATGCACAATCAAAACTCGGAGTTAAAGTTCCGTTTCCATCTGTGGCAAGGGTGAGAGAGAGAGCTGGCACTGAAGGCAAACTTCTCCTAATTTCCAAAGGCAAAAACTGAGCCAAACAGCAAAAATCGGAGGACCCTTCCTCCAACCTGAAACTGAAAATACAAAGATGCTAGTACATATAGAAGTGCGCCAAATCGATTGACCTCTTGTCCGAAAGCCTGATAGGCTACAAGTTCAGGCAACTCCACAAACGTTCCATTCATGGAGTTCTGTCCCGCTGCGTGAATACAGTTTGCAAATTCCGACACTATATTATTTGAATGGGATTTTCTGCTGCTCCTAGAGGAGGTTTTGAGCAGGACCTTCCTGGAACACGGGCCTCCATCACCCGGAACAAAACATGAACACTCCACAGCAAACTTGAGCTGATACAAACCTTCACCTACCGCTCTCTGTCTTCTTTTAACACAAGGCAACTGACAGAGCTGCGAACGCTGCGCTAGTGGGCAGGTGGCTCGTGTGCTAAATTCGGAAGCTTGCAGACGCATGGTGGAATGGCAGGGAAAAGCTTTTTTCGTCCCTGGGTGGGCTCGAACCACCAACCTTTCGGTTAACAGCCGAACGCGCTAACCGGTTGCGCCACAGAGACCTACGACTGTGTTGGACTGGAGTGCGGTGGCAAAAAACAATCAGCGCCGTGCTTGCCACAAATCTCCTGCCTTAGCAAACTCGGGTCAAGAGACTCGCTGGAAACTGAGGGCCCGTTGGGAAGTAAGAGAAAGCCAAAGAAACGCCCAACGTGGGGCTCGAACCCACGACCCTGAGATTAAGAGTCTCATGCTCTACCGACTGAGCTAGCCGGGCTGCTGCAGGCCTCCTGCGGTTTTTATCAGTGCCCAAATTTCATAGAGCAGGGGCGTCCACACTCGCTCCTGGAGGGCCCTTGTCCTGCAGAGCTTAGCTCCAGCCCCAATGAAAACACACCTGAAAAACCTAATCAAGGTCTCACCATGCAGGTCTTTTGGAGCTGTTTGAAGCGAAACTCTACAGGACAAAGTTTGGACACCCTCCGTCTTCTTTTAACACAAGGCAACTGACAAAGCTGCCAACGCTGCGCTAGCGGGCAGATGGCTCGTGTGCTAAATTCTGAAGCTTGCGGACACATGGCGGAATGGCAGCAAAAAGCTTTTTTCGTCCCTGGGTGGGCTCGAACCACCAACCTTTCGGTTAACAGCCGAACGCGCTAACCGGTTGCGCCACAGAGACCTACGAAGTTCGCTGGTCTGGCCACACAGCCGAGACGCTACACGTCTCCTGCGTTAGCAAAGTCGGGTCAAGAGACTCGCTGGAAACTGAGGCCCGTTGGGAAGTGAGAGAAAGCCAAAAAAAACGCCCAACGTGGGGCTCGAACCCACGACCCTGAGATTAAAACACACCCCAACCAGCTAATCAAGGTCTGACCAGGCAGGCTAGAACCTTCCTGGCGGGTCTTTTGGAGCTGGTTGTAGCGAAACTCTACAGGACAGTGGCCCTCAAGGACAGAGTTTGGACACCCCTGGCTTAGAGTGTCCTCTGTTTGTTTTAGCCATGCCTGTTACTGGGGAACACAGTTTGAACAAGCAGAGCAGCCCGATAACATGCACAATCAAAACTCGGAGTTAAAGTTCCGTTTCCATCTGTGGCAAGGGTGAGAGAGAGAGCTGGCACTGAAGGCAAACTTCTCCTAATTTCCAAAGGCAAAAACTGAGCCAAACAGCAAAAATCGGAGGACCCTTCCTCCAACCTGAAACTGAAAATACAAAGATGCTAGTACATATAGAAGTGCGCCAAATCGATTGACCTCTTGTCCGAAAGCCTGATAGGCTACAAGTTCAGGCAACTCCACAAACGTTCCATTCATGGAGTTCTGTCCCGCTGCGTGAATACAGTTTGCAAATTCCGACACTATATTATTTGAATGGGATTTTCTGCTGCTCCTAGAGGAGGTTTTGAGCAGGACCTTCCTGGAACACGGGCCTCCATCACCCGGAACAAAACATGAACACTCCACAGCAAACTTGAGCTGATACAAACCTTCACCTACCGCTCTCTGTCTTCTTTTAACACAAGGCAACTGACAGAGCTGCGAACGCTGCGCTAGTGGGCAGGTGGCTCGTGTGCTAAATTCGGAAGCTTGCAGACGCATGGTGGAATGGCAGGGAAAAGCTTTTTTCGTCCCTGGGTGGGCTCGAACCACCAACCTTTCGGTTAACAGCCGAACGCGCTAACCGGTTGCGCCACAGAGACCTACGACTGTGTTGGACTGGAGTGCGGTGGCAAAAAACAATCAGCGCCGTGCTTGCCACAAATCTCCTGCCTTAGCAAACTCGGGTCAAGAGACTCGCTGGAAACTGAGGGCCCGTTGGGAAGTAAGAGAAAGCCAAAGAAACGCCCAACGTGGGGCTCGAACCCACGACCCTGAGATTAAGAGTCTCATGCTCTACCGACTGAGCTAGCCGGGCTGCTGCAGGCCTCCTGCGGTTTTTATCAGTGCCCAAATTTCATAGAGCAGGGGCGTCCACACTCGCTCCTGGAGGGCCCTTGTCCTGCAGAGCTTAGCTCCAGCCCCAATGAAAACACACCTGAAAAACCTAATCAAGGTCTCACCATGCAGGTCTTTTGGAGCTGTTTGAAGCGAAACTCTACAGGACAAAGTTTGGACACCCTCCGTCTTCTTTTAACACAAGGCAACTGACAAAGCTGCCAACGCTGCGCTAGCGGGCAGATGGCTCGTGTGCTAAATTCTGAAGCTTGCGGACACATGGCGGAATGGCAGCAAAAAGCTTTTTTCGTCCCTGGGTGGGCTCGAACCACCAACCTTTCGGTTAACAGCCGAACGCGCTAACCGGTTGCGCCACAGAGACCTACGAAGTTCGCTGGTCTGGCCACACAGCCGAGACGCTACACGTCTCCTGCGTTAGCAAAGTCGGGTCAAGAGACTCGCTGGAAACTGAGGCCCGTTGGGAAGTGAGAGAAAGCCAAAAAAAACGCCCAACGTGGGGCTCGAACCCACGACCCTGAGATTAAAACACACCCCAACCAGCTAATCAAGGTCTGACCAGGCAGGCTAGAACCTTCCTGGCGGGTCTTTTGGAGCTGGTTGTAGCGAAACTCTACAGGACAGTGGCCCTCAAGGACAGAGTTTGGACACCCCTGGCTTAGAGTGTCCTCTGTTTGTTTTAGCCATGCCTGTTACTGGGGAACACAGTTTGAACAAGCAGCCAAACAGCAAAAATCGGAGGACCCTTCCTTCAACCTGAAACTGAAAATACAAAGATGCTAGTACATATAGAAGTGCGCCAAATCGATTGACCTCTTGTCCGAAAGCCTGATAGGCTACAAGTTCAGGCAACTCCACAAACGTTCCATTCATGGAGTTCTGTCCCGCTGCGTGAATACAGTTTGCAAATTCCGACACTATATTATTTGCTGCTCCTAGAGGAGGTTTTGAGCAGGACCTTCCTGGAACACGGGCCTCCATCACCCGGAACAAAACATGAACACTCCACAGCAAACTTGAGCTGATACAAACCTTCACCTACCGCTCTCTGTCTTCTTTTAACACAAGGCAACTGACAGAGCTGCGAACGCTGCGCTAGTGGGCAGGTGGCTCATGTGCTAAATTCGGAAGCTTGCAGACGCATGGTGGAATGGCAGGGAAAAGCTTTTTTCGTCCCTGGGTGGGCTCGAACCACCAACCTTTCGGTTAACAGCCGAACGTGCTAACCGGTTGCGCCACAGAGACCTACGACTGTGTTGGACTGGAGTGCGGTGGCAAAAAACAATCAGCGCCGTGCTTGCCACACATCTCCTGCCTTAGCAAACTCGGGTCAAGAGACTCGCTGGAAACTGAGGGCCCGTTGGGAAGTGAGAGAAAGCCAAAGAAACGCCCAACGTGGGGCTCGAACCCACGACCCTGAGATTAAGAGTCTCATGCTCTACCGACTGAGCTAGCCGGGCTGCTGCAGGCCTCCTGCGGTTTTTATCAGTGCCCAAATTTCATAGAGCAGGGGCGTCCACACTCGCTCCTGGAGGGCCCTTGTCCTGCAGAGCTTAGCTCCAGCCCCAATGAAAACACACCTGAAAAACCTAATCAAGGTCTCACCATGCAGGTCTTTTGGAGCTGTTTGAAGCGAAACTCTACAGGACAAAGTTTGGACACCCTCCGTCTTCTTTTAACACAAGGCAACTGACAAAGCTGCCAACGCTGCGCTAGCGGGCAGATGGCTCGTGTGCTAAATTCTGAAGCTTGCGGACACATGGCGGAATGGCAGCAAAAAGCTTTTTTCGTCCCTGGGTGGGCTCGAGCCACCAACCTTTCGGTTAACAGCCGAACGCGCTAACCGGTTGCGCCACAGAGACCTACGAAGTTCGCTGGTCTGGCCACACAGCCGAGACGCTACACGTCTCCTGCGTTAGCAAAGTCGGGTCAAGAGACTCGCTGGAAACTGAGGCCCGTTGGGAAGTGAGAGAAAGCCAAAAAAAACGCCCAACGTGGGGCTCGAACCCACGACCCTGAGATTAAAACACACCCCAACCAGCTAATCAAGGTCTGACCAGGCAGGCTAGAACCTTCCTGGCGGGTCTTTTGGAGCTGGTTGTAGCGAAACTCTACAGGACAGTGGCCCTCAAGGACAGAGTTTGGACACCCCTGGCTTAGAGTGTCCTCTGTTTGTTTTAGCCATGCCTGTTACTGGGGAAGACAGTTTGAACAAGCAGCCAAACAGCAAAAATCGGAGGACCCTTCCTCCAACCTGAAACTGAAAATACAAAGATGCTAGTACATATAGAAGTGCGCCAAATCGATTGACCTCTTGTCCGAAAGCCTGATAGGCTACAAGTTCAGGCAACTCCACAAACGTTCCATTCATGGAGTTCTGTCCCGCTGCGTGAATACAGTTTGCAAATTCCGACACTATATTATTTGAATGGGATTTTCTGCTGCTCCTAGAGGAGGTTTTGAGCAGGACCTTCCTGGAACACGGGCCTCCATCACCCGGAACAAAACATGAACACTCCACAGCAAACTTGAGCTGATACAAACCTTCACCTACCGCTCTCTGTCTTCTTTTAACACAAGGCAACTGACAGAGCTGCGAACGCTGCGCTAGTGGGCAGGTGGCTCGTGTGCTAAATTCGGAAGCTTGCAGACGCATGGTGGAATGGCAGGGAAAAGCTTTTTTCGTCCCTGGGTGGGCTCGAACCACCAACCTTTCGGTTAACAGCCGAACGCGCTAACCGGTTGCGCCACAGAGACCTACGACTGTGTTGGACTGGAGTGCGGTGGCAAAAAACAATCAGCGCCGTGCTTGCCACAAATCTCCTGCCTTAGCAAACTCGGGTCAAGAGACTCGCTGGAAACTGAGGGCCCGTTGGGAAGTGAGAGAAAGCCAAAGAAACGCCCAACGTGGGGCTCGAACCCACGACCCTGAGATTAAGAGTCTCATGCTCTACCGACTGAGCTAGCCGGGCTGCTGCAGGCCTCCTGCGGTTTTTATCAGTGCCCAAATTTCATAGAGCAGGGGCGTCCACACTCGCTCCTGGAGGGCCCTTGTCCTGCAGAGCTTAGCTCCAGCCCCAATGAAAACACACCTGAAAAACCTAATCAAGGTCTCACCAGGCAGGTCTTTTGGAGCTGTTTGAAGCGAAACTCTACAGGACAAAGTTTGGACACCCTCCGTCTTCTTTTAACACAAGGCAACTGACAAAGCTGACAAAGCTGACAAAGCTGCCAACGCTGCGCTAGCGGGCAGATGGCTCGTGTGCTAAATTCTGAAGCTTGCGGACACATGGCGGAATGGCAGCAAAAAGCTTTTTTCGTCCCTGGGTGGGCTCGAACCACCAACCTTTCGGTTAACAGCCGAACGCGCTAACCGGTTGCGCCACAGAGACCTACGACTGTGTTGGACTGGAGTGCGGTGGCAAAAAACAATCAGCGCCGTGCTTGCCACACATCTCCTGCCTTAGCAAACTCGGGTCAAGAGACTCGCTGGAAACTGAGGGCCCGTTGGGAAGTGAGAGAAAGCCAAAGAAACGCCCAACGTGGGGCTCGAACCCACGACCCTGAGATTAAGAGTCTCATGCTCTACCGACTGAGCTAGCCGGGCTGCTGCAGGCCTCCTACGGTTTTTATCAGTGCCCAAATTTCATAGAGCAGGGGCGTCCACACTCGCTCCTGGTGGGCCCTTGTCCTGCAGAGCTTAGCTCCAGCCCCAATGAAAACACACCTGAAAAACCTAATCAAGGTCTCACCAGGCAGGTCTTTTGGAGCTGTTTGAAGCGAAACTCTACAGGACAAAGTTTGGACACCCTCCGTCTTCTTTTAACACAAGGCAACTGACAAAGCTGACAACGCTGCGCTAGCGGGCAGATGGCTCGTGTGCTAAATTCTGAAGCTTGCGGACACATGGCGGAATGGCAGCAAAAAGCTTTTTTCGTCCCTGGGTGGGCTCGAACCACCAACCTTTCGGTTAACAGCCGAACGCGCTAACCGGTTGCGCCACAGAGACCTACGAAGTTCGCTGGTCTGGCCACACAGCCGAGACGCTACACGTCTCCTGCGTTAGCAAAGTCGGGTCAAGAGACTCGCTGGAAACTGAGGCCCGTTGGGAAGTGAGAGAAAGCCAAAAAAAACGCCCAACGTGGGGCTCGAACCCACGACCCTGAGATTAAAACACACCCCAACCAGCTAATCAAGGTCTGACCAGGCAGGCTAGAACCTTCCTGGCGGGTCTTTTGGAGCTGGTTGTAGCGAAACTCTACAGGACAGTGGCCCTCAAGGACAGAGTTTGGACACCCCTGGCTTAGAGTGTCCTCTGTTTGTTTTAGCCATGCCTGTTACTGGGGAACACAGTTTGAACAAGCAGAGCAGCCCGATAACATGCACAATCAAAACTCGGAGTTAAAGTTCCGTTTCCATCTGTGGCAAGGGTGAGAGAGAGAGCTGGCACTGAAGGCAAACTTCTCCTAATTTCCAAAGGCAAAAACTGAGCCAAACAGCAAAAATCGGAGGACCCTTCCTCCAACCTGAAACTGAAAATACAAAGATGCTAGTACATATAGAAGTGCGCCAAATCGATTGACCTCTTGTCCGAAAGCCTGATAGGCTACAAGTTCAGGCAACTCCACAAACGTTCCATTCATGGAGTTCTGTCCCGCTGCGTGAATACAGTTTGCAAATTCCGACACTATATTATTTGAATGGGATTTTCTGCTGCTCCTAGAGGAGGTTTTGAGCAGGACCTTCCTGGAACACGGGCCTCCATCACCCGGAACAAAACATGAACACTCCACAGCAAACTTGAGCTGATACAAACCTTCACCTACCGCTCTCTGTCTTCTTTTAACACAAGGCAACTGACAGAGCTGCGAACGCTGCGCTAGTGGGCAGGTGGCTCGTGTGCTAAATTCGGAAGCTTGCAGACGCATGGTGGAATGGCAGGGAAAAGCTTTTTTCGTCCCTGGGTGGGCTCGAACCACCAACCTTTCGGTTAACAGCCGAACGCGCTAACCGGTTGCGCCACAGAGACCTACGACTGTGTTGGACTGGAGTGCGGTGGCAAAAAACAATCAGCGCCGTGCTTGCCACAAATCTCCTGCCTTAGCAAACTCGGGTCAAGAGACTCGCTGGAAACTGAGGGCCCGTTGGGAAGTAAGAGAAAGCCAAAGAAACGCCCAACGTGGGGCTCGAACCCACGACCCTGAGATTAAGAGTCTCATGCTCTACCGACTGAGCTAGCCGGGCTGCTGCAGGCCTCCTGCGGTTTTTATCAGTGCCCAAATTTCATAGAGCAGGGGCGTCCACACTCGCTCCTGGAGGGCCCTTGTCCTGCAGAGCTTAGCTCCAGCCCCAATGAAAACACACCTGAAAAACCTAATCAAGGTCTCACCATGCAGGTCTTTTGGAGCTGTTTGAAGCGAAACTCTACAGGACAAAGTTTGGACACCCTCCGTCTTCTTTTAACACAAGGCAACTGACAAAGCTGCCAACGCTGCGCTAGCGGGCAGATGGCTCGTGTGCTAAATTCTGAAGCTTGCGGACACATGGCGGAATGGCAGCAAAAAGCTTTTTTCGTCCCTGGGTGGGCTCGAACCACCAACCTTTCGGTTAATAGCCGAACGCGCTAACCGGTTGCGCCACAGAGACCTACGAAGTTCGCTGGTCTGGCCACACAGCCGAGACGCTACACGTCTCCTGCGTTAGCAAAGTCGGGTCAAGAGACTCGCTGGAAACTGAGGCCCGTTGGGAAGTGAGAGAAAGCCAAAAAAAACGCCCAACGTGGGGCTCGAACCCACGACCCTGAGATTAAAACACACCCCAACCAGCTAATCAAGGTCTGACCAGGCAGGCTAGAACCTTCCTGGCGGGTCTTTTGGAGCTGGTTGTAGCGAAACTCTACAGGACAGTGGCCCTCAAGGACAGAGTTTGGACACCCCTGGCTTAGAGTGTCCTCTGTTTGTTTTAGCCATGCCTGTTACTGGGGAACACAGTTTGAACAAGCAGCCAAACAGCAAAAATCGGAGGACCCTTCCTTCAACCTGAAACTGAAAATACAAAGATGCTAGTACATATAGAAGTGCGCCAAATCGATTGACCTCTTGTCCGAAAGCCTGATAGGCTACAAGTTCAGGCAACTCCACAAACGTTCCATTCATGGAGTTCTGTCCCGCTGCGTGAATACAGTTTGCAAATTCCGACACTATATTATTTGAATGGGATTTTCTGCTGCTCCTAGAGGAGGTTTTGAGCAGGACCTTCCTGGAACACGGGCCTCCATCACCCGGAACAAAACATGAACACTCCACAGCAAACTTGAGCTGATACAAACCTTCACCTACCGCTCTCTGTCTTCTTTTAACACAAGGCAACTGACAGAGCTGCGAACGCTGCGCTAGTGGGCAGGTGGCTCGTGTGCTAAATTCGGAAGCTTGCAGACGCATGGTGGAATGGCAGGGAAAAGCTTTTTTCATCCCTGGGTGGGCTCGAACCACCAACCTTTCGGTTAACAGCCGAACGCGCTAACTGGTTGCGCCACAGAGACCTACGACTGTGTTGGACTGGAGTGCGGTGGCAAAAAACAATCAGCGCCGTGCTTGCCACAAATCTCCTGCCTTAGCAAACTCGGGTCAAGAGACTCGCTGGAAACTGAGGGCCCGTTGGGAAGTAAGAGAAAGCCAAAGAAACGCCCAACGTGGGGCTCGAACCCACGACCCTGAGATTAAGAGTCTCATGCTCTACCGACTGAGCTAGCCGGGCTGCTGCAGGCCTCCTGCGGTTTTTATCAGTGCCCAAATTTCATAGAGCAGGGGCGTCCACACTCGCTCCTGGAGGGCCCTTGTCCTGCAGAGCTTAGCTCCAGCCCCAATGAAAACACACCTGAAAAACCTAATCAAGGTCTCACCATGCAGGTCTTTTGGAGCTGTTTGAAGCGAAACTCTACAGGACAAAGTTTGGACACCCTCCGTCTTCTTTTAACACAAGGCAACTGACAAAGCTGCCAACGCTGCGCTAGCGGGCAGATGGCTCGTGTGCTAAATTCTGAAGCTTGCGGACACATGGCGGAATGGCAGCAAAAAGCTTTTTTCGTCCCTGGGTGGGCTCGAACCACCAACCTTTCGGTTAACAGCCGAACGCGCTAACCGGTTGCGCCACAGAGACCTACGAAGTTCGCTGGTCTGGCCACACAGCCGAGACGCTACACGTCTCCTGCGTTAGCAAAGTCGGGTCAAGAGACTCGCTGGAAACTGAGGCCCGTTGGGAAGTGAGAGAAAGCCAAAAAAAACGCCCAACGTGGGGCTCGAACCCACGACCCTGAGATTAAAACACACCCCAACCAGCTAATCAAGGTCTGACCAGGCAGGCTAGAACCTTCCTGGCGGGTCTTTTGGAGCTGGTTGTAGCGAAACTCTACAGGACAGTGGCCCTCAAGGACAGAGTTTGGACACCCCTGGCTTAGAGTGTCCTCTGTTTGTTTTAGCCATGCCTGTTACTGGGGAACACAGTTTGAACAAGCAGCCAAACAGCAAAAATCGGAGGACCCTTCCTTCAACCTGAAACTGAAAATACAAAGATGCTAGTACATATAGAAGTGCGCCAAATCGATTGACCTCTTGTCCGAAAGCCTGATAGGCTACAAGTTCAGGCAACTCCACAAACGTTCCATTCATGGAGTTCTGTCCCGCTGCGTGAATACAGTTTGCAAATTCCGACACTATATTATTTGAATGGGATTTTCTGCTGCTCCTAGAGGAGGTTTTGAGCAGGACCTTCCTGGAACACGGGCCTCCATCACCCGGAACAAAACATGAACACTCCACAGCAAACTTGAGCTGATACAAACCTTCACCTACCGCTCTCTGTCTTCTTTTAACACAAGGCAACTGACAGAGCTGCGAACGCTGCGCTAGTGGGCAGGTGGCTCGTGTGCTAAATTCGGAAGCTTGCAGACGCATGGTGGAATGGCAGGGAAAAGCTTTTTTCATCCCTGGGTGGGCTCGAACCACCAACCTTTCGGTTAACAGCCGAACGCGCTAACTGGTTGCGCCACAGAGACCTACGACTGTGTTGGACTGGAGTGCGGTGGCAAAAAACAATCAGCGCCGTGCTTGCCACAAATCTCCTGCCTTAGCAAACTCGGGTCAAGAGACTCGCTGGAAACTGAGGGCCCGTTGGGAAGTAAGAGAAAGCCAAAGAAACGCCCAACGTGGGGCTCGAACCCACGACCCTGAGATTAAGAGTCTCATGCTCTACCGACTGAGCTAGCCGGGCTGCTGCAGGCCTCCTGCAGTTTTTATCAGTGCACAAATTTCATAGAGCAGGGGCGTCCACACTCGCTCCTGGAGGGCCCTTGTCCTGCAGAGCTTAGCTCCAGCCCCAATGAAAACACACCTGAAAAACCTAATCAAGGTCTCACCATGCAGGTCTTTTGGAGCTGTTTGAAGCGAAACTCTACAGGACAAAGTTTGGACACCCTCCGTCTTCTTTTAACACAAGGCAACTGACAAAGCTGCCAACGCTGCGCTAGCGGGCAGATGGCTCGTGTGCTAAATTCTGAAGCTTGCGGACACATGGCGGAATGGCAGCAAAAAGCTTTTTTCGTCCCTGGGTGGGCTCGAACCACCAACCTTTCGGTTAACAGCCGAACGCGCTAACCGGTTGCGCCACAGAGACCTACGAAGTTCGCTGGTCTGGCCACACAGCCGAGACGCTACACGTCTCCTGCGTTAGCAAAGTCGGGTCAAGAGACTCGCTGGAAACTGAGGCCCGTTGGGAAGTGAGAGAAAGCCAAAAAAAACGCCCAACGTGGGGCTCGAACCCACGACCCTGAGATTAAAACACACCCCAACCAGCTAATCAAGGTCTGACCAGGCAGGCTAGAACCTTCCTGGCGGGTCTTTTGGAGCTGGTTGTAGCGAAACTCTACAGGACAGTGGCCCTCAAGGACAGAGTTTGGACACCCCTGGCTTAGAGTGTCCTCTGTTTGTTTTAGCCATGCCTGTTACTGGGGAACACAGTTTGAACAAGCAGAGCAGCCCGATAACATGCACAATCAAAACTCGGAGTTAAAGTTCCGTTTCCATCTGTGGCAAGGGTGAGAGAGAGAGCTGGCACTGAAGGCAAACTTCTCCTAATTTCCAAAGGCAAAAACTGAGCCAAACAGCAAAAATCGGAGGACCCTTCCTCCAACCTGAAACTGAAAATACAAAGATGCTAGTACATATAGAAGTGCGCCAAATCGATTGACCTCTTGTTCGAAAGCCTGATAGGCTACAAGTTCAGGCAACTCCACAAACGTTCCATTCATGGAGTTCTGTCCCGCTGCGTGAATACAGTTTGCAAATTCCGACACTATATTATTTGAATGGGATTTTCTGCTGCTCCTAGAGGAGGTTTTGAGCAGGACCTTCCTGGAACACGGGCCTCCATCACCCGGAACAAAACATGAACACTCCACAGCAAACTTGAGCTGATACAAACCTTCACCTACCGCTCTCTGTCTTCTTTTAACACAAGGCAACTGACAGAGCTGCGAACGCTGCGCTAGTGGGCAGGTGGCTCGTGTGCTAAATTCGGAAGCTTGCAGACGCATGGTGGAATGGCAGGGAAAAGCTTTTTTCGTCCCTGGGTGGGCTCGAACCACCAACCTTTCGGTTAACAGCCGAACGCGCTAACCGGTTGCGCCACAGAGACCTACGACTGTGTTGGACTGGAGTGCGGTGGCAAAAAACAATCAGCGCCGTGCTTGCCACAAATCTCCTGCCTTAGCAAACTCGGGTCAAGAGACTCGCTGGAAACTGAGGGCCCGTTGGGAAGTAAGAGAAAGCCAAAGAAACGCCCAACGTGGGGCTCGAACCCACGACCCTGAGATTAAGAGTCTCATGCTCTACCGACTGAGCTAGCCGGGCTGCTGCAGGCCTCCTGCGGTTTTTATCAGTGCCCAAATTTCATAGAGCAGGGGCGTCCACACTCGCTCCTGGAGGGCCCTTGTCCTGCAGAGCTTAGCTCCAGCCCCAATGAAAACACACCTGAAAAACCTAATCAAGGTCTCACCATGCAGGTCTTTTGGAGCTGTTTGAAGCGAAACTCTACAGGACAAAGTTTGGACACCCTCCGTCTTCTTTTAACACAAGGCAACTGACAAAGCTGCCAACGCTGCGCTAGCGGGCAGATGGCTCGTGTGCTAAATTCTGAAGCTTGCGGACACATGGCGGAATGGCAGCAAAAAGCTTTTTTCGTCCCTGGGTGGGCTCGAGCCACCAACCTTTCGGTTAACAGCCGAACGCGCTAACCGGTTGCGCCACAGAGACCTACGACTGTGTTGGACTGGAGTGCGGTGGCAAAAAACAATCAGCGCCGTGCTTGCCACACATCTCCTGCCTTAGCAAACTCGGGTCAAGAGACTCGCTGGAAACTGAGGGCCCGTTGGGAAGTGAGAGAAAGCCAAAGAAACGCCCAACGTGGGGCTCGAACCCACGACCCTGAGATTAAGAGTCTCATGCTCTACCGACTGAGCTAGCCGGGCTGCTGCAGGCCTCCTACGGTTTTTATCAGTGCCCAAATTTCATAGAGCAGGGGCGTCCACACTCGCTCCTGGAGGGCCCTTGTCCTGCAGAGCTTAGCTCCAGCCCCAATGAAAACACACCTGAAAAACCTAATCAAGGTCTCACCAGGCAGGTCTTTTGGAGCTGTTTGAAGCGAAACTCTACAGGACAAAGTTTGGACACCCTCCGTCTTCTTTTAACACAAGGCAACTGACAAAGCTGACAACGCTGCGCTAGCGGGCAGATGGCTCGTGTGCTAAATTCTGAAGCTTGCGGACACATGGCGGAATGGCAGCAAAAAGCTTTTTTCGTCCCTGGGTGGGCTCGAACCACCAACCTTTCGGTTAACAGCCGAACGCGCTAACCGGTTGCGCCACAGAGACCTACGAAGTTCGCTGGTCTGGCCACACAGCCGAGACGCTACACGTCTCCTGCGTTAGCAAAGTCGGGTCAAGAGACTCGCTGGAAACTGAGGCCCGTTGGGAAGTGAGAGAAAGCCAAAAAAAACACCCAACGTGGGGCTCGAACCCACGACCCTGAGATTAAAACACACCCCAACCAGCTAATCAAGGTCTGACCAGGCAGGCTAGAACCTTCCTGGCGGGTCTTTTGGAGCTGGTTGTAGCGAAACTCTACAGGACAGTGGCCCTCAAGGACAGAGTTTGGACACCCCTGGCTTAGAGTGTCCTCTGTTTGTTTTAGCCATGCCTGTTACTGGGGAACACAGTTTGAACAAGCAGAGCAGCCCGATAACATGCACAATCAAAACTCGGAGTTAAAGTTCCGTTTCCATCTGTGGCAAGGGTGAGAGAGAGAGCTGGCACTGAAGGCAAACTTCTCCTAATTTCCAAAGGCAAAAACTGAGCCAAACAGCAAAAATCGGAGGACCCTTCCTCCAACCTGAAACTGAAAATACAAAGATGCTAGTACATATAGAAGTGCGCCAAATCGATTGACCTCTTGTCCGAAAGCCTGATAGGCTACAAGTTCAGGCAACTCCACAAACGTTCCATTCATGGAGTTCTGTCCCGCTGCGTGAATACAGTTTGCAAATTCCGACACTATATTATTTGAATGGGATTTTCTGCTGCTCCTAGAGGAGGTTTTGAGCAGGACCTTCCTGGAACACGGGCCTCCATCACCCGGAACAAAACATGAACACTCCACAGCAAACTTGAGCTGATACAAACCTTCACCTACCGCTCTCTGTCTTCTTTTAACACAAGGCAACTGACAGAGCTGCGAACGCTGCGCTAGTGGGCAGGTGGCTCGTGTGCTAAATTCGGAAGCTTGCAGACGCATGGTGGAATGGCAGGGAAAAGCTTTTTTCGTCCCTGGGTGGGCTCGAACCACCAACCTTTCGGTTAACAGCCGAACGCGCTAACCGGTTGCACCACAGAGACCTACGAAGTTCACTGGTCTGGCCACACAGCCGAGACGCTACACGTCTCCTGCGTTAGCATAGTCGGGTCAAGAGACTCGCTGGAAACTGAGGCCCGTTGGGAAGTGAGAGAAAGCCAAAAAAAACGCCCAACGTGGGGCTCGAACCCACGACCCTGAGATTAAAACACACCCCAACCAGCTAATCAAGGTCTGACCAGGCAGGCTAGAACCTTCCTGGCGGGTCTTTTGGAGCTGGTTGTAGCGAAACTCTACAGGACAGTGGCCCTCAAGGACAGAGTTTGGACACCCCTGGCTTAGAGTGTCCTCTGTTTGTTTTAGCCATGCCTGTTACTGGGGAACACAGTTTGAACAAGCAGAGCAGCCCGATAACATGCACAATCAAAACTCGGAGTTAAAGTTCCGTTTCCATCTGTGGCAAGGGTGAGAGAGAGAGCTGGCACTGAAGGCAAACTTCTCCTAATTTCCAAAGGCAAAAACTGAGCCAAACAGCAAAAATCGGAGGACCCTTCCTCCAACCTGAAACTGAAAATACAAAGATGCTAGTACATATAGAAGTGCGCCAAATCGATTGACCTCTTGTCCGAAAGCCTGATAGGCTACAAGTTCAGGCAACTCCACAAACGTTCCATTCATGGAGTTCTGTCCCGCTGCGTGAATACAGTTTGCAAATTCCGACACTATATTATTTGAATGGGATTTTCTGCTGCTCCTAGAGGAGGTTTTGAGCAGGACCTTCCTGGAACACGGGCCTCCATCACCCGGAACAAAACATGAACACTCCACAGCAAACTTGAGCTGATACAAACCTTCACCTACCGCTCTCTGTCTTCTTTTAACACAAGGCAACTGACAGAGCTGCGAACGCTGCGCTAGTGGGCAGGTGGCTCGTGTGCTAAATTCGGAAGCTTGCAGATGCATGGTGGAATGGCAGGGAAAAGCTTTTTTCGTCCCTGGGTGGGCTCGAACCACCAACCTTTCGGTTAACAGCCGAACGCGCTAACCGGTTGCGCCACAGAGACCTACGACTGTGTTGGACTGGAGTGCGGTGGCAAAAAACAATCAGCGCCGTGCTTGCCACAAATCTCCTGCCTTAGCAAACTCGGGTCAAGAGACTCGCTGGAAACTGAGGGCCCGTTGGGAAGTAAGAGAAAGACAAAGAAACGCCCAACGTGGGGCTCGAACCCACGACCCTGAGATTAAGAGTCTCATGCTCTACCGACTGAGCTAGCCGGGCTGCTGCAGGCCTCCTGCGGTTTTTATCAGTGCCCAAATTTCATAGAGCAGGGGCGTCCACACTCGCTCCTGGAGGGCCCTTGTCCTGCAGAGCTTAGCTCCAGCCCCAATGAAAACACACCTGAAAAACCTAATCAAGGTCTCACCATGCAGGTCTTTTGGAGCTGTTTGAAGCGAAACTCTACAGGACAAAGTTTGGACACCCTCCGTCTTCTTTTAACACAAGGCAACTGACAAAGCTGCCAACGCTGCGCTAGCGGGCAGATGGCTCGTGTGCTAAATTCTGAAGCTTGCGGACACATGGCGGAATGGCAGCAAAAAGCTTTTTTCGTCCCTGGGTGGGCTCGAACCACCAACCTTTCGGTTAACAGCCGAACGCGCTAACCGGTTGCGCCACAGAGACCTACGAAGTTCGCTGGTCTGGCCACACAGCCGAGACGCTACACGTCTCCTGCGTTAGCAAAGTCGGGTCAAGAGACTCGCTGGAAACTGAGGCCCGTTGGGAAGTGAGAGAAAGCCAAAAAAAACGCCCAACGTGGGGCTCGAACCCACGACCCTGAGATTAAAACACACCCCAACCAGCTAATCAAGGTCTGACCAGGCAGGCTAGAACCTTCCTGGCGGGTCTTTTGGAGCTGGTTGTAGCGAAACTCTACAGGACAGTGGCCCTCAAGGACAGAGTTTGGACACCCCTGGCTTAGAGTGTCCTCTGTTTGTTTTAGCCATGCCTGTTACTGGGGAACACAGTTTGAACAAGCAGAGCAGCCCGATAACATGCACAATCAAAACTCGGAGTTAAAGTTCCGTTTCCATCTGTGGCAAGGGTGAGAGAGAGAGCTGGCACTGAAGGCAAACTTCTCCTAATTTCCAAAGGCAAAAACTGAGCCAAACAGCAAAAATCGGAGGACCCTTCCTCCAACCTGAAACTGAAAATACAAAGATGCTAGTACATATAGAAGTGCGCCAAATCGATTGACCTCTTGTCCGAAAGCCTGATAGGCTACAAGTTCAGGCAACTCCACAAACGTTCCATTCATGGAGTTCTGTCCCGCTGCGTGAATACAGTTTGCAAATTCCGACACTATATTATTTGAATGGGATTTTCTGCTGCTCCTAGAGGAGGTTTTGAGCAGGACCTTCCTGGAACACGGGCCTCCATCACCCGGAACAAAACATGAACACTCCACAGCAAACTTGAGCTGATACAAACCTTCACCTACCGCTCTCTGTCTTCTTTTAACACAAGGCAACTGACAGAGCTGCGAACGCTGCGCTAGTGGGCAGGTGGCTCGTGTGCTAAATTCTGAAGCTTGCAGACGCATGGTGGAAAGGCAGGGAAAAGCTTTTTTCGTCCCTGGGTGGGCTCGAACCACCAACCTTTCGGTTAACAGCCGAACGCGCTAACCGGTTGCGCCACAGAGACCTACGACTGTGTTGGACTGGAGTGCGGTGGCAAAAAACAATCAGCGCCGTGCTTGCCACACATCTCCTGCCTTAGCAAACTCGGGTCAAGAGACTCGCTGGAAACTGAGGGCCCGTTGGGAAGTGAGAGAAAGCCAAAGAAACGCCCAATGTGGGGCTCGAACCCACAACCCTGAGATTAAGAGTCTCATGCTCTACCGACTGAGCTAGCCGGGCTGCTGCAGGCCTCCTGCGGTTTTTATCAGTGCCCAAATTTCATAGAGCAGGGGCGTCCACACTCGCTCCTGGAGGGCCCTTGTCCTGCAGAGCTTAGCTCCAGCCCCAATGAAAACACACCTGAAAAACCTAATCAAGGTCTCACCATGCAGGTCTTTTGGAGCTGTTTGAAGCGAAACTCTACAGGACAAAGTTTGGACACCCTCCGTCTTCTTTTAACACAAGGCAACTGACAAAGCTGCCAACGCTGCGCTAGCGGGCAGATGGCTCGTGTGCTAAATTCTGAAGCTTGCGGACACATGGCGGAATGGCAGCAAAAAGCTTTTTTCGTCCCTGGGTGGGCTCGAACCACCAACCTTTCGGTTAACAGCCGAACGCGCTAACCAGTTGCGCCACAGAGACCTACGAAGTTCGCTGGTCTGGCCACACAGCCGAGACGCTACACGTCTCCTGCGTTAGCAAAGTCGGGTCAAGAGACTCGCTGGAAACTGAGGCCCGTTGGGAAGTGAGAGAAAGCCAAAAAAAACGCCCAACGTGGGGCTCGAACCCACGACCCTGAGATTAAAACACACCCCAACCAGCTAATCAAGGTCTGACCAGGCAGGCTAGAACCTTCCTGGCGGGTCTTTTGGAGCTGGTTGTAGCGAAACTCTACAGGAGAGAGAGAGAGAGCTGGCACTGAAGGCAAACTTCTCCTAATTTCCAATGGCAAAAACTGAGCCAAACAGCAAAAATCGGAGGACCCTTCCTCCAACCTGAAACTGAAAATACAAAGATGCTAGTACATATAGAAGTGCGCCAAATCGATTGACCTCTTGTCCGAAAGCCTGATAGGCTACAAGTTCAGGCAACTCCACAAACGTTCCATTCATGGAGTTCTGTCCCGCTGCGTGAATACAGTTTGCAAATTCCGACACTATATTATTTGAATGGGATTTTCTGCTGCTCCTAGAGGAGGTTTTGAGCAGGACCTTCCTGGAACACGGGCCTCCATCACCCGGAACAAAACATGAACACTCCACAGCAAACTTGAGCTGATACAAACCTTCACCTACCGCTCTCTGTCTTCTTTTAACACAAGGCAACTGACAGAGCTGCGAACGCTGCGCTAGTGGGCAGGTGGCTCGTGTGCTAAATTCGGAAGCTTGCAGACGCATGGTGGAATGGCAGGGAAAAGCTTTTTTCATCCCTGGGTGGGCTCGAACCACCAACCTTTCGGTTAACAGCCGAACGCGCTAACCGGTTGCGCCACAGAGACCTACGACTGTGTTGGACTGGAGTGCGGTGGCAAAAAACAATCAGCGCCGTGCTTGCCACACATCTCCTGCCTTAGCAAACTCGGGTCAAGAGACTCGCTGGAAACTGAGGGCCCGTTGGGAAGTGAGAGAAAGCCAAAGAAACGCCCAACGTGGGGCTCGAACCCACGACCCTGAGATTAAGAGTCTCATGCTCTACCGACTGAGCTAGCCGGGCTGCTGCAGGCCTCCTGCGGTTTTTATCAGTGCCCAAATTTCATAGAGCAGGGGCATCCACACTCGCTCCTGGAGGGCCCTTGTCCTGCAGAGCTTAGCTCCAGCCCCAATGAAAACACACCTGAAAAACCTAATCAAGGTCTCACCAGGCAGGTCTTTTGGAGCTGTTTGAAGCGAAACTCTACAGGACAAAGTTTGGACACCCTCCGTCTTCTTTTAACACAAGGCAACTGACAAAGCTGACAAAGCTGACAACGCTGCGCTAGCGGGCAGATGGCTCGTGTGCTAAATTCTGAAGCTTGCGGACACATGGCGGAATGGCAGCAAAAAGCTTTTTTCGTCCCTGGGTGGGCTCGAACCACCAACCTTTCAGTTAACAGCCTAACGCGCTAACCGGTTGCGCCACAGAGACCTACGAAGTTCACTGGTCTGGCCACCCAGCCGAGACACTACATTAAAACACACCCCAACCAGCTAATCAAGGTCTGACCAGGCAGGCTAGAACCTTCCTGGCGGGTCTTTTGGAGCTGGTTGTAGCGAAACTCTACAGGACAGTGGCCCTCAAGGACAGAGTTTGGACACCCCTGGCTTAGAGTGTCCTCTGTTTGTTTTAGCCATGCCTGTTACTGGGGAACACAGTTTGAACAAGCAGAGCAGCCCGATAACATGCACAATCAAAACTCGGAGTTAAAGTTCCGTTTCCATCTGTGGCAAGGGTGAGAGAGAGAGCTGGCACTGAAGGCAAACTTCTCCTAATTTCCAAAGGCAAAAACTGAGCCAAACAGCAAAAATCGGAGGACCCTTCCTCCAACCTGAAACTGAAAATACAAAGATGCTAGTACATATAGAAGTGCGCCAAATCGATTGACCTCTTGTCCGAAAGCCTGATAGGCTACAAGTTCAGGCAACTCCACAAACGTTCCATTCATGGAGTTCTGTCCCGCTGCGTGAATACAGTTTGCAAATTCCGACACTATATTATTTGAATGGGATTTTCTGCTGCTCCTAGAGGAGGTTTTGAGCAGGACCTTCCTGGAACACGGGCCTCCATCACCCGGAACAAAACATGAACACTCCACAGCAAACTTGAGCTGATACAAACCTTCACCTACCGCTCTCTGTCTTCTTTTAACACAAGGCAACTGACAGAGCTGCGAACGCTGCGCTAGTGGGCAGGTGGCTCGTGTGCTAAATTCGGAAGCTTGCAGACGCATGGTGGAATGGCAGGGAAAAGCTTTTTTCGTCCCTGGGTGGGCTCGAACCACCAACCTTTCGGTTAACAGCCGAACGCGCTAACCGGTTGCGCCACAGAGACCTACGACTGTGTTGGACTGGAGTGCGGTGGCAAAAAACAATCAGCGCCGTGCTTGCCACAAATCTCCTGCCTTAGCAAACTCGGGTCAAGAGACTCGCTGGAAACTGAGGGCCCGTTGGGAAGTAAGAGAAAGCCAAAGAAACGCCCAACGTGGGGCTCGAACCCACGACCCTGAGATTAAGAGTCTCATGCTCTACCGACTGAGCTAGCCGGGCTGCTGCAGGCCTCCTGCGGTTTTTATCAGTGCCCAAATTTCATAGAGCAGGGGCGTCCACACTCGCTCCTGGAGGGCCCTTGTCCTGCAGAGCTTAGCTCCAGCCCCAATGAAAACACACCTGAAAAACCTAATCAAGGTCTCACCATGCAGGTCTTTTGGAGCTGTTTGAAGCGAAACTCTACAGGACAAAGTTTGGACACCCTCCGTCTTCTTTTAACACAAGGCAACTGACAAAGCTGACAAAGCTGCCAACGCTGCGCTAGCGGGCAGATGGCTCGTGTGCTAAATTCTGAAGCTTGCGGACACATGGCGGAATGGCAGCAAAAAGCTTTTTTCGTCCCTGGGTGGGCTCGAACCACCAACCTTTCGGTTAACAGCCGAACGCGCTAACCGGTTGCGCCACAGAGACCTACGAAGTTCGCTGGTCTGGCCACACAGCCGAGACGCTACACGTCTCCTGCGTTAGCAAAGTCGGGTCAAGAGACTCGCTGGAAACTGAGGCCCGTTGGGAAGTGAGAGAAAGCCAAAAAAAACGCCCAACGTGGGGCTCGAACCCACGACCCTGAGATTAAAACACACCCCAACCAGCTAATCAAGGTCTGACCAGGCAGGCTAGAACCTTCCTGGCGGGTCTTTTGGAGCTGGTTGTAGCGAAACTCTACAGGACAGTGGCCCTCAAGGACAGAGTTTGGACACCCCTGGCTTAGAGTGTCCTCTGTTTGTTTTAGCCATGCCTGTTACTGGGGAACACAGTTTGAACAAGCAGAGCAGCCCGATAACATGCACAATCAAAACTCGGAGTTAAAGTTCCGTTTCCATCTGTGGCAAGGGTGAGAGAGAGAGCTGGCACTGAAGGCAAACTTCTCCTAATTTCCAAAGGCAAAAACTGAGCCAAACAGCAAAAATCGGAGGACCCTTCCTCCAACCTGAAACTGAAAATACAAAGATGCTAGTACATATAGAAGTGCGCCAAATCGATTGACCTCTTGTCCGAAAGCCTGATAGGCTACAAGTTCAGGCAACTCCACAAACGTTCCATTCATGGAGTTCTGTCCCGCTGCGTGAATACAGTTTGCAAATTCCGACACTATATTATTTGAATGGGATTTTCTGCTGCTCCTAGAGGAGGTTTTGAGCAGGACCTTCCTGGAACACGGGCCTCCATCACCCGGAACAAAACATGAACACTCCACAGCAAACTTGAGCTGATACAAACCTTCACCTACCGCTCTCTGTCTTCTTTTAACACAAGGCAACTGACAGAGCTGCGAACGCTGCGCTAGTGGGCAGGTGGCTCGTGTGCTAAATTCGGAAGCTTGCAGACGCATGGTGGAATGGCAGGGAAAAGCTTTTTTCGTCCCTGGGTGGGCTCGAACCACCAACCTTTCGGTTAACAGCCTAACGCGCTAACCGGTTGCGCCACAGAGACCTACGACTGTGTTGGACTGGAGTGCGGTGGCAAAAAACAATCAGCGCCGTGCTTGCCACAAATCTCCTGCCTTAGCAAACTCGGGTCAAGAGACTCGCTGGAAACTGAGGGCCCGTTGGGAAGTAAGAGAAAGACAAAGAAACGCCCAACGTGGGGCTCGAACCCACGACCCTGAGATTAAGAGTCTCATGCTCTACCGACTGAGCTAGCCGGGCTGCTGCAGGCCTCCTGCGGTTTTTATCAGTGCCCAAATTTCATAGAGCAGGGGCGTCCACACTCGCTCCTGGAGGGCCCTTGTCCTGCAGAGCTTAGCTCCAGCCCCAATGAAAACACACCTGAAAAACCTAATCAAGGTCTCACCATGCAGGTCTTTTGGAGCTGTTTGAAGCGAAACTCTACAGGACAAAGTTTGGACACCCTCCGTCTTCTTTTAACACAAGGCAACTGACAAAGCTGACAAAGCTGCCAACGCTGCGCTAGCGGGCAGATGGCTCGTGTGCTAAATTCTGAAGCTTGCGGACACATGGCGGAATGGCAGCAAAAAGCTTTTTTCGTCCCTGGGTGGGCTCGAACCACCAACCTTTCGGTTAACAGCCGAACGCGCTAACCGGTTGCGCCACAGAGACCTACGAAGTTCGCTGGTCTGGCCACACAGCCGAGACGCTACACGTCTCCTGCGTTAGCAAAGTCGGGTCAAGAGACTCGCTGGAAACTGAGGCCCGTTGGGAAGTGAGAGAAAGCCAAAAAAAACGCCCAACGTGGGGCTCGAACCCACGACCCTGAGATTAAAACACACCCCAACCAGCTAATCAAGGTCTGACCAGGCAGGCTAGAACCTTCCTGGCGGGTCTTTTGGAGCTGGTTGTAGCGAAACTCTACAGGACAGTGGCCCTCAAGGACAGAGTTTGGACACCCCTGGCTTAGAGTGTCCTCTGTTTGTTTTAGCCATGCCTGTTACTGGGGAACACAGTTTGAACAAGCAGAGCAGCCCGATAACATGCACAATCAAAACTCGGAGTTAAAGTTCCGTTTCCATCTGTGGCAAGGGTGAGAGAGAGAGCTGGCACTGAAGGCAAACTTCTCCTAATTTCCAAAGGCAAAAACTGAGCCAAACAGCAAAAATCGGAGGACCCTTCCTCCAACCTGAAACTGAAAATACAAAGATGCTAGTACATATAGAAGTGCGCCAAATCGATTGACCTCTTGTCCGAAAGCCTGATAGGCTACAAGTTCAGGCAACTCCACAAAGGTTCCATTCATGGAGTTCTGTCCCGCTGCGTGAATACAGTTTGCAAATTCCGACACTATATTATTTGAATGGGATTTTCTGCTGCTCCTAGAGGAGGTTTTGAGCAGGACCTTCCTGGAACACGGGCCTCCATCACCCGGAACAAAACATGAACACTCCACAGCAAACTTGAGCTGATACAAACCTTCACCTACCGCTCTCTGTCTTCTTTTAACACAAGGCAACTGACAGAGCTGCGAACGCTGCGCTAGTGGGCAGGTGGCTCGTGTGCTAAATTCGGAAGCTTGCAGACGCATGGTGGAAAGGCAGGGAAAAGCTTTTTTCGTCCCTGGGTGGGCTCGAACCACCAACCTTTCGGTTAACAGCCGAACGCGCTAACCGGTTGCGCCACAGAGACCTAGGACTGTGTTGGACTGGAGTGCGGTGGCAAAAAACAATCAGCGCCGTGCTTGCCACACATCTCCTGCCTTAGCAAACTCGGGTCAAGAGACTCGCTGGAAACTGAGGGCCCGTTGGGAAGTGAGAGAAAGCCAAAGAAACGCCCAACGTGGGGCTCGAACCCACGACCCTGAGATTAAGAGTCTCATGCTCTACCGACTGAGCTAGCCGGGCTGCTGCAGGCCTGCAGCGGTTTTTATCAGTGCCCAAATTTCATAGAGCAGGGGCGTGCACACTCGCTCCTGGAGGGCCCTTGTCCTGCAGAGCTTAGCTCCAGCCCCAATGAAAACACACCTGAAAAACCTAATCAAGGTCTCACCAGGCAGGTCTTTTGGAGCTGTTTGAAGCGAAACTCTACAGGACAAAGTTTGGACACCCTCCGTCTTCTTTTAACACAAGGCAACTGACAAAGCTGCCAACGCTGCGCTAGCGGGCAGATGGCTCGTGTGCTAAATTCTGAAGCTTGCGGACACATGGCGGAATGGCAGCAAAAAGCTTTTTTCGTCCCTGGGTGGGCTCGAACCACCAACCTTTCGGTTAACAGCCGAACGCGCTAACCGGTTGCGCCACAGAGACCTACGAAGTTCGCTGGTCTGGCCACACAGCCGAGACGCTACACGTCTCCTGCGTTAGCAAAGTCGGGTCAAGAGACTCGCTGGAAACTGAGGCCCGTTGGGAAGTGAGAGAAAGCCAAAAAAAACGCCCAACGTGGGGCTCGAACCCACGACCCTGAGATTAAAACACACCCCAACCAGCTAATCAAGGTCTGACCAGGCAGGCTAGAACCTTCCTGGCGGGTCTTTTGGAGCTGGTTGTAGCGAAACTCTACAGGACAGTGGCCCTCAAGGACAGAGTTTGGACACCCCTGGCTTAGAGTGTCCTCTGTTTGTTTTAGCCATGCCTGTTACTGGGGAACACAGTTTGAACAAGCAGAGCAGCCCGATAACATGCACAATCAAAACTCGGAGTTAAAGTTCCGTTTCCATCTGTGGCAAGGGTGAGAGAGAGAGCTGGCACTGAAGGCAAACTTCTCCTAATTTCCAAAGGCAAAAACTGAGCCAAACAGCAAAAATCGGAGGACCCTTCCTCCAACCTGAAACTGAAAATACAAAGATGCTAGTACATATAGAAGTGCGCCAAATCGATTGACCTCTTGTCCGAAAGCCTGATAGGCTACAAGTTCAGGCAACTCCACAAACGTTCCATTCATGGAGTTCTGTCCCGCTGCGTGAATACAGTTTGCAAATTCCGACACTATATTATTTGAATGGGATTTTCTGCTGCTCCTAGAGGAGGTTTTGAGCAGGACCTTCCTGGAACACGGGCCTCCATCACCCGGAACAAAACATGAACACTCCACAGCAAACTTGAGCTGATACAAACCTTCACCTACCGCTCTCTGTCTTCTTTTAACACAAGGCAACTGACAGAGCTGCGAACGCTGCGCTAGTGGGCAGGTGGCTCGTGTGCTAAATTCGGAAGCTTGCAGACGCATGGTGGAATGGCAGGGAAAAGCTTTTTTCGTCCCTGGGTGGGCTCGAACCACCAACCTTTCGGTTAACAGCCGAACGCGCTAACCGGTTGCGCCACAGAGACCTACGACTGTGTTGGACTGGAGTGCGGTGGCAAAAAACAATCAGCGCCGTGCTTGCCACAAATCTCCTGCCTTAGCAAACTCGGGTCAAGAGACTCGCTGGAAACTGAGGGCCCGTTGGGAAGTAAGAGAAAGCCAAAGAAACGCCCAACGTGGGGCTCGAACCCACGACCCTGAGATTAAGAGTCTCATGCTCTACCGACTGAGCTAGCCGGGCTGCTGCAGGCCTCCTGCGGTTTTTATCAGTGCCCAAATTTCATAGAGCAGGGGCGTCCACACTCGCTCCTGGAGGGCCCTTGTCCTGCAGAGCTTAGCTCCAGCCCCAATGAAAACACACCTGAAAAACCTAATCAAGGTCTCACCATGCAGGTCTTTTGGAGCTGTTTGAAGCGAAACTCTACAGGACAAAGTTTGGACACCCTCCGTCTTCTTTTAACACAAGGCAACTGACAAAGCTGACAAAGCTGCCAACGCTGCGCTAGCGGGCAGATGGCTCGTGTGCTAAATTCTGAAGCTTGCGGACACATGGCGGAATGGCAGTAAAAAGCTTTTTTCGTCCCTGGGTGGGCTCGAACCACCAACCTTTCGGTTAACAGCCGAACGCGCTAACCGGTTGCGCCACAGAGACCTACGAAGTTCGCTGGTCTGGCCACACAGCCGAGACGCTACACGTCTCCTGCGTTAGCAAAGTCGGGTCAAGAGACTCGCTGGAAACTGAGGCCCGTTGGGAAGTGAGAGAAAGCCAAAAAAAACGCCCAACGTGGGGCTCGAACCCACGACCCTGAGATTAAAACACACCCCAACCAGCTAATCAAGGTCTGACCAGGCAGGCTAGAACCTTCCTGGCGGGTCTTTTGGAGCTGGTTGTAGCGAAACTCTACAGGACAGTGGCCCTCAAGGACAGAGTTTGGACACCCCTGGCTTAGAGTGTCCTCTGTTTGTTTTAGCCATGCCTGTTACTGGGGAACACAGTTTGAACAAGCAGAGCAGCCCGATAACATGCACAATCAAAACTCGGAGTTAAAGTTCCGTTTCCATCTGTGGCAAGGGTGAGAGAGAGAGCTGGCACTGAAGGCAAACTTCTCCTAATTTCCAAAGGCAAAAACTGAGCCAAACAGCAAAAATCGGAGGACCCTTCCTCCAACCTGAAACTGAAAATACAAAGATGCTAGTACATATAGAAGTGCGCCAAATCGATTGACCTCTTGTCCGAAAGCCTGATAGGCTACAAGTTCAGGCAACTCCACAAAGGTTCCATTCATGGAGTTCTGTCCCGCTGCGTGAATACAGTTTGCAAATTCCGACACTATGTTATTTGAATGGGATTTTCTGCTGCTCCTAGAGGAGGTTTTGAGCAGGACCTTCCTGGAACACGGGCCTCCATCACCCGGAACAAAACATGAACACTCCACAGCAAACTTGAGCTGATACAAACCTTCACCTACCGCTCTCTGTCTTCTTTTAACACAAGGCAACTGACAGAGCTGCGAACGCTGCGCTAGTGGGCAGGTGGCTCGTGTGCTAAATTCGGAAGCTTGCAGACGCATGGTGGAAAGGCAGGGAAAAGCTTTTTTCGTCCCTGGGTGGGCTCGAACCACCAACCTTTCGGTTAACAGCCGAACGCGCTAACCGGTTGCGCCACAGAGACCTAGGACTGTGTTGGACTGGAGTGCGGTGGCAAAAAACAATCAGCGCCGTGCTTGCCACACATCTCCTGCCTTAGCAAACTCGGGTCAAGAGACTCGCTGGAAACTGAGGGCCCGTTGGGAAGTAAGAGAAAGCCAAAGAAACGCCCAACGTGGGGCTCGAACCCACGACCCTGAGATTAAGAGTCTCATGCTCTACCGACTGAGCTAGCCGGGCTGCTGCAGGCCTCCTGCGGTTTTTATCAGTGCCCAAATTTCATAGAGCAGGGGCGTCCACACTCGCTCCTGGAGGGCCCTTGTCCTGCAGAGCTTAGCTCCAGCCCCAATGAAAACACACCTGAAAAACCTAATCAAGGTCTCACCATGCAGGTCTTTTGGAGCTGTTTGAAGCGAAACTCTACAGGACAAAGTTTGGACACCCTCCGTCTTCTTTTAACACAAGGCAACTGACAAAGCTGACAAAGCTGCCAACGCTGCGCTAGCGGGCAGATGGCTCGTGTGCTAAATTCTGAAGCTTGCGGACACATGGCGGAATGGCAGTAAAAAGCTTTTTTCGTCCCTGGGTGGGCTCGAACCACCAACCTTTCGGTTAACAGCCGAACGCGCTAACCGGTTGCGCCACAGAGACCTACGAAGTTCGCTGGTCTGGCCACACAGCCGAGACGCTACACGTCTCCTGCGTTAGCAAAGTCGGGTCAAGAGACTCGCTGGAAACTGAGGCCCGTTGGGAAGTGAGAGAAAGCCAAAAAAAACGCCCAACGTGGGGCTCGAACCCACGACCCTGAGATTAAAACACACCCCAACCAGCTAATCAAGGTCTGACCAGGCAGGCTAGAACCTTCCTGGCGGGTCTTTTGGAGCTGGTTGTAGCGAAACTCTACAGGACAGTGGCCCTCAAGGACAGAGTTTGGACACCCCTGGCTTAGAGTGTCCTCTGTTTGTTTTAGCCATGCCTGTTACTGGGGAACACAGTTTGAACAAGCAGAGCAGCCCGATAACATGCACAATCAAAACTCGGAGTTAAAGTTCCGTTTCCATCTGTGGCAAGGGTGAGAGAGAGAGCTGGCACTGAAGGCAAACTTCTCCTAATTTCCAAAGGCAAAAACTGAGCCAAACAGCAAAAATCGGAGGACCCTTCCTCCAACCTGAAACTGAAAATACAAAGATGCTAGTACATATAGAAGTGCGCCAAGTCGATTGACCTCTTGTCCGAAAGCCTGATAGGCTACAAGTTCAGGCAACTCCACAAACGTTCCATTCATGGAGTTCTGTCCCGCTGCGTGAATACAGTTTGCAAATTCCGACACTATATTATTTGAATGGGATTTTCTGCTGCTCCTAGAGGAGGTTTTGAGCAGGACCTTCCTGGAACACGGGCCTCCATCACCCGGAACAAAACATGAACACTCCACAGCAAACTTGAGCTGATACAAACCTTCACCTACCGCTCTCTGTCTTCTTTTAACACAAGGCAACTGACAGAGCTGCGAACGCTGCGCTAGTGGGCAGGTGGCTCGTGTGCTAAATTCGGAAGCTTGCAGACGCATGGTGGAAAGGCAGGGAAAAGCTTTTTTCGTCCCTGGGTGGGCTCGAACCACCAACCTTTCGGTTAACAGCCGAACGCGCTAACCGGTTGCGCCACAGAGACCTACGACTGTGTTGGACTGGAGTGCGGTGGCAAAAAACAATCAGCGCCGTGCTTGCCACATATCTCCTGCCTTAGCAAACTCGGGTCAAGAGACTCGCTGGAAACTGAGGGCCCGTTGGGAAGTGAGAGAAAGCCAAAGAAACGCCCAACGTGGGGCTCGAACCCACGACCCTGAGATTAAGAGTCTCATGCTCTACCGACTGAGCTAGCCGGGCTGCTGCAGGCCTCCTGCGGTTTTTATCAGTGCCCAAATTTCATAGAGCAGGGGCGTCCACACTCGCTCCTGGAGGGCCCTTGTCCTGCAGAGCTTAGCTCCAGCCCCAATGAAAACACACCTGAAAAACCTAATCAAGGTCTCACCATGCAGGTCTTTTGGAGCTGTTTGAAGCGAAACTCTACAGGACAAAGTTTGGACACCCTCCGTCTTCTTTTAACACAAGGCAACTGACAAAGCTGCCAACGCTGCGCTAGCGGGCAGATGGCTCGTGTGCTAAATTCTGAAGCTTGCGGACACATGGCGGAATGGCAGCAAAAAGCTTTTTTCGTCCCTGGGTGGGCTCGAACCACCAACCTTTCGGTTAACAGCCGAACGCGCTAACCGGTTGCGCCACAGAGACCTACGAAGTTCGCTGGTCTGGCCACACAGCCGAGACGCTACACGTCTCCTGCGTTAGCAAAGTCGGGTCAAGAGACTCGCTGGAAACTGAGGCCCGTTGGGAAGTGAGAGAAAGCCAAAAAAAACGCCCAACGTGGGGCTCGAACCCACGACCCTGAGATTAAAACACACCCCAACCAGCTAATCAAGGTCTGACCAGGCAGGCTAGAACCTTCCTGGCGGGTCTTTTGGAGCTGGTTGTAGCGAAACTCTACAGGACAGTGGCCCTCAAGGACAGAGTTTGGACACCCCTGGCTTAGAGTGTCCTCTGTTTGTTTTAGCCATGCCTGTTACTGGGGAACACAGTTTGAACAAGCAGAGCAGCCCGATAACATGCACAATCAAAACTCGGAGTTAAAGTTCCGTTTCCATCTGTGGCAAGGGTGAGAGAGAGAGCTGGCACTGAAGGCAAACTTCTCCTAATTTCCAAAGGCAAAAACTGAGCCAAACAGCAAAAATCGGAGGACCCTTCCTCCAACCTGAAACTGAAAATACAAAGATGCTAGTACATATAGAAGTGCGCCAAATCGATTGACCTCTTGTCCGAAAGCCTGATAAGCTACAAGTTCAGGCAACTCCACAAACGTTCCATTCATGGAGTTCTGTCCCGCTGCGTGAATACAGTTTGCAAATTCCGACACTATATTATTTGAATGGGATTTTCTGCTGCTCCTAGAGGAGGTTTTGAGCAGGACCTTCCTGGAACACGGGCCTCCATCACCCGGAACAAAACATGAACACTCCACAGCAAACTTGAGCTGATACAAACCTTCACCTACCGCTCTCTGTCTTCTTTTAACACAAGGCAACTGACAGAGCTGCGAACGCTGCGCTAGTGGGCAGGTGGCTCGTGTGCTAAATTCGGAAGCTTGCAGACGCATGGTGGAATGGCAGGGAAAAGCTTTTTTCGTCCCTGGGTGGGCTCGAACCACCAACCTTTCGGTTAACAGCCGAACGCGCTAACCGGTTGCGCCACAGAGACCTACGACTGTGTTGGACTGGAGTGCGGTGGCAAAAAACAATCAGCGCCGTGCTTGCCACAAATCTCCTGCCTTAGCAAACTCGGGTCAAGAGACTCGCTGGAAACTGAGGGCCCGTTGGGAAGTAAGAGAAAGCCAAAGAAACGCCCAACGTGGGGCTCGAACCCACGACCCTGAGATTAAGAGTCTCATGCTCTACCGACTGAGCTAGCCGGGCTGCTGCAGGCCTCCTGCGGTTTTTATCAGTGCCCAAATTTCATAGAGCAGGGGCGTCCACACTCGCTCCTGGAGGGCCCTTGTCCTGCAGAGCTTAGCTCCAGCCCCAATGAAAACACACCTGAAAAACCTAATCAAGGTCTCACCATGCAGGTCTTTTGGAGCTGTTTGAAGCGAAACTCTACAGGACAAAGTTTGGACACCCTCCGTCTTCTTTTAACACAAGGCAACTGACAAAGCTGACAAAGCTGCCAACGCTGCGCTAGCGGGCAGATGGCTCGTGTGCTAAATTCTGAAGCTTGCGGACACATGGCGGAATGGCAGCAAAAAGCTTTTTTCGTCCCTGGGTGGGCTCGAACCACCAACCTTTCGGTTAACAGCCGAACGCGCTAACCGGTTGCGCCACAGAGACCTACGAAGTTCGCTGGTCTGGCCACACAGCCGAGACGCTACACGTCTCCTGCGTTAGCAAAGTCGGGTCAAGAGACTCGCTGGAAACTGAGGCCCGTTGGGAAGTGA
Organism: Acrossocheilus fasciatus; assembly: GCA_036784905.1. Taxonomy (NCBI): domain Eukaryota; kingdom Metazoa; phylum Chordata; class Actinopteri; order Cypriniformes; family Cyprinidae; genus Acrossocheilus; species Acrossocheilus fasciatus. The sequence continues at coordinate 49,179,426 of CM071940.1, forward strand.
GAGAAAGCCAAAAAAAACGCCCAACGTGGGGCTCGAACCCACGACCCTGAGATTAAAACACACCCCAACCAGCTAATCAAGGTCTGACCAGGCAGGCTAGAACCTTCCTGGCGGGTCTTTTGGAGCTGGTTGTAGCGAAACTCTACAGGACAGTGGCCCTCAAGGACAGAGTTTGGACACCCCTGGCTTAGAGTGTCCTCTGTTTGTTTTAGCCATGCCTGTTACTGGGGAACACAGTTTGAACAAGCAGAGCAGCCCGATAACATGCACAATCAAAACTCGGAGTTAAAGTTCCGTTTCCATCTGTGGCAAGGGTGAGAGAGAGAGCTGGCACTGAAGGCAAACTTCTCCTAATTTCCAAAGGCAAAAACTGAGCCAAACAGCAAAAATCGGAGGACCCTTCCTCCAACCTGAAACTGAAAATACAAAGATGCTAGTACATATAGAAGTGCGCCAAATCGATTGACCTCTTGTCCGAAAGCCTGATAGGCTACAAGTTCAGGCAACTCCACAAACGTTCCATTCATGGAGTTCTGTCCCGCTGCGTGAATACAGTTTGCAAATTCCGACACTATATTATTTGAATGGGATTTTCTGCTGCTCCTAGAGGAGGTTTTGAGCAGGACCTTCCTGGAACACGGGCCTCCATCACCCGGAACAAAACATGAACACTCCACAGCAAACTTGAGCTGATACAAACCTTCACCTACCGCTCTCTGTCTTCTTTTAACACAAGGCAACTGACAGAGCTGCGAACGCTGCGCTAGTGGGCAGGTGGCTCGTGTGCTAAATTCGGAAGCTTGCAGACGCATGGTGGAATGGCAGGGAAAAGCTTTTTTCGTCCCTGGGTGGGCTCGAACCACCAACCTTTCGGTTAACAGCCGAACGCGCTAACCGGTTGCGCCACAGAGACCTACGACTGTGTTGGACTGGAGTGCGGTGGCAAAAAACAATCAGCGCCGTGCTTGCCACAAATCTCCTGCCTTAGCAAACTCGGGTCAAGAGACTCGCTGGAAACTGAGGGCCCGTTGGGAAGTAAGAGAAAGCCAAAGAAACGCCCAACGTGGGGCTCGAACCCACGACCCTGAGATTAAGAGTCTCATGCTCTACCGACTGAGCTAGCCGGGCTGCTGCAGGCCTCCTGCGGTTTTTATCAGTGCCCAAATTTCATAGAGCAGGGGCGTCCACACTCGCTCCTGGAGGGCCCTTGTCCTGCAGAGCTTAGCTCCAGCCCCAATGAAAACACACCTGAAAAACCTAATCAAGGTCTCACCATGCAGGTCTTTTGGAGCTGTTTGAAGCGAAACTCTACAGGACAAAGTTTGGACACCCTCCGTCTTCTTTTAACACAAGGCAACTGACAAAGCTGACAAAGCTGACAAAGCTGCCAACGCTGCGCTAGCGGGCAGATGGCTCGTGTGCTAAATTCTGAAGCTTGCGGACACATGGCGGAATGGCAGTAAAAAGCTTTTTTCGTCCCTGGGTGGGCTCGAACCACCAACCTTTCGGTTAACAGCCGAACGCGCTAACCGGTTGCGCCACAGAGACCTACGAAGTTCGCTGGTCTGGCCACACAGCCGAGACGCTACACGTCTCCTGCGTTAGCAAAGTCGGGTCAAGAGACTCGCTGGAAACTGAGGCCCGTTGGGAAGTGAGAGAAAGCCAAAAAAAACGCCCAACGTGGGGCTCGAACCCACGACCCTGAGATTAAAACACACCCCAACCAGCTAATCAAGGTCTGACCAGGCAGGCTAGAACCTTCCTGGCGGGTCTTTTGGAGCTGGTTGTAGCGAAACTCTACAGGACAGTGGCCCTCAAGGACAGAGTTTGGACACCCCTGGCTTAGAGTGTCCTCTGTTTGTTTTAGCCATGCCTGTTACTGGGGAACACAGTTTGAACAAGCAGAGCAGCCCGATAACATGCACAATCAAAACTCGGAGTTAAAGTTCCGTTTCCATCTGTGGCAAGGGTGAGAGAGAGAGCTGGCACTGAAGGCAAACTTCTCCTAATTTCCAAAGGCAAAAACTGAGCCAAACAGCAAAAATCGGAGGACCCTTCCTCCAACCTGAAACTGAAAATACAAAGATGCTAGTACATATAGAAGTGCGCCAAATCGATTGACCTCTTGTCCGAAAGCCTGATAGGCTACAAGTTCAGGCAACTCCACAAACGTTCCATTCATGGAGTTCTGTCCCGCTGCGTGAATACAGTTTGCAAATTCCGACACTATATTATTTGAATGGGATTTTCTGCTGCTCCTAGAGGAGGTTTTGAGCAGGACCTTCCTGGAACACGGGCCTCCATCACCCGGAACAAAACATGAACACTCCACAGCAAACTTGAGCTGATACAAACCTTCACCTACCGCTCTCTGTCTTCTTTTAACACAAGGCAACTGACAGAGCTGCGAACGCTGCGCTAGTGGGCAGGTGGCTCGTGTGCTAAATTCGGAAGCTTGCAGACGCATGGTGGAATGGCAGGGAAAAGCTTTTTTCGTCCCTGGGTGGGCTCGAACCACCAACCTTTCGGTTAACAGCCGAACGCGCTAACCGGTTGCGCCACAGAGACCTACGAAGTTCGCTGGTCTGGCCACACAGCCGAGACGCTACACGTCTCCTGCGTTAGCAAAGTCGGGTCAAGAGACTCGCTGGAAACTGAGGCCCGTTGGGAAGTGAGAGAAAGCCAAAAAAAACGCCCAACGTGGGGCTCGAACCCACGACCCTGAGATTAAAACACACCCCAACCAGCTAATCAAGGTCTGACCAGGCAGGCTAGAACCTTCCTGGCGGGTCTTTTGGAGCTGGTTGTAGCGAAACTCTACAGGACAGTGGCCCTCAAGGACAGAGTTTGGACACCCCTGGCTTAGAGTGTCCTCTGTTTGTTTTAGCCATGCCTGTTACTGGGGAACACAGTTTGAACAAGCAGAGCAGCCCGATAACATGCACAATCAAAACTCGGAGTTAAAGTTCCGTTTCCATCTGTGGCAAGGGTGAGAGAGAGAGCTGGCACTGAAGGCAAACTTCTCCTAATTTCCAAAGGCAAAAACTGAGCCAAACAGCAAAAATCGGAGGACCCTTCCTCCAACCTGAAACTGAAAATACAAAGATGCTAGTACATATAGAAGTGCGCCAAATCGATTGACCTCTTGTCCGAAAGCCTGATAGGCTACAAGTTCAGGCAACTCCACAAACGTTCCATTCATGGAGTTCTGTCCCGCTGCGTGAATACAGTTTGCAAATTCCGACACTATATTATTTGAATGGGATTTTCTGCTGCTCCTAGAGGAGGTTTTGAGCAGGACCTTCCTGGAACACGGGCCTCCATCACCCGGAACAAAACATGAACACTCCACAGCAAACTTGAGCTGATACAAACCTTCACCTACCGCTCTCTGTCTTCTTTTAACACAAGGCAACTGACAGAGCTGCGAACGCTGCGCTAGTGGGCAGGTGGCTCGTGTGCTAAATTCGGAAGCTTGCAGACGCATGGTGGAATGGCAGGGAAAAGCTTTTTTCGTCCCTGGGTGGGCTCGAACCACCAACCTTTCGGTTAACAGCCGAACGCGCTAACCAGTTGCGCCACAGAGACCTACGACTGTGTTGGACTGGAGTGCGGTGGCAAAATACAATCAGCGCCGTGCTTGCCACAAATCTCCTGCCTTAGCAAACTCGGGTCAAGAGACTCGCTGGAAACTGAGGGTCCGTTGGGAAGTGAGAGAAAGCCAAAGAAACGCCCAACGTGGGGCTCGAACCCACGACCCTGAGATTAAGAGTCTCATGCTCTACCGACTGAGCTAGCCGGGCTGCTGCAGGCCTCCTGCGGTTTTTATCAGTGCCCAAATTTCATAGAGCAGGGGCGTCCACACTCGCTCCTGGAGGGCCCTTGTCCTGCAGAGCTTAGCTCCAGCCCCAATGAAAACACACCTGAAAAACCTAATCAAGGTCTCACCAGGCAGGTCTTTTGGAGCTGTTTGAAGCGAAACTCTACAGGACAAAGTTTGGACACCCTCCGTCTTCTTTTAACACAAGGCAACTGACAAAGCTGACAAAGCTGCCAACGCTGCGCTAGTGGGCAGATGGCTCGTGTGCTAAATTCTGAAGCTTGCGGACACATGGCGGAATGGCAGTAAAAAGCTTTTTTCATCCCTGGGTGGGCTCAAACCACCAACCTTTCAGTTAACAGCCGAACGCGCTAACCGGTTGCGCCACAGAGACCTACGAAGTTCGCTGGTCTGGCCACACAGCCGAGACGCTACACGTCTCCTGCGTTAGCACAGTCGGGTCAAGAGACTCGCTGGAAACTGAGGCCCGTTGGGAAGTGAGAGAAAGCCAAAAAAAACGCCCAATGTGGGGCTCGAACCCACGACCCTGAGATTAAAACACACCCCAACCAGCTAATCAAGGTCTGACCAGGCAGGCTAGAACCTTCCTGGCGGGTTCTAGCCTGGAAGATGCTAGTACATATAGAAGTGCGCCAAATCGATTAACCTCTTGTCCGAAAGCCTGATAGGCTACAAGTTCAGGCAACTCCACAAACGTTCCATTCATGGAGTTCTGTCCCGCTGCGTGAATACAGTTTGCAAATTCCGACACTATATTATTTGAATGGGATTTTCTGCTGCTCCTAGAGGAGGTTTTGAGCAGGACCTTCCTGGAACACGGGCCTCCATCACCCGGAACAAAACATGAACACTCCACAGCAAACTTGAGCTGATACAAACCTTCACCTACCGCTCTCTGTCTTCTTTTAACACAAGGCAACTGACAGAGCTGCGAACGCTGCGCTAGTGGGCAGGTGGCTCGTGTGCTAAATTCTGAAGCTTGCAGACGCATGGTGGAAAGGCAGGGAAAAGCTTTTTTCGTCCCTGGGTGGGCTCGAACCACCAACCTTTCGGTTAACAGCCGAACGCGCTAACCGGTTGCGCCACAGAGACCTACGACTGTGTTGGACTGGAGTGCGGTGGCAAAAAACAATCAGCGCCGTGCTTGCCACACATCTCCTGCCTTAGCAAACTCGGGTCAAGAGACTCGCTGGAAACTGAGGGCCCGTTGGGAAGTGAGAGAAAGCCAAAGAAACGCCCAACGTGGGGCTCGAACCCACGACCCTGAGATTAAGAGTCTCATGCTCTACCGACTGAGCTAGCCGGGCTGCTGCAGGCCTCCTGCGGTTTTTATCAGTGCCCAAATTTCATAGAGCAGGGGCGTCCACACTCGCTCCTGGAGGGCCCTTGTCCTGCAGAGCTTAGCTCCAGCCCCAATGAAAACACACCTGAAAAACCTAATCAAGGTCTCACCATGCAGGTCTTTTGGAGCTGTTTGAAGCGAAACTCTACAGGACAAAGTTTGGACACCCTCCGTCTTCTTTTAACACAAGGCAACTGACAAAGCTGCCAACGCTGCGCTAGCGGGCAGATGGCTCGTGTGCTAAATTCTGAAGCTTGCGGACACATGGCGGAATGGCAGCAAAAAGCTTTTTTCGTCCCTGGGTGGGCTCGAACCACCAACCTTTCGGTTAACAGCCGAACGCGCTAACCAGTTGCGCCACAGAGACCTACGAAGTTCGCTGGTCTGGCCACACAGCCGAGACGCTACACGTCTCCTGCGTTAGCAAAGTCGGGTCAAGAGACTCGCTGGAAACTGAGGCCCGTTGGGAAGTGAGAGAAAGCCAAAAAAAACGCCCAACGTGGGGCTCGAACCCACGACCCTGAGATTAAAACACACCCCAACCAGCTAATCAAGGTCTGACCAGGCAGGCTAGAACCTTCCTGGCGGGTCTTTTGGAGCTGGTTGTAGCGAAACTCTACAGGACAGTGGCCCTCAAGGACAGAGTTTGGACACCCCTGGCTTAGAGTGTCCTCTGTTTGTTTTAGCCATGCCTGTTACTGGGGAACACAGTTTGAACAAGCAGAGCAGCCCGATAACATGCACAATCAAAACTCGGAGTTAAAGTTCCGTTTCCATCTGTGGCAAGGGTGAGAGAGAGAGCTGGCACTGAAGGCAAACTTCTCCTAATTTCCAAAGGCAAAAACTGAGCCAAACAGCAAAAATCGAAGGACCCTTCCTCCAACCTGAAACTGAAAATACAAAGATGCTAGTACATATAGAAGTGCGCCAAATCGATTGACCTCTTGTCCGAAAGCCTGATAGGCTACAAGTTCAGGCAACTCCACAAACGTTCCATTCATGGAGTTCTGTCCCGCTGCGTGAATACAGTTTGCAAATTCCGACACTATATTATTTGAATGGGATTTTCTGCTGCTCCTAGAGGAGGTTTTGAGCAGGACCTTCCTGGAACACGGGCCTCCATCACCCGGAACAAAACATGAACACTCCACAGCAAACTTGAGCTGATACAAACCTTCACCTACCGCTCTCTGTCTTCTTTTAACACAAGGCAACTGACAGAGCTGCGAACGCTGCACTAGTGGGCAGGTGGCTCGTGTGCTAAATTCTGAAGCTTGCAGACGCATGGTGGAAAGGCAGGGAAAAGCTTTTTTCGTCCCTGGGTGGGCTCGAACCACCAACCTTTCGGTTAACAGCCGAACGCGCTAACCGGTTGCGCCACAGAGACCTACGACTGTGTTGGACTGGAGTGCGGTGGCAAAAAACAATCAGCGCCGTGCTTGCCACACATCTCCTGCCTTAGCAAACTCGGGTCAAGAGACTCGCTGGAAACTGAGGGCCCGTTGGGAAGTGAGAGAAAGCCAAAGAAACGCCCAACGTGGGGCTCGAACCCACGACCCTGAGATTAAGAGTCTCATGCTCTACCGACTGAGCTAGCCGGGCTGCTGCAGGCCTCCTGCGGTTTTTATCAGTGCCCAAATTTCATAGAGCAGGGGCGTCCACACTCGCTCCTGGAGGGCCCTTGTCCTGCAGAGCTTAGCTCCAGCCCCAATGAAAACACACCTGAAAAACCTAATCAAGGTCTCACCATGCAGGTCTTTTGGAGCTGTTTGAAGCGAAACTCTACAGGACAAAGTTTGGACACCCTCCGTCTTCTTTTAACACAAGGCAACTGACAAAGCTGCCAACGCTGCGCTAGCGGGCAGATGGCTCGTGTGCTAAATTCTGAAGCTTGCGGACACATGGCGGAATGGCAGCAAAAAGCTTTTTTCGTCCCTGGGTGGGCTCGAACCACTAACCTTTCGGTTAACAGCCAAACGCGCTAACCGGTTGCGCCACAGAGACCTACGAAGTTCGCTGGTCTGGCCACCCAGCCGAGACGCTACACGTCTCCTGCGTTAGCAAAGTCGGGTCAAGAGACTCGCTGGAAACTGAGGCCCGTTGGGAAGTGAGAGAAAGCCAAAAAAAAACGCCCAACGTGGGGCTCGAACCCACGACCCTGAGATTAAAACACACCCCAACCAGCTAATCAAGGTCTGACCAGGCAGGCTAGAACCTTCCTGGCGGGTCTTTTGGAGCTGGTTGTAGCGAAACTCTACAGGACAGTGGCCCTCAAGGACAGAGTTTGGACACCCCTGGCTTAGAGTGTCCTCTGTTTGTTTTAGCCATGCCTGTTACTGGGGAACACAGTTTGAACAAGCAGAGCAGCCCGATAACATGCACAATCAAAACTCGGAGTTAAAGTTCCGTTTCCATCTGTGGCAAGGGTGAGAGAGAGAGCTGGCACTGAAGGCAAACTTCTCCTAATTTCCAAAGGCAAAAACTGAGCCAAACAGCAAAAATCGGAGGACCCTTCCTCCAACCTGAAACTGAAAATACAAAGATGCTAGTACATATAGAAGTGCGCCAAATCGATTGACCTCTTGTCCGAAAGCCTGATAGGCTACAAGTTCAGGCAACTCCACAAACGTTCCATTCATGGAGTTCTGTCCCGCTGCGTGAATACAGTTTGCAAATTCCGACACTATATTATTTGAATGGGATTTTCTGCTGCTCCTAGAGGAGGTTTTGAGCAGGACCTTCCTGGAACACGGGCCTCCATCACCCGGAACAAAACATGAACACTCCACAGCAAACTTGAGCTGATACAAACCTTCACCTACCGCTCTCTGTCTTCTTTTAACACAAGGCAACTGACAGAGCTGCGAACGCTGCGCTAGTGGGCAGGTGGCTCGTGTGCTAAATTCGGAAGCTTGCAGACGCATGGTGGAATGGCAGGGAAAAGCTTTTTTCGTCCCTGGGTGGGCTCGAACCACCAACCTTTCGGTTAACAGCCGAACGCGCTAACCGGTTGCGCCACAGAGACCTACGACTGTGTTGGACTGGAGTGCGGTGGCAAAAAACAATCAGCACCGTGCTTGCCACAAATCTCCTGCCTTAGCAAACTCGGGTCAAGAGACTCGCTGGAAACTGAGGGCCCGTTGGGAAGTAAGAGAAAGCCAAAGAAACGCCCAACGTGGGGCTCGAACCCACGACCCTGAGATTAAAAGAATTCTGAAGCTTGCGGACACATGGCGGAATGGCAGCAAAAAGCTTTTTTCGTCCCTGGGTGGGCTCGAACCACCAACCTTTCGGTTAACAGCCGAACGCGCTAACCGGTTGCGCCACAGAGACCTACGAAGCTCGCTGGTCTGGCCACACAGCCGAGACGCTACACGTCTCCTGCGTTAGCAAAGTCGGGTCAAGAGACTCGCTGGAAACTGAGGCCCGTTGGGAAGTGAGAGAAAGCCAAAAAAAAACGCCCAATGTGGGGCTCGAACCCACGACCCTGAGATTAAAACACACCCCAACCAGCTAATCAAGGTCTGACCAGGCAGGCTAGAACCTTCCTGGCGGGTTCTAGCCTGGAAGATGCTAGTACATATAGAAGTGCGCCAAATCGATTGACCTCTTGTCCGAAAGCCTGATAGGCTACAAGTTCAGGGAACTCCACAAACGTTCCATTCATGGAGTTCTGTCCCGCTGCGTGAATACAGTTTGCAAATTCCGACACTATATTATTTGAATGGGATTTTCTGCTGCTCCTAGAGGAGGTTTTGAGCAGGACCTTCCTGGAACACGGGCCTCCATCACCCGGAACAAAACATGAACACTCCACAGCAAACTTGAGCTGATACAAACCTTCACCTACCGCTCTCTGTCTTCTTTTAACACAAGGCAACTGACAGAGCTGCGAACGCTGCGCTAGTGGGCAGGTGGCTCGTGTGCTAAATTCTGAAGCTTGCAGACGCATGGTGGAAAGGCAGGGAAAAGCTTTTTTCGTCCCTGGGTGGGCTCGAACCACCAACCTTTCGGTTAACAGCCGAACGCGCTAACCGGTTGCGCCACAGAGACCTACGACTGTGTTGGACTGGAGTGCGGTGGCAAAAAACAATCAGCGCCGTGCTTGCCACACATCTCCTGCCTTAGCAAACTCGGGTCAAGAGACTCGCTGGAAACTGAGGGCCCGTTGGGAAGTGAGAGAAAGCCAAAGAAACGCCCAACGTGGGGCTCGAACCCACGACCCTGAGATTAAGAGTCTCATGCTCTACCGACTGAGCTAGCCGGGCTGCTGCAGGCCTCCTGCGGTTTTTATCAGTGCCCAAATTTCATAGAGCAGGGGCGTCCACACTCGCTCCTGGAGGGCCCTTGTCCTGCAGAGCTTAGCTCCAGCCCCAATGAAAACACACCTGAAAAACCTAATCAAGGTCTCACCAGGCAGGTCTTTTGGAGCTGTTTGAAGCGAAACTCTACAGGACAAAGTTTGGACACCCTCCGTCTTCTTTTAACACAAGGCAACTGACAAAGCTGACAAAGCTGACAAAGCTGCCAACGCTGCGCTAGCGGGCAGATGGCTCGTGTGCTAAATTCTGAAGCTTGCGGACACATGGCGGAATGGCAGCAAAAAGCTTTTTTCGTCCCTGGGTGGGCTCGAACCACCAACCTTTCGGTTAACAGCCGAACGCGCTAACCGGTTGCGCCACAGAGACCTACGAAGTTCGCTGGTCTGGCCACACAGCCGAGACGCTACACGTCTCCTGCGTTAGCAAAGTCGGGTCAAGAGACTCGCTGGAAACTGAGGCCCGTTGGGAAGTGAGAGAAAGCCAAAAAAAACGCCCAACGTGGGGCTCGAACCCACGACCCTGAGATTAAAACACACCCCAACCAGCTAATCAAGGTCTGACCAGGCAGGCTAGAACCTTCCTGGCGGGTCTTTTGGAGCTGGTTGTAGCGAAACTCTACAGGACAGTGGCCCTCAAGGACAGAGTTTGGACACCCCTGGCTTAGAGTGTCCTCTGTTTGTTTTAGCCATGCCTGTTACTGGGGAACACAGTTTGAACAAGCAGAGCAGCCCGATAACATGCACAATCAAAACTCGGAGTTAAAGTTCCGTTTCCATCTGTGGCAAGGGTGAGAGAGAGAGCTGGCACTGAAGGCAAACTTCTCCTAATTTCCAAAGGCAAAAACTGAGCCAAACAGCAAAAATCGGAGGACCCTTCCTCCAACCTGAAACTGAAAATACAAAGATGCTAGTACATATAGAAGTGCGCCAAATCGATTGACCTCTTGTCCGAAAGCCTGATAGGCTACAAGTTCAGGCAACTCCACAAACGTTCCATTCATGGAGTTCTGTCCCGCTGCGTGAATACAGTTTGCAAATTCCGACACTATATTATTTGAATGGGATTTTCTGCTGCTCCTAGAGGAGGTTTTGAGCAGGACCTTCCTGGAACACGGGCCTCCATCACCCGGAACAAAACATGAACACTCCACAGCAAACTTGAGCTGATACAAACCTTCACCTACCGCTCTCTGTCTTCTTTTAACACAAGGCAACTGACAGAGCTGCGAACGCTGCGCTAGTGGGCAGGTGGCTCGTGTGCTAAATTCGGAAGCTTGCAGACGCATGGTGGAATGGCAGGGAAAAGCTTTTTTCGTCCCTGGGTGGGCTCGAATCACCAACCTTTCGGTTAACAGCCGAACGCGCTAACCGGTTGCGCCACAGAGACCTACGAAGTTCGCTGGTCTGGCCACACAGCCGAGACGCTACACGTCTCCTGCGTTAGCAAAGTCGGGTCAAGAGACTCGCTGGAAACTGAGGCCCGTTGGGAAGTGAGAGAAAGCCAAAAAAAACGCCCAACGTGGGGCTCGAACCCACGACCCTGAGATTAAAACACACCCCAACCAGCTAATCAAGGTCTGACCAGGCAGGCTAGAACCTTCCTGGCGGGTCTTTTGGAGCTGGTTGTAGCGAAACTCTACAGGACAGTGGCCCTCAAGGACAGAGTTTGGACACCCCTGGCTTAGAGTGTCCTCTGTTTGTTTTAGCCATGCCTGTTACTGGGGAACACAGTTTGAACAAGCAGAGCAGCCCGATAACATGCACAATCAAAACTCGGAGTTAAAGTTCCGTTTCCATCTGTGGCAAGGGTGAGAGAGAGAGCTGGCACTGAAGGCAAACTTCTCCTAATTTCCAAAGGCAAAAACTGAGCCAAACAGCAAAAATCGGAGGACCCTTCCTCCAACCTGAAACTGAAAATACAAAGATGCTAGTACATATAGAAGTGCGCCAAATCGATTGACCTCTTGTCCGAAAGCCTGATAGGCTACAAGTTCAGGCAACTCCACAAACGTTCCATTCATGGAGTTCTGTCCCGCTGCGTGAATACAGTTTGCAAATTCCGACACTATATTATTTGAATGGGATTTTCTGCTGCTCCTAGAGGAGGTTTTGAGCAGGACCTTCCTGGAACACGGGCCTCCATCACCCGGAACAAAACATGAACACTCCACAGCAAACTTGAGCTGATACAAACCTTCACCTACCGCTCTCTGTCTTCTTTTAACACAAGGCAACTGACAGAGCTGCGAACGCTGCGCTAGTGGGCAGGTGGCTCGTGTGCTAAATTCGGAAGCTTGCAGACGCATGGTGGTATGGCAGGGAAAAGCTTTTTTCGTCCCTGGGTGGGCTCGAACCACCAACCTTTCGGTTAACAGCCGAACGCGCTAACCGGTTGCGCCACAGAGACCTACGACTGTGTTGGACTGGAGTGCGGTGGCAAAAAACAATCAGCGCCGTGCTTGCCACAAATCTCCTGCCTTAGCAAACTCGGGTCAAGAGACTCGCTGGAAACTGAGGGCCCGTTGGGAAGTAAGAGAAAGCCAAAGAAACGCCCAACGTGGGGCTCGAACCCACGACCCTGAGATTAAGAGTCTCATGCTCTACCGACTGAGCTAGCCGGGCTGCTGCAGGCCTCCTGCGGTTTTTATCAGTGCCCAAATTTCATAGAGCAGGGGCGTCCACACTCGCTCCTGGAGGGCCCTTGTCCTGCAGAGCTTAGCTCCAGCCCCAATGAAAACACACCTGAAAAACCTAATCAAGGTCTCACCATGCAGGTCTTTTGGAGCTGTTTGAAGCGAAACTCTACAGGACAAAGTTTGGACACCCTCCGTCTTCTTTTAACACAAGGCAACTGACAAAGCTGACAAAGCTGCCAACGCTGCGCTAGCGGGCAGATGGCTCGTGTGCTAAATTCTGAAGCTTGCGGACACATGGCGGAATGGCAGTAAAAAGCTTTTTTCGTCCCTGGGTGGGCTCGAACCACCAACCTTTCGGTTAACAGCCGAACGCGCTAACCGGTTGCGCCACAGAGACCTACGAAGTTTGCTGGTCTGGCCACACAGCCGAGACGCTACACGTCTCCTGCGTTAGCAAAGTCGGGTCAAGAGACTCGCTGGAAACTGAGGCCCGTTGGGAAGTGAGAGAAAGCCAAAAAAAACGCCCAACGTGGGGCTCGAACCCACGACCCTGAGATTAAAACACACCCCAACCAGCTAATCAAGGTCTGACCAGGCAGGCTAGAACCTTCCTGGCGGGTCTTTTGGAGCTGGTTGTAGCGAAACTCTACAGGACAGTGGCCCTCAAGGACAGAGTTTGGACACCCCTGGCTTAGAGTGTCCTCTGTTTGTTTTAGCCATGCCTGTTACTGGGGAACACAGTTTGAACAAGCAGAGCAGCCCGATAACATGCACAATCAAAACTCGGAGTTAAAGTTCCGTTTCCATCTGTGGCAAGGGTGAGAGAGAGAGCTGGCACTGAAGGCAAACTTCTCCTAATTTCCAAAGGCAAAAACTGAGCCAAACAGCAAAAATCGGAGGACCCTTCCTCCAACCTGAAACTGAAAATACAAAGATGCTAGTACATATAGAAGTGCGCCAAATCGATTGACCTCTTGTCCGAAAGCCTGATAGGCTACAAGTTCAGGCAACTCCACAAACGTTCCATTCATGGAGTTCTGTCCCGCTGCGTGAATACAGTTTGCAAATTCCGACACTATATTATTTGAATGGGATTTTCTGCTGCTCCTAGAGGAGGTTTTGAGCAGGACCTTCCTGGAACACGGGCCTCCATCACCCGGAACAAAACATGAACACTCCACAGCAAACTTGAGCTGATACAAACCTTCACCTACCGCTCTCTGTCTTCTTTTAACACAAGGCAACTGACAGAGCTGCGAACGCTGCGCTAGTGGGCAGGTGGCTCGTGTGCTAAATTCGGAAGCTTGCAGACGCATGGTGGAATGGCAGGGAAAAGCTTTTTTCGTCCCTGGGTGGGCTCGAACCACCAACCTTTCGGTTAACAGCCGAACGCGCTAACCGGTTGCGCCACAGAGACCTACGACTGTGTTGGACTGGAGTGCGGTGGCAAAATACAATCAGCGCCGTGCTTGCCACAAATCTCCTGCCTTAGCAAACTCGGGTCAAGAGACTCGCTGGAAACTGAGGGTCCGTTGGGAAGTGAGAGAAAGCCAAAGAAACGCCCAACGTGGGGCTCGAACCCACGACCCTGAGATTAAGAGTCTCATGCTCTACCGACTGAGCTAGCCGGGCTGCTGCAGGCCTCCTGCGGTTTTTATCAGTGCCCAAATTTCATAGAGCAGGGGCGTCCACACTCGCTCCTGGAGGGCCCTTGTCCTGCAGAGCTTAGCTCCAGCCCCAATGAAAACACACCTGAAAAACCTAATCAAGGTCTCACCAGGCAGGTCTTTTGGAGCTGTTTGAAGCGAAACTCTACAGGACAAAGTTTGGACACCCTCCGTCTTCTTTTAACACAAGGCAACTGACAAAGCTGACAAAGCTGCCAACGCTGCGCTAGTGGGCAGATGGCTCGTGTGCTAAATTCTGAAGCTTGCGGACACATGGCGGAATGGCAGTAAAAAGCTTTTTTCGTCCCTGGGTGGGCTCGAACCACCAACCTTTCGGTTAACAGCCGAACGCGCTAACCGGTTGCGCCACAGAGACCTACGAAGTTCGCTGGTCTGGCCACACAGCCGAGACGCTACACGTCTCCTGCGTTAGCACAGTCGGGTCAAGAGACTCGCTGGAAACTGAGGCCCGTTGGGAAGTGAGAGAAAGCCAAAAAAAACACCCAATGTGGGGCTCGAACCCACGACCCTGAGATTAAAACACACCCCAACCAGCTAATCAAGGTCTGACCAGGCAGGCTAGAACCTTCCTGGCGGGTTCTAGCCTGGAAGATGCTAGTACATATAGAAGTGCGCCAAATCGATTAACCTCTTGTCCGAAAGCCTGATAGGCTACAAGTTCAGGCAACTCCACAAACGTTCCATTCATGGAGTTCTGTCCCGCTGCGTGAATACAGTTTGCAAATTCCGACACTATATTATTTGAATGGGATTTTCTGCTGCTCCTAGAGGAGGTTTTGAGCAGGACCTTCCTGGAACACGGGCCTCCATCACCCGGAACAAAACATGAACACTCCACAGCAAACTTGAGCTGATACAAACCTTCACCTACCGCTCTCTGTCTTCTTTTAACACAAGGCAACTGACAGAGCTGCGAACGCTGCGCTAGTGGGCAGGTGGCTCGTGTGCTAAATTCTGAAGCTTGCAGACGCATGGTGGAAAGGCAGGGAAAAGCTTTTTTCGTCCCTGGGTGGGCTCGAACCACCAACCTTTCGGTTAACAGCCGAACGCGCTAACCGGTTGCGCCACAGAGACCTACGACTGTGTTGGACTGGAGTGCGGTGGCAAAAAACAATCAGCGCCGTGCTTGCCACACATCTCCTGCCTTAGCAAACTCGGGTCAAGAGACTCGCTGGAAACTGAGGGCCCGTTGGGAAGTGAGAGAAAGCCAAAGAAACGCCCAACGTGGGGCTCGAACCCACGACCCTGAGATTAAAAGAATTCTGAAGCTTGCGGACACATGGCGGAATGGCAGCAAAAAGCTTTTTTCGTCCCTGGGTGGGCTCGAACCACCAACCTTTCGGTTAACAGCCGAACGCGCTAACCGGTTGCGCCACAGAGACCTACGAAGCTCGCTGGTCTGGCCACACAGCCGAGACGCTACACGTCTCCTGCGTTAGCAAAGTCGGGTCAAGAGACTCGCTGGAAACTGAGGCCCGTTGGGAAGTGAGAGAAAGCCAAAAAAAACGCCCAACGTGGGGCTCGAACCCACGACCCTGAGATTAAAACACACCCCAACCAGCTAATCAAGGTCTGACCAGGCAGGCTAGAACCTTCCTGGCGGGTTCTAGCCTGGAAGATGCTAGTACATATAGAAGTGCGCCAAATCGATTGACCTCTTGTCCGAAAGCCTGATAGGCTACAAGTTCAGGGAACTCCACAAACGTTCCATTCATGGAGTTCTGTCCCGCTGCGTGAATACAGTTTGCAAATTCCGACACTATATTATTTGAATGGGATTTTCTGCTGCTCCTAGAGGAGGTTTTGAGCAGGACCTTCCTGGAACACGGGCCTCCATCACCCGGAACAAAACATGAACACTCCACAGCAAACTTGAGCTGATACAAACCTTCACCTACCGCTCTCTGTCTTCTTTTAACACAAGGCAACTGACAGAGCTGCGAACGCTGCGCTAGTGGGCAGGTGGCTCGTGTGCTAAATTCTGAAGCTTGCAGACGCATGGTGGAAAGGCAGGGAAAAGCTTTTTTAGTCCCTGGGTGGGCTCGAACCACCAACCTTTCGGTTAACAGCCGAACGCGCTAACCGGTTGCGCCACAGAGACCTACGACTGTGTTGGACTGGAGTGCGGTGGCAAAAAACAATCAGCGCCGTGCTTGCCACACATCTCCTGCCTTAGCAAACTCGGGTCAAGAGACTCGCTGGAAACTGAGGGCCCGTTGGGAAGTGAGAGAAAGCCAAAGAAACGCCCAACGTGGGGCTCGAACCCACGACCCTGAGATTAAGAGTCTCATGCGCTACCGACTGAGCTAGCCGGGCTGCTGCAGGCCTCCTGCGGTTTTTATCAGTGCCCAAATTTCATAGAGCAGGGGCGTCCACACTCGCTCCTGGAGGGCCCTTGTCCTGCAGAGCTTAGCTCCAGCCCCAATGAAAACACACCTGAAAAACCTAATCAAGGTCTCACCAGGCAGGTCTTTTGGAGCTGTTTGAAGCGAAACTCTACAGGACAAAGTTTGGACACCCTCCGTCTTCTTTTAACACAAGGCAACTGACAAAGCTGACAAAGCTGACAAAGCTGCCAACGCTGCGCTAGCGGGCAGATGGCTCGTGTGCTAAATTCTGAAGCTTGCGGACACATGGCGGAATGGCAGCAAAAAGCTTTTTTCGTCCCTGGGTGGGCTCGAACCACCAACCTTTCGGTTAACAGCCGAACGCGCTAACCGGTTGCGCCACAGAGACCTACGAAGTTCGCTGGTCTGGCCACACAGCCGAGACGCTACACGTCTCCTGCGTTAGCAAAGTCGGGTCAAGAGACTCGCTGGAAACTGAGGCCCGTTGGGAAGTGAGAGAAAGCCAAAAAAAACGCCCAACGTGGGGCTCGAACCCACGACCCTGAGATTAAAACACACCCCAACCAGCTAATCAAGGTCTGACCAGGCAGGCTAGAACCTTCCTGGCGGGTCTTTTGGAGCTGGTTGTAGCGAAACTCTACAGGACAGTGGCCCTCAAGGACAGAGTTTGGACACCCCTGGCTTAGAGTGTCCTCTGTTTGTTTTAGCCATGCCTGTTACTGGGGAACACAGTTTGAACAAGCAGAGCAGCCCGATAACATGCACAATCAAAACTCGGAGTTAAAGTTCCGTTTCCATCTGTGGCAAGGGTGAGAGAGAGAGCTGGCACTGAAGGCAAACTTCTCCTAATTTCCAAAGGCAAAAACTGAGCCAAACAGCAAAAATCGGAGGACCCTTCCTCCAACCTGAAACTGAAAATACAAAGATGCTAGTACATATAGAAGTGCGCCAAATCGATTGACCTCTTGTCCGAAAGCCTGATAGGCTACAAGTTCAGGCAACTCCACAAACGTTCCATTCATGGAGTTCTGTCCCGCTGCGTGAATACAGTTTGCAAATTCCGACACTATATTATTTGAATGGGATTTTCTGCTGCTCCTAGAGGAGGTTTTGAGCAGGACCTTCCTGGAACACGGGCCTCCATCACCCGGAACAAAACATGAACACTCCACAGCAAACTTGAGCTGATACAAACCTTCACCTACCGCTCTCTGTCTTCTTTTAACACAAGGCAACTGACAGAGCTGCGAACGCTGCGCTAGTGGGCAGGTGGCTCGTGTGCTAAATTCGGAAGCTTGCAGACGCATGGTGGAATGGCAGGGAAAAGCTTTTTTCGTCCCTGGGTGGGCTCGAACCACCAACCTTTCGGTTAACAGCCGAACGCGCTAACCGGTTGCGCCACAGAGACCTACGAAGTTCGCTGGTCTGGCCACACAGCCGAGACGCTACACGTCTCCTGCGTTAGCAAAGTCGGGTCAAGAGACTCGCTGGAAACTGAGGCCCGTTGGGAAGTGAGAGAAAGCCAAAAAAAACGCCCAACGTGGGGCTCGAACCCACGACCCTGAGATTAAAACACACCCCAACCAGCTAATCAAGGTCTGACCAGGCAGGCTAGAACCTTCCTGGCGGGTCTTTTGGAGCTGGTTGTAGCGAAACTCTACAGGACAGTGGCCCTCAAGGACAGAGTTTGGACACCCCTGGCTTAGAGTGTCCTCTGTTTGTTTTAGCCATGCCTGTTACTGGGGAACACAGTTTGAACAAGCAGAGCAGCCCGATAACATGCACAATCAAAACTCGGAGTTAAAGTTCCGTTTCCATCTGTGGCAAGGGTGAGAGAGAGAGCTGGCACTGAAGGCAAACTTCTCCTAATTTCCAAAGGCAAAAACTGAGCCAAACAGCAAAAATCGGAGGACCCTTCCTCCAACCTGAAACTGAAAATACAAAGATGCTAGTACATATAGAAGTGCGCCAAATCGATTGACCTCTTGTCCGAAAGCCTGATAGGCTACAAGTTCAGGCAACTCCACAAACGTTCCATTCATGGAGTTCTGTCCCGCTGCGTGAATACAGTTTGCAAATTCCGACACTATATTATTTGAATGGGATTTTCTGCTGCTCCTAGAGGAGGTTTTGAGCAGGACCTTCCTGGAACACGGGCCTCCATCACCCGGAACAAAACATGAACACTCCACAGCAAACTTGAGCTGATACAAACCTTCACCTACCGCTCTCTGTCTTCTTTTAACACAAGGCAACTGACAGAGCTGCGAACGCTGCGCTAGTGGGCAGGTGGCTCGTGTGCTAAATTCGGAAGCTTGCAGACGCATGGTGGAATGGCAGGGAAAAGCTTTTTTCGTCCCTGGGTGGGCTCGAACCACCAACCTTTCGGTTAACAGCCGAACGCGCTAACCGGTTGCGCCACAGAGACCTACGAAGTTCGCTGGTCTGGCCACACAGCCGAGACGCTACACGTCTCCTGCGTTTGCAAAGTCGGGTCAAGAGACTCGCTGGAAACTGAGGCCCGTTGGGAAGTGAGAGAAAGCCAAAAAAAACGCCCAACGTGGGGCTCGAACCCACGACCCTGAGATTAAAACACACCCCAACCAGCTAATCAAGGTCTGACCAGGCAGGCTAGAACCTTCCTGGCGGGTCTTTTGGAGCTGGTTGTAGCGAAACTCTACAGGACATTGGCCCTCAAGGACAGAGTTTGGACACCCCTGGCTTAGAGTGTCCTCTGTTTGTTTTAGCCATGCCTGTTACTGGGGAACACAGTTTGAACAAGCAGAGCAGCCCGATAACATGCACAATCAAAACTCGGAGTTAAAGTTCCGTTTCCATCTGTGGCAAGGGTGAGAGAGAGAGCTGGCACTGAAGGCAAACTTCTCCTAATTTCCAAAGGCAAAAACTGAGCCAAACAGCAAAAATCGGAGGACCCTTCCTCCAACCTGAAACTGAAAATACAAAGATGCTAGTACATATAGAAGTGCGCCAAATCGATTGACCTCTTGTCCGAAAGCCTGATAGGCTACAAGTTCAGGCAACTCCACAAACGTTCCATTCATGGAGTTCTGTCCCGCTGCGTGAATACAGTTTGCAAATTCCGACACTATATTATTTGAATGGGATTTTCTGCTGCTCCTAGAGGAGGTTTTGAGCAGGACCTTCCTGGAACACGGGCCTCCATCACCCGGAACAAAACATGAACACTCCACAGCAAACTTGAGCTGATACAAACCTTCACCTACCGCTCTCTGTCTTCTTTTAACACAAGGCAACTGACAGAGCTGCGAACGCTGCGCTAGTGGGCAGGTGGCTCGTGTGCTAAATTCGGAAGCTTGCAGACGCATGGTGGAATGGCAGGGAAAAGCTTTTTTCGTCCCTGGGTGGGCTCGAACCACCAACCTTTCGGTTAACAGCCGAACGCGCTAACCGGTTGCGCCACAGAGACCTACGACTGTGTTGGACTGGAGTGCGGTGGCAAAAAACAATCAGCGCCGTGCTTGCCACAAATCTCCTGCCTTAGCAAACTCGGGTCAAGAGACTCGCTGGAAACTGAGGGCCCGTTGGGAAGTAAGAGAAAGCCAAAGAAACGCCCAACGTGGGGCTCGAACCCACGACCCTGAGATTAAGAGTCTCATGCTCTACCGACTGAGCTAGCCGGGCTGCTGCAGGCCTCCTGCGGTTTTTATCAGTGCCCAAATTTCATAGAGCAGGGGCGTCCACACTCGCTCCTGGAGGGCCCTTGTCCTGCAGAGCTTAGCTCCAGCCCCAATGAAAACACACCTGAAAAACCTAATCAAGGTCTCACCATGCAGGTCTTTTGGAGCTGTTTGAAGCGAAACTCTACAGGACAAAGTTTGGACACCCTCCGTCTTCTTTTAACACAAGGCAACTGACAAAGCTGACAAAGCTGCCAACGCTGCGCTAGCGGGCAGATGGCTCGTGTGCTAAATTCTGAAGCTTGCGGACACATGGCGGAATGGCAGTAAAAAGCTTTTTTCGTCCCTGGGTGGGCTCGAACCACCAACCTTTCGGTTAACAGCCGAACGCGCTAACCGGTTGCGCCACAGAGACCTACGAAGTTCGCTGGTCTGGCCACACAGCCGAGACGCTACACGTCTCCTGCGTTAGCAAAGTCGGGTCAAGAGACTCGCTGGAAACTGAGGCCCGTTGGGAAGTGAGAGAAAGCCAAAAAAAACGCCCAACGTGGGGCTCGAACCCACGACCCTGAGATTAAAACACACCCCAACCAGCTAATCAAGGTCTGACCAGGCAGGCTAGAACCTTCCTGGCGGGTCTTTTGGAGCTGGTTGTAGCGAAACTCTACAGGACAGTGGCCCTCAAGGACAGAGTTTGGACACCCCTGGCTTAGAGTGTCCTCTGTTTGTTTTAGCCATGCCTGTTACTGGGGAACACAGTTTGAACAAGCAGAGCAGCCCGATAACATGCACAATCAAAACTCGGAGTTAAAGTTCCGTTTCCATCTGTGGCAAGGGTGAGAGAGAGAGCTGGCACTGAAGGCAAACTTCTCCTAATTTCCAAAGGCAAAAACTGAGCCAAACAGCAAAAATCGGAGGACCCTTCCTCCAACCTGAAACTGAAAATACAAAGATGCTAGTACATATAGAAGTGCGCCAAATCGATTGACCTCTTGTCCGAAAGCCTGATAGGCTACAAGTTCAGGCAACTCCACAAACGTTCCATTCATGGAGTTCTGTCCCGCTGCGTGAATACAGTTTGCAAATTCCGACACTATATTATTTGAATGGGATTTTCTGCTGCTCCTAGAGGAGGTTTTGAGCAGGACCTTCCTGGAACACAGGCCTCCATCACCCGGAACAAAACATGAACACTCCACAGCAAACTTGAGCTGATACAAACCTTCACCTACCGCTCTCTGTCTTCTTTTAACACAAGGCAACTGACAGAGCTGCGAACGCTGCGCTAGTGGGCAGGTGGCTCGTGTGCTAAATTCGGAAGCTTGCAGACGCATGGTGGAATGGCAGGGAAAAGCTTTTTTCGTCCCTGGGTGGGCTCGAACCACCAACCTTTCGGTTAACAGCCGAACGCGCTAACCGGTTGCGCCACAGAGACCTACGACTGTGTTGGACTGGAGTGCGGTGGCAAAAAACAATCAGCGCCGTGCTTGCCACAAATCTCCTGCCTTAGCAAACTCGGGTCAAGAGACTCGCTGGAAACTGAGGGCCCGTTGGGAAGTAAGAGAAAGCCAAAGAAACGCCCAACGTGGGGCTCGAACCCACGACCCTGAGATTAAGAGTCTCATGCTCTACCGACTGAGCTAGCCGGGCTGCTGCAGGCCTCCTGCGGTTTTTATCAGTGCCCAAATTTCATAGAGCAGGGGCGTCCACACTCGCTCCTGGAGGGCCCTTGTCCTGCAGAGCTTAGCTCCAGCCCCAATGAAAACACACCTGAAAAACCTAATCAAGGTCTCACCATGCAGGTCTTTTGGAGCTGTTTGAAGCGAAACTCTACAGGACAAAGTTTGGACACCCTCCGTCTTCTTTTAACACAAGGCAACTGACAAAGCTGACAAAGCTGCCAACGCTGCGCTAGCGGGCAGATGGCTCGTGTGCTAAATTCTGAAGCTTGCGGACACATGGCGGAATGGCAGCAAAAAGCTTTTTTCGTCCCTGGGTGGGCTCGAACCACCAACCTTTCGGTTAACAGCCGAACGCGCTAACCGGTTGCGCCACAGAGACCTACGAAGTTCGCTGGTCTGGCCACACAGCCGAGACGCTACACGTCTCCTGCGTTAGCAAAGTCGGGTCAAGAGACTCGCTGGAAACTGAGGCCCGTTGGGAAGTGAGAGAAAGCCAAAAAAAACGCCCAACGTGGGGCTCGAACCCACGACCCTGAGATTAAAACACACCCCAACCAGCTAATCAAGGTCTGACCAGGCAGGCTAGAACCTTCCTGGCGGGTCTTTTGGAGCTGGTTGTAGCGAAACTCTACAGGACAGTGGCCCTCAAGGACAGAGTTTGGACACCCCTGGCTTAGAGTGTCCTCTGTTTGTTTTAGCCATGCCTGTTACTGGGGAACACAGTTTGAACAAGCAGAGCAGCCCGATAACATGCACAATCAAAACTCGGAGTTAAAGTTCCGTTTCCATCTGTGGCAAGGGTGAGAGAGAGAGCTGGCACTGAAGGCAAACTTCTCCTAATTTCCAAAGGCAAAAACTGAGCCAAACAGCAAAAATCGGAGGACCCTTCCTCCAACCTGAAACTGAAAATACAAAGATGCTAGTACATATAGAAGTGCGCCAAATCGATTGACCTCTTGTCCGAAAGCCTGATAGGCTACAAGTTCAGGCAACTCCACAAACGTTCCATTCATGGAGTTCTGTCCCGCTGCGTGAATACAGTTTGCAAATTCCGACACTATATTATTTGAATGGGATTTTCTGCTGCTCCTAGAGGAGGTTTTGAGCAGGACCTTCCTGGAACACGGGCCTCCATCACCCGGAACAAAACATGAACACTCCACAGCAAACTTGAGCTGATACAAACCTTCACCTACCGCTCTCTGTCTTCTTTTAACACAAGGCAACTGACAGAGCTGCGAACGCTGCGCTAGTGGGCAGGTGGCTCGTGTGCTAAATTCGGAAGCTTGCAGACGCATGGTGGAATGGCAGGGAAAAGCTTTTTTCGTCCCTGGGTGGGCTCGAACCACCAACCTTTCGGTTAACAGCCGAACGCGCTAACCGGTTGCGCCACAGAGACCTACGACTGTGTTGGACTGGAGTGCGGTGGCAAAAAACAATCAGCGCCGTGCTTGCCACACATCTCCTGCCTTAGCAAACTCGGGTCAAGAGACTCGCTGGAAACTGAGGGCCCGTTGGGAAGTGAGAGAAAGCCAAAGAAACGCCCAACGTGGGGCTCGAACCCACGACCCTGAGATTAAGAGTCTCATGCTCTACCGACTGAGCTAGCCGGGCTGCTGCAGGCCTCCTGCGGTTTTTATCAGTGCCCAAATTTCATAGAGCAGGGGCGTCCACACTCGCTCCTGGAGGGCCCTTGTCCTGCAGAGCTTAGCTCCAGCCCCAATGAAAACACACCTGAAAAACCTAATCAAGGTCTCACCATGCAGGTCTTTTGGAGCTGTTTGAAGCGAAACTCTACAGGACAAAGTTTGGACACCCTCCGTCTTCTTTTAACACAAGGCAACTGACAAAGCTGCCAACGCTGCGCTAGCGGGCAGATGGCTCGTGTGCTAAATTCTGAAGCTTGCGGACACATGGCGGAATGGCAGCAAAAAGCTTTTTTCGTCCCTGGGTGGGCTCGAACCACCAACCTTTCGGTTAACAGCCGAACGCACTAACCGGTTGCGCCACAGAGACCTACGAAGTTCGCTGGTCTGGCCACACAGCCGAGACGCTACACGTCTCCTGCGTTAGCAAAGTCGGGTCAAGAGACTCGCTGGAAACTGAGGCCCGTTGGGAAGTGAGAGAAAGCCAAAAAAAACGCCCAACGTGGGGCTCGAACCCACGACCCTGAGATTAAAACACACCCCAACCAGCTAATCAAGGTCTGACCAGGCAGGCTAGAACCTTCCTGGCGGGTCTTTTGGAGCTGGTTGTAGCGAAACTCTACAGGACAGTGGCCCTCAAGGACAGAGTTTGGACACCCCTGGCTTAGAGTGTCCTCTGTTTGTTTTAGCCATGCCTGTTACTGGGGAACACAGTTTGAACAAGCAGAGCAGCCCGATAACATGCACAATCAAAACTCGGAGTTAAAGTTCCGTTTCCATCTGTGGCAAGGGTGAGAGAGAGAGCTGGCACTGAAGGCAAACTTCTCCTAATTTCCAAAGGCAAAAACTGAGCCAAACAGCAAAAATCGGAGGACCCTTCCTCCAACCTGAAACTGAAAATACAAAGATGCTAGTACATATAGAAGTGCGCCAAATCGATTGACCTCTTGTCCGAAAGCCTGATAGGCTACAAGTTCAGGCAACTCCACAAACGTTCCATTCATGGAGTTCTGTCCCGCTGCGTGAATACAGTTTGCAAATTCCGACACTATATTATTTGAATGGGATTTTCTGCTGCTCCTAGAGGAGGTTTTGAGCAGGACCTTCCTGGAACACGGGCCTCCATCACCCGGAACAAAACATGAACACTCCACAGCAAACTTGAGCTGATACAAACCTTCACCTACCGCTCTCTGTCTTCTTTTAACACAAGGCAACTGACAGAGCTGCGAACGCTGCGCTAGTGGGCAGGTGGCTCGTGTGCTAAATTCGGAAGCTTGCAGACGCATGGTGGAATGGCAGGGAAAAGCTTTTTTCGTCCCTGGGTGGGCTCGAACCACCAACCTTTCGGTTAACAGCCGAACGCGCTAACCGGTTGCGCCACAGAGACCTACGACTGTGTTGGACTGGAGTGCGGTGGCAAAAAACAATCAGCGCCGTGCTTGCCACAAATCTCCTGCCTTAGCAAACTCGGGTCAAGAGACTCGCTGGAAACTGAGGGCCCGTTGGGAAGTAAGAGAAAGCCAAAGAAACGCCCAACGTGGGGCTCGAACCCACGACCCTGAGATTAAGAGTCTCATGCTCTACCGACTGAGCTAGCCGGGCTGCTGCAGGCCTCCTGCGGTTTTTATCAGTGCCCAAATTTCATAGAGCAGGGGCGTCCACACTCGCTCCTGGAGGGCCCTTGTCCTGCAGAGCTTAGCTCCAGCCCCAATGAAAACACACCTGAAAAACCTAATCAAGGTCTCACCATGCAGGTCTTTTGGAGCTGTTTGAAGCGAAACTCTACAGGACAAAGTTTGGACACCCTCCGTCTTCTTTTAACACAAGGCAACTGACAAAGCTGACAAAGCTGCCAACGCTGCGCTAGCGGGCAGATGGCTCGTGTGCTAAATTCTGAAGCTTGCGGACACATGGCGGAATGGCAGTAAAAAGCTTTTTTCGTCCCTGGGTGGGCTCGAACCACCAACCTTTCGGTTAACAGCCGAACGCGCTAACCGGTTGCGCCACAGAGACCTACGAAGTTCGCTGGTCTGGCCACACAGCCGAGACGCTACACGTCTCCTGCGTTAGCAAAGTCGGGTCAAGAGACTCGCTGGAAACTGAGGCCCGTTGGGAAGTGAGAGAAAGCCAAAAAAAACGCCCAACGTGGGGCTCGAACCCACGACCCTGAGATTAAAACACACCCCAACCAGCTAATCAAGGTCTGACCAGGCAGGCTAGAACCTTCCTGGCGGGTCTTTTGGAGCTGGTTGTAGCGAAACTCTACAGGACAGTGGCCCTCAAGGACAGAGTTTGGACACCCCTGGCTTAGAGTGTCCTCTGTTTGTTTTAGCCATGCCTGTTACTGGGGAACACAGTTTGAACAAGCAGAGCAGCCCGATAACATGCACAATCAAAACTCGGAGTTAAAGTTCCGTTTCCATCTGTGGCAAGGGTGAGAGAGAGAGCTGGCACTGAAGGCAAACTTCTCCTAATTTCCAAAGGCAAAAACTGAGCCAAACAGCAAAAATCGGAGGACCCTTCCTCCAACCTGAAACTGAAAATACAAAGATGCTAGTACATATAGAAGTGCGCCAAGTCGATTGACCTCTTGTCCGAAAGCCTGATAGGCTACAAGTTCAGGCAACTCCACAAACGTTCCATTCATGGAGTTCTGTCCCGCTGCGTGAATACAGTTTGCAAATTCCGACACTATATTATTTGAATGGGATTTTCTGCTGCTCCTAGAGGAGGTTTTGAGCAGGACCTTCCTGGAACACGGGCCTCCATCACCCGGAACAAAACATGAACTCTCCACAGCAAACTTGAGCTGATACAAACCTTCACCTACCGCTCTCTGTCTTCTTTTAACACAAGGCAACTGACAGAGCTGCGAACGCTGCGCTAGTGGGCAGGTGGCTCGTGTGCTAAATTCGGAAGCTTGCAGACGCATGGTGGAAAGGCAGGGAAAAGCTTTTTTCGTCCCTGGGTGGGCTCGAACCACCAACCTTTCGGTTAACAGCCGAACGCGCTAACCGGTTGCACCACAGAGACCTACGACTGTGTTGGACTGGAGTGCGGTGGCAAAAAACAATCAGCGCCGTGCTTGCCACACATCTCCTGCCTTAGCAAACTCGGGTCAAGAGACTCGCTGGAAACTGAGGGCCCGTTGGGAAGTGAGAGAAAGCCAAAGAAACGCCCAACGTGGGGCTCGAACCCACGACCCTGAGATTAAGAGTCTCATGCTCTACCGACTGAGCTAGCCGGGCTGCTGCAGGCCTCCTGCGGTTTTTATCAGTGCCCAACTTTCATAGAGCAGGGGCGTCCACACTTTTTTCGTCCCTGGGTGGGCTCGAACCACCAACCTTTCGGTTAACAGCCGAACGCGCTAACCGGTTGCGCCACAGAGACCTACGAAGTTCGCTGGTCTGGCCACACAGCCGAGATGCTACACGTCTCCTGCGTTAGCAAAGTCGGGTCAAGAGACTCGCTGGAAACTGAGGCCCGTTGGGAAGTGAGAGAAAGCCAAAAAAAACGCCCAACGTGGGGCTCGAACCCACGACCCTGAGATTAAAACACACCCCAACCAGCTAATCAAGGTCTGACCAGGCAGGCTAGAACCTTCCTGGCGGGTCTTTTGGAGCTGGTTGTAGCGAAACTCTACAGGACAGTGGCCCTCAAGGACAGAGTTTGGACACCCCTGGCTTAGAGTGTCCTCTGTTTGTTTTAGCCATGCCTGTTACTGGGGAACACAGTTTGAACAAGCAGAGCAGCCCGATAACATGCACAATCAAAACTCGGAGTTAAAGTTCCGTTTCCATCTGTGGCAAGGGTGAGAGAGAGAGCTGGCACTGAAGGCAAACTTCTCCTAATTTCCAAAGGCAAAAACTGAGCCAAACAGCAAAAATCGGAGGACCCTTCCTCCAACCTGAAACTGAAAATACAAAGATGCTAGTACATATAGAAGTGCGCCAAATCGATTGACCTCTTGTCGGAAAGCCTGATAGGCTACAAGTTCAGGCAACTCCACAAACGTTCCATTCATGGAGTTCTGTGCCGCTGCGTGAATACAGTTTGCAAATTCCGACACTATATTATTTGAATGGGATTTTCTGCTGCTCCTAGAGGAGGTTTTGAGCAGGACCTTCCTGGAACACGGGCCTCCATCACCCGGAACAAAACATGAACACTCCACAGCAAACTTGAGCTGATACAAACCTTCACCTACCGCTCTCTGTCTTCTTTTAACACAAGGCAACTGACAGAGCTGCGAACGCTGCGCTAGTGGGCAGGTGGCTCGTGTGCTAAATTCGGAAGCTTGCAGACGCATGGTGGAAAGGCAGGGAAAAGCTTTTTTCGTCCCTGGGTGGGCTCGAACCACCAACCTTTCGGTTAACAGCCGAACGCGCTAACCGGTTGCGCCACAGAGACCTAGGACTGTGTTGGACTGGAGTGCGGTGGCAAAAAACAATCAGCGCCGTGCTTGCCACACATCTCCTGCCTTAGCAAACTCGGGTCAAGAGACTCGCTGGAAACTGAGGGCCCGTTGGGAAGTGAGAGAAAGCCAAAGAAACGCCCAACGTGGGGCTCGAACCCACGACCCTGAGATTAAGAGTCTCATGCTCTACCGACTGAGCTAGCCGGGCTGCTGCAGGCCTGCCGCGGTTTTTATCAGTGCCCAAATTTCATAGAGCAGGGGCGTCCACACTCGCTCCTGGAGGGCCCTTGTCCTGCAGAGCTTAGCTCCAGCCCCAATGAAAACACACCTGAAAAACCTAATCAAGGTCTCACCAGGCAGGTCTTTTGGAGCTGTTTGAAGCGAAACTCTACAGGACAAAGTTTGGACACCCTCCGTCTTCTTTTAACACAAGGCAACTGACAAAGCTGCCAACGCTGCGCTAGCGGGCAGATGGCTCGTGTGCTAAATTCTGAAGCTTGCGGACACATGGCGGAATGGCAGCAAAAAGCTTTTTTCGTCCCTGGGTGGGCTCGAACCACCAACCTTTCGGTTAACAGCCGAACGCGCTAACCGGTTGCGCCACAGAGACCTACGAAGTTTACTGGTCTGGCCACACAGCCGAGACGCTACACGTCTCCTGCGTTAGCAAAGTCGGGACAAGAGACTCGCTGGAAACTGAGGCCCGTTGGGAAGTGAGAGAAAGCCAAAAAAAACGCCCAACGTGGGGCTCGA
The DNA here is from genome assembly GCA_036784905.1 of Acrossocheilus fasciatus. Taxonomy (NCBI): domain Eukaryota; kingdom Metazoa; phylum Chordata; class Actinopteri; order Cypriniformes; family Cyprinidae; genus Acrossocheilus; species Acrossocheilus fasciatus. Next base: position 49,207,762 of record CM071940.1, read on the forward strand.
ACCCACGACCCTGGGATTAAAACACACCCCAACCAGCTAATCAAGGTCTGACCAGGCAGGCTAGAACCTTCCTGGCGGGTCTTTTGGAGCTGGTTGTAGCGAAACTCTACAGGAGAGAGAGAGAGAGCTGGCACTGAAGGCAAACTTCTCCTAATTTCCAAAGGCAAAAACTGAGCCAAACAGCAAAAATCGGAGGACCCTTCCTCCAACCTGAAACTGAAAATACAAAGATGCTAGTACATATAGAAGTGCGCCAAATCGATTGACCTCTTGTCCGAAAGCCTGATAGGCTACAAGTTCAGGCAACTCCACAAACGTTCCATTCATGGAGTTCTGTCCCGCTGCGTGAATACAGTTTGCAAATTCCGACACTATATTATTTGAATGGGATTTTCTGCTGCTCCTAGAGGAGGTTTTGAGCAGGACCTTCCTGGAACACGGGCCTCCATCACCCGGAACAACACATGAACACTCCACAGCAAACTTGAGCTGATACAAACCTTCACCTACCGCTCTCTGTCTTCTTTTAACACAAGGCAACTGACAGAGCTGCGAACGCTGCGCTAGTGGGCAGGTGGCTCGTGTGCTAAATTCGGAAGCTTGCAGACGCATGGTGGAATGGCAGGGAAAAGCTTTTTTCGTCCCTGGGTGGGCTCGAACCACCAACCTTTCGGTTAACAGCCGAACGCGCTAACCGGTTGCGCCACAGAGACCTACGACTGTGTTGGACTGGAGTGCGGTGGCAAAAAACAATCAGCGCCGTGCTTGCCACAAATCTCCTGCCTTAGCAAACTCGGGTCAAGAGACTCGCTGGAAACTGAGGGCCCGTTGGGAAGTAAGAGAAAGTCAAAGAAACGCCCAACGTGGGGCTCGAACCCACGACCCTGAGATTAAGAGTCTCATGCTCTACCGACTGAGCTAGCCGGGCTGCTGCAGGCCTCCTGCGGTTTTTATCAGTGCCCAAATTTCATAGAGCAGGGGCGTCCACACTCGCTCCTGGAGGGCCCTTGTCCTGCAGAGCTTAGCTCCAGCCCCAATGAAAACACACCTGAAAAACCTAATCAAGGTCTCACCATGCAGGTCTTTTGGAGCTGTTTGAAGCGAAACTCTACAGGACAAAGTTTGGACACCCTCCGTCTTCTTTTAACACAAGGCAACTGACAAAGCTGCCAACGCTGCGCTAGCGGGCAGATGGCTCGTGTGCTAAATTCTGAAGCTTGCGGACACATGGCGGAATGGCAGTAAAAAGCTTTTTTCGTCCCTGGGTGGGCTCGAACCACCAACCTTTCGGTTAACAGCCGATCGCGCTAACCGGTTGCGCCACAGAGACCTACGAAGTTCGCTGGTCTGGCCACACAGCCGAGACGCTACACGTCTCCTGCGTTAGCAAAGTCGGGTCAAGAGACTCGCTGGAAACTGAGGCCCGTTGGGAAGTGAGAGAAAGCCAAAAAAAACGCCCAACGTGGGGCTCGAACCCACGACCCTGAGATTAAAACACACCCCAACCAGCTAATCAAGGTCTGACCAGGCAGGCTAGAACCTTCCTGGCGGGTCTTTTGGAGCTGGTTGTAGCGAAACTCTACAGGACAGTGGCCCTCAAGGACAGAGTTTGGACACCCCTGGCTTAGAGTGTCCTCTGTTTGTTTTAGCCATGCCTGTTACTGGGGAACACAGTTTGAACAAGCAGAGCAGCCCGATAACATGCACAATCAAAACTCGGAGTTAAAGTTCCGTTTCCATCTGTGGCAAGGGTGAGAGAGAGAGCTGGCACTGAAGGCAAACTTCTCCTAATTTCCAAAGGCAAAAACTGAGCCAAACAGCAAAAATCGGAGGACCCTTCCTCCAACCTGAAACTGAAAATACAAAGATGCTAGTACATATAGAAGTGCGCCAAGTCGATTGACCTCTTGTCCGAAAGCCTGATAGGCTACAAGTTCAGGCAACTCCACAAACGTTCCATTCATGGAGTTCTGTCCCGCTGCGTGAATACAGTTTGCAAATTCCGACACTATATTATTTGAATGGGATTTTCTGCTGCTCCTAGAGGAGGTTTTGAGCAGGACCTTCCTGGAACACGGGCCTCCATCACCCGGAACAAAACATGAACACTCCACAGCAAACTTGAGCTGATACAAACCTTCACCTACCGCTCTCTGTCTTCTTTTAACACAAGGCAACTGACAGAGCTGCGAACGCTGCGCTAGTGGGCAGGTGGCTCGTGTGCTAAATTCTGAAGCTTGCAGACGCATGGTGGAAAGGCAGGGAAAAGCTTTTTTCGTCCCTGGGTGGGCTCGAACCACCAACCTTTCGGTTAACAGCCGAACGCGCTAACCGGTTGCGCCACAGAGACCTACGACTGTGTTGGACTGGAGTGCGGTGGCAAAAAACAATCAGCGCCGTGCTTGCCACACATCTCCTGCCTTAGCAAACTCGGGTCAAGAGACTCGCTGGAAACTGAGGGCCCGTTGGGAAGTGAGAGAAAGCCAAAGAAACGCCCAACGTGGGGCTCGAACCCACGACCCTGAGATTAAGAGTCTCATGCTCTACCGACTGAGCTAGCCGGGCTGCTGCAGGCCTCCTGCGGTTTTTATCAGTGCCCAAATTTCATAGAGCAGGGGCGTCCACACTCGCTCCTGGAGGGCCCTTGTCCTGCAGAGCTTAGCTCCAGCCCCAATGAAAACACACCTGAAAAACCTAATCAAGGTCTCACCAGGCAGGTCTTTTGGAGCTGTTTGAAGCGAAACTCTACAGGACAAAGTTTGGACACCCTCCGTCTTCTTTTAACACAAGGCAACTGACAAAGCTGACAAAGCTGCCAACGCTGCGCTAGCGGGCAGATGGCTCGTGTGCTAAATTCTGAAGCTTGCGGACACATGGCGGAATGGCAGCAAAAAGCTTTTTTTCGTCCCTGGGTGGGCTCGAACCACCAACCTTTCGGTTAACAGCCGAACGCGCTAACCGGTTGCGCCACAGAGACCTACGAAGTTCACTGGTCTGGCCACACAGCCGAGACGCTACACGTCTCCTGCGTTAGCATAGTCGGGTCAAGAGACTCGCTGGAAACTGAGGCCCGTTGGGAAGTGAGAGAAAGCCAAAAAAAACGCCCAACGTGGGGCTCGAACCCACGACCCTGAGATTAAAACACATCCCAACCAGCTAATCAAGGTCTGACCAGGCAGGCTAGAACCTTCCTGGCGGGTCTTTTGGAGCTGGTTGTAGCGAAACTCTACAGGACAGTGGCCCTCAAGGACAGAGTTTGGACACCCCTGGCTTAGAGTGTCCTCTGTTTGTTTTAGCCATGCCTGTTACTGGGGAACACAGTTTGAACAAGCAGAGCAGCCCGATAACATGCACAATCAAAACTCGGAGTTAAAGTTCCGTTTCCATCTGTGGCAAGGGTGAGAGAGAGAGCTGGCACTGAAGGCAAACTTCTCCTAATTTCCAAAGGCAAAAACTGAGCCAAACAGCAAAAATCGGAGGACCCTTCCTCCAACCTGAAACTGAAAATACAAAGATGCTAGTACATATAGAAGTGCGCCAAATCGATTGACCTCTTGTCCGAAAGCCTGATAGGCTACAAGTTCAGGCAACTCCACAAACGTTCCATTCATGGAGTTCTGTCCCGCTGCGTGAATACAGTTTGCAAATTCCGACACTATATTATTTGAATGGGATTTTCTGCTGCTCCTAGAGGAGGTTTTGAGCAGGACCTTCCTGGAACACGGGCCTCCATCACCCGGAACAAAACATGAACACTCCACAGCAAACTTGAGCTGATACAAACCTTCACCTACCGCTCTCTGTCTTCTTTTAACACAAGGCAACTGACAGAGCTGCGAACGCTGCGCTAGTGGGCAGGTGGCTCGTGTGCTAAATTCGGAAGCTTGCAGACGCATGGTGGAAAGGCAGGGAAAAGCTTTTTTCGTCCCTGGGTGGGCTCGAACCACCAACCTTTCGGTTAACAGCCGAACGCGCTAACCGGTTGCGCCACAGAGACCTACGACTGTGTTGGACTGGAGTGCGGTGGCAAAAAACAATCAGCGCCGTGCTTGCCACAAATCTCCTGCCTTAGCAAACTCGGGTCAAGAGACTCGCTGGAAACTGAGGGCCCGTTGGGAAGTAAGAGAAAGCCAAAGAAACGCCCAACGTGGGGCTCGAACCCACGACCCTGAGATTAAGAGTCTCATGCTCTACCGACTGAGCTAGCCGGGCTGCTGCAGGCCTCCTGCGGTTTTTATCAGTGCCCAAATTTCATAGAGCAGGGGCGTCCACACTCGCTCCTGGAGGGCCCTTGTCCTGCAGAGCTTAGCTCCAGCCCCAATGAAAACACACCTGAAAAACCTAATCAAGGTCTCACCAGGCAGGTCTTTTGGAGCTGTTTGAAGCGAAACTCTACAGGACAAAGTTTGGACACCCTCCGTCTTCTTTTAACACAAGGCAACTGACAAAGCTGCCAACGCTGCGCTAGCGGGCAGATGGCTCGTGTGCTAAATTCTGAAGCTTGCGGACACATGGCGGAATGGCAGCAAAAAGCTTTTTTCGTCCCTGGGTGGGCTCGAACCACCAACCTTTCGGTTAACAGCCGAACGCGCTAACCGGTTGCGCCACAGAGACCTACGAAGTTCGCTGGTCTGGCCACACAGCCGAGACGCTACACGTCTCCTGCGTTAGCAAAGTCGGGTCAAGAGACTCGCTGGAAACTGAGGCCCGTTGGGAAGTGAGAGAAAGCCAAAAAAAACGCCCAACGTGGGGCTCGAACCCACAACCCTGAGATTAAAACACACCCCAACCAGCTAATCAAGGTCTGACCAGGCAGGCTAGAACCTTCCTGGCGGGTCTTTTGGAGCTGGTTGTAGCGAAACTCTACAGGACAGTGGCCCTCAAGGACAGAGTTTGGACACCCCTGGCTTAGAGTGTCCTCTGTTTGTTTTAGCCATGCCTGTTACTGGGGAACACAGTTTGAACAAGCAGAGCAGCCCGATAACATGCACAATCAAAACTCGGAGTTAAAGTTCCGTTTCCATCTGTGGCAAGGGTGAGAGAGAGAGCTGGCACTGAAGGCAAACTTCTCCTAATTTCCAAAGGCAAAAACTGAGCCAAACAGCAAAAATCGGAGGACCCTTCCTCCAACCTGAAACTGAAAATACAAAGATGCTAGTACATATAGAAGTGCGCCAAATCGATTGACCTCTTGTCCGAAAGCCTGATAGGCTACAAGTTCAGGCAACTCCACAAACGTTCCATTCATGGAGTTCTGTCCCGCTGCGTGAATACAGTTTGCAAATTCCGACACTATATTATTTGAATGGGATTTTCTGCTGCTCCTAGAGGAGGTTTTGAGCAGGACCTTCCTGGAACACGGGCCTCCATCACCCGGAACAAAACATGAACACTCCACAGCAAACTTGAGCTGATACAAACCTTCACCTACCGCTCTCTGTCTTCTTTTAACACAAGGCAACTGACAGAGCTGCGAACGCTGCGCTAGTGGGCAGGTGGCTCGTGTGCTGAATTCGGAAGCTTGCAGACGCATGGTGGAATGGCAGGGAAAAGCTTTTTTCGTCCCTGGGTGGGCTCGAACCACCAACCTTTCGGTTAACAGCCGAACGCGCTAACCGGTTGCGCCACAGAGACCTACGACTGTGTTGGACTGGAGTGCGGTGGCAAAATACAATCAGCGCCGTGCTTGCCACAAATCTCCTGCCTTAGCAAACTCGGGTCAAGAGACTCGCTGGAAACTGAGGGCCCGTTGGGAAGTAAGAGAAAGCCAAAGAAACGCCCAACGTGGGGCTCGAACCCACGACCCTGAGATTAAGAGTCTCATGCTCTACCGACTGAGCTAGCCGGGCTGCTGCAGGCCTCCTGCGGTTTTTATCAGTGCCCAAATTTCATAGAGCAGGGGCGTCCACACTCGCTCCTGGAGGGCCCTTGTCCTGCAGAGCTTAGCTCCAGCCCCAATGAAAACACACCTGAAAAACCTAATCAAGGTCTCACCATGCAGGTCTTTTGGAGCTGTTTGAAGCGAAACTCTACAGGACAAAGTTTGGACACCCTCCGTCTTCTTTTAACACAAGGCAACTGACAAAGCTGACAAAGCTGCCAACGCTGCGCTAGCGGGCAGATGGCTCGTGTGCTAAATTCTGAAGCTTGCGGACACATGGCGGAATGGCAGCAAAAAGCTTTTTTCGTCCCTGGGTGGGCTCGAACCACCAACCTTTCGGTTAACAGCCGAACGCGCTAACCGGTTGCGCCACAGAGACCTACGAAGTTCGCTGGTCTGGCCACACAGCCGAGACGCTACACGTCTCCTGCGTTAGCAAAGTCGGGTCAAGAGACTCGCTGGAAACTGAGGCCCGTTGGGAAGTGAGAGAAAGCCAAAAAAAACGCCCAACGTGGGGCTCGAACCCACGACCCTGAGATTAAAACACACCCCAACCAGCTAATCAAGGTCTGACCAGGCAGGCTAGAACCTTCCTGGCGGGTCTTTTGGAGCTGGTTGTAGCGAAACTCTACAGGACAGTGGCCCTCAAGGACAGAGTTTGGACACCCCTGGCTTAGAGTGTCCTCTGTTTGTTTTAGCCATGCCTGTTACTGGGGAACACAGTTTGAACAAGCAGAGCAGCCCGATAACATGCACAATCAAAACTCGGAGTTAAAGTTCCGTTTCCATCTGTGGCAAGGGTGAGAGAGAGAGCTGGCACTGAAGGCAAACTTCTCCTAATTTCCAAAGGCAAAAACTGAGCCAAACAGCAAAAATCGGAGGACCCTTCCTCCAACCTGAAACTGAAAATACAAAGATGCTAGTACATATAGAAGTGCGCCAAATCGATTGACCTCTTGTCCGAAAGCCTGATAGGCTACAAGTTCAGGCAACTCCACAAACGTTCCATTCATGGAGTTCTGTCCCGCTGCGTGAATACAGTTTGCAAATTCCGACACTATATTATTTGAATGGGATTTTCTGCTGCTCCTAGAGGAGGTTTTGAGCAGGACCTTCCTGGAACACGGGCCTCCATCACCCGGAACAAAACATGAACACTCCACAGCAAACTTGAGCTGATACAAACCTTCACCTACCGCTCTCTGTCTTCTTTTAACACAAGGCAACTGACAGAGCTGCGAACGCTGCGCTAGTGGGCAGGTGGCTCGTGTGCTAAATTCGGAAGCTTGCAGACGCATGGTGGAATGGCAGGGAAAAGCTTTTTTCGTCCCTGGGTGGGCTCGAACCACCAACCTTTCGGTTAACAGCCGAACGCGCTAACCGGTTGCGCCACAGAGACCTACGACTGTGTTGGACTGGAGTGCGGTGGCAAAAAACAATCAGCGCCGTGCTTGCCACACATCTCCTGCCTTAGCAAACTCGGGTCAAGAGACTCGCTGGAAACTGAGGGCCCGTTGGGAAGTGAGAGAAAGCCAAAGAAACGCCCAACGTGGGGCTCGAACCCACGACCCTGAGATTAAGAGTCTCATGCTCTACCGACTGAGCTAGCCGGGCTGCTGCAGGCCTCCTGCGGTTTTTATCAGTGCCCAAATTTCATAGAGCAGGGGCGTCCACACTCGCTCCTGGAGGGCCCTTGTCCTGCAGAGCTTAGCTCCAGCCCCAATGAAAACACACCTGAAAAACCTAATCAAGGTCTCACCATGCAGGTCTTTTGGAGCTGTTTGAAGCGAAACTCTACAGGACAAAGTTTGGACACCCTCCGTCTTCTTTTAACACAAGGCAACTGACAAAGCTGCCAACGCTGCGCTAGCGGGCAGATGGCTCGTGTGCTAAATTCTGAAGCTTGCGGACACATGGCGGAATGGCAGCAAAAAGCTTTTTTCGTCCCTGGGTGGGCTCGAACCACCAACCTTTCGGTTAACAGCCGAACGCACTAACCGGTTGCGCCACAGAGACCTACGAAGTTCGCTGGTCTGGCCACACAGCCGAGACGCTACACGTCTCCTGCGTTAGCAAAGTCGGGTCAAGAGACTCGCTGGAAACTGAGGCCCGTTGGGAAGTGAGAGAAAGCCAAAAAAAACGCCCAACGTGGGGCTCGAACCCACGACCCTGAGATTAAAACACACCCCAACCAGCTAATCAAGGTCTGACCAGGCAGGCTAGAACCTTCCTGGCGGGTCTTTTGGAGCTGGTTGTAGCGAAACTCTACAGGACAGTGGCCCTCAAGGACAGAGTTTGGACACCCCTGGCTTAGAGTGTCCTCTGTTTGTTTTAGCCATGCCTGTTACTGGGGAACACAGTTTGAACAAGCAGAGCAGCCCGATAACATGCACAATCAAAACTCGGAGTTAAAGTTCCGTTTCCATCTGTGGCAAGGGTGAGAGAGAGAGCTGGCACTGAAGGCAAACTTCTCCTAATTTCCAAAGGCAAAAACTGAGCCAAACAGCAAAAATCGGAGGACCCTTCCTCCAACCTGAAACTGAAAATACAAAGATGCTAGTACATATAGAAGTGCGCCAAATCGATTGACCTCTTGTCCGAAAGCCTGATAGGCTACAAGTTCAGGCAACTCCACAAACGTTCCATTCATGGAGTTCTGTCCCGCTGCGTGAATACAGTTTGCAAATTCCGACACTATATTATTTGAATGGGATTTTCTGCTGCTCCTAGAGGAGGTTTTGAGCAGGACCTTCCTGGAACACGGGCCTCCATCACCCGGAACAAAACATGAACACTCCACAGCAAACTTGAGCTGATACAAACCTTCACCTACCGCTCTCTGTCTTCTTTTAACACAAGGCAACTGACAGAGCTGCGAACGCTGCGCTAGTGGGCAGGTGGCTCGTGTGCTAAATTCGGAAGCTTGCAGACGCATGGTGGAATGGCAGGGAAAAGCTTTTTTCGTCCCTGGGTGGGCTCGAACCACCAACCTTTCGGTTAACAGCCGAACGCGCTAACCGGTTGCGCCACAGAGACCTACGACTGTGTTGGACTGGAGTGCGGTGGCAAAAAACAATCAGCGCCGTGCTTGCCACAAATCTCCTGCCTTAGCAAACTCGGGTCAAGAGACTCGCTGGAAACTGAGGGCCCGTTGGGAAGTAAGAGAAAGCCAAAGAAACGCCCAACGTGGGGCTCGAACCCACGACCCTGAGATTAAGAGTCTCATGCTCTACCGACTGAGCTAGCCGGGCTGCTGCAGGCCTCCTGCGGTTTTTATCAGTGCCCAAATTTCATAGAGCAGGGGCGTCCACACTCGCTCCTGGAGGGCCCTTGTCCTGCAGAGCTTAGCTCCAGCCCCAATGAAAACACACCTGAAAAACCTAATCAAGGTCTCACCATGCAGGTCTTTTGGAGCTGTTTGAAGCGAAACTCTACAGGACAAAGTTTGGACACCCTCCGTCTTCTTTTAACACAAGGCAACTGACAAAGCTGACAAAGCTGCCAACGCTGCGCTAGCGGGCAGATGGCTCGTGTGCTAAATTCTGAAGCTTGCGGACACATGGCGGAATGGCAGTAAAAAGCTTTTTTCGTCCCTGGGTGGGCTCGAACCACCAACCTTTCGGTTAACAGCCGAACGCGCTAACCGGTTGCGCCACAGAGACCTACGAAGTTCGCTGGTCTGGCCACACAGCCGAGACGCTACACGTCTCCTGCGTTAGCAAAGTCGGGTCAAGAGACTCGCTGGAAACTGAGGCCCGTTGGGAAGTGAGAGAAAGCCAAAAAAAACGCCCAACGTGGGGCTCGAACCCACGACCCTGAGATTAAAACACACCCCAACCAGCTAATCAAGGTCTGACCAGGCAGGCTAGAACCTTCCTGGCGGGTCTTTTGGAGCTGGTTGTAGCGAAACTCTACAGGACAGTGGCCCTCAAGGACAGAGTTTGGACACCCCTGGCTTAGAGTGTCCTCTGTTTGTTTTAGCCATGCCTGTTACTGGGGAACACAGTTTGAACAAGCAGAGCAGCCCGATAACATGCACAATCAAAACTCGGAGTTAAAGTTCCGTTTCCATCTGTGGCAAGGGTGAGAGAGAGAGCTGGCACTGAAGGCAAACTTCTCCTAATTTCCAAAGGCAAAAACTGAGCCAAACAGCAAAAATCGGAGGACCCTTCCTCCAACCTGAAACTGAAAATACAAAGATGCTAGTACATATAGAAGTGCGCCAAGTCGATTGACCTCTTGTCCGAAAGCCTGATAGGCTACAAGTTCAGGCAACTCCACAAACGTTCCATTCATGGAGTTCTGTCCCGCTGCGTGAATACAGTTTGCAAATTCCGACACTATATTATTTGAATGGGATTTTCTGCTGCTCCTAGAGGAGGTTTTGAGCAGGACCTTCCTGGAACACGGGCCTCCATCACCCGGAACAAAACATGAACACTCCACAGCAAACTTGAGCTGATACAAACCTTCACCTACCGCTCTCTGTCTTCTTTTAACACAAGGCAACTGACAGAGCTGCGAACGCTGCGCTAGTGGGCAGGTGGCTCGTGTGCTAAATTCGGAAGCTTGCAGACGCATGGTGGAATGGCAGGGAAAAGCTTTTTTCGTCCCTGGGTGGGCTCGAACCACCAACCTTTCGGTTAACAGCCGAACGCGCTAACCGGTTGCGCCACAGAGACCTACGACTGTGTTGGACTGGAGTGCGGTGGCAAAAAACAATCAGCGCCGTGCTTGCCACAAATCTCCTGCCTTAGCAAACTCGGGTCAAGAGACTCGCTGGAAACTGAGGGCCCGTTGGGAAGTAAGAGAAAGCCAAAGAAACGCCCAACGTGGGGCTCGAACCCACGACCCTGAGATTAAGAGTCTCATGCTCTACCGACTGAGCTAGCCGGGCTGCTGCAGGCCTCCTGCGGTTTTTATCAGTGCCCAAATTTCATAGAGCAGGGGCGTCCACACTCGCTCCTGGAGGGCCCTTGTCCTGCAGAGCTTAGCTCCAGCCCCAATGAAAACACACCTGAAAAACCTAATCAAGGTCTCACCATGCAGGTCTTTTGGAGCTGTTTGAAGCGAAACTCTACAGGACAAAGTTTGGACACCCTCCGTCTTCTTTTAACACAAGGCAACTGACAAAGCTGACAAAGCTGCCAACGCTGCGCTAGCGGGCAGATGGCTCGTGTGCTAAATTCTGAAGCTTGCGGACACATGGCGGAATGGCAGTAAAAAGCTTTTTTCGTCCCTGGGTGGGCTCGAACCACCAACCTTTCGGTTAACAGCCGAACGCGCTAACCGGTTGCGCCACAGAGACCTACGAAGTTCGCTGGTCTGGCCACACAGCCGAGACGCTACACGTCTCCTGCGTTAGCAAAGTCGGGTCAAGAGACTCGCTGGAAACTGAGGCCCGTTGGGAAGTGAGAGAAAGCCAAAAAAAACGCCCAACGTGGGGCTCGAACCCACGACCCTGAGATTAAAACACACCCCAACCAGCTAATCAAGGTCTGACCAGGCAGGCTAGAACCTTCCTGGCGGGTCTTTTGGAGCTGGTTGTAGCGAAACTCTACAGGACAGTGGCCCTCAAGGACAGAGTTTGGACACCCCTGGCTTAGAGTGTCCTCTGTTTGTTTTAGCCATGCCTGTTACTGGGGAACACAGTTTGAACAAGCAGAGCAGCCCGATAACATGCACAATCAAAACTCGGAGTTAAAGTTCCGTTTCCATCTGTGGCAAGGGTGAGAGAGAGAGCTGGCACTGAAGGCAAACTTCTCCTAATTTCCAAAGGCAAAAACTGAGCCAAACAGCAAAAATCGGAGGACCCTTCCTCCAACCTGAAACTGAAAATACAAAGATGCTAGTACATATAGAAGTGCGCCAAGTCGATTGACCTCTTGTCCGAAAGCCTGATAGGCTACAAGTTCAGGCAACTCCACAAACGTTCCATTCATGGAGTTCTGTCCCGCTGCGTGAATACAGTTTGCAAATTCCGACACTATATTATTTGAATGGGATTTTCTGCTGCTCCTAGAGGAGGTTTTGAGCAGGACCTTCCTGGAACACGGGCCTCCATCACCCGGAACAAAACATGAACACTCCACAGCAAACTTGAGCTGATACAAACCTTCACCTACCGCTCTCTGTCTTCTTTTAACACAAGGCAACTGACAGAGCTGCGAACGCTGCGCTAGTGGGCAGGTGGCTCGTGTGCTAAATTCGGAAGCTTGCAGACGCATGGTGGAAAGGCAGGGAAAAGCTTTTTTCGTCCCTGGGTGGGCTCGAACCACCAACCTTTCGGTTAACAGCCGAACGCGCTAACCGGTTGCACCACAGAGACCTACGACTGTGTTGGACTGGAGTGCGGTGGCAAAAAACAATCAGCGCCGTGCTTGCCACACATCTCCTGCCTTAGCAAACTCGGGTCAAGAGACTCGCTGGAAACTGAGGGCCCGTTGGGAAGTGAGAGAAAGCCAAAGAAACGCCCAACGTGGGGCTCGAACCCACGACCCTGAGATTAAGAGTCTCATGCTCTACCGACTGAGCTAGCCGGGCTGCTGCAGGCCTCCTGCGGTTTTTATCAGTGCCCAACTTTCATAGAGCAGGGGCGTCCACACTCGCTCCTGGAGGGCCCTTGTCCTGCAGAGCTTAGCTCCAGCCCCAATGAAAACACACCTGAAAAACCTAATCAAGGTCTCACCAGGCAGGTCTTTTGGAGCTGTTTGAAGCGAAACTCTACAGGACAAAGTTTGGACACCCTCCGTCTTCTTTTAACACAAGGCAACTGACAAAGCTGCCAACGCTGCGCTAGCGGGCAGATGGCTCGTGTGCTAAATTCTGAAGCTTGCGGACACATGGCGGAATGGCAGCAAAAAGCTTTTTTCGTCCCTGGGTGGGCTCGAACCACCAACCTTTCGGTTAACAGCCGAACACGCTAACCGGTTGCGCCACAGAGACCTACGAAGTTCGCTGGTCTGGCCACACAGCCGAGACGCTACACGTCTCCTGCGTTAGCAAAGTCGGGTCAAGAGACTCGCTGGAAACTGAGGCCCGTTGGGAAGTGAGAGAAAGCCAAAAAAAACGCCCAACGTGGGGCTCGAACCCACAACCCTGAGATTAAAACACACCCCAACCAGCTAATCAAGGTCTGACCAGGCAGGCTAGAACCTTCCTGGCGGGTCTTTTGGAGCTGGTTGTAGCGAAACTCTACAGGACAGTGGCCCTCAAGGACAGAGTTTGGACACCCCTGGCTTAGAGTGTCCTCTGTTTGTTTTAGCCATGCCTGTTACTGGGGAACACAGTTTGAACAAGCAGAGCAGCCCGATAACATGCACAATCAAAACTCGGAGTTAAAGTTCCGTTTCCATCTGTGGCAAGGGTGAGAGAGAGAGCTGGCACTGAAGGCAAACTTCTCCTAATTTCCAAAGGCAAAAACTGAGCCAAACAGCAAAAATCGGAGGACCCTTCCTCCAACCTGAAACTGAAAATACAAAGATGCTAGTACATATAGAAGTGCGCCAAATCGATTGACCTCTTGTCCGAAAGCCTGATAGGCTACAAGTTCAGGCAACTCCACAAACGTTCCATTCATGGAGTTCTGTCCCGCTGCGTGAATACAGTTTGCAAATTCCGACACTATATTATTTGAATGGGATTTTCTGCTGCTCCTAGAGGAGGTTTTGAGCAGGACCTTCCTGGAACACGGGCCTCCATCACCCGGAACAAAACATGAACACTCCACAGCAAACTTGAGCTGATACAAACCTTCACCTACCGCTCTCTGTCTTCTTTTAACACAAGGCAACTGACAGAGCTGCGAACGCTGCGCTAGTGGGCAGGTGGCTCGTGTGCTAAATTCGGAAGCTTGCAGACGCATGGTGGAATGGCAGGGAAAAGCTTTTTTCGTCCCTGGGTGGGCTCGAACCACCAACCTTTCGGTTAACAGCCGAACGCGCTAACCGGTTGCGCCACAGAGACCTACGACTGTGTTGGACTGGAGTGCGGTGGCAAAATACAATCAGCGCCGTGCTTGCCACAAATCTCCTGCCTTAGCAAACTCGGGTCAAGAGACTCGCTGGAAACTGAGGGCCCGTTGGGAAGTAAGAGAAAGCCAAAGAAACGCCCAACGTGGGGCTCGAACCCACGACCCTGAGATTAAGAGTCTCATGCTCTACCGACTGAGCTAGCCGGGCTGCTGCAGGCCTCCTGCGGTTTTTATCAGTGCCCAAATTTCATAGAGCAGGGGCGTCCACACTCGCTCCTGGAGGGCCCTTGTCCTGCAGAGCTTAGCTCCAGCCCCAATGAAAACACACCTGAAAAACCTAATCAAGGTCTCACCATGCAGGTCTTTTGGAGCTGTTTGAAGCGAAACTCTACAGGACAAAGTTTGGACACCCTCCGTCTTCTTTTAACACAAGGCAACTGACAAAGCTGCCAACGCTGCGCTAGCGGGCAGATGGCTCGTGTGCTAAATTCTGAAGCTTGCGGACACATGGCGGAATGGCAGCAAAAAGCTTTTTTCGTCCCTGGGTGGGCTCGAACCACCAACCTTTCGGTTAACAGCCGAACGCGCTAACCGGTTGCGCCACAGAGACCTACGAAGTTCGCTGGTCTGGCCACACAGCCGAGATGCTACACGTCTCCTGCGTTAGCAAAGTCGGGTCAAGAGACTCGCTGGAAACTGAGGCCCGTTGGGAAGTGAGAGAAAGCCAAAAAAAACGCCCAACGTGGGGCTCGAACCCACGACCCTGAGATTAAAACACACCCCAACCAGCTAATCAAGGTCTGACCAGGCAGGCTAGAACCTTCCTGGCGGGTCTTTTGGAGCTGGTTGTAGCGAAACTCTACAGGACAGTGGCCCTCAAGGACAGAGTTTGGACACCCCTGGCTTAGAGTGTCCTCTGTTTGTTTTAGCCATGCCTGTTACTGGGGAACACAGTTTGAACAAGCAGAGCAGCCCGATAACATGCACAATCAAAACTCGGAGTTAAAGTTCCGTTTCCATCTGTGGCAAGGGTGAGAGAGAGAGCTGGCACTGAAGGCAAACTTCTCCTAATTTCCAAAGGCAAAAACTGAGCCAAACAGCAAAAATCGGAGGACCCTTCCTCCAACCTGAAACTGAAAATACAAAGATGCTAGTACATATAGAAGTGCGCCAAATCGATTGACCTCTTGTCCGAAAGCCTGATAGGCTACAAGTTCAGGCAACTCCACAAACGTTCCATTCATGGAGTTCTGTCCCGCTGCGTGAATACAGTTTGCAAATTCCGACACTATATTATTTGAATGGGATTTTCTGCTGCTCCTAGAGGAGGTTTTGAGCAGGACCTTCCTGGAACACGGGCCTCCATCACCCGGAACAAAACATGAACACTCCACAGCAAACTTGAGCTGATACAAACCTTCACCTACCGCTCTCTGTCTTCTTTTAACACAAGGCAACTGACAGAGCTGCGAACACTGCGCTAGTGGGCAGGTGGCTCGTGTGCTAAATTCGGAAGCTTGCAGACGCATGGTGGAATGGCAGGGAAAAGCTTTTTTCGTCCCTGGGTGGGCTCGAACCACCAACCTTTCGGTTAACAGCCGAACGCGCTAACCGGTTGCGCCACAGAGACCTACGACTGTGTTGGACTGGAGTGCGGTGGCAAAATACAATCAGCGCCGTGCTTGCCACAAATCTCCTGCCTTAGCAAACTCGGGTCAAGAGACTCGCTGGAAACTGAGGGTCCGTTGGGAAGTGAGAGAAAGCCAAAGAAACGCTCAACGTGGGGCTCGAACCCACGACCCTGAGATTAAGAGTCTCATGCTCTACCGACTGAGCTAGCCGGGCTGCTGCAGGCCTCCTGCGGTTTTTATCAGTGCCCAAATTTCATAGAGCAGGGGCGTCCACACTCGCTCCTGGAGGGCCCTTGTCCTGCAGAGCTTAGCTCCAGCCCCAATGAAAACACACCTGAAAAACCTAATCAAGGTCTCACCAGGCAGGTCTTTTGGAGCTGTTTGAAGCGAAACTCTACAGGACAAAGTTTGGACACCCTCCGTCTTCTTTTAACACAAGGCAACTGACAAAGCTGACAAAGCTGCCAACGCTGCGCTAGTGGGCAGATGGCTCGTGTGCTAAATTCTGAAGCTTGCGGACACATGGCGGAATGGCAGTAAAAAGCTTTTTTCGTCCCTGGGTGGGCTCGAACCACCAACCTTTCGGTTAACAGCCGAACGCGCTAACCGGTTGCGCCACAGAGACCTACGAAGTTCGCTGGTCTGGCCACACAGCCGAGACGCTACACGTCTCCTGCGTTAGCAAAGTCGGGTCAAGAGACTCGCTGGAAACTGAGGCCCGTTGGGAAGTGAGAGAAAGCCAAAAAAAACGCCCAATGTGGGGCTCGAACCCACGACCCTGAGATTAAAACACACCCCAACCAGCTAATCAAGGTCTGACCAGGCAGGCTAGAACCTTCCTGGCGGGTTCTAGCCTGGAAGATGCTAGTACATATAGAAGTGCGCCAAATCGATTGACCTCTTGTCGGAAAGCCTGATAGGCTACAAGTTCAGGCAACTCCACAAACGTTCCATTCATGGAGTTCTGTGCCGCTGCGTGAATACAGTTTGCAAATTCCGACACTATATTATTTGAATGGGATTTTCTGCTGCTCCTAGAGGAGGTTTTGAGCAGGACCTTCCTGGAACACGGGCCTCCATCACCCGGAACAAAACATGAACACTCCACAGCAAACTTGAGCTGATACAAACCTTCACCTACCGCTCTCTGTCTTCTTTTAACACAAGGCAACTGACAGAGCTGCGAACGCTGCGCTAGTGGGCAGGTGGCTCGTGTGCTAAATTCGGAAGCTTGCAGACGCATGGTGGAAAGGCAGGGAAAAGCTTTTTTCGTCCCTGGGTGGGCTCGAACCACCAACCTTTCGGTTAACAGCCGAACGCGCTAACCGGTTGCGCCACAGAGACCTAGGACTGTGTTGGACTGGAGTGCGGTGGCAAAAAACAATCAGCGCCGTGCTTGCCACACATCTCCTGCCTTAGCAAACTCGGGTCAAGAGACTCGCTGGAAACTGAGGGCCCGTTGGGAAGTGAGAGAAAGCCAAAGAAACGCCCAACGTGGGGCTCGAACCCACGACCCTGAGATTAAGAGTCTCATGCTCTACCGACTGAGCTAGCCGGGCTGCTGCAGGCCTGCCGCGGTTTTTATCAGTGCCCAAATTTCATAGAGCAGGGGCGTCCACACTCGCTCCTGGAGGGCCCTTGTCCTGCAGAGCTTAGCTCCAGCCCCAATGAAAACACACCTGAAAAACCTAATCAAGGTCTCACCAGGCAGGTCTTTTGGAGCTGTTTGAAGCGAAACTCTACAGGACAAAGTTTGGACACCCTCCGTCTTCTTTTAACACAAGGCAACTGACAAAGCTGCCAACGCTGCGCTAGCGGGCAGATGGCTCGTGTGCTAAATTCTGAAGCTTGCGGACACATGGCGGAATGGCAGCAAAAAGCTTTTTTCGTCCCTGGGTGGGCTCGAACCACCAACCTTTCGGTTAACAGCCGAACGCGCTAACCGGTTGCGCCACAGAGACCTACGAAGTTTACTGGTCTGGCCACACAGCCGAGACGCTACACGTCTCCTGCGTTAGCAAAGTCGGGACAAGAGACTCGCTGGAAACTGAGGCCCGTTGGGAAGTGAGAGAAAGCCAAAAAAAACGCCCAACGTGGGGCTCGAACCCACGACCCTGGGATTAAAACACACCCCAACCAGCTAATCAAGGTCTGACCAGGCAGGCTAGAACCTTCCTGGCGGGTCTTTTGGAGCTGGTTGTAGCGAAACTCTACAGGAGAGAGAGAGAGAGCTGGCACTGAAGGCAAACTTCTCCTAATTTCCAAAGGCAAAAACTGAGCCAAACAGCAAAAATCGGAGGACCCTTCCTCCAACCTGAAACTGAAAATACAAAGATGCTAGTACATATAGAAGTGCGCCAAATCGATTGACCTCTTGTCCGAAAGCCTGATAGGCTACAAGTTCAGGCAACTCCACAAACGTTCCATTCATGGAGTTCTGTCCCGCTGCGTGAATACAGTTTGCAAATTCCGACACTATATTATTTGAATGGGATTTTCTGCTGCTCCTAGAGGAGGTTTTGAGCAGGACCTTCCTGGAACACGGGCCTCCATCACCCGGAACAAAACATGAACACTCCACAGCAAACTTGAGCTGATACAAACCTTCACCTACCGCTCTCTGTCTTCTTTTAACACAAGGCAACTGACAGAGCTGCGAACGCTGCGCTAGTGGGCAGGTGGCTCGTGTGCTAAATTCGGAAGCTTGCAGACGCATGGTGGAATGGCAGGGAAAAGCTTTTTTCGTCCCTGGGTGGGCTCGAACCACCAACCTTTCGGTTAACAGCCGAACGCGCTAACCGGTTGCGCCACAGAGACCTACGACTGTGTTGGACTGGAGTGCGGTGGCAAAAAACAATCAGCGCCGTGCTTGCCACAAATCTCCTGCCTTAGCAAACTCGGGTCAAGAGACTCGCTGGAAACTGAGGGCCCGTTGGGAAGTAAGAGAAAGCCAAAGAAACGCCCAACGTGGGGCTCGAACCCACGACCCTGAGATTAAGAGTCTCATGCTCTACCGACTGAGCTAGCCGGGCTGCTGCAGGCCTCCTGCGGTTTTTATCAGTGCCCAAATTTCATAGAGCAGGGGCGTCCACACTCGCTCC